>BSBM01001154.1:15000000-17500000 GCA_027924585.1 Larix kaempferi | reverse complement strand
CATACTTTGTTGATTCCATTTATGAAATAAAACCCATTTTCTAAAAACTCGTCTTTTTTAGGAAATCATGTAAACCTTCTAGAAGCTGTGATTTTGAAAAACGGTGGAAGTAAGCTTTTCTTATTTCTGGACGAATGCGCAAACTATAGAAAGTCGTTATGACGTAGAATGTGCATACTTTGTTGATTCCATTTATGAAATAAAACACATTTTCTAAAAATTTGAGTTTTTTAAGAAATCATGTAAACCTTCTAGAAGCTGTGATTTTAAAAAATGGGGGAAGTAAGCTTTTCTTATTTCCAAACTTATACGCAAACTATAGAAAGTCGTTATGACGTAGAATGTGCATACTTTGTTGATTCAATTTATGAAATAAAACACATTTTCTAAAAACTCGTGTTTTTTAAGAAATCATGTAAACCTTCTAGAAGCCGTGATTTTAAAAAATGGGGGAAGTAAGCTTTTCTTATTTCCGGACGCATGCGCAAACTATAGAAAGTCGTTATGACATAGAATGTGCATACTTTGTTGATTCCATTTATGAAATAAAACCCATTTTCTAAAAACTCGTGTTTTTTAGGAAATCATGTAAACCTTCTAGAAGCTGTGATTTTGAAAAACGGTGGAAGTAAGCTTTTCTTATTTCCGGACGAATGCGAAAACTATAGAAAGTCGTTATGACGTAGAATGTGCATACTTTGTTGATTCCATTTATGAAATAAAACACATTTTATAAAAACTCATGTTTTTTACGAAATCATGTAAACCTTCTAGAACCTGTGATTTTAAAAATCGGGGGAAGTAAGCTTTTCTTATTTCCAAACTTATACGCAAACTATAGAAAGTCATTATGACGTAGAATGTGCATACTTTGTTGATTCAATTTATGAAATAAAACACATTTTCTAAAAACTCGTGTTTTTTAAGAAATCATGTAAACCTTCTAGAAGCTGTGATTTTAAAAAACGGTGGAAGTAAGCTTTTCTTATTTCCGGACGCATGTGCAAAATATAGAAAGTCGTTATGACGTAGAATGTGCATACTTTGTTGTTTCCATTGATGAAATAAAATACATTTTCTAAAAACTCATGTTTTTTAAGAAATCATGTAAACCTTCTAGAAGCTGTGATTTTAAAAAACGGGGGAAGTAAGCTTTTCTTATTTCCAAACGCATGCGCAAACTATAGAAAGTCATTATGACGTGGAATGTGCATACTTTGTTGATTCCATTTATGAAATAAAACACATTTTCTAAATACTCGTGTTTTCTAGGAAATCATGTAAACCTTCTAGAAGCTGTGATTTTAAAAAATGGTGAAAGTAAGCTTTTCTTATTTCCGGACGGATGCGCAAACTATAGAAAGTCGTTATGACGTAGAATGTGCAAACTTTGTAGATTCCATTTATGAAATAAAACACATTTTCTAAAAACTCGTGTTTTCTTCGAAATCATGTAAACCTTCTAGAAGCTGTGATTTTAAAAAACGGTGGAAGTAAGCTTTTCTTATTTCCAGACGCATGCGCAAACTATAGAAAGTCGTTATGACGTAGAATGTGCATACTTTGTTGATTCCATTTATGAAATAAAACACATTTTCTAAAAACTCATGTTTTTTAAGAAATCATGTAAACCTTCTAGAAGCTGTGATTTTAAAAAACGGGGGAAGTAAGCTTTTCTTATTTCCGGACGCATGCGCAAACTATAGAAAGTCGTAATGACATAGAATGTGCATACTTTGTTGATTCCATTTATGAAATAAAACCCATTTTCTAAAAACTCGTGTTTTTTAGGAAATCATGTAAACCTTCTAGAAGCTGTGATTTTGAAAAACGGTGGAAGTAAGCTTTTCTTATTTCCGGACGAATGCGCAAACTATAGAAAGTCGTTATGACGTAGAATGTGCATACTTTGTTGATTCCATTTACGAAATAAAACACATTTTCTAAAAACTCGTGTTTTTTACGAAATCATGTAAACCTTCTAGAAGCTATGATTTTAAAAAACGGGGGAAGTAAGCTTTTCTTATTTCCAAACTTATACGCAAACTATAGAAAGTCGTTATGACATAGAATCTGCATACTTTGTTGATTCCATTTATGAAATAAATCATATTTTCTAAAAACTCGTGTTTTTTAAGAAATCATGTAAACCTTCCAGAAGCTGTGATTTTAAAAAACAGGGGAAGTAAGCTTTTCTTATTTCCGGACGCATGCTCAAACTATAGAACGTCGTTATGATGTAGAATGTGCATACTTTGTAGATTTGATTTATGAAATAAAACACATTTTCTAAAAACTCGTGTTTTTTACGAAATCATGTAAACCTTCTAGAAGTTGTGATTTTAAAAAACGGTGGAAGTAAGCTTTTCTTATTTCCGAACGCATGCGCAAACTATAGAAAGTCCTTATGACGTAGAATGTGCATACTTTGTAGATTCCATTTATGAAATAAAACACATTTTCTAAAAACTCGTGTTTTTTACGAAATCATGTAAACCTTCTAGAAGCTGTGATTTTAAAAAACGGTGGAAGTAAGCTTTTCTTACTTCCGGACGCATGCGCAAACTATAGAAAGTCGTTATGACGTAGAATGTGCATACTTTGTTGATTCCATTTATGAAATAAAACACATTTTCTAAAAACTCGTGTTTTTTAACAAATCATGTAAACCTTCTAGAAGCTGTGATTTTAAAAAACGGGGGAAGTAAGCTTTTCTTATTTCCAAAGGCATGCGCAAACTATAGAAAGTTGTTATGACGTAGAATGTGCATACTTTGTTGATTCCATTTATGAAATAAAACACATTTTCTAAAAACTCGTGTTTTTTAAGAAATCATGTAAACCTTCTAGAAGCTGTGATTTTAAAAAACGGGGGAAGTAAGCTTTTCTTATTTCCGGACGCATGCGCAAACTATAGAACGTCGTTATGATGTAGAATGTGCATACCTTGTAGATTCAATTGATGAAATAAAACACATTTTCTAAAAACTCGTGTTTTTTAAGAAATCATGTAAACCTTCTAGAAGCTGTGATTTTAAAAAACGGGGGAAGTAAGCTTTTCTTATTTCCGGACGCATGCGCAAACTATAGAAAGTCGTTATGACGTAGAATTTGCATACTTTGTACATTCCATTTATGAAATAAAACACATTTTCTAAAAACTCGTGTTTTTTACGAAATCATGTAAACCTTCTAGAACCTATGATTTTAAAAAACGGTGGAAGTAAGCTTTTCTTATTTCCGGACGCATGCGCAAACTATAGAAAGTCGTTATGACGTAGAATGTGCATACTTTGTAGATTCCATTTATGAAATAAAGCACATTTTCTAAAAACTCGTGTTTTATACGAAATCATGTAAACCTTCTAGAAGCTGTGATTTTAAAAAATGGTGGAAGTAAGCTTTTCTTATTTCCGGACGAATGCGCAAACTATAGAAAGTCGTTATGACGTAGAATGTGCATACTTTGTTGATTCCATTTATGAAATAAAAGACATTTTCTAAAAACTCGTGTTTTTTAAGAAATCATGTAAACCTTCTAGAAGCTCTGATTTTAAAAAACGGGGGAAGTAAGCTTTTCTTATTTCCGGACGCATGCGCAAACTATAGAACGTCGTTATGATGTAGAATGTGCATACCTTGTAGATTCGATTTATGAAATAAAACACATTTTCTAAAAACTCGTGTTTTTTAAGAAATCATGTAAACCTTCTAGAAGCTGTGATTTTAAAAAACGGGGGAAGTAAGCTTTTCTTATTTCCGGACGCATGCGTAAACTATAGAAACTCGTTATGACGTAGAATTTGCATACTTTGTAGATTCCATTTATGTAATAAAACACATTTTCTAAAAACTCGTGTTTTTTACGAAATCATGTAAACCTTCTAGAAGCTGTGATTTTAAAAAACGGTGGAAGTAAGCTTTTCTTATTTCCGGACGCATGCGCAAACAATAGAAATTCGTTATGACGTAGAATGTGCATACTTCGTAGATTCCATTTATGAAATAAAGCACATTTTCTAAAAACTCGTGTTTTTTACGAAATCATGTAAACCTTCTAGAAGCTGTGATTTTAAAAAATGGTGGAAGTAAGCTTTTCTTATTTCCGGACGAATGCGCAAACTATAGAAAGTCGTTATGACGTAGAATGTGCATACTTTGTTGATTCCATTTATGAAATAAAAGACATTTTCTAAAAACTCGTGTTTTTTAAGAAATCATGTAAACCTTCTAGAAGCTGTGATTTAAAAAAACGGGGTAAGTAAGCTTTTCTTATTTCCAAACGCATGCGCAAACTATAGAAAGTCGTTATGACGTAGAATGTGCATACTTTGTTGATTCCATTTATGAAATAAAACACATTTTCTAAAAACTCGTGTTTTTTACGAAATCATGTAAACCTTCTAGAAGCTGTGATTTTAAAAAACGGGGGAAGTAAGCATTTCTTATTTCCGGACGCATGCGCAAACTAGAGAAAGTCGTTATGACGTAGAATGTGCATACTTTAGAGATTCAATTTATGAAATAAAACACATTTTCTAAAAACTCGTGTTTTTTACGAAATCATGTAAACCTTCTAGAAGCTGTGATTTTAAAAAACGGTGGAAGTAAGCTTTTCTTATTTGCGGACGCATGCGCAAACTATAGAAATTCGTTATGACGTAGAATGTGCATACTTTGTAGATTCCATTTATGAAATAAAACACATTTTCTAAAAACTCACGTTTTTTACGAAATCATGTAAACCTTCTAGAAGCTGTGATTTTAAAAAACGGTGGAAGTAAGCTTTTCTTATTTCCGGACGCATGCGCAAACTATAGAAAGTCGTTATGACGTAGAATATACATACTTTGTGGATTCCATTTATGAAATAAAACACATTTTCTAGAAACTCGTGTTTTTTAAGAAATCATGTAAACTTTCTAGAAGCTGTCATTTTAAAAAATGGTGGAAGTAAGCTTTTCTTATTTCCGGACGCATGCGCAATCTATAGAAAGTCCTTATGACGTAGAATGTGCATACTTTGTTGCTTCCATTTATGAAATAAAACACATTTTCTAAAAACTCGTGTTTTTTAAGAAATCATGTAAACCTTCTAGAAGCTGTGATTTTAAAAAATGGGGGAAGTAAGCTTTTCTTATTTCCAAACACATGCGCAAACTATAGAAAGTCGTTATGACGTAGAATGTGCATACTTTGTTGATTCCATTTATGAAATAAAACACATTTTCTAAAAACTCGTGTTTTTTAAGAAATCATGTAAACCTTCTAGAAGCTGTGATTTTAAAAAATGGTGGAAGTAAGCTTTTCTTATTTCCGGACGAATGTGCAAACTATAGAAAGTCATTATGACGTAGAATGTGCATACTTTGTTGATTCCATTTATGAAAGCAAACACATTTTCTAAAAACTCATGTTTTTTACGAAATCATGTAAACCTTCTAGAAGCTGTGATTTTAAAAAATGATGGAAGTAAGCTTTTCTTATTTGCGGACGCATGCGCAAATTATAGAAAGTCGTTATGACGTATAATGTGCATACTTTGTATATTCCATTTATGAAATAAAACACATTTTCTAAAAACTCGTGTTTTTTACGAAATCATGTAAACCTTCTAGAAGCTGTGATTTTAAAAAACGGTGGAAGTAAGCTTTTCTTATTTCCGGACGCATGCGCAAACTATAGAAAGTCGTTATGACGTAGAATCTACATACTTTGTGGATTCCATTTATGAAATAAAATACATTTTCTAAAAACTCATGTTTTTTAAGAAATCATGTAAACCTTCTAGAAGCTGTGATTTTAAAAAATGGTGGAAGTAAGCTTTTCTTATTTCCGGACGAATGCGCAAACTATAGAAAGTCGTTATGACGTAGAATGTGCATACTTTGTAGATTCCATTTATGAAATAAAACACATTTTCTAAAAACTCGTGTTTTTTACGAAATCATGTAAACCTTCTAGAAGCTATGATTTTAAAAAACGCTGGAAGTAAGCTTTTCTTATTTCCGGACGAATGCGCAAACTATAGAAAGTCGTTATGACTTGGAATGTGCATACTTTGTAGATTCCAGTTAATAAATAAAACACATTTTCTAAAAACTAGTGTTTTTTACGAAATCATGTAAACCTTCTAGAAGCTGTGATTTTAAAAAACGCTGGAAGTAAGCTTTTCTTATTTCCGGACGAATGCACAAACTATAGAAAGTCGTTATGACGTAGAATGTTCATAATTTGTAGATTCCATTTATAAAATAAACCACATTTTCTAAAAACTCGTGTTTTTGACGAAATCATGTAAACCTTCTAGAAGCTGTGATTTTAAAAAACGGTGGAAGTAAGCTTTTCTTATTTCCGGACGCATGCGCAAACTATAGAAAGTCGTTATGATGTAGAATGTGCATACTTTGTTGATTCCATTTATGAAATAAAACACATTTTCTAAAAACTCGTGTTTTTTAAGAAATCATGTAAAACTTCTAGAAGCTGTGATTTTAAAAAATGGGGGAAATAAGCTTTTCTTATTTCCAAATGCATGTGCAAACTATAGAAAGTCGTTATGACGTAGAATGTGCATACTTTGTTTATTCCATTTATGAAATAAAACACATTTTCTAAAAACTCGTGTTTTTTACGAAATCATGTAAACCTTCTAGAAGCTGTGATTTTAAAAAACGGTGGAAGTAAGCTTTTCTTATTTCCGGACGCATGCGCAAACTATAGAAAGTCGTTATGACGTAGAATGTGCATAATTTGTTGATTCCATTTATGAAATAAAACACATTTTCTAAAAACTCGTGTTTTTTATCAAATCATGTAAACCTTCTAGAATCTGTGATTTTAAAAAACGGGCGAAGTAAGCTTTTCTTATTTCCAAACGCATGCGCAAACTATAGAAAGTCGTTATGACGTAGAATGTGCATACTTTTTTTATTCCATTTATGAAATAAAACACATTTTCTAAAAACTCGTGTTTTTTTAGAAATCATGTAAACCTTCTAGAAGCTGTGATTTTAAAAGATGGGGGGAGTAAGCTTTTCTTATTTCCAGACGCATGTGCAAACTATAGAAAGTCGTTATGACGTAGAATGTGCATACTTTGTAGATTCCATTTATGAAATAAAGCACACTTTCTAAATACTCGTGTTTTTTACGAAATCATGTAAACCTTCTAGAAGGTGTGATTTTAAAGAACGGTGGAAGTAAGCTTTTCTTATTTCCGGACGAATGCGCAAACTATAGAAAGTCGTTATGACTTAGAATGTGCATACTTTGTTGATTCAATTTATGAAATAAAACACATTTTCTAAAAACTCGTGTTTTTTAAGAAATCATCTAAAACTTCTAGAAGCTGTGATTTTAAATAACGGGGGAAGTAAGCTTTTCTTATTTCCGGACGCATGCGCAAACTATAGAAAGTCGTTATGATGTAGAATGTGCATACTTTGTTGATTCCATTTATGAAATAAAACACATTTTCTAAAAACTCGTGTTTTTTAAGAAATCATGTAAACCATCTAGAAGCTGTGATTTTAAAAAACAGGGGAAGTATGCTTTTCTTTTTTCCGGACGCATGCGCAAACTATAGAAAGTCGTTATGACGTAGAATGTGCATACTTTGTAGATTCCATTTATGAAATAAAACACATTTTTTAAAAACTCGTGTTTTTTACGAAATCGTGTAAACCTTCTAGAAGCTGTGATTTTGAAAAACTCTGGAAGTAAGCTTTTCTTATTTCCAGACGAATGCGCAAACTATAGAAAGTCGTTATGACGTAGAATGTGCATACATTGTAGATTCCATTTATGAAATAAAACACATTTTCTAAAAACTCGTGTTTTTTACCAAATCATGTAAACCTTCTAGAAGCTGTGATTTTAAAAAACGGTGGAAGTAAGCTTTTCTTATTTCCGGAAGCATGCGAAAACTATAGAAAGTCGTTATGACGTAGAATGTGCATACTTTGTTGATTCCATTTATGAAATAAAACACATTTTCTAAAAACTCGTGTTTTTTAAGAAATCATGTAAACCTTCTAGATGCTGTGATTTTAAAAAACAGGGGAAGTATGCTTTTCTTTTTTCCGGACACATGCGCAAACTATAGAAAGCCGTTATGCTGTAGAATGTGCATACTTTGTAGATTCCATTTATGAAATAAAACACATTTTCTAAAAACTCATGTTTTTCACGAAATCATGTAAACCTTCTAGAAGCTGTGATTTTAAAAAACTCTGGAAGTAAGCTTTTCTTATTTCCGGACGAATGCGCAAACTATAGAAAGTCGTTATGACGTAGAATGTGCATACTTTGTAGATTCCATTTATGAAATAAAACACATTTTCTAAAAACTCGTGTTTTTTACCAAATCATGTAAACCTTCTAGAAGCTGTGATTTTAAAAAACGGTGGAAGTAAGCTTTTCTTATTTCCGGAAGCATGCGCAAACTATAGAATGTCGTTATGACGTAGAATGTGCATACTTTGTTGATTACATTTATGAAATAAAACACATTTTCTAAAAACTCGAGTCTTTTAAGAGATCATGTAAACCTTCTAGAAGCTGTGATTTTAAAAAATGGGGGAAGTAAGCTTTTCTTATTTCCAAACGCATGTGCAAACTATAGAAAGTCCTTATGACGTAGAATGTGCATACTTTGTAGATTCCATTTATGAAATAAAGCACATTTTCTAAAAACTCGTGTTTTTTAAGAAATCATGTAAACCTTCTAGAAGCTGTGAATTTAAAAAACAGTGGAAGTAAGATTTTCTTATTTCCGGACGGATGAGCAAACTATAGAAAGTCGTTATGACGTAGAATGTGCATACTTTGTTGTTTCCATTTATGAAATCAAATACATTTTCTAAAAACTAGTGTTTTTTAAGAAATCATGTAAACCTTCTAGAAGCTGTGATTTTAAAAAACGGGGGAAGTAAGCTTTTCTTATTTCCAAACGCATGCGCAAACTATAGAAATTCGTTATGACGTAGAATTTGCATACTTTGATGATTCCATTTATGAAATAAAACACATTTTCTAAAAACTCGTGTTTTTTAAGAAATCATGTTAACCTTCTAGAAGCTGTGATTTTAAAAAATGGGGGAAGTAAGCTTTTCTTATTTCCAAACGCATGTGCAAACTATAGAAAGTCGTTATGACGTAGAATGTGCATACTTTGTTGATTCCATTTATGAAATAAAACACATTTTCTAAAAACTCGTGTTTTTTAAGAAATCATGTAAACCTTCTAGAAGCTGTGATTTTGAAAAACGGGGGAAGTAAGCTTTTCTTATTTCCGGACGCATGCGCAAACTATAGAAAGTCATTATGACATAGAATGTGCATACTTTGTAGATTCCATTTATGAAATAAAACACATTTTTTAAAAACTCGTGTTTTTTACGAAATCATGTAAACTTTCTAGAAGCTGCGATTTTAAAAAACGGTGGAAGTAAGCTTTCCTTATTTCCAGACGCATGCGCAAACTATAGAAAGTCGTTATGACATAGAATGTGCATACTTTTTTGATTCCATTTATGAAATAAAACACATTTTCTAAAAACTCATCTTTTTTAACAAATCATGTAAACCTTCTAGAAGCTGTGATTTTAAAAAAAGGGGGAAGTAAGCTTTTCTTATTTCCGGACGAATGTGCAAACTATAGAAAGTCGTTATGACGTAGAATGTGCATACTTTGTTGATTCCATTTATGAAATAAAACACATTTTCTAAAAACTCGTCTTTTTTAACAAATCATGTAAACCTTCTAGAAGCTGTGATGTTATAAAACGGGGGAAGTAAGCTTTTCTTATTTCCGGACGAATGTGCAAACTATAGAAAGTCGTTATGACGTAGAATGTGCATACTTTGTTGATTCCATTTATGAAATAAAACACATTTTCTAAAAACTCGTCTTTTTTAACAAATCATGTAAACCTTCTAGAAGCTGTGATGTTATAAAACGCGGGAAGTAAGCTTTTCTTATTTCCGGACGAATGTGCAAACTATAGAAAGTCGTTATGACATAGAATGTGCATACTTTGTTGATTCCATTTATGAAATAAAACATATTTTCTAAAAACTCGTGTTTTTTAAGAAATCATGTAAACCTTCTAGAAGCTGTGATTTTAAAAGATGGGGGAAGTAAGCTTTTCTTATTTCCGGACGCATGCGCAAACTATAGAAAGTTGTTATGACGTAGAATGTGCGTACTTTGTAGATTCCATTTATGAAATAAAACACATTTTCTAAAAACTCATTTTTTTTACGAAATCATGTAAACCTTCTAGAAGCTGTGATTTTAAAAAACGGTGGAAGTAAGTTTTTCTTATTTCCGGACGCATGCGCAAACTATAGAAAGTCGTTATGACGTAGAATGTGCATACTTTGTAGATTCCATTTATGAAATAAAACACATTTTCTAAAAACTCGTGTTTTTTAACAAATCATGTAAACCTTCTAGAATCTGTGATTTTAAAAAACGGGGGAAGTAAGCTTTTCTTATTTCCAAACGCATGCGCAAACTATAGAAAGTCGTTATGACGTAGAACGTGCATACTTTTTTGATTCCATTTATGAAATAAAGAACATTTTCTAAAAACTCGTGTTTTTTACGAAATCATGTAAACCTTCTAGAAGGTGTGATTTTAAAGAACGGTGGAAGTAAGCTTTTCTTATTTCCGGACGAATGCGCAAACTATAGAAAGTCGTTATGACGTAGAATGTGCATACTTTGTTGATTCAATTTATGAAATAAAACATATTTTCTAAAAACTCATGTTTTTTAAGAAATCATCTAAACCTTCTAGAAGCTGTGATTTTAAAAAACGGGGGAAGTAAGCTTTTCTTATTTCCGGACGCATGCGCAAACTATAAAAAGTCGTTATGACGTAGAATGTGCATACTTTGTTGATTCCATTTATGAAATAAAACACATCTTCTAAAAACTCGTGTTTTTTACCAAATCATGTAAAGCTTCTAGAAGCTGTGATTTTAAAAAATGCTGGAAGTAAGCTTTTCTTATTTCCGGAAGCATGCGCAAACTATAGAAAGTCGTTATGACGTAGAATGTGCATACTTTGTTGATTCCATTTATGAAATAAAACACATTTTCTAAAAACTCGTTTTTAAAAAAAAATCATGTAAACCTTCTAGAAGCTGTGATTTTAAAAAACGGGGGAAGTAAGCTTTTCTTATTTCCAGATGCATGCGCAAACTATAGAAAGTCGTGATGACGAAGAATTTGCATACTTTGTAGATTCCATTTATGAAATAAAACACATTTTCTAAAAACTCGTGTTTTTTACGAAATCATGTAAACCTTCTAGAAGCTGTGATTTTAAAAAACCGGGGAAGTAAGCTTTTCTTATTTCCAAACGTATGCGCAAACTATTGAAAGTCGTTATGACGTAGAATGTGCATACTTTGTTGATTCCATTTATGAAATAAAACACATTTTCTAAAAACTCGAGTTTTTTAAGAAATCATGTAAACCTTCTAGAAACTGTGATTTTAAAAAACGGGGGAAGTAAGCTTTTCTTATTTCCGGACGAATGCGCAAACTATAGAAAGTTGTTATGATGTAGAATGTGCATACTTTGTAGATTCCATTTATGAAGTAAAGCACATTTTCTAAAAACTCGTGTTTTTTTCGAAATGATGTAAACCTTCTTGAAGCTGTGATTTTAAACAACGGTGGAAGTAAGCTTTTCTTAATTCCGGACGAATGCGCAAACTAGAGAAAGTCGTTATGACGTAGAATGTGCATACTTTGTTGATTCAATTTATGAAATAAAACACATTTTCTAAAAACTCGTGTTTTTTAAGAAATCATGTAAACCTTCTAGAAGCCGTGATTTTAAAAAACGGTGGAAGTAAGCTTTTCTTATTTCCGGACGCATGCGCAAACTATAGAAAGTCGTGATGACGTAGAATGTGCATACTTTGTAGATTCCATTTATGAAATAAAACACATTTTCTAAAAACTCGTGTTTTTTACGAAATCATGTAAACCTTCTAGAAGCCGTGATTTTAAAAAATGGGGGAAGTAAGATTTTCTTATTTCCGGACGCATGCACAAACCATAGAAAGTCATTATGACGTAGAATGTGCATACTTTGTAGATTCCATTTATGAAATAAAGCACATTTTCTAAAAACTCGTGTTTTTTACGAAATCATGTAAACCTTCCAGAAGCTGTGATTTTAAAAAACGCTGGAAGTAAGCTTTTCTTATTTCCTGACGAATGCGAAAACTATAGAAAGTCGTTATGACGTTGCATGTGCATACTTTGTAGATTCCATTTGTGAAATAAAACACATTTTCTAAAAACTCGTGTTTTTTGCGAAATCATGTAAACATTCTAGAAGCTGTGATTTGAAAAAACGGGGGAAGTAAGCTTTTCTTATTTCCAAACTTATGCACAAACTATAGAAAGTCATTATGACGTAGAATGTGCATACTTTGTTGATTCCATTTATGAAATAAAACACATTTTCTAAAAACTCGTGTTTTTTAAGAAATCATGTCAACCTTCTCGAAGCTTTGATTTTAAAAAATGGGGGAAGTAAGCTTTTCTTATTTTCGGACGCATGCGCAAACTATAGAAAGTCATTATGACGTAGAACGTGCATACTTTGTTGATTCCATTTATGAAATAAAACACATTTTCTAAAAACTCGTGTTTTTTAAGAAATCATGTAAACCTTCTCGAAGCTTTGATTTTAAAAAACGGGGGAAGTAAGCTTTTCTTATTTTCGGACGCATGCGCAAACTATAGAAAGTCATTATGACGTAGAACGTGCATACTTTGTTGATTCCATTTATGAAATAAAACACATTTTCTAAAAACTCGTGTTTTTTACGAAATCATGTAAACCTTCTAGAAGCTGTGATTTTAAATAATGGTGGAAGTAAGCTTTTCTTATTTCCAGACGAATGCGCAAACTATAGAAAGTCGTTATGACGTAGAATGTGCATACTTTGTTGATTCCATTTATGAAATAAAACACATTTTCTAAAAACTCATGTTTTTTAAGAAATCATGTAAACCTTCTAGAAGAATTGATTTTAAAAATCGGTGGAAGTAAGCTTTTCTTCTTTCCGAACGCATGCGCAAACTATAGAAAGTCGTTATGACGTAGAATGTGCATACTATTTTGATTCCATTTATGAAATAAAACACCTTTTCTAAAAACTCGTGTTTTTTAAGAAACCATGTAAACCTTCTAGAAGTTGTGATCTTAAAAAACAGGGGAAGTAAGCTTTTCTTATTTCCAAACGCATGCGCAAACAATAGAAAGTCGTTATGACGTAGAATGTGCATACTTTGTTGATTCCATTTATGAAATAAAACACATTTTCTAAAAACTCGTGTTTTTTACGAAATCATGTAAACCTTCTAGAAGCTTTGATTTTAAAAAACGGGGGAAGTAAGCTTTTCTTATTTCCGGACGCATGCGCAAACTATAGAAAGTTGTTATGACGTAGAATGTGCATGCTTTGTAGATTCCATTTATGAAATAAATCACATTTTCTAAAAAGTAGTGTTTTTTACGAAATCATGTAAACCTTCTAGAAGCCGTGATTTTAAAAAATGGTGGAAGTAAACTTTTCTTATTTCCGGACGCATGCGCAAACTATAGAAAGTGGTTTTGACGTAGAATGTGCATACTTTGTAGATTCCATTTATGAAATAAAACACATTTTCTAAAAACTCGTGTTTTTTATGAAATCATGTAAACCTTCTAGAAGCCGTGATTTTAAAAAATGGGGGAAGTAAGATTTTCTTATTTCCGGACGCATGCACAAACCATAGAAAGTCATTATGACGTAGAATGTGCATACTTTGTAGATTCCATTTATGAAATAAAGCACATTTTCTAAAAACTCGTGTTTTTTACGAAATCATGTAAACCTTCCAGAAGCTGTGATTTTAAAAAACGCTGGAAGTAAGCTTTTCTTATTTCCTGACGAATGCGAAAACTATAGAAAGTCGTTATGACGTTGCATGTGCATACTTTGTAGATTCCATTTGTGAAATAAAACACATTTTCTAAAAACTCGTGTTTTTTGCGAAATCATGTAAACATTCTAGAAGCTGTGATTTGAAAAAACGGGGGAAGTAAGCTTTTCTTATTTCCAAACTTATGCACAAACTATAGAAAGTCATTATGACGTAGAATGTGCATACTTTGTTGATTCCATTTATGAAATAAAACACATTTTCTAAAAACTCGTGTTTTTTAAGAAATCATGTCAACCTTCTCGAAGCTTTGATTTTAAAAAATGGGGGAAGTAAGCTTTTCTTATTTTCGGACGCATGCGCAAACTATAGAAAGTCATTATGACGTAGAACGTGCATACTTTGTTGATTCCATTTATGAAATAAAACACATTTTCTAAAAACTCGTGTTTTTTAAGAAATCATGTAAACCTTCTCGAAGCTTTGATTTTAAAAAACGGGGGAAGTAAGCTTTTCTTATTTTCGGACGCATGCGCAAACTATAGAAAGTCATTATGACGTAGAACGTGCATACTTTGTTGATTCCATTTATGAAATAAAACACATTTTCTAAAAACTCGTGTTTTTTACGAAATCATGTAAACCTTCTAGAAGCTGTGATTTTAAATAATGGTGGAAGTAAGCTTTTCTTATTTCCAGACGAATGCGCAAACTATAGAAAGTCGTTATGACGTAGAATGTGCATACTTTGTTGATTCCATTTATGAAATAAAACACATTTTCTAAAAACTCATGTTTTTTAAGAAATCATGTAAACCTTCTAGAAGAATTGATTTTAAAAATCGGTGGAAGTAAGCTTTTCTTCTTTCCGAACGCATGCGCAAACTATAGAAAGTCGTTATGACGTAGAATGTGCATACTATTTTGATTCCATTTATGAAATAAAACACCTTTTCTAAAAACTCGTGTTTTTTAAGAAACCATGTAAACCTTCTAGAAGTTGTGATCTTAAAAAACAGGGGAAGTAAGCTTTTCTTATTTCCAAACGCATGCGCAAACAATAGAAAGTCGTTATGACGTAGAATGTGCATACTTTGTTGATTCCATTTATGAAATAAAACACATTTTCTAAAAACTCGTGTTTTTTACGAAATCATGTAAACCTTCTAGAAGCTTTGATTTTAAAAAACGGGGGAAGTAAGCTTTTCTTATTTCCGGACGCATGCGCAAACTATAGAAAGTTGTTATGACGTAGAATGTGCATGCTTTGTAGATTCCATTTATGAAATAAATCACATTTTCTAAAAAGTAGTGTTTTTTACGAAATCATGTAAACCTTCTAGAAGCTGTGATTTTAAAAAATGGTGGAAGTAAACTTTTCTTATTTCCGGACGCATGCGCAAACTATAGAAAGTGGTTTTGACGTAGAATGTGCATACTTTGTTGTTTCCATTTATGAAATAAAATACATTTTCTAAAAACTCGTGTTTTTTAAGAAATCATGTAAACCTTCTAGAAGCTGTGATTTTAAAAAACGGGGGAAGTAAGCTTTTCTTATTTCCAAACGCATGCGCAAACTATAGAAAGTCGTTATGATGTAGAATGTGCATACTTTGTTGATTCCATTTATGAAATAAAACACATTTTCTAAAAACTCGTGTTTTTTAAGAAATCATGTAAACCTTCTAGAAGCTGTGATTTTAAAAAACGGGGAAAGTAAGATTTTCTTATTTCCGGACGCATCCGCAAACTATAGAAAGTCGTTATGACGTAGAATGTGCATACTTTGTAGATTCCATTTATGAAATAAAACACATTTTCTAAAAACTCGTGTTTTTTACGAAATCATGTAAACCTTCTAGAAGCTGTGATTTTAAAAAACTCTGGAAGTAAGCTTTTCTTATTTCCGGACGAATGCGCAAACTATAGAAAGTCGTTATGACGTAGAATGTGCATACTTTGTAGATTCCATTTATGAAATAAAACACATTTTCTAAAAACTCGTGTTTTTTACCAAATCATGTAAAGCTTCTAGAAGCTGTGATTTTAAAAAATGCTGGAAGTAAGCTTTTCTTATTTCTGGAAGCATGCGCAAACTATAGAAAGTCGTTATGACGTAGAATGTGCATACTTTGTTGATTCCATTTATGAAATAAAACACATTTTCTAAAAACTCATGTTTTTTAAGAAATCATGTAAACCTTCTAGAAGCTGTGAATTTAAAAAACGGTGGAAGTAAGCTTTTCTTATTTCCGGACGCATGCGCAAACTATAGAAAGTCGTTATGACGTAGAATGTGCATACTTTGTAGATTCCATTTTTGAAATAAAACACATTTTCTAAAAACTTGTGTTTTTTACCAAATCATGTAAACCTTCTAGAATCTGTGATTTTAAAAAATGGGGGAGGTAAGCTTTTCTTATGTCCGGACGCATGCGCAAACTATAGAAAGTCGTTATGACGTAGAATATGCATACTTTGTTGCTTCCATTTATGAAATAAAACACATTTTCTAAAAACTCGTGTTTTTTACGAAATGATGTAAACCTTCTAGAAGCTGTGATTTTAAAAAACGGGGGAAGTAAGCTTTTCTTATTTCCGGACGCATGCGCAAACTATAGAAAGTCATTATGACGTAGAATGTGCATACTTTGTAGATTCCATTTATGAAATAAAACACATTTTCTAAAAACTTGTGTTTTTTACGAAATCATGTAAACCTTTTAGAAGCTGTGATTTTAAAAAACGGTGGAAGTAAGCTTTTCTTATTTCCGGCCGCATTCACAAACTATAGAAAGTTGTTATGACGTAGAATGTGAATACTTTGTTGATTCCATTTATGAAATAAATCACATTTTCTGAAAATTTGTGTTTTTTAGGAAATCATGTAAACCTTCCAGAAGTTGTGATTTTAAAAAATGGGAGAGATAAGCTTTTCTTATTTCCGGATGCATCCGCAAACTATAGAAAGTTGTTATGACGTAGAATGTGCATACTTTATTAATTCCATTTATGAAATAAATCAAATTTTCTGAAAACTTGTGTTTTTTAGGAAATCATGTAAACCTTCTAGAAGTTGTGATTTTAAAAAACGGGAGAAGTAAGCTTTTCTTATTTCCGGACGCATGCACAAACTATAGAAAGTCGTTATGACGCAGAATGTGCATAGTTTGTTGATTCCATTGATGAAATAAATCACATTTTCTAAAAACTCGTGTTTTTTGAGAAATCACGTAAATCTTCTAGAAGCTGTGATTTTAAAAAACGAGGGAAGAAAGCTTTTCTTATTTCCGGACGCATGGGCAAACTATAGAAAGTCGTTACGAAGTAGAATGTGCATACTTTGTTGATTCCATTTATGAAATAAAACACATTTTCTAAAAACTCATGTTTTTTAAGAAATCATGTAAACCTTCTAGAAGCTGTGAATTTAAAAAACAGTGGAAGTAAGATTTTCTTATTTTCGGACGGATGAGCAAACTATAGAAAGTCGTTATGACGTAGAATGTGCATACTTTGTTGTTTCCATTTATGAAATCAAATACATTTTCTAAAAACTAGTGTTTTTTAAGAAATCATGTAAACCTTCTAGAAGCTGTGATTATAAAAAACGGGGGAAGTAAGCTTTTCTTATTTCCAAACGAATGCGCAAACTATAGAAATTCGTTATGACGTAGAATTTGCATACTTTGATGATTCCATTTATGAAATAAAACACATTTTCTAAAAACTCGTGTTTTTTAAGAAATCATGTTAACCTTCTAGAAGCTGTGATTTTAAAAAATGGGGGAAGTAAGCTTTTCTTATTTCCAAACGCATGTGCAAACTATAGAAAGTCGTTATGACGTAGAATGTGCATACTTTGTTGATTCCATTTATGAAATAAAACACATTTTCTAAAAACTCGTGTTTTTTAAGAAATCATGTAAACCTTCTAGAAGCTGTGATTTTCAAAAACGGGGGAAGTAAGCTTTTCTTATTTCCGGACGCATGCGCAAACTATAGAAAGTCATTATGACATAGAATGTGCATACTTTGTAGATTCCATTTATGAAATAAAACACATTTTTTAAAAACTCGTGTTTTTTACGAAATCATGTAAACTTTCTAGAAGCTGCGATTTTAAAAAACGGTGGAAGTAAGCTTTCCTTATTTCCAGACGCATGCGCAAACTATAGAAAGTCGTTATGACATAGAATGTGCATACTTTTTTGATTCCATTTATGAAATAAAACACATTTTCTAAAAACTCATCTTTTTTAACAAATCATGTAAACCTTCTAGAAGCTGTGATTTTAAAAAAAGGGGGAAGTAAGCTTTTCTTATTTCCGGACGAATGTGCAAACTATAGAAAGTCGTTATGACGTAGAATGTGCATACTTTGTTGATTCCATTTATGAAATAAAACACATTTTCTAAAAACTCGTCTTTTTTAACAAATCATGTAAACCTTCTAGAAGCTGTGATGTTATAAAACGGGGGAAGTAAGCTTTTCTTATTTCCGGACGAATGTGCAAACTATAGAAAGTCGTTATGACGTAGAATGTGCATACTTTGTTGATTCCATTTATGAAATAAAACACATTTTCTAAAAACTCGTCTTTTTTAACAAATCATGTAAACCTTCTAGAAGCTGTGATGTTATAAAACGCGGGAAGTAAGCTTTTCTTATTTCCGGACGAATGTGCAAACTATAGAAAGTCGTTATGACATAGAATGTGCATACTTTGTTGATTCCATTTATGAAATAAAACATATTTTCTAAAAATTCGTGTTTTTTAAGAAATCATGTAAACCTTCTAGAAGCTGTGATTTTAAAAGATGGGGGAAGTAAGCTTTTCTTATTTCCGGACGCATGCGCAAACTATAGAAAGTTGTTATGACGTAGAATGTGCGTACTTTGTAGATTCCATTTATGAAATAAAACACATTTTCTAAAAACTCATTTTTTTTACGAAATCATGTAAACCTTCTAGAAGCTGTGATTTTAAAAAACGGTGGAAGTAAGCTTTTCTTATTTCCGGACGCATGCGCAAACTATAGAAAGTCGTTATGACGTAGAATGTGCATACTTTGTAGATTCCATTTATGAAATAAAACACATTTTCTAAAAACTCGTGTTTTTTAACAAATCATGTAAAGCTTCTAGAATCTGTGATTTTAAAAAACGGGGGAAGTAAGCTTTTCTTATTTCCAAACGCATGCGCAAACTATAGAAAGTCGTTATGACGTAGAACGTGCATACTTTTTTGATTCCATTTATGAAATAAAGAACATTTTCTAAAAACTCGTCTTTTTTACGAAATCATGTAAACCTTCTAGAAGGTGTGATTTTAAAGAACGGTGGAAGTAAGCTTTTCTTATTTCCGGACGAATGCGCAAACTATAGAAAGTCGTTATGACGTAGAATGTGCATACTTTGTTGATTCAATTTATGAAATAAAACATATTTTCTAAAAACTCATGTTTTTTAAGAAATCATCTAAACCTTCCAGAAGCTGTGATTTTAAAAAACGGGGGAAGTAAGCTTTTCTTATTTCCGGACGCATGCGCAAACTATAAAAAGTCGTTATGACATAGAATGTGCATACTTTGTTGATTCCATTTATGAAATAAAACACATCTTCTAAAAACTCGTGTTTTTTACCAAATCATGTAAAGCTTCTAGAAGCTGTGATTTTAAAAAATGCTGGAAGTAAGCTTTTCTTATTTCCGGAAGCATGCGCAAACTATAGAAAGTCGTTATGACGTAGAATGTGCATACTTTGTTGATTCCATTTATGAAATAAAACACATTTTCTAAAAACTCGTTTTTAAAAAAAAATCATGTAAACCTTCTAGAAGCTGTGATTTTAAAAAACGGGGGAAGTAAGCTTTTCTTATTTCCAGATGCATGCGCAAACTATAGAAAGTCGTGATGACGAAGAATTTGCATACTTTGTAGATTCCATTTATGAAATAAAACACATTTTCTAAAAACTCGTGTTTTTTACGAAATCATGTAAACCTTCTAGAAGCTGTGATTTTAAAAAACCGGGGAAGTAAGCTTTTCTTATTTCCAAACGTATGCGCAAACTATAGAAAGTCGTTATGACGTAGAATGTGCATACTTTGTTGATTCCATTTATGAAATAAAACACATTTTCTAAAAACTCGAGTTTTTTAAGAAATCATGTAAACCTTCTAGAAACTGTGATTTTAAAAAACGGGGGAAGTAAGCTTTTCTTATTTCCGGACGAATGCGCAAACTATAGAAATTTGTTATGATGTAGAATGTGCATACTTTGTAGATTCCATTTATGAAGTAAAGCACATTATCTAAAAACTCGTGTTTTTTTCGAAATGATGTAAACCTTCTTGAAGCTGTGATTTTAAACAACGGTGGAAGTAAGCTTTTCTTATTTCCGGACGAATGCGCAAACTAGAGAAAGTCGTTATGACGTAGAATGTGCATACTTTGTTGATTCAATTTATGAAATAAAAGACATTTTCTAAAAACTCGTGTTTTTTAAGAAATCATGTAAACCTTCTAGAAGCCGTGATTTTAAAAAACGGTGGAAGTAAGCTTTTCTTATTTCCGGACGTATGCGCAAACTATAGAAAGTCGTTATGACGTAGAATGTGCATACTTTGTAGATTCCATTTATGAAATAAAACACATTTTCTAAAAACTCGTGTTTTTTACGAAATCATGTAAACCTTCTAGAAGCCGTGATTGTAAAAAATGGGGGAAGTAAGATTTTCTTATTTCCGGACGCATGCACAAACCATAGAAAGTCATTATGATGTAGAATGTGCATACTTTGTAGATTCCATTTATGAAATAAAGCACATTTTCTAAAAACTCGTGTTTTTTACGAAATCATGTAAACCTTCTAGAAGCTGTGATTTTAAAAAACGCTGGAAGTAAGCTTTTCTTATTTCCTGACGAATGCGAAAACTATAGAAAGTCGTTATGACGTTGCATGTGCATACTTTGTAGATTCCATTTGTGAAATAAAACACATTTTCTAAAAACTCGTGTTTTTTGCGAAATCATGTAAACATTCTAGAAGCTGTGATTTTAAAAAACGGGGGAAGTAAGCTTTTCTTATTTCCAAACTTATGCACAAACTATAGAAAGTCATTATGACATAGAATGTGCATACTTTGTTGATTCCATTTATGAAATAAAACACATTTTCTAAAAACTCGTGTTTTTTAAGAAATTATGTCAACCTTCTCGAAGCTTTGATTTTAAAAAATGGGGGAAGTAAGCTTTTCTTATTTTCGGACGCATGCGCAAACTATAGAAAGTCATTATGACGTAGAACGTGCATACTTTGTTGATTCCATTTATGAAATAAAACACATTTTCTAAAAACTCGTGTTTTTTAAGAAATCATGTAAACCTTCTCGAAGCTTTGATTTTAAAAAACGGGGGAAGTAAGCTTTTCTTATTTTCGGACGCATGCGCAAACTATAGAAAGTCATTATGACGTAGAACGTGCATACTTTGTTGATTCCATTTATGAAATAAAACACATTTTCTAAAAACTCGTGTTTTTTACGAAATCATGTAAACCTTCTAGAAGCTGTGATTTTAAATAATGGTGGAAGTAAGCTTTTCTTATTTCCAGACGAATGCGCAAACTATAGAAAGTCGTTATGACGTAGAATGTGCATACTTTGTTGATTCCATTTATGAAATAAAACACATTTTCTAAAAACTCATGTTTTTTAAGAAATCATGTAAACCTTCTAGAAGAATTGATTTTAAAAATCGGTGGAAGTAAGCTTTTCTTCTTTCCGAACGCATGCGCAAACTATAGAAAGTCGTTATGACGTAGAATGTGCATACTTTGTTGATTCCATTTATGAAATAAAACACATTTTCTAAAAACTCGTCTGTTTTAAGAAATCATGTAAACCTTCTACAAGCTGTGATTTTACAAAACGGGGGAAGTAAGCTTTTCTTATTTCCGAATGCATGCGCAAACTATAGAGAGTTGTTATGACGTAGAATGTGCATACTTTGTTGATTCAATTTATGAAATAAAACAAATTTTCTAAAAACTCATGTTTTTTAAGAAATCATGTAAACCTTCTAGAATCCATGATTTTAAAAAACGGGGAAAGTAAGCTTTTCTTATTTCCAAACGCATGCGAAAACTATAGAAAGTCGTTATGACGTAGACTGTGCATACTTTGTAGATTCCATTTATGAAATAAAACACATTTCCTAAAAACTCGTGTTTTTTACGAAATCATATAAACCTTCTAGAAGCTGTGATTTTAAAAAACGGTGGAAGTAAGCTTTTCTTATTTCCGAATGCATGCGCAAACTATAGAGAGTCGTTATGACGTAGAATGTGCATACTTTGTAGATTCCATTTATGAAATAAAACACATTTTCTAAAAACTCGTGTTTTTTACGAAACCATGTAAACCTTCTGGAAGCTTGATTTTAAAAAACGGTGGAAGTAAGATTTTCTTATTTCCGGACGCATGCGCAAACTATAGAAAGTTGTTATGACATAGAATGTGAATACTTTGTATATTCCATTTATGAAATAAAACACATTTCCTAAAAACTCGTGTTTTTTACGAAATCATGTAAACCTTCTAGAAGCTGTGATTTTAAAAAACGGTGGAAGTAAGCTTTTCTTATTTCCGGACGCATGCGCAAACTATAGAAAGTCGTTATGACATAGAATGTGCATACTTTGTTGATTCCATTTATGAAATAAAACACATTTTCTAAAAACTCGTGTTTTTTACGAAATCATGTAAACCTTCTAGAAGCTGTGATTTTAAAAAACGGTGGAAGTAAGCTTTTCTTATTTCTGGATACATGCACATACTATAGAAAGTCGTTATGACGTAGAATGTGCATACTTTGTAGATTCCATTTATGAAATAAAACACATTTTCTAAAAACTCGTGTTTTTTACGAAATCATGTAAACCTTCTAGAAGCTGTGATTTTAAAAAACGGTGGAAGTAAGCTTTTCTTATTTCCGGACGCATGCGCAAACTATAGAAAGTCGTTATGACGTAGAATGTGCATACTTTGTTGATTCCATTTTTGAAATAAAACACATTTTCTAAAAACTCATGTTTTTTACGAAATCATGTAAACCTTCTAGAAGCTGTGATTTTAAAAAATGGTGGAGGTAAGCTTTTCTTATTTCCAGACGCATGCGCAAACTATAGAAAGTCGTTATCATGTAGAATCTGCATACTTTGTAGATTCCATTTATGAAATAAAACACATTTTCTAAAAACTCGTGTTTTTTACGAAATCATGTAAACCTTCTAGAAGCTGTGATTTTAAAAAACGGTGGAAGTAAGCTTTTCTTATTTCCGGACACATGCGCAAACTATAGAAAGTCGTTATGACGTTTAATGTGCATACTTTGTTCATTCCATTTATGAAATAAAACACATTTTCTAAAAACTCATGTTTTTTACGAAATCATGTAAACCTTCTAGAAGCTGTGATTTTAAAAAACGGTGGAAGTAAGCTTTTCTTATTTCCGGACGCATGCGCAAACTATAGAAATTCGTTATAACATAGAATGTACATACTTTGTTGATTCCATTTATGAAATAAAATACATTTTCTAAAAACTCGTGTTTTTTAAGAAATCATGTAAACCTTCTAGAAGCTGTGATTTTAAAAAACGGGGGAAGTAAGCTTTTCTTATTTCCGAATGCATGCGCAAACTATAGAGAGTCGATATGACGTAGAATGTGCATACTTTGTTGATTCCATTTATGAAATAAAACACATTTTCTAAAAACTCGTGTTTTTTAAGAAATCATTTAAACCTTCTAGAAGCTGTGATTTTAAAAAACGGTGGAAGTAAGCTTTTCTTATTTCTGGATACATGCACATACTATAGAAAGTCGTTATGACGTAGAATGTGCATACTTTGTAGATTCCATTTATGAAATAAAACACATTTTCTAAAAACTCGTGTTTTTTACGATATCATGTAAACCTTCTAGAAGCTGTGATTTTAAAAAACGGTGGAAGTAAGCTTTTCTTATTTCCGGATACATGCACAAACTATAGAAAGTCGTTATGACATAGAATGTGCATACTTTGTAGATTCCATTAATGAAATGAAACACATTTTCTAAAAACTCGTGTTTTTTACGAAATCATGTAAACCTTCTAGAAGCTGTGATTTTAAAAAACGGTGGAAGTAAGCTTTTCTTATTTCCGGACGCATGCGCAAACTATAGAAAGTCGTTATGACGTAGAATGTGCATACTTTGTTGATTCCATTTTTGAAATAAAACACATTTTCTAAAAACTCATGTTTTTTACGAAATCATGTAAACCTTCTAGAAGCTGTGATTTTAAAAAACGGTGGAAGTAAGCTTTTCTTATTTCCGGACGCATGCGCAAACTATAGAAAGTCATTATGACGTAGAATGTACATACTTTGTTGATTCCATTTATGAAATAAAACACATTTTCTAAAAACTTGTTTTTTCTACGAAATCATGTAAACCTTCTAGAAGCTGTGATTTTAAAAAGCGGTGGAAGTAAGCTTTTCTTATTTCCGGACGCATGCGCAAACTATAGAAATTCGTTATGACGTAGAATGTGCATACTTTGTAGATTCCATTTATGAAATAAAACACATTTTCTAAAAATCGTGCTTTTTTACGAAATCATGTAAACCTTCTAGAAGCTGTGATTTTAAAAAACGGTGGAAGTAAGCTTTTCTTATTTCCGGCCGAATGCGCAAACTATAGAAAGTCGTTATGACGTAGAATGTGCATACTTTGTTGATTCCATTTATGAAATAAAACACATTTTCTAAAAACTCATGTTTTTTACGAAATCATGTAAACCTTCTAGAAGCTGTGATTTTAAAAAACGGTGGAAGTAACCTTTTCTTATTTCCGGACACATGCGCAAACTATAGAAAGTCGTTATGACGTATAATGTGCATACTTTGTTCATTCCATTTATGAAATAAAACACATTTTCTAAAAACTCATGTTTTTTACGAAATCATGTAAACCTTCTAGAAGCTGTGATTTTAAAAAACGGTGGAAGTAAGCTTTTCTTATTTCCGGACGCATGCGCAAACTATACAAAGTCGTTATAACATAGAATGTACATACTTTGTTGATTCCATCTATGAAATAAAACACATTTTCTAAAAACTCGTGTTTTTTAAGAAATCATGTAAACCTTCTAGAAGCTGTGATTTTAAAAACCGGGGGAAGTAAGCTTTTCTTATTTCCGAATGCATGCGCAAACTATAGAGAGTCGTTATGACGTAGAATGTGCATACTTTGTTGATTCCATTTATGAAATAAAACACATTTTCTAAAAACTCGTGTTTTTTAAGAAATCATTTAAACCTTCTAGAAGCTGTGATTTTAAAAAACGGTGGAAATAAGCTTTTCTTATTTCCGGATACATGCACAAACTATAGAAAGTCGTTATGACGTAGAATGTGCATACTTTGTAGATTCCATTTATGAAATAAAACACATTTTCTAAAAACTCGTGTTTTTTACGATATCATGTAAACCTTCTAGAAGCTGTGATTTTAAAAAACGGTGGAAGTAAGCTTTTCTTATTTCCGGATACATGCACAAACTATAGAAAGTCGTTATGACATAGAATGTGCATACTTTGTAGATTCCATTAATGAAATGAAACACATTTTCTAAAAACTCGTGTTTTTTACGAAATCATGTAAACCTTCTAGAAGCTGTGATTTTAAAAAACGGGGGAAGTAAGCTTTTCTTATTTCCAAACGCATGCGCAAACTATAGAAAGTCGTTATGACGTAGACTGTGCATACTTTGTAGATTCCATTTATGAAATAAAACACATTTCCTAAAAACTCGTGTTTTTTACGAAATCATGTAAACCTTCTAGAAGCTGTGATTTTAAAAAACGGTGGAAGTAAGCTTTTCTTATTTCCGGAGGCATGCGCATACTATGGAAAGTCGATATGACGTAGAATGTGCATACTTTGTAGATTCCATTTATGAAATAAAACACCTTTTCTAAAAACTCGTGTTTTTTACGAAATCATGTAAACCTTCTGGAAGCTGTGATTTTAAAAAACGGTGGAAGTAAGCTTTTCTTATTTCCGGACGCATGCGCAAACTATAGAAAGTTGTTATGACATAGAATGTGCATACTTTGTAGATTCAATTTATGAAATAAAACACATTTCCTAAAAACTCGTGTTTTTTACGAAATCATGTAAACCTTCTAGAAGCTGTGATTTTAAAAAACGGTGAAAGTAAGCTTTTCTTTTTTCCGGACACATGCGCAAACTATAGAAAGTCGTTATGACATAGAATGTGCATACTTTGTTGATTCCATTTATGAAATAAAACACATTTTCTAAAAACTCGTGTTTTTTACGAAATCATGTAAACCTTCTAGAAGCTGTGATTTTAAAAAACGGTGGAAGTAAGCTTTTCTTATTTCCGGATGGATGCGCAAACTATAGAAAGTCGTTACAATGTAGAATGTGCATACTTTGTAGATTCCATTTATGAAATAAAACACATTTTCTTAAAACTCATGTTTTTTACGAAATCATGTAAACCTTCTAGAAGCTGTGATTTTAAAAAATGGTGGAGGTAAGCTTTTCTTATTTCCGGATGCATGCGCAAACTATAGAAAGTCGTTATGACGTAGTATCTACATACTTTGTTTATTCCATTTATGAAATAAAACACATTTTCTAAAAAACTCGTGTTTTTTACGAAATCATGTAAACCTTCTAGAAGCTGTGATTTTAAAAAACGGTGGAGGTAAGCTTTTCTTATTTCCGGACGCATGCGCAAACTATAGAAAGTCATTATCATATAGAATCTGCATACTTTGTAGATTCCATTTATGAAATAAAACACATTTTCTAAAAACTCGTGTTTTTTACGAAACCATGTAAACCTTCTAGAAGCTGTGATTTTAAAAAACGGTGGAAGTAAGCTTTTCTTATTTCCGGACACATGTGCAAACTATAGAAAGTCGTTATGACGTATAATGTGCATACTTTGTTCATTCCATTTATGAAATAAAACACATTTTCTAAAAACTCATGTTTTTTACGAAATCATGTAAACCTTCTAGAAGCTGTGATTTTAAAAAACGGTGGAAGTAAGATTTTCTTATTTCCGGACGCATGCGCAAACTATAGAAAGTCGTTATAACATAGAATGTACATACTTTGTTGATTCCATTTATGAAATAAAACACATTTTCTAAAAACTCGTGTTTTTTAAGAAATCATGTAAACCTTCTAGAAGCTGTGATTTTAAAAAACGGGGGAAGTAAGCTTTTCTTATTTCCGAATGCATGCGCAAACTATAGAGAGTCGTTATGACGTAGAATGTGCATACATTGTTGATTCAATTTATGAAATAAAACAAATTTTCTAAAAACTCATGTTTTTTAAGAAATCATGTAAACCTTCTAGAATCCGTGATTTTAGAAAACGGGGGAAGTAAGCTTTTCTTATTTCCAAACGCATGCGCAAACTATAGAAAGTCGATATGACGTAGACTGTGCATACTTTGTAGATTCCATTTATCAAATAAAACACATTTCCTAAAAACTCGTGTTTTTTACGAAATCATGTAAACCTTCTAGAAGCTGTGATTTTAAAAAACGGTGGAAGTAAGCTTTTCTTATTTCCGGACGCATGCACAAACTATGGAAAGTCGATATGACGTAGAATGTGCATACTTTGTAGATTCCATTTATGAAATAAAACACATTTTCTAAAAACTCGTGTTTTTTACGAAACCATGTAAACCTTCTGGAAGCTGTGATTTTAAAAAACGGTCGAAGTAAGCTTTTCTTATTTCCGGACGCATGCGCAAACTATAGAAAGTTGTTATGACATAGAATGTGCATACTTTGTAGATTCCATTTATGAAATAAAACACATTTCCTAAAAACTCGTGTTTTTTACGAAATCATGTAAACCTTCTAGAAGCTGTGATTTTAAAAAACGGTGGAAGTAAGCTTTTCTTATTTCCGGACGCATGCGCAAACTATAGAAAGTCGTTATGACATAGAATGTGCATACTTTGTTGATTCCATTTATGAAATAAAACACATTTTCTAAAAACTCGTGTTTTCTACGAAATCATGTAAACCTTCTAGAAGCTGTGATTTTAAAAAACGGTGGAAGTAAGCTTTTCTTATTTCCGGATGGATGCGCAAACTATAGAAAGTCGTTACAATGTAGAATGTGCATACTTTGTAGATTCCATTTATGAAATAAAACACATTTTCTAAAAACTCATGTTTTTTACGAAATCATGTAAACCTTCTAGAAGCTGTGATTTTAAAAAATGGTGGAGGTAAGCTTTTCTTATTTCCGGATGCATGCGCAAACTATAGAAAGTCGTTATGACGTAGTATCTACATACTTTGTTTATTCCATTTATGAAATAAAAAACATTTTCTAAAAAACTCGTGTTTTTTACGAAATCATGTAAACCTTCTAGAAGCTGTGATTTTAAAAAACGGTGGAGGTAAGCTTTTCTTATTTCCGGACGCATGCGCAAACTATAGAAAGTCGTTATCATGTAGAATATGCATACTTTGTAGATTCCATTTATGAAATAAAACACATTTTCTAAAAACTCGTGTTTTTTACGAAATCATGTAAACCTTCTAGAAGCTGTGATTTTAAAAAACGGTGGAAGTAAGCTTTTCTTATTTCCGGACACATGCGCAAACTATAGAAAGTCGTTATGACGTATAATGTGCATACTTTGTTCATTCCATTTATGAAATAAAACACATTTTCTAAAAACTCATGTTTTTTACGAAATCATGTAAACCTTCTAGAAGATGTGATTTTAAAAAACGGTGGAAGTAAGCTTTTCTTATTTCCGGACGCATGCGCAAACTATAGAAAGTCGTTATAACATAGAATTTACATACTTTGTTGATTCCATTTATGAAATAAAACACATTTTCTAAAAACTCGTGTTTTTTAAGAAATCATGTATACCTTCTAGAAGCTGTGATTTTAAAAAACGGGGGAAGTAAGCTTTTCTTATTTCCGAATGCATGCGCAAACTATAGAGATTCGTTATGACGTAGAATGTGCATACTTTGTTGATTCCATTTATGAAATAAAACACATTTTCTAAAAACTCGTGTTTTTTAAGAAATCATTTAAACCTTCTAGAAGCCGTGATTTTAAAAAACGGTGGAAGTAAGCTTTTCTTATTTCCGGATACATGCACAAACTATAGAAAGTCGTTATGACGTAGAATGTGCATACTTTGTAGATTCCATTTATGAAATAAAACACATTTTCTAAAAACTCGTGTTTTTTACGATATCATGTAAACCTTCTAGAAGCTGTGATTTTAAAAAACGGTGGAAGTAAGCTTTTCTTATTTCCGGATACATGCACAAACTATAGAAAGTCATTATGACATAGAATGTGCATACTTTGTAGATTCCATTAATGAAATGAAACACATTTTCTAAAAACTCGTGTTTTTTACGAAATCATGTAAACCTTCTAGAAGCTGTGATTTTAAAAAACGGGGGAAGTAAGCTTTTCTTATTTCCAAACGCATGCGCAAACTATAGAAAGTCGTTATGACGTAGACTGTGCATACTTTGTAGATTCCATTTATGAAATAAAACACATTTCCTAAAAACTCGTGTTTTTTACGAAATCATGTAAACCTTCTAGAAGCTGTGATTTTAAAAAACGGTGGAAGTAAGCTTTTCTTATTTCCGGACGCATGTGCAAACTATGGAAAGTCGATATGACGTAGAATGTGCATACTTTGTAGATTCCATTTATGAAATAAAACACATTTTCTAAAAACTCGTGTTTTTTACGAAATCATGTAAACCTTCTGGAAGCTGTGATTTTAAAAAACGGTGGAAGTAAGCTTTTCTTATTTCTGGACGCATGCGCAAACTATAGAAAGTTGTTATGACATAGAATGTGCATACTTTGTAGATTCCATTTATGAAATAAAACACATTTCCTAAAAACTCGTGTTTTTTACGAAATCATGTAAACCTTCTAGAAGCTGTGATTTTAAAAAACGGTGGAAGTAAGCTTTTCTTATTTCCGGACGCATGCGCAAACTATAGAAAGTCGTTATGACATAGAATGTGCATACTTTGTTGATTCCATTTATGAAATAAAACACATTTTCTAAAAACTCGTGTTTTTTACGAAATCATGTAAACCTTCTAGAAGCTGTGATTTTAAAAAACGGTGGAAGTAAGCTTTTCTTATTTCCGGATGGATGCGCAAACTATAGAAAGTCGTTACAATGTAGAATGTGCATACTTTGTAGATTCCATTTATGAAATAAAACACATTTTCTAAAAACTCATGTTTTTTACAAAATCATGTAAACCTTCTAGAAGCTGTGATTTTAAAAAATGGTGGAGGTAAGCTTTTCTTATTTCCGGATGCATGCGCAAACTATAGAAAGTCGTTATGACGTAGTATCTACATACTTTGTTTATTCCATTTATGAAATAAAACACATTTTCTAAAAAACTCGTGTTTTTTACGAAATCATGTAAACCTTCTAGAAGCTGTGATTTTAAAAAACGGTGGAGGTAAGCTTTTCTTATTTCCGGACGCATGTGCAAACTATAGAAAGTCGTTATCATGTAGAATCTGCATACTTTGTAGATTCCATTTATGAAATAAAACACATTTTCTAAAAACTCGTGTTTTTTACGAAATCATGTAAACCTTCTAGAAGCTGTGATTTTAAAAAACGGTGGAAGTAAGCTTTTCTTATTTCCGGACACATGCGCAAACTATAGAAAGTCGTTATGACGTATAATGTGCATACTTTGTTCATTCCATTTATGAAATAAAACACATTTTCTAAAAACTCATGTTTTTTACGAAATCATGTAAACCTTCTAGAAGCTGTGATTTTAAAAAACGGTGGAAGTAAGCTTTTCTTATTTCCGGACGCATGCGCAAACTATAGAAAGTCGTTATGACGTAGAATGTGCATACTTTGTTGATTCCATTTATGAAATAAAACACATTTTCTAAAAACTCGTTTTTAAAAAAAAATCATGTAAACCTTCTAGAAGCTGTGATTTTAAAAAACGGGGGAAGTAAGCTTTTCTTATTTCCAGATGCATGCGCAAACTATAGAAAGTCGTGATGACGAAGAATTTGCATACTTTGTAGATTCCATTTATGAAATAAAACACATTTTCTAAAAACTCATGTTTTTTACGAAATCATGTAAACCTTCTAGAAGCTGTGATTTTAAAAAACCGGGGAATTAAGCTTTTCTTATTTCCAAACGTATGCGCAAACTATAGAAAGTCGTTATGACGTAGAATGTGCATACTTTGTTGATTCCATTTATGAAATAAAACACATTTTCTAAAAACTCGAGTTTTTTAAGAAATCATGTAAACCTTCTAGAAACTGTGATTTTAAAAAACGGGGGAAGTAAGCTTTTCTTATTTCCGGACGAATGCGCAAACTATAGAAAGTTGTTATGATGTAGAATGTGCATACTTTGTAGATTCCATTTATGAAGTAAAGCACATTTTCTAAAAACTCGTGTTTTTTTCGAAATGATGTAAACCTTCTTGAAGCTGTGATTTTAAACAACGGTGGAAGTAAGCTTTTCTTAATTCCGGACGAATGCGCAAACTAGAGAAAGTCGTTATGACGTAGAATGTGCATACTTTGTTGATTCAATTTATGAAATAAAACACATTTTCTAAAAACTCGTGTTTTTTAAGAAATCATGTAAACCTTCTAGAAGCCGTGATTTTAAAAAACGGTGGAAGTAAGCTTTTCTTATTTTCGGACGCATGCGCAAACTATAGAATGTCGTTATGACGTAGAATGTGCATACTTTGTAGATTCCATTTATGAAATAAAACACATTTTCTAAAAACTCATGTTTTTTACGAAATCATGTAAACCTTCTAGAAGCCGTGATTTTAAAAAATGGGGGAAGTAAGATTTTCTTATTTCCGGACGCATGCACAAACTATAGAAAGTCATTATGACGTAGAATGTGCATACTTTGTAGATTCCATTTATGAAATAAAGCACATTTTCTAAAAACTCGTGTTTTTTACGAAATCATGTAAACCTTCCAGAAGCTGTGATTTTAAAAAACGCTGGAAGTAAGCTTTTCTTATTTCCTGACGAATGCGAAAACTATAGAAAGTCGTTATGACGTTGCATGTGCATACTTTGTAGATTCCATTTGTGAAATAAAACACATTTTCTAAAAACTCGTGTTTTTTGCGAAATCATGTAAACATTCTAGAAGCTGTTATTTGAAAAAACGGGGGAAGTAAGCTTTTCTTATTTCGAAACTTATGCACAAACTATAGAAAGTCATTATGACATAGAATGTGCATACTTTGTTGATTCCATTTATGAAATAAAACACATTTTCTAAAAACTCGTGTTTTTTAAGAAATCATGTAAACCTTCTAGAAGCTGTGATTTTAAAAAACGGGGGAAGTAAGCTTTTCTTATTTTCGGACGCATGCGCAAACTATAGAAAGTCATTATGACGTAGAACGTGCATACTTTGTTGATTCCATTTATGGAATAAAACACATTTTCTAAAAACTCGTGTTTTTTACGAAATCATGTAAACCTTCTAGAAGCTGTGATTTTAAATAATGGTGGAAGTAAGCTTTTCTTATTTCCAGACGAATGCGCAAACTATAGAAAGTCGTTATGACGTAGAATGTGCATACTTTGTTGATTCCATTTATGGAATAAAACACATTTTCTAAAAACTCGTGTTTTTTACGAAATCATGTAAACCTTCTAGAAGCTGTGATTTTAAATAATGGTGGAAGTAAGCTTTTCTTATTTCCAGACGAATGCGCAAACTATAGAAAGTCGTTATGACGTAGAATGTGCATACTTTGTTGATTCCATTTATGAAATAAAACACATTTTCTAAAAACTCATGTTTTTTAAGAAATCATGTAAACCTTCTAGAAGAATTGATTTTAAAAAACGGTGGAAGTAAGCTTTTCTTCTTTCCGAACGCATGCGCAAAGTATAGAAAGTCGTTATGACGTAGAATGTGCATACTTTGTTGATTCCATTTATGAAATAAAACACATTTTCTAAAAACTCGTGTTTTTTAAGAAATCATGTAAACCTTCTAGAAGCTGTGATTTTAAAAAACAGGGGAAGTAATCTTTTCTTATTTCCAAACGCATGCGCAAACAATAGAAAGTCGTTATGACGTAGAATGTGCATACTTTGTTGATTCCATTTATGAAATAAAACACATTTTCTAAAAACTCGTGTTTTTTACGAAATCATGTAAACCTTCTAGAAGCTTTGATTTTAAAAAACGGGGGAAGTAAGCTTTTCTTATTTCCGGATGCATGCGCAAACTATAGAAAGTTGTTATGACGTAGAATGTGCATGCTTTGTAGATTCCATTTATGAAATAAATCACATTTTCTAAAAAGTAGTGTTTTTTACGAAATCATGTAAACCTTCTAGAAGCTGTGATTTTAAAAAATGGTGGAAGTAAACTTTTCTTATTTCCGGACGCATGCGCAAACTATAGAAAGTGGTTTTGACGTAGAATGTGCATACTTTGTTGTTTCCATTTATGAAATAAAATACATTTTCTAAAAACTCGTGTTTTTTAAGAAATCATGTAAACCTTCTAGAAGCTGTGATTTTAAAAAACGGGGGAAGTAAGCTTTTCTTATTTCCAAACGCATGCGCAAACTATAGAAAGTCATTATGATGTAGAATGTGCATACTTTGTTGATTCCATTTATGAAATAAAACACATTTTCTAAAAACTCGTGTTTTTTAAGAAATCATGTAAACCTTCTAGAAGCTGTGATTTTAAAAAACGGGGAAAGTAAGATTTTCTTATTTCCGGACGCATCCGCAAACTATAGAAAGTCGTTATGACGTAGAATGTGCATACTTTGTAGATTCCATTTATGAAATAAAACACATTTTCTAAAAACTCGTGTTTTTTACGAAATCATGTAAACCTTCTAGAAGCTGTGATTTTAAAAAACTCTGGAAGTAAGCTTTTCTTATTTCCAGACGAATGCGCAAACTATAGAAAGTCGTTATGACGTAGAATGTGCATACTTTGTAGATTCCATTTATGAAATAAAACACATTTTCTAAAAACTCGTTTTTTTTTACCAAATCATGTAAAGCTTCTAGAAGCTGTGATTTTAAAAAATGCTGGAAGTAAGCTTTTCTTATTTCTGGAAGCATGCGCAAACTATAGAAAGTCGTTATGACGTAGAATGTGCATACTTTGTTGATTCCATTTATGAAATAAAACACATTTTCTAAAAACTCATGTTTTTTAAGAAATCATGTAAACCTTCTAGAAGCTGTGAATTTAAAAAACGGTGGAAGTAAGCTTTTCTTATTTCCGGACGCATGCGCAAACTATAGAAAGTCGTTATGACGTAGAATGTGCATACTTTGTAGATTCCATTTTTTAAATAAAACACATTTTCTAAAAACTTGTGTTTTTTACCAAATCATGTCAACCTTCTAGAATCTGTGATTTTAAAAAATGGGGGAGGTAAGCTTTTCTTATTTCCGGACGCATGCGCAAACTATAGAAAGTCGTTATGACGTAGAATATGCATACTTTGTTGCTTCCATTTATGAAATAAAACACATTTTCTAAAAACTCGTGTTTTTTACGAAATGATGTAAACCTTCTAGAAGCTGTGATTTTAAAAAACGGGGGAAGTAAGCTTTTCTTATTTCCGGACGCATGCGCAAACTATAGAAAGTCGTTATGACGTAGAATGTGCATACTTTGTAGATTCCATTTATGAAATAAAACACATTTTCTAAAAACTTGTGTTTTTTACGAAATCATGTAAACCTTTTAGAAGCTGTGATTTTAAAAAACGGTGGAAGTAAGCTTTTCTTATTTCCGGCCGCATGCACAAACTATAGAAAGTTGTTATGACGTAGAATGTGAATACTTTGTTGATTCCATTTATGAAATAAATCACATTTTCTGAAAATTTGTGTTTTTTAGGAAATCATGTAAACCTTCCAGAAGTTGTGATTTTAAAAAATGGGAGAGATAAGCTTTTCTTATTTCCGGATGCATCCGCAAACTATAGAAAGTTGTTATGACGTAGAATGTGCATATTTTATTAATTCCATTTATGAAATAATCAAATTTTCTGAAAACTTGTGTTTTTTAGGAAATCATGTAAACCTTCTAGAAGTTGTGATTTTAAAAAACGGGGGAAGTAAGCTTTTCTTATTTCCGAACGCATGCACAAACTATAGAAAGTCGTTATGACGCAGAATGTGCATAGTTTGTTGATTCCATTGATGAAATAAATCACATTTTCTAAAAACTCGTGTTTTTTGAGAAATCACGTAAATCTTCTAGAAGCTGTGATTTTAAAAAACGAGGGAAGAAAGCTTTTCTTATTTCCGGACGCATGGGCAAACTATAGAAAGTCGTTACGAAGTAGAATGTGCATACTTTGTTGATTCCATTTATGAAATAAAACACATTTTCTAAAAACTCGTGTTTTTTAAGAACTCATTTAAACCTTCTAGAAGCTGTGATTTTAAAAAACAGGGGAAGTAAGCTTTTCTTATTTGCAAACGCATGCGCAAACTATAGAAAGTCGTTATGACGTAGACTGTGCATACTTTGTAGATTCCATTTATGAAATAAAACACATTTCCTAAAAACTCGTGTTTTTTACGAAATCATGTAAACCTTCTAGAAGCTGTGATTTTAAAAAACGGTGGAAGTAAGCTTTTCTTATTTCCGGACGCATGCGCAAAGTATAGAAAGTCGTTATGACGTAGAATGTACATACTTTGTTGATTCCATTTATGAAATAAAACACATTTTCTAAAAACTTGTGTTTTTTAAGAAATCATGTAAACCTTCTAGAAGCTGTGATTTTAAAAAACGGTGCAAGTAAGCTTTTCTTATTTCCAAACGCATGCGCAAACTATAGAAAGTCGTTATGACATAGAATGTGCATACTTTGTTGATTCCATTTATAAAATAAAACACATTTTCTAAAAACTCGTGTTTTTTAAGAAATCATGTAAACCTTCTAGAAGCTGTGATTTTAGAAAACGGGGGAAGTAAGCTTTTCTTATTTCCGGACGCATGCGCAAACTATAGAAAGTCGTTATGACGTAGAATGTGCATACTTTGTAGATTCCATTTATGAAATAAAACACATTTTCTAAAAACTCGTGTTTTTTACGAAATCTTGTAAACCTTCTAGAAGCTGTGATTTTAAAAAACGGTGGAAGTAAGCTTTTCTTATTTCCGGACGCATGCGCAAACTGTAGAAAGTCGTTATGACGTAGAATGTGCATACTTTGTTGATTCCATTTATGAAATAAAACACATTTTCTAAAAACTCATGTTTTTTAAGAAATCATGTAAACCTTCTAGAAGCTGTGATTTTAAAAAACGGGGGAAGTAAGCTTTTCTTATTTCCGGACGCATGCGCAAACTATAGAAAGTCGTTATGACGTAGAATGTGCATACTTTGTAGATTCCATTTATGAAATAAAACACATTTTCTAAAAACTCGTGTTTTTTACGAAATCATGTAAACCTTCTACAAGATGTGATTTTAAAAAACGGTGGAAGTAAGCTTTTCTTATTTCCGGACGCATGCGCAAACTATAGAAAGTCGTTATGACATAGAATGTGCATACTTTGTTGATTCCATTTATGAAATAAAACACATTTTCTAAAAACTCATGTTTTTACGAAATCATCTAAAGCTTCTAGAAGCTGTGATTTTATAAAACGGTGGAAGTAAGCTTTTCTTATTTCCGGAAGCATGCGCAAACTATAGAAATTCGTTATGACGTAGAATGTGCATACTTTGTAGATTCCATTTATGAAATAAAACACATTTTCTAAAAACTTGTGTTTTTTACCAAATCATGTAAACCTTCTAGAAGCTGTGATTTTAAAAAACGGGGGAAGTAAGCTTTTCTTATTTCCGGACACATGCGCAAACTATAGAAAGTCGTTATGACATAGAATGTGCATACTTTGTAGATTCCATTTATGAAATAAAACACATTTTCTAAAAACTCGTGTCTTTTAGGAAATCATGTAAACATTCTAGAAGCTGTGATTTTAAAAAACGGTGGAAGTAAGCTTTTCTTATTTCCGGACGAAAGAGCAAACTATAGAAAGTCGTTATGACGTAGAATGTGCATACTTTGTTGATTCCATTTATGAAATAAAACACATTTTCTAAAAACTCGTCTTTTTTAAGAAATCATGTAAACCTTCTAGAAGCTGTGATTTTAAAAAACGAGGGAAGTAAGCTTTTCTTATTTCCGGACGCATGCGCAAACTATAGAAAGTCGTTATGACGTAGAATGTGCATACTTTGTAGATTCCATTTATGAAATAAAACACATTTTCTAAAGACTCGTGTTTTTTACGAAATCATGTAAACCTTCTAGAAGCTGTGATTTTAAAAAAGGGTGGAAGTAAGATTTTCTTATTTCCGGACGCATGCGAAAACTATAGAAAGTCGTTATGACGTAGAATGTACATACTTTGTTGATTCCATTTATGAAATAAAACACATTTTCTAAAAACTCGTGTTTTTTAAGAAATCATGTAAACCTTCTAGAAGCTGTGATTTTAAAAAATGGGGGAAGTAAGCTTTTCTTATTTCCGGATGCATGCGCAAACTATAGAAAGTCGTTATGACGTAGAATTTGCATACTTTGTTGATTCGATTTATGAAATAAAACACATTTTCTAAAAACTCGTGTTTTTTAAGAAATCATGTAAACCTTCTAGAAGCTGTGATTTTAAAAAACGGGGGAAGTAAGCTTTTCTTATTTCCAAACGCATGCGTAAAATATAGAAATTCGTTATGACGTTGCATGTGCATACTTTGTAGATTCCATTTATGAAATAAAACACATTTTCTAAAAACTCGTGTTTTATAGGAAATCATGTAAACATTCTAGAAGCTGTGATTTTAAAAAACGGGGGAAGTAAGCTTTTCTTATTTCTGGACGCATGCGTAAACTATAGAAAGTCGTTATGACGTAGAATGTGCATACTTTGTAGATTCCATTTATGAAATAAAACACATTTTCTTAAAACTTGTGTTTTTTACCAAATCATGTAAACCTTCTAGAATCTGTGATTTTAAAAAACGGGGGAGGTAAGCTTTTCTTATTTCCGGACGCATGCGCAAACTATAGAAAGTCGTTATGACGTAGAATCTGCATACTTTGTTGATTCCACTTATGAAATAAAAGACATTTTCTAAAAACTCGTGTTTTTTAAGAAATCATGTAAACCTTCTAGAAGCTGTGATTTTAAAAAACGGGGGAAGTAAGCTTTTCTTATTTCCGGACACATGCGCAAACTATAGAAAGTCGTTATGACGTAGAATGTGCATACTTTGTAGATTCCATTTATGAAATAAAACACATTTTCTAAAAACTCGTGTCTTTTAGGAAATCATGTGAACATTCTAGAAGCTGTGATTTTAAAAAACGGGGGAAGTAAGCTTTTCTTATTTCTAGACGCATGCGCAAACTATGGAAAGTCGTTATGACGTAGAATGTGCATACTTTGTAGATTACATTTATGAAATAAAACACATTTTCTAAACACTTGTGTTTTTTACCAAATCATGTAAACCTTCTAGAAGCTGTGATTTTAAAAAACGGGGGAAGTAAGCTTTTCTTATTTCCGGACACATGCGCAAACTATAGAAAGTCGTTATGACGTAGAATCTGCATACTTTGTAGATTCCATTTATGAAATAAAACACATTTTCTAAAAACTCGTGTCTTTTAGGAAATCATGTAAACATTCTAGAAGCTGTGTTTTTAAAAAACGGTGGAAGTAAGCTTTTCTTATTTCCGGACGAAAGCGCAAACTATAGAAAGTCGTTATGACGTAGAATGTGCATACTTTGTTGATTCCATTTATGAAATAAAACACATTTTCTAAAAACTCGTCTTTTTTAAGAAATCATGTAAACCTTCTACAAGCTGTGATTTTAGAAAACGGGGGAAGTAAGCTTTTCTTATTTCCAAACGCATGCGCAAACTATAGAAAGTCGTTATGACATAGAATGTGCATACTTTGTTGATTCAATTTATGAAATAAAACAAATTTTCTAAAAACTCATGTTTTTTAAGAAATCATGTAAACCTTCTAGAATCCGTGATTTTAAAAAACGGGGGAAGTAAGCTTTTCTTATTTCCAAACGCATGCGCAAACTATAGAAAGTCGTTATGACGTAGACTGTGCATACTTTGTAGATTCCCTTTATGAAATAAAACACATTTCCTAAAAACTCGTGTTTTTTACGAAATCATGTAAACCTTCTAGAAGCTGTGATTTTAAAAAACGGTGGAAGTAAGCTTTTCTTATTTCCGGACGCATGCGCAAACTATGGAAAGTCGATATGACGTAGAATGTGCATACTTTGTAGATTCCATTTATGAAATAAAACACATTTTCTAAAAACTCGTGTTTTTTACGAAATCTTGTAAACCTTCTGGAAGCTGTGTTTTTAAAAAACGGTGGAAGTAAGCTTTTCTTATTTCCGGACGCATGCGCAAACTATAGAAAGTTGTTATGACATAGAATGTGCATACTTTGTAGATTCCATTTATGAAATAAAACACATTTCCTAAAAACTCGTGTTTTTTACGAAATCATGTAAACCTTCTAGAAGCTGTGATTTTAAAAAACGGTGGAAGTAAGCTTTTCTTATTTCCGGATGCATGCGCAAACTATAGAAAGTCGTTATGACATAGAATGTGCATACTTTGTTGATTCCATTTATGAAATAAAACACATTTTCTAAAAACTCGTTTTTTTTACGAAATCATGTAAACCTTCTAGAAGCTGTGATTTTAAAAAACGGTGGAAGTAAGCTTTTCTTATTTCCGGATGGATGCGCAAACTATAGAAAGTCATTACAATGTAGAATGTGCATACTTTGTAGATTCCATTTATGAAATAAAACACATTTTCTAAAAACTCATGTTTTTTACGAAATCATGTAAACCTTCTAGAAGCTGTGATTTTAAAAAATGGTGGAGGTAAGCTTTTCTTATTTCCGGATGCATGCGCAAACTATAGAAAGTCGTTATGACGTAGTATCTACATACTTTGTTTATTCCATTTATGAAATAAAACACATTTTCTAAAAAACTCGTGTTTTTTACGAAATCATGTAAACCTTCTAGAAGCTGTGATTTTAAAAAACGGTGGAGGTAAGCTTTTCTTATTTCCGGACGCATGCGCAAACTATAGAAAGTCGTTATCATGTAGAATCTGCATACTTTGTAGATTCCATTTATGAAATAAAACACATTTTCTAAAAACTCGTGTTTTTTACGAAATCATGTAAACCTTCTAGAAGCTGTGATTTTAAAAAACGGTGGAAGTAAGCTTTTCTTATTTCCGGACACATGCGCAAACTATAGAAAGTCGTTATGACGTTTAATGTGCATACTTTGTTAATTCCATTTATGAAATAAAACACATTTTCTAAAAACTCATGTTTTTTACGAAATCATGTAAACCTTCTAGAAGCTGTGATTTTAAAAAACGGTGGAAGTAAGCTTTTCTTATTTCCGGACACATGCGCAAACTATAGAAAGTCGTTATGACGTTTAATGTGCATACTTTGTTCATTCCATTTATGAAATAAAACACATTTTCTAAAAACTCATGTTTTTTACGAAATCATGTAAACCTTCTAGAAGCTGTGATTTTAAAAAACGGTGGAAGTAAGCTTTTCTTATTTCCGGACGCATGCGCAAACTATAGAAAGTCGTTATAACATAGAATGTACATACTTTGTTGATTCCATTTATGAAATAAAACACATTTTCTAAAAACTCGTGTTTTTTAAGAAATCATGTAAACCTTCTAGAAGCTGTGATTTTAAAAAACGGGGGAAGTAAGCTTTTCTTATTTCCGAATGCATGCGCAAACTATAGAGAGTCGTTATGACGTAGAATGTGCATACTTTGTTGATTCCATTTATGAAATAAAACACATTTTCTAAAAACTCGTGTTTTTTAAGAAATCATTTAAACCTTCTAGAAGCTGTGATTTTAAAAAACGGTGGAAGTAAGCTTTTCTTATTTCCGGATACATGCACATACTATAGAAAGTCATTATGACGTAGAATGTGCATACTTTGTAGATTCCATTTATGAAATAAAACACATTTTCTAAAAACTCGTGTTTTTTACGATATCATGTAAACCTTCTAGAAGCTGTGATTTTAAAAAACGGTGGAAGTAAGCTTTTCTTATTTCCGGATACATGCACAAACTATAGAAAGTCGTTATGACATAGAATGTGCATACTTTGTAGATTCCATTAATGAAATGAAACACATTTTCTAAAAACTCGTGTTTTTTACGAAATCATGTAAACCTTCTGGAAGCTGTGATTTTAAAAAACGGTGGAAGTAAGCTTTTCTTATTTCCGGACGCATGCGCAAACTATAGAAAGTCGTTATGACGTAGAATGTGCATACTTTGTTGATTCCATTTTTGAAATAAAACACATTTTCTAAAAACTCATGTTTTTTACGAAATCATGTAAACCTTCTAGAAGCTGTGATTTTAAAAAACGGTGGAAGTAAGCTTTTCTTATTTCCGGACGCATGCGCAAACTATAGAAAGTCATTATGACGTAGAATGTACATACTTTTTGATTCCATTTATGAAATAAAACACATTTTCTAAAAACTTTTTTTTTTTACGAAATCATGTAAACCTTCTAGAAGCTGTGATTTTAAAAAGCGGTGGAAGTAAGCTTTTCTTATTTCCGGACGCATGCGCAAACTATAGAAATTCGTTATGACGTAGAATGTGCATACTTTGTAGATTCCATTTATGAAATAAAACACATTTTCTAAAAACTCGTGCTTTTTTACGAAATCATGTAAACCTTCTAGAAGCTGTGATTTTAAAAAACGGTGGAAGTAAGCTTTTCTTATTTCCGGCCGAATGCGCAAACTATAGAAAAACTCGTGCTTTTTTACGAAATCATGTAAACCTTCTAGAATCTGTGATTTTAAAAAATGGTGGAGGTAAGCTTTTCTTATTTCCGGACGCATGCGCAAACTATAGAAAGTCGTTATGACGTAGAATATGCATACTTTGTTGCTTCCATTTATGAAATAAAACACATTTTCTAAAAACTCGTGTTTTTTACGAAATGATGTAAACCTTCTAGAAGCTGTGATTTTAAAAAACGGGGGAAGTAAGCTTTTCTTATTTCCGGACGCATGCGCAAACTATAGAAAGTCGTTATGACGTAGAATGTGCATACTTTGTAGATTCCATTTATGAAATAAAACACATTTTCTAAAAACTTGTGTTTTTTACGAAATCATGTAAACCTTTTAGAAGCTGTGATTTTAAAAAACGGTGGAAGTAAGCTTTTCTTATTTCCGGCCGCATGCGCAAACTATAGAAAGTTGTTATGACGTAGAATGTGAATACTTTGTTGATTCCATTTATGAAATAAATCACATTTTCTGAAAATTTGTGTTTTTTAGGAAATCATGTAAACCTTCCAGAAGTTGTGATTTTAAAAAATGGGAGAGATAAGCTTTTCTTATTTCCGGATGCATCCGCAAACTATAGAAAGTTGTTATGACGTAGAATGTGCATATTTTATTAATTCCATTTATGAAATAAATCAAATTTTCTGAAAACTTGTGTTTTTTAGGAAATCATGTAAACCTTCTAGAAGTTGTGATTTTAAAAAACGGGGGAAGTAAGCTTTTCTTATTTCCGAACGCATGCACAAACTATAGAAAGTCGTTATGACGCAGAATGTGCATAGTTTGTTGATTCCATTGATGAAATAAATCACATTTTCTAAAAACTCGTGTTTTTTGAGAAATCACGTAAATCTTCTAGAAGCTGTGATTTTAAAAAACGAGGGAAGAAAGCTTTTCTTATTTCCGGACGCATGGGCAAACTATAGAAAGTCGTTACGAAGTAGAATGTGCATACTTTGTTGATTCCATTTATGAAATAAAACACATTTTCTAAAAACTCGTGTTTTTTAAGAACTCATTTAAACCTTCTAGAAGCCGTGATTTTAAAAAACAGGGGAAGTAAGCTTTTCTTATTTGCAAACGCATGCGCAAACTATGGAAAGTCGATATGACGTAGAATGTGCATACTTTGTAGATTCCATTTATGAAATAAAACACATTTTCTAAAAACTCGTGTTTTTTACGAAACCATGTAAACCTTCTGGAAGCTGTGATTTTAAAAATCGGTGGAAGTAAGCTTTTCTTATTTCCGGACGCATGCGCAAACTATAGAAAGTTGTTATGACATAGAATGTGCATACTTTGTAGATTCCATTTATGAAATAAAACACATTTCCTAAAAACTCGTGTTTTTTACGAAATCATGTAAACCTTCTAGAAGCTGTGATTTTAAAAAACGGTGGAAGTAAGCTTTTCTTATTTCCGGACGCATGCGCAAACTATAGAAAGTCGTTATGACATAGAATGTGCATACTTTGTTGATTCCATTTATGAAATAAAAAACATTTTCTAAAAACTCGTGTTTTTTACGAAATCATGTAAACCTTCTAGAAGCTGTGATTTTAAAAAACGGTGGAAGTAAGCTTTTCTTATTTCCGGATGGATGCGCAAACTATAGAAAGTCGTTACAATGTAGAATGTGCATACTTTGTAGATTCCATTTATGAAATAAAACACATTTTCTAAAAACTCATGTTTTTTACGAAATCATGTAAACCTTCTAGAAGCTGTGATTTTAAAAAACGGTGGAAGTAAGCTTTTCTTATTTCCGGACGCATGCGCAAACTATAGAAAGTCGTTATAACATAGAATGTACATACTTTGTTGATTCCATTTATGAAATAAAACACATTTTCTAAATACTCGTGTTTTTTAAGAAATCATGTATACCTTCTAGAAGCTGTGATTTTAAAAAACGGGGGAAGTAAGCTTTTCTTATTTCCGAATGCGTGCGCAAACTATAGAGATTCGTTATGACGTAGAATGTGCATACTTTGTTGATTCCATTTATGAAATAAAACACATTTTCTAAAAACTCGTGTTTTTTAAGAAATCATTTAAACCTTCTAGAAGCTGTGATTTTAAAAAACGGTGGAAGTAAGCTTTTCTTATTTCCGGATACATGCACAAACTATAGAAAGTCGTTATGACGTAGAATGTGCATACTTTGTAGATTCCATTTATGAAATAAAACACATTTTCTAAAAACTCGTGTTTTTTACGATATCATGTAAACCTTCTAGAAGCTGTGATTTTAAAAAACGGTGGAAGTAAGCTTTTCTTATTTCCGGATACATGCACAAACTATAGAAAGTCGTTATGACATAGAATGTGCATACTTTGTAGATTCCATTAATGAAATGAAACACATTTTCTAAAAACTCGTGTTTTTTACGAAATCATGTAAACCTTCTAGAAGCTGTGATTTTAAAAAACGGGGGAAGTAAGCTTTTCTTATTTCCAAACGCATGCGCAAACTATAGAAAGTCGATATGACGTAGACTGTGCATACTTTGTAGATTCCATTTATGAAATAAAACACATTTCCTAAAAACTCGTGTTTTTTACGAAATCATGTAAACCTTCTAGAAGCTGTGATTTTAAAAAACGGTGGAAGTAAGCTTTTCTTATTTCCAAACGCATGTGCAAACTATGGAAAGTCGATATGACGTAGAATGTGCATACTTTGTAGATTCCATTTATGAAATAAAACACATTTTCTAAAAACTCGTGTTTTTTACGAAATCATGTAAACCTTCTGGAAGCTGTGATTTTAAAAAACGGTGGAAGTAAGCTTTTCTTATTTCCGGACGCATGCGCAAACTATAGAAAGTTGTTATGACATAGAATGTGCATACTTTGTAGATTCGATTTATGAAATAAAACACATTTCCTAAAAACTCGTGTTTTTTACGAAATCATGTAAACCTTCTAGAAGCTGTGATTTTAAAAAACGGTGGAAGTAAGCTTTTCTTATTTCCGGACGCATGCGCAAACTATAGAAAGTCGTTATGACATAGAATGTGCATACTTTGTTGATTCCATTTATGAAATAAAACACATTTTCTAAAAACTCGTGTTTTTTACGAAATCATGTAAACCTTCTAGAAGCTGTGATTTTAAAAAACGGTGGAAGTAAGCTTTTCTTATTTCCGGATGGATGCGCAAACTATAGAAAGTCGTTACAATGTAGAATGTGCATACTTTGTAGATTCCATTTATGAAATAAAACACATTTTCTAAAAGCTCATGTTTTTTACGAAATCATGTAAGCCTTCTAGAAGCTGTGATTTTAAAAAATGGTGGAGGTAAGCTTTTCTTATTTCCGGATGCATGCGCAAACTATAGAAAGTCGTTATGACGTAGTATCTACATACTTTGTTTATTCCATTTATGAAATAAAACACATTTTCTAAAAAACTCGTGTTTTTTACGAAATCATGTAAACCTTCTAGAAGCTGTGATTTTAAAAAACGGTGGAGGTAAGCTTTTCTTATTTCCGGACGCATGCGCAAACTATAGAAAGTCGTTATCATGTAGAATCTGCATACTTTGTAGATTCCATTTATGAAATAAAACACATTTTCTAAAAACTCGTGTTTTTTACGAAATCATGTAAACCTTCTAGAAGCTGTGATTTTAAAAAACGGTGGAAGTAAGCTTTTCTTATTTCCGGACACATGCGCAAACTATAGAAAGTCGTTATGACGTATAATGTGCATACTTTGTTCATTCCATTTATGAAATAAAACACATTTTCTAAAAACTCATGTTTTTTACGAAATCATGTAAACCTTCTAGAAGCTGTGATTTTAAAAAACGGTGGAAGTAAGCTTTTCTTATTTCCGGACGCATGCGCAAACTATAGAAAGTCGTTATAATATAGAATGTACATACTTTGTTGATTCCATTTATGAAATAAAACACATTTTCTAAAAACTCGTGTTTTTTAAGAAATCATGTAAACCTTCTAGAAGCTGTGATTTTAAAAAACGGGGGAAGTAAGCTTTTCTTATTTCCGAATGCATGCGCAAACTATAGAGAGTCGTTATGACTTAGAATGTGCATACTTTGTTGATTCCATTTATGAAATAAAACACATTTTCTAAAAACTCGTGTTTTTTAAGAAATCATTTAAACCTTCTAGAAGGTGTGATTTTAAAAAACGGTGGAAGTAAGCTTTTCTTATTTCCGGATACATGCACAAACTATAGAAAGTCGTTATGACATAGAATGTGCATACTTTGTAGATTCCATTTATGAAATAAAACACATTTTCTAAAAACTCGTGTTTTTTACGATATCATGTAAACCTTCTAGAAGCTGTGATTTTAAAAAACGGTGGAAGTAAGCTTTTCTTATTTCCGGATACATGCACAAACTATAGAAAGTCGTTATGACATAGAATGTGCATACTTTGTAGATTCCATTAATGAAATGAAACACATTTTCTAAAAACTCGTGTTTTTTACGAAATCATGTAAACCTTCTAGAAGCTGTGATTTTAAAAAACGGGGGAAGTAAGCTTTTCTTATTTCCAAACGCATGCGCAAACTATAGAAAGTCGTTATGACGTAGACTATGCGTACTTTGTAGATTCCATTTATGAAATAAAACACATTTCCTAAAAACTCGTGTTTTTTACGAAATCATGTAAACCTTCTAGAAGCTGTGATTTTAAAAAACGGTGGAAGTAAGCTTTTCTTATTTCCGGACGCATGCGCAAACTATGGAAAGTCGATATGACGTAGAATGTGCATACTTTGTAGATTCCACTAATGAAATGAAACACATTTTCTAAAAACTCGTGTTTTTTACGAAATCATGTAAACCTTCTGGAAGCTGTGATTTTAAAAAATGGTGGAAGTAAGCTTTTCTTATTTCCGGACGCATGCGCAAACTATAGAAAGTTGTTATGACATAGAATGTGCATACTTTGTAGATTCCATTTTTGAAATAAAACACATTTTCTAAAAACTCGTGTTTTTTACGAAATCATGTAAACCTTCTAGAAGCTGTGATTTTAAAAAACGGTGGAAGTAAGCTTTTCTTATTTCCGGACGCATGCGCAAACTATAGAAAGTCATTATGACGTAGAATGTACATACTTTGTTGATTCCATTTATGAAATAAAACACATTTTCTAAAAACTTGAGTTTTTTACGAAATCATGTAAACCTTCTAGAAGCTGTGATTTTAAAAAGCGGTGGAAGTAAGCTTTTCTTTTTTCCGGACGCATGCGCAAACTATAGAAATTCGTTATGACGTAGAATGTGCATACTTTGTAGATTCCATTTATGAAATAAAACACATTTTCTAAAAACTCGTGCTTTTTTACGAAATCATGTAAACCTTCTAGAAGCTGTGATTTTAAAAAACGGTGGAAGTAAGCTTTTCTTATTTCCGGCCGAATGCGCAAACTATAGAAAGTCGTTATGACGTAGAATGTGCATACTTTGTTGATTCCATTTATGAAATAAAACACATTTTCTAAAAGCTCGTGTTTTTTACGAAATCATGTAAACCTTCTAGAAGCTGTGATTTTAAAAAACATTGGAAGGAAGCTTTTCTTATTTCCGGAGGCATGCACAAACTATAGAAAGTCGTTATGACGTAGAATGTACATACTTTGTTGATTCCATTTATGAAATAAAACACATTTTCTAAAAACTCATGTTTTTTTACTAAATCATGTAAACCTTCTAGAAGCTGTGATTTTAAAAAGCGGTGGAAGTAAGCTTTTCTTATTTCCGGACGCATGTGCAAATTATAGAAAGTCGTTATGATGTAGAATGTGCATACTTTGTTGATTCCATTTATGAAATAAAACACATTTTCTAGAAACTCGTGTTTTTTAAGAAATTATGTAAAGCTTCTAGAAGCTGTGATTTTAAAAAACGGTGGAAGTAAGCTTTTCTTATTTCCAAACGCATGCGCAAACTATAGAAAGTCGTGATGACATAGAATGTGCATACTTTGTTGATTTCATTTATGAAATAAAACACATTTTCTAAAAACTCGTGCTTTTTAAGAAATCATGTAAACCTTCTAGAAGCTGTGATTTTAAAAAGCGGGGGAAGTGTTGATGTATATGTAACTTCGGAATGTATTTCACATATATGTATATTGTATTCCTATAGAGATGGTATTATTCCTCTATAAGGAAGTGTCGTTATTTATATTGTAAGTGTCGTAACTTATACTTGATGGGTTATTAGACCACCTTGTTGGGGTCGGCCCTGTATAAGTCATGTGGGTCAAAGGGTTATTAGACCACCCTATTGGGGGTCGCCCATGTGGGTCAAAGGGTTATTAGACCACCCTATTTAGGGTCGGCCCAGTCAGCATTATGTTATGTGGTTAAGTTCGAGCCTACATGAGTTAGGTAAAAAGGCAAGTCAAGTCAAGTATAAATAGAGTGCGGGAGGCACTCTATATACTCACTCACTTCTCACACATGCACTCAAGGAGGAGTGGCGCACTTATGGAGGAGGAGTATTTGCTGCTAGGTTGTGTCTATCTCTCATGGTTGGTTGTATCATTGCTCTATCTATCTCTGAGGAAGTTATTGGGGTTGTTCACCTTTATGGTTTTCCCCAAGTAAATCTTTGTGTCTCTTGTGTGCTTGCATTATTGTCTCCATGATTGATATGCTGTAGATATGCTGTACATGTTGTTCTCTCAGTTAAGATCCTAGATCAGATTGAAGTAAATTCTGAAAATTTAACATGGTATCAGAGCTAGCCTGAAAGAAGGCATGATATGGCATGTATGACAGTTGTTGCACTTATGATGCTAGGGCTTGATATAGCAAAAACCAGTCATCGTAGAACTTTCGCTATAAATCCGTTTTGGAGAAGTTTTCAGATCTGAAATTGTTACAGGACGAAGATAAGATCCGCATGTACTTTGTGTCCAAAGGACAACCTCTAATTCATTGTACTTTGTGATTTATGATCTGTACAATATAGGGTTTTTTCCTCTTCCAGATCTGAGTCAAAATCAGGTGACCTTGGGTAAAAGGTCATAACCTGGGCTAGGAAGCTCCAAATGAAATTTCGTAAAAAGTTACAGGTAGTACATAGACTGTACTATCTCAGGAAACGTTTTCAGAGGCCGAAGTTGAACCAGTGACACGTGGAACGCCGTACAAGTTCGCTCTCCTGTATTATCCCATAAACAGGTCACGTTGCGACACTTGGCATAAGTCTCTCTCAGAGAGTCCAAATGAGGTCAGACCTGTCAGGATGGAAAGATAACAGGGCTAGCTATCTTAAGAAAATTTTTCAGATGCCGAAGTTCAAACAGTGACACGTGGCACGCCATACAAGTTCGCTCTCCTGTATTAACCCAAAACAGGTCACGTTGCGACATTTGGCATAACTCTCTCTCAGAGAATCCAATTGAGGTCAGAACTATCAGGTTGGAAAGATAACAGGTCAGGATATCTCAGAAAACTTTTTCAGACCCTATGGATCAAAAAGTTCAGAGTTACACCAGAAACAATCAGGTACATATTTCTGTCAAAACAGAATTATTTTTGAGTACCTTCATTCATGGCTTCCAGAATTTAGGGCTTTGGAGAAAGTTGAAATTTCTGTAATCGGAGACCACGGCTGAATGCTACTCATCAAAATAAAAATTTAGAGACCAAGATCAAAACTTTTGGTTGGGCAGAAGGTCGGGCTTGATCAAACCCTAGTTCGGGACTTTGATCAGAAAAGTGGAAAATTAGGGCTTCTGTAAAAATGGGAATTTTTGAAATCTGTGACCACGGCTGGAAGCTCCTCAGAAAAATAGCAGCTTAGAGCTGTGGATCAAATTTTTTGATTGGGAAGAAGAGTGGGTTTCATCAAACCCCAGTTCAAGGTTACGTTTGGTGAATCCGGAAGTTTCAAAGGCAAAATTGAGGAGTGAAACTTTGCAGTTTTCAAATTCTGAATATACAAGTTTGATCAGCTCATCAAGGCGCACATTTCTATCCTTTCAGAAGTTTGAAATTCAAAGTTTGAGTTTTTGGTGTTTCTCTGACAAACCCATATCCAGCTCCAGGTCCAGTTCTTGCAAATCAAGTGGATTGGGTTAATCCTAGAAGAAGATGGATTGATCATCTGCATAAGTGAAGAAGTTCTTGTTTCAGAGGGAGATGAGGCTAAGGCCTTACGTAAGAACATTACAAGCGATCTCGACAGGTATGACTTATCGAGGTATGTTTTGATATTTGTTCATGATTAATTTTATGGTATGTTTGTCTTCATGTTATTACGATTAGTACAATCTTGATATTAGATTTGTCGTATCACCTTAACAAACTTATGAATGCACGATAGAAAATATTCATTGATTAGGGTGTTGACACTTATGATTGTACTAATGAACTATGGTGTTGTATGAGGTTTATGTTGTCTACTAACATGAAAGGTACACCAAGAAAGACAAATCATGTTCTGGTTCAAGAACATATGATCATGATGACATGAAGACAAAGATTCATCCATTGTCATGGATCTCATAAAAGATCCATTCACGAGGTATGTATAACTTGGTTTTATAATGGCTAACCTATGAGATATACAGGTTACTAGCACAAGTCATTGAAGAAGAACAAGAAGACATCATGTGAGTATGTTAGACATAACTAACTAGCATGCTAATCCAGGTATGTTTTTTTCTATATCAAGATAGAATCCTACCTTGGGTTAGGATCTTATACTATTGTGTTGTTGATAATGATTATTCATGAAGTCATAAGTTTGAATAATCATGGGTATATGCATTAATGATATGACTAACCTGAAGAGTCATATGTTTGAGTAATTATAGGTTTAGACATGTTATGTTTCTTATGATTTGACTAACCAGAAAAATCATGAAGGTATAGGTTTGAGTAATCACAGGTTTTATGCATATTATATCTCTTATCTTGATTAATGATTTAACTAACCAGAAGAGTCGTATGATCAAATAAGAATATGCATGAGTAAAAGAAGACTTCCCTGAAACCTTGAATACTAATGTTTATTATTTGTGTTTGAAATGATCCTGACTATACATGCTTTAGATTATTGTGTTTTGATAATATTAAGATTATTCTAATGAATTTTTGATTATGTATGAGACCTAGACGATAACACAATGATGATACTAAAAAGCATGCATAGGGATCAAGAATGAGTATAAGTTCAAAGATAGGTAATCCAGGAAGCAAAGATCAAGAGGGAGCACACTCCAGTTGTTCCTGCAAGAAAGCAAAGGAGCAAACTTCAGTAGTTTCTGCAAGGATGCAGATATTCAGAGGGAGTTGACCATCTCTCTACATTCCACAACAGAAAGGTGTAGAAGAAGCTACTTCAGATTAGGACTCCAGCAGCTCCTGCAAGGAAGCAAAGACTCAGAGGGAGTCCACCCAACGAACAAACAAAGATAAGTATTTTAATTATCATTTCTTGCATATTCGTTTGTTTAAATAAAATTGTTCAATGATGTATATGCTCATGTTCCTAGACTTAGGATATGTATTGTGCATATTAGAATAGTTGCATTGATGAACAATATACTACTAATATACATGGGTAAGTGGCCTATGGCACTGTACAACATTCCATTGCTACTTATCTAGAATGAAACCTCTTTGCTGACATGTTGGGAGTTGTGCACACTCTTAACAATGTTCTGGTAGAGATTGGAAGGCATCTAGAAAGTTACGGGATATGGATAAATGTTGTATTGAAGCATTGGCTAAGATAATTGCATGACTGTATGACATATTTCTTTATGTGTAAGAATTTGTTCTGAAAACTGTGAGATGTTTTCTAATCATGCAATTTAACTTGTTGTGTAGGAAAGATTGTATGCCATCTCCTACAAAAGAAGAACTACAACATTTGTTCAGCAACAAAATTATATATTGAAGATATTGAAGTTCCCAGGATCTGGGATGAATAAATGAAATGCCATGATCCGTCGATCATGAAGAATGATGTTTGGGATGTAGTCCCAAGATGTGAAGGGAAGTTTGTTATGACTTCCAAATGGAACTATCAGATCAAGCATATTGCAGATGGCAGCATTGAGAAATATAAAAGTGATGAAATAGAAGATGCACCAGATGTATTTCAAGACAGCATGGTGTAGTCATATATGTGTGCAGAACTTGGTATGTTGAAGATAGATTGATTTCCGACACGCAGCAGAAGCTTACTACCGAGTTCGAGATGAAGAACTTGGGGATGATGCACTATTTGTTTTTGGCATGGAGGTGTGGCAGAGTGCAGAAGGAATCTTCCTTGGACAAGGGAAGTATGCAATAGAGATCTTGAAGAGGTTCGGGATGATGGATTGCAAGGCCATGGCCACACCTATGGCATCGAATCTGAAGCTTCTATGTGATGCTTCATCTGAGCTGGTTGATGTCTCTATGTATCGTCAGATGATTGGGTCCTTGATATACCTGACGAATACGAGACCAGACATTTGCTTTGCTGTGAACACATTGAGCCAGTTCCTGACGAATCCGAGGAGTGTTCACCTGGTTGCTGTAAAGCATGTTCTGAGGTACCTGAAGGGTACAGTGGATTATGGGCTCAAGTATGAAGCGAATCAAAAGTTTAACCTGCAGGGTTATGTTGATTCAGATTGGGCTGGCAGTGCTGCAGATAGGAAGAGCACATCTGGGTGTTGCTTCAGTATGGGATCAGGTGTGATCTCTTGGTTTAGCAGGAAGCAGTCCTCCGTAGCACTAAGTACAGCTGAGGCTGAGTATGTTGTAGCATGTTCAGCTAGTTGTTAGGCAGTATGGCTACGGAATGTTGAGATATTGTAACTTCAAAGAATATTATATTTGTACTTTATTATTCCGGAGATGATTCATTCCTCCGTGAAGATCTTATTGTATATCCGGAGATGTTTATTCCTCCGTCGGAATGTGGTAACTCGGGTTATTAGACTTCCCTAGTGGGGGTCGGCCCTAAATGTGTTATGTGGGTCAAAGGGTTATTAGACCACCCTAGAGGGGTCGGCCCAGTCAGTTATAATGGGGTATTTAACCTAATGGTTAAATACGAGCCTACATGTACTTGTGTAAAATACATATCAGAGAAGTGTATAAATAGAGGAGGTGTGTTCCTCATTATACACACATTCACTCACTTGAGGATAGCGCACTTGTGGAGGGGAGGTCTGCTATTATGGAGGAGGAGATCATGTCTCAGGGTTTCATCTTTGTATATTGCTGGTCATCTATATTGAGGAAGCTTTGCTGGGTTTTCTACCCCATGAGGATTTCCCAGGATAAATCTCTGTCTCTTGTGTTTATGTTGTGCTTGTTGTTTCTTCAGTGATCCTGTATATGCTATTATTGTGAAATGGAATGTAATGCTGCTATTTTCTGTCTTAGCATATTAAATCTTAACATGGTATCAGAGCTAACCTGAAGGAAGACAAGGTATGGCACTTACGACACTTGCTTTACTTACGATAATTTGAAGGTTAGGGTTTTACATAGAAAAAAACCAGTCTTCGTGGAACTTTCGCTATAAATCCATTTATGCGAAGGTTCAGGGTCTGAAAAGTTTACAGGTTGAAGATAACATCCCCAGGTACCTTGTGTCCAAAGGGCACCCTCAGATTCGTTGTACTTTATGAGTTATGATCAGTACAAGTTAGGGTTTCTGCCTCTTCCAGATCTCAGTCAAAATCAGGTGACCTTGGCAAAAAGGTCATAACTTGGTCTAGGAAGCTCCAAATGAAATTGCGTAAAAAGTGACAAGTAGTACACAGATTGTACTATCTCAGGAAACTTTTTCAGAGGCCGAAGGTGAACCAGTGACACGTGGAACGCCATACAAGTTCGATCTCCTATTTTATCCCATAAATAGGTCACGTTGCGACACGTGGCATAACTATCTCTCAAAGAGTCCAATTGAGGTCAGACCTATCAGGATGGAAAGATAACAGGTCTAGCTATCTCAGGAAAAGTTTTCAGAGGCCGAAGTTCAAACAGTGACACGTGGCATGCCATACAAGTTCGCTCTCCTGTTTTATCCCATAAACAGGTCACGTTGCGACACTTGGCATAAATCTCTCTCAGAAAATCCAATTGAGGTCAGACCTGTCAAGATGGAAAGATGACAGGTCAGGCTACTGCAGGAAAAATGTTTCAGACCCTGTGGAGCAAAAATTTCAGAGTTATAGCAGAATCAATCAGGTGCATATTTCTGTCAAAACAGAATTATTTTTGGAGCACCTTTATTCATGGCTTCCAGAATTTAGGGTTTCGGAGAAAGTTAGAATTTTTAGAATCAGAGTCCATGGCTGAATGCTACTCAGGAAAATCGAAACTTAGAGACCAAGATCGAATTTTTTGGTTGGGTAGAAGACCGGGCTTGATCAAACCCTAGTTCGGGATTTTGATCAGAAAGATGGAAAATTAGGGCTTCAGCAAAAGTTGGAATTTTTGAAGTCTGTAACCACGGCTAGAAGCTCCTCAGAAAAATAAGAGTTTAGAGCCTTGGATCGAACCTTTTGATTGGACAGAAGGGTGTGCTTCATCATACCCTAGTTCGGGTTCTTGTCCAGAAGATCCAGAAGTTTCGAAGGCAATTTTGAGGGGTCAAATTTTGGAGATTCCAAAACTGAAGTATGCCAGTTTGATCAGCTCAGCAAGACATATTCTTTCATCCATTCAGAAGTGTGAAAGTCAAATATTGAATCCTTAGGGTTTCTCTAGCAAACCCTAATCAAGCTCCAGATCAAGTTTCAGGGGGAGTTGAGGCTAAGGCCCTACATAAGAAGACTACAAGAAGTCTCGACAGGTATGACTTAAGAAGGTTCAGGTATGTCTTGAAATCTGATTCTTGATTAAGTTCATAATGTGTTTGTCTTCATATTATTTGTTAGTACAATCTTGATTAATGTTAGACTTATCTTATCACCCTAGTAACAGTATGAATGCATGTGAATGATTGAAGACATTCATTGATTAGGGTTATATGATTGTACTAATGCATTATGGTGTTGTGTGAGGTTGATGTTGTCTGCTAACAAGATTCACGTACATCACGAAAGACAAATCAAGTTCCACATGAAGACAAAGACTCATCCATAATCTTTGTTCTACTTACGAGGTATGTATGACTTTGTTATATTATGCTTAACCTATGATACATGCAGGTTCTAGCTCAGGATCTCTAAATCATTGAAGAGATTGTTTAGGTATGTTGTACATAACTAAGCAGGTATACTAATCCAGGTATGTTTTGCTATGTCATGTTAGAATCTTACCTTGTGTTAGGATCCGTTATATAAGTATACTTGGTATGATTGGTTATGCTTATTCATAAAGTTAGTAATCAATGGTTTATGCATATCATGTCTCTTATCTTGGTTGATTATTTAACTAACTAGATCAAACAAGAATATGCACAAGTAAAGGAAGACTTCCCTGAAACCTTGAATATTATCTATAATCATGATTATACATTTTCAAGATTATTTAGAACTATAATGTTTTGATAACATTGAATGTATGTTTGTGTATGAGATCATGATGATGACACTAGTGCACATTTGAGCATGCACAGTGGTATAGAATGAATAGAAGCTCAAAAGACATATAGAAGATCAAGCGGGAAGCAACCACACAAACATAAAAGATAAGTATTTGAGTTGTTATTTGAAATAGTAAATGATATTGCTTGTATGCATATTTGTATTCTTAGAATATATGATGCTAAGTGTAAACATTCATAGAGCATTGAACAGTATACTACTAATATGCATCTGATTGGTAAGTTGGACAAACATTCCATTGTTGCTTGTCTAGAATGAAACCTCTTTGCTGACATGCTGAGAGATGTGCACACTCTCGATAGTATGTTCTGGTAGAGATGGAAGGCATCTAGATAGCCACTGTATGCATACAGAATATGGAAAAGTGTTGTGCCAAAGTATTGGTCAAAATATTTGCATAACTATGTAAATAATATTCGTATGCATAATAGGTTATCATGACAATATGATTTGATGATTATGAAGTATTACTAATCATATACTTAATTTTGATTTGTAGGAAAGATCATGATGAATGATGAACACTGAACAAGCGATGGATGATCAACAAAAGATTTACAAATCAAACACACTATAGAAGGCTTGTGGCTAGAAGATTCTCCTAGAAAGAGGAAGAGAATCATGATGAAATGTTTGCTCCAAGTGGCTAGATAAGACCATTCTCTTAATGGTGTAATTAAAGAAGAAGTGTGAATCAGGTTCTATATGGTTCCCAGGATCGATAATCAATTGATGAGCTTAATGATCACCATGGGTGATATGGATCTCAACCTTTGCTACAAGGTTGAATATGGCTTCTATACACATATGACATGGATGCAAGAAGGAACTCACTACAGAGTTCGAATGATGTTGAGGCTCATATCAATAGACCCATCTAATGAGAGATGGCACAGATAGATGACTGTAGAAATGAAATTGAAAGATCTCAGATTGATGCATTACTTTCTAGGTCTAAAAGTATGGAAAGTCTCAGAAGGAATCTCTCTCAACCAGAGAAAGTATGCTGAGAAATCTTGAGAAGACTTGATATGTTGGAATGGCCACTCTTATGGATTCCAACTTGAAACTGTTAGGAGATGACTCATCATAGTTAGTGGATATAACTCTGTACAGTCAAATTATTGGGTCATTGATGTATCTAACATATACTAGGTTAGATATATGCTTTGCTGTGAACACCTTGAGTCAGTATCTAGTGGAAACTAGATGTGTTCACCCGATAGTTGCAAAGCATGTGATGAGGTACATAAAGGATACGATAGACTTTGATCTATGCTATCTTGGAGATCATGACTTTAAATGGCTAATCAGATGTTGGTTGGAAAGAAAGTGTATCAGACAGGAAGAACACATCGAGAGGATGTTATTGTCTCGGATTAGCCATGATCTCATGGTTTAGCTGGAAGCAGTCTAGTGTGGCTCTCAGCACAAGCGGAATATATGGCTGCTTGCTCCGCTAGTTGTGAAGAAGTTTGGCTTCAGGATTGTTTGACTTAGAGATAGAACCAACTGAGATCCTATGTGATAATTAGAGTTGTATCAAGATGACATAGAATCTAGTGTTCCATGATAAGTCAAAGAACATAGGGAACAAACAAGATATGACGCGGAAAGGAACTATAAAGTTTGAATTTGTAACAGGTTACCATTGTACTAACCAAACCTTTACCTCAAGTGAAGAAGTTACCAACATACTAACCAAACATCTGTCTCGAGTCAAATTTGAATACTTCCGAGACAAGCTTGGTGTAGTTCAAAAGGACCCTCCTCGAAAGGGGGAGTAGTATAGTCACTGATGATGAGTTTGTCTCATCGAACAACAAGGTTGATGATGAGGTAACCTGTTCTCCACACCTAGATACTTAGAAATATTTAGATTTAGGACTCTTATGCTTAGAATACTTTGTTTTACTTATACATGCTTTTGATGTTAGATGTATTAGTAAGAATACATGCTTTTGATGATAGATGTATTGGTGAGAATACATGCTTTTGATGATAAGATGTATTGGTAAGAATACATACTTTTGATGACACATGTATTGATTAATGTACTTGTATGGTTGAGGATACTTGTACTTGTATTGATGAGAATACATGTGGGGATTGTATCATCCTTGAACACTTGTTCTAAAGTGAGCCATAGACAGGTGTCTCCGAGAAAGAAAAGGGATTGGATTATCCCTGGACTTTCAGTCCTAAAGAGAGCCGTAGATGTGAGGTCTCCGAGAATGAAGTCCTTAGTGGACAGTTGAGGGGATTGGATCATCCCTGGACTTTCAGTCCTAAAGAGAGCCGTAGACGTGAGGTCTCCGAGAATGAAGTCCTTAGTGGACAGTTGAGGGGATTGGATCATCCCTAGACTTTCAGTCCTAAAGAGAGCCGTAGACGTGAGGTCTCTGAGAATGAAGTCCTTAGTGGACAGTTGAGGGGATTGGATCATGCCTGGACTTTCAGTCCAAAAGAGAGCCGTAGATGTGAGGTCTCCGAGAATGAAGTCCTTAGTGGACAGTTGAGGGGATTGGATCATCCCTGGACTTTCAGTCCTAAAGAGAGCCGTAGACGTGAGGTCTCCGAGAATGAAGTCCTTAGTGGACAGTTGAGGGGATTGGATCATCCCTGGACTTTCAGTCCTAAAGAGAGCCGTAGATGTGAGGTCTCCAAGAATGAAGTCCTTAGTGGACAGTTGAGGGGATTGGATCATCCCTGGACTTTCAGTCCTAAAGAGAGTCGTAGACGTGAGGTCTCTGAGAATGAAGTCCTTAGTGGACAGTTGAGGGGATTGGATCATCCCTGGACTTTCAGTCCTAAAGAGAGCCGTAGACGTGAGGTCTCCGAGAAGTGGGGATTGTATCATCCCCGGACTTAGGTCCCTGAATTGATCCGTAGACGTGAGGTCTCCGAGAAGTGGGGATTGTATCATCCCCAGACTTAGGTCCCTGAATTGATCCATAGACGTGAGGTCTCCGAGAAGTGGGGATTGTATCATCCCCGGACTTAGGTCCCTGAATTGATCCGTAGACGTGAGGTCTCCGAGAAGTGGGGATTGTATCATCCCCGGACTTAGGTCCCTGAATTGATCCGTAGACGTGAGGTCTCCGAGAAGTGGGGATTGTATCATCCCCGGACTGCGATCCCTGAATTGATCCGTAGACGTGAGGTCTCCGAGAAGTGGGGATTGTATCATCCCCGGACTGCGGTCCCTGAATTGATCCGTAGACGTGAGGTCTCCGAGAAGTGGGGATTGTATCATCCCCGGACTTAGGTCCCTGAATTGATCCGTAGACGTATGGTCTCCGAGAAAGTGATTTTTGATGTGATTACTTGTATCAATAGGATACTTGTATTGATGATGTGGTTATTTGTATCGTATGGATACTTGTATTGATGATGTGGTTACTTGTATCGGTATGGATACTTGTATTGATGATGTGGTTACTTGTATCGGTAGGATACTTGTATTGATGATGTGGTTACTTGTATCGGTAGGATACTTGTATTGATGATGTGGTTACTTGTATCGGTAGGATACTTGTATTGATGATGTGGTTACTTGTATCGGTAGGATACTTGTATTGATGATGTGGTTACTTGTATCAGTATGGATACTTGTATTGATGATATGTATACTTGTATTGGCATGAATACTTGTACTAATGATGTGAATACTTGTATTGTTATGGATACCTGTATTGATGACGATGCTGATGATCGTGTGATGACGATGTTGATGATCGTGAGATGACGATGCTGATGATCGTGTGATGACGATGCTGATGATCGTGTGATGACGATGCTGATGATCGTGTGATGACGATGATCATGTGATGACGATGTTGATGCTCATGTGATGACGATGCTGATGATCGTGAGATGACGATGCTGATGATCGTGTGATGACGATGCTGATGATCGTGTGATGACGATGTTGATGATCGTGAGATGACGATGCTGATGATCGTGTGATGACGATGCTGATGATCGTGTGATGACGATGTTGATGATCGTGAGATTATCATGCTGATGATCGTGTATCGTGAGGATCCAGATGATGATATTGTTGTAACTGTTCAAGTGCTACAGAAGATAAAGACTCAATACTGAAGATGTCGATGTTCCAGTATTGAAGATGTTCCAGTAACTGCTTGAGTTACTAATGATGTTGAGAAAGCTTCCAATGATTTATAGATGTATCATGTATGATGTTGATGACTCCTTGCTCGGGCAGATACTGTTATAATATCCTTCTCGTTAAGGGGGAGTGTTGAGATATTGTAACTTCAAAGAATATTATATTTGTACTTTATTATTCCGGAGATGATTCATTCCTCCGTGAAGATCTTATTGTATATCCGGAGATGTTTATTCCTCCGTCGGAATGTGGTAACTCGGGTTATTAGACTTCCCTAGTGGGGGTCGGCCCTAAATGTGTTATGTGGGTCAAAGGGTTATTAGACCACCCTAGAGGGGTCGGCCCAGTCAGTTATAATGGGGTATTTAACCTAATGGTTAAACACGAGCCTACATGTACTTGTGTAAAATACATATCAGAGAAGTGTATAAATAGAGGAGGTGTGTTCCTCATTATACACACATTCACTCACTTGAGGATAGCGCACTTGTGGAGGGGAGGTCTGCTATTATGGAGGAGGAGATCATGTCTCAGGGTTTCATCTTTGTATATTGCTGGTCATCTATATTGAGGAAGCTTTGCTGGGTTTTCTACCCCATGAGGGTTTCCCAGGATAAATCTCTGTCTCTTGTGTTTATGTTGTGCTTGTTGTTTCTTCCATGATCCTGTATATGCTATTATTGTGAAATGGAATGTAATGCTACTATTTTCTGTCTTAGCATATTAAATATTAACACGGAAGCTACTGTCTGAGTTATTTGATCTCCCGTTGGATGCTACTGGTATCTTCTGTGATAACCAAAGTTGTGTGAAGCTGTCCGAGAACCCAGTGTTTCATGACAGGTTGAAACACATAGAGATCAAATATCACTATATCATGGATATGGTACAGAGAGGAGCTGTGAAGCTCCTGTATGTTGCGACGGACGAGCAGATTGCAGATGTGCTGACGAAGCCACTAGCCAAGGTGAAGTTCAAGTACTTCAGAGAGAGGCTTGGCGTGCTTCAGATCGAGGATACTTCGAGGAAGAAGTGATGGACACATTTGCTGAAGCCATTCCAAGCATGTTGGAAGGGGGATCCTTCACATGGCTGTGGATATAAGCGCTGGATGATGAGCATCAGGATGATGTTCTGGTTTCTGCTTAGATATGATCAGTTGGATCATTATATGTATGTATGTATGCATCATGTTGGATGCTGGATATGATCAGTTGGATCATTTATATGTATGTACGCATCATGTTGGATGCTGGATATGATCGGTTGGATCATGTGTATGTATTTTGTATGAACGCATCATGTTGGATGTTGTTGGATACATTGTGTGGATCATGTATCTTTGTATGATCAGGTAGATCATGGATGCTGATGGATACATTGTGTGGATCATGTATCTTTGTATGATCAGGTAGATCATGTATGATTAATGGATACATTGTGTGGATCATGTATCTATGTGTGCATCAGATGGATGCGTTGTATGATCAGGATGATCGTGGATGACGAGCTTCTCTAGATGACATGCAGCAGGATGTTGCAGTGATGATGATGAGTATCAGATGATACTTTGTGGCAGTGGATCAGGTTGTGCAGGAAATCATGTAATTTGTGCCCTAGGAGATTTGCAGATGGTCTTTCGAGGTTTTGCCTATGGCATGTAATTCGGTGCCCTGGGACATCTGGCAAATACTCTTGCAAGGTTTTGCTTGGGAGGACATGTAATTTGTGCCCTGGGAGATCTACAGATAGTGTTTCGAGGTTTTTCCTATGGCATGTAATTTGGTGCCCTGGGATATCTGGCAGATGCTCTTGCAAGGTTTTGTCCTATGGCATGTAATTTGCTCCTGGGAGATCTGGACAGGATGAAAAAGGCTTCATATCCTTCAGCCAGGTTTTGCCATGACCACATGTAATTTGCTCCTGGGAGATCTGGACAGGATGAAAAAGGCCTCAGATGCTTCAGCCAGGTTTTGTGGTTAGATCACATGTAATGTGCTCCTGGGAGATCCGACAGGTAGAGCCGTGTGCTCGTAACAGCCTGGGATGCTTCAGCCAGGTTTTGTGATGGGTCACATGTAATGTGCTCCTGGGAGATCCTACAAGTAGAGCTGTGTGCTAATAATAGCCTGGGATGCTGTAGCCAGGTTTTGTGACGCACGTAATAAGTCCTGAGGATTCCACAGTATGGCCAGTGATGATGAAGACCTGCAGGTGGTGGGCCTACATCCAGTATGAAAAAGGACTGACTCTGTAGAACTTCCTATGATGAGTAGATTCAGAGATTGATTGAGATAGCAGCATCAGTGACGATGATGATGACTCGATGACGATTATCCAGTGACGATGATCCAGAGAAGATGACTTGTGCTAGAAGAACTGTGCTGAGAAATACCTTCCTAGTTAAGAGGGAGTGTTGATGTATATGTAACTTCGGAATGTATTTCACATATATGTATATTGTATTCCTATAGAGATGGTATTATTCCTCTATAAGGAAGTGTCGTTATTTATATTGTAAGTGTCGTAACTTATACTTGATGGGTTATTAGACCACCTTGTTGGGGTCGGCCCTGTATAAGTCATGTGGGTCAAATGGTTATTAGACCACCCTATTGGGGGTCGGCCATGTGGGTCAAAGGGCTATTAGACCACCCTATTGGGGGTCGGCTCAGTCAGCATTATGTTATGTGGTTAAGTTCGAGCCTACATGAGTTAGGTAAAAAGGCAACTCAATTCAAGTATAAATAGAGTGCGGGAGGCACTCTATTTACTCACTCACTTCTCACACATGCACTCAAGGAGGAGTGGCACACTTATGGAGGGGGAGGATCTGCTGCTAGGTTGTGTCTATCTCTCATGGTTGGTTGTATCATTGCTCTATCTATCTCTGAGGAAGTTATTGGGGTTTTTCACCTTTATGGTTTTCCCCAAGTAAATCTTTGTGTCTCTTGTGTGCTTGCATTATTCTCTCCATGATTGATATGCTGTAGATATGCTGTACATGTTGTTCTCTCAGTTAAGATCCTAGATCAGATTGAAGTAAACTCTGAAAATTTAACAGGAAGTAAGCTTTTCTTATTTCCGGACGCATGCGCAAACTATAGAAAGTTGTTATGACGTAGAATGTGCATACTTTGTAGATTCCATTTATGAAATAAAACACATTTTCTAAAAACTCGTGTTTTTTACGAAATCATGTAAACCTTCTAGAAGTTGTGATTTTAAAAAATGGTGGCAGTAAGCTTTTCTTATTTCCGGACACATGCACAAACTATAGAAAGTCGTTATGACGTAGAATGTGCATACTTTGTTGATTCCATTTATGAAATAAAACACATTTTCTCAAAACTCGTGTTTTTTAAGAAATCATGTAAACCTTCTAGAAGCTGTGATTTTAAAAAACGGGGGAAGTAAGCTTTTCTTATTTCCAGACGCATGCGCAAACTATAGAAAGTCATTATGACGTAGAATGTGCATACTTTGTAGATTCCATTTATGAAATAAAACACATTTTCTAAAAACTCGTGTTTTTTAAGAAATCATGTAAAGCTTCTAGAAGCTGTGATTTTAAAAAACGGGGGGAGTAAGCTTTTCTTATTTCCGGACGCATGCGGAAACTATAGAAAGTCGTTATGACGTAGAATGTGCATAATTTGTAGATTCCATTTATAAAATAAAACACATTTTCTAAAAACTCGTGTTTTTTACCAAATCATGTAAACCTTCTAGAATTTGTGATTTTAAAAAACGAGGGAGGTAAGCTTTTCTTATTTCCAGACGCATGCGCAAACTATAGAAAGTCGTTATGACGTAGAATGTGCATACTTTGTAGATTCCATTTATGAAATAAAACACATTTTCTAAAAACTCGTGTTTTTTACAAAATCATGTAAACCTTCTAGAAGCTGTGATTTTAAAAAACGGTGGAAGTAAGCTTTTCTTATTTCCGGACGCATGCGCAAACTATAGAAAGTCGTTATGATGTAGAATGTGCATACTTTGTTGATTCCATTTATGAAATAAAACACATTTTCTAAAAACTCGTGTTTTTTACGAAATCATGTAAAGCTTTTAGAAGCTGTGATTTTAAAAAACGGTGGAAGTAAGCTTTTATTATTTCCGGACGCATGCGCAAACTATAGAAAGTCGTTATGACGTAGAATGTACATAATTTGTTGATTCCATTTATGAAATAAAACACATTTTCTAAAAACTCATGTTTTTTAAGAAATCATGTAAAGCTTCTAGAAGCTGTGATTTTAAAAAACGGTGGAAGTAAGCTTTTCTTATTTCCAAACGCATGCGCAAATTATAGAAAGTCGTTATGACATAGAATGTGCATACTTTGTTGATTCCATTTATGAAATAAAACACATTTTCTCAAAACTCATGTTTTTTAAGAAATCATGTAAACCTTCTAGAAGCTGTGATTTTAAAAAACGGGGGAAGTAAGCTTTTCTTATTTCTGGACGCATGCGCAAACTATAGAAAGTCATTATGATGTAGAATGTGCATACTTTGTAGATTCCATTTATGAAATAAAACACATTTTCTAAAAACTCGTGTTTTTTACGAAATCATGTAAACCTTCTAGAAGCTGTGATTTTAAAAAACGCTGGAAGTAAGCTTTTCTTATTTCCGGACGCATGCGCAAACTATAGAAAGTCGTTATGATGTAGAATGTGCATACTTTGTTGATTCCATTTATGAAATAAAACACATTTTCTAAAAACTCGTGTTTTTTAAGAAATCATGTAAACCCTCTAGAAGCTGTGATTTTAAAATACGGGGGAAGTAAGCTTTTCTTATTTCCGGACGCATGCGCAAACTATAGAAAGTCGTTATGACGTAGAATGGGCATACTTTGTAGATTCCATTTATGAAATAAAACACATTTTCTAAAAACTCGTGTTTTTTACGAAATCATGTAAACCTTCTAGAAGCCGTGATTTTAAAAAACAGTGGAGGTAAGCTTTTCTTATTTCCGGACGCATGCGCAAACTATAGAAAGTCGTTATGACGTAGAATCTTCATACTTTGTTCATTCCATTTATAAAATAAAACACATTTTCTAAAAACTCGTGTTTTTTACGAAATCATGTAAACCTTCTAGAAGCTGTGATTTTAAAAAACGGGGGAAGTAAGCTTTTCTTATTTCCGGACGCATGCGCAAACTATAGAAAGTCGTTATAACGTAGAAAGTGCATACTTTGTAGATTCCATTTATGAAATAAAACACATTTTCTAAAAACTCATGTTTTTTACTAAATCATGTAAACCTTCTAGAAGCTGTGATTTTAAAAAACGGTGGAAGTAAGCTTTTCTTATTTCCGGACGCACGCGCAACCTATAGAAAGTCGTTATGACATAGAATGTGCATACTTTGTTGATTCCATTTATGAAATAAAACACATTTTCTAAAAACTCGTGTTTTTTAAGAAATCATGTAAACCTTCTAGAAGCTGAGATTTTAAAAAACGGGGGAAGTAAGCTTTTCTTATTTCCAAACGCATGCGCAAACTATAGAAAGTCATTATGACGTAGAATGCGCATACTTTGTAGATTGCATTTATGAAATAAAATACATTTTATAAAAACTCGTGTTTTTTACGAAATCATGTAAACCTTCTAGAAGTTGTGATTTTAAAAAACGGTGGAAGTAAGATTTTCTTATTTCTGGACGCATGCGCAAACTATAGAAAGTCGTTATGACGTAGAATGTGCATACTTTGTAGATTCCATTTATGAAATAAAACACATTTTCTAAAAAGTCGTGTTTTTTACGAAATCATGTAAACCTTCTATAAGCTGTGATTTTAAAAAACGGTGGAAGTAAGCTATTCTTATTTCCGGACGCATGCGCAAACCATAGAAAGTCGTTATGACGTAGAATGTGCATACTTTGTTGATTCCATTTATGAAATAAAACACATTTTCTAAAAACTCGTGTTTTTTACGAAATCATGTAAACCTTCTAGAAGCTGTGATTTTAAAAAACGGTGGAAGTAAGCTTTTCTTATTTCCGGACGCATGCGCAAACTATTGAAAGTCATTATGACGTAGAATGTACATACTTTGTTGATTCCATTTATGAAATAAAACACATTTTCTAAACACTCATGTTTTTTAAGAAATTAAGTAAACCTTCTAGAAGCTGTGATTTTAAAAAATGGGGGAAGTAAGCTTTTCTTATTTCCGGATACAAACGCAAACTATAGAAAGTCGTTATGCTGTAGAATGTGCATTCTTTGTAGATTACATTTATGAAATAAAACACATTTTCTAAAAACTTGTGTTTTTTACCAAATCATGTAAACCTTCTAGAATATGTGATTTTAAAAAAAGGGGGAAGTAACCTTTTGTTATTTCCGGACGCATGCGCAAACTATAGAAAGTCGTTATGACGTAGAATCTGCATACTTTGTTGCTTCCATTTACGAAATAAAACACATTTTCTAAAAACTCGTGTTTTTTAAGAAATCATGTAAACCTTCTAGAAGCTGTGATTTTAAAAAACGGGGGAAGTAAGCTTTTCTTATTTCCAAACGCATGCGCAAACTATAGAAAGTCGTTATGACATAGAATGTGCATACTTGGTTGATTCCATTTATGAAATAAAACACATTTTCTAAAAACTCGTGTTTTTTAAGAAATCATGTAAACCTTCTAGAAGCTGTGATTTTAGAAAACGGGGGAAGTAAGCTTTTCTTATTTCCGGACGCATGCGCAAACTATAGGAAGTCGTTATGACGTAGAATGTGCATACTTTGTAGATTCCATTTATGAAATAAAACAGATTTTCTAAAAACTCGTGTTTTTTATGAAATCATGTAAACCTTCTAGAAGCTGTGATTTTAAAAAACGGGGGAAGTAAGCTTTTCTTATTTCCGGACGCATGCGCAAACTATAGAAAGTCGTTATGACGTAGAATGTGCATACTTTGTAGATTCCATTTATGAAATAAAACACATTTTCTAAAAACTTGTGTTTTTTACCAAATCATGTAAACCTTCTAGAATATGTGATTTTAAAAAACGGGGGAGGTAAGCTTTTGTTATTTCCGGACGCATGCGCAAACTATAGAAAGTCGTTATGACGTAGAATATGCATACTTTGTTGCTTCCATTTATGAAATAAAACACATTTTCTAAAAACTCTAGTTTTTTACGAAATCATATAAACCTTCTAGAAGCTGTGATTTTAAAAAACGGGGGAAGTAAGCTTTTCCTATTTCCGGACGCATGCGCAAACTATAGAAAGTCGTTATGACATAGAATGTGCATACTTTGTAGATTCCATTTATGAAATAAAACACATTTTCTAAAAACTCGTGTTTTTTACGAAATCATGTAAACCTTCTACAAGCTGTGATTTTAAAAAACGGTGGAAGTAAGCTTTTCTTATTTCCAAACGCATGCGCAAACTATAGAAAGTCGTTATGACATAGAATGTGCATACTTTGTTGATTCCATTTATGAAATAAAACACATTTTCTAAAAACTCATTTTTTTTACGAAATCATGTAAACCTTCTAGAAGCTGTGATTTTAAAAAACGGTGGAAGTAAGCTTTTCTTATTTCCGGAAGCATGCGCAAACTATAGAAATTCGTTATGACGTAGAATGCGCATATTTTGTAGATTCCATTTATGAAATAAAACACATTTTCTAAAGACTCATTTTTTTTTCGAAATCATGTAAACCTTCTAGAAGCTGTGATTTTAAAAAACGGGGGAAGCAAGCTTTTCTTATTTCCGAATGCATGCGCAAACTATAGAAAGTCGTTATGACGTAGAATGTGCATACTTTGTTGATTCCATTTCTGAAATAAAACACATTTTATAAAAACTCGTGTTTTTTAAGAAATCATGTAAACCTTCTAGAAGCTGTGATTTTAAAAAACGGGGGAAGTAAGCTTTTCTTATTTCCAAACGCATGCGCAAACTATAGAAAGTCATTATGACGTAGAACGTGCATACTTTGTAGATTCTATTTATGAAATAGAACACATTTTCTAAAAACTCGTGTTTTTTAAGAAATCATGTAAACCTTCTAGAAGCTGTGATTTTAAAAAACGGGGGAAGTAAGCTTTTCTTATTTCCAAACGCATGCGCAAACTATAGAAAGTCATTATGACGTAGAATGTGCATACTTTGTTGATTCTATTTATTAAATAGAACACATTTTCTAAAAACTCGTGTTTTTTAAGAAATCATGTAAACCTTCTAGAAGCTGTGATTTTAAAAAATGGGGAAAGTAAGCTTTTCTTATTTCCAAACGCATGCGCAAACTATAGAAAGTCATTATGAGGTAGAATGTGCATACTTTGTTGATTCCATTTATGAAATAAAACACATTTTCTAAACACTCATGTTTTTTAAGAAATTAAGTAAACCTTCTAGAAGCTGTGATTTTAAAAAATGGGGGAAGTAAGCTTTTCTTATTTCCGGATACAAACGCAAACTATAGAAAGTCGTTATGCTGTAGAATGTGCATTCTTTGTAGATTACATTTATGAAATAAAACACATTTTCTAAAAACTTGTGTTTTTTACCAAATCATGTAAACCTTCTAGAATCTGTGATTTTAAAAAACTGGGGAGGTAAGCTTTTCTTATTTCCAGACGCATGCGCAAACTATAGAAAGTCGTTATGACGTAGAATGTGCATACTTTGCAGATTCCATTTATGAAATAAAACACATTTTCTAAAAACTCGTGTTTTTTACGAAATCATGTAAACCTTCTAGAAGCTGTGATTTCAAAAAAACGGTGGAAGTAAGCTTTTCTTATTTCTTGACGCATGCGCAAACTATAGAAAGTTGTTATGACGTAGAATGTGCATACTTTGTAGATTCCATTTATGAAATAAAACACATTATCTAAAAACTCGTGTTTTTCCCCAAATCATGTAAACCTTCTAGAAGCTGTGATTAAAAAAAGGGGGGGAAGTAAGCTTTTTTTATTTCCGGACGCATGCGCAAACGATAGAAAGTCGTTATGACGTAGAATGTACATACTTTGTTGATTCCATTTATGAAATAAAACACATTTTCTAAAAACTCGTGTTTTTTACGAAATCATGTAAACCTTCTAGAAGCTGTGATTTTAAAAAACGGGGGAAGTAAGCTTTGCTTATTTCCGGATGCATGTGCAAACTATAGAAAGTCGTTATAACGTAGAATGTGCATACTTTGTAGATTCCATTTATGAAATAAAACACATTTTCAAAAAACTCGTGTTTTTTACGAACTCATGTAAACCTTCTAGAAGCTGTGAGTTTAAAAAACGGTGGAGGTAAGCTTTTCTCATTTCCGGACGGATGCGCAAACTATAGAAAGTCGTTATGACGTAGAATCTTCATACTTTGTTGATTCCATTTATGAAATAAAACACATTTTCTAAAACATCGTGTCTTTTACGAAATCATGTAAACCTTCTAGAAGCTGTGATTTTAAAAAACGGGGGAAGTAAGCTTTTCTTATTTCCGGATGCATGCGCAAACTATAGAAAGTCGTTATGATGTAGAATATGCATACTTTGTAGATTCCATTTATGAAATAAAACACATTTTCTAAAAACTCATGTTTTTTACGAAATCATGTAAACCTTCTAGAAGCTGTGATTTTAAAAACCGGTGGAAGTAAGCTTTTCTTATTTCCGGACGCACGCGCAACCTATAGAAATTCGTTATGACATAGAATGTGCAAACTTTGTTGATTCCATTTATGAAATAAAACACATTTTCTAAAAACTCGTGTTTTTTAAGAAATCATGTAAACCTTCTAGAAGCTGAGATTTTAAAAAACGGGGGAAGTAAGCTTTTCTTATTTCCAAACGCATGGCAAACTATAGAAAGTCGTTATGACGTAGAATGCGCATACTTTGTAGATTCCATTTATGAAATAAAATACATTTTCTAAAAACTCGTGTTTTTTACGAAATCATGTAAACCTTCTAGAAGCTGTGATTTTAAAAAACGGTGGAAGTAAGCTTTTCTTATTTCCGGGCGAATGCAAAAACTATAGAAAGTCGTTATGACTTGGAATGTGCATACTTTGTTGATTCCAGTTATGAAATAAAACACATTTTATAAAAACTCGTGTTTTTTACGAAATCATGTAAACCTTCTAGAAGCTGTGATTTTAAAAAACGGTGGAGGTAAGCTTTTCTTATTTCCGGACGCATGCGCAAACTATAGAAAGTCGTTATGACGTAGAATGTACATACTTTGTTGATTCCATTTATGAAATTAAACACATTTTCTAAAAACTCGTGTTTTTTAAGAAATCATGTAAACCTTCTAGAAGCTGTGATTTTAAAAAACGGGGGAAGTAAGCTTTTCTTATTTCCAAACGCATGCGCAAACTATAGAAAGTCGTTATGACATAGAATGTGCATACTTGGTTGATTCCATTTATGAAATAAAACACATTTTCTAAAAACTCGTGTTTTTTAAGAAATCATGTAAACCTTCTAGAAGCTGTGATTTTAGAAAACGGGGGAAGTAAGCTTTTCTTATTTCCGGACGCATGCGCAAACTATAGGAAGTCGTTATGACCTAGAATGTGCATACTTTGTAGATTCCATTTATGAAATAAAACAGATTTTCTAAAAACTCGTGTTTTTTACGAAATCATGTAAACCTTCTAGAAGCTGTGATTTTAAAAAACAGGGGAAGTAAGCTTTTCTTATTTCCGGACGCATGCGCAAACTATAGAAAGTCGTTATGACGTAGAATGTGCATACTTTGCTGATTCCATTTATAAAATAAAAAACATTTTCTAAAAACTCGTGTTTTTTAAGAAATCATGTAAACCTTCTAGAAGCTGTGATTTAAAAAAAATGGAGAAGTAAGCTTTTATTATTTCCAAACGCATGCGCAAAATATAGAAAGTCATTATGACGTTGAATGTGCATACTTTGTAGATTCCATTTATGAAATAAAACACATTTTCTAAAAACTTGTGTTTTTTACCAAATCATGTAAACCTTCTAGAATATGTGATTTTAAAAAACGGGGGAGGTAAGCTTTTGTTATTTCCGGACGCATGCGCAAACTATAGAAAGTCGTTATGACGTAGAATCTGCATACTTTGTTGCTTCCATTTATGAAATAAAACACATTTTCTAAAAACTCGTGTTTTTTACGAAATCATTTAAACTTTTTAGAAGCTGTGATTTTAAAAAACGGGGGAAGTAAGCTTTTCTTATTTCCGGACGCATGCGCAAACTATAGAAAGTCGTTATGACATAGAATGTGCATACTTTGTAGATTCCATTTATGAAATAAAACACATTTTCTAAAAACTCGTGTTTTTTACGAAATCATGTAAACCTTCTACAAGCTGTGATTTTAAAAAACGGTGGAAGTAAGCTTTTTTTATTTCCAAACGCATGCGCAAACTATAGAAAGTCGTTATGACATAGAATGTGCATACTTTGTTGATTCCATTTATGAAATAAAACACATTTTCTAAAAACTCGTGTTTTTACAAAATCATCTAAAGCTTCTAGAAGCTGTGATTTTAAAAAACGGTGGAAGTAAGCTTTTCTTATTTCCGGAAGCATGCGCAAACTATAGAAATTCGTTATGACGTAGAATGTGCATACTTTGTAGATTCCATTTATGAAATAAAACACATTTTCTAAAGACTCGTGTTTTTTACGAAATCATGTAAACCTTCTAGAAGCTGTGATTTTAAAAAACGGTGGAAGTAAGCTTTTCTTATTTCCGGATGCATGCGCAAACTATAGAAATTCGTTATGACGTAGAATGTACATACTTTGTTGATTCCATTTCTGAAATAAAACACATTTTATAAAAACTCGTGTTTTTTAAGAAATCATGTAAACCTTCTAGAAGCTGTGATTTTAAAAAACGGGGGAAGTAAGCTTTTCTTATTTCCAAACGCATGCGCAAACTATAGAAAGTCATTATGACGTAGAACGTGCATACTTTGTAGATTCTATTTATGAAATAGAACACATTTTCTAAAAACTCGTGTTTTTTAAGAAATCATGTAAACCTTCTAGAAGCTGTGATTTTAAAAAACGGGGGAAGTAAGCTTTTCTTATTTCCAAACGCATGCGCAAACTATAGAAAGTCATTATGACGTAGAATGTGCATACTTTGTTGATTCTATTTATTAAATAGAACACATTTTCTAAAAACTCGTGTTTTTTAAGAAATCATGTAAACCTTCTAGAAGCTGTGATTTTAAAAAACGGGGGAAGTAAGCTTTTCTTATTTCCAAACGCATGCGCAAACTATAGAAAGTCATTATGAGGTAGAATGTGCATATTTTGTTGATTCCATTTATGAAATAAAACACATTTTCTAAACACTCATGTTTTTTAAGAAATTAAGTAAACCTTCTAGAAGCTGTGATTTTAAAAAATGGGGGAAGTAAGCTTTTCTTATTTCTGGATACATACGCAAACTATAGAAAGTCGTTATGCTGTAGAATGTGCATTCTTTGTAGATTACATTTATGAAATAAAACACATTTTCTAAAAACTTGTGTTTTTTACCAAATCATGTAAACCTTCTAGAATCTGTGATTTTAAAAAACTGGGGAGGTAAGCTTTTCTTATTTCCAGACGCATGCGCAAACTATAGAAAGTCGTTATGACGTAGAATGTGCATACTTGGCAGATTCCATTTATGAAATAAAACACATTTTCTAAAAACTCGTGTTTTTTACGAAATCATGTAAACCTTCTAGAAGCTGTGATTTCAAAAAAACGGTGGAAGTAAGCTTTTCTTCTTTCTGGACGCATGCGCAAACTATAGAAAGTTGTTATGACGTAGAATGTGCATACTTTGTAGATTCCATTTATGAAATAAAACACATTATCTAAAAACTCGTGTTTTCCCCAAATCATGTAAACCTTCTAGAAGCTGTGATTAAAAAAAAGGGGGGAAGTAAGCTTTTTTTATTTCCGGACGCATGCGCAAACGATAGAAAGTCGTTATGACGTAGAATGTACATACTTTGTTGATTCCATTTATGAAATAAAACACATTTTCTAAAAACTCGTGTTTTTTACGAAATCATGTAAACCTTCTAGAAGCTGTGATTTTAAAACACGGGGGAAGTAAGCTTTGCTTATTTCCGGATGCATGTGCAAACTATAGAAAGTCGTTATAACGTAGAATGTGCATACTTTGTAGATTCCATTTATGAAATAAAACACATTTTCAAAAAACTCGTGTTTTTTACGAACTCATGTAAACCTTCTAGAAGCTGTGAGTTTAAAAAACGGTGGAGGTAAGCTTTTCTCATTTCCGGACGGATGCGCAAACTATAGAAAGTCGTTATGACGTAGAATCTTCATACTTTGTTGATTCCATTTATGAAATAAAACACATTTTCTAAAAACTCGTGTCTTTTACGAAATCATGTAAACCTTCTAGAAGCTGTGATTTTAAAAAACGGGGGAAGTAAGCTTTTCTTATTTCCGGACGCATGCGCAAACTATAGAAAGTCGTTATGCTGTAGAATGTGCATACTTTGTAGATTCCATTTATGAAATAAAACACATTTTCTAAAAACTCATGTTTTTTACGAAATCATGTAAACCTTCTAGAAGCTGTGATTTTAAAAAACGGTGGAAGTAAGCTTTTCTTATTTCCGGACGCACGCGCAACCTATAGAAATTCGTTATGACATAGAATGTGCAAACTTTGTTGATTCCATTTATGAAATAAAACACATTTTCTAAAAACTCGTGTTTTTTAAGAAATCATGTAAACCTTCTAGAAGCTGAGATTTTAAAAAACGGGGGAAGTAAGCTTTTCTTATTTCCAAACGCATGGCAAACTATAGAAAGTCGTTATGACGTAGAATGCGCATACTTTGTAGATTCCATTTATGAAATAAAATACATTTTCTAAAAACTCGTGTTTTTTACGAAATCATGTAAACCTTCTAGAAGTTGTGATTTTAAAAAACGGTGGAAGTAAGCTTTTCTTATTTCCGGACGAATGCAAAAACTATAGAAAGTCGTTATGACTTGGAATGTGCATACTTTGTTGATTCCAGTTATGAAATAAAACACATTTTATAAAAACTCGTGTTTTTTACGAAATCATGTAAACCTTCTAGAAGCTGTGATTTTAAAAAACGGTGGAGGTAAGCTTTTCTTATTACCGGACACATGCGCAAACTATAGAAAGTCGTTATGACGTAGAATGTACATACTTTGTTGATTCCATTTATGAAATTAAACACATTTTCTAAAAACTCGTGTTTTTTAAGAAATCATGTAAACCTTCTAGAAGCTGTGATTTTAAAAAACGGGGGAAGTAAGCTTTTCTTATTTCCAAACGCATGCGCAAACTATAGAAAGTCGTTATGACATAGAATGTGCATACTTGGTTCATTCCATTTATGAAATAAAACACATTTTCTAAAAACTCGTGTTTTTTAAGAAATCATGTAAACCTTCTAGAAGCTGTGATTTTAGAAAACGGGGGAAGTAAGCTTTTCTTATTTCTGGACGCATGCGCAAACTATAGGAAGTCGTTATGACGTAGAATGTGCATACTTTGTAGATTCCATTTATGAAATAAAACAGATTTTCTAAAAACTCGTGTTTTTTACGAAATCATGTAAACCTTCTAGAAGCTGTGATTTTAAAAAACGGTGGAAGTAAGCTTTTCTTATTTCCGGACGCATGCGCAAACTATAGAAAGTCGTTATGACGTAGAATGTGCATACTTTGTTGATTCCATTTATAAAATAAAAAATATTTTCTAAAAACTCGTGTTTTCTAAGAAATCATGTAAACCTTCTAGAAGCTGTGATTTAAAAAAACGGGAGAAGTAAGCTTTTATTATTTCCAAACGCATGCGCAAAATATAGAAAGTCGTTATGACGTTGAATGTGCATACTTTGTAGATTCCATTTATGAAATAAAACACATTTTCTAAAAACTTGTGTTTTTTACCAAATCATGTAAACCTTCTAGAATATGTGATTTTAAAAAACGGGGGAGGTAAGCTTTTGTTATTTCCGGACGCATGCGCAAACTATAGAAAGTCGTTATGACGTAGAATCTGCATACTTTGTTGCTTCCATTTATGAAATAAAACACATTTTCTAAAAACTCGTGTTTTTTACGAAATCATTTAAACCTTTTAGAAGCTGTGATTTTAAAAAACGGGGGAAGTAAGCTTTTCTTATTTCCGGACGCATGCGCAAACTATAGAAAGTCGTTATGACATAGAATGTGCATACTTTGTAGATTCCATTTATGAAATAAAACACATTTTCTAAAAACTCGTGTTTTTTACGAAATCATGTAAACCTTCTACAAGCTGTGATTTTAAAAAACGGTGGAAGTAAGCTTTTTTTATTTCCAAACGCATGCGCAAACTATAGAAAGTCGTTATGACATAGAATGTGCATACTTTGTTGATTCCATTTATGAAATAAAACACATTTTCTAAAAACTCGTGTTTTTACAAAATCATCTAAAGCTTCTAGAAGCTGTGATTTTAAAAAACGGTGGAAGTAAGCTTTTCTTATTTCCGGAAGCATGCGCAAACTATAGAAATTCGTTATGACGTAGAATGTGCATACTTTGTAGATTCCATTTATGAAATAAAACACATTTTCTAAAGACTCGTGTTTTTTACGAAATCATGTAAACCTTCTAGAAGCTGTGATTTTAAAAAACGGTGGAAGTAAGCTTTTCTTATTTCCGGATGCATACGCAAACTATAGAAATTCGTTATGACGTAGAATGTACATACTTTGTTGATTCCATTTATGAAATAAAACACATTTTCTAAAAACTCGTGTTTTTTAAGAAATCATGTAAACCTTCTAGAAGCTGTGATTTTAAAAAACGGGGGAAGTAAGCTTTTCTTATTTCCGAATGCATGCCCAAACTATAGAAAGTCGTTATGACGTAGAATGTGCATACTTTGTTGATTCCATTTATGAAATAAAACACATTTTCTAAAAACTCGTGTTTTTTAAGAAATCATGTAAACCTTCTAGAAGCTGTGATTTTAAAAAACGGGGGAAGTAAGCTTTTCTTCTTTCCAAACGCATGCTCAAAATATAGAAAGTTGTTATGACGTTGAATGTGCATACTTTGTAGATTCCATTTATGAAATAAAACACATTTTCTAAAAACTCGTGTTTTTTAGGAAATCATGTAAACATTCTAGAAGCTGTGATTTTAAAAAACGGGGTAACTAAGCTTTTCTTATTTCTGGACGCATGCGTAAACTATAGAAAGTCATTATGACGTAGAATGTGCATAATTTGTAGATTCCATTTATGAAATAAAACACATTTTCTAAAAACTTGTGTTTTTTACCAAATCATGTAAAGCTTCTAGAATCTGTGATTTTAAAAAACGAGGGAGGTAAGCTTTTCTTATTTCCGGACGCATGGGGAAACTATAGAAAGTCGTTATGACGTAGATTGTGCATACTTTGTAGATTCCATTTATGAAATAAAACACATTTTCTAAAAACTCGTGTTTTTTACGAAATCATGTAAACCTTCTAGAAGCCGTGATTTTAAAAAACGGGGGAAGTAAGCTTTTCTTATTTCCGGACGCATGCGCAAACTATAGAAATTCGTTCTGACGTAGAATGCGCATACTTTGTAGATTCCATTTATGAAATAAAATACATTTTCTAAAAACTCGTGTTTTTTACGAAATCATGTAAACCTGCTAGAAACTGTGATTTTAAAAAACGGTGGAAGTAAGCTTTTCTTATTTCCGGACGCATGCGCAAACTATAGAAAGTCGTTATGACGTAGAATGTGCATACTTTGTAGATTCCATTTATGAAATAAAACACATTTTCTAAAAACTCGTGTTTTTTAAGAAATCATGTAAACCTTCTAGAAGCTGTGATTTTAAAAAACGGTGGAAGTAAGATTTTCTTATTTCCGGACGAATGCGCGAACTATAGAAAGTCGTTATGACTTGGACTGTGCATACTTTGTTGATTCCAGTTATGAAATAAAACACATTTTCTAAAAACTCGTGTTTTTTACGAAAGCATGTAAACCTTATAGAAGCTGTGATTTTAAAAAATGGTGGAAGTAAGCTTTTCTTATTTCCGGACGCATGGGCAAACTATAGAAAGTCGTTATGACGTAGAATGTGCATACTTTGTTGATTCCATTTATGACATAAAACACATTTTCTAAAAACTCGTGTTTTTTAAGAAATAATGTAAACCTTCTAGAAGCTGTGATTTTAAAAAACGGGGGAAGTAAGCTTTTCTTATTTCCAAACGCATGCGCAAAATATAGAAAGTCGTTATGACGTTGAATGTGCATACTTTGTAGATTCTATTTATGAAATAAAACACATTTTCTAAAAACTCATGTTTTTTACGAAATCATGTAAACCTTCTAGAAGCTGTGATTTTAAAAAACGGTGGAAGTAAGCTTTTCTTATTTCCGGACGCACGCGCAACCTATAGAAAGTCGTTATGACATAGAATGTGCATACTTTGTTGATTCCATTTATGAAATAAAACACATTTTCTAAAAACTCGTGTTTTTTAAGAAATCATGTAAACCTTCTAGAAGCTGAGATTTTAAAAAACGGGGGAAGTAAGCTTTTCTTATTTCCAAACGCATGCGCAAACTATAGAAAGTCATTATGACGTAGAATGTGCATACCTTGTTGATTCCATTTATGAAATAAAACACATTTTCTAAAAACTCATGTTTTTTAAGAAATTAAGTAAACCTTCTAGAAGCTGTAATTTTAAAAAACGGGGGAAGTAAGCTTTTCTTATTTCCGGACGCATACGCAAACTATAGAAAGTCCTTATGCTGTAGAATGTGCATACTTTGTAGATTACATTTATGAAATAAAACACATTTTCTAAAAACTTGTGTTTTTTACCAAATCATGTAAACCTTCTAGAATCTGTGATTTTAAAAAACGGGGGAGGTAAGGTTTTCTTATTTCCGGACGCATGCGCAAACTATAGAAAGTCGTTATGACGTAGAATGTGCATACTTTGTAGATTCCATTTATGAAATAAAACACATTTTCTAAAAACTCGTGTTTTTTACGAAATCATGTAAACCTTCTAGAAGCTGTGATTTCAAAAAACGGTGGAAGTAAGCTTTTCTTATTTCTGGACGCATGCGCAAACTATACAAAGTTGTTATGACGTAGAATGTGCATACTTTGTAGATTCCATTTATGAAATAAAACACATTATCTAAAAACTCGTGTTTTTCCCCAAATCATGTAAACCTTCTAGAAGCTGTGATTTAAAAAAAGGCGGGAAGTAAGCTTTTCTTTTTTCCGGACGCATGCGCAAACGATAGAAAGTCATTATGACGTAGAATGTACATACTTTGTTGATTCCATTTATGAAATAAAACACATTTTCTAAAAACTCGTGTTTTTTACAAAATCATTTAAACCTTCTAGAAGCTGTGATTTTAAAAAACGGTGGAAGTAAGCTTTTCTTATTTCCGGACGGATGCGCAAACTATAGAAAGTCGTTATGATGTAGAATGTACATACTTTGTTGATTCCATTTATGAAATAAAACACATTTTCTAAAAACTCGTGTTTTTTAAGAAATCATGTAAACCTTCTAGAAGCTGTGATTTTAAAAAACGGGGAAGTAAGCTTTTCTTATTTCCAAACGCATGCGCAAACTATGGAAAGTCGTTATGACATAGAATGTGCATACTTGGTTGATTCCATTTATGAAATAAAACACATTTTCTAAAAACTCGTGTTTTTTACGAAATCATGTAAACCTTCTAGAAGCTGTGATTTTAAAAAACGGTGGAAGTAAGCTTTTCTTATTTTCGGACGCATGCGCAAACTATAGAAAGTCGTTATGACATAGAATGTGCATACTTTGTTGATTCCATTTATGACATAAAACACATTTTCTAAAAACTCGTGTTTTTTAAGAAATCATGTAAACCTTCTAGAAGCTGTGATTTTAAAAAACGGGGGAAGTAAGCTTTTCTTATTTCCAAACGCATGGAAAACTATAGAAAGTCGTTATGACGTAGAATGCGCATACTTTGTAGATTCCATTTATGAAATAAAATATATTTTCTAAAAACTCGTGTTTTTTACGAAATCATGTAAACCTTCTAGAAGCTGTGATTTTAAAAAACGGTGGAAGTAAGCTTTTCTTATTTCCAGACGCATGCGCAAACTATAGAAAGTCGTTATGACGTAGAATGTGCATACTTTGTACATTCCATTTATGAAATAAAACACATTTTCTAAAAACTCGTGTTTTTTATGAAATCATATAAACCTTCTAGAAGCTGTGATTTTAAAAAACGGTGGAAGTAAGCTTTTCTTATTTCCGGACGAATGCGCAAACTATAGAAAGTCGTTATGACATGGAATGTGCATACTTTGTTGATTCCAGTTATTAAATAAAACAAATTTTCTAAAAACTCGTGTTTTTTAAGAAATCATGTAAACGTTCTAGAAGCTGTGATTTTAAAAAACGGGGGAAGTAAGCTTTCCTTATTTCCGGACGCATGCGCAAACTATAGAAATTCGTTATGATGTAGAATGTGCATACTTTGTTGATTCCATTTATGAAATAAAACACATTTTCTAAAAACTCGTGTTTTTTAAGAAATCATGTAAACCTTCTAGAAGCTGTGATTTTAAAAAATGGGGGAAGTAAGCTTCTTTTATTTCCAAACGCATGCACAAACTATAGAAAGTCATTATGACGTAGAATGTGCATACTTTGTTGATTCTATTTATGAAATAGAACACATTTTCTAGAATATCGTGTTTTTTAAGAAATCATGTAAACCTTCTAGAAGCTGTGATTTTAAAAAACGGGGGAAGTAAGCTTTTCTTATTTCCAAACGCATGCGCAAACTATAGAAAGTCATTATGACGTAGAATGTGCATACTTTGTTGATTCCATTTATGAATTAAAACACATTTTATAAAAACTCATGTTTTTTAAGAAATTAAGTAAACCTTCTAGAAGCTGTGATTTTAAAAAATGGGGGAAGTAAGCTTTTCTTATTTCCGGATGCATACGCAAACTATAGAAAGTCGTTATGCTGTAGAATGTGCATACTTTGTAGATTACATTTATGAAATCAAACACATTTTCTAAAAACTTGTGTTTTTTACCAAATCATGTAAACCTTCTAGAATCTGTGATTTTAAAAAACTGGGGAGGTAAGCATTTCTTATTTCCAGACGCATGCGCAAACTATAGAAAGTTGTTATGACGTAGAATGTGCATACTTTGTAGATTCCATTTATGAAATAAAACACATTTTCTAAAAACTCGTGTTTTTTACGAAATCATGTAAACCTTATAGAAGCTGTGATTTTAAAAAATGGTGGAAGTAAGCTTTTCTTATTTCTGGACGCATGCGCAAACTATAGAAAGTTGTTATGACGTAGAATGTGCATACTTTGTAGATTCCATTTATGAAATAAAACACATTATCTAAAAACTAGTGTTTTTCCCCAAATCATGTAAACCTTCTAGAAGCTGTGATTTAAAAAAAGGGGGGAAGTAAGCTTTTCTTATTTCCGGACGCATGCGCAAACGATAGAAAGTCATTATGACGTAGAATGTACATACTTTGTGGATTCCATTTATGAAATAAAACACATTTTCTAAAAACTCGTGTTTTTTACGAAATCATGTAAACCTTCTAGAAGCTATGATTTTAAAAAACGGGGGAAGTAAGCTTTTCTTATTTCTGGACGCATGCGCAAACTATAGAAAGTCGTTATGACGTAGAATGTGCATACTTTGTAGATTCCATTTATGATATAAAACACATTTTCTAAAAACTCGTGTTTTTTACCAAATCATGTAATCCTTCTAGAATCTGTGATTTTAAAAAACGGGGGAGGTAAGCTTTTGTTATATCCGGACGCATGTGCCAACTATAGAAAGTCGTTATGACGTAGAATGTGCATACTTTGTTGATTCCATTTATGAAATAAAACACATTTTCTAAAAACTCGTGTTTTTTAAGAATTCATGTAAACCTTCTACAATCTGTGATTTTAAAAAACGGGGGAGGTAAGCTTTTCTTGTTTCCGGACGCATGCGCCACCTATAGAAAGTCGTTATGACGTAGAATGTGCGTACTTTGTTGATTCCATTTATGAAATAAAACAGATTTTCTAAAAATTCGTGTTTTTTAAGAAATCATGTAAACCTTCTAGAAGCTGTGATTTTAGAAAACGGGGGAAGTAAGCTTTTCTTATTTCCAAACGCATGCGCAAACTATAGAAAGTCGTTATGACGTAGAATGTGCATACTTTGTTGATTCCATTTATGAAATAAAACACATTTTCTAAAAACTCGTGGTTTTTAAGAAATCATGTAAACCTTCTAGAAGCTGTGATTTTAAAAAACGTGGGAAGTAAGCTTTTCTTATTTCCAAACGCATGCGTAAACTATAGAAAGTTGTTATGACGTAGAATGTGCATACTTTGTTGATTCCATTGACGAAATAAAACACATTTTCTAAAAACTCGTGTTTTTTAAGAAATCGTGTAAACCTTCTAGAAGCTGTGATTTTAAAAAACGGGGGAAGTAAGCTTTTCTTATTTCTGGACGCATGCACAAACTATAGAAAGTCATTATGACATAGAATGTGCATACTTTGTTAATTCCATTTACGAAATAAAACACATTTTCTAAAAACTCGTGTTTTTTAAGAAATCATGTAAACCTTCTAGAAGATGTGATTTTAAAAAACGGGGGCAGTAACCTTTTCTTATTTCCAAACGCATGCGCAAATTATAGAAAGTCGTTATGACATAGAATGTGCATACTTTGTTGATTCCATTTATGAAATAAAACACATTTTCTAAAAGCTCGTGTTTTTTAAGAAATCGTGTAAACCTTCTAGAAACTGTGATTTTAAAAAACGGGGGAAGTAAGCTTTTCTTATTTCCGGACGCGTGCACAAACTATAGAAAGTCATTATGACATAGAATGTGCATACTTTGTTGATTCCATTTATGAAATAAAACACATTTTCTAAAAACTCGTGTTTTTTAAGAAATCATGTAAACCTTCTAGAAGCTGTGATTTTAAAAAACGGGTGAAGTAAGATTTTCTTATTTCCAAACGCATGGGAAACTATAGAAATTCGTTATGACGTAGAATGCGCATAGTTTGTAGATTCAATTTACGAAATAAAATACATTTTCTAAAAACTCTTGTTTTTTACGAAATCATGTAAACCTTCTAGAAGCTGTGATTTTAAAAAAAGGTGGAAGTAAGCTTTTCTTATTTCCGAAGGCATGCGCAAACTATAGAAAGTCGTTATGACATAGAATGTGCATACTTTGTTGATTCCATTTATGAAATAAAACACATTTTCTAAAATCTCATGTTTTTTACGAAATCATGTAAAGCTTCTAGAAGCTGTGATTTTAAAAAACGGTGGAAGTAAGCTTTTCTTATTTCCGGACGCATGCACAAACTATAGAAAGTTGTTATGACTTGGAATTTCCATACTTTGTTGATTCCATTTATGAAATAAAACACATTTTCTAAAAACTCGTGTTTTTTACAAAATCATGTAAACCTTATAGAAGCTGTGATTTTAAAAAATGGTGGAAGTAAGCTTTTCTTATTTCCGGACGCATGCGCAAACTATAGAAAGTCGTTATGACGTAGAATGTACATATTTTGTTGATTCCATTTATGAAATAAAACACATTTTCTAAAAAATCATGTTTTTTACGAAATCATCCAAATCTTCCAGAAGCTGTGATTTTAAAAAACGGTGGAAGTAAGCTTTTCTTATTTCCGGACGCATGCACAAACTATAGAAAGTCGTTATGACGTAGAATGTGCATACTTTGTTGATTCCATTTATGAAATAAAACACATTTTTTAAAAACTCGTGTTTTTTAAGAAATCATGTAAACCTTCCAGAAGCTGTGATTTTAGAAGACGGGGGAAGTAAGCTTTTCTTATTTCCGCACGCATGCGCAAACTATAGGACTTCGTTATGACGTAGAATGTGCATACTTTGTAGATTCCATTTATGAAATAAAACACATTTTCTAAAAACTCGTGTTTTTTACGAAATCATGTAAACCTTCTAGAAGCTGTGATTTTAAAAAACGGTGGAAATAAGCTTTTCTTATTTCCGGACGCATGCACAAACTATAGAAAGTCGTTATGAAATAGAATGTGCATACTTTGTTGATTCCATTTATGACATAAAACACATTTTCTAAAAACTCGTGTTTTTTAAGAAATCATGTAAACCTTCTAGAAGCTGTGATTTTAAAAAACGGGGGAAGTAAGCTTTTCTTATTTCCGAGCGTATGCGCAAAATATAGAAAGTCGTTATGACGTTGAATGTGCATACTTTGTAGATTCTATTTATGAAATAAAACACATTTTCTAAAAACTAATGTTTTTTACGAAATCGTGTAAACCTTCTAGAAGCTGTGATTTTAAAAAACGGTGGAAGTAAGCTTTTCTTATTTCCGGACGCACGCGCAACCTATAGAAAGTCGTTATGACATAGAATGTGCATACTTTGTTGATTCCATTTATGAAATAAAACACATTTTCTAAAAACTCTTGTTTTTTAAGAAATCATGTAAACCTTCTCGAAGCTGAGATTTTAAAAAACGGTGGAAGTAAGCTTTTCTTATTTCCGGATGAATGCGCAAACTATAGAAAGTCGTTATGACTTGGAATGTGCATACTTTGTTGATTCCAGTTATTAAATAAAACACATTTTCTAAAAACTCGTGTTTTTTACGAAATCATGTAAACCTTATAGAAGCTGTGATTTTAAAAAATGGTGGAAGTAAGCTTTTCTTATTTCCGGACGCATGAGCAAACTATAGAAAGTCGTTATGACGTAGAATGTACATACTTTGTTGATTCTATTTATGAAATAAAACACATTTTCTAAAAACTCGTGTTTTTTACGAAATCATGTAAACTTTCCAGAAGCTGTGATTTTAAAAAACGGTGGAAGTAAGCTTTTCTTATTTCCGGACGCATGCGCAAACTATAGAAATTCGTTATGACATAGAATGTGCATACTTTGTTGATTCCATTTATGAAATAAAACACATTTTCTAAAAACTCGTGTTTTTACGAAATCATCTAAAGCTTCTAGAAGCTGTGATTTTAAAAAACGGTGAAAGTAAGCTTTTCTTATTTCCGGACGAATGCGCAAACTATAGAACGTCGTTATGATGTAGAATGTGCATACTTTGTTGATTCCATTTATGAAATAAAACACATTTTCTAAAAACTCGTGTTTTTTAAGAAATCATGTAAACCTTCTAGAAGCTGTGATTTTAAAAAACGGGGGAAGTAAGCTTTTCTCATTTCCAAACGCATGCGCAAACTATAGAATGTCGTTATGGCGTAGAATATGCATACTTTGTTGATTCCATTTATGAAATAAAACACATTTTCTAAAAACTCGTGTTTTTTAAGAGATCATGTAAACCTTCTAGAAGCTGTGATTTTAAAAAACGGGGGAAGTAAGCTTTTCTCATTTCCAAACGCATGCGCAAACTATAGAAAGTCATTATGACGTAGAATGTGCATACTTTGTTGATTCCATTTATGAAATAAAACACATTTTCTAAAAACTCTTTTTTTTAACGAAATCATCTAAACCTTCTAGAAGCTGTGATTTTAAAAAACGGTGGAAGTAAGCTTTTCTTATTTCCGGACGCATGAGCAAACTATAGAAATTCGTTATGATGTAGAATGTGCATACTTTGTTGATACCATTTATGAAATAAAACACATTTTCTAAAAACTCGTGTTTTTTAACAAATCATGTAAACCTTCTAGAAGCTGTGATTTTAAAACACGGGGGAAGTAAGCTTTTCTTATTTCCGGACGGATGTGCAAACTATAGAAAGTCGTTATGACGTATAATGTGCAAACTTTGTAGATTCCATTTATGAAATAAAACACATTTTCTAAAAACTCGTGTTTTTTACGAAATCATGTAAACCTTCTAGAAGCTGTGATTTTAAAAAACGGTGGAAGTAAGCTTTTATTATTTCCGGACGCATGCGCAAACTATAGAATGTCGTTATGACGTAGAATGTGCATACTTTGTAGATTCCATTTATGAAATAAAACACATTTTCTAAAAACTCGTGTTTTTTACGAAATCATGTAAACCTTCTAGAAGCTGTGATTTTAAAAAACGGTGGAAGTAAGCTTTTCTTATTTCCGGACGCATGCGCAAAGTATAGAAAGTCGTTATGACGTAGAATGTGCATACTTTGTTGTTTCTACTTATGAAATAAAACACATTTTCTAAAAACTTGTGTTTTTTACGAAATCATGTAAACCTTCTAGAAGCTGTGATTTTAAAAAACGGGGGAAGTAAGCTTTTCTTATTTCCAAACGCATGCGCAAACTATAGAAAGTCATTATGACGTAGAATGTGCATACTTTGTTGATTCCATTTAAGAAATAAAACACATTTTCTAAATACTCGTGTTTTTTACGAAATCATGTAAACGTTCTAGAAGATGTGATTTTAAAAAATGGTGGAAGTAAGCTTTTCTTATTTCCGAACGCATGCGCAAACTATAAAAAGTCGTTATGACGTAGAATGTGCATAGTTTGCATATTCCATTTATGAAATAAAACACATTTTCTAAAAACTCGTGTTTTTTACGAAATCATGTAAACCTTCTAGAAGCTGTGATTTTAAAAAACGGTGGAAGTAAGCTTTTCTTATTTCCGGACGAATGCGCAAACTATAGAACGTCGTTATGATGTAGAATGTGCATACTTTGTTGATTCCATTTATGAAATAAAACACATTTTCTAAAAACTCATGTTTTTTAAGAAATCATGTAAACCTTCTAGACGCTGTGATTTTAAAAAACGGGTGAAGTAAGCTTTTCTTATTTCCAAACGCATGCGCAAATTATAGAATGTCGTTATGACGTAGAATGTGCATACTTTGTTGATTCTATTTATGAAATAGAACACATTTTCTAAAAACTCGTGTTTTTTAAGAAATCATGTAAACCTTCTAGAAGCTGTGATTTTAAAAAACGGGGGAAGTAAGCTTTTCTTATTTCCAAACGCATGCGCAAACTATAGAAAGTCATTATGACGTAGAATGTGCATACTTTGTTGATTCCATTTATGAAATAAAACACATTTTCTAAAAACTCATGTTTTTTAAGAAATTAATCAAACCTTCTAGAAGCTGTAATTTTAAAAAACGGGGGAAGTAAGCCTTTCTTATTTCCGGACGCATACGCAAACTATAGAAAGTCGTTATGCTGTAGAATGTGCATACTTTGTAGATTCCATTTATGAAATAAAACACATTTTCTAAAAACTCTTTTTTTTTACGAAATCATGTCAACCTTCTAGAAGCTGTGATTTTAAAAAACAGTGGAAGTAAGCTTTTCTTATTTCCGGACGCATGAGCAAACTATAGAAAGTCGTTATGATGTAGAATGTGCATACTTTGTTGATACCATTTATGAAATAAAACACATTTTCTAAAAACTCGTGTTTTTTAACAAATCATGTAAACCTTCTAGAAGCTGTGATTTTAAAACACGGGGGAAGTAATCTTTTCTTATTTCCGGACGGATGTGCAAACTATAGAAATTCGTTATGACGTATAATGTGCAAACTTTGTAGATTCCATTTATGAAATAAAACACATTTTCTAAAAACTCGTGTTTTTTACGAAATCATGTAAACCTTCTAGAAGCTGTGATTTTAAAAAACGGTGGAAGTAAGCTTTTCTTATTTCCGGACGAATGCGCAAACTATAGAATGTCTTTATGACGTAGAATGTGCATACTTTGTAGATTCCATTTATGAAATAAAACACATTTTCTAAAAACTCGTGTTTTTTAACAAATCATGTAAACCTTCTAGAAGCTGTGATTTTAAAACACGGGGGAAGTAAGCTTTTCTTATTTCCGGACGGATGTGCAAACTATAGAAAGTCGTTATGACGTATAATGTGCAAACTTTGTAGATTCCATTTATGAAATAAAACACATTTTCTAAAAACTCGTGTTTTTTACGAAATCATGTAAACCTTCTAATAGCTGTGATTTTAAAAAACGGTGGAAGTAAGCTTTTATTATTTCCGGACGCATGCGCAAACTATAGAATGTCGTTATGACGTAGAATGTGCATACTTTGTAGATTCCATTTATGAAATAAAACACATTTTCTAAAAACTCGTGTTTTTTACGAAATCATGTAAACCTTCTAGAAGCTGTGATTTTAAAAAACGGGGGAAGTAAGCCTTTCTTATTTCCGGACGCATACGCAAACTATAGAAAGTCGTTATGCTGTAGAATGTGCATCATTTGTAGATTCCATTTATGAAATAAAACACATTTTCTAAAAACTCTTTTTTTTTACGAAATCATGTCAACCTTCTAGAAGCTGTGATTTTAAAAAACGGTGGAAGTAAGCTTTTCTTATTTCCGGACGCATGAGCAAACTATAGAAAGTCGTTATGATGTAGAATGTGCATACTTTGTTGATACCATTTATGAAATAAAACACATTTTCTAAAAACTCGTGTTTTTTAACAAATCATGTAAACCTTCTAGAAGCTGTGATTTTAAAACACGGGGGAAGTAATCTTTTCTTATTTCCGGACGGATGTGCAAACTATAGAAAGTCGTTATAACGTATAATGTGCAAACTTTGTAGATTCCATTTATGAAATAAAACACATTTTCTAAAAACTCGTGTTTTTTACGAAATCATGTAAACCTTCTAGAAGCCGTGATTTTAAAAAACGGTGGAAGTAAGCTTTTCTTATTTCCGGACGCATGCGCAAACTATAGAATGTATTTATGACGTAGAATGTGCATACTTTGTAGATTCCATTTATGAAATAAAACACATTTTCTAAAAACTCGTGTTTTTTACGAAATCATGTAAACCTTCTAGAAGCTGTGATTTTAAAAAACGGGGGAAGTAAGCTTTTCTTATTTCCAAACGCATGCGCAAACTATAGAAAGTCATTATGACGTAGAATGTGCATACTTTGTTGATTCCATTTACGAAATAAAACACATTTTCTAAAAACTTGTGTTTTTTACGAAATCATGTAAATGTTCTAGAAGATGTGATTTTAAAAAATGGTGGAAGTAAGCTTTTCTTATTTCCGAACGCATGGGCAAACTATAAAAAGTCGTTATGACGTAGAATGTGCATAGTTTGCATATTCCATTTATGAAATAAAACACATTTTCTAAAAACTCGTGTTTTTTAAGAAATCATGTAAACGTTCTAGAAGCTGTGATTTTTAAAAACGGGGGAAGTAAGCTTTTCTTATTTCCAAACGCATGCGCAAACTATAGAAAATCGTATGACGTAGAATGTGCATACTTTGTTGATTCTATTTATGAAATAGAACACATTTTCTAAAAACTCGTGTTTTTTAAGAAATCATGTAAACCTTCTAGAAGCTGTGATTTTAAAAAACGGGGGAAGTAAGCTTTTCTTATTTCCAAACGCATGCGCAAACTATAGAAAGTCATTATGACGTAGAATGTGCATACTTTGTTGATTCCATTTATGAAATAAAACACATTTTCTAAAAACTCGTGTTTTTTAAGAAATCATGTAAACCTTCTAGAAGCTGTGATTTTAAAAAACAGGGGAAGTAAACTTTTCTTATTTCTGGACGCATGCGCAAACTATAGAAAGTTGTTATGACGTAGAATGTGCATACTTTTTTGATTATTTTTATGAAATAAAACACATTTTCTAAAATCTCGTGTTTTTTAAGAAATCATGTAAACCTTCTAGAAGCTGTGATTTTAAAAAACGGGGGAAGTAAGCTTTTCTTATTTCCGGATGCATGCGCAAACTATATAAAGTCATTATGACGTAGAATGTGCATACTTTGTAGATTCCATTTATGAAACAAAACACATTTTCTAAAAACTCGTGTTTTTTACGAAATCATGTAAACCTTCTAGAAGCTGTGATTTTAAAAAACGGTGGAAGTAAGCTTTACTTATTTCCGGATGCATGCGCAAACTATAGAATGTCGTTATGACGTAGAATGTGCATACTTTGTTAATTCCATTTATGAAATAAAACACATTTTCTAAAAACTCGTGTTTTTTACGAAATCATGTAAACCTTCTAGAAGCTGTGATTTTAAAAAACGGTGGAAGTAAGCTTTTCTTATTTCCCGACGCATGCGCAAACTATAGAAAGTCGTTATGACGTAGAATGTGAATACTTTGTAGATTCCATTTATGAAATAAAACACATTTTTTAAAAACTCGTGTTTTTTACGAAATCATGTAAACCTTCTAGATGCCGTGATTTTAAAAAACGGTGGAAGTAAGCTTTTCTTATTTTCGGACGCATGCGCAAACTATAGAAAGTCGTTATGACGAAGAATGTGCATAATTTGTTGATTCCATTTATGAAATAAAACACATTTTCTAAAAACTCGTGTTTATTAACAAATCATGTAAACCTTCTAGAAGCTGTGATTTTAAAAAACGGGGGAAGTAAGCTTTTCTTATTTCCAGACGGATGCGCAAACTATAGAAAGTCGTTATGACGTAGAATGTGCATACTTTGTAGATTCCATTTATGAAATAAAACACATTTTCTAAAAACTCGTGTTTTTTACGAAATCATGTAAACCTTCTAGAAGCTGTGATTTTAAAAAACGGTGGAAGGAAGATTTTCTTATTTCCGGACGCATGCGCAAACTATAAAATGTCGTTATGACGTAGAATGTGCATACTTTGTTGATTCTATTTATGAAATAAAACACATTTTGTAAAAACTCATGTTTTTTTTAAGAAATCATGTAAACCTTCTAGAAGCTGTGATTTTAAAAAATGGGGGAAGTAAGCTTTTCTTATTTCCGGACGCATGCGCAAACTATAGAAAGTCGTTATGCCGTTGAATGTGGATACTTTGTATATTCCATTTATGAAATAAAACACATTTTCTAAAAACTCTTTTTTTTTACGAAATCATGTCAACCTTCTAGAAGCTGTGATTTTAAAAAACGGTGGAAGTAAGCTTTTCTTATTTCCGGACGCATGAGCAAACTATAGAAAGTCGTTATGATGTAGAATGTGCATACTTTGTTGATACCATTTATGAAATAAAACACATTTTCTAAAAACTCGTGTTTTTTAACAAATCATGTAAACCTTCTAGAAGCTGTGATTTTAAAACACGGGGGAAGTAATCTTTTCTTATTTCCGGACGGATGTGCAAACTATAGAAAGTCGTTATGATGTATAATGTGCAAACTTTGTAGATTCCATTTATGAAATAAAACACATTTTCTAAAAACTCGTGTTTTTTACGAAATCATGTAAACCTTCTAGAAGCTGTGATTTTAAAAAACGGTGGAAATAAGCTTTTCTTATTTCCGGACGCATGCACAAACTATAGAATGTCGTTATGACGTAGAATGCTCATACTTTGTAGATTCCATTTATGAAATAAAACACATTTTCTAAAAACTCGTGTTTTTTAAGAAATCATGTAAACCTTCTAGAAGCTGTGATTTTAAAAAACAGGGGAAGTAAGCTTTTCTTATTTCCGGACGCATGCGCAAACTATAGAAAGTAGTTATGCCGTTGAATGTGGATACTTTGTATATTCCATTTATGAAATAAAACACATTTTCTAAAAACTCGTGTTTTTTACGAAATCATGTAAACCTTCTAGAAGCTGTGATTTTAAAAAACGGTGGAAGTAAGCTTTTCTTCTTTCCGGACGCATGCGCAAACTATAGAAAGTCGTTATGATGTAGAATGTGCATACTTTGTTCATTCCATTGATGAAATAAAACACATTTTCTAAAAACTCGTGTTTTTTGCGAAATTATGTAAACCTTCTAGAAGCTGTGATTTTAAAAAACGGTGGAAGTAAGTTTTTCTTATTTCCGGACGCATGCGCAAACTATAGAAAGTCTTTATGATGTAGAATGTGCATACTTTGTTGATTCCATTGATGAAATAAAACACATTTTCTTAAAACTCGTGTTTTTTAAGAAATCATGTAAACCTTCTAGAAGCTGTGATTTTAAAAAACGGGGGAAGTAAGCTTTTATTATTTCTGGACGAATGCGCAAACTATATAAAGTCGTTATGACGTAGAATGTGCATACTTTGTAGATTCCATTTATGAAATAAAACACATTTTCTAAAAACTCGTGTTTTTTACGAAATCATGTAAACCTTCTAGAAGCTGTGATTTTAAAAAACGGTGGAAGTAAGCTTTTCTTATTTCTGGACGCATGCGCAAACTATAGAAATTCGTTATAACGTAGAATGTGCATACTTTGTTGATTCCATTTATGAAATAAAACACATTTTCTAAAAACTCGTGTTTTTTAAGAAATCATGTAAACCTTCTAGAAGCTGTGATTTTAAAAAACGGGGGAAGTAAGCTTTTCTAATTTCCGGACGCATGCGCATACTATAGAAATTCGTTATGACGTAGAATGTGCATACTTTGTAGATTCCATTTATGAAATAAAACACATTTTCTAAAAACTCGTGTTTTTTACGAAATCATGTAAACCTTCTAGAAGCTGTGATTTTAAAAAACGGTGGAAGTAAGCTTTTCTTATTTCCCGACGCATGCGCAAACTATAGAAAGTCGTTATGACGTAGAATGTGAATACTTTGTAGATTCCATTTATGAAATAAAACACATTTTTTAAAAACTCGTGTTTTTTACGAAATCATGTAAACCTTCTAGATGCCGTGATTTTAAAAAACGGTGGAAGTAAGCTTTTCTTATTTTCGGACGCATGCGCAAACTATAGAAAGTCGTTATGACGAAGAATGTGCATAATTTGTTGATTCCATTTATGAAATAAAACACATTTTCTAAAAACTCGTGTTTATTAACAAATCATGTAAACCTTCTAGAAGCTGTGATTTTAAAAAACGGGGGAAGTAAGCTTTTCTTATTTCCAGACGGATGCGCAAACTATAGAAAGTCGTTATGACGTAGAATGTGCATACTTTGTAGATTCCATTTATGAAATAAAACACATTTTCTAAAAACTCGTGTTTTTTACGAAATCATGTAAACCTTCTAGAAGCTGTGATTTTAAAAAACGGTGGAAGGAAGATTTTCTTATTTCCGGACGCATGCGCAAACTATAAAATGTCGTTATGACGTAGAATGTGCATACTTTGTTGATTCTATTTATGAAATAAAACACATTTTGTAAAAACTCATGTTTTTTTTAAGAAATCATGTAAACCTTCTAGAAGCTGTGATTTTAAAAAATGGGGGAAGTAAGCTTTTCTTATTTCCGGACGCATGCGCAAACTATAGAAAGTCGTTATGCCGTTGAATGTGGATACTTTGTATATTCCATTTATGAAATAAAACACATTTTCTAAAAACTCTTTTTTTTTACGAAATCATGTCAACCTTCTAGAAGCTGTGATTTTAAAAAACGGTGGAAGTAAGCTTTTCTTATTTCCGGACGCATGAGCAAACTATAGAAAGTCGTTATGATGTAGAATGTGCATACTTTGTTGATACCATTTATGAAATAAAACACATTTTCTAAAAACTCGTGTTTTTTAACAAATCATGTAAACCTTCTAGAAGCTGTGATTTTAAAACACGGGGGAAGTAATCTTTTCTTATTTCCGGACGGATGTGCAAACTATAGAAAGTCGTTATGATGTATAATGTGCAAACTTTGTAGATTCCATTTATGAAATAAAACACATTTTCTAAAAACTCGTGTTTTTTACGAAATCATGTAAACCTTCTAGAAGCTGTGATTTTAAAAAACGGTGGAAATAAGCTTTTCTTATTTCCGGACGCATGCACAAACTATAGAATGTCGTTATGACGTAGAATGCTCATACTTTGTAGATTCCATTTATGAAATAAAACACATTTTCTAAAAACTCGTGTTTTTTAAGAAATCATGTAAACCTTCTAGAAGCTGTGATTTTAAAAAACAGGGGAAGTAAGCTTTTCTTATTTCCGGACGCATGCGCAAACTATAGAAAGTAGTTATGCCGTTGAATGTGGATACTTTGTATATTCCATTTATGAAATAAAACACATTTTCTAAAAACTCGTGTTTTTTACGAAATCATGTAAACCTTCTAGAAGCTGTGATTTTAAAAAACGGTGGAAGTAAGCTTTTCTTCTTTCCGGACGCATGCGCAAACTATAGAAAGTCGTTATGATGTAGAATGTGCATACTTTGTTCATTCCATTGATGAAATAAAACACATTTTCTAAAAACTCGTGTTTTTTGCGAAATTATGTAAACCTTCTAGAAGCTGTGATTTTAAAAAACGGTGGAAGTAAGTTTTTCTTATTTCCGGACGCATGCGCAAACTATAGAAAGTCTTTATGATGTAGAATGTGCATACTTTGTTGATTCCATTGATGAAATAAAACACATTTTCTTAAAACTCGTGTTTTTTAAGAAATCATGTAAACCTTCTAGAAGCTGTGATTTTAAAAAACGGGGGAAGTAAGCTTTTATTATTTCTGGACGAATGCGCAAACTATATAAAGTCGTTATGACGTAGAATGTGCATACTTTGTAGATTCCATTTATGAAATAAAACACATTTTCTAAAAACTCGTGTTTTTTACGAAATCATGTAAACCTTCTAGAAGCTGTGATTTTAAAAAACGGTGGAAGTAAGCTTTTCTTATTTCTGGACGCATGCGCAAACTATAGAAATTCGTTATAACGTAGAATGTGCATACTTTGTTGATTCCATTTATGAAATAAAACACATTTTCTAAAAACTCGTGTTTTTTAAGAAATCATGTAAACCTTCTAGAAGCTGTGATTTTAAAAAACGGGGGAAGTAAGCTTTTCTAATTTCCGGACGCATGCGCATACTATAGAAATTCGTTATGACGTAGAATGTGCATACTTTGTAGATTCCATTTATGAAATAAAACACATTTTCTAAAAACTCGTGTTTTTTACGAAATCATGTAAACCTTCTAGAAGCAGTGATTTTAAAAAACGGGGGAAGTAAGCTTTTCTTATTTCCGGACGCATGCGCATACTATAGAAAGTCGTTATGACGTAGAATGTGCATACTTTGTAGATTCCATTTATGAAATACAACACATTTTCTAAAAACTCGTGTTTTTTAGGAAATCATGTAAACCTTCTAGAAGCTGTGATTTTAAAAAACGGTGGAAGTAAGATTTTGTTATTTCGGGACGAATGTGCAAACTATAGAAATTCGTTATGATGTAGAATATCCATACTTTGTTGATTCCATTTATGAAATAAAACACATTTTCTAAAAACTCGTGTTTTTTAAGAAATCATGTAAAGCTTCTAGAAGCTGTGATTTTAAAAAACGGGGGAAGTGAGCTTTTCTTATTTCCAAACACATGCGCCAACTATAGAAAGTCGTTATGACTTAGAATGTGCATACTTTGTTGATTCCATTTATGAAATAAAACACATTTTCTAAAAACTCGTGTTTTTTAAGAAATCATGTAAACCTTCTAGAAGCTGTGATTTTAAAAAACGGTGGAAGTAAGCTTTTCTTATTTCTGGACGCATGCGCAAACTATAGAAATTCGTTATGATGTAGAATGTCCATACTTTGTTGATTCCATTTATGAAATAAAACACATTTTCTAAAAACTCGTGTTTTTTAAGAAATCATGTAAAGCTTCTAGAAGCTGTGATTTTAAAAAACGGGGGAAGTGAGCTTTTCTTATTTCCAAACACATGCGCCAACTATAGAAAGTCGTTATGACTTAGAATGTGCATACTTTGTTGATTCTATTTATTAAATAAAACACATTTTCTAAAAACTCGTGTTTTTTAAGAAATCATATAAACCTTCTAGAAGCTGTGATTTTAAAAAACGGGGGAAGTAAGCTTTTCTTATTTCCAAACGCATGCGGGAACTATAGAAAGTCGTTATGACGTAGAATGTGCATACTTTGTTGATTCCATTTATGAAATAAAACACATTTTCTAAAAACTCATGTTTTTTAACAAATCATGTAAACCTTCTAGAAGCTGTGATTTTAAAAAACGGTGGAAGTAAGCTTTTCTTATTTCCGGACGCGTGCGCAAACTATAGAAAGTCGTTATGATGTAGAATGTGCATACTTTTTTGATTCCATTTATGAAATAAAACACATTTTCTGAAAACTCGTGTATTTTAACAAATCATGTAAACCTTCTAGAAGCTGTGATTTTAAAAAACGGGGGAAGTAAGCTTTTATTATTTCCGGACGCATGCGCAAACTATAGAAAGTCGTTATGACGTAGAATGTGCATACTTTGTAGATTCCATTTATGAATTAAAACACATTTTCTAAAAACTCGTGTTTTTTGCGAAATCATGTAAACCATCTAGAAGCTGTGATTTTAAAAAACGGTGGAAGGAAGCTTTTCTTATTTCTAGACGCATGCGCAAACTATAAAATGTCGTTATGACGTAGAATGTGCATACTTTGTTGATTCTATTTATGAAATAAAACACATCTTCTAAAAACTCGTGTTTTTTAAGAAATCATGTAAACCTTCTAGAAGCTGTGATTTTAAAAAATGGGGGAAGTATGCTTTTCTTATTTCTGAACGCATGCGCAAACTATAGAATGTCATTATGACGTAGAATGTGCATACCTTGTTGATTCCATTTATGAAATAAAACACATTTTCTAAAAACTCGTTTTTTTTAAGAAATCATGTAAACCTTTTAAAAGCTGTGATTTTAAAAAACGGTGGGAGTAAGCTTTTCTTATTTCCGGACGCATGCACAAACTATAGAAAGTCATTATGACGTAGAATGTGCATACTTTGTTGATTCTATTTATGAAATAGAACACATTTTCTAAAAACTCGTGTTTTTTACTAAATCATGTAAACCTTCTAGAAGCTGTGATTTTAAAAAACTGTGGAAGGAAGCTTTTCTTATTTCCGGACGCATGCGCAAACTATAAAATGTCGTTATGACGTAGAATGTGCATACTTTGTTGATTCTATTTATGAAATAAAATACATTTTCTAAAAACTCGTGTTTTTTAAGAAATCATGTAAACCTTCTAGAAGCTGTGATTTTAAAAAACGGGGGAAGTAAGCTTTTCTTATTTCCGGACGCATGCGCGAACTATAGAAAGTCGTTATGACGTAGAATGTGCATAGTTTGTTGATTCCATTTATGAAATAAAACACATTTTCTAAAAACTTGTGTTTTTTTAACAAATCTTGTAAACCTTCTAGAGGCTGTGATTTTAAAAAACGGGGGAAGTAACCTTTTCTTATTTCCAAACGCATGCGTAAACTATAGAAAGTCGTTATGACGTAGAATGTGCATACTTTGTTGATTCCATTTATGAAATAAAACACATTTTCTAAAAGCTCTTGTTTTTTAAGAAATCATGTAAACCTTCTAGAAGATGTGATTTTAAAAAACGGGGGAAGTAAGCTTTTCTCATTTCCAAACGCATGCGCAAACTATAGAAAGTCATTATGACATAGAATGTGCATACTTTGTTGATTCTATTTATGAAATAGAACACATTTTCTAAAAACTCGTGTTTTTTAAGAAATCATGTAACTCTTCTAGAAGCTTTGATTTTAAAAAACGGGGGAAGTAAGCTTTTCTTATTTCCAAATGCATGCGCAAACTATAGAAAATCATTATGACGTAGAGTGTGCATACTTTGTTGATTCCATTTATGAAATAAAACACATTTTCTAAAAAGTCGTGTTTTTTAAGAAATCATGTAAACCTTCTAGAAGCTGTGATTTTAAAAAACGGGGGAAGTAAGCTTTTCTTAATTCCAAACACATGCGCCAACTATAGAAAGTCATTATGACTTAGAATGTGCATACTTTGTTGATTCTATTTATGAAATAAAACACATTTTCTAAAAACTCGTGTTTTTTAAGAAATCATGTAAACCTTCTAGAAGCTGTGATTTTAAAAAACGGGGGAAGTAGGCTTTTCTTATTTCCAAACGCATGCGGGAACTATAGAAAGTCGTTATGACGTAGAAGGTGCATACTTTGTTGATTCCATTTATGAAATAAAACACATTTTCTAAAAACTCGTGTTTTTTAACAAATCATGTAAACCTTCTAGAAGCTGTGATTTTAAAAAACGGTGGAAGTAAGCTTTTCTTATTTCCGGACGCATGCGCAAACTATAGAAAGTCGTTATGATGTAGAATGGGCATACTTTGTTGATTCCATTTATGAAATAAAACACATTTTCTAAAAACTCGTGTATTTTAACAAATCATGTAAACCTTCTAGAAGTTGTGATTTTAAAAAACGGGGTAAGTAAGCTTTTCTTATTTCCGGACGCATGCGCAAACTATAGAAAGTCGTTATGACGTAGAATGTGCATACTTTGTAGATTCCATTTATGAAATAAAACACATTTTCTAAAAACTCTTGTTTTTTGCGAAATCATGTAAACCTTCTAGAAGCTGTGATTTTAAAAAACGGTGGAAGGAAGCTTTTCTTATTTCCGGACGCATGCGCAAACTATAAAATGTCGTTATGACGTAGAATGTGCATACTTTGTTGATTCTATTTATGAAATAAAACACATTTTCTAAAAACTCGTGTTTTTTAAGAAATCATGTAAACCTTCTAGAAGCTGTGATTTTAAAAAATGGGGGAAGTAAGCTTTTCTTATTTCTGAACGCATGCGCAAACTATAGAATGTCATTATGACGTAGAATGTGCATACTTTGTTGATTCCATTTATGAAATAAAACGCATTTTCTAAAAACTCGTTTTTTTTAAGAAATCATGTAAACCTTTTAAAAGCTGTGATTTTAAAAAACGGTGGGAGTAAGCTTTTCTTATTTCCGGACGCATGCACAAACTATAGAAAGCCATTATGACGTAGAATGTGCATACTTTGTTGATTCTATTTATGAAATAGAACACATTTTCTAAAAACTCGTGTTTTTTACGAAATCATGTAAACCTTCTAGAAGCTGTGATTTTAAAAAACGGTGGAAGGAAACTTTTCTTATTTCCGCACGCATGCGCAAACTATAAAATGTCGTTATGACGTAGAATGTGCATACTTTGTTGATTCTATTTATGAAATAAAATACATTTTCTAAAAACTCATGTTTTTTAAGAAATCATGTAAACCTTCTAGAAGCTGTGATTTTAAAAAACGGGGGAAGTAAGCTTTTCTTATTTCCGAACGCATGGGCAAACTATAGAATGTCGTTATGACGTAGAATGTGCATACTTTGTTGATTCCATTTATGAAATAAAACACATTTTCTAAAAACTCGTGTTTTTTAAGAAATCACGTAAACCTTCTAGAAGCTGTGATTTTAAAAAACGGGGGAAGTAAGCTTTTCTTATTTCTGGACGCATGCGCAAACTATAGAAATTCGTTATGACGTAGAATGTGCATACTTTGTAGATTCCATTTATGAAATAAAACACATTTTCTAAAAACTCATATTTTTTGCGAAATCATGTAAACCTTCTAGAAGCTGTGATTTTAAAAAATGGTGGAAGTAAGCTTTTCTTATTTCCGGACGCATGCACAAACTATAGAAAGTCGTTATGAGGTAGAATGTGCATACTTTGTTGATTCCATTTATCAAATAAAACACATTTTCTAAAAATTCGTGTTTTTTAAGAAATCATGTAAACATTCTAGAAGCTGTGATTTTAAAAAACGGTGGAAGTAAGCTTTTATTATTTCCAAACGCATCTGCAAAATATAGAAAGTCCTTATGACGTAGAATGTGCATACTTTGTTGATTCCATTTATTAAATAAAACACATTTTCTAAAATCTCGTATTTTTTAAGAAATCATGTAAACCTTCTAGAAGATGAGATTTTAAAAAATGGGGGAAGAAAGCTTTTCTTATTTCCGGACGCATGCGCAAACTATAGAAAGTCGTTATGACGTAGAATGTGCATACTTTGTAGATTCCATTTATGAAATAAAACACATTTTCTAAAAACTCGTGTTTTTTACGAAATCATGTAAACCTTCTAGAAGCTGTGATTTTAAAAAACGGGTGAAGTAAGCATTTCTTATTTCCAGACACATGCGCAAACTCTAGAAAGTCTTTATAACGTAGAATGTGCATACTTTGTAGATTCCATTTATGAAATAAAACACATTTTCTAAAAACTCGTGTTTTTTACGAAATTATGTAAACCTTCGAGAAGCTGTGATTTTAAAAAACGGTGGAAGTAAGCTTTTCTTATTTCCGGACGCATGCGCAAACTATAGAAATTCGTTATGGCGTAGAATGTGCATACTTTGTAGATTCCATTTATGAAATAAAACACATTTTCTAAAAACACGTGTTTTTAAGAAATCATGTAAACCTTCTAGAAGATGTGATTTTAAAAAACGGGGGAAGTAAGCTTTTCTTATTTCCAAACGCATGCGCAAACTATAGAAAGTCCTTATGACGTAGAATGTGCATACTTTGTTGATTCCATTTATGAAATAAAACACATTTTCTAAAAACTCGTGTTTTTTAAGAAATCATGTAAACCTTCTAGAAGCTGTGATTTTAAAACATGGGGGAAGTAAGCTTTTCTTATTTCCGGACGCATGCGCAAACTATAGAAAGTCGTTATGACGTAGAATGTGCATACTTTGTAGATTCCATTTATGAAATAAAACACATTTTCTAAAAACTCGTGTTTTTTACGAAATCATGTAAACCTTCTAGAAGCTGTGATTTTAGAAAACGGGGGAAGTAATCGTTTCTTATTTCCGGACGCATGCGGAAACTATAGAAAGTCATTATGACGTAGAATGTGCATACTTTGTAGATTCCATTTATGAAATAAAACACATTTTCTAAAAACTCGTGTTTTTTACGAAATCATGTAAACCTTCTAGAAGCTGTGATTTTAAAAAACGGTGGAAGTAAGCTTTTCTTATTTCCGGACGAATGCGCAAACTATAGAATGTCGTTATGACGTAGAATGTGCATACTTTGTAGATTCCATTTATGAAATAAAACACATTTTCTAAAAACTTGTGTTTTTTACGAAATCATGTAAACCTTCTAGAAGCTGTGATTTTAAAAAACGGGGGAAGTAAGCTTTTCTTATTTCCGGACGCATGTGCAAACTATAGAAAATCGTTATGACGTAAAATGTGCATACGTTGTAGATTCCATTTATGAAATAAAACACATTTTCTAAAAACTCATGTTTTTTACGAAATCATGTAAACCTTCTAGAAACTGTGATTTTAAAAAACGGTTGAAGTAAGCGTTTCTAATTTCCAGACACATGCGCAAACTATAGAAATTCGTTATGACGTAGAATGTGCATACTTTGTAGATTCCATTTATGAAATAAAACACATTTTCTAAAAACTCGTGTTTTTTACGAAATCATGTAAACCTTCTAGAAGCTGTGATTTTAAAAAACGGGGAAAGTAAGCGTTTCTTATTTCCGGACGCACGCGCAAACTATAGAAAGTCGTTATGACGTAGAATGTGCATACTTTGTAGATTCCATTTATGAAATAAAACACATTTTCTAAAAACTCGTGTTTTTTACGAAATCATGTAAACCTTCTAGAAGTTGTGATTTTAAAAAACGGTGGAAGTAAGCTTTTCTTTTTTCCGGATGAATGCGCAAACTATAGAATGTCGTTATGACGTAGAATGTGCATACTTTGTAGATTCCATTTATGAAATAAAACACATTTTCTAAAAACTCGTGTTTTTTACGAAATTATGTAAACCTTCTAGAAGCTGTGATTTTAAAAAATGGGGGAAGTAAGCTTTTCTTATTTCCGGACGCATGCGCAAACTATAGAAAATAGTTATGACGTAGAATTTGCATACTTTGTAGATTCCATTTATGAAATAAAACAGATTTTCTAAAAACTCGTGTTTTTTACGAAATCATGTAAACCTTCTAGAAGCTGTGATTTTAAAAAACGGTGGAAGTAAGCTTTTCTTATTTCCGGAGGAATGCGCAAACTATAGAAAGTCGTTATGATGTAGAACGTGCATACTTTGTTGATTCCATTTATGAAATAAAACACATTTTCTAAAAACTCGTGTTTTTTAAGAAATCATGTAAACCTTCTAGAAGCTGTGATTTTAAAAAATGGGGCAAGTAAGCTTTTCTTATTTCCAAAGGCATGCGCAAACTATAGAAAGTCGTTATGATGTAGAATGTGCATACTTTGTTGATTCCATTTATGAAATAAAACATATTTTATAAAAACTCATGTTTTTTAAGAAATCATGTAAACCTTATAGAAGCTGTGATTTTAAAAAATGGGGGAAGTAAGGGTTTCTTATTTCCAGACGCATGTGCAAACTATAGAAATTTGTTATGACATAGAATGTGCATACTTTGTAGATTCCATTTATGAAATAAAACACATTTTCTAAAAACTCGTGTTTTTTATGAAATCATGTAAACCTTCTAGAAGCTGTGATTTTAAAAAACGGTGGAAGTAAGCTTTTCTTATTTCCGGACGAATACGCAAACTATAGAAATTCGTTATGACGTAGAATGTGCTTACTTTGTTGATTCCATTTAAGAAATAAAACACATTTTCTAAAAACTCATGTTTTTTACGAAATCATGTAAACCTTCTAGAAGCTGTGATTTTAAAAAACTGTGGAAGTAAGCTTTTCTTATTTCCGGACGCATGCGCAAACTATAGAAAGTCGTTATGACGTAGAATGTACATACTTTGTAGATTCCATTTATGAAATAAAACACATTTTCTAAAAACTCGTGTTTTTTACGAAATTATGTAAACCTTTTAGAAGCTGTGATTTGAAAAACCGTTGGAAGTAAGCTTTTCTTATTTCCGGACGCATGCATAAACTATAGAAAGTTGTTATGACATAGAATGTGCATACTTTGTAGATTACATTTATGAAATAAAACACATTTTCTAAAAACTCGTGTTTTTTACGAAATCATGTAAACCTTCTAGAAGCTGTGATTTTAAAAAACGGTGGAAGTAAGCTTTTCTTTTTTCCGGACGCATGCGCAAACTATAGAAATTCGTTATGGCGTAGAATCTGCATACTTTGTTGATTCCATTTATGAAATAAAACACATTTTCTAAATCCACGTGTTTTTAAGAAATCAAGTAAACCTTCTAGAAGCTTTGATTTTAAAAAACGGGGGAAGTAAGCTTTTCTTATTTCCAAACGCATGCGCAAACTATAGAAAGTCCTTATGACGTAGAATGTGCATACTTTGTTGATTCCATTTATGAAATAATACACATTTTCTAAAAACTCGTGTTTTTTAAGAAATCATGTAAATCTTCTAGAAGCTGTGATTTTAAAAAATGGGGGAAGAAAGCTTTTCTTATTTCCGGACGCATGTGCAAACTATAGAAATTCGTTATGACGTAGAATGTGCATACTTTGTAGATTCCATTTATGAAATAAAACACAATTTCTAAAAACTCGTGTTTTTTACGAAATCATGTAAACCTTCTAGAAGCTGTGATTTTAAAAAATGGATGAAGTAAGCGTTTCTTATTTCTGGACGCATGCGTAAACTATAGAAAGTCATTATGACGTAGAATGTGCATACTTTGTAGATTCCATTTATGAAATAAAACACATTTTCTAAACAATCGTGTTTTTTACGAAATCATGTAAATCTTCTAGATGCTGTGATTTTAAAAAATGGGGGAAGTAAGTTTTTCTTATTTCCGGACGCATGCGCAAACTATAAAAAGTCGTTATGACGTAGAATGTGCATACTTTGTAGATTCCATTTATGAAATAAAACACATTTTCTAAAAACTCGTGTTTTTTACGAAATCATGTAAACCTTCTAGAAGCTGTGATTTTAAAAAACGGTGGAAGTAAACTTTTCTTATTTCCGGACGCGTGCGCAAACTATAGAAATTCGTTATGGCATAGAATGTGCATACTTTGTTGATTCCATTTATGAAATAAAACACATTTTCTAAAAACACGTGTTTTTAAGTAATCATTTAAACCTTCTAGAAGCTGTGATTTTAAAAAACGGGGGAAGTAAGCTTTTCTTATTTCCAAACGCATGCGCAAACTATAGAAAGTCCTTATGACGTAGAATGTGCATACTTTGTTGATTCCATTTATGAAATAAAACACATTTTCTAAAAACTCATGTTTTTTAAGAAATCATGCAAACCTTCTAGAAGCTGTGATTTTAAAAAATGGGGGAAGTAAGCTTTTCTTATTTCCGGACGGATGCGCAAACTATAGAAAGTCGTTATGACGTAGAATGTGCATACTTTGTTGATTCTATTTATGAAATAAAACACATTTTCTAAAAACTCGTGTTTTTTACGAAATCATGTAAACCTTCTAGAAGCTGTGATTTTAAAAAACGGGGGAAGTAAGCTTTTCTTATTTCCGGACGCATGCGCAAACTATAGAAAGTCATTATGATGTAGAATGTGCATACTTTGTTGATTTCATTTATGAAATAAAACACATTTTGTAAAAACTCGTGTTTTTTACGAAATCATGTAAACCTTCTAGAAGCTATGATTTTAAAAAACGGTGGAAGTAAGCTTTTCTTATTTCCAAACGCATGCGCAAACTATAGAAAGTTGTTATGACGTAGAATGTGCATACTTTGTTGATTCCATTTATGAAATAAAACACATTTTCTAAAAACTCGTGTTTTTTACGAAATCATGTAAACCTTCTAGAAGCTGTGATTTTAAAAAACGGTGGAAGTAAGCTTTTCTTATTTCCGGACGATTGCACAAACTACAGAAAGTCGTTATTACATAGAATGTGCATACTTTGTTGATTCCATTTATGAAATAAAACACATTTTCTAAAAACTCGTGTTTTTTACGAAATCATGTAAACCTTCTAGAAGCTGTGATTTTAAAAAACGGTGGAAGTAAGCTTTACTTATTTCCGGACGCATGTGCAAACTATAGAAACTCGTTATGACGTAGAATGTGCATACTTTGTTGATTCTATTTATGAAATAAAACACATTTTCTAAAAACTCCTGTTTTTTAAGAAATCATGTAAACCTTCTAGAAGCTGTGATTTTAAAAACTGGGGGAAGTAATCTATTCTTATTTCCAAACGCATGCGCAAACTATAGAAAGTCGTTATGACGTAGAATGTGCATACTTTGTTGATTCCATTTATGAAATAAAACACATTTTCTAAAAACTCGTGTTTTTTAAGAAATCATGTAAACCTTCTAGAAGCTGCGATTTTAAAAAACGGGGGAAGCAAGGTTTTCTTATTTCCAAACGCATGCGCAAACTATAGAAAGTCGTTATGACGTAGAATGTGCATACTTTGTTGATTCCATTTATGAAATAAAACACATTTTCTAAAAACTCGTGTTTTTTAAGAAATCATGTAAACCTTCTAGAAGCTGTGATTTTAAAAAACGGGGGAAGTAAGCTTTTCTTATTTCCAAACGCATGCGCAAACTATAGAAAGTTGTTATGACATAGAATGTGCATACTTTGTTGATTCCATTTATGAAATAAAACACATTTTCTAAAAACTCGTGTTTTTTACGAAATCATGTAAACCTTCTAGAAGCTGTGATTTTAAAAAACTGTAGAAGTAAGCTTTTCTTATTTCCGAAAGGATGTGCAAACTATAGAAAGTCGTTATGAAGTAGAATGTGCATACTTTGTTGATTCTATTTATGAAATAAAACACATTTTCTAAAAACCCATGTTTTTTAAGAAATCATGTAAACCTTCTAGAAGCTGTGATTTTAAAAAACGGGGGAAGTAAGCTTTTCTTATTTCCAAACGCATGCGCAAACTATAGAAAGTCGTTATGACGTAGAATGTGCATACTTTGTTGATTCCATTTATGAAATAAAACACATTCTCTAAAAACTTGTGTTTTTTAAGAAATCATGTAAACATTCTAGAAGCTGTGATTTTAAAAAACGGGGGAAGTAAGCTTTTCTTATTTCCAAATGCATGCGCAAACTATAGAAAGTCGTTATGACATAGAATGTGCATACTTTGTTGATTCCATTTATGAAATAAAACACATTTTCTAAAAACTCGTGTTTTTTACGAAATCATGTAAACCTTCTAGAAGCTGTGATTTTAAAAAACTGTGGAAGTAAGCTTTTCTTATTTCCGGACGCATGTGCAAACTATAGAAAGTCGTTATGAAGTAGAATGTGCATACTTTGTTGATTCTATTTATGAAATAAAACACATTTTCTAAAAACTCATGTTTTTTAAGAAATCATGTAAACCTTCTAGAAGCTGTGATTTTAAAAAACGGGCGAAGTAAGCTTTTCTTATTTCCAAACGCATGCGCAAACTATAGAAAGTCGTTATGACATAGAATGTGCATACTTTGTTGATTCCATTTATGAAATAAAACACATTTTCTAAAAACTTGTGTTTTTTAAGAAATCATGTAAGCCTTCTAGAAGCTGTGATTTTAAAAAACGGGGGAAGTAAGATTTTCTTATTTCCGAACGCATGCGCAAACTATAGAAATTCGTTATGACGTAGAATGTGCATACTTTGTTGATTCCATTTATGAAATAAAACATATTTTCCAAAAACTCGTGTTTTTTACGAAATCATGTAAACCTTCTAGAAGCTGTGATTTTAAAAAACGGTGGAAGTAAGCTTTTCTTATTTCCGGACGATTGCGCAAACTATAGAAAGTCATTATGACGTAGAATGTGCATACTTTGTTGATTCCATTGATGAAATAAAACAGATTTTCTAAAAACTCATGTTTTTTAAGAAATCATGTAAACCTTCTAGAAGCTGTGATTTGAAAAAACGGGGGAAGTAAGCTTTTCTTATTTCCGGATGCATGCGAAAACTATAGAAAGTCGTTATGACATAGAATGTGCATACATTGTAGATTCCATTTATGAAATAAAGAACATTTTCTAAAAACTCGTGTTTTTTACGAAATCATGTAAACCTTCTAGAAGCTGTGATTTTAAAAAACGGTGGAAGTAAGCTTTTCTTATTTCTGGACGCATGCGCAAACTATAGAAAGTCGTTATGACGTTGAATGTGCATACTTTGTTGATTCTATTTATGAAATAAAACACATTTTCTAAAAACTCGTGTTTTTTAAGAAATCATGTAAACCTTCTGGAAGCTTTGATTTTAAAAAACGGGGGAAGTAAGCTTTTCTTATTTCCAAACGCATGCGCAAACTATAGAAAGTTGTTAAGACGTAGAATGTGCATACTTTGTTGATTCCATTTATGAAATAAAACACATTTTCTAAAAACTCATGTTTTTTACGAAATCATGTAAACCTTCTAGAAGCTGTGATTTTAAAAAACGGTGGAAGTAAGCTTTTCTTATTTCCGGACGAATACGCAAACTATAGAAAGTCGTTATGACGTAGAATGTGTATACTTTGTTGATTCCATTTATGAAATAAAACACATTTTCTAAAAACTCGAGTTTTTTACGAAAGCATGTAAACCTTCTAGAAGCTGTGATTTTAAAAAACGGTGGAAGTAAGCTTTTCTTATTTCCGGATGCATGCGCAAACTATAGAAAGTCGTTATGATGTAGAATGTGCATACTTTGTAGATTCCATTTATGAAATAAAACACATTTTCTAAAAACTCGTGTTTTTTACGAAAGCATGTAAACCTTCTAGAAGCTGTGATTTTAAAAAACGGTGGAAGTAAGCTTTTCTTATTTCCGGAAGCATGCGCAAACAATAGAAAGTCGTTATGACGTAGAAAGTGCATACTTTGTAGACTCTATTGATGAAATAAAACACATTTTCTAAAAACTCGTGTTTTTTACGAAATCATCTAAACCTTCTAGAAGCCGTGATTTTAAAAAACGGTGGAAGTAAGCTTTTCTTTATTTCCGGACGCATGCGCAAACTATAGAAAGTCGTTATGACGTAGAATGTGCATACTTTGTTGATTCCATTTCTGAAATAAAACACATTTTCTAAAAACTCGTGTTTTTTAAGAAATCATGTAAACCTTCTAGAAGCTGTGATTTTAAAAAACGGGGGAAGTAAGCTTTTCTTATTTCCAAACGCATGTGCAAACTATAGAAATTCATTATGACGTAGAATGTGCATACTTTGTTGATTCCATTTATGAAATAAAACACATTTTCTAAAAACTCATGTTTTTTACGAAATCATGTAAACCTTCTAGCAGCTGTGATTTTAAAAAACGGTGGAAGTAAGCTTTTCTTATTTCCGGACGCATGTGCAAACTATAGAAAATCGTTATGACGTAGAATGTGCATACTTTGTTGATTCTATTTATGAAATAAAACACATTTTCTAAAAACTCGTGTTTTTTAAGAAATCATGTAAACCTTCTAGAAGCAGTGATTTTAAAAAATGGGGGAAGTAATCTTTTCTTATTTCCAAACGCATGCGCAAACTATAGAAAGTCGTTATGACATAGAATGTGCATACTTTGTTGATTCCATTTATGAAATAAAACACATTTTCTAAAAACTCGGGTTTTTTAAGAAATCATGTAAACCTTCTAGAAGCTGTGATTTTAAAAAACAGGGGAAGTAAGCTTTTCTTATTTCCAAACGCATGCGCAAACTATAGAAAGTCGTTATGACATAGAATGTGCATACTTTGTTGATTCCATTTATGAAATAACACACATTTTCTAAAAACTCGTGTTTTTTAAGAAATCATGTAAACCTTCTAGAAGCTGTGATTTTAAAAAACGGGGGAAATAAGGTTTTCTTATTTCCAAACGCATGCGCAAACTATAGAAAGTCGTTATGACGTAGAATGTGCATACTTTGTTGATTCCATTGATGAAATAAAACACATTTTCTAAAAACTCGTGTTTTTTACGAAATCATGTAAACCTTCTAGAAGCTGTGATTTTAAAAAACGGGGGAAGTAAGCTTTTCTTATTTGCGGACGCATGCGCAAACTATAGAAAGTTGTTATGAGGTAGAATGTGCATACTTTGTTGATTCCATCTATGAAATAAAACACATTTTCTAAAAACCCGTGTTTTTTACGAAATCATGTAAACCTTCTAGAAGCTGTGATTTTAAAAAACGATGGAAGTAAGCTTTTCTTATTTCCGGACACATGCGCAAACTACAGAAAGTCGTTATGACGTAGAATGTGCATACTTTGTTGATTCCATTTATGAAATAAAACACATTTTCTAAAAACTTGTGTTTTTTACGAAATCATGTAAATTTTCTAGAAGCTGTGATTTTAAAAAACGGTGGAAGTAAGCTTTTCTTATTTCCAAACGCATGCGCAAACTATAGAAAGTCGTTATGAGATAGAATGTGCATACTTTGTTGATTCCATTTATGAAATAAAACACATTTTCTAAAAACTCATGTTTTTTACGAAATCATGTAAACCTTCTAGAAGCTGTGATTTTAAAAAACGGCGGAAGTAAGCTTTTCTTATTTCCGGACGAATACGCAAACTATAGACAGTCGTTATGACGTAGAATGTGCATACTTTGTTGATTCCATTTATGAAATAAAACACATTTTCTAAAAACTCGTGTTTTTAAAGAAATCATGTAAACCTTCTAGAAGCTGTGATTTTAGAAAACGGTGGAAGTAAGCTTTTCTTATTTCCAAACGCATGCGCAAACTATAGAAAGTCGTTATGATGTAGAATGTGCATACTTTGTTGATTCCATTTATGAAATAAAACACATTTTCTAAAAACTCGTGTTTTTTACGAAATCATGTAAACCTTCTAGAAGCTGTGATTTTAAAAAACGGTGGAAGTAAGCTTTTCTTATTTCCAGACGCATGCACAAACTATAGAAAGTCGTTATGACGTAGAATGTGCATACTTTGTTGATTCCATTTATGAAATAAAACACATTTTCTAAAAACTCGTGTTTTTTGAGAAATCATGTAAACCTTCTAGAAGCTGTGATTTTAAAAAACGGCAGAAGTAAGCTTTTCTTATTTCCGAATGCATGCGCAAACTATAGAAAGTCGTTATGACGTAGAATGTGCATACTTTGTTGATTCCATTTATGAAATAAAACACATTTTCTAAAAATTCGTGTTTTTTACGAAATCATGTAAACCTTCTAGAAGCTGTGATTTTAAAAAACGGTGGAAGTAAGCTTTTCTTTTTTCCGGACGCATGCGCAAACTATAGAAAGTCGTTATGACGTAGAATGTGCATACTTTGTTGAATCCATTTATGAAATAAAACACATTTTCTAAAAACTCGTGTTTTTTGCGAAATCATGTAAACCTTCTAGAAGCTGTGATTTGAAAAAACGGGGGATGTAAGCTTTTCTTATTTCCGAACGCATGCGCAAACTATAGAAATTCGTTATGACGTAGAATGTGCATACTTTGTAGATTCCATTGATGAAATAAAACACATTTTCTAAAAACTCATGTTTTTTACTAAATCATGTAAACCTTCTAGAAGCTGTGATTTTAAAAAACGGGGGAAGTAAGCTTTTCTTATTTCTGGACGCATGCGCAAACTATAGAAAGTCCTTATGACGTAGAATGTGCATAGTTTTTAGATTCCATTTCTGAAATAAAACACATTTTCTAAAAACTCGTGTTTTTTACGAAAACATGTAAACCTTCTAGAAGCTGTGATTTTAAAAAACGGGGGAAGTAAGCTTTTCATATTTCCAAACGCATGTGCAAACAATAGAAAGTCGTTATGACGTAGAATGTGCATACTTTGTTGATTCCATTTATGAAATAAAACACATTTTCTAAAAACTTGTGTTTTTTACGAAATCTTGTAAACCTTCTAGAAGCTGTGATTTTAAAAAACGGTGGAAGTAAGCTTTTCTTATTTCCGGACGCATGCGCAAACAATAGAAAGTCGTTATGACGTAGAATGTGCATAGTTTGTTGATTCCATTTATGAAATAAAACACATTTTCTAAAAACTCGTGTTTTTTAAGAAATCATGTAAACCTTCTGGAAGCTGTGATTTTAAAAAACGGGGGAAGTAAGCTTTTCTTATTTCCAAACGCATGCGCAAAGTATAGAAATTCGTTATGACGTAGAATGTGCATACTTTATTGATTCCATTTATGAAATAAAACACATTTTCTAAAAACTCATGTTTTTTAAGAAATCATGTAAACCTTCTAGATGCTGTGATTTTAAAAAACGGGGGAAGTAAGCTTTTCTTATTTCCAAACACATGCGCAAACTATCGAAAGTCGTTATGACGTAGAATGTGCATACTTTGTTGATTCCATTTATGAAATAAAACACATTTTCTAAAAACTCGTGTTTTTTAAGAAATCATGTAAACCTTCTAGAAGCTGTGATTTAAAAAACGGGTAAAGTAAGCTTTTCTTATTTCCGGACGCATGCGCAAACTATAGAAAGTCGTTATGACGTAGAATGTGCATACTTTGTTGATTTCATTTATGAAATAAAACACATTTTCTAAAAACTCATGTTTTTTACGAAATCATGTAAACCTTCTAGAAGCTGTGATTTTAAAAAACGGGGGAAGTAAGCTTTTCTTATTTCCAAACGCATGCGCAAACTATAGAAAGTCGTTATGACGTAGAATGTGCACACTTTGTTGATTCCATTTATGAAATAAAACATATTTTCAAAAAACTCGTGTTTTTTAAGAAATCATGTAAACCTTCTAGAAGCTGTGATTTTAAAAAACAGGGGAAGTAAGCTTTTCTTATTTCCAAACGCATGCGCAAACTATAGAAAGTCGTTATGTCGTAGAATGTGCATACTTTGTTGATTCCATTTATGAAATAAAACACATTTTCTAAAAACTCGTGTTTTTTAAGAAATCATGTAAACCGTCTAGTAGCTGTGATTTTAAAAAACAGGTAAAGTAAGTTTTTCTTATTTCCAAACGCATGCGCAAACTATAGAAAGTAGTTATGACCTAGAATGTGCATACTTTGTTGATTCCATTTATCAAATAAAACACATTTTCTACAAACTCATGTTTTTTACGAAATCATGTCAACCTTCTAGAAGCTGTGATTTTAAAAAACGGTGGAAGTAAGCTTTTCTTATTTCCAAACACATGCGCAAACTATAGAAAGTCGTTATGACGTAGAATGTGCATACTTTGTTGATTCCATTTATGAAATAAAACACATTTTCTAAAAACTCATGTTTTTTAAGAAATCATGTAAACCTTCTAGAAGCTGTGATTTTAAAAAAGGGGGAAGTAAGCTTTTCTTATTTCCAAACGCTTGCATAAACTATAGAAAGTCGTTATGATGTAGAATGTGCATACTTTGTTGATTCCATTTATGAAATAAAACACATTTTCTAAAAACTCGTGTTTTTTACGAAATCATGTAAACCTTCTAGAAGCTGTGATTTTAAAAAACGGTGGAAATAAGCTTTTCTTATTTCCGGATGCATCCGCAAACTATAGAAAGTCGTTATGACGTAGAATGTGCATACTTTGTAGATTCCATTTATGAAATAAAACACATTTTCTAAAAACTCGTGTTTTTTAAGAAATCATGTAAACCTTCTAGAAGCTGTGATTTTAGAAAACGGTGGAAGTAAGCTTTTCTTATTTCCAAACGCATGCGCAAACTATAGAAAGTCGTTATGACGTAGAATGCGCATACTTTGTTGATTCCATTTATGAAATAAAACACATTTTCTAAAAACTCGTGTTTTTTACGAAATCATGTAAACCTTCTAGAAGCTGTGATTTTAAAAAAAGGTGGAAGTAAGCTTTTCTTTTTTCCAGACGCATGCGCAAACTATAGAAAGTCGTTATGACGTAGAATGTGCATACTTTGTTGATTCCATTTATGAAATAAAACACATTTTCTAAAAACTCGTGTTTTTTAAGAAATCATGTAAGCCTTCTAGAAGCTGTGATTTTAAAAAACGGGGGAAGTAAGATTTTCTTATTTCCGAACGCATGCGCAAACTATAGAAAGTCGTTATGATGTAGAATGTGCATACTTTGTTGATTCCATTTATGAAATAAAACACATTTTCTAAAAACTCGTGTTTTTTACGAAATCATGTAAACCTTCTAGAAGCTGTGATTTTAAAAAACGGTGGAAGTAAGCTTTTCTTATTTCCGGACGATTGCGCAAACTATAGAAAGTCGTTATGACATAGAATGTGCATACTTTGTTGATTCCATTTATGAAATAAAACACATTTTCTAAAAACTCGTGTTTTTTACGAAATCATGTAAACCTTCTAGAAGCTGTGATTTTAAAAAACGGTGGAAGTAAGCTTTACTTATTTCCGGACGCATGTGCAAACTATAGAAACTCGTTATGACGTAGAATGTGCATACTTTGTTGATTCTATTTATGAAATAAAACACATTATCTAAAAACTCGTGTTTTTTAAGAAATCATCTAAACCTTCTTGAAGCTGTGATTTTAAAATACGGGGGAAGTAAGCTTTTCTTATTTCCAAATGCATGCGCAAACTATAGAAAGTCGATATGATGTAGAATGTGCATACTTTGTTGATCCCATTTATGAAATAAAACACATTTTCTAAAAACTCGTGTTTTTTAAGAAATCATGTAAACCTTCTAGAAGCTGTGATTTTAAAAAACTTGGGAAGTAAGCTTTTCTTATTTCCAAACGCATGCGCAAACTATAGAAAGTCGTTATGAATAGAATGTGCATACTTTGTTGATTCCATTTATGAAATAAAACACATTTTCTAAAAACTCGTGTTTTTTACGAAATCATGTAAACCTTCTAGAAGCTGTGATTTTAAAAAACGGGGGAAGTAAGCTTTTCTTATTTCCTAACGCATGCGCAAACTATAGAAAGTCGTTATGATGTAGAATGTGCATACTTTGTTGATTCCATTTATGAAATAAAACACATTTTCTAAAAACTCGTGTTTTTTAAGAAATCATGTAAACCTTCTAGAAGCTGTGATTTTAAAAAATGGGGGAAGTAAGCTTTTCTTATTTCCAAACGCAAGCGCAAACTATAGAATGTCGTTATGACATAGAATGTGCATACTGTGTTGATTCCATTTATGAAATAAAACACATTTTCTAAAAACTCGTGTTTTTTACGAAATCATGTAAACCTTCTAGAAGCTGTGATTTTAAAAAACGGTGGAAGTAAGCTTTTCTTATTTCCGGACGCATATGCAAACTACAGAAAGTTGTTATGAAGTAGAATGTGCATACTTTGTTGATTCTATTTATGAAATAAAACACATTTTCTAAAAACTCGTGTTTTTTAAGAAATCATGTAAACCTTCTAGAAGCTGTGATTTTATAAAATGGGGGAAGTAAGCTTTTCTTATTTTCAAACACATGCGCAAACTATAGAAAGTCGTTATGACGTAGAATGTGCATTCTTTGTTGATTCCATTTATGAAATAAAACACATTTTCTAAAAACTCGTGTTTTTTAAGAAATCATGTAAACCTTCTAGAAGTTGTGATTTTAAAAAACTTGGGAAGTAGGCTTTTCTTATTTCCAAACGCATGCGCAAACTATAGAAAGTCGTTATGACATAGAATGTGCATACTTTGTTGATTGCATTTATGAAATAAAACACATTTTCTAAAAACTCGTGTTTTTTAAGAAATCATGTAAACCTTCTAGAAGCTGTGATTTAAAAAACGGGTAAAGTAAGCTTTTCTTATTTCCGGACGCATGCGCAAACTATAGAAAGTCGTTATGACGTAGAATGTGCATACTTTGTTGATTCCATTTATGAAATAAAACACATTTTCTAAAAACTCGTGTTTTTTACAAAATCATGTAAATCTTCTAGAAGGTGTGATTTGAAAAAACGGGGGAAGTAAGCTTTTCTTATTTCCGGACGCATGCGCAAACTATAGAAAGTCGTTATGACGTAGAATGTGCATACTTTGTAGATTCCATTGATGAAATAAAACACATTTTCTAAAAACTCGTGTTTTTTACAAAATCATGACGTAGAATGTGCATACTTTGTTGATTCCATTTATGAAATAAAACACATTTTCTAAAAACTCGTGTTTTTTACGAAATCATGTAAACCTTCTAGAAGCTGTGATTTTAAAAAAAGGTGGAAGTAAGCTTTTCTTTTTTCCAGACGCATGCGCAAACTATAGAAAGTCGTTATGACGTAGAATGTGCATACTTTGTTGATTCCATTTATGAAATAAAACACATTTTCTAAAAACTCGTGTTTTTTAAGAAATCATGTAAGCCTTCTAGAAGCTGTGATTTTAAAAAACGGGGGAAGTAAGATTTTCTTATTTCCGAACGCATGCGCAAACTATAGAAAGTCGTTATGACGTAGAATGTGCATACTTTGTTGATTCCATTTATGAAATAAAACACATTTTCTAAAAACTCGTGTTTTTTACGAAATCATGTAAACCTTCTAGAAGCTGTGATTTTAAAAAACGGTGGAAGTAATCTTTTCTTATTTCCGGACGATTGCGCAAACTATAGAAAGTCGTTATGACATAGAATGTGCATACTTTGTTGATTCCATTTATGAAATAAAACACATTTTCTAAAAATTCGTGTTTTTTACGAAATCATGTAAACCTTCTAGAAGTTGTGATTTTAAAAAACGGTGGAAGTAAGCTTTACTTATTTCCGGACGCATGTGCAAACTATAGAAACTCGTTATGACGTAGAATGTGCATACTTTGTTGATTCTATTTATGAAATAAAACACATTTTCTAAAAACTCGTGTTTTTTAAGAAATCATGTAAACCTTCTAGAACCTGTGATTTTAAAAAACGGGGGAAGTAAGCTTTTCTTATTTCCAAACGCATGCGCAAACTATAGAAAGTCGATATGATGTAGAATGTGCATACTTTGTTGATCCCATTTATGAAATAAAACACATTTTCTAAAAACTCGTGTTTTTTAAGAAATCATGTAAACCTTCTAGAAGCTGTGATTTTAAAAAACTTGGGAAGTAAGCTTTTCTTATTTCCAAACGCATGCGCAAACTATAGAAAGTCGTTATGACATAGAATGTGCATACTTTGTTGATTCCATTTATGAAATAAAACACATTTTCTAAAAACTCGTGTTTTTTACGAAATCATGTAAACCTTCTAGAAGCTGTGATTTTAAAAAACGGGGGAAGTAAGCTTTTCTTATTTCCAAACGCATGCGCAAACTATAGAAAGTCGTTATGATGTAGAATGTGCATACTTTGTTGATTCCATTTATGAAATAAAACACATTTTCTAAAAACTCGTGTTTTTTAAGAAATCATGTAAACCTTCTAGAAGCTGTGATTTTAAAAAACTTGGGAAGTAAGCTTTTCTTATTTCCAAACGCAAGCACAAACTATAGAATGTCGTTATGACATAGAATGTGCATACTGTGTTGATTCCATTTATGAAATAAAACACATTTTCTAAAAACTCGTGTTTTTTACGAAATCATGTAAACCTTCTAGAAGCTGTGATTTTAAAAAACGGTGGAAGTAAGCTTTTCTTATTTCCGGACGCATATGCAAACTACAGAAAGTTGTTATGAAGTAGAATGTGCATACTTTGTTGATTCTATTTATGAAATAAAACACATTTTCTAAAAACTTGTGTTTTTTAAGAAATCATGTAAACCTTCTAGAAGCTGTGATTTTATAAAACGGGGGAAGTAAGCTTTTCTTATTTTCAAACACATGCGCAAACTATAGAAAGTCGTTATGACGTAGAATGTGCATACTTTGTTGATTCCATTTATGAAATAAAACACATTTTCTAAAAACTCGTGTTTTTTAAGAAATCATGTAATCCTTCTAGAAGTTGTGATTTTAAAAAACTTGGGAAGTAGGCTTTTCTTATTTCCAAACGCATGCAAAAACTATAGAAAGTCGTTATGACATAGAATGTGCATACTTTGTTGATTCCATTTATGAAATAAAACACATTTTCTAAAAACTCGTGTTTTTTAAGAAATCATGTAAACCTTCTAGAAGCTGTGATTTAAAAAACGGGTAAAGTAAGCTTTTCTTATTTCCGGACGCATGCGCAAACTATAGAAAGTCGTTATGACGTAGAATGTGCATACTTTGTTGATTCCATTTATGAAATAAAACACATTTTCTAAAAACTCGTGTTTTTTACAAAATCATGTAAACCTTCTAGAACGTGTGATTTGAAAAAACGGGGGAAGTAAGCTTTTCTTATTTCCGGACGCATGCGCAAACTATAGAAAGTCGTTATGACGTAGAATGTGCATACTTTGTAGATTCCATTGATGAAATAAAACACATTTTCTAAAAACTCGTGTTTTTTACAAAATCATGTAAACCTTCTAGAAGCTGTGATTTTGAAAAACAGTGGAAGTAAGCTATTGTTATTTCCGGACGAATGCGCAAACTATAGAAACTCGTTATGAGGTAGAATGTGCATACTTTGTTGATTCCACTTATGAAATAAAAAACATTTTCTAAAAACTCATGTTTTTTATGAAATCATGTAAACCTTCTAGAAGCTGTGATTTTAAAAAACGCGGGAAGTAAGCTTTTCTTACTTCTGGACGCATGCGCAAACTATAGAAAGTCCTTATGACGTAGAATGTGCATAGTTTTTAGATTCCATTTCTGAAATAAAACACATTTTCTAAAAACTCGTGTTTTTAACGAAAACATGTAAACCTTCTAGAAGCTGTGATTTTAAAAAACGGGGGAAGTAAGCTTTTCTTATTTCCGGACGCATGCACAAACTATAGAAAGTCGTTATGACGTAGAATGTGCATAGTATGTTGATTCCATTTATGAAATAAAACACATTTTCTAAAAACTCGTGTTTTTTAAGAAATCATGTAAACCTTCTGGAAGCTGTGATTTTAAAAAACGGGGGAAGTAAGCTTTTCTTATTTCCAAACGCATGCGCAAACTATAGAAAGTCGTTATGACGTAGAATGTGCATACTTTGTTGATTCCATTTATGAAATAAAACACATTTTCTAAAAACTCGTGTTTTTTAAGAAATCATGTAAACCTTCTAGATGCTGTGATTTTAAAAAACGGGGGAAGTAAGCTTTTCTTATTTTCAAACACATGCGCAAACTATAGAAAGTCGTTATGACGTAGAATGTGCATACTTTGTTGATTCCACTTATGAAATAAAACACATTTTCTAAAAACTCGTGTTTTTTACGAAATCTTGTAAACCTTCTAGAAGCTGTGATTTTAAAAAACGGTGGAAGTAAGCTTTTCTTATTTCCGGACGCATGCACAAACTATAGAAAGTCGTTATGACGTAGAATGTGCATAGTATGTTGATTCCATTTATGAAATAAAACACATTTTCTAAAAACTCGTGTTTTTTAAGAAATCATGTAAACCTTCTGGAAGCTGTGATTTTAAAAAACGGGGGAAGTAAGCTTTTCTTATTTCCAAACGCATGCGCAAACTATAGAAAGTCGTTATGACGTAGAATGTGCATACTTTGTTGATTCCATTTATGAAATAAAACACATTTTCTAAAAACTCGTGTTTTTTAAGAAATCATGTAAACCTTCTAGATGCTGTGATTTTAAAAAACGGGGGAAGTAAGCTTTTATTATTTTCAAACACATGTGCAAACTATAGAAAGTCGTTATGACGTAGAATGTGCATACTTTGTTGATTCCATTTATGAAATAAAACACATTTTCTAAAAACTCGTGTTTTTTAAGAAATCATGTAAACCTTCTAGAAGCTGTGATTTTAAAAAACGGGTAAAGTTAGCTTTTCTTATTTCCAGACGCATGCGCAAACTATAGAAAGTCGTTATGACGTAGAATGTGCATACTTTGTTGATTCCATTTATGAAATAAAACACATTTTCTAAAAACTCGTGTTTTTTACGAAATCATGTAAACCTTCTAGAAGCTGTGATTTTAAAGAACGGGGGAAGTAAGCTTTTCTTATTTCCAAACGCATGCGCAAACTATAGAAAGTCGTTATGACGTAGAATGTGCACACTTTGTTGATTCCATTTATGAAATAAAACATATTTTCAAAAATCTCGTGTTTTTTAAGAAATCATGTAAACCTTCTAGAAGCTGTGATTTTAAAAAACGGGGGAAGTAAGCTTTTCTTATTTCCAAACGCATGCGCAAACTATAGAAAGTCGTTATGTCGTAGAATCTGCATACTTTGTTGATTCCATTTATGAAATAAAACACATTTTCTAAAAACTCGTGTTTTTAAGAAATCATGTAAACCTTCTAGAAGCTGTGATTTTAAAAAACAGGTAAAGTAAGTTTTTCTTAATTCCAAACGCATGCGCAAACTATAGAAAGTCGTTATGACCTAGAATGTGTATACTTTGTTGATTCCATTTATCAAATAAAACACATTTTCTAAAAACTCGTGTTTTTTACGAAATCATGTCAAACTTCTAGAAGCCGTGATTTTAAAAAACGGTGGAAGTAGGCTTTTCTTATTTCCAAACAAATGCGCAAACTATAGAAAGTCGTTATCACGTAGAATGTGCATACTTTGTTGATTCCATTTATGAAATAAAACACATTTTCTAAAAACTCGTGTTTTTTAAGAAATCATGTAAACCTTCTAGAAGCTGTGATTTTAAAAAACGGGTAAAGTAAGCTTTTCTTATTTCCGGACGCATGCGCAAACTATAGAAATTCGTTATGACGTAGAATGTGCATACTTTGTTGATTCCATTTATGAAATAAAACACATTTTCTAAAAACTCGTGTTTTTTACGAAATCATGTAAACCTTCTAGAAGCTGTGATTTAAAAAAACGGGGGAAGTAAGCTTTTCTTATTTCCAAACGCATGCGCAAACTATAGAAAGTCGTTATGACGTAGAATGTGCACACTTTGTTGATTCCATTTATGAAATAAAACATATGTTCAAAAAACTCGTGTTTTTTAAGAAATCATGTAAACCTTCTAGAAGCTGTGATTTTAAAAAACGGGGGAAGTAAGCTTTTCTTATTTCCAAACGCATGCGCAAACAATAGAAAGTCGTTATGTCGTAGAATGTGCATAATTTGTTGATTCCATTTATGAAATAAAACACATTTTCTAAAAACTCATGTTTTTTAAGAAATCATGTAAACCTTCTAGAAGCTGTGATTTTAACAAACAGGTAAAGTAAGTTTTTCTTATTTCCAAACGCATGCGCAAACTATAGAAAGTCGTTATGACCTAGAATGTGCATACTTTGTTGATTCCATTTATCAAATAAAACACATTTTCTAAAAACTCCTGTTTTTTACGAAATCATGTCAACCTTCTAGAAGCCGTGATTTTAAAAAACGATGGAAGTAAGCTTTTCTTATTTCCAAACACATGCGCAAACTATAGAAAGTCGTTATCACGTAGAATGTGCATACTTTGTTGATTCCATTTATGAAATAAAACACATTTTCTAAAAACTCGTGTTTTTTAAGAAATCATGTAAACCTTCTAGAAGCTGTGATTTTAAATAATGGCGGAAGTAAGCTTTTTTTATTTCCAAACGCTTGCATAAACTATAGAAATTCGTTATGACGTAGAATGTGCATACTTTGTTGATTCCATTTATGAAATAAAAGACATTTTCTAAAAACTCATGTTTTTTACGAAATCATGTAAACCTTCTAGAAGCTGTGATTTTAAAAAACGGGGGAAGTAAGCTTTTCTTATTTCCAAACGCATGCGCAAACTATAGAAATTCGTTATGACGTAGAATGTGCATAGTTTGATGATTCTATTTATGAAATAAAACATATTTTTGAAAAACTCGTGTTTTTTAAGAAATCATGTAAACCTTTAGAAGCTGTGATTTTAAAAAACGGGGCAAGTAAGCTTTTCTTATTTCCAAACTCATGTGCAAACTATAGAAAGTCGTTATGACGTAGAATGTGCATACTTTGTTGATTCCATTTATGAAATAAAACAAATTTTCTAAAAACTCGTGTTTTTTACGAAATCTTGTAAACCTTCTAGAAGCTGTGATTTTAAAAAACTGTGGAAGTAAGTTTTTCTTATTTCCGGACGCATGCGCAAACAATAGAAAGTCGTTATGACGTAGAATGTGCATAATTTGTTGATTCCATTTATGAAATTAAACACATTTTCTAAAAACTCGTGTTTTTTAAGAAATCATGTAAACCTTCTGGAAGCTGTGATTTTAAAAAACGGGGGAAGTAAGCTTTTCTTATTTCCAAACGCATGCGCAAACTATAGAAAGTCGTTATGACGTAGAATGTGCTTACTTTGTTGATTCCATTGATGAAATAAAACACATTTTCTAAAAACTCGTGTTTTTTAAGAAATCATATAAACCTTCTAGATGCTGTGATTTTAAAAAACGGGGGAAGTAAGCTTTTCTTATTTTCAAACACATGCGCAAACTATAGAAAGTCGTTATGACGTAGAATGTGCATACTTTGTTGATTCCATTTATGAAATAAAACACATTTTCTAAAAACTCGTGTTTTTTAAGAAATCATGTAAACCTTCTAGAAGCTGTGATTTTAAAAAACTTGGAAAGTAAGCTTTTCTTATTTCCAAACGCATGCGCAAACTATAGAAAGTCGTTATGACATAGAATGTGCATACTTTATTGATTCCATTTATGAAATAAAACACATTTTCTAAAAACTCGTGTTTTTTACGAAATCATGTAAACCTTCTAGAAGCTGTGATTTTAAAAAACGGTGGAAGTAACTTTTACTTATTTCCGGACGCATGTGCAAACTATAGAAAGTCGTTATGACGTAGAATGTGCATACTTTGTTGATTCCATTTATGAAATAAAACACATTTTCTAAAAACTCGTGTTTTTTAAGAAATCATGTAAACCTTCTAGATGCCGTGATTTTAAAAAACGGGGGAAGTAAGCTTTTCTTATTTTCAAACACATGCGCAAACTATAGAAAGTCGTTATGACGTAGAATGTGCATACTTTGTTGATTCCATTTATGAAATAAAACACATTTTCTAAAAACTCGTGTTTTTTAAGAAATCATGTAAACCTTCTAGAAGCTGTGATTTTAAAAAACGGGTAAATTAAGCTTTTCTTATTTCCGGACGCATGCGCAAACTATAGAAATTCGTTATGACGTAGAATGTGCATACTTTGTTGATTCCATTTATGAAATAAAACACATTTTCTAAAAACTCATGTTTTTTACGAAATCATGTAAACCTTCTAGAAGTTGTGATTTTAAAAAACGGGGGAAGTAATCTTTTCTTATTTCCAAACGCATGCGCAAACTATAGAAAGTCGTTATGACGTAGAATGTGCACACTTTGTTGATTCCATTTATGAAATAAAACATATTTTCGAAAAACTCTTGTTTTTTAAGAAATCATGTAAACCTTCTAGAAGCTGTGATTTTAAAAAACGGGGGAAGTAAGCTTTTCTTATTTCCAAACGCATGCGCAAACTATACAAAGTCGTTATGTCTTAGAATGTGCATACTTTGTTGATTCCATTTATGAAATAAAACACATTTTCTAAAAACTCGTGTTTTTTAAGAAATCATGTAAACCTTCTAGAAGCTGTGATTTTATAAAACAGGTAAAGTAAGTTTTTCTTATTTCCAAATGCATGCGCAAACTATAGAAAGTCGTTATGACCTAGAATGTGCATACTTTGTTGATTCCATTTATCAAATAAAACACATTTTCTAAAAACTCGTGTTTTTTACGAAATCATGTCAACCTTCTAGAAGCTGTGATTTTAAAAAACGGTGGAAGTAAGCTTTTCTTATTTCCAAACACATGCGCAAACTATAGAAAGTCGTTATGACGTAGAATGTGCATACCTTCTTGATTCCATTTATGAAATAAAACACATTTTCTAAAAACTCATGTTTTTTAAGAAATCATGTAAACCTTCTAGAAGCTGTGATTTTAAAAAATGGCGGAAGTAAGCTTTTCTTATTTCAAAACGCTTGCATAAACTATAGAAAGTCATTATGACGTAGAATGTGCATACTTTGTTGATTCCATTTATGAAATAAAAGACATTTTCTAAAAACTCATGTTTTTTACGAAATCATGTAAACCTTCTAGAAGCTGTGATTTTAAAAAATGGGGGAAGTAAGCTTTTCTTATTTCCAAACGCATGCGCAAACTATAGAAAGTCGTTAGATCGTAGAATGTGCATACTTTGTTGATTCCATTTATGAAATAAAACATATTTTCGAAAAACTCGTGTTGTTTAAGAAATCTTGTAAACCCTTAGAAGCTGTGATTTTAAAAAACGGGGAAAGTAAGCTTTTCTTATTTCCAAACTCATGCGCAAACTATAGAAAGTCATTATGACGTAGAATGTGCATACTTTGTTGATTCCATTTATGAAATAAAACACATTTTCTAAAAACTCGTGTTTTTTAAGAAATAATGTAAACCTTCTAGAAGCTGTGATTTTAAAAAACGGGTAAAGTAAACTTTTCTTATTTCCGGACGCATGCTCAAACTATAGAAAGTCATTATGACCTAGAATGTGCATACTTTTTTTATTCCATTTATCAAATAAAACACATTTTCTAAAAACTCGTGTTTTCTACGAAATCATGTAAACCTTCTAGAAGCTGTGATTTTAAAAAACGGTGGAAGTAAGCTTTTCTTATTTCCAAACGCATGCGCAAACTATAGAAAGTCGTTATGACTTAGAATGTGCATACTTTGTTGATTCCATTTATGAAATAAAACACATTTTCTAAAAACTCGTGTTTTTTAAGAAATCATGTAAACCTTCTAGAAGCTGTGATTTAAAAAACGGGTAAAGTAAGCTTTTCTTATTTCCGGACGCATGCGCAAACTATAGAAAGTCGTTATGACGTAGAATGTGCATACTTTGTTGATTTCATTTATGAAATAAAACACATTTTCTAAAAACTCATGTTTTTTACGAAATCATGTACACCTTCTAGAAGCTGTGATTTTAAAAAACGGGGGAAGTAAGCTTTTCTTATTTCCAAACGCATGCGCAAACTATAGAAAGTCGTTATGACGTAGAATGTGCACACTTTGTTGATTCCATTTATGAAATAAAACATATTTTCAAAAAACTCGTGTTTTTTAAGAAATCATGTAAACCTTCTAGAAGCTGTGATTTTAAAAAACGGGGGAAGTAAGCTTTTCTTATTTCCAAACGCATGCGCAAACTATAGAAAGTCGTTATGTCGTAGAATGTGCATACTTTGTTGATTCCATTTATGAAATAAAACACATTTTCTAAAAACTCGTGTTTTTTAAGAAATCATGTAAACCGTCTAGTAGCTGTGATTTTAAAAAACAGGTAAAGTAAGTTTTTCTTATTTCCAAACGCATGCGCAAACTATAGAAAGTAGTTATGACCTAGAATGTGCATACTTTGTTGATTCCATTTATCAAATAAAACACATTTTCTACAAACTCATGTTTTTTACGAAATCATGTCAACCTTCTAGAAGCTGTGATTTTAAAAAACGGTGGAAGTAAGCTTTTCTTATTTCCAAACACATGCGCAAACTATAGAAAGTCGTTATGACGTAGAATGTGCATACTTTGTTGATTCCATTTATGAAATAAAACACATTTTCTAAAAACTCGTGTTTTTTAAGAAATCATGTAAACCTTCTAGAAGCTGTGATTTTAAAAAATGGGGGAAGTAAGCTTTTCTTATTTCCAAACGCTTGCATAAACTATAGAAAGTCGTTATGATGTAGAATGTGCATACTTTGTTGATTCCATTTATGAAATAAAACACATTTTCTAAAAACTCGTGTTTTTTACGAAATCATGTAAACCTTCTAGAAGCTGTGATTTTAAAAACCGGTGGAAATAAGCTTTTCTTATTTCCGGATGCATCCGCAAACTATAGAAAGTCGTTATGACGTAGAATGTGCATACTTTGTAGATTCCATTTATGAAATAAAACACATTTTCTAAAAACTCGTGTTTTTTAAGAAATCATGTAAACCTTCTAGAAGCTGTGATTTTAGAAAACGGTGGAAGTAAGCTTTTCTTATTTCCAAACGCATGCGCAAACTATAGAAAGTCGTTATGACGTAGAATGCGCATACTTTGTTGATTCCATTTATGAAATAAAACACATTTTCTAAAAACTCGTGTTTTTTACGAAATCATGTAAACCTTCTAGAAGCTGTGATTTTAAAAAACGGTGGAAGTAAGCTTTTCTTATTTCCGGACACATGCGCAAACTATAGAAAGTCGTTATGACGTAGAATGTTCATACTTTGTTGATTCCATTTATGAAATAAAACACATTTTCTAAAAACTAGTGTTTTTTACGAAATCATGTAAACCTTCTAGAAGCTGTGATTTTAAAAAACGGTGGAAGTAAGCTTTTCGTATTTCCGGACGAATGCGCAAACTATAGAAAGTCGTTATGACGTAGAATGTTCATACTTTGTTGATTCCATTTATGAAATAAAACACATTTTCTAAAAACTCGTGTTTTTTACGAAATCATGTAAACCTTCTAGAAGCTGTGATTTTAAAAAACGGTGGAAGTAAGCTTTTCTTATTTCCGGACGCATGCGAAAACAATAGAAAGTCGTTATGACGTAGAATTTGCATACTTTGTAGATTCCATTTATGAAATAAAACAAATTTTCTAAAAACTCGTGTTTTTTAAGAAATCATTTAAACCTTCTAGAAGCTGTGATTGTAAAGAACGGGTAAAGTAAGCTTTTCTTATTTCCTGACGCATGCGCAAACTATAGAAAGTCGTTATGACGTAGAATGTGCATACTTTGTATATTCCATTTATGAAAAAAAACACATTTTCTAAAAACTCCTGTTTTTTCCAAAATCTTGTAAACCTTCTAGATGTTGTGATTTTAAAAAACGGTGGAAGTAAGCTTTTCTTATTTCTGGACGCATGTGCTAACTATAGAAAGTCGTTATGACGTAGAATGTGCATACTTTGTTGATTCTATTTATGAAATAAAACACATTTTCTAAAAACTCGTGTTTTTTAAGAAATCATGTAAATCTTCTAGAAGCTGTGATTTTAAAAAACGGGGGAAGTAAGCTTTTCTTATTTCCAAACGCATGCGCAAACTATAGAAAGTCATTATGACGTAGAATGTGCATACTTTGTTGATTCCATTTATGAAATAAAACAAATTTCCTAAAAACTCGTGTTTTTTAAGAAATCATGTAAACCTTCTAGAAGCTGTGATTTTAAAAAACGGGGGAAGTAAGCTTTTATTATTTCCGAACGCATGCGCAAACTATAGAAAGTCGTTATGATGTAGAATGTGCATACTTTGTTGATTCCATTTATGAAATAAAACACATTTTCTAAAAACTCGTGTTTTTTACGAAATCATGTAAACCTTCTAGAAGCTGTGATTTCAAAAAATGGTGGAAGTAAGCTTTTCTTATTTCCGGACGAATGCGCAAACTATAGAAAGTCGTTATGATGTAGAATGTGCATACTTTGTTGATTCCACTTATGAAATAAAACACATTTTCTAAAAACTCGTGTTTTTTAAGAAATCATGTAAACCCTCTAGAAGTTGTGACTTTAAAAAACGGTGGAAGTAAGCTTTTCTTATTTCCGGACGCATGCACAATCTATAGCAAGACGTTATGATGTAGAATGTGCATACTTTGTTGATTCCATTTATGAAATAAAACACATTTTCTAAAAACTCGTGTTTTTTAAGAAATCATGTAAACCTTCTAGAAGCTGTGATTTTAAAAAATGGGGAAAGTAAGCATTTCTTATTTCCAAACGCATGCTCAAGCTATAGGAAGTCTTTATGACATATAATGTGCATACTTTGTTGATTCCATTTGTGAAATAAAACACATTTTCTAAAAACTCGTGTTTTTTAAGAAATCATGTAAACCTTCTAGAAGCTATTATTTTAAAAAACGGGGGCAGTAAGCTTTTCTTATTTCCGGATGCATGCGCAAACTATAGAAAGTCATTATGACATAGAATGTGCATACTTTGTAGATTCCATTTACTAAATAAAACACATTTTCTAAAAACTCGTGTTTTTCCCGAAATCATGTAAACTTTCTAGAAGCTGTGATTTTAAAAAACGGTGGAAGTAAGCTTTTCTTATTTCCGGACGCATGTGCAAACTATAGAAAGTCATTATGACGTAGAATGTGCATACTTTGTTATTTCTATTTATGAAATAAAACACATTTTCTAAAAACTCGTGTTTTTTACGAAATCATGTAAACCTTCTAGAAGCTGTGATTTTAAAAAATGGGGGAAGTAATCTTTTCTTATTTCCAAACGCATGCGCAAACTATAGAAAGTCGTTATGACGTAGAATGTGCATACTTTGTTGATTCCATTTATGAAATAAAACACATTTTCTAAAAACTCGGGTTTTTTAAGAAATCATGTAAACCTTCTAGAAGCTGTGATTTTAAAAAACGGGGGAAGTAAGCTTTTCTTATTTCCAAACGCATGCGCAAACTATAGAAAGTCGTTATGATGTAGAATGTGGATACTTTGTTGATTACATTTATGAAATAAAACACATTTTCTAAAAACTCGTGTTTTTTAAGAAATCATGTAAACCTTCTAGAAGCTGTGATTTTAAAAAACGGGGAAAGTAAGCTTTTCTTATTTCCAAACGCATGCGCAAACTATAGAAAGTCGTTATGATGTAGAATGTGGATACTTTGTTGATTACATTTATGAAATAAAACACATTTTCTAAAAACTCGTGTTTTTTACGAAATCATGTAAACCTTCTAGAAGCTGTGATTTTAAAAAATGGTGGAAGTAAGCTTTTCTTATTTCCGGACGAATATGAAAACTATAGAAAGTCGTTATGACGTAGAATGTGCATACTTTGTTGATTCCATTTATGAAATAAAACACATTTTCTAAAAACTCGTGTTTTTTACGAAATCATGTAAACCTTCTAGAAGTTGTGATTTTAAAAAACGGTGGAAGTAAGCTTTTCTTATTTCCGGATGCATCCGCAAACTATAGAAAGTCGTTATGACGTAGAATGTGCATACTTTGTAGATTCCATTTATGAAATAAAACACATTTTCTAAAAACTCGTGTTTTTTAAGAAATCATGTAAACCTTCTAGAAGCTGTGATTTTAGAAAACGGTGGAAGTAAGCTTTTCTTATTTCCAAATGCATGCGCAAACTATAGAAAGTCGTTATGACGTAGAATGTGCATAATTTGTTGATTCCATTTATGAAATAAAACACATTTTCTAAAAACTCGTGTTTTTTACGAAATCGTGTAAACCTTCTAGAAGCTGTGATTTTAAAAAACGGTGGAAGTAAGCTTTTCTTTTTTCCAGACGCATGCGCAAACTATAGAAAGTCGTTTTGACGTAGAATGTGCATACTTTGTTGATTCCATTTATGAAATAAAACACATTTTCTAAAAACTCGTGTTTTTTACGAAATCATGTAAACCTTCTAGAAGCTGTGATTTTAAAAAACGGTGGAAGTAAGCTATTCTTATTTCTGGACGCATGCACAAACTATAGAAAGTCGTTATGACGTAGAATGTGCATACTTTGTTCATTCCATTTATGAAATAAAACACATTTTCTAAAAACTCGTGTTTTTTAAGAAATCATGTAAACCTTCTAGAAGCTGTGATTTTAAAAAACGGGGGAAGTAAGATTTTCTTATTTCCGAACGCAAGCACAAACTATAGAAAGTCGTTATGACGTAGAATGTGCATACTTTGTTGATTCCATTTATGAAATAAAACACATTTTCTAAAAACTCGTGTTTTTTACAAAATCATGTAAACCTTCCAGAAGCTGTGATTTGAAAAAATGGGGAAAGTAAGCTTTTCTTATTTCCGGACGCATGCGCAAACTATAGAAAGTCGTTATGACGTAGAATGTGCATAATTGTAGATTCCATTGATGAAATAAAACACATTTTCTAAAAACTCGTGTTTTTTACGAAATCATGTAAACCTTCTAGAAGCTGTTATTTTAAAAAACGGTGGAAGTAAGCTTTACTTATTTCCGGACGCATGTGCAAACTATAGAAAGTCGTTATGAGGTAGAATGTGCATACTTTGTTGATTCTATTTATGAAATAAAACACATTTTCTAAAAACTCGTGTTTTTTAAGAAATCATGTAAACCTTCTAGAAGCTGTGATTTTAAAAAACGGGGGAAGTAAGATTTTCTTAATTCCAAACGCATGCGCAAACTATAGAAAGTCGTTATGACGTAGTGTTAGGATATTCCTATACTCCATCCTAGTCCCACCAGTATTTTGATCATTTACATTTTCAGTCATGCATACACCTTTTAGGGTTTGCATGCATTTTGCATGCATCCCAGTCATCATTCCAGCACCTAGCCCTCAGTTAGCCAGCCCCCAGGAGCTTCTCACTATTCAGTTTTAGCCCTCCAGTTGCTTAGTGCGCCCTTCTTCCTTTATTTTAGGGAGCAACTCGCCCTTCTTCACCTACCAGTTCAGTTACACTCAGTTACAGTCAGTTACAGTCAGTTACACTCAGTTACATTGAGTTACACTCAGTTACACTCAGTTACATTCAGTTACTCTTAGTTACATTGAGTTACACTTAGTTACATTGAGTTACACTCAGTTACACTCAGTTACACTGAGTTACACTGAGTTACACTTAGTTACACTGAGTTACACCTACCAGAGTTAGTTTGACTGATGGTTGACAGTTACTTGAGCATTGATGACTCCACTGATGATGATGAAGACTTCCAGTTGCGCTCCGATGATCATGAGGACACCTAGTTGTGCTCCGATGACACTACAGTGATCCTTTGATCACTCCATGAAGGCTAATTCGAATTGCCACCTTAGGCATTCGAATTCCTCATGCATTGTATTATTTATATGTCCATTTGTGATTAATAATCTAGTATGACCGAAGTATTATTGCTTCTATCTGAGTTCTACTGTACCATATTATTCTGTTGCTCATTATACTGCATGTATCACTCTTCTTCTATTTTCTTGCTTAATCATAATTATTCTCTTGTGAGATACATCATCTCTTAGATCTGCTGTGAGGATTTTCACACGTAGAATGTGCATACTTTGTTGATTCCATTTATGAAATAAAACACATTTTCTAAAAACTCGTGTTTTTTAAGAAATAATGTAAACCTTCTAGAAGCTGTGATTTTAAAAAACGGGTAAAGTAAGCTTTTCTTATTTCCGGACGCATGCGCAAACTATAGAAAGTCATTATGACCTAGAATGTGCATACTTTTTTGATTCCATTTATCAAATAAAACACATTTTCTAAAAACTCGTGTTTTCTACGAAATCATGTAAACCTTCTAGAAGCTGTGATTTTAAAAAACGGTGGAAGTAAGCTTTTCTTATTTCCAAACGCATGCACAAACTATAGAAAGTCGTTATGACGTAGAATGTGCATACTTTGTTGATTCCATTTATGAAATAAAACACATTTTCTAAAAACTCGTGTTTTTTAACAAATCATGTAAACCTTCCAGAAGCTGTGATTTTAAAAAACGGGGGAAGTAAGCTTTTCTTATTTCCAAACGCATGTGCAAACTATAGAAAGTCGTTATGACGTAGAATGTGCATACTTTCTTGATTCCATTTATGAAATAAAACACATTTTCTAAAAACTCGTGTTTTTTACGAAATCATGTAAACCTTCTAGAAGCTGTGATTTTAAAAAACGGTGGAAGTAAGCTTTTCTTATTTCCGGACGCATGCGCAAACAATAGAAAGTCGTTATGATGTACAATGTGCATACTTTGTAGATTCCATTTATGAAATAAAACACATTTTCTAAAAACTCGTGTTTTTTACGAAATCATGTAAACCTTCTAGAAGTTGTGATTTTAAAAAACGGGGGAAGTAAGCTTTTCTTATTTCCAAATGCATGCGCAAACTATAGAAAGTCGTTATGACGTAGAATGTGCATACTTTGTTGATTCCATTTATGAAATAAAACACATTTTCTAAAAACTCGTGTTTTTTACGAAATCATGTAAACCTTCTAGAAGCTGTGATTTTAAAAAACGGTGGAAGTAAGCTTTTCTTATTTCCGGACGCATGCGCAAACTATAGAAAGTCGTTATGACATAGAATGTGCATACTTTGTAGATTCTATTTATGAAATAAAACACATTTTCTAAAAACTCGTGTTTTTTACGAAATCATGTAAACCTTCTAGAAGCTGTGATTTTAAAAAACGGTGGAAGTAAGCTTTTCTTATTTCCGGACACATGCGCAAACTATAGAAATTCGTTATGACGTAGAATGTTCATACTTTGTTGATTCCATTTATGAAATAAAACACATTTTCTAAAAACTCGTGTTTTTTACGAAATCATGTAAACCTTCTAGAAGCTGTGATTTTAAAAAACGGGGGAAGTAAGCTTTTCTTATTTCCAAATGCATGCGCAAACTATAGAAAGTCGTTATGTCGTAGAATGTGCATACTTTGTTGATTCCATTTATGAAATAAAACACATTTTCTAAAAACTCGTGTTTTTTATGAAATCATGTAAACCTTCTAGAAGCTGTGATTTTAAAAAACAGGTAAAGTAAGTTTTTCTTATTTCCAAACGCATGCGCAAACTATAGAAAGTCGTCATGACCTAGAATGTGCATACTTTGTTGATTCCATTTATCAAATAAAACACATTTTCTAAAAACTCGTGTTTTTTACGAAATCATGTCAACCTTCTAGAAGCTGTGATTTTAAAAAACGGTGGAAGTAAGCTTTTCTTATTTCCAAACACATGCGCAAACTATAGAAAGTCGTTATGACGTAGAATGTGCATACTTTGTTGATTCCATTTATGAAATAAAACACATTTTCTAAAAACTCGTGTTTTTTAAGAAATCATGTAAACCTTCTAGAAGCTGTGATTTTAAAAAATGGGGGAAGTAAGCTTTTCTTATTTCCAAACGCTTGCATAAACTATAGAAAGTCATTATGACGTAGAATGTGCATACTTTGTTGATTCCATTTATGAAATAAAACAAATTTTCAAAAAACTCGTGTTTTTTACGAAATCATGTAAACCTTCTAGAAGCTGTGATTTTAAAAAACGGGGGAAGTAAGCTTTTCTTATTTCCAAACGCATGCGCAAACTATAGAAAGTCGTTATGACGTAGAATGTGCATACTTTGTTGATTCCATTTATGAAATAAAACATATTTTCGAAAAACTCGTGTTTTTTAAGAAATCATGTAAACCTTCTAGAAGCTGTGATTTTAAAAAACGGGGAAAGTAAGCTTTTCTTATTTCCAAACTCATGCGCAAACTATAGAAAGTCATTATGACGTAGAATGTTCATACTTTGTTGATTCCATTTATGAAATAAAACACATTTTCTAAAAACTCGTGTTTTTTAAGAAATAATGTAAACCTTCTAGAAGCTGTGATTTTAAAAAATGGGTAAAGTAAGCTTTTCTTATTTCCGGACGCATGCGCAAACTATAGAAAGTCATTATGACCTAGAATGTGCATACTTTTTTGATTCCATTTATCAAATAAAACACATTTTCTAAAAACTCGTGTTTTCTACGAAATCATGTAAACCTTCTAGAAGCTGTGATTTTAAAAAATGGTGGAAGTAAGCTTTTCTTATTTCCAAACGCATGAGCAAACTATAGAAAGTCGTTATGACGTAGAATGTGCATACTTTGTTGATTCCATTTATGAAATAAAACACATTTTCTAAAAACTCGTGTTTTTTACGAAATCATGTAAACCTTCTAGAAGCTGTGATTTTAAAAAACGGTGGAAGTAAGCTTTTCTTATTTCCGGACGCATGCGCAAACAATAGAAAGTCGTTATGATGTACAATGTGCATACTTTGTAGATTCCATTTTTGAAATAAAACACATTTTCTAAAAACTCGTGTTTTTTAAGAAATCATGTAAACCTTCTAGAAGCTGTGATTTTAAAAAACGGGGGAAGTAAGCTTTTCTTATTTCCAAACGAATGCGCAAACTATAGAAAGTCGTTATGACGTAGAATGTGCATACTTTGTTGATTCGATTTATGAAATAAAACAAATTTTCTAAAAACTCGTGTTTTTTAAGAAATCATGTAAACATTCTAGAAGCTGTGATTTTAAAAAACGGGGGAAGTAAGCTTTTATTATTTCCGAACGCATGCACAAACTATAGAAAGTCGTTATGATGTAGAATGTGCATACTTTGTTGATTCCATTTATGAAATAAAACACATTTTCTAAAAACTCGTGTTTTTTACGAAATCATGTAAACCTTCTAGAAGCTGTGATTTTAAAAAATGGTGGAAGTAAGCTTTTCTTATTTCCGGACGAATGCGCAAACTATAGAAATTCGTTATGACGTAGAATTTGCATACTTTGTTGATTCCATTTATAAAAATAAAACACATTTTCTAAAAACTCATATTTTTAACAAATCATGTAAACCTTCTAGAAGCTGTGATTGTAAAAAACGGGCGAAGTAAGCTTTTCTTATTTCCGAACGCATGCGCAAACTATAGAAAGTCGTTATGACGTAGAATGTGCATACTTTGTTGATTCCATTTATGAAATAAAACACATTTTCTAAAAACTCGTGTTTTTTACGAAATCATGTAAACCTTCTAGAAGCTGTGATTTTAAAAAACGATGGAAGTAAGCTTTTCTTTTTTCCGGACGAATGCACAAACTATAGAAAGTCGTTATGACGTAGAATGTGCATACTTTGTTGATTCCATTTATGAAATAAAACACATTTTCTAAAAACTCGTGTTTTTTAAGAAATCATGTAAACCTTCTAGAAGCTGTGATTTTAGAAAACGGCGGAAGTAAGCTTTTCTTATTTCCAAACGCATGCGCAAACTATAGAAAGTCGTTATGACGTAGAATGTGCATACTTTGTTGATTCCATTTATGAAATAAAACACATTTTCTAAAAACTCGTGTTTTTTACGAAATCATGTAAACCTTCTAGAAGCTGTGATTTTAAAAAACGGGGGAAGTAAGCTTTTCTTATTTCCAAACGCATGCGCAAACTATAGAAAGTCCTTATGACATAGAATGTGCATACTTTTTAGATTCCATCTATGAAATAAAACACATTTTCTAAAAACTCGTGTTTTTTACGAAATCATGTAAACCTTCTAGAAGCTGTGATTTTAAAAAACGATGGAAGTAAGCTTTTCTTATTTCCGTACACATGCGCAAACTACAGAAAGTCGTTATGACGTAGAATGTGCATACTTTGTTGATTCCATTTATGAAATAAAACAAACTTTCTAAAAACTCGTGTTTTTTAAGAAATCATGTAAACCTTCTAGAAGCCGTGATTTTAAAAAACGGGGGAAGTAAGCTTTTCTTATTTCCAAACGCATGCGCAAACTATAGAAAGTCGTTATGACATAGAATGTGCATACTTTGTAGATTCCATTTATGAAATAAAACACATTTTCTAAAAACTCATGTTTTTTACGAAATCATGTAAACCTTCTAGAAGCTGTGATTTTAAAAAACGGTGGAAGTAAGATTTTCTTATTTCCGGACGAATACGCAAACTATAGAAAGTCGTTATGACGTAGAATGTGCATACTTTGTTGATTCCATTTATGAAATAAAACACATTTTCTAAAAACTCGTGTTTTTTACAAAATCATGTAAACCTTCTAGAAGCTGTGATTTTAAAAAACGGTGGAAGTAAGCTTTTCTTATTTCCGGATGCATCCGCAAACTATAGAAAGTCGTTATGACGTAGAATGTGCATACTTTGTAGATTCCATTTATGAAATAAAACACATTTTCTAAAAACTCGTGTTTTTTAAGAAATCATGTAAACCTTCTAGAAGCTGTGATTTTAGAAAACGGCGGAAGTAAGCTTTTCTTATTTCCAAACGCATGCGCAAACTATAGAAATTCGTTATGACGTAGAATGTGCATACTTTGTTGATTCCATTTATGAAATAAAACACATTTTCTAAAAACTCGTGTTTTTTACGAAATCATGTAAACCTTCTAGAAGCTGTGATTTTAAAAAACGGTGGAAGTAAGCTTTTCTTTTTTCCAGACGCATGGGCAAACTATAGAAAGTCTTTATGACGTAGAATGTGCATACTTTGTTGATTCCATTTATGAAATAAAACACATTTTCTAAAAACTCGTGTTTTTTACGAAATCATGTAAACCTTCTAGAAGCTGTGATTTTAAAAAACGGTGGAAGTAAGCTTTTCTTATTTCCGGACACATGCAAAAACTATAGAAAGTCATTATGACGTAGAATGTGCATACTTTGTTGATTCTATTTATGAAATAAAACACATTTTCTAAAAACTCGTGTTTTTTAAGAAATCATGTAAACCTTCTAGAAGTTGTGATTTTAAAAAATGGGGGAAGTAATCTTTTCTTATTTCCAAACGCATGCGCAAACTATAGAAAGTCGTTATGACGTAGAATGTGCATACTTTGTTGATTCCATTTATGAAATAAAACACATTTTCTAAAAACTCGGGTTTTTTAAGAAATCATGTAAACCTTCTAGAATCTGTGATTTTAAAAAACAGGGGAAGTAAGCTTTTCTTATTTCCAAACGCATGCGCAAAATATAGAAAGTCGTTATGACATAGAATGTGCATACTTTGTTGATTCCATTTATGAAATAAAACACATTTTCTAAAAACTCGTGTTTTTTACGAAATCATGTAAACCTTCTAGAAGCTGTGATTTTAAAAAACGGTGGAAGTAAGCTTTTCTTATTTCCGGACGAATGCACAAAATATAGAAAGTCGTTATGACGTAGAATGTGCATACTTTGTTGATTCCATTTATGAAATAAAACACATTTTCTAAAAACTCATGTTTTTTACGAAATCATGTAAACCTTCTAGAAGCTGTGATTTTAAAAAACGGTGGAAGTAAGATTTTTTTATTTCCGGACGCATGCGCAAACTATAGAAAGTCGTTATGACGTAGAATGTGCATACTTTGTTGATTCCATCTGTGAAATAAAACACATTTTCTAAAAACCCGTGTTTTTTACGAAATCATGTAAACCTTCTAGAAGCTGTGATTTTAAAAAACGATGGAAGTAAGCTTTTCTTATTTCCGGACACATGCACAAACTACAGAAAGTCGTTATGACGTAGAATGTGCATACTTTGTTGATTCCATTTATGAAATAAAACACATTTTCTAAAAACTCGTGTTTTTTAAGAAATCATGTAAACCTTCTAGAAGCTGTGATTTTAAAAAACGGGGGAAGTAAGCTTTTCTTATTTCCAAACGCATGCGCAAACTACAGAAAGTCGTTATGACATAGAATGTGCATACTTTGTTGATTCCATTTATGAAATAAAACACAGTTTCTAAAAACTCGTGTTTTTTACGAAATCATGTAAACCTTCTAGAAGCTGTGATTTTAAAAAACGGTGGAAGTAAGCTTTTCTTATTTACGGATGCATCCTCAAACTATAGAAAGTCGTTATGACGTAGAATGTGCATACTTTGTAGATTCCATTTATGAAATAAAACACATTTTCTAAAAACTCGTGTTTTTTAAGAAATCCTGTAAACCTTCTAGAAGCTGTGATTTTAGAAAACGGCGGAAGTAAGCTTTTCTTATTTCCAAACGCATGCGCAAACTATAGAAAGTCGTTATGACGTAGAATGTGCATACTTTGTTGATTCCATTTATGAAATAAAACACATTTTCTAAAAACTCGTGTTTTTTACGAAATCATGTAAACCTTCTAGAAGCTGTGATTTTAAAAAACGGTGGAAGTAAGCTTTTCTTTTTTCCAGACGCATGCACAAACTATAGAAAGTCGTTATGACATAGAATGTGCATACTTTGTTGATTCCATTTATGAAATAAAACACATTTTCTAAAAACTCGTGTTTTTTACGAAATCATGTAAACCTTCTACAAGCTGTGATTTTAAAAAACGGTGGAAGTAAGCTTTTCTTATTTCCTTACGCATGCACAAACTATAGAACGTCATTATGACGTAGAATGTGCATACTTTGTTGATTCCATTTATGAAATAAAACACATTTTCTAAAAACTCGTGTTTTTTGAGAAATCATGCAAACCTTCTAGAAGCTGTGATTTTAAAAAACGGCGGAAGTAAGCTTTTCTTATTTCCGAACGCATGCGCAAACTATAGAAAGTCGTTATGACGTAGAATGTGCATACTTTGTTGATTCCATTTATGAAATAAAACACATTTTCTAAAAACTCGTGTTTTTTACGAAATCATGTAAACCTTCTAGAAGCTGTGATTTTAAAAAACGGTGGAAGTAAGCTTTTCTTTTTTCTAGACGCATGCGCAAACTATAGAAAGTCGTTATGACGTAGAATGTGCATACTTTGTTGATTCCATTTATGAAATAAAACACATTTTCTAAAAACTCATGTTTTTTACGAAATCATGTAAACCTTCTAGAAGCTGTGATTTTAAAAAACGGTGGAAGTAAGCTTTTCTTATTTCCGGACGAATGCACAAACTATAGAAAGTCGTTATGACGTAGAATGTGCATACTTTGTTGATTCCATTTATGAAATAAAACACATTTTCTAAAAACTTGTGTTTTTTACAAAATCATGTAAACCTTCTAGAAGCTGTGATTTTAAAAAACGGTGGAAGTAAGCTTTTCTTATTTCCGGATGCATCCGCAAACTATAGAAAGTCGTTATGACGTAAAATGTGCATACTTTGTAGATTCCATTTATGAAATAAAACACATTTTCTAAAAACTCGTGTTTTTTAAGAAATCATGTAAACCTTGTAGAAGCTGTGATTTTAGAAAACGGCGGAAGTAAGCTTTTCTTATTTCCAAACGCATGCGCAAACTATAGAAATTCGTTATGACGTAGAATGTGCATACTTTGTTGATTCCATTTATGAAATAAAACACATTTTCTAAAAACTCGTGTTTTTTACGAAATCATGTAAACCTTCTAGAAGCTGTGATTTTAAAAAACGGTGGAAGTAAGCTTTTCTTTTTTCCAGACGCATGGGCAAACTATAGAAAGTCTTTATGACGTAGAATGTGCATACTTTGTTGATTCCATTTATGAAATAAAACACATTTTCAAAAAACTCGTTTTTTTACGAAATCATGTAAACCTTCTAGAAGTTGTGATTTTAAAAAACGGTGGAAGTAAGCTTTTCTTATTTCCGGACACATGCAAAAACTATAGAAAGTCATTATGACGTAGAATGTGCATACTTTGTTGATTCTATTTATGAAATAAAACACATTTTCTAAAAACTCATGTTTTTTAAGAAATCATGTAAACCTTCTAGAAGTTGTGATTTTAAAAAATGGGGGAACTAATCTTTTCTTATTTCCAAACGCATGCGCAAACTATAGAAAGTCGTTATGACGTAGAATGTGCATACTTTGTTGATTCCATTTATGAAATAAAACACATTTTCTAAAAACTCGGGTTTTTTAAGAAATCATGTAAACCTTCTAGAATCTGTGATTTTAAAAAACAGGGGAAGTAAGCTTTTCTTATTTCCAAACGCATGCGCAAACTATAGAAAGTCGTTATGACATAGAATGTGCATACTTTGTTGATTCCATTTATGAAATAAAACACATTTTCTAAAAACTCGTGTTTTTTACGAAATCATGTAAACCTTCTAGAAGCTGTGATTTTAAAAAACGATGGAAGTAAGCTTTTCTTATTTCCGGACGAATGCACAAAATATAGAAAGTCGTTATGACGTAGAATGTGCATACTTTGTTGATTCCATTTATGAAATAAAACACATTTTCTAAAAACTCATGTTTTTTACGAAATCATGTAAACCTTCTAGAAGCTGTGATTTAAAAAAACGGTGGAAGTAAGATTTTCTTATTTCCGGACGCATGCGCAAACTATAGAAAGTCGTTATGACATAGAATGTGCATACTTTGTTGATTCCATTTATGAAATAAAACACATTTTCTAAAAACCCGTGTTTTTTACGAAATCATGTAAACCTTCTAGAAGCTGTGATTTTAAAAAACGATGGAAGTAAGCTTTTCTTATTTCCGGACACATGCACAAACTACAGAAAGTCGTTATGACGTAGAATGTGCATACTTTGTTGATTCCATTTATGAAATAAAACACATTTTCTAAAAACTCGTGTTTTTTAAGAAATCATGTAAACCTTCTAGAAGCTGTGATTTTAAAAAACGGGGGAAGTAAGCTTTTCTTATTTCCAAACGCATGCGCAAACTACAGAAAGTCGTTATGACATAGAATGTGCATACTTTGTTGATTCCATTTATGAAATAAAACACAGTTTCTAAAAACTCGTGTTTTTTACGAAATCATGTAAACCTTCTAGAAGCTGTGATTTTAAAAAACGGTGGAAGTAAGCTTTTCTTATTTACGGATGCATCCTCAAACTATAGAAAGTCGTTATGACGTAGAATGTGCATACTTTGTAGATTCCATTTATGAAATAAAACACATTTTCTAAAAACTCGTGTTTTTTAAGAAATCCTGTAAACCTTCTAGAAGCTGTGATTTTAGAAAACGGCGGAAGTAAGCTTTTCTTATTTCCAAACGCATGCGCAAACTATAGAAAGTCGTTATGACGTAGAATGTGCATACTTTGTTGATTCCATTTATGAAATAAAACACATTTTCTAAAAACTCGTGTTTTTTACGAAATCATGTAAACCTTCTAGAAGCTGTGATTTTAAAAAACGGTGGAAGTAAGCTTTTCTTTTTTCCAGACGCATGCACAAACTACAGAAAGTCGTTATGACATAGAATGTGCATACTTTGTTGATTCCATTTATGAAATAAAACACATTTTCTAAAAACTCGTGTTTTTTACGAAATCATGTAAACCTTCTACAAGCTGTGATTTTAAAAAACGGTGGAAGTAAGCTTTTCTTATTTCCTTACGCATGCACAAACTATAGAACGTCGTTATGACGTAGAATGTGCATACTTTGTTGATTCCATTTATGAAATAAAACACATTTTCTAAAAACTCGTGTTTTTTGAGAAATCATGCAAACCTTCTAGAAGCTGTGATTTTAAAAAACGGCTGAAGTAAGCTTTTCTTATTTCCGAACGCATGCGCAAACTATAGAAAGTCGTTATGACGTAGAATGTGCATACTTTGTTGATTCCATTTATGAAATAAAACACATTTTCTAAAAACTTGTGTTTTTTACGAAATCATGTAAACCTCCTAGAAGCTGTGATTTTAAAAAACGGTGGAAGTAAGCTTTTCTTTTTTCCAGACGCATGCGCAAACTATAGAAAGTCATTATGACGTAGAATGTGCATACTTTGTTGATTCCATTTATGAAATAAAACACATTTTCTAAAAACTCGTGTTTTTTAAGAAATCATGTAAACCTTCTAGAAGCTGTGATTTTAAAAAACGGTGGAAGTAAGCTTTTCTTATTTCCGGACGAATGCACAAACTATAGAAAGTCGTTATGACGTAGAATGTGCATACTTTGTTGATTCCATTTATGAAATAAAACACATTTTCTAAAAACTTGTGTTTTTTACAAAATCATGTAAACCTTCTAGAAGCTGTGATTTTAAAAAACGGTGGAAGTAAGCTTTTCTTATTTCCGGATGCATCCGCAAACTATAGAAAGTCGTTATGACGTAAAATGTGCATACTTTGTAGATTCCATTTATGAAATAAAACACATTTTCTAAAAACTCGTGTTTTTTAAGAAATCATGTAAACCTTCTAGAAGCTGTGATTTTAGAAAACGGCGGAAGTAAGCTTTTCTTATTTCCGGATGCATCCGCAAACTATAGAAAGTCGTTATGACGTAGAATGTGCATACTTTGTAGATTCCATTTATGAAATAAAACACATTTTCTAAAAACTCGTGTTTTTTACGAAATCATGTAAACCTTCTAGAAGCTGTGATTTTAAAAAACGGTGGAAGTAAGCTTTTCTTATTTCCGGACACATGCACAAACTATAGAAAGTCGTTATGACGTAGAATGTGCATACTTTCTTGATTCCATTTATGAAATAAAACACATTTTCTAAAAACTCGTGTTTTTTACGAAATCATGTAAACCTTCTAGAAGCTGTGATTTTAAAAAACGGTGGAAGTAAGCTTTTCTTATTTCCGGACACATGCAAAAACTATAGAAAGTCATTATGACGTAGAATGTGCATACTTTGTTGATTCTATTTATGAAATAAAACACATTTTCTAAAAACTCGTGTTTTTTAAGAAATCATGTAAACCTTCTAGAAGTTGTGATTTTAAAAAATGGGGGAAGTAATCTTTTCTTATTTCCAAACGCATGCGCAAACTATAGAAAGTCGTTATGACGTAGAATGTGCATACTTTGTTGATTCCATTTATGAAATAAAACACATTTTCTAAAAACTCGGGTTTTTTAAGAAATCATGTAAACCTTCTAGAATCTGTGATTTTAAAAAACAGGGGAAGTAAGCTTTTCTTATTTCCAAACGCATGCGCAAACTATAGAAAGTCGTTATGACATAGAATGTGCATACTTTGTTGATTCCATTTATGAAATAAAACACATTTTCTAAAAACTCGTGTTTTTTACGAAATCATGTAAACCTTCTAGAAGCTGTGATTTTAAAAAACGGTGGAAGTAAGCTTTTCTTATTTCCGGACGAATGCACAAAATATAGAAAGTCGTTATGACGTAGAATGTGCATACTTTGTTGATTCCATTTATGAAATAAAACACATTTTCGAAAAACTCATGTTTTTTACGAAATCATGTAAACCTTCTAGAAGCTGTGATTTTAAAAAACGGTGGAAGTAAGATTTTCTTATTTCCGGACGCATGCGCAAACTATAGAAAGTCGTTATGACGTAGAATGTGCATACTTTGTTGATTCCATCTGTGAAATAAAACACATTTTCTAAAAACCCGTGTTTTTTACGAAATCATGTAAACCTTCTATAAGCTGTGATTTTAAAAAACGATGGAAGTAAGCTTTTCTTATTTCCGGACACATGCACAAACTACAGAAAGTCGTTATGACGTAGAATGTGCATACTTTGTTGATTCCATTTATGAAATAAAACACATTTTCTAAAAACTCGTGTTTTTTAAGAAATCATGTAAACCTTCTAGAAGCTGTGATTTTAAAAAACGGGGGAAGTAAGCTTTTCTTATTTCCAAACGCATGCGCAAACTACAGAAAGTCGTTATGACATAGAATGTGCATACTTTGTTGATTCCATTTATGAAATAAAACACAGTTTCTAAAAACTCGTGTTTTTTACGAAATCATGTAAACCTTCTAGAAGCTGTGATTTTAAAAAACGGTGGAAGTAAGCTTTTCTTATTTACGGATGCATCCTCAAACTATAGAAAGTCGTTATGACGTAGAATGTGCATACTTTGTAGATTCCATTTATGAAATAAAACACATTTTCTAAAAACTCGTGTTTTTTAAGAAATCCTGTAAACCTTCTAGAAGCTGTGATTTTAGAAAACGGCGGAAGTAAGCTTTTCTTATTTCCAAACGCATGCGCAAACTATAGAAAGTCGTTATGACGTAGAATGTGCATACTTTGTTGATTCCATTTATGAAATAAAACACATTTTCTAAAAACTCATGTTTTTTACGAAATCATGTAAACCTTCTAGAAGCTGTGATTTTAAAAAACGGTGGAAGTAAGCTTTTCTTTTTTCCAGACGCATGCGCAAACTATAGAAAGTCGTTATGACATAGAATGTGCATACTGTGTTGATTCCATTTATGAAATAAAACACATTTTCTAAAAACTCGTGTTTTTTACGAAATCATGTAAACCTTCTACAAGCTGTGATTTTAAAAAACGGTGGAAGTAAGCTTTTCTTATTTCCTTACGCATGCACAAACTATAGAACGTCGTTATGACGTAGAATGTGCATACTTTGTTGATTCCATTTATGAAATAAAACACATTTTCTAAAAACTCGTGTTTTTTGAGAAATCATGCAAACCTTCTAGAAGCTGTGATTTTAAAAAACGGCTGAAGTAAGCTTTTCTTATTTCCGAACGCATGCGCAAACTATAGAAAGTCGTTATGACGTAGAATGTGCATACTTTGTTGATTCCATTTATGAAATAAAACACATTTTCTAAAAACTCGTGTTTTTTACGAAATCATGTAAACCTCCTAGAAGCTGTGATTTTAAAAAACGGTGGAAGTAAGCTTTTCTTTTTTCCAGACGCATGCGCAAACTATAGAAAGTCATTATGATGTAGAATGTGCATACTTTGTTGATTCCATTTATGAAATAAAACACATTTTCTAAAAACTCGTGTTTTTTACGAAATCATGTAAACCTTCTAGAAGCTGTGATTTTAAAAAACGGTGGAAGTAAGCTTTTCTTATTTCCGGACGAATGCAGAAACTATAGAAAGTCGTTATGACGTAGAATGTGCATACTTTGTTGATTCCATTTATGAAATAAAACACATTTTCTAAAAACTTGTGTTTTTTACAAAATCATGTAAACCTTCTAGAAGCTGTGATTTTAAAAAACGGTGGAAGTAAGCTTTTCTTATTTCCGGATGCATCCGCAAACTATAGAAAGTCGTTATGACGTAAAATGTGCATACTTTGTAGATTCCATTTATGAAATAAAACACATTTTCTAAAAACTCGTGTTTTTTAAGAAATCATGTAAACCTTCTAGAAGCTGTGATTTTAGAAAACGGCGGAAGTAAGCTTTTCTTATTTCCGGATGCATCCGCAAACTATAGAAAGTCGTTATGACGTAGAATGTGCATACTTTGTAGATTCCATTTATGAAATAAAACACATTTTCTAAAAACTCGTGTTTTTTACGAAATCATGTAAACCTTCTAGAAGCTGTGATTTTAAAAAACGGTGGAAGTAAGCTTTTCTTATTTCCGGACACATGCACAAACTATAGAAAGTCGTTATGACCTAGAATGTGCATACTTTGTTGATTCTATTTATGAAATAAAACACATTTTCTAAAAACTCGTGTTTTTTAAGAAATCATGTAAACCTTCTAGAAGTTGTGATTTTAAAAAATGGGGAAAGTAATCTTTTCTTATTTCCAAACGCATGCGCAAACTATAGAAAGTCGTTATGACGTAGAACGTGCATACTTTGTTGATTCCATTTATGAAATAAAACACATTTTCTAAAAACTCGTGTTTTTTACGAAATCATGTAAACCTTCTAGAAGCTGTGATTTTAAAAAACGGTGGAAGTAAGCTTTTCTTATTTCCGGACGAATGCACAAACTATAGAAAGTCGTTATGACGTAGAATGTGCATACTTTGTTGATTCCATTTATGAAATAAAACACATTTTCTAAAAACTCGTGTTTTTTACAAAATCATGTAAACCTTCTAGAAGCTGTGATTTTAAAAAACGGTGGAAGTAAGCTTTTCTTATTTCCGGATGCATCCTCAAACTATAGAAAGTCGTTATGACGTAGAATGTGCATACTTTGTAGATTCCATTTATGAAATAAAACACATTTTCTAAAAACTCGTGTTTTTTAAGAAATCATGTAAACATTCTAGAAGCTGTGATTTTAGAAAACGGCGGAAGTAATCTTTTCTTATTTCCAAACGCATGCGCAAACTATAGAAAGTCGTTAGGACGTAGAATGTGCATACTTTGTTGATTCCATTTATGAAATAAAACAAATTTTCTAAAAACTCATGTTTTTTACGAAATCATGTAAACCTTCTAGAAGCTGTGATTTTAAAAAACGGTGGAAGTAAGCTTTTCTTATTTCCAAACGCATGCACAAACTATAGAACGTCGTTATGACGTAGAATGTGCATACTTTGTTGATTCCATTTATGAAATAAAACACATTTTCTAAAAACTCATGTTTTTTACGAAATCATGTAAACCTTCTAGAAGCTGTGATTTTAAAAAACGACGGAAGTAAGATTTTCTTATTTCCGGACGAATACGCAAACTATAGAAAGTCGTTATGACGTAGAATGTGCATACTTTGTTGATTCCATTTATGAAATAAAACACATTTTCTAAAAACTCATGTTTTTTACAAAATCATGTAAACCTTCTAGAAGCTGTGATTTTAAAAAACGGTGGAAGTAAGCTTTTCTTATTTCCGGATGCATCCGCAAACTATAGAAAGTCGTTATGACGTAGAATGTGCATACTTTGTTGATTCCATTTATGAAATAAAACACATTTTCTAAAAACTCGTGTTTTTTACGAAATCATGTAAACCTTCTAGAAGCTGTGATTTTAGAAAACGGCGGGAGTAAGCTTTTTTTATTTCCAAACGCATGCGCAAACTATAGAAAGTCGTTATGACATAGAATGTGCATACTTTGTTGATTCCATTTATGAAATAAAACACATTTTCTAAAAACTCGTGTTTTTTGAGAAATCATGCAAACCTTCTAGAAGCTGTGATTTTAAAAAACGGCGGAAGTAAGCTTTTCTTATTTCCGAACGCATGCGCAAACTATAGAAAGTCGTTATGACGTAGAATGTGCATACTTTGTTGATTCCATTTATGAAATAAAACACATTTTCTAAAAACTCGTGTTTTTTACGAAATCATGTAAACCTTCTAGGAGCTGTGATTTTAAAAAACGGGGGAAGTAAGCTTTTCTTATTTCCAAACGCATGTGCAAACTATAGAAAGTCGTTATGACGTAGAATTTGCATACTTTGTTGATTCCATTTATGAAATAAAACACATTTTCTAAAAACTCATACTTTTTACGAAAAGATGTAAACCTTCTAGAAGCTGTGAATTTTAAAAAAGGGTGGAAGTAAGCTTTTCTTATTTCCGGACGCATGCGCAAACAATAGAAATAAGTTATGACGTAGAATGTGCATACTTTGTAGATTCCATTTATGAAATAAAACACATTTTCTAAAAACTCGTGTTTTTTACGAAATCATGTAAACCTTCTAGAAGCTGTGATTTTGAAAAACGGTGGAAGTAAGCTTTTCTTATGTCCGGACGCATGCACAAACTATAGAAAGTCATTATGACGTAGAATGTGCATACTTTGTTGATTCCATTTATGAAATAAAACACATTTTCTAAAAATTCGTGTTTTTTAAGAAATCATGTAAGCCTTCTAGAAGCTGTGATTTTAAAAAACGGCGGAAGTAAGATTTTCTTATTTCCGAACGCATGCGCAAACTATAGAAAGTCGTTATGACGTAGAATGTGCATACTTTGTTGATTCCATTTATGAAATAAAACACATTTTATAGAAACTAGTGTTTTTTACGAAATCATGTAAACCTTCTAGAAGCTGTGATTTTAAAAAATGGTGGAAGTAAGCTTTTCTTATTTCCGGACGATTGCGCAAACTATAGAAAGTCGTTATGACGTAGAATGTGCATACTTTGTTGATTCCATTTATGAAATAATACACATTTTCTAAAAACTCATGTTTTTTAAGAAATCATGTCAACCTTCTAGAAGCTGTGATTTGAAAAAACGGGGGAAGTAAGCTTTTCTTATTTCCGAACGCATGCGCAAACTATAGAAAGTCGTTATGACGTAGAATGTGCATACATTGTAGATTCCATTTATGAAATAAAGAACATTTTCTAAAAACTCGTGTTTTTTACGAAATCATGTAAGCCTTCTAGAAGCTGTGATTTAATAAAACGGTGGAAGTAATCTTTTCTTATTTCTGGACGCATGCGCAAACTATAGAAAGTCGTTATGACGTTGAATGTGCATACTTTGTTGATTCTATTTATGAAATAAAACACATTTTCTAAAAACTTGTGTTTTTTAAGAAATCATGTAAACCTTCTAGAAGCTGTGATTTTAAAAAACGGGGGAAGTAAGCTTTTCTTATTTCCAAACGCATGCGCAAACTATAGAAAGTCGTTATGACGTAGAATGTGCATACTTTGTTGATTCCATTTATGAAATAAAACACATTTTCTAAAAACTCGTGTTTTTTACGAAATCATGTAAACCTTCTAGAAGCTGTGATTTTAAAAAACGGTGGAAGTAAGCTTTTCTTATTTCCGGATGAATACGCAAACTATAGAAAGTCGTTATCACGTAGAATGTGTATACTTTGTTGATTCCATTTATGAAATAAAACACATTTTCTAAAAACTCGAGTTTTTTACGAAATCATGTAAACCTTCTAGAAGCTGTGATTTTAAAAAACGGTGGAAGTAAGTTTTTCTTATTTCCGGATACATGCGCAAACTATAGAAAGTCATTATGATGTAGAATCTGCATACTTCGTAGATTCCATTTATGAAATAAAACACATTTTCTAAAAACTCGTGTTTTTTACGAAATCATGTAAACCTTCTAGAAGCTGTGATTTTAAAAAACGGTGGAAGTAAGCTTTTCTTATTTCCGGACGCATGCGCAAACTATAGAAAGTCGTTATGACGTAGAATGTTCATACTTTGTTGATTCCATTTATGAAATATAACACATTTTCTAAAAACCCGTGTTTTTTAAGAAATCATGTAAAACTTCTAGAATATGTGATTTTAAAAAACGGTGGAAGTAAGCTTTTCTTATTTCTGGACGAATACGCAAACTATAGAAAGTCGTTATGACGTAGAATGTGCATACTTTGTTGATTCCATTTATGAAATAAAACACATTTTCTAAAAACTCGTGTTTTTTATGAAATCTTGTAAAGCTTCTAGAAGCTGTGATTTTAAAAAACGGTGGAAGTAAGGTTTTCTTATTTCCAAACGCATGCGCAAACTATAGAAAGTCGTTATGACGTAGAATGTGCATACTTTGTTGATTCCATTTATGAAATAAAATACATTTTCTAAAAACTCGTGTTTTTTACGAAATCATGTAATACTTCTAGAAGCTGTGATTTTAAAAAATGGGGGAAGTAAGCTTTTCCTATTACTGAACGCATGCGCAAACTATAGAAAGTCGTTATGATGTAGAATGTGCATACTTTGTTGATTCCATTTATGAAATAAAACACATTTTCTAAAAACTCGTGTTTTTTACGAAATCATGTAAACCTTCTAGAAGCTGTGATTTTAAAAAACGGTGGAAGTAAGCTTTTCTTATTTCCGGAGGATTTCACAAACTATAGAAAGTCGTTATGACGTAGAATGTGCATACTATGCTGATACCATTTATGAAATAAAACACATTTTTAAAAACTCGTGTTTTTTAAGAAATCATGTAAACCTTCTAGAAGCTGTGAATTGAAAAAACGGGGGAAGTAAGCTTTTCTTATTTCCGGACGCATGCGCAAACTATAGAAATTCGTTATGACGTAGAATGTGCATACATTGTAGATTCCATTTATGAAATAAAGAACATTTTCCAAAAACTCATGTTTTTTACGAAATCATGTAAACCTTCTAGAAGCTGTGATTTTAAAAAATGGTGGAAGTAAGCTTTTCTTATTTCCGGACGAATGCACAAAATATAGAAACTCGTTATGAGGTAGAATGTGCATACTTTGTTGATTCCACTTATGAAATAAAGAACATTTTCTAAAAACTCGTGTTTTTTAAGAAATCATGTAAACCCCCTAAAAGCTGTGATTTTAAAAAACGGTGGAAGTAAGCTTTTCTTATTTCCGGACGCATGCGCAAACTATAGAAAGACGTTATGACGTAGAATGTGCATACTTTGTTGATTCCATTTATGAAATAAAACACATTTTCTAAAAACTCGTGTTTTTTAAGAAATCATGTAAACCTTCTAGAAGCTGTGATTTTAAAAAACGGGGGAAGTAAGCTTTTCTTATTTCCGGACGCATGCGCAAACTATAGAAAGTCATTATGACATAGAATGTGCATACTTTGTAGATTCCATTTATGAAATAAAACACATTTTCTAAAAACTCGTGTTTTTTACGAAAACATGTAAACCTTCGAGAAGCTGTGATTTTAAAAAACGGTGGAAGTAAGCTTTTCTTATTTTCGGACGCATGCGCAAACAATAGAAACTCGTTATGACGTAAAATGTGCATACTTTGTAGATTCGATTTATGAAATAAAACACATTTTCTAAAAACTCGTGTTTTTTACGAAATCATCTAAACCTTCTAGAAGCTGTGATTTTAAAAAACGGTGGAAGTAAGCTTTTCTTATTTCCGGACGCATGCGCAAACTATAGAAATTCGTTATGACGTAGAATGTGCATACTTTGTTGATTCCATTTATGAAATAAAACACATTTTCTAAAAACTCGTGTTTTTTAAGAAATCATGTAAACCTTCTAGAAGCTGTGATTTGAAAAAACGGGGGAAGTAAGCTTTTCTTATTTCCAAACGCATGCGCAAACTATAGAAAGTCGTTATGACGTAGAATGTGCATACTTTGTTGATTCCATTTATGAAATAAAACACATTTTCTAAAAACTCGTGTTTTTTAGGAAATCATGTAAACCTTCTAGAAGCTGTGATTTTAAAAAACGGGGGAAGTAAGCTTTTCTTATTTCCGGACGCATGCGCAAACTATAGAAAGTCGTTATGACCTAGAATGTGCATACTTTGTAGATTCCATTTATCAAATAAAACACATTTTCGAAAAAGTCGTGTTTTTTACGAAATCATGTAAACCTTCTAGAAGCTGTGATTTTAAAAAACGATGGAAGTAAGCTTTTCTTATTTCCAGACGAATGCGCAAACTATAGAAAGTCGCTATGACGTAGAATATGCATAGTTTGTTGATTCCATTTATGAAATAAAACACATTTTCTAAAAACTCGTGTTTTTTAAGAAATCATGTAAACCTCCTAGAAGCTGTGATTTTAAAAAATGGTGGAAGTAAGCTTTTCTTATTTCCAAACGCATGCATAAACTATAGAAAGTCGTTATGACGTAGAATGTGCATACTTTGTTGATTTCATTTATGAAATAAAACACATTTTCTAAAAACTTGTGTTTTTTAAGAAATCATGTAAACCTTCCAGAAGTTGTGATTTTAAAAAACGGTGGAAGTAAGCTTTTCTTATTTCCGAACGCATGCGCAAACTATAGAAAGTCGTTACGACGTAGAATCTGCATACTTTGTTGATTCCATTTATGAAATAAAGAACATTTTCTAAAAACTCGTGTTTTTTACGAAATCATGTAAACCTTCTAGAAGCTGTGATTTTAAAAAACGGTGGAAGTAAGCTTTTCCTTTTTCCGGACGCATGCGCAAACTATAGAAAGCCGTTATGATGTAGAATGTCCATACTTTGTTTATTCCATTTATGAAATAAAACAAATTTTCTAAAAACTCGTGTTTTTTAAGAAATCATGTAAACCTTCTAGAAGCTGTGATTTTAAAAAATGGGGGAAGTGAGCTTTTCTTATTTCTGGATGCATGCGCAAACTAAAGAAAGTCGTTATTACGTAGAATGTGCATAATTTGTAGATTCCATTTATGAAATAAAGAACATTTTCTAAAAACTCGTGTTTTATATGAAATCATGTAAACCTTCTAGAAGCTGTGATTTTAAAAAATGGTGGAAGTAAGCTTTTCTTATTTCCGGACGAATGCACAAACTATAGAAAGTCGTTATGATGTAGAATGTGCATACTTTGTTGATTCCACTTATGAAATAAAACACATTTTCTAAAAACTTGTGTTTTTTAAGAAATCATGTAAACCCTCTAGAAGCTATGACTTTAAAAAACGGCGGAAGTAAGCTTTTCTTATTTCCGGACGCATGCGCAAACTATAGCAAGACGTTATGACGTAGAATGTGCATACTTTGTTCATTCCATTTATGAAATAAAACACATTTTTCTAAAAACTCGTGTTTTTTAAGAAATCATGCAAACCTTCTAAAAGCTGTGATTTTAAAAAACAGGGAAAGTAAGCATTTCTTATTTCCAAACGCATGCGCAAACTATAGGAAGTCTTTATGACGTAGAATGTGCATACTTTGTTGATTCCATTTATGAAATAAAACACATTTTCTAAAAACTCTTGTTTTTTACGAAATCATGTAAACCTTCTAGAAGCTGTGATTTTAAAAAACGGTGGAAGTAAGCTTTTCTTATTTCCGGACGCATGTGCAAACTATAGAAAGTTGTTATGACGTAGAATGTGCATACTTTGTAGATTCCATTTATGAATTAAAACACATTTTCTAAAAACTCGCGTTTTTTACGAGATCACGTAAACCTTCTAGAAGCTGTGATTTTAAAAAATGGTGGAAGTAAGCTTTTCTTATTTCCGGACGCATCGCAAACAATAGAAGGCCGTTATGATGTAGAATGTGCATACTTTTTAGATTCCATTTATGAAATAAAACACATTTTCTAAAAACTCGTGTTTTTTACGAAATCATGTAAACCTTCTAGAAGCTGTGATTTTTAAAATCGGTGGAAGTAAGGTTTTCTTATTTCCGGACGCATGCGCAAACTATAGAAAGTCTTTATGACGTAGAATGTGCATACTTTTTTGATTCCATTTATGAAATAAAACACATTTTCTAAAAACTCGTGTTTTTTACGAAATCATGTAAACCTTCTAGAAGTTGTGATTTTAAAAAACGGTGGAAGTAAGCTTTTCTTATTTCCGAACGCATGCGCAAGCTATAGAAAGTCGTTATGACGTAGAATGTGCATAATTTGTTGATTGTATTTATGAAATAAAACACATTTTCTAAAAAATCGTGTTTTTTAAGAAATCATGTAAACCTTCTAGAAGCTGTGATTTTAAAAAACGGGGAAAGTAAGCTTTTCTTATTTCCAAACGCATGCACAAGCTATAGAAAGTCATTATAATGTAGAATGTGGATACTTTTTTGATTCCATTTATGAAATAAAACACATTTTGTAAAAACTCGTGTTTTTTAAGAAATCATGTAAACCTTATAGAAGCTGTGATTTTGAAAAACGGGGGAAGTAAGCGTTTCTTATTTCCGGATGCATGCGAAAACTATAGAAAGTCGTTATGACGTAGAATGTGCATACTTTGTTGATTCCATTTATGAAATAAAACACATTTTCTAAAAACTCGTGTTTTTTACGAAATCATGTAAACCTTCTCGAAGCAGTGATTTTAAAAAATGGTGGAAGTAAGCTTTTCTTATTTCCGGACGCATGCGCAAACTATAGAAAGTCGTTATGACGTAGAATGTGCATACTTTGTTGATTCCATTTATGAAATAAAACACATTTTCTAAAAACTCGTGTTTTTTAAGAAATCATGTAAACCTTCTAGAAGCTGTGATTTTAAAAAACGGGGGAAGTAAGCTTTTGTTATTTCCAAACGCATGCGCAAACTATAGATAGTCGTTATGACGTAGAATGTGCATACTTTGTTGATTCCATTTATGAAATAAAACACATTTTCTAAAAACTCGTGTTTTTTACGAAATCATGTAAACCTTCTAGAAGCTGTGATTTTAAAAAACGGTGGAAGTAAGCTTTTCTTATTTCCGGACGAATGCGCAAACTATAGAAAGTCGTTATGACGTAGAATGTTCATACTTTGTTGATTCCATTTATGAAATAAAAGACATTTTCTAAAAACTCGTGTTTTTTACGAAATCATGTAAACCTTCTAGAAGCTGTGATTTTAAAAAACGATGGAAGTAAGCTTTTCTTATTTCCAGACGCATGCGAAAACAATAGAAAGTCGTTATGACGTAGAATGTGCATACTTTGTAGATTCCATTTATGAAATAAAACAAATTTTCTAAAAACTCGTGTTTTTTAAGAAATCATTTAAACCTTCTAGAAGCTTTGATTTTAAAGAACGGGTAAAGTAAGCTTTTCTTATTTCCGGACGCATGCGCAAACTATAGAAAGTCGTTATGACGTAGAATGTGCATACTTTGTTGATTCCATTTATGAAATAAAACACATTTACTAAAAACTCGTGTTTTTTCCAAAATCTTGTAAACCTTCTAGAAGCTGTGATTTTAAAAAACGGTGGAAGTAAGCTTTTCTTATTTCTGGACGCATGTGCAACCTATAGAAAGTCGTTATGACGTAGAATGTGCATACTTTGTTGATTCTATTTATCAAATAAAACACATTTTCTAAATACTCATGTTTTTTAAGAAATCATGTAAACCTTCTAGAAGCTGTGATTTTAAAAAACGGGGGAAGTAAGCTTTTCTTATTTCCAAACGCATGCGCAAACTATAGAAAGTCGTTATGACGTAGAATGTGCATACTTTGTTGATTCCATTTATGAAATAAAACACATTTTCTAAAAACTCATGTTTTTTAACAAATCATGTAAACCTTCCAGAAGCTGTGATTTTAAAAAACGGGGGAAGTAAGCTTTTCTTATTTCCAAACGCATGCGCAAACTATAGAAAGTCGTTATGACGTAGAATGTGCATACTTTGTTGATTCCATTTATGAAATAAAACAAATTTTCTAAAAACTCGTGTTTTTTAAGAAATCATGTAAACCTTCTAGAAGCTGTGATTTTAAAAAAAGGGGGAAGTAAGCTTTTAATATTTCCGAACGCATGCGCAAACTATAGAAAGTCGTTATGATGTAGAATGTGCATACTTTGTTGATTCCATTTATGAAATAAAACACAATTTCTAAAAACTCATGTTTTTTACGAAATCATGTAAACCTTCTATAAGCTGTGATTTTAAAAAATGGTGGAAGTAAGCTTTTCTTATTTCCGGACGAATGCGCAAACTATAGAAAGTAATTATGACGTAGAATGTGCATACTTTGTTGATTCCATTTATAAAAATAAAACACATTTTCTAAAAACTCATATTTTTAACAAATCATGTAAACCTTCTAAAAGCTGTGATTTTAAAAAACGGGGGAAGTAAGCTTTTCTTATTTGCAAACGCATGCGCAAACTATAGAAAGTCGTTATGATGTAGAATGTGCATACTTTGTTGATTCCATTTATGAAATAAAACACATTTTCTAAAAACTCGTGTTTTTTACGAAATCATGTAAACCTTCTAGAAGCAGTGATTTTAAAAAACGGTGGAAGTAAGCTTTTCTTTTTTCCGGACGAATGCACAAACTATAGAAAGTCGTTATGACATAGAATGTGCATACTTTGTTGATTCCATTTATGGAATAAAACACATTTTCTAAAAACTCATGTTTTTTAACAAATCATGTAAACCTTCTAGAAGCTGTGATTTTAAAAAACGGGGGAAGTAAGCCTTTCTGATTTCCAAACGCATGCGGAAACTATAGAAAGTCGTTATGACGTAGAATGTGCATACTTTGTTGATTCCATTTATGAAATAAAACACATTTTCTAAAAACTCGTGTTTTTTACGAAATCATGTAAACCTTCTAGAAGCTGTGATTTTAAAAAACGGTGGAAGTAAGCTTTTCTTATTTTCGGACGAATGCGCAAACTATAGAAATTCGTTATGACGTAGAATGTTCATACTTTGTTGATTCCATTTATGAAATAAAACACATTTTCTAAAAACTCGTGTTTTTTACGAAATCATGTAAACCTTCTAGAAGCTGTGATTTTAAAAAACGATGGAAGTAAGCTTTTCTTATTTCCGGACGCATGCGAAAACAATAGAAAATCGTTATGACGTAGAATGTGCATACTTTGTAGATTCCATTTATGAAATAAAACAAATTTTCTAAAAACTCGTGTTTTTTACGAAATCATTTAAACCTTCTAAAAGCTGTGATTTTAAAGAACGGGTAAAGTAAGCTTTTCTTATTTCCGGACGCATGCGCAAACTATAGAAAGTCGTTATGACGTAGAATGTGCATACTTTGTTGATTCCATTTATGAAATAAAACACATTTTCTAAAAACTCGTGTTTTTTACGAAATCTTGTAAACCTTCGAGAAGCTGTGATTTTAAAAAACGGTGGAAGTAAGCTTTTCTTATTTCTGGACGCATGTGCAAACTATAGAAAGTCGTTATGACGTAGAATGTGCATACTTTGTTGATTCTATTTATGAAATAAAACACATTTTCTAAATACTCATGTTTTTTAAGAAATGATGTAAACCTTCTAGAAGCTGTGATTTTAAAAAACGGGGGAAGTAAGCTTTTCTTATTTCCGGACGCATGCGCAAACTATAGAAAGTCGTTATGACCTAGAATGTGCATACTTTGTAGATTCCATTTATCAAATAAAACACATTTTCGAAAAAGTCGTGTTTTTTACGAAATCATGTAAACCTTCTAGAAGCTGTGATTTTAAAAAACGATGGAAGTAAGCTTTTCTTATTTCCGGACGAATGCGCAAACCATAGAAAGTCGTTATGACGTAGAATGTGCATACTTTGTTGATTCCATTTATGAAATAAAACACATTTTCTAAAAACTCGTGTTTTTAAGAAATCATGTAAACCTTCTAGAAACTGTGATTTTAAAAAATGGTGGAAGTAAGCTTTTCTTATTTCTAGACGCATGCGCAAACTATAGAAAGTCGTTATGACGTAGAATGTGCATACTTTGTTGATTCCATTTACGAAATAAAACACATTTTCTAAAAACTCGTGTTTTTTAAGAAATCATGTAAACCTTCCAGAAGCTGTGATTTTAAAAAACGGTGGAAGTAAGCTTTTCTTATTTCCGAACGCATACGCAAACTAAAGAAAGTCGTTACGACGTAGAATCTGCATACTTTGTTGATTCCATTTATGAAATAAAACAAATTTTCTAAAAACTCGTGTTTTTAAGAAATCATGTAAACCTTCTAGAAGCTGTGATTTTAAAAAACGGGGGAAGTAAGCTTTTCTTATTTCCGGACGCATGCGCAAACTATAGTAAGTCGTTATGACCTGGAATGTGCATACTTTGTAGATTCCATTTATGAAATAAAGAACATTTTCTAAAAACTCGTGTTTTTTACGAAATCATGTAAACCTTCTAGAAGCTGTGATTTTAAAAAACGGTGGAAGTAAGCTTTTCTTATTTCCGGACGCATGCGCAAACTATAGAAAGTCGTTATAACGTAGAATGTGCATACTTTGTAGATTCCATTTATGAAATAAAGAACATTTTATAAAAACTCGTTTTTTTTTCCGAAATCATGTAAACCTTCTAGAAGCTGTCATTTTAAAAAATGGTGGAAGTAAGCTTTTCTTATTTCCGGACGAATGCGCAAACTATAGAAAGTCTTTATGATGTAGAATGTGCATACTTTGTTGATTCCACTTATGAAATAAAACACATTTTCTAAAAACTCGTGTTTTTTAAGAAATCATGTAAACCCTCTAGAAGTTGTGACTTTAAAAAACGGTGGAAGTAAGCTTTTCTTATTTCCAGACGCATGCGCAAACTATAGCAAGACGTTATGACGTAGAATGTGCATACTTTGTTGATTCCATTTATGAAATAAAACACATTTTCTAAAAACTCGTGTTTTTTAAGAAATCATGTAAACTTTCTAGAAGCTGTGATTTTAAAAAACGGGGAAAGTAAGCATTTCTTATTCCCAAACGCATGCGCAAGCTATAGGAAGTCTTTATGACGTAGAATGTGCATACTTTGTTGATTCCATTTATGAAATAAAACACATTTTCTAAAAACTCATGTTTTTTAACAAATCATGTAAACCTTCTAGAAGTTGTGATTTTAAAAAACGGGGCAAGTAAGCGTTTCTTATTTCTAGACGGATACGCAAACTATAGAAAGTCGTTATGACGTAGAATGTGCACACTTTGTAGTTTCCATTTATGAAAGAAAACACATTTTCTAAAAACTCGTGTTTTTTACGATATCATGTAAACCTTCTAGAAGTTGTGATTTTAAATAACGGTGGAAGTAAGCTTTTCTTATTTCCGGACGAATGCGCAAACTATAGAAACCCGTTATGACGTAGAATGTGCATACTTTGTTGATTCCATTTATGAAATAAAACACATTTTCTAAAAACTCGTGTTTTTTAAGAAATCATGTAAACCTTCTAGAAGCTGTGATTTTAAAAAACGGGGGAAGTAAGATTTTCTTATTTCCAAACGCATTTGCAAACTATAGAAAGTCATTATGACGTAGAATGTGCATACTTTGTAGATTCCATTGATGAAATAAAACACATTTTCTAAAAACTCGTGTTTTTTACGAAATCATGTAAACTTTCTAGAAGCTGTGATTTTAAAAAACGGTGGAAGTAAGCTTTTCTTATCTCCGGACGCATGCGCAAACTATAGAAAGTCGTTATGACGTAGAATGTGCATCCTTTGTAGATTCCATTTATCAAATGAAACACATTTTCTAAAAACTCGTGTTTTTTACGAAATCATATAAACCTTCTAGAAGCTGTGATTTTACAAAACGGTGGAAGTAAGCTTTTCTTATTTCCGGACGCATGCATAAACATTAGAAAGTCGTTATGACGTAGAATGTACATACTTTGTTGATTCCATTTATGAAATAAAACACATTTTCTAAAAACTCATGTTTTTTAAGAAATCATGTAAACCTTCTAGAAGCTGTGATTTTAAAAAACGGTGGAAGTAAGATTTTCTTATATCCAAACGCATGCTCAAACTATAGAAAGTCGTTATGACGTAGAATGTGCATACTTTGTTGATTCCATTTATGAAATAAAACACATTTTCTAAAAACTCGTGTTTTTTAAGAAATCATGTAAACCTTCTAGAACCTTTGATTTTAAAAAACGGGGGAAGTAAGCTTTTCTTATTTCCGGACGCATGCGCAAACTATAGAAAGTCGTTTTGATGTAGAATGTGCATACTTTGTAGATTCCATTTATGAAATAAAACACATTTTCAAAAAACTCATGTTTTTTACGAAATCATGTAAACCTTCTAGAAGCTGTGATTTTAAAAAACGGGGGTAGTAAGCTTTTCTTTTCTCCGGACGCATGCGCAAACTATAGAAAGTTGTTATGACATAGAATGTGCATACTTTGTAGATTCCGTTTATGAAATAAAACACATTTTCTAAAAACTCGTGTTTTTTACGAAATCATGTAAACCTTCTAGAAGCTGTGATTTTAAAAAACGGTGGAAGTAAGCTTTTCTTATTTCCAAACGCATGCGCAAGGTATAGAAAGTCGTTATGACGTAGAATGTGCATACTTTGTTGATTCCATTTATGAAATAAAACACATTTTCTAAAACCCGTGTTTTTTACGAAATCATGTAAACCTTCTAGAAGCTGTGATTTAAAAAAACGGGGGAATTAAGTGTTTCTTATTTCCGGAGGCATGCGCAAACTATAGAAAGTCATTATGACGTAGAATGTGCATACTTTGTAGATTCCATTTATCAAATAAAACACATTTTCTAAAAAATCGTGTTTTTTACGAACTCATGTAAACCTTCTAGAAGCTGTGATTTTAAATAACGGTGGAAGTAAGCTTTTCTTATTTCTAGACGAATGCACAAACTATAGAAAGTCGTTATGATGTAGAATGTGCATACTTTGTTGATTCCATTTATGAAATAAAACACATTTTCTAAAAACTCGTGTTTTTTAAGAAATCATGTAAACCTTCTAGAAGTTGTGATTTTAAAAAACGGGAGAAATAAGCTTTTCTTCTTTCCAAACGCATGCGCAAACTATAGAAAGTCGTTGACATAGAATGTGCATACTTTTTTTATTCCATTTATGAAATAAACACATTTTCTAAAAACTCGTGTTTTTTAAGAAATCATGTAAACCTTCTAGAAGCTGTGAGTTTAAAAAACGGGAGAAGTAAGCTTTTCTTATTTCCAGACGCATGCGCAAACTATAGAAAGTTGTTATGACATAGAATGTGCATACTTTGTAGATTCCGTTTATGAAATAAAACACATTTTCTAAAAACTCGTGTTTTTTACGAAATCATGTAAACCTTCTAGAAGCTGTGATTTTAAAAAACGGTGGAAGTAAGCTTTTCTTATTTCCAAACGCATGCGCAAGGTATAGAAAGTCGTTATGACGTAGAATGTGCATACTTTGTTGATTCCATTTATGAAATAAAACACATTTTCTAAAAACTCGTGTTTTTTACGAAATCATGTAAACCTTGTAGAAGCTGTCATTTAAAAAAACGGAGGAATTAAGTGTTTCTTATTTCCAGAGGCATGCGGAAACTATAGAAAGTCGTTATGACGTAGAATATGCATACTTTGTGGATTCCATTTATGAAATAAAACACGTTTTGTAAAAACTCGTGTTTTTTACGAAATCATGTAAACCTTCTAGAAGCTGTGATTTTAAATAACGGTGGAAGTAAGCTTTTCTTATTTCTAGACGAATGCACAAACTATAGAAAGTCGTTATGATATAGAATGTGCATACTTTGTTGATTCCATTTATGAAATAAAACACATTTTCTAAAAACTCGTGTTTTTTAAGAAATCATGTAAACCTTCTAGAAGTTGTGATTTTAAAAAACGGGAGAAATAAGCTTTTCTTCTTTCCAAACGCATGCGCAAACTATAGAAAGTCGTTGACATAGAATGTGCATACTTTGTTGATTCCATTTATGAAATAAAACACATTTTCTAAAAACTCCTGTTTTTTAAGAAATCATGTAAACCTTCTAGAAGCTGTGATTTTAAAAAACGGGGGAAGTAATCTTTTCTTATTTCCGAACGAATGCGTAAACTATAGAAAGTCGTTATGACGTAGAATGTGCATACTTTGTTGATTCCATTTATGAAATAAAACACATTTTCTAAAAACTCGCGTTTTTTAAGAAATCATGTAAACCTTCTAGAAGCTGTGAGTTTAAAAAACGGGGGAAGTAAGCTTTTCTTATTTCCGGACGCATGCGCAAACTATAGGAATTCGTTATGACATAGAATGTGCATACTTTGTTGATTCCATTTATGAAATAAAACACATTTTCTAAAAACTCGTGTTTTTTAAGAAAACATGTAAACCTTCTAGAAGCTGTGAGTTTAAAAAACGGGAGAAGTAAGCTTTTCTTATTTCCGGACGCATGCGCAAACTATAGAAAGTTGTTATGACATAGAATGTGCATACTTTGTAGATTCCGTTTATGAAATAAAACACATTTTCTAAAAACTCGTGTTTTTTACGAAATCATGTAAACCTTCCAGAAGCTGTGATTTTAAAAAACGGTGGAAGTAAGCTTTTCTTATTTCCAAACGCATGCGCAAGGTATAGAAAGTCGTTATGACGTAGAATGTGCGTACTTTGTTGATTCCATTTATGAAATAAAACACATTTTCTAAAAACTCATGTTTTTTACGAAATCATGTAAACCTTCTAGAAGCTGTGATTTAAAAAAACGGGGGAATTAAGTGTTTCTTATTTCCGGAGGCATGCGCAAACTATAGAAATTCATTATGACGTAGAATGTGCATACTTTGTAGATTCCATTTATCAAATAAAACACATTTTCTAAAAAATCGTGTTTTTTACGAACTCATGTAAACCTTCTAGAAGCTGTGATTTTAAATAACGGTGGAAGTAAGCTTTTCTTATTTCTAGACGAATGCACAAACTATAGAAAGTCGTTATGATGTAGAATGTGCATACTTTGTTGATTCCATTTATGAAATAAAACACATTTTCTAAAAACTCGTGTTTTTTAAGAAATCATGTAAACCTTCTAGAAGTTGTGATTTTAAAAAACGGGAGAAAAAAGCTTTTCTTCTTTCCAAACGCATGCGCAAACTATAGAAAGTCGTTGACATAGAATGTGCATACTTTTTTGATTCCATTTATGAAATAAAACACATTTTCTAAAAAATCGTGTTTTTTAAGAAATCATGTAAACCTTCTAGAAGCTGTGAGTTTAAAAAACGGGAGAAGTAAGCTTTTCTTATTTCCAGACGCATGCGCAAACTATAGAATGTTGTTATGACATAGAATGTGCATACTTTGTAGATTCCGTTTATGAAATAAAACACATTTTCTAAAAACTCGTGTTTTTTACGAAATCATGTAAACCTTCTAGAAGCTGTGATTTTAAAAAACGGTGGAAGTAAGCTTTTCTTATTTCCAAACGCATGCGCAAGGTATAGAAAGTCCTTATGACGTAGAATGTGCATACTTTGTTGATTCCATTTATGAAATAAAACACATTTTCTAAAAACTCGTGTTTTTTACGAAATCATGTAAACCTTGTAGAAGCTGTCATTTAAAAAAACGGGGGAATTAAGTGTTTCTTATTTCCAGAGGCATGCGGAAACTATAGAAAGTCGTTATGACGTAGAATATGCATACTTTGTAGATTCCATTTATGAAATAAAACACGTTTTGTAAAAACTCGTGTTTTTTACGAAATCATGTAAACCTTCTAGAAGCTGTGATTTTAAATAACGGTGGAAGTAAGCTTTTCTTATTTCTAGACGAATGCACAAACTATAGAAAGTCGTTATGATATAGAATGTGCATACTTTGTTGATTCCATTTATGAAATAAAACACATTTTCTAAAAACTCGTGTTTTTTAAGAAATCATGTAAACCTTCTAGAAGTTGTGATTTTAAAAAACGGGGGAAATGAGCTTTTCTTCTTTCCAAACGCATGCGCAAACTATAGAAAGTCGTTGACATAGAATGTGCATACTTTGTTGATTCCATTTATGAAATAAAACACATTTTCTAAAAACTCCTTTTTTTTAAGAAATCATGTAAACCTTCTAGAAGCTGTGATTTTAAAAAACGGGGGAAGTAATCTTTTCTTTTTTCCGGACACATGCGCAAACTATAGAAAGTCGTTATGAGGTATAATGTGCATACTTTGTTGATTCCATTTATGAAATAAAACACATTTTCTAAAAACTCGTGTTTTTTAAGAAATCATGTAAACCTTCTAGAAGCTGTGAGTTTAAAAAACGGGAGAAGTAAGCTTTTCTTATTTCCGGACGCATGCGCAAACTATAGAAAGTCGTTATGACATAGAATGTGCATACTTTGTAGATTCCATTTATGAAATAAAACACATTTTCTAAAAACTCGTGTTTTTTACGAAATCATGTAAACCTTCTAGAAGCTGTGATTTTAAAAAATGGTGGAATTAAGCTTTTATTATTTCCGAAAGAATGCGCAAACTATAGAAGGTCGGTATGATGTAGAATGTGCATAATTTGTTGATTCCATTTATGAAATAAAACACATTTTCTAGGAACTAGTGTTTTTTAAGAAATCATGTAAACCCTCTAGAAGCTGTGATTTTGAAAAACGGTGGAAGTAAGCTTTTCTTATTTCTGCACGAATGTGAAAACTATAGAAATTCGTTATGACGTAGAATGTGCATACTTTGTTGATTCCATTTATGAAATAAAACACATTTTCTAAAAACTCGTGTTTTTTAAGAAATCATGTAAATCTTCTAGAAACTGTGATTTTAAAAAACAGTGGATGTAAGCTTTTCTTATTTCCGAACGCATGTGCAAACTATAGAAAGTCGTTATGACGTAGAATGTGCATACTTTGTTGATTCCATTTATGAAATAAAACACATTTTCTCGAAACTCATGTTTTTTAAGAAATCATGTAAACCTTCTAGAAGGTGTGATTTTAAAAAACGGGGGAAGTAAGCTTTTCTTATTTCCGAACGCATGCGCAAACTATAGAAAGTCGTTATGATGTAGAATGTGCATACTTTGTAGATTCCATTTATGAATTAAAACACATTTTCTAAAAACTTGTGTTTTTTAAGAAATCATGTAAACCTTTTAGAAGCTGTGATTTTAAAAAACGTGGGAAGTAAGCTTTTCTTATTTCCAAACGCATGCGCAAACTATAGAAAGTCGTTATGATGTAGAATGTGCATACTTTGTAGATTCCATTTATGAATTAAAACACATTTTCTAAAAACTTGTGTTTTTTAAGAAATCATGTAAACCTTCTAGAATCTGTGATTTTAAAAAACGGGGGAAGTAAGCTTTTCTTATTTCCAAACGCATGCGCAAAGTATAGAAAGTCGTTATGACGTAGAATGTGCATACTTTGTTGATTCCATTTATGAAATAAAGCACATTTTCTAAAAACTCGTGCTTTTTAAGAAATCATGTAAACCTTCTAGAAGCTGTGATTTTAAAAAAAGGGGGAAGTAAGCTTTTCTTATTTCCAAACGCATGCGCAAAGTATAGAAAGTCGTTATGACGTAGAATGTGCATACTTTGTAGATTCCATTTATGAAATAAAACACATTTTCTAAAAACTCGTGTTTTTTAAGAAATCATGCAAACCTTCTAGAAGCTGTGATTTTAAAAAACGGGGGAAGTAAGATTTTCTTATTTCCAGACGCATGCGCAAACTATAGAAAGTCGTTATGACGTAGAATGTGCATACTTTGTAGATTGGAATTATGAAATAAAACACATTTTCTAAAAACTCGTGTTTTTTACGAAATCATGTAAACCTTCTAGAAGCTGTGATTTTAATAAACGGTGGAAGTATGCTTTTCTTATTTCCGGACGAATGCACAAACTATAGAAAGTCGTTATGACGTAGAATGTGCATACTTTGTTTATTCCATTAATGACATAAAACACATTTTCTAAAAACTGGTGTTTTTTAAGGAATCATGTAAACCTTCTAGAAGCTGTGATTTTAAAAAATGGTGGAAGTAAGCTTTTCTTATTTCCGGACGCATGCGCAAACTATAGAAAGTCATTATGACGTAGAATTTGCATACTTTGTTGATTCCATTTAAGAAATAAAACACATTTTCTAAAAACTATTGTTTTTTAAGAAATCGTGTAAACCTTCTAGAAGCTGTGATGTTAAAAAACGGGGCAAGTAAGCTTTTCTTATTTCCGAACGCATGTGCAAACTATAGAAAGTCATTATGACATAGAATGTGCATACTTTGTAGATTCCATTTATGAAATAAAACACATTTTCTAAAAACTCGTGTTTTTTAAGAAATCATGTAAACCTTCTAGAAGCTGTGATTTTAAAAAACGGGGGAAGTAAGCTTTTCTTATTTCCGGACGCATGCGCAAACTATAGAAAGTCGTTATGACGTAGAATGTGCATACTTTGTAGATTCCATTTATGAAATAAAACACATTTTCTAAAAACTCGTGTTTTTTAAGAAATGATGTAAACCTTCTAGAAGCTGTGATTTTAAAAAACGGTGGAGGTAAGATTTTCATATTTCCGAACGAATGCGCAAACTATAGAAAGTCGTTATGACGTAGAATGTGCATACTTTGTTGATTCCATTTACGAAATAAAACAAATTTTCTAAAAACTCCTGTTTTATAAGAAATCATGTAAACCTTCTAGAAGCTGTGATTTTAAAAAACTAGAGAAGTAAGCTTTTCTTATTTCCGGACGCATGCGCAAACTATAGAAAGTCGTTATGACGTAGAATGTGCATACTTTGTAGATTCCATTGATGAAATAAAGCACATTTTCTAAAAACTCGTGTTTTTTACGAAATCATGTAAACCTTCTAGAAGCTGTGATTTTAAAAAACTGTGGGAGTAAGCTTTTCTTATTTCCAAACGCATGCACAAACTATAGAAAGTCGTTATGACGTAGAATGTGCATACTTTGTTGATTCCATTTATGAAATAAAACACATTTTCTATAAACTCGTGTTTTTTACGAAATCATGTAAACCTTCTAGAAGCTGTGATTTTAAAAAACGGTGGAAGTAAGCTTTTCTTATTTCCGGACGAATGCGCAAACTATAGAAAGTCGTTACGATGTAGAATGTGCTTAATTTGTTGATTCCATTTAAGAAATAAAACACATTTTCTAAAAACTCGTGTTTTTTAAGAAATCATGTAAACCTTCTAGAAGCTGTGAGTTTAAAAAACGGGAGAAGTAAGATTTTCTTATTTCCGGACGCATGCGCAAACTATAGAAAGTCGTTATGACATAGAATGTGCATACTTTGTAGATTCCATTTATGGAATAAAACACATTTTCTAAAAACTTGTATTTTTTACGAAATCATGTAAACCTTCTAGAAGCTGTGATTTTAAAAAACGGTGGAAGTAAGCTTTTCTTATTTTCAAAGGTATGCGCAAACTATAGAAATTCGTTATGACCTAGAATGTGCATACTTTGTTGATTCCATTTATGAAATAAAACACATTTTCTAAAAACTCATGTTTTTTACGAAATCATGTAAACCTTCTAGAAGTTGTGATTTTACAAAACTGTGGAAGTAAGCTTTTCTTATCTCCGGACGCATGCGCAAACTATAGAAAGTCGTTATGACGTAGAATGTGCATACTTTGTAGATTCCATTTATCAAATAAAACACATTTTCTAAAAACTCGTGTTTTTTACGAAATCATGTAAACCTTCTAGAAGTTGTGATTTTAAAAAACGGTGGAAGTAAGCTTTTCTTATTTCCGAACGAATGCGTAAACTATAGAAAGTCGTTATGACGTAGAATGTGCATACTTTGTTGATTCAATTTATGAAATAAAACACATTTTCTAAAAACTCATGTTTTTTAAGAAATCATGTAAACCTTCTAGAAGCTGTGATTTTAAAAAACGGTGGAAGTAAGCTATTCTTATTTCCGGACGCATGCGCAAACTATAGAAAGTCGTTATGACGTAGAATGTGCATACTTTGTTGATTCCATTTTTGAAATAAAACACATTTTCTAAAAAATCGTGTTTTGTAAGAAATCATGTAAACCTTCTAGAAGCTGTGATTTTAAAAAATGGGGGAAGTAAGTTTTTCTTATTTCCAAATGCATTAACAAACTATAGAAAGTCGTTATGACGTAGAATGTGCTTACTTTGTTGATTCCATTTATGAAATAAAACACATTTTCTAAAAACTCATGTTTTTTAAGAAATCATGTAAATCTTCTAGAAGCTGTGATTTTAAAAAACGGTGGAAGTAAGATTTTCTTATTTCTGGACGCATGCACAAACTATAGAAAGTCGTTACGATGTAGAATGTGCATAATTTGTTGATTGCATTTATGAAATAAAGCACATTTTCTAAAAACTCGTGTTTTTTACGAAATCATGTAAACCTTCTAGAAGCTGTGATTTTAAAAAACGGTGGAAGTAAGCTTTTCTTATTTCCGGACGCATGCGCAAACTATAGAAATTCGTTATGACGTAGAATGTGCATACTTTGTTGATTCCATTTATGAAATAAAACACATTTTCTAAAAACTCGTGTTTTTTAAGAAATCATGTAAACCTTCTAGACGCTGTGATTTTAAAAAATGGGGAAGTAAGCTTTTCTTGTTTCCAAACGCATGCGCAAACTATAGAAAGTCGTTATGACGTAAAATGTGCATACTTTGTTGATTCCATTTATGAAATAAAACACATTTTCTAAAAACTCGTGTTTTTTAAGAAATCATGTAAACCTTCTAGAAGCTGTGAGTTTAAAAACCGGGAGAAGTAAGCTTCTCTTATTTACGGACGCATGCACAAACTATAGAAAGTCGTTATGACATAGAATGTGCATACTTTGTAGATTCCATTTATGAAATAAAACACATTTTCTAAAAACTCGTGTTTTTTACGAAATCATGTAAACCTTCTAGACGCTGTGATTTTAAAAAACGTTGGAAGTAAGCTTTACTTATTTCCAAACGCATGCGCGAACTATAGAAAGTCTTTATGACGTAGAATGTGCATACTTTGTTGATTCCATTTATGAAATAAAACACATTTTCTAAAAACTCGTGTTTTTACGAAATCATGTAAACCTTCTAGAAGCTGTGATTTCAAAAAACGGGGGAAGTAAATGTTTTTATTTCCGGAGGCATGCGCAAACTATAGAAAGTCGTTATGACGTAGAATGTGCATACTTTGGAGATTCCATTTATCAAATAAAACACATTTTCTAAAAACTCGTGTTTTTTACGAAATCATGTAAACCTTCGAGAAGCTGTGATTTTAAAAAACGGTGGTAGTAAGCTTTTCATATTTCCGGACGCATGCGCAAACTATAGAAAGTTGTTATGACGTAGAATGTGCATACTTTGTAGATTCCATTTATGAAATAAAACACATTTTCTAAAAACTTGTGTTTTTAACGAAATCATGTAAACCTTCTAGAAGCTGTGATTTTAAAAAACGGTGGTATTAAGCTTTTCATATTTCCGGACGCATGCGCAAACTATAGAAAGTTGTTCTGACGTAGAATGTGCATACTTTGTAGATTCCATTTATGAAATAAAACACATTTTCTAAAAACTCGTGTTTTTAACGAAATGATGTAAACCTTCTAGAAGCTGTGATTTAAAAAAACGGTGGAAGTAAGCTTTTCTTGTTTCCAGACGAATGCCCAAACTATAGAATGTCGTTATGACATAGAATGTGCATACTTTGTTGATTCCATTTATGAAATAAAACACATTTTCTAAAAACTCATGTTTTTTAAGAAATCATGTAAACCTTCTAGAAGCTGTGATTTTAAAAAACGGGGGAAGTAAGCTTTTTTTATTTCCAAACGCATGCGCAAACTATAGAAAGTCGTTATGATGCAGAATGTGCATACTTTGTTGATTCTATTTATGAAATAAAACACATTTTCTAAAAACTCGTGTTTTTTACAAAATCATGTAAACCTTCTAGAAGCTGTGATTTTGAAAAACGGTGGAAGTAAGCTTTTCTTATTTCCGGACGCATGCGCAAACAATAGAAAGTCGTTATGACTTAGAATGTGCATACTTTGTAAATTCCATTTATGAAATAAAACACGTTTTCTAAAAACTCATGTTTTTTACCTAATCATGTAAACCTTCTAGAAGCTGTGATTTTAAAAAATGGTGGAAGTAAGCTTTTCTTATTTCCAGCCGCATGCGCAAACTATAGAAAGTCGTTATGACGTAGAATGTGCATACTTTGTTGATTCCATTTATTTAATAAAACACATTTTCTAAAAACTCCTGTTTTTTAAGAAATCATGTAAAGATTCTAGAAGCTGTGATTTTAAAAAGCGGGGGAAGTAAGCTTTTCTTATTTCCAAACGCATGCACAAAAAATAGAAAGTCGTTATGACGTAGAATGTGCATACTTTGTTGATTCCATTTATGAAATAAAACACATTTTCTAAAAAGTCGTGTTTTTTAAGAAATCATGTAAACCTTCTAGAAGCTGTGATTTTAAAAAACGGGGGAAGTAAGCTTTTCTTATTTACAAACGCATGCGCAAACTATAGAAAGTCGTTATGATGTAGAATGTGCATACTTTGTAGATTCCATTTATGAAATAAAACACATTTTCTAAAAACTCGCGTTTTTTAAGAAATCATGTAAACCTTCTAAAAGCTGTGATTTTAAAAAATGGGGGAAGTAAGGTTTTCTTATTTCCGGACACATGCGCAAACTATAGAAATTCGTTATGACATAGAATGTGCATACTTTGTAGATTCCATTTATGAAATAAAACACATTTTCTAAAAACTCGTGTTTTTTAAGAAATCAAGTAAACCTTCTAGAAGCTGTGATTTTAAAAAACGGGGGAAGTAAACTTTTCTTATTTCCGGACGCATGCGCAAACTATAGAAAGTCATTATGACGTAGAATGTGCATACTTTGTTGATTCCATTTATGAAATAAAACACATTTTCTTGATACTTGTGTTTTTTAAGAAATCATGTAAACCTTCTAGAAGCTGTGATTTTAAAAAACGGTGGAAGTAAGTTTTTCTTATTTCCGGACGCATGCGCAAACTATAAAAAGTCGTTACGACGTAGAATGTGCATAATTTGTTGATTCCATTTATGAAATAAAAAACATTTTCTAAAAACTCGTGTTTTTTACGAAATCATGTAAATCTTCTAGAAGCTGTAATTTTAAAAAACGGTGGAAGTAAGCTTTTCTTATTTCCGGACGCATGCGCAAACAATAGAAAGTCGTTATGATGTAGAATGTGCATACTTTGTTGATTCCATTTATGCTATAAAACACATTTTCTACAAACTCGTGTTTTTTACGAAATCATGTAAACCTTATAGAAGCTGTGATTTTAAAAAACGGTGGAATTAAGCTTTTCTTATTTCTGGACGAATGCGCAAACTATAGAAAGTCGTTATGATGTAGAATGTGCATAATTTGTTGATTCCATTTATGAAATAAAACACATTTCCTAGAAATTTGTGTTTTTTAAGAAATCATGTAAACCTTCTAGAAGCTGTGATTTTAAAAAACGGGAGAAGTAAGCTTTTCTTATTTCCGGACGCATGCGCAAACTATAGAAAGTCGTTATGACGTAGAATGTGCATACTTTGTTGATTCCATTTATGAAATAAAACACATTTTCTAAAAACTCGTGTTTTGTAAGAAATCATGTAAACCTTCTAGAAGCTGTGATTTTAAAAAACGGTGGAAGTAAGTTTTTCTTATTTCCGGACACATGCGCAAACTATAGAACGTCGTTATGATGTAGAATGTGCATACTTTGTAGATTCCATTTATGACATAAAGCACATTTTCTAAAAACTCGTGTTTTTTACGAAATCATGTAAACCTTCTAGAAGCTGTGATTTTAAAAAACGGTGGAAGTAATCTTTTCTTATTTCTGGACGCATGCACAAACTATAGAAAGTCGTTATGACGTAGAATGTGCATACTTTGTAGATTCCATTTATGAAATAAAACACATTTTCTAAAAACTCGTGTTTTTTGCAAAATCATGTAAACCTTCTAGAAGCTGTGATTTTGAAAAACGGTGGAAGTAAGCTTTTCTTATTTCCGGACGCATGCGCAAACAATAGAAAGTCGTTATGACGTAGAATGTGCATACTTTGTAAATTCCATTTATGAAATAAAACACGTTTTCTAAAAACTCATGTTTTTTACCTAATCATGTAAACCTTCTAGAAGCTGTGATTTTAAAAAATGGTGGAAGTAAGCTTTTCTTATTTCCGGCCGCATGCGCAAACTATAGAAAGTCGTTATGACGTAGAATGTGCATACTTTGTTGATTCCATTTATTTAATAAAACACATTTTCTAAAAACTCCTGTTTTTTAAGAAATCATGTAAAGATTCTAGAAGCTGTGATTTTAAAAAACGGGGGAAGTAAGCTTTTCTTATTTCCAAACGCATGCACAAAAAATAGAAAGTCGTTATGACGTAGAATGTGCATACTTTGTTGATTCCATTTATGAAATAAAACACATTTTCTAAAAAGTTGTGTTTTTTTAAGAAATCATGTAAACCTTCTAGAAGCTGTGATTTTAAAAAACGGGGGGAAGTAGGCTTTTCTTATTTACAAACGCATGCGCAAACTATAGAAAGTCGTTATGATGTAGAATGTGCATACTTTGTAGATTCCATTTATGAAATAAAACACATTTTCTAAAAACTCGCGTTTTTTATGAAATCATGTAAACCTTCTAAAAGCTGTGATTTTAAAAAATGGGGGAAGTAAGGTTTTCTTATTTCCGGACACATGCGCAAACTATAGAAAGTCGTTATGACATAGAATGTGCATACTTTGTAGATTCCATTGATGAAATAAAACACATTTTCTAAAAACTCGTGTTTTTTAAGAAATCAAGTAAACCTTCTAGAAGCTGTGATTTTAAAAAACGGGGGAAGTAAACTTTTCTTATTTCTTGACGCATGCGCAAACTATAGAAAGTCATTATGACGTAGAATGTGCATACTTTGTTGATTCCATTTATGAAATAAAACACATTTTCTAGAAACTTGTGTTTTTTAAGAAATCATGTAAACCTTCTAGAAGCTGTGATTTTAAAAAACGGTGGAAGTAAGTTTTTCTTATTTCCGGACGCATGCGCAAACTATAAAAAGTCGTTACGACGTAGAATGTGCAGAATTTGTTGATTCCATTTATGAAATAAAAAACATTTTCTAAAAACTCGTGTTTTTTAAGAAATCATGTCAACCTTCTAGAAGCTGTGATTTTAAAAAATGGGGGAAGTAAGCTTTTTTTATTTCCAAACCCATGCACAAACTATAGAAAGTCGTTATGACGTAGAATGTGCATTATTTGTTGATTCCATTTATGAAATAAAACACATTTTCTAATAACTCGTGTTTTTTAAGAAATCATGTAAACCTTGTAGAAGCTGTGATTTTAAAAAACGGTGGAAGTAAGCTTTTCTTATTTCCAGACGCATGCGGAAACTATAGAAAGTCGTTATGACGTAGAATGTGCATACTTTGTTGATTCCATTTATGAAATAAAACACATTTTCTAAAAACTCGTGTTTTTTACGAAATCATGTAAATCTTCTAGAAGCTGTGATTTTAAAAAACGGGGGAAGTAAGCTTTTCTTATTTCCGGACGCATGCGCAAACTATAGAAAGTCGTTATGACGTAGAATGTGCATACTTTGTTGATTACATTTATGAAATAAAACACATTTTCTAAAAGCTCGTGTTTTTTAAGAAATCATGTAAACATTCTAGAAGCTGTGATTTTAAAAAACGGTGGAAGTAAGCTTTTCTTATTTCCGGACGCATGCACAAACTATAGAAAGTCGTTATGACGTAGAATGTGCATACTTTGTTGATTCCTTTTATGAAATAAAACACATTTTCTAAAAAATCGTGTTTTTTTAAGAAATCATGTAAACCTTATAGATGCTGTGATTTTAAAAAATGGGGGAAGTAAGCTTTTTCTTATTTCGAAACCCATGTACAAACTATAGAAATTCGTTATGACGTAGAATGTGCATACTTTGTAGATTCCATTTATGAAATAAATTTTTTTTTCTAAAAACTCGTGTTTTTTACGAAATCATGTAAACCTTCTAGAAGCTGTGATTTTAAAAAACGGTGGAAGTAAGCTTTTCTTATTTCTGGACGCATGTGCAAACAATAGAAAGTCGTTATGACGTAGAATGTGCATACTTTGTAGATTTCATTTATGAAATAAAACACATTTTCTAAAAACTCATGTTTTTTACGTAATCATGTAAACCTTGTAGAAGCTGTGATTTTAAAAAACGGTGGAAGTTAGCTTTTCTTATTTCCGGATGCATGTGCAAACTATAGAAAGTCATTATGACGTAGAATGTGCATACTTTATTTATTCCATTTATGAAATAAAAAACATTTTCTAAAAACTCGTGTTTTTTAAGAAATCATGTAAACCTTCTAGAAGCTGTGATTTTAAAAAATGGGGGAAGTAAGCTTTTCTTATTTCCAAACGAATGCGCAAACTGTAGAAAGTCGTTATGACGTAGAATGTGTATACTTTGTTGATTTCATTTATTTAATAAAACACTTTTTCTAAAAACTCGTGTTTTTTAAGAAATCATGTAAACCTTCTAGTAGCTGTGATTTTAAAAAACGGGGGAAGTAAACTTTTCTTATTTCCGGATGCATGCGCAAACAATAGAAAGTCGTTATGACGTAGAATGTGCATACTTTGTTGATTCCATTTATGAAATAAAACACATTTTCTAAAAACTCGTGTTTTTTAAGAAATAATGTAAACCTTCTAGAAGCTGTGATTTTAAAAAACGGTGGAAGTAGGCTTTTCTTATTTCCGGAGACATGCGCAAACTATAGAAAGTCGTTATGATGTAGAATATGCATACTTTGTAGATTCCATTTATGAAATAAAACACATTTTCTAAAAACTTGTGTTTTTTACGACATCATGTAAACCATCTAGAAGCCGTGATTTTAAAAAAATGGCGGATGTAAGCGTTTCTTATTTCCGGACGCATGCACAAACTATAGAAAGTCGTTATGACATAGAATGTGCATACTTTGTAGATTTCATTTATGAAATAAAACACATTCTCTAAAAACTCGTGTTTTTTACGTAATCATGTAAACCTTCTAGAAGCTGTGATTTTAAAAAATGGTGGAAGTAAGCTTTTCTTATTTCTGGCTGCATGCGCAAAGTATAGAAAGTCGTTATGACATAGAATGTGCATACTTTGTTGATTCCATTTATGAAATAAAACACATTTTCTAAAAACTCGTGTTTTTTAAGAAATCATGTAAACCTTCTAGAAGCTGTGATTTTAAAAAACGGGGGAAGTAAGCTTTTCTTATTTCCGAACGCATGCGCAAACTATAGAAAGTCGTTATGACGTAGAATGTGCATACTTCGTTGATTACATTTATGAAATAAAACACATTTTCGAATAGCTCATGTTTTTTAAGAAATCATGTAAACCTTATAGAAGCTGTGATTTTAAAAAATGGGGGGAAGTAAGCTTTTCTTATTTCCAAACCCATGCACAAACTATAGAAATACGTTATGACGTAGAATGTGCATACTTTGTTGATTCCATTTATGAAATAAAACACATTTTCTAAAAATTCGTGTTTTTTAAGAAATCATGTAAACCTTCTAGAAGCTGTGATTTTAAAAAACGGTGGGAAGTAAGCTTTTCTTATTTCGGACGCATGCGGTAAACTATAGAAATTCGTTATGACGTAGAATGTGCATACTTTGTTGATTCCATTTATGAAATAAAACACATTTTCTAAAAACTCGTGTTTTTTAAGAAATCATGTAAACCTTCTAGAAGCTATGATTTTAAAAAACGGGGGAAGTATGCTTTTCTTATTTCAAAACGCATGCGCAAACTATAGAAAGTCGTTATGACGTAGAATGTGCATACTTTCTTGATTCCATTTATGAAATAAAACACATTTTCTAAAAACTCGTGTTTTTGAAGAAATCATGTAAACCTTTTAGAAGCTGTGATTTTAAAAAATGGGGGAAGTAAGGTTTTCTTATTTCTGGACACATGCGCAAACTATAGAAAGTCGTTATGCCGTAGAATTTGCATACTTTGTAGATTCCATTTATGAAATAAAACACATTTTCTAAAAACTTGTGTTTTTTACGACATCATGTAAACATTCTAGAAGCTGTGATTTTAAAAAACGGTGGAAGTAAGCTTTTCTTATTTCCGGACGCATGCACAGACTATAGAAAGTCGTTATGACCTAGAATGTGCATACTTTGTAGATTCCATTTATGAAATAAAACACATTTTCTAAAAACTTGTGTTTTTTACGACATCATGTAAACATTCTAGAAGTTGTGATTTTAAAAAACGCTGGAAGTAAGCTTTTCTTATTTCCGGACGCATGCACAAACTATAGAAAGTCGCTATGATGTAGAATGTGCATACTTTGTAGATTCCATTTGTGAAATAAAACACATTTTCTAAGAACTCGAGTTTTTTACGTAATCATGTAAACCTTCTAGAAGCTGTGATTTTAAAAAATGGTGGAAGTAAGCTTTTCTTATTTTCGGACGCATGCGCAAACTATAGAAAGTCGTTATGACGTAGAATGTGCATACTTTGTTGATTCCATTTATGAAATAAAACACATTTTCTAAAAACTCATCTTTTTTAAGAGATCATGTAAACCTTCTAGAATATGTGATTTTAAAAAAAGGGGGAAGTAATCTTTTCTTATTTCCAAATGCATGCGCAAACTATAGAAAGTCGTTAGGACGTAGAATGTGATACTTTGTTGATTCCATTTATGAAATAAAACACATTTTCTAAAAACTCGTGTTTTTTAAGAAATCATGTAAACCTTCTTGAAGCTGTGATTTTAAAAAACGGGGGAAGTAAGCTTTTCTTATTTCCAGACGCATGCGCAACCTATAGAAAGTCGTTATGACGTAGAATGTGCATACTTCGTAGATTCCATTTATGAAATAAAACACATTTTCTAAAAACTCGTGTTTTTTACGAAATCATGTAAACCTTCTAGAAGCTGTGATTTTAAAAAACTGTGGAAGCAAGCCTTTCTTATTTACGGACGTATGCACAAACTATAGAAATTCGTTATGACGTAGAATGTGCATACTTTGTTGATTCCAATTATGAAATAAAACACATTTTCTAAAAAATCATGTTTTTTAAGAAATCATGTAAACCTTCTAGAAGCTGTGATTTTAAAAAACGGGGGAAGTAAGCTTTTCTTATTTCCGGACGCATACGCAAACTATAGAAACTCGTTATGAAGTAGAATGTGCATACTTTGTAGATTCCATTTATGAAATAAAACACATTTTCTAAAAACTCGTGTTTTTTACGAAATCATGTAAACCTTCTAGAAGCTGTGATTTTAAAAAACGGTGGAAGTAAGCTTTTCTTATTTACGGACGCATGCGCAAACTATAGAAAGTCGTTATGACGTAGAATGTGCATACTTCGTTGATTCCATTTATGAAATGAAACACATTTTCTAAAAACTCGTGTTTTTTAAGTTATCATGTAAACCTTCTAGAAGCTGTGATTTTAAAAAACGGGGGAAGTAAGCTTTTCTTATTTACAAACGCATTCGCAAACTATAGAAAGTCGTTATGACGTAGAATGTGCATACTTTGTAGATTCCATTTATCAAATAAAACACATTTTCTAAAAACTCGTGTTTTTTACGAAAACATGTAAACCTTCTAGAAGCTGTGATTTTAAAAAACGGTGGAAGTAAGCCTTGATTATTTACGAACGCATGCGCAAACTATAGAAACTCATTATGACGTAGAATGTGCATACTTTGTAGATTCCATTTATCAAATAAAACACATTTTCTAAAAACTCGTGTTTTTTACGAAATCATGTAAACCTTCTAGAAGCTGTGATTTTAAAAAACTGGTGAAGTAAGCTTTTCTTATTTCCAGACGAATGCACACACTATAGAAAGTCGTTATGATGTAGAATGTGCATACTTTGTTGATTCCATTTATGAAATAAAAAACATTTTCTAAAAACTCGTGTTTTTTAAGAAATCATGTAAACCTTCTAGAAGCTATGATTTTAAAAAACGGTGGAAGTAAGCTTTTCTTATTTCCGAACGCGTGCGCAAAGTATAGAAAGTCGTTATGACGTAGAATGTGCATACTTTGTTGATTCCATTTATGAAATAAAACAAATTTTATAAAAACTCGTGTTTTTTAAGAAATCATGTAAACCTTCTAGAAGCTGTGATTTTAAAAAATGGGGGAAGTAAGCTTTTCTTATTTTCGGACGCATGCGCAAACTATAGAAAGTCGTTATGATGTACAATGTGCATACTTTGTAGATACCATTTATGAAATAAAGCACATTTTCTAAAAACTCATGTTTTTTAAGAAATCATGTAAACCTTCTAGAAGCTGTGATTTTAAAAAACGGTGGAAGTAAGCTTTTCTTATTTCCGGACGAATGCGCAAACTATAGAAAGTCATTATGATGTAGAATGTGCATAATTTGTTGATTCCATTTATGAAATAAAACACATTTTCTAAAAACTCGTGTTTTTTAAGAAATCATGTAAACCCTCTAGAAGCTGTGATTTTAAAAAACGGTGGAAGTAAGCTTTTCTTATTTCCGGACGCATGCAGAAACTATAGAAAGTCATTATGAAGTAGAATGTGCATATTTTGTTGATTCCATTTATGAAATAAAACACATTTTCTAAAAATGCTTGTTTTTTAACAAATCATGTAAACCTTCTAGAAGCTGTGATTTTAAAAAACAGGGGAAGTAAGCTTTTCTTATTTCCAAACGCATGCGCAAACTATAGAAAGTCGTTATGAAGTAGAATGTGCATACTTTTTTGATTCCATTTATGAAATAAAACACATTTTCTAAAAACTCGTGTTTTTTACGAAATCATGTAAACCTTCTAGAAGCTGTGATTTTAAAAAACGGTGGAAGTAAGCTTTTCTTATTTCCGGACGCATGCGGAAACTATAGAAAGTCGTTATGAAGTAGAATGTGCATAATTTGTTGATTCCATTTATGAAACAAAACACATTTTCTAAAAACTCGTGTTTTTTAAGAAATCATGTAAACCCTCTAGAAGCTGTGATTTTAAAAAACGGTGGAAGTAAGCTTTTCTTATTTCCGGACGCATGCGGAAACTATAGAAAGTCGTTATGAAGTAGAATGTGTATATTTTGTTGATTCCATTTATGAAATAAAACACATTTTCTAAAAATGCTTGTTTTTTAAGAAATCATGTAAACCTTCTAGAAGCTGTGATTTTAAAAAACAGGGGAAGTAAGGTTTTCTTATTTCCAAACGCATGCGCAAACTATAGAAAGTCGTTATGAAGTAGAATGTGCATACTTTGTTGATTCCATTTATGAAATAAAACACATTTTCTAAAAACTCGTGTTTTTTACAAAATCATGTAAACCTTCTAGAAGCTGTGATTTTAAAAAACGGTGGAAGTAAGCTTTTCTTATTTCCGGACACATGCGGAAACTATAGAAAGTCGTTATGATGTAGAATGTGCATAATTTGTTGATTCCATTTATGAAATAAAACACATTTTCTAAAAACTCGTGTTTTTTAAGAAATCATGTAAACCCTCTAGAAGCTGTGATTTTAAAAAACGGTGGAAGTAAGCTTTTCTTATTTCCGGACGCATGCGGAAACTATAGAAAGTCGTTATGATGTAGAATGTGCATAATTTGTTGATTCCATTTATGAAATAAAACACATTTTCTAAAAACTCGTGTTTTTTAAGAAATCATGTAAACCCTCTAGAAGCTGTGATTTTAAAAAACGGTGGAAGTAAGCTTTTCTTATTTCCGGACGCATGCGGAAACTATAGAAAGTCATTATGAAGTAGAATGTGCATATTTTGTTGATTCCATTTATGAAATAAAACACATTTTCTAAAAATGCTCGGTTTTTAAGAAATCATGTAAACCTTCTAGAAGCTGTGATTTTAAAAAACAGGGAAAGTAAGCTTTTCTTATTTCCGGACGCATGCACAAACTATAGAAAGTAGTTATGACGTAGAATGTGCATACTTTGTAGATTCCATTTATGAAATAAAACACATTTTCTAAAAACTCGTGTTTTTTACGAAACCATGTAAACCTTCTAGAAGCTGTGATTTTAAAAAACGGTGGAAGTAAGCTTTTCTTATTTCCGGACCCATGCGGAAACTATAGAAAGTCGTTATGAAGTAGAATGTGCATACTTTGTTGATTCAATTTATGAAATAAAACACATTTTCTAAAAACTCGTGTTTTTTAAGAAATCATGTAAACCCTCTAGAAGCTGCGATTTTAAAAAACGGGGGAAGTAAGCTTTTCTTATTTCCAAACGCATGCGCAAACTATAGAAATTCGCTATGACGTAGAATGTGCATACTTTGTTGATTCCATTGATGAAATAAAACACATTTTCTAAAAACTCGTGTTTTTTAAGAAATCATGTAAACCTTCTAGAAGCTATGATTTTAAAAAACGGGGGAAGTAAGCTTTTCTTATTTCCAAACGCAAGCGCAAACTATAGAAAGTCGTTATCACGTAGAATGTGCATACTTTGTAGATTCCACTTATGAAATAAAACACATTTTCTAAAAACTCATGTTTTTTACGAAATCATGTAAACCTTCTAGAAGCTGTGATTTTAAAAAACGATGGAAGTAAGCTTTTCTTATTTCCGGACGAATGCGCAAACCATAGAAAGTCGTTATGACGTAGAATGTGCATACTTTGTTGATTCCATTTATGAAATAAAACACATTTTCTAAAAACTCGTGTTTTTAAGAAATCATGTAAACCTCCTAGAAACTGTGATTTTAAAAAATGGTGGAAGTAAGCTTTTCTTATTTCTAGACGCATGCGCAAACTATAGAAAGTCGTTATGACGTAGAATGTGCATACTTTGTTGATTCCATTTACGAAATAAAACACATTTTCTAAAAAATCGTGTTTTTTAAGAAATCATGTAAACCTTCTAGAAGCTGTGATTTTAAAAAACGGGGGAAGTAAGCTTTTCTTATTTCCGGATGCATGCGCAAACTATAGTAAGTCGTTATGACGCAGAATGTGCATACTTTGTAGATTCCATTTATGAAATAAAGAACATTTTCTAAAAACTCGTGTTTTTTACGAAATCATGTAAACCTTCTAGAAGCTGTGATTTTAAAAAACGGTGGAAGTAAGCTTTTCTTATTTCCGGACGCATGCGCAAACTATAGAAAGTCGTTATTACGTAGAATGTGCAGACTTTGTTGATTCCATTTATGAAATAAAACAGATTTTCTAAAAACTCGTGTTTTTTAAGAAATCATGTAAACCTTCCAGAAGCTGTGATTTTAAAAAACGGTGGAAGTAAGCTTTTCTTATTTCCGAACGCATGCGCAAACTATAGAAAGTCGTTACGACGTAGAATCTGCATACTTTGTTGATTCCATTTATGAAATAAAACAAATTTTGTAAAAACTCGTGTTTTTTAAGAAATCATGTAAACCTTCTAGAAGCTGTGATTTTAAAAAACGGGGGAAGTAAGCTTTTCTTATTTCCGGACGCATGCGCAAACTATAGTAAGTCGTTATGACGTAGAATGTGCATACTTTGTAGATTCCATTTATGAAATAAAGAACATTTTCTAAAAACTCGTGTTTTTTACGAAATCATGTAAACCTTCTAGAAGCTGTGATTTTAAAAAACGGTGGAAGTAAGCTTTTCTTATTTCCGGACGCATGCGCAAACTATAGAAAGTCGTTATTACGTAGAATGTGCATACTTTGTAGATTCCATTTATGAAATAAAGAACATTTTATAAAAACTCGTTTTTTTCCGAAATCATGTAAACCTTCTAGAAGCTGTCATTTTAAAAAATGGAGGAAGTAAGCTTTTCTTATTTCCGGACGAATGCGCAAACTATAGAAAGTCGTTATGATGTAGAATGTGCATACTTTGTTGATTCCACTTATGAAATAAAACACATTTTCTAAAAACTCGTGTTTTTTAAGAAATCATGTAAACCCTCTAGAAGTTGTGACTTTAAAAAACGGTGGAAGTAAGCTTTTCTTATTTCCAAACGCATGCGCAAAATATAGCAAGACGTTATGACTTAGAATGTGCATACTTTGTTGATTCCATTTATGAAATAAAACACATTTTCTAAAAACTCGTGTTTTTTAAGAAATCATGTAAACTTTCTAGAAGCTGTGATTTTAAAAAACGGGGAAAGTAAGCATTTCTTATTCCCAAACGCATGCGCAAGCTATAGGAAGTCTTTATGACGTAGAATGTGCATACTTTGTTGATTCCATTTATGAAATAAAACACATTTTCTAAAAACTCATGTTTTTTAACAAATCATGTAAACCTTCTAGAAGTTGTGATTTTAAAAAACGGGGCAAGTAAGCGTTTCTTATTTCCGGACGCATGCGCAAACTATAGAAAGTCGTTATGACGTAGAATGTGCTCACTTTGTAGTTTCCATTTATGAAAGAAAACACATTTTCTACAAACTCGTGTTTTTTACGAAATCATGTAAACCTTCTAGAAGTTGTGATTTTAAATCACGGTGGAACTAAGCTTTTCTTATTTCCGGACGAATGCGCAAACTATAGAAACCCGTTATGACGTAGAATGTGCATACTTTGTTGATTCCATTTATGAAATAAAACACATTTTCTAAAAACTTGTGTTTTTTAAGAAATCATGTAAACCTTCTAGAAGCTGTGATTTTAAAAAACGGGGGAAGTAAGCTTTTCTTATTTCCAAACGCATGCGCAAACTATAGAAAGTCGTTATGACGTAGAATGTGCATACTTTGTAGATTCCATTGATGAAATAAAACACATTTTCTAAAAGCTCGTGTTTTTTACGAAATCATGTAAACTTTCTAGAAGCTGTGATTTTAAAAAACGGTGGAAGTAAGCTTTTCTTATCTCTGGACGCATGCGCAAACTATAGAAAGTCGTTATGACGTAGAATGTGCATCCTTTGTAGATTCCATTTATCAAATAAAACACATTTTCTAAAAACTCGTGTTTTTTACGAAATCATATAAACCTTCTAGAAGCTGTGATTTTACAAAACGGTGGAAGTAAGCTTTTCTTATTTCCGGACGCATGCGTAAACATTAGAAAGTCGTTATGACGTAGAATGTACATACTTTGTTGATTCCATTTATGAAATAAAACACATTTTCTAAAAACTCATGTTTTTTAAGAAATCATGTAAACCTTCTAGAAGCTGTGATTTTAAAAAACGGTGGAAGTAAGCTTTTCTTATATCCAAACGCATGCTCAAACTATAGAAAGTCGTTATGATGTAGAATGTGCATACTTTGTTGATTCCATTTATGAAATAAACCACATTTTCTAAAAACTCGTGTTTTTTAAGAAATCATGTAAACCTTCTAGAACCTGTGATTTTAAAAAACGGGGGAAGTAAGCTTTTCTTATTTCCGGACGCATGCGCAAACTATAGAAAGTCGTTTTGATGTAGAATGTGCATACTTTGTAGATTCCATTTTTGAAATAAAACACATTTTCAAAAAACTTATGTTTTTTACGAAATCATGTAAACCTTCTAGAAGCTGTGATTTTAAAAAACGGGGGTAGTAAGCTTTTCTTATCTCCGGACGCATGCGCAAACTATAGAAAGTCGTTATGATGTAGAATGTGCATACTTTGTAGATTCCAATTATCAAATAAAACACTTTTTCTAAAAACTCGAGTTTTTTACGAAATCATGTAAACCTTCTAGAAGCTGTGATTTTAAAAAACGGTGGAAGTAAGCTTTTCTTATTTCCGAACGAATGCGTAAACTATAGAAAGTCGTTATGACGTAGAATGTGCATACTTTGTTGATTCCATTTATGAAATAAAACACATTTTCTAAAAACTCGCGTTTTTTAAGAAATCATGTAAACCTTCTAGAAGCTGTGATTTTAAAAAACGGGGGAAGTAAGCTTTTCTTATTTCTGGACGCATGCGCAAACTATAGGAATTCGTTATGATGTAGAATGTGCATACTTTGTTGATTCCATTTATGAAATAAAACACATTTTCTAAAAACTCGTGTTTTTTAAGAAAACATGTAAACCTTCTAGAAGCTGTGAGTTTAAAAAACGGGAGAAGTAAGCTTTTCTTATTTCCGGACGCATGCGCAAACTATAGAAAGTTGTTATGACGTAGAATGTGCATACTTTGTAGATTCCATTTAGGAAATAAAACACATTTTCTAAAAACTCGTGTTTTTAACGAAATGATGTAAACCTTCTAGAAGCTGTGATTTTAAAAAACGGTGGAAGTAAGCTTTTCTTATTTCCAAATGCATGCGCAAGGTATAGAAAGTCGTTATGACGTAGAATGTGCATACTTTGTTGATTCCATTTATGAAATAAAACACATTTTCTAAAAACTCGTGTTTTTTACGAAATCATGTAAACCTTCTAGAAGCTGTGATTTAAAAAAACGGGGGAATTAAGTGTTTCTTATTTCCGGAGGCATGCGCAAACTATAGAAAGTCATTATGACGTAGAATGTGCATACTTTGTAGATTCCATTTATCAAATAAAACACATTTTCTAAAAAATCGTGTTTTTTACGAACTCATGTAAACCTTCTAGAAGCTGTGATTTTAAATAACGGTGGAAGTAAGCTTTTCTTATTTCTAGACGAATGCACAAACTATAGAAAGTCGTTATGATGTAGAATGTGCATACTTTGTTGATTCCATTTATGAAATAAAACACATTTTCTAAAAACTCGTGTTTTTTAAGAAATCATGTAAACCTTCTAGAAGTTGTGATTTTAAAAAATGGGAGAAATAAGCTTTTCTTCTTTCCAAGCGCATGCGCAAACTATAGAATGTCGTTGACATAGAATGTGCATACTTTTTTGATTCCATTTATGAAATAAAACACATTTTCTAAAAACTCGTGTTTTTTAAGAAATCATGTAAACCTTCTAGAAGCTGTGAGTTTAAAAAACGGGAGAAGTAAGCTTTTCTTATTTCCAGACGCATGCGCAAACTATAGAAAGTTGTTATGACATAGAATGTGCATACTTTGTAGATTCCGTTTATGAAATAAAACATATTTTCTAAAAACTCGTGTTTTTTACGAAATCATGTAAACCTTCTAGAAGCTGTGATTTTAAAAAACGGTGGAAGTAAGCTTTTCTTATTTCCAAACGCATGCGCAAGGTATAGAAAGTCGTTATGACGTAGAATGTGCATACTTTGTTGATTCCATTTATGAAATAAAACACATTTTCTAAAAACTCGTGTTTTTTACGAAATCATGTAAACCTTGTAGAAGCTGTCATTTAAAAAAACGGGGGAATTAAGTGTTTCTTATTTCCGGAGGCATGTGCAAACTATAGAAAGTCGTTATGACGTAGAATGTGCATACTTTGTAGATTCCATTTATGAAATAAAACATGTTTTGTAAAAACTCGTGTTTTTTACGAAATCATGTAAACCTTCTAGAAGCTGTGATTTTAAATAACGGTGGAAGTAAGCTTTTCTTATTTCTAGACGAATGCACAAACTATAGAAAGTCGTTATGATATAGAATGTGCATACTTTGTTGATTCCATTTATGAAATAAAACACATTTTCTAAAAACTCGTGTTTTTTAAGAAATCATGTAAACCTTCTAGAAGTTGTGATTTTAAAAAACCGGAGAAATAAGCTTTTCTTCTTTCCAAACGCATGCGCAAACTATAGAAAGTCGTTGACATAGAATGTGCATACTTTGTTGATTCCATTTATGAAATAAAACACATTTTCTAAAAACTCCTGTTTTTTAAGAAATCATGTAAACCTTCTAGAAGCTGTGATTTTAAAAAACGGGGGAAGTAATCTTTTCTTTTTTCCGGACACATGCGCAAACTATAGAAAGTCGTTATGAGGTATAATGTGCATACTTTGTTGATTCCATTTATGAAATAAAACACATTTTCTAAAAACTCGTGTTTTTTAAGAAATCATGTAAACCTTCTAGAAGCTGTGAGTTTAAAAAACGGGAGAAGTAAGCTTTTCTTATTTCCGGACGCATGCGCAAACTATAGAAAGTCGTTATGACATAGAATGTGCATACTTTGTAGATTCCATTTATGAAATAAAACACATTTTCTAAAATCTCGTGTTTTTTACGAAATCATGTAAACCTTCTAGAAGCTGTGATTTTAAAAAATGGTGGAATTAAGCTTTTATTATTTCCGAAAGAATGCGCAAACTATAGAAGGTTGGTATGATGTATAATATGCATAATTTGTTGATTCCATTTATGAAATAAAACACATTTTCTAGGAACTAGTGTTTTTTAAGAAATCATGTAAACCCTCTAGAAGCTGTGATTTTGAAAAACGGTGGAAGTAAGCTTTTCTTATTTCTGCACGCATGTGAAAACTATAGAAATTCGTTATGACGTAGAATGTGCATACTTTGTTGATTCCATTTATGAAATAAAACACATTTTCTAAAAACTCGTGTTTTTTAAGAAATCATGTAAATCTTCTAGAAGCTGTGATTTTAAAAAACAGTGGAAGTAAGCTTTTCTTATTTCCGAACGCATGTGCAAACTATAGAAAGTCGTTATGACGTAGAATGTGCATACTTTGTTGATTCCATTTATGAAATAAAACACATTTTCTAAAAACTCATGTTTTTTAAGAAATCATGTAAACCTTCTAGAAGCTGTGATTTTAAAAAACGGGGGAAGTAAGCTTTTCTTATTTCCGAACGCATGCGCAAACTAAAGAAAGTCTTTATGACGTAGAATGTGCATACTTTGTTGATTCCATTTATGAAATAAAACACATTTTCTAAAAACTCATGTTTTTTAAGAAATCATGTAAACCTTCTAGAAGCTGTGATTTTAAAAAACGGGAGAAGTAAGATTTTCATGTTTCCAAATGCATGCGAAAACTATAGAAAGCCGTTATGATGTAGAATGTGCATACTTTGTTGATTCTATTTATGAAATAAAACACATTTTCTAAAAACTCATTTTTTTTAAGAAATCATGTAAACCTTTTAGAAGCTGTGATTTTAAAAAACGTGGGAAGTAAGCTTTTCTTATTTCCAAACGCATGCGCAAACTATAGAAAGTCGTTATGATGTAGAATGTGCCTACTTTGTAGATTCCATTTATGAATTAAAACACATTTTCTAAAAACTTGTGTTTTTTAAGAAATCATGTAAACCTTCTAGAATCTGTGATTTTAAAAAATGGGGGAAGTAAGCTTTTCTTATTTCCAAACGCATGCGCAAAGTATAGAAAGTCGTTATGACGTAGAATGTGCATACTTTGTAGAATCGATTTATGAAATAAAAAACATTTTCTAAAAACTCGTGTTTTTTAAGAAATCATGCAAACCTTCTAGAAGCTGTGATTTTAAAAAACGGGGGAAGTAAGATTTTCTTATTTCCAGACGCATGCGCAAACTATAGAAAGTCGTTATGACGTAGAATGTGCATACTTTGTAGAATCGATTTATGAAATAAAAAACATTTTCTAAAAACTCGTGTTTTTTAAGAAATCATGCAAACCTTCTAGAAGCTGTGATTTTAAAAAACGGGGGTAGTAAGCTTTTCTTATCTCCGGACGCATGCGCAAACTATAGAAAGTCGTTATGATGTAGAATGTGCATACTTTGTAGATTCCAATTATCAAATAAAACACTTTTTCTAAAAACTCGTGTTTTTTACGAAATCATGTAAACCTTCTAGAAGCTGTGATTTTAAAAAACGGTGGAAGTAAGCTTTTCTTATTTCCGAACGAATGCGTAAACTATAGAAAGTCGTTATGACGTAGAATGTGCATACTTTGTTGATTCCATTTATGAAATAAAACACATTTTCTAAAAACTCGCGTTTTTTAAGAAATCATGTAAACCTTCTAGAAGCTGTGATTTTAAAAAAACGGGGGAAGTAAGCTTTTCTTATTTCTGGACGCATGCGCAAACTATAGGAATTCATTATGATGTAGAATGTGCATACTTTGTTGATTCCCATTTATGAAATAAAACACATTTTCTAAAAACTCGTGTTTTTTAAGAAAACATGTAAACCTTCTAGAAGCTGTGAGTTTAAAAAACGGGAGAAGTAAGCTTTTCTTATTTCCGGACGCATGCGCAAACTATAGAAAGTTGTTATGACATAGAATGTGCATACTTTGTAGATTCCGTTTATGAAATAAAACACATTTTCTAAAAACTCGTGTTTTTTACGAAATCATGTAAACCTTCTAGAAGCTGTGATTTTAAAAAACGGTGGAAGTAAGCTTTTCTTATTTCAAAATGCATGCGCAAGGTATAGAAAGTCGTTATGACGTAGAATGTGCATACTTTGTTGATTCCATTTATGAAATAAAACACATTTTCTAAAAACTCGTGTTTTTTACGAAATCATGTAAACCTTCTAGAAGCTGTGATTTAAAAAAACGGGGGAATTAAGTGTTTCTTATTTCCGGAGGCATGCGCAAACTATAGAAAGTCATTATGACGTAGAATGTGCATACTTTGTAGATTCCATTTATCAAATAAAACACATTTTCTAAAAAATCGTGTTTTTTACGAACTCATGTAAACCTTCTAGAAGCTGTGATTTTAAATAACGGTGGAAGTAAGCTTTTCTTATTTCTAGACGAATGCACAAACTATAGAAAGTCGTTATGATGTAGAATGTGCATACTTTGTTGATTCCATTTATGAAATAAAACACATTTTCTAAAAACTCGTGTTTTTTAAGAAATCATGTAAACCTTCTAGAAGTTGTGATTTTAAAAAACGGGAGAAATAAGCTTTTCTTCTTTCCAAGCGCATGCGCAAACTATAGAATGTCGTTGACATAGAATGTGCATACTTTTTTGATTCCATTTATGAAATAAAACACATTTTCTAAAAACTCGTGTTTTTTAAGAAATCATGTAAACCTTCTAGAAGCTGTGAGTTTAAAAAACGGGAGAAGTAAGCTTTTCTTATTTCCGGACGCATGCGCAAACTATAGAAAGTCGTTATGACATAGAATGTGCATACTTTTTAGATTCCGTTTATGAAATAAAACACATTTTCTAAAATCTCGTGTTTTTTACGAAATCATGTAAACCTTCTAGAAGCTGTGATTTTAAAAAATGGTGGAATTAAGCTTTTATTATTTCCGAAAGAATGCGCAAACTATAGAAGGTTGGTATGATGTATAATATGCATAATTTGTTGATTCCATTTATGAAATAAAACACATTTTCTAGGAAATAGTGTTTTTTAAGAAATCATGTAAACCCTCTAGAAGCTGTGATTTTGAAAAACGGTGGAAGTAAGCTTTTCTTATTTCTGCACGCATGTGAAAACTATAGAAATTCGTTATGACGTAGAATGTGCATACTTTGTTGATTCCATTTATGAAATAAAACACATTTTCTAAAAACTCGTGTTTTTTAAGAAATCATGTAAATCTTCTAGAAGCTGTGATTTTAAAAAACAGTGGAAGTAAGCTTTTCTTATTTCCGAACGCATGTGCAAACTATAGAAAGTCGTTATGACGTAGAATGTGCATACTTTGTTGATTCCATTTATGAAATAAAACACATTTTCTAAAAACTCATGTTTTTTAAGAAATCATGTAAACCTTCTAGAAGCTGTGATTTTAAAAAACGGGGGAAGTAAGCTTTTCTTATTTCCGAACGCATGCGCAAACTAAAGAAAGTCTTTATGACGTAGAATGTGCATACTTTGTTGATTCCATTTATGAAATAAAACACATTTTCTAAAAACTCATGTTTTTTAAGAAATCATGTAAACCTTCTAGAAGCTGTGATTTTAAAAAACGGGAGAAGTAAGATTTTCATGTTTCCAAATGCATGCGAAAACTATAGAAAGCCGTTATGATGTAGAATGTGCATACTTTGTTGATTCTATTTATGAAATAAAACACATTTTCTAAAAACTCATTTTTTTTAAGAAATCATGTAAACCTTTTAGAAGCTGTGATTTTAAAAAACGTGGGAAGTAAGCTTTTCTTATTTCCAAACGCATGCGCAAACTATAGAAAGTCGTTATGATGTAGAATGTGCATACTTTGTAGATTCCATTTATGAATTAAAACACATTTTCTAAAAACTTGTGTTTTTTAAGAAATCATGTAAACCTTCTAGAATCTGTGATTTTAAAAAATGGGGGAAGTAAGCTTTTCTTATTTCCAAACGCATGCGCAAAGTATAGAAAGTCGTTATGACGTAGAATGTGCATACTTTGTAGAATCGATTTATGAAATAAAAAACATTTTCTAAAAACTCGTGTTTTTTAAGAAATCATGCAAACCTTCTAGAAGCTGTGATTTTAAAAAATGGGGGAAGTAAGATTTTCTTATTTCCAGACGCATGCGCAAACTATAGAAAGTCGTTATGACGTAGAATGTGCATACTTTGTAGATTGCATTTATGAAATAAAACACATTTTCTAAAAACTCGTGTTTTTTACGAAATCATGTAAACCTTCTAGAAGCTGTGATTTTAATAAACGGTGGAAGTATTCTTTTCTTATTTCCGGACGAATGCAAAAACTATAGAAAGTCGTTATGACGTAGAATGTGCATACTTTGTTTATTCCATTTATGACATAAAACACATTATCTAAAAACTGGTGTTTTTTAAAGAATCATGTAAACCTTCTAGAAGCTGTGATTTTAAAAAATGGTGGAAGTAAGCTTTTCTTATTTCCGGACGCATGCGCAAACTATAGAAAGTCATTATGACGTAGAATTTGCATACTTTGTTGATTCCATTTAAGAAATAAAACACATTTTCTAAAAACTATTGTTTTTTAAGAAATCGTGTAAACCTTCTAGAAGCTGTGATGTTATAAAACGGGGCAAGTAAGCTTTTCTTATTTCCGGACGCATGTGCAAACTATAGAAAGTCATTATGACATAGAATGTGCATACTTTGTAGATTCCATTTATGAAATAAAACACATTTTCTAAAAACTCGTGTTTTTTAAGAAATCATGTAAACCTTCTAGAAGCTGTGATTTCAAAAAACGGGGGAAGTAAGCTTTTCTTATTTCCGGACGCATGCGCAAACTATAGAAAGTCGTTATGACGTAGAATGTGCATACTTTGTAGATTCCATTTATGAAATAAAACACATTTTCTAAAAACTCGTGTTTTTTAAGAAATCATGTAAACCTTCTAGAAGCTGTGATTTTAAAAAACGGTGGAGGTAAGATTTTCATATTTCCGAACGAATGCGCAAACTATAGAAAGTCGTTATGACGTAGAATGTGCATACTTTGTTGATTCCATTTTTGAAATAAAACACATTTTCTCAAAACTCGTGTTTTTTAAGAAATCATGTAAACCTTCTAGAAGCTGTGATTTTAAAAAACGGTGTAGGTAAGCTTTTTTATTTCCGGATGCATGCGCAAACTATAGAAAGTCGTTATGACGTAGAATTTGCATACTTTGATGATTTCATTTACGAAATAAAACAAATTTTCTAAAAACTCGTGTTTTATAAGAAATCATGTAAACCTTCTAGAATCTGTGATTTTAAAAAACTAGAGAAGTAAGCTTTTCTTATTTCTGGACGCATGCGCAAACCATAGAAAGTCGTTATGACGTAGAATGTGCATACTTTGTAGATTCCATTTATGAAATAAAGCACATTTTCTAAAAACTCGTGTTTTTTACGAAATCATGTAAACCTTCTAGAAGCTGTGATTTTAAAAAACTGTGGAAGTAAGCTTTTCTTATTTCCAAATGCATGCAAAAACTATAGAAAGTCGTTATGACGTAGAATGTGCATACTTTGTTGATTCCATTTATGAAATAAAACACATTTTCTATAAACTCATGTTTTTTACGAAATCATGTAAACCTTCTAGAAGCTGTGATTTTAAAAAATGGTGGAAGTAAGCTTTTCTTATTTCCGGACGAATGCGCAAACTATAGAAAGTCGTTACGATGTAGAATGTGCTTAATTTGTTGATTCCATTTAAGAAATAAAACACATTTTCTAAAAACTCGTGTTTTTTAAGAAATCATGTAAACCTTCTAGAAGCTGTGAGTTTAAAAAACGGGAGAAGTAAGATTTTCTTATTTCCGGACGCATGCGCAAACTATAGAAAGTCGTTATGACATAGAATGTGCATACTTTGTAGATTCCATTTTTGGAATAAAACACATTTTCTAAAAACTTGTATTTTTTACGAAATCATGTAAACCTTCTAGAAGCTGTGATTTTAAAAAACGGTGGAAGTAAGCTTTTCTTATTTTCAAACGCATGCGCAAACTATAGAAAGTCGTTATGACCTAGAATGTGCATACTTTGTTGATTCCATTTATGAAATAAAACACATTTTCTAAAAACTCATGTTTTTTACGAAATCATGTAAACCTTCTAGAAGCTGTGATTTTACAAAACTGTGGAAGTAAGCTTTTCTTATCTCCGTACGCATGCGCAAACTATAGAAAGTCGTTATGACGTAGAATGTGCATACTTTGTAGATTCCATTTATCAAATAAAACACATTTTCTAAAAACTCGTGTTTTTTACGAAATCATGTAAACCTTCTAGAAGCTGTGATTTTAAAAAACGGTGGAAGTAAGCTTTTCTTATTTCCGAACGAATGCGTAAACTATAGAAAGTCGTTATGACGTAGAATGTGCATACTTTTTTGATTCTATTTATGAAATAAAACACATTTTCTAAAAACTCATGTTTTTTAAGAAATCATGTAAACCTTCTAGAAGCTGTGATTTTAAAAAACGGTGGAAGTAAGCTTTTCTTATTTCCGGACGCATGCGCAAACTATAGAAAGTTGTTATGACGTAGAATGTGCATACTTTGTTGATTCCATTTTTGAAATAAAACACATTTTCTAAAAAATCGTGTTTTGTAAGAAATCATGTAAACCTTCTAGAAGCTGTGATTTTAAAAAATGGGGGATGTAAGCTTTTCTTATTTCCAAACGCATTCACAAACTATAGAAAGTCGTTATGACGTAGAATGTGCTTACTTTGTTGATTCCATTTATGAAATAAAACACATTTTCTAAAAACTCATGTTTTTTAAGAAATCATGTAAATCTTCTAGAAGCTGTGATTTTAAAAAACGGTGGAAGTAAGATTTTCTTATTTCCGGACGCATGCACAAACTATAGAAAGTCGTTACGATGTAGAATGTGCATAATTTGTTGATTGCATTTATGAAATAAAGCACATTTTCTAAAAACTCGTGTTTTTTACGAAATCATGTAAACCTTCTAGAAGCTGTGATTTTAAAAAACCGTGGAAGTAAGCTTTTCTTATTTCCGGACGCATGCGCAAACTATAGAAATTCGTTATGACGTAGAATGTGCATACTTTGTTGATTCCATTTATGAAATAAAACACATTTTCTAAAAACTCGTGTTTTTTAAGAAATCATGTAAACCTTCTAGACGCTGTGATTTTAAAAAATGGGGGAAGTAAGCTTTTCTTGTTTCCAAACGCATGCGCAAACTATAGAAAATCGTTATGACGTAAAATATGCATACTTTGTTGATTCCATTTATGAAATAAAACACATTTTCTAAAAACTCGTGTTTTTTAAGAAATCATGTAAACCTTCTAGAAGCTGTGAGTTTAAAAACCGGGAGAAGTAAGCTTCTCTTATTTCCGGACGCATGCACAAACTATAGAAAGTCGTTATGACATAGAATGTGCATACTTTGTAGATTCCATTTATGAAATAAAACACATTTTCTAAAAACTCGTGTTTTTTACGAAATCATGTAAACCTTCTAGACGCTGTGATTTTAAAAAACGTTGGAAGTAAGCTTTACTTATTTCCAAACGCATGCGCGAACTATAGAAAGTCGTTATGACGTAGAATGTGCATACTTTGTACATTCCATTTATGAAATAAAACACATTTTCTAAAAACTCGTGTTTTTAACGAAATCATGTAAACCTTCTAGAAGCTGTGATTTTAAAAAACGGTGGTATTAAGCTTTTCATATTTCCGGACGCATGCGCAAACTATAGAAAGTTGTTCTGACGTAGAATGTGCATACTTTGTAGATTCCATTTAGGAAATAAAACACATTTTCTAAAAACTCGTGTTTTTAACGAAATGATGTAAACCTTCTAGAAGCTGTGATTTAAAAAAACGGTGGAAGTAAGCTTTTCTTATTTCCAGACGAATGCCCAAACTATAGAATGTCGTTATGACATAGAATGTGCATACTTTGTTGATTCCATTTATGAAATAAAACACATTTTCTAAAAACTCATGTTTTTTAAGAAATCATGTAAACCTTCTAGAAGCTGTGATTATAAAAAACGGGGGAAGTAAGCTTTTCTTATTTCCAAACGCATGCGCAAACTATAGAAAGTCGTTATGACGCAGAATGTGCATACTTTGTTGATTCTATTTATGAAATAAGACACATTTTCTAAAAACTCGTATTTTTTAAGAAATCATGTAAACCTTCTAGAAGTTGTGATTTTAAAAAACGGTGGAATTAAGCTTTTCTTATTTCCGGATGAATGCGCAAACTATAGAAGGTCGTTATGATGTAGAATGTGCATAATTTGTTGATTCCATTTATGAAATAAAACACATTTTCTAGAAACTCGTGTTTTTTAAGAAATCATGTAAACCCTCTAGAAGCTGTGATTTTAAAAAACGGTGGAAGTAAGCTTTTCTTATTTCCGGACGCATGCGCAAACTATAGAAAGTTGTTATGACGTAGAATGTGCATACTTTGTTGATTCCATTTATGAAATAAAACACATTTTCTAAAAACTCGTGTTTTGTAAGAAATCATGTAAACCCTCTAGAAGCTGTGATTTTAAAGAACGGTGGAAGTAAGCTTTTCTTATTTACAAACGCATGCGCAAACTATAGAAAGTCGTTATGATGTAGAATGTGCATACTTTGTAGATTCCATTTATGAAATAAAACACATTTTCTAAAAACTCGGGTTTTTTAAGAAATCATGTAAACCTTCTAAAAGCTGTGATTTTAAAAAATGGGGGAAGTAAGGTTTTCTTATTTCCGGACACATGCGCAAACTATAGAAAGTCGTTATGACATAGAATGTGCATACTTTGTAGATTCCATTTATGAAATAAAACACATTTTCTAAAAACTTGTGTTTTTTAAGAAATCAAGTAAACCTTCTAGATGCTGTGATTTTAAAAAACGGGGGAAGTAAACTTTTCTTATTTCCGGACGCATGCGCAAACTATAGAAAGTCATTATGACGTAGAATGTGCATACTTTGTTGATTCCATTTATGAAATAAAACACATTTTCTAGAAACTTGTGTTTTTTAAGAAATCATGTAAACCTTCTAGAAGCTGTGATTTTAAAAAACGGTGGAAGTAAGTTTTTCTTATTTCCGGACGCATACGCAAACTATAAAAAGTCGTTACGACGTAGAATGTGCATAATTTGTTGATTCCATTTATGAAATAAAAAACATTTTCTAAAAACTCGTGTTTTGTAAAAAATCATGTCAACCTTCTAGAAGCTGTGATTTTAAAAAATGGGGGAAGTAAGCTTTTTTTATTTCCAAACCCATGCACAAACTATAGAAAGTCGTTATGACGTAGAATGTGCATTATTTGTTGATTCCATTTATGAAATAAAACACATTTTCTAATAACTCGTGTTTTTTAAGAAATCATGTAAACCTTGTAGAAGCTGTGATTTTAAAAAACGGTGGAAGTAAGCTTTTCTTATTTCCGGACGCATGCGGAAACTATAGAAAGTCGTTATGACGTAGAATGTGCATACTTTGTTGATTCCATTTATGAAATAAAACACATTTTCTAAAAACTCGTGTTTTTTACGAAATCATGTAAATCTTCTAGAAGCTGTGATTTTAAAAAACGGGGGAAGTAAGCTTTTCTTATTTCCGGACGCATGCGCAAACTATAGAAAGTCGTTATGACGTAGAATGTGCATACTTTGTTGATTTCATTTATGAAATAAAACACATTTTCTAAAAGCTCGTGTTTTTTAAGAAATCATGTAAACATTCTAGAAGCTGTGATTTTAAAAAACGGTGGAAGTAAGCTTTTCTTATTTCCGGACGCATGCACAAACTATAGAAAGTCGTTATGATGTAGAATGTGCATACTTTGTTGATTCCATTTATGAAATAAAACACATTTTCTAAAAACTCGTGTTTTTTAAGAAATCATGTAAACCTTATAGATGCTGTGATTTTAAAAAATGGGGGAAGTAAGCTTTTCTTATTTCGAAACCCATGTACAAACTATAGAAATTCGTTATGACGTAGAATGTGCATACTTTGTAGATTCCACTTATGAAATAAAACACATTTTCTAATAACTCGTGTTTTTTAAGAAATCATGTAAACCTTGTAGAAGCTGTGATTTTAAAAAACGGTGGAAGTAAGCTTTTCTTATTTCCGGACGCATGCGGAAACTATAGAAAGTCGTTATGACGTAGAATGTGCATACTTTGTTGATTCCATTTATGAAATAAAACACATTTTCTAAAAACTCGTGTTTTTTAAGAAATCATGTAAACCTTCTAGAAGCTGTGATTTTAAAAAACGGGGGGAAGTAAGCTTTTCTTATTTCCAAACGCATGCGCAAACTATAGAAAGTCGTTATGATGTAGAATGTGCATACTTTGTTGATTCCATTTATGAAATAAAACACATTTTCTAAAAACTCATGTTTTTTAAGAAATCATGTGAACCTTCTAGAAGCTGTGATTTTAAAAAATGGGGGAAGTAAGCTTTTCTTATTTCCGGACACATGCGCAAACTATCGAAAGTCGTTATGATGTAGAATGTGCATACTTTGTCGATTCCATTTATGAAATAAAACACATTTTCTAAAAACTCGTGTTTTTTACGACATCATGTAAACCTTCTAGAAGCTGTGAATTTAAAAAACGGTGGAAGTAAGCTTTTCTTATTTCCGGACGCATGCACAAACTATAGAAAGTCGTTATGACGTAGAATGTGCACACTTTGTAGATTCCATTTATGAAATAAAACACATTTTCTAAAAACTTGCGTTTTTTACAAAATCATGTAAACCTTCTAGAAGCTGTGATTTTAAAAAACGGTGGAAGTAAGCTTTTCTTATTTCTGGACGCATGTGCAGACAATAGAAAGTCGTTATGACGTAGAATGTGCATACTTTGTATATTTCATTTATGAAATAAAACACATTTTCTAAAAACTCATGTTTTTTACGTAATCATGTAAACCTTGTAGAAGCTGTGATTTTAAAAAACGGTGGAAGTTAGCTTTTCTCATTTCCGGATGCATGTGCAAACTATAGAAAGTCATTATGACGTAGAATGTGCATACTTTATTTATTCCATTTATGAAATAAAAAACATTCTCTAAAAACTCGTGTTTTTTAAGAAATCATGTAAACCTTCTAGTAGCTGTGATTTTAAAAAACGGGGGAAGTAAACTTTTCTTATTTCCGGATGCATGCGCAAACAATAGAAAGTCGTTATGACATAGAATGTGCATACTTTGTTGATTCCATTTATGAAATAAAACACATTTTCTAAAAACTCGTGTTTTTTAAGAAATCATGTAAACCTTCTAGAAGCTGTGATTTTAAAAAGCGGTGGAACTAAGCTTTTCTTATTTCCGGACGCATGCGCAAGCTATAAAAAGTTGTTATGACGTAGAATGTGCATAATTTGTTGATTCCATATATGAAATAAAACACATTTTCTAAAAACTCGTGTTTTTTAAGAAATCATGTAAACCTTCTAGAAGCTGTGATTTTAAAAAATGGGGGAGGTAAGCTTTTCTTATTTCCGGACACATGCGCAAACTATAGAAAGTCGTTATGATGTAGAATGTGCATACTTTGTAGATTCCATTGATGAAATAAAACACATTTTCTAAGAACTTGTGTTTTTTACGACATCATGTAAACTTTCTAGAAGCCGTGATTTTAAAAAATGGCGGAAGTAAGCTTTTCTTATTTCTGGACGCATGCACAAACTATAGAAAGTCGTTATGACATAGAATGTGCATACTTTGTAGATTCCATTTATGAAATAAAACACATTTTCTAAAAACTCATGTTTTTTACGTAATCATGTAAACCTTCTAGAAGCTGTGATTTTAAAAAATGGTGGAAGTAAGCTTTTCTTATTTCTGGCCGCATGCGCAAACAATAGAAATTCGTTATGACGTAGAATGTGCATACTTTGTTGATTCCATTTATGAAATAAAACACATTTTCTAAAAACTCGTGTTTTTTAAGAAATCATGTAAACCTTCTAGAAGCTGTGATTTTAAAAAACGGTGGAAGTAGGCTTTTCTTATTTCCGGAGACAAGCGCAAACTATAGAAAGTCGTTATGATCTAGAATGTGCAAACTTTGTAGATTCCATTTATGAAATAAAACACATTTTCTAAAACCTTTTGTTTTTTACGACATCATGTAAACCATCTAGAAGCCGTGATTTTAAAAAATGGCGGAAGTAAGCGTTTTTTATTTCCGGACGCATGCACAAACTATAGAAAGTCGTTATGACATAGAATGTGCATACTTTGTAGATTTCATTTATGAAATAAAACACATTCTCTAAAAACTCGTGTTTTTTACGTAATCATGTAAACCTTCTAGAAGCTGTGATTTTAAAAAATGGTGGAAGTAAGCTTTTCTTATTTCTGGCTGCATGCGCAAAGTATAGAAAGTTGTTATGACATAGAATGTGCATACTTTGTTGATTCCATTTATGAAATAAAACACATTTTCTAAAAAATCGTGTTTTTTAAGAAATCATGTAAACCTTCTAGAAGCTGTGATTTTAAAAAACGGGGGAAGTAAGCTTTTCTTATTTCCGAACGCATGCGCAAACTGTAGAAAGTCGTTATGACGTAGAATGTGCATACTTTGTTGATTACATTTATGAAATAAAACACATTTTCGAATAGCTCGTGTTTTTTAAGAAATCATGTAAACATTATAGAAGCTGTGATTTTAAAAAATGGGGGAAGTAAGCTTTTCTTATTTCCAAACCCATGCACAAACTATAGAAATACGTTATGACGTAGAATCTGCATACTTTGTTGATTCCATTTATGAAATAAAACACATTTTCTAAAAAATCGTGTTTTTTAAGAAATCATGTAAACCTTCTAGAAGCTGTGATTTTAAAAAACGGTGGAAGTAAGCTTTTCTTATTTCCGGACGCATGCGCAAACTATAGAAATTCGTTATGACGTAGAATGTGCATACTTTGTTGATTCCATTTATGAAATAAAACACATTTTCTAAAAACTCGTGTTTTTGAAGAAATCATGTAAACCTTTTAGAAGCTGTGATTTTAAAAAATGGGGGAAGTAAGGTTTTCTTATTTCTGGACACATGCGCAAACTATAGAAAGTTGTTATGCCGTAGAATTTGCATACTTTGTAGATTCCATTTATGAAATAAAACACATTTTCTAAAAACTTGTGTTTTTTACGACATCATGTAAACATTCTAGAAGCTGTGATTTTAAAAAACGGTGGAAGTAAGCTTTTCTTATTTCCGGACGCATGCACAGACTATAGAAAGTTGTTATGACGTAGAATGTGCATACTTTGTAGATTCCATTTATGAAATAAAAAACATTTTCTAAAAACTTGTGTTTTTTACGACATCATGTAAACATTCTAGAAGTTGTGATTTTAAAAAACGGTGGAAGTAAGCTTTTCTTATTTCCGGACGCATGCACAAACTATAGAAAGTCGCTATGATGTAGAATGTGCATACTTTGTAGATTCCATTTGTGAAATAAAACACATTTTCTAAAAACTCGTGTTTTTTACGTAATCATGTAAACCTTCTAGAAGCTGTGATTTTAAAAAATGGTGGAAGTAAGCTTTTCTTATTTTCGGACGCATGCGCAAACTATAGAAAGTCGTTATGACGTAGAATGTGCATACTTTGTTGATTCCATTTATGAAATAAAACACATTTTCTAAAAACTCGTCTTTTTTAAGAGATCATGTAAACCTTCTAGAAGATGTGATTTTAAAAAACGGGGGAAGTAATCTTTTCTTATTTCCAAACGCATGCGCAAACTATAGAAAGTCGTTAGGACGTAGAATGTGATACTTTGTTGATTCCATTTATGAAATAAAACACATTTTCTAAAAACTCGTGTTTTTTAAGAAATCATGTAAACCTTCTTGAAGCTGTGATTTTAAAAAACGGGGGAAGTAAGCTTTTCTTATTTCCAGACGCATGCGCAACCTATAGAAAGTCGTTATGACGTAGAATGTGCATACTTCGTAGATTCCATTTATGAAATAAAACACATTTTCTAAAAACTCGTGTTTTTTTACGAAATCATGTAAACCTTCTAGAAGCTGTGATTTTAAAAAACTGTGGAAGCAAGCCTTTCTTATTTACGGACGTATGCACAAACTATAGAAATTCGTTATGACGTAGAATGTGCATACTTTGTTGATTCCTATTATGAAATGAAACACATTTTCTAAAAAATCATGTTTTTTAAGAAATCATGTAAACCTTCTAGAAGCTGTGATTTTAAAAAACGGGGGAGGTAAGCTTTTCTTATTTCTGGACGCATACGCAAACTATAGAAATTCGTTATGAAGTAGAATGTGCATACTTTGTAGATTCCATTTATGAAATAAAACACATTTTCTAAAAACTCGTGTTTTTTACGAAATCATGTAAACCTTCTAGAAGCTGTGATTTTAAAAAACGGTGGAAGTAAGCTTTTCTTATTTACGGACGCATGCACAAACTATAGAAAGTCGTTATGACGTAGAATGTGCATACTTTGTTGATTCCATTTACGAAATAAAACACATTTTCTAAAAACTCATGTTTTTTAAGTTATCATGTAAACCTTCTAGAAGCTGTGATTTTAAAAAACGGGGGAAGTAAGCTTTTCTTATTTCCAAACGCATTCGCAAACTATAGAAAGTCGTTATGACGTAGAATGTGCATACTTTGTTGATTCCATTTATGAAATAAAACACATTTTCTAAAAACTCGTGTTTTTTAAGAAATCATGTAAACCTTCTAGAAGCTGTGATTTTAAAAAACGGGGGAAGTAAGCTTTTCTTATTTCCGGACGCATTCGCAAACTATAGAAAGTCTTTATGACGTAGAATGTGCATACTTTGTAGATTCCATTTATCAAATAAAGCACATTTTCTAAAAACTCGTGTTTTTTACGAAAACATGTAAACCTTCTAGAAGCTGTGATTTTAAAAAACGGTGGAAGTAAGCCTTTCTTATTTACGAACGCATGCGCAAACTATAGAAACTCATTATGACGTAGAATGTGCATACTTTGTAGATTCCATTTATCAAATAAAACACATTTTCTAAAAACTCGTGTTTTTTACGAAATCATGTAAACCTTCTAGAAGCTGTGATTTTAAAAAACTGGTGAAGTAAGCTTTTCTTATTTCCAGACGAATGCACAAACTATAGAAAGTCGTTATGATGTAGAATGTGCATACTTTGTTGATTCCATTTATGAAATACAAAACATTTTCTAAAAACTCGTGTTTTTTAAGAAATCATGTAAACCTTCTAGAAGCTATGATTTTAAAAAACGGTAGAAGTAAGCTTTTCTTATTTCCGAATGCGTGCGCAAAGTATAGAAAGTCCTTATGACGTAGAATGTGCATACTTTGTTGATTCCATTTATGAAATGAAACAAATTTTATAAAAACTCGTGTTTTTTAAGAAATCATGTAAACCTTCTAGAAGCTGTGATTTTAAAAAATGGGGGAAGTAAGCTTTTCTTATTTTCGGACGCATGCGCAAACTATAGAAAGTCGTTATGATGTACAATGTGCATACTTTGTAGATTCCATTTATGAAATAAAGCACATTTTCTAAAAACTCATGTTTTTTAAGAAATCATGTAAACCTTCTAGAAGCTGTGATTTTAAAAAACGGTGGAAGTAAGCTTTTCTTATTTCCGGACGAATGCGCAAACTATAGAAAGTCGTTATGATGTAGAATGTGCATAATTTGTTGATTCCATTTATGAAATAAAACACATTTTCTAAAAACTCGTGTTTTTTAAGAAATCATGTAAACCCTCTAGAAGCTGTGATTTTAAAAAATGGTGGATGTAAGCTTTTCTTATTTCCGGACGCATGCGGAAAATATAGAAAGTCGTTATGATGTAGAATGTGCATAATTTGTTGATTCCATTTATGAAATAAAACACATTTTCTAAAAACTTGTGTTTTTTAAGAAATCATGTAAACCCTCTAGAAGCTGTGATTTTAAAAAACGGTGGAAGTAAGATTTTCTTATTTCCGGACGCATGCAGAAACTATAGAAAGTCATTATGAAGTGGAATGTGCATATTTTGTTGATTCCATTTATGAAATAAAACACATTTTCTAAAAATGCTTGTTTTTTAACAAATCATGTAAACCTTCTAGAAGCTGTGATTTTAAAAAACAGGGGAAGTAAGCTTTTCTTATTTCCAAACGCATGCGCAAACTATAGAAAGTCGTTATGAAGTAGAATGTGCATACTTTTTTGATTCCATTTATGAAATAAAACACATTTTCTAAAAACTCGTGTTTTTTACGAAATCATGTAAACCTTCTAGAAGCTGTGATTTTAAAAAACGGTGGAAGTAAGCTTTTCTTATTTCCGGACGCATGCGGAAACTATAGAAAGTCGTTATGAAGTAGAATGTGCATAATTTGTTGATTCCATTTATGAAACAAAACACATTTTCTAAAAACTCATGTTTTTTAAGAAATCATGTAAACCCTCTAGAAGCTGTGATTTTAAAAAACGGTGGAAGTAAGCTTTTCTTATTTCCGGACGCATGCGGAAACTATAGAAAGTCGTTATGAAGTAGAATGTGTATATTTTGTTGATTCCATTTATGAAATAAAACACATTTTCTAAAAATGCTTGTTTTTTAAGAAATCATGTAAACCTTCTAGAAGCTGTGATTTTAAAAAACAGGGGAAGTAAGGTTTTCTTATTTCCAAACGCATGCGCAAACTATAGAAAGTCGTTATGAAGTAGAATGTGCATACTTTGTTGATTCCATTTATGAAATAAAACACATTTTCTAAAAACTCGTGTTTTTTACGAAATCATGTAAACCTTCTAGAAGCTGTGATTTTAAAAAACGGTGGAAGTAAGCTTTTCTTATTTCCGGACACATGCGGAAACTATAGAAAGTCGTTATGATGTAGAATGTGCATAATTTGTTGATTCCATTTATGAAATAAAACACATTTTCTAAAAACTCGTGTTTTTTAAGAAATCATGTAAACCCTCTAGAAGCTGTGATTTTAAAAAACGGTGGAAGTAAGCTTTTCTTATTTCCGGACGCATGCGGAAACTATAGAAAGTCATTATGAAGTAGAATGTGCATATTTTGTTGATTCCATTTATGAAATAAAACACATTTTCTAAAAATGCTCGGTTTTTAAGAAATCATGTAAACCTTCTAGAAGCTGTGATTTTAAAAAACAGGGAAAGTAAGCTTTTCTTATTTCCGGACGTATGCGCAAACTATAGAAAGTAGTTATGACGTAGAATGTGCATACTTTGTAGATTCCATTTATGAAATAAAACACATTTTCTAAAAACTCGTGTTTTTTACGAAACCATGTAAACCTTCTAGAAGCTGTGATTTTAAAAAACGGTGGAAGTAAGCTTTTCTTATTTCCGGACGCATGCGGAAACTATAGAAAGTCGTTATGAAGTAGAATGTGCATACTTTGTTGATTCCATTTATGAAATAAAACACATTTTCTAAAAACTCGTGTTTTTTAAGAAATCATGTAAACCCTCTAGAAGGTGCGATTTTAAAAAACGGGGGAAGTAAGCTTTTCTTATTTCCAAACGCATGCGCAAACTATAGAAATTCGATATGACGTAGAATGTGCATACTTTGTTGATTCCATTGATGAATTAAAACACATTTTCTAAAAACTCGTGTTTTTTAAGAAATCATGTAAACCTTCTAGAAGCTGTGATTTTAAAAAACGGGGGAAGTAAGCTTTTCTTATTTCCAAACGCATGCGCAAACTATAGAAAGTCGTTATGACGTAAAATGTGCATACTTTGTAGATTCCACTTATGAAATAAAACACATTTTCTAAAAACTCATGTTTTTTATGAAATCATGTAAACCTTCTAGAAGCTGTGATTTTAAAAAACAGTGGAAGTAAGCTTTTCTTATTTCCGGACGCATGCGCAAACAACAGAAAGCCGTTATGACGTAGAATTTGCATACTTTGTAGATTCCATTTATGAAATAAAACACATTTTCTAAAAACTCGTGTTTTTTACGAAATCATGTAAACCGTCTAGAAGCTGTGATTTTAAAAAATGGGGGAAGTAAGCTTTTCTTATTTCCGGATGCATGCGCAAACTATAGAATGTCGTTATGATGTAGAATGTGCATACTTTGTTGATTCCATTTATGAAATAAAACACATTTTCTAAAAACTCGTGTTTTTTAAGAAATCATGTAAACCCTCTAGAAGATGTGATTTTAAAAAACGGGGGAAGTAAGCTTTTCTTATTTCCAAACGCATGCGCAAACTATAGAAAGTCGTTATGATGTAGAATGTGCATACTTTGTTGATTCAATTTATGAAATAAACCACATTTTCTAAAAACTCGTGTTTTTTAAGAAATCATGTAAACCCTCTAGAAGCTGTGATTTTAAAAAACGGAGGAAGTAAGCTTTTCTTATCTCCAAACGCATGCGCAAAGTATAGAAAGTTGTTATGACGTAGAATGTGCATACTTTGTTGATTCCATTTATGAAATAAAGCACATTTTCTAAAAACTCGTGCTTTTTAAGAAATCATGTAAACCTTCTAGAAGCTGTGATTTTAAAAAACGGGGGAAGTAAGCTTTTCTTATTTCCAAACGCATGCGCAAAGTATAGAAAGTCGTTATGATGTAGAATGTGCATACTTTGTAGATTCCATTTATGAAATAAAACACATTTTCTAAAAACTCGTGTTTTTTAAGAAATCATGCAAACCTTCTAGAAGCTGTGATTTTAAAAAACGGGGGAAGTAAGATTTTCTTATTTCCAGACGCATGCGCAAACTATAGAAAGTCGTTATGACGTAGAATGTCCATACTTTGTAGATTGCATTTATGAAATAAAACACATTTTCTAAAAACTCGTGTTTTTTACGAAATCATGTAAACCTTCTAGAAGCTGTGATTTTAATAAATGGTGGAAGTATGCTTTTCTTATTTCCGGACGAATGTGCAAAATATAGAAAGTCGTTATGACGTAGAATGTGCATACTTTGTTTATTCCATTTATGACATAAAACACATTTTCTAAAAACTGGTGTTTTTTAAGAAATCATGTAAACCTTCTAGAAGCTGTGATTTTAAAAAACGGTGGAAGTAAGCTTTTCTTATTTCCGGACGCATGCGCAAACTATAGAAAGTCATTATGACATAGAATGTGCATACTTTGTAGATTCTATTTATCAAATAAAGCACATTTTCTAAAAACTCGTGTTTTTTACGAAATCATGTAAACCTTCTAGAAGTTGTGATTTTAAAAAACGGGGGAAGTAAGCTTTTCTTATTTCCTGACGCATGCGCAAACTATAGAAAGTCATTATGATGTAGAATGTGCATACATGGTTGATTCCATTTATTAAATAACACACATTTTCTAAAAACTCGTGTTTTTTAAGAAATCATGTAAACATTCTAGAAGCTGTGATTTTAAAAATTGTGGGAAGTAAGCTTTTCTTTTTCCGAACGCCTGCGCAAACTATAGAAAGTCGTTATGATGTAGAATGTGCATACTTTGTTGATTCCATTTATGAAATAAAACACATTTTCTAAAAACTCGTGTGTTTTAAGAAATCATGTAAACGTTCTAGAAGCCGTGATTTTAAAAAACGGGGGAAGTAAGCTTTTCATATTTCCAAATGCACGCGCAAACTATAGAAATTCGTTATGACGTGGAATGTGCATGCTTTGTAGATTCCATTTATGAAATAAAACACATTTTCTAAAAACTCGTGTTTTTTAAGAAATCATGTAAACCTTCTAGAAGCTGTGATATTAAAAAACGGGGGAAGAAAGCTTTTCTTATTTCTGGACGGATGCGCAAACTATAGAAAGTTGTTATGACGTAGAATGTGCATACTTTGTAGATTCCATTCATCAAATAAAACACATTTTCTAAAAATTCGTGTTTTTTAAGAAATCATGTAAACCTTCTAGAAGCTGTGATTTTAAAAAACGGTGGAAGTAAGATTTTCATATTTCCGGACGAATGCGCAAACTATAGAAAGTCAGTATGACGTAGAATGTGCATGCTTTGTTGATTCCATTTATGAAATAAAACACATTTTCTAAAAACTCGTGTTTTTTAAGAAATCATGTAAACCTTCTAGAAGCTGTGATTTTAAAAAATGGGGGAAGTAAGCTTTTCTTATTTCCGGACGCATGCGCAAACTATAGAAAGTCGTTATGACGTAGAATGTGCATACTTTGTAGATTGAATTTATGAAATAAAACACATTTTCTAAAAACTCGTGTTTTTTACGAAATCATGTAAACCTTCTAGAAGCTGTGATTTTAATAAACGGTGGAAGTAAGCTTTTCTTATTTCTGGACGAATGCGCAAACTAAAGAAAGTCGTTATGACGTAGAATGTGCATACTTTTTTTATTCCATTTATGAAATAAAACACATTTTGTAAAAACTCGTGTTTTTAAGAAATCATGTAAACCTTCTAGAAGCTGTGATTTTAAAAAACGGTGGAAGTAAGCTTTTCTTATTTCCAGACGTATGCGCGAACTATAGAAATTCATTATGACGTAGAATGTGCATACTTTGTTGATTCTATTTATGAAATAAAACACATTTTCTAAAAACTCATTTTTTTTAAGAAATCATGTAAACCTTCTAGAAGCCGTGATTTTAAAAAATGGGGGAAATAACCTTTTCTTATTTCCGGACGCATGCGCAAACTATAGAAAGTCGTTATGACGTAGAATGTGCATACTTTGTAGATTCCATTTATGAAATAAAACACATTTTCTAAAAACTCGTGTTTTTTACGAAATCATGTAAACCTTCTAGAAGCTGTGATTTTAAAAAACGGTGGAAGTAAGCTTTTCTTGTTTCCTGACGCATGCGCAAACTATAGAAAGTCGTTATGGCGTAGAATGTGCATAAATGGTTGATTCCATTTATGAAATAAAACACATTTTCTAAAAACTCGTGTTTTTGAAGAAATCATGTAAACCTTCTGAAAACTGTGATTTTAAAAAACGGGGGAAGTAAGCTTTTCTTATTTCCAAACGCATGCGCAAACTATAGAAAGTCGTTATGATGTAGAATGTGCATACTTTGTTGATTCCATTTATGAAATAAAACACATTTTCTAAAAACTCGTGTTTTTTAAGAAATCATGTAAACCTTCTAGAAGCTGTGGTTTTAAAAAACGGGGGAAGTAAGCTTTTCTTATTTCCAAACGCATGCGCAAAGTATAGAAAGTCGTTATGACATAGAATTTGCATACTTTGTTGATTCCATTTATGAAATAAAACACATTTTCTAAAAACTCGTGTTTTTTAAGAAATCATGTAAACCTTCTAGAAGCTGTGATTTTAAAAAACGGTGGAAGTAAGCTTTTCTTATTTCCGGATGCATGCGCAAACAATAGAAAGTCATTATGATGTAGAATGTGCATACTTTGTTGATTCCATTAAGAAATAAAACACATTTTCTAAAAACTCATGTTTTTTAAGAAATCATGTAAACCTTCTAGAAGCTATGATTTTAAAAAACGGGGGAAGTAAGCTTTTCTTATTTCCAAAAGAATGCGCAAAGTATAGAAAGTCATTATGACGTAGAATGTGCATACTATGTTGATTCCATTTATGAAATAAAACACATTTTCTAAAAACTCCTGTTTTTTAAGAAATCATGTAAACCTTCTAGAAGCTGTGATTTTAAAAAACGGGGGAAGTAAGCTTTTCTTATTTCCAAACGCATGCGGAAACTATAGAAAGTCGTTATGACATAGAATATTTATACTTTGTAGATTCCATTTATGAAATAAAACACATTTTCTAAAAACTCATGTTTTTTAAGAAATCATGTAAACCTTCTAGAAGCTGTGATTTTAATAAACGAGGGAAGTAAGCTTTTCTTATTTCCAAACGCATGCGCAAAGTATAGAAAGTCGTTATGACGTAGAATGCGCATACTTTGTTGATTCCATTTATGAAATAAAACACATATTCTAAAAACTCGTGTTTTTAACAAAATCATGGAAACCTTCTAGAAGCTGTGATTTTAAAAAACGGGGGAAGTAAGCTTTTCTTATTTTCAGACACATGCGCAAACTATAGAAAGTCATTATGATGTAGAATGTGCATACATGGTTGATTCCATTTATGAAATAAAACACATTTTCTAAAAACTCGTGTTTTTTAAGAAATCATGTAAACCTTCTAGAAGCTGTGATTTTAAAAAACGGGGGAAGTAAGCTTTTCTTATTTCCAAACGCATGCGCAAAGTATAGAAAGTTGTTATGACGTAGAATGTGCATACTTTGTTGATTCCATTTATGAAATAAAGCACATTTTCTAAAAACTCGTGCTTTTTAAGAAATCATGTAAACCTTCTAGAAGCTGTGATTTTAAAAAACGGGGGAAGTAAGCTTTTCTTATTTCCAAACGCATGCGCAAAGTATAGAAAGTCATTATGATGTAGAATGTGCATACTTTGTAGATTCCATTTATGAAATAAAACACATTTTCTAAAAACTCGTGTTTTTTAAGAAATCATGCAAACCTTCTAGAAGCTGTGATTTTAAAAAACGGGGGAAGTAAGATTTTCTTATTTCCAGACGCATGCGCAAACTATAGAAAGTCGTTATGACGTAGAATGTGCATACTTTGTAGATTGCATTTATGAAATAAAACACATTTTCTAAAAACTCGTGTTTTTTACGAAATCATGTAAACGTTCTAGAAGCTGTGATTTTAATAAACGGTGGAAGTATGCTTTTCTTATTTCCGCACGAATGTGCAAACTATAGAAAGTCGTTATGACATAGAATGTGCATACTTTGTTTATTCCATTTATGACATAAAACACATTTTCTAAAAACTCGTGTTTTTTAAGAAATCATGTAAACCTTCTAGAAGCTGTGATTTTAAAAAACGGTGGAAGTAAGCTTTTCTTATTTCCGGACGCATGCGCAAACTATAGAAAGTCATTATGACGTAGAATGTGCATACTTTGTTGATTCCAATTAAGAAATAAAACACATTTTCTAAAAACTATTGTTTTTTAAGAAATCGTATAAACCTTCTAGAAGCTGTGATGTTAAAAAACGGGGCAAGTAAGCTTTTCTTATTTCTGTTCGGGTACACAGGGTACTACCAAAGGACCGAACACCAAGAGCAACCACTTCACACAAACAGATCACAGATCAACACACCGATGTTTTGACGTGGTTTAAACCCTCTTGAGGGAAACACTCCACGGCCCCGGCCAAATAGCTTCTACGGGACAATTTATTATGCAAAGAAAGAAAGTTACAAATGAGCTTCTCATAATCGATCAACTAAACAATGACCCTCCATGCTCTTTAAATAGAGATCATGGACCAATCGTGTGTTAAGCCACGGATCAAGGTTAGGTTTGATCTAAGAGAATTTGAGCCGTCGGATCACTCTATGTCGGAAACATATCGTGACCGTCGGATTAGGTATTTACAAATGCATGCTAATGCATACTAAAGAAACACACTATCCCTAACGGATATATTACACAAGTTGATCTTAACTAACTCCTAAGTGTCTAAATATCCTAACATCCCCCCTTAAGAACAACTTGGGATAGGATTGAAGGATTTACAAAAGTGACACTATTAGGAGATGGAAGGAGGCATTAGAGCCTATCCCCCCTTAATGACAAGTTCCTGAACTCCTAACATAGATCGAAGTTTAGAAAACTTCGCTTCTGTAAGAGACTTGGTGAAGATGTCTGCAACTTGATCATCTGTAGGGTAAAAGAGCACTTCAAGAACACGATCATGAACAAGATTTCTGATGAAGTGCATATGTAGCTCAATGTGTTTGCTGCGTTGATGTAGAACTGGATCTTTGGCAAGCTTGATGGCACTTTGATTGTCGCACCAAAGTGGAGTAGGCTGCTGCTGCTCGAATCCAAACTCTGAAAGGATCCGTCGAAGCCATAAAGCTTCCTGACTGGCATTGACGGCTGCTCGATATTCTGCCTCTGCTGAAGAAAGAGCAAGAGCTTGTTGTTTCTTACAAGCCCAAGTAATAGGTCCAGATCCCAGACTGAAAACATAACCTGCAGTAGACTTTCGATCATCAAGATCGCCGGCCCAATCTGAATCAGTGAAACCAACCAGCAAAGGTTTCCCCCCTGTACTGTAATGAATCCCAAACTGAACTGTACCTCGAATATATCGAAGTATTCTTTTAGCTGCTTTCCAGTGACTTTCATGAGGTGTCTGCATATAACGGGCAACTCGACCAACGGAAAAGGAAAGGTCAGGACGGGAATGAGTCAAGTATAAAAGACTACCAACAAGCTGACGATACAATGTGGCATCTACTTCAGGTGAAGTACAAGTGGCAAAAATTTTGACTCCAGACTGGAAGGGAGAAGGGGCTGGTTTACAATCTTCCATGTGAAAGCGATGAAGAAGGTCACAAGCATACTTAGACTGAGAAAGAAAGATTCCTTCTTTGGTTTGCAGAACTTGGAGACCAAGAAAATAATGCAAATGTCCTAAGTCTGACATTTCAAAAGTTTGTTTAAGACTGGATTTCACATGGGTTATAAGCTTAGGGTCACTACCAGTAAGAATAAGGTCATCAACATATAGAACAAGTATGATGAGATGGTTTCCTACTTTCTTGGTATAGACATTGGGGTCAGAATGGCATCTAGAAAAACCAGTGTCAAGGAGAAAGTTATCTATTTTGGCATACCAAGCTCTAGGAGCTTGCTTAAGGCCATATAAGGATTTCTTAAGGCGGCAAACAAGGCTAGAGTTATTCTGAACATAGCCAGGAGGTTGTTCCATGTAAATTTCCTCCTAGAAATCACCATGTAAGAAGGCAGACTTGACATCCATTTGATGGACTTCCCAGTTGTGTAAGGATGCAAGGGAAAGAACAAGACGGATGGAGTTCATTTTGGCGACGAGAGCAAAGGTTTCATTGTAGTCAATCCCTTCAACTTGGGAAAAACCTTTGGCAACTAACCTTGCCTTAAGTCTTTCAACACTTCCATCTGATGCATACTTAGTTCTGTAGACCCATTTACATCTGACAAGTTTTCTTCCTTTTGGAAGAGGTACAAGATCCCAAGTATCGTTCATCATTAAGGAACGATATTCTTCATCCATGGCTGCATCCCAATATGGATTCCCTGAAGCTTCTGCAAAAGTTTCTGGATCATGATTCACGGAAACTTGAGCCAAAAGAGAAGAGGCTCACTGAAACTGAGAATGTGTTCGACGTTGATCTCTAGGATCACCGACAAGATCACCAGCTGCTTCACATGTTGAACGGACCCATTGAGGAAGCACTTGTGCTGGTGCAACTGGAGGAACATGAGCAGGCGGAGGTGTATTTTCATCCTCACTGTCATCATCAGAAACTGGAGTTGAAAACCTGTCAAGGAAGTTGGAAGAAGAAGAAGAAGGCACAAACGCCGAATCAGGCTCGCAGGCCAAAGATGGCACACTCGCCGAGTTAGGCTCGCAGGCCAAGATATTTTCATCAAATTTAACATCTCTTCTAATGATTATAGCATGATAATGTGGTTGAAGAAATCTATAACCTTTTACATCTTCAGAATATCCAACAAATATGCACTTTTCACTTTTAGGCTGCAATGCTTTCCGTTTTTCATCCGGAATGTGAGCCCATGCTTCACTACCAAACACACGAAAGTGACTTACATCAGGTTTAACTTTACTCCATGCTTCTTCCGGTGTTATACCTTGTAATGCTTTTGTGGGGGTGCGATTAACTATGTAATTTGCACAATTTATGGCTTCAGCCCAAAATTGAAGACTTAGTCCCTTAGATTGGATCATACAATTAGCCATTTCTTTTAAAGTGCGGTTCTTTCGCTCAGCTACACCATTTTGTTGTGGTGTATATGGAACAGTGTGTTGTTGTTGGATGCCTTGTTCAGTGCAGAAAGTAGTGAACTGTTTGTTAACATATTCTCCTCCATTGTCAGATCTTAACTTAATAATTTGATGACCAGATTGTTTTTCAACAAGGGCCTTGTAGGCCAAGAACATGTTAAATACTTCGCTCTTAAGTTTTAGGAAATAAACCCAAGTGCGTCTGGTGTAATCATCAATGAAAGTTAAGAAATACTTGAAACCAGAAAAGGAAGCAGATGGAAGAGGACCACACAAGTCACTATGCACAAGATCCAAGGGAACCGAGGCGTGCCAAGAGGCACGTTTGTCAAAACTGTCCCGATGATGTTTTCCGAGTACACAACTGGAACAAACACCATCTCTGCAAGATACCATCGGAAGACCTGTCACCATATTTTCTTTACATAGTTGTTGCAATGAGCGATAATTTAAGTGACCAAATCGCTCATGCCAAAGTTTGCTCAAGTTATCACTATGAGCAACAAAAACTGAAGGGAAAGGTGATGACCCAAAGTTGTTAAACTTGTACAACCTGGTAATATCATCAACAATTCCAGTAGCTAGAACCTGTTGAGGATCTTTAAAATCCTTGATTACAACTTGGTGAGGTGTAAAGGTCACAGTTTTACCTTCACCAGAATGAGTGATCTGATAGACTGATAACAAATTGCAGGAAATTCTTGGAACACATAGTACATCACTAAAATGACCATTATCTACTGGAACTGTTCCAGCTCCTACAACACTTAGAGATCTATCATCACCAAAAAATATTTGTTTGGTGTTACATTCATGCATAGTAGAAAAGATGGCTTGATCCTTAGCCATATGATAAGATGCTCCAGAATCAATGAGCCATTCATTTGAAGTAGAAGAAGAAGATGCACTATAAGAATAACCAGAAGCACAAAGTGCATGTCCATGAGAGGTAGATTCTGATGGCGAATCTAGGCTGATGTGGTGCTTCTTCATTGCTGCTTCCAAGGCTGCCATCTTCTTGAAACACTTTGATTCATCATGATTATCTTTCCCGCAATAGTTGCAATGCCGCTCAGTCTTCTTGCCTTTTGGCTTGGATCCTTTGTCATTTTTTAAAGAAGGAGCTGACTGAGAGGGTTTGGGACCCTTGTTTGTCTTATTATTGCAAAAATTTTGTTTATTGGGAGGCTTGGACTTTTCTTTCTGTTGGGACAATAAGGCTTTCCCAGATGTATCTGCATTGTTGATTATTCCAAGATGAATGAGTTTATCTTGTTCTCTAATCAAGGAATCACAAAAGGATTCAAGACTAGGCTCTTGATAGCTAGCTGCATTCAATGACGCTTTCATGGAGTAAAATGTAGATACAAAAACAGAATATGCAGGTCCAAGTTTGGAAAGAATATGATAAATGTATTGTTTGTCTTCCCTCTCAATCTTACATTCTGCACATAAGAGCTTGAGAGTTTTGTACTTAGATAAATAATCTTGAATGCATGAAAAGTCACTTGGATTTAAAGAAATCAACTCATTTTCGAGTTGGTGACCTCGAATTTCATTGTGTTTACCAAACACAGTTTCCAACTTGTCCCAAGCAGTGTTAGGTTCATCAATTCCAAATATGTGGAATCGCAAATCAGTAGAGATTGACATCCCAATCAATCCACGAGCTTCATCACATCTATTTGCCCATTTTATTTTCTTATCATCATCAGTGGGTTCTTTTTCTTTCCCTGTGGTAATTCTGAAAAGTCCCCTACTTCGTAGAACATCCTCCATACGAGATTTCCATGAGAAATAGTTGGAACTGTTAAGTAGAATATCACAATGGGTGGCCATATTTGTAAAGTAATGGCTATAAAAGCAGAAACCAATAGTCTGGATGTGAAGAGATGTGAAGAGAAACCAACTTGTCCCCAATAGTGACGTGGCAGCTAGAGAATGTCCAGCAAAAAAAAAAGAACCCCCCTCTTCCCAAGATGAACCTTTTGACAATCACTTTAAAAAAGTTGCTTTAAGTGAATCACTTTTGTAAAATAAGTGATTTCACTTTTATAATGATATTACTTTTTAAATAGTGCAACAATAAATAAAAAACTTAAGTGACTCACTTGTATTTTTATTTTTTATTATTTAAGTGAGATGCACTTTTACAATAAAGTAACTTGAAAATAGAAATTGCATGCACTTTTCCTTTTAAAAGTAACTTCCTAAGACTTGAACTCAAGACCTATTAAGGAATAAAGCAACTTTGAACCAAGTGAGCTAGATTAAAAGGTATGTAAAATATGGGAATGAGGAAGGGGGCTTTTTTTTTTTTTTTTTTTTACTCTTCTTGTTCGGTTTGCGTGCTTGCCCTTTTTCCTGCTAAACAGACCACAAAACGAAACCAAAAATACTTTTCCACACTTGTGGAGTTAGATCTTGTTAGCTTGCCTGGAAAGTCTACGTTTTCTCTCTGTTTCTGATTTGCCGAGATCGCGCAAAGGTGCACGGCAAAGAGCATACGCAGCCGAGAAAAACCCTTTCCCTTTCTGTTTCTGATTTGCCGAGATCGCTCAAGGTGCATGGCAAAGATCATACGCAGACGGGAAAGCAACAATCCGAACCCAAAAAAAATCTAACAGTAAAAAAAATGAAATATGAGATTTTTTTCTTATTAAAAAACGAAACAAAAAAATGCGTCACTGTAACATTATACCTTCAGATCTCATGAAAAACGCGTTTCTGGAGCAACCGGGAACCGTTTTCGATCAAACGAAAACTATTTCCCAATGGAAACGACGCTCCGGATGCAATGGAACACCTCCCACAGCCCATAAATGCACAGAAATACCAGAACTAAAAACCCTTTCGAGTTTCGACAACAACAGTGCAATATCTAGATCATAACCAGAAGCGGCACTTCATAAAAGCTCTGATACCATGTTCGGGTACACAGGGTACTACCAAAGGACCGAACACCAAGAGAAACCACTTCACACAAACAGATCACAGATCACACCGATGTTTTGACGTGGTTTAAACCCTCTTGAGGGAAAGACTCCACGGCCCCGGCCAAATAGCTTCTACGGGACAATTTATTATGCAAAGAAAGAAAGTTACAAATGAGCTTCTCATAATCGATCAACTAAACAATGACCCTCCATGCTCTTTAAATAGAGATCATGGACCAATCGGGTGTTAAGCCACGGATCAAGGATAGGTTTGATCTAAGAGAAGTTGAGCCGTCGGCTCACTCTATGTCGGAAACATATCGTGACCGTCGGATTAAGTATTTACAAATGCATACTAATGCATACTAAAGAAACACACTATCCCTAACGGATATATTAAACAAGTTGATCTTAACTAACTCCTAAGTGTCTAAATATCCTAACAATTTCCGGACGCCTGCGCAAACTATAGAAAGTCTTTATGACGTAGAATGTGCATACTTTGTAGATTCCATTGATGAAATAAAACACATTTTCTAAAAACTCGTGTTTTTTAAGAAATCATTTAAACCTTCTAGAAGCTGTGATTTTAAAAAACGGTGGAAGTAAGCTTTTCATATTCCGGACGAATGCGCAAACTATAGAAAGTCGTTATGACGTAGAATATGCATACTTTGTTGATTCCATTTTTGAAATAAAACACATTTTCTAAAAACTCGTGTTTTTTTACGAAATCATGTAAACCTTCTAGAAGCTGTGATTTTAAAAAATGGTGGAAGTAAGCTTTTCATATTTCCGGACGAATGCGCAAACTATAGAAAGTCATTATGACGTAGAATGTGCATACTTTGTTGATTCTATTTATGAAATAAAACACATTTTCTAAAAACTCGTGTTTTTTAAGAAATCATGTAAATCTTCTAGAAGCTGTGATTTTAAAAAACGTGGGAAGTAAGCTTTTCTTATTTCCAAACGTGTGCGCAAACTATAGAAAGTCGTTATGACGTAGAATGTGCATACTTTGTAGATTCCATTTATGAAATAAAACACATTTTCTAAAAACTCGTGTTTTTTACGAAATCATGTAAAACTTCTAGAAGCTGTGATTCTAAAAAATGGTGGAAGTAAGCTTTTCTTATCTCCGGACGCATCCGAAAACTATAGAAAGTCATTATGACGTAGAATGCGCATACTTTGTTGATTCTATTTATGAAATAAAACACATTTTCTAAAAACTCGTGTTTTTTAAGAAATCATGTAAACCTTCTAGAAGCTGTGATTTTAAAAAACGTGGGAAGTAAGCTTTTCTTATTTCCAAACGCATGCGCAAACTATAAAAAGTCGTTATGACGTAGAATGTGAATACTTTGCAGATTCCATTTATGAAATAAAACACATTTTCTAAAAACTCATGTTTTTTAGGAAATCATGTAAACCTTCTAGAAGCTGTGGTTTTAAAAAATGGGGGAAGTAAGGTTTTCTTATTTCCAAACGCATGCGCAAAGTATAGAAAGCCATTATGACGTAGAATTTGCATACTTTGTTGATTCCATTTATGAAATAAAACACATTTTCAAAAAACTCGTGTTTTTTAAGAAATCATGTAAACCTTCTAGAAGCTGTGATTTTAAAAAATGGTGGAAGTAAGCTTTTCTTATTTCCGGATGCATGCGCAAACTATAGAAAGTCATTATGACGTAGAATGTGCATACTTTGTTGATTCCATTAAGAAATAAGACACATTTTCTAAAAACTCGTGTTTTTTAAGAAATCATATAAACCTTCTAGAAGCTATGATTTTAAAAAACGGGGGAAGTAAGCTTTTCTTATTTCCAAAAGCATGCGCAAAGTATAGAAAGTCGTTATGACGTAGAATGTATATACTTTGTTGATTCCATTTATGAAATAAAACACATTTTCTAAAAACTCATGTTTTTTAAGAAATCATGTAAAACTTCTAGAAGCTGTGATTTTTAAAAACGGGGGAAGTAAGCTTTTCTTATTTCCAAACGCATGCGGAAACTATAGAAAGTCGTTATGACATAGAATGTGCATACTTTGTAGATTCCATTTATGAAATAAAACACATTTTCTAAAAACTCGTATTTTTTAAGAAATCATGTAAACCTTCTAGAAGCTGTGATTTTAAAAAACGAGGGAAGTAAGCTTTTCTTATTTCCAAACGCATGCGCAAAGTATAGAAAGTCGTTATGACGTAGAATGCGCATACTTTGTTGATTCCATTTATGAAATAAAACACATTTTCTAAAAACTCGTGTTTTTTACGAAATCATGTAAACCTTCTAGAAGCTGTGATTTTAAAAAACGGTGGAAGTAAGCTTTTCTTATTTCCTGACGCATGCGCAAACTATAGAAAGTCGTTATGATGTAGAATGTGCATACATGGTTGATTCCATTTATGAAATAAAACACATTTTCTAAAAACTCTTGTTTTTTAAGAAATTATGTAAACCTTCTAGAATGTGTGATTTTAAAAAACGGGGGAAGTAAGCTTTTCATATTTCCAAACGCATGTGCAAACTATAGAAAGTCATTATGACATAGAATGTGCATGCTTTGTAGATTCCATTTCTGAAATAAAACACATTTTCTAAAAACTCGTGTTTTTTAAGAAATCATGTAAACCTTCTAGAAGCTGTGATTTTAAAAAATGGGGGAAGTAAGCTTTTCTTATTTCCGGACGCATGCGCAAACTATAGAAAGTCGTTATGACGTAGAATTTGCATACTTTGTAGATTCCATTTATGAAATAAAACACATTTTCTAAAAACTCGTGTTTTTTAAGAAATCATGTAAACCTTCTAGAAGCTGTGATTTTAAAAAACGGTGGAGGTAAGATTTTCATATTTCCGAACGAATGCGCAAACTATAGAAATTCGTTGTGACGTAGAATGTTCATACTTTGTTGATTCCATTTTTGAAATAAAACACATTTTCTAAAAACTCGTGTTTTTTAAGAAATCATGTAAACCTTCTAGAAGCTGTGATTTTTAAAAACGGTGGAAGTAAGCTTTCCTTATTTCTGGACGCATGCGAAAACTATAGAAAGTCGTTATGACATAGAATGTGCATACTTGGTAGATTCCATTGATGAAATAAAACACATTTTCTAAAAACTCGTGTTTTTTAAGAAATCATGTAAACCTTCTAGAACCTGTGATTTTAAAAAACGGGAGAAGTAAGCTTTTCTTATTTCCGGACGCATGCGCAAACTATAGAAAGTCATTATGATGTGGAATGTGCATACATGGTTGATTCCATTTATGAAATAAAACACATTTTCTAAAAACTCATGTTTTTTAAGAAATCATGTAAACCTTCTAGAAGCTGTGATTTTAAAAAACGGGGGAAGTAAGCTTTTCTTATTTCCGAACGCCTGCGCAAACTATAGAAAGTCGTTATGATGTAGAATCTGCATACTTTGTTGATTCCATTTATGAAATAAAACACATTTTCTAAAAACTCGTGTTTTTTAAGAAATCATGTAAACCTTCTAGAAGCTGTGATTTTAAAAAACGTGGGAAGTAAGCTTTTCTTATTTCCGGACGCATGCGCAAACTATAGAAAGTCATTATGACATAGAATGTGCATACTTTGTAGATTCCATTTATGAAATAAAACACATTTTCTAAAAACTCGTGTTTTTTATGAAATCATGTAAACCTTCTAGAAGCTGTGATTTTAAAAACCGGGGGAAGTAAGCTTTTCTTATTTCCGGACGCATCCGCAAACTATACAAAGTCATTATGATGTCGAATGTGCATACTTTGTTGATTCTATTTATGAAATAAAACACATTTTCTAAAAACTCGTGTTCTTTAAGAAATCATGTAAACCTTCTAGAAGCTGTGATTTTAAAAAATGTGGGAAGTAAGCTTTTCTTATTTACAAATGCGTGTGCAAACTATAGAAAGTCGTTATGACGTAGAATGTGCATACTTTGTAGATTCCATTTATGAAATAAAACACATTTTCTAAAAACTCGTGTTTTTTAAGAAATCATGTAAACCTTCTAGAAGCTGTGATTTTAAAAAACGGTGGAAGTAAAAAATAGTGGAAGTAATCTTTTCATATTTTTGGACGAATGCGCAAACTATAGAAAGTCGTTATGACATAGAATGCGCATACTTTGTTGATTCCATTTATGAAATTAAACACGTTTTCTCAAAACTCGTGTTTTTTAAGAAATCATGTAAACCTTCTAGAAGCTGTGATTTTAAAAAACGGGGGAAGTAAGCTTTTCTTATTTTCGTATGCATGCGCAAACTATAGAAAGTCTTTATGACGTAGAATGTGCATACTTTGAAGATTCCATTCATCAAATAAAACACATTTTCTAAAAACTCGTGTTTTTTAAGAAATCATGTAAACCTTCTAGAAGCTGTGATTTTAAAAAACGGTGGAAGTAAGATTTTCATATTTCAGGACGAATGCGCAAACTATAGAAAGTCATTATGACATAGAATGTGCATACTTTGTTGATTCCGTTTATGAAATAAAACACATTTTCTAAAAACTCTTGTTTTTTAAGAAATCATGTAAACCTTCTAGAAGCTGTGATTTTAAAAAACGGTGGAAGTAATCTTTTCTTATTTCCGGACGCATGCGCAAACTATAGAAAGTCGTTATGACGTAGAATGTGCATACTTGGTAGATTCCATTTATGAAATAAAACACATTTTTTAAAAACTCGTGTTTTTTAAGAAATCATGTAAACCTTCTAGAAGCTGTGATTTTAAAAAACGGGGGAAGTAAGCTTTTCATATTTCCAAATGCATGCGCAAACTATAGAAAGTCGTGATGACGTAGAATTTACATACTTTGTTGATTCCAATTATGAAATAAAACACATTTTCTAATAATTCATGTTTTTCACGAAATCATGTAAACCTTCTAGAAGCTGTGATTTTAAAAAACGGTGGAAGTAGGCTTTTCATATTCCGGACGAATGCGCAAACTATAGAAAGTCGTTATGATGTAGAATATGCATACTTTGTTCATTCCATTTTTTAAATAAAACACATTTTCTAAAAACTCGTGTTTTTTACGAAATCATGTAAACCTTCTAGAAGCTGTGATTTTAAAAAACGGTGGAAGTAAGCTTTTCATATTTCCGGACGAATGCGCAAACTATAGAAAGTCATTATGACGTAGAATGTGCATACTTTGTTGATTCTATTTATGAAATAAAACACATTTTCTAAAAACTCGTGTTTTTTAAGAAATCATGTAAACCTTCTAGAAGCTGTGATTTTAAAAAACGTGGGAAGTAAGCTTTTCTTATTTCCAAACGCGTGCGCAAACTATAGAAAGTCGTTATGACGTAGAATGTGCATACTTTGTAGATTCCATTTATGAAATAAAACACATTTTCTAAAAACTCGTGTTTTTTACGAAATCATGTAAACCTTCTAGAAGCTGTGATTTTAAAAAACGGTGGAAGTAAGCTTTTCTTATTTCCGGACGAATGCACACACTATAGAAAGTCGTTATGATGTAGAATGTGCATACTTTGTTGATTCCATTTATGAAATAAAAAACATTTTCTAAACACTCGTGTTTTTTAAGAAATCATGTAAACCTTCTAGAAGCTATGATTTTAAAAAACGGTGGAAGTAAGCTTTTCTTATTTCCGAACGCGTGCGCAAACTATAGAAAGTCGTTATGACGTAGAATGTGCATACTTTGTTGATTCCATTTATGAAATAAAACAAATTTTCTAAAAACTCGTGTTTTTTAAGGAATCATGTAAACCTTATAGAAGCTGTGATTTTAAAAAACGGGGGAAGTAAGATTTTCTTATTTTCGGACGCATGCGCAAACTATAGAAAGTCGTTATGATGTACAATGTGCATACTTTGTAGATTCCATTTATGAAATAAAGCACATTTTCTAAAAACTCATGTTGTTTAAGAAATCATGTAAACCTTCTAGAAGCTGTGATTTTAAAAAACGGTGGAAGTAAGCTTTTCTTATTTCCGGACGAATGCGCAAAGTATAGAAAGTCGTTATGATGTAGAATGTGCATAATTTGTTGATTCCATTTATGAAATAAAACATATTTTCTAAAAACTCGTGTTTTTTAAGAAATCATGTAAACCCTCTAGAAGCTGTGATTTTAAAAAACGGTGGAAGTAAGCTTTTCTTATTTCCGGACGCATGCGGAAACTAGAGAAATTTGTTATGAAGTAGAATGTGCATATTTTGTTGATTCCATTTATGAAATAAAACACATTTTCTAAAAATGCTTGTTTTTTAACAAATCATGTAAACCTTCTAGAAGCTGTGATTTTAAAAAACAGGGGAAGTAAGCTTTTCTTATTTCCAAACGCATGCGCAAACTATAGAAAGTCGTTATGAAGTAGAATGTGCATATTTTGTTGATTCCATTTATGAAATAAAACACATTTTCTAAAAACTCGTGTTTTTTACGAAATCATGTAAACCTTCTAGAAGCTGTGATTTTAAAAAACGGTGGAAGTAAGCTTTTCTTATTTCCGGACGCATGGAGAAACTATAGAAAGTCGTTATGAAGTAGAATGTGCATAATTTGTTGATTCCATTTTTGAAACAAAACACATTTTCTAAAAACTCATGTTTTTTAAGAAATCATGTAAACCCTCTAGAAGCTGTGATTTTAAAAAACGGTGGAAGTAAGCTTTTCTTATTTCCGGACGCATGCGGAAACTATAGAAAGTCGTTATGAAGTAGAATGTGTATATTTTGTTGATTCCATTTATGAAATAAAACACATTTTCTAAAAATGCTTGTTTTTTAAGAAATCATGTAAACCTTCTAGAAGCTGTGATTTTAAAAAACAGGGGAAGTAAATTTTTCTTATTTCCAAACGCATGCGCAAACTATAGAAAGTCGTTATGAAGTAGAATGTGCATAATTTGTTGATTCCATTTATGAAATAAAACACATTTTCTAAAAACTCGTGTTTTTTAAGAAATCATGTAAACCCTCTAGAAGCTGTGATTTTGAAAAACGGTGGAAGTAAGCTTTTCTTATTTCCGGACGCATGCGGAAACTATAGAAAGTCATTACGAAGTAGAATGTGCATATTTTGTTGATTCCATTTATGAAATAAAACACATTTTCTAAAAATGCTCGTTTTTTAAGAAATCATGTAAACCTTCTAGAAGCTGTGGTTTTAAAAAACAGGGGAAGTAAGCTTTTCTTATTTCCGGACGCATGCGCAAACTATAGAAAGTAGTTATGATGTAGAATGTGCATACTTTGTAGATTCCATTTATGAAATAAAACACATTTTCTAAAAACTCGTGTTTTTTACGAAACCATTTAAACCTTCTAGAAGCTGTGATTTTAAAAAACGGTGGAAGTAAGCTTTTCTTATTTCCGGACGCATGCGAAAACTATAAAAAGTCGTTATGAAGTAGAATGCGCATACTTTGTTGATTCCATTTATGAAATAAAACACATTTTCTAAAAACTCGTGTTTTTTAAGAAATCATGTAAACCCTCTAGAAGCTGTGATTTTAAAAAACGGGGGAGGTAAGCTTTTCTTATTTCCAAACGCATGCGCAAACTATAGAAATTCGCTATGACATAGAATGTGCATACTTTGTTGATTCCATTTATGAAATAAAACACATTTTCTAAAAACTCGTGTTTTTTAAGAAATCATGTAAACCTTCTAGAAGCTGTGATTTAAAAAAACGGGGGAAGTAAGCTTTTCTTATTTCCGGACGCATGCGCAAACTATAGAAAGTCGTTATGACGTAGAATGTGCATACTTTGTAGATTCCACTTATGAAATAAAACACATTTTCTAAAAACTCATGTTTTTTACGAAATCATGTAAACCTTCTAGAAGCTGTGATTTTAAAAAACGGTGGAAGTAAGCTTTTCTTATTTTCGGACGCATCCGCAAACAACAGAAAGTCGTTATGACGTAGAATGTGCATAATTGTAGATTCCATTTATGAAATAAAACACATTTTCTAAAAACTTGTGTTTTTTACGAAAGCATGTAAACCTTCTAGAATCTGTGATTTTAAAAAATGGTGGAAGTAAGCTTTTCTTATTTCCGTACGCATGCGCAAACTTTAGAAAGTCATTATGACGTAGAATGTACATACTTTGTTGATTCCATTTATGAAATAAAACACATTTTCTAAAAACTCATGTTTTTTAAGAAATCATGTAAACCTTCTAGAAGCTGTGATTTTAAAAAACGGGGGAAGTAAGCTTTTCTTATTTCCAAACGCATGCGCAAACTATAGAAAGTCGTTATGACGTAGAATGTGCATACTTTGTTGATTCCATATTTGAAATAAAAAATATTTTCTAAAAACTCGTGTTTTTTAAGCAATCATGTAAACATTCTAGAAGCTGTGATTTTAAAAAACGGGGGAAGTAATATTTTCTTATTTCCGGTCGCCTGCGCAAACTATAGAAAGTCGTTATGATGTAGAATGTGCATACTTTGTAGATTCCATTTATGAAATAAAACACATTTTCTAAAAACTCGTGTTTTTTACGAAATCATGTAAACCTTCTAGAAGCTGTGAGTTTAAAAAACGGGAGAAGTAAGCTTTTCTTATTTCTGGACGCATGCGCAAACTATAGAAAGTCGTTATGACATAGAATGTGCATACTTTGTAGATTCCGTTTATGAAATAAAACACATTTTCTAAAAACTCGTGTTTTTTACGAAATCATGTAAACCTTCTAGAAGCTGTGATTTTAAAAAACGGTGGAAGTAAGCTTTTCTTACTTCAAAACGCATGCGCAAAGTATAGAAATTCGTTATGACGTAGAATGTGCATACTTTGTTGATTCCATTTATGAAATAAAACAAATTTTCTAAAAACTCGTGTTTTTTAAGAAATCATGTAAACCTTCTAGAAGTTGTGATTTAAAAAAACGGGGGAAGTAAGCTTTTCTTATTTCCGGATGCATGCGCAAACTATAGAAAGTCGTTATGACGTAGAATGTGCATACTTTGTAGATTCCATTTATGAAATAAAGCACATTTTCTAAAAACTCGCGTTTATTACGAAATCATGTAAACCTTCTAGAAGCTGTGATTTTAAAAAACGGGGGAAGTAAGCTTTTCTTATTTCCTGACGCATGCGCAAACTATAGAAAGTCATTATGACGTAGAATGTGCATACATGGTTGATTCCATTTATTAAATAAGCTTTTCTTTTTCCGAACGCCTGCGCAAACTATAGAAAGTCGTTATGACGTAGAATGTGCATACTTTGTTGATTCCATTTATGAAATAAAACACATTTTCTAAAAACTCGTGTTTTTTAAGAAATCATGTAAACCTTCTAGAAGTTGTGATTTTAAAAAATGGGGGAAGTTAGTTTTTCTTATTTCCGGACGCATGTGCAAACTATAGAAAGTCGTTATGACGTAGAATGTGCATAATTGGTAGATTCCATTTATGAAATAAAACACATTTTCTAAAAACTCGTGTTTTTTACGAAATCATGTAAACCGTCTAGAAGCTGTGATTTTAAAAAATGGGGGAAGTAAGCTTTTCTTATTTCCGGATGCATGCGCAAACTATAGAATGTCGTTATGATGTAGAATGTGCATACTTTGTTGATTCCATTTATGAAATAAAACACATTTTCTAAAAACTCATGTTTTTTAACAAATCATGTAAACCCTCTAGAAGCTGTGATTTTAAAAAACGGGGGAAGTAAGCTTTTCTTATTTCCAAACGCATGCTCAAACTATAGAAAGTCGTTATGATGTAGAATGTCCATACTTTGTTGATTCCATTTATGAAATAAAACACATTTTCTAAAAACTCGTGTTTTTTAAGAAATCATGTAAACCCTCTAGAAGCTATGATTTTAAAAAATGTGGGAAGTAAGCTTTTCTTATTTCCAAACGCATGCGCAAACTATAGAAAGTCATTATGACGTAGAATGTGCATACTTTGTTGATTCCATTTATGAAATAAAACACATTTTCTAAAAACTCCTGTTTTTTAAGAAATCATGTAAACCTTCTAGAAGCTGTGATTTTGAAAAATGGGAGAAGTAAGCTTTTCTTATTTCCGGACGCATGCGCAAACTATAGAAAGTCGTTATGAGGTAGAATGTGCATACTTTGTAGATTCCATTTATGAAATAAAACACATTTTCTAAAAACTCGGGTTTTTTAAGAAATCACGTAAACCTTCTAGAAACTGTGATTTTAAAAAATGGGGGAAGTAAGCTTTTCTTGTTTCCAAACGCATGCGCAAACTATAGAAAGTCATTATGATGTAGAATGTGCATACTTTGTAGATTCCATTTATGAAATAAAACACATTTTCTATAAACTCATGTTTTTTAAGAAATCATGTAAACCTTCTAGAAGCTGTGATTTTCAAAAACGGAGGAAGTAAGCTTTTCTTATTTCCGGATGCATGCGCAAACTATAGAAAGTCGTTATGACGTAGAATGTGCATACTTTGTAGATTCCATTTATGAAATAAAGCACATTTTCTAAAAACTCGCGTTTATTACGAAATCATGTAAACCTTCTAGAAGCTGTGATTTTAAAAAACGGGGGAAGTAAGCTTTTCTTATTTCCTGACGCATGCGCAAACTATAGAAAGTCATTATGACGTAGAATGTGCATACATGGTTGATTCCATTTATTAAATAAAACACATTTTCTAAAAACTCGTGTTTTTAAAGAAATCATGTAAACCTTCTAGAAGCTGTGATTTTAAAAAATGGGGGAAGTAAGCTTTTCTTTTTCCGAACGCCTGCGCAAACTATAGAAAGTCGTTATGACGTAGAATGTGCATACTTTGTTGATTCCATTTATGAAATAAAACACATTTTCTAAAAACTCGTGTTTTTTAAGAAATCATGTTAACCTTCTAGAAGCTGTGATTTATAAAAAACGGGGGAAGTAAGCTTTTCTTATTTCCGGACGCATGCGCAAACTATAGAAAGTCGTTATGACGTAGAATGTGCATACTTTGTAGATTGAATTTATGAAATAAAACACATTTTCTAAAAACTCGTGTTTTTTACGAAATCATGTAAACCTTCTAGAAGCTGTGATTTTAATAAATGGTGGAAGTAAGCTTTTCTTATTTCTGGACGAATGCGCAAACTATAGAAAGTCGTTATGACGTAGAATGTGCATACTTTCTTGATTCCATTTATGAAATAAAACACATTTTGTAAAAACTCGTGTTTTTAAGAAATCATGTAAACCTTCTAGAAGTTGTGATTTTAAAAAATTGTGGAAGTAAGCTTTTCTTATTTCCAGACGCATGTGCGAACTATAGAAAGTCATTATGACGTAGAATGTGCATACTTTGTTGATTCTATTTATGAAATAAAACACATTTTCTAAAAACTCATTTTTTTAAGAAATCATGTAAACCTTCTAGAAGCCGTGATTTTAAAAAATGGGGGAAATAACCTTTTCTTATTTCCGGACGCATGCGCAAACTATAGAAAGTCGTTCTGACGTAGAATGTGCATACTTTGTAGATTCCATTTATGAAATAAAACACATTTTCTAAAAACTCGTGTTTTTTACGAAATCATGTAAACCTTCTAGAAGCTGTGATTTTAAAAAACGGTGGAAATAAGCTTTTCTTGTTTCCTGACGCATGCGCATACTATAGAAAGTCGTTATGGCATAGAATGTGCATACATGGTTGATTCCATTTATGAAATAAAACACATTTTCTAAAAGCTCATGTTTTTGAAGAAATCATGTAAACCTTCTAGAAGCTGTGATTTTAAAAAACGGGGGAAGTAAGCTTTTCTTATTTCCAAACGCATGTGCAAACTATAGAAAGTCGTTATGACGTAGAATGTGCATACTTTGTTGATTCCATTTATGAAATAAAACACATTTTCTAAAAACTCGTGTTTTTTAAGAAATCATGTAAACCTTCTAGAAGTTGTGATTTAAAAAAACGGGGGAAGTAAGCTTTTCTTATTTCTGGACGCATGCGCAAACTATAGAAAGTCGTTATGACATAGAATGTGCATACTTTGTAGATTGCATTCATGAAATAAAACACATTTTCTAAAAACTTGTGTTTTTTAAGAAATCATGTAAACCTTCTCGAAGCTGTGATTTTAAAAAATGGTGGAATTAAGATTTTCATATTTCCGAACGAATGCGCAAACTATAGAAAGTCGTTATGACGTACAATCTGCATACTTTGTTGATTCCATTTATGAAATAAAACACATTTTCTAAAAACTTGTGTTTTTTAAGAAATCATGTAAACCTTCTAGAAGCTGTGATTTTAAAAAACGGAGGAAGTAAGCTTTTCTTATTTCCGGACGCATGCGCAAACTATAGAAAGTCGTTATGATGTAGAATGTGCATACTTGGTAGATTCCATTTATGAAATAAAACACATTTTCTAAAAACTCGTGTTTTTTAAGAAATCATGTAAACCTTCTAGAAGCTGTGATTTTAAAAAACGAGAGAAGTAAGATTTTCATATTTCCAAATGCATGCGCAAACTATAGAAAGCCGTTATGATGTAGAATTTGCATACTTTGTTGATTCTATTTATGAAATAAAACACATTTTCTAAAAACTCGTGTATTTTAAGAAATCATGTAAATCTTCTAGAAGCTGTGATTTTAAAAAACGGGGGAAGTAAGCTTTTCTTATTTCCGAACGCATGCACAAACTATAGAAAGCCGTTATGACGTAGAATGTGCTTAATTTGTAGATTCCATCTATGAAATAAAACACATTTTCTAAAAACTCGTGTTTTTTACGAAATCATGTAAACCTTCTAGAAGCTGTGATTTTAAAAAACGGTGGAAGTAAGCTTTTCTTAATTCCGGACGCATCCGCAAACTATAGAAAGTCATTATGACGAATAATGTGCATACTTTGTTGATTCTATTTATGAAATAAAACACATTTTCTAAAAAATCCTGTTTTTTAAGAAATCATGTAAACCTTTTAGAAGCTGTGATTTTAAAAAACGTGGGAAGTAAGCTTTTCTTATTTCCAAACGCATGCGCAAACTATAGAAAGTCGTTATGATGTAGAATGTGCATACTTTGTAGATTCCATTTATTAATTAAAACATATTTTCTAAAAACTTTTTTTTTTTAAGAAATCATGTAAACCTTCTAGAAGCTGTGATTTTAAAAAACGGGGGAAGTAAGCTTTTCTTATTTCCAAACGCATGCGCAAAGTATAGAAAGTCCTTATGACGTAGAATGTGCATACTTTGTTGATTCCATTTATGAAATAATGCACATTTTCTAAAAACTCGTGCTTTTTAAGAAATCATGTAAACCTTCTAGAAGCTGTGATTTTAAAAAACGGGGGAAGTAAGCTTTTCTTATTTCCAAACGCATGCGCAAACTATAGAAAGTCGTTATGACGTAGAATGTGCATACTTTGTAGATTCCATTTATGAAATAAAACACATTTTCTAAAAACTCTTGTTTTTTAAGAAATCATGCAAACCTTCTAGAAGCTGTGATTTTAAAAAACGGGGCAAGTAAGATTTTCTTATTTCCAGACGCATGCGCAAACTATAGAAAGTCGTTATGACGTAGAATGTGCATACTTTGTAGATTGCATTTATGAAATAAAACACATTTTCAAAAAACTCGTATTTTTTACGAAATCATGTAAACCTTCTAGAAGCTGTGATTTTAATAAACGGTGGAAGTAAGCTTTTCTTATTTCCGGACGAATGCACAAACTATAGAAAGTCATTATGACGTAGAATGTGCATACTTTGTTGATTCCATTTAAGAAATAAAACACATTTTCTAAAAACTATTGTTTTTTAAGAAATCGTGTAAACCTTCTAGAAGCTGTGATGTTAAAAAACGGGGCAAGAAAGCTTTTCTTATTTTCGGACGCATGCGCAAACTATAGAAAGTCTTTATGACGTAGAATGTGCATACTTTGTAGATTCCATTTATGAAATAAAACACATTTTCTAGAAACTCGTGTTTTTTAAGAAATCATGTAAACCTTCTAGAAGCTGTGATATTAAAAAACGTGGGAAGTAAGCTTTTCTTATTTCCGGACGCATGCGCAAACTATAAAAAGTCATTATGACGTAGAATGTGCATACTTTGTAGATTCCATTTATGAAATAAAACACATTTTCTAAAAACTCGTGTTTTTTATGAAATCATGTAAACCTTCTAGAAGCTGTGATTTTAAAAAACGAGGGAAGTAAGATTTTCTTATTTCCGGACGCATCCGCAAACTATACAAAGTCATTATGACGTCGAATGTGCATACTTTGTTGATTCTATTTATGAAATAAAACACATTTTCTAAAAACTCATGTTTTTTAAGAAATCATGTAAACCTTCTAGAAGCTGTGATTTTAAAAAACGTGGGAAGTAAGCTTTTCTTATTTCCAAACGCGTGCGCAAACTATAGAAAGTCGTTATGACGTAGAATGTGCATAGTTTGTAGATTCCATTTATGAAATAAACCACATTTTCTAAAAACTCGTGTTTTTTAAGAAATCATGTAAACCTTCTAGAAGCTGTGATTTTAAAAAACGGTGGAAGTAAAAAATGGTGGAAGTAAGCTTTTCATATTTCTGGACGAATGTGCAAACTATAGAAAGTCGTTATGACGTAGAATTCGCATGCTTTGTTGATTCCATTTATGAAATAAAACACCTTTTCTAAAAACTCGTGTTTTTTAAGAAATCATGTAAACCTTCTAGAAGCTGTGATTTTAAAAAACGGGGGAAGTAAGCTTTTCTTATTTTCGTACGCATGCGCAAACTATAGAAAGTCTTTATGACGTAGAATGTGCATACTTTGTAGATACCATTCATGAAATAAAACACATTTTCTAAAAACTCGTGTTTTTTAAGAAATCATGTAAACCTTCTAGAAGCTGTGATTTTAAAAAACGGTGGAAGTAAGATTTTCATATTTCCGGATGAATGCGCAAACTATAGAAAGTCGTTATGACATAGAATGTGCATACTTTGTTGATTCCGTTTATGAAATAAAACACATTTTCTAAAAACTCTTGTTTTTTAAGAAATCATGTAAACCTTCTAGAAGCTGTGATTTTAAAAAACGGTGGAAGTAATCTTTTCTTATTTCCGGACGCATGCGCGAACTATAGAAAGTCGTTATGACGTAGAATGTGCATACTTGGTAGATTCCATTTATGAAATAAAACACATTTTCTAAAAACTCGTGTTTTTTAAGAAATCATGTAAACCTTCTAGAAGCTGTGATTTTAAAAAACGGGGGAAGTAAGCTTTTCATATTTCCAAATGCATGCGCAAACTATAGAAAGTCGTTATGACGTAGAATGTGCATACTTTGTTGATTCCATTTATGAAATAAAACACATTTTCTAATAACTCATGTTTTTTACGAAATCATGTAAACCTTCTAGAAGCTGTGGTTTTAAAAAACGGTGGAAGTAGGCTTTTCATATTCCGGACGAATGCGCAAACTATAGAAAGTCGTTATGACGTAGAATATGCATACTTTGTTTATTCCATTTTTGAAATAAAACACATTTTCTAAAAACTCGTGTTCTTTACGAAATCATGTAAACCTTCTAGAAGCTGTGATTTTAAAAAACGGTGGAAGTAAGCTTTTCATATTTCCGGACGAATGCGCAAACTATAGAAAGTCATTACGACGTAGAATGTGCATACTTTGTTGATTCTATTTATGAAACAAAACACATTTTCTAAAAACTCGTCTTTTTTAAGAAATCATGTAAACCGTCTAGAAGCTGTGATTTTAAAAAACGTGGGAAGTAAGCTTTTCTTATTTCCAAATGCGTGCGCAAACTATAGAAAATCGTTATGACGTAGAATGTGCATACTTTGTAGATTCCATTTATGAAATAAAACACATTTTCTAAAAACTCGTGTTTTTTACGAAATCATGTAAACCTTCTAGAAGCTGTGATTTTAAAAAACGGTGGAAGTAAGCTTTTCTTATCTCCAGATGCATCCGCAAACTATAGAAAGTCATTATGACGTAGAATGTGCATACTTTGTTGATTCTATTTATGAAATAAAACACATTTTCTAAAAACTCGTGTTTTTTAAGAAATCATGTAAACCTTCTAGAAGCTGTGATTTTAAAAAACGGTGGAAGTAAGCTTTTCTTATTTCCGGATGCATGCGCAAACTATAGAAAGTCATTATGATGTAGAATGTGCATACTTTGTTGATTCCATTAAGAAATAAAACACATTTTCTAAAAACTCGTGTTTTTTAAGAAATCATGTAAACCATCTAGAAGCTATGATTTTAAAAAATGGGGGAAGTAAGCTTTTCTTATTTCCAAAAGCATGTGCAAAGTATAGAAAGTCGTTATGACGTAGAATGTGCATACTTTGTTGATTCCATTTATGAAATAAAACACATTTTCTAAAAACTCGTGTTTTTTAAGAAATCATGTAAACCTTCTAGAAGCTGTGATTTTAAAAAACGGGGGAAGTAAGCTTTTCTTATTTCCAAACGCATGCGGAAACTATAGAAAGTCGTTATGACATAGAATGTTTATACTTTGTAGATTCCATTTATGAAATAAAACACATTTTCTAAAAACTCGTTTTTTTAAGAAATCATGTAAACCTTCTAGAAGCTGTGATTTTAATAAACGGGGGAATTAAGCTTTTCTTATTTCCAAACGCATGCGCAAAGTATAGAAATTCGTTATGACGTAGAATGCGCATACTTTGTTGATTCCATTTATGAAATAAAACACATATTCTAAAAACTCATGTAAACCTTCTAGAAGCTGTGATTTTAAAAAACGGGGGAAGTAAGCTTTTCTTATTTTCGGACGCATGCGCAAACTATAGAAAGTCGTTATGATGTAGAATGTGCATACATGGTTGATTCCATTTATGAAATAAAACACATTTTCTAAAAACTCGTGGTTTTTAAGAAATCATGTAAACCTTCTAGAAGCTGTGATTTTAAAAAACGGGGGAAGTAAGCTTTTCTTATTTCCAAACGCATGCGCAAAGTATAGAAAGTCCTTATGACGTAGAATGTGCATACTTTGTTGATTCCATTTATGAAATAAAGCACATTTTCTAAAAACTCGTGCTTTTTAAGAAATCATGTAAACCTTCTAGAAGCTGTGATTTTAAAAAACGGGGGAAGTAAGCTTTTCTTATTTCCAAACGCATGCGCAAAGTATAGAAAGTCGTTATGACGTAGAATGTGCATGCTTTGTAGATTCCATTTGTGAAATAAAACACATTTTCTAAAAACTCGTGTTTCTTAAGAAATCATGCAAACCTTCTAGCAGCTGTGATTTTAAAAAACGGGGGAAGTAAGATTTTCTTATTTCCAGACGCATGCGCAAACTATAGAAAGTCGTTATGACGTAGAATGTGCATACTTTGTAGATTGCATTTATGAAATAAAACACATTTTCTAAAAACTCGTGTTTTTTACGAAATCATGTAAACGTTCTAGAAGCTGTGATTTTAATAAACGGTGGAAGTATGCTTTTCTTATTTCCGGACGAATGTGCAAACTATAGAAAGTCGTTATGACGTAGAATGTGCATACTTTGTTTATTCCATTTATGACATAAAACACATTTTCTAAAAACTCGTGTTTTTTAAGAAATCATGTAAACCTTCTAGAAGCTGTGATTTTAAAAAACGGTGGAAGTAAGCTTTTCTTATTTCTGGACGCATGCGCAAACTATAGAAAGTCATTATGACGTAGAATGTGCATACTTTGTTGATTCCAATTAAGAAATAAAACACATTTTCTAAAAACTATTGTTTTTTAAGAAATCATATAAACCTTCTAGAAGCTGTGATGTTAAAAAACGCGGCAAGTAAGCTTTTCCTATTTCTGTTCGAGTACACAGGGTACTACCAAAGGATCGAACACCAAGAGCAACCACTTCACACAAACAGATCACAGATCAACACACCGATGTTTTGACGTGGTTTAAACCCTCTTGAGGGAAACACTCCACGGCCCCGGCCAAATAGCTTCTACGGGACAATTTATTATGCAAAGAAAGAAAGTTACAAATGAGCTTCTCATAATCAATCAACTAAGCAATGACCCTCCATGCTCTTTAAATAGAGATCATGGACCAATCGTGTGTTAAGCCACGGATCAAGGTTAGGTTTGATCTAAGAGAATTTGAGCCGTCGGATCACTCTATGTCGGAAACATATCGTGACCGTCGGATTAAGTATTTACAAATGCATACTAATGCATACTAAAGAAACACACTATCCCTAACGGATATATTACACAAGTTGATCTTAACTAACTCCTAAGTGTCTAAATATCCTAACATCCCCCCTTAAGAACAACTTGGGATAGGATTGAAGGATTTACAAAAGTGACACTATTAGGAGAAGGAAGGAGGCATTAGAGCCTATCCCCCCTTAATGACAAGTTCCTGAACTCCTAACATAGATCGAAGTTTAGAAAACTTCGCTTCTGTAAGAGACTTGGTGAAGATGTCTGCAACTTGATCATCTGTAGGGTAAAAGAGCACTTCAAGAACACGATCATGAACAAGATTTCTGATGAAGTGCATATGTAGCTCAATGTGTTTGTTGCGTTGATGTAGAACTGGATCTTTGGCAAGCTTGATGGCACTTTGATTGTCGCACCAAAGTGGAGTAGGCTGCTGCTGCTCGAATCGAAACTCTGAAAGGATCCGTCGAAGCCATAAAGCTTCCTGACTGGCATTGACTGCTGCTCGATATTCTGCCTCTGCTGAAGAAAGAGCAAGAGCTTGTTGTTTCTTACAAGCCCAAGTAATAGGTCCAGATCCCAGACTGAAAACATAACCTGCAGTAGACTTCCGATCATCAGGATCGCCGGCCCAATATGAATCAGTGAAACCAACCGACAAAGGTTTCCCCCCTGTACTGTAATGAATCCCAAACTGAACTGTACCTCAAATATATCGAAGTATTCTTTTAGCTGCTTTCCAGTGACTTTCATGAGGTGTCTGCATATAACGGGCAACTCGACCAACGACAAAGGAAAGGTCAGGACGGGAATGAGTCAAGTATAAAAGACTACCAACAAGCTGACGATACAATGTGGCATCTACTTCAGGTGAAGTACAAGTGGCAGAAAGTTTGACTCCAGACTGGAAGGGAGAAGGGGCTGGTTTACAATCTTCCATGTGAAAGCGATGAAGAAGGTCACAAGCATACTTAGACTGAGAAAGAAAGATTCCTTCTTTGGTTTGCAGAACTTGGAGACCAAGAAAATAATGCAAATGTCCTAAGTCTGACATTTCAAAAGTTTGTTTAAGACTGGATTTCACATGGGTTATAAGCTTAGGGTCACTACTAGTAAGAATAAGGTCATCAACATATAGAACAAGTATGATGAGATGGTTTCCTACTTTCTTGGTATAGACATTGGGGTCAGAATGGCATCTAGAAAAACCAGTGTCAAGGAGAAAGTTATCTATTTTGGCATACCAAGCTTTAGGAGCTTGCTTAAGGCCATATAAGGATTTCTTAAGGCGGCAAACAAGGCTAGAGTTATTCTGAACATAGCCAGGAGGTTTTTCCATGTAAATTTCCTCCTGTAAATCACCATGTAAGAAGGAAGACTTGACATCCATTTGATGGACTTCCCAGTTGTGTAAGGCTGCAAGGGAAAGAACAAGACGGATGGAGTTCATTTTGGCGACGGGAGCAAAGGTTTCATTGTAGTCAATCCCTTCAACTTGGGAAAAACCTTTGGCAACTAACCTTGCCTTAAGTCTTTCAACACTTCCATCTGATGCATACTTAGTTCTGTAGACCCATTTACATCTGACAAGTTTTCTTCCTTTTGGAAGAGGTACAAGATCCCAAGTATCGTTCGTCATTAAGGAACGATATTCTTCATCCATGGTTGCATCCCAATCTGGATTCCCTGAAGCTTCTGCAAAAGTTTCTGGATCATGATTCGCGGAAACTTGAGCCAAAAGAGAAGAGGCTCGCTGAAACTGAGAACGTGTTCGACGTTGATCTCTAGGATCACCGGCAAGATCACCAGCTGCTTCACATGTTGAACGGACCCATCGAGGAAGCACTTGTGCTGGTGCAACTGGAGGAACATGAGCAGGCGGAGGTGTATTTTCATCCTCACTGTCATCATCAAGAACTGGAGTTGAAAACCTGTCAAGGAAGTTGGAAGAAGAAGAAGAAGGCACAAACGCCGAATCAGGCTCGCAGGCCAAAGATGGCACACTCGCCGAGTTAGGCTCGCAGGCCAAGATATTTTCATCAAATTTAACATCTCTTCTAATGATTATAGCATGATAATGTGGTTGAAGAAATCTATAACCTTTTACATCTTCAGAATATCCAACAAATATGCACTTTTCACTTTTAGGCTGCAATGCTTTCCGTTTTTCATCCGGAATGTGAGCCCATGCTTCACTACCAAACACACGAAAGTGACTTACATCAGGTTTAACTTTACTCCATGCTTCTTCCGGTGTTATACCTTGTAATGCTTTTGTGGGGGTGCGATTAACTATGTAATTTGCACAATTTATGGCTTCAGCCCAAAATTGAAGACTTAGTCCCTTAGATTGGATCATACAATTAGCCATTTCTTTTAAAGTGCGGTTCTTCCGCTCAGCTACACCATTTTGTTGTGGTGTATATGGAACAGTGTGTTGTTGTTGGATGCCTTGTTCAGTGCAGAAAGTAGTGAACTATTTGTTAACATATTCTCCTCCATTGTCAGATCTTAACTTAATAATTTGATGACCAGATTGTTTTTCAACAAGGGCCTTGTAGGCCAAGAACATGTTAAATACTTCGCTCTTAAGTTTTAGGAAATAAACCCAAGTGCGTCTGGTGTAATCATCAATGAAAGTTAAGAAATACTTGAAACCAGAAAAGGAAGCAGATGGAAGAGGACCACACAAGTCACTATGCACAAGATCCAAGGGAACCGAGGCGTGCCAAGAGGCACGTTTGTCAAAACTGTCCCGATGATGTTTTCCGAGTACACAACCGAAACAAACACCATCTCTGCAAGATACCATCGGAAGAACTGTCACCATATTTTCTTTACATAGTTGTTGCAATGAGCGATAACTTAAGTGACCAAATCGCTCATGCCAAAGTTTGCTCAAGTTATCACTATGAGCAACAAAAACTGAAGGGAAAGGTGATGACCCAAAGTTGTTAAACTTGTACAACCTGGTAATATCATCAACAATTTCGGTAGCTAGAACCTGTTGAGGATCTTTAAAATCCTTGATTACAACTTGGTGAGGTGTAAAGGTCACAGTTTTACCTTCACCAGAATGAGTGATCTGATAGACTGATAACAAATTGCAGGAAATTCTTGGAACACATAGTACATCACTAAAATGACCATTATCTACTGGAACTGTTCCAGCTCCTACAACACTTAGAGATCTATCATCACCAAAAAATATTTGTTTGGTGTTACATTCATGCATAGTAGAAAAGATGGCTTGATCCTTAGCCATATGATAATATGCTCCAGAATCAATGAGCCATTCATTTGAAGTAGAAGAAGAAGATGCATTATAAGAATAACCAGAAGCACAAAGTGCATGTCCATGAGAGGTAGATTCTGATGGGGAATCTAGGCTGATGTGGTGCTTCTTCATTGCTGCTTCCAAGGCTGCCATCTTCTTGAAACACTTTGATTCATCATGATTATCTTTCCCGCAATAGTTGCAATGCCGCTCAGTCTTCTTGCCTTTTGGCTTGGATCCTTTGTCATTTTTTAAAGAAGGAGCTGACTGAGAGGGTTTGGGACCCTTGTTTGTCTTATTATTGCAAAAATTTTGTTTATTGGGAGGCTTGGACTTTTCTTTCTGTTGGGACAATAAGGCTTTCCCAGATGTATCTGCATTGTTGATTATTCCAAGATGAATGAGTTTATCTTGTTCTCTAATCAGGGAATCACAAAAGGATTCAAGACTAGGCTCTTGATAGCTAGCTGCATTCAATGACGCTTTCATGGAGTAAAATGTAGATACAAAAACAGAATATGCAGGTCCAAGTTTGGAAAGAATATGATAAATGCATTGTTTGTCTTCCCTCTCAATCTTACATTTTGCACATAAGAGCTTGAGAGTTTTGTACTTAGATAAATAATCTTGAATGCATGAAAAGTCACTTGGATTTAAAGAAATCAACTCATTTTCGAGTTGGTGACCTTGAATTTCATTGTGTTTACCAAACACAGTTTCCAACTTGTCCCAAGCAGTATTAGGTTCATCAATTCCAAATATGTGGAATCGCAAATCAGTAGAGATTGACATCCCAATCAATCCACGAGCTTCATCACATCTATTTGCCCATTTTATTTTCTTATCATCATCAGTGGGTTCTTTTTCTTTCCCTGTGGTAATTCTGAAAAGTCCCCTACTTCGTAGAACATCCTCCATATGAGATTTCCATGAGAAATAGTTGGAACTGTTAAGTAGAATATCACAATGGGTGGCCATATTTGTAAAGTAATGGCTATAAAAGCAGAAACCAATAGTCTGGATGTGAAGAGATGTGGAGAGAAACGAACTTGTCCCCAATAGTGACGTGGCAGCTAGAGAATGTCCAGCAAAATAAAAAGAACCCCCCTCTTCCCAAGATGAACCTTTTGACAATCACTTTAAAAAAGTTGCTTTAAGTGAATCACTTTTGTAAAATAAGTGATTTCACTTTTATAATGATATTACTTTTTAAATAGTGCAACAATAAATAAAAAACTTAAGTGACTCACTTGTATTTTTATTTTTTATTATTTAAGTGAGATGCACTTTTACAATAAAGTAACTTGAAAATAGAAATTGCATGCACTTTTCCTTTTAAAAGTAACTTCCTAAGACTTGAACTCAAGACCTATTAAGGAATAAAGCAACTTTGAACCAAGTGAGCTAGATTAAAAGGTATGTAAAATATGGGAATGAGGAAGGGGACTTTTTTTTTTTTTTTTTTTACTCTTCTTGTTCGGTTTGCGTGCTTGCCCTTTTTCCTGCAAAACAGACCACAAAACGAAACCAAAAATACTTTTCCACACTTGTGGAGTTAGATCTTGTTAGCTTGCCCGGAAAGTCCACGTTTTCTCTCTGTTTCTGATTTGCCGAGATCGCGCAAAGGTGCACGGCAAAGAGCATACGCAGCCGAGAAAAACCCTTTCCCTTTCTGTTTCTGATTTGCCGAGATCGCTCAAGGTGCACGGCAAAGAGCATACGTAGACGGGAAAGCAACAATCCGAACCCAAAAAAAATCTAACAGTAAAAAAAATGAAATATGAGATTTTTTTCTTATTAAAAAACGAAATAAAAAAATGCGTCACTGTAACATTATACCTTCAGATCTCATGAAAAACGCGTTTCTGGAGCAACCGGGAACCGTTTTCGATCAAACGAAAACTATTTCCCAATGGAAACGATGCTCCGGATGCAATGGAACACCTCCCACAGCCCAAAAATGCACAGAAATACCAGAACTAAAAACCCTTTCGAGTTTCGGCAACAACAGTTCAATATCTAGATCATAACCGGAAGCGGCACATCATAAAAGATCTGATACCATGTTCGGGTACACAGGGTACTACCAAAGGACCGAACACCAAGAGAAACCACTCCACACAAACAGATCACAGATCACACAGATGTTTTGACGTGGTTTAAACCCTCTTGAGGGAAACAATCCACGGCCCCGGCCAAATAGCTTCTACGGGACAATTTATTATGCAAAGAAAGAAAGTTACAAATGAGCTTCTCATAATCGATCAACTAAACAATGACCCTCCATGCTCTTTAAATAGAGATCATGGACCAATCGGGTGTTAAGCCACGGATCAAGGTTAGGTTTGATCTAAGAGAAGTTGAGCCGTCGGCTCACTCTATGTCGGAAACATATCATGACCGTCGGATTAAGTATTTACAAATGCATACTAATGCATACTAAAGAAACACACTATCCCTAACGAATATATTAAACAAGTTGATCTTAACTAACTCCTAAGTGTCTAAATATCCTAACAATTTCCGGACGCATGCGCAAACTATAGAAAGTCTTTATGACGTAGAATGTGCATACTTTGTAGATTCCATTGATGAAATAAAACACATTTTCTAAAAACTACTGTTTTTTAAGAAATCTTTTAAACCTTCTAGAAGCTGTGATTTTAAAAAAAGGTGGAAGTAAGCTTTTCATATTCCGGACGAATGCGCAAACTATAGAAAGTCGTTATGACGTAGAATATGCATACTTTGTTGATTCCATTTTTGAAATAAAACACATTTTCTAAAAACTCGTGTTTTTTACGAAATCATGTAAACCTTCTAGAAGCTGTGATTTTAAAAAACGGTGGAAGTAAGCTTTTCATATTTCCGGACGAATGCGCAAACTATAGAAATTCATTATGACGTAGAATGTGCATACTTTGTTGATTCTATTTATGAAATAAAACACATTTTCTAAAAACTCGTGTTTTTTAAGAAATCATGTAAATCTTCTAGAAGCTGTGATTTTAAAAAACGTGGGAAGTAAGCTTTTCTTATTTCCAAACGTGTGCGCAAACTATAGAAAGTCGTTATGACGTAGAATGTGCATACTTTTTAGATTCCATTTATGAAATAAAATACATTTTCTAAAAACTCGTGTTTTTTACGAAATCATGTAAACCTTCTAGAAGCTGTGATTTTAAAAAACGGTGGAAGTATGCTTTTCTTATCTCCGGACGCATCCGCAAACTATAGAAAGTCATTATGACGTAGAATGTGCATACTTTGTTGATTCTATTTATGAAATAAAACACATTTTCTAAAAACTCGTGTTTTTTAAGAAATCATGTAAACCTTCTAGAAGCTGTGATTTTAAAAAACGTGGGAAGTAAGCTTTTCTTATTTCCAAACGCATGCGCAAACTATAAAAAGTCGTTATGATGTAGAATGTGCATACTTTTCAGATTCCATTTATGAAATAAAACACATTTTCTAAAAACTCATGTTTTTTAGGAAATCATGTAAACCTTCTAGAAGCTGTGGTTTTAAAAAATGGGGGAAGTAAGCTTTTCTTATTTCCAAACGCATGCGCAAAGTATAGAAAGCCGTTATGACGTAGAATTTGCATACTTTGTTGATTCCATTTATGAAATAAAACACATTTTCTAAAAACTCGTGTTTTTTAAGAAATCATGTAAACCTTCTAGAAGCTGTGATTTTAAAAAACGGTGGAAGTAAGCTTTTCTTATTTCCGGATGCATGCGCAAACTATAGAAAGTCATTATGACGTAGAATGTGCATACTTTGTTGATTCCATTAAGAAATAAGACACATTTTCTAAAAACTCGTGTTTTTTAAGAAATCATATAAACCTTCTAGAAGCTATGATTTTAAAAAACGGGGGAAGTAAGATTTTCTTATTTCCAAAAGCATGCGCAAAGTATAGAAAGTCGTTATGACGTAGAATGTATATACTTTGTTGATTCCATTTATGAAATAAAACACATTTTCTAAAAACTCGTGTTTTTTACGAAATCATGTAAAACTTCTAGAAGCTATGATTTTTAAAAACGGGGGAAGTAAGCTTTTCTTATTTCCAAACGCATGCGGAAACTATAGAAAGTCGTTATGACATAGAATGTGCATACTTTGTAGATTCCATTTATGAAATAAAACACATTTTCTAAAAACTCGTATTTTTTAAGAAATCATGTAAACCTTCTAGAAGCTGTGATTTTAAAAAACGGGGGAAGTAAGCTTTTCTTATTTCCAAACGCATGCGCAAAGTATAGAAAGTCGTTATGACGTAGAATGCGCATACTTTGTTGATTCCATTTATGAAATAAAACACATTTTCTAAAAACTCGTGTTTTTTACGAAATCATGTAAACCTTCTAGAAGCTGTGATTTTAAAAAACGGTGGAAGTAAGCTTTTCTTATTTCCTGACGCATGCGCAAACTATAGAAAGTCGTTATGATGTAGAATGGTGCATACATGGTTGATTCCATTTATGAAATAAAACACATTTTCTAAAAACTCTTGTTTTTTAAGAAATTATGTAAACCTTCTAGAAGCCGTGATTTTAAAAAACGGGGGAAGTAAGCTTTTCATATTTCCAACGCATGTGCAAACTATAGAAAGTCATTATGACATAGAATGTGCATACTTTGTAGATTCCATTTATGAAATAAAACACATTTTCTAAAAACTCGTGTTTTTTAAGAAATCATGTAAACCTTCTAGAAGCTGTGATTTTAAAAAACGGGGGAAGTAAGCTTTTCTTATTTCCGGACACATGCGCAAACTATAGAAAGTCGTTATGACGTAGAATGTGCATACTTTGTAGATTCCATTTATGAAATAAAACACATTTTCTAAAAACTCGTGTTTTTTAAGAAATCATGTAAACCTTCTAGAAGCTGTGATTTTAAAAAACGATGGAGGGAAGATTTTCATATTTCCGAACGAATGCGCAAACTATAGAAAGTCGTTGTGACGTAGAATGTGCATACTTTGTTGATTCCATTTTTGAAATAAAACACATTTCTAAAAACTCGTGTTTTTTAAGAAATTATGTAAACCTTCTAGAAGCTGTGATTTTTAAAAACGGTGGAAGTAAGCTTTTCTTATTTCTGGACGCATGCGAAAACTATAGAAAGTCGTTATGACATAGAATGTGCATACTTGGTAGATTCCATTGATGAAATAAAACACATTTTCTAAAAACTCGTGTTTTTTAAGAATCATGTAAACCTTCTAGAAGCTGTGATTTTAAAAAACGGGAGAAGTAAGCTTTTCTTATTTCCGGACGCATGCGCAAACTATAGAAAGTCATTATGATGTGGAATGTGCATACATGGTTGATTCCATTTATGAAATAAAACACATTTTCTAAAAACTCATGTTTTTTTAAGAAATCATGTAAACCTTCTAGAAGCTGTGATTTTAAAAAACGGGGGAAGTAAGCTTTTCTTATTTCCGAACGCCTGCGCAAACTATAGAAAGTCGATATGATGTAGAATCTGCATACTTTGTTGATTCCATTTATGAAATAAAACACATTTTCTAAAAACTCATGTTTTTTAAGAAATCATGTAAACCTTCTAGAAGCTGTGATTTTAAAAAACGTGGGAAGTAAGCTTTTCTTATTTCCGGACGCATGCGCAAACTATAGAAAGTCATTATGACATAGAATGTGCATACTTTGTAGATTCCATTTATGAAATAAAACACATTTTCTAAAAACTCGTGTTTTTTATGAAATCATGTAAACCTTCTAGAAGCCGTGATTTTAAAAAACGGGGAAGTAAGTTTTTCTTATTTCCGGACGCTTCCGCAAACTATACAAAGTCATTATGACGTCGAATGTGCATACTTTGTTGATTCTATTTATGAAATAAAACACATTTTCTAAAAACTCGTGTTCTTTAAGAAATCATGTAAACCTTCTAGAAGCTGTGATTTTAAAAAATGTGGGAAGTAAGCTTTTCTTATTTCCAAATGCGTGCGCAAACTATAGAAAGTCGTTATGACGTAGAATGTGCATACTTTGTAGATTCCATTTATGAAATAAAACACATTTTCTAAAAACTCGTGTTTTTTAAGAAATCATGTAAACCTTCTAGAAGCTGTGATTTTAATAAACGGGGGAATTAAGCTTTTCTTATTTCCAAACGCATGCGCAAAGTATAGAAAGTCGTTATGACGTAGAATGCGCATACTTTGTTGATTCCATTTATGAAATAAAACACATATTCTAAAAACTCGTGTTTTTAACAAAATCATGTAAACCTTCTAGAAGCTGTGATTTTAAAAAACGGGGGAAGTAGGCTTTTCTTATTTTCGGACGCATGCGCAAACTATAGAAAGTCGTTATGATGTAGAATGTGCATACATGGTTGATTCCATTGATGAAATAAAACACATTTTCTAAAAACTCGTGTTTTTTAAGAAATCATGTAAACCTTCTAGAAGCTGTGATTTTAAAAAACGGGGGAAGTAAGCTTTTCTTATTTCCAAACGCATGCGCAAAGTATAGAAAGTCGTTATGACGTAGAATGTGCATACTTTGTTGATTCCATTTATGAAATAAAGCACGTTTTCTAAAAACTCGTGCTTTTTAAGAAATCATGTAAACCTTCTAGAAGCTGTGATTTTAAAAAACGGGGGAAGTAAGCTTTTCTTATTTCCAAACGCATGTGCAAAGTATAGAAAGTCGTTATGACGTAGAATGTGCATACTTTGTAGATTCCATTTGTGAAATAAAACACATTTTCTAAAAACTCGTGTTTTTTAAGAAATCATGCAAACCTTCTAGAAGCTGTGATTTTAAAAAACGGGGGAAGTAAGATTTTCTTATTTCCAGACGCATGCGCAAACTATAGAAAGTCGTTATGACGTAGAATGTGCATACTTTGTAGATTGAATTTATGAAATAAAACACATTTTCTAAAAACTCGTGTTTTTTACGAAATCATGTAAACCTTCTAGAAGCTGTGATTTTAATAAACGGTGGAAGTATGCTTTTCTTATTTCCGGACGAATGTGCAAACTATAGAAAGTCGTTCTGACGTAGAATGTGCATACTTTGTTTATTCCATTTATGACATAAAACACATTTTCTAAAAACTGGTGTTTTTTAAGAAATCATGTAAACCTTCTAGAAGCTGTGATTTTAAAAAACGGTGGAAGTAAGGTTTTCTTATTTCCGGACGCATGCGCAAACTATAGAAAGTCATTATGACGTAGAATGTGCATACTTTGTTCATTCCAATTAAGAAATAAAACACATTTTCTAAAAACTATTGTTTTTTAAGAAATCATATAAACCTTCTAGAAGCTGTGATGTTAAAAAACGGGGCAAGTAAGCTTTTCCTATTTCTGTTCGGGTACACAGGGTACTACCAAAGGACCGAACACCAAGAGCAACCACTTCACACAAACAGATCACAGATCAACACACCGATGTTTTGACGTGGTTTAAACCCTCTTGAGGGAAACACTCCACGGCCCCTGCCAAATAGCTTCTACGGGACAATTTATTATGCAAAGAAAGAAAGTTACAAATGAGCTTCTCATAATCGATCAACTAAACAATGACCCTCCATGCTCTTTAAATAGAGATCATGGACCAATCGTGTGTTAAGCCACGGATCAAGGTTAGGTTTGATCTAAGAGAATTTGAGCCGTCGGATCACTCTATGTCGGAAACATATCGTGACCGTCGGATTAAGTATTTACAAATGCATACTAATGCATACTAAAGAAACACACTATCCCTAACGGATATATTACACAAGTTGATCTTAACTAACTCCTAAGTGTCTAAATATCCTAACATCCCCCCTTAAGAACAACTTGGGATAGGATTGAAGGATTTACAAAAGTGACACTATTAGGAGAAGGAAGGAGGCATTAGAGCCTATCCCCCCTTAATGACAAGTTCCTGAACTCCTAACATAGATCGAAGTTTAGAAAACTTCGCTTCTGTAAGAGACTTGGTGAAGATGTCTGCAACTTGATCATCTGTAGGGTAAAAGAGCACTTCAAGAACACGATCATGAACAAGATTTCTGATGAAGTGCATATGTAGCTCAATGTGTTTGCTGCATTGATGTAGAACTGGATCTTTGGCAAGCTTGATGGCACTTTGATTGTCGCACCAAAGTGGAGTAGGCTGCTGCTGCTCGAATCCAAACTCTGAAAGGATCCGTCGAAGCCATAAAGCTTCCTGACTGGCATTGACGGCTGCTCGATATTCTGCCTCTGCTGAAGAAAGAGCAAGAGCTTGTTGTTTCTTACAAGACCAAGTAATAGGTCCAGATCCCAGACTGAAAACATAACCTGCAGTAGACTTCCGATCATCAGGATCGCCGGCCCAATATGAATCAGTGAAACCAACCAACAAAGGTTTCCCCCCTGTACTGTAATGAATCCCAAACTGAACTGTACCTCAAATATATCGAAGTATTCTTTTAGCTGCTTTCCAGTGACTTTCATGAGGTGTCTGCATATAACGGGCAACTCGACCAACGGCAAAGGAAAGGTCAGGACGGGAATGAGTCAAGTATAAAAGACTACCAACAAGCTGACGATACAATGTGGCATCTACTTCAGGTGAAGTACAAGTGGCAGAAAGTTTGACTCCAGACTGGAAGGGAGAAGGGGCTGGTTTACAATCTTCCATGTGAAACCGATGAAGAAGGTCACAAGCATACTTAGACTGAGAAAGAAAGATTCCTTCTTTGGTTTGCAGAACTTGGAGACCAAGAAAATAATGCAAATGTCCTAAGTCTGACATTTCAAAAGTTTGTTTAAGACTGAATTTCACATGGGTTATAAGCTTAGGGTCACTACCAGTAAGAATAAGGTCATCAACATATAGAACAAGTATGATGAGATGGTTTCCTACTTTCTTGGTATAGACATTGGGGTCAGAATGGCATCTAGAAAAACCAGTGTCAAGGAGAAAGTTATCTATTTTGGCATACCAAGCTCTAGGAGCTTGCTTAAGGCCATATAAGGATTTCTTAAGGCGGCAAACAAGGCTAGAGTTATTCTGAACATAGCCAGGAGGTTTTTCCATGTAAATTTCCTCCTGTAAATCACCATGTAAGAAGGAAGACTTGACATCCATTTGATGGACTTCCCAGTTGTGTAAGGCTGCAAGGGAAAGAACAAGACGGATGGAGTTCATTTAGGCGACGGGAGCAAAGGTTTCATTGTAGTCAATCCCTTCAACTTGGGAAAAACCTTTGGCAACTAACCTTGCCTTAAGTCTTTCAACACTTCCATCTGATGCATACTTAGTTCTGTAGACCCATTTACATCTGACAAGTTTTCTTCCTTTTGGAAGAGGTACAAGATCCCAAGTATCGTTCGTCATTAAGGAACGATATTCTTCATCCATGGTTGCATCCCAATCTGGATTCCCTGAAGCTTCTGCAAAAGTTTCTGGATCATGATTCGCGGAAACTTGAGCCAAAAGAGAAGAGGCTCGCTGAAACTGAGAACGTGTTCGACGTTGATCTCTAGGATCACCGGCAAGATCACCAGCTGCTTCACATGTTGAACAGACCCATCGAGGAAGCACTTGTGCTGGTGCAACTGGAGGAACATGAGCAGGCGGAGGTGTATTTTCATCCTCACTGTCATCATCAAGAACTGGAGTTGAAAACCTGTCAAGGAAGTTGGAAGAAGAAGAAGAAGGCACAAACGCCGAATCAGGCTCGCAGGCCAAAGATGGCACACTCGCCGAGTTAGGCTCGCAGGCCAAGATATTTTCATCAAATTTAACATCTCTTCTAATGATTATAGCATGATAATGTGGTTGAAGAAATCTATAACCTTTTACATCTTCAGAATATCCAACAAATATGCACTTTTCACTTTTAGGCTGCAATGCTTTCCGTTTTTCATCCGGAATGTGAGCCCATGCTTCACTACCAAACACACGAAAGTGACTTACATCAGGTTTAACTTTACTCCATGCTTCTTCCGGTGTTATACCTTGTAATGCTTTTGTGGGGGTGCGATTAACTATGTAATTTGCACAATTTATGGCTTCAGCCCAAAATTGAAGACTTAGTCCCTTAGATTGGATCATACAATTAGCCATTTCTTTTAAAGTGCGGTTCTTCCGCTCAGCTACACCATTTTGTTGTGGTGTATATGGAACAGTGTGTTGTTGTTGGATGCCTTGTTCAGTGCAGAAAGTAGTGAACTATTTGTTAACATATTCTCCTCCATTGTCAGATCTTAACTTAATAATTTGATGACCAGATTGTTTTTCAACAAGGGCCTTGTAGGCCAAGAACATGTTAAATACTTCGCTCTTAAGTTTTAGGAAATAAACCCAAGTGCGTCTGGTGTAATCATCAATGAAAGTTAAGAAATACTTGAAACCAGAAAAGGAAGCAGATGGAAGAGGACCACACAAGTCACTATGCACAAGATCCAAGGGAACCAAGGCGTGCCAAGAGGCACGTTTGTCAAAACTGTCCCGATGATGTTTTCCGAGTACACAACCGGAACAAACACCATCTCTGCAAGATACCATCGGAAGACCTGTCACCATATTTTCTTTACATAGTTGTTGCAATGAGCGATAATTTAAGTGACCAAATCGCTCATGCCAAAGTTTGCTCAAGTTATCACTATGAGCAACAAAAACTGAAGGGAAAGGTGATGACCCAAAGTTGTTAAACTTGTACAACCTGGTAATATCATCAACAATTCCGGTAGCTAGAACCTGTTGAGGATCTTTAAAATCCTTGATTACAACTTGGTGAGGTGTAAAGGTCACAGTTTTACCTTCACCAGAATGAGTGATCTGATAGACTGATAACAAATTGCAGGAAATTCTTGGAACACATAGTACATCACTAAAATGACCATTATCTACCGGAACTGTTCCAGCTCCTACAACACTTAGAGATCTATCATCACCAAAAAATATTTGTTTGGTGTTACATTCATGCATAGTAGAAAAGATGGCTTGATCCTTAGCCATATGATAAGATGCTCCAGAATCAATGAGCCATTCATTTGAAGTAGAAGAAGAAGATGCATTATAAGAATAACCAGAAGCACAAAGTGCATGTCCATGAGAGGTAGATTCTGATGGCGAATCTAGGCTGATGTGGTGCTTCTTCATTGCTGCTTCCAAGGCTGCCATCTTCTTGAAACACTTTGATTCATCATGATTATCTTTCCCGCAATAGTTGCAATGCCGCTCAGTCTTCTTGCCTTTTGGCTTGGATCCTTTGTCATTTTTTAAAGAAGGAGCTGACTGAGAGGGTTTGGGACCCTTGTTTGTCTTATTATTGCGAAAATTTTGTTTATTGGGAGGCTTGGACTTTTCTTTCTGTTGGGACAATAAGGCTTTCCCAGATGTATCTGCATTGTTGATTATTCCAAGATGAATGAGTTTATCTTGTTCTCTAATCAGGGAATCACAAAAGGATTCAAGACTAGGCTCTTGATAGCTAGCTGCATTCAATGACGCTTTCATGGAGTAAAATGTAGATACAAAAACAGAATATGCAGGTCCAAGTTTGGAAAGAATATGATAAATGCATTGTTTGTCTTCCCTCTCAATCTTACATTCTGCACATAAGAGCTTGAGAGTTTTGTACTTAGATAAATAATCTTGAATGCATGAAAAGTCACTTGGATTTAAAGAAATCAACTCATTTTCGAGTTGGTGACCTTGAATTTCATTGTGTTTACCAAACACAGTTTCCAACTTGTCCCAAGCAGTATTAGGTTCATCAATTCCAAATATGTGGAATCGCAAATCAGTAGAGATTGACATCCCAATCAATCCACGAGCTTCATCACATCTATTTGCCCATTTTATTTTCTTATCATCATCAGTGGGTTCTTTTTCTTTCCCTGTGGTAATTCTGAAAAGTCCCCTACTTCGTAGAACATCCTCCATATGAGATTTCCATGAGAAATAGTTGGAACTGTTAAGTAGAATATCACAATGGGTGGCCATATTTGTAAAGTAATGGCTATAAAAGCAGAAACCAATAGTCTGGATGTGAAGAGATGTGAAGAGAAACCAACTTGTCCCCAATAGTGACGTGGCAGCTAGAGAATGTCCAGCAAAAAAAAAAGAACCCCCCTCTTCCCAAGATGAACCTTTTGACAATCACTTTAAAAAAGTTGCTTTAAGTGAATCACTTTTGTAAAATAAGTGATTTCACTTTTATAATGATATTACTTTTTAAATAGTTCAACAATAAATAAAAAACTTAAGTGACTCACTTGTATTTTTATTTTTTATTATTTAAGTGAGATGCACTTTTACAATAAAGTAACTTGAAAATAGAAATTGCATGCACTTTTCCTTTTAAAAGTAACTTCCTAAGACTTGAACTCAAGACCTATTAAGGAATAAAGCAACTTTGAACCAAGTGAGCTAGATTAAAAGGTATGTAAAATATGGGAATGAGGAAGGGGGCTTTTTTTTTTTTTTTTTTTACTCTTCTTGTTCGGTTTGCGTGCTTGCCCTTTTTCCTGCAAAACAGACCACAAAACGAAACCAAAAATACTTTTCCACACTTGTGGAGTTAGATCTTGTTAGCTTGCCCGGAAAGTCTACGTTTTCTCTCTGTTTCTGATTTGCCGAGATCGCGCAAAGGTGAACGGCAAAGAGCATACGCAGCCGAGAAAAACCCTTTCCCTTTCTGTTTCTGATTTGCCGAGATCGCTCAAGGTGCACGGCAAAGAGCATACGCAGACGGGAAAGCAACAATCCGAACCCAAAAAAAATCTAACCGTAAAAAAAATGAAATATGAGATTTTTTTCTTATTAAAAAACGAAATAAAAAAATGCGTCACTGTAACATTATACCTTCAGATCTCATGAAAAACGCATTTCTGGAGCAACCGGGAACCGTTTTCGATCAAACGAAAACTATTTCCCAATGGAAACGACGCTCCGGATGCAATGGAACACCTCCCACAGCCCAAAAATGCACAGAAATACTAGAACTAAAAACCCTTTCGAGTTTTGGCAACAACAGTTCAATATCTAGATCATAACCGGAAGCGGCACTTCATAAAAGCTCTGATACCATGTTCGGGTACAGAGGGTACTACCAAAGGACCGAACACCAAGAGAAACCACTCCACACAAATAGATCACAGATCACACCGATGTTTTGACGTGGTTTAAACCCTCTTGAGGGAAACACTCCACGGCCCCGGCCAAATAGCTTCTACGGGACAATTTATTATGCAAAGAAAGAAAGTTACAAATGAGCTTCTCATAATCGATCAACTAAACAATGACCCTCCATACTCTTTAAATAGAGATCATGGACCAATCGGGTGTTAAGCCATGGATCAAGGTTAGGTTTGATCTAAGAGAAGTTGAGCCGTCGGCTCACTCTATGTCGGAAACATATCGTGACCGTCGGATTAAGTATTTACAAATGCATACTAATGCATACTAAAGAAACACACTATCCCTAACGAATATATTAAACAAGTTGATCTTAACTAACTCCTAAGTGTCTAAATATCCTAACAATTTCCGAACGCATGCGCAAACTATAGAAAGTCTTTATGACGTAGAATGTGCATACTTTGTAGATTCCATTGATGAAATAAAACACATTTTCTAAAAACTACTGTTTTTTAAGAAATCATTTAAACCTTCTAGAAGCTGTGATTTTAAAAAACGGTGGAAGTAAGCTTTTCATATTCCGGACGAATGCGCAAACTATAGAAAGTCGTTATGACGTAGAATATGCATACTTTGTTGATTCCATTTTTGAAATAAAACACATTTTCTAAAAACTCGTGTTTTTTACGAAATCATGTAAACCTTCTAGAAGCTGTGATTTTAAAAAACGGTGGAAGTAAGCTTTTCATATTTCCGGACGAATGCGCAAACTATAGAAAGTCATTATGACGTAGAATGTGCATACTTTGTTGATTCTATTTATGAAATAAAACACATTTTCTAAAAAGTCGTGTTTTTTAAGAAATCATGTAAATCTTCTAGAAGCTGTGATTTTAAAAAACGTGGGAAGTAAGCTTTTCTTATTTCCAAACGTGTGCGCAAACTATAGAAAGTCGTTATGACGTAGAATGTGCATACTTTGTAGATTCCATTTATGAAATAAAACACATTTTCTAAAAACTCGTGTTTTTTACGAAATCATGTAAACCTTATAGAAGCTGTGATTTAAAAAAACGGTGGAAGTAAGCTTTTCTTATATCCGGACGCATCCGCAAACTATAGAAAGTCATTATGACGTAGAATGTGCATACTTTGTTGATTCTATTTATGAAATAAAACACATTTTCTAAAAACTCGTGTTTTTTAAGAAATCATGTAAACCTTCTAGAAGCTGTGATTTTAAAAAACGTGGGACGTAAGCTTTTCTTATTTCCAAACGCATGCGCAAACTATAAAAAGTCGTTATGACGTAGAATGTGCATACTTTGCAGATTCCATTTATGAAATAAAACACATTTTCTAAAAACTCGTGTTTTTTAAGAAATCATGTAAAACTTCTAGAAGCTATGATTTTTAAAAACGGGGGAAGTAAGCTTTTCTTATTTCCAAATGCATGCGGAAACTATAGAAAGTCATTATGACATAGAATGTGCATACTTTGTAGATTCCATTTATGAAATAAAACACATTTTCTAAAAACTCGTACTTTTTAAGAAATCATGTAAACCTTCTAGAAGCTGTGATTTTAAAAAACGGGGGAAGTAAGCTTTTCTTATTTCCAAACGCATGCGCAAAGTATAGAAAGTCGTTATAACGTAGAATGCGCATACTTTGTTGATTCCATTTATGAAATAAAACACATTTTCTAAAAACTCGTGTTTTTTACGAAATCATGTAAACCTTCTAGAAGCTGTTCTTTTAAAAAACGGTGGAAGTAAGCTTTTCTTATTTCCTGACGCATGCGCAAACTATAGAAAGTCGTTATGATGTAGAATGTGCATACATGGTTGATTCCATTTATGAAATAAAACACATTTTCTAAAAACTCTTGTTTTTTAAGAAATTATGTAAACCTTCTAGAAGCTGTGATTTTAAAAAACGGGGGAAGTAAGCTTTTCATATTTCCAAACGCATGTGCAAACTATAGAAAGTCATTATGACATAGAATGTGCATACTTTGTAGATTCCATTTATTAAATAAAACACATTTTCTAAAAAATCGTGTTTTTTAAGAAATCATGTAAACCTTCTAGAAGCTGTGATTTTAAAAAACGGGGGAAGTAAGCTTTTCTTATTTCCGGACGCATGCGCAAACTATAGAAAGTTGTTATGACGTAGAATGTGCATACTTTGTAGATTCCATTTATGAAATAAAACACATTTTCTAAAAACTCGTGTTTTTTAAGAAATCATGTAAACCTTCTAGAAGCTGTGATTTTAAAAAACGATGGAGGTAAGATTTTCATATTTCCGAACGAATGCGCAAACTATAGAAAGTCGTTGTGACGTAGAATGTGCATACTTTGTTGATTCCATTTTTGAAATAAAACACATTTTCTAAAAACTCGTGTTTTTTAAGAAATTATGTAAACCTTCTAGAAGCTGTGATTTTTAAAAACGGTGGAAGTAAGCTTTTCTTATTTCTGGACGCATGCGAAAACTATAGAAAGTCGTTATGACATAGAATGTGCATACTTGGTAGATTCCATTGATGAAATAAAACACATTTTCTAAAAACTCGTGTTTTTTAAGAAATCATGTAAACCTTCTAGAAGCTGTGATTTTAAAAAACGGGAGAAGTAAGCTTTTCTTATTTCCGGACGCATGCGCAAACTATAGAAAGTCATTATGATGTGGAATGTGCATACATGGTTGATTCCATTTATGAAATAAAACACATTTTCTAAAAACTCATGTTTTTTAAGAAATCATGTAAACCTTCTAGAAGCTGTGATTTTAAAAAACGGGGGAAGTAAGCTTTTCTTATTTCCGAACGCCTGCGCAAACTATAGAAAGTCGTTATAATGTAGAATCTGCATACTTTGTTGATTCCATTTATGAAATAAAACACATTTTCTAAAAACTCATGTTTTTTAAGAAATCATGTAAACCTTCTAGAAGCTGTGATTTTAAAAAACGTGGGAAGTAAGCTTTTCTTATTTCCGGACGCATGCGCAAACTATAGAAAGTCATTATGACATAGAATGTGCATACTTTGTAGATTCCATTTATGAAATAAAACACATTTTCTAAAAACTCGTGTTTTTTATGAAATCATGTAAACCTTCTAGAAGCTGTGATTTTAAAAAACGGGGAAGTAAGCTTTTCTTATTTCCGGACGCTTCCGCAAACTATACAAAGTCATTATGACATCGAATGTGCATACTTTGTTGATTCTATTTATGAAATAAAACACATTTTCTAAAAACTCGTGTTCTTTAAGAAATCATGTAAACCTTCTAGAAGCTGTGATTTTAAAAAATGTGGGAAGTAAGCTTTTCTTATTTCCAAATGCGTGCGCAAACTATAGAAAGTCGTTATGACGTAGAATGTGCATACTTTGTAGATTCCATTTATGAAATAAAACACATTTTCTAAAAACTCGTGTTTTTTAAGAAATCATGTAAACCTTCTAGAAGCTGTGATTTTAAAAAACGGTGGAAGTAAAAAATAGTGGAAGTAATCTTTTCATATTTTTGGACGAATGCGCAAACTATAGAAATTCGTTATGACATAGAATGCGCATACTTTGTTGATTCCATTTATGAAATAAAACACGTTTTCTAAAAACTCGTGTTTTTTAAGAAATCATGTAAATCTTCTAGAAGCTGTGATTTTAAAAAACGGGGGAAGTAAGCTTTTCTTATTTTCATACGCATGCGCAAACTATAGAAAGTCTTTATGACGTAGAATGTGCATACTTTGAAGATTCCATTCATGAAATAAAACACATTTTCTAAAAACTCGTGTTTTTTAAGAAATCATGTAAACATTCTAGAGGCTGTGATTTTAAAAAACGGTGGAAGTAAGATTTTCATATTTCCGGACGAATGCGCAAACTATAGAAAGTCGTTATGACATAGAATGTGCATACTTTGTTGATTCCGTTTATGAAATAAAACACATTTTCTACAAACTCTTGTTTTTTAAGAAATCATGTAAACCTTCTAGAAGCTGTGATTTTAAAAAACGGTGGAAGTAATCTTTTCTTATTTCCGGACGGATGCGCAAACTATAGAAAGTCGTTATGACGTAGAATGTGCATACTTGGTAGATTCCATTTATGAAATAAAACACATTTTTTAAAAACTCGTGTTTTTTAAGAAATCATGTAAACCTTCTAGAAGTTGTGATTTTAAAAAACGGTGGAAGTAAGCTTTTCATATTTCCAAATGCATGCGCAAACTATAGAAAGTCGTGATGACGTAGAATGTGCATACTTTGTTGATTCCATTTATGAAATAAAACACATTTTCTAATAACTCATGTTTTTTACGAAATCATGTAAACCTTCTAGAAGCTGTGATTTTAAAAAAAGGTGGAAGTAGGCTTTTCATATTCCGGACGAATGCGCAAACTATAGAAAGTCGTTATGACGTAGAATATGCATACTTTGTTGATTCCATTTTTGAAATAAAACACATTTTCTAAAAACTCGTGTTTTTTACGAAATCATGTAAACCTTCTAGAAGCTGTGATTTTAAAAAACGGTGGAAGTAATCTTTTCATATTTCCGGACGAATGCGCAAACTATAGAAAGTCATTATGACGTAGAATGTGCATACTTTGTTGATTCTATTTATGAAATAAAACACATTTTCTAAAAACTCATCTTTTTTAAGAAATCATGTAAACTTTCTAGAAGCTGTGATTTTAAAAAACGTGGGAAGTAAGCTTTTCTTATATCCAAACGCGTGCGCAAACTATAGAAAGTCGTTATGACGTAGAATGTGCATACTTTGTAGATTCCATTTATGAAATAAAACACATTTTCTAAAAACTCGTGTTTTTTACGAAATCATGTAAACCTTCTAGAAGCTGTGATTTTAAAAAACGGTGGAAGTAAGCTTTTCTTATTTCCGGACGAATGCACACACTATAGAAAGTCGTTATGATGTAGAATAAGCATACTTTGTTGATTCCATTTATGAAATAAAAAACATTTTCTAAAAACTCGTGTTTTTTAAGAAATCATGTAAACCTTCTAGAAGCTATGATTTTAAAAAACGGTGGAAGTAAGCTTTTCTTATTTCCGAACGCGTCGGCAAACTATAGAAAGTTGTTATGACGTAGAATGTGCATACTTTGTTGATTCCATTTATGAAATAAAACAAATTTTCTAAAAACTCGTGTTTTTTAAGAAATCATGTAAACCTTCTAGAAGCTGTGATTTTAAAAAACGGGGGAAGTAAGATTTTCTTATTTTCGGACGCATGCGCAAACTATAGAATTCGTTATGATGTACAATGTGCATACTTTGTAGATTCCATTTATGAAATAAAGCACATTTTCTAAAAACTCATGTTTTTTAAGAAATCATGTAAACCTTCTAGAAGCTGTGATTTTAAAAAACGGTGGAAGTAAGCTTTTCTTATTTCCGGACGAATGCGCAAACTATAGAAAGTCGTTATGATGTAGAATGTGCATAATTTGTTGATTCCATTTATGAAATAAAACACATTTTCTAAAAACTCGTGTTTTTTAAGAAATCATGTAAACCCTCTAGAAGCTGTGATTTTAAAAAACGGTGGAAGTAAGCTTTTCTTATTTCCGGACGCATGCGGAAACTATAGAAATTCGTTATGATGTAGAATGTGCATATTTTGTTGATTCCATTTATGAAATAAAACACATTTTCTTAAAATGCTTGTTTTTTAACAAATCATGTAAACCTTCTAGAAGCTGTGATTTTAAAAAACAGGGGAAGTAAGCTTTTCTTATTTCCAAACGCATGCGCAAACTATAGAAAGTCGTTATGAAGTAGAATGTGGATACTTTGTTGATTCCATTTATGAAATAAAACACATTTTCTAAAAACTCGTGTTTTTTACGAAATCATGTAAACCTTCAAGAAGCTGTGATTTTAAAAAACGGTGGAAGTACGCTTTTCTTATTTCCGGACGCATGCGGAAACTATAGAAAGTCGTTATGAAGTAGAATGTGCATAATTTATTGATTCCGTTTATGAAATAAAACACATTTTCTAAAAACTCGTGTTTTTTAAGAAATCATGTAAATCTTCTAGAAGCTGTGATTTTAAAAAACGGGGGAACTAAGCTTTTCTTATTTCCAAATGCATGCGCAAACTATAGAAATTAATTATGATGTAGAATGTGCATACTTTGTTGATTCCATTTATGAAATAAAACGAATTTTCTAAAAACTCGTGTTTTTTAAGAAATCATGTAAACCTTCTAGAAGCTGTGATTTTAAAAAATAGGGGAAGTAAGCTTTTCTTATTTCCGGACGCATGCGCAAACTATAGAAAGTCGTTATGACGTAGAATGTGCATACTTTGTAGATTCCATTTATGAAATAAAACACATTTTCTAAAAACTCGTGTTTTTTAAGAAATCATGTAAACCTTCTAGAAGCTGTGATTTAAAAAAACGGTGGAAGTAAGCTTTTCTTATTTCCGGACGAATGCGCAAACTATAGAAAGTCGTTATGACGTAGAATGTGCATACTTTGTAGATTCCATTTATTTAATAAAACACATTTTCTAAAAATTCGTGTTTTTTATGAAATCATGTAAACCTTCTAGAAGCTGTGATTTTAAAAAACGGCGGAAGTAAGCTTTTCTTATTTCCGAACGCATGCGCAAACTATAGAAAGTCGTTATGATGTAGAATGTGCATACTTTGTAGATTCCATTTATGAAATAAAACATATTTTCTAAAAACTCGTTCTTTTTAAGAAATCATGTAAACCTTCTAGAAGCTATGATTTTAAAAAACGGTGGAAGTAAGCTTTTCTTATTTCCGGACGCATGCGCAAAATATAGAAAGTCGTTATGACGTAGAATGTGCATACTTTTTTAATTCCATTTATGAAATAAAACACATTTTCTAAAAACTCGTGTTTTTTAAGAAATCATGTAAACCTTCTAGAAGCTGTGATTTTAAAAAACAGGGGAAGTAAGCTTTTCTTATTTCCGGACGCATGTGCAAACTATAGAAAGTCGTTATGACGTAGAATGTGCATAGTTTGTAGATTCCATTTATGAAATAAAACACATTTTCTAAAAACTCGTGTTTTTTACGAAATCATGTAAACCTTCAAGAAGCTGTGATTTTAAAAAACGGTGGAAGTAAGCTTTTTTATTTCTGGACGAATGCACAAACTATAGAAAGTCGTTATGACGTAGAATTTGCATACTTTGTTGATTCCATTTATGAAATAAAACACATTTTCTAAAAACTCATGTTTTTTAAGAAATCATGTAAACCTTGTAGAAGCTGTGATTTTAAAAAACTGGGGTAGTAAGCTTTTCTTATTTCCAGACGCATCCGCAAACTATAGAAAGTCGTTATGACGTAGAATGTGCATACTTTGTTGATTCCATTTATGAAATAAAACACATTTTCTAAAAACTCGTGTTTTTTAAGAAATCATGTAAACCTACTAGAAGCTGTGATTTTAAAAAACGGGGAGAGTAAGCTTTTCTTATTTCCAAACGCATGCACAAACTATAGAAAGTCATTATGACGTAGAATGTGCATGCTTTGTAGATTCCATTTATGAAATAAAACACATTTTCTAAAAAGTCGTGTTTTTTACGAAATCATGTAAACCTTCTAGAAGCTGTGATTTTAAAAAACGGGGGAAGTCAGCTTTTCTTATTTCCGGACGCATGCGCAAACTATAGAAAGTCGTTATGATGTAGAATGTGCATACTTTTTTAATTCCATTTATGAAATAAAACACATTTTCTAAAAACTCGTGTTTTTTAAGAAATCATGTAAACCTTCTAGAAGCTGTGATTTTAAAAAACGGGGGAAGTAAGCTTTTCTTATTTCCGGACGCATGCGCAAACTATAGAAAGTCGTTATGACGTAGAATGTGCATACTTTGTTGATTCCATTTATGAAATAAAACACATTTTCTAAAAACTGGTGTTTTTTAGGAAATCATGTAAACCTTCTAGAAGCTAGGATTATAAAAAAAGGGGGAAGTAATATTTTCTTATTTCCGGACGCATGCGCAAACTATAGAAATTCGTTATGACGTAGAATGTGCATACTTTGTAGATTCCATTTACGAAATAAAACACATTTTCTAAAAACTCGTGATTTTTACGAAATGATGTAAACCTTCTAGAAGCTGTGATTTTAAAAAACGGTGGAAGTAAGCTTTTCTTATTTCCGGACGCATGCGCAAACTATAGAAAGTCGTTATGACGTAGAATGTGCATACTTTGTTGATTCCGTTTATGAAATAAAACACATTTTGTAAAAACTCGTGTTTTTTACGAAAACATGTAAACCTTCTAGAAGCTGTGATTTTAAAAAACGGTGGAAGTAAGCTTTTTTTATTTCCGGACGAATACGCAAACTATAGAATGTCGTTATGAAGTAGAATGTGCATACTTTGTTGATTCCATTTATGAAATAAAACACATTTTCTAAAAACTCGTGTTTTTTACGAAATCATGTAAACATTCTAGAAGCTGTGATTTAAAAAAATGGTGGAAGTAAGCTTTTCTTATTTCTGGACGAATGCGCACACTATAGAAAGTCGTTATTATGTAGAATGTGCGTAGTTTGTAGATTCCATTTATGAAATAAAACACATTTTCTAAAAAATCGTGTTTTTTACGAAATCATGTAAACCTTCTAGAAGCTGTGATTTTAAAAAACAGTGGAAGTAAGCTTTTCTTATTTCCGGACGCATGCGCAAACTATAGAAATTCGTTATGACATAGAATGTGCATACTTTGTAGATTCCATTTATGAAATAAAGCACATTTTCTAAAAACTCGTGTTTTTTAAGAAATCATATAAACCTTCTAGAAGCTGTGATTTTAAAAAACATGGGAAGTAAGCTTTTCTTATTTCCAAACGCATGCGCAAACTATAGAAAGTCGTTATGACGTAGAATGTGCATACTTTGTTGATTCCATTTATGAAATAAAACATATTTTCTAAAAACTCGTGTTTTTTACGAAAACATGTAAACCTTCTAGAAGCTGTGATTTTAAAAAACGGTGGAAGTAAGCTTTTCTTATTTCCGGACGAATCCGCAAACTATAGAATGTCGTTATGACGTAGAATTTCCATACTTTGTTGATTCCATTTATGAAATAAAACACATTTTCTAAAAACTCGTGTTTTTTACGAAATCATGTAAACCTTCTAGAAGCTGTGATTTAAAAAAACGGTGGAAGTAAGCTTTTCTTATTTCCGGACGAATGCGCAAACTATAGAAAGTCGTTATGATGTAGAATGTGCGTACTTTGTAGATTCCATTTATGAAATAAAACACATTTTCTAAAAACTCGTGTTTTTTATGAAATCATGTAAACCTTCTAGAAGCTGTGATTTTAAAAAACGGGGAAAGTAAGCTTTTCTTATTTCCAAACTCATGCGCAAACTATAGAAAGTCGTTATGACGTTGAATGTGCATACTTTGTAGATTCCATTTATGAAATAAAACACATTTTCTAAAAACTCGTGTTTTTTACGAAATCATGTAAACCTTCTAGAAGCTGTGATTTTAAAAACGGGGGAAGTAAGCTTTTCTTATTTTCGGATGCATGCGCAAACTATAGAAAGTCGATATGATGTAGAATGTGCATACTTTGTAGATTCCATTTATGAAATAAAACACATTTTCTAAAAACTCGTGTTTTTTACGAAATCATGTAAACCTTCTAGAAGCTGTGATTTTAAAAAACGGTGGAAGTAAGCTTTTCTTATTTCCGGACGAATGCGCAAACTATAGAAAGTCGTTATGACGTAGAATGTGCATACTTTGTAGATTCCATTTATTTAATAAAACACCTTTTCTAAAAATTCGTGTTTTTTACGAAATCATGTAAACCTTCTAGAAGCTGTGATTTTAAAAAACGGCGGAAGTAAGGTTTTCTTATTTCCAAACGCATGCGCAAACTATAGAAAGTCGTTATGATGTAGAATGTGCATACTTTGTTGATTCCATTTATGAAATAAAACACATTTTCTAAAAACTCTTGTTTTTTACGAAATCATGTAAACCTTCTAGGCTGTGATTTTAAAAAATGGTGGAAGTAAGCTTTTCTTATTTCTAGACGAATGCCAAAACTATAGAATGTCGTTATGACGTAGAATGTGCATACTTTGTTGATTCCATTTATTAAATAAAACACATTTTCTAAAAACTCATGTTTTTTTAGAAATCATGTAAACCTTCTAGAAGCTGTGATTTTAAAAAATGGGGGAAGTAAGCTTTTCTTAATTCCGGACGCATGCGTAAACTATAGAAAGTCGTTATGACGTAGAATGTGCATACTTTGTAGATTCCATTTATGAAATAAAACACATTTTCTAAAAACTCGTGTTTTTTAAGAAATTATGTAAACCTTCTAGAAACTGTGATTTTATAAAACGGGGGAAGTAAGCTTTTCTTATTTCCGGATGCATGGGCAAACTATAGAAAGTCGTTATGACGTAGAATGTGCATACTTTGTTGATTACCTTTATGAAATAAAACACATTTTCTAAAAACTCGTGTTTTTTAAGAAATCATGTAAAGCTTCTAGAAGCTGTGATTTTAAAAAACGGGGGAAGTAAGCTTTTCTTATTTCCAAACGCATGCGCAAACTATAGAAAGTCGTTATGACGTAGAATGTGCATACTTTGTAGATTCCATTTATGAAATAAAACACATTTTCTAAAAACTCGTGTTTTTTAAGAAATCATGTAAATCTTCTAGAAGCTGTGATTTTTAAAAAACGGGGGAAGTAAGCTTTTCTTATTTCCAAACGCATGCACAAACTATAGAAAGTCATTATGACGTAGAATGTGCATACTTTGTTAATTCCATTTATGAAATAAAACACATTTTCTGAAAACTCGTGTTTTTTAAGAAATCATGTAAACCTTCTAGAAGCTGTGATTTTAAAAAATAGGGGAAGTAAGCTTTTCTTATTTCCGGACGAATGCGCAAACTATAGAAAGTCGTTATGACGTAGAATGTGCATACTTTGTAGATTCCCTTTATTTAATAAAACACATTTTCTAAAAATTCGTGTTTTTTACGAAATCATGTAAACCTTCTAGAAGCTGTGATTTTAAAAAACGGCGGGAAGTAAGGTTTTCTTATTTCCAAACGCATGCGCAAACTATAGAAAGTCGTTATGATGTAGAATGTGCATACTTTGTTGATTCCATTTATGAAATAAAACACATTTTCTAAAAACTCGTGTTTTTTACGAAATCATGTAAACCTTCTAGAAGTTGTGATTTTAAAAAATGGTGGAAGTAAGCTTTTCTTATTTCTAGACGGATGCCCAAATTATAGAATGTCGTTATGACGTAGAATGTGCATACTTTGTTGATTCCATTTATTAAATAAAACACATTTTCTAAAAACTCATGTTTTTTAAGAAATCATGTAAACCTTCTAGAAGCTGTGATTTTAAAAAATGGGGGAAGTAAGCTTTTCTTATTTCCGGACGCATGCGTAAACTATAGAAAGTCATTATGACGTAGAATGTGGATACTTTGTAGATTCCATTTATGAAATAAAACACATTTTCTAAAAACTCGTGTTTTTTAAGAAATTATGTAAACCTTCTAGAAACTGTGATTTTATAAAAAGGGGGGAAGTAAGCTTTTCTTATTTCCGGATGCATGGGAAAACTATTGAAAGTCGTTATGACGTAGAATGTGCATACTTTGTTGATTCCCTTTATGAAATAAAACACATTTTCTAAAAACTCATGTTTTTTAAGAAATCATGTAAAGCTTCTAGAAGCTGTGATTTTAAAAAACGGGGGATGTAAGCTTTTCTTATTTCCAAATGCATGCGGAAACTATAGAAAGTCGTTATGACGTAGAATGTGCATACTTTGTTGATTCCCTTTATGAAATAAAACACATTTTCTAAAAACTCGTGTTTTTTAAGAAATCATGTAAATCTTCTAGAAGCTGTGATTTTAAAAAACGGGGGAAGTAAGCTTTTCTTATTTCCAAACGCTTGCACAAACTATAGAAAGTCATTATGACATAGAATGTGCATACTTTGTTAATTCCATTTATGAAATAAAACACATTTTCTAAAAACTCGTGTTTTTTAAGAAATCATGTAAACCTTCTAGAAGCTGTGATTTTAAAAAACAGGGGAAGTAAGCTTTTCTTATTTCCGGACGCATGCGCAAACTATAGAAAGTCGTTATGACGTAGAATGTGCATACTTTGTTGATTCCATTTATGAAATAAAACACATTTTCTCAAAACTCGTGTTATTTACGAAATCATGTAAACCTTCTAGAAGCTGTGATTTTAAAAAACGGGCGAAGTAAGCTTTTCTTATTTCCAAACGCATGCGCAAACTATAGAAAGTCATTATGACGTAGAATGTGCATACTTTGTTGATTCCATTTATGAAATAAAACACATTTTCTAAAAACTCGTTTTTTAAGAAATCATGTAAACCTTCTAGAAGCTGTGATTTTAAAAAACGGGGGAAGTAAGATTTTCTTATTTCCGGACACATGCGCAAACTATAGAAAGTCGTTATGACGTAGAATGTGCATACTTTGTAGATTCCATTTATGAAATAAAACACATTTTCTAAAAACTCGTGTTTTTTAAGAAATCATGTAAATCTTCTAGAAGCGGTGATTTTAAAAAACGGGGGAAGAAAGCTTTTCTTATTTCAGGACGCATGCGCAAACTATAGAAAATCGTTATGACGTAGAATGTGCATACTTTGTTGATTCCGTTTATGAAATAAAACACATTTTCTGAAAACTCGTGTTTTTTAAGAAATCATGTAAAGCTTCTAGAAGCTGTGACTTTAAAAAACGGGGGGAAGTAAGCTTTTCTTATTTCCAAACGCATGCGCAAACTATAGAAAGTCGTTATGACATAGAATGTGCATACTTTGCTGATTCCATTTATGAAATAAAACACATTTTCTAAAAACTTGTGTTTTTTAAGAAATCATGTAAACCTTCTAGAAGCTATGATTTTAAAAAACGAGGGAAGTAAGCTTTTCTTATTTCCAAACGCATGTGCAAACTATAGAAAGTCATTATGACGTAGAATGTGCATACTTTGTTGATTCCATTTATGAAATAAAACATATTTTCTAAAAACTCGTTCTTTTTAAGAAATCATGTAAACCTTCTAGAAGCTGTGATTTTAAAAAACGGTGGAAGTAAGCTTTTCTTATTTCCGGACGCATGAGCAAAATATAGAAAGTCGTTATGACGTAGAATGTGCATACTTTATTGATTCCATTTATGAAATAAAACACATTTTCTAAAAACTCGTGTTTTTTAAGAAATCATGTAAACCTTCTAAAAGCTGTGATTTTAAAAAACGGGGGGAAGTAAGCTTTTCTTATTTCCGGACGCATGTGCAAACTATAGAAAGTCGTTATGACGTAGAATGTGCATACTTTGTAGATTCCATTTATGAAATAAAACACATTTTCTAAAAACTCGTGTTTTTTACGAAATCATGTAAACCTTCAAGAAGCTGTGATTTTAAAAAACGGTGGAAGTAAGCTTTTTTATTTCCGGACGCATGCGCAAACTATAGAAAGTCGTTATGACGTAGAATGTGCATACTTTGTAGATTCCATTTATGAAATAAAACACATTTTCTAAAAACTCGTGTTTTTTACGAAATGATGTAAACCTTCTAGAAGCTGTGATTTTAAAAAACGGTGGAAGTAAGCATTTCTTATTTCCGGATGCATGCGCAAACTATAGAAAGTCGTTATGACGTAGAATGTGCATACTTTGTTGATTCCGTTTATGAAATAAAACACATTTTCTAAAAACTCGTGTTTTTTAAGAAATCATGTAAATCTTCTAGAAGCTGTGATTTTAAAAAACGGGGGAAGTAAGCTTTTATTATTTCCAAATGCATGCACAAACTATAGAAAGTCATTATGATATAGAATGTGCATACTTTGTTGATTCAATTGATGAAATAAAACGAATTTTCTAAAAACTCGTGTTTTTTAAGAAATCATGTAAACCTTCTAGAAGCTGTGATTTTAAAAAATCGGGGAAGTAAGCTTTTCTTATTTCCGGACGCATGCGCAAACTATAGAAAGTCGTTATGACGTAGAATGTGCATACTTTGTAGATTCCATTTATGAAATAAAACACATTTTCTAAAAACTCGTGTTTTTTACGAAATTATGTAAACCTTCTAGAAGCTGTGAATTTAAAAAACTGTGGAAGTAAGCTTTTCTTATTTCCGGACGCATGCGCAAACTATAGAAAGTCGTTATGACGTAGAATGTGCATAGTTTGTAGATTCCATTTATGAAATAAAACACATTTTCTAAAAACTCGTGTTTTTTATGAAATCATGTAAACCTTCTAGAAGCTGTGATTTTAAAAAACGGTGGAAGTAAGCTTTTCTTATTTCTGGACGCATGCGCAAACTATAGAAAGTCGTTATGACGTAGAATGTGCATACTTTGTAGATTCCATTTATGAAATAAAACACATTTTCTAAAAACTCCTGTTTCTTACGAAATGATGTAAACCTTCTAGAAGCTGTGATTTTAAAAAACGGGGGAAGTAAGCTTTTCTTATTTCCGGACGCATGCACAAACTATAGAAAGTCGTTATGACGTAGAATGTGCATACTTTGTTGATTCCATTTATGAAATAAAACACATTTTCTAAAACCTCGTGTTTTTTAAGAAATCATGTAAACCTTCTAAAAGCTGTGATTTTAAAAAACGAGGGAAGTAAGCTTTTCTTATTTCCAAACTCATGCGCAAACTATAGAAAGTCGTTATGACGTAGAATGTGCATACTTTGTTGATTCCATTTATGAAATAAAACACATTTTCTAAAAACTCGTGTTTTTTAAGAAATTATGTAAACCTTCTAGAAGCTGTGAGTTTAAAAAAAAGGGGAAGTAAGTTTTTCTTATTTCCGGACGCATGCGCAAACTATAGAAAGTCGTTATGACGTAGAATGTGCATACTTTGTAGATTCCATTTATGGAATAAAGCACATTTTCTAAAAAACTCGTGGTTTTTACGAAATCATGTAAACCTTCTAGAAGCTGTGATTTTATAAAACGGTGGAAGTAAGCTTTTCTTATTTCCGGACGAATGCGCAAACTATAGAAATTCGTTATGATGTAGAATGTGCATACTTTGTAGATTCCATTTATGTAATAAAACACATTTTCTAAAAACTCGTGTTTTTTAAGAAATCATGTAAACCTTCTAGAAGCTGTGATTTTAAAAAAAGGGGGAAGTAAGCTTTTCTTATTTCCAACGCATGCGCAAACTATAGAAAGTCTTTATGACGTAGAATGTGCATACTTATGTTGATTCCATTTTTGAAATAAAACTCATTTTCTTAAAACTCGTGTTTTTTTACGAAATCATGTAAACCTTCTAGAAGCTGTGATTTTAAAAAACGGGGGAAGTAAGCTTTTCTTATTTCCGGACGCATGCGCAAACTATAGAAAGTCGTTATGACGTAGAATGTGCATAGTTTGTACATTCCATTTATGAAATAAAACACATTTTCTAAAAACTCGTGTTTTTTTAAGAAATCATGTAAACCTTCTAGAAGTTGTGATTTAAAAAAACGGGGGAAGTAAGCTTTTCTTATTTCCAAACGCATGCGCAAACTATAGAAATTCGTTATGACGTAGAATTTGCATTCTTTGTTGATTCCATTTATGAAAATAAAACACATTTTCTAAAAACTCGTGTTTTTTAGGAAATCATGTAAACCTTCTAGAAGCTGTGATTTTAAAGAAAGGGGGAAGTAAGTTTTTCTTATTTCCGGACGCATGCGCAAACTATAGAGATTCGTTATGACGTAGAATGTGCATACTTTGTAGATTACCATTTATGAAATAAAACACATTTTCTAAAAACTCGTGTTTTTTAAGAAATCATGTAAACCTTCTAGAAGCTGTGATTTAAAAAAATGGGTGAAGTAAGCTTTTCTTATTTCCAAACGCATGCGTAAACTATAGAAAGTCGTTAGGACGTAGAATGTGCATACTTTGTTGATTCCATTTATGAAATAAAACACATTTTCTAAAAGCTCATGTTTTTTAAGAAATCATGTAAACCTTCTAGAAGCTGTGATTTTAAAAAATGGGGGAAGTAAGCTTTTCTTATTTCCGGACGCATGCGCAAACTATAGAAAGTCGTTATGACCTAGAATGTGCATACTTTGTTGATTCCTTTTATGAAATAAAACACATTTTCTAAAAACTCGTGTTTTTTAAGAAATCATGTAAACCTTCTAGAAGCTGTGATTTTAAAAAACGGGGGAAGTAACCTTTTCTTATTTTCGGACGCATGCGCAAACTATAGAAAGTCGTTATGACGTAGAATGTGCATACTTTGTAGATTCCATTTATGAAATAAAACACATTTTCTAAAAACTCATGTTTTTTACGAAATCATGTAAACCTTCAAGAAGCTGTGATTTTAAAAAACGGTGGAAGTAAGCATTTCTTATTTCCGGACGCATGCGCAAACTATAGAAAGTTGTTATGACGTAGAATGCGCATACTTTGTAGATTCCATTTATGAAATAAAACACATTTTGTAAAAACTCGTGTTTTTTAAGAAATCATGTAAACCTTCTAGAAGCTGTGATTTTAAAAAACGGGGGAAGTAAGCTTTTCTTATTTCCGGACGCATGCGCAAACTATAGAAAGTCGTTATCACGTAGAATGTGCATACTTTGTCGATTCCATTTATGAAATAAAACACATTTTCTAAAAACTCGTGTTTTTTAAGAAATTATGTAAACCTTCTAGAAGCTGTGATTTTAAAAAACGGGGGAAGTAAGCTTTTCTTATTTCCGGATGCATGCGCAAACAATAGAAAGTCGTTATGACGTAGAATGTGCATACTTTGTCGATTCCGTTTATGAAATAAAACACATTTTCTAAAAACTCGTGTTTTTTAAGAAATTATGTAAACCTTCTAGAAGCTGTGATTTTAAAAAACGGGGGAAGTAAGCTTTTCTTATTTCCGGATGCATGCGCAAACAATAGAAAGTCGTTATGACGTAGAATGTGCATACTTTGTTGATTCCGTTTATGAAATAAAACACATTTTCTAAAAACTCGTGTTTTTTAAGAAATCATGTAAAGCTTCTAGAAGCTGTGATTTTAAAAAACGGGGGAAGTAAGCTTTTCTTATTTCCAAACGCATGCGCAAACTATAGAAAGTCGTTATGACGTAGACTGTGCATACTTTGTAGATTCCATTTATGAAATAAAACACATTTTCTAAAAATTCGTGTTTTTTACGAAATGATGTAAACCTTCTAGAAGCTGTGATTTTAAAAAACGGTGGAAGTAAGCTTTTCTTATTTTAGGACGCATGCGCAAACTATAGAAATTCGTTACGACGTAGAATGTGCATACTTTGTTGATTCCGTTTATGAAATAAAACACATTTTCTAAAAACTCGTGTTTTTTAAGAAATCATGTAAATCTTCTAGAAGCTGTGATTTTAAAAAACGGGGGAAGTAAGCTTTTCTTATTTCCAAACGCATACGCAAACTATAGAAAGTCATTATGACGTAGAACGTGCATACTTTGTTGATTCCATTTATGAAATAAAACACATTTTCTAAAAACTCGTGTTTTTTAAGAAATCATGTAAACTTTCTAGAAGCTGTGATAAGAAAAGCTTACTTCCACCGTTTTATAAAATCACAGCTTCTAGAAGGTTTACATGATTTCGTAAAAACCACGAGTTTTTTAGAAAATGTGCTTTATTCCATAAATGGAATAAAGCACATTTTCTAAAAACTCGTGTTTTTTACGAAATGATGTAAACCTTCTAGAAGCTGTGATTTTAAAAAACGGTGGAAGTAACCTTTTCTTATTTCCGGATGCATGCGCAAACTATAGAAAGTCGTTATGACGTAGAATGTGCATACTTTGTTGATTCCGTTTATGAAATAAAACACATTTTCTAAAAACTCGTGTTTTTTAAGAAATCATGTTAATCTTCTAGAAGCTGTGATTTTAAAAAACGGGGGAAGTAAGCTTTTCTTATTTCCAAATGCATGCGCAAACTATAGAAAGTCATTATGATATAGAATGTGCATACTTTGTTGATTCCATTTATGAAATAAAACGAATTTTCTAAAAACTCGTGTTTTTTAAGAAATCATGTAAACCTTCTAGAAGCTGTGATTTTAAAAAATCGGGGAAGTAAGCTTTTCTTATTTCCGGACGCATGCGCAAACTATAGAAAGTCGTTATGATGTAGAATGTGCATACTTTGTAGATTCCATTTATGAAATAAAACACATTTTCTAAAAACTCGTGTTTTTTACGAAATTATGTAAACCTTCTAGAAGCTGTGAATTTAAAAAACTGTGGAAGTAAGCTTTTCTTATTTCCGGACGCATGTGCAAACTATAGAAAGTCGTTATGACGTAGAATGTGCATAGTTTGTAGATTCCATTTATGAAATAAAACACATTTTCTAAAAACTCGTGTTTTTTATGAAATCGTGTAAAACTTCTAGAAGCTGTGATTTTAAAAAACGGTGGAAGTAAGCTTTTCTTATTTCTGGACGCATGCGCAAACTATAGAAAGTCGTTATGACGTAGAATGTGCATACTTTGTAGATTCCATTTATGAAATAAAACACATTTTCTAAAAACTCCTGTTTCTTACGAAATGATGTAAACCTTCTAGAAGCTGTGATTTTAAAAAACGGGGGAAGTAAGCTTTTCTTATTTCCGGACGCATGCGCAAACTATAGAAAGTCCTTATGACGTAGAATGTGCATACTTTGTTGATTCCATTTATGAAATAAAACACATTTTCTAAAAACTCATGTTTTTTACGAAATCATGTAAACCTTCTAGAAGCTGTGATTTTAAAAAACGGTGGAAGTAAGCTTTTCTTATTTCCAGTCGAATGCGGAAACTATAAAAAGTCGTTATTATGTAGAATGTGCATACTTTGTAGATTCCATTTATGAAATAAAACACATTTTCTAAAAACTCTGTGTTTTTTACGAAATCTTGTAAACCTTCTAGAAGCTGTGATTCTAAAAAACGATGGAAGTAAGCATTTATTATTTCCGGACGCATGCGCAAACTATAGAAAGTCGTTATGACGTAGAATGTGCATACTTTGTAGATTCCATTTATGAAATAAAACACATTTTGTAAAAACTCGTGTTTTTTAAGAAATGATGTAAACCTTCTAGAAGCTGTGATTTTAAAAAACGAGGGAAGTAAGCTTTTCTTATTTCCGGACGCATGCGCAAACTATAGAAAGTCGTTATGACGTAGAATGTGCATACTTTGTAGATTCCATTTATGAAATAAAACACATTTTCTAAAAACTCATGTTTTTTACGAAATCATGTAAACCTTCAAGAAGCTGTTATTTTAAAAAACGGTGGAAGTAAGCATTTCTTATTTCCGGATGCATGCGCAAACTATAGAAAGTTGTTATGACGTAGAATGTGCATACTTTGTTCATTCCGTTTATGAAATAAAACACATTTTCTAAAAACTTGTGTTTTTCTAAGAAATTATGTAAACCTTCTAGAAGCTGTGATTTTAAAAAACGGGGGAAGTAAGCTTTTCTTATTTCCGGACGCATGCGCAAACTATAGAAAGTCGTTATGACGTAGAATGTGCATACTTTGTTGATTCCGTTTATGAAATAAAACACATTTTCTGAAAACTCGTGTTTTTTAAGAAATCATGTATACCTTCTAGAAGCTGTGAATTTAAAAAACGGTGGAAGTAAGCTTTTCTTATTTCCGGACGAATGCGCAAACTATAGAAAGTCGTTATGACGTAGAATTTTCATACTTTATCGATTCCATTGATGAAATAAAACACATTTTCTAAAAACTCGTGTTTTTTAAGAAATCATGTAAACCTTCTAGAAGCTGTGATTTTAAAAAATGGTGGAAGTAAGCTTTTCTTATTTCCGGAAGCATGCGCAATCTATAGAAAGTCGTTATGACGTAGAATGTGCATACTTTTTTGTTTCCATTTATGAAATAAAACACGTCTTCTAAAAACTCATGTTTTTTAAGAAATCATGTAAACCTTCTAGAAGCTGTGATTTTAAAAAACGGGGGAAGTAAGCTTTTCTTATTTCCAAACGCATGCGCAAACTATAGAAAGTCGTTATGACGTAGAATGTGCATACTTTGTTGATTCCATTTATGAAATAAAACACATTTTCTAAAAACTCGTGTTTTTTAAGAAATCATGTAAACCTTCTAGAAGCTGTGATTTTAAAAAACGGGGGAAGTAAGCTTTTCTTATTTCCGTACGCATGCACAAACTATAGAAAGTCGTTATGACGTAGACTGTGCATACTTTGTAGATTCCATTTATGAAATAAAACACATTTTGTAAAAACTCGTGTTTTTTACGAAATCATGTAAACCTTCTAGAAAATGTGATTTTAAAAAACGGGGGAAGTAAGCTTTTCTTATTTCCGGACGCATGCGCAAACTATAGAAAGTCGTTATGACGTAGAATGTGCATACTTTGTAGATTCCATTTATGAAATAAAACACATTTTCTAAAAACTCGTGTTTTTTACGAAATCATGTAAACCTTCTAGAAGCTTTTATTTTAAAAAACGGTCAAAGTAAACTTTTCTTATTTCCGGACGCATGCGCAAACTATAGAAAGTCGTTATGTCGTAGAATGTCCATACTTTGTTGATTCCATTTATGAAATAAAACACATTTTCTAAAAACTCGTGTTTTTTAACAAATCATGTAAACCTTCTAGAAGTTGTGATTTTAAAAAACGGGGGACGTAAGCTTTTCTTTTTTCCAAATGCATGCGGAAACTATAGAAATTTCTTATGACGTAGAATGTGCATACTTTGTTGATTCCATTTATGAAATAAAACACATTTTCTAAAAACTCGTGTTTTTTAAGAAATCATGTAAACCTTCTAGAAGCTGTGATTTTGAAAAACAGTGGAAGTAAGCTTTTCTTATTTCCGGACGCATGCGCAAACTATAGAAAGTCCTTATGACGTAGAATGTGCATACTTTGTTGATTCCATTTATGAAATAAAACACATTTTCTAAAAACTCGTGTTTTTTACGAAATCATGTAAACCTTCTAGAAGCTGTGATTTTAAAAAACGGTGGAAGTAAGCTTTTCTTATTTCCTGTCGAATGCGGAAACTATAAAAAGTCGTTATTATGTAGAATGTGCATACTTTGTAGATTCGATTTATGAAATAAAACACATTTTCTAAAAACTCGTGTTTTTTACGAAATCTTGTAAACCTTCTAGAAGCTGTGATTCTAAAAAACGATGGAAGTAAGCATTTATTATTTCCGGACGCATGCGCAAACTATATAAAGTAGTTATGACGTAGAATGTGCATACTTTGTAGATTCCATTTATGAAATAAAACACATTTTCTAAAAACTCGTGTTTTTTAAGAAATCATGTAAACCTTCTAGAAGCTGTGATTTTAAAAAACGAGGGAAGTAAGCTTTTCTTATTTCCGGACGCATGCGCAAACTATAGAAAGTCATTATGACGTAGAATGTGCATACTTTGTAGATTCCATTTATGAAATAAAACACATTTTCTAAAAACTCGTGTTTTTTACGAAATCATGTAAACCTTCAAGAAGCTGTGATTTTAAAAAACGGTGGAAGTAAGCATTTCTTATTTCCGGATGCATGCGCAAACTATAGAAATTTGTTATGACGTAGAATGTGCATACTTTGTTGATTCCGTTTATGAAATAAAACACATTTTCTAAAAACTTGTGTTTTTTAAGAAATTATGTAAACCTTCTAGAAGCTGTGATTTTAAAAAACGGGGGAAGTAAGCTTTTCTTATTTCCGGACGCATGCGCAAACTATAGAAAGTCGTTATGACGTAGAATGTTCATACTTTGTTGATTCCGTTTATGAAATAAAACACATTTTCTAAAAACTCGTGTTTTTTAAGAAATCATGTAAACCTTCTAGAAGCTGTGATTTTAAAAAACGGGGGAAGTAAGCTTTTCTTATTTCCGGAAGCATGCGCAATCTATAGAAAGTCGTTATGACGTAGAATGTGCATACTTTTTTGTTTCCATTTATGAAATAAAACACGTCTTCTAAAAACTCATGTTTTTTAAGAAATCATGTAAACCTTCTAGAAGCTGTGATTTTAAAAAACGGGGGAAGTAAGCTTTTCTTATTTCCAAATGCATGCGCAAACTATAGAAAGTCGTTATGACGTAGAATGTGCATACTTTGTTGATTCCATTTATGAAATAAAACACATTTTCTAAAAACTCGTGTTTTTTAAGAAATCATGTAAACCTTCTAGAAGCTGTGATTTTTAAAAAAGGGGGAAGTAAGCTTTTCTTATTTCCGGATGCATGCGCAAACTATAGAAAGTCGTTATGACGTAGAATGTGCATACTTTGTTGATTCCATTTATGAAATAAAACACATTTTCTAAAAACTCGTGTTTTTTACGAAATCATGTAAACCTTCTAGAAGCTGTGATTTTAAAAAATGGGGGAAGTAAGCTTTTCTTATTTGCAGACGCATGCGCAAACTATAGAAAGTCGTTATGACGTAGAATGTGCATACTTTGTTGATTCCATTTATGAAATAAATCACATTTTATAAAAACTCGTGTTTTTTAAGAAATCATGTAAACCTTCTAGAAGCTGTGATTTTAAAAAACGAGGGAAGTAAGCTTTTCTTATTTCCAAACGCATGCGCAAACTATAGAAAGTCGTTGTGACATAGAATGTGCATACTTTGTTGATTCCATTTATGAAATAAAACACATTTTCTAAAAACTCGTGTTTTTTATGAAATGATGTAAACCTTCTAGAAGCTGTGATTTTAAAAAACGGGAGAAGTAAGCTTTTCTTATTTCCGGACACATGTGCAAACTATAGAAAGTCGTTATGACGTAGAATGTGCATAATTTGTAGATTCCATTTACGAAATAAAGCACATTTTCTAAAAACTCGTGTTTTTTACGAAATCATGTAAACCTTCTAGAAGCTGTGATTTTAAATAACAGGGGAAGTAAGCTTTTCTTATTTCCAAATTCATGCGCAAACTATAGAAAGTCGTTATGACATAGAATGTGCATACTTTGTTGATTCCATTTATGAAATAAAACACGTTTTCTAAAAACTCATGTTTTTTACGAAATCATGTAAACCTTCTAGAAGCTGTGATTTTAAAAAACGGGGGAAGTAAGCTTTTCTTATTTGCAGACGCATGCGCAAACTATAGAAAGTCGTTATGACGTAGAATGTGCATAATTTGTAGATTCCATTTATGGAATAAAGCACATTTTCTAAAAAACTCGTGGTTTTTAAGAAATCATGTAAACCTTCTAGAAGCTGTGATTTTATAAAACGGTGGAAGTAAGCTTTTCTTATTTCCGGACGAATGCGCAAACTATAGAAATTCGTTATGATGTAGAATGTGCATACTTTGTAGATTCCATTTATGTAATAAAACACATTTTCTAAAAACTCGCGTTTTTTAAGAAATCATGTAAACCTTCTAGAAGCTGTGATTTTAAAAAAGGGGGGAAGAAAGCTTTTCTTATTTCCAAACGCATGCGCAAACTATAGAAAGTCTTTATGACGTAGAATGTGCATACTTTGTTGATTCCATTTTTGAAATAAAACTCATTTTGTTAAAACTCGTGTTTTTTAAGAACTCATGTAAACCTTCTAGAAGTTGTGATTTTAAAAAACGGGGGAAGTAAGCTTTTCTTATTTCCGGACGCATGCGCAAACTATAGAAAGTCGTTATGACGTAGAATGTGCATAGTTTGTACATTCCATTTATGAAATAAAACACATTTTCTAAAAACTCGTGTTTTTTAAGAAATCATGTAAACCTTCTAGAAGTTGTGATTTAAAAAAACGGGGGAAGTAAGCTTTTCTTATTTCCAAACGCATGCGTAAACTATAGAAAGTCGTTAGGACGTAGAATGTGCATACTTTGTTGATTCCATTTATGAAATAAAACACATTTTCTAAAAACTCATGTTTTTTAAGAAATCATGTAAACCTTCTAGAAGCTGTGATTTTAAAAAATGGGGGAAGTAAGCTTTTCTTATTTCCGGACGCATGCGCAATCTATAGAAAGTCGTTATGACGTAGAATGTGCATACTTTGTTGATTCCTTTTATGAAATAAAACACATTTTCTAAAAACTCGTGTTTTTTAAGAAATCATGTAAACCTTCTAGAAGCTGTGATTTTAAAAAACGGGGGAAGTAACCTTTTCTTATTTCCGGACGCATGCGCAAACTATAGAAAGTCGTTATGACGTAGAATGTGCATACTTTGTAGATTCCATTTATGAAATAAAACACATTTTCTAAAAACTCATGTTTTTTACGAAATCATGTAAACCTTCAAGAAGCTGTGATTTTAAAAAACAGTGGAAGTAAGCATTTCTTATTTCCGGACGCATGCGCAAACTATAGAAAGTTGTTATGACGTAGAATGTGCATACTTTGTAGATTCCATTTATGAAATAAAACTCATTTTGTAAAAACTCGTGTTTTTTAAGAAATCGTGTAAACCTTCTAGAAGCTGTGATTTTAAAAAACGGGGGAAGTAAGCTTTTCTTATTTCCGGACGCATGCGCAAACTATAGAAAGTCGTTATCACGTAGAATGTGCATAGTTTGTAGATTCCATTTATGAAATAAAGCACATTTTCTAAAAAACTCGTGGTTTTTACGAAATCATGTAAACCTTCAAGAAGCTGTGATTTTAAAAAACGGTGGAAGTAAGCATTTCTTATTTCCAAACGCATGCGCAAAGTATAGAAAGTCGTTATGACGTAGAATGTGCATACTTTGTCGATTCCGTTTATGAAATAAAACACATTTTCTAAAAACTCGTGTTTTTTAAGAAATTATGTAAACCTTCTAGAAGCTGTGATTTTAAAAAACGGGGGAAGTAAGCTTTTCTTATTTCCGGATGCATGCGCAAACAATAGAAAGTCGTTATGACGTAGAATGTGCATACTTTGTTGATTCCGTTTATGAAATAAAACACATTTTCTAAAAACTCGTGTTTTTTAAGAAATCATGTAAAGCTTCTAGAAGCTGTGATTTTAAAAAACGGGGGAAGTAAGCTTTTCTTATTTCCAAACGCATGCGCAAACTATAGAAAGTCGTTATGACGTAGACTGTGCATACTTTGTAGATTCCATTTATGAAATAAAACACATTTTCTAAAAATTCGTGTTTTTTACGAAATGATGTAAACCTTCTAGAAGCTGTGATTTTAAAAAACGGTGGAAGTAAGCTTTTCTTATTTCAGGACGCATGCGCAAACTATAGAAATTCGTTACGACGTAGAATGTGCATACTTTGTTGATTCCGTTTATGAAATAAAACACATTTTCTAAAAACTCGTGTTTTTTAAGAAATCATGTAAATCTTCTAGAAGCTGTGATTTTAAAAAACGGGGGAAGTAAGCTTTTCTTATTTCCAAACGCATACGCAAACTATAGAAAGTCATTATGACGTAGAACGTGCATACTTTGTTGATTCCATTTATGAAATAAAACACATTTTCTAAAAACTCATGTTTTTTACGAAATCATGTAAACCTTCAAGAAGCTGTGATTTTAAAAAACGGTGGAAGTAAGCATTTCTTATTTCCGGACGCATACGCAAACTATAGAAAGTCGTTATGACGTAGACTGTGCATACTTTGTAGATTCCATTTATGAAATAAAACACATTTTCTAAAAATTCGTGTTTTTTACGAAATGATGTAAACCTTCTAGAAGCTGTGATTTTAAAAAACGGGGGAAGTAAGCTTTTCTTATTTCCAAACGCATGCGCAAACTATAGAAAGTCGTTATGACGTAGACTGTGCATACTTTGTAGATTCCATTTATGAAATAAAACACATTTTCTAAAAATTCGTGTTTTTTACGAAATGATGTAAACCTTCTAGAAGCTGTGATTTTAAAAAACGGTGGAAGTAAGCTTTTCTTATTTCCGGATGCATGCGCAAACTATAGAAAGTCGTTATGACGTAGAATGTGCATACTTTGTTGATTCCGTTTATGAAATAAAACACATTTTCTAAAAACTCGTGTTTTTTAAGAAATCATGTTAATCTTCTAGAAGCTGTGATTTTAAAAAACGGGGGAAGTAAGCTTTTCTGATTTCCAAATGCATGCGCAAACTATAGAAAGTCATTATGATATAGAATGTGCATACTTTGTTGATTCCATTTATGAAATAAAACGAATTTTCTAAAAACTCGTGTTTTTTAAGAAATCATGTAAACCTTCTAGAAGCTGTGATTTTAAAAAATCGGGGAAGTAAGCTTTTCTTATTTCCGGACGCATGCGCAAACTATAGAAAGTCGTTATGATGTAGAATGTGCATACTTTGTAGATTCCATTTATGAAATAAAACACATTTTCTAAAAACTCGTGTTTTTTACGAAATTATGTAAATCTTCTAGAAGCTGTGAATTTAAAAAACTGTGGAAGTAAGCTTTTCTTATTTCCGGACGCATGCGCAAACTATAGAAAGTCGTTATGACGTAGAATGTGCATAGTTTGTAGATTCCATTTATGAAATAAAACACATTTTCTAAAAACTCGTGTTTTTTATGAAATCATGTAAACCTTCTAGAAGCTGTGATTTTAAAAAACGGTGGAAGTAAGCTTTTCTTATTTCTGGACGCATGCGCAAACTATAGAAAGTCGTTATGACGTAGAATGTGCATACTTTGTAGATTCCATTTATGAAATAAAACACATTTTCTAAAAACTCCTGTTTCTTACGAAATGATGTAAACCTTCTAGAAGCTGTGATTTTAAAAAACGGGGGAAGTAAGCTTTTCTTATTTCCGGACGCATGCGCAAACTATAGAAAGTCGTTATGACGTAGAATGTGCATACTTTGTTGATTCCATTTATGAAATAAAACACATTTTCTAAAACCTCGTGTTTTTTAAGAAATCATGTAAACCTTCTAGAAGCTGTGAGTTTAAAAAAAAGGGGAAGTAAGCTTTTCTTATTTCCGGACGCATGCGCAAACTATAGAAAGTCGTTATGACGTAGAATGTGCATACTTTGTAGATTCCATTTATGGAATAAAGCACATTTTCTAAAAAACTCGTGGTTTTTACGAAATCATGTAAACCTTCTAGAAGCTGTGATTTTATAAAACGGTGGAAGTAAGCTTTTCTTATTTCCGGACGAATGCGCAAACTATAGAAAGTCGTTATGATGTAGAATGTGCATACTTTGTAGATTCCATTTATGTAATAAAACACATTTTCTAAAAACTCGCGTTTTTTAAGAAATCATGTAAACCTTCTAGAAGCTGTGATTTTAAAAAAAGGGGGAAGTAAGCTTTTCTTATTTCCAAACGCATGCGCAAACTATAGAAAGTCTTTATGACGTAGAATGTGCATACTTTGTTGATTCCATTTTTTAAATAAAACTCATTTTCTTAAAACTCGTGTTTTTTACGAAATCATGTAAACCTTCTAGAAGCTGTGATTTTAAAAAACGGGGGAAGTAAGCTTTTCTTATTTCCGGACGCATGCGCAAACTATAGAAAGTCGTTATGACGTAGAATGTGCATAGTTTGTACATTCCATTTATGAAATAAAACACATTTTCTAAAAACTCGTGTTTTTTAAGAAATCATGTAAACCTTCTAGAAGTTGTGATTTAAAAAAACGGGGGAAGTAAGCTTTTCTTATTTCCAAACGCATGCGCAAACTATAGAAATTCGTTATGACGTAGAATTTGCATTCTTTGTTGATTCCATTTATGAAATAAAACACATTTTCTAAAAACTCGTGTTTTTTAGGAAATCATGTAAACCTTCTAGAAGCTGTGATTTTAAAGAAAGGGGGAAGTAAGTTTTTCTTATTTCCGGATGCATGCGCAAACTATAGAGATTCGTTATGACGTAGAATGTGCATACTTTGTAGATTCCATTTATGAAATAAAACACATTTTCTAAAAACTCGTGTTTTTTAAGAAATCATGTAAACCTTCTAGAAGCTGTGATTTAAAAAAATGGGTGAAGTAAGCTTTCCTTATTTCCAAACGCATGCGTAAACTATAGAAAGTCGTTAGGACGTAGAATGTGCATACTTTGTTGATTCCATTTATGAAATAACACATTTTCTAAAAACTCATGTTTTTTTAGAAATCATGTAAACCTTCTAGAAGCTGTGATTTTAAAAAATGGGGGAAGTAAGCTTTTCTTATTTCCGGACGCATGCGCAAACTATAGAAAGTCGTTATGACCTAGAATGTGCATACTTTGTTGATTCCTTTTATGAAATAAAACACATTTTCTAAAAACTCGTGTTTTTTAAGAAATCATGTAAACCTTCTAGAAGCTGTGATTTTAAAAAACGGGGGAAGTAAGCTTTTCTTATTTCCGGACGCATGCGCAAACTATAGAAAGTCGTTATGACGTAGAATGTGCATACTTTGTAGATTCCATTTATGAAATAAAACACATTTTCTAAAAACTCATGTTTTTTACGAAATCATGTAAACCTTCAAGAAGCTGTGATTTTAAAAAACGGTGGAAGTAAGCATTTCTTATTTCCGGACGCATGCGCAAACTATAGAAAGTTGTTATGACGTAGAATGTGCATACTTTGTAGATTCCATTTATGAAATAAAACACATTTTGTAAAAACTCGTGTTTTTTAAGAAATCATGTAAACCTTCTAGAAGCTGTGATTTTAAAAAACGGGGGAAGTAAGCTTTTCTTATTTCCGGACGCATGCGCAAACTATAGAAAGTCGTTATCACGTAGAATGTGCATAGTTTGTAGATTCCATTTATGAAATAAAACACATTTTCTAAAAACTCGTGTTTTTTACGAAATCATGTAAACCTTCAAGAAGCTGTGATTTTAAAAAACGGTGGAAGTAAGCATTTCTTATTTCCAAACGCATGCGCAAAGTATAGAAAGTCGTTATGACGTAGAATGTGCATACTTTGCCGATTCCGTATATGAAATAAAACACATTTTCTAAAAACTCGTGTTTTTTAAGAAATCATGTAAACCTTCTAGAAGCTGTGATTTTAAAAAACGGGGGAAGTAACCTTTTCTTATTTCCGGACGCATGCGCAAACTATAGAAAGTCGTTATGACGTAGAATGTGCATACTTTGTAGATTCCATTTATGAAATAAAACACATTTTCTAAAAACTCATGTTTTTTACGAAATCATGTAAACCTTCAAGAAGCTGTGATTTTAAAAAACGGTGGAAGTAAGCATTTCTTATTTCCGGACGCATGCGCAAACTATAGAAAGTTGTTATGACGTAGAATGTGCATACTTTGTAGATTCCATTTATGAAATAAAACACATTTTGTAAAAACTCGTGTTTTTTAAGAAATCATGTAAACCTTCTAGAAGCTGTGATTTTAAAAAACGGGGGAAGTAAGCTTTTCTTATTTCCGGATGCATGCGCAAACAATAGAAAGTCGTTATGACGTAGAATGTGCATACTTTGTTGATTCCGTTTATGAAATAAAACACATTTTCTAAAAACTCGTGTTTTTTAAGAAATCATGTAAAGCTTCTAGAAGCTGTGATTTTAAAAAACGGGGGAAGTAAGCTTTTCTTATTTCCAAACGCATGCGCAAACTATAGAAAGTCGTTATGACGTAGACTGTGCATACTTTGTAGATTCCATTTATGAAATAAAACACATTTTCTAAAAATTCGTGTTTTTTACGAAATGATGTAAACCTTCTAGAAGCTGTGATTTTAAAAAACGGTGGAAGTAAGCTTTTCTTATTTCAGGACGCATGCGCAAACTATAGAAATTCGTTACGACGTAGAATGTGCATACTTTGTTGATTCCGTTTATGAAATAAAACACATTTTCTAAAAACTCGTGTTTTTTAAGAAATCATGTAAATCTTCTAGAAGCTGTGATTTTAAAAAACGGGGGAAGTAAGCTTTTCTTATTTCCAAACGCATACGCAAACTATAGAAAGTCATTATGACGTAGAATGTGCATACTCTGTTGATTCCATTTATGAAATAAAACACATTTTCTAAAAACTCGTGTTTTTTAAGAAATCATGTAAACTTTCTAGAAGCTGTGATTTTAAAAAATGGGGGAAGTAAGCTTTTCTTATTTCCGGACGCATGCACAAACTATAGAAAGTCGCTATGACGTAGACTGTGCATACTTTGTAGATTCCATTTATGAAATAAAAGACATTTTCTAAAAACTCATGTTTTTTAAGAAATTATGTAAACCTTCTGGAAACTGTGATTTTATAAAACGGGGGAAGTAAGCTTTTCTTATTTCCGGATGCATGGGCAAACTATAGAAAGTCGTTATGACGTAGAATGTGCATACTTTGTTGATTCCCTTTATGAAATAAAACACATTTTCTAAAAACTCGTGTTTTTTAAGAAATCATGTAAAGCTTCTAGAAGCTGTGATTTTAAAAAACGGGGGAAGTAAGCTTTTCTTATTTCCAAACGCATGCGCAAACTATAGAAAGTCGTTATGACGTAGAATGTGCATACTTTGTAGATTCCATTTATGAAATAAAACACATTTTCTAAAAACTCGTGTTTTTTACGAAATGATGTAAACCTTCTAGAAGCTGTGATTTTAAAAAACGGTGGAAGTAAGCTTTTCTTATTTCCGGACGCATGCGCAAACTATAGAAAGTCATTATGACGTAGAATGTGCATACTTTGTTGATTCCGTTTATGAAATAAAACACATTTTCTAAAAACTCGTGTTTTTTAAGAAATCATGTAAATCTTCTAGAAGCTGTGATTTTAAAAAACGGGGGAAGTAAGCTTTTCTTATTTCCAAACGTATGCTCAAAATATAGAAAGTCATTATGACGTAGAATGTGCATACTTTGTTGATTCCATTTATGAAATAAAACACATTTTCTAAAAACTCGTGTTTTTTAAGAAATCATGTAAACCTTCTAGAAGCTGTGATTTTAAAAAACGGGGGAAGCAAGCTTTTCTTATTTCCGTACGCATGCACAAACTATAGAAAGTCGTTATGACGTAGACTGTGCATACTTTGTAGATTCCATTTATGAAATAAAACACATTTTCTAAAAACTCGTGTTTTTTACGAAATCATGTAAACCTTCTAGAAGCTGTGATTTTAAAAAACGGGGGAAGTAAGCTTTTCTTATTTCCGGACGCATGCGCAAACTATAGAAAGTCGTTATGACGTAGAATGTGCATACTTTGTAGATTCCATTTATGAAATAAAACACATTTTCTAAAAACTCGTGTTTTTTACGAAATCATGTAAACCTTCGAGAAGCTTTTATTTTAAAAAACGGTCAAAGTAAGCTTTTCTTATTTCCGGACGCATGCGCAAACTATAGAAAGTTGTTATGACGTAGAATGTCCATACTTTGTTGATTCCATTTATGAAATAAAACACATTTTCTAAAAACTCGTGTTTTTTAACAAATCATGTAAACCTTCTAGAAGTTGTGATTTTAAAAAACGGGGACGTAAGCTTTTCTTTTTTCCAAACGCATGCGGAAACTATAGAAATTTATTATGACGTAGAATGTGCATACTTTGTTGATTCAATTTATGAAATAAAACACATTTTCTAAAAACTCGTGTTTTTTAAGAAATCATGTAAACCTTCTAGAAGCTGTGATTTTGAAAAACAGTGGAAGTAAGCTTTTCTTATTTCCGGACGCATGCGCAAACTATATAAAGTCCTTATGACGTAGAATGTGCATACTTTGTTGATTCCATTTACGAAATAAAACACATTTTCTAAAAACTCATGTTTTTTACGAAATCATGTAAACCTTCTAGAAGCTGTGATTTTAAAAAACGGTGGAAGTAAGCTTTTCTTATTTCCAATCGAATGCGGAAACTATAAAAAGTCGTTATTATGTAGAATGTGCATACTTTGTAGATTCCATTTATGAAATAAAACACATTTTCTAAAAACTCGTGTTTTTTACGAAATCTTGTAAACCTTCTAGAAGCTGTGATTCTAAAAAACGATGGAAGTAAGCATTTATTATTTCCGGACGCATGCGCAAACTATAGAAAGTCGTTATGACGTAGAATGTGCATACTTTGTAGATTCCATTTATGAAATAAAACACATTTTGTAAAAACTCGTGTTTTTTAAGAAATGATGTAAACCTTCTAGAAGCTGTGATTTTAAAAAACGAGGGAAGTAAGCTTTTCTTATTTCCGGACGCATGCGCAAACTATAGAAAGTCGTTATGACGTAGAATGTGCATACTTTGTAGATTCCATTTATGAAATAAAACACATTTTCTAAAAACTCATGTTTTTTACGAAATCATGTAAACCTTCAAGAAGTTGTTATTTTAAAAAACGGTGGAAGTAAGCATTTCTTATTTCCGGATGCATGCGCAAACTATAGAAAGTTGTTATGACGTAGAATGTGCATACTTTGTTCATTCCGTTTATGAAATAAAACACATTTTCTAAAAACTTGTGTTTTTCTAAGAAATTATGTAAACCTTCTAGAAGCTGTGATTTTAAAAAACGGGGGAAGTAAGCTTTTCTTATTTCCGGACGCATGCGCAAACTATAGAAAGTCGTTATGACGTAGAATGTGCATACTTTGTTGATTCCGTTTATGAAATAAAACACATTTTCTTAAAACTCGTGTTTTTTAAGAAATCATGTATACCTTCTAGAAGCTGTGAATTTAAAAAACGGTGGAAGTAAGCTTTTCTTATTTCCGGACGAATGCGCAAACTATAGAAAGTCGTTATGACGTAGAATGTGCATACTTTATCGATTCCATTGATGAAATAAAACACATTTTCTAAAAACTCGTGTTTTTTAAGAAATCATGTAAACCTTCTAGAAGCTGTGATTTTAAAAAATGGTGGAAGTAAGCTTTTCTTATTTCCGGAAGCATGCGCAATCTATAGAAAGTCGTTATGACGTAGAATGTGCATACTTTTTTGTTTCCATTTATGAAATAAAACACGTCTTCTAAAAAATCATGTTTTTTAAGAAATCATGTAAACCTTCTAGAAGCTGTGATTTTAAAAAACGGGGGAAGTAAGCTTTTCTTATTTCCAAACGCATGCGCAAACTATAGAAAGTCGTTATGACGTAGAATGTGCATACTTTGTTGATTCCATTTATGAAATAAAACACATTTTCTAAAAACTCGTGTTTTTTAAGAAATCATGTAAACCTTCTAGAAGCTGTGCTTTTAAAAAACGGGGGAAGTAAGCTTTTCTTATTTCCGTACGCATGCACAAACTATAGAAAGTCGTTATGACGTAGACTGTGCATACTTTGTAGATTCCATTTATGAAATAAAACACATTTTGTAAAAACTCGTGTTTTTTACGAAATCATGTAAACCTTCTAGAAAATGTGATTTTAAAAAACAGGGGAAGTAAGCTTTTCTTATTTCCGGACGCATGCGCAAACTATAGAAAGTCGTTATGACGTAGAATGTGCATACTTTGTAGATTCCATTTATGAAATAAAACACATTTTCTAAAAACTCGTGTTTTTTACGAAATCATGTAAACCTTCTAGAAGCTTTTATTTTAAAAAACGGTCAAAGTAAACTTTTCTTATTTCCGGACGCTTGCGCAAACTATAGAAAGTCGTTATGTCGTAGAATGTCCATACTTTGTTGATTCCATTTATGAAATAAAACACATTTTCTAAAACCTCGTGTTTTTTAACAAATCATGTAAACCTTCTAGAAGTTGTGATTTTAAAAAATGGGGGACGTAAGCTTTTCTTTTTTCCAAATGCATGCGGAAACTATAGAAATTTCTTATGACGTAGAATGTGCATACTTTGTTGATTCCATTTATGAAATAAAACACATTTTCTAAAAACTCGTGTTTTTTAAGAAATCATGTAAACCTTCTAGAAGCTGTGATTTTGAAAAACAGTGGAAGTAAGCTTTTCTTATTTCCGGACGCATGCGCAAACTATAGAAAGTCCTTATGATGTAGAATGTGCATACTTTGTTGATTCCATTTATGAAATAAAACACATTTTCTAAAAACTCATGTTTTTTACGAAATCATGTAAACCTTCTAGAAGCTGTGATTTTAAAAAACGGTGGAAGTAAGCTTTTCTTATTTCCGGTCGAATGCGGAAACTATAAAAAGTCGTTATTATGTAGAATGTGCATACTTTGTAGATTCGATTTATGAAATAAAACACATTTTCTAAAAACTCGTGTTTTTTACGAAATCTTGTAAACCTTCTAGAAGCTGTGATTCTAAAAAACGATGGAAGTAAGCATTTATTATTTCCGGACGCATGCGCAAACTATATAAAGTCGTTATGACGTAGAATGTGCATACTTTGTAGATTCCATTTATGAAATAAAACACATTTTGTAAAAACTCGTGTTTTTTAAGAAATCATGTAAACCTTCTAGAAGCTGTGATTTTTAAAAACGAGAAAAGTAAGCTTTTCTTATTTCCGGACGCATGCGCAAACTATAGAAAGTCATTATGACGTAGAATGTGCATACTTTGTAGATTCCATTTATGAAATAAAACACATTTTCTAAAAACTCGTGTTTTTTATGAAATCATGTAAACCTTCAAGAAGCTGTGATTTTAAAAAACGGTGGAAGTAAGCATTTCTTATTTCCGGATGCATGCGCAAACTATAGAAATTTGTTATGACGTAGAATGTGCATACTTTGTTGATTCCGTTTATGAAATAAAACACATTTTCTAAAAACTTGTGTTTTTTAAGAAATTATGTAAACCTTCTAGAAGCTGTGATTTTAAAAAACGGGGGAAGTAAGCTTTTCTTATTTCCGGACGCATGCGCAAACTATAGAAAGTCGTTATGACGTAGAATATTCATACTTTGTTGTTTCCGTTTATGAAATAAAACACATTTTCTAAAAACTCGTGTTTTTTAAGAAATCATGTAAACCTTCTAGAAGCTGTGATTTTAAAAAACGGGGGAAGTAAGCTTTTCTTATTTCCGGAAGCATGCGCAATCTATAGAAAGTCGTTATGACGTAGAATGTGCATACTTTTTTGTTTCCATTTATGAAATAAAACACGTCTTCTAAAAACTCATGTTTTTTAAGAAATCATGTAAACCTTCTAGAAGCTGTGATTTTAAAAAACGGGGGAAGTAAGCTTTTCTTATTTCCAAATGCATGCGCAAACTATAGAAAGTCGTTATGACGTAGAATGTGCATACTTTGTTGATTCCATTTATGAAATAAAACACATTTTCTAAAAACTCGTGTTTTTTAAGAAGTCATGTAAACCTTCTAGAAGCTGTGATTTTTAAAAAAGGGGGAAGTAAGCTTTTCTTATTTCCGGATGCATGCGCAAACTATAGAAAGTCGTTATGACGTAGAATGTGCATACTTTGTTGATTCCATTTATGAAATAAAACACATTTTCTAAAAACTCGTGTTTTTTACGAAATCATGTAAACCTTCTAGAAGCTGTGATTTTAAAAAATGGGGGAAGTAAGCTTTTCTTATTTGCAGACGCATGCGCAAACTATAGAAAGTCGTTATGACGTAGAATGTGCATACTTTGTTGATTCCATTTATGAAACAAATCACATTTTATAAAAACTCGTGTTTTTTAAGAAATCATGTAAACCTTCTAGAAGCTGTGATTTTAAAAAACGAGGGAAGTAAGCTTTTCTTATTTCCAAACGCATGCGCAAACTATAGAAAGTCGTTGTGACATAGAATGTGCATACTTTGTTGATTCCATTTATGAAATAAAACACATTTTCTAAAAACTCATGTTTTTTATGAAATGATGTAAACCTTCTAGAAGCTGTGATTTTAAAAAACGGGGGAAGTAAGCTTTTCTTATTTCCGGACACATGTGCAAACTATAGAAAGTCGTTATGACATAGAATGTGCATAATTTGTAGATTCCATTTACGAAATAAAGCACATTTTCTAAAAACTCGTGTTTTTTACGAAATCATGTAAACCTTCTAGAAGCTGTGATTTTAAATAACAGGGGAAGTAAGCTTTTCTTATTTCCAAATTCATGCGCAAACTATAGAAAGTCGTTATGACATAGAATGTGCATACTTTGTTGATTCCATTTATGAAATAAAACACGTTTTCTAAAAACTCATGTTTTTTACGAAATCATGTAAACCTTCTAGAAGCTGTGATTTTAAAAAACGGAGGAAGTAAGCTTTTCTTATTTGCAGACGCATGCGCAAACTATAGAAAGTCGTTATGACGTAGAATGTGCATAATTTGTAGATTCCATTTATGGAATAAAGCACATTTTCTAAAAAACTCGTGGTTTTTACGAAATCATGTAAACCTTCTAGAAGCTGTGATTTTATAAAACGGTGGAAGTAAGCTTTTCTTATTTCCGGACGAATGCGCAAACTATAGAAATTCGTTATGATGTAGAATGTGCATACTTTGTAGATTCCATTTATGTAATAAAACACATTTTCTAAAAACTCGCGTTTTTTAAGAAATCATGTAAACCTTCTAGAAGCTGTGATTTTAAAAAAGGGGGGAAGTAAGCTTTTCTTATTTCCAAACGCATGCGCAAACTATAGAAAGTCTTTATGACGTAGAATGTGCATACTTTGTTGATTCCATTTTTGAAATAAAACTCATTTTGTTAAAACTCGTGTTTTTTAAGAACTCATGTAAACCTTCTAGAAGTTGTGATTTTAAAAAACGGGGGAAGTAAGCTTTTCTTATTTCCGGACGCATGCGCAAACTATAGAAAGTCGTTATGACGTAGAATGTGCATAGTTTGTACATTCCATTTATGAAATAAAACACATTTTCTAAAAACTCGTGTTTTTTAAGAAATCATGTAAACCTTCTAGAAGTTGTGATTTAAAAAAACGGGGGAAGTAAGCTTTTCTTATTTCCAAACGCATGCGTAAACTATAGAAAGTCGTTAGGACGTAGAATGTGCATACTTTGTTGATTCCATTTATGAAATAAAACACATTTTCTAAAAACTCATGTTTTTTAAGAAATCATGTAAACCTTCTAGAAGCTGTGATTTTAAAAAATGGGGGAAGTAAGCTTTTCTTATTTCCGGACGCATGCGCAAACTATAGAAAGTCGTTATGACCTAGAATGTGCATACTTTGTAGATTCCATTTATGAAATAAAACACATTTTCTAAAAACTCGTGTTTTTTACGAAATCATGTAAACCTTCAAGAAGCTGTGATTTTAAAAAACGGTGGAAGTAAGCATTTCTTATTTCCGGATGCATGCGCAAACTATAGAAATTTGTTATGACGTAGAATGTGCATACTTTGTTGATTCCGTTTATGAAATAAAACACATTTTCTAAAAACTTGTGTTTTTTAAGAAATTATGTAAACCTTCTAGAAGCTGTGATTTTAAAAAACGGGGGAAGTAAGCTTTTCTTATTTCCGGACGCATGCGCAAACTATAGAAAGTCGTTATGACGTAGAATTTTCATACTTTGTTGTTTCCGTTTATGAAATAAAACACATTTTCTAAAAACTCGTGTTTTTTAAGAAATCATGTAAACCTTCTAGAAGCTGTGATTTTAAAAAACGGGGGAAGTAAGCTTTTCTTATTTCCGGACGCATGCGCAAACTATAGAAAGTCGTTATGACGTAGAATGTTCATACTTTGTTGTTTCCGTTTATGAAATAAAACACATTTTCTAAAAACTCGTGTTTTTTAAGAAATCATGTAAACCTTCTAGAAGCTGTGATTTTAAAAAACGGGGGAAGTAAGCTTTTCTTATTTCCGGAAGCATGCGCAATCTATAGAAAGTCGTTATGACGTAGAATGTGCATACTTTTTTGTTTCCATTTATGAAATAAAACACGTCTTCTAAAAAATCATGTTTTTTAAGAAATCATGTAAACCTTCTAGAAGCTGTGATTTTAAAAAACGGGGGAAGTAACCTTTTCTTATTTCCGGACGCATGCGCAAACTATAGAAAGTCGTTATGACGTAGAATGTGCATACTTTGTAGATTCCATTTATGAAATAAAACACATTTTCTAAAAACTCATGTTTTTTACGAAATCATGTAAACCTTCAAGAAGCTGTGATTTTAAAAAACAGTGGAAGTAGGCATTTCTTATTTCCGGACGCATGCGCAAACTATAGAAAGTTGTTATGACGTAGAATGTGCATACTTTGTAGATTCCATTTATGAAATAAAACTCATTTTGTAAAAACTCGTGTTTTTTAAGAAATCATGTAAACCTTCTAGAAGCTGTGATTTTAAAAAACGGGGGAAGTAAGCTTTTCTTATTTCCGGAAGCATGCGCAAACTATAGAAAGTCGTTATCACGTAGAATGTGCATAGTTTGTTGATTCCATTTATGAAATAAAACACATTTTCTAAAAACTCGTGTTTTTTACGAAATCATGTAAACCTTCAAGAAGCTGTGATTTTAAAAAACGGTGGAAGTAAGCATTTCTTATTTCCAAACGCATGCGCAAAGTGTAGAAAGTCGTTATGACGTAGAATGTGCATACTTTGTCGATTCCGTTTATGAAATAAAACACATTTTCTAAAAACTCGTGTTTTTTAAGAAATTATGTAAACCTTCTAGAAGCTGTGATTTTAAAAAACGGGGGAAGTAAGCTTTTCTTATTTCCGGATGCATGCGCAAACAATAGAAAGTCGTTATGACGTAGAATGTGCATACTTTGTTGATTCCGTTTATGAAATAAAACACATTTTCTAAAAACTCGTGTTTTTTAAGAAATCATGTAAAGCTTCTAGAAGCTGTGATTTTAAAAAACGGGGGAAGTAAGCTTTTCTTATTTCCAAACGCATGCGCAAACTATAGAAAGTCGTTATGACGTAGACTGTGCATACTTTGTAGATTCCATTTATGAAATAAAACACATTTTCTAAAAATTCGTGTTTTTTACGAAATGATGTAAACCTTCTAGAAGCTGTGATTTTAAAAAACGGTGGAAGTAAGCTTTTCTTATTTCAGGACGCATGCGCAAACTATAGAAATTCGTTATGACGTAGAATGTGCATACTTTGTTGATTCCGTTTATGAAATAAAACACATTTTCTAAAAACTCGTGTTTTTTAAGAAATCATGTAAATCTTCTAGAAGCTGTGATTTTAAAAAACGGGGGAAGTAAGCTTTTCTTATTTCCAAACGCATACGCAAACTAATGAAAGTCATTATGACGTAGAATGTGCATACTTTGTTGATTCCATTTATGAAATAAAACACATTTTCTAAAAACTCGTGTTTTTTAAGAAATCATGTAAACTTTCTAGAAGCTGTGATTTTAAAAAACGGGGGAAGTAAGCTTTTCTTATTTCCGGACGCATGCACAAACTATAGAAAGTCGTTATGACGTAGACTGTGCATACTTTGTAGATTCCATTTATGAAATAAAAGACATTTTCTAAAAACTCATGTTTTTTAAGAAATTATGTAAACCTTCTGGAAACTGTGATTTTATAAAACGGGGGAAGTAAGCTTTTCTTATTTCCGGATGCATGGGCAAACTATAGAAAGTCGTTATGACGTAGAATGTGCATACTTTGTTGATTCCCTTTATGAAATAAAACACATTTTCTAAAAACTCGTGTTTTTTAAGAAATCATGTAAAGCTTCTAGAAGCTGTGATTTTAAAAAACGGGGGAAGTAAGCTTTTCTTATTTCCAAACGCATGCGCAAACTATAGAAAGTCGTTATGACGTAGAATGTGCATACTTTGTAGATTCCATTTATGAAATAAAACACATTTTCTAAAAACTCGTGTTTTTTACGAAATGATGTAAACCTTCTAGAAGCTGTGATTTTAAAAAACGGTGGAAGTAAGCTTTTCTTATTTCTGGACGCATGCGCAAACTATAGAAAGTCGTTATGACGTAGAATGTGCATACTTTGTTGATTCCGTTTATGAAATAAAACACATTTTCTAAAAACTCGTGTTTTTTAAGAAATCATGTAAATCTTCTAGAAGCTGTGATTTTAAAAAACGGGGGAAGTAAGCTTTTCTTATTTCCAAACGTATGCGCAAAATATAGAAAGTCATTATGACGTAGAATGTGCATACTTTGTTGATTCCATTTATGAAATAAAACACATTTTCTAAAAACTCGTGTTTTTTAAGAAATCATGTAAACCTTCTAGAAGCTGTGATTTTAAAAAACGGGGGAAGCAAGCTTTTCTTATTTCCGTACGCATGCACAAACTATAGAAAGTCGTTATGACGTAGACTGTACATACTTTGTAGATTCCATTTATGAAATAAAACACATTTTCTAAAAACTCATGTTTTTTACGAAATCATGTAAACCTTCTAGAAGCTGTGATTTTAAAAAACGGGGGAAGTAAGCTTTTCTTATTTCCGGACGCATGCGCAAACTATAGAAAGTCGTTATGACGTAGAATGTGCATACTTTTTAGATTCCATTTATGAAATAAAACACATTTTCTAAAAACTCGTGTTTTTTACGAAATCATGTAAACCTTCTAGAAGCTTTTATTTTAAAAAACGGTCAAAGTAAGCTTTTCTTATTTCCGGACGCATGCGCAAACTATAGAAAGTCATTATGACGTAGAATGTCCATACTTTGTTGATTCCATTTATGAAATAAAACACATTTTCTAAAAACTCGTGTTTTTTAACAAATCATGTAAACCTTCTAGAAGTTGTGATTTTAAAAAACGGGGGACGTAAGCTTTTGTTTTTTCCAAACGCATGCGGAAACTATAGAAATTTCTTATGACATAGAATGTGCATACTTTGTTGATTCAATTTATGAAATAAAACACATTTTCTAAAAACTCATGTTTTTTAAGAAATCATGTAAACCTTCTAGAAGCTGTGATTTTGAAAAACAGTGGAAGTAAGCTTTTCTTATTTCCGGACGCATGCGCAAACTATAGAAAGTCCTTATGACGTAGAATGTGCATACTTTGTTGATTCCATTTATGAAATAAAACACATTTTCTAAAAACTCGTGTTTTTTACGAAATGATGTAAACCTTCTAGAAGCTGTGATTTTAAAAAACGGTGGAAGTAAGCTTTTCTTATTTCTGGACGCATGCGCAAACTATAGAAAGTCGTTATGACGTAGAATGTGCATACTTTGTTGATTCCGTTTATGAAATAAAACACATTTTCTAAAAACTCGTGTTTTTTAAGAAATCATGTAAATCTTCTAGAAGCTGTGATTTTAAAAAACGGGGGAAGTAAGCTTTTCTTATTTCCAAACGTATGCGCAAAATATAGAAAGTCATTATGACGTAGAATGTGCATACTTTGTTGATTCCATTTATGAAATAAAACACATTTTCTAAAAACTCGTGTTTTTTAAGAAATCATGTAAACCTTCTAGACGCTGTGATTTTAAAAAACGGGGGAAGCAAGCTTTTCTTATTTCCGTACGCATGCACAAACTATAGAAATTCGTTATGACGTAGACTGTACATACTTTGTAGATTCCATTTATGAAATAAAACACATTTTCTAAAAACTCGTGTTTTTTACGAAATCATGTAAACCTTCTAGAAGCTGTGATTCTAAAAAACGATGGAAGTAAGCATTTGTTATTTCCGGACGCATGCGCAAACTATAGAAAGTCGTTATGACGTAGAATGTGCATACTTTGTAGATTCCATTTATGAAATAAAACACATTTTGTAAAAACTCGTGTTTTTTAAGAAATGATGTAAACCTTCTAGAAGCTGTGATTTTAAAAAACGAGGGAAGTAAGCTTTTCTTATTTCTGGACGCATGCGCAAACTATAGAAAGTCGTTATGATGTAGAATGTGCATACTTTGTAGATTTCATTTATGAAATAAAACACATTTTCTAAAAACTCATGTTTTTTACGAAATCATGTAAACCTTCAAGAAGCTGTTATTTTAAAAAACGGTGGAAGTAAGCATTTCTTATTTCCGGATGCATGCGCAAACTATAGAAAGTTGTTATGACGTAGAATGTGCATACTTTGTTCATTCCGTTTATGAAATAAAACACATTTTCTAAAAACTTGTGTTTTTCTAAGAAATTATGTAAACCTTCTAGAAGCTGTGATTTTAAAAAACGGGGGAAGTAAGCTTTTCTTATTTCCGGACGCATGTGCAAACTATAGAAAGTCGTTATGACGTAGAATGTGCATACTTTGTTGATTCCGTTTATGAAATAAAACACATTTTCTGAAAACTCGTGTTTTTTAAGAAATCATGTATACCTTCTAGAAGCTGTGAATTTAAAAAACGGTGGAAGTAAGCTTTTCTTATTTCCGGACAAATGCGCCAACTATAGAAAGTCGTTATGACGTAGAATGTGCATACTTTATCGATTCCATTGATGAAATAAAACACATTTTCTAAAAACTCATGTTTTTTAAGAAATCATGTAAACCTTCTAGAAGCTGTGATTTTAAAAAATGGTGGAAGTAAGCTTTTCTTATTTCCGGAAGCATGCGCAATCTATAGAAAGTCGTTATGACGTAGAATGTGCATACTTTTTTGTTTCCATTTATGAAATAAAACACGTCTTCTAAAAACTCATGTTTTTTAAGAAATCATGTAAACCTTCTAGAAGCTGTGATTTTAAAAAACGGGGGAAGTAAGCTTTTCTTATTTCCAAACGCATGCGCAAACTATAGAAAGTCGTTATGACGTAGAATGTGCATACTTTGTTGATTCCATTTATGAAATAAAACACATTTTCTAAAAACTCGTGTTTTTTAAGAAATCATGTAAACCTTCTAGAAGCTGTGATTTTAAAAAACGGGGGAAGTAAGCTTTTCTTATTTCCGTACGCATGCACAAACTATAGAAAGTCGTTATGACGTAGACTCTGCATACTTTGTAGATTCCATTTATGAAATAAAACACATTTTGTAAAAACTCGTGTTTTTTACGAAATCATGTAAACCTTCTAGAAAATGTGATTTTAAAAAACGGGGGAAGTAAGCTTTTCTTATTTCCGGACGCATGCGCAAACTATAGAAAGTCGTTATGACGTAGAATGTGCATATTTTGTAGATTCCATTTATGAAATAAAACTCATTTTCTAAAAACTCGTGTTTTTTACGAAATCATGTAAACCTTCTAGAAGCTTTTATTTTAAAAAACGGTCAAAGTAAACTTTTCTTATTTCCGGAGGCATGCGCAAACTATAGAAAGTCGTTATGTCGTAGAATGTCCATACTTTGTTGATTCCATTTATGAAATAAAACACATTTTCTAAAAACTCGTGTTTTTTAACAAATCATGTAAACCTTCTAGAAGTTGTGATTTTAAAAAACGGGGGACGTAAGCTTTTCTTTTTTCCAAACGCATGCGGAAACTATAGAAATTTCTTATGACGTAGAATGTGCATACTTTGTTGATTCCATTTATGAAATAAAACACATTTTCTAAAAACTCGTGTTTTTTAAGAAATCATGTAAACCTTTTAGAAGCTGTGATTTTGAAAAACAGTGGAAGTAAGCTTTTCTTATTTCCGGACGCATGCACAAACTATAGAAAGTCCTTATGATGTAGAATGTGCATACTTTGTTGATTCCATTTATGAAATAAAACACATTTTCTAAAAACTCGTGTTTTTTACGAAATGATGTAAACCTTCTAGAAGCTGTGATTTTAAAAAACGGTGGAAGTAAGCTTTTCTTATTTCCCGACGCATGCGCAAACTATAGAAAGTCGTTATGATGTAGAATGTGCATACTTTGTTGATTCCATTTCTGAAATAAAACACATTTTATAAAAACTCGTGTTTTTTAAGAAATCATGTAAACCTTCTAGAAGCTGTGATTTTAAAAAACGAGGGAAGTAAGCTTTTCTTATTTCCAAACGCATGCGCAAACTATAGAAAGTCATTGTGACATAGAATGTGCATACTTTGTTGATTCCATTTATGAAATAAAACACATTTTCTAAAAACTCGTGTTTTTTATGAAATGATGTAAACCTTCTAGAAGCTGTGATTTTAAAAAACGGGGGAAGTAAGCTTTTCTTATTTCCGGACACATGTGCAAACTATAGAAAGTCGTTATGACGTAGAATGTGCATAATTTGTAGATTCCATTTACGAAATAAAGCACATTTTCTAAAAACTCATGTTTTTTACGAAATCATGTAAACCTTCTAGAAGCTGTGATTTTAAATAACAGGGGAAGTAAGCTTTTCTTATTTCCAAATTCATGCGCAAACTATAGAAAGTCGTTATGACATAGAATGTGCATACTTTGTTGATTCCATTTATGAAATAAAACACGTTTTCTAAAAACTCATGTTTTTTACGAAATCATGTAAACCTTCTAGAAGCTGTGATTTTAAAAAACGGGGGAAGTAAGCTTTTCTTATTTGCAGACGCATGCGCAAACTATAGAAAGTCGTTATGATGTAGAATGTGCATACTTTATAGATTCCATTTATGAAATATAACACATTTTCTAAAAACTCGTGTTTTTTAAGAAATCATGTAAACCTTCTAGAAGCTGTGATTTTAAAAAACGGGGGAAGTAAGCTTTTCTTATTTCCAGACGCATGCGCAAACTATAGAAAGTCGTTATGACGTAGAATGTGCATACTTTGTAGATTCCATTTATGAAATAAAACACATTTTCTAAAAACTCGTGTTTTTTACGAAATCATGTAAACCTTCTAGAAGCTGTGATTTTAAAAAACGGGGGAAGTAAGCTTTTCTTATTTGCAGATGCATGCGCAAACTATAGAAAGTCGTTATGACGTAGAATGTGCATACTTTGTAGATTCCATTTATGAAATATAACACATTTTCTAAAAACTCGTGTTTTTTAAGAAATCATGTAAACCTTCTAGAAGCTGTGATTTTAAAAAACGGTGGAAGTAAGCTTTTCTTATTTCCGGACGCATGAGCAAACTATAGAAAGTCGTTATGACGTAGAATGTGCATACTTTGTTGATTCCGTTTATGAAATAAAACACAGTTTCTAAAAACTCGTGTTTTTTAAGAAATCATGTAAATCTTCTAGAAGCTGTGATTTTAAAAAACGGGGGAAGTAAGATTTTCTTATTTCCAAACGCATGCGCAAACTATAGAAAGTCATTATGACGTATAATGTGCATACTTTGTTGATTCCATTTATGAAATAAAACACATTTTCTAAAAACTCGTGTTTTTTAAGAAATCATGTAAACCTTCTAGAAGCTGTGATTTTAAAAAACGGGGGAAGTAAGCTTTTCTTATTTCCGTACGCATGCACAAACTATAGAAAGTCGTTATGACGTAGACTGTGCATACTTTGTAGATTCCATTTATGAAATAAAACACATTTTCTAAAAACTCGTGTTTTTTACGAAATCATGTAAACCTTCTAGAAGCTGTGATTTTAAAAAACGGGGGAAGTAAGATTTTCTTATTTCGGATGCATGCGCAAACTATAGAAAGTCGTTATGACGTAGAATGTGCATAATTTGTAGATTCCATTTATGAAATAAAACACATTTTATAAAAACTCGTGTTTTTTACGAAATCATGTAAACCTTCTAGAAGCTTTTATTTTAAAAAACGGTCCAAGTAAGCTTTTCTTATTTCCGGACGCATGCGCAAACTATAGAAATTCGTTATGACGTAGAATGTCCATACTTTGTTGATTCCATTTATGAAATAAAACACATTTTCTAAAAACTCGTGTTTTTTAACAAATCATGTAAACCTTCTAGAAGTTGTGATTTTAAAAAACGGGGGACGTAAGCTTTTCTTTTTTCCAAACGCATGCGGAAACTATAGAAATTTCTTATGACGTAGAATGTGCATACTTTGTTGATTCCATTTATGAAATAAAACACATTTTCTAAAAACTCGTGTTTTTTAAGAAATCATGTAAACCTTCTAGAAGCTGTGATTTTGAAAAACAGTGGAAGTAAGCTTTTCTTATTTCCGGACGCATGCGCAAACTATAGAAAGTCCTTATGACGTAGAATGTGCATACTTTGTTGATTCCATTTATGAAATAAAACACATTTTCTAAAAACTCGTGTTTTTTACGAAATCATGTAAACCTTCTAGAAGCTGTGATTTTAAAAAACGGTGGAAGTAAGCTTTTCTTATTTCCGGTCGAATGCGGAAACTATAAAAAGTCGTTATTATGTAGAATGTGCATACTTTGTAGATTCCATTTATGAAATAAAACACATTTTCTAAAAACTCGTGTTTTTTACGAAATCATGTAAACCTTCTAGAAGCTGTGATTCTAAAAAACGGTGGAAATAAGCTTTTCTTATTTCCGGACGCATGCGCAAACTATAGAAAGTCGTTATGACGTAGAATATGCATACTTTGTTGATTCAATTTAGGAAATAAAACGCATTTTCTAAAAGCTCGTGTTTTTTAACAAATCATGTAAACCTTCTAGAAGCTGTGATTTTAAATAACGGGGGAAGTAAGCTTTTCTTATTTCCAAATTCATTCGCAAACTATAGAAAGTCGTTATGACATAGAATGTGCATACTTTGTTGATTCCATTTATGAAATAAAACACGTTTTCTAAAAACTCATGTTTTTTACGAAATCATGTAAACCTTCTAGAAGCTGTGATTTTAAAAAATGGGGGAAGTAAGCTTTTCTTATTTGCAGACGCATGCGCAAACTATAGAAAGTCGTTATGACGTAGAATGTGCATACTTTGTTGATTCCATTTATGAAATAAATCACATTTTATAAAAACTCGTGTTTTTTAAGAAATCATGTAAACCTTCTAGAAGCTGTGATTTTAAAAAACAAGGGAAGTAAGCTTTTCTTATTTCCAAACGCATGCGCAAACTATAGAAAGTCGTTGTGACATAGAATGTGCATACTTTGTTGATTCCATTTATGAAATAAAACACATTTTCTAAAAACTCGTGTTTTTTAAGAAATTATGTAAACCTTCTAGAAGCTGTGATTTTAAAAAACGGGGGAAGTAAGCTTTTCTTATTTCCGGACACATGTGCAAACTATAGAAAGTCGTTATGACGTAGAATGTGCATAATTTGTAGATTCCATTTACGAAATAAAGCACATTTTCCAAAAACTCGTGTTTTTTAATAAATCATGTATACCTTCTAGAAGCTGTGAATTTAAAAAACGGTGGAAGTAAGCTTTTCTTATTTCCGGACGAATGCGAAAACTATAGAAAGTCGTTATGACGTAGAATGTGCATACTTTATCGATTCCATTGATGAAATAAAAAACATTTTCTAAAAACTCGTGTTTTTTAAGAAATCATGTAAACTTTCTAGAAGCTGTGATTTTAAAAAATGGTGGAAGTAAGCTTTTCTTATTTCCGGAAGCATGCGCAATCTATAGAGAGTCGTTATGACGTAGAATGTGCATACTTTGTTGTTTCCATTTATGAAATAAAACACGTCTTCTAAAAACTCATGTTTTTTAAGAAATCATGTAAACCTTCTAGAAGCTGTGATTTTAAAAAACGGGGGAAGTAAGCTTTTCTTATTTCCGGACGAATGCGCAAACTATAGAAAGTCGTTATGACGTAGAATGTGCATAATTTGTAGATTACATTTATGAAATAAAACACATTTTCTAAAAACTCATGTTTTTTAGGAAATCATGTAAACCTTCTAGAAGCTGTGATTTTAAAAAACGGTGGAAGTAAGCTTTTCTTATTTCCGGACGAATGCGCAAACTATAGAAAGTCGTTATGACGTAGAATGTGCATACTTTGTTGATTCCATTTATGAAATAAAACACATTTTCTAAAAACTCCTGTTTTTTAAGAAATTATGTAAACCTTCTAGAAGCTGTGATTTTAAAAAACGGGGGAAGTAAGCTTTTCTTATTTCCGGACGAATGCGCAAACTATAGAAAGTCGTTATGACGTAGAATGTGCATACTTTGTCGATTCCATTGATGAAATAAAACACATTTTCTAAAAACTCGTGCATTTTAAGAAATCATATAAACCTTCTAGAAGTTGTGATTTTAAAAAACAGTGGAAGTAAGCTTTTCTTATTTTCGGACGCATGCGAAAACTATAGAAAGTCGTTATGACGTAGAATGTGCATACTTTGTTGTTTCCATTTATGAAATAAAACACTTTTTCAAAAAACTCGTGTTTTTTAAGAAATCAAGTAAACCTTCTAGAAGCTGTGATTTTAAAAAACGGGGGAAATAAGCATTTCTTATTTCCAAACGCATGCGCAAACTATAGAAAGTCGTTATGACGTAGAATGTGCATACTTTATTGATTCCATTTATGAAATAAAACACATTTTCTAAAAACTCGTGTTTTTTAAGGAATCATGTAAACCTTCTAGAAGCTGTGATTTTAAAAAACGGGGGAAGTAAGCTTTTCTTATTTCCGGACGCATGTGCAAACTATAGAAAGTCGTTATGACGTAGAATATGCATACTTTGTAGATTCCATTTATGATATAAAACACATTTTCTAAAAACTCGTGTTTTTTACGAAATGATGTAAACCTTCTAGAAGCTGTGATTTTAAAAAACGACGGAAGTAAGCTTTTCTTATTTCCGGACGCATGCGCAAACTATAGAAAGTCGTTATGACGTAGAATGTGCATACTTTCTAGATTCCATTTATGAAATAAAACACGTCTTCTAAAAACTCATGTTTTTTAAGAAATCATGTAAACCTTCTAGAAGCTGTGATTTTAAAAAACGGGGGAAGTAAGCTTTTCTTATTTCCGGACGCATGCGCAAACTATAGAAAGTCGTTATGACGTAGAATATGCATACTTTGTAGATTCCATTTATGATATAAAACACATTTTCTAAAAACTCGTGTTTTTTACGAAATGATGTAAACCTTCTAGAAGCTGTGATTTTAAAAAACGATGGCAGTAAGCTTTTCTTATTTCCGGACGCATGCGCAATCTATAGAAAGTCGTTATGACGTAGAATGTGCATACTTTGTTGTTTCCATTTATGAAATAAAACACGTCTTCTAAAAACTCATGTTTTTTAAGAAATCATGTAAACCTTCTAGAAGCTCTGATTTTAAAAAACGGGGGAAGGAAGCTTTTCTTATTTCCGGACGAATGCGCAAAATATAGAAAGTCATTATGACGTAGAATGTGCATAATTTGTAGATTACATTTATGAAATAAAACACATTTTCTAAAAACTCATGTTTTTTAGGAAATCATGTAAACCTTCTAGAAGCTGTGATTTTAAAAAACGGTGGAAGTAAGCTTTTCTTATTTCCGGACGAATGTGCAAACTATAGAAAGTCGTTATGACGTAGAATGTGCATACTTTGTTGATTCCATTTATGAAATAAAACACATTTTCTAAAAACTCCTGTTTTTTATGAAATTATGTAAACCTTCTAGAAGCTGTGATTTTAAAAAATGGGGGAAGTAAGCTTTTCTTCTTTCCGGACGCATGCGCAAACTATAGAAATTCGTTATGACGTAGAATGTGCATACTTTGTAGATTCCATTTATGAAATAAAGCACATTTTCTAAAAACTCGTGTTTCTTACGAAATCATGTAAACCTTCTAGAAGCTGTGATTTTAAAAAACGGGGGAAGTAAGCTTTTCTTATTTCCGGATGCATGCGCAAACTATAGAAAGTCGTTATGACGTAGAATGTGCATACTTTGTAGATTCCATTTATGAAATAAAACACATTTTCTAAAAACTCGTATTTTTTACGAAATCATGTAAACCTTCTAGAAGTTGTGATTTTAAAAAACGGGGGAAGTAAGATTTTCTTATTTCGGATGCATGCGCAAACTATAGAAAGTCGTTATGACGTAGAATGTGCATACTTTGTAGATTCCATTTATGAAATAAAACACATTTTATAAAAACTCGTGTTTTTTACGAAATCATGTAAACCTTCTAGAAGCTTTTATTTTAAAAAACGGTCCAAGTAAGCTTTTCTTATTTCCGGACGCATGCGCAAACTATAGAAATTCGTTATGACGTAGAATGTCCATACTTTGTTGATTCCATTTATGAAATAAAACACATTTTCTAAAAACTCGTGTTTTTTAACAAATCATGTAAACCTTCTAGAAGTTGTGATTTTAAAAAACGGGGGACGTAAGCTTTTCTTTTTTCCAAACGCATGCGGAAACTATAGAAATTTCTTATGACGTAGAATGTGCATACTTTGTAGATTCCATTTATGAAATAAAACATATTTTCTAAAAACTCGTGTTTTTTACGAAATCATGTAAACCTTCTAGAAGCTGTGATTTTAAAAAATGGTGGAATTAAGCTTTTCTTATTTCCGGACGCATGAGAAAACTATAGAAAGTCATTATGACGTAGAATGTGCATACTTTGTAGATTCCATTTATGAAATAAAACACATTTTCTAAAAACTCCTGTTTTTTACGAAATGATGTAAACCTTCTAGAAGCTGTGATTTTAAAAAACGGCGGAAGTAAGCTTTTCTTATTTCCGGACGCATGCGGAAACTATAGAAAGTCGTTATGACGTAGAATGTGCATACTTTGTTGATTTCGTTTATGAAATACAAGACATTTTCTAAAAACTCGTGTTTTTTAAGAAATCATGTAAAGCTTCTAGAAGCTGTGATTTTAAAAAACGGGGGAAGTAAGCTTTTCTTATTTCTGGACGCATGCACAAAGTATAGAAAGTCGTTATGATATAGAATCTACATACTTTGTTGATTCTATTTATGAAATAAAACACATTTTCTAAAACCTGTGTTTTCTACGAAATCATGTAAACCTTCCAGAAGCTGTGATTTTAAAAAACGGGGGAAGTAAGCTTTTCTTATTTCCAAATGCATGCGCAAACTATAGAAAGTCGTTATGACGTAGAATTTGCATACTTTGTTGATTCCATTTATGAAATAAAACACATTTTCTAAAAACTCGTGTTTTTTAAGAAATCATGTAAACCTTCTAGAAACCGTGATTTTAAAAAACGGGGGAAGTAAGCTTTTCTTATTTCCGGACGCATGCGCAAACTATAGAAATTCGTTATGACGTAGAATGTGCATACTTTGTTGATTGCATTTATGAATTAAAACACATTTTCTAAAAACTCGTGTTTTTTAAGAAATCATGTTAACCTTCTAGAAGCTGTGATTTTAAAAAACGGGGGAAGTAAGCTTTTCTTATTTCCAAACACATCCGCAAACTATAGAAATTCGTTATGACATAGAATGTGCATACTTTGTTGATTCCATAAATGAAATAAAACACATTTTCTAAAAACTCATGTTTTTTACGAAATGATGTAAACCTTCTAGAAGCTATGATTTTAAAAAATGGGGGAAGTAAGCTTTTCTTATTTCCGGACGCATGCGCAAACTATAGAAAGTCGTTATGACGTAGAATGTGCATACTTTGTTGATTCCATTTATGAAATAAAACACATTTCCTAAAAACTCGTGTTTTTTAAGAAATCATGTAAACCTTCTAGAAGCTGTGATTTTAAAAAACGGGGGAAGTAAGCTTTTCTTATTTCCGGACGCATGCGCAAACTATAGAAAGTCGTTATGACGTAGAATGTGCATACTTTGTAGATTCCATTTATGAAATAAAACACATTTTCTAAAAACTCGTTCTTTTTAAGAAATCATGGAAACCTTCTAGAAGCTGTGATTTTAAAAAACGGTGGAAGTAAGCTTTTCTTATTTCCGGACGCATGCGCAAAATATAGAAAGTCGTTATGACGTAGAATGTGCATACTTTATTGATTCCATTTATGAAATAAAACAAATTTTCTAAAAACTCGTGTTTTTTAAGAAATCATGTAAACCTCCTAGAAGCTGTGATTTTAAAAAACGGGGGAAGTAAGCTTTTCTTATTTCCGGACGCATGCGCAAACTATAGAAAGTCGTTATGACGTAGAATATGCATACTTTGTAGATTCCATTTATGATATAAAACACATTTTCTAAAAACTCATGTTTTTTACGAAATGATGTAAACCTTCTAGAAGCTGTGATTTTAAAAAACGACGGAAGTAAGCTTTTCTTATTTCCGGACGCATGCGCAAACTATAGAAAGTCGTTATGACGTATAATGTGCATACTTTGTTGATTCCGTTTATGAAATAAAACACATTTTCTAAAAACTCGTGTTTTTTAAGAAATCATGTAAATCTTCTAGAAGCTGTGATTTTAAAAAACGGGGGAAGTAAGCTTTTCTTATTTCCAAACGCATGCGCAAACTATAGAAAGTCATTATGACGTAGAATGTGCATACTTTGTTGATTCCATTTATGAAATAAAATACAATTTCTAAAAACTCGTGTTTTTTAAGAAATCATGTAAACCTTCTAGAAGCTGTGATTTTAAAAAACAGGGGAAGTAAGCATTTCTTATTTCCGGATGCATGCGCAAACTATAGAAAGTCGTTATGACGTAGAATGTGCATACTTTGTTGATTCCATTTATGAAATAAAACACATTTTCTCAAAACTCTTGTTTTTTACGAAATCATGTAAACCTTCTAGAAGCTGTGATTTCAAAAAACGGCGGAAGTAAGCTTTTCTTATTTCCAAACGCATGCGCAAACTATAGAAAGTCGTTATGACGTAGAATGTGCATACTTTGTTGATTCCATTTATGAAATAAAACACATTTTCCTAAAAACTCGTTGTTTTTTAAGAAATCATGTAAACCTTCTGGAAGCTGTGATTTTAAAAAATGGGGAAGTAAGATTTTCTTATTTCCGCACGCATGCGCAAACTATAGAAAGTCGTTATGACGTAGAATGTGCATACTTTGTAGATTCCATTTATGAAATAAAACATATTTTCTAAAAACTCGTGTTTTTTACGAAATTATGTAAACCTTCTAGAAGCTGTGATTTTAAAAAACAGGGGAAGTAAGCTTTTCTTATTTTCGGACGCATGCGCAAACTATAGAAAGTCGTTATCACGTAGAATGTGCATACTTTGTAGATTCCGTTTATGAAATAAAACACATTTTCTAAAAACTCGTGTTTTTTACGAAATGATGTAAACCTTCTAGAAGCTATGATTTTAAAAAACGGGGGAAGTAAGCTTTTCTTATTTCCGGACGCATGCGCAAACTATAGAAAGTCGTTATGACGTAGAATGTGCATACTTTGTTGATTTCGTTTATGAAATAAATCACATTTTCTAAAAACTCGTGTTTTTTAAGAAATCATGTAAATCTTCTAGAAGCTCTGATTTTAAAAAACGGGGGAAGTAAGCTTTTCTTTTTTCCGCAAGCATGCGCAAACTATAGAAAATCATTATGACGTAGAATGTGCATACTTTGTAGATCCCATTTATGAAATAAAACACATTTTCTAAAAACTCGTGTTTTTTAAGAAATCATGTAAACCTTCAAGAAGCTGTGATTTTAAAAAAGGGTGGAAGTAAACTTTTCTTATTTCCGGACGCATGCGCAAACTATAGAAAGTCGTTATGACGTAGAATGTGCATACTTTGTATATTCCATTTATGAAATAAAACACATTTTCTAAAAACTCGTGTTTTTTACGAAATGATGTAAACCTTCTAGAAGCTGTGATTTTAAAAAACGGTGGAAGTAAGCTTTTCTTATTTCCAGAAGCATGCGGAAACTATAGAAAGTCCTTATGACGTAGAATGTGCATACTTTGTTGATTCCATTTATGAAATAAAACGCATTTTCTAAAAACTCGTGTTTTTTAAGAAATCATGTAAAGCTTCTAGAAGCTGTGATTTTAAAAAACGGGGGAAATAAGCTTTCTTATTTCCAAACGCATGCGCAAACTATAGAAAGTCGTTATGACGTAGAATGTGCATACTTTGTTGATTCCATTTATGAAATAAAACACATTTTCTAAAAACTCGTGTTTTTTAAGAAATCATGTAAACCTTCTAGAAGCTGTGATTTTAAAAAACGGGGGAAGTAAGCTTTTCTTATTTCCGGGCGCATGCACAAAGTATAGAAAGTCATTATGACATAGAATGTGCATACTTTGTTGATTCCATTTATGAAATAAAACACATTTTCCTAAAACTCGTGTTTTTTAACAAATCCTGTAAACCTTCTAGAAGCTGTGATTTTAAAAAACGGGGGAAGTAATATTTTCTTATTTCCAAATGCATGCGCAAACTATAGAAAGTCCTTATGACATAGAATGTGCATACATTGTTGATTCCATTTATGAAATAAAACTCATTTTCTAAAAACTCGTGTTTTTTACGAAATCATGTAAACCTTCTAGAAGCTGTGATTTAAAAAAATGGTGGAAGTAAGCTTTTCTTATTTCGGGACGAATACGCAAACTATAGAAATTCGTTATGATGAAGAATGTGCATACTTTGTTGATTCCATTTATGAAATAAAACATATTTTCTAAAAACTCATGTTTTTTAAGAAATCATGTAAACCTTCTAGAAGCTGTGATTTTAAAAAACGGGTTAAGTAAGCTTTTCTTATTTCCGGACGCATGAGCAAACTATAGAAAGTCGTTATGACGTAGAATGTGCATACTTTGTTGATTCCATTTATGAAATAAAGCACATTTTCTAAAAACTCGTGTTTTTTAGGAAATCATGTAAACATTCTAGAAGCTGTGATTTTAAAAAATGGTGGAAGTAAGCTTTTCTTATTTCCGGACGCATGCACAAACTATAGAAAGTCGTTATGACGTAGAATGTGCATACTTTGTAGATTCCATTTATGAAATAAAGCACATTTTCTAAAAACTCCTGTTTTTTACGAAATCATGTAAACTTTCTAGAAGCTGTGATTTTAAAAAACGGTTGAAGTAAGCTTTTCTTATTTTCGGACGAATGCGCAAACTATAGAAAGTCGTTATGACGTAGAATGTGCATACTTTGTATATTCCATTTACGAAATAAAACACATTTTTTAAAAACTCGTGTTTTTTACGAAATCATGTAAACCTTCTAGAAGCTGTGATTTTAAAAAATGGTGGAAGTAACCTTTTCTTATTTCCGGACGCATGCGCAAAATATAAAAGTCGTTATGAGGTAGAATGTGCATACTTTGTTGATTCCATTTATGAAATAAAACACATTTTCTAAAAACTCATGTTTTTTAACAAATCCTGTAAACCTTCTAGAAGCTGTGATTTTAAAAAACGGGGGAACTAAGATTTTCTTATTTCCAAATGCATGCGCAAACTATAGAAAGTCGTTATGACGTAGAATGTGCATACTTTGTTGATTCCATTTATGAAATAAAACACATTTTCTAAAAACTCGTGTTTTTTAAGAAATCATGTAAACCTTCTAGAAGCTGTGATTTTAAAAAACGGGGGAAGTAAGCTTTTCTTATTTCCGGACGCATGCGCAAACTATAGAAAGTCGTTATGTCGTAGAATGTGCATACTTTGTAGATTCCATTTATGAAATAAAACACATTTTCTAAAAACTCGTGTTTTTTACGAAATCATGTAAACCGTCTAGAAGCTGTGATTTAAAAAAATGGTGGAAGTAAGTTTTTCTTATTTCCGGACAAATACGCAAACTATAGAAAGTCGTTATGACGAAGAATGTGCATATTTTGTTGATTCCATTTATGAAATAAAACACATTTTCTAAAAACTCATGTTTTTTAGGAAATCATGGAAACATTCTAGAAGCTGTGATTTTAAAAAATGGGGGAAGTAAGCTTCTCTCATTTCCAAATGCATGCGCAAACTATAGAAAGTCGATATGAAGTAGAATGCACATACTTTGTTGATTCCATTTATGAAATCAAACACATTTTCTAAAAACTCGTGTTTTTTAAGAAATCATGTAAACCTTCTAGAAGCTGTGATTTTAAAAAACGGTGGAAGTAAGCTTTTCTTATTTCCGGATGAATGCGCAAACTATAGAAAGTCGTTAAGACGTAGAATGTACATACTTTGTTGATTCCATTTATGAAATAAAACACATTTTCTAAAAACTCGTGTTTTTTACGAAATCATGTAAACCTTCTAGAAGCTGTGATTTTAAAAAACGGGCGAAATAAGCTTTTCTTATTTCCAGACGCATGCGCAAACTATAGAAAGTCGTTATGACGTAGAATGGTGCATACTTTGTAGAATCCATTTATGAAATAAAACACATCTTTTTAAAACTCGTGTTTTTTACGAAATCATGTAAACCTTCTAGAAGCTGTGATTTTGAAAAACGGTGGAAGTAAGCTTTTATTATTTCTGGACGCATGCGCAATGTATAAAAGTCGTTATGACGTAGAATGTGCATACTTTGTTGATTCCATTTATGAAATAAAACACATTTTCTAAAAACTCGTGTTTTTTAACAAATCCTGTAAACCTTCTAGAAGCTGTGATTTTAAAAAACGGGGGAAGTAAGCTTTTCTTATTTCCGGACGCATGCGCAAACTAAAGAAATTCGTTATGACGTAGAATGTGCATACTTTGTTGATTCCATCTTCAAAATAAAGCACATTTTCTAAAAACTCGTGTTTTTTAGGAAATCATGTAAACCTTCTAGAAGCTGTGATTTTAAAAAATGGTGGAAGTAAGCTTTTCTTGTTTCCGGACGCATGCTCAAACTATAGAAAGTCGTTATGACGTAGAATGTGCATACTTTGTAGATTCCATTTATGAAATAAAGCACATTTTCTAAAAACTCGTGTTTTTTACGAAATCATGTAAACCTTCTAGAAGCTGTGATTTTAAAAAATGGTTGAAGTAAGCTTTTCTTATTTCCGGACGCATGCGCAAACTGTAGAAAGTCGTTATGACATAGAATGTGCATACTTTGTAGATTCCATTTATGAAATAAAACACATTTTTTAAAAACACATGTTTTTTACGAAATCATGTAAACCTTCTAGAAGCTGTGATTTTAAAAAACGGTGGAAGTAACCTTTTCTTATTTCCGGACGCATGCGCAAAATATAAAAGTCGTTATGACGTAGAATGTGCATACTTTGTTGATTCCATTTATGAAATAAAACACATTTTCTAAAAACTCGTGTTTTTTAACAAATCCTGTAAACCTTCTAGAAGCTGTGATTTTAAAAAACGGGGGAAGTAAGCTTTTCTTATTTCCGGACGCATGCGCAAACTATAGAAAGTCGTTATGACGTAGAATGTGCATACTTTGTTGATACCATTTATGAAATAAAACTCATTTTCTAAAAACTCGTGTTTTTTAAGAAATCATGTAAACCTTCTAGAAGCTGTGATTTTAAAAAACGAGGGAAGTAAGCTTTTCTTATTTCCAAACGCATGCGCAAACTATAGAAAGTCGTTATGACGTAGAATGTGCATACTTTGTAGATTCCATTTATGAAATAAAACACATTTTCTAAAAACTCGTGTTTTTTACGAAATCATGTAAACCTTCTAGAAGCTGTGATTTTAAAAAACGGTGGAAGTAAGCTTTTTTTATTTCCGGACGCATGCGCAAAATATAAAAGTCGTTATGACGTAGAATGTGCATACTTTGTTGATTCCATTTACGAAACAAAACACATTTTCTAAACTCTCGTGTTTTTTAAGAAATCATGTAAACCTTCTAGAAGCTGTGATTTTAAAAAACGGGGAAGTAAGATTTTCTTATTTCCGTACGCATGCGCAAACTATAGAAAGTCGTTATGACGTAGAATGTGCATACTTTGTTGATTCCATTTATGAAATAAAACACATTTTCTAAAAAATCGTGTTTTTTAAGAAATCATGTAAACCTTCTAGAAGCTGTGATTTTAAAAAACGAGGGAAGTAAGCTTTTCTTATTTCCGGACGCATGCGCAAACTATAGAAAGTCGTTATGACGTAGAATGTGCATACTTTGTAGATTCCATTTATGAAATAAAACACATTTTCTAAAAACTCGTGTTTTTTACGAAATCATGTAAATGTTCTAGAAGCGGTGATTTTAAAAAACGGGGGAAGTAAGATTTTCTTATTTCCGGATGAATGCGGAAACTATAGAAAGTCGTTATGACGTAGAATGTGCATACTTTGTAGATTCCATTTATGAAATAAAACACATTTTCTAAAAATTCGTGTTTTTTACGAAATCATGTAAACCTTCTAGAAGCGGTGATTTTAAAAAACGGGGGAAGTAAGCTTTTCTTATTTCCGGACGCATGCGCAAACTTTAGAAAGTTGTTATGACGTATAATGTGCATACTTTGTTGATTCCATTTAATAAATAAAACACATTTTCTAAAAACTCGTGTTTTTTAACAAATCATGTAAACCTTCTAGAAGCTGTGATTTTAAAAAACGGGAGAAGTAAGCTTTTCTTATTTCCAAACGCATGCGCAAACTATAGATAGTCGTTATGACGAATAATGTGCATACTTTGTTGATTCCATTTATGAAATAAAACACATTTTCTAAAAACTCGTGTTTTTTACGAAATCATGTAAATGTTCTAGAAGCGGTGATTTTAAAAAACGGGGGAAGTAAGATTTTCTTATTTCCGGATGAATGCGGAAACTATAGAAAGTCGTTATGACGTAGAATGTGCATACTTTGTTGATTCCATTTATGAAATAAAACACATTTTCTAAAAATTCTTGTTTTTTACGAAATCATGTAAACCTTCTAGAAGCGGTGATTTTAAAAAACGGGGGAAGTAAGCTTTTCTTATTCCCGGACGCATGCGAAACTATAGAAAGTTGTTATGACGTAGAATGTGTATACTTTGTTGATTCCATTTAATAAATAAAACACATTTTCTAAAAACTCGTGTTTTTTAACAAATCATGTAAACCTTCTAGAAGCTATGATTTTAAAAAACGGGAGAAGTAAGCTTTTCTTATTTCCAAACGCATGCGCAAACTATAGATAGTCGTTATGACGAAGAATGTGCATACTTTGTTGATTCCATTTATGAAATAAAACACATTTTCTAAAAACTCATTTTTTTTACGAAATCATGTAAACCTTCTAGAAGCTGTGATTTTAAAAAACGGGGGAAGTAAGCTTTTCTTATTTCTGGACGCATGCGCAAACTATAGAAAGTCGTTATGACGTAGAATGTGCATACTTTGTTGATTCCATTTATGAAATAAAACACATTTTGTAAAAACTCGTGTTTTTTAAGAAATCATGTAAACCTTCTAGAAGCTGTGATTTTAAAAAACGAGGGAAGTAAGCTTTTCTTATTTCCAAACGCATGCGCAAACTATAGAAAGTCGTTATGACGTAGAATGTGCATACTTTGTAGATTGCATTTATGAAATAAAACACATTTTCTAAAAACTCGTGTTTTTTAAGAAATTATGTAAACCTTCTGGAAGCTGTGATTTTAAAAAACGGGGGAAGTAAGCTTTTCTTATTTCCGGACGCATGCGCAAACTATAGAAATTCGTTATGACGTAGAATGTGCATACTTTGTAGATTACATTTATGAAATAAAACACATTTTCTAAAAACTCTTGTTTTTTAAGAAATCATGTAAACCTTCTAGAAGCTGTGATTTAAAAAAATGGGTGAAGTAAGCTTTTCTTATTTCCAAACGCATGCGCAAACTATAGAAAGTCGTTATGATGTAGAATGTGCATACTTTGTTGATTCCATTTATGAAATAAAACACATTTTCTAAAAACTCGTGTTTTTTTAAGAAATCATGTAAACCTTCTAGAAGCTGTGATTTTAAAAAACGGGGGAAGTAAGCTTTTCTTATTTCCGGACGCATGCACAAAGTATAGAAAGTCGTTATGACGTAGAATGTGCATACTTTGTAGATTCCATTTATGAAATAAAACACATTTTCTAAAAACTCGTGTTTTTTAAGAAATCATGTAAACCTTCTAGAAGCTGTGATTTTAAAAAACGGGGGAAGTAAGCTTTTCTTATTTCCGGACGCATGCGCAAACTATAGAAAGTCGTTATGACGTATAATGTGCATACTTTGTTGATTCCATTTATGAAATAAAACACATTTTCTAAAAACTCGTGGTTTTTAAGAAATCATGTAAAACTTCTAGAAGCTGTGATTTTAAAAAACGGGGGTAGTAAGCTTTTCTTATTTCCGGACGCATGCGCAAACTATAGAAAGTCGTTATGACGTAGAATGTGCATACTTTGTAGATTCCATTTATGAAATAAAACACATTTTCTAAAAACTCGTGTTTTTTAAGAAATTATGTAAACCTTCTAGAAGCTGTGATTTTAAAAAACGGGGGAAGTAAGCTTTTCTTATTTCCAGACGCATGCGCAAACTATAGAAAGTCGTTATGACGTAGAATGAGCATAATTTGTAGATTCCATTTACGAAATAAAGCACATTTTCTAAAAACTCATGTTTTTTACGAAATCATGTAAACCTTCTAGAAGCTGTGATTTTAAAAAATGGTGGAAGTAAGCTTTTCTTATTTCCGGACGCATGCGCAAACTATAGAAAGTCGTTATGACGTAGAATGTGGATACTTTGTTGTTTCCATTTATGAAATAAAACACGTTTTCTAAAAACTCGTGTTTTTTAAGAAATCATGTAAACCTTCTACAAGCTGTGATTTTAAAAAACGAGGGATGTAAGCTTTTTTATTTTTAAACGCATGCGCAAACTATAGAAAGTCGTTATGACGTAGAATGTGCATACTTTGTTCATTCCATTTATGAAATAAAACACATTTTCTAAAAACTCGTGTTTTTTAAGAAATCATGTAAACCTTCTAGAAGCTGTGATTTTAAAAAATGGGTGAAGTAAGCTTTTCTTATTTCCGGACGCATGCGCAAACTATAGAAAGTCATTATGACGTAGAATGTGCATACTTTGTAGATTCCATTTATGAAAGAAAACACATTTTCTAAAAACTCGTGTTTTTTACGAAATCATGTAAACCTTCAAGAAGCTGTGATTTTAAAAAACGGTGGAAGTAAGCTTTTCTTATTTCCAGATGCAAGCGCAAAGTATAGAAAGTCGTTATGACGTAGAATGTGCATACTTTGTTGATTCCGTTTATGAAATAAAACACATTTTCTAAAAACTCGTGTTTTTTAAGAAAACATGTTAATCTTCTAGAAGCTGTGATTTTAAAAAACGGGGGAAGTAAGCTTTTCTTATTTCCAAATGCATGCGCAAACTATAGAAAGTCATTATGATATAGAATGTGCATACTTTGTTGATTCCATTTATGAAAGAAAACATATTTTCTAAAAACTCGTGTTTTTTACGAAATCATGTAAACCTTCTAGAAGCTGTGATTTTAAAAAACGGTGGAAGTAAGCTTTTGTTATTTCCGGACGAATGCACAAACTATAGAAAGTCGTTATGACGTAGATTATGCATACTTTGTTGATTCCATTTATGAAACAAAACACATTTTCTAAAATCTCGTGTTTTTTAAGAAATCATGTAAACCTTCTAGAAGCTGTGATTTTAAAAAACGGGGAAGTAAGCTTTTCTTATTTCCGGACGCATGCGCAAACTATAGAAATTCGTTATGACGTAGAATGTGCATACTTTGTTGATTCCATTTATGAATTAAAACACATTTTCTAAAAACTCGTGTTTTTTAAGAAATCATGTAAACCTTCAAGAAGCTGTGATTTTAAAAAACAAGGGAAGTAAGCTTTTCTTATTTCCGGACGCATGCGGAAACTATAGAAAGTCATTATGACGTAGAATGTGCATACTTTGTAGATTGCATTTATGAAATAAAACACATTTTCTAAAAACTCGTGTTTTTTACGAAATCATGTAAATGTTCTAGAAGCAGTGATTTTAAAAAACGGGGGAAGTAATATTTTCTTATTTCCGGACGAATGCGCAAGATATACAAAGTCGTTATGACGTAGAATGTGCATACTTTGTAGATTCCATTTATGAAATAAAACACATTTTCTCAAAATTCGTGTTTTTTACAAAATCACGTAAACCTTCTAGAAGCAGTGATTTTAAAAAACGGGGGAAGTAAGCTTTTCTTATTTCCGGACGCATGCGCAAACTATAGAAAGTCGTTATGACGTAGAATGTGCATACTTTGTTGATTCCATTTATGAAATAAAACACATTTTCTAAAAACTCGTGTTTTTTAACAAATCATGTAAACCTTCTAGAAGCTGTGATTTTAAAAAATGGGAGAAGTAAGCTTTTCTTATTTCCAAACGCATGCGCAAACTATAGAAAGTCGTTATGACGTAGAATGTGCATACTTTGTTGATTCCATTTATGAAATAAAACACATTTTCTAAAAACTCATGTTTTTTACGAAATCATGTAAACCGTCTAGAAGTTGTGATTTTAAAAAACGGGGGAAGTAAGCTTTTCTTATTTCTGGACGCATGCGCAAACTATAGAAAGTCGCTATGACGTAGAATGTGCATACTTTGTTGATTCCATTTATGAAATAAAACACATTTTCTAAAAACTCGTGTTTTTTAAGAACTCATGTAAACCTTCTAGAAGCTGTGATTTTAAAAAACGAGGGAAGTAAGCTTTTCTTATTTCCAAACGCATGCGCAAACTATAGAAAGTCGTTATGACGTAGAATGTGCATACTTTGTTGAGTCCATTTATGAAATAAAACACATTTTCTCAAAACTCATGTTTTTTACGAAATCATGTAAACCGTCTAGAAGCTGTGATTTTAAAAAACGGGGGAAGTAAGCTTTTCTTATTTCTGGACGCATGCGCAAACTATAGAAAGTCGTTATGATGTAGAATGTGCATACTTTGTTGATTCCATTTATGAAATAAAACACATTTTCTAAAAACTCGTGTTTTTTAAGAAATCATGTAAACCTTCTAGAAGCTGTGATTTTAAAAAACGGGGAAGTAAGCTTTTCTTATTTCCAAACGCATGCGCAAACTATAGAAAGTCGTTATGACGTAGAATGTGCATACTTTGTTGATTCCATTTATGAAATAAAACACATTTTCTAAAAACTCATGTTTTTTACGAAATCATGTAAACCGTCTAGAAGCTGTGATTTTAAAAAACGGGGGAAGTAAGCTTTTCTTATTTCTGGACGCATGCGCAAACTATAGAAAGTCGTTATGACGTAGAATGTGCATACTTTGTTGATTCCATTTATGAAATAAAACACATTTTCTAAAAACTCGTGTTTTTTAAGAAATCATGTAAACCTTCTAGAAGCTGTGATTTTAAAAAACGGGGGAAGTAAGCTTTTCTTATTTCCGGACGCATGCGCAAACTATAGAAATTCGTTATGACGTAGAATGTGCATACTTTGTAGATTCCATTTATGAAATAAAGCACATTTTCTAAAAAACTCATGTTTTTTACGAAATCATGTAAACCTTCTAGAAGCTGTGATTTTAAAAAACGATGGAAGTAAGCTTTTCTTATTTCCGGACGAATGCGCAAACTATAGAAAGTCGTTATGACGTAGAATGTGGATACTTTGTTGATTCCATTTATGAAATAAAACACATTTTCTAAAAACTCGTGTTTTTTAAGAAATCATGTAAACCTTCTAGAAGCTGTGATTTTAAAAAACGGTGGAAGTAAGCTTTTCTTATTTCCGGACGCATGCGCAAACTATAGAAAGTCGTTATGACGTAGAATGTGCATACTTTGTTGATTCCATTTATGAAATAAAACACATTTTTCTAAAAACTCGTGTTTTTTAAGAAATCATGTAAACCTTCTAGAAGCTGTGATTTTAAAAAACGACGGAAGTAAGCTTTTCTTATTTCGAAACGCATGTGCAAACTATAGAAAGTCGATATGACGTAGAATGTGCATATTTTGTTGATTCCATTTATGAAATAAAACACATTTTCTAAAAACTCGTGTTTTTTTAGAAATCATGTAAACCTTCTAGAAGCTGTGATTTTAAAAAACGGGGGAAGTAAGCTTTTCTTATTTCCGGACGCATGCGCAAACTATAGAAAGTCGTTATGACATAGAATGTGCATACTTTGTAGATTCCATTTATGAAATAAAACACATTTTCTAAAAACTCGTGTTTTTTACGAAATCATGTAAACCTTCTAGAAGCTGTGATTTTAAAAAACGGGGGAAGTAAGCTTTTCTTATTTCCGGACGCATGCGCAAACTATAGAAAGTCCTTATGACATAGAATGTGCATACTTTGTAGATTCCATTTATGAAATAAAACACATTTTCTAAAAACTCGTGTTTTTTACGAAATCATGTAAACCTTCTAGAAGCTATTATTTTAAAAAATGGTGGAAGTAAGCTTTTCTTATTTTCGGATGCATGCACAAACTATAGAAAGTCGTTATGACGTAGAATGTGCATAATTTGTTGATTCCATTTATGAAATAAAACACATTTTCTAAAAACTCGTATTTTTTAACAAATCATGTAAACCTTTTAGAAGCTGTGATTTTAAAAAACGGAGAAAGTAAGCCATTCTTATTTCCAAACGCATGCACAAACTATAGAAAGTCGTTGTTGATGTATATGTAACTTCGGAATGTATTTCATCTGTATATTATATTTATATTTATTGTACCCTTATAAGAGATGTGTTATTCCTCTATAAGGAAGTGTCGTCATGTGGATTGACAAGTGTCGCAAGTGGGTGTACTTGCCGATGGGTTATTAGACCACCTTATGGGGTCGGCCCTGATTAATATATAATATAATGTGGGTGTATCAAAGTAGACAAGTCGGCCCCAGTAGGTCACTGGGCAAAAAGGTGAGTATAAATAGAGATAGGAGATCTCTATTTTACTCACTCGGAAAAGTAACTATCTCTCTCTCTGAAAAGTGGCGCACTAGTGAGGAGGAGGAGGATCATCTGCTAGGAGAATATCTCAGTGTTATTTGGTTGTATTTTGGTTGAGCCATTGCTCTCTCTATCTCTGAGGAAGTTGTGGGTTTTTTCACCTTAGGGTTTTCCCCACGGAAACTCTATGTCTCTTGTCTCTATGCTTTTGATTCTTGTGATGCTTGTGATGCTTGTCATATTATGATTGTCATGCATTGATATACTTTAGATGTTATTCTCTCAGCAAAGATCCTATAGTATTGTGATTTAATACTAAAAATTTAACATGGTATCAGAGCTTAACTGAGAAGAAGACATTTTGCAGTGACGAAAGCTTGTATTCCTTGTTTATTGGGTTTCTCTCCACAGATTTTTGAAATTCAGTATAGTAGATTGGATCTACTCATCAAGGCGCATCTATCTGTCCAATCAGAATTCAGTTCCGAGCATTTTCAGATTTGGCCCTAAAAATTAGGGTTTCCACAAAAATAGGAATTTCTGGAAACTGAAGGTACATCTGGAAGCTCCTTGCAAAAATCGAAGGTTTGAGCTTTGGATCGAGATTTTTGGCTGGGTAGATCTCTGGGAAACTCAAACCCTAATTCAGGGCTCTCCTAAGTGAACCCGGGAGGACAAAAAGGCAATTTTGAAGGGCAAGACTTTGCTGATCTCAAATTCTGAATGTACTAGGCTGATCAGCTCTCCAAGTCGCATCTATCTATCCTTTCAGAATTTTGAAATTCACATTTTGAATTTTTAGGGTTTCTCTAACAAACCCTAATCCGGGACCAGATCCAGTTTTCAGCACTTCAAGTGGTAAGTCCTAAATCTTTTCTATTTCCATTTGAAGTACTCTTAAAGATGTCTCTCCACACCAAGCTTGAGGATAAGCTTGAAGGGGCTGATAACTTCCGAGCCTGGAAGTATAGGATTGGGCTAATCCTGGAAGAGAATGAGTTGGACTCATATGTGAAAGAAGACATCCCTATCCCAGAGGATGAAGAGGCCAAGGCATTGCACAAGAAGAACTTGGTCAAGGCAAAGAGAATCATTGCTGATTCTATCAAAGACCATCTCATTCCCCATGTGTCTTCTCTCAAGACACCCAAGGAGATGTTTGAATCCTTGACCAAGCTATTTGAAGGAAAGAACATAAATCGGAAGATGACCCTGCGGAACCAATTGAAAGCAGTAAAGTTTCAGAATGGAGAAACCATTCAATCTTACTTTTCAAGGGTCTCTCAAATCAAGGAACAATTAGAAGCAGTAGATGAAATGGTGGAGAATGGTGAGGTGGTGATGACTACTCTAAATGGCCTACCCAGGTCATGGGATTCCTTTATTCAAGGAATTTGTGCAAGGAAGAAGTTGATCTCTTTTAGTAGACTTCGGGAGGAATGTTCTCAAGAAGAAGCTAGACTTATAGCTCGTGAGGAAAAGATGGGAGGAGAAGATCAAGCTCTTGCAGCTCACACCAAAAGAAGCAAAACCAAGAAGGATCTCTCTCGCCTCAATAGATCCCATCAAAAGAAGAACAAGAAAGACCTAAGATGCTTCACATGCAATGAGAAGGGTCACTTTGCTTCAGATTGTCCTAAGAACGAAAGGGATAATAACAACAACTCTAGTAAGAAGAAGAAGGGCAGCAAAAGAAGGTTTCATGCTCATGCTGCCGAAGATGATGAACCCCCAAGGAAGAAGGCTAAGGCAGAAAGTAGTAGTGATGATGACTCATCAAGTGAAGAAGAGTATGTTCAAGGAATCTCCCATGGTTGCAATGATTGGTTGATTGATAGTGGGGCTTCCAAACACATGACTGGGTTCAAGGAATCTTTTCTGAACCTTTCTGAACATGAATCACCTCATAAGGTGAAACTTGGGGATGATTATCAATATCCAATCAAAGGAAGTGGTGAAGCCTCCTACAACCTAGATTCTGGAAAATCTTTAAAGATGAAAGAAGTACTGTATGTACCTGGACTAAAGAAGAACTTACTCTCCATATCTGCATTGGATGCAAAAGGCATGAGGGTTGCATTTGTGGATGGCCAAGTCCTAATGTGGCCAAAGGGAAAGAACATAGATGATGCAGTAGTGATTGGAGAGCAAGAGGGAGGCTTGTATAAATTGAAGGGACAACCTGAACATGCCATGGTACATGAATCCATGGAGCCAAGTGAACTTTGGCATAGAAGACTTGCTCATATGCACTATAGGGCACTTCCAATTGCAAGCAAGGCAGTAGAGGGTCTTCCTGAAATCAAGACCAAGCATGAAGGTGTCTGCAAAGGATGTGCAAAAGGAAAGAACACTAAGAAGGCTTTCCCAAGCAGTGAAAGCAAGGCAAAAGACATTCTGGAAATCATCCACTCAGATGTATGTGGCCCCATGTCATCCAGTTCCCTAAGTGGGTATGTTTACTATGTATCATTTATTGATGACTTCTCCAGAAAGACTTGGGTATACTTCTTGAAAGGCAAAGATGAGGTGCTTGACAAATTCAAGGAATTTAAAAACTTGATGGAGAATCAAACTGACAAGAAGATCAAAACTTTCAGATCCGACAATGGTGGAGAATTCACCTCAAATGACTTCAAGAAGCTTTGCAGTGATTTAGGGATTAAGAGGGAGTTGACTGCTCCTTATAATCCTCAACAGAATGGAGTTGCAGAAAGGAAGAACAGAACCTTCATGGAAGCAGCAAGGGAAATGTTGCATGACCAGGATCTTCCTATGCATCTATGGGCAGAAGCAGCTAGAACAACTGTATATGTGCAGAACAGAACACCCCACAAGATTTTGGACAACAAGACACCAGAAGAGGTCTTTTCTGGTAAGAAACCTGAAGTCAGCCATCTCAGAATATTTGGTTGTCTAGTATATACTCATGTCCCAAAAGAGAAGAGGACTAAACTAGATCCTTCAGGAAAGAAGGGCATCTTTGTGGGATATAGTGAAAGCTCGAAGGCTTACAGAATATACTTTCCAGGGTTCAAGAAAATTGATGTCAGTAGGGATGTAACATTTGATGAAAACTCAGCATTCATCAAATCAAGGAAGGCACCTACCGAAGTTTATGAAGAACCTAAGGAAACAAGATTTCAGGACACTACCATGACTGAAGCAGTTCCAGAAGTTGTTCGTGAGTTTGAAGATCCACAAGAACCTGTAGATCCACCCCGTGAGGATAACTCTCACAAGAGGAAACCTGTATGGGCTAGAGAGCTCATTCATGATGCAGAAAGATTTGGCATTCCAAAAGAAGAACACAGAGCAAAGAAGAGAACCAGATCATACACCAGTTATGTTGCTTTACTCTGTGACATCATGAACAAAGAGCCTTCCAGTTATGAAGAGGCAACAGAAAAGAAAGAATGGAAGGATGCTATGATCGAGGAATACCAATCAATAATGAAGAATGATGTTTGGGATGTTGTCCCAAGACCTAAAGAGAAGTCTGTTGTGACTTCAAAATGGATCTACAAAATCAAGCATGCTGCAGATGGTAGTGTGGAGAAGTACAAAGCAAGATTCGTAGCTCAAGGATTCTCTCAGAAAGAGGGAATAGATTATGAAGAAACCTTTGCACCTATAGCCAGATATACTTCCATCAGAACAGTACTTGCCCTGGCTGCAGCAATGAAATGGAAGATACACCAGATGGATGTCAAGACTGCTTTCCTGAACGATGTAGTAGAAGAGGAAGTATATGTGGAACAACCACTCGGTTTTGAAATACATAACAGAGAATCATATGTATGCAGATTGAAGAAAGCCTTGTATGGCTTGAAGCAAGCTCCCAGAACTTGGTATGGTAGGATGGACAGTTTCCTATCTAGTTTGGGCTTTACCAAGAGTAAAGCAGATTCCAACCTTTACTACAAGGTCGAGGAAGGGAATCCTGTGATTCTACTACTGTATGTGGATGACCTATTTGTGACAGGAGATGACAGACTGATTGCGGATACCAAGAGGAAGCTTGCAGCTGAATTCGATATGAAAGACTTGGGAATGATGCACTATTTCCTAGGTATGGAGGTGTGGCAGAATGCAAGTGGGATCTTCCTTGGTCAAGGAAAGTACACAGTAGATATCCTGAAGAGATTCGGGATGATGGATTGCAAGGCCATGGCCACACCGATGGCATCGAATCTGAAGCTTCTATGTGATGCTTCATCTGAGCCAGTTGATGTCTCTATGTATCGTCAGATGATTGGATCCTTGATGTACCTGACGAACACGAGACCAGACATTTGCTTTGTTGTGAACACATTGAGCCAGTTCCTGACAGATCCAAGAAGTGTTCACCTGGTTGCTGTAAAGCATGTTCTGAGGTACCTAAAGGGTACAGTGGATTATGGGCTCAGGTATGAGGCGAATCAAAAGTTTAACCTGCAGGGTTATGTTGATTCAGACTAGGCTGGCAGTGCTGCAGACAGGAAGAGCACATCTAGGTGTTGCTTCAGTATGGGATCAGGTGTGATCTCTTGGTTTAGCAGGAAGCAGTCCTGCGTAGCACTGAGTACAGCTGAGGCAGAGTATGTTGCAGCCTGTTCAGCTAGTTGTGAGGCAGTATGGCTACGGAAGCTACTGTCTGAGTTATTTGATCTCCTGTTGGAGGCTACTGGTATCTTCTGTGATAACCAGAGTTGTGTGAAGCTGTCCGAGAACCCAGTGTTTCATGACAGGTCGAAACACATAGAGATCAAATATCACTATATCAGGGATATGGTGCAGAGAGGAGCTGTGAAGCTCCTGTATGTTGCGACGGACGAGCAGATTGCAAATGTGCTGACGAAGCCACTAGCCAGGGTGAAGTTCGAGTACTTCAGAGAGAGGCTTGGCGTGCTTCAGATCGAGGATACTTCGAGGAAGAAGTGATGAACACATTTGCTGAAGCCATTCCAAGCATGTTGGAAGGAGGATCCTTCACATGGCTGTGGATGTAAGCGCTGGATGATGAGCATCAGGATGATGTTCTGGTTTCTGCTTGGATATGATCAGTTGGATCATTTTATGTATGTATGTATGCATCATGTGGATGCTGGATATGATCAGTTCGATCATTTTATGTATGTATGTATGCATCATATTGGATGCTTGGACCATGTATCTGTATATGTATCAGGTGGATACATTGTATGATCAGGTGGATCATGTATGGTGATATGTATCATGTATTTGTATTTGTATCAGGTGGATACATTGATGATCAGGAGGATCATGTATGATGATATGTGTCAGGTAGATACTTGGTATGCATCAGGTAGATGCATTGATGATCAGTAGGATCATGTATAATGATATGTATCATGTATTTGTATCAGGTGGATACATTGATGATCAGGAGGATCATGTATGATACTTGGTATGCATCAGGTAGATGCATTGATGATCAGGTGGATCATGTAGCAGGATGTTGCAGTGATGATCAGGATGATCATAGATGACGAGCTTCAGGATGTTGCTCCAGATAACATGCAGCAGGATGTTGCAGTGATGATCAGGATGATCATAGATGACGAGCTTCAGGATGTTGCTCCAGATGACATGCAGCAGGATGTTGCAGTGATGATCAGGATGATCATAGATGATGAGCTTCAGGATGTTGCTCCAGATGACATGCAGCAGGACGTTGCAGTGATGATGATCAGGATGATCATGGATACATCAGGATGATGTATGGTGAGTATCAGGTTGATACTCTATGGCCGTGGATCAGGTTGTGCAGATGAGCATGTAATTCGTTGCCCTGGGATATTTGCAGATGGTCTTTCGAGGTTTTGCCTATGGCATGTAATTCGGTGCCCTGGGACATCTGGCAAATGCTCTTTCAAGGTTTTGCTCTGGGAGGACATGTAATTCGTTGCCCTGGGAGATCTGCAAATAGTCTTTCGAGGTTTTTCCTATGGCATATAATAGCGCCCTGGGATATCTGGCAGATGCTCTTGCGAGGTTTTGTCCTATGGCATGTAATTCGTTTCCCTGGGAGATCTGATAGGTTGGTCTGTGTGCCCGTAATCAGTCCTGGGATGCTCTTGCGAGGTTTTGCCATGACCACATGTAATTCGTTGCCCTGGGAGATCCTATAGGTAGAGCTGTGTGCTCGTAACAGCCTGGGATGCTCTTGCGAGGTTTTGTGGTGAGGTCACATGTAATTCGTTGCCCTGGGAGATCCTATAGGTAGAGTTGGGTGCTCGTAACAGCCTGGGATGCTCTTTCAAGGTTTTGTGACGCACGTAAAAGTCCTGAGGATTCCACAGTATGGCCAATGATGACGAAGACCTGCAGGTGGTGGGCCTACATCCAGTATGAAAAAGGACTGGCTCTGTACAACTTCCTATGACGAGTAGAGACAGAGATTGGTTGAGATAGTAGTAGCAGTGACGATGATGATGACGATGCATCGATGACGATGATCCAGAGAAGAAGACTTGTCTAGCAGATCTGTGTCGAGAAATACCTTCCTAGTTAAGAGGGAGTGTTGATGTATATGTAACTTCGTAATGTATTTCATCTGTATATTATATTTATATTTATTGTACCCTTATAAGAGATGTGTTATTCCTCTATAAGGAAGTGTCGTCATGTGGATTGACAAGTGTCGCAAGTGGGTGTACTTGCCGATGGGTTATTAGACCACCTTATGGGGTCGGCCCTGATTAATATATAATATAATGTGGGTGTATCAAAGTAGACAAGTCGGCCCCAGTAGGTCACTGGGCAAAAAGGTGAGTATAAATAGAGATAGGAGATCTCTATTTTACTCACTCGGAAAAGTAACTATCTCTCTCTCTGAAAAGTGGCGCACTAGTGAGGAGGAGGAGAATCATCTGCTAGGAGACTATTTCAGTGTTATTTGGTTGTATTTTGTTTGAGCCATTGCTCTCTCTATCTCTGAGGAAGTTGTGGGGTTTTTCACCTTAGGGTTTTCCCCACGGAAACTCTGTGTCTCTTCTCTCTATGCTTTTGATTCTTGTGATGCTTGTGATGCTTGTCATATTATGATTGTCATGCATTGATATATTGTAGATGTTATTCTCTCAGCAAAGATCCTATAGTATTGTGATTTAATACTAAAAATTTAACAGTCGTTATGACGTAGAATGTGCATACTTTGTTGATTACATTTATGAAATAAAACACATTTTCTGAAAACTCGTGTTTTTTAAGAAATCATGTAAACCTTCTAGAAGCTGTGATTTTTGAAAAATGGTGGAAGTAAGCTTTTCTTATTCCCAAATGAATGCGCAAACTATAGAAAGTCGTTATGACGTAGAATGTGCATACTTTGTTGATTCCATTTATGAAATAAAACACATTTTCTAAAAAATCGTGTTTTTTAAGAAATCATGTAAACCTTCTAGAAGCTGTGATTTTAAAAAACGGGGGAAGTAAGCTTTTCTTATTTCTCGACGCATGCGCAAACAATAGAAAGTCGTTATGACGTAGAATGTGCATAATTTGTTGATTCCATTTATAAAATAAAAAACATTTTCTAAAAACTCGTGTTTTTTAAGAAATCATTTAAACCTTCTAGAAGCTGTGATTTTAAAAAACGGCGGAAGTAAGCTTTTCTTATTTCCAAACGCATGCGCAAACTATAGAAAGTCGTTATGACGTAGAATGTGCATACTTTGTAGATTCCATTTATGCAATAAAACACATTTTCTAAAAACTCGTGTTTCTTAAGAAATCATGTAAACCTTCTAGAAGCCGTGATTTTAAAAAACGGGGCAAGTAAGCTTTTCTTATTTCCAAACGCATGCGCAAACTATAGAAAGTCGTTATGACGTAGAATGTGTGTACTTTGTTGATTCCATTTATGAAATAAAACACATTTTCTAAAAAATCGTGTTTTTTAGGAAATCATGTAAACCTTCTAGAAGCTATGATTTTAAAAAACGGTGGAAGTAAGCTTTTCTTATTTCCGGACGCATGCGCAAACTATAGAAAGTCCTCATGACGTAGAATGTGCATACTTTGTAGATTCCATTTATGAAATAAAGCACATTTTCTAAAAACTCGTGTTTTTTACGAAATCATGTAAACCTTCTAGAAGCTGTGATTTTAAAAAATGGGGGAAGTAAGATTTTCTTATTTCCGGACGCATGCGCAAACTATAGAAAGTTGTTATGATGTAGAATGTGCATACTTTGTAGATACGATTTATGAAATAAAACACATTTTCTAAAAACTTGTGTTTTTTACGAAATCATGTAAACCTTCTAGAAGTTGTGATTTTAAAAAACGGTGGAAGTAAGCTTTTCTTCTTTCCGGACGAATGCGCAAACTATAGAAAGTCGTTATGACGTAGAATGTGCATACTTTGTTGATTCCATTGATGAAATAAAACACATTTTCTAAAAACTCATGTTTTTTACGAAATCATGTAAACCTTCTAGAAGCTATGATTTTAAAAAATGGGGGAAGTAAGCTTTTCTTATTTCCAAACTTATGCGCAAACTATAGAATGTCGTTATGACGTAGAATGTGCATACTTTGTTTATTCCATTTATGAAATAAAACATATTTTCTAAAAACTCTTGTTTTTTAAGAAATCATGTAAACCTTCTAGAAGCTGTGATTTTAAAAAATGGGGGAAGTAAGCTTTTCTTATTTCCGGGCAAATGCGCAAACTATAGAAAGTCGTTATGACGTAGAATGTGCGTACTTTGAAGATTCCATTTATGAAATAAAACACATTTTCTAAAAACTCGTGTTTTTTACGAAATCATGTAAACCTTCTAGAAGCCGTGATTTTAAAAAAAGGGGGAAGTAAGCATTTCTTATTTCCGGACGCATGCGCAAACTATAGAAAGTCGTTATGACGTAGAATGTGCATACTTTGTTGATTCCATTTATGAAATAAAAAATATTTTCTAAAAACTCGTGTTTTTTAAGAAATCATGTAAACCTTCTAGAAGCTGTGATTTTAAAAAATAGGGGAAGTAAGCTTTTCTTATTTCCGGACGCATGCACATACTATAGAAAGTCGTTATGACGTAGAATGTGCGTACTTTGTTGATTCCATTTATGAAATAAAAAACATTTTCTAAAAAATCGTGTTTTTTAGGAAATCATGTAAACCTTCTACAAGCTGTGATTTTAAAAAACGGTGGAAGTAAGCTTTTCTTATTTCTGGACGCATGCGCAAACTATAGAAAGTCCTCATGACGTAGAATGTGCATACTTTGTAGATTCCATTTATGAAATAAAGCACATTTTCTAAAAACTCGTGTTTTTTACGAAATCATGTAAACCTTCTAGAAGTTGTGATTTTAAAAAAAGGTGGAGGTAAGCTTTTCTTATTTCCGGACGAATGCGCAAACTATAGAAAGTCGTTATGACGTAGAATGTGCATACTTTGTTGATTCCATTTATGAAATAAAACACATTTTCTAAAAACTCTCGTTTTTTACGAAATCATGTAAACCTTCTAGAAGCTGTGATTTTAAAAAACGGGGGAAGTAAGCTTTTCTTATTTCCAAACGCATGCGGAAACTATAGAAAGTGTTTATGACGTAGAATGTGCATACTTTGTTGATTCCTTTTATGAAATAAAACACATTTTCTAAAAACTCGTGTTTTTTAAGAAATCAAGTAAACCTTCTAGAAGCTGTGATTTTAAAAAACGGGGGAAGTAAGCTCTTCTTATTTCCGGATGCATGCGCAAACTATAGAAAGTCGTTATGACGTGGAATGTGCATACTTTGTAGATTCCATTTATGAAATAAAACACATTTTCTAAAAACTCGTGTTTTTTACGAATTCATGTAAACCTTCTAGAAGGTGTGATTTTAAAAAACGGGGGAAGTAAGCTTTTCTTATTTCTGGACGCATGCGCAAACTATAGAAAGTCGTTATGACGTAGAATGTGCATACTTTGTAGATTCCATTGATGAAATAAAACACATTTTCTAAAAACTCGTGTTTTTTACGAAACCATGTAAACCTTCTAGAAGCTGTGATTTTAAAAAACGGGGAAAGTAAGCTTTTCTTATTTCCGGACGCATGCGCAAACTATAGAAACTCGTTATGACGTAGAATGTGCATACTTTGTAGATTTCATTTATGAAATAAAACACAGTTTCTGAAAACTCGTGTTTTTTACGAAATCATGTAAACCTTCTAGAAGCCGTGATTTTAAAAAATGGTGGAAGTAAGCTTTTCTTATTTCCGGACGCATGCGCAAACTATAGAAAGTCGTTATGACGTAGAATGTGCATACTTTGTTGATTCCATTTATGAAATAAAACACATTTTCTAAATACACGTGTTTTTTAACAAATCATGTAAACCTTCTAGAAGCTGTAATTTTTAAAAACGGGGGAAGTAAGCTTTTCTTATTTCCAAACACATGCGCAAACTATAGAAAGTCGTTATGACATAGAATGTGCATACTTTGTTGATTCCATTTATGAAATAAAACACATTTTCTAAAAACTCGTGTTTTTTAAGAAATCATGTAAACCTTCTAGAAGCTGTGATTTTAAAAAACGGGGGAAGTAAGCTTTTCTTATTTCCGGATGCATGCGCAATCTATAGAAAGTCGTTATGACGTAGAATGTGCATACTTTGTCGATTCCTTTTATGAAATAAAAGACATTTTCTAAAAACTCATGTTTTTTAAGAAATCATGTAAACCTTCTAGAAGCTGTGATTTTAAAAAATGGGGGAAGTAAGCTTTTCTTATTTCCGGACGCATACGCAAACTATTGAAAGTCGTTATGACGTAGAATGTGCATACTTTGAAGATTCCATTTATAAAATAAAACACATTTTCTAAAAACTCGTGCTTTTTACGAAATCATGTAAACCTTCTAGAAGCTGTGATTTTAAAAAACAGGGGAAGTAAGCTTTTCTTATTTCCGGACGCATGCGCAAACTATAGAAAGTCGTTATGACGTAAAATGTGCATACTTTGTTGATTCCATTTATGAAATAAAAAATATTTTCTAAAAACTCGTGTTTTTTAAGAAATCATGTAAACCTTCTAGAAGCTGTGATTTTAAAAAACAGGGGAAGTAAGCTTTTCTTATTTCCGGACGCATGCGCAAACTATAGAATGTCGTTATGACGTAGAATGTGCGTACTTTGTTGATTCCATTTATGAAATAAAACACATTTTCTAAAAAATCGTGTTTTTTAGGAAATCATGTAAACCTTCTAGAAGCTGTGATTTTAAAAAACGGTGGAAGTAAGCGTTTCGTATTTCCGGACGCATGCGCAAACTATAGAAAGTCCGCATGATTTAGAATGTGCATACTTTGTAGATTCCATTTATTAAATAAAGCACATTTTCTAAAAACTCGTGTTTTTTAGGAAATCATGTAAACCTTCTAGAAGCTGTGATTTTAAAAAACGGTGGAGGTAAGCTTTTCTTATTTCCGGACGAATGCGCAAACTATAGAAAATCGTTATGATGTAGAATGTGCATACTTTGTTGATTCCATTTATGAAATAAAACACAGTTTCTGAAAACTCGTGTTTTTTACGAAATCATGTAAACCTTCTAGAAGCCGTGATTTTAAAAAACGGTGGAAGTAAGCTTTTCTTATTTCCGGACGCATGCGCAAACTATAGAAAGTTGTTATGACGTAGAATGTGCATACTTTGTTGATTCCATTTATGAAATAAAACACATTTTCTAAATACTCGTGTTTTTTAACAAATCATGTAAACCTTCTAGAAGCTGTAATTTTTAAAAACGGGGGAAGTAAGCTTTTCTTATTTCCAAACACATGCGCAAACTATAGAAAGTCGTTATGACGTAGAATGTGCATACTTTGTAGATTCCATTTATGAAATAAAACACATTTTCTAAAAACTCGTGTTTTTTAAGAAATCATGTAAACCTTCTAGAAGCTGTGATTTAAAAAAACGGGGGAAGTAAGGTTTTCTTATTTCCAAACGCATGCGCAAACTATAGAAAGTCGTTATGACGTAGAATTTGCATACTTTGTTTATTCCATCTATGAAATAAAACACATTTTCTAAAAACTCGTGTTTTTTACGAAATCATGTAAACCTTCTAGAAGATGTGATTTTAAAAAACGCGGGAAGTAAGCTTTTCTTATTTCACGATGCATGCGCAATCTATAGAAAGTCGTTATGACGTAGAATGTGCATACTTTGTCGACTCCTTTTATGAAATAAAACACATTTTCTAAAAACTCGTGTTTTTTAAGAAATCATGTAAACCTTCTAGAAGCTGTGATTTTAAAAAACGGGGGAGGTAAAGTTTTCTTATTTCCAAATGCATGCACAAACTATAGAAAGTCGTTATGACATGGAATGTGCATACTTTGTTGATTCCATTTATGAAATAAAACACATTTTCTAAAAACTCGTGTTTTTTAAGAAATCATGTAAACCTTCTAGAAGTTGTGATTTTAAGAAACGGTGGAAGTAAGCTTTTCTTATTTCCGGACGAATGCGCAAACTATAGAAAGTCGTTATGACGTAGAATGTGCATACTTTGTTGATTCCATTTATGAAATAAAACACATTTTCTAAAAACTCATGTTTTTTACGAAATCATGTAAACCTTCTAGAAGCTGTGATTTTAAAAAACGGTGGAAGTAAGCTTTTCTTATTTCTGGACGAATGCGCAAACTATAGAAAGTCGTTATGACATAGAATGTGCATACTTTGTTGATTCCATTGATGAAATAAAACACATTTTCTAAAAACTCGTGTTTTTTACGAAATCATGTAAACCTTCTAGAAGCTGTGATTTCAAAAAACGGTGGAAGTAAGCTTTTCTTATTTCCGGACGCATGCGCAAACTATAAAAATTCGTTATGACGTAGAATGTGCATACTTTGTAGATTCCATTTATGAAATAAAAGACATTTTCTAAAAACTCGTGTTTTTTAAGATATCATGTAAACCTTCTAGAAGCTGTGATTTTAAAAAACGGGGGAAGTAAGCTTTTCTTATTTCCAAACACATGCGCAAACTATAGAAAGTCATTATGACGTAGAATGTGCATACTTTGTTGATTCCATTTATGAAATAAAACACATTTTCTAAAAACTCGTGTTTTTTAAGAAATCATGTAAACCTTCTAGAAGCCGTGATTTTAAAAAACGGGGGAAGTAAGCTTTTCTTATTTCCGGACGCATGCGCAAACTATAGAAAGTCGTTATGATGTAGAATGTGCATACTTTGTAGATTCCATTTATGAAATAAAACACATTTTCTAAAAACTCGTGTTTTTTACGAAATCATGTAAACCTTCTAGAAGCTGTGATTTCAAAAAACGGTGGAAGTAAGCTTTTCGTATTTCCGGACGCATGCGCAAACTACAGAAAGTCATTATGACGTATAATGTGCATACTTTGTTGATTCCATTTATGAAATAAAACACATTTTCTACAAACTCTTGTTTTTTACGAAATCAAGTAAACCTTCTAGAAGCTGTGATTTCAAAAAACGGTGGAAGTAAGCTTTTCTTATTTCCGGACGCATGCGCAAACTATAGAAAGTCGTTATGACGTAGAATGTGCATACTTTGTAGATTCCATTTATGAAATAAAACACATTTTCTAAAAACTCGTGTTTCTTAAGAAATCATGTAAACCTTCTAGAAGGCGTGATTTTAAAAAACGGGGCAAGTAAGCTTTTCTTATTTCCAAACAAATGCGCAAACTATAGAAAGTCGTTATGACGTAGAATGTGCATACTTTGTTGATTCCATTGATGAAATAAAACACATTTTCTAAAAATTCGTGTTTTTTACGAAATCATGTAAACCTTCTAGAAGCTATGATTTTAAAAAATGGGGGAAGTAAGCTTTTCTTATTTCCAAACTTATGCGCAAACTATAGAAAGTCGTTATGACGTAGAATGTGCATACTTTGTTTATTCCATTCATGAAATAAAACATATTTTCTAAAAACTCTTGTTTTTTAAGAAATCATGTAAACCTTCTAGAAGCTGTGATTTTAAAAAATGGGGGAAGTAAGCTTTTCTTATTTCCGGACGCATGCGCAAACTATAGAAAGTCGTTATGACGTAGAAAGTCCTCATGACGTAGAATGTGCATACTTTGTAGATTCCATTTTTGAAATAAAGCACATTTTCTAAAAACTCGTGTTTTTTACGAAATCATGTAAACCTTCTCGAAGCTGTGATTTTAAAAAATGGGGGAAGTAAGCTTTTCTTATTTCCGGACGCATGCGCAAACTATAGAAAGTCGTTATGACGTGGAATGTGCATACTTTGTTGATTCCATTTATGAAATAAAACACATTTTCTAAAAACTCGTGTTTTTTAAGAAATCATGTAAACCTTCTCGAAGCTGCTATTTTAAAAAACGGGGGATGTAAGGTTTTCTTATTTCCAAATGCATCCGCAAACTATAGAAAGTCGTTATGATGTGGAATGTGCATACTTTGTTGATTCCATTTATGAAATAAAACACATTTTCTAAAAACTCGTGTTTTTTAAGAAATCATGTAAACCTTCTAGAAGTTGTGATTTTCAGAAACGGTGGAAGTAAGCTTTTCTTATTTCCGGACGAATGCGCAAACTATAGAAAGTCGATATGACGTAGAAAGTCCTCATGACGTAGAATGTGCATACTTTGTAGATTCCATTTATGAAATAAAGCACATTTTCTAAAAACTCGTGTTTTTTACGAAATCATGTAAACCTTCTCGAAGCTGTGATTTTAAAAAACGGGGGAAGTAAGGTTTTCTTATTTCCAGTTGCATGCGCAAACTATAGAAAGTCGTTATGACGTGGAATGTGCATACTTTGTTGATTCCATTTATGAAATAAAACACATTTTGTAAAAACTCGTGTTTTTTAAGAATTCATGTAAACCTTCTAGAAGTTGTGATTTTAAGAAACGGTGGAAGTAAGCTTTTCTTATTTCCGGACGAATGCGCAAACTATAGAAAGTCGTTATGACGTAGAATGTGCATACTTTGTTGATTCCATTTATGAAATAAAACACATTTTCTAAAAACTCATGTTTTTTACGAAATCATGTAAACCTTCTAGAAGCTGTGATTTTAAATAACGGTGGAAGTAAGCTTTTTCTTATTTCTGGACGAATGCGCAAACTATAGAAAGTCGTTATGACGTAGAATGTGCATACTTTGTTGATTCCATTGATGAAATAAAACAGATTTTCTAAAAACTCGTGTTTTTTACGAAATCATGTAAACCTTCTAGAAGCTGTGATTTTAAAAAACGGTGGAAGTAAGCTTTTCTTATTTCCGGAGGAATGCGCAAACTATAGAAATTCGTTATGACGTAGAATGTGCATACTTTGTAGATTCCATTTATGAAATAAAACACATTTTCTAAAAACTTGTGTTTTTTACGAAATCATGTAAACCTTCTAGAAGCTGTGATTTTAAAAAACGGGGGAAGTAAGCTTTTCTTATTTCCGGACGCATGCGCAAACTATAGAAATTCGTTATGATGTAGAATGTGCATACTTTGTAGATTCCATTTATGAAATAAAGCACATTTTCGAAAAACTCGTGTTTTTTACGAAATCATGTAAACCTTCTAGAAGCTGTGATTTTAAAAAACGGTGGAAGTAAGCTTTTCTTATTTCCGGACGAATGCGCAAACTATAGAAAGTTGTTATGATGTAGAATGTGCATACTTTGTCGATTCCATTGATGAAATAAAACACATTTTCTAAAAACTCGTGTTTTTTAAGAACTCATGTAAACCTTCTAGAAGCTGTGATTTTAAAAAACTGTTTAAGTAAGCTTTTCTTATTTCCGGACGCATGCGCAAACTATAAAAAGTCGTTATGACGTAGAATGTGCATACTTTGTTGTTTCGATTTATGAAATAAAACACATTTTCTAAAAACTCGTGTTTTTTACGAATTCATGTAAACCTTCTAGAAGCTGTGATTTTAAAAAATGGTGGAAGTAAGATTTTCTTATTTCCGGACGAATGCGCAACTGTAGAAAGTCGTTATGACGTAGAATGTGCATACTTTGTTGATTCCATTTATGAAATAAAACACATTTTCTAAAAAGTCGTGTTTTTTACGAAATCATATAAACCTTCTAGAAGCTGTTATTTTAAAAAATGGTGGAAGTAAGCTCTTCTTATTTCCAAACGCATGCGCAAACTATAGAAAGTCGTTATGACGTAGAATGTGCATACTTTGTTGATTCCATTTATGAAATAAAACACATTTTCTAAAAACTCGTGTTTTTTAAAAAATCATGTAAACCTTCTAGAAGCTGTGATTTTAAAAAACGGGGGAAGAAAGCTTTTCTTATTTCCAAATGCATGCGCAAACTATAGAAAGTCGTTATGACGTAGAATGTGCATACTTTGTTGATTCCATTTATGAAATAAAACACATTTTCTAAAAACTCGTGTTTTTTAAGATATCATGTAAACCTTCTAGAAGCTGTGATTTTAAAAAACGGGGGAAGTAAGATTTTCTTATTTCCAAACACATGCGCAAACTATAGAAAGTCATTATGACGTAGAATGTGCATACTTTGTTGATTCCATTTATGAAATAAAACACATTTTCTAAAAACTCGTGTTTTTTAAGAAATCATGTAAACCTTCTAGAAGCCGTGATTTTAAAAAATGGGGGAAGTAAGCTTTTCTTATTTCCGGACGCATGCGCAAACTATAGAAAGTCGTTATGATGTAGAATGTGCATACTTTGTAGATTCCATTTATGAAATAAAACACATTTTCTAAAAACTCGTGTTTTTTACGAAATCATGTAAACCTTCTAGAAGCTGTGATTTCAAAAAACGGTGGAAGTAAGCTTTTCGTATTTCCGGACGCATGCGCAAACTACAGAAAGTCATTATGACGTAGAATGTGCATACTTTGTTGATTCCATTTATGAAATAAAACACATTTTCTACAAACTCGTGTTTTTTACGAAATCAAGTAAACCTTCTAGAAGCTGTGATTTCAAAAAACGGTGGAAGTAAGCTTTTCTTATTTCCGGACGCATGCGCAAACTATAGAAAGTCGTTATGACGTAGAATGTGCATACTTTGTAGATTCCATTTATGAAATAAAACACATTTTCTAAAAACTCGTGTTTCTTAAGAAATCATGTAAACCTTCTAGAAGCCGTGATTTTAAAAAACGGGGCAAGTAAGCTTTTCTTATTTCCAAACGCATGCGCAAAATATAGAAAGTCGTTATGACGTAGAATGTGTGTACTTTGTTGATTCCATTTATGAAATAAAACACATTTTCTAAAAAATCGTGTTTTTTAGGAAATCATGTAAACCTTCTAGAAGCTGTGATTTTAAAAAACGGTGGAAGTAAGCTTTTCTTATTTCCGGACGCATGCGCAAACTATAGAAAGTCCTCATGATCTAGAATGTGCATACTTTGTAGATTCCATTTATGAAATAAAGAACATTTTCTAAAAAATCGTGTTTTTTACGAAATCATGTAAAGCTTCTCGAAGCTGTGATTTTAAAAAATGGGGGAAGTAAGCTTTTCTTATTTCCGGACGCATGCGCAAACTATAGAAAGTTGTTATGACGTAGAATGTGCACACTTTGTAGATTCGATTTATGAAATAAAACACATTTTCTAAAAACTCGTGTTTTTTATGAAATCATGTAAACCTTCTAGAAGCTGTGATTTTAAAAAACGGTGGAAGTAAGCTTTCCTTATTTCCGGAGGCATGCGCAAACTATAGAAAGATCTTATGACGTAGAATGTGCATACTTTGTAGATTCCATTTATGAAATAAAGCACATTTTTTAAAAACTCGTGTTTTTTACGAAATCATGTAAACCTTCTAGAAGCTGTGATTTTAAAAAACGGTGGAAGCAAGCTTTTCTTATTTCCGGACGAATGCGCAAACTATAGAAAGTCGTTATGACGTAGAATGTGCATACTTTGTTGATTCCATTTATGAAATAAAAGACATTTTCTAAAAACTCGTGTTTTTTACGAAATCATGTAAACCTTTTAGAAGCTGTGATTTTAAAAAACGGGGGAAGTAAGCTTTTCTTATTTCCAAACTTATGCGTAAACTATAGAAAGTCGTTATGACGTAGAATGTGCATACTTTGTTGATTCCATTTATGAAATAAAACATATTTTCTAAAAACTCGTGTTTTTGAAGAAATCATGTAAACCTTCCAGAAGCTGTGATTTTAAAAAACGGGGGAAGTAAGCTTTTCTTATTTCCGGACGCATGCGCAAACTATAGAAAGTTGTTATGACGTAAAATGTGCATACTTTGTAGATTCCATTTATGAAATAAAACACATTTTCTAAAAACTCGTGTTTTTTACGAAATCATGTAAACCTTCTAGAAGCTGTGATTTTAAAAAACGGTGGAAGTAAGCTTTTCTTATTTCCAAACAAATGCGCAAACTATAGAAAGTCGTTATGACGTAGAATGTGCATACTTTGTTGATTCCATTGATGAAATAAAACACATTTTCTAAAAAATCGTGTTTTTTACGAAATCATGTAAACCTTCTAGAAGCTATGATTTTAAAAAATGGGGGAAGTCAGCTTTTCTTATTTCCAAACTTATGCGCAAACTATAGAATGTCGTTATGACGTAGAATGTGCATACTTTGTTTATTCCATTCATGAAATAAAACATATTTTCTAAAAACTCTTGTTTTTTAACAAATCATGTAAACCTTCTAGAAGCTGTGATTTTAAAAAATGGGGGAAGTAAGCTTTTCTTATTTCCGAACGCATGCGCAAACTATAGAAATTCGTTATGACGTAGAAAGTCCTCATGATGTAGAATGTGCATACTTTGTAGATTCCATTTATGAAATAAAGCACATTTTCTAAAAACTCGTGTTTTTTACGAAATCATGTAAACCTTCTCGAAGCCGTGATTTTAAAAAATGGGGGAAGTAAGTTTTTCTTATTTCCGGACGCATGCGCAAACTATAGAAAGTCATTATGACGAAAAATGTGCATACTTTTTTTATTCCATTTATGAAATAAAAAATATTTTCTAAAAACTCGTGTTTTTTAAGAAATCATGTAAACCTTCTAGAAGCTGTGATTTTAAAAAACAGGGGAAGTAAGCTTTTCTTATTTCCGGACGCATGCGCAAACTATAGAAAGTCGTTATGACGTAGAATGTGCGTACTTTGTTGATTCCATTTATGAAATAAAACACATTTTCTAAAAAATCGTGTTTTTTAGGAAATCATGTAAACCTTCTAGAAGCTGTGATTTTAAAAAACGGTGGAAGTAAGCTTTTCTTCTTTCCGGACGCATGCGCAAACTATAGAAAGTCCTCATGACGTAGAATGTGCATACTTTGTATATTCCATTTATGAAATAAAGCACATTTTCTAAAAACTCGTGTTTTTTACGAAATCATGTAAACCTTCTAGAAGCTGTGATTTTAAAAAACGGTGGAGGTAAGCTTTTCTTATTTCCGGACGAATGCGCAAACTATAGAAAGTCGTTATGACGTAGAATGTGCATACTTTGTTGATAACATTTATGAAATAAAACACATTTTCTAAAAACTCGTGTTTGTTACGAAATCATGTAAACCTTCTAGAAGCTGTGATTTTAAAAAACGGGGGAAGTAAGCTTTTCTTATTTCCGGACGCATGCGCAAACTATAGAAAGTCGTTATGACGTAGAATGTGTATACTTTGTAGATTCCATTTATGAAATAAAACACATTTTCTAAAAACTCGTGTTTTTTACGAAATCATGTAAACCTTCTAGAAGCTGTGATTTTAAAAAATGGGGGAAGTAAGCTTTTCTTATTTCCGGACGCATGCGCAAACTATAGAAACTCGTTATGACGTAGAATGTGCATACTTTGTAGATTTCATTTATGAAATAAAACACATTTTCTAAAAACTCGTGTTTTTTACGAAATCATGTAAACCTTCCAGAAGCTGTGATTTTAAAAAACGGTGGAAGTAAGCTTTTCTTATTTCCGGACGCGTGCGCAAACTATAGAAAGTCGTTATGACGTAGAATGTGCATACTTTGTTGATTCCATTTATGAAATAAAACACATTTTCTAAATACTCGTGTTTTTTAACAAATCATGTAAACCTTCTAGAAGCTGTGATTTTAAAAAACGGGGGAAGTAAGCTTTTCTTATTTCCAAACGCATGCGCAAACTATAGAAAGTCGTTATGACGTAGAATGTGCATACTTTTTTCATTCAATTTATGAAATAAAACACATTTTCTAAAAACTCGTGTTTTTTACGAAATCATTTAAACCTTCTAGAAGCTGTGACTTTAAAAAACGGGGGAAGTAAGCTTTTCTTATTTCCAAACGCATGCGCAAACTATAGAAAGTCGTTATGACGTAGAATGTGCATACTTTGTTGATTACATTTATGAAATAAAACACGTTTTCTAAAAACTCATGTTTTTTACGAAATCATGTAAACCTTCTAGAAGCTGTGATTTTAAAAAACCGTGGAAGTAAGCTTTTCTTATTTCCGGACGAATGCCCAAACTATAGAAAGTCGTTATTAGGTATAATTTGCATACTTTGTTTATTCCATCTATGAAATAAAACACATTTTCTAAAAACTCATGTTTTTTACGAAATCATGTAAACCTTCTAGAAGCTGTGATTTTAAAAAACGGGGGAAGTAAGCTTTTCTTATTTCCGGATGCATGCGCAATCTATAGAAAGTCGTTATGACGTAGAATGTGCATACTTTGTCGACTCCTTTTATGAAATAAAACACATTTTCTGAAAACTCGTGTTTTTTAAGAAATCATGTAAACCTTCTAGAAGCTGTGATTTTAAAAAACGGGGGAAGTAAGGTTTTGTTATTTCCAAATGCATGCGCAAACTATAGAAAGTCGTTATGACGTGGAATGTGCATACTTTGTTGATTCCATTTATGAAATAAAACACATTTTCTAAAAACTCGTGTTTTTTAAGAAATCATGTAAACCTTCTAGAAGTTGTGATTTTAAGAAACGGTGGAAATAAGCTTTTCTTATTTCCCGACGAATGCGCAAACTATAGAAAGTCGTTATGACGTAGAATGTGCATACTTTGTTGATTCCATTTATGAAATAAAAAACATTTTCTAAAAACTCATGTTTTTTACGAAATCATGTAAACCTTCTAGAAGCTGTGATTTTAAAAAACGGTGGAAGTAAGCTTTTCTTATTTCCGGACGGATGCGCAAACTATAGAAATTCGTTATGACGTAGAATGTGCATACTTTGTAGATTCCATTTATGAAGTAAAACACATTTTCTAAAAACTCGTGTTTTTTACGAAATCATGTAAACCTTCTAGAAGCTGTGATTTTAAAAAACGTGGGAAGTAAGCTTTTCTTATTTCCGGACGCATGCGCAAACTATAGAAAGTCGTTATGATGTAGAATGTGCATACTTTGTAGATTCCATTTATGAAATAAAGCACATTTTCGAAAAACTCGTGTTTTTTACGAAATCATGTAAACCTTCTAGAAGCTGTGATTTTAAAAAACGGTGGAAGTAAGCTTTTCTTATTTCCGGACGAATGCGCAAACTATAGAAAGTTGTTATGACGTAGAATGTGCATACTTTGTCGATTCCATTGATGAAATAAAACACATTTTCTAAAAACTCGTGTTTTTTAAGAACTCATGTAAACCTTCTAGAAGCTGTGATTTTAAAAAACGGTGGAAGTAAGTTTTTCTTATTTTCGGACACATGCGCAAACTATAGAAAGTCGTTATGACGTAGAATGTGCATACTTTGTTGTTTCGATTTATGAATGTGATTTTACGAAACAAATCGTGTTTCGATTTATGAATGTGCATACTTTGTAGATTCCATTTATGAAATAAAACACATTTTCTAAAAACTCGTGTTTTTTACGAAATCATGTAAACCTTCTAGAAGCTGTGATTTTAAAAAACGGGGGAAGTAAGCTTTTCTTATTTCCGGACGCATGCGCAAACTATAGAAAGTCCTTATGATGTAGAATGTGCATACTTTGTAGATTCCATTTATGAAATAAAGCACATTTTCGAAAAACTCGTGTTTTTTTACGAAATCATGTAAACCTTCTACAAGCTGTGATTTTAAAAAACGGTGGAAGTAAGCTTTTCTTATTTCCGGACGAATGCGCAAACTATAGAAAGTTGTTATGACGTAGAATGTGCATACGTTGTCGATTCCATTGATGAAATAAAACACATTTTCTAAAAACTCGTGTTTTTTAAGAACTCATGTAAACCTTCTAGAAGCTGTGATTTTAAAAAATGGTGGAAGTAAGCTTTTCTTATTTCCAGACGCATGCGCAAACTATAGAAAGTCGTTATGACGTAGAATGTGCATACTTTGTTGTTTCGATTTATGAAATAAAACACATTTTCTAAAAACTCGTGTTTTTTACGAAATCATGTAAACCTTCTAGAAGCTGTGATTTATGAATGTGCATACTTTGTAGATTCCATTTATGAAATAAAACACATTTTCTAAAAACTCGTGTTTTTTACGAAATCATGTAAACCTTCTACAAGCTGTGATTTTAAATAATGGGGGAAGTAAGCTTTTCTTATTTCCGGACGCATGCGCAAACTATAGAAAGTCGTTATGATGTAGAATGTGCATACTTTGTAGATTCCATTTATGAAATAAAGCACATTTTTGAAAAACTCGTGTTTTTTACGAAATCATGTAAACCTTCTAGAAGTTGTGGATTTAAAAAACGGTGGAAGTAAGCTTCTCTTATTTCCGGACGAATGCGCAAACTATAGAAAGTTGTTATGACGTAGAATGTGCATACTTTGTCGATTCCATTTATGAAATAAAGAACATTTTCTAAAAAATCGTGTTTTTTACGAAATCATGTAAAGCTTCTCGAAGCTGTGATTTTAAAAAATGGGGGAAGTAAGCTTTTCTTATTTCCGGACGCATGCGCAAACTATAGAAAGTTGTTATGACGTAGAATGTGCACACTTTGTAGATTCGATTTATGAAATAAAACACATTTTCTAAAAACTCGTGTTTTTTATGAAATCATGTAAACCTTCTAGAAGCTGTGATTTTAAAAAACGGTGGAAGTAAGCTTTCCTTATTTCCGGAGGCATGCGCAAACTATAGAAAGATCTTATGACGTAGAATGTGCATACTTTGTAGATTCCATTTATGAAATAAAGCACATTTTTTAAAAACTCGTGTTTTTTACGAAATCATGTAAACCTTCTAGAAGCTGTGATTTTAAAAAACGGTGGAAGCAAGCTTTTCTTATTTCCGGACGAATGCGCAAACTATAGAAAGTCGTTATGACGTAGAATGTGCATACTTTGTTGATTCCATTTATGAAATAAAAGACATTTTCTAAAAACTCGTGTTTTTTACGAAATCATGTAAACCTTTTAGAAGCTGTGATTTTAAAAAACGGGGGAAGTAAGCTTTTCTTATTTCCAAACTTATGCGTAAACTATAGAAAGTCGTTATGACGTAGAATGTGCATACTTTGTTGATTCCATTTATGAAATAAAACATATTTTCTAAAAACTCGTGTTTTTGAAGAAATCATGTAAACCTTCCAGAAGCTGTGATTTTAAAAAACGGGGGAAGTAAGCTTTTCTTATTTCCGGACGCATGCGCAAACTATAGAAAGTTGTTATGACGTAAAATGTGCATACTTTGTAGATTCCATTTATGAAATAAAACACATTTTCTAAAAACTCGTGTTTTTTACGAAATCATGTAAACCTTCTAGAAGCTGTGATTTTAAAAAACGGTGGAAGTAAGCTTTTCTTATTTCCAAACAAATGCGCAAACTATAGAAAGTCGTTATGACGTAGAATGTGCATACTTTGTTGATTCCATTGATGAAATAAAACACATTTTCTAAAAAATCGTGTTTTTTACGAAATCATGTAAACCTTCTAGAAGCTATGATTTTAAAAAATGGGGGAAGTCAGCTTTTCTTATTTCCAAACTTATGCGCAAACTATAGAATGTCGTTATGACGTAGAATGTGCATACTTTGTTTATTCCATTCATGAAATAAAACATATTTTCTAAAAACTCTTGTTTTTTAACAAATCATGTAAACCTTCTAGAAGCTGTGATTTTAAAAAATGGGGGAAGTAAGCTTTTCTTATTTCCGAACGCATGCGCAAACTATAGAAATTCGTTATGACGTAGAAAGTCCTCATGATGTAGAATGTGCATACTTTGTAGATTCCATTTATGAAATAAAGCACATTTTCTAAAAACTCGTGTTTTTTACGAAATCATGTAAACCTTCTCGAAGCCGTGATTTTAAAAAATGGGGGAGGTAAGTTTTTCTTATTTCCGGACGCATGCGCAAACTATAGAAAGTCATTATGACGAAAAATGTGCATACTTTTTTTATTCCATTTATGAAATAAAAAATATGTTCTAAAAACTCGTGTTTTTTAAGAAATCATGTAAACCTTCTAGAAGCTGTGATTTTAAAAAACAGGGGAAGTAAGCTTTTCTTATTTCCGGACGCATGCGCAAACTATAGAAAGTCGTTATGACGTAGAATGTGCGTACTTTGTTGATTCCATTTATGAAATAAAACACATTTTCTAAAAAATCGTGTTTTTTAGGAAATCATGTAAACCTTCTAGAAGCTGTGATTTTAAAAAACGGTGGAAGTAAGCTTTTCTTATTTCCGGACGCATGCGCAAACTATAGAAAGTCCTCATGACGTAGAATGTGCATACTTTGTATATTCCATTTATGAAATAAAGCACATTTTCTAAAAACTCGTGTTTTTTACGAAATCATGTAAACCTTCTAGAAGCTGTGATTTTAAAAAACGGTGGAGGTAAGCTTTTCTTATTTCCGGACGAATGCGCACACTATAGAAAGTCGTTATGACGTAGAATGTGCATACTTTGTTGATAACATTTATGAAATAAAACACATTTTCTAAAAACTCGTGTTTGTTACGAAATCATGTAAACCTTCTAGAAGCTGTGATTTTAAAAAACGGGGGAAGTAAGCTTTTCTTATTTCCGGACGCATGCGCAAACTATAGAAAGTCGTTATGACGTAGAATGTGTATACTTTGTAGATTCCATTTATGAAATAAAACACATTTTCTAAAAACTCGTGTTTTTTACGAAATCATGTAAACCTTCTAGAAGCTGTGATTTTAAAAAATGGGGGAAGTAAGCTTTTCTTATTTCCGGACGCATGCGCAAACTATAGAAACTCGTTATGACGTAGAATGTGCATACTTTGTAGATTTCATTTATGAAATAAAACACATTTTCTAAAAACTCGTGTTTTTTACGAAATCATGTAAACCTTCTAGAAGCTGTGATTTTAAAAAACGGTGGAAGTAAGCTTTTCTTATTTCCGGACGCGTGCGCAAACTATAGAAAGTCGTTATGACGTAGAATGTGCATACTTTGTTGATTCCATTTATGAAATAAAACACATTTTCTAAATACTCGTGTTTTTTAACAAATCATGTAAACCTTCTAGAAGCTGTGATTTTAAAAAACGGGGGAAGTAAGCTTTTCTTATTTCCAAACGCATGCGCAAACTATAGAAAGTCGTTATGACGTAGAATGTGCATACTTTTTTCATTCAATTTATGAAATAAAACACATTTTCTAAAAACTCGTGTTTTTTACGAAATCATTTAAACCTTCTAGAAGCTGTGACTTTAAAAAACGGGGGAAGTAAGCTTTTCTTATTTCCAAACGCATGCGCAAACTATAGAAAGTCGTTATGACGTAGAATGTGCATACTTTGTTGATTACATTTATGAAATAAAACACGTTTTCTAAAAACTCATGTTTTTTACGAAATCATGTAAACCTTCTAGAAGCTGTGATTTTAAAAAACCGTGGAAGTAAGCTTTTCTTATTTCCGGACGAATGCCCAAACTATAGAAAGTCGTTATGACGTATAATTTGCATACTTTGTTTATTCCATCTATGAAATAAAACACATTTTCTAAAAACTCATGTTTTTTACGAAATCATGTAAACCTTCTAGAAGCTGTGATTTTAAAAAACGGGGGAAGTAAGCTTTTCTTATTTCCGGATGCATGCGCAATCTATAGAAAGTCGTTATGACGTAGAATGTGCATACTTTGTCGACTCCTTTTATGAAATAAAACACATTTTCTGAAAACTCGTGTTTTTTAAGAAATCATGTAAACCTTCTAGAAGCTGTGATTTTAAAAAACGGGGGAAGTAAGGTTTTGTTATTTCCAAATGCATGCGCAAACTATAGAAAGTCGTTATGACGTGGAATGTGCATACTTTGTTGATTCCATTTATGAAATAAAACACATTTTCTCAAAACTCGTGTTTTTTAAGAAATCATGTAAACCTTCTAGAAGTTGTGATTTTAAGAAACGGTGGAAATAAGCTTTTCTTATTTCCCGACGAATGCGCAAACTATAGAAAGTCGTTATGACGTAGAATGTGCATACTTTGTTGATTCCATTTATGAAATAAAAAACATTTTCTAAAAACTCATGTTTTTTACGAAATCATGTAAACCTTCTAGAAGCTGTGATTTTAAAAAACGGTGGAAGTAAGCTTTTCTTATTTCCGGACGGATGCGCAAACTATAGAAATTCGTTATGACGTAGAATGTGCATACTTTGTAGATTCCATTTATGAAGTAAAACACATTTTCTAAAAACTCGTGTTTTTTACGAAATCATGTAAACCTTCTAGAAGCTGTGATTTTAAAAAACGTGGGAAGTAAGCTTTTCTTATTTCCGGACGCATGCGCAAACTATAGAAAGTCGTTATGATGTAGAATGTGCATACTTTGTAGATTCCATTTATGAAATAAAGCACATTTTCGAAAAACTCGTGTTTTTTACGAAATCATGTAAACCTTCTAGAAGCTGTGATTTTAAAAAACGGTGGAAGTAAGCTTTTCTTATTTCCGGACGAATGCGCAAACTATAGAAAGTTGTTATGACGTAGAATGTGCATACTTTGTCGATTCCATTGATGAAATAAAACACATTTTCTAAAAACTCGTGTTTTTTAAGAACTCATGTAAACCTTCTAGAAGCTGTGATTTTAAAAAACGGTGGAAGTAAGTTTTTCTTATTTTCGGACACATGCGCAAACTATAGAAAGTCGTTATGACGTAGAATGTGCATACTTTGTTGTTTCGATTTATGAATGTGATTTTACGAAACAAATCGTGTTTCGATTTATGAATGTGCATACTTTGTAGATTCCATTTATGAAATAAAACACATTTTCTAAAAACTCGTGTTTTTTACGAAATCATGTAAACCTTCTAGAAGCTGTGATTTTAAAAAACGGGGGAAGTAAGCTTTTCTTATTTCCGGATGCATGCGCAAACTATAGAAAGTCCTTATGATGTAGAATGTGCATACTTTGTAGATTCCATTTATGAAATAAAGCACATTTTCGAAAAACTCGTGTTTTTTACGAAATCATGTAAACCTTCTACAAGCTGTGATTTTAAAAAACGGTGGAAGTAAGCTTTTCTTATTTCCGGACGAATGCGCAAACTATAGAAAGTTGTTATGACGTAGAATGTGCATACGTTGTCGATTCCATTGATGAAATAAAACACATTTTCTAAAAACTCGTGTTTTTTAAGAACTCATGTAAACCTTCTAGAAGCTGTGATTTTAAAAAACGGTGGAAGTAAGCTTTTCTTATTTCTAGACGCATGCGCAAACTATAGAAAGTCGTTATGACGTAGAATGTGCATACTTTGTTGTTTCGATTTATGAAATAAAACACATTTTCTAAAAACTCGTGTTTTTTACGAAATCATGTAAACCTTCTAGAAGCTGTGATTTATGAATGTGCATACTTTGTAGATTCCATTTATGAAATAAAACACATTTTCTAAAAACTCGTGTTTTTTACGAAATCATGTAAACCTTCTACAAGCTGTGATTTTAAATAATGGGGGAAGTAAGCTTTTCTTATTTCCGGACGCATGCGCAAACTATAGAAAGTCGTTATGATGTAGAATGTGCATACTTTGTAGATTCCATTTATGAAATAAAGCACATTTTTGAAAAACTCGTGTTTTTTACGAAATCATGTAAACCTTCTAGAAGTTGTGGATTTAAAAAACGGTGGAAGTAAGCTTCTCTTATTTCCGGACGAATGCGCAAACTATAGAAAGTTGTTATGACGTAGAATGTGCATACTTTGTCGATTCCATTGATGAAATAAAACACATTTTCTAAAAACTCGTGTTTTTTAAGAACTCATGTAAACCTTCTAGAACCTGTGATTTTAAAAAACGGTGGAAGTAAGCTTTTCTTATTTCCGGACGCATGCGCAAACTATAGAAAGTCGTTATGACGTAGAATGTGTGTACTTTGTTGATTCCATTTATGAAATAAAACACATTTTCTAAAAAATCGTGTTTTTTACGAAATCATGTAAACCTTCTAGAAGCTGTGATTTTAAAAAACGGTGGAAGTAAGCTTTTCTTATTTCCGGACGAATGCGCAAACTATAGAAATTTGTTATGACGTAGAATGTGCACACTTTGTCGATTCCATTGATGAAATAAAACACATTTTCTAAAAACTCGTGTTTTTTAAGAACTCATGTAAACCTTCTAGAAGCTGTGATTTTAAAAAACGGTGGAAGTAAGCTTTTCTTATTTCCGGACGCATGCGCAAACTATAGAAAGTCGTTATGACGTAGAATGTGCATATTTTGTTGTTTCGATTTTATGAATGTGATTTTCTAAAAACACGTGTTTTTTACGAAATCATGTAAACCTTCTAGAAGCTGTGATTTTAAAAAACGGTGGAAGTAAGCTTTTCTTATTTCCGGACGAATGCGCAAACTATAGAAAGTTGTTATGACGTAGAATGTGCATACTTTGTCGATTCCATTGATGAAATAAAACACATTTTCTAAAAACTCGTGTTTTTTAAGAACTCATGTAAACCTTCTAGAAGCTGTGATTTTAAAAAACGGTGGAAGTAAGCTTTTCTTATATCCGGACGCATGCGCAAACTATAGAAAGTCGTTATGACGTAGAATGTGCATACTTTGTTGTTTCGATTTATGAAATAAAACACATTTTCTAAAAACTCGTGTTTTTTACGAAATCATGTAAACCTTCTAGAAGCTGTGATTTATGAATGTGCATACTTTGTAGATACCATTTATGAAATAAAACACATTTTCTAAAAACTCATGTTTTTTACGAAATCATGTAAACCTTCTAGAAGCTGTGATTTTAAAAAACGGGGGAAGTAAGCATTTCTTATGTCCGGACGCATGCGCAAACTATAGAAAGTCGTTATGATGTAGAATTGGCATACTTTGTAGATTCCATTTATGAAATAAAGCACATTTTAGAAAAACTCGTGTTTTTTACGAAATCATTTAAACCTTCTAGAAGTTGTGGATTTAAAAAACGGTGGAAGTAAGCTTCTCTTATTTCCGGACGAATGCGCAAACTATAGAAAGTTGTTATGACGTAGAATGTGCATACTTTGTCGATTCCATTGATGAAATAAAACACATTTTCTAAAAACTCGTGTTTTTTAAGAACTCATGTAAACCTTCCAGAACCTGTGATTTTAAAAAACGGTGGAAGTAAGATTTTCTTATTTCCGGACGCATGCGCAAACTATAGAAAGTCGTTATGACGTAGAATGTGCATACTTTGTTGTTTCGATTTATGAATGTGATTTTAAAAAACAGTGGAAGTAAGCTTTTCTTATTTCCGGACGAATGCGCAAACTATAGAAAGTTGTTATGACGTAGAATGTGCATACTTTGTCGATTCCATTGATGAAATAAAACACATTTTCTAAAAACTCGTGTTTTTTAAGAACTCATGTAAACCTTCTAGAAGCTGTGATTTTAAAAAACGGAAGAAGTAAGCTTTTCTTATTTCCGGACGCATGCGCAAACTATAGAAAGTCGTTATGACGTAGAATGTGCATACTTTGTTGTTTCGATTTATGAAATAAAACACATTTTCTAAAAACTCGTGTTTTTTAAGAAATCATGTAAACCTTCTAGAAGCTGTGATTTTAAAAAACGGGGGAAGTAAGGTTTTCTTATTTCCAAATGCATGCACAAACTATAGAAAGTCGTTACGACGTGGAATGTGCATACTTTGTTGAATCCATTTATGAAATAAAACAAATTTTCTAAAAACTCGTGTTTTTTAAGAAATCATGTAAACCTTCTAGAAGTTGTGATTTTAAGAAACGGTGGAAGTAAGCTTTTCTTATTTTCGGACGAATGCGCAAACTATAGAAAGTCGTTATGACGTAGAATGTGCATACTTGGTTGATTCCATTTATGAAATAAAACACATTTTCTAAAAACTCATGTTTTTTACGAAATCATGTAAACCTTCTAGAAGCTGTGATTTTAAAAAACGGTGGAAGTAAGCTTTTCTTATTTCCGGACGAATGCGCAAACTATAGAAAGTCGTTATGACGTAGAATGTGCATACTTTGTTGATTCCATTTATGAAATAAAACACATTTTCTAAAAACTCGTGTTTTTTACGAAATCATGTAAACCTTCTAGAAGCTGTGATTTTAAAAAACGGTGGAAGTAAGCTTTTCTTATTTCCGGACGAATGCGCAACCTATAGAAAGTTGTTATGACGTATAATGTGCATACTTTGTCGATTCCATTGATGAAATAAAACACATTTTCTAAAAACTCGTGTTTTTTAAGAACTCATGTAAACCTTCTAGAAGCTGTGATTTTAAAAAACGGTGGAAGTAAGCTTTTCTTATATCCGGACGCATGCGCAAACTATAGAAAGTCGTTATGACGTAGAATGTGCATACTTTGTTGTTTCGATTTATGAAATAAAACACATTTTCTAAAAACTCGTGTTTTTTACGAAATCATGTAAACCTTCTAGAAGCTATGATTTATGAATGTGCATACTTTGTAGATTCCATTTATGAAATAAAACACACTTTCTAAAAACTCGTGTTTTTTACGAAATCATGTAAACCTTCTAGAAGCTGTGATTTTAAAAAACGGGGGAAGTAAGCATTTCTTATGTCCGGACGCATACGCAAACTATAGAAAGTCGTTATGATGTAGAATTGGCATACTTTGTAGATTCCATTTATGAAATAAAGCACATTTTAGAAAAACTCGTGTTTTTTACAAAATCATGTAAACCTTCTAGAAGTTGTGGATTTAAAAAACTGTGGAAGTAAGCTTTTCTTATTTCCGGACGAATGCGCAAACTATAGAAAGTTGTTATGACGTAGAATGTGCATACTTTGTCGATTCCATTGATGAAATAAAACACATTTTCTAAAAACTCGTGTTTTTTACTAAATCATGTAAACCTTCTAGAAGCTGTGATTTTAAAAAACGGTGGAAGTAAGCTTTTCTTATTTCCGGACGAATGTGCAAACTATAGAAAGTTGTTATGACGTAGAATGTGCATACTTTGTCGATTCCATTGATGAAATAAAACACATTTTCTAAAAACTCGTGTTTTTTAAGAACTCATGTAAACCTTCTAGAAGCTGTGATTTTAAAAAACGGTGGAAGTAAGCTTTTCTTATTTCCGGACGCATGCGCAAACTATAGAAAGTCGTTATGACGTAGAATGTGCATACTTTGTTGTTTCGATTTATGAAATAAAACACATTTTCTAAAAACTCGTGTTTTTTACGAAATCATGTAAACCTTCTAGAAGCTTTGATTTATGAATGTGCATACTTTGTAGATTCCATTTATGAAATAAAACACATTTTCTAAAAACTCGTGTTTTTTACGAAATCATGTAAACCTTCTAGAAGCTGTGATTTTAAAAAACGGGGGAAGTAAGCTTTTCTTATTTCCGGACGCATGCGCAAACTATAGAAAGTTGTTATGATGTAGAATGTGCATACTTTGTAGATTCCATTTATGAAATAAAGCACATTTTCGAAAAACTCGTGTTTTTTATGAAATCATGTAAACCTTCTAGAAGCTGTGATTTTAAAAAACGGTGGAAGTAAGCTTTTCTTATTTCCGGACGAATGCGCAAACTATAGAAAGTTGTTATGACGTAGAATGTGCATACTTTGTCGATTCCATTGATGAAATAAAACACATTTTCTAAAAACTCGTGTTTTTTAAGAACTCATGTAAACCTTCTAGAAGCTGTGATTTTAAAAAACGGTGGAAGTAAGCTTTTCTTATTTTCGGACGCATGCGCAAACTATAGAAACAACTCGAATTTCCGGACGCGCAAACTATAGAAAGTTGTTATGACTTAGAATGTGCATACTTTGTCGATTCCATTGATGAAATAAAACACATTTTCTAAAAACTCGTGTTTTTTAAGAACTCATGTAAACCTTCTAGGAGCTGTGATTTTAAAAAACGGGGGAAGTAAGCTTTTCTTATTTCCGGACTCATGCGCAAACTATAGAAAGTCGTTATGATGTAGAATGTGCATACTTTGTAGATTCCATTTATGAAATAAAGCACATTTTCGAAAAACTCGTGTTTTTTACGAAATCATGTAAACCTTCTAGAAGCTGTGATTTTAAAAAACGGTCGAAGTAAGCTTTTCTTATTTCCGGACGAATGCGCAAACTATAGAAAGTTGTTATGACGTAGAATGTGCATACTTTGTCGATTCCATTGATGAAATAAAACACATTTTCTAAAAACTTGTGTTTTTTAAGAACTCATGTAAACCTTCTAGAAGCTGTGATTTTAAAAAACAGTGGAAGTAAGCTTTTCTTATTTCCGGACGCATGCGCAAACTATAGAAACAACTCGAATTTCCGGACGTGCAAACTATAGAAAGTTGTTATGACGTAGATTCCATTTATGAAATAAAGCACATTTTCGAAAAACTCGTGTTTTTTACGAAATCATGTAAACCTTCTAGAAGCTGTGATTTTAAAAAACGGTGGAAGTAAGCTTTTCTTATTTCCGGACGAATGCTCAAACTATAGAAATTTGTTATGACGTAGAATGTGCATACTTTGTCGATTCCATTGATGAAATAAAACACATTTTTTAAAAACTCATGTTTTTTAAGAACTCATGTAAACCTTCTAGAAGCTGTGATTTTAAAAAACGGTGGAAGTAAGCTTTTCTTATTTCCGGACGCATGCGCAAACTATAGAAAGTCGTTATGACGTCGAATGTGCATACTTTGTTGTTTCGATTTATGAATTTGATTTTACGAAACAACTCGTGTTTCGATTTATGAATGTGCATACTTTGTAGATTCCATTTATGAAATAAAACACATTTTCTAAAAACTCGTGTTTTTTACGAAATCATGTAAACCTTCTAGAAGCGGTGATTTTAAAAAACGGGGGAAGTAAGCTTTTCTTATTTCCGGACGCATGCGCAAACAATAGAAAGTCCTTATGATGTAGAATGTGCATACTTTGTAGATTCCATTTATGCAATAAAGCACATTTTTGAAAAACTCGTGTTTTTTACGAAATCATGTAAGCCTTCTAGAAGCTGTGATTTTAAAAAACGGTGGAAGTAAGCTTTTCTTATTTCCGGACGAATGCGCAAACTATAGAAAGTTGTTATGACGTAGAATGTGCATACTTTGTCGATTCCATTGATGAAATAAAACACATTTTCTAAAAACTCGTGTTTTTTAAGAACTCATGTAAACCTTCTAGAAGCTGTGATTTTAAAAAATGGTGGAAGTAAGCTTTTCTTATTTCCGGACACATGCGCAAACTATAGAAAGTTGTTATGACGTAGAATGTGCATACTTTGTTGTTTCGATTTTATGAATATGATTTTCTAAAAACTCGTGTTTTTTACGAAATCATGTAAACCTTCTAGAAGCTGTGATTTTAAAAAACGGTGGAAGTAAGCTTTTCTTATTTCCGGACGAATGCGCAAACTATAGAAAGTTGTTATGACGTAGAATGTGCATACTTTGTCGATTCCATTGATGAAATAAAACACATTTTCTAAAAACTTGTGTTTTTTAGGAACTCATGTAAACCTTCTAGAAGCTGTGATTTTAAAAAACGGTGGAAGTAAGCTTTTCTTATTTCCGGACGCATGCGCAAACTATAGAAAGTCGTTATGACGTAGAATGTGCATACTTTGTTGTTTCGATTTATGAAATAAAACACATTTTCTAAAAACTCGTGTTTTTTACGAAATCATGTAAACCTTCTAGAAGCTGTGATTTATGAATGTGCATACTTTGTAGATTCCATTTATGAAATAAAACACATTTTCTAAAAACTCGTGTTTTTTACGAAATCATGTACACCTTCTAGAAGCTGTGATTTTAAAAAACGGGGGAAGTAAGCTTTTCTTATTTCCGGACGCATGCGCAAACTATAGAAAGTCGTTATGATGTAGAATGTGCATACTTTGTAGATTCCATTTATGAAATAAAGCACATTTTCGAAAAACTCGTGTTTTTTACGAAATCATGTAAACCTTCTAGAAGCTGTGATTTTAAAAAACGGTGGAAGTAAGCTTTTCTTATTTCCGGACGAATGCGCAAACTATAGAAAGTTGTTTTGACGTAGAATGTGCATACTTTGTGGATTCCATTGATGAAATAAAACACATTTTCTAAAAACTCGTGTTTTTTAAGAACTCATGTAAACCTTCTAGAAGCTGTGATTTTAAAAAACGGTGGAAGTAAGCTTTTCTTATTTTCGGACGCATGCGCAAACTATAGAAACAACTCGAATTTCCGGACGCGCAAACTATAGAAAGTTGTTATGACGTAGAATGTGCATACTTTGTCGATTCCATTGATGAAATAAAACACATTTTCTAAAAACTCGTGTTTTTTAAGAACTCATGTAAACCTTCTAGGAGCTGTGATTTTAAAAAACGGGGGAAGTAAGCTTTTCTTATTTCCGGACTCATGCGCAAACTATAGAAAGTCGTTATGATGTAGAATGTGCATACTTTGTATATTCCATTTATGAAATAAAGCACATTTTCGAAAAACTCGTGTTTTTTACGAAATCATGTAAACCTTCTAGAAGCTGTGATTTTAAAAAACGGTGGAAGTAAGCTTTTCTTATTTCCGGACGAATGCGCAAACTATAGAAAGTTGTTATGACGTAGAATGTGCATACTTTGTCGATTCCATTGATGAAATAAAACACATTTTCTAAAAACTCATGTTTTTTAAGAACTCATGTAAACCTTCTAGAAGCTGTGATTTTAAAAAACGGTGGAAGTAAGCTTTTCTTATTTCCGGACGCATGCGCAAACTATAGAAAGTCGTTATGACGTCGAATGTGCATACTTTGTTGTTTCGATTTATGAATTTGATTTTACGAAACAACTCGTGTTTCGATTTATGAATGTGCATACTTTGTAGATTCCATTTATGAAATAAAACACATTTTCTAAAAACTCGTGTTTTTTACGAAATCATGTAAACCTTCTAGAAGCGGTGATTTTAAAAAACGGGGGAAGTAAGCTTTTCTTATTTCCGGACGCATGCGCAAACAATAGAAAGTCCTTATGATGTAGAATGTGCATACTTTGTAGATTCCATTTATGAAATAAAGCACATTTTTGAAAAACTCGTGTTTTTTACGAAATCATGTAAACCTTCTAGAAGCTGTGATTTTAAAAAACGGTGGAAGTAAGCTTTTCTTATTTCCGGACGAATGCGCAAACTATAGAAAGTTGTTATGACGTAGAATGTGCATACTTTGTCGATTCCATTGATGAAATAAAACACATTTTCTAAAAACTCGTGTTTTTTAAGAACTCATGTAAACCTTCTAGAAGCTGTGATTTTAAAAAATGGTGGAAGTAAGCTTTTCTTATTTCCGGACACATGCGCAAACTATAGAAAGTTGTTATGACGTAGAATGTGCATACTTTGTTGTTTCGATTTTATGAATGTGATTTTCTAAAAACTCGTGTTTTTTACGAAATCATGTAAACCTTCTAGAAGCTGTGATTTTAAAAAACGGTGGAAGTAAGCTTTTCTTATTTCCGGACGAATGCGCAAACTATAGAAAGTTGTTATGACGTAGAATGTGCATACTTTGTCGATTCCATTGATGAAATAAAACACATTTTCTAAAAACTCGTGTTTTTTAGGAACTCATGTAAACCTTCTAGAAGCTGTGATTTTAAAAAACGGTGGAAGTAAGCTTTTCTTATTTCCGGACGCATGCGCAAACTATAGAAAGTCGTTATGACGTAGAATGTGCATACTTTGTTGTTTCGATTTATGAAATAAAACACATTTTCTAAAAACTCGTGTTTTTTACGAAATCATGTAAACCTTCTAGAAGCTGTGATTTATGAATGTGCATACTTTGTAGATTCCATTTATGAAATAAAACACATTTTCTAAAAACTCGTGTTTTTTACGAAATCATGTACACCTTCTAGAAGCTGTGATTTTAAAAAACGGGGGAAGTAAGGTTTTCTTATTTCCGGACGCATGCGCAAACTATAGAAAGTCGTTATGATGTAGAATGTGCATACTTTGTAGATTCCATTTATGAAATAAAGCACATTTTCGAAAAACTCGTGTTTTTTACGAAATCATGTAAACCTTCTAGAAGCTGTGATTTTAAAAAACGGTGGAAGTAAGCTTTTCTTATTTCCGGACGAATGCGCAAACTATAGAAAGTTGTTATGACGTAGAATGTGCATACTTTGTCGATTCCATTGATGAAATAAAACACATTTTCTAAAAACTCGTGTTTTTTAAGAACTCATGTAAACCTTCTAGAAGCTGTGATTTTAAAAAACGGTGGAAGTAAGCTTTTCTTATTTTCGGACGCATGCGCAAACTATAGAAACAACTCGAATTTCCGGACGCGCAAACTATAGAAAGTTGTTATGACGTAGAATGTGCATACTTTGTCGATTCCATTGATGAAATAAAACACATTTTCTAAAAACTCGTGTTTTTTAAGAACTCATGTAAACCTTCTAGGAGCTGTGATTTTAAAAAACGGGGGAAGTAAGCTTTTCTTATTTCCGGACTCATGCGCAAACTATAGAAAGTCGTTATGATGTAGAATGTGCATACTTTGTAGATTCCATTTATGAAATAAAGCACATTTTCGAAAAACTCGTGTTTTTTACGAAATCATGTAAACCTTCTAGAAGCTGTGATTTTAAAAAACGGTGGAAGTAAGCTTTTCTTATTTCCGGACGAATGCGCAAACTATAGAAAGTTGTTATGACGTAGAATGTGCATACTTTGTCGATTCCATTGATGAAATAAAACACATTTTCTAAAAAATCGTGTTTTTTAAGAACTCATGTAAACCTTCTAGAAGCTGTGATTTTAAAAAACAGTGGAAGTAAGCTTTTCTTATTTCCGGACGCATGCGCAAACTATAGAAACAACTCGAATTTCCAGACGTGCAAACTATAGAAAGTTGTTATGACGTAGATTCCATTTATGAAATAAAGCACATTTTCGAAAAACTCGTGTGTTTTACGAAATCATGTAAACCTTCTAGAAGCTGTGATTTTAAAAAACGGTGGAAGTAAGCTTTTCTTATTTCCGGACGAATGCGCAAACTATAGAAAGTTGTTATGACGTAGAATGTGCATACTTTGTCGATTCCATTGATGAAATAAAACACATTTTCTAAAAACTCATGTTTTTTATGAACTCATGTAAACCTTCTAGAAGCTGTGATTTTAAAAAACGGTGGAAGTAAGCTTATCTTATTTCCGGACGCATGCGCAAACTATAGAAAGTCGTTATGACGTCGAATGTGCATACTTTGTTGTTTCGTTTTATGAATTTGATTTTACGAAACAACTCGTGTTTCGATTTATGAATGTGCATACTTTGTAGATTCCATTTATGAAATAAAACACATTTTTTAAAAACTCGTGTTTTTTACGAAATCATGTAAACCTTCTAGAAGCGGTGATTTTAAAAAACGGGGGAAGTAAGCTTTTCTTATTTCCGGACGCATGCGCAAACAATAGAAAGTCCTTATGATGTAGAATGTGCATACTTTGTAGATTCCATTTATGAAATAAAGCACATTTTTGAAAAACTCGTGTTTTTTACGAAATCATGTAAACCTTCTAGAAGCTGTGATTTTAAAAAACGGTGGAAGTAAGCTTTTCTTATTTCCGGACGAATGCGCAAACTATAGAAAGTTGTTATGACGTAGAATGTGCATACTTTGTCGATTCCATTGATGAAATAAAACACATTTTCTAAAAACTCGTGTTTTTTAAGAACTCATGTAAACCTTCTAGAAGCTGTGATTTTAAAAAATGGTGGAAGTAAGCTTTTCTTATTTCCGGACACATGCGCAAACTATAGAAAGTTGTTATGACGTAGAATGTGCATACTTTGTTGTTTCGATTTTATGAATGTGATTTTCTAAAAACTCGTGTTTTTTACGAAATCATGTAAACCTTCTAGAAGCTGTGATTTTAAAAAACGGTGGAAGTAAGCTTTTCTTATTTCCGGACGAATGCGCAAACTATAGAAAGTTGTTATGACGTAGAATGTGCATACTTTGTCGATTCCATTGATGAAATAAAACACATTTTCTAAAAACTCGTGTTTTTTAGGAACTCATGTAAACCTTCTAGAAGCTGTGATTTTAAAAAACGGTGGAAGTAAGCTTTTCTTATTTCCGGACGCATGCGCAAACTATATAAAGTCGTTATGACGTAGAATGTGCATACTTTGTTGTTTCGATTTATGAAATAAAACACATTTTCTAAAAACTCGTGTTTTTTACGAAATCATGTAAACCTTCTAGAAGCTGTGATTTATGAATGTGCATACTTTGTAGATTCCATTTATGAAATAAAACACATTTTCTAAAAACTCGTGTTTTTTACGAAATCATGTAAACCTTCTAGAAGCTGTGATTTTAAAAAACGGGGGAAGTATGCTTATCTTATTTCCGGACGCATGCGCAAACTATAGAAAGTCGTTATGATGTAGAATGTGCATACTTTGTAGATTCCATTTATGAAATAAAGCACATTTTCGAAAAACTCGTGTTTTTTACGAAATCATGTAAACCTTCTAGAAGCTGTGATTTTAAAAAACGGTGGAAGTAAGCTTCTCTTATTTCCGGACGAATGCGCAAACTATAGAAAGTTGTTATGACATAGAATGTGCATACTTTGTCGATTCCATTGACGAAATAAAACACATTTTCTAAAAACTCGTGTTTTTTAAGAACTCATGTAAACCTTCTTGAAGCTGTGATTTTAAAAAACGGTGGAAGTAAGCTTTTCTTATTTCCGGACGCATGCGCAAACTATAGAAAGTCGTTATGACGTAGAATGTGCATACTTTGTTGTTTCGATTTATGAATGTGATTTTAAAAAACGGTGGAAGTAAGCTTTTGTTATTTCCGGATGAATGCGCAAACTATAGAAAGTTGTTATGACGTAGAATGTGCATACTTTGTCGATTCCATTGATGAAATAAAACACATTTTCTAAAAACTCGTGTTTTTTAAGAACTCATGTAAACCTTCTAGAAGCTGTGATTTTAAAAAACGGTGGAAGTAAGCTTTTCTTATTTCCGGACGCATGCGCAAACTATAGAAAGTCGTTATGACGTAGAATGTGCATACTTTGTTGTTTCGATTTATGAAATAAAACACATTTTCTAAAAACTCGTGTTTTTTAAGAAATCATGTAAACCTTCTAGAAGCTGTGATTTTAAAAAACTGGGGAAGTAAGGTTTTCTTATTTCCAAATGCATGCGCAAACTATAGAAATTCGTTACGACTTGGAATGTGCATACTTTGTTGATTCCATTTATGAAATAAAACACATTTTCTAAAAACTCGTGTTTTTTAAGAAATCATGTAAACCTTCTAGAAGTTGTGATTTTAAGAAACGGTGGAAGTAAGCTTTTCTTATTTTCGGACGAATGCGCAAACTATAGAAAGTCGTTATGACGTAGAATGTGCGTACTTTGTTGATTCCATTTATGAAATAAAACACATTTTCTAAAAACTCATGTTTTTTACAAAATCATGTAAACCTTCTAGAAGCTGTGATTTTAAAAAACGGTGGAAGTAAGCTTTTCTTATTTCCGGACGAATGCGCAAACTATAGAAAGTCGTTATGACGTAGAATGTGCATACTTTGTTGATTCCATTTATGAAATAAAACACATTTTCTAAAAACTCGTGTTTTTTACGAAATCATGTAAACCTTCTAGAAGCTGTGATTTTAAAAAACGGTGGAAGTAAGCTTTTCTTATTTCCGGACGGATGCGCAAACTATAGAAATTCGTTATGATGTAGAATGTGCATACTTTGTAGATTCCATTTATGAAATAAAACACATTTTCTAAAAACTCGTGTTTTTTACAAAATCATGTAAACCTTCTAGAAGCTGTGATTTTAAAAAACGGGGGAAGTAAGCTTTTCTTATTTCCAAATGCATGCGCAAACTATAGAAAGTCGTTACGACGTGGAATGTGCATACTTTGTTGATTCCATTTATGAAATAAAACACATTTTCTAAAAACTCGTGTTTTTTAAGAAATCATGTAAACCTTCTAGAAGTTGTGATTTTAAGAAACGGTGGAAGTAAGCTTTTCTTATTTTCGGACGAATGCGCAAACTATAGAAAGTCGTTATGACATAGAATGTGCATACTTTGTTGATTCCATTTATGAAATAAAACACATTTTCTAAAAACTCATGTTTTTTACAAAATCATGTAAACCTTCTAGAAGCTGTGATTTTAAAAAACGGTGGAAGTAAGCTTTTCTTATTTCCGGACGAATGCGCAAACTATAGAAAGTCGTTATGACGTAGAATGTGCATACTTTGTTGATTCCATTTATGAAATAAAACACATTTTCTAAAAACTCGTGTTTTTTACGAAATCATGTAAACCTTCTAGAAGTTGTGATTTTAAGAAACGGTGGAAGTAAGCTTTTCTTATTTCCGGACACATGCGCAAACTATAGAAAGTTGTTATGATGTAGAATGTGCATACTTTGTAGATTCCATTTATGAAATAAAGCACATTTTTCAAAAATTCGTGTTTTTTACGAAATCATGTAAACCTTCTAGAAGCTGTGATTTTAAAAAACGGTGGAAGTAAGCTTTTCTTATTTCCGGACGAATGCGCAAACTATAGAAAGTTGTTATGACGTAGAATGTGCATACTTTGTCGATTCCATTTATGAAATAAAACACATTTTCTAAAAAATCGTGTTTTTTAGGAAATCATGTAAACCTTCTAGAAGCTATGATTTTAAAAAACGGTGGAAGTAAGCTTTTCTTATTTCCGGACGCATGCGCAAACTATAGAAAGTCCTCATGACGTAGAATGTGCATACTTTGTAGATTCCATTTATGAAATAAAGCACATTTTCGAAAAACTCGTGTTTTTTACGAAATCATGTAAACCTTCTAGAAGCTGTGATTTTAAAAAACGGTGGAAGTAAGCTTTTCTTATTTCCGGACGAATGCGCAAACTATAGAAAGTTGTTATGACGTAGATGGTGCATACTTTGTAGATTTGATTTATGAAATAAAACACATTTTCTAAAAACTCGTGTTTTTTACGAAATCATGTAAACCTTCTAGAAGCTGTGATTTTAAAAAACGGTGGAAGTAAGCTTTTCTTATTTACGGACGAATGCGCAAACTATAGAGAGTCGTTATGACATAGAATGTGCATACTTTGTTGATTCCATTTATGAAATAAAACACATTTTCTAAAAACTCTCGTTTTTTACGAAATCATGTAAACCTTCTAGAAGCTGTGATTTTAAAAAACGGGGGAAGTAAGCTTTTCTTATTTCCAAACGCATGCGCAAACTATAGAAAGTGTTTATGACGTAGAATGTGCATACTTTGTTGATTCCATTTACGAAATAAAACACATTTTCTAAAAACTCGTGTTTTTTAAGAAATCAAGTAAAGCTTCTAGAAGCTGTGATTTTAAAAAACGGGGGAAGTAAGCTTTTCTTATTTCCGGATGCATGCGCAAACTATAGAAAGTTGTTATGACGTAGAATGTGCATACTTTGTAGATTCCATTTATGAAATAAAACACATTTTCTAAAAACTCGTGTTTTTTACGAAATCATGTAAACCTTCTAGAATCTGTGATTTTAAAAAACGGGGGAAGTAAGCTTTTCTTATTTCCGGATGCATGCGCTAACTATAGAAAGTCGTTATGACATAGAATGTGCATACTTTGTAGATTCCATTTATGAAATAAAACACATTTTCTAAAAACTCGTGTTTTTTACGAAATCATGTAAACCTTCTAGAAGCTGTGATTTTAAAAAACGGGGGAAGTAAGCTTTTCTTATTTCCGGACGCATGCGCAAACTATAGAAACTCGTTATGACGTAGAATGTGCATACTTTGTAGATTTCATTTATGAAATAAAACACATTTTCTAAAAACTCGTGTTTTTTACGAAATCATATAAACCTTCTAGAAGTTGTGATTTTAAAAAATGGTGGAAGTAAGCTTTTCTTATTTCCGGACGAATGCGCAAACTATAGAAAGTCGTTATGACGTAGAATGTGCATACTTTGTTGATTCCATTTATGAAATAAAACACATTTTCTAAAAACTCGTGTTTTTTACGAAATCATGTAAACCTTCTAGAAGCTGTGATTTTAAAAAACGGGGGAAGTAAGATTTTCTTATTTCCGGACGCATGCGCAAACTATAGAAACTCGTTATGACGTAGAATGTGCATACTTTGTAGATTTCATTTATGAAATAAAACACATTTTCTAAAAACTCGTGTTTTTTACAAAATCATGTAAACCTTCTAGAAGTTGTGATTTTAAAAAACGGTGGAAGTAAGCTTTTCTTATTTCCGGATGCATGCGCAAACTATAGAAAGTTGTTATAACGTAGAATGTGCATACTTTCTTGATTCCATTTATGAAATAAAACACATTTTCTAAATACTCGTGTTTTTTAAATAATCATATAAACCTTCTAGAAGCTGTAATTTTTAAAAACGGGGGAAGTAAGCTTTTCTTATTTCCAAACACATGCGCAAACTATAGAAATTCGTTATGACATAGAATGTGCATACTTTGTTGATTCCATTTATGAAAAAAAACACATTTTCTAAAAAATCGTGTTTTTTAAGAAATCATGTAAACCTTCTAGAAGCTGTGATTTTAAAAAACGGGGGAAGTAAGCTTTTCTTATTTCCAAACGCATGCGCAAACTATAGAAAGTCGTTATGACGTAGAATGTGCATACTTTGTTGATTCCATTTATGAAATAAAACACATTTTCTAAAAACTCATGTTTTTTACGAAATCATGTAAACCTTCTAGAAGCTGCGATTTTAAAAAACGGTGGAAGTAAGCTTTTCTTATTTCCGGACGAATGCGCAAACTATAGAAAGTCGTTATGACGTAGAATTTGCATACTTTGTTTATTCCATCTATGAAATAAAACACATTTTCTAAAAACTCGTGTTTTTTACGAAATCATGTAAACCTTCTAGAAGCTGTGATTTTAAAAAACGGGGGAAGTAAGGTTTTCTTATTTCCGGATGCATGCGCAATCTATAGAAAGTCGTTATGACGTAGAATGTGCATACTTTGTCGACTCCTTTTGTGAAATAAAACACATTTTCTAACAACTCGTGTTTTTTAAGAAATCATGTAAACCTTCTAGAAGCTGTGATTTTAAAAAACGGGGGAAGTAAGGTTTTCTTATTTCCAAATGCATGCGCAAACTATAGAAAGTCGTTATGACGTGGAATGTGCATACTTTGTTGATTCCATTGATGAAATAAAACACATTTTCTAAAAACTCGTGTTTTTTAAGAAATCATGTAAACCTTCTAGAAGTTGTGATTTTAAGAAAGAGTGGAAGTAAGCTTTTCTTATTTCCGGAGGAATGCGCAAACTATAGAAAGTCGTTATGACGTAGAATGTGCATACTTTGTTGATTCCATTTATGGAATAAAACACATTTTCTAAAAACTGGTGTTTTTTACGAAATCATGTAAACCTTCTAGAAGCTGTGATTTTAAAAAACGGGGGAAGTAAGCTTTTCTTATTTCCGGACGCATGCGCAAACTATAGAAACTCGTTATGACGTAGAATGTGCATACTTTGTAGATTTCATTTATGAAATAAAACACATTTTCTAAAAACTCGTGTTTTTTACAAAATCATGTAAACCTTCAAGAAGTTGTGATTTTAAAAAACGGTGGAAGTAAGCTTTTCTTATTTCCGGACGCATGCGCAAACTATAGAAAGTCGTTATGACGTAGAATGTGCATACTTTGTTGATTCCATTTATGAAATAAAACACATTTTATAAATACTCGTGTTTTTTAACAAATCATATAAACCTTCTAGAAGCTGTAATTTTTAAAAACGGGGGAAGTAAGCTTTTCTTATTTCCAAACACATGCGCAAACTATAGAAATTCGTTATGACATAGAATGTGCATACTTTGTTGATTCCATTTATGAAATAAAACACATTTTCTAAAAACTCGTGTTTTTTAAGAAATCATGTAAACCTTCTAGAAGCTGTGATTTTAAAAAACGGGGGAAGTAAGCTTTTCTTATTTCCAAACGCATGCGCAAACTATAGAAAGTCGTTATGACGTAGAATGTGCATAGTTTGTAGATTCCATTTATGAAATAAAACACATTTTCTAAAAACTCGTGTTTTTTACGAAATCATGTAAACCTTCTAGAAGCTGTGATTTTAAAAAACGGGGGAAGTAAGCTTTTCTTATTTCCGGACGCATGCGCAAACAATAGAAAGTCGTTATGATGTAGAATGTGCATACTTTGTAGATTCCATTTATGAAATAAAGCACATTTTCGAAAAACTCGTGTTTTTTACGAAATCATGTAAACCTTCTAGAAGCTGTGATTTTAAAAAACGGTGGAAGTAAGCTTTTCTTATTTCTGGACGAATGCGCAAACTATAGAAATTTGTTATGACGTAGAATGTGCATACTTTGTCGATTCCATTGATGAAATAAAACACATTTTCTAAAAACTCGTGTTTTTTAAGAACTCATGTAAACCTTCTAGAAGCTGTGATTTTAGAAAACGGTGGAAGTAAGCTTTTCTGATTTCCGGACGCATGCGCAAACTATAGAAAGTCCTTATGACGTAGAATGTGCATACTTTGTTGTTTCGATTTATGAAATAAAACACATTTTCTAAAAACTCGTGTTTTTTACGAAATCATGTAAACCTTCTAGAAGCTGTGATTTAAAAAAACGGTGGAAGTAAGCTTTTCTTATTTCCAAACGCATGCGCAAACTATAGAAAGTTGTTATGACGTAGAATGTGCATACTTTGTTGATTCCATTTATGAAATAAAACACATTTTCTAAAAACTCGTGTTTTTTAAGAAATCATGTAAACCTTCTAGAAGCTGTGATTTTAAAAAACGGGGGAAGTAAGCTTTTCTTATTTCCAAATGCATGCGCAAACTATAGAAAGTCGTTATGACGTAGAATGTGCATACTTTTTTGATTCCATTTATGAAATAAAACACATTTTCTAAAAACTCATGTTTTTTAAGATATCATGTAAACCTTCTAGAAGCTGTGATTTTAAAAAACGGGGGAAGTAAGCTTTTCTTATTTCCAAACACATACGCAAACTATAGAAAGTCATTATGACGTAGAATGTGCATACTTTGTTGATTCCATTTATGAAATAAAACACATTTTCTAAAAACTCGTGTTTTTTAAGAAATCATGTAAACCTTCTAGGAGCTGTGATTTTAAAAAACGGGGGAAGTAAGGTTTTCTTATTTCCGGACGCATGTGCAAACTATAGAAAGTCGTTATGATGTAGAATGTGCATACTTTGTAGATTCCATTTATGAAATAAAACACATTTTCTAAAAACCCGTGTTTTTTACGAAATCATGTAAACCTTCTAGAAGCTGTGATTTAGAAAAACGGTGGAAGTAAGCTTTTCGTATTTCCGGACGCATGCGCAAACTACAGAAAGTCATTATGACGTAGAATGTGCATACTTTGTTGATTCCATTTATGAAATAAAACACATTTTCTACAAACTCGTGTTTTTTACGAAATCAAGTAAACCTTCTAGAAGCTGTGATTTCAAAAAACGGTGGAAGTAAGCTTTTCTTATTTCCGGACGCATGCGCAAGCTATAGAAAGTCGTTATGACGTAGAATGTGCATACTTTGTAGATTCCATTTATGAAATAAAACACATTTTCTAAAAACTCGTGTTTCTTAAGAAATCATGTAAACCTTCTAGAAGCCGTGATTTTAAAAAACGGGGCAAGTAAGCTTTTCTTATTTCCAAACGCATGCGCAAACTATAGAAAGTCGTTATGATGTAGAATATGTGTACTTTTTTTATTCCATTTATGAAATAAAACACATTTTCTAAAAAATCGTGTTTTTTAGGAAATCATGTAAACCTTCTAGACGCTGTGATTTTAAAAAACGGTGGAAGTAAGCTTTTCTTATTTCCGGATGGATGCGAAAACTATAGAAAGTCCTCATGATGTAGAATGTGCATACTTTGTAGATTCCATTTTTGAAATAAAGCACATTTTCTAAAAACTCGTGTTGTTTACGAAATCATGTAAACCTTCTCGAAGCTGTGATTTTAAAAAATGGGGGAAGTAAGCTTTTCTTATTTCCGGACGCATGCGCAAACTATAGAAAGTTGTTATGACGTAGAATGTGCATACTTTGTTGATTACATTTATGAAATAAAACACATTTTCTAAAAACTCATGTTTTTTACGAAATCATGTAAACCTTCTAGAAGCTGTGATTTTAAAAAACCGTGGAAGTAAGCTTTTCTTATTTCCGGACGAATGCCCAAACTATAGAAAGTCGTTATGACGTAGAATTTGCATACTTTGTTTATTCCATCAATGAAATAAAACACATTTTCTAAAAACTCGTGTTTTTTACGAAATCATGTAAACCTTCTAGACGCTGTGATTTTAAAAAACGGGGGAAGTAAGCTTTTCTTATTTCCGGATGCATGCGCAATCTATAGAAAGTCGTTATGACGTAGAATGTGCATACTTTGTCGACTCCTTTTATGAAATAAAACACATTTTCGGAAAACTCGTGTTTTTTAAGAAATCATGTAAACCTTCTAGAAGCTGTGATTTTAAAAAACGGGGGAAGTAAGGTTTTGTTATTTCCAAATGCATGCGCAAACTATAGAAAGTCGTTATGACGTGGAATGTGCATACTTTGTTGATTCGATTTATGAAATAAAACACATTTTCTAAAAACTCGTGTTTTTTAAGAAATCATGTAAACCTTCTAGAAGTTGTGATTTTAAGAAATGGTGGAAATAAGCTTTTCTTATTTCCCGACGAATGCGCAAACTATAGAAAGTCGTTATGACGTAGAATGTGCATACTTTGTTGATTCCATTTATGAAATAAAACACATTTTCTAAAAACTCATGTTTTTTACGAAATCATGTAAACCTTCTAGAAGCTGTGATTTTAAAAAACGGTGGAAGTAAGCTTTTCTTATTTCCGGACGAATGCGCAAACTATAGAAAGTCGTTATGACGTAGAATGTGCATACTTTGTTGATTCCATTTATGAAATAAAACACATTTTCTAAAAACTCGTGTTTTTTACGAAATCATGTAAACCTTCTAGAAGCTGTGATTTTAAAAAACGGTGGAAGTAAGCTTTTCTTATTTCCGGACGGATGCGCAAACTATAGAAATTCGTTATGACGTAGAATGTGCATACTTTGTAGATTACATTTATGAAGTAAAACACATTTTCTAAAAACTCGTGTTTTTTACGAAATCATGTAAACCTTCTAGAAGCTGTGATTTTAAAAAACGTGGGAAGTAAGCTTTTCTTATTTCCGGACGCATGCGCAAACTATAGAAAGTCGTTATGATGTAGAATGTGCATACTTTGTAGATTCCATTTATGAAATAAAGCACATTTTCGAAAAACTCATGTTTTTTATGAAATCATGTAAACCTTCTAGAAGCTGTGATTTTAAAAAACGGTGGAAGTAAGCTTTTCTTATTTCCGGACGAATGCGCAAACTATAGAAAGTTGTTATGACGTAGAATGTGCATACTTTGTCGATTCCATTGTTGAAATAAAACACATTTTCTAAAAACTCGTGTTTTTTAAGAACTCATGTAAACCTTCTAGAAGCTGTGATTTTAAAAAACGGTGGAAGTAAGCTTTTCTTATTTCCGGACGCATGCGCAAACTATAGAAACAACTCGAATTTCCGGACGCGCAAACTATAGAAAACTGTTATGACGTAGAATGTGCATACTTTTTCGATTATATTGATGAAATAAAACACATTTTCTAAAAACTCGTGTTTTTTAAGAACTCATGTAAACCTTCTAGAAGCTGTGATTTTAAAAAACGGGGGAAGTAAGCTTTTCTTATTTCCGGACTCATGCGCAAACTATAGAAAGTCGTTATGATGTAGAATGTGCATACTTTGTAGATTCCATTTATGAAATAAAGCACATTTTCGAAAAACTCGTGTTTTTTACGAAATCATGTAAACCTTCTAGAAGCTGTGATTTTAAAAAACGGTGGAAGTAAGCTTTTCTTATTTCCGGACGAATGCGCAAACTATAGAAAGTTGTTATGACGTAGAATGTGCATACTTTGTCGATTCCATTGATGAAATAAAACCCTTTTCTAAAAACTCGTGTTTTTTAAGAACTCATGTAAACCTTCTAGAAGCTGTGATTTTAAAAAACAGTGGAAGTAAGCTTTTCTTATTTCCGGACGCATGCGCAAACTATAGAAACAACTTGAATTTCCGGACATGCAAACTATAGAAAGTTGTTATGACGTAGATTCCATTTATGAAATAAAGCACATTTTCGAAAAACTCGTGTTTTTTACGAAATCATGTAAACCTTCTAGAAGCTGTGATTTTAAAAAACGGTGGAAGTAAGCTTTTCTTATTTCCGGACGAATGCGCAAACTATAGAAAGTTGTTATGACGTAGAATGTGCATACTTTGTCGATTCCATTGATGAAATAAAACACATTTTCTAAAAACTCGTGTTTTTTAAGAACTGATGTAAACCTTCTAGAAGCTGTGATTTTAAAAAACGGTGGAAGTAAGCTTTTCTTATTTCCGGACGCATGCGCAAACTATAGAAAGTCGTTATGACGTCGAATGTGCATACTTTGTTGTTTCGATTTATGAATGTGATTTTACGAAACAACTCGTGTTTCGATTTATGAATGTGCATACTTTGTAGATTCCATTTATGAATTAAACACATTTTCTAAAAACTCGTGTTTTTTACGAAATCATGTAAACCTTCTAGAAGCTGTGATTTTAAAAAACGGGGGAAGTAAGCTTTTCTTATTTCCGGGCGCATGCGCAAACAATAGAAAGTCCTTATGATGTAGAATGTGCATACTTTGTAGATTCCATTTATGAAATAAAACACATTTTCTAAAAACTCGTGTTTTTTACGAAATCATGTAAACCTTCTACAAGCTGTGATTTTAAAAAACGGTGGAAGTAAGATTTTCTTATTTCTGGACGAATTCGCAAACTATAGAAAGTCGTTATGACGTAGAATGTGCATACTTTGTTGATTCCATTTATGAAATAAAACACGTTTTCTAAAAACTTGTGTGTTTTAAGAAATCATGTAAACCTTCTAGAAGCTGTTATTTTAAAAAACGGTGGAAGTAAGCTTTTCTTATTTCCGGATGCCTGCGCAATATAAAGAAAGTCGTTATGATGTAGAATGTGCATAGTTTGTTGATTCCATTTATGAAATAAAACACATTTTCTAAAAACTCGTGTTTTTTAAGAAATCATGTAAACCTTCCAGAAGCTGTGATTTAAAAAAACGGGGGAAGTAAGCTTTTCTTATTTTCGGACGCATGCGCAAACTATAGAAAGTCGTTATGACGTAGAATGTGCATACTTTGTTGATTCCATTTATGAAATAAAACACATTTTCTAAAAACTCATGTTTTTTCAGAAATCATGTAAACCCTCTAGAGGCTGTGATTTTAAAAAACGGGGGAAGTAAGCTTTTCTTATTTCCGGACGCATGCGCAAACTATAGAAAGTCGTTATGACGTAGAATGTGCATACTTTGTTGATTCCATTTATTAAATAAAACACATTTTCTAAATACTCGTGTTTTTTACGAAGTCATGTAAACCTTCTAGAAGCTGTGATTTTAAAAAACGGGGGAAGTAAGCTTTTCTTATTTCCGGATGCATGCGCAAACTATAGAAAGTCGTTATGACATAGAATGTGCATACTTTGTAGATTCCATTTATGAAATAAAACACATTTTCTAAAAACTCATGTTTTTTACGAAATCATGTAAACCTTCTAGAAGCTGTGATTTTAAAAAACGGGGGAAGTAAGCTTTTCTTATTTCCGGACGCATGTGCTAACTATAGAAAGTCGTTATGACGTAGAATGTGCATACTTTGTAGATTCCATTTATGAAATAAAACACATTTTCTAAAAACTCGTGTTTTTTACGAAATCATGTAAACCTTCTAGAAGCTGTGATTTTAAAAAACGGGGGAAGTAAGCTTTTCTTATTTCTGGACACATGCGCAAACTATAGAAACTCGTTATGACGTAGAATGTGCATACTTTGTAGATTTCATTTATGAAATAAAACACATTTTCTAAAAACTCGTGTTTTTTACGAAATCATGTAAACCTTCTAGAAGTTGTGATTTTAAAAAACGGTGGAAGTAAGCTTTTCTTATTTCCGGACGCATGCGCAAACTATAGAAAGTCGTTATGACGTAGAATGTGCATACTTTGTTGATTCCGTTTATGAAATAAAACACATTTTCTAAATACTCGTGTTTTTTAACAAATCATATAAACCTTCTAGAAGCTGTAATTTTTAAAAACGGGGGAAGTAAGCTTTTCTTATTTCCAAACACATGCGCAAACTATAGAAATTCGTTATGACATAGAATGTGCATACTTTGTTGATTCCATTTATGAAATAAAACACATTTTCTAAAAACTCGTGTTTTTTAAGAAATCATGTAAACCTTCTAGAAGCTGTGATTTTAAAAAACGGGGGAAGTAAGCTTTTCTTATTTCCAAACGCATGCGCAAACTATAGAAAGTCGTTATGACGTAGAATGTGCATACTTTGTTGATTCCATTTATGAAATAAAACACATTTTCTAAAAACTCGTGTTTTTTACGAAATCATGTAAACCTTCTAGAAGCTGTGATTTTAAAAAACGGTGGAAGTAAGCTTTTCTTATTTCCGGACGAATGCGCAAACTATAGAAAGTCGTTATGACGTAGAATTTGCATACTTTGTTTATTCCATCTATGAAATAAAACACATTTTCTAAAAACTCGTGTTTTTTACGAAATCATGTAAACCTTCTAGAAGCTGTGATTTTAAAAAACGGGGGAAGTAAGCTTTTCTTATTTCCGGATGCATGCGCAATCTATAGAAAGTCGTTATGACGTAGAATGTGCATACTTTGTCGACTCCTTTTATGAAATAAAACACATTTTCTAAAAACTCGTGTTTTTTAAGAAATCATGTAAACCTTCTTGAAGCTGTGATTTTAAAAAACGGGGGAAGTAAGGTTTTCTTATTTCCAAATGCATGCGCAAACTATAGAAAGTCGTTATGACGTGGAATGTGCATACTTTGTTGATTCCATTTATGAAATAAAACACATTTTCTAAAAACTCGTGTTTTTTAGGAAATCATGTCAACCTTCTAGAAGTTGTGATTTTAAGAAACGGTGGAAGTAAGCTTTTCTTATTTCCGGACGAATGCACAAACTATAGAAAGTCGTTATGACGTAGAATGTGCATACTTTGTTGATTCCATTTATGAAATAAAACACATTTTCTAAAAACTCGTGTTTTTTACGAAATCATGTAAACCTTCTAGAAGTTGTGATTTTAAAAAACGGGGGAAGTAAGCTTTTCTTATTTCCGGACGCATGCGCAAACTATAGAAACTCGTTATGACGTAGAATGTGCATACTTTGTAGATTTCATTTATGAAATAAAACACATTTTATAAAAACTCGTGTTTTTTACGAAATCATGTAAACCTTCTAGAAGTTGTGATTTTAAAAAACGGTGGAAGTAAGCTTTTCTTATTTCCGGACGCATGCGCAAACTATAGAAAGTCGTTATGACGTAGAATGTGCATACTTTGTTGATTCCATTTATGAAATAAAACACATTTTCTAAATACTCGTGTTTTTTAACAAATCATATAAACCTTCTAGAAGCTGTAATTTTTAAAAACGGGGGAAGTAAGCTTTTCGTATTTCCAAACACATGCGCAAACTATAGAAATTTGTTATGACATAGAATGTGCATACTTTGTTGATTCCATTTATGAAATAAAACACATTTTCTAAAAACTCGTGTTTTTTAAGAAATCATGTAAACCTTCTAGAAGCTGTGATTTTAAAAAACGGGGGAAGTAAGCTTTTCTTATTTCCAAACGCATGCGCAAACTATAGAAAGTCGTTATGACGTAGAATGTGCATAGTTTGTAGATTCCATTTATGAAATAAAACACATTTTCTAAAAACTCGTGTTTTTTACGAAATCATGTAAACCTTCTAGAAGCTGTGATTTTAAAAAACGGGGGAAGTAAGCTTTTCTTATTTCCGGACGCATGCGCAAACAATAGAAAGTCGTTATGATGTAGAATGTGCATACTTTGTAGATTCCATTTATGAAATAAAGCACATTTTCGAAAAACTCGTGTTTTTTACGAAATCATGTAAACCTTCTAGAAGCTGTGATTTTAAAAAACGGTGGAATTAGCTTTTCTTATTTCCGGACGAATGCGCAAACTATAGAAAGTTGTTATGACGTAGAATGTGCATACTTTGTCGATTCCATTGATGAAATAAAACACATTTTCTAAAAACTCGTGTTTTTTAAGAACTCATGTAAACCTTCTAGAAGCTGTGATTTTAGAAAACGGTGGAAGTAAGCTTTTCTTATTTCCGGACGCATGCGCAAACTATAGAAAGTCGTTATGACGTAGAATGTGCATACTTTGTTGTTTCGATTTATGAAATAAAACACATTTTCTAAAAACTCGTGTTTTTTACGAAATCATGTAAACCTTCTAGAAGCTGTGATTTAAAAAAACGGTGGAAGTAAGCTTTTCTTATTTCCAAACGCATGCGCAAACTATAGAAAGTTGTTATGACGTAGAATGTGCATACTTTGTTGATTCCATTTATGAAATAAAACATATTTTCTAAAAACTCGTGTTTTTTAAGAAATCATGTAAACCTTCTAGAAGCTGTGATTTTAAAAAACAGGGGAAGTAAGCTTTTCTTATTTCCAAATGCATGCGCAAACTATAGAAAGTCGTTATGACGTAGAATGTGCATACTTTGTTGATTCCATTCATGAAATAAAACACATTTTCTAAAAACTCATGTTTTTTAAGATATCATGTAAACCTTCTAGAAGCTGTGATTTTAAAAAACGGGGGAAGTAAGCTTTTCTTATTTCCAAACACATGCGCAAACTATAGAAAGTCATTATGACGTAGAATGTGCATACTTTGTTGATTCCATTTATGAAATAAAACACATTTTCTAAAAACTCGTGTTTTTTAAGAAATCATGTAAACCTTCTAGGAGCTGTGATTTTAAAAAACGGGGGAAGTAAGGTTTTCTTATTTCCGGACGCATGCGCAAACTATAGAAAGTCGTTATGATGTAGAATGTGCATACTTTGTAGATTCCATTTATGAAATAAAACACATTTTCTAAAAACTCGTGTTTTTTACGAAATCATGTAAACCTTCTAGAAGCTGTGATTTAAAAAAACGGTGGAAGTAAGCTTTTCGTATTTCCGGACGCATGCGCAAACTACAGAAAGTCATTATGACGTAGAATGTGCATACTTTGTTGATTCCATTTATGAAATAAAACACATTTTCTACAAACTCGTGTTTTTTACGAAATCAAGTAAACCTTCTAGAAGCTGTGATTTCAAAAAACGGTGGAAGTAAGCTTTTCTTATTTCCGGACGCATGCGCAAACTATAGAAAGTCGTTATGACGTAGAATGTGCATACTTTGTAGATTCCATTTATGAAATAAAACACATTTTCTAAAAACTCGTGTTTCTTAAGAAATCATGTAAACCTTCTAGAAGCCGTGATTTTAAAAAACGGGGCAAGTAAGCTTTTCTTATTTCCAAACGCATGCGCAAACTATAGAAAGTCGTTATGATGTAGAATGTGTGTACTTTGTTGATTCCATTTATGAAATAAAACACATTTTCTAAAAAATCGTGTTTTTTAGGAAATCATGTAAACCTTCTAGAAGCTGTGATTTTAAAAAACGGTGGAAGTAAGCTTTTCTTATTTCCGGATGGATGCGCAAACTATGAAAAGTCCTCATGACATAGAATGTGCATACTTTGTAGATTCGATTTATGAAATAAAACACATTTTCTAAAAACTCGTGTTTTTTACGAAATCATGTAAACCTTCTAGAAGCCGTGATTTTAAAAAACGGTGGAAGTAAGCTTTCCTTATTTCCGGAGGCATGCACAAACTATAGAAAGTCGTTATGGTGTAGAATGTGCATACTTTGTAGATTCCATTTATGAAATAAAGCACATTTTTTAAAAACTCGTGTTTTTTACGAAATCATGTAAACCTTCTAGAAGCTGTGATTTTAAAAAACGGTGCAAGTAAGCTTTTCTTATTTCCGGACGAATGCGCAAACTATAGAAAGTCGTTATGACGTAGAATGTGCATACTTCGTTGATTCCATTTATGAAATAAAAGACATTTTCTAAAAACTCGTGTTTTTTACGAAATCATGTAAACCTTTTAGAAGCTGTGATTTTAAAAATCGGGGGAAGTAAGCTTTTCTTATTTCCAAACTTATGCGTAAACTATAGAAAGTAGTTATGACCTAGAATGTGCATACTTTGTTGATTCCATTTATGAAATAAAACATATTTTCTAAAAACTTGTGTTTTTTAAGAAATCATGTAAACCTTCTAGAAGCTGTGATTTTAAAAAACGGGGGAAGTAAGCTTTTCTTATTTCCGGACGCATGCGCAAACTATAGAAAGTTGTTATGATGTAGAATGTGCATACTTTGTAGATTCCATTTATGAAATAAAACACATTTTCTAAAAACTCGTGTTTTTTAAGATATCATGTAAACCTTCTAGTACCTGTGATTTTAAAAAACAGGGGAAGTAAGCTTTTCTTATTTCCGGACGCATGCGCAAACTATAGAAAGTCGTTATGACGTAGAATGTGCATACTTTGTTGATTCCATTGATGAAATAAAACACATTTTCTAAAAACTCATGTTTTTTACGAAATCATGTAAACCTTCTAGAAGCTATGATTTTAAAAAATGGGGGAAGTATGCTTTTGTTTTAACCAAACTTATGCGCAAACTATAGAATGTCGTTATGACGTAGAATGTGCATACTTTGTTTATTCCATTTATGAAATAAAACATATTTTCTAAAAACTAATGTGTTTTAAGAAATCATGTAAACTTTCTAGAAGCTGTGATTTTAAAAAATGGGGGAAGTAAGCTTTTCTTATTTCCGGACGCATGCGCAAACTATAGAAAGTCGTTATGACGTAGAATGTGCGTACTTTGAAGATTCCATTTATGAAATAAAACACATTTTCTAGAAACTCGTGTTTTTTACGAAATCATGTAAACCTTCTAGAAGCTGTGATTTTAAAAAATGGGGGAAGTAAGCTTTTCTTATTTCCGGACGCATGCGCAAACTATAGAAAGTCGTTATGACGTAGAATGTGCGTACTTTGAAGATTCCATTTATGAAATAAAACACATTTTCTAGAAACTCGTGTTTTTTACGAAATCATGTAAACCTTCTAGAAGCTGTGATTTTAAAAAACGGGGGAAGTAAGCTTTTCTTATTTCCGGACACATGCGCAAACTATAGAAAGTCGTTATGACGAAAAATGTGCGTACTTTTTTGATTCCATTTATGAAATAAAAAATATTTTCTAAAAACTCGTGTTTTTTAAGAAATCATGTAAACCTTCTAGAAGATGTGATTTTAAAAAACAGGGGAAGTAAGCTTTTCTTATATCCGGACGCATGCGCAAACTATAGAAAGTCGTTATGACGTAGAATGTGCGTACTTTGTTGATTCCATTTATGAAATAAAACACATTTTCTAAAAAATCGTGTTTTTTAGGAAATCATGTAAACCTTCCAGAAGCTGTGATTTTAAAAAACAGGGGAAGTAAGCTTTTCTTATATCCGGACGCATGCGCAAACTATAGAAAGTCCTCATGACGTAGAATGTGCATACTTTGTAGATTCCATTTATGAAATAAAGCACATTTTCTAAAAACTCGTGTTTTTTAGGAAATCATGTAAACCTTCTAGAAGCTGTGATTTTAAAAAACGGTGGAGGTAAGCTTTTCTTATTTCCGGACGAATGCGCAAACTATAGAAAGTCGTTATGACGTAGAATGTGCATACTTTGTTGATTCCAATTATGAAATAAAACACATTTTCTAAAAACTCTCGTTTTTTACGAAATCATGTAAACCTTCTAGAAGTTGTGATTTTAAAAAACGGGGGAAGTAAGCTTTTCTTATTTCCAAACGCATGTGCAAACTATAGAAATTGTTTATGACGTAGAATGTGCATACTTTGTTGATTCCATTTATGAAATAAAACACATTTTCTAAAAACTCGTGTTTTTTAAGAAATCAAGTAAACCTTCTAGAAGCTGTGATTTTAAAAAACGGGGGAAGTAAGCTTTTCTTATTTCCGGATGCATGCGCAAACTATAGAAAGTCGTTATGACGTAGAATGTGCATACTTTGTAGATTCCATTTATGAAATAAAACACATTTTCTAAAAACTCGTGTTTTTTACGAAATCATGTAAACCTTCTAGAAGCTGTGATTTTAAAAAACAGGGGAAGTAAGCTTTTCTTATTTCCGGACGCATGCGCAAACTATAGAAAGTCGTTATGACATAGAATGTGCATACTTTGTAGATTCCATTTATGAAATAAAACACATTTTCTAAAAACTCGTGTTTTTTACGAAATCATGTAAACCTTCTAGAAGCTGTGATTTTAAAAAATGGGGGATGTAAGCTTTTCTTATTTCCGGACGCATGCGCAAACTATAGAAACTCGTTATGACGTAGAATGTGCATACTTTGTAGATTTCATTTATGAAATAAAACACATTTTCTAAAAACTCGTGTTTTTTACGAAATCATGTAAACCTTCTAGAAGCTGTGATTTTAAAAAAGGGTGGAAGTAAGCTTTTCTTATTTCCGAAGACATGCGCAAACTATAGAAATTCGTTATGACATAGAATGTGCATACTTTGTTGATTCCATTTATTAAATAAAACACATTTTCTAAATACTCGTGTTTTTTAACAAATCATGTAAACCTTCTAGAAGCTGTAATTTTTAAAAACGGTGGAAGTAAGCTTTTCTTATTTCCAAAGACATGCGCAAACTATAGAAAGTCGTTATGACATACAATGTGCATACTTTGTTGATTCCATTTATGAAATAAAACACATTTTCTAAAAACTCGTGTTTTTTAAGAAATCATGTAAACCTTCTAGAAGTTGTGATTTTAAGAAACGGTGGAAGTAAGCTTTTCTTATTTCCGGACGAATGCGCAAACTATAGAAAGTCGTTATGACGTAGAATGTGCATACTTTGTTGATTCCATTTATGAAATAAAACACATTTTCTAAAAACTCGTGTTTGTTACGAAAGCATGTAAACCTTCTAGAAGCTGTGATTTTAAAAAACGGTGGAAGTAAGCTTTTCTTATTTCTGGACGAAGGCGCAAACTATAGAAAGTTGTTATGACGTAGAATGTGCATACTTTTTTGATTCCATTTATGAAATAAAACACATTTTCTAAAAACTCTTGTTTTATAAGAAATCATGTAAACCTTCTAGAAGTTGTGATTTTAAAAAACGATGGAAGTAAGCTTTTCGTATTTTCGGACGCATGCACAAACTATAGAAAGTCGTTATGACGTAGAATGTGCGTACTTTTTTTATCCCATTTATGAAATAAAACACATTTTCTAAAAACTCGTGTTTTTTAAGAAACTATGTAAACCTTCTAGAAGCTGTGATTTTAAAAAACAGGGGAAGTAAGCTTTTCTTATTTCCAAACGCATGCGCAAACTATAGAAAGTCGTTATGACGTAGAATGTGCATACTTTGTTGATTCCATTTATGAAATAAAACACATTTTCAAAAAACTCGTGTTTTTTAAGAAATCATGTAAACCTTCTAGAATCTGTGAATTTAAAAAACCGGGGAAGTAAGCTTTTCTTATTTCCGGACGCATGCACAAACTATAGAAAGTCATTATGACGTAGAATGTGCATACTTTGTAGATTCCATTTATGAAATAAAACACATTTTCTAAAAACTCGTGTTTTTTATGAAATCATGTAAACCTTCTAGAAGCTGTGATTTTAAAAAATGGTGGAAGTAAGCTTTTCTTATTTCCCGACGCATGCGCAAACTATAGAAAGTCCTTATGACGTAGAATGTGCATACTTCGTAGTTTCCATTGATGAAATAAACCACATTTTCTAAAAACTCGTGTTTTTTCAGAAATCATGTAAACCTTCCAGAAGTTGTGATTTTAAAAAACAGGGGAAGTAAGCTTTTCTTCTTTCCAAACGCATGCGCAAACTATAGAAAGTCGTTATGACGTAGAATGTGCATACTTTGTTGATTCCATTTATGAAATAAAACACATTTTCTAAAAACTCGTGTTTTTTAAGAAATCATGTAAACCTCCTAGAAGCTGTGATTTTTAAAAACGGGGGAAGTAAGCTTTTCTTATTTACAAACGCATGCGCAAACAATAGAAAGTCGTTATGACGTAGAATGTGCATACTTTGTTGATTCCATTTATGAAATAAAACACATTTTCTAAAAACTCGTGTTTTTTAAGAAATCATGTAAACCTTCTAGAAGCTGTGAATTTAAAAAACGGGGGAAGTAAGCTTTTCTTATTTACGGACGCATGTGCAAACTATAGAAAGTCGTTATGACCTAGAATGTGCATACTTTGTAGATTCCATTGATGAAATAAAACACATTTTCTAAAAACTCGTGTTTTTTACGAAATCATGTAAACTTTCTAGAAGCTGTGGTTTTAAAAAACGGTGGAAGTAAGCTTTTCTTATTTCCGGAGGAATGCGTAAACTACAGAAAGTCGTTATGACGTAGAATGTGCATACTTTGTAGATTCCATTTATGAAATAAAACACATTTTCTGAAAACTCGTGTTTTTTACGAAATCATGTAAACCTTCTAGAAGCTGTGATTTTAAAAAACGGTGGAAGTCAGCTTTTCTTATTTCCGGACGCATGCGCAAACTATAGAAAGTCGTTATGACGTAGAATGTGCATACTTTGTAGATTCCATTTATGAAATAAAACACATTTTCTAAAAACTCGTGTTTTTTATGAAATCATGTAAACCTTCTAGAAGCTGTGATTTTAAAAAATGGTGGAAGTAAGCTTTTCTTATTTCCCGACGCATGCGCAAACTATAGAAAGTCCTTATGACGTAGAATGTGCATACTTTGTTGATTCCATTTATGAAATAAAACACATTTTCTAAAAACTCGTGTTTTTTAAGAAATCATGTAAACCTTCTAGAAGCTGTGAATTTAAAAAACGGGGGAAGTAAGCTTTTCTTATTTACGGACGCATGCGCAAACTATAGAAAGTCGTTATGACCTAGAATGTGCATACTTTGTAGATTCCATTTATGAAATAAAACACATTTTCTGAAAACTCGTGTTTTTTACGAAATCATGTAAACCTTCAAGAAGCTGTGCTTTTAAAAAACGGTGGAAGTAAGCTTTTCTTATTTCCGGATGCATGCATACACTATAGAAAGTCGTTATGATGTAGAATGTGCATACTTTGTAGATTCCATTGATGAAATAAAACACATTTTCTAAAAACTCGTGTTTTTTACGAAATCAGGTAAACTTTCTAGAAGCTGTGGTTTTAAAAAATGGTGGAAGTAAGCTTTTCTTATTTCCGGAGGAATGCGTAAACTACAGAAAGTCGTTATGATGTAGAATGTGCATACTTTGTTGATTGCATATATGAAATAAAACACATTTTCTAAAAACTCGTGTTTTTTAAGAAATCATGTAAACCTTCTAGAAGTTGTCATTTTAAAAAATGGTGGAAGTAAGCTTTTCTTATTTCCGGATGAATGCGCAAACTATAGAATGTCGTTATGACGTAGAATGTGCATGCTTTGTTGATTCCATTTATGAAATAAAACACATTTTCTAATAACTCGTGTTTTTTACGAAATGATGTAAACCTTCTAGAAGCTGTGCTTTTAAAAAACGGTGGAAGTAAGCTTTTCTTATTTCCGGATGCATGCGCAAGCTATAGAAAGTCGTTATGACGTAGAATGGGCATACTTTGTTGATTCCATTTATGAAATAAAGCACATTTTCTGAAAACTCATATTTTTTAATAAATCATGTAAACCTTCTAGAAGCTGTGGTTTTAAAAAACGGGGGAAGTAAGCTTTTCTTATTTCCAAATGCATGCGCAAACTATAGAAAGTCGTTATGACGTAGAATGTGCATACTTTGTTGATTCCATTTATAAAATAAAACACATTTTCTAAAAACTCGTGTTTTTTAAGAAATCATGTAAACCTTCTAGAAGCTGTGATTTCAAAAAACGGGGGAAGTAAGCTTTTTTTATTTCCGAATGCATGCACAAACTATAGAAAGTCGTTATGACGTAGAATGTGCATACTTTGTTGATTCCATTTATGAAATAAAACACATTTTCTAAAAACTCGTATTTTTTAAGAAATCATGTAAACCTTCTAGAAGCTGTGATTTCAAAAAACGGGGGAAGTAAGCTTTTTTTATTTCCGGATGCATGCGCAAACTATAGAAAGTCCTTATGCGTAGAATGTGCATACATTGTAGATTCCATTTATGAAATAAAACACATTTTTTAAAAATTCGTGTTTTTTACGAAATCATGTAAACCTTCTAGAAGCTGTGATTTTAAAAAACGGTGGAAGTAAGATTTTTTTATTTCCGGACGCATGTGCAAACTATATAAATTCATTATGACGTAGAATGTGCATACCTTGTAAATTCCATTTACGAAATAAAACACATTTTCTAAAAACTCGGGTTTTCAAGAAATCATGTAAACCTCCTAGAAGCTGTGATTTTTAAAAACGGGGGAAGTAAGCTTTTCTTATTTCCGGACGCATGCGAAAACTATAGAAAGTCGTAATGACGTAGAATGTGCATACTTTGGATATTACATTTATGAAATAAAACACATTTTCTAAAAACTCATTTTTTTTACGAAATCGTGTAAACCTTCTAGAAGCTGTGATTTCAAAAAACGGTGGAAGTAAGCTTTTCTTATTTCCGGACGCATACGCAAACTATAGAAAGTCGTTATGACGTAGAATGTGCATACTTTGTAGATTTCATTTATGAAATAAAACACATTTTCTAAAAACTCGTGTTTTTTTACCAAATCATGTAAACCTTCTAGAAGCTGCGATTTTAAAAAACGGTGGAAGTAAGCTTTTCTTATTTCCAGACGAATGCGTAAACTATAGAAAGTCGTTATGATGTAGAATGTGCATACTTTATTGATTCCATTTATAAAATAAAACAAATTTTCTAAAAACTCGTGTTTTTTAAGAAATCATGTAAACCTTCTAGAAGCTGTGATTTTAAAAAATGGTGGAAGTAAGCTTTTCTTATTTCCGGACCCATGCGCAAACTATAGAAAGTCGTTATGACGTAGAATGTGCATAATTTTTTGATTCCGTTTATGAAATAAAAAACATTTTCTAAAAACTCGTGTTTTTTAAGAAACCATGTAAACCTTCTACAAGCTGTGATTTTAAAAAACGGTGGAAGTAAGCTTTTCTTATTTACAAACGCATGCGCAAACAATAGAAAGTCGTTATGACGTAGAATGTGCATACTTTGTTGATTCCATTTATGAAATAAAACACATTTTCTAAAAACTCGTGTTTTTTAAGAAATCATGTAAACCTTCTAGAAGCTGTGAATTTAAAAAACGGGGGAAGTAAGCTTTTCTTATTTACGGACGCATGCGCAAACTATAGAAAGTCGTTATGACCTAGAATGTGCATACTTTGTAGATTCCATTTATGAAATAAAACACATTTTCTAAAAACTCGTGTTTTTTACGAAATCATGTAAAACTTCTAGAAGCTGTGATTTTAAAAAACGCGGGAAGTAAGGTTTTCTTAGTTCCGGACGCATGCGCAAACTAGAGAAAGTCGTTATGACGTAGAATGTGCATACTTTGTAGATTCCATTTGAGAAATAAAACACATTTTCTAAAAACTCATGTTTTTTACGAAATCATGTAAACCTTCTAGAAGCTGTGATTTTAAAAAACGGTGGAAGTAAGCTTTTCTTATTTCCGGACGAATGTGCAAACTATAGAAAGTCGTTATGACGTAGAATTTGCATAGTTTGTTGATTCCATTTATGAAATAAAACACATTTTCTACAAACTCGTGTTCTTTAAGAAACCATGTAAACCTTCTAGAAGCTGTGATTTTAAAAACGGGGGAAGTAAGCTTTTCTTATTTCCAAACACATGCGCAAACTATAGAAAGTCGTTATGACGTAGAATGTGCATACTTTGTTGATTCCATTTATGAATTAAAACAAATTTTCTAAAACTCGTGTTTTTTAAGAAATCATGTAAACCTTCTAGAAGCTGTGATTTTAAAAAACGGTGGAAGTAAGCTTTTCTTATTTCCAGATGAATGCGCAAACTATAGAATGTCATTATGACGTAGAATGTGCATACTTTGTTGATTCCATTTATGAAATAAAACACATTTTCTAATAACTCGTGTTTTTTAAGAAATCATGTAAACCTTCTAGAAGCTGTGATTTGAAAAAATGGTGGAAGTAAGCTTTTCTTATTTCCGGACGCATGCGCAAACTATAGAAAGTCGTTATGACGTAGAATGTGCATACTTTGTTGATTCCATTTATGAAATAAAACACATTTTCTAAAAACTCGTGTTTTTTAAGAAATCATGTAAACCTTCTAGAAGATGTGATTTTAAAAAATGGTGGAAGTAAGCTTTTCTTATTTCCGGACGCATGCGCAAACTATAGAAAGTCGTTGTGACATAGAATGTGCATACTTTGTAGATTCCATTTATGAAATAAAACACATTTTCTAAAAACTCATGTTTTTTATGAAATCATCTAAACCTTCTAGAAGCTGTGATTTTAAAAAATGGTGGAATTAAGCTTTTCTTATTTCTGGACGCATGCGCAAACTATAGAAAGTCGTTATGACATAGAATGTGCATACTTTGTTGATTCCATTTATGAAATAAAACACATTTTCTAAAAACTCGTGTTTTTAAAGAAACCATGTAAACCTTCTAGAAGCTGTGATTTTAAAAAACGGGGTAAGTAAGCTTTTCTTATTTCCAAACGCATGCGCAAACTATAGAAAGTCATTATGACGTAGAATGTGCATACTTTGTTGATTCCATTTATGAAATAAAACACATTTTCTAAAAACTCGTGTTTTTTAAGAAACCATGTAAACCTTCTAGAAGCTGTGATTTTAAAAAACGGGGGAAGTAAGCTTTTCTTATTTCGGGCCGCATGCGCAAACTATAGAAAGTCGTTATGACGTAGAATGTGCATACTTTGTAGATTCCATTTATGAAATAAAACACATTATCTAAAAACTCGTGTTTTTTAAGAAACCATGTAAACCTTCTAGAAACTGTGATTTTAAAAAACGGGGGAAGTAAGCTTTTCTTATTTCCAAACACATGCGCAAACTATCGAAAGTCGTTATGACGTAGAATGTGCATACTTTGTTGATTCCATTTATGAAATAAAACACATATTCTAAAAACTCATGTTTTTTACGAAATCATGTAAACCTTCTAGAAGCTGTGATTTTAAAAAACGGTGGAAGTAAGCTTTTCGTATTTCCGGATGCCTGCGCAAACTATAGAAAGTCGTTATGACGTAGAATGTGCATGCTTTGTTGATTCCATTTATGAAATAAAACACATTTTCTAAAAACTCGTGTTTTTTAAGAAATCATGTAAACCTTCTAGAAGTTGTGATTTTAAAAAACGGTGGAAGTAAGCTTTTCTTATTTCCGGACCCATGCGCAAACTATAGAAAGTCGTTATGACGTAGAATGTGCATACCTTTTTTATTCCATTTATGAAATAAAACACATTTTCTAAAAACTCGTGTTTTTTAAGAAACCATGTAAACCTTCTAGAAGCTGTGATTTTAATAAACGGTGGAAGTAAGCTTTTCTTATTTCCAAACGCATGCGCAAACTATAGAAAGTCGTTATGACGTAGAATGTGCATACTTTGTTGATTCCATTTTTGAAATAAAACACATTTTCTAAAAACTCGTGTTTTTTAAGAAATCATGTAAACCTTCTAGAAGCTGTGAATTTAAAAAATGGGGGAAGTAAGCTTTTCTTATTTACGGACGCATGCGCAAACTATAGAAAACCGTTATGACCTAGAATGTGCATACTTTGTAGATAACATTTATGAAATAAAACACATTTTCTAAAAACTCGTGTTTTTTACGAAATCATGTAAACCTTCTAGAAGCTGTGATTTAAAAAAACGGTGGAAGTAAGCTTTTCTTATTTCCGAACGCATGCGCAAACTATAGAAAGTCATAATGACGTAGAATGTGAATACCTTGTAGATTCCATTTATGAAATAAAACTCATTTTCTAAAAACTCGTGTTTTTTATGAAATCATGTAAACCTTCTAGAAGCTGTGATTTTAAAAAACGATGGAAGTAAGCTTTTCTTATTTTCGGACGCATGCGCAAACTATAGAAATTCGTTATGACGTAGAATGTGCATACTTTGTTGATTCCATTTATGAAATAAAACACATTTTCTAGAAACTCGTGTTTTTTAAGAAATCATGTAAACCTTCTAGAAGCTGTGATTTTAAAAAACGGGGGAAGTAAGCTTTTCTTATTTCCAAACGCATGCGCAAACTATAGAAAGTCGTTATGATGTAGAATGTGCATACTTTGTTGATTCCATTTATGAAATAAAACACATTTTCTAAAAACTCATGTTTTTTAACAAATCATGTAAACCGTCTAGAAGCTGTGATTTTAAAAAACAGGGGAAGTAAGCTTTTCTTATTTCCGGCCGCATGCGCAAACTATAGAAAGTAATTATGACGTAGAATTTGCATACTTTGTAGATTCCATTTATGAAATAAAACAGATTTTCTAAAAACTCGTGTTTTTTACGAAATCATGTAAACCTTCTAGAAGCTGTGATTTTAAAAAACGCGGGAAGTAAGGTTTTCTTATTTCCAGACGAATGCGCAAACTATAGAAAGTCGTTATGACGTAGAATGTGCATACTTTATAGATTCCATTTATGAAATAAAACACATTTTCTAAAAACTCGTATTTTTTAAGAAATCATGTAAACCTTCTAGAAGCTGTGATTTTAAAAAACGGGTGAAGTAAGCTTTTGTTATTTCCGGACGAATGCGCAAACTATAGAAAGTCGTTATGACGTAGAATTTTCATACTTTGTTGATTCCATTTATGAAATAAAACACATTTTCTAAAAACTCGTGTTTTTTAAGAAACCATGTAAACCTTCTAGAAGCTGTGATTTTAAAAATGGTGGAAGTAAGCTTTTCTTATTTCCGAACACATGAGCAAACTATAGAAAGTCGTTATGACATAGAATGTGCATACTTTGTTGATTCCATTTATGAAATAAAACAAATTTTCTAAAAACTCATGTTTTTTAAAAAATCATGTAAACATTCTAGAAGCTGTGATTTTAAAAAACGGGGGAAGTAACCTTTTCTTATTTCCGGACGAAGGCGCAAAATATAGAAATTCGTTATGACGTAGAATGTGCATACTTTGTTGATTCCATTTATGAAATAGAACACATTTTCTAAAAACTCGTGTTTTTTAAGAAATCATGTAAACCTTCTAGAATCTGTGATTTTAAAAAACGGTGGAAGTAAGCTTTCCTTATTTCCGCACGCAAGCGCAAACTATAGAAAGTCGTTATAACATAGAATGTGCATACTTTGTTGATTCCATTTATGAAATAAAACACATTTTCTAAAAACTCATGTTTTTTACGAAATCATGTAAACCTTTTACAAGCTGTGATTTTAAAAAACGGGGGAAGTAACCTTTTCTTATTTCCGGATGCATGCGCAAACTATAGAAAGTCGTTATGACGTAGAATGTGCATACTTTGTAGATTCCATTTATGAAATAAAACACATTTGCTGAAAACTCGTGTTTTTTACGAAATCATGTAAACCTTCTAGAAGCTTTGATTTTAAAAAACGATGGAAGTAAGATTTCCTTATTTCCGGACGCATGCGCAAACTATAGAAAGTCGATATGACGTAGAATGGGCATACTTTGTTGATTCCATTTATGAAATAAAACACATTTTCTAAAAACTCATGTTTTTTACGAAATCATGTAAACCTTCTAGAAGCTGTGATTTTAAAAAACAAGGGAAGTAACCTTTTCTTATTTCCGGATGCATGCGTAAACTATAGAAAGTCGTTATGACGTAGAATGTGCATACTTTGTAAATTACATTTATGAAATAAAACACATTTTCTAAAAACTCGTGTTTTTTACGAAATCATGTAAAGCTTCTAGAAGCTGTGATTTCAAAAAATGGTGGAAGTAAGCTTTTCTTATTTCCGGACGCATGCACAAACTATAGAAAGTCGTTATGACGTAGAATGTGCATACTTTGTAGATTTCATTTATGAAATAAAACACATTTTCTAAACTCCTGTTTTTTACGAAATCATGTAAACCTTCTAGAAGCTGTGATTTTAAAAAATGGTGGAAGTAAGATTTTCTTATTTCCGGACAAATGCGCAAACTATAGAAAGTCGTCATGATTTAGAATGTGCATAATTTGTAGATTCCATTTATGAAATAAAGCACATTTTCTAAAAACTCGTGTTTTTTACGAAATCATGTAAACCTTCTAGAAGTTGTGATTTTAACAAACGTTGGAAGTAAGCTTTTCTTATTTCTGGACGAATGCGCAAACTATAGAAACTCGTTATGACGTAGAATGTGCATACTTTGTAGATTCCATTTATGAAATAAAGCGCATTTTCTAAAAACCCGTGTTTTTTACGAAATCATGTAAACCCTCTAGAAGCTGTGATTTAAAAAAACGGTGGAAGTAAGCTTTTCTTATTTCCGGACGCATGCGCAAACTATTGAAAGTCGTTATGATGTAGAATGTGCACACTTTGTTCATTCCATTTATGAAATAAAACACATTTTCTAAAAACTCGTGTTTTTTAAGAAATCATGTAAACCTTCTAGAAGCTGTGATTTTAAAAAATGGGGGAAGTAAGCTTTTCTTATTTCCGGACGCATGCGCAAACTATAGAGAGTCGTTATGACCTAGAATGTGCATACTTTGTAGATTCCATTTACGAAATAATGCACATTTTCTAAAAACTCGTGTTTTTTACGAAATCATGTGAACCTTCTAGAAGCTGTGATTTTAAAAAACGGTGGAAGTAAGCTTTTCTTATTTCCGGACGCATGCGCAAACTATAGAAAGTCGTTATGATGTAGAATGTGCATACTTTGAAGATTCCATTTATGAAATAAAGCACATTTTCTAAAAACTCGTGTTTTTTACGAAATCATGTAAACCTTCTAAAAGCTGTGATTTTAAAAAATGGTGGAAGTAAGCTTTTCTTATTTCCGGACGCATGCGCAAACTATAGAAAGTCGTTATGACGTAGAATGTGCATACTTTGTAGATTCCATTTATGAAATAAAACACATTTTCTAAAAACTCATGTTTTTTTACGAAATCATGTAAAGCTTCTAGAAGCTGTGATTTTAAAAAACGGGGGAAGTAAGCTTTTCTTATTTCTGGACGCATGCGCAAACTATAGAAAGTCGTTATGACGTAGAATGTGCATACTTTGTAGATTCCATTTATGAAATAAAAGAAATTTTTTGAAAACTCGTGTTTTTTACGAAATCATGTAAACCTTCTAGAAGCTGTGATTTTAAAAAACGGTCGAAGTAAGCTTTTCTTATTTCCGGACGCATGCGCAAACTATAGAAAGTCGTTATGATGTAGAATGTGCATACTTTGTTGATTCCATTTATGAAATAAAACACATTTTCTAAAAACTCGTGTTTTTTAAGAAATCATGTAAACCTTCTAGAAGCTGTGATTTTAAAAAACGGTGGAAGTAAGCTTTTCTTATTTCCAAACGCATCCTCAAAATATAGAAAGTCGTTATGACGTAGAATGTGCATACCTTGTTGACTCCATTTATGAAATAAAACACATTTTCTAAAAACTCATGTTTTTTAAGAAATCATGTAAACCTTCTAGAAGTTGTGAATTTAAAAAACGGGGGAAGTAAGCTTTTCTTATTTTCGGACGCATGCGCATACTATAGAAAGTCGTTATGACATAGAATGTGCATAGTTTGTTGATTCCATTTATGAAATAAAACACATTTTCTAAAAACTCGTGTTTTTTAAGAAATCATGTAAACCTTCTAGAAGCTGTGATTTTAAAAAACGGGGGAAGTAAGCTTTTCTTATTTCCAAACGCATGCGCAAAATATAGAAAGTCGTTATGACGTAGAATGTGCATACTTTGTTGACTCCATTTATGAAATAAAACACATTTTCTAAAAACTCATGTTTTTTAAGAAATCATGTAAACCTTCTAGAAGTTGTGAATTTAAAAAACGGGGGAAGTAAGCTTTTCTTATTTTCGGACGCCTGCGCAAACTATAGAAAGTCGTTATGACGTAGAATGTGCATACTCTGTAGATTCCATTTATGAAATAAAGTACATTTTCTAAAAAATCATGTTTTTTACGAAAGCATGTAAACCTTCTAGAAGCTGTGATTTTAAAAAACGGTGGAAGTAAGCTTTTATTATTTCCGGATGAATGCGCAAACTATAGAAAGTTTTTATGACGTAGAATGTGCATACTTTGTTGATTCCATTTATGAAATAAAACACCTTTTCTAAAAACTCGTGTTTTTTACGAAATCATGTAAACCTTCTAGAAGCTGTGATTTTAAAAAACTGTGGAAGTAAGATTTTCTTATTTCCAGACGAATGCGCAAACTATAGAAAGTCGTTATGACGTAGAATGTGCATACTTTGTAGATTCCATTTATGAAATAAAACACATTTTCTAAAAACTCGTGTTTTTTACGAAATCATGTAAACCTTCTACAAGCTGTGATTTTAAAAAACGGTGGAAGTAAGATTTTCTTATTTCTGGACGAATTCGCAAACTATAGAAAGTCGTTATGACGTAGAATGTGCATACTTTGTTGATTCCATTTATGAAATAAAACACATTTTCTAAAAACTTGTGTGTTTTAAGAAATCATGTAAACCTTCTAAAAGCTATTATTTTAAAAAACGGTGGAAGTAAGCTTTTCTTATTTCCGGATGCCTGCGCAAACTAAAGAAAGTCGTTATAATGTAGAATGTGCATAGTTTGTTGATTCCATTTATGAAATAAAACACATTTTCTAAAAACTCGTGTTTTTTAAGAAATCATGTAAACCTTCCAGAAGCTGTGATTTAAAAAAACGGGGGAAGTAAGCTTTTCTTATTTTCGGACGCATGTGCAAACTATAGAAAGTCGTTATGACGTAGAATGTGCATACTTTGTTGATTCCATTTATGAAATAAAACACATTTTCTAAAAACTCATGTTTTTTCAGAAATCATGTAAACCCTCTAGAGGCTGTGATTTTAAAAAACGGGGGAAGTAAGCTTTTCTTATTTCCGGACGCATGCGCAAACTATAGAAAGTCGTTATGACGTAGAATGTGCATACTTTGTTGATTCCATTTATTAAATAAAACACATTTTCTAAATACTCGTGTTTTTTACGAAGTCATGTAAACCTTCTAGAAGCTGTGATTTTAAAAAACGGTGGAAGTAAGCTTTTCTTATTTCCGGACGCATGCGCAAACTATAGAAAGTCGTTATGACGTAGAATGTGCATACTTTGTTGATTCCAGATATGAAATAAAACACATTTTCTAAAAACTCGTGTTTTTTAAGAAATCATGTAAACCTTCTAGAAGCTGTGATTTTAAAAAACGGTGGAAGTAAGCTTTTCTTATTTCCGGACGAATGCGCAAACTATAGAAAGTCGTTATGACGTAGAATGTGCATACTTTGTTGATTCCATTTATGAAATAAAACACATTTTCTAAAAACTTGTGTTTTTTACGAAATCATGTAAACCTTCTAGAAGCTGTGATTTTAAAAAACGGTGGAAGTAAGCTTTTCTTATTTCCGGACGAATGCGCAAACTATAGAAAGTCGTTATGACGTAGAATGTGCATACTTTGTTGATTCCATTTATGAAATAAAACACATTTTCTAAAAACTCGTGTTTTTTAAGAAACCATGTAAACCTTCTAGACGCTGTGATTTTAAAAAACGGGGCAAGTAAGATGTTCTTATTTCCGAACGCATGCGCAAACTATAGAAAGTCGTTATGACGTAGAATGTGCATACTTTGTTGATAACATTTATGAAATAAAACACATTTTCTAAAAAATCGTGTTTTTTAAGAAATCATTTAAACCTTCTAGAAGCTGTGATTTTAAAAAATGGGGTAAGTAAGCTTTTCTTATTTCCGGATGAATGCGCAAACTATAGAAAGTCGTTATGACGTATAATGTGCATACTTTGTTGATTCCATTTATGAAACAAAACGCATTTTCTAAAAACTCGTGTTTTTTAGGAAATCATGTAAACCTTCTAGAAGCTGTGATTTTAAAAAACAGTGGAAGTAAGCTTTTCTTATTTCCGGACGCATGCGCAAACTATAGAGAGTCGTTATGACGTAGAATGTGCATACTTTGAGGATTCCATTTATGAAATAAAACACATTTTCTTAAAACTCGTGTTTTTTACGAAATCATGTAAACCTTCTAGAAGCTGTGATTTTAAAAAACGGTGGAATTAAGATTTTTTTATTTCCGGACGCCTGCGCAAACTATAGAAAGTCGTTATGATGTAGAATGTGCATACTTTGTAGATTCCATTTATGAAATAAAACACATTTTCTATAAACTCGTTTTTTTTATGAAATCATGTAAACCTTCTAGAAGCTGTGGTTTTAAAAAACGGTGGAAGTAAGATTTTCTCATTTCCGGACGAATGCGTAAACTATAGAAAGTCGTTATGATGTAGAATGTGCATACTTTGTTGATTCCATTTATGAAATAAAACATATTTTCTAAAAACTCGTGTTTTTTAAGAAATCATGTAAACCTTCTAGAAGCTGTGATTTTAAAAAACGGTGGAAGTAAGCTTTTCTTATTTCCGGATGAATGCGCAAACTATAGAATGTCATTATGACGTAGAATGTGCATACTTTGTTGATTCCATTTATGAAATAAACCACATTTTCTAAAAACTCGTGTTTTTTAAGAAATCATGTAAACCTTCTAGAAGCTGTGATTTTAAAAAACGATGGAAGTAAGCTTTTCTTATTTCCGGACGCATGCACAAACTATAGAAAGTCGTTATGACGTAGAATGTGCATACTTTGTAGAGTCCATTTATGAAATAAAACACATTTTCTAAATACTCGTGTTTTTTACGAAATCATGTAAACCTTCTAGAAGCTGTGGTTTTAAAAACCGGTGGAAGTAAGCTTTTCTTATTTCCGGTCGCATGCGCAAACTATAGAAAGTCGTTATGATGTAGAATCTGCATACTTTGTTGATTCCATTTATGAAATAAAACACATTTTCTAAAAACTCGTGTTTTTTACGAAATCATGTAAACCTTCTAGAAGCTGTGATTTTAAAAAACGGTGGAAGTAAGCTTTTCTTATTTCCAAACGCATGCGCAAACTATAGAATGTCGTTATGACGTAGAATGTGCATACTTTGTTGATTCCATTTATGAAATAAAACACATTTTCTAAAAACTCCTGTTTTTTACGAAATCATGTAAACCTTCTAGAAGCTGTGATTTTAAAAAACGATGGAAGTAAGCTTTTCTTATTTCCAGACGCATGCGCAAGCTATAGAAAGTCCTTATGACGTAGAATGTGCATACTTTGTTGATTCCATTTATGAAATAAAGCACATTTTCTAAAAACTCTTGTTTTTTAAGAAATCATGTAAACCTTCTAGAAGCTGTGATTTTAAAAAACGATGGAAGTAAGCTTTTCTTATTTCCGGACGAATGCGCAAACTATAGAAAGTCGTTATGACATAGAATGTGCATACTTTATTGATTCCATTTATAAAATAAAACACATTTTCTCAAAACTCATGTTTTTTGCGAAATCATGTAAACCTTCTAGAAGCTGTGATTTTAAAAAACGGCGGAAGTAAGCTTTTCTTATTTCCGGACGCATGCGCAAACTATAGAAAGTCGTTATGATTTAGAATGTGCAAACTTTGTAGATTCCATTTATGAAATAAAACACATTTTCTAAAAACTCGTGTTTTTTACGAAATCATGTAAACCTTCTAGAAGCTGTGGTTTTAAGAAACGGTGGAAGTAAGCTTTTCTTATTTCCGAACGAACGTGTAAACTATAGAAAGTCGTTATGACGTAGAATGTGCATACTTTGTTGATTCCATTTATGAAATAAAACACATTTTCTAAAAACTCATGTTTTTTACGAAATCATGTAAACCTTCTAGAAGCTGTGATTTTAAAAAACGGTGGAAGTAAGATTTTCTTATTTCCAGACGAATGCGCAAACTATAGAAAGTCGTTATGACGTAGAATGTGCATACTTTGTAGATTCCATTTATGAAATAAAACACATTTTCTAAAAACTCGTGTTTTTTACGAAATCATGTAAACCTTCTAGAAGCTGTGATTTTAAAAAACGGTGGAAGTAAGATTTTCTTATTTCCGGACGAATGCGCAAAATATAGAAAGTCGTTATGACGTAGAATGTGCATACTTTGTTGATTCCATTTATGAAATAAAACACGTTTTCTAAAAACTTTTGTGTTTTAAGAAATCATGTAAACCTTCTAGAAGCTGTTATTTTAAAAAACGGTGGAAGTAAGCTTTTCTTATTTCCGGATGGATGCGCAAACTAAAGAAAGTCGTTATGATGTAGAATGTGCATAGTTTGTTGATTCCATTTATGAAATAAAACACATTTTCTAAAAACTCGTGTTTTATAAGAAATCATGTAAATCTTCCAGAAGCTGTGATTTTAAAAAACGGGGGAAGTAAGCTTTTCTTATTTCCAAACGCATGCGCAAACTATAGAAAGTCGTTATGACGTAGAATGTGCATACTTGTTGATTCCATTTATGAAATAAAACACATTTTCTAAAAACTCGTGTTTTTTAAGAAACCATGTAAACCTTCTAGAAGCTGTGATTTTAAAAAACGGGGCAAGTAAGCTTTTCTTATTTCCAAACGCATGCGCAAACTATAGAAAGTCGTTATGTTGTAGAATGTGCATACTTTATTGATAACATTTATGAAATAAAAGACATTTTCTAAAAACTCGTGTTTTTTAAGAAATCATGTAAACCTTCTAGAAGCTGTGATTTTAAAAAACGGGGGAAGTAAGCTTTTCTTATTTCTGGACGCATGCGCAAACTATAGAATGTCGTTATAACGTAGAATGTGCATACTTTGTAGATTCCATTTATGAAATAAAACACATTTAATAAACACTCGTGTTTTTTACGAAATCATCTAAACCTTCTAGAAGCTGTGATTTTAAAAAACGGTGGAAGTAAGCTTTTCTTATTTCCGGACACATGCGCAAACTATAGAAAGTCGTTATGACGTAGAATATGCATACTTTGTAGATTCCATTTATGAAATAAAACACATTTTCTTAAAACTCGTGTTTTTTACGAAATCATGTAAACCTTCTAGAAGCTGTGATTTTAAAAAACGGTGGAAGTAAGATTTTTTTATTTCCGGACGCATGCGCAAACTATAGAAAGTTGTTATGATGTAGAATGTGCATACATTGTAGATTCCATTTATGAAATAAAACACATTTTTTAAAACTCGTTTTTTTTATGAAATCATGTAAACCTTCTAGAAGCTGTGGTTTTAAAAAATGGTGGAAGTAAGCTTTTCTTATTTCCGGAGGAATGCGTAAACTATAGAAAGTCGTTATTATGTAGAATGTGCATACTTTGTTGATTCCATTTATGAAATAAAACACATTTTCTAAAAACTCGTGTTTTTTAAGAAATCATGTAAACCTTCTAGAAGATGTGATTTTAAAAAACGGTGGAAGTAAGCTTTTCTTATTTCCGGACGCATGCGCAAGCTATAGAAAGTCCTTATGACGTAGAATGTGCATACTTTGTTGATTCCATTTATGAAATAAAGCACATTTTCTAAAAAATTGTGTTTTTTAAAAAATCATGTAAACCTTCGAGAAGCTGTGATTTTAAAAAACGGTGGAAGTAAGCTTTTCTTATTTCCGGACGAATGCGCAAACTATAGAAAGTCGTTATGACATAGAATGTGCATACTTTGTTGATTTCATTTATGAAATAAACCACATTTTCTAAAAACTCGTGTTTTTTAAGAAATCATGTAAACCTTCTAGAAGCCGTGATTTTAAAAAACGGTGGAAGTAAGCTTTTCTTATTTCCGGACGCATGCGCAAGCTATAGAAAGTCTTTATGACGTAGAATGTGCATACTTTGTTGATTCCATTTATGAAATAAAGCACATTTTCTAAAAAATCGTGTTTTTTGAAAAATCATGTAAACCTTCGAGAAGCTGTGATTTTAAAAAACGGTGGAAGTAAGCTTTTCTTATTTCCGGACGAATGCGCAAACTATAGAAAGTCGTTATGACATAGAATGTGCATACTTCGTTGATTCCATTTATAAAATAAAACACATTTTATCAAAACTCATGTTTTTTACGAAATCATGTAAACCTTCTAGAAGCTGTGATTTTAAAAAACGGTGGAAGTAAGCTTTTCTTATTTCCGGACGCATGTGCAAACTATAGAAAGTCGTTATGATGTAGAATGTGCAAACTTTGTAGATTCCATTGATGAAATAAAACACATTTTCTAAAATCTCGTGTTTTTTACGAAATCATGTAAACCTTCAAGAAGCTGTGGTTTTAAGAAACGGTGGAAGTAAGCTTTTCTTATTTCCGAACGAACGCGTAAACTATAGAAAGTTGTTATGATGTAGAATGTGCATACTTTGTTGATTCCATTTATGAAATAAAACACATTTTCTAAAAACTCGTGTTTTTTAAGAAATCATGTAAACCTTCTAGAAGTTGTGATTTTAAAAAACGGTGGAAGTAAGCTTTTCTTATTTCCGAATGAATGCGCAAACTATAGAATGTCGTTATGACGTAGAATGTGCATACTTTGTTGATTCCATTTAAGAAATAAAACACATTTTCTAATAACTCGTGTTTTTTACGAAATCATGTAAACCTTCTAGAAGCTGTGATTTTAAAAAACGGTGGAAGTAAGCTTTTCTTATTTCCGGACGCATGCGCAAACTATAGAAAGTCGTTATGACGTAGAATGTGCATACTTTGTTGATTCCATTTATGAAATAAAACACATTTTCTAAAAACTCCTGTTTTTTAAGAAATCATGTAAACCTTATAGAAGCTGTGATTTTGAAAAACATGGTAAGTAAGCTTTTCTTATTTCCGGACGCATGCGCAAACTATAGAAAGTCGTTATGACGTAGAATGTGCATACTTTGTTGATTCCATTTATGAAATAAAACACATTTTCTAAATACTCGTGTTTTTTAAGAAATCATGTAAACCTTCTAGAAGCTGTGATTTTAAAAAACGGTGGAACTAAGCTTTTCTTATTTCCGGATGCATGCGCAAACTATAGAAAGTCGTTATGACGTAGAATGTTCATACTTTGTTGATAACATTTATGAAATAAAACACATTTTCTAAAAACTCATGTTTTTTAAGAAATCATGTAAACCTTCTAGAAGCTGTGATTTTAAAAAACGGTGGAAGTAAGCTTTTCTTATTTCCGGACGCATGTGCAAACTATAGAAAGTCGTTATGACGTAGAATGTGCATACTTTGTTGATTCCATTTATGAAATAAAACACATTTTCTAAAAACTCGTGTTTTTTAAGAAATCATGTAAACCTTCTAGAAGCTTTGATTTTAAAAAACGGGGGAAGTAAACTTTTCTTATTTCCGGACGCATGCGCAAACTATAGAAAGTCGTTATGACGTAGAATGTGCATACTTTTTTGATTCCATTCATGAAATAAAACACATTTTCTAAAAACTCGTGTTTTTTACGAAATCATGTAAACCTTCTAGAAGCTGTGATTTCAAAAAATGGTGGAAGTAAGCTTTTCTTATTTCCGGACGCATGTGCAAACTATAGAAAGTCGTTATGACGTAGAATGTGCATACTTTGTTGATTCCATTTATGAAATAAAACACATTTTCTAAAAACTCGTGTTTTTTAAGAAATCATGTAAACCTTCTAGAACCTTTGATTTTAAAAAACGGGGGTAAGTAAACTTTTCTTATTTCCGGACGCATGCGCAAACTATAGAAAGTCGTTATGACGTAGAATGTGCATACTTTGTTGATTCCATTTATGAAATAAAACACAGTTTCTAAAAACTCGTGTTTTTTACGAAATCATGTAAACCTTCTAGAAGCTGTGATTTCAAAAAATGGTGGAAGTAAGCTTTTCTTATTTCCGGACGCATGCGCAAACTATAGAAAGTCATTATGACGTAGAATGTGCATACTTTGTTGATTCCATTTATGAAATAAAACACATTTTCTAAAAACTCGTGTTTTTTAAGAAATCATGTAAACCTTCTAGACGATGTGATTTTAAAAAACGGGGGAAGTATGCTTTTCTTATTTCTGGACGCATGCGCAAACTATAGAAAGTCGTTATGATGTAGAATGTGCATACTTTGATGATTCCATTTATGAAATAAAACACATTTTCTAAAAACTCGTGTTTTTTACGAAATCATGTAAGCCTTCTAGAAGCTGCTATTTTAAAAAACGGGGGAAGTAAGCTTTTCTTATTTCCAAACGCATGCGCAAACTATAGAAATTTGTTATGACGTAGAATGTGCATACTTTGTTGATTCCATTTATGAAATAAAACACATTTTCTAAAAACTCGTGTTTTTTAAGAAATCATGTAAACCTTCTAGAAGCTTTGATTTTAAAAAACGGGGGAAGTAAACTTTTCTTATTTCCGGACGCATGCGCAAACTATAGAAAGTCGTTATGACGTAGAATGTGCATACTTTTTTGATTCCATTCATGAAATAAAACACATTTTCTAAAAACTCGTGTTTTTTACGAAATCATGTAAACCTTCTAGAAGCTGTGATTTCAAAAAATGGTGGAAGTAAGCTTTTCTTATTTCCGGACGCATGCGCAAACTATAGAAAGTCGTTATGACGTAGAATGTGCATACTTTGTAGATTCCATTGATGAAATAAAACACATTTTCTAAAAACTCGTGTTTTTTAAGAAATCATGTAAACCTTCTAGACGATGTGATTTTAAAAAACGGGGGAAGTGTGCTTTTCTTATTTCTGGACGCATGCGCAAACTATAGAAAGTCGTTATGACGTAGAATGTGCATACTTTGTAGATTCCATCTATGAAATAAAACACATTTTCTAAAAACTCGTGTTTTTTACGAAATCATGTAAACCTTCTAGAAGCTGTGATTTTAAAAAACGATGGAAGTAAGCTTTTCTTATTTCCGGACGAATGCGTAAACTATAGAAAGTCGTTATGATGTAGAATGTGCATACTTTGTTGATTCCATTTATGAAATAAAACACATTTTCTAAAAACTCTTGTTTTTTAAGAAATCATGTAAACCTTCTAGAAGCTGTGATTTTAAAAAATGGTGGAATTAAGCTGTTCTTATTTCCGGATGAATGCGCAAACTATAGAATGTCGTTATGACATAGAATGTGCATACTTTGTTGATTCCATTTATGAAATAAAATACATTTTCTAATAACTCGTGTTTTTTACGAAATCATTTAAACCTTCTAGAAGCTGTGATTTTAAAAAAGAGTGGAAGTAAGCTTTTCTTATTTCCGGACACATGCGCAAACTATAGAAAGTCGTTATGATGTAGAATATGCATACTTTGTTGATTCCATTTATGAAATAAAACACATTTTCTAAAAACTCGTGTTTTTTAAGAAATCATGTAAACCTTCTAGACGATGTGATTTTAAAAAACGGGGGAAGTATGCTTCTCTTATTTCTGGACGCATGCGCAAACTATAGAAAGTCGTTATGATGTAGAATGTGCATACTTTGATGATTCCATTTATGAAATAAAACACATTTTCTAAAAACTCGTGTTTTTTACGAAATCATGTAAGCCTTCTAGAAGCTGCGATTTTAAAAAACAGGGGAAGTAAGCTTTTCTTATTTCCAAACGCATGCGCAAACTATAGAAATTTGTTATGACATAGAATGTGCATACTTTGTTGATTCCATTTATGAAATAAAACACATTTTCTTAAAACTCGTGTTTTTTAAGAAATCATGTAAACCTTCTAGAAGCTTTGATTTTAAAAAACGGGGGAAGTAAACTTTTCTTATTTCCGGACGCATGCGCAAACTATAGAAAGTCGTTATGACGTAGAATGTGCATACTTTGTTGATTCCATTTATGAAATAAAACACATTTTCTAAAAACTCGTGTTTTTTACGAAATCATGTAAACATTCTAGAAGCTGTGATTTCAAAAAATGGTGGAAGTAAGCTTTTCTTATTTACGGACGCATGCGCAAACTATAGAAAGTCGTTATGACGTAGAATGTGCATACTTTGTTGATTCCATTTATGAAATAAAACACATTTTCTAAAAACTCGTGTTTTTTAAGAAATCATGTAAACCTTCTAGACGATGTGATTTTAAAAAACGGGGGAAGTGTGCTTTTCTTATTTCTGGACGCATGCGCAAACTATAGAAAGTCGTTATGATGTAGAATGTGCATACTTTGATGATTACATTTATGAAATAAAACACATTTTCTAAAAACTCGTGTTTTTTACGAAATCATGTAAGCCTTCTAGAAGCTGCTATTTTAAAAAACGGGGGAAGTAAGCTTTTCTTATTTCCAAACGCATGCGCAAACTATAGAAATTTGTTATGACGTAGAATGTGCATACTTTGTTGATTCCATTTATGAAATAAAACACATTTTCTAAAAACTCGTGTTTTTTAAGAAATCATGTAAACCTTCTAGAAGCTTTGATTTTAAAAAACGGGGGAAGTAAACTTTTCTTATTTCCGGACGCATGCGCAAACTATAGAAAGTCGTTATGACGTAGAATGTGCATACTTTTTTTATTCCATTTATGAAATAAAACACATTTTCTAAAAACTCGTGTTTTTTACGAAATCATGTAAACCTTCTAGAAGCTGTGATTTCAAAAAATGGTGGAAGTAAGCTTTTCTTATTTCCGGACGCATGCGCAAACTATAGAAAGTCGTTATGACATAGAATGTGCATACTTTGTAGATTCCATTGATGAAATAAAACACATTTTCTAAAAACTCGTGTTTTTTAAGAATTCATGTAAACCTTCTAGAAGCTGTGATTTCAAAAAACGGTGGAAGTAAGCTTTTCTTATTTCCGGACGCATGCGCAAAATATAGAAAGTCGTTATGACGTAGAATGTGCATAATTTGTAGATTCCATCTATGAAATAAAACACATTTTCTAAAAACTCGTGTTTTTTACGAAATCATGTAAACCTTCTAGAAGCTGTGATTTTAAAAAATGCTGGAAGTAAGATTTTCTTATTTCCGGAAGAATGTGCAAACTATAGAAAGTCGTTATGACGTAGAATGTGCATACTTTGTTGATTCCATTTATGAAATAAAACACATTTTCTAAAAACTCGTGTTTTTCACGAAATCATGTAAACCTTCTAGAAGCTGTGATTTTAAAAAACGGGGGAAGTAAGCTTTTCTTATTTCCGGACGCATGCGCAAACTATAGAAAGTCGTTATGACATAGAATGTGCATACTTTGTTGATTCCATTTATGAAATAAAACACATTTTCTAAAAACTCGTGTTTTTTACGAAATCATGTAAACCTTCTTGAAGCTGTGGTTTTAAAAAACGGGGGAAGTAAGCTTTTCTTATTTCCAAACGCATGCGCAAACTATAGAAATTTGTTATGATGTAGAATGTGCATACTTTGTTGATTCCATTTATGAAATAAAACACATTTTCTAAAAACTCGTGTTTTTTAAGAAATCATGTAAACCTTCTAGAAGCTTTGATTTTAAAAAACGGGGGAAGTAAACTTTTCTTATTTCCGGACGCATGCGCAAACTATAGAAAGTCGTTATGACGTAGAATGTGCATACTTTTTTGATTCCATTCATGAAATAAAACACATTTTCTAAAAACTCGTGTTTTTTTACGAAATCATGTAAACCTTCTAGAAGCTGTGATTTCAAAAAATGGTGGAAGTAAGCTTTTCTTATTTCCGGACGCATGCGCAAACTATAGAAAGTCGTTATGACGTAGAATGTGCATACTTTGTAGATTCCATTGATGAAATAAAACACATTTTCTAAAAACTCGTGTTTTTTAAGAAATCATGTAAACCTTCTAGACGATGTGATTTTAAAAAACGGGGGAAGTGTGCTTTTCTTATTTCTGGACGCATGCGCAAACTATAGAAAGTCGTTATGACGTAGAATGTGCATACTTTGTAGATTCCATCTATGAAATAAAACACATTTTCTAAAAACTCGTGTTTTTTACGAAATCATGTAAACCTTCTAGAAGCTGTGATTTTAAAAAATGATGGAAGTAAGCTTTTCTTATTTCCGGACGAATGCGTAAACTATAGAAAGTCGTTATGATGTAGAATGTGCATACTTTGTTGATTCCATTTATGGAATAAAACACATTTTCTAAAAACTCTTGTTTTTTAAGAAATCATGTAAACCTTCTAGAAGCTGTGATTTTAAAAAATGGTGGAATTAAGCTGTTCTTATTTCCGGATGAATGCGCAAACTATAGAATGTCGTTATGACATAGAATGTGCATACTTTGTTGATTCCATTTATGAAATAAAATACATTTTCTAATAACTCGTGTTTTTTACGAAATCATTTAAACCTTCTAGAAGCTGTGATTTTAAAAAAGAGTGGAAGTAAGCTTTTCTTATTTCCGGACACATGCGCAAACTATAGAAAGTCGTTATGATGTAGAATATGCATACTTTGTTGATTCCATTTATGAAATAAAACACATTTTCTAAAAACTCGTGTTTTTTAAGAAATCATGTAAACCTTCTAGACGATGTGATTTTAAAAAACGGGGGAAGTATGCTTCTCTTATTTCTGGACGCATGCGCAAACTATAGAAAGTCGTTATGATGTAGAATGTGCATACTTTGATGATTCCATTTATGAAATAAAACACATTTTCTAAAAACTCGTGTTTTTTACGAAATCATGTAAGCCTTCTAGAAGCTGCGATTTTAAAAAACAGGGGAAGTAAGCTTTTCTTATTTCCAAACGCATGCGCAAACTATAGAAAGTCGTTATGACGTAGAATGTGCATACTTTGTTGATTCCATTTATGAAATAAAACACATTTTCTAAAAACTCGTGTTTTTTAAGAAATCATGTAAACCTTCTAGAACCTTTGATTTTAAAAAACGGGGGAAGTAAACTTTTCTTATTTCCGGACGCATGCGCAAACTATAGAAAGTCGTTATGACGTAGAATGTGCATACTTTGTTGATTCCATTTATGAAATAAAACACATTTTCTAAAAACTCGTGTTTTTTAAGAAATCATGTAAACCATCTAGAAGCTGTGATTTTAAAAAACGGTGGAAGTAAGCTTTTCTTATTTCCGGATGAATGCGCGAACTATAGAATGTCGTTATGATGTAGAATGTGCATACTTTGTTGATTCCATTTATGAAATAAAACACATTTTCTAATAACTCGTGTTTTTTACGAAATCATGTAAACCTTCTAGAAGCCGTGATTTTAAAAAACGGTGGAAGTAAGCTTCTCTTATTTCCGGACGCATGCGCAAACTATAGAAAGTCGTTATGACGTAGAATGTGCATACTTTGTAGATTCCATTTATGAAATAAAACACATTTTCTAAAAACTCATGTTTTTTACGAGATCATTTAAACCTTCTAGAAGCTGTGATTTTAAAAAACGATGGAAGTAAGCTTTTCTTATTTCCGGACGCATGCGCAAACTATAGAAAGTCGTTATGATGTATAATGTGCATACTTTGTAGATTCCATTTATGAAATAAAACACATTTTCTAAAAACTCGTGTTTTTTACGAAATCATGTAAACCTTCTAGAAGCTGTGGTTTTAAAAAACGATGGAAGTAAGCTTTTCTTATTTCCGGACGAATGCGTAAACTATAGAAAGTCGTTATGAGGTAGAATGTGCATAATTTGTTGATTCCATTTATGAAATAAAACACATTTTCTAAAAACTCGTGTTTTTTAAGAAATCATGTAAACCTTCTAGAAGCTGTGATTTTAAAAAATGGTGGAATTAAGCTGTTCTTATTTCCGGATGAATGCGCAAACTATAGAATGTCGTTATGACGTAGAATGTGCATACTTTGTTGATTCCATTTATGAAATAAAACACATTTTCTAATAACTCGTGTTTTTTACGAAATCATGTAAACCTTCTAGAAGCTGTGATTTTAAAAAAGAGTGGAAGTAAGCTTTTCTTATTTCCGGACACATGCGCAAACTATAGAAAGTCGTTATGACGTAGAATGTGCATACTTTGTTGATAACATTTATGAAATAAAACACATTTTCTAAAAACTCGTGTTTTTTAAGAAATCATGTAAACCTTCTAGACGATGTGATTTTAAAAAACGGGGGAAGTATGCTTTTCTTATTTCTGGACGCATGCGCAAACTATAGAAAGTCGTTATGATGTAGAATTTGCATACTTTGATGATTCCATTTATGAAATAAAACACATTTTCTAAAAACTCGTGTTTTTTACGAAATCATGTAAGCCTTCTAGAAGCTGCGATTTTAAAAAACGGGGGAAGTAAGCTTTTCTTATTTCCAAACGCAAGCGCAAACTATAGAAATTTGTTATGACGTAGAATGTGCATACTTTGTTGATTCCATTTATGAAATAAAACACATTTTCTAAAAACTCGTGTTTTTTAAGAAATCATGTAAACCTTCTAGAAGCTTTGATTTTAAAAAACGGGGGAAGTAAACTTTTCTTATTTCCGGACGCATGCGCAAACTATAGAAAGTCGTTATGACATAGAATGTGCATACTTTGTTGATTCCATTTATGAAATAAAACACATTTTCTAAAAACTCGTGTTTTTTACGAAATCATGTAAACCTTCTAGAAGCTGTGATTTCAAAAAATGGTGGAAGTAAGCTTTTCTTATTTCCGGACGCATGCGCAAACTATAGAAAGTCGTTATGACGTAGAATGTGCATACTTTGTAGATTCCATTGATGAAATAAAACACATTTTCTAAAAACTCGTGTTTTTTAAGAAATCATGTAAACCTTCTAGAAGCTGTGATTTCAAAAAACGGTGGAAGTAAGCTTTTCTTATTTCCGGACGCATGCGCAAACTATAGAAAGTCGTTATGACGTAGAATGTGCATACTTTGTAGATTCCATTTATGAAATAAAACACATTTTCTAAAAACTCGTGTTTTTCATGAAATCATGTAAACCTTCTAGAAGCTGTGATTTTAAAAAACGGGGGAAGTAAGCTTTTCTTATTTCCGGACGCATGCGCAAACTATAGAAAGTCGTTATGACTTAGAATGTGCATACTTTGTTGATTCCATTTATGAAATAAAACACATTTTCAAAAAACTCGTGTTTTTTAAGAAATCATGTAAACCTTCTAGAAGATGTGATTTTAAAAAATGGTGGAAGTAAGCTTTTCTTATTTCCGGACGCATTCGCAAACTATAGAAAGTCGTTATGACGTAGAATGTGCATACTTTGTAGATTCCATTTACGAAATAAAACACATTTTCTAAAAACTCGTGTTATTTATGAAATCATGTAAACCTTCTAGAAGCTGTGATTTTAAAAAATGGTGGAAGTAAGCTTTTCTTATTTCCGGACCAATGCGCAAACTATAGAAAGTCGTTATGACATAGAATGTGCATACTTTTTTGATTCCATTTATGAAATAAAACATATTTTCTAAAAACTCGTGTTTTTTAAGAAACCATGTAAACCTTCTAGAAGCTGTGATTTTAAAAAACGGTGGAAGTAAGCTTTTCTTATTTCCAAACGCATGCGCAAACTATAGAAAGTCGCTATGACGTAGAATGTGCATACTTTGTTGATTCCATTTATGAAATAAAACACATTTTCTAAAAACTCGTGTTTTTTAAGAAATCATGTAAACCTTCTAGAAGCTGTGAATTTAAAAAATGGGGAAGTAAGCTTTTCTTATTTCCGGACGCATGCGCAAACTATAGAAAGTCGTTATGACGTAGAATGTGCATACTTTGTAGATTCAATTTTGAAATAAAACACATTTTCTAAAAACTCATTTTCTAAAAACTCATGTTTTTTATGAAATCATGTAAACCTTCTAGAAGCTGTGATTTTAAAAAACGGTGGAAGTAAGCTTTTCTTATTTCCGGACGCATGCGCAAACTATAAAAAGTCCTTCTGACGTAGAATGTGCATACTTTGTTGATTCCATTTATGAAATAAAACACATTTTCTAAAAACTCGTGTTTTTTAAGAAATCATGTAAACCTTCTAGAAGCTGTGATTTTAAAAAACGGTGGAAGTAAGCTTTTCTTATTTCCGGACCCATGCGCAAACAATAGAAAGTTGTTATGACGTAGAATGTGCATACTTTTTTGATTCCATTTATGAAATAAAACATATTTTCTAAAAACTCGTGTTTTTTAAGAAACCATGTAAACCTTCTAGAAGCTGTGATTTTAAAAAACGGTGGAAGTAAGCTTTTCTTATTTCCAAACGCATGCGCAAACTATAGAAAGTCGTTATGACATAGAATGTGCATACTTTGTAGATTCCATTGGTGAAATAAAAGACATTTTCTAAAAACTTGTGTTTTTTAAGAAATCATGTAAACCTTCTAGAAGCTGTGATTTCAAAAAACGGTGGAAGTAAGCTTTTCTTATTTCCGGACGCATGCGCAAACTACAGAAAGTCGTTATGACGTAGAATGTGCATACTTTGTAGATTCCATCTATGAAATAAAACACATTTTCTAAAAACTCGTGTTTTTTACGAAATCATGTAAACCTTCTAGAAGCTGTGATTTTAAAAAATGCTGGAAGTAAGATTTTCTTATTTCCGGAAGAATGTGCAAACTATAGAAAGTCGTTATGACGTAGAATGTGCATACTTTTTTGATTCCATTTATGAAATAAAACATATTTTCTAAAAACTCGTGTTTTTTAAGAAACCATGTAAACCTTCTAGAAGCTGTGATTTTAAAAAACGGTGGAAGTAAGCTTTTCTTATTTCCAAACGCATGCGCAAACTATAGAAAGTCGTTATGATGTAGAATTTGCATACTTTGATGATTCCATTTATGAAATAAAACACATTTTCTAAAAACTCGTGTTTTTTACGAAATCATGTAAGCCTTCTAGAAGCTGCGATTTTAAAAAACGGGGGAAGTAAGCTTTTCTTATTTCCAAACGCATGCGCAAACTATAGAAATTTGTTATGACGTAGAATGTGCATACTTTGTTGATTCCATTTATGAAATAAAACACATTTTCTAAAAACTCGTGTTTTTTAAGAAATCATGTAAACCTTCTAGAAGCTTTGATTTTAAAAAACGGGGGAAGTAAACTTTTCTTATTTCCGGACGCATGCGCAAACTATCGAAAGTCATTATGACGTAGAATGTGCATACTTTGTTGATTCCATTTATGAAATAAAACACATTTTCTAAAAACTCGTGTTTTTTACGAAATCATGTAAACCTTCTAGAAGCTGTGATTTCAAAAAATGGTGGAAGTAAGCTTTTCTTATTTCCGGACGCATGCGCAAACTATAGAAAGTCGTTATGACGTAGAATGTGCATACTTTGTTGATTCCATTTATGAAATAAAACACATTTTCTAAAAACTCGTGTTTTTTAAGAAATCATGTAAACCTTCTAGACGATGTGATTTTAAAAAACGGGGGGAAGTATGCTTTTCTTATTTCTGGACGCATGCGCAAACTATAGAAAGTCGTTATGATGTAGAATGTGCATACTTTGATGATTACATTTATGAAATAAAACACATTTTCTAAAAACTCGTGTTTTTTACGAAATAATGTAAGCCTTCTAGAAGCTGCTATTTTAAAAAACGGGGGAAGTAAGCTTTTCTTATTTCCAAACGCATGCGCAAACTATAGAAATTTGTTATGACGTAGAATGTGCATACTTTGTTGATTCCATTTATGAAATAAAACACATTTTCTAAAAACTCGTGTTTTTTAAGAAATCATGTAAACCTTCTAGAAGCTTTGATTTTAAAAAACGGGGGAAGTAAACTTTTCTTATTTCCAGACGCATGCGCAAACTATAGAAAGTCGTTATGACGTAGAATGTGCATACTTTTTTGATTCCATTCGTGAAATAAAACACATTTTCTAAAAACTCGTGTTTTTTACGAAATCATGTAAACCTTCTAGAAGATGTGATTTCAAAAATTGGTGGAAGTAAGCTTTTCTTATTTCCGGACGCATGCGCAAAATATAGAAAGTCGTTATGACGTAGAATGTGCATACTTTGTAGATTCCATTGATGAAATAAAACACATTTTCTAAAAACTCATGTTTTTTAAGAAATCATGTAAACCTTCTAGAAGCTGTGATTTCAAAAAACGGTGGAAGTAAGCTTTTCTTATTTCTGGACACATGCGCAAACTATAGAAAGATGTTATGACGTAGAATGTGCATACTTTGTAGATTCCATCTATGAAATAAAACACATTTTCTAAAAACTCGTGTTTTTTACGAAATCATGTAAACCTTCTAGAAGCTGTGATTTCAAAAAACGGTGGAAGTAAGCTTTTCTTATTTCCAAACGCATGCGCAAACTATAGAAATTTGTTATGACGTAGAATGTGCATACTTTGTTGATTCCATTTATGAAATAAAACACATTTTCTAAAAACTCGTGTTTTTTACGAAATCATGTAAGCCTTCTAGAAGCTGCTATTTTAAAAAACGGGGGAAGTAAGCTTTTCTTATTTCCAAACGCATGCGCAAACTATAGAAATTTGTTATGACGTAGAATGTGCATACTTTGTTGATTCCATTTATGAAATAAAACACATTTTCTAAAAACTCGTGTTTTTTAAGAAATCATGTAAACCTTCTAGAAGCTTTGATTTTAAAAAACGGGGGAAGTAAACTTTTCTTAATTCCGGACGCATGCGCAAACTATAGAAAGTCGTTATGATGTAGAATGTGCATACTTTTTTGATTCCATTTATGAAATAAAACACATTTTCTAAAAACTCGTGTTTTTTACGAAATCATGTAAACCTTCTAGAAGCTGTGATTTCAAAAAATGGTGGAAGTAAGCTTTTCTTATTTCCGGACGCATGCGCAAACTATAGAAAGTCGTTATGACGTAGAATGTGCATACTTTGTAGATTCCATTGATGAAATAAAACACATTTTCTAAAAACTCGTGTTTTTTAAGAAATCATGTAAACCTTCTAGAAGTTGTGATTTCAAAAAACGGTGGAAGTAAGCTTTTCTTATTTCCGGACGCATGCGCAAACTATAGAAAGTCGTTATGACGTAGAATGTGCATACTTTGTAGATTCCATCTATGAAATAAAACACATTTTCTAAAAACTCTTGTTTTTTACGAAATCATGTAAACCTTCTAGAAGCTGTGATTTTAAAAAATGCTGGAAGTAAGCTTTTCTTATTTCCGGACGCATGCGCAAACTATAAAAAGTCCTTCTGACGTAGAATGTGCATACTTTGTTGATTCCATTTATGAAATAAAACACATTTTCTAAAAACTCGTGTTTTTTAAGAAATCATGTAAACCTTCTAGAAGCTGTGATTTTAAAAAACAGTGGAAGTAAGCTTTCCTTATTTCCGGACGCATGCGCAAACTATAGAAAGTCGTTATGACGTAGAATGGGCATACTTTGTTGATTCCATTTATGAAATAAAACACATTTTCTAAAAACTCATGTTTTTTACGAAATCATGTAAACCTTCTAGAAGCTGTGATTTTAAAAACGGGGGAAGTAACGTTTTCTTATTTCTGGATGCATGCGCAAACTATAGAAAGTCGTTATGACGTAGAATGTGCATACTTTGTAGATTACATTTATGAAATAAAACACATTTTCTAAAAACTCGTGTTTTTTACGAAATCATGTAAACCTTCTAGAAGCTGTGATTTCAAAAAATGGTGGAAGTAAGATTTTCTTATTTCCAGACGCATGCGCAAACTATAGAAAGTCTTTATGACGTAGAATGTGCATACTTTGTTGATTCCATTTATGAAATAAAACACATTTTCTAAAAACTCGTGTTTTTTAAGATATCATGTAAACCTTCTGGAAGCTGTGATTTCAAAAAACGGTGGAAGTAAGCTTTTCTTATTTCCGGACGCATGCGCAACTTATAGAAACTCGTTATGACGTAGAATGTGCATACTTTGTAGATTCCATTTATGAAATAAAACACATTTTCTAAAAACTCGTGTTTTTTATGAAATCATGTAAACCTTCTAGAAGCTGTGATTTTAAAAAATGGTGGAAGTAAGATTTTCTTATTTCCGGACAAATGTGCAAACTATAGAAAGTCGTGATGACATAGAATGTGCATACTTTGTTGATTCCATTTATGAAATAAAACACATTTTCTAAAAACTCATGTTTTTTACGAAATCATGTAAACCTTCTAGAAGCTGTGATTTTAAAAAACGGGGGAGTAAGCTTTTCTTATTTCCGGACACATGCGCAAATTATAGAAAGTCGTTATGATGTAGAATGTGCATAATTTGCAGATTCCATTTATGAAATAAAGCACATTTTCTAAAAACTCATGTTTTTTACAAAATCATGTAAACCATCTAGAAGCTGTGATTTTAACAAAAGTTGGAAGTAAGCTTTTCTTATTTCCGGACGAATGCGCAAACTATAGAAAGTCGTTATGACGTAGAATGTGCATACTTTGTAGATTCCATTTATGAAATAAAGCACATTTTCTAAAAACCCGTGTTTTTTACGAAATCATGTAAACCTTCTAGAAGCTGTGATTTTAAAAAACGGTGGAAGTAAGCTTTTCTTATTTCCGGACGCATGCACAAACTATAGAAAGTCGTTATGACGTAGAATGTGCATACTTTGTTGATTCCATTTATGAAATAAAACACATTTTCTAAAAACTCGTGTTTTTTAAGAAATCATGTAAACCTTCTAGAAGCTGTGATTTTAAAAAATGGGGGAAGTAAGCTTTTCTTATTTACGGACACATGCGCAAACTATAGAAAGTCGTTATGACCTAGAATGTGCATACTTTGTAGATTCCATTTACGAAATATAGCACATTTTCTAAAAACCCATGTTTTTTACGAAATCATGTGAACCTTCTAGAAGCTGTCATTTTAAAAAACGGTGGAAGTAAGCTTTTCTTATTTCCGGACGCATTCGCAAACTCTAGAAAGTCGTTATGATGTAGAATGTGCATACTTTGAAGATTCCATTTATGAAATAAAACACATTTTCTAAAAACTCGTGTTTTTTACGAAATCATGTAAACCTTCTAGAAGCTGTGATTTTAAAAAATGGTGGAAGTAATCTTTTCTTATTTCCGAACGCATGCGCAAACTATAGAAAGTTGTTATGACCTAGAATGTGCATACTTTGTTGATTCCATTTATGAAATAAAACACATTTTCTAAAAACTCGTGTTTTTTAAGAAATCATGTAAACCTTCTAGAAGCTGTGATTTTAAAATACCGTGGAATTAAGCTTTTCTTATTTCCGGACGCATGCGCAAACTATAGAAAGTCTTTATGACGTAGAATGTGCATACTTTGTTGATTCCATTTATAAAATAAAAAACATTTTCTAAAAACTCGTGTTTTTTAAGAAATCATGTAAACCTTCTAGAAGCTATGATTTTAAAAAACGGGGGAAGTAAGCTTTTCTTATTTCCGGACGCATGCGCAAACTATAGAAAGTCATTATGACGTAGAATGTGCATACTTTTTTTATTCCATTTATGAAATAAAACACATTTTCTAAAAACTCGTGTTTTTTACAAAATCTTGTAAACCTTCTAGAAGCTGTGATTTTAAAAAACGGGGGAAGTAAGCTTTTCTTATTTCCGGACGCATGGGAAAAATATAGAATGTCGTTATGACGTAGAATGTGCATACTTTGTAGATTCCATTTATGAAATAAAACACATTTTCTAAAAACTCATGTTTTTTATGAAATCATGTAAACCTTCTAGAAGCTGTGATTTTAAAAAACGGTGGAAGTAAGCTTTTCTTATTTCCGGACGCATGCGCAAACTATAGAAAGTCGTTATGACGTAGAATTTGCATACTTTGTAGATTCCATTTATGAAATAAAACACATTTTTTGAAAACTCGTGTTTTTTACGAAATCATGTAAACCTTCTAGAAGCTGTGATTTTAAAAAACGGTCGAAGTAAGCTTTTCTTATTTCCGGACGCATGCGCAAACTATAGAAAGTCGTTATGACGTAGAATGTGCATACTTTGTTGATTCCATTTAAGAAATAAAACACATTTTCTAAAAACTCGTGTTTTTTAAGAAATCATGTAAACCTTCTAGAAGCTGTGTTTTTAAAAAACGGTTGAAGTAAGATTTTCTTATTTCCGGGCGAATGCGCAAACTATAGAAGGTCGTTATGACGTAGAATGTGCATACTTTGTTGATTCCATTTATGAAATAAAACACATTTTCTAAAAACTCGTGTTTTTTAAGAAATCATGTAAACCTTCTAGAAGCTGTTATTTTAAAAAACGGTGGAAGTAAGCTTTTCTTATTTCCGGACGCATGCGCAAACTATAGAAAGTCGTTATGATGTAGAATGTGCATAGTTTGTTGATTCCATTTATGAAATAAAAGACATTTTCTAAAAACTCGTGTTTTTTAAGAAATCATGTAAACCTTCTAGAAGCTGTGATTTTAAAAAACAGGGGAAGTAAGCTTTTCTTATTTCCAAACGCATGCGCAAACTATAGAAAGTCGTTATGACGTAGAATGTGCATACTTTGTTGACTCCATTTATGAAATAAAACACATTTTCTAAAAAGTCATGTTTTTTAAGAAATCATGTAAACCTTCTAGAAGATGTGAATTTAAAAAACGGGGGAAGTAAGCTTTTCTTATTTCGGGACGCATGCGCAAACTATGGAAAGTCGTTATGACGTAGAATGTGCATACTTTGTAGATTCCATTTATGAAATAAAACACATTTTCTAAAAACTCGTGTTTTTTACGAAATCATGTAAACCTTCTAGAAGCTGTGATTTTAAAAAATTGTAGAAGTAAGATTTTCTTATTTCCGGATGAAAGCGCAAACTATAGAAAGTCGTTATGACGTAGAATGTGCATACTTTGTTGATTCCATTTATGAAATAAAACACATTTTCTAAAAACTCGTGTTTTTTACGAAATCATGTAAGCCTTCTAGAAGCTGTGATTTTAAAAAACGGGGGAAGTAAGCTTTTCTTATTTCCGGACACATGCGCAAACTATAGAAAGTCGTTATGATGTAGAATGTGCATAGTTTGTAGAGTCCATTTTTGAAATAAAACACATTTTCTAAAAACTCGTGTTTTTTACGAAATCATGTAAACCTTCTAGAAGTTGTGATTTTAAAAAATGGTGGAAGTAAGCTATTCTTATTTCCGAACGCATGCACAAACTATAGAAAGTCGTTATGACGTAGAATGTGCATACTTTGTTGATTCCATTTATGAAATAAAACACATTTTCTAAAAACTCGTGTTTTTTAAGAAATCATGTAAACCTTCTAGAAGCTGTGATTTTAAAAAACGGTGGAAGTAAGCTTTTCTTATTTCCGGACGCATGCGCAAACTATAGAAAGTCGTTATGACGTAGAATGTGCATACTTTGTTGATTCCATTTATAAAATAAAACACATTTTCTAAAAACTCGTGTTTTTTAAGAAATCATGTAAACCTTCTAGAAGCTATGATTTTAAAAAACGGGGGAAGTAAGCTTTTCTTATTTCCGGACGCATGCGCAAACTATAGAAAGTCGTTATGACGTAGAATGTGCATACTTTGTTGATTCCATTTATGAAATAAAACACATTTTCTAAAAACTCGTGTTTTTTACAAAATCATGTAAACCTTCTAGAAGCTATGATTTTAAAAAACGGGGTAAGTAAGCTTTTCTTATTTCCGGACGCATGCGCAAACTATAGAAAGTCGTTATGATGTAGAATGTGCATACTTTGTAGATTCCATTTATGAAATAAAACACATTTTCTAAAAACTCGTGTTTTTTACGAAATCATGTAAACCTTCTAGAAGCTGTGATTTTAAAAAATGGTGGGAGTAAGCTTTTCTTATTTCCGGACGTATGCGCAAACTATAGAAAGTCGTTATGACGTAGAATGTGCATACTTTGTTGATTCCATTTATGAAATAAAACACATTTTCTCAAAACTCGTGTTTTTTACAAAATCATGTAAACCTTCTAGAAGCTGTGATTTTAAAAAACGGGGGAAGTAAGCTTTTCTTATTTCCAGATGCATGCGCAAACTATAGAAACTCATTATGACGTAGAATGTGCATACTTTGTAGATTCCTTTTATGAAATAAAACACATTTTCTAAAAACTCGTGTTTTTTACGAAATCATGTAAACCTTCTAGAAGCTGTGATTTTAAAAAACGGTGGAAGTAAGGTTTTCTTATTTCCGGACGAATGCGTAAACTATAGAAAGTCGTTATGACGTAGAATGTGCATACTTTGTTGATTCCATTTATGAAATAAAACACATTTTCTAAAAACTCGTGCTTTTTACGAAATCATGTAAACCTTCTAGAAGCTGTGATTTTAAAAAACGGGGGAAGTAAGCTTTTCTTATTTCCGGATGCATGCGCAAACTATAGAAAGTCGTTACGACGTAGAATGTGCATACTTTGTTGATTCCATTTATGAAATAAAACACATTTTCTAAAAACTCGTGTCTTTTAAGAAATCATGTAAACCTTCTAGAAGCTGTGATTTTAAAAAATGGTGGAAGTAAGCTTTTCTTATTTCCAGACGCATGCGCAAACTATAGAAAGTCGTTATGACGTAGAATATGCATACTTTGTTGATTCCATTTATAAAATAAAACACATTTTCTAAAAACTCGTGTTTTTTACGAAATCATGTAAACCTTCTAGAAGCTATGATTTCAAAAAACGGGGGAAGTAAGCTTTTCTTATTTCCGGACGCATGCGCAAACTATAGAAGGTCGTTATGACGTAGAATGTGCATACTTTGTTGATTCCATTTATGAAATAAAACACGTTTTCTAAAAACTCGTGTTTTTTACAAAATCATGTAAACCTTCTAGAAGCTGTGATTTTAAAAAATGGTCGAAGTAAGATTTTCTTATTTCTGGACGAATGTGCAAACTATAGAAAGTCGTTATGACGTAGAATGTGCATACTTTGGTGATTCCATTGATGAAATAAAACACATTTTCTAAAAACTCGTGTTTTTTACGAAATCATGTAAACCTTCTAGAAGCTGTGATTTTAAAAAACGGGGGAATTAAGCTTTTCTTTTTTCCGGACACATGCGCAAACTATAGAAAGTCGTTATGATGTAGAATGTGCATAATTTGTAGATTCCATTTATGAAATAAAGCACATTTTCCAAAAACTCGTGTTTTTTATGAAATCATGTAAACCTTCTAGAAGCTTTGATTTTAACAGACAGTGGAAGTAAGCTTTTCTTATTTCCGGACGAATGCGCAAACCATAGAAAGTCGTTATGACGTAGAATGTGCATACTTTGTAGATTCCATTTATGAAATAAAGCACATTTTCTAAAAACCTGTGTTTTTTACGAAATCATGTAAACCTTCTAGAAGCTGTGATTTTAAAAAACGGTGGAAGTAAGCTTTTCTTATTTCCGGACGCATGCGCAAACTATAGAAAGTCGTTATGATGTAGAATGTGCATACTTTGTTGATTTCATTTATGAAATAAAACACATTTTCTAAAAACTCATGTTTTTTAAGAAGCCATGTAAACCTTCTAGAAGCTGTGATTTTAAAAAATGGGGAAAGTAAGCTTTTCTTATTTCCAGACGCATGCGCAAACTATAGAAAGTCGTTATGACGTAGAATGTGCATACTTTGTTCATTCCATTTATGAAATAAAACACATTTTCTAAAAACTCGTGTTTTTTAAGAAACCATGTAAACCTTCTAGAAGCTGTGATTTTAAAAAATGGGGGAAGTAAGCTTTTCTTATTTCCGGACGCATGCGCAAACTATAGAAAGTTGTTATGACCTAGAATGTGCATACTTTGTAGATTCCATTTACGAAATAAAGCACATTTTCTCAAAACTCCTGTTTTTTACGAAATCATGTAAACCTTCTAGAAGCTGTGATTTTAAAAAACGGTGGAAGTAAGATTTTCTTATTTCCGGACGCATGCGCAAACAATAGAAAGTCGTTATGAGGTAGAATGTGCATACTTTGTAGATTCCATTTATGAAATAAAACACATTTTCTAAAAACTCGTGTTTTTTACAAAATCATGTAAACCTTCTAGAAGCTGTGATTTTAAAAAATGGTGGAAGTAAGCTTTTCTTATTTCCGGACGCATGCCAAACTATAGAAAGTCGTTATGACGTAGAATGTGCATACTTTGTTGATTCCATTTATGAAATAAAACACATTTTCTAAAAACTTGTGTGTTTTAAGAAATCATGTAAACCTTCTAGAAGCTGTTATTTTAAAAAATGGTGGAAGTAAGCTTTTCTTATTTCCGGATGCATGCACAAACTAAAGAAAGTCGTTATGATGTAGAATGTGCATAGTTTGTTGATTCCATTTATGAAATAAAACACATTTTCTAAAAACTCATGTTTTTTAAGAAGCCATGTAAACTTTCTAGAAGCTGTGATTTTAAAAAATGGGGAAAGTAAGCTTTTCTTATTTCCGGACGCATGCGCAAAATATAGAAAGTCGTTATGACGTAGAATGTGCATACTTTGTTGATTCCATTGATGAAATAAAACACATTTTCTAAAAACTCATGTTTTTTCAGAAATCATGTAAACCTTCTAGAAGCTGTGATTTTAAAAAACGGGGGAAGTAAGCTTTTCTTATTTCCGGACGAATGCGCAAACTATAGAAAGTCGTTATGACATAGAATGTGCATACTTTGTTGATTCCATTTATGAAATAAAACACATTTTCTAAAAACTCATGTTTTTTACGAAATCATGTAAACCTTCTAGAAGCTGTGATTTCAAAAAACGGTGGAAGTAAGCTTTTCTTATTTCCGGACGCATGCGCAAACTATAGAAAGTCGTTATGACGTAGAATGTGCATACTTTGTAGATTTCATTTAAGAAATAAAACACATTTTCTAAAAACTCGTGTTTTTTACGAAATCATGTAAACCTTCTAGAAGCGGTGATTTTAAAAAATGGTGGAAGTAAGATTTTCTTATTTCTGGACGAATGTGCAAACTATAGAAAGTCGTTATTACGTAGAATGTGCATACTTTGTTGATTCCATTTATGAAATAAAACACATTTTCTAAAAACTCGTGTTTTTTACGAAATCATGTAAACCTTCTAGAAGCTGTGATTTTAAAAAACGGGGAAAGTAAGCTTTTCTTTTTTCCGGACACATGCGCAAACTATAGAAATTCGTTATGATGTAGAATGTGCATAATTTGTAGATTCGATTTATGAAATAAATCACATTTTCTAAAAACTCGTGTTTTTTATGAAATCATGTAAACCTTCTAGAAGCTGTGATTTTAACAAACGGTGAAAGTAAGCTTTTCTTATTTCCGGACGAATGCGCAAACCATAGAAAGTCGTTAGGACGTAGAATGTGCATACTTTGTAGATTCCATTTATGAAATAAAGCACATTTTCCAAAAACCCGTGTTTTTTACGAAATCATGTAAACCTTCTAGAAGCTGTGATTTTAAAAAACGGTGGAAGTAAGCTTTTCTTATTTCCGGACACATGCGCAAACTATAGAAAGTCATTATGATGTAGAATGTGCATAGTTTGTAGATTCCATTTATGAAATAAAGCACATTTTCTAAATACTCGTGTTTTTTACGAAATCATGTAAACCTTCTAGAAGCTGTGATTTTAACAAACAGTGGAAGTAAGCTTTTCTTATTTTCGGACGAATGCGCAAACTATAGAAAGTCGTTATGATGTAGAATGTCCATACTTTGTAGATTCCATTGATGAAGTAAAGCACATTTTCTAAATACTCGTGTTTTTTACGAAATCATGTAAACCTTCTAGAAGCTTTGATTTTAACAAACAGTGGAAGTAAGCTTTTCTTATTTCCGGACGAATGCGCAAACTATAGAAAGTCGTTATGGCGTAGAATGTGCATACTTTGTTGATTCCATTTATGAAATAAAACACATTTTCTAAGAACTCGTGTTTTTTAAGAAACCATGTAAACCTTCTAGAAGCTGTGATTTTAAAAAATGGGGGAAGTAAGCTTTTCTTATTTCCGCACGCATGCGCAAACTATAGAAAGTCGTTATGACCTAGAATGTGCATACTTTGTAAATTCCATTTACGAAATAAAGCACATTTTCTAAAAACTCATGTTTTTTACGAAATCATGTAAACCTTCTAGAAGCTGTGATTTTAAAAAACGGTCGAAGTAAGCTTTTCTTATTTCTGGACGCATGCGCAAACTATAGAAAGTCGTTATGAGGTAGAATGTGCATACTTTGTAGATTCCATTTTTGAAATAAAACACATTTTCTAAAAACTCGTGTTTTTTACAAAATCATGTAAACCTTCTAGAAGCTGTGATTTTAAAAAATGGTGGAAGTAAGCTTTTCTTATTTCCGGACGCATGCACAAACTATAGAAAGTCGTTATGACGTAGAATGTGCATACTTTGTTGATTCCATTTATAAAATAAAACACATTTTCTAAAAACTCGTAATTTTTAAGAAATCATGTAAACCTTCTAGAAGCTATGATTTTAAAAAACGGGGGAAGTAAGCTTTTCTTATTTCCGGACGCATGAGCAAACTATAGAAAGTCGTTATGACGTAGAATGTGTATACTTTGTTGATTCCATTTATGAAATAAAACACATTTTCTAAAAACTCGTGTTTTTTAAGAAAACATGTAAACCTTCCAGAAGCTGTGATTTTAAAAAACGGGGAAAGTAAGCTTTTCTTATTTCCAAACGCATGCGCAAACTATAGATGGTCGTTATGACGTAGAATGTGCACACTTTGTTTATTCCATTTATGAAATAAAACACATTTTCTAAAAACTCATGTTTTTTCAGAAATCATGTAAACCTTCTAGAAACTGTGATTTTAAAAAACGGGGGAAGTAAGCTTTTCTTATTTCCGGACGCATGCGCAAACTATAGAAAGTCGTTATGACGTAGAATGTGCATACTTTGTTGATTCCATTTATGAAATAAAACACATTTTCTAAAAACTCGTGTTTTTTACGAAATCATGTAAACCTTCTAGAAGCTGCGATTTTTAAAAACGGTGGAAGTAAGCTTTTCTTATTTCTGGACGAATGTGCAAACTATAGAAAGTCGTAATGACGTATAATGTGCATACTTTGTTGATTCCAATTATAAAATAAAACACATTTTCTAAAAACTCATGTTTTTTAAGAAATCATGTAAACCTTCTATAAGCTATGATTTTAAAAAACAGGGGAAGTAAGCTTTTCTTATTTCCAAACACATGCGCAAACTATAGAAAGTCGTTATGACCTAGAATGTGCATACTTTGTTGATTCCATTTATTAAATAAAACAAATTTTCTAAAAACTCGTGTTTTTTGCGAAATCATGTGAACCTTCTAGAAGCTGTGTTTTTAAAAAATGGTGGAAGTAAGCTTTTCTTATTTCTGGGCACATGCGCAAACTATAGAAAGTCATTATGATGTAGAATGTGCATAGTTTGTAGATTCCATTTATGAAATAAAGCACATTTTCTAAATACTCGTGTTTTTTACGAAATCATGTAAACCTTCTAGAAGCTGTGATTTTAACAAACAGTGGAAGTAAGCTTTTCTTATTTCCAGACGAATGTGCAAACTATAGAAAGTCGTTATGACGTAGAATGTCCATACTTTGTAGAATCCATTGATGAAATAAAGCACATTTTCTAAAAACTCGTGTTTTTTACGAAATCATGTAAACCTTCTAGAAGCTGTGATTTTAAAAAACGGTGGAAGTAAGCTTTTCTTATTTCCGGAGGCATGTGCAAACTATAGAAAGTCGTAATGACGTATAATGTGCATACTTTGTTTATTCCAATTATAAAATAAAACACATTTTCTAAAAACTCGTGTTTTTTAAGAAATCATGTAAACCTTCCAGAAGCTGTGATTTTAAAAAACGGGGAAAGTAAGCTTTTCTTATTTCCAAACACATGCGCAAACTATAGAAAGTCGTTATGACCTAGAATGTGCACACTTTGTTGATTCCATTTATGAAATAAAACACATTTTCTAAAAACTCGTGTTTTTTAAGAAATCATGTAAACCTTCTAGAAGCTGTGATTTTAAAAAACGGGGGAAGTAAGCTTTTCTTATTTCCGGACGCATGCACAAACTATAGAAAGTCGTTATGATGTCGAATGTGCATACTTTGTAGATTCCATTTATGAAATAAAACACATTTTCTAAAAACTCGTGTTTTTTACGAAATCATGTAAACCTTCTAGAAGCTGTGATTTTAAAAAATGTTGGAAATAAGCTTTTCTTATTTCCGGACGCATGCGCAAACTATAGAAAGTCGTTATGACGTAGAATGTGCATACTTTGTTGATTCCATTTATGAAATAAAACACATTTTCTAAAAACTCGTGTTTTTTACAAAATCATGTAAACCTTCTAGAAGCTGTGATTTTAAGAAACGGGGGAAGTAAGCTTTTCTTATTTCCAGATGCATGCGCAAACTATAAAAAGTCGTTATGACGTAGAATGTGCATACTTTGTAGATTCCATTTATGAAATAAAACACATTTTCTAAAAACTCGTGTTTTTTACGAAATCATGTAAACCTTCTAGAAGCTGTGATTTTAAAAAACGGTAGAAGTAAGATTTTCTTATTTCCGGACGAATGCGTAAACTATAGAAAGTCGTTATGACGTAGAATGTGCATACTTTGTTGATTCCACTTATGAAATAAAACACATTTTCTAAAAACTCGTGCTTTTTACGAAATCATGTAAACCTTCTAGAAGCTGTGATTTTAAAAAACGGGGGAAGTAAGGTTTTCTTATTTCCGGATGCATGCGCAAACTATAGAAAGTCGTTATGACCTAGAATGTGCGTACATTGTTGATTCCATCTATGAAATAAAACACATTTTCTAAAAACTCGTGTTTTTTAAGAAATCATGTAAACCTTCTAGAAGCTGTGATTTTAAAAAACGGTGGAAGTAAGCTTTTCTTATTTCCGGAAGCATGCGCAAACTATAGAAAGTCCTTATGACGTAGAATGTGCATACTTTGTTGATTCCATTTATGAAATAAAACACATTTTCTAAAAACTCATGTTTTTTAAGAAATCATGTAAACCTTGTAGAAGCTGTGATTTTAAAAAACGGTGGAAGTAAGTTTTTCTTATTTCCAAACGCATGCGCAAACTTTAGAAAGTCGTTATGACGTAGAATGTGCATACTTTGTTGATTCCATTTATGAAATAAAACACATTTTCTAAAAACTCATGTTTTTTACGAAATCATGTAAACCTTCTAGAAGCCGTGATTTCAAAAAACGGTGGAAGTAAGCTTTTCTTATTTCCGGACGCATGCGCAAACTATAGAAAGTCGTTATGACGTAGAATGTGCGTACTTTGTAGATTCCATTTAAGAAATAAAACACATTTTCTAAAAACTCGTGTTTTTTACGAAATCATGTAAACCTTCTAGAAGCTTTGATTTTAAAAAATGGTGGAATTAAAATTTTCTTATTTCTGGACGAATGTGCAAACTATAGAAACTCGTTATTACGTAGAATGTGCATACTTTGTTGATTCCATTTATGAAATAAAACACATTTTCTAAAAACTCGTGTTTTTTACGAAATCATGTAAACCTTCTAGAAGCTGTGATTTTAAAAAACGGGGGAAGTAAGCTTTTCTTTTTTCCGGACACATGCGCAAACTATAGAAAGTCGTTATGATGTAGAATGTGCATAATTTGTAGATTCGATTTATGAAATAAAGCACATTTTCTAAAAACTCGTGTTTTTTATGAAATCATGTAAACCTTCTAGAAGCTGTGATTTTAACAAACGGTGGAAGTAAGCTTTTCTTATTTCCGGATGAATGCGCAATCTATAGAAATTCGTTATGACGTAGAATGTGCATACTTTGTAGATTCCATTTATGAAATAAAGCACATTTTCTAAGAACCCGTGTTTTTTACGAAATCATGTAAACCTTCTAGAAGTTGTGATTTTAAAAAACGGTGGAAGTAAGCTTTTCTTATTTCCGGACGCATGCGCAAACTATAGAAATTCATTATGACGTAGAATGTGCATACTTTGTTGATTCCATTTATGAAATAAAACACATTTTTAAAAACTCGTGTTTTTTAACAAACCATGTAAACCTTCTAGAAGCTGTGATTTTAAAAAATGGGGGAAGTAAGCTTTTCTTATTTCCAGACGCATGCGCAAACTATAGAAAGTCGTTATGACCTAGAATGTGCATACTTTGTAGATTCCATTTACGAAATAAAGCACATTTTCTAAAAACTCGTGTTTTTTACGAAATCATGTAAACCTTCTAGAAGCTGTGATTTTAAAAAACGGTGGAAGAAAGCTTTTCTTATTTCCGGACGCATGCGCAAACTATAGAAAGTCGTTATGACCTAGAATGTGCATACTTTGTAGATTCCATTTACGAAATAAAGCACATTTTCTAAAAACTCGTGTTTTTTACGAAATCATGTAAACCTTCTAGAAACTGTGATTTTAACAAACGGTGGAAGTAAGCTTTTCTTATTTCCGGACGAATGCGCAAACCATAGAAAGTCGTTATGACGTAGAATGTGCATACTTTGTAGATTCCATTTATGAAATAAAGCACATTTTCTAAAAACCCGTGTTTTTTACGAAATCATGTAAACCTTCTAGAAGCTGTGATTTTAAAAAACGGTGGAAGTAAGCTTTTCTTATTTCCGGACGCATGCGAAAACTATAGAAAGTCATTATGACGTAGAATGTGCATACTTTGTTGATTCCATTTATGAAATAAAACACATTTTCTAAAAACTCATGTTTTTTAAGAAACCATGTAAACCTTCTAGAAGCTGTGATTTTAAAAAATGGGGGAAGTAAGCTTTTCTTATTTCCGGACGCATGCGCAAACTATAGAAAGTCGTTATGACCTAGAATGTGCATACTTTGTAGATTCCATTTACGAAATAAAGCACATTTTCTAAAAACTTGTGTTTTTTACGAAATCATGTAAACCTTCTAGAAGCTGTGATTTTAAAAAACGGTGGAAGAAAGCTTTTCTTATTTCTGGACGCATGCGTAAACTATAGAAAGTCGTTATGAGGTAGAATGTGCATACTTTGTAAATTCCATTTATGAAATAAAACACATTTTCTAAAAACTCGTGTTTTTTACGAAATCATGTAAACCTTCTAGAAGCTATGATTTTAACAAACGGTGGAAGTAAGCTTTTCTTATTTCCGGACGACTGCGCAAACTATAGAAAGTCGTTATGACGTAGAATGTGCATACTTTGTAGATTCCATTTATGAAATAAAACACATTTTCTAAAAACCCGTGTTTTTTATGAAATCATGTAAACCTTCTAGAAGCTGTGATTTTAAAAAACGGTGGAAGTAAGCTTTTCTTATTTCCGGACGCATGCGCAAACTATAGAAAGTCGTTATGACGTAGAATGTGCATACTTTGTTGATTCCATTTATGAAATTAAACACATTTTCTAAAAACTCGTGTTTTTTAAGAAACCATGTAAAACTTCTAGAAGCTGTGATTTTAAAAAATGGGGGAAGTAAGCTTTTCTTATTTTCGGACGCATGCGCAAACTATAGAAAGTTGTTATGACCTAGAATGTGCATACTTTGTAGATTCCATTTACGAAATAAAGCACATTTTCTAAAAAATCGTGTTTTTTACGAAATCATGTAAACCTTCTAGAAGCTGTGATTTTAAAAAACGGTGGAAGTAAGCTTTTCTTATTTCCGGACGCGTGCGCAAACTATAGAAAGTCGTTATGAGGTAGAATGTGCATACTTTGTAGATTCCATTTATGAAATAAAACACATTTTCTAAAAACTCGTGCTTTTTACGAAACCATGTAAACCTTCAAGAAGCTGTGATTTTAAAAAACGGGGGAAGTAACCTTTTCTTATTTCCGGATGCATGCGCAAACTAATGAAAGTCGTTATGACGTAGAATGTGCATACTTTGTTGATTCCATTTATGAAATAAAACAAATTTTCTAAAAACTCGTGTTTTTTAAGAAATCATGTAAACCTTCTAGAAGCTGTGATTTTAAAAAACGGTGGAAGTAAGCTTTTCTTATTTCCGGATGCATGCGCAAACTATAGAAATTCCTTATCACGTAGAATGGGCATACTTTGTTGATTCCATTTATGAAATAAAACACATTTTCTAAAAACTCATGTTTTTTAAGATATCCTGTAAACCTTCTAGAAGCTGTGATTTTAAAAAACGGGGGAAGTAAGCTCTTCTTATTTCCAAACGCATGCGCAAACTATAGAAAGTCCTTATGACGTATAATATGCATACTTTGTTGATTCCATTAATGAAATAAAACACATTTTCTAAAAACTCATGTTTTTTAAGAAATCATGTAAACCTTATAGAAGCTGTGATTTTAAAAACGGGGGAAGTAAGCTTTTCTTATTTCCGGACGCATGCGCAAACTATAGAAAGTCGTTATGACGTAGAATACGCATACTTTGTAGATTCCATTTATGAAATAAAGCACATTTTCTAAAAACTCGTGTTTTTTACGAAATCATGTAAACCTTCTAGAAGCTGTGATTTTAAAAAACGGTGGAAATAAGCTTTTCTTATTTCCGGACGCATGCGCAAACTATAGAAAGTCGTTATGACGTAGAATGTGCATACATTGTTGATTCCATTTATGAAATAAAACACATTTTCTAAAAACTCATGTTTTTTAAGAAATCATGTAAACCTTGTAGAAGCTGTGATTTTAAAAAACGGGGGAAGTAAGCTTTTCTTATTTCCAAACGCATGCGCAAACTATAGAAAGTCGTTATGACGTAGAATGTGCATACTTTGTTGATTCCATTTATGAAATAAAACACATTTTCTAAAAACTCATGTTTTTTACGAAATCATGTAAACCTTCTAGAAGCTGTGATTTCAAAAAACGGTGGAAGTAAGCTTTTCTTATTTCCGGACGCATGCGCAAACTATAGAAAGTCGTTATGACATAGAATGTGCATACTTTGTTGATTCCATTTATGAAATAAAACACATTTTCTAAAAACTCGTGTTTTTTAAGAAATCATGTAAACCTTCTAGAAGCTGTGATTTTAAAAAACGGTGGAAGTAAGCTTTTCTTATTTCCGGACGCATGCGCAAACTATAGAAAGTCATTATGACGTAGAATGTGCATACTTTGTAGATTCCATTTATGAAATAAAACACATTTTCTAAAAACTCGTGTTTTTTAAGAAATCATGTAAACCTTCTAGAAGCTGTGATTTTAAAAAACGGGGGAAGTAAGCTTTTCTTATTTCCAAACGCATGCGCAAACTATAGAAAGTCATTATGACGTAGAATGTGCATACTTTGTTGATTCCATTTATGAAATAAAACACATTTTCTAAAAACTCATGTAAAACTTCTAGAAGCTGTGATTTTAAAAAACAGGGGAAGTAAGCTCTTCTTATTTCCGGACGCATGCGCAAACTATAGAAAGTCGTTATGATGTAGAATGTGCATACTTTGTAGATTCCATTTATGAAATAAAACACATTTTCTAAAAACTCATGTTTTTTACGAAATCATGTAAACCCTCTAGAAGCTGTGATTTTAAGAAACGGTGGAAGTAAGCTTTTCTTATTTCCGGACGCATCCATAAACTATACAAAGTCCTTATGACGTAGAATCTGCATACTTTGTTGATTCCATTTATGAAATAAAACACATTTTCTAAAAACTCGTGTTTTTTAAGAAATCATGTAAACCTTCTAGAAGCTGTGATTTTAAAAAACGGGGGAAGTAAGCTTTCCTTATTTTCGGACGCATGCACAAACTATGGAAAGTCGTTATGACGTAGAATGTGCATACTTTGTAGATTCCATTAATGAAATAAAGCACATTTTCTAGAAACTGGTGTTTTTAACGAAATCATGTAAACCCTCTGGAAGCTGTGATTTTAAAAAACGATGGAAGTAAGCTTTTCTTATTTCCGGATGAATGCGCAAACTATAGAAAGTCATTATGACGTAGAATGTGCATACTTTGTTGATTCCATTTATGAAATAAAACACATTTTCTAAAAACTCGTGTTTTTTAAGAAATCATGTAAACCTTCTAGAAGCTGTGATTTTAAAAAACGTTGGAAGTAGGCTTTTCTTATTTCCGGACCAATGCGCAAACTATAGAAAGTCGTTATGACGTAGAATGTGCATACTTTGTTGATTCCATTTATGAAATAAAACACATTTTCTAAAAGCTCGTGTTTTTTACGAAATCATGTAAACCTTCTAGAAGCTGTGATTTTAAAAAATGGGGGAAGTAACCTTTTCTTATTTCCGGATGCATGCGCAAACTATTGAAAGTCGTTATAACGTAGAATGTGCATACTTTGTTGATTCCATTTATGAAATGAAACACATTTTATAAAAACTCGTGTTTTTTAAGAAATCATGTAAACCTTCTAGAAGCTGTGATTTTAAAAAACGGGGGAAGTAAGCTTTTCTTATTTCCGGACGCATGCGCAAACTATAGAAAGTCGTTATGACGTAGAATGTGCATACTTTGTAGATTCCATTTATGAAATAAAGCACATTTTATAAAAACTCGTGTTTTTTACGAAATCATGTAAACCTTCTAGAAGCTGTGATTTTAAAAAATGGTGGAAGTAAGCTTTTCTTATTTTTGGACTAATGCGCAAACTATAGAAAGTTGTTATGACGTAGAATGTGCATACTTTGTTGATTCCATTTATGAAATAAAACACATTTTCTACAAACTCATGTTTTTTAAGATATCGTGTAAACCTTCTAGAAGTTGTGATTTTAAAAAACGGGGGAAGTAAGCTTTTCTTATTTCCAAACGCATGCACAAATTGGAGAAAGTCGTTATGACGTAGAATGTGCATACTTTGTTGATACCATTTATGAAATAAAACACATTTTCTAAAATCTCCTGTTTTTTAAGAAATCATGTAAACCTCCTAGAAGCTGTGATTTTTAAAAACGGGGGAAGTAAGCTTTTCTTATTTCCGGACGCATGCGCAACTATAGAAAGTCGTTATGACGTAGAATGTGCATACTTTGTAGATTACATTTATGAAATAAAACACATTTTCTAAAAACTCGTGTTTTTTACGAAATCATGTAAACCTTCTAGAAGCTGTGATTTCAAAAAACGGTGGAAGTAAGCTTTTCTTATTTCCGGACGCATGCGCAAACTATAGAAAGTCGTTATGACGTAGAATGTGCATACTTTGTAGATTCCATTTATGAAATAAAACACATCTTCTAAAAACTCGTGTTTTTTACGAAATCATGTAAACCTTCTAGAAGCTGTGATTTTAAAAAACGGCGGAAGTAAGATTTTCTTATTTCCGGATGAATGCGCAAACTATAGAAAGTCGTTATGACGTAGAATGTGCATACTTTGTTGATTCCATTTATGAAATAAAACACATTTTCTAAAAACTCGTGTTTTTTAAGAAATCATGTAAACCTTCTAGAAGCTGTGATTTTAAAAAACCGTGGAAGTAAGCTTTTCTTATTTCCGGACGCATGCGCAAACTATAGAAATTCGTTATGACGTAGAATGTGCATACTTTGTTGATTCCATTTATGAAATAAAACACATTTTCTAAAAACTCGTGTTTTTTAAGAAATCATGTAAACCTTCTAGAAGCTGTGATTTTAAAAAACGGCGGAAGTAAGCTTTTCTTATTTCCAAATGCATGCGCAAACTATAGAAAGTCGTTATGACCTAGAATGTGCATACTTTGTTGATTCCATTTATGAAATAAAACACATTTTCTAAAAACTCATGTTTTTTAAGAAATCATGTAAACCTTCTAGAAGCTGTGATTTTAAAAAACGGGGGAAGTAATCTTTTCTTATTTCCGGACGCATGCGCAAACTATAGAAAGTAGTTATGACGTAGAACATGCATACATTGTAGATTCCATTTATGAAATAAAGCACATTTTCTAAAAAATCGTGTTTTTTACGAAATCATGTAAACCTTCTAGAATCTGTTATTTTAAAAAGCGGTGGAACTAAGCTTTTCTTATTTCCGGACGAATGCGAAAACTATAGAAAGTCGTTATGACATAGAATGTGCATACTTTGTTGATTCCATTTATGAAATAAAACACATTTTCTAAAAACTCGTGTTTTTTAAGAAATCATGTAAACCTTCTAGAAGCTGTGATTTTAAAAAACGGTGGAAGTAAGCTTTTCTTATTTTCGGACGCATGCGCAAACTATAGAAAGTCCTTATGACGTAGAATGTGCATACTTTGTTGATTCCATTTATGAAATAAAACACATTTTCTAAAAACTCATTTTTTTTAAGAAATCATGTAAACCTTCTAGAAGCTGTGATTTTAAAAAATGGGGGAAGTAAGCTTTTCTTGTTTCCAAACGCATGCGCAAACTATAGAAAGTCGTTATGACGTAGAATGTGCATACTTTGTTGATTCCATTTATGAAATAAAACACATTTTCTAAAAACTCGTGTTTTTTACGAAATCATGTAAACCTTCTAGAAGCTATGATTTCAAAAAACGGTGGAAGTAAGCTTTTCTTATTTCCGGACGCATGCGCAATCTATAGAAAGTCGTTATGACGTAGAATGTGCATACTTTGTAGATTCCATTTATGAAATAAAACACATTTTCTAAAAACTCGTGTTTTTTACGAAATCATGTAAACCTTCTAGAAGCTGTGATTTTAAAAAACGGTGGAAGTAAGATTTTCTTATTTCCGGACGAATGCGCAAACTATAGAAAGTCGTTATGACGTAGAATGTGCATACTTTGTTGATTCCATTTATGAAATAAAACACATTTTCTAAAAACTCGTGTTTTTTAAGAAATCATGTAAACCTTCTAGAAGCTGTTATTTTAAAAAACGGTGGAAGTAAGCTTTTCTTATTTCCGGACGCATGCGCAAACTATAGAAAGTTGTTATGAGGTAGAATGTGCATAGTTTGTTGATTCCATTTATGAAATAAAACACATTTTCTAAAAACTTGTGTTTTTTAAGAAATCATGTAAACCTTCTAGAAGCTGTGATTTTAAAAAACGAGGGAAGTAAGCTTTTCTTATTTCCAAACGCATTCGCAAACTATAGAAAGTCGTTATTACATAGAATGTGCATAAATTGTTGATTCCATTTATGAAATAAAACACATTTTCTAAAAACTTGTGTTTTTTACGAAATCATGTAAACCTTCTAGAAGCTGTGATTTCAAAAAACGGTCTAAGTAAGCTTTTCTTATTTCCGGACGCATGCGCTACAAAATTAGTCACACTAGATCTAATGAACAAGTAAATCAATCACAACAGATGAATATAGAAAATATGGTGCAAAACTGTGCAAAACATGCAGCAGTGCTCAATATCCCAGAAAGGGTGAATGAATTACAATACAAACTGTCACAATGACTGAGCAATTCGAATTGCCTAAGGAGGTCATTCGAATCACTGAATGGAGTAGCTTGACTCCAACTAGGAGTCCTCATCATCAATCGGTGGTGCTCATCAATGCACAAGAACCAGTCATCCAGGTGTCAATCTGAGTCTAACTGAGTGTAATAAGTGTAACTGAAGTGTGTAGCACTGATTAAGGATCAGGAGGCTCAGTGGGGGCACATGGGAGGCTAACTGAAGTCAGAACAAGTCATCTAGTCAATCTGGAGGTCCAACGGAAGTGAAACAGTCAGTCGGGAGTGAAACTAGCCTCAAATCAGGGAGAACCGGAGCTAACTGAATGTAACTGAAGTGGAACTGCAGTGGTAGGTGAACAAGTGTGCCCTTCTCTGGAAGTAGGTGAGAAGTGGGCACCTTTCAGCCTAGGAGGGCTAAAACACTGTGGTAAGTGGCTCCCGGGTGCTAGAATAAGGTGGATAAGGTGCTGGAGGCATCAAACTGGTGACTGGGATGCATGCAAGTGCATGCAGGTGCATGCAAACCCTAGATTCTCCGTGCAAACCCTAATTGCATGTAAGATCCTGAAAACGATGATGTGGATATCCGAACAGCCCCCCTCAAGCTAGACTATGATGTGCCAACAAAAATAATGTGGGGCCCTGCTAACTAAGACCAAAGGTCACCCCAATACAATAATCCAAAAAATGCTGAAAATAAACTAAGTGGGGAAAGAGGGAAAACCCAGTGGGAAGAAAGCCCCCCCTCAAGCTAAAGCATAATAATGAATCAATCTGTCTTCACCATGATGGAACTCACCCCCAACAATGAACGGAGGTAAGAGAACTTCTTCTCAGTGAAGCTCTTGGTGAAGATGTCTGCAATTTGCTCATCAGTAGGGAAATATTGCAGAATGATGGTGCGGTCATGCACCAACTGTCGAATGTAATGCATATGAATCTCAATGTGTTTGGTACTCTGCCACTGAACTGGATCTGTGGATATCTTGATAGCACTTTGATTGTCACAAAATAGGACTGTCGAAGTAGTGCCACCAAAACCAAACTTGGAAAGAATACCCTACAACCAAACTGCCTGAATGCAGGCATTGACTACCCCTCGATACTCTGCCTCTGCTGAAGAAAGTGCAATGGCTGCTTGCTTTTTGCTGGACCAGAAAATAGCACCATGACCAATCATGAAAACATAACCGGAAGTGGACTTCCGATTAATACTATCACCTGCCCAATCTGAATCAGTAAAACCAATGAAATCTAGCTCAGAATCTGCAGCATAATGTATGCCAAACTGTCTCGTACCTTGCACATACTGCAAGATCCGCTTGGCTGCTCGCCAATGAAGCTCATGTGGCTGCTGCATATATATTGACACGGCACTCACGACATATGAGATATCAGGCCGTGAGTGTGTCAAATAAAGTAGTGAACCAATCAACTGTCGATACATACTGCAATCTGCAAGCGGTGTAGAATCTCCCTCCTCAAGACTGATTCCTGAGAGGAATGGGAACGGGGCTGCCTTACATTCAGCCATATTAAACTTCAATAACAGGTCGGAAGCATATTTTTGCTGAGATATAGTGATCCCATCAAAATTTTGAGCTATCTCCAAGCCCACAAAATGACTCAGCAAGCCCAAATCGCTCATGTCAAAAGCTAGATTTAAGGCAGATTTTAGCTTGTTTATTGAAGTAAGTGTGCTACCAGTAATAAGCAGATAATCAACATAAAGTACAATAACCAACAAATTACCTTTAACTCGCTGAAGATACACATTCGGATCAGATTTGCACCTTTGGAAATTCTGAGAAAGAAGGAAGGAGTCCATCTTTGCGTACCAAGCTCTTGGGGCCTGTTTTAACCCGTACAAAGATTTCTTCAATCTACAAACCAATGATGGATATGATGTGTAACCCTCTGGCTGCTGCATATAGACCTCTTCAGCAAGGTCTCCATGTAAAAATTCACTCTTCACATCCATGTGGTGCACTTCCCAGTGCTTGGATGCGGCAATAGCTAAAACAAGGCAGATGGAATCCATCTTTGCAACCGGTGCAAAGGTCTCAGTGTAGTCCACTCCTTGGACTTGGGAAAAACCTTTTGCCACCAACCTTGCTTTATATTTGTTGATAGTGCCATCAGCAACAACTTTAGTATGGTAGACCCATTTACACTTCACTAATTTTCTTCCAGGTGGAAGAGAAACTAGCTCCCATGTGTTGTTCTTTTGAAGAGAACTGTACTCTTCGTCCATGGCACTTTTCCATCTCGGATCTCGATGGGATGAATAGTATGATGTAGGATCTGAACCAGCCATCAAATAACAAATCTCAGGAAAAAATGGATCAGCAATAGAAAGAGCCATACCTTCTCTTTGAAAGTCTCCTCTTGTTCGTCTCGGATCAGCAAGATTTCCAAGATTCGAACCAACAGAATGTAGAGTGTTTTGGGCCCACTTTGGTAACTGAGGAGGATCATAATGATCGGATTCCGAACCTGATATGTCATGATCATCATATGCTGCTACAATATCAGAAATATCAGAACTCATACCTTCATTATCGCTGCTCGGATCTTCTTCTGGTGAAGGCGGTGAATCGGCAGTCTTCTCCTCGACTAGTTGCAATTCTTGAAGCGGTTCTTCAAATTGCACACTGCGCTCTATGAATATCTTTTTTAGATCTGATATCCATGAGTTTATATGCTTTTTATTCTTCCCCATATCCTATCAATATGCACTCGATACTTTGTGGATCCAAAGCTCGTCTCTTCTCAGAAGGAATTCTAGCCCATGCAGTAGAGCCAAAAACTCTCAAATTTGACACATCCGGTTTGTGACCAAAGAATGCTTCGAAAGGAGTCATACCTTTCACGGATGAATGTGGAACCCGGTTCTGTATATATGCAGCAACATTGATTGCTTCAGCCCAAATATTTTCAGCCAAACCTTTCGATTCAATCATGCATGTCGCCATCTCTTTCAGTGACCGATTTTTCCTTTCCGCTACACCGTTCTGCTGGGGTGTGTAGGGAACTGTATGTTGGATCTTAATTCCTCTTTGGGCACAAAGTTGCAGAAACTCGGACTTGATATATTCCCCACCATTATCAGATCTAAGAGCTTTGATCTTTCTCTCAGTGGTGGTCTCAACAGAAGCCTTAAAATCCTTGAATTTTCCAAGCACTTCTGACTTGTTTTTGAGAAAGAATACCCATGTAAAGCGAGAAAAATCGTCAATAAATGTCAAAACATACCTTGAACCATTTAATGACATATGGGGCAGCGGACCACTGATATCAGAATGTATCAATCCCAAAATAGTAGAAGCTCTGCTAGCTTTGCCGCAGTCGAATCTGTGCTCGGGGTGCTTCCAATAATGCAACCAGTGCATATTCCCTTCGAGGAACGGAGTTGTGGAAGCCCATCTACCATGGATTTATTTGATAGCAGCAGCAAATACTTATAATTTATATGTCCAAATATTTCATGCCAAAGCCTACTAACCTCATTACCATGTGTGCGAAGAGCAGTGGGCTTTGCAAGCGGAATAAAGTGCGAAAACTCATAGCATTTTGCAGTGTGGTTTGCCTTTCCAACCGCAACTAGTCTTCCACTTTTGATATCAGAAATTTCAACTATATTAGGGCTGAATGTGACTTGCTTTGGTTCACCAGTATGTGTCATTTGATACACAGAAAGGAGATTTGAAGCCAAGGAAGGCACATAGAGAACATTCTTAAAGCTTCCATGTTCTACATGAATCGTACCTTTGCCCTTTGAAGAAATTTTTGAGTCATCTCCCAAATGGATGGGGATGGAGCTGTTTGGATCGAATGAGTAAAAAGAATCAATATTTGCAGCCATATGATTTGATGCACCCGAATCTATCAAGAGAGTAGTGGGCTTCGAAACCGTTGCCATGAGTGCTTGTCCTCTTTCATGATCATCATTCCTATCCTTCTTCCTTGCACCGTCAGGAAGGGTTATGTTGTTCTTTTCCAAAAGGAGGGCCATTTGATCTATAGTCTTCTTCATACATGAACTTTCGGGATGAAAGCCACGGTTACAATAAGTACATTTATATTTTTGGTTACCTTCTTTGCCCTTTTGCTTGGATTTCGAACCGGATGGTGCATCCGTTTGCTTGCCTTTGTCTTTTTGCTTGTGAGGCTCGAATTTAGGCTTCTCCTTCTTTTGCTTTCCTTTACCATTCGATATCTTGGGTCCTTGAACATATAGGGATGAATCTTTGGAGCTTATGGACCCCATTTGAATCAACTTGTCATGCTCCTTTGTGACGAACTCAATGAAGGCATTCAAGGTAGGCATCTTCCAATTCGGGGTAGTTAGCCGACCGGAATTGAAAGTAGAGACAAATACCGAATAATCTTTCCCAAGCTTGCTTAGAATGGAGAGGATCAACTGTTTATCCTCTTTGATAACACCACTGTTCTTCAATTGCAAGTTCAAGTTCTTGAATTTTGTGAAGAATTCATTGATGGTCTCGAAATTCTCAGGATTAAGGCCAATCAATTCATTCTCTAATTGAAAAGCCCTAAGCTCATCCTGCTTGCCGAATAGTGTTTCAAGTTGCTCCCATATGGATTTTGGAGTCTTCAATCCGCTGAGATGGAAGTGAAGATCTTTGGAGATGGAGAGACAAAGAAGACCATAAGCTTCATCAAGCTTGTTGTAGTGTTTGGTTCTATCTGATAGATTGCTTGGCTCCAATTCAAGACCAATAGTGACTCGGTAGTAACCTTTTGAACGTAATATGATCTCCATATCATCTTTCCAATCAAAATAATTGAATGGGGTGAGGATAGGCTTTGAAGAAGAGTATTCCATTGCTAGGAGCGAGTCAACTGATGTAGAGGAAGCTTGCATGCACACTATAGCGAATGCAATTGCTGTAGGGAAGCTTGCATGCAAAATGGAGCGAGTGCAATTGATGGAGACAATAAACCTGCAAATCACATAAAACCAAGAACCGTAAGGTCGAACAATCCACCCTTTGAGAGTTGCATCACACCTGGGATTGGATTTCAAACAATGTTGAATGGGTCCAATGTATCAGATCCAGGAATTATGTGGTAACTCAAGCTTCTGGAGTGGTATTAGAATCATTTTCAAGCTTTGCATGCACAGGAGCGAATGCCCTTGAGATATCTCATGCCAAACTTTTTGCAATTTTTAGCAATTCAGTCAAATCTTCTTGTGAAAACACCTGTAGAAAGGAGATCTTGTCCCTGCAATGGCTCTGATACCATGTAAAATTAGTCACAGCAGATCTAATGAACAAGTAAATCAATCACAATAGATGAATATAGAAAATATGGTGCAAAACTGTGCAAAACATGCAGCAGTGCTCAATATCCCAGAAAGGGTGAATGAATTACAATACAAACTGTCACAATGACTGAGCAATTTGAATTGCCTAAGGAGTTCATTCGAATCACTGAATGGAGTAGCTTGACTCCAACTAGGAGTCCTCATCATCAATCGGTGGTGCTCATCAATGCACAAGAACCAGTCATCCAAGTGTCAATCTGAGTCTAACTGAGTGTAATAAGTGTAACTGAAGTGTGTAGCACTGATTAAGGATCAGGAGGCTCAGTGGGGGTGCATAGGAGGCTAACTGAAGTCAGAAAAAGTCATCTAGTCAATCTAGAGGTCCAACGGAAGTGAAACAGTCAGTCGGGAGTGAAACTAGCCTCAAATCAGGGAGAATCGGAGCTAACTGAATGTAACTGAAGTGGAACTGCAGTCGTAGGTGAACAAGTGCGCCCTTCTCTGGCAGTAGGTGAGAAGTGGGTGCCTTTCAGCCTAGGATGGCTAAAACTCTGTGGTAAGTGGCTCTCGGGTGCTAGAATAAGGTGGATAAGGTGCTGGAGGCATCAAACTGGTGACTGGGATGCATGCAAGTGCATGCAGGTGCATGCAAACCCTAGAGGTGCATGCAAGATCCTGAAAAAGATGATGTGGATATCTGAACATGCGCAAACTATAGAAAGTCATTATGACGTAGAATGTGCATACTTTGTAGATTCCATTTATGAAATAAAACACATTTTCTAAAAACTCGTGTTTTTTACGAAATCATGTAAACCTTCTAGAAGCTGTCATTTTAAAAAACGGAGGAAGTAAGCTTTTCTTATTTCCGAACGAATGCGCAAACTATAGAAAGTCGTTATGACGTAGGATGTGCATACTTAGTTGATTCCATTTATGAAATAAAACACATTTTCTAAAAACTCGTTTTTATTAAGAAATCATGTAAACCTTCTAGAAGCTGTTATTTTAAAAAACGGTGGAAGTAAGCTTTTCTTATTTCCAGACGCATGCGCAAACTATAGAAAGTCGTTATGATGTAGAATTTGCATACTTTGTTGATTCCATTTATGAAATAAAACACATTTTCTAAAAACTCGTGTTTTTTAAGAAATCATGTAAACCTTCTAGAAGCTGTGATTTTAAAAAACGGGGGAAGTAAGCTTTTCTTATTTCCAAACGCATGCGCAAACTATAGAAAGTCATTATGACGTAGAATGTGCATACTTTGTTGATTCCATTTATGAAATAAAACACATTTTCTAAAAACTCATGTTTTTTAAGAAATCATGTAAACCTTCAAGAAGCTGTGATTTTAAAAAATGGGAGAAGTAAGCTTTTCTTATTTCCGGACGCATGTGCAAACTATAGAAAGTCGTTATGACGTAGAATGTGCATACTTTGTTGATTCCATTTATGAAATAAAACACATTTTCAAAAAACTCGTGTTTTTTATGAAATCATGTAAACCTTCTAGAAGCTGTGATTTTAAAAAACGGTGGAAGTAAGATTTTCTTATTTCCGGACGAATGCGCAAACTATAGAAAGTCCTTATGATGTAGAATGTGCATACTTTGTTGATTCCATTTATGAAATAAAACATATTTTCTAAAAACTCGTGTTTTTTAAGAAATCATGTAAACCTTCTAGAAGCTGTGATTTTAAAAAACGGTGGAAGTAAGCTTTTCTTAATTCCGGACGCATGCGCAAACTATAGAAAGTCCTTATCAAGTAGAATGTGCATACTTTGTTGATTCCATTTATGAAATAAAACACATTTTCTAAAAACTCATGTTTTTTAAGAAATCATGTAAACCTTCTAGAAGCTGTGATTTTAAAAAACGGGGGAAGAAAGCTTTTCTTATTTCCAAACGCATGCGCAAACTATACAAAGTCGTTATAACGTAGAATGTGCATACTTTGTTGATTCCATTTATGAAATAAAACACATTTTCTAAAAACTCGTGTTTTTTACGAAATCATCTAAACCTTCTAGAAGCTGTGATTTCAAAAAACGGTGGAAGTAAGATTTTCTTATTTCCGGACGAATGCGCAAACAATAGAAATTCGTTATGATGTAGAATGTGCATAGTTTGTAGATTCCATGTATTAAATAAAACACATTTTCTAAAAACTCGTGTTTTTTAAGAAATCATATAAACCTTCTAGAAGTTGTGATTTTAAAAAACGGGGGAAGTAAGCTTTTCTTATTTCCAGGCGCATGCGCAAACTATAGAAAGTCGTTATGACGTAGAGTGTGCATACTTTGTAGATTACATTTATGAAATAAAACACATTTTCTAAAAACTCGTGTTTTTTACGAAATCATGTAAACCTTCTAGAAACTGTGATTTTAGAAAACGGTGGAAGTAAGCTTTTCTTATTTCTGGACGCATGCGAAAACTATAGAAAGTCGTTATGACGTAGAATGTGCATACTTTGTTGATTCCATTTATGAAATAAAACACATTTTCTAAAAACTCGTTTTTTTTACGAAATCATGTAAACCTTCTAGAAGCTGTGTTTTTAAAAAACAGGGGAAGTAAGCTTTTCTTTTTTCCGGAGGAATGCACAAACTATAGAAAGTCGTTATGACGTAGAATGTGCATACTTTGTTGATTCCATTAATGAAATAAAACACATTTTCTAAAAACTCGTGTTTTTTACGAAGTCATGTAAACCTTCTAGAAGCTGTGATTTTAAAAAACGGGGGAAGTAAGCTTTTCTTATTTCCAAACGCATGCGCAAACTATAGAAAGTCGTTATGACGTAGAATGTGCATACTTTGTTGATTCCATTTATGAAATAAAACACATTTTCTAAAAACTCGTGTTTTTTAAGAAATCATGTAAACCTTCTAGAAGCTGTGATTTTAAAAAACGGGGGAAGTAAGCTTTTCTTATTTCCGGACGCATGCGCAAACTATAGATAGTCATTATGACATATAATGTGCATACTTTGTAGATTTCATTTATGAAATAAAACACATTTTCTAAAAACTCATGTTTTTTACGAAATCATGTAAACCTTCTAGAAGCTGTGATTTTAAAAAACGGTGGAAGTAACCTTTTCTTATTTCCGGATGCATGCGCAAACTATAGAAAGTCGTTATGACGTAGAATGTGAATACTTTGTAGATTCAATTTATGAAATAAAACACATTTTCTAAAAACTTGTGTTTTTTATGAAATCATGTAAACCTTCTAGAAGCTGTGATTTTAAAAAACGGTGGAAGTAAGCTTTTCTTATTTCCGGACGCATGCGCAAACTATAGAAAGTCGTTATGACGTAGAATGTGCATACTTTGTAGATTCCATTTATGAAATAAATCACATTTTCTAAAAACTCGTGTTTTTTACGAAATCATGTAAACCTTCTAGAAGCTGTGAGTTAAAAAAACGGTGGAAGTAAGCTTTTCTTATTTCCGGACGAATGCGCAAACTATAGAAAGTCGTTATGACGTATAATGTGCATACTTTGTTGATTCCATTTATAAAATAAAACACATTTTCTAAAAACTCGTGTTTTTTAAGAAATCATGTAAACCTTCTAGAAGCTGTGATTTTAAAAAACGGGGGAGGTAAGCTTTTCTTATTTCCAAACGCATGCGCAAACTATAGAAAGTCGTTATGATGTAGAATGTGCATACTTTGTTGATTCCATTTATTAAATAAAACACATTTTCTAAAAACTCATTTTTTTACTAAATCATGTAAACCTTCTAGAAGCTGTGATTTTAAAAAACGGGGGAAGTAAGCTTTTCTTATTTCCAGACGAATGCGCAAACTATAGAAAGTCGTTATGACGTAGAATGTGCATACTTTGTTGATTCCATTTATTAAATCAAACAAATTTTCTAAAAAATCATGTTTTTTACGAAATCATGTAAACCTTCTAGAAGCTGTGATTTTAAAAAACGGGGGAAGTAAGCTTTTCTTATTTCCAAACGGATGCGCAAACTATAGAAAGTCGTTATGACGTAAAATGTGCATACTTTGTTGATTCCATTTATGAAATAAAACACATTTTCTAAAAACTCGTGTTTTTTAAGAAATCATGTAAACCTTCTAGAAGCTGTGATTTTAAAAAACGGGGGAAGTAAGCTTTTCTTAATTCCGGACGTATGCGCAAACTATAGAAAGTAGTTATGACGTAGAATGTGCATACATTGTTGATTCCATTGATGAAATAAAACACATTTTCTAAAAACTCCTGTTTTTTAAGAAATCATGTAAACCTCCTAGAAGCTCTAATTTTTAAAAATGGGGGAAGTAAGCTTTTCTTATTTCCGGACGCATGCGCAAACTATAGAAAGTTGTTATGACGTAGAATGTGCATACTTTGTAGATTCCATTTATGAAATAAAACACATTTTCTAAAAACTCGTGTTTTTTACGAAATCATGTAAACCTTCTAGAAGCTGTGATTTTAAAAAACGGTGGAAGTAAGCTTTTCTTATTTCCGGACGCATGCGAAAACTATAGAAAGCCGTTATGACGTAGAATGTGCATACTTTGTTGATTCCATTTATGAAATAAAACACATTTTCTAAAAACTCATTTTTTTTATGAAATCATGTAAACCTTCTAGAAGCTGTGATTTTAGAAAACGGGGGAAGTAAGCTTTTCTTATTTCCGGACGAATGCGAAAACTATAGAAAGTCGTTATGAAGTAGAATGTGCATACTTTGTTGACTCCATTTATTAAATAAAACACATTTTCTAAAATCTCGTGTTTTTTACGAAATCATGTAAACCTTCCAGAAGCTGTGATTTTAAAAAATGGGGGAAGTAAGCTTTTCTTATTTTCAAACGCATGCGCAAACTATTGAAAGTCGTTATGACGTAGAATGTGCATACTTTGTTCATTCCATTTATGAAATAAAACACATTTTCTAAAAACTCGTGTTTTTTAAGAAATCATGTAAACCTTCTAGAAGCTGTGATTTTCAAAAACTTGGGAAGTAAGCTTTTCTTATTTCCGGACGCATGCGCAAACTATAGATAGTCGTTATGACGTAGAATGTGCATACTTTGTAGATTTCATTGAAGAAATAAAACACATTTTCTAAAAACTCGTGTTTTTGACAAAATCATGTAAACCTTCTAGAAGCTGTGATTTTAAAAAACGGTGGAAGTAAGCTTTTCTTATTTCCAAACGCATGCGCAAACTATAGAAACTCATTATGACGTAGAATGTGCATACTTTGTAGATTCCATTTATGAAATAAAACACATTTTCTAAAAACTCATGTTTTTTACGAAATCATGTAAACCTTCTAGAAGCTGTGATTTTAAAAAACTGTGGAAGTAAGCTTTTCTTATTTCCGGATGAATGCGCAAACTATAGAAAGTCGTTATGACGTAGAATGTGCATACTTTGTTGATACCATTTATGAAATAAAACACATTTTCTAAAAAGTCGTGTTTTTTAAGAAATCATGTAAACCTTCTAGAAGCTGTGATTTTAAAAAACGGGGGAGGTAAGCTTTTCTTATTTCCAAACGCATGCGCAAACTATAGAAAGTCGTTATGACGTAGAATGTGCATATTTTGTTGATTCCATTTATTAAATAAAACACATTTTCTAAAAACTCGTTTTTTTTACTAAATCATGTAAACCTTCTAGAAGCTGTGATTTTAAAAAACCGGGGAAGTAAGCTTTTCTTATTTCCAGACGAATGCGCAAACTATAGAAAGTTGTTATGACGTAGAATGTGCATACTTTGTTGATTCCATTTATGAAATCAAACACATTTTCTAAAAACTCGTGTTTTTTACGAAATCATGTAAACCTTCTAGAAGCTGTGATTTTACAAAACGGGGGAAGTAAGCTTTTCTTATTTCCAAACGGATGCGCAAACTATAGAAAGTCGTTATGACGTAAAATGTGCATACTTTGTTGATTCCATTTATGAAATAAAACACATTTTCTAAAAACTCGTGTTTTTTAAGAAATCATCTAAACCTTCTAGAAGCTGTGATTTTAAAAAACGGGGGAAGTAAGCTTTTCTTAATTCCGGACGCATGCGCAAACTATAGAAAGTCGTTATGACGTAGAATGTGCATACTTTGTTGATTCCATTTATGAAATAAAATACATTTTCTAAAAACTCGTGTTTTTTAAGAAATCTTGTAAACCTCCTAGAAGCTCTGATTTTTAAAAATGGGGGAAGTAAGCTTTTCTTATTTCCGGACGCATGCGCAAACTATAGAATGTCGTTATGACGTAGAATGTGCATACTTTGTAGATTCCATTTATGAAATAAAACACATTTCTAAAAACTTGTGTTTTTGACGAAATCATGTAAACCAACTAGAAGCTGTGATTTTAAAAAACGGTGGAAGTAAGCTTTTCTTATTTCCGGACGCATGCGAAAATTATAGAAAGTCGTTATGACGTAGAATGTGCATACTTTGTTGATTCCATTTATGAAATAAAACACATTTTCTAAAAACTCGTTTTTTTTACGAAATCATCTAAACCTTCTAGAAGCTGTGATTTTAAAAAACAGGGGAAGTAAGCTTTTCTTATTTCCGGACGAATGCGCAAACTATAGAAAGTCTATATGACGTAGAATGTGCATACTTTGTTGATTCCATTTATGAAATAAAACACATTTTCTAAAATCTCGTGTTTTTTACGAAATCATGTAAACCTTCTAGAAGCTGTGATTTTAAAAAATGGGGGAAGTAAGCTTTTCTTATTTTCAAACGCATGCGCAAACTATAGAAAGTCGTTATGATGTAGAATGTGCATACTTTGTTGATTCCATTTATGAAATAAAATACATTTTCTAAAAACACGTGTTTTTTAAGAAATCATGTAAACCTTCTAGAAGCTGTGATTTTAAAAAACTTGGGAAGTAAGCTTTGCTTATTTCCGGACGCATGCGCAAACTATAGATAGTCGTTATGACGTAGAATGTGCATACTTTGTAGATTTCATTGATGAAATAAAACACATTTTCTAAAAACTCGTGTTTTTTACGAAATCATGTAAACCTTCTAGAAGCTCTGATTTTTAAAAATGGGGGAAGTAAGCTTTTCTTATTTCCGGACGCATGCGCAAACTATAGATAGTCGTTATGACGTAGAATGTGCATACTTTGTAGATTTCATTGATGAAATAAAACACATTTTCTAAAAACTCGTGTTTTTTACGAAATCATGTAAACCTTCTAGAAGCTGTGATTTTAAAAAACGGTGGAAGTAAGCTTTTCTTATTTCCAAACGCATGCGCAAACTATAGAAAGTCATTATGACGTAGAATGTGCATACTTTGTAGATTCCATTTATGAAATAAAACACATTTTCTAAAAACTCGTGTTTTTTACGAAATCATGTAAACCTTCTAGAAGCTGTGATTTTAAAAAACTGTGGAAGTAAGCTTTTCTTATTTCCGGACGAATGCGCAAACTATAGAAAGTCGTTATGACGTAGAATGTGCATACTTTGTTGATTCCATTTATGAAATAAAGCACATTTTCTAAAAACTCGTGTTTTTTACGAAATCATGTAAACCTTCTAGAAACTGTGATTTTAAAAAACGGTGGAAGTAAGCTTTTCTTATTTCCAAACACATGCGCAAACTATAGAAAGTCATTATGACGTAGAATGTGCATACTTTGTAGATTCCATTTATGAAATAAAACACATTTTCTAAAACCTCGTGTTTTTTACGAAATCATGTAAACCTTCTATAAGCTGTGATTTTAAAAAACTGTGGAAGTAAGCTTTTCTTATTTCCGGACGAATGCGCAAACTATAGAAAGTCGTTATGACGTAGAATGTGCATACTTTGTTGATTCCATTTATGAAATAAAACACATTTTCTAAAAACTCGTGTTTTTTAAGAAATCATGTAAACCTTCTGGAAGCTGTGATTTTAAAGAACGGGGGAAGTAAGCTTTTCATATTTCCAAACGCATGCGCAAACTATAGAAAGTCGTTATGACGTAGAATGTTCATACTTTGTAGATTCCATTTATGAAATAAAACACATTTTCTAAAAACTCGTGTTTTTTACGAAATCATGTAAACCTTCTATAAGCTGTGATTTTAAAAAACTGTGGAAGTAAGCTTTTCTTATTTCCGGACGAATGCGCAAACTATAGAAAGTCGTTATGACGTAGAATGTGCATACTTTGTTGATTCCATTTATGAAATAAAACACATTTTCTAAAAACTCGTGTTTTTTAAGAGATCATGTAAACCTTCTGGAAGCTGTGATTTTAAAGAACGGGGGAAGTAAGCTTTTCTTATTTCCAAACGCATGCGCAAACTATAGAAAGTCGTTATGACGTAGAATGTGCATACTTTGTTGATTCCATTTATGAAATAAAACACATTTTCTAAAAACTCATGTTTTTTAAGAAATCATGTAAACCTTCTAGAAGCTGTGATTTTAAAAAACGGGGGAAGTAAGCTTTCCTTATTTCCGGACGCATGCGCAAACTATAGAAAGTCGTTATGACGTAGAATGTGCATACTTTGTTGATTCCATTTATGAAATAAATCACATTTTCTAAAAACTCATGTTTTTTAAGAAATCATGTAAACCTTCTAGAAGCTGTGATTTTAAAAAACGGGGGAAGTAAGCTTTTCTTATTTACAAATGCATTCGCAAACTATAGAAAGTCGTTATGACGTAGAATCTGCATACTTTGTTGATTCCATTTATAAAATAAAACACATTTTCTAAAAACTCGTGTTTTTTAAGAAATCATGTAAACCTTTTAGAAGCTGTGATTTTAAAAAACGGTGGAACTAAGCTTTTCTTATTTCCGGACGCATGTGCAAACTATAGAAAGTTGTTATGACGTAGAATGTGCATACTTTGTTGATTCCATTTATGAAATAAAACACATTTTCTAAAAACTCGTGTTTTTTACGAAATCATGTAAACCTTTTAGAAGCTGTGATTTTAAAAAACGGTGGAAGTAAGATTTTCTTATTTCCGGACGAATGCGCAAACTATAGAAAGTCGTTATGACGTAGAATGTGCATACTTTGTAGATTCCATTTATGAAATAAAGCACATTTTCTAAAAACTCATGTTTTTTACGAAATCATGTAAACCTTCTAGAAGCTGTGATTTTTAAAAACGGTGGAAGTAAGCTTTTTTTATTTCCGGACGAATGCGCAAACTATAGAAAGTCCTTATGACATAGAATGTGCATACTTTGTTGATTCCATTTATGAAATAAAACATATTTTCTAAAAACTCGTGTTTTTTAAGAAATCATGTAAACCTTCTAGAAGCTGTGATTTTAAAAAACGGTGGAAGTAAGCTTTTCTTAATTCCGGACGCATGCGCAAACTATAGAAAGTCCTTATGAAGTAGAATGTGCATACTTTGTTGATTCCATTTATGAAATAAAACACATTTTCTAAAAACTCGTGTTTTTTAAGAAATCATGTAAACCTTCTAGAAGCTGTGATTTTAAAAAACGGGGGAAGTAAGCTTTTCTTATTTCCAAACGCATGCGCAAACTATAGAAAGTCGTTATGACGTAGAATGTGCATACTTTGTTGATTCCATTTATGAAATAAAACACATTTTCTAAAAACTCGTGTTTTTTACGAAATCATGTAAACCTTCTAGAAGCTGTGATTTCAAAAAACGGTGGAAGTAAGATTTTCTTATTTCCGGACGAATGCGCAAACTATAGAAAGTCATTATGACGTAGAATGTGCATACTTTGTTGATTCCATTTATGAAATAAAACACATTTTCTAAAAACTCGTGTTTTTTACGAAATCATGTAAACCTTCTAGAAACTGTGATTTTAGAAAACGGTGGAAGTAAGCTTTTCTTATTTCTGGACGCATGCGAAAAACTATAGAAAGTCGTTATGATGTAGAATGTGCATACTTTGTTGATTCCATTTATGAAATAAAACACATTTTCTAAAAACTCATTTTTTTTACGAAATCATGTAAACCTTCTAGAAGCTGTGATTTTAAAACACTTGGGAAGTAAGCTTTTCTTATTTCCGGACGCATGTGCAAACTATAGATAGTCGTTATGACGTAGAATGTGCATACTTTGTAGATTCCATTGATGAAATAAAACACATTTTCTAAAAACTCGTGTTTTTTAAGAAATCATGTCAACCTTCTAGAAGCTATGATTTTAAAAAACGGGGAAGTAAGCTTTTTCTTATTTCCGGACGCATGCGCAAACTATAGAAAGTCGTTATGACGTAGAATGTGCATACTTTGTAGATTCCATTTATGAACTAAAACACATTTTCTAAAAACTCGTGTTTTTTACGAAATCTTGTAAACCTTCTAGACACTGTGATTTTAAAAAACGGTGGAAGTAAGCTTTTCTTATTTCCAAACGCATGTACAAAGTACAGAAAGTCGCTATGATGTAGAATGTGCATACTTTGTTGATTGCATTTATGAAATAAAACACCTTTTCTAAAAACTTGTGTTTTTTAAGAAATCATGTAAACCTTCTAGAAGCTGTGATTTTAAACAACGGGGGAAGTAAGCTTTTCATATTTCCAAACGCATGCGCAAACTATAGAAAGTCGTTATGACGTAGAATGTGCATACTTTGTTGATTCCATTTATGAAATAAAACACATTTTCTAAAAACTCGTGTTTTTTACGAAATCATGTAAACCTTCTAGAAGCTGTGATTTTAAAAAACGGTGGAAGTAAGCTTTTCTTATTTCCAAACGCATGCACAAAGTACAGAAAGTCGCTATGATGTAGAATGTGCATACTTTGTTGATTGCATTTATGAAATAAAACACATTTTCTAAAAACTTGTGTTTTTTAAGAAAACATGTAAACCTTCTAGAAGATGTGATTTTAAAAAACGGGGGAAGTAAGCTTTTCTTATTTCCAAACGCATGCGCAAACTATAGAAAGTCGTTATGACGTAGAATGTGCATACTTTGTTGATTCCATTTATGAAATAAAACACATTTTCTAAAATCTCCTGTTTTTTAAGAAATCATGTAAAGCTTCTAGACTCTGTGATTTTAAAAAACTGAAGAAGTAAGCTTTTCTTATTTCCAAACGCATGCGGAAACTATAGAAAGTCGTTATGACATAGAATGTGCATACTTTGTGGATTCCATTTATGAAATAAAACACATTTTCTAAAAACTCGTGTTTTTTAAGAAATCATGTAAACCTTCTAGAAGCTGTGATTTTAAAAAACGGTGGAAGTAAGCTTTTCTTATTTCCAAACGCATGCGCAAACTACAGAAAGTCGCTATGATGTAGAATGTGCATACTTTAATGATTGCATTTATGAAATAAAACACATTTTCTAAAAACTCGTGTTTTTTAAGAAATCATGTAAACCTTCTAGAAGCTGTTATTTTAAAAAACGGTGGAAGTAAGCTTTTCTTATTTCCGGGTGCATGCGCAAACTATAGAAAGTCGTTATGACGTAGAATGGGCATACTTTGTTGATTCCATTTATGAAATACAACACATTTTCTAAAAACTCATGTTTTTTAAGAAATCATGTAAACCTTCTAGAAGCTGTGATTTTAAAAAACGGGGGAAGTACGCTTTTCTTATTTCCAAACGCATGCGCAAACTATAGAAAGTCGTTATGACGTAGAATGTGCATACTTTGTTTATTCCATTTATGAAATAAAACACATTTTCTAAAAACTCGTGTTTTTTAAGAAATCATGTAAACCTTCTAGAAGCTGTGATTTTAAAAAAAGGGGGAAGTAAGCTTTTCTTATTTCCAAACGCATGCGCAAACTAAAGAAAGTCGTTATGACGTAGAATGTGCATACTTTGTAGATTCCATTTATGAAATAAAACACATCTTCTAAAAACTCGTGTTTTTTACGAAATCATGTAAACCTTCTAGAAGCTGTGATTTTAAAAAACGGGGGAAGTAAGCTTTTCTTAATTCCAAACGCTTGCGCAAACTATAGAAAGTCGTTATGACGTAGAATGTGTATACTTTGTAGATTCCATTTATGAAATAAAACATATTTTCTAAAAACTCGTGTTTTTTACGAAATCATGTAAACCTTCTAGACGCTGTGATTTTAAAAAACGGTGGAAGTAAGCTTTTCTTATTTCCAAACGCATGCGCAAAGTACAGAAAGTCGCTATGATGTAGAATGTGCATACTTTGTTGATTGCATTTATGAAATAAAACACATTTTCTAAAAACTTGTGTTTTTTAAGAAATCATGTAAACCTTCTAGAATCTGTGATTTTAAAAAACGGGGGAAGTAAGCTTTTCTTATTTCCGGGTGCATGCGCAAACTATAGAAAGTCGTTATGACGTATAATGGGCATACTTTGTTGATTCCATTTATGAAATACAACACATTTTCTAAAAACTCATGTTTTTTAAGAAATCATGTAAACCTTCTAGAAGCTGTGATTTTAAAAAACGGGGGAAGTAAGCTTTTCTTATTTCCAAACGCATGCGCAAACTATAGAAAGTCGTTATGACGTAGAATGTGCATACTTTGTTTATTCCATTTATGAAATAAAACACATTTTCTAAAAACTCGTGTTTTTTAAGAAATCATGTAAACCTTCTAGAAGCTGTGATTTTAAAAAACGGGGAAGTAAGCTTTTTCTTATTTCCGGACGCATGCGCAAACTATAGAAAGTCGTTATGACGTAGAATGTGCATACTTTGTAGATTCCATTTATGAACTAAAACACATTTTCTAAAAACTCGTGTTTTTTACGAAATCATGTAAACCTTCTAGACGCTGTGATTTTAAAAAACGGTGGAAGTAAGCTTTTCTTATTTCCAAACGCATGTACAAAGTACAGAAAGTCGCTATGATGTAGAATGTGCATACTTTGTTGATTGCATTTATGAAATAAAACACCTTTTCTAAAAAGTTGTGTTTTTTAAGAAATCATGTAAACCTTCTAGAAGCTGTGATTTTAAACAACGGGGGAAGTAAGCTTTTCTTATTTCCAAACGCATGCGCAAACTATAGAAAGTCGTTATGAGGTAGAATGTGCATAATTTGTTGACTCCATTTATGAAATAAAACACATTTTCTAAAAACTCGTGTTTTTTAAGAAATCATGTAAACCTTCTAGAATCTGTGATTTTAAAAAACGGGGGAAGTAAGCTTTTCTTATTTCCAAACGCATGCGCAAACTATAGAAAGTCGTTATGACATAGAATGTGCATACTTTGTAGATTCCATTTATGAAATAAAAACACATTTTCTAAAAACTCGTGTTTTTTAAGAAATCATGTAAACCTTCTAGAAGCCGTGATTTTAAAAAACGGGGGAGGTAAGCTTTTCTTGTTTCCGGACGAATGCACAAACAGTAGAAAGTCGTTATGACGTACAATGTGCATACTTTGTTGATTCCATTTATGAAATAAAACACATTTTCTAAAAACTCGTGTTTTTAAGAAATCATGTAAACCTTCTAGAAGCTGTGATTTTAAAAAAAGGGGGAAGTAAGCTTTTCTTATTTCCAAACCCATGCGCAAACTATAGAAAGTCGTTATGACATAGAATGTGCATACTTTGTTGATTCCATTTATGAAATCAAACACATTTTCTAAAAACTCGTGTTTTTTATGAAATCATGTAAACCTTCTAGAAGCTGTGATTTTAAAAAACGGTGGAAATAAGCTTTTCTTATTTCCGGACGCATGCGCAAACTATAGAAAGTCGTTATATCGTAGAATGTGCATACTTTGTAGATTCCATTTATGAAATAAAACACATTTTCTAAAAACTCGTGTTTTTTACGAAATCATGTAAACCTTCTAGAAGCTGTGATTTTAAAAAACGGTGGAAGTAAGCTTTTCTTATTTCCGGACGCATGCGCAAACTATAGAAAGTCGTTATATCGTAGAATGTGCATACTTTGTAGATTCCATTTATGAAATAAAACACATTTTCTAAAAAGTCTTGTTTTTTACGAAATCATGTAAACCTTCTAGAAGTTGTGATTTTAAAAAACGGTGGAAGTAAGCTTTTCTTATTTCCGGACGCATGCACAAACTATAGAAAGTCGTTATGACGTAGACTGTGCATACTTTGTTGATTCCATTTATGAAATAAAACACATTTTCTAAAAACTCGTGTTTTTTAACAAATCATGTAAACCTTCCAGAAGCTGTGATTTTAAAAAACGGGGGAAGTAAGCTTTTCTTATTTCCAAACGCATGTGCAAACTATAGAAAGTCGTTATGACGTAGAATGTGCATACTTTGTTGATTCCATTTATGAAATAAAACACATTTTTTAAAAACTCGTGTTTTTTAAGAAATCATGTAAACCTTCTAGAAGTTGTGATTTTAAAAAACGGGGGAAGTAAGCTTTTCTTATTTCCATACGCATGCGCAAACTATAGAAATTCGTTATGACGTAGAATGTGCATACTTTGTAGATTCCATTTATGAAATAAAACACATTTTCTAAAAACTCGTGTTTTTTACGAAATCATGTAAACCTTCTAGAAGCAGTGATTTTAAAAAACGGGGGAAGTAAGCTTTTGTTATTTCCGTACGAATGCGCAAACTATAGAAAGTTGTTATGACGTACAATGTGCATACTTATTTGAATCCATTTATGAAATAAAACACATTTTCTAAAAACTCGTGTTTTTTACGAAATCATGTAAACCTTCTAGAAGCTGTGATTTTAAAAAACGGGGGAAGTAAGCTTTTCTTATTTCCAAACATTGCAAACTATAGAAAGTCCTTATGACATAGAATGTGCATACTTTGTTGATAACATTTATGAAATAAAACACATTTTCTAAAAACTCGTGTTTTTTAAAAAATCATGTAAACCTTCTAGAGTCCGTGATTTTAAAAAATGGGGGAGGTAAGCTTTTCTTATTTCCGGACGCATGCGCAAACTATAGTGTTGATGTATATGTAACTTCGGAATGTATTTCACATATATGTATATTGTATTCCTATAGAGATGTTATTATTCCTCTATACGGAAGTGTCGTCATTTATATTGTAAGTGTCGTAAGTTATACTTGATGGGTTATTAGACCACCTTGTTTGGGGTCGGCCTTGTATAAGTCATGTAGGTCAGAGGGTTATTAGACCACCCTATTGGGGGTCGGCCCAGTCAACATTATGTTATGTGGTTAAGTTCGAGCCTACATGAGTTAGGTAAAATAGCAAGTCAAGTCAAGTATAAATAGAGTGCGGGAGGCACTCTATTTGTTCACTCACTTCTCACTCAAGCACTCAAGGAGGAGTGGCGCACTTATGGAGGAGGAGGATCTGCTGCTAGGTTGTGTCTATCTCTTATGGTTGGTTCTATCATTGCTCTATCTATCTCTGAGGAAGTTATTGGGGTTTTTCACCTTTATGGTTTTCCCCAAGTAAATCTTTGTGTCTCTTGTGTGCTTGCCTTATTGTCTCCATGATTGATATGCTGTAGATATGTTGTACATGTTGTTCTCTCAGTTAAGATCCTAGATCAGATTGAAGTAAATTCTGAAAATTTAACATATAGAAAGTCGTTATGACGTAGAATGTGCCAATTTTGTAGATTCCAGTTATGAAATAAAACACATTTTCTAAAAACTCGTGTTTTTTACGAAATCATGTAAACCTTCTTGAAGCTGTGATTTTAAAAAACGGTGGAAGTAAGCTTTTCTTATTTCCGAACGAATGCGCAAACTATAGAAAGTCGTTATGACGTAGAATGTGCATACTTTGTTGATTCCATTTATGAAATAAAACACATTTTCTAAAAACTCGTGTTTTTTAAGAAATCATGTAAACCTTCTAGAAGATGTGATTTTAAAAAACGGTGGAAGTAAGCTTTTCTTATTTCCAAACGCATGCGCAAACTATAGAAAGTCGCTATGATATAGAATGTGCATACTTTGTTGATTCCATTTATGAAATAAAACACATTTTCCAAAAACTCGTGTTTTTTAAGAAATCATGTAAACCTTCTAGAAACTGTGATTTTAAAAAACGGGGGAAGTAAGCTTTTCTTATTTCCGAACGCATGCGCAAACTATAGAACGTCGTTATGACGTAGAATGTGCATACTTTGTTTATTCCATTTAGGAAATAAAACACATTTTCTAAAAACTCGTGTTTTTTAAGAAATCATGTAAACCATCTAGAATCTGTGATTTTAAAAAATGGGGGAGGTAAGCTTTTCTTAATTCCGGATGCATGCGCAAACTATAGAAACTCGTTATGACATAGAATGTGCATCCTTTGTAGATTCCATTTAGGAAATAAACCACATTTTCAAAAAACTCTTGTTTTTTACGAAATCATGTAAATCTTCTAGAAGCCGTGATTTTAAAAAACGGTGGAAATAAGCTTTCCTTATTTCCGAACGAATGGGCAAACTGTAGAAAGTCGTTATGACGTAGAATGTGCATACTTTGATGATTCCATTTATGAAAGAAAACACATTTTCTAAAAACTCGTGATTTTTACGAAATCATGTAAACCTTCTAGAAGCTGTGATTTTAAAAAACGGTGGAAGTAAGCTTTCCTTATTTCCGGACGAATGGGCAAACTGTAGAAAGTCGTTATGACGTAGAATGTGCATACTTTGTTGATTCCATTTATGAAATAAAACACATTTTCTAAAAACTTGTGTTTTTTAAGAAATCATGTAAACCTTCTAGAAGCTGCGTTTTTAAAAAACGGGTGAAGTCAGTTTTTCTTATTTCCAAACGCATGCGCAAACTATAGAAAGTCGTTATGACGTAGAATGTGCATACTTTGTTGATTCCATTTATGACATAAAACACATTTTCTAAGAACTCATGTTTTTTAAGAAATCATGTAAACCTTCTAGAAGGTGTGATTTTAAAAAACGGGGGAAGTAAGCTTTTCTTATTTCCGGACGCATGCGCAAACTATAGAAACTCGTTATGACGTAGAATGTGCATACTTTGTTGATTCCATTTATGAAATAAAACACATTTTCTAAAAACTCATGTTTTTTAAGAAATCATATAAACCTTCTAGAAGCTGTGATTTTAAAAAACGGTGGAAGTAAGCTTTTCTTATTTCCGGACACGTGCACAAACTATCGAAATTCGTTATGACGTAGAATGTGCATACTTTGTTGATTCCATTTATGAAATAAAACACATTTTCTAAAAACTCGTGTTTTTTAAGAAATCATGTAAACCTTCTAGAAGCTGTGATTTTAAAAAACGGGGGAAGTAAGCTTTTCTTATTTCCAAACGCATGCACAAACTATAGAAAGTCGTTATGACGTAGAATGTGCATACTTTGTAGATTCCATTTATGAAGTAAAACACATTTTCTAAAAACTCCTGTTTTTTAAGAAATCATGTAAACCTTCTAGAAGCTGTGATTTTAAAAAACAGTGGAAGTCAGTTTTTCTTATTTCCAAACCCATGCGCAAACTATAGAAAGTCGTTATGACGTAGAATGTGCATACTTTGTCGATTCCATTTATGAAGTAAAACACATTTTCTAAAAACTCGTGTTTTTTAAGAAATCATGTAAACCTTCTAGAAGCTATGATTTTAAAAAACGGGGGAAGTAAGCTTTTCTTATTTCCAAACGCATGCGCAAACTATAGAAAGTCGTTATGACGTAGAATGTGCATACTTTGTTGATTCCATTTATGAAATAAAACACATTTTCTAAAAACTCGTGTTTTTTAAGAAATCATGTAAACCTTCTAGAAGCTGTGATTTTAAAAAACGGTGGAAGTAAGCTTTTCTTATTTCCCGACGCATGCACAAACTATAGAAAGTCGTTATGATGTAGAATGTGCATACTTTGTAGATTCCATTTATGAAATAAAACACATTTTCTAAAAACTCTTGTTTTTTACGAAATCATGTAAACCTTCTAGAAGGTGTGATTTTAAAAAATGGTGGAAGTAAGCTTTTCTTATTTCCGGACGAATGCGCAAACTATAGAAAGTCATTATGACGTAGAATGTGCATACTTTGTTGATTCCATTTATGAAATAAAACACATTTTCTAAAAACTCGTGTTTTTTACGAAATACTGTAAACCTTCTAGAAGCTGTGATTTTAAAAAGCGTTGGAAGTAAGCTTTTCTTATTTCCGGACGCATGCGCAAACTATAGAAAGTCGTTATGACGTAGAATGTGTATACTTTGTTGATTCCATTAATGAAATAAAACACATTTTCTAAAAACTCATGTTTTTTAAGAAATCATGTAAACCTTCTAGAAGCTGTGATTTTAAAAAACTGTGGAAGTAAGCTTTTCTTATTTCTGGACGCATGCGCAAACTATAGAAAGTCGTTATGACGTAGAATGTGCATACTTTGTCTCTTTCATTTATGAAATAAAATACATTTTCTAAAAACTCGTGTTTTTTACGAAATCATGTAAACCTTCTAGAAGCTATGATTTTATAAAACGGTGGAAGTAAGCTTTTCTTATTTCCGGATGCATGCGCAAACTATAGAAAGTCGTTATGATGTAGAATGTGCATACTTCGTAGATACCATTTATGAAATAAAACACATTTTCTAAAAAGTCGTGTTTTTTACGAAATCATGTAAACCTTCTAGAAGCTGTGATTTTAAAAAACGGTGGAAGTAAGCTTTTCTTATTTCCGGACGAATGTGCAAACTACAGAAAGTCATTATGACGTAGAATGTGCATACTTTGTTGATTCCATTTATGAAATAAAACACATTTTCTAAAAACTCGTGTTTTTTACGAAATACTGTAAACCTTCTAGAAGCTGTGATTTTAAAAAACAGTGGAAGTAAGCTTTTCTTATTTCCGGACGAATTCGCAAACTGTAGAAAGTCGTTATGACGTAGAATGTGCATAATTTGTTGATTCCATTTATGAAATAAAACACATTTTCTAAAAACTCGTGTTTTTTAAGAAATCATGTAAACCTTCTAGAAGCTGTGATTTTAAAAAACGGGGGAAGTAAGCTTTTCTTATTTCCGGACGCATGCGCAAACTATAGAATGTCATTATGACGTAGAATGTGCATACTTTGTAGATTCCATTTATGAAATAAAACACATTTTCTAAAAACTCGTGTTTTTTACGAAATCATGTAAACCCTTTAGAAGCTGTGATTTTAAAAAGCGTTGGAAGTAAGCTTTTCTTATTTCCGGACGCATGCGCAAACTATAGAAAGTCGTTATGACGTAGAATGTGCATACTTTGTAGATTCCATTTATGAAATAAAACACATTTTCTAAAAACTCGTGTTTTTTACGAAATCATGTAAACCCTTTAGAAGCTGTGATTTTAAAAAACGTTGGAAGTAAGCTTTTCTTATTTTCGGATGCATGCGCAAACTATAGAAAGTTGTTATGACGTAGAATGTGCATACTTTGTAGATTCCATTTATGAAATAAAACACATTTTCTAAAAACTCGTGTTTTTTACAAAATCATGTAAACCTTCTAGAAGCTGTGATTTTAAAAAACGGTGGAAGTAAGCTTTTCTTATTTCCGGACGCATGCGCAAACTATAGAAAGTCGTTATGACGTAGAATGCGCATACTTTGTTGATTACATTTATGAAATAAAACACATTTTCTAAAAACTCGTGTTTTCTAAGAAATCATGTAAACCTTCTTGAAGCTATGATTTTAAAAAACGGGGGAACTAAGCTTTTCTTATTTCCGGACGCATGCGCAAACTATAGAAAGTCGTTATGACGTAGAATGTGCATACTTTGTTGATTCCAATATATAAAATAAAACACATTTTCTAAAAACTCATGTTTTTTAAGAAATCATGTAAACCTTCTAGAAGCTGTGATTTTAAAAAACGGGGGAAGTAAGCTTTTTTTATTTCCGGACGCATGCACAAACTATAGAAAGTCATTATGACGTAGAATGTGCATACTTTGTAGATTCCATTTATGAAATAAAACACATTTTCTAAAAACTTGTGTTTTTTACGAAATCATGTAAACCTTCTAGAAGCTGTGATTTTAAAAAACGGTGGAAGTAAGCATTTCTTATTTCTAGACGCATTCGCAAACTATAGAAAGTCGTTATGACGTAGAATGTGCATACTTTGTTGATTCCATTTATGAAATAAAACACATTTTATAAAAACTCGTGTTTTTTATGAAATCATGTAAACCTTCTAGAATCTGTGATTTTAAAAAACGGGGGAAGTAAGCTTTTCTTATTTCCAAACGCATGCGCAAACTATAGAAAGTCGTTATGACATAGAATGTGCATACTTTGTCGATTCCATTTATGAAATAAAACACATTTTCTAAAAACTCGTGTTTTTTAGGAAATCATGTAAACCTTATAGAAACTGTGATTTTAAAAAATGGTGGAAGTAAGCTTTTCTTATTTCCGGATGAATGCGCAAACTATAGAAAGTCGTTATGACGTAGAATGTGCATACGTTGTTGATTCCATTGATGAAATAAAACATATTTTCTAAAAACTCATGTTTTTTAAGAAATCATGTAAACCTTCTAGAAGCTGTGATTTTAAAAAACGGGGGAAGTAAGCTTTTCTTATTTCCGGACGCATGCACAAACTATAGAAAGTCGTTATGACGTAGAATGTGCATACTTTGTAGATTCCATTTATGAAGTAAAACACATTTTCTAAAAACTCGTGTTTTTTAAGAAATTATGTAAACCTTCTAGAAGCTGTGATTTTAAAAAACGGGGAAAGTAAGCTTTTCTTATTTCCAAACGCATGCGCAAACTATAGAAAGTCGTTATGACGTAGAATGTGCATACTTTGTTGATTCCATTTATGAAATAAAACACATTTTCTAAAAACCCGTGTTTTTTAAGAAATCATGTAAACCTTCTAGAAGCTGTGATTTTAAAAAACGGTGGAAGCAAGCTTTTCTTATTTCCGGGCGCATGCACAAACTATAGAAAATCGTTATGACGTAGAATGTGCATACTTTGTAGATTCCATTTATGAAATAAAACACATTTTCTAAAAACTCTTGTTTTTTACAAAATCATGTAAACCTTCTAGAAGGTGTGATTTTAAAAAATGGTGGAAGTAAGCTTTTCTTATTTCGGGACGCAAGCGCACACTATAGAAAGTTGTTATGACGTAGAATGTGCATACTTTGTTGATTCCATTGATGAAATAAAACACATTTTCTAAAAACTCATGTTTTTTACGAAATCATGTAAAACTTCTAGAAGCTGTGATTTTAAAAAACGATGGAAGTAAGCTTTTCTTATTTCTGGATGCATGCGCAAACCATAGAAAGTCATTATGAGCTAGAATGTGCATACATTGTTGATTTCATTTATGAAATAAAACACATTTTCTAAAAACTCGTGTTTTTTAAGAAATCATGTAAACCTTCTAGAAGCTGTGATTTTAAAAAATGGGGGAAGTAAGCTTTTCTTATTTCCAAACGCATGCGTAAACTATAGAAAGTCGTTATGACGTAGAATGTGCATACTTTGTCGATTCCATTTATGAAATAAAACACATTTTCTAAAAACTCGTGTTTTTTAAGAAATCATGTAAACCTTCTAGAAGCTGTGATTTTAAAAAACGGGGGAATTAAGCTTTTATTATTTCCGGACGCATGCGCAAACTATAGAAAGTCGTTATGATATAGAATGTGCATACCTTGTTGATTCCATTTATGAAATAAAACACATTTTCTAAAAACTCGTGTTTTTTACGAAATCATGTAAACCTTCTAGAAGCTGAGATTTTAAAAAACGGTGGAAGGAAGCTTTTCTTATTTCCGGACGCATGCGCAAACTATAGAAAGTCGTTATGACGTAGAATGTGCATACTTTGTTGATTCCATTTATGAAATAAAACACATTTTGTAAAAACTTGTGTTTTTTAAGAAATCATGTAAACGTTATAGAAGCTGTGATTTTAAAAAACGTGGAAGTAAGCTTTTCTTATTTCCGGACGAATGACCAAACTTTAGAAAGTCGTTATGACACAGAATGTGCATAGTTTGTTGATTCCATTTATGAAATAAAACATATTTTCTAAAAACTCATGTTTTTTATGAAATCATGTAAATCTTCTAGAAGCTGTGATTTTAAAAAACGAGGGAAGTAAGCTTTTCTTATTTCCGGACGCATGTGCAAACTATAGAAAATCGTTATGACGTAGAATGTGCATACTTTGTAGATTCCATTTATGAAATAAAATGCATTTTCTAAAAACTCGTGTTTTTTACGAAATCATGTAAACCTTCTAGAAGCTGTGATTTTAAAAAACGGTGGAAGTAAGCTTTTCTTATTTCCGGACACATGCGCAAACTGTAGAAAGTCGTTATGACGTAGAATGTGCATACTTTGTCGATTCCATTTATGAAATAAAACACATTTTCTAAAAACTCGTGTTTTTCAAGAAATCATGTAAACCTTCTAGAAGCTGTGATTTTAAAAAACGGGGGAAGTAAGCTTTTCTTATTTCCGGACGCATGCACAAACTATAGAAAGTCGTTATGACGTAGAATGTGCATACTTTGTAGATTCCATTTATGAAGTAAAACACATTTTCTAAAAACTCGTGTTTTTTAAGAAATTATGTAAACCTTCTAGAAGATGTGATTTTAAAAAACGGGGAAAGTAAGCTTTTCTTATTTCCAAACGCATGCGCAAACTATAGAAAGTCGTTATGACGTAGAATGTGCATACTTTGTTGATTCCATTTATGAAATAAAACACATTTTCTAAAAACCCGTGTTTTTTAAGAAATCATGTAAACCTTCTAGAAGCTGTGATTTTAAAAAACGGTGGAAGCAAGCTTTTCTTATTTCCGGGCGCATGCACAAACTATGGAAAATCGTTATGACGTAGAATGTGCATACTTTGTAGATTCCATTTATGAAATAAAACACATTTTCTAAAAACTCTTGTTTTTTACAAAATCATGTAAACCTTCTAGAAGCTGTGATTTTAAAAAATGGTGGAAGTAAGCTTTTCTTATTTCGGGACGCACGCGCACAATATAGAAAGTTTTTATGACGTAGAATGTGCATACTTTGCTGATTCCATTGATGAAATAAAACACATTTTCTAAAAACTCATGTTTTTTACGAAGTCATGTAAAACTTCTAGAAGCTGTGATTTTAAAAAACACTGGAAGTAAGCTTTTCTTATTTCTGGACGCATGGGCAAACCATAGAACGTCATTATGAGGTAGAATGTGCATACATTGTTGATTCCATTTATGAAATAAAACACATTTTCTAAACACTCGTGTTTTTTAAGAAACCATGTAAACCTTCTAGAAGCTATGATTTTAAAAAACGGTGGAAGTAAGCTTTTCTTATTTTCGGACAAATGCGCAAACTATAGAATGTCATTATGACGTAGAATATGCATACTTTTTGGATTCCGTTTATGAAATAAAATACATTTTCTAAAAACTCGTGTTTTTTAAGAAATCATGTAAACCTTCTAGAAGCTGTGATTTTAAAAAACGGGGGAAGTAAGCTTTTCTTATTTCCAAACGCATGCGCAAACTATAGAAAATCGTTATGACGTAGAATGTGCATACATTGTTGATTCCATTTATGAAATAAAACACATTTTCTAAAAACTCGTGTTTTTTAAGAAACCATGTAAACCTTCTAGAAGCTGTGATTTTAAAAAACGGGGGAAGTAAGCTTTTCTTATTTCCGGATGCATGCGCAAACTATAGAAAGTCGTTATGATGTAGAATGTGCATACTTCGTAGATACCATTTATGAAATAAAACACATTTTCTAAACACTCGTGTTTTTTAAGAAACCATGTAAACCTTCTAGAAGCTGTGATTTAAAAAAACGGTGGAAGTAAGCTTTTCTTATTTCCGGACGAATGCGCAAACTATAGAAAGTCATTATGACGTAGAATGCGCATACTTTGTTGATTCCATTTATGAAATAAAACACATTTTCTAAAAACTCGTGTTTTTTAAGAAATCATGTAAACCTTCTAGAAGCTGCGATTTTAAAAAACGGGGGAAGTAAGCTTTTCTTATTTCCAAACGCATGTGCAAACTATAGAAAGTCGTTATGACGTAGAATGTGCATACTTTATTGATTCCACTTATGAAATAAAACACATTTTCTAAAAACTCATGTTTTTTAAGAAATCATGTAAACCTTCTAGAAGCTGTGATTTTAGAAAACGGTGGAAGTAAGCTTTTTCTTATTTTCGGATGAATGCGAAAACTATAGAAAGTCGTTATGACGTAGAATGTGCATACTTTGTAGATTCCATTTATGAAATAAAACACATTTTCTAAAAACTCTTGTTTTTTACGAAATCATGTAAACCTTCTAGAAAGTGTGATTTTAAAAAATGGTGGAAGTAAGCTTTTCTTATTTCGGGACGGATGCGCACACTATAGAAAGTTGTTATGATGTAGAATGTGCATACTTTGTTGATTCCATTGATGAAATAAAACACATTTTTTAAAAACTCGTGTTTTTTACGAAATCATGTAAACCTTCTAGAAGCTGTGATTTTAAAAAACGGGGAAAGTAAGCTTTTCTTATTTCCAAACGCATGCGCAAACTACAGAAAGTCATTATGACGTAGAATGTGCATACATTGTTGATTCCATTTATGAAATAAAGCACATTTTCTAAAAACTCGTGTTTTTTACGAAATCATGTAAACCTTCTAGAAGCTATGATTTTATAAAACGGTGGAAGTAAGCTTTTCTTATTTCCGGATGCATGCGCAAACTATAGAAAGTCGTTATGATGTAGAATGTGCATACTTCGTAGATACCATTTATGAAATAAAACACATTTTCTAAAAACTCGTGTTTTTTACGAAATCATGTAAACCTTCTAGAAGCTGTGATTTTAAAAAACGGTGGAAGTAAGCTTTTCTTATTTCCGGACGAATGCGCAAACTATAGAAAGTCATTATGACGTAGAATGTGCATACTTTGTTGATTCCATTGATGAAATAAAACACATTTTCTAAAAACTCGTGTTTTTTAAGAAATCCTGTAAACCTTCTAGAAGCTGTGATTTTAAAAAACGGGGGAAGTAAGCTTTTATTATTTCCGGATGCATGCACAAACTATAGAAAGTCGTTATGACGTAGAATGTGCATACTTTGTAGATTCCATTTATGAAATAAAACACATTTTCTAAAAACTCGTGTTTTTTACGAAATCATGTAAACCTTCTAGAAGCTGTGATTTTAAAAAACGGTGGAAGTAAGCATTTCTTATTTCCAGACGCATTCGCAAACTATAGAAAGTCGTTATGACGTCGAATGTGCATACTTTGTTGATTCCATTTATGAAATAAAACACATTTTATAAAAACTCGTGTTTTTTAAGAAATCATGTAAACCTTCTAGAATCTGTGATTTTAAAAAACGGGGGAAGTAAGCTTTTCTTATTTCCAAACGCATGCGCAAACTATAGAAAGTCGTTATGACGTAGAATGTGCATACTTTGTCGATTCCATTTATGAAATAAAACACATTTTCTAAAAACTCGTGTTTTTTACGAAATCATGTAAACATTCTAGAAGCTGTGATTTTAAAAAATGGTGGAAGTAAGTTTTTCTTATTTCCAGATGAATGCGCAAACTATAGAAAGTCGTTATGATGTAGAATGTGCATACTTTGTTGATTCCATTGATGAAATAAAACACATTTTCTAAAAACTCATGTTTTTTAAGAAATCATGTAAACCTTCTAGAAGCTGTGATTTTAAAAAACGGGGGAAGTAAGCTTTTCTTATTTCCGGACGCATGCACAAACTATAGAAAGTCGTTATGACGTAGAATGTGCATACTTTGTAGATTCCATTTATGAAGTAAAAGACATTTTCTAAAAACTCATGTTTTTTAAGAAATCATGTAAACGTTCTAGAAGCTGTGATTTTAAAAAACGGGGAAAGTAAGCTTTTCTTATTTCCAAACGCATGCGCAAACTATAGAAAGTCGTTATGACGTAGAATGTGCATACTTTGTTGATTCCATTTATGAAATAAAACACATTTTCTAAAAACTCGTGTTTTTTAAGAAATCATGTAAACCTTCTAGAAGCTGTGATTTTAAAAAACGGTGGAAACAAGCTTTTCTTATTTCCGGACGCATGCACAAACTATAGAAAGTCGCTATGACGTAGAATGTGCATACTTTGTAGATTCCATTTATTAAATAAAACACATTTTCTAAAAACTATTGTTTTTTACGAAATCATGTAAACCTTCTAGAAGGTGTGATTTTAAAAAATGGTGGAAGTAAGCTTTTCTTATTTCGGGACGCACGCGCACACTATAGAAATTTGTTATGACGTAGAATGTGCATACTTTGTTGATTCCATTGATGAAATAAAACACATTTTCTAAAAACTCGTGTTTTTTACGAAATCATGTAAACCTTCTAGAAGTTGTGATTTTAAAAAACGCTGGAAGTAAGCTTTTCTTATTTCTGGACGCATGCGCAAACCATAGAACGAAACTATGAGGTAGAATGTGCATACATTGTTGATTCCATTTATGAAATAAAACACATTTTCTAAACACTCGTGTTTTTTAAGAAACCATGTAAACCTTCTAGAAGCTGTGATTTTAAAAAACGGTGGAAGTAAGCTTTTCTTATTTCCGGACGCATGCGCAAACTATAGAAAGTCGTTATGACGTAGAATGTGCATACTTTGTCTCTTCCATTTATGAAATAAAACACATTTTCTAAAAACTCGTGTTTTTTACGAAATCATGTAAACCTTCTAGAAGCTGTGATTTTATAAAACGGTGGAAGTAAGCTTTTCTTATTTCCGGACGCATGCGCAAATTATAGAAAGTCGTTATGATGTAGAATGTGCATACTTCGTAGATACCATTTATGAAATAAAACACATTTTCTAAAAACTCGTGTTTTTTACGAAATCATGTAAACCTTCTAGAAGCTGTGATTTTAAAAAACGGTGGAAATAAGCATTTCTTATTTCCGGACGAATGCGCAATTTATAGAAAGTCATTATAATGTAGAATGTGCATACTTTGTTGATTCCATTTATGAAATAAAACACATTTTCTAAAAACTCGTGTTTTTTAAGAAATCATGTAAACCTTCTAGAAGCTGTGATTTTAAAAAACGGGGGAAGTAAGCTTTTCTTATTTCCAAACGCATGCGCAAACTATAGAAAGTCGTTATGATATATAATGTGCATACCTTGTTGATTCCATTTATGAAATAAAACACATTTTCTAAAAACTCGTGTTTTTTACGAAATCATGTAAACCTTCTAGAAGCTCAGATTTTAAAAAACGGTGGAAGGAAGCTTTTCTTATTTCCGGATGCATGCGCAAACTATAGAAAGTCGTTATGACGTAGAATGTGCATACTTTGTTGATTCCATTTATGAAATAAAACACATTTTCTAAAAACTCGTGTTTTTTAAGAAATCATGTAAACCTTATAGAAGCTGTGATTTTAAAAAACGTGGAAGTAAGCTTTTCTTATTTCCGGACGAATGAGCAAACTTTAGAAAGTCGTTATGACGTAGAATGTGCATAGTTTGTTGATTCCATTTATGAAATAAACCACATTTTCTAAAAACTCGTATTTTTTACGAAATCATGTCAACCTTCTAGAAGCTGTGATTTTAAAAAACGAGGGAAGTAACCTTTTCTTATTTCCGGACGCATGCGCAAACTATAGAAATTCGTTATGACGTAGAATGTGCATACTTTGAAGATTCCATTTATGAAATAAAACGCATTTTCTAAAAACTCGTGTTTTTTACGAAATCATGTAAACCCTTTAGAAGCTGTGATTTTAAAAAACAGTGGAAGTAAGCTTTTCTTATTTCCGGACGCATGCGCAAACTATAGAAAGTCGTTATGACGTAGAATGTGCATACTTTGTAGATTCCATTTATGAAATAAAACACATTTTCTAAAAACTCGTGTTTTTTAAGAAATCATGTAAACCTTCTAGAAGCTGTGATTTTGAAAAACGGTGGAAGTAAGCTTTTCTTATTTCCGGACAAATGCGCAAACTGTAGAAAGTCGTTATGACGTAGAATGTGCATACTTTGTTGATTCCATTGATGAAATAAAACAAATTTTCTAAAAACCTCGTGTTTTTTAAAAAATCATGTAAAGCTTCTAGAAGCTGTGATTTTAAAAAACGGGGGAAGTAAGCTTTTCTTATTTCCGGATGCATGCGCAAACTATAGAAAGTCGTTATGACGTAGAATGTGCATACTTTGTTGATTCCATTTATGAAATAAAACACATTTTCTAAAAACTCGTGTTTTTTAAGAAATCATGTAAACCTTCTAGAAGCTGTGATTTTAAAAAACGGGGGAAGTAAGTTTTTCTTATTTCCGGACGCATGCACAAACTATAGAAATTCGTTATGACGTAGAATGTGCATAATTTGTAAATTCCATTGATTAAATAAAACACATTTTCTAAAAACTCGTGTTTTTTTTGAAATCTTGTAAACCTTCTAGAAGCTGTGATTTTAAAAAACGCTGGAAGTAAGCTTTTCTTATTTCCGAACGCATTCGCAAACTATAGAAAGTCGTTATGACGTAGAATGTGCATACTTTGTTGATTCCATTTATGAAATAAAACACATTTTCTAAAAACGCATGTTTTTTAAGAAATCATGTAGAAGCTGTGATTTTAAAAAAGGGTGGCAGTAAGCCTTTCTTATTTCTGGACGAATGCGCAAACTGTAGAAAGTCGTTATGATGTAGAATGTGTATACTTTGTTGATTCCATTTATGAAGTAAAAAACATTTTCTAAAATCACGTCTTTTTTAAGAAATCATGTAAACCTTCTAGAAGCTGTGTTTTTAAAAAACGGTGGAAGTAAGCTTTTCTTATTTCCGGACGCATGCGCAAACTATAGAAAGTCGTTATGACGTAGAATGTGCATACTTTGTTGATTCCATTTATGAAATAAAACACATTTTCTAAAAACTCGTGTTTTTTAAGAAATCATGTAAACCTTCTAGAAGGTGTGATTTTAAAAAACGGGGGAAGTAAGCTTTTCTTATTTCCCGACGCATGTGCAAACTATAGAAAGTCGTTATGACGTAGAATGTTCATACTTTGTAGATTCCATTTATGAAATAAAACACATTTTCTAAAAACTCGTGTTTTTTACGAAATCATGTAAACCTTCTAGAAGCTGTGATTTTAAAAAACGGGGGAAGTAAGCTTTTCTTATTTCCAAACGCATGCGCAAACTATAGAAAGTCGTTATGACGTAGAATGTGCATACTTTGTTGATTCCAATTATGAAATAAAACACATTTTCTTAAAACTCGTGTTTTTTAAGAAATCATGTAAACCTTCTATAATCTGTGATTTTAAAAAACGGGGGAGGTAAGCTTTTCTTATTTCCGGACACATGCGCAAAATATAGAAAGTCGTTATGACATAGAATGTGCATACTTTGTAGATTCCATTTATCAAATAAAACACATTTTCTAAAAACTCGTGTTTTTTACGAAATCATGTAAACCTTCTAGAAGCTGTGATTTTAAAAAACGTTGGAAGTAAGCTTTTCTTATTTCCGGACGAATGTGCAAACTGTAGAAAGTCGTTATGATGTAGAATGTGCATACTTTGTTGATTCCATTTATGAAATAAAACACATTTTCTAAAAACTCGTGTTTTTTACGAAATCATGTAAACCTTCTAGAAGCTGTGATTTTAAAAAACGGGGGAAGTAAGCTTTTCTTATTTCCAAACGCATGCGCAAACTATAGAAAGTCGTTATGACGTAGAATGTGCATACTTTGTTGATTCCATTTATGAAATAAAACACATTTTCTAAAAACTCGTGTTTTTTAAGAAATCATGTAAACCTTCTAGAAGCTATGATTTTAAAAAACGGGGGAAGTAAGCGTTTCTTATTTCCAAACGCATGCGCAAACTATAGAAAGTCGTTATGACGTAGAATGTGCATACTTTGTTGATTCCAATTATGAAATAAAACACATTTTCTTAAAACTCGTGTTTTTTAAGAAATCATGTAAACCTTCTATAATCTGTGATTTTAAAAAACGGGGGAGGTAAGCTTTTCTTATTTCCGGACACATGCGCAAAATATAGAAAGTCGTTATGACATAGAATGTGCATACTTTGTAGATTCCATTTATCAAATAAAACACATTTTCTAAAAACTCGTGTTTTTTGCGAAATCATGTAAACCTGCTAGAAGCTGTGATTTTAAAAAACGTTGGAAGTAAGCTTTTCTTATTTCCGGACGAATGCGGAAACTGTAGAAAGTCGTTATGATGTAGAATGTGCATACTTTGTTGATTCCATTTATGAAATAAAACACATTTTCCAAAAACTCGTGTTTTTTACGAAATCCTGTAAACCTTCTAGAAGCTGTGATTTTAAAAAACGGGAGAAGTAAGCTTTTCTTATTTCCAAATGCATGCGCAAACTATAGAATGTCGTTATGATGTAGAATGTGCATACTTTGTTGATTCCATTTATGAAATAAAACACATTTTCTAAAAACTCGTGTTTTTTACGAAATCATGTAAAGCTTCTAGAAGCTGTGATTTTAAACAAGGGTGGAAGTAAGCTTTTCTTATTTCCGGACGAATGCGAAAACTATAGAAAGTCGTTATGACGTAGAATGTGCATACTTTGTTGATTCCATTTATGAAATAAAACACATTTTCTAAAAACTCGTGTTTTTTATGAAAACATGTAAACCTTCTAGAAGCTGTGATTTTAAAAAACGGTGGAAGTAAGCTTTTTTATTTCCGGACGAATGCGCAAACTATAGAATGTCGTTATGACGTAGAATGTGCATACTTTGTTGATTCCATTTATGAAATAAAACACATTTTCTAAAAACTCGTGTTTTTTACGAAATCATCTAAACCTTCTAGAAGCTGTGATTTTAAAAAACGGTGGAAGTAAGCTTTTCTTATTTCCGGACGCATGCGCAAACTATAGAAAGTCGTTATGACATAGAATGTGCATACCTTGTTGATTCCATTTATGAAATAAAACACATTTTCTAAAAACTCGTGTTTTTTAAGAAATCATGTAAACCTTCTAGAAGCTGTGATTTTAAAAAACGGTGGAAGGAATCTTTTCTTATTTCCGGACGCATGCGCAAACTATAGAAAGTTGTTATGAGGTAGAATGTGCATACTTTTTTTATTCCATTTATGAAATAAAACACATTTTCTAAAAACTCGTGTTTTTTACGAAATCATGTAAACCTTCTAGAAGCTGTGATTTTAAAAAACGAGGGAAGTAAGCTTTTCTTATTTCCGGACGCATGCGCAAACTATAGAAAATCGTTATGACGTAGAATGTGCATACTTTGTTGATTCCATTTATGAAATAAAACACATTTTCTAAAAACTCATGTTTTTTAAGAAATCATGTAAACCTTCTAGAAGCTGTGATTTTAAAAAACTGGGGTAGTAAGCTTTTCTTATTTCCGGACGCATCCGCAAACTATAGAAAGTCGTTATGACGTAGAATGTGCATACTTTTTAGATTCCATTTATGAAATAAAACAAATTTTCTAAAAACTCGTGTTTTTTACGAAATCATGTAAACCTTCTAGAAGCTGTGATTTTAAAAAACGGCGGAAGTAAGCTTTTCTTATTTCCGGACGAATGCGCAAACTATATAAAATCTTCATGACGTAGAAGGTGCATACTTTGTTGATTCCATTTATGAAATAAAACACATTTTCTAAAACGCATGCGCAAACTATAGAAAGTCGTTATGACGTAGAATGTGCATACTTTGTTGATTCCATTTATGAAATAAAACACATTTTCTAAAAACTCGTGTTTTTTAAGAAATCATGTAAACCTTCTAGAAGCTGTGATTTTAAAAAACGGTGGAAGTAAGCTTTTTCTTATTTTCGGACGAATGCGCAAACTATAGAAAGTCGTTATGACTTAGAATGTGCATACTTTGTAGATTCCATTTCTGAAATAAAACACATTTTCTAAAAACTCGTGTTTTTTACGAAATCATGGAAACCTTCTAGAAGCTGTGATTTTAAAAAACGGTGGAAGTAAGCTTTTCTTATTTCCGGACACATGCGCAAACTATAGAAAGTCGTTATGACGTAGAATGTGCATACTTTGTCGATTCCATTTACGAAGTAAAACACATTTTCTAAAAACTCGTGTTTTTTAAGAAATCATGTAAACCTTCTAGAAGCTGTGATTTTAAAAAATGGGGGAAGTAAGCTTTTCTTATTTCCAAACACATGCGCAAACTATAGAAAGTCGTTATGACGTAGAATGTGCATACTTAGTTGATTCCATTTATGAAATAAAACATATTTTCTAAAAAATCGTGTTTTTTAAGAAATCATGTAAACCTTCTAGAAGCTGTGATTTTAAAAAACGGGGGAAGTAAGCTTTTCTTATTTTCAGACGAATGCGCAAACTATAGAAAGCCATTTTGACGTAGAATGTGCATACTTTGTAGACTCCATTTATGAAATAAAACACATTTTCTAAAAACTCGTGTTTTTTACGAAATCATTGAAAACTTCTAGAAGCTGTGATTTTAAAAAACGGTGGAAGTAAGCTTTTTCTTATTTTCGGACGAATGCGCAAACTATAGAAAGTCGTTATGACTTAGAATGTGCATACTTTGTAGATTCCATTGATGAAATAAAACACATTTTCTAAAAACTCGTGTTTTGTACGAAATCATGGAAAACTTCTAGAAGCTGTGATTTTAAAAAACGGTGGAAGTAAGCTTTTCTTATTTCCGGACACATGCGCAAACTATAGAAAGTCGTTATGATGTATAATGTGCATACTTTGTCGATTCCATTTGTGAATTAAAACACATTTTCTAAAAACTCGTGTTTTTTAAGAAATCATGTAAACGTTCTAGAAGCTGTGATTTTAAAAAACGGGGAAAGTAAGCTTTTCTTATTTCCAAACGCGTGCGCAAACTCTAGAAAGTCGTTATGACGTAGAATGTGCATAGTTTGTTGATTCCATTTATGAAATAAAACACATTTTCTAAAAACTCGTGTTTTTTAAGAAATCATGTAAACCTTCTAGAAGCTGTGATTTTAAAAAACGGTGGAAGTAAGCTTTTCTTATTTCCGGACGCATGCACAAACTATAGAAAGTCGTTATGACGTAGAATGTGCATACTTTGTAGATTCCATTTATGAAATAAAATACATTTTCTAAAAACTCTTGTTTTTTACGAAATCATGTAAACCTTCTAGAAGTTGTGATTTTAAAAAATGGTGGAAGTAAGCTTTTCTTATTTCTGGAGGCATGCGCAAACCATAGAACGTCATTATGAGGTAGAATGTGCATACATTGTTGATTGCATTTATGAAATAAAACACATTTTCTAAACACTCGTGTTTTTTAAGAAACCATGTAAACCTTCTAGAAGCTGTGATTTTAAAACACGGTGGAAGTAAGCTTTTCTTATTTCCGGACGAATGCGCAAACTATAGAATGTCGTTATGACGTAGAATGTGCATACTTTGTTGATTCCATTTATGAAATAAAACACATTTTCTAAAAACTCATGTTTTTTAAGAAATCATGTAAACCTTCTAGAAGCTGTGATTTTAAAAAACGAGGGAAGTAAGCTTTTCTGATTTCCAAACGCATGCGCAAACTATAGAAAGTCGTTATGACGTAGAATGTGCATACATTGTTGATTCCATTTATGAAATAAAACACATTTTCTAAAAACTCATGTTTTTTAAGGAGCCATGTAGACCTTCTAGAAGCTGTGATTTTAAAAAACGGGGGAAGTAAGCTTTTCTTATTTCCAAACGCATGCGCAAACTATAGAAAGTCGTTATGACGTAGAATGTACATACTTTGTCTCTTCCATTTATGAAATAAAACACATTTTCTAAAAACTCGTGTTTTTTACGAAATCATGTAAACCTTCTAGAAGCTGTGATTTTAAAAAACGGTGGAAGTAAGCTTTTCTTATTTCCGGACGAATGCGCAAACTATAGAAATTCGTTATGACGTAGAATGTGCATACTTTGTTTATTCAATTTATGAAATAAAACACATTTTCTAAAAACTCGTGTTTTTTAAGAAATCATGTAAACCTTCTAGAAGCTGTGATTTTAAAAAACGGGGGAAGTAAGCTTTTCTTATTTCCAAACGCATGCGCAAACTATAGAAAGTCGTTATGACATAGAATGTGCCTACTTTGTAGATTCCATTTATGAAATAAAACACATTTTCTAAAAACTCATGTTTTTTACGAAATCATGTAAACCTTCTAGAAACTGTGATTTTAAAAAACGGGGGAAGTAAGCTTTTCTTATTTCCGGACGCATGCGCAAACTATAGAAAGTCATTATGACGTAGAATGTGCATACTTTGTCGATTCCATTTATGAAATAAAACACATTTTCTAAAAACTCGTGTTTTTTACGAAATCACGTAAACCTTCTAGAAGCTGTGATTTAAAAAAACAGTGGAAGTATGCTTTTCTTATTTCCGGACGAATGCGCAAACTATAGAAAGTCGTTATGACGTAGAATGTGCATACTTTGTAGATTCCATTTATTTAATAAAACACATTTTCTAAAAACTCGTGTTTTTTACGAAATCATATAAACCTTCTAGAAGCTGTGATTTTAAAAAACGGTGGAAGTAAGCTTTTCTTATTTCCAGTCGCATGCGCAAACTATAGAAAGTCGTTATGACGTAGAATGTGCATACTTTGTTGATTCCATTTATGAAATAAAACACATTTTCTAAAAACTCATGTTTTTTAAGAAATCATGTAGAAGCTTTGATTTTAAAAAACGGTGGAAGTAAGCTTTTCTGATTTCCGGACGCATGCCCAAACTATAGAAAGTCGTTATGACGTAGAATGTGCATACTTTGTCGATTCCATTTATGAAATAAAACTCATTTTCTAAAAACTCGTGTTTTTTAAGAAATCATGTAAACCTTCTAGAAGCTGTGATTTTAAAAAATGGGGGAAGTAAGCTTTTCTTATTTCCAAACGCATGCGCAAACTATAGAAAGTCGTTATGACATAGAATGTGTATACTTTGTTGATTCCATTTATGAAATAAAACACATTTTCTAAAAACTCGTGTTTTTTACGAAATCATGTAAAACTTCTAGAAGCTGTGATTTTAAAAAACGGTGGAAGTAAGTTTTTCTTATTTCCGGACGAATGCACAAACTATAGAATGTCATTATGACGTAGAATGTGCATACTTTGTTGATTCCATTTATGAAATAAAACACATTTTCTAAAAACTCGTGTTTTTTAAGAAATCATGTAAAGCTTCTAGAAGCTATGATTTTAAAAAACGGGGGAAGTAAGCTTTTCTTATTTACAAACGCGTGGGCAAACTATATAAAGCCGTTATGACGTAGAATGTTCATACTTTGTAGATTCCATTTGTGAAATAAAACACATTTTCTAAACACTCGTGTTTTTTACGAAATCATGTAAACCTTCTAGAAGCTGTGATTTTAAAAAACGGTGGAAGTAAGCTTTTCTTATTTCCGGACGCATGCGCAAACTATAGAAAGTCGTTATGACGTAGAATGTCCATACTTTGTCGATTCCATTTATGAAATAAAACACATTTTCTAAAAACTCATGTTTTTTAAGAAATCATGTAAACCTTCTAGAAGTTGTGATTTTAAAAAACGGGGGAAGTAAGCTTTTCTTATTTCCGGACGCATGCGCAAACTATAGAAAGTCGTTATGACGTAGAATTTGCATACTTTTTTGATTCCATTTATGAAATAAAACACATTTTCTGAAAACTCGTATTTTTTAAGAAATCATGTAAACCTTCTAGAAGCTGTGAGTTTAAAAAATGGGGGAAGTAAGCTTTTCTTATTTCCAAACGTATGCGCAAACTATAGAAAGTCGTTATGACGTAGAATGTTCATACTTTGTAGATTCCATTTGTGAAATAAAACACATTTTCTAAAAACTCGTGTTTTTGACGAAATCATGTAAACCTTCTAGAAGCTGTGATTTTAAAAAATGGTGGAAGTAAGCTTTTCTTATTTCCGGACAAATGCGCAAACTATAGAAAGTCGTTATGACATAGAATGTGCATACTTTGTTGATTCCATTGATGAAATAAAACACATTTTCTAAAAACTCGCGTTTTTTAAGAAATCATGTAAACCTTCTAAAAGCTGTGATTTTAAAAAACGATGGAAGTAAGCTTTTCTTATTTCCGGACGCATGCGCAAAATATAGAAAGTCGTTATGACGTAGAATGTGCATACATTGTTGATTCCATTTATGAAATAAAACACATTTTCTAAAAACTCGTGTTTTTTAAGAAACCATGTAAACCTTCTAGAAGCTGTGATTTTAAAAAATGGTGGAAGTAAGCGTTTCTTATTTCCAAATGCATGCGCAAACTATAGAAAGTCGTTATGACGTAGAATGTGCATACTTTGTTGATTCCATTTATGAAATAAAACACATTTTCTAAAAACTCGTGTTTTTTACGAAATCATGTAAACCTTCTAGAAGCTGTGATTTTAAAAAACGGTGGAAGTAAGCTTTTCTTATTTCCGGACGCATGCGCAAACTATAGAAAGTCGTTATGACGTAGAATGTTCATACTTTGTAGATTCCATTTATGAAATAAAACACATTTTCTAAAAACTCATGTTTTTTACGAAATCATGTAAACCTTCTAGAAGCTGTGATTTTAAAAAACGGGGGAAGTAAGCTTTTCTTATTTCCGGACGCATGCGCAAACTATAGAAAGTCGTTATGACGTAGAATGTGCATACTTTGTAGATTCAATTTATGAAATAAAACACATTTTCTAGAAACTCGTTTTTTTTACGAAATCATGTAAACCTTCTACAAACTGTGATTTAAAAAAACATTGGAAGTAAGCTTTTCTTATTTCCAGACGAATGCGCAAACTATAGAAAGTCGTTATGACGTAGAATGTGCATGCTTTGTAGATTCCATTTATGAAATAAAACACATTTTGTAAAAACTCGTGCTTTTTACGAAATCATGTAAACCTTCTAGAAGTTGTGATTTTAAAAAATGGTGGAAGTAAGCTTTTCTTATTTCCGGACGCATGCGCAAACTATAGAAAATCGTTCTGACGTAGAATGTGCATACTTTGTAGATTCCATTTATGAAATAAAACACATTTTCTAAAAACTCGTGTTTTTTAAGAAATCATGTAAACCTTCTTGAAGCTGTGATTTTAAAAAATGGGGGAAGTAAGCTTTTCTTATTTCCAAATGCATGCGCAAACTATAGAAAGTCGTTATGACGTAGAATGTGTATAATTTGTTGATTCCATTTATGAAATAGAACACATTTTCTAAAAACTCGTATTTTTTAAGAAATCATGTAAACCTTCTAGAACCTGTGATTCTAAAAAACGGGGGAAGTAAGCTTTTCTTATTTCCGGACGCATGCACAAACTATAGAAAGTTGTTATGATGTAGAATGTGCATACTTTGTAGATTCCATTTATGAAATAAAACACATTTTCTAAAAACTCGTGTTTTTTAAGAAATCATGTAAACCTTCTAGAAGCTGTGATTCTAAAAAACGGGGGAAGTAAGCTTTTCTTATTTCCGGACGCATGCACAAACTATAGAAAGTCGTTATGATGTCGAATGTTAATACTTTGTAGATTCCATTTATGAAATAAAACACATTTTCTAAAAACTCGTGTTTTTTACGAAATCGTGTAAACCTTCTAGAAGCTGTGATTTTAAAAAACGGTGGAAGTAAGCTTTTCTTATTTCCGGACAAATGCGCAAACTATAGAAATTCGTTATGACGTAGAATGTGCATACTTTGTTGATTCCATTGATGAAATAAAACACATTTTCTAAAAACTCGCGTTTTTTAAGAAATCATGTAAACCTTCTAAAAGCTGTGATTTTAAAAAACGGTGGAAGTAAGCTTTTCTTATTTCCGGACGCATGCGCAAACTATAGAAAGTCGTTATGACGAACAATGTGCATACATTGTTGATTCCATTTATGAAGTAAAACACATTTTCTAAAAACTCGTGTTTTTTAAGAAATCATGTAAACCTTCTAGAAGCTGTGATTTTAAAAAACGGGGGAAGTAAGCTTTTCTTATTTCCAAACGCTTGCGCAAACAATAGAAAGTCGTTATGACGTAGAATGTGCATACTTTGTTCATTCCATTTATGAAATAAAACACATTTTCTAAAAACTCGTGTTTTTTAAGAAACCATGTAAACCTTCTAGAAGCTGTGATTTTAAAAAACGGGGGAAGTAAGCTTTTCTTATTTCCAAATGCATGCGCAAACTATAGAAAGTCGTCATGACGGAGAATGTGCATACTTTGTTGATTCCATTTATGAAATAAAACACATTTTTTAAAAACTCGTGTTTTTTAAGAAATCATGTAAACCTTCTAAAAGCTGTGATTTTAAAAAACGGGGGAAGTAAGCTTTTCTTATTTCCAAATGCATGCGCAAACTATAGAAAGTCGTTATGACGTAGAATGTGCATACTTTGTTGATTCCATTTATGAAATAAAACACATTTTCTAAAAACTCGTGTTTTTTAAGAAATCATGTAAACCTTCTAGAAGCTGTGATTTTAAAAGCCGGGGGAAGTAAGCTTTTCTTTTTTCCGGATGCATGCGCAAACTATAGAAAGTTGTTATGACGTAGAATGTGCATACTTTGTATTTTCCATTTATGAAATAAAACACATTTTCTAAAAACTTATGTTTTTTACGAAATCATGTAAACCTTCTATAAGCTGTGATTTTAAAAAATGGTGGAAGTAAGCTTTTTTTATTTCCGTACGAATGCGCAAACTATAGAATTTCGTTATGACGTAGAATGTGCATACTTTGTTGATTCCATTGATGAAATAAAACACATTTTCTAAATACTCGCGTTTTTTAAGAAATCATGTAAACCTTCTAGAAGCTGTGATTTTAAAAAACGATGGAAGTAAGCTTTTCTTATTTCCGGACGCATGCGCAAACTATAGAAAGTCGTTATGATGAACAATGTGCATACATTGTTGATTCCATTTATGAAGTAAAACACATTTTCTAAAAACTCGTGTTTTTTAAGAAATCATGTAAACCTTCTAGAAGCTGTGATTTTAAAAAACGGGGGAAGTAAGCTTTTCTTATTTCCAAACGCTTGCGCAAACAATAGAAAGTCGTTATGACGTAGAATGTGCATACTTTGTTCATTCCATTTATGAAATAAAACACATTTTCTAAAAACTCGTGTTTTTTAAGAAACCATGTAAACCTTCTAGAAGCTGTGATTTTAAAAAATGGGGGAAGTAAGCGTTTCTTATTTCCAAACGCATGCGCAACCTTTAGAAAGTCGTCATGACGGAGAATGTGCATACTTTGTTGATTCCATTTATGAAATAAAACACATTTTCTAAAAACTCGTGTTTTTTAAGAAATCATGTAAACCTTCTAGAAGCTGTGATTTTAAAAAACGGGGAAAGTAAGCTTTTCTTATTTCCAAACGCATGCGCAAACTATAGAAAGTCGTTATGACGTAGAATGTGCATACTTTGTAGATTCCATTTATGAAATAAAACACATTTTCTAAAACCTCGTGTTTTTTAAGAAATCATGTAAACCTTCTAGAAGCTGTGATTTTAAAAAACGGGGAAAGTAAGCTTTTCTTATTTCCAAACGCACGCCCAAACTATAGAAAGTCGTTATGACGTAGAATGTGTATACTTTGTAGATTCCATTTATGAAATAAAACACATTTTCTAAAAACTCGTGTTTTTTAAAAAATCATGTAAACCTTCTAGAAGCTGTGATTTTAAAAAACGGGGGAAGTAAGCTTTTCTTATTTCCGGACGCATGCGCAAACTATAGAAAGTCGTTATGACGTAGAATGTGCATACTTTGTAGATTCCATTTATGAAATAAAACACATTTTCTAGAAACTCGTGTTTTTTACGAAATCATGTAAACCTTCTACAAACTGTGATTTAAAAAAACGGTGGAAGTAAGCTTTTCTTAATTCCGGACGAATGCGCAAACTATAGAAAGTCGTTATGATGTAGAATGTGAATACTTTGTAGATTCCATTTATGAAATAAAACACATTTTCTAAAAACTCGTGTTTTTTACGAAATCATGTAAACCTTCTACAAACTGTGATTTAAAAAAACGGTGGAAGTAAGCTTTTCTTATTTCCGGACGAATGCGAAAACTATAGAAAGTCGTTATGACTTAGAATGTGAATACTTTGTAGATTTCATTTATGAAATAAAACACATTTTCTAAAAACTCGTGTTTTTTAAGAAATCATGTAAACCTTCTAGAAGCTGTGATTTTAAAAAACGGGGAAAGTAAGCTTTTCTTATTTCCGGACGAATGCGCAAACTATAGAAAGTCGTTATAACGTAGAATGTGAATACTTTGTAGATCCCATTTATGAAATAAAACACATTTTCTAAAAACTCGTGTTTTTTAAGAAATCATGTAAACCTTCTAGAAGCTGTGATTTTAAAAAACGGGGGAAGTAAGCTTTTCTTATTTCCAAACGCATGCACAAACTATAGAAAGTCGTTATGACGTAGACTGTGCATACTTTGTTGACTCCATTTATGAAATAAAACACATTTTCTAAAAACTCGTGTTTTTTAAGAAATCATGTAATCCTTCTAGAAGCTGTGATTTTAAAAAACGGGGGAAGTAAGCTTTTCTTATTTCCGGATGCATGCGCAAACTATAAAAAGTCGTTATGATGTAGAATGTGCATACTTTGTTGATTCCATTTATGAAATAAAACACATTTTCTAAAAACTCATGTTTTTTAAGAAATCATGTAAACCTTCTAGAAGCTGTGATTTTAAAAAACGGGGAAAGTAAGCTTTTCTTATTTCCAAATGCATGCGCAAACTATAGAGAGTCGTTATGACGTAGAATGTGCATACTTTGTTCATTCCATTTATGAAATAAAACACATTTTCTAAAAACTCGTGTTTTTTAAGAAAGCATGTAAACCTTCTAGAAGCTGTGATTTTAAAAAACGGGGAAAGTAAGCTTTTCGTATTTCCGAACGCATGTGCAAACTATAGAAAGATATTATGACGTAGAATGTGCTTATTTTGTAGATTCCATTTATGAAATAAAACACATTTTCTAAAAACTCGTGTTTTTTACGAAATCATGTAAACCTTCTAGAAGCTGTGGTTTTAAAAAACGGTGGAAGTAAGCTTTTCTTATTTCCGGACGAATGCGCAAACTATAGAAAGTCGTTATGACGTAGAATGTGCATACTTTGTTGATTCCATTTATTAAATAAAACACATTTTCTAAAAACTCATGTTTTTTAAGAAATCATGTAAACCTTCTAGAAACTGTGATTTTAAAAAATGGAGGAAGTAAGCATTTCTTATTTCCAAACGCATGCACAAACTATAGAAAGCCGTTATGATGTAGAATGTGCATACTTTGTTGATTCCATTTATGAAATAAAACACATTTTCTAAAAACTCGTTTTTTTTAAGAAATCATGTAAACCTTCTAGAAGCTGTGATTTTAAAAAACGGTGGAAGTAAGCTTTTCTTATTTCCAAATGAATGCGCAAACTATAGAAAGTCGTTATGACGTAGAATGTTCATACTTTGTAGATTCCATCTATGAAATAAAACACATTTTCTAAAAACTCGTGTTTTTTACGAAATAATGTAAACCTTCTAGAAGCTGCGATTTTAAAAAACGGTGGAAGTAAGCTTTTCTTATTTCCGGACGCATGCGCAAACTATAGAAATTCGTTATGACGTAGAATGTGCATACATTGTAGATTCCATTTATGAAATAAAACACATTTTCTAAAAACTCGTGTTTTTTAAGAAACCATGTAAACCTTCTAGAAGGTGTGATTTTAAAAAATGGGAGAAGTTAGCGTTTCTTATTTCCAAACGCATGTGCAAACTATAGAAAGTCGTTATGACGTAGAATGTGCATACTTTGTAGATTCCATTTATGAAATAAAACACATTTTCTAAAAACTCGTGTTTTTTACGAAATCATGTAAACCTTCTAGAAGCTGTGATTTTAAAAAATGGTGGAAGTAAGCTTTTCTTATTTCCGGACGAATGCGCAAACTATAGAAATTCGTTATGACGTAGAATGTGCATACTTTATCGATTCCATTTATGAACTAAAACACATTTTCTAAAAACTCGTGTTTTTTAAGAAATCATGTAAACCTTCTAGAAGCTGTGATTTTAAAAAACAGGGAAAGTAAACTTTTCTTATTTCCGGACGCATGCGCAAACTATAGAAAGTCGTTATTACGTAGAATGTGCATACTTTGTAGATTCCATTTATGAAATAAAAGACATTTTCTAAAAAGTCGTGTTTTTTACGAAACCATGTAAACCTTCTAGAAGCTGTGATTTTAAAAAATGGTGGAAGTAAGCTTTTCTTATTTCCAAACGCATGCGCAAACTATAGAAATTCATTATGACGTAGAATGTGCATACTTTGTCGATTCCATTTATGAAATAAAAGACATTTTCTAAAAACTCGTGTTTTTTAAGACATCATGTAAACCTTCTAGAAGCTGTGATTTTAAAAAACGGGGGAAGTAAGCATTTCTTATTTCCAAACGCATGCGCAAACTATAGAAAGTCGTTATGACGTAGAATGTGCATACTTTGTTGATTCCATTTATGAAATAAAACACATTTTCTAAAAACTCGTGTTTTTTAAGAAATCATGTAAACCTTCTAGAAGCTGTGATTTTAAAAAACGGGGAAAGTAAGCTTTTCTTATTTCCAGACGCATGCACAAACTATAGAAAGTCCTGATGACGTAGAATGTGCATACTTTGTTGATTCCATTTATGAAATAAAACACATTTTCTAAAAACTCGTGTTTTTTACGAAATCATGTAAACCTTGTAGAAGCTGTGATTTTAAAAAACGGGGGAAGTAAGCTTTTCTTATTTCCGGACGCATCCGCAAACTATAGAAAGTCGTTATGACGTAGAATGTGCATACTTTGTAGATTCCATTTATGAAATAAAACACATTTTCTAGAAACTCGTGTTTTTTACGAAATCATGTAAACCTTCTAGAAGCTGTGATTTTAAAAAATGGTGGAAGTAAGCTTTTCTTATTTCCGGACGAATGCGCAAACTGTAGAAAGTCGTTATGACGTAGAATGCGCATACTTTGTAGATTCCATTTATGAAATAAAACACATTTTCTAAAAACTCGTGTTTTTTACGAAATCATGTAAACCTTCTAGAAGCTGTGATTTTAAAAATGGTGGAAGTAAGCTTTTCTTTTTTCCGGACGCATGCGCAAACTATAGAAAGTCGTTATGACGTAGAATGTGCATACTTTGTCGATTCCATTTATGAAATAAAACACATTTTCTAAAAACTCATGTTTTTTAAGAAATCATGTAAACCTTCTAGAAGCTGTGATTTTAAAAAACGGTGGAAGTAAGCTTTTCTTATTTCCAAAAGCATGCGCAAACTATAGAAAGTCGTTATGACGTAGAATGTGCATACTTTGTCGATTCCATTTATGAAATAGAACAAATTTTCTAAAAACTCGTGTTTTTTAAGAAATCATGTAAACCTTCTAGAAGCTGTGATTCTAAAAAACGATGGAAGTAAGCTTTTCTTATTTCCGGACGCATTCAAAAACTATAGAAAGTCGTTATGACGTAGAATGTGCATACTTTGTAGATTCCATTTATGAAATAAAACACATTTTCTAAAAACTCGTGTTTTTTACGAAATCATGTAAACCTTCTAGAAGCTGTGATTTTAAAAAACGGTGGAAGTAAGCTTTTCTTTTTTCCGGATGCATGCGCAAACTATCGAATGTCGTTATGATGTAGAATGTGCATACATTGTTGATTCCATTTATGAAATAAAACACATTTTCTAAAAACTCGTGTTTTTTACGAAATCATGTAAACCTTCTAGAAGCTGTGATTTTAAAAAACGGTGGAAGTAAGCTTTTCTTATTTCCGGACAAATGCGCAAACTATAGAAATTCATTATGACGTAGAATGTGCATACTTTGTTGATTCCATTGATGAAATAAAACACATTTTCTAAAAACTCGCGTTTTTTAAGAAATCATGTAAACCTTCTAAAAGATGTGATTTTAAAAAACGGTGGAAGTAAGCTTTTCTTATTTCCGGACGCATGCGCAAACTATAGAAAGTCGTTATGACGAACAATGTGCATAGATTGTTGATTCCATTTATGAAATAAAACACATTTTCTAAAAACTCGTGTATTTTAAGAAATCATGTAAACCTTCTAGAAGCTGTGATTTTAAAAGCCGGGGGAAGTAAGCTTTTCTTTTTTCCGGATGCATGCGCAAACTATAGAAAGTTGTTATGACGTAGAATGTGCATACTTTGTATTTTCCATTTATGAAATAAAACACATTTTCTAAAAACTCATGTTTTTTACGAAATCATGTAAACCTTCTATAAGCTGTGATTTTAAAAAATGGTGGAAGTAAGCTTTTTTTATTTCCGTACGAATGCGCAAACTATAGAATTTCGTTATGACGTAGAATGTGCATACTTTGTTGATTCCATTGATGAAATAAAACACATTTTCTAAATACTCGCGTTTTTTAAGAAATCATGTAAACCTTCTAGAAGCTGTGATTTTAAAAAACGATGGAAGTAAGCTTTTCTTATTTCCGGTCGCATGCGCAAACTATAGAAAGTCGTTATGACGAACAATGTGCATACATTGTTGATTCCATTTATGAAGTAAAACACATTTTCTAAAAACTCGTGTTTTTTAAGAAATCATGTAAACCTTCTAGAAGCTGTGATTTTAAAAAACGGGGGAAGTAAGCTTTTCTTATTTCCAAACGCTTGCGCAAACAATAGAAAGTCGTTATGACGTAGAATGTGCATACTTTGTTCATTCCATTTATGAAATAAAACACATTTTCTAAAAACTCGTGTTTTTTAAGAAACCATGTAAACCTTCTAGAAGCTGTGATTTTAAAAAATGGGGGAAGTAAGCGTTTCTTATTTCCAAACGCATGCGCAAACTATAGAAAGTCGTCATGACGGAGAATGTGCATACTTTGTTGATTCCATTTATGAAATAAAACACATTTTCTAAAAACTCGTGTTTTTTAAGAAATCATGTAAACCTTCTAGAAGCTGTGATTTTAAAAAACGGGGAAAGTAAGCTTTTCTTATTTCCAAACGCATGCGCAAACTATAGAAAGTCGTTATGACGTAGAATGTGCATACTTTGTAGATTCCATTTATGAAAGAAAACACATTTTCTAAAACCTCGTGTTTTTTAAGAAATCATGTAAACCTTCTAGAAGCTGTGATTTTAAAAAACGGGGAAAGTAAGCTTTTCTTATTTCCAAACGCACGCCCAAACTATAGAAAGTCGTTATGACGTAGAATGTGTATACTTTGTAGATTCCATTTATGAAATAAAACACATTTTCTAAAAACTCGTGTTTTTTACAAAATCATGTAAACCTTCTAGAAGCTGTGATTTTAAAAAACGGGGGAAGTAAGCTTTTCTTATTTCCGGACGCATGCGCAAACTATAGAAAGTCGTTATGACGTAGAATGTGCATACTTTGTAGATTCCATTTATGAAATAAAACACATTTTCTAGAAACTCGTGTTTTTTACGAAATCATGTAAACCTTCTACAAACTGTGATTTAAAAAAACGGTGGAAGTAAGCTTTTCTTAATTCCGGACGAATGCGCAAACTATAGAAAGTCGTTATGATGTAGAATGTGAATACTTTGTAGATTCCATTTATGAAATAAAACACATTTTCTAAAAACTCGTGTTTTTTACGAAATCATGTAAACCTTCTACAAACTGTGATTTAAAAAAACGGTGGAAGTAAGCTTTTCTTATTTCCGGACGAATGCGAAAACTATAGAAAGTCGTTATGACTTAGAATGTGAATACTTTGTAGATTTCATTTATGAAATAAAACACATTTTCTAAAAACTCGTGTTTTTTAAGAAATCATGTAAACCTTCTAGAAGCTGTGATTTTAAAAAACGGGCAAAGTAAGCTTTTCTTATTTCCGGACGAATGCGCAAACTATAGAAAGTCGTTATGACGTAGAATGTGAATACTTTGTAGATCCCATTTATGAAATAAAACACATTTTATAAAAACTCGTGTTTTTTAAGAAATCATGTAAACCTTCTAGAAGCTGTGATTTTAAAAAACAGGGGAAGTAAGCTTTTCTTATTTCCAAACGCATGCGCAAACTATAGAAAGTCGTTATGACGTAGACTGTGCATACTTTGTTGACTCCATTTATGAAATAAAACACATTTTCTAAAAACTCGTGTTTTTTAAGAAATCATGTAAACCTTCTAGAAGCTGTGATTTTAAAAAATGGGGGAAGTAAGCTTTTCTTATTTCCGGATGCATGCGCAAACTATAAAAAGTCGTTATGATGTAGAATGTGCATACTTTGTTGATTCCATTTATGAAATAAAACACATTTTCTTAAAACTCATGTTTTTTAAGAAATCATGTAAACCTTCTAGAAGCTTTGATTTTAAAAAACGGGGAAAGTAAGCTTTTCTTATTTCCAAATGCATGCGCAAACTATAGAGAGTCGTTATGACGTAGAATGTGCATACTTTGTTCATTCCATTTATGAAATAAAGCACATTTTCTAAAAACTCGTGTTTTTTAAGAAAGCATGTAAACCTTCTAGAAGCTGTGATTTTAAAAAACGGGGAAAGTAAGCTTTTCGTATTTCCGAACGCATGTGCAAACTATAGAAAGATATTATGACGTAGAATGTGCTTATTTTGTAGATTCCATTTATGAAATAAAACACATTTTCTAAAAACTCGTGTTTTTTACGAAATCATGTAAACCTTCTAGAAGCTGTGGTTTTAAAAAACGGTGGAAGTAAGCTTTTCTTATTTCCGGACGAATGCGCAAACTATAGAAAGTCGTTATGACGTAGAATGTGCATACTTTGTTGATTCCATTTATGAAATAAAACACATTTTCTAAAAACTCATGTATTTTAAGAAATCATGTAAACCTTCTAGAAACTGTGATTTTAAAAAATGGAGGAAGTAAGCATTTCTTATTTCCAAACGCATGCACAAACTATAGAAAGCCGTTATGATGTAGAATGTGCATACTTTGTTGATTCCATTTATGAAATAAAACACATTTTCTAAAAACTCGTGTTTTTTAAGAAATCATGTAAACCTTCTAGAAGCTGTGATTTTAAAAAACGGTGGAAGTAAGCTTTTCTTATTTCCAAACGAATGCGCAAACTATAGAAAGTCGTTATGACGTAGAATGTTCATACTTTGTAGATTCCATCTATGAAATAAAACACATTTTCTAAAAACTCGTGTTTTTTACGAAATAATGTAAACCTTCTAGAAGCTACGATTTTAAAAAACGGTGGAAGTAAGCTTTTCTTATTTCCGGACGCGTGCGCAAACTATAGAAATTCGTTATGACGTAGAATGTGCATACATTGTAGATTCCATTTATGAAATAAAACACATTTTCTAAAAACTCGTGTTTTTTAAGAAACCATGTAAACCTTCTAGAAGCTGTGATTTTAAAAAATGGGAGAAGTTAGCGTTTCTTATTTCCAAACGCATGCGCAAACTATAGAAGGTCGTTATGATGTAGAATGTGCATACTTTGTTGATTCCATTTATGAAATAAAACACATTTTCTAAAAACTCGTGTTTTTTACGAAATCATGTAAACCTTCTAGAAGCTGTGATTTTAAAAAATGGTGGAAGTAAGCTTTTCTTATTTCCGGACGAATGCGCAAACTATAGAAATTCGTTATGACGTAGAATGTGCATACTTTATCGATTCCATTTATGATCTAAAACACATTTTCTAAAAACTCGTGTTTTTTAAGAAATCATGTAAACCTTCTAGAAGCTGTGATTTTAAAAAACGGGGAAAGTAAACTTTTCTTATTTCCGGACGCATGCGCAAACTATAGAAAGTCGTTATTACGTAGAATGTGCATACTTTGTAGATTCCATTTATGAAATAAAAGACATTTTCTAAAAACTCGTGTTTTTTACGAAACCATGTAAACCTTCTAGAAGCTGTGATTTTAAAAAATGGTGGAAGTAAGCTTTTCTTATTTACAAACGCATGCGCAAACTATAGAAATTCGTTATGACGTAGAATGTGCATACTTTGTCGATTCCATTTATGAAATAAAAGACATTTTCTAAAAACTCGTGTTTTTTAAGAAATCATGTAAACCTTCTAGAAGCTGTGATTTTAAAAAACGGGGGAAGTAAGCATTTCTTATTTCCAAACGCATGCGCAAACTATAGAAAGTCGTTATGACGTAGAATGTGCATACTTTGTTGATTCCATTTATGAAATAAAACACATTTTCTAAAAACTCGTGTTTTTTAAGAAATCATGTAAACCTTCTAGAAGCTGTGATTTTAAAAAACGGGGAAAGTAAGCTTTTCTTATTTCCGGACGCATGCACAAACTATAGAAAGTCCTGATGACGTAGAATGTGCATACTTTGTAGATTCCATTTATGAAATAAAACACATTTTCTAGAAACTCGTGTTTTTTACGAAATCATGTAAACCTTCTAGAAGCTGTGATTTTAAAAAACGGTGGAAGTAAGCTTTTCTTATTTCCGGACGAATGCGCAAACTGTAGAAAGTCGTTATGACGTAGAATGCGCATACTTTGTAGATTCCATTTATGAAATAAAACACATTTTCTAAAAACTCGTGTTTTTTACGAAATCATGTAAACCTTCTAGAAGCTGTGATTTTAAAAATGGTGGAAGTAAGCTTTTCTTTTTTCCGGACGCATGCGCAAACTATAGAAAGTCGTTATGACGTAGAATGTGCATACTTTGTCGATTCCATTTATGAAATAAAACACATTTTCTAAAAACTCGTGTTTTTTAAGAAATCATGTAAACCTTCTAGAAGCTGTGATTTTAAAAAACGGTGGAAGTAAGCTTTTCTTATTTCCAAAAGCATGCGCAAACTATAGAAAGTCGTTATGACGTAGAATCTGCATACTTTGTCGATTCCATTTATGAAATAGAACAAATTTTCTAAAAACTCGTGTTTTTTAAGAAATCATGTAAACCTTCTAGAAGCTGTGATTCTAAAAAACGATGGAAGTAAGCTTTTCTTATTTCCGGACGCCTTCAAAAACTATAGAAAGTCGTTATGACGTAGAATGTGCATACTTTGTAGATTCCATTTATGAAATAAAACACATTTTCTAAAAACTCGTGGTTTTTACGAAATCATGTAAACCTTCTAGAAGCTGTGATTTTAAAAAACGGTGGAAGTAAGCTTTTCTTATTTCCGGATGCATGCGCAAACTATCGAATGTCGTTATGATGTAGAATGTGCATACATTGTTGATTCCATTTATGAAATAAAACACATTTTCTAAAAACTCGTGTTTTTTAAGAAATCATGTAAACCTTCTAGAAGCTGTGATTTTAAAAAACGGGGGAAGTAAGCTTTTCTTATTTCCAAACACATGCGTAAACTATAGAAGGTCGTTATGATGTAGAATGTGCATACTTTGTTGATTCCATTTATGAAATAAAACACATTTTCTAAAAACTCGTATTTTTTAAGAAATCTTGTAAACCTTCTAGAAGCTGTGATTTTAAAAAAAGGGGGAAGTAAGCTTTTCTTATTTCCGGACGCATGCGCAAACTATAGAAAGTCGTTATGACGTAAAATGTGCTTCGTAGATTCCATTTATGAAATAAAACACATTTTCTAAAAACTCGTGTTTTTTACGAAATCATGTAAATCTTCTAGAAGCTGTGATTTTAAAAAACGGTGGAAGTAAGCTTTTCTTATTTCCGGACGCATGTGCAAACTATAGAAAGTTGTTATGACGTAGAATGTGCATACTTTGTCTATTCCATTTATGAAATAAAACACATTTTCGAAAAACTCTTGTTTTTTAAGAAATCATGTAAACCTTCTAGAAGCTGTGATTTTAAAAAATGGGGGAAGTAAGCTTTTCTTATTTCCAAACGCATGCGCAAACTATAGAAAGTCGTTATGACGTAGAATGTGCATACTTTGTTGATTCCATTTATGAAATAAATCACATTTTCTAAAAACTCGTGTTTCTTACGAAATCATGTATACCTTCTAGAAGCTGTGATTTTAAAAAACGGTGCAAGTAAGTTTTTCTTATTTTCGGATGCATGTGCAAACTATAGAAAGTCGTTATGACATAGAATGTGCATACTTTGTTGATTCTATTTATGAAGTAAAACACATTTTCTAAAAACTCATGTTTTTTAAGAAATCATGTAAACCTTCTAGAAGCTGTGATTTTAAAAAACGAGGGAAGTAAGCTTTTCTTATTTCCAAACGCATGAGCAAACTATAGAAAGTCGTTATGACGTAGAATGTGCATACTTTGTTCATTCCATTTATGAAATAAAACACATTTTCTAAAAACTCGTGTTTTTTACGAAATCATGTAAACCTTCTAGAAGCTGTGATTTTAAAAAACGGGGGAAGTAAGCTTTTCTTATTTCCAAACGCATGCGCAAACTATAGAAAGTTGTTATGACATAGAATGTGCATACATTGTTGATTCCATTTATGAAATAAAACACATTTTCTAAAAACTCGTGTTTTTTACGAAATCATGTAAACCTTCTAGAAGCTGTGATTTTAAAAAACGGTGGAAGTAAGCTTTTCTTATTTTCGGACGAATGCGCAAACAATAGAAAGTCGTTATGACGTAGAATGTGCATATTTTGTTGATTCCATTTATGAAATAAAACACATTTTCTAAAAACTCATGTTTTTTACGAAATCATGTAAACCGTCTAGAAGCTGTGATTTTAAAAAATGGTGGAAGTGAGCTTTTCTTATGTCCGGACGCATGCGCAAACTATAGAAAGTCGTTATGACGTAGAATGTGCATACTTTTTAGATTCCATTTATGAAATAAAACACATTTTCTAAAAACTCGTGTTTTTTACGAAATCATGTAAACCTTCTGGAAGCTGTGATTTTAAAAAACGGTGGAAGTAAGCTTTTCTTATTTCCGGATGCATGTGCAAACTATAGAAAGTCGTTATGATGTAGAATGTGCATAATTTGTTGATTCCATATATGAAATAAAACACATTTTCAAAAAAATCGTGTTTTTTAAGAAATCATGTAAACCTTCTAGAAGCTGTGATTTTAAAAAACGGGGGAAGTAAGCTTTTCTTATTTCCAAACGCATGCGCAAACTATAGAAAGTCGTTATGACGTAGAATGTGCATACTTTGTTGATTCCATTTATGAAATAAAACACATTTTCTAAAAACTCGTGTTTTTTACGAAATCATGTAAACCTTCTAGAAGCTGTGATTTTAAAAAACGTTGGAAGTAAGCTTTTCCTATTTCCGGACGAATGCGCAAACTATAGGAATTCGTTATGACGTATTATGTGCATACTTTGTTGATTCCATTTATGAAATAAAACACATTTTCTAAAAACTCGTGTTTTTTAACAAATCATGTAAACCTTCTAGAAGCTGTGATTTTAAAAAACGGGGGAAGTAAGCTTTTCTTATTTCCAAACGCATGCGCAAACTATAGAAAGTCTTTATTACGTAGAATGTGCATACTTTGTAGATTCCATTTATGAAATAAAGCACATTTTCTAAAAACTCGTGTTTTTTACGAAAACATGTAAACCTTCTAGAAGCTGTGATTTTAAAAAACGGTGGAAGTAAGCTTTTCTTATTTCTGGACGAATCCGCAAACTATAGAAAGTCGTTATGATGTAGAATGTGCATAATTTGTAGATTCCATTTATCAAATAAAACACATTTTCTAAAAAGTCACGTTTTTTACGAAATCATGTAAACCTTCTAGAAGCTGTGATTTTAAAAAATGGTGGAAGTAAGATTTTCTTATTTCCGGAGGAATGCGCAAACTATAGAATGTCGTTATGACGTAGAATGTGCATACTTTGTTGATTCCATTTATGAAATAAAACACATTTTCTAAAAACTCGTGTTTTTTACGAAATCATGTAAACCTTCCAGAAGCTGTGATTTTAAAAAACGGTGGAAGTAAGCTTTTCTTATTTCTGGACGCATGCGCAAACAATAGAAACTCGTTATGACGTAGAATGTGCATACTTTGTAGATTCCATTTATGAAATAAAACACATTTTCTAAAAACTCGTGTTTTTTACGAAATCATGTAAACCTTCTAGAAGCTGTGATTTTAAATATCGGTGGAAGTAAGCTTTTCTTATTTCCGGACGCATGCGCAAACTATAGAAAGTCGTTATGACGTAGAATGTGCATACTTTGTTGATTCCATTTACTAAGTAAATCACATTTTCTAAAAACTCGTTCTTTTTACGAAATCATGTAAACCTTCTAGAAGCTGTGATTTTAAAAAATGGTGGAAGTAAGATTTTCTTATTTCCGGATGCATGTGCAAACTATGGAAAGTCGTTATGCCGTAGAATGTGCATGCTTTGTTGATTCTATTTATGAAATAAAACACATTTTCTAAAAACTCGTGTTTTTTAAGAAATCATGTAAACCTTCTAGAAGCTGTGATTTTAAAAAACGGGGGAAGTAAGCTTTTCTTATTTCCAAACGCATGTGCAAACTATAGAAAGTCGTTATGATGTAGAATGTGCATACTTTGTTAATTCCATTTTCTAAATAAAACACATTTTCTAAAAACTCGTGTTTTTAAGAAATCATGTAAACCTTCTAGAAGCTGTGATTTTAAAAAATGGGGGAAATAAGCTTTTCTTATTTCCAAACGCATGTGCAAACTATAGAAAGTCGTTATGACGTAGAATGTGCATACTTTGTTGATTCCATTTATGAAATAAAACACATTTTCTAAAAACTCGTGTTTTTTAAGAAATCATGTAAACCTTGTAGAAGCTGTGATTTTAAAAAACGGGGAAAGTAAGCTTTTCTTATTTTCGGACGCATGCACAAACTATAGAAAGTCCTGATAACGTAGAATGTGCATACTTTGTTGATTCCATTTATGAAATAAAACACATTTTCTAAAAACTCGTGTTTTTTACGAAATCATGTAAACCTTCTAGAAGCTGTGAGTTTAAAAAACGGGGGAAGTAAGCTTTTCTTACTTCCGGACGCATGCGCAAACTATAGAAAGTCGTTATGACGTAGAATGTGCATACTTTGTTGATTCCATTTATGAAATAAAAAACATTTTCTAGAAACTCGTGTTTTTTACGAAATCATGTAAAACTTCTAGAAGTTGTGATTTTAAAAAACGAGGGAAGTAAGCTTTTCTTATTTCCGGACGAATGCGCAAACTATAGAAAGTCGTTATCACGTAGAATGTGCATACTTTGTAGATTCCATTTATGAAATAAAACACATTTTCTAAAAACTCTTTTTTTTTAAGAAATCATGTAAACCTTCTAGAAGCTATGATTTTAAAAAACGGGGAAAGTAAGCTTTTCTTATTTCCAGACGCATGCACAAACTATAGAAAGTCCTTGTGACATAGAATGTGCATACTTTGTTGATTCCATTTATGAAATAAAACACATTTTCTAAAAACTCGTGTTTTTTAAGAAATCATGTAAACCCTCTAGAAGCTGTGATTTTAAAAAATGGGGGAAGTAAGCTTTTCTTTTTTCCGGACGCATGCGCAAACTATAGAAAGTCGTTATGACGTAGAATGTGCATACTTTGTTGATTCCATTTATGAAATAAAACACATTTTCTAAAAACTTGTGTTTTTTAAGAAATCATGTAAACCTTCTAGAAGCTATGATTTTAAAAAACGGGGGAAGTGAGCTTTTCTTATTTCCGGACGCATGCGCAAACTATAGAAAGTCGTTATGACGTAGAATGTGCATACTTTGTAGATTCCATTTATGAAATAAAACACATTTTCTAGAAACTCGTGTTTTTTACGAAATCATGTAAACCTTCTAGAAGCTGTGATTTTAAAAAACGGTGGAAGTAAGCTTTTCTTATTTCTGGACGAATGCGCAAACTGTAGAAAGTCGTTATGACGTAGAATGCGCATACTTTGTAGATTCCATTTATGAAATAAAACACATTTTCTAAAAACTCTAGTTTTTTACGAAATCATGTAAACCTTCTAGAAGCTGTGATTTTAAAAAATGGTGGAAGTAAGCTTTTCTTATTTCCGGACGCATGCGCAAACTATAGAAAGTCGTTATAACGTAGAATGTGCATACTTTGTCGATTGCATTTATGAAATAAAACACATTTTCTAAAAACTCGTGTTTTTTAAGAAATCATGTAAACCTTCTAGAAGCTGTGATTTTAAAAAACGGTGGAAGTAAGCTTTTCTTATTTCCAAACGCATGCGCAAACTATAGAAAGTCGTTATGACGTAGAATGTGCATACTTTGTTCATTCCATTTATGAAATAGAACAAATTTTCTAAAAACTCTTGTTTTTTAAGAAATCATGTAAACCTTCTAGAAGCTGTGATTCAAAAAAACGGTGGAAGTAAGCTTTTCTTATTTCCGGACGCATGCAAAAACTATAGAAAGTCGTTATGACGTAGAATGTGCATACTTTGTAGATTCCATTTATGAAATAAAACACATTTTCTAAAAACTCGTGTTTTTTAAGAAATCATGTAAACCTTCTAGAAGCTATGATTTTAAAAAACGGGGAAAGTAAGCTTTTCTTATTTCCAGACGCATGCACAAACTATAGAAAGTCCTTGTGACATAGAATGTGCATACTTTGTTGATTCCATTTATGAAATAAAACACATTTTCTAAAAACTCGTGTTTTTTAAGAAATCATGTAAACCCTCTAGAAGCTGTGATTTTAAAAAATGGGGGAAGTAAGCTTTTCTTTTTTCCGGACGCATGCGCAAACTATAGAAAGTCGTTATGACGTAGAATGTGCATACTTTGTTGATTCCATTTATGAAATAAAACACATTTTCTAAAAACTTGTGTTTTTTAAGAAATCATGTAAACCTTCTAGAAGCTATGATTTTAAAAAACGGGGGAAGTGAGCTTTTCTTATTTCCGGACGCATGCGCAAACTATAGAAAGTCGTTATGACGTAGAATGTGCATACTTTGTAGATTCCATTTATGAAATAAAACACATTTTCTAGAAACTCGTGTTTTTTACGAAATCATGTAAACCTTCTAGAAGCTGTGATTTTAAAAAACGGTGGAAGTAAGCTTTTCTTATTTCTGGACGAATGCGCAAACTGTAGAAAGTCGTTATGACGTAGAATGCGCATACTTTGTAGATTCCATTTATGAAATAAAACACATTTTCTAAAAACTCTAGTTTTTTACGAAATCATGTAAACCTTCTAGAAGCTGTGATTTTAAAAAATGGTGGAAGTAAGCTTTTCTTATTTCCGGACGCATGCGCAAACTATAGAAAGTCGTTATAACGTAGAATGTGCATACTTTGTCGATTGCATTTATGAAATAAAACACATTTTCTAAAAACTCGTGTTTTTTAAGAAATCATGTAAACCTTCTAGAAGCTGTGATTTTAAAAAACGGTGGAAGTAAGCTTTTCTTATTTCCAAAAGCATGCGCAAACTATAGAAAGTCGTTATGACATAGAATGTGCATACTTTGTCGATTCCATTTATGAAATAGAACAAATTTTCTAAAAACTCGTGTTTTTTAAGAAATCATGTAAACCTTCTAGAAGCTGTGATTCTAAAAAACGATGGAAGTAAGCTTTTCTTATTTCCGGACGCATTCAAAAACTATAGAAAGTCGTTATGACGTAGAATGTGCATACTTTGTAGATTCCATTTATGAAATAAAACACATTTTCTAAAAACTCGTGTTTTTTACGAAATCATGTAAACCTTCTAGAAGCTGTGATTTTAAAAAACGGTGGAAGTAAGCTTTTCTTATTTCCGGATGCATGCGCAAACTATCGAATGTCGTTATGATGTAGAATGTGCATACATTGTTGATTCCATTTATGAAATAAAACACATTTTCTAAAAACTCGTGTTTTTTACGAAATCATGTAAACCTTCTAGAAGCTGTGATTTTAAAAAACGGTGGAAGTAAGCTTTTCTTATTTCCGGACAAATGCGCAAACTATAGAAATTCATTATGACGTAGAATGTGCATACTTTGTTGATTCCATTGATGAAATAAAACACATTTTCTAAAAACTCCCGTTTTTTAAGAAATCATGTAAACCTTCTAAAAGATGTGATTTTAAAAAACGGTGGAAGTAAGCTTTTCTTATTTCCGGACGCATGAGCAAACTATAGAAAGTCGTTATGACGAACAATGTGCATAGATTGTTGATTCCATTTATGAAATAAAACACATTTTCTAAAAACTCGTGTATTTTAAGAAATCATGTAAACCTTCTAGAAGCTGTGATTTTAAAAGCCGGGGGAAGTAAGCTTTTCTTTTTTCCGGATGCATGCGCAAACTATAGAAAGTTGTTATGACGTAGAATGTGCATACTTTGTATTTTCCATTTATGAAATAAAACACATTTTCTAAATACTCATGTTTTTTACGAAATCATGTAAACCTTCTATAAGCTGTGATTTTAAAAAATGGTGGAAGTAAGCTTTTTTTATTTCCGTACGAATGCGCAAACTATAGATATTCGTTATGACGTAGAATGTGCATACTTTGTTGATTCCATTGATGAAATAAAACACATTTTCTAAATACTCGCGTTTTTTAAGAAATCATGTAAACCTTCTAGAAGCTGTGATTTTAAAAAACGATGGAAGTAAGCTTTTCTTATTTCCGGTCGCATGCGCAAACTATAGAAAGTCGTTATGACGAACAATGTGCATACATTGTTGATTCCATTTATGAAGTAAAACACATTTTCTAAAAACTCGTGTTTTTTAAGAAATCATGTAAACCTTCTAGAAGCTGTGATTTTAAAAAACGGGGGAAGTAAGCTTTTCTTATTTCCAAACGCATGCGCAAACTATAGAAAGTCGTTATGACGTAGAATGTGCATACTTTGTTCATTCCATTTATGAAATAGAACAAATTTTCTAAAAACTCTTGTTTTTTAAGAAATCATGTAAACCTTCTAGAAGCTGTGATTCAAAAAAAACGGTGGAAGTAAGCTTTTCTTATTTCCGGACGCATGCAAAAACTATAGAAAGTCGTTATGACGTAGAATGTGCATACTTTGTAGATTCCATTTATGATATAAAACACATTTTCTAAAAACTCGTGTTTTTTACGAAATCATGTAAACCTTCTAGAAGAGGTGATTTTAAAAAACGGGGGAAGTAAGCTTTTCTTATTTCCAAACACATGCGTAAACTATAGAAGGTCGTTATGACGTAGAATTTGCATACTTTGTTGATTCCATTTATGAAATAAAACACATTTTCTAAAAACTCATGTTTTTTAAGAAATCATCTAAACCTTCTGGAAGCTGTGATTTTAAAAAACTAGGGAAGTAAGCTTTTCGTATTTCCGGACGCATGAGCAAACTATAGAAAGTTGTTATGACGTAGAATGTGCATACTTTGTAGATTCCATTTATGAAATAAAACACATTTTCTAAAAACTCATGTTTTTTACGAAACCATGTAAACCTTCTAGAAGCCGTGATTTTAAAAAACGGTGGAAGTAAGCTTTTCTTATTTCCGGACGCATGCGCAAACTATAGAAAGTCGTTATGACATAGAAGGTGCATACTTTGTCTATTCCATTTATGAAATAAAACACATTTTCTAAAAACTCATGTTTTTTAAGAAATCATGTAAACCTTCTAGAAGCTGTGATTTTAAAAAACTAGGGAAGTAAGCTTTTCTTATTTCCGGACGCATGAGCAAACTATAGAAAGTCGTTATGACGTAGAATGTGCATACTTTGTAGATTTCATTTATGAAATAAAACACATTTTCTAAAAACTCGTGTTTTTTACGAAATCATGTAAACCTTCTAGAAGCTGTGATTTTCAAAAATGGTGGAAGTAAGCTTTTCTTATTTTCGGACGAATGCGCAAACTATAGAAATTCGTTATGACGTAGAATGTGCATACTTTATCGATTCCATTTATGAACTAAAACACATTTTCTAAAAACTCGTGTTTTTTAAGAAATCATGTAAACCTTCTAGAAGCTGTGATTTTAAAAAACGGGGAAAGTAAACTTTTCTTATTTCCGGACGCATGCGCAAACTATAGAAAGTCGTTATTACGTAGAATGTGCATACTTTGTAGATTCCATTTATGAAATAAAAGACATTTTCTAAAAACTCGTGTTTTTTACGAAACCATGTAAACCTTCTAGAAGCTGTGATTTTAAAAAATGGTGGAAGTAAGCTTTTCTTATTTACAAACGCATGCGCAAACTATAGAAATTCGTTATGACGTAGAATGTGCATACTTTCTCGATTCCATTTATGAAATAAAAGACATTTTCTAAAAACTCGTGTTTTTTAAGAAATCATGTAAACCTTCTAGAAGCTGTGATTTTAAAAAACGGGGGAAGTAAGCATTTCTTATTTCCAAACGCATGCGCAAACTATAGAAAGTCGTTATGACGTAGAATGTGCATACTTTGTTGATTCCATTTATGAAATAAAACACATTTTCTAAAAACTCGTGTTTTTTAAGAAATCATGTAAACCTTCTAGAAGCTGTGATTTTAAAAAACGGGGAAAGTAAGCTTTTCTTATTTCCGGACGCATGCACAAACTATAGAAAGTCCTGATGACGTAGAATGTGCATACTTTGTTGATTCCATTTATGAAATAAAACACATTTTCTAAAAACTCGTGTTTTTTACGAAATCATGTAAACCTTCTAGAAGCTGTGATTTTAAAAAACGGGGGAAGTAAGCTTTTCTTATTTCCGGACGCATGCGCAAACTATAGAAAGTCGTTATGACGTAGAATGTGCATACTTTGTAGATTCCATTTATGAAATAAAACACATTTTCTAGAAACTCGTGTTTTTTACGAAATCATGTAAACCTTCTAGAAGCTGTGATTTTAAAAAACGGTGGAAGTAAGCTTTTCTTATTTCTGGACGAATGCGCAAACTGTAGAAAGTCGTTATGACGTAGAATGCGCATACTTTGTAGATTCCATTTATGAAATAAAACACATTTTCTAAAAACTCGTGTTTTTTACGAAATCATGTAAACCTTCTAGAAGCTGTGATTTTAAAAATGGTGGAAGTAAGCTTTTCTTTTTTCCGGACGCATGCGCAAACTATAGAAAGTCGTTATGACGTAGAATGTGCATACTTTGTCGATTCCATTTATGAAATAAAACACATTTTCTAAAAACTCGTGTTTTTTAAGAAATCATGTAAACCTTCTAGAAGCTGTGATTTTAAAAAACGGTTGAAGTAAGCTTTTCTTATTTCCAAAAGCATGCGCAAACTATAGAAAGTCGTTATGACGTAGAATGTGCATACTTTGTCGATTCCATTTATGAAATAGAACAAATTTTCTAAAAACTCGTGTTTTTTAAGAAATCATGTAAACCTTCTAGAAGCTGTGATTCTAAAAAACGATGGAAGTAAGCTTTTCTTATTTCCGGACGCATTCAAAAACTATAGAAAGTCGTTATGACGTAGAATGTGCATACTTTGTAGATTCCATTTATGAAATAAAACACATTTTCTAAAAACTCGTGGTTTTTACGAAATCATGTAAACCTTCTAGAAGCTGTGATTTTAAAAAACGGTGGAAGTAAGCTTTTCTTATTTCCGGATGCATGCGCAAACTATCGAATGTCGTTATGATGTAGAATGTGCATACATTGTTGATTCCATTTATGAAATAAAACACATTTTCTAAAAACTCGTGTTTTTTAAGAAATCATGTAAACCTTTTGAAGCTGTGATTTTAAAAAACGGGGGAAGTAAGCTTTTCTTATTTCCAAACACATGCGTAAACTATAGAAGGTCGTTATGATGTAGAATGTGCATACTTTGTTGATTCCATTTATGAAATAAAACACATTTTCTAAAAACTCGTATTTTTTAAGAAATCATGTAAACCTTCTAGAAGCTGTGATTTTAAAAAAAGGGGGAAGTAAGCTTTTCTTATTTCCGGACGCATGCGCAAACTATAGAAAGTCGTTATGACGTAAAATGTGCATACTTCGTAGATTCCATTTATGAAATAAAACACATTTTCTAAAAACTCGTGTTTTTTACGAAATAATGTAAACCTTCTAGAAGCTGTGATTTTAAAAAACGGTGGAAGTAAGCTTTTCTTATTTCCGGACGCATGTGCAAACTATAGAAAGTTGTTATGACGTAGAATGTGCATACTTTGTCTATTCCATTTATGAAATAAAACACATTTTCTAAAAACTCTTGTTTTTTAAGAAATCATGTAAACCTTCTAGAAGCTGTGATTTTAAAAAACGGGGGAAGTAAGCTTTTCTTATTTCCAAACGCATGCGCAAACTATAGAAAGTCGTTATGACGTAGAATGTGCATACTTTGTTGATTCCATTTATGAAATAAATCACATTTTCTAAAAACTCGTGTTTCTTACGAAATCATGTATACCTTCTAGAAGCTGTGATTTTAAAAAACGGTGCAAGTAAGTTTTTCTTATTTTCGGATGCATGTGCAAACTATAGAAAGTCGTTATGACATAGAATGTGCATACTTTGTTGATTCTATTTATGAAGTAAAACACATTTTCTAAAAACTCATGTTTTTTAAGAAATCATGTAAACCTTCTAGAAGCTGTGATTTTAAAAAACAAGGGAAGTAAGCTTTTCTTATTTCCAAATGCATGCGCAAACTATAGAAAGTCGTTATGATGTAGAATGTGCATACTTTGTTCATTCCATTTATGAAATAAAACACATTTTCTAAAAACTCGTGTTTTTTACGAAATCATGTAAACCTTCTAGAAGCTGTGATTTTAAAAAACGGGGGAAGTAAGCTTTTCTTATTTCCAAACGCATGCGCAAACTATAGAAAGTTGTTATGACATAGAATGTGCATACATTGTTGATTCCATTTATGAAATAAAACACATTTTCTAAAAACTCGTGTTTTTTACGAAATCATGTAAACCTTCTAGAAGCTGTGATTTTAAAAAACGGTGGAAGTAAGCTTTTCTTATTTTCGGACGAATGCGCAAACAATAGAAAGTCGTTATGACGTAGAATGTGCATATTTTGTTGATTCCATTTATGAAATAAAACACATTTTCTAAAAACTCATGTTTTTTACGAAATCATGTAAACCGTCTAGAAGCTGTGATTTTAAAAAATGGTGGAAGTGAGCTTTTCTTATGTCCGGACGCATGCGCAAACTATAGAAAGTCGTTATGACGTAGAATGTGCATACTTTTTAGATTCCATTTATGAAATAAAACACATTTTCTAAAAAGTCGTGTTTTTTACGAAATCATGTAAACCTTCTGGAAGCTGTGATTTTAAAAAACGGTGGAAGCAAGCTTTTCTTATTTCCGGACGCATGTGCAAACTATAGAAAGTCGTTATGATGTAGAATGTGCATAATTTGTTGATTCCATATATGAAATAAAACACATTTTCAAAAAAATCGTGTTTTTTAAGAAATCATGTAAACCTTCTAGAAGCTGTGATTTTAAAAAAAGGGGGAAGTAAGCTTTTCTTATTTCCAAACGCATGCGCAAACTATAGAAAGTCGTTATGACGTAGAATGTGCATACTTTGTTGATTCCATTTATGAAATAAAACACATTTTCTAAAAACTCGTGTTTTTTACGAAATCATGTAAACCTTCTAGAAGCTGTGATTTTAAAAAACGTTGGAAGTAAGCTTTTCCTATTTTCGGACGAATGCGCAAACTATAGGAATTCGTTATGACGTATTATGTGCATACTTTGTTGATTCCATTTATGAAATAAAACACATTTTCTAAAAACTCGTGTTTTTTAACAAATCATGTAAACCTTCTAGAAGCTGTGATTTTAAAAAACGGGGGAAGTAAGCTTTTCTTATTTCCAAACGCATGCGCAAACTATAGAAAGTCTTTATTACGTAGAATGTGCATACTTTGTAGATTCCATTTATGAAATAAAGCACATTTTCTAAAAACTCGTGTTTTTTACGAAAACATGTAAACCTTCTAGAAGCTGTGATTTTAAAAAACGGTGGAAGTAAGCTTTTCTTATTTCTGGACGAATCCGCAAACTATAGAAAGTCGTTATGATGTAGAATGTGCATAATTTGTAGATTCCATTTATCAAATAAAACACATTTTCTAAAAAGTCACGTTTTTTACGAAATCATGTAAACCTTCTAGAAGCTGTGATTTTAAAAAATGGTGGAAGTAAGATTTTCTTATTTCCGGAGGAATGCGCAAACTATAGAATGTCGTTATGACGTAGAATGTGCATACTTTGTTGATTCCATTTATGAAATAAAACACATTTTCTAAAAACTCGTGTTTTTTACGAAATCATGTAAACCTTCCAGAAGCTGTGATTTTAAAAAACGGTGGAAGTAAGATTTTCTTATTTCTGGACGCATGCGCAAACAATAGAAAGTCGTTATGACGTAGAATGTGCATACTTTGTAGATTCCATTTATGAAATAAAACACATTTTCTAAAAACTCGTGTTTTTTACGAAATCATGTAAACCTTCTAGATGCTGTGATTTTAAATATCGGTGGAAGTAAGCTTTTCTTATTTCCGGACGCATGCGCAAACTATAGAAAGTCGTTATGACGTAGAATGTGCATACTTTGTTGATTCCATTTACTAAGTAAATCACATTTTCTAAAAACTCGTTCTTTTTACGAAATCATGTAAACCTTCTAGAAGCTGTGATTTTAAAAAATGGTGGAAGTAAGATTTTCTTATTTCCGGATGCATGTGCAAACTATGGAAAGTCGTTATGCCGTAGAATGTGCATGCTTTGTTGATTCTATTTATGAAATAAAACACATTTTCTAAAAACTCGTGTTTTTTAAGAAATCATGTAAACCTTCTAGAAGCTGTGATTTTAAAAAACGGGGGAAGTAAGCTTTTCTTATTTCCAAACGCATGTGCAAACTATAGAAAGTCGTTATGATGTAGAATGTGCATACTTTGTTCATTCCATTTTCTAAATAAAACACATTTTCTAAAAACTCGTGTTTTTAAGAAATCATGTAAACCTTCTAGAAGCTGTGATTTTAAAAAATGGGGGAAATAAGCTTTTCTTATTTCCAAACGCATGTGCAAACTATAGAAAGTCGTTATGACGTAGAATGTGCATACTTTGTTGATTCCATTTATGAAATAAAACACATTTTCTAAAAACTCGTGTTTTTTAAGAAATCATGTAAACCTTGTAGAAGCTGTGATTTTAAAAAACGGGGAAAGTAAGCTTTTCTTATTTTCGGACGCATGCACAAACTATAGAAAGTCCTGATGACGTAGAATGTGCATACTTTGTTGATTCCATTTATGAAATAAAACACATTTTCTAAAAACTCGTGTTTTTTACGAAATCATGTAAACCTTCTAGAAGCTGTGATTTTAAAAAACGGGGGAAGTAAGCTTTTCTTACTTCCGGACGCATGCGCAAACTATAGAAAGTCGTTATGACGTAGAATGTGCATACTTTGTTGATTCCATTTATGAAATAAAAAACATTTTCTAGAAACTCGTGTTTTTTACGAAATCATGTAAAACTTCTAGAAGTTGTGATTTTAAAAAACGAGGGAAGTAAGCTTTTCTTATTTCCGGACGAATGCGCAAACTATAGAAAGTTGTTATCACGTAGAATGTGCATACTTTGTTGATTCCATTTATGAAATAAAACACATTCTCTAAAAACTCGTGTTTTTTAAGAAAGCATGTAAACCTTCTAGAAGCTGTGATTTTAAAAAACGGGGAAAGTAAGCTTTTCTTATTTCCGGACGCATGTGCAAACTATAGAAAGTTATTATGACCCTAGAATGTGCTTATTTTGTAGATTCCATTTATGAAATAAAACACATTTTCTAAAAACTCGTGTTTTTTACGAAATCATGTAAACCTTCTAGAAGCTGTGATTTTAAAAAACGGTGGAAGTAAGCTTTTCTTATTTCCAGACGAATGCGCAAACTATAGAAAGTCGTTATTTCGTAGAATGTGCATACTTTGTTGATTTCATTTATGAAATAAAACACATTTTCTAAAAACTCATTTTTTTTAACAAATCATGTAAACCTTCTAGAAACTGTGATTTTAAAAAACGGGGGAAGTAAGCATTTCTTATTTCCAAACGCATGCACAAACTATAGAAAGCCGTTATGACGTAGAATGTGCATACTTTGTACATTCCATTTATGAAATAAAACACATTTTCTAAAAACTCGTGTTTTTTACGAAATCATGTAAACCTTCTAGAAGCTGTGATTTTAAAAAACGGTGGAAGTAAGCTTTTCTTATTTCCGGACGCATGCGCAAACTATAGAAATTCGTTATGACGTAGAATGTGCATACTTTGTTGATTCCATTTATGAAATAAAATACATTTTCTAAAAATTCATGTTTTTTAAGAAATCATGTAAACCTTCTAGAAGCTGTGATTTTAAAAAACGGGGGAAGTAAGCTTTTCTTATTTCCAAACGCATGCACAAACTATAGAAAGCCGTTATGACGTAGAATGTGCATACTTTGTTGATTCCATTTATGAAATAAAACACATTTTCTAAAAACTCATGTTTTTTAAGAAATCATGTAAACCTTCTAGAAATTGTGATTTTAAACAACGAGGGAAGTAAGCTTTTCTTATTTCCAAACGTATGCGCAAACTATAAAAAGTCGTTATGACGTAGAATGTTCATACTTTGTAGATTCCATCTATGAAATAAAACACATTTTCTAAAAACTCGTGTTTTTTACGAAATCATGTAAACCTTCTAGAAGCTGCGATTTTAAAAAACGGTGGAAGTAAGCTTTTCTTATTTCCGGATGCATGCGCAAACTATAGAAAGTCGTTATGACGTAGAATGTGCATACATTGTAGATTCCATTTATGAAATAAAACACATTTTCTAAAAACTCGTGTTTTTTAAGAAACCATGTAAACCTTCTAGAAGCTGTGATTTTAAAAAATGGGAGAAGTTAGCGTTTATTATTTCCGAACGCATGCACAAACTATAGAAAGTCGTTATGATGTAGAATGTGCATACTTTGTTGATTCCATTTATGAAATAAAACAAATTTTCTAAAAACTCGTGTTTTTTAAGAAATCATGTAAACCTTCTAGAAGCTGTGATTTTAAAAGCCGGGGGAAGTAAGCTTTTCTTATTTCCGGACGCATGTGCAAACTATAGAAAGTCGTTATGACGTAGAATGTGCATACTTTGTAGATTCCATTGATGAAATAAAACACATTTTCTAAAAACTCGTGTTTCTTACGAAATCATGTAAACCTTCTAGAAGCTGTGATTTTAAAAAATGGTGGAAGTAAGCTTTTCTTATTTCCGGACGCATGCGCAAACTATAGAAAGTCGTTATGACGTAGAATGTGCATACTTTGTAGATTCCATTTATGAAATAAAACACATTTTCTAAAAACTCGTGTTTTTTACGAAATCATGTAAACCTTCTAGAAGATGTGAATTTAAAAAACGGTGGAAGTAAGCTTTTCTTATTTCCGGACGCATGCGCAAACTATAGAAAGTCGTTATGACGTAGAATGTGCATACTTTGTTGATTCCATTTATGAAATAAAACACATTTTCTAAAAACTCATGTTTTTTACGAAATCATGTAAACCGTCTAGAAGCTGTGATTTTAATAAATGGTGGAAGTAAGCTTTTCTTATGTCCGGACGCATGCGCAAACTATAGAAAGTCGTTATGACGTAGAATGTGCATACTTTGTAGATTCCATTTATGAAATAAAACACATTTTCTAAAAACTCGTGTTTTTTAAGAAATCATGTAAACCTTCTAGAAGCTATGATTTTAAAAAACAGGGAAAGTAAGCTTTTCTTATTTCCAGACGCATGCACAAACTATAGAAAGTCCTTGTGACGTAGAATGTGCATACTTTGTTGATTCCATTTATGAAATAAAACACATTTTCTAAAAACTCGTGTTTTTTAAGAAATCATGTAAACCCTCTAGAAGCTGTGATTTTAAAAAATGGGGGAAGTAAGCTTTTCTTTTTTACGGACGCATGCGCAAACTATAGAAAGTCGTTATGACGTAGAATGTGCATACTTTGTTGATTCCATTTATGAAATAAAACACATTTTCTAAAAACTTGTGTTTTTTAAGAAATCATGTAAACCTTCTAGAAGCTATGATTTTAAAAAACGGGGGAAGTGAGCTTTTCTTATTTCCGGACGCATGCGCAAACTATAGAAAGTCGTTATGACGTAGAATGTGCATACTTTGTAGATTCCATTTATGAAATAAAACACATTTTCTAGAAACTCGTGTTTTTTACGAAATCATGTAAACCTTCTAGAAGCTGTGATTTTAAAAAACGGTGGAAGTAAGCTTTTCTTATTTCTGGACGAATGCGCAAACTGTAGAAAGTCGTTATGACGTAGAATGCGCATACTTTGTAGATTCCATTTATGAAATAAAACACATTTTCTAAAAACTCTAGTTTTTTACGAAATCATGTAAACCTTCTAGAAGCTGTGATTTTAAAAAATGGTGGAAGTAAGCTTTTCTTATTTCCGGACGCATGCGCAAACTATAGAAAGTCGTTATAACGTAGAATGTGCATACTTTGTCGATTGCATTTATGAAATAAAACACATTTTCTAAAAACTCGTGTTTTTTAAGAAATCATGTAAACCTTCTAGAAGCTGTGATTTTAAAAAACGGTGGAAGTAAGCTTTTCTTATTTCCAAACGCATGCGCAAACTATAGAAAGTCGTTATGACGTAGAATGTGCATACTTTGTTGATTCCATTTATGAAATAGAACAAATTTTCTAAAAACTCGTGTTTTTTAAGAAATCATGTAAACCTTCTAGAAGCTGTGATTCAAAAAAACGGTGGAAGTAAGCTTTTCTTATTTCCGGACGCATGCAAAAACTATAGAAAGTCGTTATGACGTAGAATGTGCATACTTTGTAGATTCCATTTATGAAATAAAACACATTTTCTAAAAACTCGTGTTTTTTACGAAATCATGTAAACCTTCTAGAAGAGGTGATTTTAAAAAACGGGGGAAGTAAGCTTTTCTTATTTCCAAACACATGCGTAAACTATAGAAGGTCGTTATGACGTAGAATTTGCATACTTTGTTGATTCCATTTATGAAATAAAACACATTTTCTAAAAACTCATATTTTTTAAGAAATCATCTAAACCTTCTGGAAGCTGTGATTTTAAAAAACTAGGGAAGTAAGCTTTTCTTATTTCCGGATGCATGAGCAAACTATAGAAAGTCGTTATGACGTAGAATGTGCATACTTTGTAGATTCCATTTATGAAATAAAACACATTTTCTAAAAACTCATGTTTTTTACGAAACCATGTAAACCTTCTAGAAGCCGTGATTTTAAAAAACGGTGGAAGTAAGCTTTTCTTATTTCCGGACGCATGCGCAAACTATAGAAAGTCGTTATGACATAGAATGTGCATACTTTGTCTATTCCATTTATGAAATAAAACACATTTTCTAAAAACTCATGTTTTTTAAGAAATCATGTAAACCTTCTAGAAGCTGTGATTTTAAAAAACGGGGGAAGTAAGCTTTTCTTATTTCCAAACGCATGCGCAAACTATAGAAAGTCGTTATGAGGTAGAATGTGCATACTTTGTTGATTCCATTTATGAAATAAAACACATTTTCTAAAAACTCGTGTTTTTTAAGAAATCATGTAAACCTTCTAGAAGCTGCGATTTTAAAAAACGGGGGAAGTAAGCTTTTCTTATTTCCGGACGCATGCGCAAACTATAGAAAGTCGTTATGACGTAGAATATGCATACTTTGTAGATTCCATTTATGAAATAAAACACATTTTCTAAAAACTCGTGTTTTTTACGAAATCATGTAAACCTTCTAGAAGCTGTGATTTTAAAAAACGGTGGAAGTAAGCTTTTCTTATTTCCGGACGCATGCGCAAACTATAGAAAGTCGTTATGATGTAGAATGTGCATACTTTGTCGATTCCATTTACGAAATAAAACACATTTTCTAAAAAATCATGTTTTTTACGAAATCATGTAAACCTTCTAGAAGCTGTGATTTTAAAAAACGGGGGAAGTTAGCTTTTCTTATTTCCAAATGCATGCGCAAACTATAGAAAGTCGTTATGATGTAGAATGTGCATACTTTCTTGATTCCATTTATGAAATAAAACATATTTTCTAAAAACTCGTGTTTTTTAAGAAATCATGTAAACCTTCTAGAAGCTATGATTTTAAAAAATGGGGGAAGTAAGCTTTTCTTATTTCCGGACGAATGCACAAACTATAGAAAGTCGTTATCACGTAGAATGTGCATACTTTGTTGATTCCATTTATGAAGTAAAACACATTTTCTAAAAACTCGTGTTTTTTAAGAAAGCATGTAAACCTTCTAGAAGCTGTGATTTTAAAAAACGGGGAAAGTAAGCTTTTCGTATTTCCGGACGCATGTGCAAACTATAGAAAGTTATTATGACGTAGAATGTGCTTATTTTGTAGATTCCATTTATGAAATAAAACACATTTTCTAAAAACTCGTGTTTTTTACGAAATCATGTAAACCTTCTAGAAGCTGTGATTTTAAAAAACGTTGGAAATAAACTTTTCTTATTTCCGGACTAATGCGCAAACTATAGAAAGTCGTTATGACGTAGAATGTGCATACTTTGTTGATTCCATTTATGAAATAAAACACATTTTCTAAAAACTCGTGTTTTTTAAGAAACCATGTAAACCTTCTTGAAGCTGTGATTTTAAAAAATGGGAGAAGTTAGCGTTTCTTATTTCCAAACGCATGCGCAAACTATAGAAAGTCGTTATGATGTAGAATGTGCATACTTGGTTGATTCCATTGATGAAATAAAGCACATTTTCTAAAAACTCCTGTTTTTTACGAAATCATGTAAACCTTCTAGAAGCAATGATTTTAAAAAACGGTGGAAGTAAGCTTTTCTTATTTCCGGATGAATGCGCAAACTATAGAAGGTCGTTATGATGTAGAATGTGCATAATATGTTGATTCCATTTATGAAATAAAACACATTTTCGAAAAACTCGTGTTTTTTAAGAAATCATGTAAACCCTCTAGAAGCTGTGATTTTAAAAAACGGTGGAAGTAAGCTTTTCTTATTTCCGGATGCATGCGCAAACTATAGAAATTCGTTATGACGTATAATGTGCATACTTTGTTGAATCCATTTATGAAATAAAACACATTTTCTAAAAATTCGTGTTTTTTAAGAAATCATGTAATCCTTCTAGAAGCTGTGATTTTAAAAAACGGTGGAAGTAAGCTTTTCTTATTTCCGAACGCATGCGCAAACTATAGAAAGTCGTTATGACGTAGAATGTGCATACTTTGTTGATTCCATTTATGAAATAAAACACATTTTCTAAAAACTCGTGTTTTTTAAGAAATCCTGTAAACCTTCTAGAAGCTGTGATTTTGAAACACGGGGGAAGTAAGGTTTTTTTATTTCCAAACGCATGCGCAAACTATAGAAATTCATTATGACGTAGAATGTGCATACTTTGTTGATTCCATTTATGAAATAAAACACATTTTCTAAAAACTCATGTTTTTTAAGAAATCATGTAAACCTTCTAGAAGCTGTGATTTTAAAAAACGGGGGAAGTAATCTTTTCTTATTTCCGGACGCATGCGCAAACTATAGAAAGTCGTTATGACGTAGAATGTGCATACTTTCTTGATTCCATTTATGAAATAAAACACATTTTCTAAAAACTCGTGTTTTTTAAGAAATCATGTAAACCTTCTAAAAGTTGTGAGTTTAAAAAACGGGAGAAGTAAGCTTTTCTTATTTCCGGACGCATGCGTAAACGATATAAAGTCATTATGACATAGAATGTGCATACTTTGTAGATTCCATTTATGAAATAAAACACATTTTCGAAAAACTCGTGTTTTTTACGAAATCATGTAAACCTTCTAGAAGCTGTGATTTTAAAAAACGGTGGAAGTAAGCTTTTCTTATTTCCAAACCCATCCGCAAACTATAGAAAGTCGTTATGACGTAGAATGTGCATACTTTGTTGATTCCATTTATGAAATAAAACACATTTTCTAAAAACTCGTGTTTTTTACGAAATCATGTAAACCTTCTAGAAGCTGTGATTTTAAAAAACGGGGGAAGTAAGCGTTTCTTATTTCCAGACGCATGCGCAAACTATAGAAAGTTGTTATGATGTAGAATGTTCATACTTTGTAGATTCCATTTATGAAATAAAACACATTTTCTAAAAACTCATGTTTTTTACGAAATCATGTAAACCTTCTAGAAGCTGTGATTTTAAAAAACGGTGGAAGTAAGCTTTTCTTATTTCTAGAGGAATGCGCAAACTATAGAAAGTCGTTATGACATAGAATGTGCATACTTTGTTTATTCCATTAATGAAATTGAAAACATTTTCTAAAAACTCGTGTTTTTTAAGAAATGACGTAAACCTTCTAGAAGCTGTGATTTTAAAAAATCGGGGAAGTAAGCTTTTCTTATTTTCAACTGCATGCACAAACTATAGAAAGTCGTTATGACGTAGAATGTGCATACATTGTTGATTCCATTTATGAAATAAAACACATTTTCTAAAAACTCGTGTTTTTTACGAAATGATGTAAACCTTCTAGAAGCTGTGATTTTAAAAAACGGCGGAAGTAAGCTTTTCTATTTCCGGACGAATGTGCAAACCATAGAAAGTCGTTATGACGTAGAATGTGCATACTTTGTTTATTCCATTTATGAAATAAAACACATTTTCTAAAAACTCGTGTTTTTTAAGAAATCATGTAAACCTTCTAAAAGCTGTGAGTTTAAAAAACGGGAGAAGTAAGCTTTTCTTATTTCCGGACGCATGCGTAAACGATATAAAGTCATTATGACATAGAATGTGCATACTTTGTAGATTCCATTTATGAAATAAAACACATTTTCAAAAAACTCGTGTTTTTTACGAAATCATGTAAACCTTCTAGAAGCTGTGATTTTAAAAAACGGTGGAAGTAAGCTTTTCTTATTTCCAAACGCATCCGCAAACTATAGAAAGTCGTTATGACGTAGAATGTGCATAGTTTGTTTATTCCATTTATGAAATAAAACACATTTTCTAAAAACTCGTGTTTTTTAAGAAATCATGTAAACCTTCTAGAAGCTGTGATTTTAAAAAACGGGGGAAGTAAGCTTTTCTTATTTCCAAACAAATGTGCAAACTATAGAAAGTCGTTATGATGTAGAATGTGCATACTTTGTTCATTCCATTTTCTAAATAAAACACATTTTCTAAAAACTCGTCTTTTTTAAGAAATCATGTAAACCTTCTAGAAGCTGTGATTTTAAAAAACGGGGGAAGTAAGCTTTTACTATTTCCGGACGCATGCGCAAACTATAGAAAATCGTTATGATGTAGAATGTGCATACTTTGTAGATTCCATTTATGAAATAAAGCACATTTTCTAAAAACTCGTGTTTTTTACGAAATCATGTAAACCTTCTAGAAGCTGTGATTTTAAAAAACGGTGGAAGTAAGCTTTTCTTATTTCTGGACGAATGCGCAAACTATAGAAGGTCGTTATGATGTAGAATGTGCATAATTTGTTGATTCAATTTATGAAATAAAACACATTTTCGAAAAACTCGTGTTTTTTAAGAAATCATGTAAACCCTCTAGAAGCTGTGATTTTAAAAAACGGTGGAAGTAAGCTTTTCTTATTTCCAAACGCATGCGCAAACTATAGAAAGTCGTTATGACGTAGAATGTGCATACTTTGTTTCTTCCATTTATGAAATAAAACACATTTTCTAAAAAGTCATGTTTTTTAAGAAATCATGTAAACCTTTTAGAAGCTGTGATTTTAAAAAACGGGGGAAGTAAGCTTTTCTTATTTCCAAACGCATGCGCAAACTATAGAAAGTCGTTATGACATAGAATGTGCATACTTTGTTGATTACATTTATGAAACAAAATTTTTTTTCTATAAACTCGTGTTTTTTAAGAAATCATGTAAACCTTCTACAAGCTGTGATTTTAAAAAACGGGGGAAGTAAGCTTTTCTTATTTCCGGACGCATGCACAAACTATAGAAAGTCGTTATGACATAGAATGTGCATACTTTGTAGATTCCATTTATGAAATAAAACACATTTTCTAAAAACTCGTGTTTTTTACGAAATCATGTAAACCGTCTAGAAGCTGTGATTTTAAAAAATGGGGGAAGTAAGCTTTTCTTATTTCCGGATGCATGCGCAAACTATAGAAAGTCCTTATGATGTAGAATGTGCATACTTTGTTGATTCCATTTATGAAATAAAACTCATTTTCTAAAAACTCGTGTTTTTTAAGAAATCTTGTAAACCCTCTAGAAGCTATGATTTTAAAAACCGGGGGAAGTAAGCTTTTCTTATTTCCAAACGCATTCGCAAACTATAGAAAGTCATTATGATGTAGAATGTGCATACTTTGTTGATTCCATTTATGAAATAAAAGACATTTTCTAAAAACTCGTGTTTTTTAAGAAATCATGTAATCCCTCTACAAGCTGTGATTTTAAAAAATGGGGGAAGTAAGATTTTCTTATTTCCAAACGCATGCGCAAACTATAGAAAGTCGTTATGACGTAGAATGTGCATACTTTGTTGATTCCATTTATGAAATAAAACACATTTTCTAAAAACTCATGTTTTTTAAGAAATCATGTAAACCTTCTAGAAGCTGTGATTTTAAAAACAGGGGGAAGTAAGCTTTTCTTATTTCCGTACGCATGTGCAAACTATAGAAAGTCGTTATGACGTAGAATGTGCATACTTTGTAGATTCCACTTATGAAATAAAACACATTTTCTAAAAACTCGTGGTTTTTACGAAATCGTGGAAACCTTCTAGAAGCTGTGATTTTAAAAAACTGTGGAAGTAAGCTTTTCTTATTTTCGGACGCATGCGTAAACTATAGACAGTCGTTATGACGTAGAACGTGCATACTTTGTAGATTCCACTTATGAAATAAAACACATTTTCTAAAAACTCGTGTTTTTTACGAAATTGTGGAAACCTTCTAGAAGCTGTGATTTTAAAAAACGGTGGAAGTAAGCTTTTCTTCTTTCCGGACGAATGTGCAAACTATAGACAGTCGTTTTGACGTAGAATGTGCATACTTTGTAGATTCCATTTATGAAATAAAACACATTTTCTAAAAACTCGTGTTTTTTACGAAATCATGTAAACCTTCTAGAAGCTGTGATTTTAAAAAACGGGGGAAGTAAGCTTTTCTTATTTCCGGACGCATGCGCAAACTATAGAAAGTCGTTATGACGTAGAATGTGCATACTTTGTAGATTCCATTTATGAAATAAAACACATTTTCTATAAACTCGTGTTTTTTACGAAATCATGTAAACCTTCTAGAAGCTGTGATTTTAAAAAACGGTGGAAGTAAGCTTTTCTTATTTCCGGACGAATGCGCAAACTGTAGAAAGTCGTTATGACGTAGAATGCGCATACTTTGTAGATTCCATTTATGAAATAAAACACATTTTCTAAAAACTCGTGTTTTTTACGAAATCATGTAAACCTTCTAGAAGCTGTGATTTTAAAAAATGGTGGAAGTAAGCTTTTCTTATTTCCGGACGCATGCGCAAACTATAGAAAGTCGTTATGACGAAGAATGTGCATACTTTGTCGATTCCATTTATGAAATAAAACACATTTTCTAAAAACTCGTGTTTTTTAAGAAATCATGTAAACCTTCTAGAAGCTGTGATTTTAAAAAACGGTGGAAGTAAGCTTTTCTTATTTCCAAAAGCATGCGCAAACTATAGAAAGTCGTTATGACGTAGAATCTGCATACTTTGTCGATTCCATTTATGAAATAGAACAAATTTTCTAAAAACTCGTGTTTTTTAAGAAATCATGTAAACCTTCTAGAAGCTGTGATTCTAAAAAACGATGGAAGTAAGCTTTTCTTATTTCCGGACGCCTTCAAAAACTATAGAAAGTCGTTATGACGTAGAATGTGCATACTTTGTAGATTCCATTTATGAAATAAAACACATTTTCTAAAAACTCGTGGTTTTTACGAAATCATGTAAACCTTCTAGAAGCTGTGATTTTAAAAAACGGTGGAAGTAAGCTTTTCTTATTTCCGGATGCATGCGCAAACTATCGAATGTCGTTATGATGTAGAATGTGCATACATTGTTGATTCCATTTATGAAATAAAACACATTTTCTAAAAACTCGTGTTTTTTAAGAAATCATGTAAACCTTCTAGAAGCTGTGATTTTAAAAAACGGGGGAAGTAAGCTTTTCTTATTTCCAAACACATGCGTAAACTATAGAAGGTCGTTATGATGTAGAATGTGCATACTTTGTTGATTCCATTTATGAAATAAAACACATTTTCTAAAAACTCGTATTTTTTAAGAAATCTTGTAAACCTTCTAGAAGCTGTGATTTTAAAAAAAGGGGGAAGTAAGCTTTTCTTATTTCCGGACGCATGCGCAAACTATAGAAAGTCGTTATGACGTAAAATGTGCTTCGTAGATTCCATTTATGAAATAAAACACATTTTCTAAAAACTCGTGTTTTTTACGAAATCATGTAAACCTTCTAGAAGCTGTGATTTTAAAAAACGGTGGAAGTAAGCTTTTCTTATTTCCGGACGCATGTGCAAACTATAGAAAGTTGTTATGACGTAGAATGTGCATACTTTGTCTATTCCATTTATGAAATAAAACACATTTTCGAAAAACTCTTGTTTTTTAAGAAATCATGTAAACCTTCTAGAAGCTGTGATTTTAAAAAACGGGGGAAGTAAGCTTTTCTTATTTCCAAACGCATGCGCAAACTATAGAAAGTCGTTATGACGTAGAATGTGCATACTTTGTTGATTCCATTTATGAAATAAATCACATTTTCTAAAAACTCGTGTTTCTTACGAAATCATGTAAACCTTCTAGAAGCTGTGATTTTAAAAAACGGGGGAAGTAAGCTTTTCTTATTTCCAAACGCATGCGCAAACTATAGAAAGTTGTTATGACATAGAATGTGCATACATTGTTGATTCCATTTATGAAATAAAACACATTTTCTAAAAACTCGTGTTTTTTACGAAATCATGTAAACCTTCTAGAAGCTGTGATTTTAAAAAACGGTGGAAGTAAGCTTTTCTTATTTTCGGACGAATGCGCAAACAATAGAAAGTCGTTATGACGTAGAATGTGCATATTTTGTTGATTCCATTTATGAAATAAAACACATTTTCTAAAAACTCATGTTTTTTACGAAATCATGTAAACCGTCTAGAAGCTGTGATTTTAAAAAATGGTGGAAGTGAGCTTTTCTTATGTCCGGACGCATGCGCAAACTATAGAAAGTCGTTATGACGTAGAATGTGCATAATTTTTAGATTCCATTTATGAAATAAAACACATTTTCTAAAAACTCGTGTTTTTTACGAAATCATGTAAACCTTCTGGAAGCTGTGATTTTAAAAAACGGTGGAAGTAAGCTTTTCTTATTTCCGGACGCATGTGCAAACTATAGAAAGTCGTTATGATGTAGAATGTGCATAATTTGTTGATTCCATATATGAAATAAAACACATTTTCAAAAAAATCGTGTTTTTTAAGAAATCATGTAAACCTTCTAGAAGCTGTGATTTTAAAAAACGGGGGAGGTAAGCTTTTCTTATTTCCAAACGCATGCGCAAACTATAGAAAGTCGTTATGACGTAGAATGTGCATACTTTGTTGATTTCATTTATGAAATAAAACACATTTTCTAAAAACTCGTGTTTTTTACGAAATCATGTAAACCTTCTAGAAGCTGTGATTTTAAAAAACGTTGGAAGTAAGCTTTTCCTATTTCCGGACGAATGCGCAAACTATAGGAATTCGTTATGACGTATTATGTGCATACTTTGTTGATTCCATTTATGAAATAAAACACATTTTCTAAAAACTCGTGTTTTTTAACAAATCATGTAAACCTTCTAGAAGCTGTGATTTTAAAAAACGGGGGAAGTAAGCTTTTCTTATTTCCAAACGCATGCGCAAACTATAGAAAGTCTTTATTACGTAGAATGTGCATACTTTGTAGATTCCATTTATGAAATAAAGCACATTTTCTAAAAACTCGTGTTTTTTACGAAAACATGTAAACCTTCTAGAAGCTGTGATTTTAAAAAATGGTGGAAGTAAGATTTTCTTATTTCCGGAGGAATGCGCAAACTATAGAATGTCGTTATGACGTAGAATGTGCATACTTTGTTGATTCCATTTATGAAATAAAACACATTTTCTAAAAACTCGTTTTTTTTACGAAATCATGTAAACCTTCCAGAAGCTGTGATTTTAAAAAACGGTGGAAGTAAGCTTTTCTTATTTCTGGACGCATGCGCAAACAATAGAAAGTCGTTATGACGTAGAATGTGCATACTTTGTAGATTCCATTTATGAAATAAAACACATTTTCTAAAAACTCGTGTTTTTTACGAAATTATGTAAACCTTCTAGAAGCTGTGATTTTCAATATCGGTGGAAGTAAGCTTTTCTTATTTCCGGACGCATGCGCAAACTATAGAAAGTCGTTATGACGTAGAATGTGCATACTTTGTTGATTCCATTTACTAAGTAAATCACATTTTCTAAAAACTCGTTCTTTTTACGAAATCATGTAAACCTTCTAGAAGCTGTGATTTTAAAAAATGGTGGAAGTAAGATTTTCTTATTTCCGGATGCATGTGCAAACTATGGAAAGTCGTTATGCCGTAGAATGTGCATGCTTTGTTGATTCTATTTATGAAATAAAACACATTTTCTAAAAACTCGTGTTTTTTAAGAAATCATGTAAACCTTCTAGAAGCTGTGATTTTAAAAAACGGGGGAAGTAAGCTTTTCTTATTTCCAAACGCATGTGCAAACTATAGAAAGTCGTTATGATGTAGAATGTGCATACTTTGTTAATTCCATTTTCTAAATAAAACACATTTTCTAAAAACTCGTGTTTTTAAGAAATCATGTAAACCTTCTAGAAGCTGTGATTTTAAAAAATGGGGGAAATAAGCTTTTCTTATTTCCAAACGCATGTGCAAACTATAGAAAGTCGTTATGACGTAGAATGTGCATACTTTGTTGATTCCATTTATGAAATAAAACACATTTTCTAAAAACTCGTGTTTTTTAAGAAATCATGTAAACCTTGTAGAAGCTGTGATTTTAAAAAACGGGGAAAGTAAGCTTTTCTTATTTTCGGACGCATGCACAAACTATAGAAAGTCCTGATAACGTAGAATGTGCATACTTTGTTGATTCCATTTATGAAATAAAACACATTTTCTAAAAACTCGTGTTTTTTACGAAATCATGTAAACCTTCTAGAAGCTGTGATTTTAAAAAACGGGGGAAGTAAGCTTTTCTTACCTTCGGACGCATGCGCAAACTATAGAAAGTCGTTATGACGTAGAATGTGCATACTTTGTTGATTCCATTTATGAAATAAAAAACATTTTCTAGAAACTCGTGTTTTTTACGAAATCATGTAAAACTTCTAGAAGTTGTGATTTTAAAAAACGAGGGAAGTAAGCTTTTCTTATTTCCGGACGAATGCGCAAACTATAGAAAGTCGTTATCACGTAGAATGTGCATACTTTGTTGATTCCATTTATGAAATAAAACACATTCTCTAAAAACTCGTGTTTTTTAAGAAAGCATGTAAACCTTCTAGAGGCTGTGATTTTAAAAAACGGGGAAAGTAAGCTTTTCTTATTTCCGGACGCATGTGCAAACTATAGAAAGTTATTATGACCCTAGAATGTGCTTATTTTGTAGATTCCATTTATGAAATAAAACACATTTTCTAAAAACTCGTGTTTTTTACGAAATCATGTAAACCTTCTAGAAGCTGTGATTTTAAAAAACGGTGGAAGTAAGCTTTTCTTATTTCCAGACGAATGCGCAAACTATAGAAAGTCGTTATGACGTAGAATGTGCATACTTTGTTGATTCCATTTATGAAATAAAACAGATTTTCTAAAAACTCATTTTTTTTAACAAATCATGTAAACCTTCTAGAAACTGTGATTTTAAAAAACGGGGGAAGTAAGCATTTCTTATTTCCAAACGCATGCACAAACTATAGAAAGCCGTTATGACGTAGAATGTGCATACTTTGTACATTCCATTTATAAAATAAAACACATTTTCTAAAAACTCGTGTTTTTTACGAAATCATGTAAACCTTCTAGAAGCTGTGATTTTAAAAAACGGTGGAAGTAAGCTTTTCTTATTTCCGGACGCATGCGCAAACTATAGAAATTCGTTATGACGTAGAATGTGCATACTTTGTTGATTCCATTTATGAAATAAAATACATTTTCTAAAAATTCATGTTTTTTAAGAAATCATGTAAACCTTCTAGAAGCTGTGATTTTAAAAAACGGGGGAAGTAAGCTTTTCTTATTTCCAAACGCATGCACAAACTATAGAAAGCCGTTATGACGTAGAATGTGCATACTTTGTTGATTCCATTTATGAAATAAAACACATTTTCTAAAAACTCATGTTTTTTAAGAAATCATGTAAACCTTCTAGAAATTGTGATTTTAAACAACGAGGGAAGTAAGCTTTTCTTATTTCCAAACGTATGCGCAAACTATAAAAAGTCGTTATGACGTAGAATTTTCATAGTTTGTAGATTCCATCTATGAAATAAAACACATTTTCTAAAAACTCGTGTTTTTTACGAAATCATGTAAACCTTCTAGAAGCTGCGATTTTAAAAAACGGTGGAAGTAAGCTTTTCTTATTTCCGGATGCATGCGCAAACCATAGAAAGTCGTTATGACGTAGAATGTGCATACATTGTAGATTCCATTTATGAAATAAAACACATTTTCTAAAAACTCGTGTTTTTTAAGAAACCATGTAAACCTTCTAGAAGCTGTGATTTTAAAAAATGGGAGAAGTTAGCGTTTCTTATTTCCAAACGCATGCACAAACTATAGAAAGTCGTTATGATGTAGAATGTGCATACTTTGTTGATTCCATTTATGAAATAAAACAAATTTTCTAAAAACTCGTGTTTTTTAAGAAATCATGTAAACCTTCTAGAAGCTATGATTTTAAAAGCCGGGGGAAGTAAACTTTTCTTATTTCCGGACGCATGTGCAAACTATAGAAAGTCGTTATGACGTAGAATGTGCATACTTTGTAGATTCCATTTATGAAATAAAACACATTTTCTAAAAACTCGTGTTTCTTACGAAATCATGTAAACCTTCTAGAAGCTGTGATTTTAAAAAATGGTGGAAGTAAGCTTTTCTTATTTCCGGACGCATGCGCAAACTATAGAAAGTCGTTATGACGTAGAATGTGCATACTTTGTAGATTCCATTTATGAAATAAAACACATTTTCTAAAAACTCGTGTTTTTTACGAAATCATGTAAACCTTCTAGAAGATGTGGATTTAAAAAACGGTGGAAGTAAGCTTTTCTTATTTCCGGACGCATGCGCAAACTATAGAAAGTCGTTATGACGTAGAATGTGCATACTTTGTTGATTCCATTTATGAAATAAAACACATTTTCTAAAAACTCATGTTTTTTACGAAATCATGTAAACCGTCTAGAAGTTGTGATTTTAATAAATGGTGGAAGTAAGCTTTTCTTATGTCCGGACGCATGCGCAAACTATAGAAAGTCGTTATGACGTAGAATGTGCATACTTTGTAGATTCCATTTATGAAATAAAACACATTTTCTAAAAACTCGTGTTTTCTAAGAAATCATGTAAACCTTCTAGAAGCTATGATTTTAAAAAACGGGGAAAGTAAGCTTTTCTTATTTCCAGACGCATGCACAAACTATAGAAAGTCCTTGTGACATAGAATGTGCATACTTTGTTGATTCCATTTATGAAATAAAACACATTTTCTAAAAACTCGTGTTTTTTAAGAAATCATGTAAACCCTCTAGAAGCTGTGATTTTAAAAAATGGGGGAAGTAAGCTTTTCTTTTTTCCGGACGCATGCGCAAACTATAGAAAGTCGTTATGACGTAGAATGTGCATACTTTGTTGATTCCATTTATGAAATAAAACACATTTTCTAAAAACTTGTGTTTTTTAAGAAATCATGTAAACCTTCTAGAAGCTATGATTTTAAAAAACGGGGGAAGTGAGCTTTTCTTATTTCCGGACGCATGCGCAAACTATAGAAAGTCGTTATGACGTAGAATGTGCATACTTTGTAGATTCCATTTATGAAATAAAACACATTTTCTAGAAACTCGTGTTTTTTACGAAATCATGTAAACCTTCTAGAAGCTGTGATTTTAAAAAATGGTGGAAGTAAGCTTTTCTTATTTCTGGACGAATGCGCAAACTGTAGAAAGTCGTTATGACGTAGAATGCGCATACTTTGTAGATTCCATTTATGAAATAAAACACATTTTCTAAAAACTATAGTTTTTTACGAAATCATGTAAACCTTCTAGAAGCTGTGATTTTAAAAAATGGTGGAAGTAAGCTTTTCTTATTTCCGGACGCATGCGCAAACTATAGAAAGTCGTTATAACGTAGAATGTGCATACTTTGTCGATTGCATTTATGAAATAAAACACATTTTCTAAAAACTCGTGTTTTTTAAGAAATCATGTAAACCTTCTAGAAGCTGTGATTTTAAAAAACGGTGGAAGTAAGCTTTTCTTATTTCCAAACGCATGCGCAAACTATAGAAAGTCGTTATGACGTAGAATGTGCATACTTTGTTCATTCCATTTATGAAATAGAACAAATTTTCTAAAAACTCTTGTTTTTTAAGAAATCATGTAAACCTTCTAGAAGCTGTGATTCAAAAAAACGGTGGAAGTAAGCTTTTCTTATTTCCGGACGCATGCAAAAACTATAGAAAGTCGTTATGACGTAGAATGTGCATACTTTGTAGATTCCATTTATGAAATAAAACACATTTTCTAAAAACTCGTGTTTTTTACGAAATCATGTAAACCTTCTAGAAGAGGTGATTTTAAAAAACGGGGGAAGTAAGCTTTTCTTATTTCCAAACACATGCGTAAACTATAGAAGGTCGTTATGACGTAGAATTTGCATACTTTGTTGATTCCATTTATGAAATAAAACACATTTTCTAAAAACTCATGTTTTTTAAGAAATCATCTAAACCTTCTGGAAGCTGTGATTTTAAAAAACTAGGGAAGTAAGCTTTTCTTATTTCCGGACGCATGAGCAAACTATAGAAAGTTGTTATGACGTAGAATGTGCATACTTTGTAGATTCCATTTATGAAATAAAACACATTTTCTAAAAACTCATGTTTTTTACGAAACCATGTAAACCTTCTAGAAGCCGTGATTTTAAAAAACGGTGGAAGTAAGCTTTTCTTATTTCCGGACGCATGCGCAAACTATAGAAAGTCGTTATGACATAGAATGTGCATACTTTGTCTATTCCATTTATGAAATAAAACACATTTTCTAAAAACTCATGTTTTTTAAGAAATCATGTAAACCTTCTAGAAGCTGTGATTTTAAAAAACTAGGGAAGTAAGCTTTTCTTATTTCCGGACGCATGAGCAAACTATAGAAAGTCGTTATGACGTAGAATGTGCATACTTTGTAGATTCCATTTATGAAATAAAACACATTTTCTAAAAACTCGTGTTTTTTACGAAATCATGTAAACCTTCTAGAAGCTGTGATTTTCAAAAATGGTGGAAGTAAGCTTTTCTTATTTCCGGACGAATGCGCAAACTATAGAAATTCGTTATGACGTAGAATGTGCATACTTTATCGATTCCATTTATGAACTAAAACACATTTTCTAAAAACTCGTGTTTTTTAAGAAATCATGTAAACCTTCTAGAAGCTGTGATTTTAAAAAACGGGGAAAGTAAACTTTTCTTATTTCCGGACGCATGCGCAAACTATAGAAAGTCGTTATTACGTAGAATGTGCATACTTTGTAGATTCCATTTATGAAATAAAAGACATTTTCTAAAAACTCGTGTTTTTTACGAAACCATGTAAACCTTCTAGAAGCTGTGATTTTAAAAAATGGTGGAAGTAAGCTTTTCTTATTTACAAACGCATGCGCAAACTATAGAAATTCGTTATGACGTAGAATGTGCATACTTTGTCGATTCCATTTATGAAATAAAAGACATTTTCTAAAAACTCGTGTTTTTTAAGAAATCATGTAAACCTTCTAGAAGCTGTGATTTTAAAAAACGGGGGAAGTAAGCATTTCTTATTTCCAAACGCATGCGCAAACTATAGAAAGTCGTTATGACGTAGAATGTGCATACTTTGTTGATTCCATTTATGAAATAAAACACATTTTCTAAAAACTCGTGTTTTTTAAGAAATCATGTAAACCTTCTAGAAGCTGTGATTTTAAAAAACGGGGAAAGTAAGCTTTTCTTATTTCCCGACGCATGCACAAACTATAGAAAGTCCTGATGACGTAGAATGTGCATACTTTGTTGATTCCATTTATGAAATAAAACACATTTTCTAAAAACTCGTGTTTTTTACGAAATCATGTAAACCTTCTAGAAGCTGTGATTTTAAAAAACGGGGGAAGTAAGCTTTTCTTATTTCCGGACGCATGCGCAAACTATAGAAAGTCGTTATGACGTAGAATGTGCATACTTTGTAGATTCCATTTATGAAATAAAACACATTTTCTAGAAACTCGTGTTTTTTACGAAATCATGTAAACCTTCTAGAAGCTGTGATTTTAAAAAACGGTGGAAGTAAGCTTTTCTTATTTCCGGACGAATGCGCAAACTGTAGAAAGTCGTTATGACGTAGAATGCCCATACTTTGTAGATTCCATTTATGAAATAAAACACATTTTCTAAAAACTCGTGTTTTTTACGAAATCATGTAAACCTTCTAGAAGCTGTGATTTTAAAAATGGTGGAAGTAAGCTTTTCTTTTTTCCTGACGCATGCGCAAACTATAGAAAGTTGTTATGACGTAGAATGTGCATACTTTGTCGATTCCATTTATGAAATAAAACACATTTTCTAAAAACTCGTGTTTTTTAAGAAATCATGTAAACCTTCTAGAAGCTGTGATTTTAAAAAACGGTGGAAGTAAGCTTTTCTTATTTCCAAAAGCATGCGCAAACTATAGAAAGTCGTTATGACGTAGAATGTGCATACTTTGTCGATTCCATTTATGAAATAGAACAAATTTTCTAAAAACTCGTGTTTTTTAAGAAATCATGTAAACCTTCTAGAAGCTGTGATTCTAAAAAACGATGGAAGTAAGCTTTTCTTATTTCCGGACGCATTCAAAAACTATAGAAAGTCGTTATGACGTAGAATGTGCATACTTTGTAGATTCCATTTATGAAATAAAACACATTTTCTAAAAACTCGTGGTTTTTACGAAATCATGTAAACCTTCTAGAAGCTGTGATTTTAAAAAACGGTGGAAGTAAGCTTTTCTTATTTCCGGATGCATGCGCAAACTATCGAATGTCGTTATGATGTAGAATGTGCATACATTGTTGATTCCATTTATGAAATAAAACACATTTTCTAAAAACTCGTGTTTTTTAAGAAATCATGTAAACCTTCTAGAAGCTGTGATTTTAAAAAACGGGGGAAGTAAGCTTTTCTTATTTCCAAACACATGCGTAAACTATAGAAGGTCGTTATGATGTAGAATGTGCATACTTTGTTGATTCCATTTATGAAATAAAACACATTTTCTAAAAACTCGTATTTTTTAAGAAATCATGTAAACCTTCTAGAAGCTGTGATTTTAAAAAACGGTGGAAGTAAGCTTTTCTTATTTCCGGACGCATGTGCAAACTATAGAAAGTTGTTATGACGTAGAATGTGCATACTTTGTCTATTCCATTTATGAAATAAAACACATTTTCTAAAAACTCTTGTTTTTTAAGAAATCATGTAAACCTTCTAGAAGCTGTGATTTTAAAAAACGGGGGAAGTAAGCTTTTCTTATTTCCAAACGCATGCGCAAACTATAGAAAGTTGTTATGACGTAGAATGTGCATACTTTGTTGATTCCATTTATGAAATAAATCACATTTTCTAAAAACTCGTGTTTCTTACGAAATCATGTATACCTTCTAGAAGCTGTGATTTTAAAAAACGGTGCAAGTAAGTTTTTCTTATTTTCGGATGCATGTGCAAACTATAGAAAGTCGTTATGACATAGAATGTGCATACTTTGTTGATTCTATTTATGAAGTAAAACACATTTTCTAAAAACTCATGTTTTTTAAGAAATCATGTAAACCTTCTAGAAGCTGTGATTTTAAAAAACAAGGGAAGTAAGCTTTTCTTATTTCCAAACGCATGCGCAAACTATAGAAAGTCGTTATGATGTAGAATGTGCATACTTTGTTCATTCCATTTATGAAATAAAACACATTTTCTAAAAACTCGTGTTTTTTACGAAATCATGTAAACCTTCTAGAAGCTGTGATTTTAAAAAACGGGGGAAGTAAGCTTTTCTTATTTCCAAACGCATGCGCAAACTATAGAAAGTTGTTATGACATAGAATGTGCATACATTGTTGATTCCATTTATGATATAAAACACATTTTCTAAAAACTCGTGTTTTTTACGAAATCATGTAAACCTTCTAGAAGCTGTGATTTTAAAAAACGGTGGAAGTAAGCTTTTCTTATTTTCGGACGAATGCGCAAACAATAGAAAGTCGTTATGACGTAGAATGTGCATATTTTGTTGATTCCATTTATGAAATAAAACACATTTTCTAAAAACTCATGTTTTTTACGAAATCATGTAAACCGTCTAGAAGCTGTGATTTTAAAAAATGGTGGAAGTGAGCTTTTCTTATGTCCGGACGCATGCGCAAACTATAGAAAGTCGTTATGACGTAGAATGTGCATACTTTTTAGATTCCATTTATGAAATAAAACACATTTTCTAAAAACTCGTGTTTTTTACGAAATCAAGTAAACCTTCTGGAAGCTGTGATTTTAAAAAACGGTGGAAGTAAGCTTTTCTTATTTCCGGACGCATGTGCAAACTATAGAAAGTCGTTATGATGTAGAATGTGCATAATTTGTTGATTCCATATATGAAATAAAACACATTTTCAAAAAAATCGTGTTTTTTAAGAAATCATGTAAACCTTCTAGAAGCTGTGATTTTAAAAAACGGGGGAAGTAAGCTTTTCTTATTTCCAAACGCATGCGCAAACTATAGAAAGTCGTTATGACGTAGAATGTGCATACTTTGTTGATTCCATTTATGAAATAAAACACATTTTCTAAAAACTCGTGTTTTTTACGAAATCATGTAAACCTTCTAGAAGCTGTGATTTTAAAAAACGTTGGAAGTAAGCTTTTCCTATTTTCGGACGAATGCGCAAACTATAGGAATTCGTTATGACGTATTATGTGCATACTTTGTTGATTCAATTTATGAAATAAAACACATTTTCTAAAAACTCGTGTTTTTTAACAAATCATGTAAACCTTCTAGAAGCTGTGATTTTAAAAAACGGGGGAAGTAAGCTTTTCTTATTTCCAAACGCATGCGCAAACTATAGAAAGTCTTTATTACGTAGAATGTGCATACTTTGTAGATTCCATTTATGAAATAAAGCACATTTTCTAAAAACTCGTGTTTTTTACGAAAACATGTAAACCTTCTAGAAGCTGTGATTTTAAAAAACGGTGGAAGTAAGCTTTTCTTATTTCTGGACGAATCCGCAAACTATAGAAAGTCGTTATGATGTAGAATGTGCATAATTTGTAGATTCCATTTATCAAATAAAACACATTTTCTAAAAAGTCACGTTTTTTACGAAATCATGTAAACCTTCTAGAAGCTGTGATTTTAAAAAATGGTGGAAGTAAGATTTTCTTATTTCCGGAGGAATGCGCAAACTATAGAATGTCGTTATGACGTAGAATGTGCATACTTTGTTGATTCCATTTATGAAATAAAACACATTTTCTAAAAACTCGTGTTTTTTACGAAATCATGTAAACCTTCCAGAAGCTGTGATTTTAAAAAACGGTGGAAGTAAGATTTTCTTATTTCTGGACGCATGCGCAAACAATAGAAAGTCGTTATGACGTAGAATGTGCATACTTTGTAGATTCCATTTATGAAATAAAACACATTTTCTAAAAACTCGTGTTTTTTACGAAATCATGTAAACCTTCTAGAAGCTGTGATTTTAAATATCGGTGGAAGTAAGCTTTTCTTATTTCCGGACGCATGCGCAAACTATAGAAAGTCGTTATGATGTAGAATGTGCATACTTTGTTCATTCCATTTTCTAAATAAAACACATTTTCTAAAAACTCGTGTTTTTAAGAAATCATGTAAACCTTCTAGAAGCTGTGATTTTAAAAAATGGGGGAAATAAGCTTTTCTTATTTCCAAACGCATGTGCAAACTATAGAAAGTCGTTATGACGTAGAATGTGCATACTTTGTTGATTCCATTTATGAAATAAAACACATTTTCTAAAAACTCGTGTTTTTTAAGAAATCATGTAAACCTTGTAGAAGCTGTGATTTTAAAAAACGGGGAAAGTAAGCTTTTCTTATTTTCGGACGCATGCACAAACTATAGAAAGTCCTGATGACGTAGAATGTGCATACTTTGTTGATTCCATTTATGAAATAAAACACATTTTCTAAAAACTCGTGTTTTTTACGAAATCATGTAAACCTTCTAGAAGCTGTCATTTTAAAAAACGGGGGAAGTAAGCTTTTCTTACTTCCGGACGCATGCGCAAACTATAGAAAGTCGTTATGACGTAGAATGTGCATACTTTGTTGATTCCATTTATGAAATAAAAAACATTTTCTAGAAACTCGTGTTTTTTACGAAATCATGTAAAACTTCTAGAAGTTGTGATTTTAAAAAACGAGGGAAGTAAGCTTTTCTTATTTCCGGACGAATGCGCAAACTATAGAAAGTTGTTATCACGTAGAATGTGCATACTTTGTTGATTCCATTTATGAAATAAAACACATTCTCTAAAAACTCAAGTTTTTTAAGAAAGCATGTAAACCTTCTAGAAGCTGTGATTTTAAAAAACGGGGAAAGTAAGCTTTTCTTATTTCCGGACGCATGTGCAAACTATAGAAAGTTATTATGACCCTAGAATGTGCTTATTTTGTAGATTCCATTTATGAAATAAAACACATTTTCTAAAAACTCGTGTTTTTTACGAAATCATGTAAACCTTCTAGAAGCTATGATTTTAAAAAACAGGGAAAGTAAGCTTTTCTTATTTCCAGACGCATGCACAAACTATAGAAAGTCCTTGTGACGTAGAATGTGCATACTTTGTTGATTCCATTTATGAAATAAAACACATTTTCTAAAAATTCATGTTTTTTAAGAAATCATGTAAACCTTCTAGAAGCTGTGATTTTAAAAAACGGGGGAAGTAAGCTTTTCTTATTTCCAAACGCATGCACAAACTATAGAAAGCCGTTATGACGTAGAATGTGCATACTTTGTTGATTCCATTTATGAAATAAAACATATTTTCTAAAAACTTGTGTTTTTTACGAAATCATGTAAACTTCTAGAAGCTGTGATTTTAAAAAATGGTGGAAGTAAGCTTTTCATATTTCCGGACGAATGCGCAAACTATAAAAATTCGTTATGACGTAGAATGTTCATACTTTGTAGATTCCATCTATGAAATAAAACACATTTTCTAAAAACTCGTGTTTTTTACGAAATCATGTAAACCTTCTAGAAGCTGCGATTTTAAAAAACGGTGGAAGTAAGCTTTTCTTATTTCCGGATGCATGCGCAAACTATAGAAAGTCGTTATGACGTAGAATGTGCATACATTGTAGATTCCATTTATGAAATAAAACACATTTTCTAAAAACTCATGTTTTTTAAGAAACCATGTAAACCTTCTAGAAGCTGTGATTTTAAAAAATGGGAGAAGTTAGCGTTTATTATTTCCGAACGCATGCACAAACTATAGAAAGTCGTTATGATGTAGAATGTGCATACTTTGTTGATTCCATTTATGAAATAAAACAAATTTTCTAAAAACTCGTGTTTTTTAAGAAATCATGTAAACCTTCTAGAAGCTGTGATTTTAAAAGCCGGGGGAAGTAAGCTTTTCTTATTTCCGGACGCATGTGCAAACTATAGAAAGTCGTTATGACGTAGAATGTGCATACTTTGTAGATTCCATTGATGAAATAAAACACATTTTCTAAAAACTCGTGTTTCTTACGAAATCATGTAAACCTTCTAGAAGCTGTGATTTTAAAAAATGGTGGAAGTAAGCTTTTCTTATTTCCGGACGCATGCGCAAACTATAGAAAGTCGTTATGACGTAGAATGTGCATACTTTGTAGATTCCATTTATGAAATAAAACACATTTTCTAAAAAATCGTGTTTTTTACGAAATCATGTAAACCTTCTAGAAGATGTGAATTTAAAAAACGGTGGAAGTAAGCTTTTCTTATTTCCGGACGCATGCGCAAACTATAGAAAGTCGTTATGACGTAGAATGTGCATACTTTGTTGATTCCATTTATGAAATAAAACACATTTTCTAAAAACTCATGTTTTTTACGAAATCATGTAAACCGTCTAGAAGCTGTGATTTTAATAAATGGTGGAAGTAAGCTTTTCTTATGTCCGGACGCATGCGCAAACTATAGAAAGTCGTTATGACGTAGAATGTGCATACTTTGTAGATTCCATTTATGAAATAAAACACATTTTCTAAAAACTCGTGTTTTTTAAGAAATCATGTAAACCTTCTAGAAGCTATGATTTTAAAAAACAGGGAAAGTAAGCTTTTCTTATTTCCAGACGCATGCACAAACTATAGAAAGTCCTTGTGACGTAGAATGTGCATACTTTGTTGATTCCATTTATGAAATAAAACACATTTTCTAAAAACTCGTGTTTTTTAAGAAATCATGTAAACCCTCTAGAAGCTGTGATTTTAAAAAATGGGGGAAGTAAGCTTTTCTTTTTTACGGACGCATGCGCAAACTATAGAAAGTCGTTATGACGTAGAATGTGCATACTTTGTTGATTCCATTTATGAAATAAAACACATTTTCTAAAAACTTGTGTTTTTTAAGAAATCATGTAAACCTTCTAGAAGCTATGATTTTAAAAAACGGGGGAAGTGAGCTTTTCTTATTTCCGGACGCATGCGCAAACTATAGAAAGTCGTTATGACGTAGAATGTGCATACTTTCTAGATTCCATTTATGAAATAAAACACATTTTCTAGAAACTCGTGTTTTTTACGAAATCATGTAAACCTTCTAGAAGCTGTGATTTTAAAAAACGGTGGAAGTAAGCTTTTCTTATTTCTGGACGCATGCGCAAACTATAGAAAGTCGTTATGACGTAGAATGTGCATACTTTGTCGATTCCATTTACGAAATAAAACACATTTTCTAAAAACTCGTGTTTTTTAAGAAATCATGTAAACCTTCTAGAAGCTGTGATTTTAAAAAACGGTGGAAGTAAGCTTTTCTTATTTCCAAACGCATGCGCAAACTATAGAAAGTCGTTATAACGTAGAATGTGCATACTTTGTCGATTGCATTTATGAAATAAAACACATTTTCTAAAAACTCGTGTTTTTTAAGAAATCATGTAAACCTTCTAGAAGCTGTGATTTTAAAAAACGGTGGAAGTAAGCTTTTCTTATTTCCAAACGCATGCGCAAACTATAGAAAGTCGTTATGACGTAGAATCTGCATACTTTGTTGATTCCATTTATGAAATAGAACAAATTTTCTAAAAACTCATGTTTTTTAAGAAATCATGTAAACCTTCTAGAAGCTGTGATTCAAAAAAACGGTGGAAGTAAGCTTTTCTTATTTCCGGACGCATGCAAAAACTATAGAAAGTCGTTATGACGTAGAATGTGCATACTTTGTAGATTCCATTTATGAAATAAAACACATTTTCTAAAAACTCGTGTTTTTTACGAAATCATGTAAACCTTCTAGAAGAGGTGATTTTAAAAAACGGGGGAAGTAAGCTTTTCTTATTTCCAAACACATGCGTAAACTATAGAAGGTCGTTATGACGTAGAATTTGCATACTTTGTTGATTCCATTTATGAAATAAAACACATTTTCTAAAAACTCATGTTTTTTAAGAAATCATCTAAACCTTCTGGAAGCTGTGATTTTAAAAAACTAGGGAAGTAAGCTTTTCTTATTTCCGGACGCATGAGCAAACTATAGAAAGTCGTTATGACGTAGAATGTGCATACTTTGTAGATTCCATTTATGAAATAAAACACATTTTCTAAAAACTCATGTTTTTTACGAAACCATGTAAACCTTCTAGAAGCCGTGATTTTAAAAAACGGTGGAAGTAAGCTTTTCTTATTTCCGGACGCATGCGCAAACTATAGAAAGTCGTTATGACATAGAATGTGCATACTTTGTCTATTCCATTTATGAAATAAAACACATTTTCTAAAAACTCATGTTTTTTAAGAAATCATGTAAACCTTCTAGAAGCTGTGATTTTAAAAAACGGGGGAAGTAAGCTTTTCTTATTTCCAAACGCATGCGCAAACTATAGAAAGTCGTTATGAGGTAGAATGTGCATACTTTGTTGATTCCATTTATGAAATAAAACACATTTTCTAAAAACTCGTGTTTTTTAAGAAATCATGTAAACCTTCTAGAAGCTGCGATTTTAAAAAACGGGGGAAGTAAGCTTTTCTTATTTCCGGACGCATGCGCAAAGTATAGAAAGTCGTTATGACGTAGAATATGCATACTTTGTAGATTCCATTTATGAAATAAAACACATTTTCTAAAAACTCGTGTTTTTTACGAAATCATGTAAACCTTCTAGAAGCTGTGATTTTAAAAAACGGTGGAAGTAAGCTTTTCTTATTTCCGGACGCATGCGCAAACTATAGAAAGTCGTTATGACGTAGAATGTGCATACTTTGTCGATTCCATTTACGAAATAAAACACATTTTCTAAAAAATCATGTTTTTTACGAAATCATGTAAACCTTCTAGAAGCTGTGATTTTAAAAAACGGGGGAAGTTAGCTTTTCTTATTTCCAAATGCATGCGCAAACTATAGAAAGTCGTTATGATGTAGAATGTGCATACTTTCTTGATTCCATTTATGAAATAAAACACATTTTCTAAAAACTCGTGTTTTTTAAGAAATCATGTAAACCTTCTAGAAGCTATGATTTTAAAAAATGGGGGAAGTAAGCTTTTCTTATTTCCGGACGAATGCACAAACTATAGAAAGTCGTTATCACGTAGAATGTGCATACTTTGTTGATTCCATTTATGAAGTAAAACACATTTTCTAAAAACTCGTGTTTTTTAAGAAAGCATGTAAACCCTCTAGAAGCTGTGATTTTAAAAAACGGGGAAAGTAAGCTTTTCGTATTTCCGGACGCATGTGCAAACTATAGAAAGTTATTATGACGTAGAATGTGCTTATTTTGTAGATTCCATTTATGAAATAAAACACATTTTCTAAAAACTCGTGTTTTTTACGAAATCATGTAAACCTTCTAGAAGCTGTGATTTTAAAAAACGTTGGAAATAAACTTTTCTTATTTCCGGACTAATGCGCAAACTATAGAAAGTCGTTATGACGTAGAATGTGCATACTTTGTTGATTCCATTTATGAAATAAAACACATTTTCTAAAAACTCGTGTTTTTTAAGAAACCATGTAAACCTTCTTGAAGCTGTGATTTTAAAAAATGGGAGAAGTTAGCGTTTCTTATTTCCAAACGCATGCGCAAACTATAGAAAGTCGTTATGATGTAGAATGTGCATACTTGGTTGATTCCATTGATGAAATAAAGCACATTTTCTAAAAACTCCTGTTTTTTACGAAATCATGTAAACCTTCTAGAAGCAATGATTTTAAAAAACGGTGGAAGTAAGCTTTTCTTATTTCCGGATGAATGCGCAAACTATAGAAGGTCGTTATGATGTAGAATGTGCATAATATGTTGATTCCATTTATGAAATAAAACACATTTTCGAAAAACACGTGTTTTTTAAGAAATCATGTAAACCCTCTAGAAGCTGTGATTTTAAAAAACGGTGGAAGTAAGCTTTTCTTATTTCCGGATGCATGCGCAAACTATAGAAATTCGTTATGACGTATAATGTGCATACTTTGTTGAATCCATTTATGAAATAAAACACATTTTCTAAAAATTCGTGTTTTTTAAGAAATCATGTAAACCTTCTAGAAGCTGTGATTTTAAAAAACGGTGGAAGTAAGCTTTTCTTATTTCCGAACGCATGCGCAAACTATAGAAAGTCGTTATGACGTAGAATGTGCATACTTTGTTGATTCCATTTATGAAATAAAACACATTTTCTAAAAACTCGTGTTTTTTAAGAAATCCTGTAAACCTTCTAGAAGCTGTGATTTTGAAACACGGGGGAAGTAAGGTTTTTTTATTTCCAAACGCATGCGCAAACTATAGAAATTCATTATGACGTAGAATGTGCATACTTTGTTGATTCCATTTATGAAATAAAACACATTTTCTAAAAACTCATGTTTTTTAAGAAATCATGTAAACCTTCTAGAAGCTGTGATTTTAAAAAACGGGGGAAGTAATCTTTTCTTATTTCCGGACGCATGCGCAAACTATAGAAAGTCGTTATGACGTAGAATGTGCATACTTTCTTGATTCCATTTATGAAATAAAACACATTTTCTAAAAACTCGTGTTTTTTAAGAAATCATGTAAACCTTCTAAAAGTTGTGAGTTTAAAAAACGGGAGAAGTAAGCTTTTCTTATTTCCGGACGCATGCGTAAACGATATAAAGTCATTATGACATAGAATGTGCATACTTTGTAGATTCCATTTATGAAATAAAACACATTTTCGAAAAACTCGTGTTTTTTACGAAATCATGTAAACCTTCTAGAAGCTGTGATTTTAAAAAACGGTGGAAGTAAGCTTTTCTTATTTCCAAACCCATCCGCAAACTATAGAAAGTCGTTATGACGTAGAATGTGCATACTTTGTTGATTCCATTTATGAAATAAAACACATTTTCTAAAAACTCGTGTTTTTTACGAAATCATGTAAACCTTCTAGAAGCTGTGATTTTAAAAAACGGGGGAAGTAAGCGTTTCTTATTTCCAGACGCATGCGCAAACTATAGAAAGTTGTTATGATGTAGAATGTTCATACTTTGTAGATTCCATTTATGAAATAAAACACATTTTCTAAAAACTCATGTTTTTTACGAAATCATGTAAACCTTCTAGAAGCTGTGATTTTAAAAAACGGTGGAAGTAAGCTTTTCTTATTTCTAGAGGAATGCGCAAACTATAGAAAGTCGTTATGACATAGAATGTGCATACTTTGTTTATTCCATTAATGAAATTGAAAACATTTTCTAAAAACTCGTGTTTTTTAAGAAATGACGTAAACCTTCTAGAAGCTGTGATTTTAAAAAATCGGGGAAGTAAGCTTTTCTTATTTTCAACTGCATGCACAAACTATAGAAAGTCGTTATGACGTAGAATGTGCATACATTGTTGATTCCATTTATGAAATAAAACACATTTTCTAAAAACTCGTGTTTTTTACGAAATGATGTAAACCTTCTAGAAGCTGTGATTTTAAAAAACGGCGGAAGTAAGCTTTTCTATTTCCGGACGAATGTGCAAACCATAGAAAGTCGTTATGACGTAGAATGTGCATACTTTGTTTATTCCATTTATGAAATAAAACACATTTTCTAAAAACTCGTGTTTTTTAAGAAATCATGTAAACCTTCTAAAAGCTGTGAGTTTAAAAAACGGGAGAAGTAAGCTTTTCTTATTTCCGGACGCATGCGTAAACGATATAAAGTCATTATGACATAGAATGTGCATACTTTGTAGATTCCATTTATGAAATAAAACACATTTTCGAAAAACTCGTGTTTTTTACGAAATCATGTAAACCTTCTAGAAGCTGTGATTTTAAAAAACGGTGGAAGTAAGTTTTTCTTATTTCCAAACGCATCCGCAAACTATAGAAAGTCGTTATGACGTAGAATGTGCATAGTTTGTTTATTCCATTTATGAAATAAAACACATTTTCTAAAAACTCGTGTTTTTTAAGAAATCATGTAAACCTTCTAGAAGCTGTGATTTTAAAAAACGGGGGAAGTAAGCTTTTCTTATTTCCAAACAAATGTGCAAACTATAGAAAGTCGTTATGATGTAGAATGTGCATACTTTGTTCATTCCATTTTCTAAATAAAACACATTTTCTAAAAACTCGTCTTTTTTAAGAAATCATGTAAACCTTCTAGAAGCTGTGATTTTAAAAAACGGGGGAAGTAAGCTTTTACTATTTCCGGACGCATGCGCAAACTATAGAAAATCGTTATGATGTAGAATGTGCATACTTTGTAGATTCCATTTATGAAATAAAGCACATTTTCTAAAAACTCGTGTTTTTTACGAAATCATGTAAACCTTCTAGAAGCTGTGATTTTAAAAAACGGTGGAAGTAAGCTTTTCTTATTTCTGGACGAATGCGCAAACTATAGAATGTCGTTATGATGTAGAATGTGCATAATTTGTTGATTCAATTTATGAAATAAAACACATTTTCGAAAAACTCGTGTTTTTTAAGAAATCATGTAAACCCTCTAGAAGCTGTGATTTTAAAAAACGGTGGAAGTAAGCTTTTCTTATTTCCAAACGCATGCGCAAACTATAGAAAGTCGTTATGACGTAGAATGTGCATACTTTGTTTCTTCCATTTATGAAATAAAACACATTTTCTAAAAAGTCATGTTTTTTAAGAAATCATGTAAACCTTTTAGAAGCTGTGATTTTAAAAAACGGGGGAAGTAAGCTTTTCTTATTTCCAAACGCATGCGCAAACTATAGAAAGTCGTTATGACGTAGAATGTGCATACTTTGTTGATTACATTTATGAAACAAAATTTTTTTTCTATAAACTCGTGTTTTTTAAGAAATCATGTAAACCTTCTACAAGCTGTGATTTTAAAAAACGGGGGAAGTAAGCTTTTCTTATTTCCGGACGCATGCACAAACTATAGAAAGTTGTTATGACATAGAATGTGCATACTTTGTAGATTCCATTTATGAAATAAAACACATTTTCTAAAAACTCGTGTTTTTTACGAAATCATGTAAACCGTGTAGAAGCTGTGATTTTAAAAAATGGGGGAAGTAAGCTTTTCTTATTTCCGGATGCATGCGCAAACTATAGAAAGTCCTTATGATGTAGAATGTGCATACTTTGTTGATTCCATTGATGAAATAAAACACATTTTCTAAAAACTCGTGTTTTTTAAGAAATCCTGTAAACCCTCTAGAAGCTATGATTTTAAAAACCGGGGGAAGTAAGCTTTTCTTATTTCCAAACGCATTCGCAAACTATAGAAAGTCATTATGATGTAGAATGTGCATACTTTGTTGATTCCATTTATGAAATAAAAGACATTTTCTAAAAACTCGTGTTTTTTAAGAAATCATGTAATCCCTCTACAAGCTGTGATTTTAAAAAATGGGGGAAGTAAGATTTTCTTATTTCCAAACGCATGCGCAAACTATAGAAAGTCGTTATGACGTAGAATGTGCATACTTTGTTGATTCCATTTATGAAATAAAACACATTTTCTAAAAACTCATGTTTTTTAAGAAATCATGTAAACCTTCTAGAAGCTGTGATTTTAAAAACAGGGGGAAGTAAGCTTTTCTTTTTTCCGTACGCATGTGCAAACTATAGAAAGTCGTTATGACGTAGAATGTGCATACTTTGTAGATTCCACTTATGAAATAAAACACATTTTCTAAAAACTCGTGGTTTTTACGAAATCGTGGAAACCTTCTAGAAGCTGTGATTTTAAAAAACTGTGGAAGTAAGCTTTTCTTATTTTCGGACGCATGCGTAAACTATAGACAGTCGTTATGACGTAGAACGTGCATACTTTGTAGATTCCACTTATGAAATAAAACACATTTTCTAAAAACTCGTGTTTTTTACGAAATTGTGGAAACCTTCTAGAAGCTGTGATTTTAAAAAACGGTGGAAGTAAGCTTTTCTTCTTTCCGGACGAATGTGCAAACTATAGACAGTCGTTATGACGTAGAATGTGCATACTTTGTAGATTCCATTTATGAAATAAAACACATTTTCTAAAAACTCGTGTTTTTTACGAAATCATGTAAACCTTCTAGAAGCTGTGATTTTAAAAAACGGGGGAAGTAAGCTTTTCTTATTTCCGGACGCATGCGCAAACTATAGAAAGTCGTTATGACGTAGAATGTGCATACTTTGTAGATTCCATTTATGAAATAAAACACATTTTCTATAAACTCGTGTTTTTTACGAAATCATGTAAACCTTCTAGAAGCTGTGATTTTAAAAAACGGTGGAAGTAAGCTTTTCTTATTTCCGGACGAATGCGCAAACTGTAGAAAGTCGTTATGACGTAGAATGCGCATACTTTGTAGATTCCATTTATGAAATAAAACACATTTTCTAAAAACTCGTGTTTTTTACGAAATCATGTAAACCTTCTAGAAGCTGTGATTTTAAAAAATGGTGGAAGTAAGCTTTTCTTATTTCCGGACGCATGCGCAAACTATAGAAAGTCGTTATGACGTAGAATGTGCATACTTTGTCGATTCCATTTATGAAATAAAACACATTTTCTAAAAACTCGTGTTTTTTAAGAAATCATGTAAACCTTCTAGAAGCTGTGATTTTAAAAAACGGTGGAAGTAAGCTTTTCTTATTTCCAAACGCATGCGCAAACTATAGAAAGTCGTTATGACGTAGAATGTGCATACTTTGTTGATTCCATTTATGAAATAGAACAAATTTTCTAAAAACTCGTGTTTTTTAAGAAATCATGTAAACCTTCTAGAAGCTCTGATTCTAAAAAACGGTAGAAGTAAGCTTTTCTTATTTCCGGACGCATGCGCAAACTATAGAAAGTCGTTATGACGTAGAATGTGCATACTTTGTAGATTCCATTTATGAAATAAAACACATTTTCTAAAAACTCGTGTTTTTTACGAAATCATGTAAACCTTCTAGAAGCTGTGATTTTAAAAAACGGTGGAAGTAATCTTTTCTTATTTCCGGATACATGCGCAAACTATAGAATGTCGTTATGACGTAGAATGTGCATACATTGTTGATTCCATTTATGAAATAAAACACATTTTCTAAAAACTCGTGTTTTTTAAGAAATCATGTAAACCTTCTAGAAGCTGTGATTTTAAAAAACGGGGGAAGTAAGCTTTTCTTATTTCCAAACGCATGCGTAAACTATAGAAGGTCGTTATGACGTAGAATTTGCATACTTTGTTGATTCCATTTATGAAATAAAACACATTTTCTAAAAACTTGTGTTTTTTAAGAAATCATCTAAACCTTCTGGAAGCTGTGATTTTAAAAAACGAGGGAAGTAAGTTTTTCTTATTTCCGGACGCATGAGAAAACTATAGAAAGTCGTTATGACGTAGAATGTGCATACTTTGTAGATTCCATTTATGAAATAATACACATTTTCTAAAAACTCGTGTTTTTTACGAAATCATGTAAACCTTCTAGAAGCCGTGATTTTAAAAAACGGTGGAAGTAAGCTTTTCTTATTTCCGGACGCATGCGCAAACTATAGAAAGTCGTTATGACGTAGAATGTGCATACTTTGTCTATTCCATTTATGAAATAAAACACATTTTCGAAAAACTCATGTTTTTTAAGAAATCATTTAAACCTTCTAGAAGCTGTGATTTTAAAAAACGGGGGAAGTAAGCTTTTCTTATTTCCAAACGCATGCGCAAACTATAGAAAGTCGTTATGAGGTAAAATGTTCATACTTTGTTGATTCCATTTATGAAATAAAACACATTTTCTAAAAACTCGTGTTTTTTAAGAAATTATGTAAACCTTCTAGAAGCTGTGATTTTAAAAAACAGGGGAAGTAAGCTTTTCTTATTTCCAGACGCATGCGCAAACTATAGAAAGTCGTTATGACATAGAATGTGCATACTTTGTAGATTCCATTTATGAAATAAAACACATTTTCTAAAAACTCGTGTTTTTTACGAAATCATGTAAACCTTCTAGAAGCTGTGATTTTAAAAAACGGGGGAAGTAAGCTTTTCTTATTTCCAAACGCATGCGCAAACTATAGAAAGTCGTTATGATGTAGAATGTGCATACTTTGTTGATTCCATTTATGAAATAAAACACATTTTCTAAAAACTCGTGTTTTTTAAGAAATCATGTAAACCTTCTAGAAGCTGTGATTTTAAAAAATGGGGGAAGTAAGCTTTTCTTATTTCCAAACGCATGCACAAACTATAGAAAGTTGTTATGACGTAGAATGTGCGTACTTTGTTCATTCCATTTATGAAATAAAACACATTTTCTAAGAACTCGTGTTTTTTTCAAAATCATGTAAACCTTCTAGAAGCTGTGATTTTAAAAAACGGTGGAAGTAAGCTTTTCTTATTTCCACAAGAATGCGCAAACTATAGAAAGTCGTTATGACGTAGAATGTGCATACTTTGTTGATTCCATTTATGAAATAAAACACATTTTCTAAAAACTCGTGTTTTTTACAAAATCATGTAAACCTTCTAGAAGCTGTGATTTTAAAAAACGGTGGAAGTAAGATTTTCTTATTTCCAAACACATGCGCAAACTATAGAAAGTCGTTATGAAGTAGAATGTGCATACTTTGTTGATTCAATTTATGAAATAAAACACATTTTCTAAAAACTCGTGTTTTTTACGATATCATGTAAACCTTGTAGAAGCTGTGATTTTAAAAAACGGGGGAAGTAAGCTTTTCTTATTTCCGGACGCATGCGCAAACTATAGAAAGTCGTTATGACGTAGAATGTGCATACTTTGTTGATTCCATTTATGAAATAAAACAAATTTTCTAAAAACTCGTGTTTTTACGAAATCGTGGAAACTTTCTAGAAGCTGTGATTTTAAAAAACGGTGGAAGTAAGCTTTTCTTATTTCCGGACGCATGCGTAAACTATAGACAGTCATTATGATGTAGAATGTGCATACTTTGTAGATTCCACTTATGAAATAAAACACATTTTCTAAAAACTCGTGTTTTTTACGAAATTGTGGAAACCTTCTAGAAGCTGTGATTTTAATAAACGGTGGAAGTAAGCTTTTCTTATTTCCGGACGCATGTGCAAACTATAGAAAGTCGTTATGACGTAGAATGTGAATACTTTGTTGACTCGATTTATGAAATAAAACACATTTTCTAAAAACTCATGTTTTTTAAGAAATCATGTAAACCTTCTAGAAGCTGTGATTTTAAAAAACGGGGGAAGTAAGCTTTTCTTTTTTCCAGACGCTTGGGCAAAACTATAGAAAGTCCTTATGATGTAGAATGTGCATACTTTGTTGATTCCATTCATGAAATAAAACACATTTTCTAAAAAATCGTGTTTTTTTACGAAATCATGTAGACCTTCAAGAAGCTGTGATTTTAAAAAACGGGGGAGGTAAGCTTTTCTTATTTCCGGACGCATGCGCAAACTATAGAAAGTCGTTATGACGTAGAATGTGCATAATTTGTAGATTCCATTTATGAAATAAAACACATTTTCTAAAAACTCATGTTTTTTACGAGATCATGTAAACCTTCTAGAAGCTGTGATTTTAAAAAACGGTGGAAGTAAGATTTTCTTATTTCCAAACACATGCGCAAACTATAGAAAGTCGTTATGACGTAGAATGTGCATACTTTGTTGATTCCATTTATGAAATAAACACATTTTCTAAAAACTCGTGTTTTTTAAGAAATCATGTAAACCTTCTAGAAGCTGTTATTTTAAAAAACAGTGGAAGTAAGCTTTTCTTATTTCCGGACGCATCCGCAAACTATAGAAAGTCGTTATGATGTAGAATGTGCATAGTTTGTTGATTCCATTTATGAAATAAAACACATTTTCTAAAAACTCGTATTTTTTAAGAAATCATGTAAACCTTCTAGAAGCTGTGATTTTAAAAAACGGGGGAAGTAAGCTTCGCTTATTTCCAAACGCATGCGCAAACTATAGAAAGTCGTTATGACGTAGAATGTGCATACTTTGTTGATTCCATTTATGAAATAAAACATATTTTCTAAAAACTCATGTCTTTTAAGAAATCATGTAAACCTTCTAGAAGCTGTGATTTTAAAAAACGGGGGAAGTAAGCTTTTCTTATATCCGGACGCATGCGCAAACTATATAAAGTCGTTATGACGTAGAATGTGCATACTTTGTAGATTCCATTTATGAAATAAAGTACATTTTCTAAAAACTCGTGTTTTTTATGAAATCATGTAAACCTTCTAGAAGCTGTGATTTTAAAAAACGGTGGAAGTAAGCTTTTCTTATTTCCGGATGAATGCGCAAACTATATTAAGTCATTATGACGTAGAATGTGCATACTTTGTTGATTCTATTTATGAAATAAAACACATTTTCTAAAAACTCGTGTTTTTTAAGAAATCATGTAAACCTTCTAGAAGCTGTGATTTTAAAAAACGGTGGAAGTAAGCTTTTCTTATTTCGGGACGCATGCGCAAACTATAGAAAGTCGTTATGATGTAGAATGTGCTTTGGTAGATTCCCTTTATGAAATAAAACACATTTTCTAAAAACTTGTGTTTTTTAAGAAATCATGTAAACCTTCTAGAAGCTGTGATTTTAAAAAACGGGGGAAGTAAGCTTTTCATATTTCCAAATGCATGCGCAAAATATAGAAATTCGTTATGATGTAGAATGTGCATACTTTGTTGATTCCATTTATGAAATAAAACACATTTTCTAAAAACTCGTGTTTTTTACGAAATCATGTAAAACTTCTAGAAGCTGTGATTTTTAAAAACGATGGAACTAAGCTTTTCTTATTTCCGGACGCATGCGAAAAATATAGAAAGTCGTTATGACGTAGAATGTGCATACTTGGTAGATTCCATTGATGAAATAAAACACATTTTCTAAAAACTCGTGTTTTTTAAGAAATCATGTAAACCTTCTAGAAGCTGTGATTTTAAATAACGGGGGAAGTAAGCTTTTCTTATTTCCTGACGCATGCGCAAACTATAGAAAGTCATTATGACGTAGAATGTGCATACATGGTTGATTCCATTTATGAAATAAAACACATTTTCTAAAAACTCGTGTTTTTTAAGAAATCATGTAAACCTTCTAGAAGCTGTGATTTTAAAAAACGGGGGAAGTAAGCTTTTCTTATTTCCGAACGCCTGCGCAAACTATAGAAAGTCGTTATGACGTAGAATGTGCATACTTTGTTGATTCCATTTATGAAATAAAACACATTTTCTAAGAACTCGTGTTTTTTAAGAAATCATGTAAACCTTCTAGAAGCCGTGATTTTAAAAAACGGTGGAAGTAAGCTTTTCTTATTTCCTGACGCATGCGCAAACTATAGAAAGTCGTTATGATGTAGAAAGTGCATACATGGTTGATTCCATTTATGAAATAAAACACATTTTCTAAAAAGAGATGTTTTTTAAGAAATCATGTAAACCTTCTAGAAGCTGTGATTTTAAAAAACGGGGGAAGAAAGCTTTTCTTATTTCCGGACGAATGCACAAACTATAGAAATTCGTTGTGACGTAGAATGTGCATACTTTGTAGATTCCATTTATGAAATAAAACACATTTTCTAAAAAGTCGTGTTTTTTACGAAATCATGTAGACCTTCTAGAAGCTGTGATTTTAAAAAACGGTGGAAGTAAGCTTTTCTTATTTCCGGACGCATGCGCAAACTATAGAAAGTCATTATGACATAGAACGTGCATACTTTGTTGATTCTATTTATGAAATAAAACACATTTTCTAAAAACTCGTGTTTTTTAAGAAATCATGTAAATCTTCTAGAAGCTGTGATTTTAAAAAACGGTGGAAGTAAGCTTTTCTTATTTCTGGACGCATGCGCAAACTATAGAAAGTCGTTATGACGTAGAATGTGCTTGGTAGATTCCATTTATGAAATAAAACACATTTTCTAAAAACTTGTGTTTTTTAAGAAATCATGTAAACCTTCTAGAAGCTGTGATTTTAAAAAACGGGGGAAGTAAGCTTTTCATATTTCCAAATGCATGCGCAAACTATAGAAAGTCGTTATGACGTAGAATGTGCATACTTTGTAGATTCCATTTATGAAATAAAAAAAAAATTCTAAAAACTCGTGTTTTTTACGAAATCATTTAAACCTTCTAGAAGCTGTGATTTTAAAAAACGGTGGAAGTAAGCTTTTCTTATTTCCGGACGCATGCGCATACTATAGAAAGTCATTATGACATAGAATGTGCATACTTTGTAGATTCCATTTATGAAATAAAACACATTTTCTAAAAACTCGTGTTTTTTACGAAATCATGTAAACCTTCTAGAAGCTGTGATTTTAAAAAACAGTGGAAGTAAGCTTTTCTTATTTTCGGACGCATGCGCAAACTATAGAAAGTCATTATGACATAGAATGTGCATACTTTGTTGATTCTATTTATGAAATAAAACACATTTTCTAAAAACTCGTGTTTTTTAAGAAATCATGTAAACCTTCTAGAAGCTGTGATTTTAAAAAACGGGTAAAGTGAGCTTTTCAGATTTCCAAACGCATGCGCAAACAATAGAAAGTCGTTATGAAGTAGAATGTGCAAACTTTGTAGATTCCATTTATGAAATAAAACACATTTTCTAAAAACTCGTGTTTTTTAAGAAATCATGTAAACCTTCTAGAAGCTGTGATTTTAAAAAACGGGGGAAGTAAGCTTTTCTTATTTCTGGACGCATGCGCAAACTATAGAAAGTCGTTATGACGTAGAATGTGCATACTTTGTAGATTCCATTCATGAAATAAAACACATTTTCGAAAAACTCGTGTTTTTTACGAAATCATGTAAACCTTCTAGAAGCTCTGATTTTAAAAAACGGTGGAAGTAAGATTTTCATATTTCTGGACGAATGCGCAAACTATAGAAAGTCGTTATGACGTAGAATGTGCATACTTTATTAATTCTATTTATGAAATAAAACACATTTTCTAAAAACTCGTGCTTTTTAAGAAATCATGTAAACCTTCTAGAAGTTGTGATTTTAAAAAACGGGGGAAGTAAGCTTTTCTTATTTCCGGACACATGCGCAAACTATAGAAAGTCGTTATGACGTAGAATGCGCATACTTTGTAGATTCCATTTATGAAATAAAACACATTTTCTAAAAACACGTGTTTTTTACGAAATCATGTAAACCTTCTAGAAGCTGTGATTTTAAAAAACGATGGAAGTAAGGTTTACTTATTTCCGGACGCATGCGCAAACTATAGAAAGTCATTATGACATAGAATGTGCATACTTTGTTGATTCTATTTATAAATTAAACACATTTTGTAAAAAGTCGTGTTTTTTAAGAAATCATGTAAACCTTCTAGAAGCTGTGATTTTAAAAAACGGTGGAAGTAAGCTTTTCTTATTTCCGGACGCATGCGCAAACTATAGAAAGTCGTTATGACGTAGAATGTGCTTGGTAGATTCCATTTATGAAATAAAACACATTTTCTAAAAACTCGTGTTTTTTACGAAATCATGTAAAACTTCTAGAAGTTGTGATTTTAAAAAACGGTGGAAGTAAGCTTTTCTTATTTCCAGACGCATGCGCAAACTATAGAAAGTCGTTATGACGTAGAATGTGCATACTTTGTTGATTCGATTTATGAAATAAAACACATTTTCTAAAAACTAGTGTTTTTTACGAAATCATGTAAACCTTCTAGAAGCTGTGATTTTAAAAAACGGGGCAAGTAAGCTTTTCTTATTTCCGGACGCATGCGTAAACTATAGAAAGTCTTTATGACGTAGAATGTGCATACTTTGTTGATTCGATTTATGAAATAAAACACATTTTCAAAAAACTAGTGTTTTTTAAGAAATCATGTAAACCTTCTAGAAGCTGTGATTTTAAAAAATGGGGCAAGTAAGCTTTTCTTATTTCCGGACGCATGCGCAAACTATAGAAAGTATTTATGACGTAGTATGTGCATACTTTTTAGATTCCATTTATGAAATAAAACACATTTTCTAAAAACTCGTGTTTTTTACGAAATCATGTAAACCTTCTAGAACCTGTGATTTTAAAAAACAGGGCAAGTAAGCTTTTCTTATTTCCTGACGCATGCGCAAACTATAGAAAGTCGTTATGACGTAGAATGTGCATACATGGTTGATTCCATTTATGAAATAAAACACATTTTCTAAAAACTCGTGTTTTTTAAGAAATCATGTAAACCTTCTAGAAGCTGTGATTTTAAAAAAAGGTGGAAGTAAGCTTTTCTTATTTCCGGAGGCATGCGCAAACTATAGCAAGTCGTTATGACGTAGAATGTGCATAATTGGTAGATTCCATTTATGAAATAAAACACATTTTCTAAAAACTCGTGTTTTTTAAGAAATCATGTAAACCTTCTAGAAGCTGTGATTTTAAAAAACGGTGGAAGTAAGCTTTTCTTATTTCCGGACGCATGCGCAAACTATAGCAAGTCATTATGACGTAGAATGTGCATACTTTGTTTATTCCATTTATGAAATAAAACACATTTTCTAAAAACTCGTGTTTTTTAAGAAATCATGTAAACCTTCTAGAAGCTATGATTTTAAAAAATGGGGGAAGTAAGCTTTTCTTATTTCCAAACGCATGCGCAAAGTATAGAAAGTCGTTATGACGTAGAATGTGCATACTTTGTTGATTCGATTTATGAAATAAAACACATTTTCTAAAAACTCATGTTTTTTAAGAAATCATGTAAACCTTCTAGAAGCTATGATTTTAAAAAACGGGGGAAGTAAGATTTTCTTATTTCCAGACGCATGCGCAAACTATAGAAAGTCGTTATGACGTAGAATGTGCATACTTTGTAGATTACATTTATGAAATAAAACACATTTTCTAAAAACTCGTGTTTTTTAGGAAATCATGTAAACCTTCTAGAAGTTGTGATTTTAAAAAACGGTGGAAGTAAGCTTTTCATATTTCCGGACGAATGCGCAAACTATAGAAAGTCGTTATGACGTAGAATGTGCATACTTTGTAGATTCCATTTATGAAATAAAACACATTTTCTAAAAACTCGTGTTTTTTACGAAATTAAGTAAACCTTCTAGAAGCTGTGATTTTAAAAAACGTGGGAAGTAAGCTTTTCTTATTTCCAAATGCATGCGCAAACTATAGAAATTCGTTATGACGTAGAATGTGCATACTTTCTAGATTCCATTTATGAAATAAAACACATTTTCTAAAAACTCGTGTTTTTTAAGAAATCATGTAAACCTTCTAGAAGCTGTGATTTTAAAAAACGGGGGAAGTAAGGTTTTCTTATTTCCAAACGCATGTGCAAAGTATAGAAAGTCGTTATGACGTAGAATGTGCATACTTTGTTGATTCCATTTATGAAATAAAAAACATTTTCTAAAAACTCATGCTTTTTACGAAATCATGTAAACCTTCTAGAAGCTGTGATTTTAAGAAACGGTGGAAGTAAGCTTTTCATATATCCGGACGAATGCGCAAACTATAGAAAGTCGTTATGACGTAGAATGTACATACTTTGTTGATTCCATTTATGAAATAAAACACATTTTCTAAAAACTCGTGTTTTTTAAGAAATCGTGTAAACCTTCTAGAAGCTGTGATTTTAAAAAACAGGGGAAGTAAGCTTTTCTTATTTCCGGATGCATTCGCAAACTATAGAAAGTCGTTATGACGTAGAATGTGCATACTTTGTAGATACCATTTATGGAATAAAACACATTTTCTAAAAACTCGTGTCTTTTACGAAATCATGTAAACCTTCTAGAAGCTGTGATTTTAAAAAACGGTGGAAGTAAGATTTTCTTATTTCCGGACGCATCCGCAAACTATAGAAAGTCGTTATGACGTAGAATGTGCATACTTTGCTGATTCCATTTATGAAATAAAACACATTTTCTAAAAACTCGTGTTTTTTAAGAAATCATGTAAACCTTCTAGAAGCTGTGATTTTAAAAAATGGGGGAAGTAAGCTTTTCTTATTTCCAAGCGCATGCGCAAACTATAAAAAGTCGTTATGATGTAGAAATTCTCATACCAGTTATCAGGATCTTGCGGAATTAAACATTGCTTGAGCCGAAACATTCAACACATTGAGAATGTAATAACAGCTTTTAGAGAAACGCCATCAACACGAAACAGATTGCAATTGCTGCTATTATTAATGCCACAAAATTCATCTTTACAGACACAGTGGATCGACCTCGGATTGCGAAGTTCGTCACCACAATATTCACTCTGGACTTATGCCTAAGCACAATGTCTTGGGTCCATTTAGATTTCACTATTTCCCGAAGGCATATAGCTACTTTCAAGCTCCTGGGAGTCCCAAGATATGCTTACTAGCATACCCTCACTTACAGACTTTGACAGAGGGAGTCTTCACCTTTCTGGTGCAATGTTATACCCAAATGTGCAACTTGCAGAGCATACGGGCTCAGCTCTTACAGACACAGACTTTTTACAGAACGATTCTTTGCCTTTCTGGTGCAATGTTATACCCAAATGGGCAACTTGCAGAGCATACGGGCTTGGCTCTCACACACCTAGACACTGTCGAGCGGACTACTTGCTCAGACGACTCTCTAACTTGCAGAGCGGACTACTTGCTCATGCAGACTCGAATCAATCAAATGAGCTCGCAGGCCTCATATTTATAATCTCCTAGCCAGTATACCGGTGACTGATGACTTACACTAACCAGTAAAAGGCTTTGATTCCCGGGGCATGGTGGGACCACACCATGTTATCTCGTCCCTTAAAGGCAGCGCCATATGGGGACCCGGTACTCAGACTGACAATCTACTTGACAGGAAAAGATTCTAATGGCCGACAAACATGGCCCATTATTATTACATCAGTCATTATTACAAAATATCGGGGAATAAAGCATCCCGAATGATAATATGAAAATCAAACATGGTCGACAGCATAAGACAAGAAGAGGCCCACCAACGGCTTCCTTAAAAGATATGTACAGGGAAAAGATTCTTCAGACGGACCGGCAGCTTCATTCCCGGAGAAACTCGACGGGTCTTCAGGATGTGTCATAACCGGAACCACACACGCAAACATTTGTTCCTTCAGGACCAGGAACACCACCGCACACACAGTCGAATACACCCTGTTCATAAAGATGCTCTTCGAGTTCCCTTCGTGCTAACTCATCTTCAATATAATTTGGCTGGGATTCTGTGAATCGCCAATATTCATTTTCCGGGAACTCATAAGCCATGTCAGGGTACAGGAGATCACCAAAACAATGTTCAACATCGGAACCATGAAGATACTCATTTGGACCAAAAACAAACTCTGATCGAATTGGGATTCAACCCGATAGTTTAAAGGCAGAGTCCTTCGGTGAACTTTGGTATCCAACCTCTTACCTTGGTCATCACGTTTAATAAACTTTTGAGTGACAGTTACAATATGCTGCAATGGGGTATACCTGCCACCATGGTGTCTTAGTTTAAATTTGAACCACTGATTGTGTTGATCAACGGCCTGCATATCAGCTTCTAAGTGCATAATGAAATTAGCTCTTCTCTGCACCCAATCTAACCTCGGACAGAACTTATCCAGAAAAACTTCTGTCCATCCTGACCACTTTCTGTGCTTCAGGTTTGCTGGATCAGCACAGATTATTATAGAAGTTTGCTCACGACAGAATTGCAGAATCAAATTGTAGGTAGTCCATGTGAGATCTCCTTCGCCAAGATCTACATACCAAATTGGTCCTTCTGCTTCTTCATTACAATCTATCCAAACTTCTTTACACTGCCGCAGCTTTTCTTCGGCATTTCTGAGATCATTAAAAGCACCCTTTTCCCAACGTTCGAGAATTTGCAGCTTACAGGGGCTTTCTTGAATTTGCTTAATTAAGGTAAGACTCAGAAATTTATCTCCTTCCTGCCGGTCAGCATAATCTAATAACTGCTGGTGTTCTTCTTGCGAAATATCTTTATCCCATGGAGCTAGGAATAAAGATCCAGGAGGCGCTCTGAGCGCTTTATCTTCCTCTTGCATAGGAGCTTTGCCTTTATCAGCAACTATCCTGTCTTTCATGAAATTAAAATGTTGACGTGGGCCAGGTCCAGATCCAGAACCCGATCCAGAAGAAAACATCATTAACTATGGAATATCTTTCTGCACAGTCTCACGAGTCAACATATCAGCAAGACAATTTAGATACCCTGGTTTATAGACAATATCATAATCAAAGTTACTTAACCAGAGAAACCATTTTAATATTCGACTACTGTTTTCAGCCATCAGATTTTCATTCTTAAAAATACCTGGCATAATCTCTAAATCTGTTCTAATAACAAATCTAACAGGTTTTAAATAAAGGATAGAATGGCTGACTGCCTTTTTTACTGCTAAGATTTCTTTATGGCTGCTGGGATAGTTTAACTCTGCTCCTTTAAATGATCTAGATGCAAAACCACAGATATTAGCTTTTCCTTCGATCTCTTCTAGTAGAACACCACCCCAAGTGGTACTAGATGCATCTGTCTCAATTATCAATTTTCCAACTCCCTCGGGAAGGCTGAGAGATGGTAGGGTTTTTACTTTGGCCTTTATCTGCTGAACCGCCAAAGTAATTTTTTCAGACCAGGGAATAGGCTTCTTCTTAAGCCTTTGCTGCAGGCAATGGATATCAGCAGCTTGTCCTTTGTAAAATGGTCTGATATAATTTAAACACCCTAAAAATCTTTGCAACTGGGTTTTCTCCATTATTTTGTCAGGGAAATGTTCAAAAGATTGAAGAACATGATTCTGCAAAACAACCTGACCTGCTTTAATATGTAAACCCAAAAACTCAATATCTGTTCTGCCTACTTCCATTTTACTTTCAGACAGAACTAACCCATGCTTGAAAACCATATCATAAAACTGCTGCAAATGTTTTAGATGTTCTTGTAGATTCTTTGAGCAAATAAGAATATCATCTATGAACACTGCTAACCATGGAATGTCTCTAAATATATCTTCCATTCTCTTTTGAAATTCAGAAGGGGCATTGTTCATTCCAAAAGGGAGAACCTTCCATTGGTATTGGCCATGGGGTACGACAAATGGAATTTTTAAACCTATCTTTCGCCTCTATTCCAATCTGGTAAAAGCCTGACTTTAAGTCAAACTTACTGAAGATGGTGCAACTAGTAATTTTCTGAAGCAAACTAGATTTATCCGGCAAGGGATATCTAATTTTCTGGAGCACTGCATTTAAAGGCTTAAAATTTACTACCAGACGAGGCTTACCTCTTTTCTGCTCTGAATGTTTGTTTACCACAAAGGCTCTGCATGCCCATGGGCTTTTAGATGGCTCAATTAGACCTTTAGCCAACAAGTCTTTTATTTCTTTGGAGCAGAATTCTCTTTCGCTAGGGCTCATGAATCTAGCCGAAGCTTTCATTGGCTTTATCTTTTGCAAAGGATCAAAAGGTAGTGAAACAAAATATTTTTCTCTTGTCCAGAAAGCATTTGGGCTTTCTGAGCAGCAATCCTTTTTCAACCTTTCAGTAATCCCTGCAAGAAACTTGTCAGCGTGTACTTTTGCAAAGGAAATACACCTTTCCATCTTTCCTAATGAAACATTGGACTGAGGAGGAGAAGGCTTGGTTATTGGTTTACAACGCTGTACAAAAGTATGAATCAAAGGTAAAGAAACTGACTGGTTATTTATTGTACAGGAAAATATTAACTTTTGTGTGTCAATAGAAAATGGACTCACAGTGGTTAAAAATTCTGACCCTAAAACACAATCTTCTTTGACTTCATCTAAACGAAATAAAGATATAGAGCTTTTTACAGAAGATAGAGAAATAGGGAAATTCTCAACTCTACCAGTTAGATATACAGGAGAACCTTCAATTGCAGATCCAAACTCTTTAGTTTTTTCCCAATAAAATTGGGGAATGGCATTACCCCTTGCTAAATTAAATTGACATCCTGAATCAATTAGGCATTGGACTGTGTAGGATTTAAATTCATCAGGACAAAACTGTAAGGTAATGAACAGCTTAGGACCAGAAACTGCACCTAACAAGCTGATACTTTGAGATTTAGGGGTAGGAGAACTATCAGGAGAGGGAGTTCTTTCAGGTGATCTTTCAGGAGAACCTTTCTTTGTGCCACAAACCCTTTCTATATCATTTGACAATTCATCCTCTGATGACTGGTATTTTTCTATCAGCAGAACTGTCAATGCACTTTTTATTTCATCAGCTTCTTTGACTAGAGCTCTTATTTGTTGTTGCTTTTCTTTTAACTTCAATTTTAGAAATCTTTCTCTGCCGACTCTATGTGCCTGTCTATCTGAATGTCCACTAGGATAATCACAATATAGATCTGCATGATTAGAAATCAAAGATAATTTCTCTTTTCCTCTTTCTTTTGTTAAAGTCTGCAACTGAGCTTGCAGTGCTTTCTTTTCTTCTCTTAACTCAGTTCTCTCATGGTGTCTAAAAATCGGAATAGTAGACATCTGTAAATCAATAGAAGCAATCTTCTTTTCTTACTGTCCTGGAGAAACTGAAGTAGAAAACATATATAGGTTATAATCAAATTCTGGCAACTCACACCCCCTGAAATGTGGGACACTGGCTGAATCAGACTCAGAAGAGGATGAGGAGGATGGACCACATTTAGCTAATGTAGGAGGATCTTCTTCAAAATCAGAATCTGTACATGAAGAAGATTCAGAATCAGGTAAATAAATAATCTCGTCGGAAGGATGAGGGGAATCAGAGGAAACTTTGTATAAATCCCACCAAGCAGGATCCAGGGTAGTGCAGAGAGCTGCAAGCCTTGGACGGGATTTTTTGTCTGGACACTTGCTTGCCCAATGACCTTTCTTTCCACATATGAAAGAAGTATCACCTGAACCTTTTTCTTTTCTTCTTTTCACAAATCTTTTGCTGGAACGCTGGTATCTTTTAGAAAACTTGTGAGATTTGTGTCTATAGTGCTTGTGCTTGTAAGGTTTATCTAGGTGATATCTGCCTTCAGAGGTAAAAAATTTCTTTTTCTTTTTCTTACCTTCACAATGGCAATCTCCTTTGCCAAGGTGACCTCTGTTATGAGCACCACATCCCCAATCTGGCATTTTTGCAACCTGCTTGCAGAAGGAAGCAGAAAACATCTCTTGGTGTCTTTTAAAATCTTTATCAACTCTCTTTTGTAGGCAATGTTCTTGCCATGTTTCAAGAATATGATTATGCAGTTGTGCTAAAGAGAGGGACCTTAACGGGATGTTTTTATCTTTCAATGCCTTTTCCACAGCATCTGGAACATGTCCAGGGAAACTACGGAGATAGTGCTTTAAGTAGGCTGGATCGCCTGACTTACCTGAAGATATAATTAATTTCTGCATATAGCAGAAATATTCTTCTGACTTACTAAGATTACACAGTCGGGCAGACATGAATAAAGAAGCCATGTGATCATAGTCTTCTTGATCTTCAGGACCATAAAATTCTCTCCCAAGGGCAGAGAGAATCTGCTCATCAGAGTCATTAGCAGCTAATAACTCATTTCTTGCATCTTGTGGCAACCATCGCCACCATTCGTATGCCAAACCTGATAAACTAGCAACTAACTGAGCACCAAGCATCTGTCCAGTTAAATTGTGGTCTTGTTGCTTTTTGTATAATATCCAGTGAGTTAGCAACTGAATTGCATTTTTAATCTCATCTCTAGATTGACACTGAATATTTAAAACAGGCTGCTCTAGCATTTGCGAAATCAAATTGTTTAGATTATTGATACCAAAAGACATATCTTTAGGAGCAACAAACACAGCTTGTGCATCTGGCATATGGGTATCAAAACCTTCATGAGGAATTTGCCTTTCATAACCGATTCTTCGGTTAGAGGATTCTGCCATCATATTCAAGTCACCAATATATTTTGGATCTAAAACAGGTTTATAATTTTTGAAAGCATCGATCCATTCTTGAATATCTTGCTTTATCAAATCAGATTCACCAAAATCCCATTCTGGTTTATCTTCATCTGGGGTAGATCTGAGAACTCCTAGAGAGGCTGCCTTAGAATGACCTTTCTTGGCCAATCTGAGAACATGATCAGGAACAATATATTCCTTCTTTTTCAACTCTTGTGTTTTAACAGTCAGATCTGCTAAAACATCCATTCTTTTTTGTAGCTTATCAGAGGCTACAGAAATTGCTCTCTCTATCTCTGTGGTATCATGCAAAAGATGATCCAGGAGCTCAAGTTTGGTGATAACTTTATCTAATTGTTCTTTCTGAGAATCACAACTAGATTTCAACTGCAAGATATCAAAAGCCATATCATCAAGATTATGGGCAGTACACATTTGCTGCATATTACCCCAATTAGCTAATTTTATCTCATCTGATACTGTCTGATCAGAAGGTGTTGACTTGGCTGAAATAAATTCTCTTTTTGTCGAACCATCTGAGGCATATTGCCGAAATCCGGTTTCAGGAAGATTTCGACCAGGATAAAAGGACTTTTGTCCTAAAGAATTTATTCCTTCGGCAGAAGCATTTGATCTAGGAAGTGAGGAAAACATTCCTAGGCTAGGAAACTCATGCAATGACTTTTGTTTCTCTTTTTGTAACAATTTTGTTTTTATATTTTTGCAGGCAGGACAATCTGCATGCTGACCTCTATGTTCAAACTGAGAAAGACCAGAATAAGACTCAGTATTTACAGAATTATTTTGTACAGGAGAGGAAGATTCTTCAAGAGATTTTTTCTCTACTTGATTGGACAAGGCTTGTCGCCTAGCATTGTGATAGGATGCAAGAGATGCAGATTTGATCAATGGAGGACCAAACCTGGGGATTGGTTCTTCAGGATGGGATCTGAAAGAGGATGAAGCTTCATCAAAGACTAAGGGATTTGGATTCATGGTAGCTCTGACTCTTTCTTGGTGTCTCAGCTCTGTGTATTTCATTTCCCAAGCTTGAGGATATTTTATACCAGTCCAGTTAAAGGTAATAGGAGTGGCATTTTTGGATTTGGATTTGGACAAGCGGGGATTTTCTGGAGTTTCCACCACGCTGCAGTCTGCAGATATCTGATGGACATGGGAACGGAGCTGGGGTAACGTGTCATTACCAAAAAGAACACAAACACCACCTTTTAATTGAATGATTTTAGAACCAGATTGCATATCAAATCCTTTGGGGAGGATATAAGCCTTGAGAATATTGTATATATGCGGATCTTCCAAACTGACAGAGAAACGAGGATAAACAGTACCAAAAGCAGGACCATCATGTAAAGGAGCTGTGAAGCCTCCAATGACGGCATCAGAAAACTTATTATGATGGGTATCTACAATACAACATAATGAAGAAATAGCAAGACGCGGACGGACAAGGGGACCGAGACCGAGCTTAACAGCACCAAAATGTGCATATCTGAAATTACATTTTTTAGCCCAATCAATTTGTGCTTTATCAAGAAGAGTGATGTGAATAGGTTCTTGATTGTCTCTAAAAGAAACATCGATACTAGAGACTTTAATTTGAGTGGTATAATATAGATTCCACCAGTTTAATCTGTAAACGTCTCTGGGTAAGATCTGGGGTAATTCCCAGTTTTCACTTGGATTCTGGTCATGTATAGTGATATAAGAAGCATCATCGCCAGAGGCAGATGAATCGAATTGACTGCTTCTTCTTTCTGCTAATGAGACTTCTTGGTCATTGGTTGATTCACATTCTAAATTGGTCAGCTGAACTGTGTCCATTGTGGGATCCATTTGTTTTAAGGAAAGGGCTGACTTCTACGCGGTGGGTAACTATGTAGACTTACTCCCCTTCCACGGGCCTTACGGCTACTCTGACTTCCACACCACGCTTATACCTTAAGGATTCTCATAATTTCCTCATCGGTCATTTCCACCGACTACAAGACACAATAGTTCATAGAATGTTGTAATAATCAACCAAGCATTTTGTACACTTTTTGACTTAGCAGAAATACATAAGTTGTGAAAAAATATTACCAGAATTTAACGTGAGAATTTCTGGCTCTGATAACCAGTTATCAGGATCTTGTGGAATTAAACATTGCTTGAGCCAAAATATTCAACACATTGAGAATGTAATAACAGCTTTGAGAGAAACGCCATCAACACGAAACATATTGCAATTGCTGCTATTATTAATGCCACAAAATTCATCTTTACAGACACAGTGGATCGACCTCGGATTGCGAAGTTCGTCACCACAATATTCACTCTGGACTTATGCCTAAGCACAATGTCTTGGGTCCATTTAGATTTCACTATTTCCAGAAGGCATATAGCTACTTTCAAGCTCCTGGGAGTCCCAAGATATGCTTACTAGCATACCCTCACTTACAAACTTTGACAGAGGGAGTCTTCACCTTTCTGGTGCAATGTTATACCCAAATGGGCAACTTGCAGAGCATACGGGCTCAGCTCTTACAGACACAGACTTTTTACAGAACGAGTCTTTGCCTTTCTGGTGCAATGTTATACCCAAATGGGCAACTTGCAGAGCATACGGGCTTGGCTCTCACACACCTAGACACTGTCGAGCGGACTACTTGCTCAGACGACTCTCTAACTTGCAGAGCGGACTACTTGCTCATGCAGACTCGAATCAATCAAATGAGCTCGCAGGCCTCATATTTATAATCTCCTAGCCAGTATACCGGTGACTGATGACTTACACTAACCAGTAAAAGGCTTTGATTCCCGGGGCATGGTGGGACCACACCATGTTATCTCGTCCCTTAAAGGCAGCACCATATGGGGACCCGGTACTCAGACTGACAATCTACTTGACAGGAAAAGATTCTAATGGCCGATAAACATGGCCCATTATTATTACATCAGTCATTATTACAAAATATCGGGGAATAAAGCATCCCGAATGATAATATGAAAATCAAACATGGTCGACAGCATAAGATAAGAAGAGGCCCACCAACGGCTTCCTTAAAAGATATGTACAGGGAAAAGATTCTTCAGACGGACCGGCAGCTTCATTCCCGGAGAAACTCGACGGGTCTTCAGGATGTGTCATAATCGGAACCACACACGCAAACATTTGTTCCTTCAGGACCAGGAACACCACCGCACACACAGTCGAATACACCTTGTTCATAAAGATGCTCTTCGAGTTCCCTTCGTGCTAACTCATCTTCAATATAATTTGGCTGGGATTCTGTGAATCGCCAATATTCATTTTCCGGGAACTCATCAGCCATGTCAGGGTACAGGAGATCACCAAAACAATGTTCAACATCGGAACCATGAAGATACTCATTTGGACCAAAAACAAACTCTGAGGCGAATTGGGATTCAACCCGATAGTTTAAAGGCAGAGTCCTTCGGTGAACTTTGGTATCCAACCTCTTACCTTGGTCATCACGTTTAATAAACTTTTGAGTGACAGTTACAATATGCTGCAATGGGGTATACCTGCCACCATGGTGTCTTAGTTTAAATTTGAACCACTGATTGTGTTGATCAGCGGCCTGCATATCAGCTTCTTAGTGCAGAATGAAATTAGCTCTTCTCTGCACCCAATCTAACCTCGGACAGAACTTATCCAGAAAAACTTCTGTCCATCCTGACCACTTTCTGTGCTTCAGGTTTGCTGGATCAGCACAGATTATTATAGAAGTTTGCTCACGACAGAATTGCAGAATCAAATTGTAGGTAGTCCATGTGAGATCTCCTTCGCCAAGGTCTACATACCAAATTGGTCCTTCTGCTTCTTCATTACAATCTATCCAAACTTCTTTACACTACCGAAGCTTTTCTTCGGCATTTCTGAGACCATTAAAAGCACCCTTTTCCCAACGTTTGAGAATTTGCAGCTTACAGGGGCTTTCTTGAATTTGCTTAATTAAGGTAAGACTCAGAAATTTATCTGCTTCCTGCCGGTCAGCATAATCTAATAACTGCTGGCATTCTTCTTGCGAAATATCTTTATCCCATGGAGCTAGGAATAAAGATCCAGGAGGCGCTCTGAGCGCTTTATCTTCCTCTTGCATAGGAGCTTTGCCTTTATCAGCAACTATCCTGTCTTTCATGAAATTAAAATGTTGACGTGGGCCAGGTCCAGATCCAGAACCCGATCCAGAAGAAAACATCATTAACTGTGGAATATCTTTCTGCACAGTCTCACGAGTCAACATATCAGCAAGACAATTTAGATACCCTAGTTTATAGACAATATCATAATCAAAGTTACTTAACCAGAGAAACCATTTTAATATTCGACTGCTGTTTTCAGCCATCAGATTTTCATTCTTAAAAATACCTGGCATAATCTTTAAATCTGTTCTAATAACAAATCTGACAGGTTTTAAATAAAGGATAAAATGGCTGACTGTCTTTTTTACTGCTAAGATTTCTTTATGGCTGCTGGGATAGTTTAACTCTGCTCCTTTAAATGATCCAGATGCAAAACCACAGATATTAGCTTTTCCTTCGATCTCTTCTAGTAGAACACCAGCCCAAGTGGTACTGGATGCATCTGTCTCAATTATCAATTTTCCAACTCCCTGGGGAAGGCTGAGAGCTGGTAGGGTTTTTACTTTGGCCTTTATCTGCTGAACCGCCAAAGTCATTTTTTCAGACCAGGGAATAAGCTTCTTCTTAAGCCTTTGCTGCAGGCAATGGATATCAGCAGCTTGTCCTTTGTAAAATGGCCTGATATAATTTAAACACCCTAAAAATCTTTGCAACTGGGTTTTCTCCATTATTTTGTCAGGGAAATGTTCAAAAGATTGAAGAACATGATTCTGCAAAACAACCTGACCTGCTTTAATATGTAAACCCAAAAACTCAATATCTGTTCTGGCTACTTCCATTTTACTTTCAGACAGAACTAACCCATGCTTGAAAACCATATCATAAAACTGCTGCAAATGTTTTAGATGTTCTTGTAGATTCTTTGAGCAAATAAGAATATCATCTATGAACACTGCTAACCATGGAATGTCTCTAAATATATCTTCCATTCTCTTTTGAAATTCAGAAGGGGCATTGTTAATTCCAAAAGGGAGAACCTTCCATTGGTATTGGCCATGGGGTACCACAAATGCAGTTTTAAACCTATCTTTCGCCTCTATTCCAATCTGGTAAAAGCCTGACTTTAAGTCAAACTTACTGAAGATGGTGCAACCAGTAATTTTCTGAAGCAAACTAGCTTTATCCGGCAAGGGATATCTAATTTTCTGGAGCACTGCATTTAAAGGCTTAAAATTCACTACCAGACGAGGCTTACCTCTTTTCTGCTCTAAATGTTTGTTTACCACAAAGGCTCTGCATGCCCATGGGCTTTTAGATGGCTCAATTAGACCTTTAGCCAACAAGTCTTTTATTTCTTTGGAGCAGAATTCTCTTTCGCTAGGGCTCATGAGTCTAGCCGAAGCTTTCATTGGCTTTATCTTTTGCAAAGGATCAAAAGGTAGTGAAACAAAATATTTTTCTCTTGTCTAGAAAGCATTTGGGCTTTCTGAGCAGCAATCCTTTTTCAACCTTTCAGTAATCCCTACAAGAAACTTGTCAGCGTGTACTTCTGCAAAGGAAATACACCTTTCCATCTTTGCTAATGAAACTTTAGACTGAGGAGGAGAAGGCTTCGTTATTGGTTTACAACGCTGTACAAAAGTATGACTCAAAGGTAAAGAAACTGACTGGTTATTTATTGTACAGGAAAATATTAACTTTTGTGTGTCAATAGAAAATGGACTCACAGTGGTTAAAAATTCTGACCCTAAAACACAATCTTCTTTGACTTCATCTAAACGAAATAAAGATATAGAGATTTTTACAAAAGATAGAGAAATAGGGAAATTCTCAACTCTACCAGTTAGATATACAGGAGAACCTTCAATTGCAGATCCAAACTCTTTAGTTTTTTCCCAATAAAATTGGGGAATGGCATTACCCCTTGCTAAATTAAATTGACATCCTGAATCAATTAGGAATTGGACTGGGTAGGATTTAAATTCATCAGGACAAAACTGTAAGGTAATGAACAGCTTAGGACCAGAAAATGCACCTAACAAGCTGATACTTTGAGATTTAGGGGTAGGAGAACTATCAAGAGAGGGAGTTCTTTCAGGTGATCTTTCAGGAGAACCTTTCTTTGTGCCACAAACCCTTTCTATCTCATTTGACAATTCATCCTCTGATGACTGGTCTTTTTCTATCAGCAGAACTGTCAATGCACTTTTTATTTCATCAGCTTCTTTGACTAGACCTCTTATTTGTTGTTGCTTTTCTTTTAACTTCAATTTTAGCAATCTTTCTCTGTCGACTCTATGTGCCTGTCTATCTGAATGTCCACTGGGATAATCACAATATAGATCTGCAGGATTAGAAATCAAAGATAATTTCTCTTTTCCTCTTTCTTTTGTTAAAGTCTGCAACTGAGCTTACAGTGCTTTCTTTTCTTCTCTTAACTCAGTTCTCTCATGGTGTCTAAAAATCGGAATAGTAGACATCTGTAAATCAATAGAAGCAATATTCTTTTCTAACTGTCCTGGAGAAACTGAAGTAGAAAACATATATAGGTTATAATCAAATTCTGGCAACTCACACCCCCCGAAATGTGGGACACTGGCTGAATCAGACTCAGAAGAGGATGAGGAGGATGGACCACATTTAGCTAATGTAGGAGGATCTTCTTCAAAATCAGAATCTGTACATGAAGAAGATTCAGAATCAGGTAAATAAATAATCTCGTCGGAAGGATGAGGGGAATCAGAGGAAACTTTGTATAAATCCCACCAAGCAAGATCCAGGGTAGTGCAGAGAGCTGCAAGCCTTGGACGGGATTTTTTGTCTGGACACTTGCTGCCCAATGACCTTTCTTTCCACATATGAAACAAGTATCACCTGAACCTTTTTCTTTTCTTCTTTTCACAAATCTTTTGCTGGAACGCTGGTATCTCTTAGAAAACTTGTGAGATTTGTGTCTATAGTGCTTGTGCTTGTAAGGTTTATCTAGGTGATATCTGCCTTCAGAGGTAAAAAATTTCTTTTTCTTTTTCTTACCTTCACAATGGCAATCTCCTTTTCCAAGGTGACCTCTGTTATGAGCACCACATCCCCAATCTGGCATTTTTGCAACCTGCTTGCAGAAGGAAGCAGAAAACATCTCTTGGTGTCTTTTAAAATCTTTATCAACTCTCTTTTGTAGGCAATGTTCTTTCCATGTTTCAAGAATATGATTATGCAGTTGTGCTAAAGAGAGGGACCTTAACGGGATGTTTTATCTTTCAATGCCTTTTCCACAGCATCTGGAACATGTCCAGGGAAACTACGGAGATAGTGCTTTAAGTAGGCTGGATCGCCTGACTTACCTGAAGATATAATTAATTTCTCCATATAGCAGAAATATTCTTCTGACTTACTAAGATTACACAGCCGGGCAGACATGAATAAAGAAGCCATGTGATCATAGTCTTCTTGATCTTTAGGACCATAAAATTCTCTCCCAAGGGAAGAGATAATCTGCTCATCAGAGTCATTAGCAGCTAATAACTCATTTCTTGCATCTTGTGGCAACCATCGCCACCATTCGTATGCCAAACCTAATAAACCAGCAACTAACTGAGCACCAAGCATCTGTCCAGTTAAATTGTGGTCTTGTTGCTTTTGTTATATTTTCAGAATTTACTTCAATCTGATCTAGGATCTTAACTGAGAGAACAACATGTACAGCATATCTACAACATATCAATCATGGAGACAATAATGCAAGCACACAAGAGACACAAAGATTTACTTGGGGAAAACCATAAAGGTGAAAAACCCCAATAACTTCCTCAGAGATAGATAGAGCAAAGATACAACCAACCAATAGAGATAGCCATAACCTAGCAGCAATCCTCCTCCTCCATAAGTGCGCCTCTCCTCCTTGAGAGCATGTGTGAGAAGTGAGTGAAGAAATAGAGTGCCTCCCGCACTCTATTTATACTTGACTTGACTTGCCTTTTTACCTAACTCATGTAGGCTCGAACTTAACCACATAACATAATGCTGAGTGGGCCGACCCCCAATAGGGTGGTCTAATAACCCTTTTGACCCACATGGCCGACCCCCAATAGGGTGGTCTAATAACCCTTTGACCCACATGACTTATACAGGGCCGACCCCAAATAAGGTGGTCTAATAACCCATCAAGTATAAGTTACGACACTTACAATATAAATGACGACACTTCCTTATAGAGGAATAATACCATCTCTATAGGAATACAATATACATATATGTGAAATACATTCCGAAGTTACATATACATCAACACTCCCTCTTAACTAGGAAGGTATTTCTCAGCACAGTTCTTCTAGCACAAGTCATCTTCTCTGGATCATCGTCACTGGATAATCGTCATCGAGTCATCATCATCGTCACTGCTGCTGCTATCTCAATCAATCTCTGAATCTACTCGTCATAGGAAGTTCTACAGAGCCAGTCCTTTTTCATACTGGATGTAGGCCCACCACCTGCAGGTCTTCGTCATCACTGGCCATACTGTGGAATCCTCAGGACTTTTACGTGTGTCACAAAACCTCGAAAGAGCATTTGCCAGATGTCCCAGGGCACAGATTACATGCCATAGGCAAAACCTCGAAAGACCATCTGCAAATCTCCCAGGGCACAAATTATATGTGACCTCACCACAAAACCTCGCAAGAGCATCCCAGGACTGATTACGAGCACACAGCTCAACCTATCGGATCTCCCAGGGCACAAATTACATGTGGTCACCACAAAACCTCGCAAGAGCATCCCAGGACTGATTACGAGGACACAGCTCAACCTATCGGATCTCCCAGGGCATAAATTACATGTGTTCATGGCAAAACCTCGCAAGAGCATCCCAGGACTGATTACGAGCACACAGCTCAACCTATCGGATCTCCCAGGGCACAAATTACATGCCATAGGACAAAACCTCGAAAGAGCATCTGCCAGATATCCCAGGGCACAAATTACATGCCATAGGCAAAACCTCGAAAGACTATCTGCAGATCTCCCAGGGCATAAATTATATGTCCTCCCAAGCAAAACCTCGAAAGAGCATTTGCCAGATGTCCCAGGGCACAAATTACATGCCATAGGCAAAACCTCGAAAGACCATCTGCAAATCTCCCAGGGCACAAATTACATGCTTATCTGCACAACCTGATCCACGGCCACAGAGTATCAAACTGATACTCACCATACATCATCCTGATGTATCCATGATCATCCTGATCATCATCACTGCAACATCCTGCTGCATGTCATCTGGAGCAACATCCTGAAGCTCGTCATCTATGATCATCCTGATCATCAATGCATCTACCTGATGCATACCAAGTATCTACCTGATACATATCATCATACATGATCCTCCTGATCATCAATGCATCTACCTGATGCATACCAAGTATCTACCTGATACATATCATCATACATGATCCTCCTGATCATCAATGCATCTATCTGATGCATACCAAGTATCTACCTGATACATATCATCATACATGATCCTCCTGATCATCAATGCATCTACCTGATGCAAATACAAATACATGATACATATCACCATACATGATCCACCTGATCATACAATGTACCCACCTGATACATATACAGATACATGGTCCAAGCATCCAACATGATGCATATACAAAATACATACACATGATCCAACTGATCATATCCAGCATCTACATGATGCATACATACATACAAAAATGATCCAACTGATCATATCCAGCAGAAACCAGAACATCATCCTGATGCTCATCATCCAGCGCTTACATCCACATCCATGTGAAGGATCCTCCTTCCAACATGCTTGGAATGGCTTCAGCAAATGTGTCCATCACTTCTTCCTCGAAGTGTCCTCGATCTGAAGAACGCCAAGCCTCTCTCTGAAGTACTCGAACTTCACCCTGGCTAGTGGCTTCGTCAACACATCTGCAATCTGCTCGTCCGTCGCAACATACAGGAGCTTCACAGCTCCTCTCTGCACCATATCCCTGATATAGTGATATTCGATCTCTATGTGTTTCGACCTGTCATGAAACACTGGGTTCTCGGACAGCTTCACACAACTCTGGTTATCACAGAAGATACCAGTAGCCTCCAACGGGAGATCAAATAACTCAAACAGTAGCTTCCGTAGCCATACTGCCTCACAACTAGCTGAACAGGCTGCAACATACTCTGCCTCAGCTGTACTCAGTGCTACGCAGGACTGCTTCCTGCTAAACCAAGAGATCACACCTGATCCCATACTGAAGCAACACCCAGATGTGCTCTTCCTATCTGCAGCACTGCCAGCCCAATATGAATCAACATAACCCTACAGGTTAAACTTTTGATTCGCCTCATATCTGAGCCCATAATCCACTGTACCCTTCAGGTACCTCAGAACATGCTTTACAGCAACCAGGTGAACACTCCTCGAATCCGTCAGGAACTGGCTCAATGTGTTCACAGCAAAGCAAATATCTGGTCTCGTGTTCGTCAGGTACATCAAGGACCCAATCATCTGACGATACATAGAAACATCAACTGGCTCAGATGAAGCATCACAAAGAAGCTTCAGATTCGATGCCATAGGTGTGGCCATGGTCTTGCAATCCATCATCCCGAACCTATTCAGGATTTCTACTACATACTTCCCTTGTCCAAGGAAGATTCCTTCTGCACTCTGCCACACCTCCATGCCAAAAACAAATAGTGCATCATCCCCAAGTTCTTCACCTCGAACTCGGTAGTAAGCTTCCGCTGCGTGTTGGCAATCAATCTATCTTCACCATACCAAGTTCTGCACATATATGATTTCCTATCATGTGTCTCAGAACCATCTGGTGCATCTTCTATTTCATCACTTTTATATTTCTCAATGCTGCCATCTGCAACATGCTTGATCTGATAGTTCCATTTGGAAGTCATAGCAAACTTCCCTTCATGTCTTGGGATTACATCCCAAACATCATTCTTCATGATCGACGGATCATGGCATTTCATTTCTTCATCCCAGATCCTGGGAACTTCAATATCTTCAATATCTTCAATAGATATCTTTGTTGCTGGAAACAAATGTTGTAGTTCTTCTTTTGTAGGAGATGGCATACGATCTTTCCTACACAACAAGTTAAATTGCATGATTAGAAAACATCTCATAGTTTTCAGAACAAATTCTTACACATAAAGAAATATGTCATACAGTCATGCAATTATCTTAGCCAATGCTTCAATACAACATTTATCCATATTCCGTAACTTTCTAGATGCCTTCCAATCTCTACCAGAACATTGTTAAGAGTGTGCACAACTCCCAACATGTCAGCAAAGAGGTTTCATTCTAGATAAGTAGCAATGGAATGTTGTACAGTGCCATAGGCCACTTACCCATGTATATTAGTAGTATAATGTTCATCAATGCAACTATTCTAATATGCACAATACATATCCTAAGTCTAGGAACATGAGCATATACATTATTGAACAATTTTATTTAAGCAAACACATATACAAGAAATGATAATTAAAGTACTTATCTTTGTTTGTTCGTTGGGTGGACTCCCTCTGAGTCTTCGCTTCCTTGCAGGAGCTGCTGGAGTCCTAATCTGAAGTAGCTTCTTCTACACCTTTCTGTTGTGGGATGTAGAGAGATGGTCAACTCCCTCTGAATATCTGCATCCTTGCATAAACCACTGATCTTTGCTTCCTGGATTACCTGTCCTTGAACTTACATTCATCCTTGGTTCCTATGCATGCTTATTAGTATCATGATTGTGATATCCTTGTGATCTTATATAAAATCATACATTCATTAGTATACTATTAAAAAAAAATAATCTCAAGCATGTATAGTCATGATCATTTCAAACAGAAATAATAAGCATTAGCATTCAAGGTTTATGTAGGATTCTTATGGTTAGTCAAATCATAAGAAACATAACATGTCTAAACCTGTAATTACTCAAACATATGACTCTTCAGATTAGTTGAATCATCAATAAAGATAAGATATATAAAATGCATAAAACCTGTGATTATTCAAACCTAAACCATCATGATTCTTCTGGTTAGTCATATCATCAATTAAGGTAAGAAACATAATATGCATACAACCATGATTATTCAAACCTATGACTTCATGAATAATCATTATCAACAACAGTATAAGATCCTAACACAAGGTAGGATTCTATCTTGATATAGGAAAAACATACCTGGATTAGCATGCTAGCTATTTATGTCTAACATACTCACATGATGTCTTCTTGTTCTTCTTCAATGACTTGTGCTAGTAACCTGTATATCTCATAGGTTAACTATTACAAAACCAAGTTATACATACCTCGTAAATGGATCTTCTATGAGATCCATGACAATGGATGAATCTTTGTCCTCATGTTATCATGATCATATGTTCTTGGACCAGAACATGATTTTTCTTTCTTGGTGTACCTTTCATGTTAGTAGACAACATAAACCTCATACAACACCATAATGCATTAGTACAATCATAAGTGTCAACACCCTAACCAATGAATATCTTCTATCATGCATTCATAATTTTGTTAAGGTGATACGACAAATCTAAAATCAAAATTGTACTGACCGTAATAACATGAAGACAAACATACCATAAACTTAATCATGGACAAATATCGAAACATACCTCGATGAGTCATACCTGTTGAGATCGCTTGTAATCTTCTTATGTAAGGCCTTAGCCTCATCTCCCTCTGAAACAGGAACTTCTTCACTCATGCAGATGATCAATCCATCTTCTTCTGGGATTAACCCAATCCACTTGATTTGCAAGAACTGGACCTGGAGCTGGATATGGGTTTGTCAGAGAAACCCCAAAAATTCAAACTTTGAATTTCAACCTTCTGACAGGATAGAAATATGTGTCTTGATGAGCTGATCAAGCTGGTATATTCAAAATTTGAAGACTGCAAAGTTTCACTCCTCAATTTTGCCTTTGAAACTTCCGGATTCACTGGACGTGACCCTGAACTGGGGTTTGATGAAGCCCACTCTTCTTCCCAATCAAAATGTTTGATCCAAAGCTCTAAGCTTCTATTTTTCTGAGGAGCGTCCAGCCGTGGTCACAGATTTCAAAAATTCCCATTTTTACAGAAGCCCTAATTTTTCACTTTTCTGATCAAAGTCCCGAACTAGAGTCTAATCAAGCCCGGCCTTCTGCCCAACCAAAAATTCTGATCTTGGTCTCTAAATTTCTATTTTGATGAGTAGCATCCAGCCGTGGTCTCCTATTACAAAAATTCCAACTTTCTTCAAAGCCCTAAATTCCGGAAGCCATGAATGAAGGTACCAAAAAATAATTCTGTTTTGACAGAAATATGTACCTGATTTTTTCTGGTGTAACTCTGAAATTTTTGATCCACAGGGTTTGAAAAAGTTTCTTGAGATAGCCTGACCTGTTATCTTTCCATCCTGACAGGTATGACCTCAATTGGATTCTCTGAGAGAGATTTATGCCAAATGTTGCAACGTGACCTGTTTATGGGATAATATAGGAGAGCGAACTTGTATGGCGTTCCACGTGTCACTGTTTTAACTTCGGCCTCTGAAAACGTTTTCTTAGATAGTACAGACTGTGTACTACCTGTCACATTCTACGAAATTTCATTTGGAGCTTCCTAGCCCAAGATATGACCTTTTTCCCAAGGTCACCTGATTTTGACTCAGATCTGGAAGAGGCAGAAACCCTATATTGTACAGATCATAAATCACAAAGTACAACGAATTAGAGGTTTTCCTTTGGACACAAGATACCGGGAGATCTTAGCTTCGGCCTGTAACAATTTCAGATACGAAAACTTCGCCAAAACGGATTTATAGCGAAAGTGCTACGATGACTGGTTTTTGCTATATCAAGCCCTAGCATCGTAAGTGCAACAAGTGTCATACATGCCATATCATGCCTTCCTTCAGGCTAGCTCTGATACCATGTTATATTTTCAGAATTTACTTCAATCTGATCTAGGATCTTAACTGAGAGAACAACATGTACAGCATATCTACAGCATATCAATCATGGAGACAATAATGCAAGCACACAAGAGACACAAAGATTTACTTGGGGAAAACCATAAAGGTGAAAAACCCCAATAACTTCCTCAGAGATAGATAGAGCAAAGATACAACCAACCAATAGAGATAGCCATAACCTAGCAGCAATCCTCCTCCTCCATAAGTGCGCCTCTCCTCCTTGAGAGCATGTGTGAGAAGTGAGTGAGTAAATAGAGTGCCTCCTGCACTCTATTTATACTTGACTTGACTTGCCTTTTTACCTAACTCATGTAGGCTCGAACTTAACCACATAACATAATGCTGAGTGGGCCGACCCCCAATAGGGTGGTCTAATAACCCTTTTGACCCACATGGCCGACCCCCAATAGGGTGGTCTAATAACCCTTTGACCCACATGACTTATACAGGGCCGACCCCAAATAAGGTGGTCTAATAACCCATCAAGTATAAGTTACGACACTTACAATATAAATGACAACACTTCCTTATAGAGGAATAATACCATCTCTATAGGAATACAATATACATATATGTGAAATACATTTCGAAGTTACATATACATCAACAGCTTTTTGTATAATATCCAGTGAGTTAGCTACTGAATTGCATTTTTAATCTCATCTCTAGATTCACACTGAATATTTAAAACAGGCTGCTCTGGCATTTGCGAAATCAAATTGTTTAGATTATTGATACCAAAAGACATGACTTTAGGAGCAACAGACACAGCTTGTGCATCTGGCATATGGGTATCAAAACCTTCATGAGGAATTTGCCTTTCATAACCGATTCTTCGGTTAGAGGATTCTGCCATCATATTCAAGTCACCAATATATTTTGGATCTAAAACAGGTTTATAATTTTTGAAAGCATCGATCCATTCTTGAATATCTTCTAGAAGCTGTGATTTTAAAAAACGGTGGAAGTAAGCTTTTCTTATTTCCGGATGAATGCGCAAACTATAGAAAGTCGTTATGATGTAGAATGTGCATACTTTGTTGATTCCATTTATGAAATAAAACACACTTTCTAAAAACTCGTGTTTTTTACGAAATCATGTAAACCTTCTAGAAGCTGTGATTTTAAAAAATGGTGGAAGTAAGCTTTTCTTATTTCCGGACGCATCCGCAAACTATAGAAAGTCATTATGACGTAGAATGTGCATACTTTGATGATTCTATTTATGAAATAAAACAAATTTTCAAAAAACTCGTGTTTCTTAAGAAATCATGTAAACCTTCTAGAAGCTGTGATTTTAAAAAACGGTGGAAGTAAGCTTTTCTTATTTCCGGACGCATGCGCAAACTATAGAAAGACATTATGATGTAGAATGCGCAGACTTTGTTAATTCCATTTATGAAATAAAACACATTTTCTAAAAACTCGTGTTTTTTAAGAAATCATGTAAACCTTCTAGAAGCCGTGATTTTAAAAAACGGAGGAAGTAAGCTTTTCTTATTTCCAAACGCAAGGGCAAACTATAGAAACTCGTTATGACGTAGAATGTGGATACTTTGTTGATTCTATTTATGAAATAAAACATATTTTCTAAAAACTCGTGTTTTTTAAGAAATCATGTAAACCTTCTAGAAGCTGTCATTTTAAAAAACAGGGGAAGTAAGCTTTTCTTATTTCCAAACGCATGCGCAAACTATAGAAAGTCGTTATGACATAGAATCTGCATACTTTGTAGATTCCATTTATGAAATAAAACATATTTTCTAAAAACTTGTGTTTTTTACGAAATCATGTAAACTTCTAGAAGCTGTGATTTTAAAAAATGGTGGAAGTAAGCTTTTCATATTTCCGGACGAATGCGCAAACTATAGAAAGTCGTTATGACGTAGAATGTGCATACTTTGTTGATTCCATTTATGAAATAAAACACATTTTCTAAAAACTCGTGTTTTTTAAGAAACCATGTAAACCTTCTAGAAGCTGTGATTTTAAAAAACGGTGGAAGTAAGCTTTTCTTATTTCCGGATGAATGCGCAAACTATAGAAAGTCGTTATGACGTAGAATGTGCATACTTTGTTGATTCCTTTTATGAAATAAAACACATTTTCTAAAAACTCGTGTTTTTTAAGAAACCATGTAAACCTTCTAGAAGCTGTGATTTTAAAAAACGGTGGAAGTAAGCTTTTCTTATTTCCGGATGAATGCGCAAACTATAGAAAGTCGTTATGATGTAGAATGTGCATACTTTGTTGATTCCATTTATGAAATAAAACACACTTTCTAAAAACTCGTGTTTTTTACGAAATCATGTAAACCTTCTAGAAGCTGTGATTTTAAAAAACGGTGGAAGTAAGCTTTTCTTATTTCCGGATGAATGCGCAAACTATAAAAAGTCGTTATGACGTAGAATGTGCATACTTTGTATATTCCATTTATGAAATAAAACACATTTTCTAAAAACTCGTGTTTTTTAAGAAATCATGTAAACCTTCTAGAAGCTTTGATTTTAAAAAACGGTGGAAGTAAGCTTTTCTTATTTCCGGACGCATGCGCAAACTATAGAAAGTCGTTATGACGTAGAATGTGCATACTTTGTTGATTCCATTTATGAAATAAAACACATTTTCTAAAAACTCGTGTTTTTTAAGAAATCATGTAAACCTTCTAGAAGCTGTGATTTTAAAAAACGGGGGAAGTAATCCTTTTTTATTTCCGGATGCATGCGCAAACTATAGAAATTCGTTATGACGTAGAATGTGCATACTTTGTAGATTTCATTTATGAAATAAAACACATTTTCTAAAAACTCGCGTTTTTTACGAAATCATGTAAACCTTCTAGAAGCTGTGATTTCCAAAAATGGTGGAAGTAAGCTTTTCTTATTTCCGGACGCATGTGCAAACTCTAGAAAGTCGTTATGACGTAGAATGTGCATACTTTGTAGATTCCATTTATGAAATAAAACACATTTTCTAAAAACTCGTGTTTTTTAAGAAATCATGAAAACCTTCTAGAAGCTGTGATTTTAAAAAACGGGGGAAGTAAGCTTTTCTTATTTCCGGATGCATGCACAAACTATAAAAAGTTGTTATGACGTAGAATGTCCATACTTTGTAGATTCCATTTATGAAATAAAACACATTTTCTAAAAACCTGTGTTTTTTACGAAATAATGTAAACCTTCTAGAATCTGTGATTTTAAAAAACGGTGGAAGTAAGCTTTTCTTCTTTCCGGACGCATGCAAAAACTATAGAAAGTCGTTATGATGTAGAATGTGCATACTCTGTTGATTCCATTTATGAAATAAAACACATTTTCTAAAAACTCGTGTTTTTTAAGAAATCATGTAAACCTTCTAGAAGCTGTGATTTTAAAAAACGGGGAAAGTAAGCTTTTATTATTTCCGGACGCATCGCAAACTATAGAAAGTCATTATGACGTAGAATGTCCATACTTTGTAGATTCCATTTATGAAATAAAACACATTTTCTAAAAACTCGTGTTTTTTACGAAATCATGTAAACCTTCTAGAAGCTGTGATTTTAAAAAACGGTGGAAGTAAGCTTTTATTATTTCCGGATGAATGCGCAAACTATAGAAAGTCGTTATGACGTAGAATGTGCATACTTTTTTGATTCCATTTATGAAATAAAACACATTTTCTAAAAACTCGTGTTTTTTAAGAAACCATGTAAACCTTCTAGAAGCTGTGATTTTAAAAAACGGTGGAAGTAAGCTTTTCTTATTTCCGGACGCATGCGCAAACTATAGAAATTTGTTATGACGTAGAATGTTCATACCTTGTTGATTCCATTTATGTAATAAAACATATTTTCTAAAAACTCATGTTTTTTAAGAAATCATGTAAACCTTCTAGAAGCTGTGATTTTAAAAAATGGTGGAAGTAAGCTTTTCTTATTTCCGGACTCCTGTGCAAACTATAAAAAGTCGTTATGACGTAGAATGTGCATACTTTGTAGATTCCATTTACGAAATAAAACACATTTTCTAAAAACTCGTGTTTTTTACAAAATCATGTAAACCTTCTAGAAGCTGTGATTTTAAAAAACGGGGGAAGTAAGCTTTTCTTATTTCCGGACGCAAGCGCAAACTATAGAAAGTCGTTATGACGTAGAATGTGCATACTTTGTAGATTCCATTTATGATATAAAACATATTTTCTAAAAACTCGTGTTTTTTACGAAATCATGTAAACCTTCTAGAAGCTGTGATTTTAAAAAACGGTGGAAGTAAGCTTTTCTTATTTCCGGATGAATGCGCAAACTATAGAAAGTCGTTATGACGTAGAATGTGCATACTTTGTTGATTCCATTTATGAAATAAAACACATTTTCTAAAAACTCGTGTTTTTTAAGAAACCATGTAAACCTTCTAGAAGCTGTGATTTTAAAAAATGGTGGAAGTAAGCTTTTCTTATTTCCGGACTCCTGCGCAAACTATAGAAAGTCGTTATGACGTAGAATGTGCATACTTTGTAGATTCCATTTATGAAATAAAACACATTTTCTAAAAACTCGTGTTTTTTACGAAATCATGTAAACCTTCTAGAAGCTGTGATTTTAAAAAACGGGGGAAGTAAGCTTTTCTTATTTCCGGATGCAAGCGCAAACTATAGAAAGTCGTTATGACGTAGAATGTGCATACTTTGTAGATTCCATTTATGATATAAAACATATTTTCTAAAAACTCGTGTTTTTTACGAAATCATGTAAACCTTCAAGAAGCTGTGATTTTAAAAAACGGTGGAAATAAGCTTTTCTTATTTCCGGACGCATCCGCAAACTATAGAAAGTCGTTATGACGTAGAATGTGCATACTTTTTTGATACTATTTCTGAAATAAAACACATTTTCTAAAAACTCGTGTTTTTTAAGAACTCATGTAAACCTTCTAGAAGTTGTGATTTTAAAAAACTGGGGAAGTAAGCTTTTCTTATTTCCAAACGCATGCGCAAACTATAGAAATTCGTTATGATGTAGAATGTGCATACTTTGTTGATTCCATTTATGAAATAAAACACATTTTCTAAAAACTCGTGTTTTTTACGAAATCATGTAAACCTTCTAGAAGCTATGATTTTAAAAAACGGGGGGAGTAAGCTTTTCTTCTTTCCAGACGCATGCGCAAACTATAGAAAGTCGTTATGACATAGAATGTCCATACTTTGTAGATTCCATTTATGAAATAAAACACATTTCCTAAAAACCTGTGTTTTTTACGAAATCATGTAAACCTTCTAGAAGCTGTGATTTTAAAAAACGGTGGAAGTAAGCTTTTCTTCTTTCCGGACGCATGGGCAAACTATAGAAAGTCGTTATGATGTAGAATGTGCATACTTTGTTGATTCCATTTATGAAATAAAAGACATTTTCTAAAAACTCGTGTTTTTTAAGAAATCATGTAAACCTTCTACAAGCTGTGATTTTAAAAAACGGGGGAAGTAAGCTTTTATTATTTCCGGACGCATGCTCAAACTATAGAAAGTCGTTATGACGTAGAATTTACATACTTTGTAGATTCCATTTATGAAATAAAACACATTTTCTAAAAACTCGTGTTTTTTACGAAATCGTGTAAACCTTCTAGAAGCTGTGATTTTAAAAAACGGTGGAAGTAAGCCTTTCTTATTTCCGGATGAATGCGCAAACTATAGAAAGTCGATGTGACGTAAAATGTGCATACTTTGTTGATTCCATTTATGAAATAAAACACATTTTCTAAAAACTCGTGTTTTTTAAGAAACCATGTAAACCTTCTAGAAGCTGTGATTTTAAAAAACGGTGGAAGTAAGCTTTTCTTATTTCCGGACGCATGCGCAAACTATAGAAAGTCGTTATGACGTAGAATGTGCATACTTTGTTGATTCCATTTATGAAATAAAACACATTTTCTAAAAACTCGTGTTTTTTAAGAAATCATGTAAACCTTCTAGAAGCTGTGATTTTAAAAAACGGGGGAAGTAAGCCTTTCTTATTTCCGGATGTATGCGCAAACTATAGAAATTCGTTATGACGTAGATTGTGCATACTTTGTAAATTCCATTTATGAAATAAAACACATTTTCTAAAAACTCGTGTTTTTTACGAAATCATGTAAACCTTCTAGAAGCTGTGATTTTAAAAAACTGTGGAAGTAAGCTTTTCTTATTTCCGGACGCATGCGCAAACTATAGAAAGTCGTTATGACGTAGAATGTGCATACTTTGTAGATTCCATTTATGAAATAAAACACATTTTCTAAAAATTCGTGTTTTTTAAGAAATCATGTAAACCTTCTAGAAGCTGTGATTTTAAAAAACGGGGGAAGTAAGCTTTTCTTATTTCCAAATGCAAGCGCAAACTATAGAAAGTCGTTATCACGTAGAATGTGCATACTTTGTTGATTCCATTATTGAAATAAAACACATTTTCTAAAAACTCGTGTTTTTTAAGAAATCATGTAAACCTTCTAGAAGCTGTGATTTTAAAAAATGGGGGAAGTAAGCTTTTCTTAATTCCAAATGCATGCGCAAACTATAGAAAGTAGTTATGATGTAGAATATGCATACTTTGTTGATAGCATTTATTTAATAAAACACATTTTCTAAAAACTGGTGTTTTTTAAGAAATCATGCAAAACTTCTAGAATCTGTGATTTTAAAAAACGGGTGAGCTAAGCTTTTCTTATTTGCGGACGCATGCACAAACTATAGAAAATCATTATGACGTAGAATTTGCATACTTTGTAGATTCCATTTATGAAATAAAACACATTTTCTAAAAACTCGTGTTTTTTATGAAATCATGTAAACCTTCTAGAAGCTGTGATTTTAAAAACGGTGGAAGTAAGCTTTTCTTATTTCTGAACACATGCGCAAACAATAGAAATTCGTTATGACGTAGAATGTGCATACTTTGTTGATTCCATTTATGAAATAAAACACATTTTCTAAAAACTCGTGTTTGTTAAGAAATCATGTAAACCATCTAGAAGCTGTGATTTTAAAAAACGGGGGAAGTAAGCTTTTCTTATTTCCAAACGCATGTAAAAACTATAGAAAGTCGTTATGACGTAGAATGTGCATACTTTGTAGATTCCATTTATAAAATAAAACACATTTTCTAAAAACTCGTGTTTTTTACGAAATCATGTAAACCTTCTAGAAGCTGTGATTTTAAAAAACGGTGGAAGTAAGATTTTCTTATTTCCGGACGAATGCGCAAACTATAGAAAGTCGTTATGACATAGAATGTCCATACTTTGTTGATTCCATTGATGAAATAAAACACATTTTCTAAAAACTCGTGTTTTTTACGAAATTATGTAAACCTTCTAGAAGCTGTGATTTTAAAAAACGGTGGAAGTAAGCTTTTCTTACTTCCCGACGCATGCGCAAACTATAGAAAGTCATTATGACGTAGAATGTGCATACTTTGTTGATTCCATTTATGAAATAAAAAACATTTTCTAAAAACTCATGTTTTTTAAGAAATCATGTAAACCTTCTAGAAGCTGTGATTTTAAAAAACGGGGGAAGTAAGCTTTTCTTATTTCCAGATGCATGCGCAAACTATAGAAAGTCGTTATGACGTAGAATGTGCATTCTTTGTAGATTCCATTTATGAAATAAAACACATTTTCTAAAAACTCATGTTTTTTACGAAATCATGTAAACCTTCTAGAAGCTGTGATTTTAAAAAACGGTGGAAGTAAGCTTTTCTTATTTCCGGACGCATCCGCAAAGTATAGAAAGTCATTATGACGTAGAATGTGCATACTTTGTTGATTCTATTTATGAAATAAAACACATTTTCAAAAAACTCGTGTTTTTTAAGAAATCATGTAAACCTTCTAGAAGCTGTGATTTTAAAAAACATGGGAAGTACGCTTTTCTTATTTCCAAACGCATGCGCAAACTATAGAAAGTCGTTATGACGTAGAATGTGCATACTTTTTTGATTCCATTTATGAAATAAAACACATTTTCTAAAAACTCGTGTTTTTTAATAAATCATGTAAACCTTCTAGAAGCTGTGATTTTAAAGAACGAGGAAAGTAAGCTTTTCTTATTTCCGGACGCAGGCGCAAACTATAGAAAGTCGTTATGACGTAGAATATGCATACTTTGTAGATTCCATTTATGAAATAAAACACATTTTCTAAAAACTCATGTTTTTTACGAAATCATGTAAACCTTCTAGAAGCTATGATTTTAAAAAACGGTGGAAGTTAGCTTTTCATATTTCCTGACGAATGCGCAAACTATAAAAAGTCGTTATGATGTAGAATGTGCATACATGGTTGATTCAATTTATGAAATAAAACACATTTTCTAAAACCTCGTGTTTTTTAAGAAATCATGTAAACCTTCTAGAAGCTGTGATTTTAAAAAACGGGGGAAGTAAGCTTTTCACATTTCGAAACGCATGCGCAAACTATAGAAATTCGTTATGATGTAGAATGTGCATACTTTGTTGATTCTTTTTATGAAATAAAACACATTTTCTAAAAACTCGTGTTTTTTATGAAATCATGTAAACCTTCTAGAAGCTGTGATTTTAAAAAACGGGGGAAGTAAGCTTTTCTTATTTCCAGATGCATGCGCAAACTATAGAAAGTCGTTATGACGTAGAATGTGCATACTTTGTTGATTCCATTTATGAAATAAAACACATTTTCTAAAAACTCATGTTTTTTAAGAAATCATGTAAACCTTCTAGAAGCTGTGATTTTAAAAAACGGGGGAAGTAAGCTTTTCTTAATTCCAAATGCATGCACAAACTATAGAAAGTAGTTATGATGTAGAATATGCATACTTTGTTGATTCAATTTATTTAATAAAACACATTTTCTAAAAACTGGTGTTTTTTAAGAAATCATGCAAAACTTCTAGAATCTGTGATTTTAAAAAACGGGTGAGCTAAGCTTTTCTTATTTGCGGACGCATGCACAAACTATTGAAAATCATTATGACGTAGAATTTGCATACTTTGTAGATTCCATTTATGAAATAAAACACATTTTCTAAAAACTCGTGTTTTTTATGAAATCATGTAAACCTTCTAGAAGCTGTGATTTTAAAAAACGGTGGAAGTAAGCTTTTCTTATTTCTGAACACATGCGCAAACAATAGAAATTCATTATGACGTAGAATGTGCATACTTTGTTTATTCCATTTATGAAATAAAACACATTTTCTAAAAACTCGTGTTTGTTAAGAAATCATGTAAACCATCTAGAAGCTGTGATTTTAAAAAACGGGGGAAGTAAGCTTTTCTTATTTCCAAACGCATGCAAAAACTATAGAAAGTCCTTATGACGTAGAATGTGCATACTTTGTAGATTCCATTTATAAAATAAAACACATTTTCTAAAAACTCGTGTTTTTTACGAAATCATGTAAACCTTCTAGAAGCTGTGATTTTAAAAAACGGTGGAAGTAAGATTTTCTTATTTCCGGACGAATGCGCAAACTATAGAAAGTCGTTATGACATAGAATGTCCATACTTTGTTGATTCCATTGATGAAATAAAACACATTTTCTAAAAACTCGTGTTTTTTACGAAATTATGTAAACCTTCTAGAAGCTGTGATTTTAAAAAATGGTGGAAGTAAGCTTTTCTTACTTCCCGACGCATGCGCAAACTATAGAAAGTCATTATGACGTAGAATGTGCATACTTTGTTGATTCCATTTATGAAATAAAAAACATTTTCTAAAAACTCATGTTTTTTAAGAAATCATGTAAACCTTCTAGAAGCTGTGATTTTAAAAAACGGGGGAAGTAAGCTTTTCTTATTTCCAGATGCATGCGCAAACTATAGAAAGTCGTTATGACGTAGAATGTGCATTCTTTGTAGATTCCATTTATGAAATAAAACACATTTTCTAAAAAATCGTGTTTTTTAAGAAATCATGTAAACCTTCTAGAAGCTGTGATTTTAAAAAACGGGGGTAGTTAGCTTTTCATATTTCGAAACGCATGCGCAAACTATAGAAATTCGTTATGATGTAGAATGTGCATACTTTGTAGATTCCATTTATGAAATAAAACACATTTTCTAAAAACTCGTGTTTTTTACGAAATCATGTAAACCTTCTAGAAGCTGTGATTTTAAAAAACGGTGGAAGTAAGCTTTTCATATTTCCGTACGAATGCGCAAACTATAGAAAGTCGTTATGATGTAGAATGTGCATACTTTGTTGATTCCATTTATGAAATAAAACACATTTTCTTAAAACTCGTGTTTTTTACGAAATCATGTAAACCTTCTAAAAGCTGTGATTTTAAAAAACGGGGGAAGTAAGCTTTTCTTATTTCCGGACGCATGCGCAAACTATAGAAAGTCGTTATGACGTAGAATGTGCATACTTTGTAGAGTCCATTTATGAAATAAAACACATTTTCTAAAAACTCGTGTTTTTTACTAAATCATGTAAACCTTCTAGAAGCTGTGATTTTAAAAATCGGGGGAAGTAAGCTTTTCTTATTTCCAAACGCATGCGCAAACTATAGAAAGTCGTTATGACATAGAATGTGCATACTTTGTTGATTCCATTTATGAAATAAAACACATTTTCTAAAAACTTGTGTTTTTTAAGAAATCATGTAAACCTTCTAGAAGCTGTGATTTTAAAAAATGGGGGAAGTAAGCTTTTCTTATTTCCGGACGCATGCGCAGACTATAGAAAGTCGTTATGAAGTAGAATGTGCATTCTTTGTAGATTCCATTTATGAAATAAAACACATTTTCTAAAAACTGATGTTTTTTACGAAATCATGTAAACCTTCTAGAAACTGTGATTTTAAAAAACAGTGGAAGTAAGCTTTTCGTATTTCCAGACGCATGCGCAAACTATAGAAAGTCATTATGACGTAGAATGTGCATACTTTGTTGATTCCATTTATGAAATAAAACACATTTTCTAAAAACTCGTGTTTTTTAAGAAACCATGTAAACCTTCTAGAAGCTGTGATTTTAAAAAACGGTGGAAGTAAGCTTTCCTTATTTCTGGACGCATGCGCAAACTATAGAAAGTCGTTATGACGTAGAATGTGCATACTTTGTTGATTCCTTTTATGAAATAAAACACATTTTCTAAAAACTCGTGTTTTTTAAGAAATCATGTAAACCTTCTAGAAGCTGTGTTTTTAAAAAACGGGGAAAGTAAGCATTTCTTATTTCCAAACGCAAGCGCAAACTATAGAAAGTCGTTATGACGTAGAATGTGCATACTTTGTTGATTCCATTTATGAAATAAAACACATTTTCTAAAAACTCATGTTTTTTAAGAAATCATGTAAACCATCTAGAAGCTGTGATTTTAAAAAACGGGGGAAGTAAGTTTTTCTTATTTCCAAACGCATGCGCAAACTATAGAAAGTCGTTATGATGTAGAATATGCATACTTTGTTGATTCCATTTATTTAATAAAACACATTTTCTAAAAACTCGTGTTTTTTAAGAAATCACGCAAAACTTCTAGAATATGTGATTTTAAAAAGCGGGGGAGATAAGATTTTCTTATTTGTGGACGCATGCGCAAACTATAGAAAATCGTCATGACGTAGAATGTGCATACTTTGTAGATTCCATTTATGAAATAAAACACATTTTCTAAAAACTCGTGTTTTTTATGAAATCATGTAAACCATCTAGAAGCTGTGATTTTAAAAAACGGGGGAAGTAAGCTTTTCTTATTTCTGAATGCATGCGCAAACAATAGAAAGTCTTTATGATGTAGAATTTGCATACTTTGTTGATTGCATTTATGAAATAAAACACATTTTCTAAAAACTCGTGTTTGTTAAGAAATCATGTAAACCATCTAGAAGCTGTGATTTTAAAAAACGGGGGAAGTAAGCTTTGCTTATTTCCAAACGCATGCGCAAACTATAGAAAGTCGTTATGATGTAGAATGTGCATACTTTGTAGATTCCATTGATGAAATAAAAGACATTTTCTAAAAACTCATGTTTTTTACGAAATTATGTAAACCTTCTAGAAGCTGTGATTATAAAAAACGGTGGAAGTAAGCATTTCTTATTTCCGGATGCATGCGCAAACTATAGAAAGTCTTTATGACGTAGAATGTGCCTACTTTCTTGATTCCATTTATGAAATAAAACACATTTTCTAAAAACTCGTGTTTTTTAAGAAATCATGTAAACCTTCTAGAAGCTGTGATTTTAAAAAATGGGGGAAGTAAGCTTTTCTTATTTCCAAACGCAAGCGCAAACTATACAAACTCGTTATGACGTAGAATGTGCATACTTTGTTGATTCCATTTATGAAATAAAACACATTTTCTAAAAACTCATGTTTTTTAAGAAATCATGTAAACCTTCTAGAAGCTGTGATTTTAAAAAACGGGGGAAGTAAGCCTTTATTATTTCCGGACGCATGCGCAAACTATAGAAAGTCGTTATGACGTAGAATGTCCATACTTTGTAGATTCCATTTATGAAATAAAACACATTTTCTAAAAACTCGTGTTTTTTACGAAATCATGTAAACCTTCTAGAAGCTGTGATTTTAAAAAACAGTGGAAGTAAGCTTTTCTTATTTCCGGATGAATGCGCAAACTATAGAAAGTCGTTATGAGGTAGAATGTGCATACTTTGTTGATTCCATTTATGAAATAAAACACATTTTCTAAAAACTCGTGTTTTTTAAGAAACCATGTAAACCTTCTAGAAGCTGTGATTTTAAAAAACGGTGGAAGTAAGCTTTTCTTATTTCCGGACACATGCGCAAACTATACAAAGTCGTTATGACGTAGAATGTGCATACTTTGTTGATTCCATTTATGAAATTAAACACATTTTCTAAAAACTCATGTTTTTTAAGAAATCATGTAAACCTTCTAGAAGCTGTGATTTTAAAAAACGGGGGAAGTAAGCCTTTCTTATTTCTGGATGCATGCGAAAACTATAGAAATTCGTTATGACGTAGAATGTGCATACTTTGTAGATTCCATTTATGAAATAAAACACATTTTCTAAAAACTCGTGTTTTTTACGAAATCATGTAAACCTTCTAGAAGCTGTGATTTTAAAAAATGGTGGAAGTAGGCTTTTCTTATTTCTGGACGCATGCGCAAACTATAGAAAGTCCTTATGACGTAGAATGTTCATACTTTGTAGATTCCATTTATGAAATAAAACACATTTTCTAAAAACTCGTGTTTTTTAAGAAATCATGTAAACCTTCTAGAAGCTGTGATTTTAAAAAACGGGGGAAGTAAGCTTTTCTTACTTCCGGCCGCATGCGCAAACTATAGAAAGTCGTTATGACGTAGAATGTCCATACTTTGTAGATTCCATTGATGAAATAAAACACATTTTCTAAAAATTCATGTTTTTTAAGAAATCATGTAAACCTTCTAGAAGCTGTGATTTTAAAAAACGGGGGAAGTAAGCTTTTCTTATTTCCAAACGCAAGAGCAAACTATAGAAATTCGTTATGACGTAGAATGTGCATACTTTGGAGATTCCATTTATGAAATAAAACACATTTTCTAAAAACTCGTGTTTTTTACGAAATCATGTAAACCTTCTAGAAGTTGTGATTTTAAAAAACGGTGGAAGTAAGATTTTCTTATTTCCGGACGAATGCGCAAACTATAGAAAGTCATTATGACATAGAATGTCCGTACCTTGTTGATTCCATTGATGAAATAAAACACATTTTCTAAAAACTCGTGTTTTTTACGAAATTATGTAAGCCTTCTAGAAGCTGTGATTTTAAAAAACGGTGGAAGTAAGCTTTTCTTATTTCCGGACGCATGCGCAAACTATAGAAAGTCGTTATGACGTAGAATGTGCATACTTTGTTGATTACATTTAAGAAATAAAACACATTTTCTAAAAACTCGTGTTTTTTAAGAAATCATGTAAACCTTCTAGAAGCTGTGATTTTAAAAAACGGGGGAAGTAAGCTTTTCTTATTTCCAAACACATGCGCAAACTATAGAAAGTCGTTATGACGTAGAATGTGCATACTTTGTAGATTCCATTTATGAAATAAAACACATTTTCTAAAATCTCGTGTTTTTTACGAAATCATGTAAACCTTCTAGAAGTTGTGATTTTAAAAAACGGTGGAAGTAAGATTTTCTTATTTCCGGACGAATGCGCAAACTATAGAAAGTCATTATGACATAGAATGTCCGTACTTTGTTGATTCCATTGATGAAATAAAACACATTTTCTAAAAACTCATTTTTTTTACGAAATTATATAAGCCTTCTAGAAGCTGTGATTTTAAAAAACGGTGGAAGTAAGCTTTTCTTATTTCCGGACGCATGCGCAAACTATAGAAATTCGTTATGACGTAGAATGTGCATACTTTGTTGATTACATTTATGAAATAAAACACATTTTCTAAAAACTCGTGTTTTTTAAGAAATCATGTAAACCTTCTAGAAGCTGTGATTTTAAAAAATGGTGGAAGTAAGCTTTTCTTATTTCCAAACGCAAGCGCAAACTATAGAAAATCGTTATGACGTAGAATGTGCATACTTTTTTGATTCCATTTATGAAATAAAACACATTTTCTAAAAACTCGTGTTTTGTAAGAAATCATGTAAACCATCTAGAAGCTGTGATTTTAAAAAATGGGGGAAGTAAGTTTTTCTTATTTCCGGACGCATGCGCAAACTATAGAAAGTCGTTATGACGTAGAATGTGCATACTTTGTTGATTACATTTATGAAATAAAACACATTTTCTAAAAACTCGTGTTTTTTAAGAAATCATGTAAACCTTCTAGAAGCTGTGATTTTAAAAAATGGTGGAAGTAAGCTTTTCTTATTTCCAAACGCATGCGCAAACTATAGAAAGTCGTTATGACGTAGAATCTGCATACTTTGTAGATTCCATTTATGAAATAAAACACATTTTCTAAAAACTTGTTTTTTTTACGAAATCATGTAAACCTTCTAGAAGATGTGATTTTAAAAAATGGTGGAAGTAATCTTTTCTTATTTCCGGACGAATGCGCAAACTATAGAAAGTCGTTATGATGTAGAATGTGCATACTTTGTTGATTCCATTTATGAAATAAAATACATTTTCTAAAAACTCGTGTTTTTTAAGAAATCATGTAAACCTTCTAGAAGCTGTGATTTTAAAAAACGGGGGAAGTAAGCTTTTCTTATTTCCAAACGCAAGCACAAACTATAGAAAGTCGTTATGACGTAGAATATGCATACTTTGTTGATTCCATTTATGAAATAAAACACATTTTCTAAAAACTAGTGTTTTTTAAGAAATCATGTAAACCATCTAGAAGCTGTGATTTTAAAAAACGGGGGAAGTAAGCTTTTCTTATTTCCAAACGCATGCGCAAACTATAGAAAGTCGTTATGACGTAGAATATGCATACTTTGTTGATTCCATTTATTTAATAAAACACATTTTCTAAAAACTCGTCTTTTTTAAGAAATCATGCAAAACTTCTAGAATCTGTGATTTTAAAAAACGGGGGAGGTTATCTTTTCTTATTTGCGGACGCATGCGCAAACTATAGAAAATCGTTATGACATAGAATGTGCATACTTTGTAGATTCCATTTATGAAATAAAACGCATTTTCTAAAAACTCGTGTTTTTTACGAAATCATGTAAACCTTCTAGAAGCTGTGATTTTAAAAAACGGTGGAAGTAAGTTTTTCTTATTTCCGAACGCATGCGCAAACTATAGAAAGTCGTTATGACGTTGAATGTGCATACTCTGTTGATTCTATTTATCAAATAAAACAGATTTTCTAAAAACTCGTGTTTTTTACGAAATCCTTTAAACCTTCTAGAAGCTGTGAGTTTAAAAAACGGGGGAAGTAAGCTTTTCTTATTTCCAAACGCATGCGCAAACTATAGAAAGTCGTTATGAGGTAGAATGTGCATACTTTGTTTATTCCATTTATGAAATAAAACACATTTTCTAAAACTTGTGTATTTTAAGAAATCACGTAAACCTTCTAGAAGCTGTGATTTAAAAAAATGGTGGAAGTAAGCTTTTCTTATTTCCGAACGCATGCGCAAACTATAGAAAGTCGTTATGACGTAGAATGTGCATACTTTGTAGATTCCATTTATGAAATAAAACACATTTTCTAAAAACTCGTGTTTTTTAAGAAATCATGTAAACCTTCTAGAAGCTGTGATTTTAAAAAACGGGGGAAGTAAGCTTTTCTTATTTCCGGATGCATGCGCAAACTATAGAAAGTCGTTATGACATAGAATGTGCATACTTTGTAGATTCCATTTATGAAATAAAACACATTTTCTAAAAAGTCATGTTTTTTAAGAAATCATGTAAACCTTCTAGAAGCTGTGATTTTAAAAAACAGGGGAAGTAAGCTTTTCTTATTTCCGAACGCATGCGCAAACTATAGAAAGTCGTTATGACGTAGAATGTGCATACTTTGTAGATTCCATTTATGAAATAAAACACATTTTCTAAAAACTCGTGTTTTTTAAGAAATCATGTAAACCTTCTAGAAGCTGTGATTTTAAAAAACGGGGGAAGTAAGCTTTTCTTATTTCCGGATGCATGCGCAAACTATAGAAAGTCGTTATGACATAGAATGTGCATACTTTGTAGATTCCATTTATGAAATAAAACACATGTTCTAAAAACTCGTGTTTTTTACGAAATCATGTAAACCTTCTAGAAGCTGTGATTTTAAAAAACGGTGGAAGTTAGCTTTTCATATTTCCAAACGCCTGCGCAAACTATAGAAATTCGTTATGACGTAGAATTTGCATCCTTTGTAGATTTCATTTATGAAATAAAACACATTTTCTAAAAACTCGTGTTTTTAAGGAAATCATGTAAACCTTCTAGAAGCTGTGATTTTAACAAACGGTGGAAGTAAGCTTTGCTTATTTCCAAACGCATGCGCAAACTATAGAAAGTCGTTATGAGGTAGAATGTGCATACTTTGTTTATTCCATTTATGAAATAAAACACATTTTCTAAAAACTTGTGTATTTTAAGAAATCATGTGAACCTTCTAGAAGCTGTGATTTTAAAAAACGGGGGAAGTAAACTTTTCTTATTTCCGGACGCATGCGCAAACTATAGAAAGTCGTTTTGAAGTAGAATGTCAATGCTTTGTAGATTCCATTTATGAAATAAAACACATTTTCTAAAAACTCGTGTTTTTTAGGAAATCATGTAAACCTTCTAAAAGCTGTGATTTTAAAAAACGGGGGAAGTAAGCTTTTCTTATTTCCGGACGCATGCGCAAACTATAGAAAGTCGTTATAAAGTAGAATGTGCATACTTTGTAGATTCCATTTATGAAATAAAACACATTTTCTAAAAACTCGTGTTTTTTACTAAATCATGTAAACCTTCTAGAAGCTCTGATTTTAAAAAACGGGGGGAAGTAAGCTTTTCTTATTTCTGGACGCATGCGCAAACTATAGAAAGTCGTTATGACATAGAATGTGCATACTTTGTTGATTCCATTTATGAAATAAAACACATTTTCTAGAAACTTGTGTTTTTTAAGAAATCATGTAAACCTTCTAGAAGCTGTGATTTTAAAAAATGGGGGAAGTAAGCTTTTCTTATTTTCGGACGCATGCGCAGACTATAGAAAGTCGTTATGAAGTAGAATGTGCATTCTTTGTAGATTCCATTTATGAAATAAAACACATTTTCTAAAAACTCATGTTTTTTACGAAATCATGTAAACCTTCTAGAAACTGTGATTTTAAAAAACAATGGAAGTAAGCTTTTCTTATTTCCAGACGCATGCGCAAACTATAGAAAGTCATTATGATGTAGAATGTGCATACTTTGTTGATTCAATTTATGAAATAAAACACATTTTCTAAAAACTCGTGGTTTTTAAGAAATCATGTAAACCTTCTAGAAGCTGTGATTTTAAAAAACGGTGGAAGTAAGCTTTCCTTATTTCTGGACGCATGCGCAAACTATAGAAAGTCGTTATGACATAGAATGTGCATTCTTTGTTGATTCCATTTATGAAATAAAACACATTTTCTAAAAACTCGTGTTTTTTAAGAAATCATGTAAACCTTCTAGAAGCTGTGATTTTAAAAAACGGGGGAAGTAAGCATTTCTTATTTCCAAACGCAAGCGCAAACTATAGAAAGTTGTTATGACGTAGAATGTGCATACTTTGTTGATTCCATTTATGAAATAAAACACATTTTCTAAAAACTCATGTTTTTTAAGAAATCATGTAAACCATCTAGAAGCTGTGATTTTAAAAAACGGGGGAAGTAAGTTTTTCTTATTTCCAAACGCATGCGCAAACTATAGAAAGTCGTTATGACGTAGAATATGCATACTTTGTTGATTCCATTTATTTAATAAAACACATTTTCTAAAAACTCATGTTTTTTAAGAAATCACGCAAAACTTCTAGAATCTGTGATTTTAAAAAGCGGGGGAGATAAGCTTTTCTTTTTTTGCGGACGCATGCGCAAACTATAGAAAATCGTCATGACGTAGAATGTGCATAATTTGTAGATTCCATTTATGAAATAAAACACATTTTCTAAAAACTCGTGTTTTTTATGAAATCATGTAAACCTTTTAGAAGCTGTGATTTTAAAAAACGGGAGAAGTAAGCTTTTCTTATTTCTGAACGCATGCGCAAACAATAGAAAGTCTTTATGATGTAGAATTTGCATACTTTGTTGATTGCATTTATGAAATAAAACACATTTTCTAAAAACTCGTGTTTGTTAAGAAATCATGTAAACCATCTAGAAGCTGTGATTTTAAAAAACGGGGGAAGTAATCTTTGCTTATTTCCAAACGCATGCGCAAACTATAGAAAGTCGTTATGATGTAGAATGTGCATACTTTGTAGATTCCATTGATGAAATAAAACACATTTTCTAAAAACTCGTGTTTTTTACGAAATTATGTAAACCTTCTAGAAGCTGTGATTATAAAAAACGGTGGAAGTAAGCATTTCTTATTTCCGGACGCATGCGAAATCTATAGAAAGTCGTTATGACGTAGAATGTGCATACTTTCTCGATTCCATTTATGAAATAAAACACATTTTCTAAAAACTCGTGTTTTTTACGAAATCATGTAAACCTTCTAGAAGCTGTGATTTTAAAAAACGGTGGAAGTTAGCTTTTCATATTTCCAAACGCATGCGCAAACTATAGAAATTCGTTATGACGTAGAATTTGCATCCTTTGTAGATTCCATTTATGAAATAAAACACATTTTCTAAAAACTCGTGTTTTTTAAGAAATCATGTAAACCTTCTAGAAGCCGTGATTTAAAAAAACGGGGGAAGTAAGCTTTTCTTATTTCCAGATGCATGCGCAAACTATAGAAAGTCGTTATGACGTAGAATGTGCATACTTTGTAGATTCCATTTGTGAAATAAAACACATTTTCTAAAAACTCGTGTTTTTTACGAAATCATGTAAACCTTCTAGAAGTTGTGATTTTAAAAAACGGTGGAAGTAATCTTTTCATATTTCCGAACGAATGCGCAAACTATAGAAAGTCGTTATGACGTAGAATGTACATACTTTGTTGATTCCATTTATGAAATAAAGCACATTTTCTAAAGTGTTTTGTAAGAAATCATGTAAACCTTCTAGAAGCCGTGATTTTAAAAAATGGGGGAAGTCAGACTTTCATATTTCCGGACGAATGCGCAAGCTATAGAAAGTCGTTATGACGTAGAATGTGAATACTTTGTTGATTCCATTTATGAAATAAAACACATTTTCTAAAAACTCATGTTTTTTACGAAATCATGTAAACCTTATAGAAGCTGTGATTTTAAAAAACGGTGGAAGTAAGCTTTTCTTATTTCTGGACGGATGCACAAACTATAGAAAGTCGTTATGACGTAGAATGTGCATACTTTGTTGATTCCATTTATGAAATAAAACACATTTTCTAAAAACTCGTGTTTTTTTAAGAAATCATGTAAACCTTCTAGAAGCCGTGATTTTAAAAAACGGGGGAAGTAAGCTTTTCTTATTTCCAGATGCATGCACAAACTATAGAAAGTCATTATGACGTAGAATGTGCATGCTTTGTAGATTCCATTTGTGAAATAAAACACATTTTCTGAAAACTCGTGTTTTTTACGAAATCATGAAAACCTTCTAGAAGCTGTGATTTTAAAAAACGGTGGAAGTAAGCTTTTCATATTTCCAAACGCATGCGCAAACTATAGAAATTCGTTATGATGTAGAATGTGCATACTTTGTTGATTCCATTTATGAAAAAAAACACATTTTCTAAAGAATCGTGTTTTTTATGAAATCATGTAAACCTTCTAGAAGCTGTGATTTTAAAAAACGGTGGAAGTAATATTTTCTTATTTCCGGACGCATCCGCAAACTATAGAAAGTCGTTATGACGTAGAATGTGCATACTTTGCTGATTCCATTTATGAAATAAAACACATTTTCTAAAAACTCGTGTTTTTTAAGAAATCATGTAAACCTTCTAAAAGCTGTGATTTTAAAAAACGGGGGAAGTAAGCTTTTCTTATTTCCAAACGCATGCGCAAACTATAAAAAGTCGTTATGATGTAGAATGTGCATACTTTGTTGATTCCATTTATGAAATAAAACACATTTTCTAAAAACTCATGTTTTTTAAGAAATCATGTAAACCTTCTAGAAGCTGTGATTTTAAAAAACAGGGGAAGTACGCTTTTCTAATTTCCGGACGCATGCGCAAACTATAGAAAGTCGTTATGACATAGAATGTGTATACTTTGTTGATTCCATTTATGAAATAAAACACATTTTCTAAAAACTCGTGTTTTTTAAGAAATCATGTAAACCTTCTAGAAGCTGTGATTTTAAAAAACAGGGGAAGTAAGCTTTTCTTATTTCCGAACGCATGCGCAAACTATAGAAAGTCATTATGACATAGAATGTGCATACTTTGTAGATTCCATTTATGAAATAAAACACATTTTCTAAAAACTCGTGTTTTTTAAGAAATCATGTAAACCTTCTAGAAGCTGTGATTTTAAAAACCGTGGGAAGTTAGCTTTTCATATTTCGAAACGCATGCGCAAACTATAGAAATTCGTTATGATGTAGAATGTGCATACTTTGTAGATTCCATTTATGAAATAAAACACATTTTCTAAAAACTCGTGTTTTTTACGAAATCATGTAAACCTTCTAGAAGCTGTGATTTTAAAAAACGGTGGAAGTAAGCTTTTCATATTTCCGGATGAATGCGCAAACTATAGAAAGTCGTTATGACGTAGAATGTGCATACTTTGTTGATTCCATTTATGAAATAAAACACATTTTCTAAAAACTCGTGTTTTTTAAGAAATCATGTAAACCTTCTAGAAGCTGTGATTTTAAAAAACGGGGGAAGTAAGCTTTTCTTATTTCCAAACGCATGCGCAAACTATAGAAATTCGTTCTGACGTAGAATGTGCATACTTTGTAGATTCCATTTATGAAATAAAACACATTTTCTAAAAACTCGTGTTTTTTACGAAATCATGTAAACCTTCTAGAAGCTGTGATTTTAAAAAACGGTGGAAGTAAGCTTTTCTTTTTTCCGAACGCATCCGCAAACTATAGAAAGTCGTTATGACGTTTAATGTGCATACTTTGTTGATTCTATTTATGAAATAAAACACATTTTCTAAAAACTTGTGTATTTTAAGAAATCATGTAAACCTTCTAGAAGCTGTGATTTTAAAAAACGGGGGAAGTAAACTTTTCTTATTTCCAGACGCATGCGCAAACTATAGAAAGTCGTTTTGAAGTAGAATGTGCATGCTTTGTAGATTCCATTTATGAAATAAAACACATTTTCTAAAAACTCATGTTTTTTAGGAAATCATGTAAACCTTCTAAAAGCTGTGATTTTAAAAAACGGGGGAAGTAAGCTTTTCTTATTTCCGGACGCATGCGCAAACTATAGAAAGTCGTTATGAAGTAGAATGTGCATTCTTTGTAGATTCCATTTATGAAATAAAACACATTTTGTAAAAACTCATGTTTTTTACGAAATAATGTAAACCTTCTAGAAACTGTGATTTTAGAAAACAGTGGAAGTAAGCTTTTCTTATTTCCGGACGCATGCGCAAACTATAGAAAGTCATTATGACGTAGAATGTGCATACTTTGTTGATTCCATTTATGAAATAAAACACATTTTCTAAAAACTCGTGTTTTTTAAGAAACCATGTAAACCTTCTAGAAGCTGTGATTTTAAAAAACGGTGGAAGTAAGCTTTTCTTATTTCTGGACGCATGCGCAAACTATAGAAAGTCATTATGACGTAGAATGTGCATACTTTGTTGATTCCATTTATGAAATAAAACACATTTTCTAAAAACTCGTGTTTTTTAAGAAATCATGTAAACCTTCTAGAAGCTGTGATTTTAAAAAACGGGGGAAGTAAGCATTTCTTATTTCCAAACGCAAGCGCAAACTATAGAAAGTCGTTATGACGTAGAATGTGCATACTTTGTTGATTCCATTTATGAAATAAAACACATTTTCTAAAAACTCGTGTTTTTTAAGAAATCATGTAAACCATCTAGAAGCTGTGATTTTAAAAAACGGGGGAATTAAGTTTTTCTTATTTCCAAACGCATGCGCAAACTATAGAAAGTCGTTATGACGTAGAATATGCATACTTTGTTGATTCCATTTATTTAATAAAACACATTTTCTAAAAACTCGTGTTTTTTAAGAAATCACGCAAAACTTCTAGAATCTGTGATTTTAAAAAGCGGGGGAGATAAGCTTTTCTTATTTGCGGACGCATGTACAAACTATAGAAAATCATTATGACGTAGAATGTGCATACTTTTTAGATTCCATTTATGAAATAAAACACATTTTCTAAAAACTCGTGTTTTTTATGAAATCATGTAAACCATCTAGACGCTGTGATTTTAAAAAATGGGGGAAGTAAGCTTTGCTTATTTCCAAACGCATGCGCAAACTATAGAAAGTCGTTATGATGTAGAATGTTCATACTTTGTAGATTCCATTGATGAAATAAAACACATTTTCTAAAAACTCGTGTTTTTTACGAAATTATGTAAACCTTCTAGAAGCTGTGATTATAAAAAATGGTGGAAGTAAGCATTTCTTATTTCCGGACGCATGCGCAAACTATAGAAAGTCGTTATGACGTAGAATGCGCATACTTTCTTGATTCCATTTATGAAATAAAACACATTTTCTAAAAACTCGTGTTTTTTAAGAAATCATGTAAACCTTCTAGAAGCTGTGATTTTAAAAAATGGGGGAAGTAAGCTTTTCTTATTTCCAAACGCAAGCGCAAACTATAGAAACTCGTTATGACGTAGAATGTGCATACTTTGTTGATTCCATTTATGAAATAAAACACATTTTCTAAAAACTCATGTTTTTTAAGAAATCATGTAAACCTTCTAGAAGCTGTGATTTTAAAAAACGGGGGAAGTAAGCTTTTATTATTTCCGGACGCATGCGCAAACTATAGAAAGTCGTTATGACGTACAATGTCAATACTTTGTAGATTCCATTTATGAAATAAAACACATTTTCTAAAAACTCGTGTTTTTTACGAAATCATGTAAACCTTCTAGAAGCTGTGATTTTAAAAAACTGTGGAAGTAAGCTTTTCTTATTTCCGGATGAATGCGCAAACTATAGAAAGTCGTTATGACGTAGAATGTGCATACTTTGTTGATTCCATTGATGAAATAAAACACATTTTCTAAAAACTCATGTTTTTTAAGAAACCATGTAAACCTTCTAGAAGCTGTGGATTTAAAAAACGGGGGAAGTAAGCCTTTCTTATTTCCGGATGCATGCGAAAACTATAGAAATTCGTTATGACGTAGAATGTGCATACTTTGTAGATTCCATTTATGAAATAAAACACATTTTCTAAAAACTCATGTTTTTTACGAAATCATGTAAACCTTCTAGAAGCTGTGATTTTAAAAAATGGTGGAAGTAAGCTTTTCTTATTTCCGGACGCATGCGCAAACTATAGAAAGTCCTTATGACGTAGAATGTTCATACTTTGTAGATTCCATTTATGAAATAAAACACATTTTCTAAAAACTCGTGTTTTTTAAGAAATCATGTAAACCTTCTAGAAGCTGTGATTTTAAAAAACGGGGGAAGTAAGCTTTTCTTATTTACGGCCGCATGCGCAAACTATAGAAAGTCGTTATGACGAAGAATGTCCATACTTTGTAGATTCCATTGATGAAATAAAACACATTTTTCTAAAAATTCGTGTTTTTTAAGAAATCATGTAAACCTTCTAGAAGCTGTGATTTTAAAAAACGGGGGAAGTAAGCTTTTCTTATTTCCAAATGCAAGAGCAAACTATCGAAATTCGTTATGACGTAGAATGTGCATACTTTCTTGATTCCATTTATGAAATAAGACACATTTTCTAAAAACTCGTGTTTTTTAAGAAATCATGTAAACCATCTAGAAGCTATGATTTTAAAAAACGGGGGAAGTAAGCTTTCTTATTTCCAAACGCATGCGCAAACTATAGAAAGTCGTTATGATGTAGAATATGCATACTTTGTTGATTCCATTTATTTAATAAAACACAATTTCTAAAAACTCGTGTTCTTTAAGAAATCATGCAAAACTTCTAGAATCTGTGATTTTAAAAAACGGGGGAGGTAAGCTTTTCTTATTTGCGGACGCATGCACAAACTATAGAAAATCATTATGACGTAGAATGTGCATACTTTTTAGATTCCATTTATGAAATAAAACACATTTTCTAAAAACTCGTATTTTTTATGAAATCATGTAAACCTTCTAGAAGCTGTGATTTTAAAAAACAGGGGAAGTAAGCTTTTCTTATTTCCAAACGCAAGAGCAAACTATAGAAAGTCGTTATGACGTAGAATGTGCATACTTTGTTGATTCCATTTATGAAATAAGACACATTTTCTAAAAAGTCATGTTTTTTAAGAAATCATGTAAACCATCTAGAAGCTATGATTTTAAAAAACGGGGGAAGTAAGCTTTTCTTATTTCCAAACGCATGCGCAAACTATAGAAAGTCGTTATGATGTAGAATATGCATACTTTGTTGATTCCATTTATTTAATAAAACACAATTTCTAAAAACTCGTGTTCTTTAAGAAATCATGCAAAACTTCTAGAATCTGTGATTTTAAAAAACGGGGGAGGTAATCTTTTCTTATTTGCGGACGCATGCACAAACTATAGAAAATCATTATGACGTAGAATGTGCATACTTTTTAGATTCCATTTATGAAATAAAACACATTTTCTAAAAACTCGTGTTTTTTATGAAATCATGTAAACCTTCTAGAAGCTGTCATTTTAAAAAACGGGGGAAGTAAGCTTTTCTTATTTCCGGACGCATGCGCAAACTATAGAAAGTCGTTATGACGTAGAATGTGCATACTTTGTTGATTCCATTTATGAAATAAAACACATTTTCTAAAAACTTGTGTTTGTTAAGAAATCATGTAAACTATCTACAAGCTGTGATTTTAAAAAACGGGGGAAGTAAGCTTTTCTTATTTCCAAACGCATTCGCAAACTATATAAAGTCATTATGACGTAGAATGTGCATACTTTGTAGATTCCATTTATGAAATAAAACACATTTTCTAAAAACTCGTGTTTTTTACGAAATCATGTAAACCTTCTAGAAGTTGTGATTTTAAAAAACGGTGGAAGTAAGATTTTCTTATTTCCGGACGAATGCGCAAACTATAGAAAGTCATTATGACGTATAATGTCCGTACTTTGTTGATTCCATTGATGAAATAAAACACATTTTCTAAAAACTCGTGTTTTTTACGAAATTATGTAAGCCTTCTAGAAGCTGTGATTTTAAAAAACGGTGGAAGTAAGCTTTTCTTATTTCCGGACGCATGCGCAAACTATAGAAAGTCGTTATGACGTAGAATGTGCATACTTTGTTGATTACATTTATGAAATAAAACACATTTTCTAAAAGCTCGCGTTTTTAAAGATATCATGTAAACCTTCTAGAAGCTGTGATTTTAAAAAATGGGGGAAGTAAGCTTTTCTTATTTCCAAACGCAAGCGCAAACTATAGAAACTCGTTATGACGTAGAATGTGCATACTTTTTTGATTCCATTTATGAAATAAAACACATTTTCTAAAAACTCGTGTTTTGTAAGAAATCATGTAAACCTTCTAGAAGCTGTGATTTTCAAAAACGGGGGAAGTAAGCTTTTCTTATTTCCAAACGCATGCGCAAACTATAGAAAGTCCTTATGACGTAGAATCTGCATACTTTGTAGATTCCATTTATGAAATAAAACACATTTTCTAAAAACTTGTTTTTTTTACGAAATCATGTAAACCTTCTAGAAGTTGTGATTTAAAAAAATGGTGGAAGTAATCTTTTCTTATTTCCGGACGAATGCGCAAACTATAGAAAGTCGTTATGATGTAGAATGTGCATACTTTGTTGATTCCATTTATGAAATAAAATACATTTTCTAAAAACTCGTGTTTTTTAAGAAATTATGTAAACCTTCTAGAAGCTGGGATTTTAAAAAACGGGGGAAGTGAGCTTTTCTTATTTCCAAACGCAAGCGCAAACTATAGAAAGTCGTTATGACGTAGAATATGCATACTTTGTTGATTCCATTTATGAAATAAAACACATTTTCTAAAAACTAGTGTTTTTTAAGAAATCATGTAAACCATCTAGAAGCTGTGATTTTAAAAAACGGAGGAAGTAAGCTTTTCTTATTTTCAAACGCATGCGCAAACTATAGAAAGTCGTTATGACGTAGAATATGCATACTTTGTTGATTCCATTTATTTAATAAAACACATTTTCTAAAAACTCGTCTTTTTTAAGAAATCATGCAAAACTTCTAGAATCTGTGATTTTAAAAAACGGGGGAGGTAAGCTTTTCTTATTTGCGGAAGCATGCGCAAACTATAGAAAATCGTTATGACATAGAATGTGCATACTTTGTAGATTCCATTTAGGAAATAAAACACATTTTCTAAAACCTCGTGTTTTTTACGAAATCATGTAAACCTTCTAGAAGCTGTGATTTTAAAAAACGTTGGAAGTAAGTTTTTCTTATTTCCGAACGCATGCGCAAACTATAGAAAGTCGTTATGACGTTGAATGTGCATACTCTGTTGATTCTATTTATGAAATAAAACACATTTTCTAAAAACTCGTGTTTTTTACGAAATCCTTTAAACCTTCTAGAAGCTGTGATTTTAAAAAACGGGGGAAGTAAGCTTTTCTTATTTCCAAACGCATGCGCAAACTATAGAAAGTTGTTATGAGGTAGAATGTGCATACTTTGTTTATTCCATTTATGAAATAAAACACATTTTCTAAAAACTTGTGTATTTTCAGAAATAACGTAAACCTTCTAGAAGCTGTGATTTTAAAAAACGGTGGAAGTAAGCCTTTCTTATTTCCGGGCGCATGCGCAAACTATAGAAAGTCGTTATGACATAGAATGTGCATACTTTGTTGATTCCATTTATGAAATAAAACACATTTTCTAAAAACTCGTGTTTTTTAAGAAATCATGTAAACCTTCTAGAAGCTGTGATTTTAAAAAACAGGGGAAGTAAGCTTTTCTTATTTCCGGATCCATGCGCAAACTATAGAAAGTCGTTATGACATAGAATGTGCATACTTTGTAGATTCCATTTATGAAATAAAACACATTTTCTAAAAACTCGTGTTTTTTACGAAATCATGTAAACCTTCTAGAAGCTGTGATTTTAAAAAACGGTGGAAGTTAGCTTTTCATATTTCCAAACGCATGCGCAAACTATAGAAATTCGTTATGACGTAGAATTTGCATACTTTGTAGATTCCATTTATGAAATAAAACACATTTTCTAAAAACTCATGTTTTTTAGGAAATCATGTAAACCTTCTAGAAGCTGTGATTTTAAAAAACGGTGGAAGTAAGCTTTTCTTATTTCTGGACGGATGCGCAAACTATAGAAAGTCGTTATGACGTAGAATGTGCATACTTTGTTGATTCCATTTATGAAATAAAACACATTTTCTAAAAACTCGTGTTTTTTAAGAAATCATGTAAATCTTGTAGAAGCCGTGATTTTAAAAAACGGGGGAAGTAAGCTTTTCTTAATTCCAAATGCATGCGCAAACTATAGAAAGTCGTTATGACGTAGAATGTGCATACTTTGTAGATTCCATTTGTGAAATAAAACACATTTTCTAAAAACTCGTGTTTTTTACGAAATCATGTAAACCTTCTAGAAGCTGTGATTTTAAAAAAGGGTGGAAGTAATCTTTTCATATTTCCGAACGAATGCGCAAACTATAGAAAGTCGTTATGACGTCGAATGTACATACTTTGTTGATTCCATTTATGAACTAAAGCACATTTTCTAAAAAATCGTGTTTTGTAAGAAATCATGTAAACCTTCTAGAAGCCGTGATTTTAAAAAATGGGGGAAGTAAGACTTTCATATTTCCGGACGAATGCGCAAACTATAGAAAGTCGTTATGACGTAGAATGTGAATACTTTGTTGATTCCATTTATGAAATAAAACACATTTTGTAAAAACTCATGTTTTTTACGAAATCATGTAAACCTTATAGAAGCTGTGATTTTAAAAAACGGTGGAAGTAAGCTTTTCTTATTTCTGGACGGATGCGCAAACTATAGAAAGTCGTTATGACGTAGAATGTGCATACTTTGTTGATTCCATTTATGAAATAAAACACATTTTCTAAAAACTCGTGTTTTTTAAGAAATCATGTAAACCTTCTAGAAGCCGTGATTTTAAAAAACGGGGGAAGTAAGCTTTTCTTATTTCCAAATGCATGCGCAAACTATAGAAAGTCGTTATGACGTAGAATGTGCATACTTTGTAGATTCCATTTGTGAAATAAAACACATTTTCTAAAAACTCGTGTTTTTTACGAAATCATGTAAACCTTCTAGAAGCTGTGATTTTAAAAAACGGTGGAAGTAAGCTTTTCATATTTCCAAACGCATCCGCAAACTATAGAAATTCGTTATGATGTAGAATGTGCATACTTTGTTGATTCCATTTATGAAAAAAAACACATTTTCTAAAGAATCGTGTTTTTTATGAAATCATGTAAACCTTCTAGAAGCTGTGATTTTAAAAAACGGTGGAAGTAATATTTTCTTATTTCCGGACGCATCCGCAAACTATAGAAAGTCGTTATGACGTAGAATGTGCATAATTTGCTGATTCCATTTATGAAATAAAACACATTTTCTAAAAACTCGTGTTTTTTAAGAAATCATGTAAACCTTCTAGAAGCTGTGATTTTAAAAAACAGGGGAAGTAAGCTTTTCTTATTTCCAAACGCATGCGCAAACTATAGAAAGTCGTTATGAGGTAGAATGTGCATACTTTGTTTATTCCATTTATGAAATAAAACACATTTTCTAAAAACTTGTGTATTTTAAGAAATCATGGAAACCTTCTAGAAGCTGTGATTTTAAAAAATGGGGGAAGTAAACTTTTCTTATTTTCGGACGCATGCGCAAACTATAGAAAGTCGTTTTGAAGTAGAATGTGCATGCTTTGTAGATTCCATTTATGAAATAAAACACATTTTCTAAAAACTCGTTTTTTTTAGGAAATCATGTAAACCTTCTAAAAGATGTGATTTTAAAAAACGGGGGAAGTAAGCTTTTCTTATTTCCGGACGCATGCGCAAACTATAGAAAGTCATTATGACGTAGAATGTGCATACTTTGTAGATTCCATTTATGAAATAAAACACATTTTCTAAAAACTCGTGTTTTTTACAAAATCATGTAAAACTTCTAGAAGCTGTGATTTTAAAAAACGGTGGAAGTAAGCTTTTCTTATTTCCGGACGCATGCGCAAACTATAGAAAGTTGTTATGACGTAGAATGTGCATACTTTGTTGATTCTATTTATGAAATAAAACACATTTTCTAAAAAATCGTGTTTTTTAAGAAATCATGTAAACCTTCTCGAAGCTGTGATTTTAAAAAATGGGGGAAGTAAGCTTTTCTTATTTCCAAACGCATGCGAAAGCTATAGAAAGTCGTTATGAGGTAGAATGTGCATACTTTGTTGATTCCATTTATGAAATAAAACACATTTTCTAAAAACTTGTGTTTTCTAAGAAATCATGTAAACCTTCTAGAAGCTGTGATTTTAAAAAATGGGGGAAGTAAGCTTTTCTTATTTCCGGACGCATGCGCAAACTATAGAAAGTCATTATGAAGTAGAATGTGCATTCTTTGTAGATTCCATTTATGAAATAAAACACATTTTCTAAAAACTCATGTTTTTTACGAAATCATGTAAACCTTCTAGAAACTGTGATTTTAAAAAACAGTGGAAGTAAGCTTTTCTTATTTCCGGACGCATGCGCAAACTATAGAAAGTCATTATGACGTAGAATGTGCATACTTTGATGATTCCATTTATGAAATAAAACACATTTTCTAAAAACTCGTGTTTTTTAAGAAACCATGTAAACCTTCTAGAAGCTGTGATTTTAAAAAACGGTGGAAGTAAGCTTTTCTTATTTCTGGACGCATGCGCAAACTATAGAAAGTCGTTATGACGTAGAATGTGCATACTATGTTGATTCCATTTATCAAATAAAACACATTTTCTAAAAACTCGTGTTTTTTAAGAAATCATGTAAACCTTCTAGAAGCTGTGATTTTAAAAAACGGGGGAAGTAAGCATTTCTTATTTCCAAACGCAAGCGCAAACTATAGAAAGTCGTTATGACGTAGAATGTGCATACTTTGTTGATTCCATTTATGAAATAAAACACATTTTCTAAAAACTCGTGTTTTTTAAGAAATCATGTAAACCATCTAGAAGCTGTGATTTTAAAAAACGGGGGAAGTAAGTTTTTCTTATTTCCAAACGCATGCGCAAACTATAGAAAGTCGTTATGACGTAGAATATGCATACTTTGTTGATTCCATTTATTTAATAAAACACATTTTATAAAAACTCGTGTTTTTTAAGAAATCACGCAAAACTTCTAGAATCTGTGATTTTAATAAGCGGGGGAGATAAGCTTTTCTTATTTGCGGACGCATGCGCAAACTATAAAAAATCGTCATGACGTAGAATGTGCATACTTTGTAGATTCCATTTACGAAATAAAACACATTTTCTAAAAACCCGTGTTTTTTATGAAATCATGTAAACCTTTTAGAAGCTGTGATTTTAAAAAACGGGGTAAGTAAGCTTTTCTTATTTCTGAACGCATGCGCAAACAATAGAAAGTCTTTATGATGTAGAATGTGCATACTTTGTTGATTCCATTTATGAAATAAAACACATTTTCTAAAAACTTGTGTTTGTTAAGAAATCATGTAAACCATCTAGAAGCTGTGATTTTAAAAAACGGGGGAAGTAAGCTTTTCTTATTTCCAAACGCATGCGCAAACTATAGAAAGTCGTTGTGATGTAGAATGTGCATACTTTGTAGATTCCATTGATGAAATAAAACACATTTTCTAAAAACTCGTGTTTTTCACGAAATTATGTAAACCTTCTAGAAGCTGTGATTATAAAAAACGGTGGAAGTAAGCATTTCTTATTTCCGGACGCCTGCGCAAACTATAGAAAGTCGTTATGACGTAGAATGCGCATACTTTCTTGATTCCATTTATGAAATAAAACATATTTTCTAAAAACTCGTGTTTTTTAAGAAATCATGTAAACCTTCTAGAAGCTGTGATTTTAAAAAATGGGGGAAGTAAGCTTTTCTTATTTCCAAACGCAAGCGCAAACTATAGAAACTCGTTATGACGTAGAATGTGCATACTTTGTTGATTCCATTTATGAAATAAAACACATTTTCTAAAAACTCATGTTTTTTAAGAAATCATGTAAACCTTCTAGAAGCTGTGATTTTAAAAAATGGGGGAAGTAAGCTTTTATTATTTCCGGACGCATGCGCAAACTATAGAAAGACGTTATGATGTAGAATGTCCATACTTTGTAGATTCCATTTATGAAATAAAACACATTTTCTAAAAACTCGTGTTTTTTACGAAATCATGTAAACCTTTTAGAAGCTGTGATTTTAAAAAACTGTGGAAGTAAGCTTTTCTTATTTCCGGATGAATGCGCAAACTATAGAAAGTCGTTATGACGTAGAATGTGCATACTTTGTTGATTCCATTTATGAAATAAAACACATTTTCTAAAAACTCGTGTTTTTTAAGAAACCATGTAAACCTTCTAGAAGCTGTGATTTTAAAAAACGGTGGAAGTAAGCTTTTCTTATTTCCGGACGCATGCGCAAACTATAGAAAGTCCTTATGACGTAGAATGTGCATGCTTTGTAGATTCCATTTGTGAAATAAAACACATTTTCTAAAAACTCGTGTTTTTTACGAAATCATGAAAACCTTCTAGAAGCTGTGATTTTAAAAAACGGTGGAAGTAAGCTTTTCATATTTCCAAACGCATGCGCAAACTATAGAAATTCGTTATGATGTAGAATGTGCATACTTTGTTGATTCCATTTATGAAAAAAAACACAGTTTCTAAAGAATCGTGTTTTTTATGAAATCATGCAAACCTTCTAGAAGCTGTGATTTTAAAAAACGGTGGAAGTAATATTTTCTTATTTCCGGACGCATCCGCAAACTATAGAAAGTCGTTATGACGTAGAATGTGCATACTTTGCTGATTCCATTTATGAAATAAAACAAATTTTCTAAAAACTCGTGTTTTTTAAGAAATCATGTAAACCTTCTAAAAGCTGTGATTTTAAAAAACGGGGGAAGAAAGCCTTTCTTATTTCCGGACGCATGCGCAAACTATAGAAAGTCGTTATGACGTAGAATGTGCATACTTTGTTGATTCCATTTATGAAATAAAACACATTTTCTAAAAACTCGTGTTTTTTACGAAATCATGTAAACCTTCTAGAAGCTGTGATTTTAAAAAATGGTGGAAGTAAGCTTTTCTTACTTCCGGACGCATGCGCAAACTATAGAAAGTCCTTATGACGTAGAATGTTCATACTTTGTAGATTCCATTTATGAAATAAAACACATTTTCTAAAAACTCGTGTTTTGTAAGAAATCATGTAAACCTTCTAGAAGCTGTGATTTTAAAAAACGGGGGAAGTAAGCTTTTCTTATTTCCGGACGCATGCGCAAACTATAGAAAGTCGTTATGACGTAGAATTTCCATACTTTGTAGATTCCATTGATGAAATAAAACACATTTTCTAAAAATTCGTGTTTTTTAAGAAATCATGTAAACCTTCTAGAAGCTGTGACTTTAAAAAACGGGGGAAGTAAGCTTTTCTTATTTCCAAACGCAAGAGCAAACTATAGAAAGTCGTTATGACGTAGAATGTGCATACTTTGTTGATTCCATTGATGAAATAAGACACATTTTCTAAAAACTCGTGTTTTTTAAGAAATCATGTAAACCATCTAGAAGCTATGATTTTAAAAAACGGGGGACGTAAGCTTTTCTTATTTCCAAACGCATGCGCAAACTATAGAAAGTCGTTATGATTTAGAATATGCATACTTTGTTGATTCCATTTATTTAATAAAACACAATTTCTAAAAACTCGTGTTCTTTAAGAAATCATGCAAAACTTCTAGAATCTGTGATTTTAAAAAACGGGTGAGGTAAGCTTTTCTTATTTGCGGACGCATGCACAAACTATAGAAAATCATTATAACGTAGAATGTGCATACTTTTTAGATTCCATTTATGAAATAAAACACATTTTCTAAAAACTCGTGTTTTTTATGAAATCATGTAAACCTTCTAGAAGCTGTGATTTTAAAAAACGGGGGAAGTAAGCTTTTCTTATTTCTGAACGCATGCGCAAACAATAGAAAGTCGTTATGACGTAGAATGTGCATACTTTGTTGATTCCATTTACGAAATAAAACACATTTTCTAAAAACTCGTGTTTGTTAAGAAATCATGTAAACTATCTAGAAGCTGTGATTTTAAAAAACGGGGGAAGTAAGCTTTTCTTATTTCCAAACGCATGCGCAAACTATAGAAAGTCGTTATGACGTAGAATGTGCATACTTTGTAGATTCCATTTATGAAATAAAAACACATTTTCTAAAAACTCGTGTTTTTTACGAAATCATGTAAACCTTCTAGAAGTTGTGATTTTAAAAAACGGTGGAAGATTTTCTTATTTCCGGACGAATGCGCAAACTATAGAAAGTCATTATGACGTAGAATGTCCGTACTTTGTTGATTCCATTGATGAAATAAAACACATTTTCTAAAAACTCGTGTATTTTACGAAATTATGTAAGCCTTCTAGAAGCTGTGATTTTAAAAAACGGTGGAAGTAAGCTTTTCTTATTTCCGGACGCATGCGCAAACTATAGAAAGTCGTTATGACGTAGAATGTGCATACTTTGTTGATTACATTTATGAAATAAAACACATTTTCTAAAAACTCGTGTTTTTTAAGAAATCATGTAAACCTTCTAGAAGCTGTGATTTTAAAAAATGGGGGAAGTAAGCTTTTCTTATTTCCAAACGCAAGCGCAAACTATAGAAACTCGTTATGACATAGAATGTGCATACTTTTTTGATTCCATTTATGAAATAAAACACATTTTCTAAAAACTCGTGTTTTGTAAGAAATCATGTAAACCTTCTAGAAGCTGTGATTTTAAAAACCGGGGGAAGTAAGCTCTTCTTATTTCCAAACGCATGCGCAAACTATAGAAAGTCGTTATGACGTAGAATCTGCATACTTTGTAGATTCCATTTATGAAATAAAACACATTTTCTAAAAACATGTTTTTTTTACGAAATCATCTAAACCTTCTAAAAGTTGTGATTTTAAAAAATGGTGGAAGTAATCTTTTCTTATTTCCGGACGAATGCGCAAACTATAGAAAGTCGTTATGATGTAGAATGTGCATACTTTGTTGATTCCATTTATGAAATAAAATACATTTTCTAAAAACTCGTGTTTTTTAAGAAATCATGTAAACCTTGTAGAAGCTGGGATTTTAAAAAACGGGGGAAGTAAGCTTTTCTTATTTCCAAACGCAAGCGCAAACTATAGAAATTCGTTATGACGTAGAATATGCATACTTTGTTGATTCCATTTATGAAATAAAACACATTTTCTAAAAACTAGTGTTTTTTAAGAAATCATTTAAACCATCTAGAAGCTGTGATTTTAAAAAACGGGGGAAGTAAGCTTTTCTTATTTCCAAACGCATGCGCAAACTATAGAAATTCGTTACGACGTAGAATATGCATACTTTGTTGATTCCATTTATTTAATAAAACACATTTTCTAAAAACTCGTCTTTTTTAAGAAATCATGCAAAACTTCTAGAATCTGTGATTTTAAGAAACGGGGGAGGTAAGCTTTTCTTATTTGCGGACGCATGCGCAAACTATAGAAAATCGTTATGACGTAGAATGTGCATACTTTGTTGATTCCATTTATGAAATAAAACACATTTTCTAAAAACTCGTGTTTTTTACGAAATCATGTAAACCTTCTAGAAGCTGTGATTTTAAAAAACGGTGGAAGTAAGTTTTTCTTATTTCCGAACGCATGCGCAAACTATAGAAAGTCGTTATGACGTTGAATGTGCATACTCTGTTGATTCTATTTATGAAATAAAACAGATTTTCTAAAAACTCGTGTTTTTTACGAAATCCTTTAAACCTTCTAGAAGCTGTGATTTTAAAAAACGGGGGAAGTAAGCTTTTCTTATTTCCAAACGCATGCGCAAACTATAGAAAGTCGTTATGAGGTAGAATGTGCATACTTTGTTTATTCCATTTATGAAATAAAACACATTTTCTAAAAACTTGTGTATTTTAAGAAATCACGTAAACCTTCTAGAAGCTGTGATTTTAAAAAACGGTGGAAGTAAGCTTTTCTTATTTCTGGACGGATGCGCAAACTATAGAAAGTCGTTACGACGTAGAATGTGCATGCTTTGTTGATTCCATTTATGAAATAAAACACATTTTCTAAAAACTCGTGTTTTTTAAGAAATCATGTAAACCTTCTAGAAGCCGTGATTTTAAAAAACGGGGGAAGTAAGCTTTTCTTATTTCCAGAGGCATGCGCAAACTATAGAAAGTCGTTATGACGTAGAATGTGCATACTTTGTAGATTCCATTTGAGAAATAAAACACATTTTCTAAAAACTCGTGTTTTTTCCGAAATCATGTAAACCTTCTAGAAGCTGTGATTTTAAAAAACGGTGGAAGTAAGCTTTTCATATTTCCAAACGCATGCGCAAACTATAGAAATTCGTTATGATGTAGAATGTGCATACTTTGTTGATTCCATTTATGAAAAAAAACACATTTTCTAAAGAATCGTGTTTTTTATGAAATCATGTAAACCTTCTAGAAGCTGTGATTTTAAAAAACGGTGGAAGTAATATTTTCTTATTTCCGGACGCATCCGCAAACTATAGAAAGTCGTTATGACGTAGAATGTGCATACTTTGCTGATTCCATTTATGAAATAAAACACATTTTCTAAAAACTCGTGTTTTTTAAGAAATCATGTAAAACTTCTAGAAGCTGTGATTTTAAAAAATGGTGGAAGTAAGCTTTTGTTATTTCCAAACGCATGCGCAAACTATAAAAAGTCGTTATGATGTAGAATGTGCATACTTTGTTGATTCCATTTATGAAATAAAACACATTTTCTAAAAACTCATGTTTTTTAAGAAATCATGTAAACCTTCTACAAGCTGTGATTTTAAAAAACGGGGACGTACGCTTTTCTTATTTCCGGACGCATGCGCAAACTATAGAAAGTATTTATGACATAGAAGGTGCATACTTTGTTGATTCCATTTATGAAATAAAACACATTTTCTAAAAACTCGTGTTTTTTAAGAAATCATGTAAACCTTCTAGAAGCTGTGATTTTAAAAAACAGGGGAAGTAAGCTTTTCTTATTTCCGAACGCATGCGCAAACTATAGAAAGTCGTTATGACATAGAATGTGCATACTTTGTAGATTCCATTTATGAAATAAAACACATTTTCTAAAAACTCGTGTTTTTTAAGAAATCATGTAAACCTTCTAGAAGCTGTGATTTTAAAAAACGTGGGAAGTTAGCTTTTCATATTTCGAAAGGCATGCGCAAACTATAAAAATTCGTTATGATGTAGAATGTGCATACTTTGTAGATTCCATTTATGAAATAAAACACATTTTCTAAAAACTCGTGTTTTTTACGAAATCATGTAAACCTTCTAGAAGCTGTGATTTTAAAAAATGGTGGAAGTAAGCTTTTCGTATTTCCGGATGAATGCGCAAACTATAGAAAGTCGTTATGACGTAGAATGTGCATACTTTGTTGATTCCATTTATGAAATAAAACACATTTTCTAAAAACTCGTGCTTTTTAAGAAATCATGTAAACCTTCTAGAAGCTGTGATTTTAAAAAACGGGGGAAGTAAGATTTACTTATTTCCAAACGCATGCGCAAACTATAGAAAGTCGTTATGATGTAGAATGTGCATACTTTGTAGATTCCATTTATGAAATAAAACACATTTTCTAAAAACTCGTGTTTTTTACGAAATCATGTAAACCTTCTAGAAGCTGTGATTTTAAAAAACGGTGGAAGTAAGCTTTTCTTATTTCCGAACGCATGCGCAAACTATAGAAAGTCGTTTTGAAGTAGAATGTGCATGCTTTGTAGATTCCATTTATGAAATAAAACACATTTTCTAAAAACTCGTGTTTTTTAGGAAATCATGTAAACCTTCTAAAAGCTGTGATTTTAAAAAACGGGGGAAGTAAGCTTTTCTTATTTCCGGACGCATGCGCAAACTATAGAAACTCGTTATGACGTAGAATGTGCATACTTTGTAGATTCCATTTATGAAATAAAACACATTTTCTAAAAACTCGTGTTTTTTACTAAATCATGTAAACCTTCTAGAAGCTGTGATTTTAAAAAACGGTGGAAGTAAGCTTTTCTTATTTCCGGACGCATGCGCAAACTATAGAAAGTCGTTATGACGTAGAATGTGCATACTTTGTAGATTCCATTTACGAAATAAAACGCATTTTCTAAAAACTCGTGTTTTTTAAGAAATCATGTAAACCTTCTCGAAGTTGTGATTTTAAAAAATGGGGGAAGTAAGCTTTTCTTATTTCCAAACGCATGCGAAAACTATAGAAATTCGTTATGAGGTAGAATGTGCATACTTTGTTGATTCCATTTATGAAATAAAACACATTTTCTAAAAACTTGTGTTTTTTAAGAAATCATGTAAACCTTCTAGAAGCTGTGATTTTAAAAAATGGGGGAAGTAAGCTTTTCTTATTTCCGGACGCATGCGCAAACTATAGAAAGTCGTTATGAAGTAGAATGTGCATTCTTTGTAGATTCCATTTATGAAATAAAACACATTTTCTAAAAACTCATGTTTTTTACGAAATCATTTAAACCTTCTAGAAACTGTGATTTTAAAAAATAGTGGAAGTAAGCTTTTCTTATTTCTGGACGCATGCGCAAACTATAGAAAGTCATTATGACGTAGAATGTGCATACTTTGTTGATTCCATTTATGAAATAAAACACATTTTCTAAAAACTCGTGTTTTTTAAGAAACCATGTAAACCTTCTAGAAGCTGTGATTTTAAAAAATGGTGGAAGTAAGCTTTTCTTATTTCTGGACGCATTCGCAAACTATAGAAAGTCGTTATGACGTAGAATGTGCATACTTTGTTGATTCCATTTATGAAATAAAACACATTTTCTAAAAACTCGTGTTTTTTAAGAAATCATGTAAACCTTCTAGAAGCTGTGATTTTAAAAAACGGTGGAAGTAAGCTTTTCTTATTTCCGGACGAATGCGCAAACTATAGAAAGTCGTTATGATGTAGAATGGGCATAATTTGTTGATTCTATTTATGAAATAAAACACATTTTCTAAAAACTCGTGTTTTTTACGAAATCATGTAAACCTTCTAGAAGCTGTGATTTTATAAAATGGTGGAAGTAAGCTTTTCTTATTTCCGGACGCATGCGCAAAGTATAGAAACTCGTTATGACATAGAATGTGCATACTTTGTAGATTCCATTGATGAAATAAAACACATTTTCTAAAAACTCGTGTTTTTTACGAAATCATGTAAACCTTCTAGAAGCTATGATTTTAAAAAACGGTGGAAGTAAGCGTTTCTTATTTCCGGACGCATGCGCAAACTATAGAAAGTCGTTATGACGTAGAATGTGCATACTTTGTTGATTCCATTGATGAAATAAAACACATTTTCTAAAAACTCGTGTTTTTTACGAAATCATGTAAACCTTCTAGAAGCTGTGATTTTAAAAAATGGTGGAAGTAAGCTTTTCTTATTTCTGGACGCATTCGCAAACTATAGAAAGTCGTTATGACGTAGAATGTGCATACTTTGTTGATTCCATTTATGAAATAAAACACATTTTCTAAAAACTCGTGTTTTTTAAGAAACTATGTAAACCTTCTAGAAGCTGTGATTTTAAAAAACGGGGGAAGTAAGCTTTTCTTATTTCCGGATGCATGCACAAACTATAGAAAGTCGTTAAGATTTAGAATGTGCATACTTTGTACATTCTATTTATGAAATAAAACACATTTTCTAAAAACTCGTGTTTTTTACGAAATCATGTAAACCTTCTAGAAGCTGTGATTTTATAAAATGGTGGAAGTAAGCTTTTCTTATTTCCGGACGCATGCGCAAAGTATAGAAACTCGTTATGACATAGAATGTGCATACTTTGTAGATTCCATTGATGAAATAAAACACATTTTCTAAAAACTCGTGTTTTTTACGAAATCATGTAAACCTTCTAGAAGCTGTGATTTTAAAAAACGGTGGAAGTAAGCGTTTCTTATTTCCGGACGCATGCGCAAACTATAGAAAGTCGTTATGACGTAGAATGTGCATACTTTGTTGATTCCATTTATGAAATAAAACACATTTTCTAAAAACTCGTGTTTTTTACGAAATCATGTAAACCTTCTAGAAGCTGTGATTTTAAAAAATAGTGGAAGTAAGCTTTTCTTATTTCCGGACGCAGGCGCAAACTATAGAAAGTCGTTATGAGGTAGAATGTGCATACTTTGTAGATTCCATTCATGAAATAAAACACATTTTCTAAAAAACCGTGTTTTTTACGAAATCATGTAAACCTTCTAGAAGCTGTTATTTTAAAAAACCGTGGAAGTAAGCTTTTCATATTTCCGGACGAATGCGCAAACTATAGAAAGTCGTCATGACGTAGAATGTGCATACTTTGTTGATTCTATTTATGAAATAAAACACATTTTCTAAAAACTCGTGTTTTTTAAGAAATCATGTAAACCTTTTAGAAGCTGTGATTTTAAAAAACGGTGGAGGTAAGCTTTTCTTATTTCCGGACGCATGCGCAAACTATAGAAAGTCATTATGACGTAGAATGTGCATACTTTGTTGAATCCATTTATGAAATAAAACAAATTTTTTAAAAACTCATGTTTTTTAAGAAATCATGTAAACCTTCTAGAAGCTGTGATTTTAAAAAACCGTGGAAGTAAGCTTTTCATATTTCCAAACGCATGCGCAAACTATAGAAATTCGTAATGACGTAGAATGTGCATACTTTGTAGATTCCATTTATGAAATAAAACACATTTTTTAAAAACTCATGTTTTTTACGAAATGATGTAAACCTTCTTAAAGCTGTGATTTTCAAAAACGGTGGAAGTAAGCTTTTCTTATTTCCGGACGCATGCGCAAACTATAGAAAGTCGTTATGACGTAGAATGTGCATACTTTGTTGATTCCATTTATGAAATAAAATACATTTTCTAAAAACTCGTGTTTTTTACGAAATCATGTAAAACTTCTAGAAGCTGTGATTTTAAAAAACGGGGGAAGTAAGCGTTTCTTATTTCCAAACGCATGCGCAAACTATAGAAATTCGTTATGACGTATAATGTGCATACTTTGTTGATTCCATTTATGAAATAAAACACATTTTGTAAAAACTCGTGTTTTTTAAGAAATCATGTAAACCTTCTAGAAGCTGTGATTTTAAAAAACGGGGGAAGTAAGCTTTTCTTATTTCCGGACTCATGCGCAAATTATAGAAAGTCGTAATGACGTAGAATGTCCATACTTTGTAGATTCCATTTATGAAATAAAACACATTTTCTAAAAACCCGTGTTTTTTACGAAATCATGTAAACCTTCAAGAAGTTGTGATTTTAAAAAACGGTGGAAGTAAGCTTTTCTTATTTCCGGACGCATGCGCAAACTATAGAAAGTTGTTATGATGTAGAATGTGCATACTTTGTTTATTCCATTTATGAAATAAAACACATTTTCTAAAAAGTCATGTTTTTTACGAAATCATTTAAACCTTCTAGAAACTGTGATTTTGAAAAACGGGGGAAGTAAGCGTTTCTTATTTCCGGACGCATGCGGAAACGATAGAAAGTCGTTATGATGTAGAATTTCCATACTTTGTAGATTCCATTTACGAAATAAAACACATTTTCTAAAAACTCGTGTTTTTTACGAAATCATGTAAACCTTCTAGAAGCTGTGATTTTAAAAAACGAGGGAAGTAAGATTTTCTTATTTCCGGACGCATGCGCAAACTATAGAAAGTCGTTACGACGTAGAATGTGCATACTTTGTTGATTCCATTTATGAAATAAAACACATTTTCTAAAAACTCTTATTTTTAAGAAATCATGTAAACCTTCCAGAAGCTGTGATTTAAAAAAACGGGGGAAGTAAGCTTTTCTTATTTCCGGACTCATGCGCAAACTATAGAAAGTCGTTATGATGTAGAATGTGCATACTTTGTTGATTCCATTTATGAAATAAAACACATTTTCTAAAAACTCGTGTTTTTAACGAAATCATGTAAACCTTCTAGAAGCTGTGATTTTAAAAAACAGTGGAAGTAAGCTTTTCTTATTTCCGGACGCATGCGCAAACTATAGAAAGTCGTTATGAGGTAGAATGTGCATGCTTTGTAGATTCCATTCATGAAATGAAACACATTTTCTAAAAACTCGTGTTTTTTACGAAATCATGTAAACCTTCTAGAAGCTGTGATTTTAAAAAACGGTGGAGGTAAGCTTTTCTTATTTCCGGACGCATGCGCAAACTATAGAAAGTCGTTATGACGTAGAATGTGCATACTTTGTTGATTCCATTTATGAAATAAAACACATTTTTTAAAAACTCATGTTTTTTAAGAAAGCATGTAAACCTTCTAGAAGCTGTGATTTTAAAAAACCGTGGAAGTAAGCTTTTCATATTTCCAAACGCATGCGCAAACTATAGAAAGTCGTAATGACGTAGAATGTGCATACTTTGTTGATTCCATTTATGAAATAAAACACATTTTCTAAAAACTCGTGTTTTTTACGAAATCATGTAAACCTTCTAGAAGCTGTGATTTTAAAAAACGAGAGAAGTAAGCGTTTCTTATTTCCAAACGCATGCCCAAACTATAGAAAGACGTTATCACGTAGAATGTGCATACTTTGTTGATTCCATTTATGAAATAAAACACATTTTCTAAAAACTCTTGTTTTTTACGAAATCATGTAAACCTTCTAGAAGCTGTGATTTTAAAAAACGGGGGAAGTAAGCTTTTCTTCTTTCCGGACGCATGCGCAAAATATAGAAAGTCGTTATGACATAGAATGTGGATACTTTGTAGATTCCATTTATGAAATAAAAGACATTTTCTAAAAACTCATGTTTTTTACGAAATCATGTAAACCTTCCAGAAGTTGTGATTTTAAAAAACGGTGGAAGTAAGCTTTTCTTATTTTCGGACGCATGCGCAAACTATGGAAAGTCATTATGACGTAGAATGTGCATACTTTGTTGATTCCATTTATGAAATAAAACACATTTTCTAAAAACTCGTGTTTTTTACGAAATCATGTAAACCTTCTAGAAGCTGTGATTTTAAAAAACGGGGGAAGTAAGCGTTTCTTATTTCCAAACGCATGCGCAAACTATAGAAATTCGTTATGACGTAGGATGTGCATACTTTGTTGATTCCATTTATGAAATAAAACACATTTTCTAAAAACTCGTGTTTTTTAAGAAATCATGTAAACCTTCTAGAAGCTGTGATTTTAAAAAACGGGGGAAGTAAGCTTTCCTTATTTCCGGACGGATGCGCAAACTATAGAAAGTCGTTATGACGTAGAATGTGCATACTTTGTTGATTCCATTTATGAAATAAAACACATTTTCTAAAAACTCTTGTTTTTTAAGAAATCATGTAAACCTTCCAGAAGCTGTGATTTTAAAAAACGGGGGAAGTTAGATTTTCTTATTTCCGGACGCATGCGCAAACTATAGAAAGTCGTTATGACGTAGAATGTGCATACTTTGTGGATTCCATTTATGAAATAAAACACATTTTCTAAAAACTCGTGTTTTTTACGAAATGATGTAAACCTTCTAGAAGCTGTGATTTTAAAAAACGGTGGAAGTAAGCTTTTCTTATTTCCGGACGCATGCGAAAACTATAGAAAATCGTTATGATGTAGAATGTGCATACTTTGTTGATTCCATTTATGCAATAAAACACATTTTCTAAAAACTCGTGTTTTTTAAGAAATCATGTAAACCTTCTAGAAGCTGCGATTTTAAAAAACGGGGGAAGTAAGCTTTTCTTATTTCCGGACGCATGCGCAAACTATAGAAAGTCGTTATGACATAGAATGTGCATACTTTGTAGATTCCATTGATGAAATAAAAAACATTTTCTAAAAACTCGTGTTTTTTACGAAATCATATAAACCTTCTAGAAGCTGTGATTTTCAAAAACGGTGGAAGTAAGCTTTTCTTATTTCCGGACGCATGCGCAAACTATAGAAAGTCGTTATGACGTAGAATGTGCATACATGGTTGATTCCATTTATGAAATAAAACACATTTTCTAAAAACTCGTGTTTTTTAAGAACTCATGTAAACCTTCTAGAAGCTGTGATTTTAAAAAACGGGGGAAGTAAGCTTTTCTTATTTCCGGATGCATGCGCAAATTATAGAAAGTCATTATGACATAGAATGCGCATACTTTGTAGATTCAATTTATGAAATAAAACACATTTTCTAAAAACTCGTGTTTTTTACGAAATCATGTAAACCATCTAGAAGATGTGATTTTAAAAAACTGTGGAAGTAAGCTTTTCTTATTTCCGGACGCATGCGCAAACTATAGAAAGTCGTTATGACGTACAATGTGCATACTTTGTAGATTCCATTTATGAAATAAAACACATTTTCTAAAAACTTGTGTTTTTTCCGAAATCATGTAAATCTTCAAGAAGCTGTGATTTTAAAAAACGGTGGAAGTAAGCTTTTCATATTTCCGGACGAATGCGCAAACTATAGAAAGTCGTTATGACATAGAATGTGCATACTTTGTTGATTACATTTATGAAATAAAACACATTTTCTAAAAACTCGTGTTTTTTAAGAAATCATGTAAACCTTCTAGAACCTGTGATTTTAAAAAATGGTGGATGTAAGCTTTTCTTATTTCTGGACGCATGCGCAAACTATAGAAAGTCGTTATGACGTCGAATGTGCATGCTTTGTTGATTCCATTTATGAAATAAAACACATTTTCTAAAAACTCGTGTTTTTTAAGAAATCATGTAAACCTTCTAGAAGCTGTGATTTAAAAAAAACGTGGAAGTAAGCTTTTCATATTTCCAAACGCATGCGCGAACTATAGAAAGTCGTTATGACGTAGAATATGCATACTTTGTAGATTCCATTTATAAAATAAAACACATTTTCTAAAAACTCGTGTTTTTTACGAAATCATGTAAACCTTCTAGAAGCTGTGATTTTAAAAAACAGTGGAAGTAAGCTTTTCTTATTTCCGGACGCATGCGCAAACTATATAAAGTCGTTATGATGTACAATGTGCATACTTTGTAGATTCCTTTTATGAAATAAAACACATTTTCTAAAAACTTGTGTTTTTTACGAAATCATGTAAACCTTCTAGAAGCTGTGATTTTAAAAAACGGTGGAAGTAAGCTTTTCTTATTTCCGGACGCATCCGCAAACTATAGAAAGTCGTTATGACGTAGAATGTGCATACTTTGTTGATTCTATTTATGAAATAAAACACATTTTCTAAAAACTCATGTTTTTTAAGAAATCATGTAAACCTTGTAGAAGCTGTGATTTTAAAAAACGGGGGAAGTAAGCTTTTCTTATTTCCGGACGCATGCGCAAACTATAGAAAGTCGTTATGAAGTAGAATGTGCATACTTTGTAGATTCCATTTATGAAATAAAACACATTTTCTAAAAACTCGTGTTTTTTACGAAGGCAGGTAAACGTTTTAGAAGCTGTGATTTTAAAAAAGGGTGGAAGTAAGCTTTTCTTATTTCCGGACGAATGCGCAAACTATAGAAATTCGTTATGACGTAGAATGTGCATACTTTGTTGATTCCATTTATGAAATAAAACACATTTTCTAAAAACTCGTGTTTTTTATGAAATCATGTAAACCTTCTAGAAGCTGTGATTTTAAAAAACGGGGGAAGTAAGCTTTTCTTATTTCCGGACGCATGCGCAAACTATAGAAAGTCGTTATGACGTACAATGTGCATACTTTGTAGATTCCATTTATGAAATAAAACACATTTTCTAAAAACTTGTGTTTTTTACGAAATCATGTAAACCTTTAAGAAGCTGTGATTTTAAAAAACGGTGGAAGTAAGCTTTTCATATTTCCGGACGAATACGCAAACTATAGAAAGTCGTTATGACGTAGAATGTGCATACTTTGTTGATTCCATTTATGAAAATAAACACATTTTCTAAAAACTCGTGTTTTTTAAGAAATCATGTAAACCTTCTAGAAGCTGTGATTTTAAAAAATGGTGGATGTAAGCTTTTCTTATTTCTGGATGCATGCGCAAACTATAGAAAGTCGTTATGACGTAGAATGTGCATGCTTTGTTGATTCCATTTATGAAATAAAAGACATTTTCTAAAAACTCGTGTTTTTTCAGAAATCATGTAAACCTTCTAGAAGCTATGATTTTAAAAAAATTTGGAAGTAAGCTTTTCATATTTCCAAACGCATGCGCAAACTATAGAAAGTCGTTATGATGTAGAATATGCATACTTTGTAGATTCCATTTATGAAATAAAACACATTTTCTAAAAACTCGTGTTTTTTACGAAATCATGTAAACCTTCTAGAAGCTGTGATTTTAAAAAACTGTGGAAGTAAGCTTTTCTTATTTCCGGATGCATGCGCAAACTATAGAAAGTCGTTATGATGTACAATGTGCATACTTTGTAGATTCCATATATGAAATAAAAAACATTTTCTAAAAACTTGTGTTTTTTACGAAATCATGTAAACCTTCTAGAAGCTGTGATTTTAAAAAACGGTGGAATTAAGCTTTTCTTATTTCCGGACGCATCCGCAAACTATAGAAAGTCGTTATGACGTAGAATGTGCATACTTTGTTGATTCCATTTATGAAATAAAACACATTTTCTAAAAACTCGTGTTTTTTAAGAAATCATGTAAACCTTCTAGAAGCTGTGATTTTAAAAAACGGGGAAGTAAGCTTTTCTTATTTCCAGACGCATGCGCAAACTCTAGAAATTCATTATGACGTAGAATGTGCATACTTTGTAGATTCCATTTATGAAATAAAGCACATTTTCTAAAAACTCGTGTTTTTTACGAAATCATGTAAACCTTCTAGAAGCTGTGATTTTAAAAAACGGTGGAAGTAAGCTTTTCTTATTTCCGGACGAATGCGCAAACTATAGAAAGTCGTTATGACATAGAATATGCATACTTTGTAGATTCCATTTATGAAATAAAACACATTTTCTAAAAACTCGTGTTTTTTACGAAATCATGTAAACCTTCTAGAAGCTGTGATTTTAAAAAATGGTGGAAGTAAGCTTTTCTTATTTCCGGACGCATGCGCAAACTATAGAAAGTCGTTATGACATAGAATGTGCATACTTTGTAGATTCCATTTATGAGATAAAACACATTTTCTAAAAACTCATGTTTTTTACGAAATCATGTAAACCTTCTAGAAGCTGTGATTTCAAAAAACGGTGGAAGTAAGCTTTTCTTATTTCCGGACGCATGCGCAAAATATAGAAAGTCGTTATGACGTAGAATGCACATACTTTGTTGATTCCATTTATGAAATAAAACACATTTTCTAAAAACTCTTGTAAGAAATCATGTAAACCTTCCAGAAGCTGTGATTTTAAAAAACGGGGGAGGTAAGCTTCTCTTATTTCCGGACTCATGCGCAAACTATAGAAAGTCGTTATGACGTAGAATGTGCATACTTTGTTGATTCCATTTATGAAATAAAACACATTTTCTAAAAACTCGTGGTTTTTACGAAATTATGTAAACCTTCTAGAAGCTGTGATTTTAAAAAACGGTGGAAGTAAGCTTTTCTTATTTCCGGACGCATGCGCAAACTATAGAAAGTCGTTATGACATAGAATGTGCATACTTTGTTGATACCAATTATGAAATAAAACACATTTTCTAAAAACTCATGTTTTTTAAGAAATCATGTAAAGCTTCTAGAAGCTGTGATTTTAAAAAACGGGGGAAGTAAGGTTTTCTTATTTCCAAACGCAAGCGCAAACTATAGAAACTCGTTATGACGTAGAATGTGCATACTGTTAAAATATTGTAACTTCAAAGAATATTATATTTGTATATTATTTATTCCAAAGATGTTCCATACCTCCGATGTAATTATACTATGAATCCGGAGATGTTTACTCCTCCGTCTGAATGTGGTAACTTGGGTTATTAGACTTCCCTTGTGGGGGTCGGCCCTGTATGTTTTATGTGGGTCAAAGGGTTATTAGACCACCCTAGAGGGTTCGGCCCAGTCAGTTGTAGTGGGGTATTTAACCCATTGGTTAAATACGATCCTACGTGTACTTGTGTAAAAGATATGTCAGAGTAGTGTATAAATAGAGGAGCTGTGTTCCTCATTTGACACACTCACTCACTTGAGGATACCGCATTTGTGAAGAAGAGGTATGCTATTGTGGAGGAGGAGATCATGTCTCAGGGTTTCATCTTTGTATATTGCTGGTCATCTATATTGAGGAAGCTTTGCTGGGTTTTCTACCCTATGAGGGTTTCCCAGGATAAATCTCTGTCTCTTGTGTTTATGCTATGCTTGTTGTTTCTTCAGTGATCCTGTATATGCTATTATTGTGAAATGGAATGTAATGCTACTATTTTTTGTCTTAGCATATTAAATATTAACATGGTATCAAAGCTAACCTGAAGGAATACAAGGTATGGCACTTACAACACTTGCTTTACTTACGACAATTTGAAGGTTAGGGTTTTACATAGCAAAAACCAGTCATCGTGGCACTTTCGCTATAACTCCATTTTGGCAAAGGTTTAGGGTCGGAAAAGTTTACAGGTCAAATATAACATTCCCAGGTACCTTGTGTCCAAAGGGCATCCTCAGATTCGTTGTACTTTGTAAGCTATGATCAGTACAAATTAGGGTTTCTACCTCTTCCAGATCTCAGTCAAAATCAGGTGACCTTGGCAAAAAGGTCATAACTTGGGCTAGGAAGCTCCAAATGAAATTTCGTAAAATGTGACAGGTATTTCACAGACTGTACTGTCTCAGGAAACATTTTCAGAGGCTGAAGGTGAACCAGTGACACGTGGCACGCCGTACAAGTGCGCTCTCTTGTTTTATCCCATAAACAGGTCACGTTGCGACACTTGGCATAACTCTCTCTCAGAGAGTCCAATTAAGGTCAGACCTGTCAGGATGGAAATCTAACAGGCCGAGATATCTCAGAAAACGTTTTCGAAGGCCGACGTTCAAACAGTGACATGTGGCATGCCGTACAAGTTCACCCTCCTGTTTTATCCCATAAACAGGTCACGTTGCGACACTTGGCATAACTCTCTCTCAGAAAACCCAATTAAGGTCAGACCTATTAGGATGGAAAAATGACAGGTCAAGATACTGCAGAAAAAAGGTTTCAGACCCTATGGAGCAAAAATTTTAGAGTTATAGAAGAAACAATCAGGTGCATATTTCTGTCAAAACAGAATTTTTTTTGGAGCACTTTTATTCATGGCTTCCGGAATTTAGGGTTTCGGAGAAAGTTAGAATTTTTGGAATCGGAGTCCACGACTGAATGCTACTCAGGAAAATCGAAATTTAGAGACCAAGATCGAATTTTTTGGTTGGGTAGAAGACCGGGCTTGATAAAACCCTAGTTCGCGATTTTGATCAAAAAATTGGAAAATTAGGGCTTCAACAAAAGTTGGAATTTTTGAAGTCTGTAACCACGGCTGGAAGCTTCTCAGAAAAATAAGAGTTTAGAGCCTTGGATCAAACCTTTTGATTGGATAGAAGGGTGGGCTTCATCAAACCCTAGTTCGGGGTCCTGTCCAAAAGATCCAGAAGTTTCAAAGGCAATTTTGAGGGGTCAAATTTTTGGAGATTCCAAAATTGAAGTATGCCAGTTTGATCAGCTCAGCAAGACATATTCTTTCATCCATTCAGAAGTGTGAAAGTCAAAGATTGAATTTTTAGGGTTTCTCTAGCAAACCCTAATCAAGCTCCAGATCATGTTTCAGGGGGACAGGTATGACTTAAGGAGGTTCAGGTATGCCTTGAAATCTGATTCTTGATTAAGTTCATAATGTGTTTGTCTTCATGTTATTTATTAGTACAATCTTGATATGAATGCATGTGAATGATCAAAGACATTCATTGATTAGGGCTATATGATTGTACTTATGCATTATGGTGTTGTGTGAGGTTGATGTTGTCTGCTAACAAGACACAGGTACATTACAAAAGACAAATCAAGTTCCATGACCATGACAACATGAAGACAAAGACTCACGAGGTATGTATGACTTTGTTATATTATGTTTAACCTACGAGACATGTAGGTTCTAGCTCAGGATCACTAAATCATTGAAGAGATTGTTTAGGTATGTTGTACATAACTAAGCAGGTATACTAATCCAGGTATGTTTTCCTATGTCATGTTAGAGTCTTACCTTGTGTAAGTATACTTGGTATGATTGGTTAGTAATCAAGGGTTTATGCATATTATGTCTCTTATCTTGGTTGATGATTTAACTAACTAGATCAAACAAGAATATGCATGAGTAAAAGAAGACTTCCTTGAAACCCTGAATACTAATGATCATGACTGTACATATTCAAGATTATTTAGAATTAGAATGTTTTGATAATATTGAGAATATACTAATGAATGCATGTTTGTGTATGAGATCATGAGGATGACACTAGTGTACACTTGAGCATGCACAGTGGTACAAAATGAATAGAAGTTCAGAAGACATACAGAAGATCAAGCGGGAGGCAACCACACAAACATAAAAGATAAGTATTTGAGTTGTTATTAGAAATAGTAAATGATTTTGCTTGTATGCATATTTGTATTCCTAGAATATATCATGCTGAGTAAACATTCATAAAGCATTGAACAATATACTACTAATATGCATATGATTGGTAAGTTGGACAAACATTCCATTGTTGCTTGTCTAGAATGAAACCTCTTTGCTGACATGCTGAGAGCTGTGCACACTCTCGATAGTATGTTCTGGTGGAGATGGAAGGCATCTAGATAGCCACTGTATGCATACAGGATATGGGAAAGTGTTGTGCCAAATTATTGGTCCAAATAGTTGCATAACTATGTAAATGATATCTGTATGCATAATAGGTTATCATGTCAAATATGATTTGATGATTATGAAGTATTACTAATCATGTATTTAATTTTGATTTGTAGGAAAGATCATGATGAATGATGAACTCTGAACAAGCAATGGATGTTCAACAAAAGATTTACAAATCAAACACACTATAGAAAGCTTGTGGTGAAGATATTCTCTTAGAAAGAGGAAGAGAATCATGATGAGATGTTTTGCTCCAAGGGACTAGGTTTTGTATGGGTTCCCAGGATCAGTAGTCAATTGATGAGCTTAATGATCATCATGGGTAATGTGGATCTCAACCCTTACTACAAGGTTGAATATAGCTTCTATACACATATGACATGGTTGCAAGAAGGAACTCACCATAGAGTTCGAATGACTTTGAGGCTCATATTAGTAGACCCATCTGACGAGAGATGGCACAGATAGATATGCAGAATATCACTCAATGCAGAGTGTGAATAATGGACAATTGACAGCTTCATGACAAAGCTTGGGCTTTACCAGAAGTAAATCTGATCCTAACCTTTACCTTAAGGTTGTGGATGATGAACCTATCATACCATTATTGTGTGACGATGATCTCTTTCTCACAAGGAATGAGAAACAGATCATGAAAATGGCTGCAGAAATTAAAAAAAAATGAAAGATCTCGGATTAATGCACTACTTCTAGAAGTATGGCAAGATCCAAAAGGAATCTTTTAAATCAAGGTAAGTATGCTGTGAAGTTTCTAAAAAGATTTGATATGTTGGAGTGTAAAGCCATGGCCACTCCCATGGACTCCAACTTGAAGTTATTAGTTAATGACTCATCGGATTTAGTGGACCTAACCCTATATAGACAATTCATTGGGCCAATGATGTATTTAACAAATACTAGGCCAGATATATGCTTTGTTGTAAATACCCTAAGTCAGTATCTAGTAGAACCTAGAAAGGTTCACTTAATAGCTACAAAGCATGTAGTGAGGTACCTAAAAGGTACATTAGATTTTGGTCTATATTATCTTGGAGGTCATGAACTCCGATTACATGGTTACTCAAATTCTGATTGGGCAGGAAGTGTCTCAGACAGAAAGAGTACATCAGGTGGATGTTATAGTCTTGAATCTACCATGATCTCATGGTTTAGCAAGAAACAATCTAGTGTGGCTCTCAGTACTACTGAAGCAGAATATATAGCTGTCTGCTCTGCCAGATGTGAAGCAGTGTGGCTTCAGAAGCTATTATATGGAGTGTTTGACTTAGAAATGGATCCCACTGTGATTATGTGTGACAATCAAAGCTGCATTAAGACGACTGAAAATCCTGTGTTCCACGATAAGTCAAAACACATAGAGATCCGATACTTCTATATACGAGATATGGTGCAAAGAGGAGCTATCAAGCTCGTATATATAAGCACTGAGGATCAGATTGCTGATATCTTGACTAAACCTCTGTCTCGAGTGAAGTTTGAATACTTTCGAGACAAGCTTGGTATAGTTCAAAAGAAATCTCCTCGAAAGGGGGAGTAGCATAGTATCTGATAACAAGTCTGTCTCATCAATGATGAGGTTACCTATTTACTGCACCTAGTTACTTAGAATTATTTAGATTTAGGACTCTTATATTCTTTCCTTTGATGATAGATGTAGACATGTTTTTTTGATGTTAGTTTTTTATGATAGATGTATACATGCTTTTGATGTTAGTTTTTAATGATGATGATACATGTGGTTATACATGTTTTGATGATGATGATACATGTGGTTATACATGTTTTGATGATGATGATACATGTTGTGGTTATACATGTTTTGATGATGATGATACATGTTGTGGTTATACATGTTTTGATGATTTTGATACATGTTGTATGTTATACATGTTTTGATGATGATGATACATGTTGTGGTTATACATGTTTTGATGATGATGATACATACATTGATGATGATGATACATGTTATGGTTATACATGTTTTGATGATGATGATGATACATGTTGTGGTTATACATGTTTTGATGATGATGACACATGTTGTGGTTATACATGTCTTGATGATGATGACACATGTTGTGGTTATACATGTCTTGATGATGATGATACATGTTGTGGTTATACATATTTTGATGATGAGGATACATGTTTTGTTATACATGTTGTGAAGGGATTGAATCATTCCTGGACTTCAGTCCTAAAGAAGAGCCGTAGACGTATGTCTTCGAAAATGAAGTTCTTGGTGAACATGTGAAGGGATTGGATCATTCCTGGACTTCAGTCCTAAAGAAGAGCCGTAGACGTATGTCTTCGAAAATGAAGTTCTTGATGAACATGTGAAGGGATTGAATCATTCCTGGACTTCAGTTCTAAAGAAGAGCCGTAGACGTATGTCTTCGAAAATGAAGTTCTTGGTGAACATGTGAAGGGATTGGATCATTCCTGGACTTCAGTCCTAAAGAAGAGCCGTAGACGTATGTCTTCGAAAATGAAGTTCTTGATGAACATGTGAAGGGATTGGATCATTCCTGGACTTCAGTCCTAAAGAAGAGCCGTAGACGTAAGTCTTCGAGAATGAAGTCCTTGGTGGACGGTAAAGGATTAAGTCATCCTTGGACGTAGGTCCTAAATGCACGGTTGAGGATTAAGTCATCCTTGGACGTAGGTCCTAAATGCATGGTGGAGGATTAAGTCATCCTTGGACGTAGGTCCTAAATGCACGGTGGAGGATTAAGTCATCCTTGGACGTAGGTCCTAAATGCACGGTGGAGGATTAAGTCATCCTTGGATGTAGGTCCTAAATGCACGGTGGAGGATTAAGTCATCCTTGGACGTGGTCCTAAATGCACGGTGGAGGATTAAGTCATCCTTGGACGTAGGTCGTAAATGTACGGTGGAGGATTAAGTCATCCTTGGACGTAGGTCCTAAATGTACGGTGGAGGATTAAGTCATCCTTGGACGTAGGTCCTAAATGTACGGTGGAGGATTAAGTCATCCTTGGACGTGGTCCTAAATGTACGGAGGAGGATTAAGTCATCCTTGGACGTGGTCCTAAATGCACGGTGGAGGATTAAGTCATCCTTGGATGTGGTCCTAAATGCACGGTGGAGGATTAAGTCATCCTTGGACGTGGTCCTAAATGTACGGTGGAGGATTAAGTCATCCTTGGACGCTGTCCTAAATGTACGGTAATGATTGGATCATCCTTGGACTTTGGTCCTGTAAAGTGAGCCGTAGACATGTGGTCTCCGAGAACATGATAGGACTGGATCGTCCCTAGACTTCGGTTCAAGAGGTACATGATAGGACTGGATCGTCCCTGGACTTCGGTTCAAAAGGTACATGACTGGTTTGCATAGAGAACTGGATTGATCGTGTGATGATGATGCTGATGATCGTGTGATGACGATGCTGATGATCGTGTGATGATGATGCTGAAGATGTTGATGATCGTGTGATGATGATGCTGATGATCGTGTGATGACGATGCTGATGATCGTGTGATGACGGTGCTGATGATCGTGTGATGACGATGCTGATGATGCTGATGATCGTGAGATGACGATGTTGATGATCATGTGATGACGATGCTGATGATCGTGAGATGATGATACTGATGATCGTGAGGATCCAGATGTTGATGTTGTTGTAGTTGTTCGAATGCTGCAGACGATAAAGACTCGGTACTGAAGATGTTGATGTTCCAGTATTGAAGATGTTCCAGTAACTGCTTAAGTTATTGATGATGTTGTGAAAGCTTCCAATAATTTATAGCAGTATCATGTATGATGTTGATGACTCCTTGCTCGTGCAGATACTGTTATAATATCCTTCTCGTTAAGGGGGAGTGTTAAAATATTGTAACTTCAAAGAATATTATATTTGTATATTATTTATTCCGGAGATGTTCCATACCTCCGATGTAATTATACTATGAATCCGGAGATGTTTACTCCTCCGTCGGAATGTGGTAACTTGGGTTATTAGATTTCCCTAGTGGGGGCCGGCCCTGTATGTGTTATGTGGGTCAAAGGGTTATTAGAACACCCTAGAGGGGTCAGCCCAGTCAGTTGTAGTGGGGTATTTAACCCATTGGTTAAATACGAGCCTACGTGTACTTGTGTAAAAGATATGTCAGAGTAGTGTATAAATAGAGGAGGTGTGTTCCTCATTTGACACACTCACTCACTTGAGGATAGCGCATTTGTGAAGAAGAGGTCTGCTATTGTGGAGGAGGAGATCATGTCTCAGGGTTTCATCTTTGTATATTGCTGGTCATCTATATTGAGGAAGCTTTGCTGGGTTTTCTACCCCATGAGGGTTTCCCAGGATAAATCTCTGTCTCTTGTGTTTATGCTATGCTTGTTGTTTCTTCAGTGATCCTGTATATGCTATTATTGTGAAATGGAATGTAATGCTGCTATTTTCTGTCTTAGCATATTAAATATTAACACATACTTTGTTGATTCCATTTATGAAATAAAACACATTTTCTAAAAACTCGTGTTTTTTAAGAAATCATGTAAACCTTCTAGAAGCTGTGATTTTAAAAAACGGTGGAAGTAAGCTTTTCTTATTTCCGGACACATGCGCAAACTATAGAAAGTCATTATGACGTAGAATGTGCATACTTTGTAGATTCCATTTATGAAATAAAACACATTTTCTAAAAACTTGTGTTTTTTACGAAATCATGTAAACCTTCTAGAAGCTGTGATTTTAAAAAACGGTGGAAGTAAGCTTTTCTTATTTCCGGACGCATGCGCAAACTATAGAAAGTCGTTATGACGTAGAATGTGCATACATGGTTGATTCCATTTATGAAATAAAACACATTTTCTAAAAACTCGTGTTTTTTAAGAAATCATGTAAACCTTCTAGAAGCTGTGATTTTAAAAAACGGGGGAAGTAAGCTTTTCTTATTTCCGGACGCATGCGCAAACTATAGAAAGTCATTATGACGTAGAATGTGCATACTTTGTAGATTCCATTTATGAAATAAAACACATTTTCTAAAAACTCATGTTTTTTACGAAATCATGTAAACCTTCTAGAAGCTGTGATTTTAAAAAACAGTGGAAGTAAGCTTTTCTTATTTCCGGATGCATGCGCAAACTATAGAAAGTCATTATGACGTAGAATGTGCATACTTTGTAGATTCCATTTATGAAATAAAACACATTTTCTAAAAACTCGTGTTTTTTACGAAATCATGTAAACCTTCTAGAAGCCGTGATTTTAAAAAACGGTGGAAGTAAGCTTTTCATATTTCCGGACGAATGCGCAAACTATAGAAAGTCGTTATGACGTAGAATGTGCATACTTTGTTGATTCCATTTATGTAATAAAACACATTTTATAAAAACTCGTGTTTTTGAAGAAATCATGTAAACCTTCTAGAAGCTGTGATTTTAAAAAACGGTGGAAGTAAGCTTTTCTTATTTCCGGACGCATGTGCAAACTATAGAAAGTCGTTATGACGTAGAATGTGCATACTTTGTTCATTCCATTTATGAAATAAAACACATTTTCTAAAAACTCGTGTTTTTTAAGAAATCATGTAAACCTTCTAGAAGCTGTGATTTTAAAAAACCGTGGAAGTAAGCCTTTCATATTTCCAAATGCATGCGCAAACTATAGAAAGTCGTTATCACGTAGAATGTGCATAATTTGTAGATTCCATTTATGAAATAAAACACATTTTCTAAAAACTCGTGTTTTTTACGAAATCATGTAAACCTTCTAGAAGCTGTCATTTTAAAAAATGGTGGAAGTAAGCTTTTCTTATTTCCGGACGCATCCGCAAACTATAGAAAGTCGTTATGACGTAGAATGTGCATACTTTGTTGATTCTATTTATGAAATAAAACAAATTTTCTAAAAACTCGTGTTTTTTAAGAAATCATGTAAACCTTCTAGAAGCTGTGATTTTAAAAAACGGGGGAAGTAAGTTTTTCTTATTTCTGGACGCATGCGCAAACTATAGAAAGTCGTTATGAAGGAGAATGTGCATACTTTGTAGATTCCATTTATGAAATAGAACACATTTACTAAAAACTCGTGTTTTTTACGAAATCAGGTAAACCTTATAGAAGCTGTGATTTTAAAAAACGGTGGAAGTAAGCTTTTCTTATTTCCGGACGAATGCGCAAACTATAGAAATTCGTTATGACGTAGAATGTGCATACTTTGTTGATTCCATTTATGAAATAAAACACATTTTCTAAAAACTCGTGTTTTTTACGAAATCATGTAAACCTTCTAGAAGCTGTGATTTCAAAAAACGGGGGAAGTAAGCTTTTCTAATTTCCGGAAGCATGCGCAAACTATAGAAAGTCGTTATAACGTAGAATGTGATTACTTTGTTGATTCCATTTATGAAATAAAACACATATCCTAAAAACTCATGTTTTTTACGAAATCATGTAAACCTTCTAGAAGCTGTGATTTTAAAAAACGGGGGAAGTAAGCGTTTCTTGTTTCCAAACGCATGCGCAAACTATAGAAAGTCGTTATGACATAGAATGTGCATACTTTGTTGATTCCATTTATGAAATAAAACACATTTTCTAAAAAATCGTGTTTTTTAAGAAATCATGTAAACCTTCTAGAAGCTGTGATTTTAAAAAACGGGGGGTAGTAAGCTTTTCTTATTTCCGGACGCATGCGCAAACTATAGAAATTCGTTATGACGTAGAATATGCATACTTTGTAGATTCCATTTATGAAATAAAACACATTTTCTAAAAACTCGTGTTTTTTACGAAATCATGTAAACCTTCTAGAACCTGTGATTTTAAAAAATGGTAGAAGTAAGCTTTTCTTATTTACGGACGAATGCGCAAACTATAGAAAGTCGTTATGACGTAGAATGTGCATACTTTGTTGATTCCATTTATGAAATAAAACACATTTTCTAAAAACACGTGTTTTTTAACAAATCATGTAAACCTTCTAGAAGCTGTGATTTTAAAAAACGAGGGAAGTAAGCTTTTCTTATTTCCGGACGCATGCGCAAACTATAGAAAATCGTTATGACGTAGAATGTGCATACTTTGTAGATTCCATTTATGAAATAAAACACATTTTCTAAGAACTCGTGTTTTTTACGAAATCATGTAAACCTTCTAGGAGCTGTGATTTTAAAAAATGGTGGAAGTAAGCTTTTCTTATTTCCGAACGCATGCGCAAACTATAGAAAGTCGTTATGACGCAGAATGTGCATACTTTGTAGATTCTATTTATGAAATAAAACACATTTTCTAAAAACTCGTGTTTTTTACGAAATCATGTAAACCTTCTAGAAGCTGTGATTTTCAAAAACGTTGGAAGTAAGCTTTTCTTATTTCCGGATGCATGCGCAAACTATAGAAAGTCGTTATGACGTAGAATGTGCATACATGGTTGATTCCATTTATGAAATAAAACACATTTTCTAAAAACTCCTGTTTTTTAAGAAATCATGTAAACCTTCTAGAAGCTGTGATTTTAAAAAAAGGGGGAAGTAAGCTTTTCTTATTTCCGGACGCATGCGCAAACTATAGAAAGTCATTATGACGTAGAATGTGCATACTTTGTAGATTCCATTTATGAAATAAAACACATTTTCTAAAAACTCGTGTTTTTTACGAAATCATGTAAACCTTCTAGAAGCTGTGATTTTAAAAAATAGTGGAAGTAAGCTTTTCTTATTTCCGGATGCATGCGCAAACTATAGAAAGTCGTTATGACGTAGAATGTGCATACTTTGTAGATTCCATTTATGAAATAAAACACATTTTCTAAAAACTCGTGTTTTTTACGAAATCATGTAAACCTTCTAGAAGCTGTGATTTTAAAAAACGGTAGAAGTAAGCTTTTCATATTTTCGGACGAATGCGCAAACTATAGAAAGTCGTTATGACGTAGAATGTGCATACTTTGTTGATTCCATTTATGTAATAAAACACATTTTCTAAAAACTCGTGTTTTTTAAGAAATGATGTAAACCTTCTAGAAGCTGTGATTTTAAAAAACGGTGGAAGTAAGCTTTTCTTATTTCCGGACGCATGTGCAAACTATAGAAAGTCGTTATGACGTAGAATGTGCATACTTTGTTCATTCCATTTATGAAATAAAACACATTTTCTAAAAACTCGTGTTTTTTAAGAACTCATGTAAACCTTCTAGAAGTTGTGATTTTAAAAAACCGTGGAAGTAAGCCTTTCATATTTCCAAATGCATGCGCAAACTATAGAAAGTCGTTATCATGTAGAATGTGCATAATTTGTAGATTCCGTTTATGAAATAAAACACATTTTCTAAAAACTCGTGTTTTTTACGAAATCATGTAAACCTTCTAGAAGCTATCATTTTAAAAAACGGTGGAAGTAAGCTTTTCTTATTTCCAGACGCATTCGAAAACTATAGAAAGTTGTTATGACGTAGAATGTGCATACTTTGTAGATTCCATTTATGAAATAAAACACATTTTCTAAAAGCTCGTGTTTTTTACGAAATCATGCAAACCTTCTAAAAGCTGTGATTTTAAAAAATGGTGGAAGTAAGCTTTTCTTATTTCCAGACGCATTCGAAAACTATAGAAAGTTGTTATGACGTAGAATGTGCATACTTTGTAGATTCCATTTATGAAATAAAACACATTTTCTAAAAGCTCGTGTTTTTTACGAAATCATGCAAACCTTCTAGAAGCTGTGATTTTAAAAAATGGTGGAAGTAAGATTTTCTTATTTCCGGACGCATGCGCAAACTATAGAAAGTCGTTATGACGTAGAATGTGCGTAATTTGTTGATTCCATTTATGAAATAGAACACATTTTCTAAAAACTCGTGTTTTTTAAGAAATCATGTAAACGTTCTAGAAGCTGTGATTTTAAAAAACGGGGGAAGAAAGCTTTTCTTATTTCCGGACGCATGGGAAAACTATAGAAAGTCCTTATGACGTAGAATGTGCATACTTTGTACATTCCATTTATGAAATAAAAAACATTTTCTAAAAACTCGTGTTTTTTAAGAAATCATGTAAACCTTTTAGAAGCTGTGATTTTAAAAAATGGTGGTAGTAAGCTTTTCTTATTTCCGGACGTATGCGCAAACTATAGAAAGTCCTTATGACGTAGAATGTGCATACTTAGTAGATTCCATTTATGAAATAAAACACATTTTCTAAAAGCTCATGTTTTTTACAAAATCATCTAAATCTTCTAGAAGCTGTGATTTTAAAAAATGGTGGAAGTAAGCTTTTCTTATTTCCGGACGCGTGCGCAAACTATAGAAAGTCATTATGACGTAGAATGTGCATAATTTGTACATTCCATTTATGAAATAAAACACATTTTCTAAAAACTCGTGTTTTTTAAGAAATCATGTAAACCTTCTAGAAGCTGTGATTTTAAAAAACGGGGGAAGTAAGCTTTTCTTATTTCCGAACGAATGCGTAAACTATAGAAATTCGTTATGACGTAGAATGTGCATACTTTGTTGATTCCATTTATGAAATAAAACACATTTTCTAAAAACTCGTGTTTTTTAAGAAATCATGTAAACCTTCTAGAAGCGGTGATTTTAAAAAACGGTGGAAGTAAGGTTTTCTTATTTCCGGACGCATGCGCAAAGTATAGAAAGTCGTTATGACGTAGAATGTGCGTACTTTGTTGATTCCATTTATGAAATAAAACACATTTTCTAAAAACTCGTGTTTTTTAAGAAATCACGTAAATCTTCTAGAAACGGTGATTTTAAAAAACGGTGGAAGTAAGCTTTTCTTATTTCCTGACGCATGCGCAAACTATAGAAAGTCGTTATGACGTAGAATATGAATACTTTGTTGATTCCATTTATGAAATAAAACACATTCTCTAAAAACTCGTGTTTTTTAAGAAATCATGTAAACCTTCTAGAAGCTGTGATTCTAAAACACGAGAGAAGTAAGCTTTTCTTATTTCCAAATGCATGCTCAAACTAAAGAAATTCGTTATGACGTAGAATGTGCATACTTTGTTGATTCCCTTTATGAAATAAAACACATTTTCTAAAAACTCGTGTTTTTTAAGAAATCATGCAAACCTTCTAGAAGTTGTGATTTTAAAAAACAGGGGAAGTAAGCTTTTCTTATTTCCGGACGCATGCGCAAACTATAGAAAGTCGTTATGACGCAGAATGTGCATAATTTGTTGATTCCATTTATGAAATAAAACACATTTTCTAAAAATTCGTGTTTTTTAAGAAATCATGTAAACCTTTTAGAAGCTGTGGTTTTAAAAAACGGTGGAAGTAAGCATTTCTTATTTCCGGACGCATGCGCAAACTATAGAGAGTTGTTATGACGTAGAATGTGCATACTTTGTAGATTCCATTTATGAAATAAAACACATTTTCTAAAAACTCGTGTTTTTTACGAAATCATGTAAACCTTCTAGAAGTTGTGATTTTAAACAACGGTGGAAGTAAGCTTTTCTTATTTCCGGACGCATGCGGAAAATATAGAAAGTCGTTATGACGTAGAATGTGCATACTTTGTAGATTCCATTTATGAAATAAAACACATTTTCTAAAAACTCGTGTCTTTTACGAAATCATGTAAACCTCCTAGAAGCTGTGATTTTAAAAAACGGGGGAAGTAAGCGTTTCTTATTTCCAGACGCATGCGCAAACTATAGAAAGTCGTTATGACGTAGAATGTGCATACTTTGTAGATTCCATTAATGAAATAAAACACATTTTCTAAAAAGTCGTGTTTTTTACGAAATCATGTAAACCTTCTAGAAGTTGTGATTTTAAAAAACGGTGGAAGTAAGCTTTTCTTATTTCTAGACGCATGCCCAAACTATAGAAATTCGTTATGACGTAGAATGTGCATACTTTGTTGATTCCATTTATGAAATAAAACACATTTTCTAAAAACTCGTGTTTTTTAATAAATCATGTAAACCTTCTAGAAGCTGTGATTTTAAAAAACGGGGGAAGTAAGCTTTTCTTATTTCCGGACGCATGCACAAACTATAGAAGGTCGTTATGACGTAGAATGTGCATACTTTGTACATTCCATTTATGAAATAAAACACATTTTCTAAAAACTCGTGTTTTTTAAGAAATCATGTAAACCTTATAGAAACTGTGATTTTAAAAAACGGTGGAAGTAAGCTTTTCTTATTTCCGGACGTATGCGCAAACTATAGAAAGTCGTTATGACGTAGAATGTGCATACTTTGTAGATTCCATTTATGAAATAAAACACATTTTCTAAAAACTCGTGTTTTTTACGAAATCATGTAAACCTTCTAGAAGCGGTGATTTTAAAAAACGGTGGAAGTAATCTTTTCTTATTTCTGGACGAATGCGCAAACTATAGAAAGTCGTTATCACGTAGAATGTGCATACTTTGTTGATTCCATTTATGAAATAAAACACATTTTCTAAAAACTTGTGTTTTTTAAGAAATCATGTAAACCTTCTAGAAGCGGTGATTTTAAAAAACGATGGAAGTAAGCTTTTCTTATTTCCGGACGCATGCGCAAACTATAGAAAGTCGTTATGACATAGAATGTGCATACTTTGTAGATTCCATTTATGAAATAAAACACATTTTCTAAAAACTCGTGTTTTTTAAGAAATCATGTAAACCTTCTAGAAGCGGTGATTTTAAAAAACGGTGGAAGTAAGCTTTTCTTATTTCTGGACGCATGCGCAAACTATAGAAAGTCGTTATGACGTAGAATGTGCATACTTTGTTGATTACATTTATGAAATAAAATACATTTTCTAAAAACTTGTGTTTTTTAAGAAATCATGTAAACCTTATAGAAGCTGTGATTTTAAAAAACGGTGGAAGTAAGCTTTTCTTATTTCCAGACGCATTCGCAAACTATAGAAAGTTGTTATGACGTAGAATGTGCACACTTTGTAGATTCCATTTATTAAATAAAACACATTTTTTAAAAACTCGTGTTTTTTACGAAATCATGTAAACCCTTTAGAAGCTTTGATTTTAAAAAACGGTGGAAGTAAGCTTTTCTTATTTCCGGACGCATGCACAAACTATAGAAAGTCGTTATGACGTAGAATGTGCGTAATTTGTTGATTCCATTTATGAAATAAAACACATTTTCTAAAAACTCATGTTTTTTAAGAAATCATGTAAACCTTCTAGAATTTGTGATTTTAAAAAACGGGGGAAGTAAGCTTTTCTTATTTCCGTACGCATGTGCAAACTATAGAAAGTCCTTATGACGTAGAATGTGCATACTTTGTACATTCCATTTATGAAATAAAACACATTTTCTAAAAACTCGTGTTTTTTAAGAAATCATGTAAACTTTTTAGAAGCTGTGATTTTAAAAAATGGTGGTAGTAAGCTTTTCTTATTTCTGGACGCATGCGCAAACTATAGAAAGTCATTATGACGTAGAATGTGCATACTTTGTATATTCCATTTATGAAATAAAACACATTTTCTAAAAGCTCATGTTTTTTACGAAATCATGTAAATCTTCTAGAAGCTGTGATTTTAAAAAATGGTGGAAGTAAGCTTTTCTTATTTCCGGACGCGTGCGCAAACTATATAAAGTCATTATGACGTAGAATGTGCATACTTTGTACATTCCATTTATGAAATAAAACACATTTTCTAAAAACTCGTGTTTCTTAAGAAATCATGTAAACCTTCTAGAAGCTGTGATTTTAAAAAACGGGGGAAGTAAGCTTTTCTTATTTCCGGACGAATGTGCAAACTATAGAAAGTCGTTATGACGTAGAATGTGCATACTATGTTGATTCCATTTATGAAATAAAACACATTTTCTAAAAACTTGTGTTTTTTAAGAAATCATATAAACCTTCTAGAAGCGTTGATTTTAAAAAACTGTGGAAGTAAGGTTTTCTTATTTCGGGACGCATGCGCAAAGTATAGAAAGTCGTTATGACGTAGAATGTGCGTACTTTGTTGATTCCATTTATGAAACAAAACACATTTTCTAAAAACTCGTGTTTTTTAAGAAATCATGTAAATCTTCTAGAAACGGTGATTTTAAAAAACGGTGGAAGTAAGCTTTTCTTATTTCCTGACGCATGCGCAAACTATAGAAAGTCGTTATGACGTAGAATATGAATACTTTGTTGATTCCATTTATGAAATAAAACACATTCTCTAAAAACTAGTGTTTTTTAAGAAATCATGTAAACCTTCTAGAAGCTGTGATTCTAAAACACGGGAGAAGTAAGCTTTTCTTATTTCCAAACGCATGCTCAAACTAAAGAAATTCGTTATGACGTAGAATGTGCATACTTTGTTGATTCCATTTATGAAATAAAACACATTTTCTAAAAACTCGTGTTTTTTAAGAAATCATGCAAACCTTCTAGAAGCTGTGATTTTAAAAAACAGGGGAAGTAAGCTTTTCTTATTTCCGGACGCATGCGCAAACTATAGAAAGTCGTTATGACGTAGAATGTGCGTAATTTGTTGATTCCATTTATGAAATAAAACACATTTTCTAAAAACTCATGTTTTTTAAGAAATCATGTAAACCTTCTAGAAGTTGTGATTTTAAAAAACGGGGGAAGTAAGCTTTTCTTATTTCCGGACGCATGTGCAAACTATAGAAAGTCCTTATGACGTAGAATGTGCATACTTTGTACATTCCATTTATGAAATAAAACACATTTTCTAAAAACTCGTGTTTTTTAAGAAATCATGTAAACCTTTTAGAAGCTGTGATTTTAAAAAATGGTGGTAGTAAGCTTTTCTTATTTCCGGACGCATGCGCAAACTATAGAAAGTCATTATGACGTAGAATGTGCATACTTTGTATATTCCATTTATGAAATAAAACACATTTTCTAAAAGCTCATGTTTCTTACGAAATCATGTAAATCTTCTAGAAGCTGTGATTTTAAAAAATGGTGGAAGTAAGCTTTTCTTATTTCCAGACGCGTGCGCAAACTATATAAAGTCATTATGACGTAGAATGTGCATACTTTGTACATTCCATTTATGAAATAAAACACATTTTCTAAAAACTCGTGTTTCTTAAGAAATCATGTAAATCTTCTAGAAGCTGCGATTTTAAAAAACGGGGGAAGTAAGCTTTTCTTATTTTCGGACGAATGCGCAAACTATAGAAAGTCGTTATGACGTAGAATGTGCATATTATGTTGATTCCATTTATGAAATAAAACACATTTTCTAAAAACTTGTGTTTTTTAAGAAATCATATAAACCTTCTAGAAGCGTTGATTTTAAAAAACTGTCGAAGTAAGGTTTTCTTATTTCGGGACGCATGCGCAAAGTATAGAAAGTCGTTATGACGTAGAATGTGCATACTTTGTTGATTCCATTGATGAAATAAAACACATTTTCTAAAAACTCGTGTTTTTTAAGAAATGATGTAAATCTTCTAGAAACGGTGATTTTAAAAAACGGTGGAAGTAAGCTTTTCTTATTTCCTGACGCATGCGCAAACTATAGAAAGTCGTTATGACGTAGAATATGAATACTTTGTTGATTCCATTTATGAAATAAAACACATTCTCTAAAAACTCGTGTTTTTTAAGAAATCATGTAAACCTTCTAGAAGCTGTGATTCTAAAACACGGGAGAAGTAAGCTTTTCTTATTTCCAAACGCATGCTCAAACTAAAGAAATTCGTTATGACGTAGAATGTGCATACTTTGTTGATTCCATTTATGAAATAAAACACATTTTCTAAAAACTCGTGTTTTTTAAGAAATCATGCAAACCTTCTAGAAGCTGTGATTTTAAAAAACAGGGGAAGTAAGCTTTTCTTATTTCCAGACGCATGCGCAAACTATAGAAATTCGTTATGACGCAGAATGTGCATAATTTGTTGATTCCATTTATGAAATAAAACACATTTTCTAAAAATTCGTGTTTTTTAAGAAATCATGTAAACCTTTTAGAAGCTGTGATTTTAAAAAACGGTGGAAGTAAGCATTTCTTATTTCCGGACGCATGCGCAAACTATAGAAAGTCGTTATGACGTAGAATGTGCATACTTTGTAGATTCCATTTATGAAATAAAACACATTTTCTAAAAACTCGTGTTTTTTACGAAATCATGTAAACCTTCTAGAAGTTGTGATTTTAAAAAACGGTGGAAGTAAGCTTTTCTTATTTCTGGACGAATGCACAAACTATAGAAAGTCGTTATGACGTAGAATGTGCATACTTTGTAGATTCCATTTATGAAATAAAACACATTTTCTAAAAACTCAGGTTTTTTACGAAATCATGTAAACCTTCTAGAAGTTGTGATTTTAAAAAACGGTGGAAGTAAGCTTTTCTTATTTCCGGACGCATGCGGAAACTATAGAAAGTCGTTATGACGTAGAATGTGCATACTTTGTAGATTCCATTTATGAAATAAAACACATTTTCTAAAAACTCGTGTCTTTTAAAGAATCATGTAAACCTCCTAGAAGCTGTGATTTTAAAAAACGGGGGAAGTAAGCGTTTCTTATTTCCAGACGCATGCGCAAACTATAGAAAGTCGTTATGACGTAGAATGTGGATACTTTGTTGATTCCATTTATGAAATAAAACACATTTTCTAAAAACTCGTGTTTTTTAATAAATAATGTAAACCTTCTAGAAGCTGTGATTTTAAAAAACGGGGGAAGTAAGCTTTTCTTATTTCCGGACGCATGCACAAACTATAGAAGGTCGTTATGACGTAGAATGTGCATACTTTGTACATTCCATTTATGAAATAAAACACATTTTCTAAAAACTCGTGTTTTTTAAGAAATCATGTAAACCTTATAGAAACTGTGATTTTAAAAAACGGTGGAAGTAAGCTTTTCTTATTTCCGGACGTATGCGCAAACTATAGAAAGTCGTTATGACGTAGAATGTGCATACTTTGTAGATTCCATTTATGAAATAAAACACATTTTCTAAAAACTCGTGTTTTTTACGAAATCATGTAAACCTTCTAGAAGCGGTGATTTTAAAAAACGGTGGAAGTAATCTTTTCTTATTTCTGGACGAATGCGCAAACTATAGAAAGTCGTTATCACGTAGAATGTGCATACTTTGTTGATTCCATTTATGAAATAAAACACATTTTCTAAAAACTTGTGTTTTTTAAGAAATCATGTAAACCTTCTAGAAGCGGTGATTTTAAAAAACGATGGAAGTAAGCTTTTCTTATTTCCGGACGCATGCGCAAACTATAGAAAGTCGTTATGACATAGAATGTGCATACTTTGTAGATTCCATTTATGAAATAAAACACATTTTCTAAAAACTCGTGTTTTTTAAGAAATCATGTAAACCTTCTAGAAGCGGTGATTTTAAAAAACGGTGGAAGTAAGCTTTTCTTATTTCCGGACGCATGCGCAAACTATAGAAAGTCGTTATGACGTAGAATGTGCATACTTTGTTGATTACATTTATGAAATAAAATACATTTTCTATAAACTTGTGTTTTTTAAGAAATCATGTAAACCTTATAGAAGCTGTGATTTTAAAAAACGGTGGAAGTAAGCTTTTCTTATTTCCAGACGCATTCGCAAACTATAGAAAGTTGTTATGACATAGAATGTGCACACTTTGTAGATTCCATTTATTAAATAAAACACATTTTTTAAAAACTCGTGTTTTTTACGAAATCATGTAAACCCTTTAGAAGCTGTGATTTTAAAAAACGGTGGAAGTAAGCTTTTCTTATTTCCGGACGCATGCACAAACTATAGAAAGTCGTTATGACGTAGAATGTGCGTAATTTGTTGATTCCATTTATGAAATAAAACACATTTTCTAAAAACTCATGTTTTTTAAGAAATCATGTAAACCTTCTAGAAGTTGTGATTTTAAAAAACGGGGGAAGTAAGCTTTTCTTATTTCCGTACGCATGTGCAAACTATAGAAAGTCCTTATGACGTAGAATGTGCATACTTTGTACATTCCATTTATGAAATAAAACACATTTTCTAAAAACTCGTGTTTTTTAAGAAATCATGTAAACTTTTTAGAAGCTGTGATTTTAAAAAATGGTGGTAGTAAGCTTTTCTTATTTCTGGACGCATGCGCAAACTATAGAAAGTCATTATGACGTAGAATGTGCATACTTTGTATATTCCATTTATGAAATAAAACACATTTTCTAAAAGCTCATGTTTTTTACGAAATCATGTAAATCTTCTAGAAGCTGTGATTTTAAAAAATGGTGGAAGTAAGCTTTTCTTATTTCCGGACGCGTGCGCAAACTATATAAAGTCATTATGACGTAGAATGTGCATACTTTGTACATTCCATTTATGAAATAAAACACATTTTCTAAAAACTCGTGTTTCTTAAGAAATCATGTAAACCTTCTAGAAGCTGTGATTTTAAAAAACGGGGGAAGTAAGCTTTTCTTATTTCCGGACGAATGTGCAAACTATAGAAAGTCGTTATGACGTAGAATGTGCATACTATGTTGATTCCATTTATGAAATAAAACACATTTTCTAAAAACTTGTGTTTTTTAAGAAATCATATAAACCTTCTAGAAGCGTTGATTTTAAAAAACTGTGGAAGTAAGGTTTTCTTATTTCGGGACGCATGCGCAAAGTATAGAAAGTCGTTATGACGTAGAATGTGCGTACTTTGTTGATTCCATTTATGAAATAAAACACATTTTCTAAAAACTCGTGTTTTTTAAGAAATCATGTAAATCTTCTAGAAACGGTGATTTTAAAAAACGGTGGAAGTAAGCTTTTCTTATTTCCTGACGCATGCGCAAACTATAGAAAGTCGTTATGACATAGAATATGAATACTTTGTTGATTCCATTTATGAAATAAAACACATTCTCTAAAAACTAGTGTTTTTTAAGAAATCATGTAAACCTTCTAGAAGCTGTGATTCTAAAACACGGGAGAAGTAAGCTTTTCTTATTTCCAAACGCATGCTCAAACTAAAGAAATTCGTTATGACGTAGAATGTGCATACTTTGTTGATTCCATTTATGAAATAAAACACATTTTCTAAAAACTCGTGTTTTTTAAGAAATCATGCAAACCTTCTAGAAGCTGTGATTTTAAAAAACAGGGGAAGTAAGCTTTTCTTATTTCCGGACGCATGCGCAAACTATAGAAAGTCATTATGACGTAGAATGTGCATACTTTGTATATTCCATTTATGAAATAAAACACATTTTCTAAAAGCTCATGTTTCTTACGAAATCATGTAAATCTTCTAGAAGCTGTGATTTTAAAAAATGGTGGAAGTAAGCTTTTCTTATTTCCAGACGCGTGCGCAAACTATATAAAGTCATTATGACGTAGAATGTGCATACTTTGTACATTCCATTTATGAAATAAAACACATTTTCTAAAAACTCGTGTTTCTTAAGAAATCATGTAAATCTTCTAGAAGCTGCGATTTTAAAAAACGGGGGAAGTAAGCTTTTCTTATTTTCGGACGAATGCGCAAACTATAGAAAGTCGTTATGACGTAGAATGTGCATATTATGTTGATTCCATTTATGAAATAAAACACATTTTCTAAAAACTTGTGTTTTTTAAGAAATCATATAAACCTTCTAGAAGCGTTGATTTTAAAAAACTGTCGAAGTAAGGTTTTCTTATTTCGGGACGCATGCGCAAAGTATAGAAAGTCGTTTTGACGTAGAATGTGCGTACTTTGTTGATTCCATTGATGAAATAAAACACATTTTCTAAAAACTCGTGTTTTTTAAGAAATGATGTAAATCTTCTAGAAACGGTGATTTTAAAAAACGGTGGAAGTAAGCTTTTCTTATTTCCTGACGCATGCGCAAACTATAGAAAGTCGTTATGACGTAGAATATGAATACTTTGTTGATTCCATTTATGAAATAAAACACATTCTCTAAAAACTCGTGTTTTTTAAGAAATCATGTAAACCTTCTAGAAGCTGTGATTCTAAAACACGGGAGAAGTAAGCTTTTCTTATTTCCAAACGCATGCTCAAACTAAAGAAATTCGTTATGACGTAGAATGTGCATACTTTGTTGATTCCATTTATGAAATAAAACACATTTTCTAAAAACTCGTGTTTTTTAAGAAATCATGCAAACCTTCTAGAAGCTGTGATTTTAAAAAACAGGGGAAGTAAGCTTTTCTTATTTCCAGACGCATGCGCAAACTATAGAAATTCGTTATGACGCAGAATGTGCATAATTTGTTGATTCCATTTATGAAATAAAACACATTTTCTAAAAATTCGTGTTTTTTAAGAAATCATGTAAACCTTTTAGAAGCTGTGATTTTAAAAAACGGTGGAAGTAAGCATTTCTTATTTCCGGACGCATGCGCAAACTATAGAAAGTCGTTATGACGTAGAATGTGCATACTTTGTAGATTCCATTTATGAAATAAAACACATTTTCTAAAAACTCGTGTTTTTTACGAAATCATGTAAACCTTCTAGAAGTTGTGATTTTAAAAAACGGTGGAAGTAAGCTTTTCTTATTTCTGGACGAATGCACAAACTATAGAAAGTCGTTATGACGTAGAATGTGCATACTTTGTAGATTCCATTTATGAAATAAAACACATTTTCTAAAAACTCAGGTTTTTTACGAAATCATGTAAACCTTCTAGAAGTTGTGATTTTAAAAAACGGAGGAAGTAAGCTTTTCTTATTTCCGGACGCATGCGGAAACTATAGAAAGTCGTTATGACGTAGAATGTGCATACTTTGTAGATTCCATTTATGAAATAAAACACATTTTCTAAAAACTCGTGTCTTTTAAAGAATCATGTAAACCTCCTAGAAGCTGTGATTTTAAAAAACGGGGGAAGTAAGCGTTTCTTATTTCCAGACGCATGCGCAAACTATAGAAAGTCGTTATGACGTAGAATGTGCATACTTTGTTGATTGCATTTATGAAATAAAACACATTTTCTAAAAACTCGTGTTTTTTAATAAATCATGTAAACCTTCTAGAAGCTGTGATTTTAAAAAACGGGGGAAGTAAGGTTTTCTTATTTCCGGACGCATGCACAAACTATAGAAGGTCGTTATGACGTAGAATGTGCATACTTTGTACATTCCATTTATGAAATAAAACACATTTTCTAAAAACTCGTGTTTTTTAAGAAATCATGTAAACCTTATAGAAGCTGTGATTTTAAAAAACGGTGGAAGTAAGCTTTTCTTATTTCCGGACGTATGCGCAAACTATAGAAAGTCGTTATGATGTAGAATGTGCATACTTTGTAGATTCCATTTATGAAATAAAACACATTTTCTAAAAACTCGTGTTTTTTACGAAATCATGTAAACCTTCTAGAAGCGGTGATTTTAAAGAACGGTGGAAGTAATCTTTTCTTATTTCTGGACGAATGCGCAAACTATAGAAAGTCGTTATCACATAGAATGTGCATACTTTGTTGATTCCATTTATGAAATAAAACACATTTTCTAAAAACTTGTGTTTTTTAAGAAATCATGTAAACCTTCTAGAAGCGGTGATTTTAAAAAACGGTGGAAGTAAGCTTTTCTTATTTCCGGATGCATCCGCAAACCATAGAAAGTAATTATGACGTAGAATGTGCATACTTTGTTGAATCCATTTATGAAATAAAACACATTTTCTAAAAACTCGTGTTTTTTAAGAAATCATGTAAAACTTCTAGAAGCGGTGATTTTAAAAAACGGTGGAAGTAAGCTTTTCTTATTTCCGGACGCATGCGCAAACTATAGAAAGTCGTTATGACATAGAATGTGCATACTTTGTAGATTCCATTTATGAAATAAAACACATTTTCTAAAAACTCGTGTTTTTTAAGAAATCATGTAAACCTTCTAGAAGCTGTGATTTTAAAAAACGGTGGAAATAAGCTTTTCTTATTTCCGAACGCATGCGCAAACTATAGAAAGTCGTTATGACGTAGAATGTGCATATTTTGTTGATTCCATTTATGAAATAAAACACATTTTCTAAAAACTCGTGTTTTTTAAGAAATCATGTAAACCTTCTAGAAGCTGCGATTTTAAAGAATGGGGGAAGTAAGCTTTTCTTATTTTCGGACGCATGCGCAAACTATAGAAAGTCGTTCTAACGTAGAATGTGCATAGTTTGTAGATTCCATTTATGAAATAAAACACATTTTCTAAAAACTCATGTTTTTTACGAAATCATGTAAACCTTCTAGAAACTGTGATTTTAAAAAACGGTGGAAGTGAGCTTTTCTTATTTCCGGAGGAATGCGCAAACTATAGAAAGTCGTTATGACGTAGAATGTGCATACTTTGTTGAATACATTTATGAAATAAAACACATTTTCTAAAAACTCGTGTTTTTTAAGAAATCATGTAAACCTTCTAGAAGCGGTGATTTTAAAAAACGGTGGAAGTAAGCTTTTCTTATTTCGGATGCATGTGCAAACTATAGAAAGTCGTTATGACGTAGAATGTGCATACTTTGTTGATTCCATTTATGAAATAAAACACATTTTCTAAAAACTCATGTTTTTTAAGAAATCATGTAAACCTTCTAGAAGCTGTGATTTTAAAAAATGGGAGAAGTAAGCTTTTCTTATTTCCAAATGCATGCTCAAACTATAGAAAGTCGTTATGACGTAGAATGTGCATACTCTGTTGATTCCATTTATGAAATAAAACACATTTTCTAAAAACTCGTGTTTTTTAATAAATCATGTAAACCTTCTAGAAGCTGTGATTTTAAAAAATGGGGGAAGTAAGCTTTCTTATTTCCGGACGCATGCACAAACTATAGAAAGTCGTTATGATGTAGAATGTGCATAGTTTGTAGATTCCATTTATGAAATAAAACACATTTTCTAAAAACTCGTGCAAACTATGCACATTCTACATTATGGGGGAAGTAAGCTTTTCTTATTTCCGGATGCATGTGCAAACTATATAAAGTCGTTATGAAGTATAATGTGCATACTTTGTTGATTCTATTTATGAAATAAAACACATTTTCTAAAAACTCGTGTCTTTTAGGAAATCATGTAAAACTCCTAGAAGCTGTGATTTTAAAAAACGGGGGAAGTAAGCGTTTCTTATTTCCAGACGCATGCGCAAACTATAGAAAGTCGTTATGACGTAGAATGTGCGTAATTTTTTGATTCCATTTATGAAATAAAACACATTTTCTAAAAACTCATGTTTTTTAAGAAATCATGTAAACCTTCTAGAAGTTGTGATTTTAAAAAACGGGGGAAGTAAGCTTTTCTTATTTCCGGACGCATGTGCAAACTATAGAAAGTCCTTATGACGTAGAATGTGCATACTTTGTACATTCCATTTATGAAATAAAACACATTTTCTAAAAACTCGTGTTTTTTAAGAAATCATGTAAACCTTTTAGAAGCTGTGATTTTAAAAAATGGTGGTAGTAAGCTTTTCTTATTTCCGGACGCATGCGCAAACTATAGAAAGTCCTTATGACGTAGAATGTGCATACTTTGTAGATTCCATTTATGAAATAAAACACATTTTCTAAAAGCTCATGTTTTTTACGAAATAATGTAAATATTCTAGAAGCTGTGATTTTAAAAAATGGTGGAAGTAAGCTTTTCTTATTTCCGGACGCGTGCGCAAACTATATAAAGTCATTATGACGTAGAATGTGCATACTTTGTACATTCCATTTATGAAATAAAACACATTTTCTACAAAACTCGTGTTTCTTAAGAAATCATGTAAACCTTCTAGAAGCTGTGATTTTAAAAAACGGGGGAAGTAAGCTTTTCTTATTTCCGGACGAATGCACAAACTATAGAAAGTCGTTATGACGTAGAATGTGCATACTTTGTTGATTCCATTTATGAAATAAAACACATTTTCTAAAAACTCGTGTTTTTTAAGAAATCATATAAACCTTCTAGAAGCGTTAATTTTAAAAAACGGTGGAAGTAAGGTTTTCTTATTTCGGGACGCATGCGCAAAGTATAGAAAGTCGTTATGACGTAGAATGTGCGTACTTTGTTGATTCTATTTATGAAATAAAACAAATTTTCTAAAAACTCGTGTTTTTTAAGAAATCATGTAAATCTTCTAGAAACGGTGATTTTAAAACACGGGAGAAGTAAGCTTTTCTTATTTCCAAATGCATGCTCAAACTAAAGAAATTCGTTATGACGTAGAATGTGCATACTTTGTTGATTCAATTTATGAAATAAAACACATTTTCTAAAAACTCGTGTTTTTTAAGAAATCATGCAAACCTTCTAGAAGCTGTGATTTTAAAAAACAGGGGAAGTAAGCTTTTCTTATTTCCGGACGCATGCGCAAACTATAGAAAGTCGTTATGACGTAGAATGTGCATACTTTGTTGATTCCATTTATGAAATAAAATACATTTTCTAAAAACTTGTGTTTTTTAAGAAATCATGTAAACCTTATAGAAGCTGTGATTTTAAAAAACGGTGGAAGTAAGCTTTTCTTATTTCCAGACGCATTCGCAAACTATAGAAAGTTGTTATGACGTAGAATGTGCACACTTTGTAGATTCCATTTTTTAAATAAAACACATTTTTTAAAAACTCGTGTTTTTTACGAAATCATGTAAACCTTCTAGAAGCTGTGATTTTAAAAAACGGTGGAAGTAAGCTTTTCTTATTTCCGGACGCATGCGCAAACTATAGAAAGTCGTTATGACGTAGAATGTGCGTAATTTGTTGATTCCATTTATGAAATAAAACACATTTTCTAAAAACTCTTGTTTTTTAAGAAATCATGTAAACCTTCTAGAAGTTGTGATTTTAAAAAACGGGGGAAGTAAGCTTTTCTTATTTCCGGACGCATGTGCAAACTATAGAAAGTCCTTATGACGTAGAATGTGCATACTTTGTACATTCCATTTATGAAATAAAACACATTTTCTAAAAACTCGTGTTTTTTAAGAAATCATGTAAACCTTTTAGAAGCTGTGATTTTAAAAAATGGTGGTAGTAAGCTTTTCTTATTTCCGGACGCATGCGCAAACTATAGAAAGTCATTATGACGTAGAATGTGCATACTTTGTATATTCCATTTATGAAATAAAACACATTTTCTAAAAGCTCATGTTTTTTACGAAATCATGTAAATCTTCTAGAAGCTGTGATTTTAAAAAATGGCGGAAGTAAGCTTTTCTTATTTCCAGACGCGTGCGCAAACTATATAAAGTCATTATGACGTAGAATGTGCATACTTTGTACATTCCATTTATGAAATAAAACACATTTTCTAAAAACTCGTGTTTCTTAAGAAATCATGTAAATCTTCTAGAAGCTGCGATTTTAAAAAACGGGGGAAGTAAGCTTTTCTTATTTTCGGACGAATGCGCAAACTATAGAAAGTCGTTATGACGTAGAATGTGCATATTATGTTGATTCCATTTATGAAATAAAACACATTTTCTAAAAACTTGTGTTTTTTAAGAAATCATATAAACCTTCTAGAAGCATTGATTTTAAAAAACTGTCGAAGTAAGGTTTTCTTATTTCGGGACGCATGCGCAAAGTATAGAAAGTCGTTATGACGTAGAATGTGCGTACTTTGTTGATTCCATTGATGAAATAAAACACATTTTCGAAAAACTCGTGTTTTTTAAGAAATGATGTAAATCTTCTAGAAACGGTGATTTTAAAAAACGGTGGAAGTAAGCTTTTCTTATTTCCTGACGCATGCGCAAACTATAGAAAGTCGTTATGACGTAGAATATGAATACTTTGTTGATTCCATTTATGAAATAAAACACATTCTCTAAAAACTCGTGTTTTTTAAGAAATCATGTAAACCTTCTAGAAGCTGTGATTCTAAAACACGGGAGAAGTAAGCTTTTCTTATTTCCAAACGCATGCTCAAACTAAAGAAATTCGTTATGACATAGAATTTGCATACTTTGTTGATTCCATTTATGAAATAAAACACATTTTCTAAAAACTCGTGTTTTTTAAGAAATCATGCAAACCTTCTAGAAGCTGTGATTTTAAAAAACAGGGGAAGTAAGCTTTTCTTATTTCCAGACGCATGCGCAAACTATAGAAATTCGTTATGACGCAGAATGTGCATAATTTGTTGATTCCATTTATGAAATAAAACACATTTTCTAAAAATTCGTGTTTTTTAAGAAATCATGTAAACCTTTTAGAAGCTGTGATTTTAAAAAACGGTGGAAGTAAGCATTTCTTATTTCCGGACGCATGCGCAAACTATAGAAAGTCGTTATGACGTAGAATGTGCATACTTTGTAGATTCCATTTATGAAATAAAACACATTTTCTAAAAACTCGTGTTTTTTACGAAATCATGTAAACCTTCTAGAAGTTGTGATTTTAAAAAACGGTGGAAGTAAGCTTTTCTTAATTCTGGACGAATGCACAAACTATAGAAAGTCGTTATGACGTAGAATGTGCATACTTTGTAGATTCCATTTATGAAATAAAACACATTTTCTAAAAACTCGTGTTTTTTACGAAATCATGTAAACCTTCTAGAAGTTGTGATTTTAAAAAACGGTGGAAGTAAGCTTTTCTTATTTCCGGACGCATGCGAAAACTATAGAAAGTCGTTATGACGTAGAATGTGCATACTTTTTAGATTCCATTTATGAAATAAAACACATTTTCTAAAAACTCGTGTCTTTTACGAAATCATGTAAACCTCCTAGAAGCTGTGATTTTAAAAAACGGGGGAAGTAAGCGTTTCTTATTTCCAGACGCATGCGCAAACTATAGAAAGTCGTTATGACGTAGAATGTGCATACTTTGTTGATTCCATTTATGAAATAAAACACATTTTCTAAAAACTCGTGTTTTTTAATAAATCATGTAAACCTTCTAGAAGCTGTGATTTTAAAAAACGGGGGAAGTAAGCTTTTCTTATTTCCAGACGCATGCACAAACTATAGAAGGTCGTTATGACGTAGAATGTGCATACTTTGTACATTCCATTTATGAAATAAAACACATTTTCTAAAAACTCGTGTTTTTTAAGAAATCATGTAAACCTTATAGAAGCTGTGATTTTAAAAAACGGTGGAAGTAAGCTTTTCTTATTTCCGGACATATGCGCAAACTATAGAAAGTCGTTATGATGTAGAATGTGCATACTTTGTAGATTCCATTTATGAAATAAAACACATTTTCTAAAAACTCGTGTTTTTTACGAAATCATGTAAACCTTCTAGAAGCGGTGATTTTAAAGAACGGTGGAAGTAATCTTTTCTTATTTCTGGACGAATGCGCAAACTATAGAAAGTCGTTATCACATAGAATGTGCATACTTTGTTGATTCCATTTATGAAATAAAACACATTTTCTAAAAACTTGTGTTTTTTAAGAAATCATGTAAACCTTCTAGAAGCGGTGATTTTAAAAAACGGTGGAAGTAAGCTTTTCTTATTTCCGGACGCGTGCGCAAACTATAGAAAGTCGTTATGACATAGAATGTGCATACTTTGTAGATTCCATTTATGAAATAAAACACATTTTCTAAAAACTCGTGTTTTTTAAGAAATCATGTAAACCTTCTAGAAGCGGTGATTTTAAAAAACGGTGGAAGTAAGCTTTTCTTATTTCCGGACGCATGCGCAAACTATAGAAAGTCGTTATGACGTAGAATGTGCATACTTTGTTGATTCCATTTATGAAATAAAATACATTTTCTAAAAACTTGTGTTTTTTAAGAAATCATATAAACCTTATAGAAGCTGTGATTTTAAAAAACGGTGGAAGTAAGCTTTTCTTATTTCCAGACGCATTCGCAAACTATAGAAAGTTGTTATGACGTAGAATGTGCACACTTTGTAGATTCCATTTATTAAATAAAACACATTTTTTAAAAACTCGTGTTTTTTACGAAATCATGTAACCCTTCTAGAAGCTGTGATTTTAAAAAATGGTGGAAGTAAGCTTTTCTTATTTCCGGACACATGCGCAAACTATAGAAAGTCGTTATGACGTAGAATGTGCGTAATTTGTTGATTCCATTTATGAAATAAAACACATTTTCTAAAAACTCATGTTTTTTAAGAAATCATGTAAACCTTCTAGAAGTTGAGATTTTAAAAATTGGGGGAAGTAAGCTTTTCTTATTTCCGGACGCATGTGCAAACTATAGAAAGTCCTTATGACGTAGAATGTGCATACTTTGTACATTCCATTTATGAAATAAAACACATTTTCTAAAAACTCATGTTTTTTAGGAAATCATGTAAACCTTTTAGAAGCTGTGATTTTAAAAAATGGTGGTAGTAAGCTTTTCTTATTTCCGGACGCATGCGCAAACTATAGAAAGTCATTATGACGTAGAATGTGCATGCTTTTTATATTCCATTTATGAAATAAAATACATTTTCTAAAAGCTCATGTTTTTTAAGAAATCATGTAAACCTTCTAGAAGCAGTGATTTTAAAAAATGGTGGAAGTAAGCTTTTCTTATTTCCGGACGCGTGCGCAAACTATATAAAGTCATTATGACGTATAATGTGCATAGTTTGTAGATTCCATTTATGAAATAAAACACATTTTCTAAAAACTCATGTTTTTTACGAAATCATGTAAACCTTCTAGAAGATGTGATTTTAAAAAACGGTGGAAGTGAGCTTTTCTTATTTCTAGACAAATGCGCAAACTATAGAAAGTCGTTATGATGTAGAATGTGCATACTTTTTTGAATCCATTGATGAAATAAAACACATTTTCTAAAAACTCGTGTTTTTTAAGAAATCATGTAAACCTTCTAGAAGCGGTGATTTTAAAAAACGGTGGAAGTAACCTTTTCTTATTTCCGGATGCATGCGCAAACTATAGAAAGTCGTTATGACGTAGAATGTGCATACTTTGTTGATTCCATTTAAGAAATAAGACACATTTTCTAAAAACTCATGTTTTTTAAGAAATCATGTAAACCTTCTAGAAGCTGTGATTTTAAAAAACGGGAGAAGTAAGCTTTTCTTATTTCCAAACGCATGCTCAAACTATAGAAAGTCGTTATGACGTAGAATGTGCATAGTTTGTTGAGTCCATTTATGAAATAAAACACATTTTCTAAAAACTCGTGTTTTTTAAGAAATCATGTAAACCTTCTAGAAGCTGTGATTTTAAAAAATGGGGGAAGTAAGCTTTTCTTATTTCCGGACGCATGCACAAACTATAGAAAGTCGTTATGAAGTAGAATGTGCATACTTTGTAGATTCCATTTATTAAATAAAACACATTTTCTAAAAACTCGTGTTTTTTACGAAATCATGTAAACCTTCTAGAAGCTCTGATTTTAAAAAACGGTGGAAGTAAGCTTTTCTTACTTCCGGACGCATGCGCAAACTATAGAAAGTCGTTATGATGTAGAATGTGCATACTTTGTTCATTCTATTTATGAAATAAAACACATTTTCTAAAAACTCATGTTTTTTAAGAAATCATGTAAACCTTCTAGAAGCTATGATTTTAAAAAATGGGGGAAGTAAGCTTTTCTTATTTCCAAACGCATGCGCAAACTATAGAAAGTCGTTATGACGTAGAATGTGCATACTTTGTTGATTCCATTTATGAAATAAAACACATTTTCTAAAAACTCGTGTTTTTTACGAAATCATGTAAACCTTCTAGAAGCTGTGATTTTAAAAAATGGGGAAAGTAAGCTTTTCTTATTTCCGGACGCATGCGCAAAATATAGTAACTCGTTATGACGTAGAATGTGCATACTTTGTAGATTCCATTTATGAAATAAAACACATTTTCTAAAAACTCGTGTTTTTTACGAAATCATGTAAACCTTCTAGTAGCTGTGATTTTAAAAAATGGTGGAAGTAAGCTTTTCTTATTTCCGGACGCATACGCAAACTATAGAAAGTCGTTATGACGTAGAATGTGCATACTTTGTAGATTCCATTTATGAAATAAAACACATTTTCTAAAAACTCGTGTCTTTTACGAAATCATGTAAACCTCCTAGAAGCTGTGATTTTAAAAAACGGGGGAAGTAAGCGTTTCTTATTTCCAGACGCATGCGCAAACTATAGAAAGTATTTATGACGTAGAATGTTCATACTTTGTAGATTCGATTAATGAAATAAAACACATTTTCTAAAAACTCGTGTTTTTAACGAAATCATTTAAACCTTCTAGAAGCTGTGATTTTAAAAAACGGTGGAAGTAAGCTTTTCTTATTTCTAGACGCATGCCCAAACTATAGAAAGTCGTTATGATGTAGAATGTGCATACTTTGTTGATTCCATTTATGAAATAAAACACATTTTCTAAAAACTCGTGTTTTTTAATAAATCATGTAAACCTTCTAGAAGCTGTGATTTTAAAAAACGGGGGAAGTAAGCTTTTCTTATTTCCGGACGCATGCGCAAACTATAGAAAGTCGTTATGACGTAGAATGTGCATACTTTGTACATTCCATTTATGAAATAAAACACATTTTCTAAAAACTCATGTTTTTTAAGAAATCATGTAAACCTTCTAGAAGTTGTGATTTTAAAAAACGATGGAAGTAAGCTTTTATTATTTCCGGACGCGTGCACAAACTATAGAAAGTCGTTATGACGTAGAATGTGCATACTTTGTACATTCCATTTATGAAATAAAACACATTTTCTAAAAACTCGTGTTTTTTTACGAAATCATGTAAACCTTCTAGAAGCTGTGATTTTAAAAAACGGTGGAAGTGAGCTTTTCTTATTTCCGGACGAATGCGCAAACTATAGAAAGTCGTTATGACGTAGAATGTGCATACTTTGTTGATTCCATTTATGAAATAAAACACATTTTCTAAAAACTCGTGTTTTTTATGAAAGCATGTAAACCTTCTAGAAGCTGTGATTGTAAAAAACGGGAGAAGTATGCTTTTCTTATTTCCAAACGCATGCTCAAACTATAGAAAGTCGTTATGACGTAGAATGTGCATACTTTGTTGATTCCATTTATTAAATAAAACACATTTTCTAAAAACTCGTCTTTTTTAAGAAATCATGCAAACCTTCTAGAAGCTGTGATTTTAAAAAACGGGGGAAGTAAACTTTTATTATTTCCGGACGCATGCGCAAAATATAGAATGTCGTTATGACGTAGAATGTGCATACTCTGTTGATTCCATTTATGAAATAAAACACATTTTCTAAAAACTCGTGTTTTTTAAGAAATCATGTAAACCTTCTAGAAGCTGTGATTCTAAAAAACGGGAGAAGTAAGCTTTTCTTATTTCCAAACGCATGCTCAAACTATAGAAAGTCGTTATGACGTAGAATGTGCATACTTTGTTGATTCCATTTATGAAATAAAACACATTTTCTAAAAACTCGTGTTTTTTACGAAATCATGCAAACCTTCTAGAAGCTGTGATTTTAAAAAACGGGGGAAGTAAGCTTTTCTTATTTCCGGACGCATGCGCAAACTATAGAATGTCGTTATGACGTAGAATGTGCATACTTTGTAAATTCCATTTATGAAATAAAACACATTTTCTAAAAACTCGTGTTTTTTAAGAAATCATGTAAACCTTCTAGAAGCTGTGATTTTAAAAAATGGGGGAAGTAAGCTTTTCTTATTTCCGGACGCATGCGCAAACTATAGAAATTCGTTATGACGTAGAATGTGCATACTTCATAGATTCCATTTATGAAATAAAACACATTTTCTAAAAACTCGTGTTTTTTAAGAAATCATGTAAACCTTCTAGAAGTTGTGATTTTAAAAAACGGTGGAAGTAAGCTTTTCTTATTTCCAAACGCATGCTCAAACTATAGAAAGTCGTTATGACGTAGAATGTGCATACTTTGTTGATTCCATTTATGAAATAAAACACATTTTCTAAAAACTCGTGGTTTTTAAGAAATCATGCAAACCTTCTAGAAGCTGTGATTTTAAAAAACGGGGGAAGTGAGCTTTTCTTATTTCCGGAGGCATGGGCAAACTATAGAAAGTCGTTATGACGTAGAATGTGTATACTTTGTAGATTCCATTTATGAAATAAAACACATTTTCTAAAAACTCGTGTCTTTCACGAAATCAAGTAAACCTTCTAGAAGATGTGATTTTAAAAAACGGGGGAAGTAAGCGTTTCTTATTTCAGGACGCGTGCGCAAACTATAGAAAGTCTGTTTGACGTAGAATGTGCATACTTTGTAGATTCCATTTATGAAATAAAACACATTTTCTAAAGACTCGTGTTTTTTACGAAATCATGTAAACCTTCTAGAAGCTGTGATTTTAAAAAACGGTGGAAGTAAGCTTTTCTTATTTCCGGACGAATGCGCAAACTATAGAAAGTCGTTATGATGTAGAATGTGCATACTTTGTTGATTCCATTTATGAAATAAAACACATTTTCTAAAAACTCGTGTTTTTTAAGAAATCATGTAAACATTCTAGAAGTAGTGATTTTAAAAAAAAGTGGAAGTAAGCTTTTCTTATTTCCAGACGCATGCGCAAACTATAGAAAGTCGTTATGACGTAGAATGCGCATACTTTGTTGATTCCATTTATGAAATAAAACACATTTTCTAAAAACTCATGTTTTTTAAGAAATCATGTAAACATTCTAGAAGCGATGATTTTAAAAATTGGTGTAAGTAAGTTTTTCTTATTTCCGGACGCATGCGGAAACTATAGAAAGTCATTATGACGTAGAATGTGCATACTTTGTTGATTCCATTTATGAAATAAAACACATTTTCTAAAAACTCGTGTTTTTTAAGAAATCATGTAAACCTTCTAGAAGCTGTGATTCTAAAAAACGGGAGAAGTAAGCTTTTCTTATTTCCAAACGCATGCTCAAACTATAGAAAGTCGTTATGACATAGAATGTGCATACTTTGTTGATTCCATTGATGAAATAAAACACATTTTCTAAATACTCGTGTTTTTTACGAAATAATGTAAACCTTCTAGAAACTGTGATTTTAAAAAGCGGTGGAAGTAAGCTTTTCTTATTTCCGGACGAATGCGAAAACTGCAGAAAGTCGTTATGACGTAGAATGTGCATACTTTGTTGATTCCATTTATGAAATAAAACACATTTTCTAAAAACTCGTGTTTTTTAAGAAATCATGTAAACCTTCTAGAAGCGGTGATTTTAAAAAACGGTGGAAGTAACCTTTTCTTATTTCCGGATGCATGCGCAAACTATAGAAAGTCGTTATGACGTAGAATGTGCATACTTTGTTGATTCCATTTAAGAAATAAGACACATTTTCTAAAAACGCGTGTTTTTTAAGAAATCATGTAAACCTTCTAGAAGCTGTGATTTTAAAAAACGGGAGAAGTAAGCTTTTCTTATTTCCAAACGCATGCTCAAACTATAGAAAGTCGTTATGACGTAGAATGTGCATACTTTGTTGAGTCCATTTATGAAATAAAACACATTTTCTAAAAACTCGTGTTTTTTAAGAAATCATGTAAACCTTCTAGAAGCTGTGATTTTAAAAAATGGGGGAAGTAAGCTTTTCTTATTTCCGGACGCATGCACAAACTATAGAAAGTCGTTATGAAGTAGAATGTGCATACTTTGTAGATTCCATTTATTAAATAAAACACATTTTCTAAAAACTCGTGTTTTTTACGAAATCATGTAAACCTTCTAGAAGCTCTGATTTTAAAAAACGGTGGAAGTAAGCTTTTCTTATTTCCGGACGCATGCGCAAACTATAGAAAGTCGTTATGACGTAGAATGTGCATACTTTGTTGATTCCATTTATGAAATAAAACACATTTTCTAAAAACTCGTGTTTTTTAATAAATCATGTAAACCTTCTAGAAGCTGTGATTTTAAAAAACGGGGGAAGTAAGCTTTTCTTATTTTTGGACGCATGCGCAAACTATAGAAAGTCGTTATGACGTAGAATGTGCATACTTTGTAGATTCCATTTATGAAATAAAACACATTTTCTAAAAACTCGTGTTTTTAACGAAATCATTTAAACCTTCTAGAAGCTGTGATTTTAAAAAACGGTGGAAGTAAGCTTTTCTTATTTCTAGACGCATGCCCAAACTATAGAAAGTCGTTATGACGTAGAATGTGCATACTTTGTTGATTCCATTTATGAAATAAAACACATTTTCTAAAAACTCGTGTTTTTTAATAAATCATGTAAACCTTCTAGAAGCTGTGATTTTAAAAAACGGGGGAAGTAAGCTTTTCTTATTTCCGGACGCATGCGCAAACTATAGAAAGTCGTTATGACGTAGAATGTGCATACTTTGTACATTCCATTTATGAAATAAAACACATTTTCTAAAAACTCGTGTTTTTTAAGAAATCATGTAAACCTTATAGAAGCTATGATTTTAAAAAACGGTGGAAGTAAGCTTTTCTTATTTCCGGACGCATGCGCAAACTATAGAAAGTTGTTATGACGTAGAATGTGCATACTTTGTAGATTCCATTTATGAAATAAAACACATTTTCTAAAAACTCGTGTTTTTTACGAAATCATGTAAACCTTCTAGAAGCTGTGATTTTAAAAAATGGTGGAAGTTAGCTTTTCTTATTTCCGGATGCATGCGCAAACTATAGAAAGTCGTTATGACGTAGAATGTGCATAATTTGTTGATTCCATTTATGAAATACAACACATTTTCTAAAAACGCGTGTTTTTTAAGAAATCATGTAAACCTTCTAGAAGTTGTGATTTTAAAAAACGATGGAAGTAAGCTTTTATTATTTCCGGACGCGTCCACAAACTATAGAAAGTCGTTATGACGTAGAATGTGCATACTTTGTACATTCCATTTATGAAATAAAACACATTTTCTAAAAACTCGTGTTTTTTATGAAAGCATGTAAACCTTCTAGAAGCTGTGATTGTAAAAAACGGGAGAAGTATGCTTTTCTTATTTCCAAACGCATGCTCAAACTATAGAAAGTCGTTATGACGTAGAATGTGCATACTTTGTTGATTCCATTTATTAAATAAAACACATTTTCTAAAAACTCGTCTTTTTTAAGAAATCATGCAAACCTTCTAGAAGCTGTGATTTTAAAAAACGGGGGAAGTAAACTTTTATTATTTCCGGACGCATGCGCAAAATATAGAATGTCGTTATGACGTAGAATGTGCATACTCTGTTGATTCCATTTATGAAATAAAACACATTTTCTAAAAACTCGTGTTTTTTAAGAAATCATGTAAACCTTCTAGAAGCTGTGATTCTAAAATATGGGAGAAGTAAGCTTTTCTTATTTCCAAACGCATGCTCAAACTATAGAAAGTCGTTATGACGTAGAATGTGCATACTTTGTTGATTCCATTTATGAAATAAAACACATTTTCTAAAAACTCGTGTTTTTTACGAAATCATGCAAACCTTCTAGAAGCTGTGATTTTAAAAAACGGGGGAAGTAAGCTTTTCTTATTTCCGGACGCATGCGCAAACTATAGAATGTCGTTATGACGTAGAATGTGCATACTTTGTAAATTCCATTTATGAAATAAAACACATTTTCTAAAAACTCGTGTTTTTTAAGAAATCATGTAAAACTTCTAGATGCTGTGATTTTAAAAAATGGGGGAAGTAAGCTGTTCTTATTTCCGGACGCATGCGCAAACTATAGAAATTCGTTATGACATAGAATGTGCATACTTCATAGATTCCATTTATGAAATAAAACACATTTTCTAAAAACTCGTGTTTTTTAAGAAATCATGTAAACCTTCTAGAAGTTGTGATTTTAAAAAACGGTGGAAGTAAGCTTTTCTTATTTCCAAACGCATGCTCAAACTATAGAAAGTCGTTATGACGTAGAATGTGCATACTTTCTTGATTCCATTTATGAAATAAAACACATTTTCTAAAAACTCGTGTTTTTTAAGAAATCATGCAAACCTTCTAGAAGCTGTGATTTTAAAAAACGGGGGAAGTGAGCTTTTCTTATTTCCGGAGGCATGGGCAAACTATAGAAAGTCGTTATGACGTAGAATGTGTATACTTTGTAGATTCCATTTATAAAATAAAACACATTTTCTAAAAACTCGTGTCTTTCACGAAATCAAGTAAACCTTCTAGAAGATGTGATTTTAAAAAACGGGGGAAGTAAGCGTTTCTTATTTCAGGACGCGTGCGCAAACTATAGAAAGTCTGTTTGACGTAGAATGTGCATACTTTGTAGATTCCATTTATGAAATAAAACACATTTTCTAAAGACTCGTGTTTTTTACGAAATCATGTAAACCTTCTAGAAGCTGTGATTTTAAAAAACGGTGGAAGTAAGCTTTTCTTATTTCCGGACGAATGCGCAAACTATAGAAAGTCGTTATGATGTAGAATGTGCATACTTTGTTGATTCCATTTATGAAATAAAACACATTTTCTAAAAACTCGTGTTTTTTAAGAAATCATGTAAACATTCTAGAAGTAGTGATTTTAAAAAAAAGTGGAAGTAAGCTTTTCCTATTTCCAGACGCGTGCGCAAACTATAGAAAGTCGTTATGACGTAGAATGTGCATACTTTGTTGATTCCATTTATGAAATAAAACACATTTTCTAAAAACTCATGTTTTTTAAGAAATCATGTAAACATTCTAGAAGCGATGATTTTAAAAATTGGTGTAAGTAAGTTTTTCTTATTTCCGGACGCATGCGGAAACTATAGAAAGTCATTATGACGTAGAATGTGCATACTTTGTTGATTCCATTTATGAAATAAAACACATTTTCTAAAAACTCGTGTTTTTTAAGAAATCATGTAAACCTTCTAGAAGCTGTGATTCTAAAAAACGGGAGAAGTAAGCTTTTCTTATTTCCAAACGCATGCTCAAACTATAGAAAGTCGTTATGACATAGAATGTGCATACTTTGTTGATTCCATTGATGAAATAAAACACATTTTCTAAATACTCGTGTTTTTTACGAAATAATGTAAACCTTCTAGAAACTGTGATTTTAAAAAGCGGTGGAAGTAAGCTTTTCTTATTTCCGGACGAATGCGAAAACTGCAGAAAGTCGTTATGACGTAGAATGTGCATACTTTGTTGATTCCATTTAAGAAATAAAACACATTTTCTAAAAACTCGTGTTTTTTAAGAAATCATGTAAACCTTCTAGAAGCGGTGATTTTAAAAAACGGTGGAAGTAACCTTTTCTTATTTCCGGATGCATGCGCAAACTATAGAAAGTCGTTATGACGTAGAATGTGCATACTTTGTTGATTCCATTTAAGAAATAAGACACATTTTCTAAAAACTCATGTTTTTTAAGAAATCATGTAAACCTTCTAGAAGCTGTGATTTTAAAAAACGGGAGAAGTAAGCTTTTCTTATTTCCAAACGCATGCTCAAACTATAGAAAGTCGTTATGACGTAGAATGTGCATACTTTGTTGAGTCCATTTATGAAATAAAACACATTTTCTAAAAACTCGTGTTTTTTAAGAAATCATGTAAACCTTCTAGAAGCTGTGATTTTAAAAAATGGGGGAAGTAAGCTTTTCTTATTTCCGGACGCATGCACAAACTATAGAAAGTCGTTATGAAGTAGAATGTGCATACTTTGTAGATTCCATTTATTAAATAAAACACATTTTCTAAAAACTCGTGTTTTTTACGAAATCATGTAAACCTTCTAGAAGCTCTGATTTTAAAAAACGGTGGAAGTAAGCTTTTCTTATTTCCGGACGCATGCGCAAACTATAGAAAGTCGTTATGATGTAGAATGTGCATACTTTGTTCATTCTATTTATGAAATAAAACACATTTTCTAAAAACTCATGTTTTTTAAGAAATCATGTAAACCTTCTAGAAGCTATGATTTTAAAAAATGGGGGAAGTAAGCTTTTCTTATTTCCAAACGCATGCGCAAACTATAGAAAGTCGTTATGACGTAGAATGTGCATACTTTGTTTATTCCATTTATGAAATAAAACACATTTTCTAAAAACTCGTGTTTTTTACGAAATCATGTAAACCTTCTAGAAGCTGTGATTTTAAAAAACGGGGAAAGTAAGCTTTTCTTATTTCCGGACGCATGCGCAAAATATAGAAAGTCGTTATGACGTAGAATGTGCATACTTTGTAGATTCCATTTATGAAATAAAACACATTTTCTAAAAACTCGTGTTTTTTACGAAATCATGTAAACCTTCTAGTAGCTGTGATTTTAAAAAATGGTGGAAGTAAGCTTTTCTTATTTCCGGACGCATACGCAAACTATAGAAAGTCGTTATGACGTAGAATGTGCATACTTTGTAGATTCCATTTATGAAATAAAACACATTTTCTAAAAACTCGTGTCTTTTACGAAATCATGTAAACCTCCTAGAAGCTGTGATTTTAAAAAACGGGGGAAGTAAGCGTTTCTTATTTCCAGACGCATGCGCAAACTATAGAAAGTATTTATGACGTAGAATGTTCATACTTTGTAGATTCCATTAATGAAATAAAACACATTTTCTAAAAACTCGTGTTTTTAACGAAATCATTTAAACCTTCTAGAAGCTGTGATTTTAAAAAACGGTGGAAGTAAGCTTTTCTTATTTCTAGACGCATGCCCAAACTATAGAAAGTCGTTATGACGTAGAATGTGCATACTTTGTTGATTCCATTTATGAAATAAAACACATTTTCTAAAAACTCGTGTTTTTTATGAAATCATGTAAACCTTCTAGAAGCTGTGATTTTAAAAAACGGGGAAAGTAAGCTTTTCTTATTTCCGGACGCATGCGCAAAATATAGAAAGTCGTTATGACGTAGAATGTGCATACTTTGTAGATTCCATTTATGAAATAAAACACATTTTCTAAAAACTCGTGTTTTTTACGAAATCATGTAAACCTTCTAGTAGCTGTGATTTTAAAAAATGGTGGAAGTAAGCTTTTCTTATTTCCGGACGCATACGCAAACTATAGAAAGTCGTTATGACTTAGAATGTGAATACTTTGTAGATTCCATTTATGAAATAAAACACATTTTCTAAAAACTCGTGTCTTTTACGAAATCATGTAAACCTCCTAGAAGCTGTGATTTTAAAAAACGGGGGAAGTAAGCGTTTCTTATTTCCAGACGCATGCGCAAACTATAGAAAGTATTTATGACGTAGAATGTTCATACTTTGTAGATTCCATTAATGAAATAAAACACATTTTCTAAAAACTCGTGTTTTTAACGAAATCATTTAAACCTTCTAGAAGCTGTGATTTTAAAAAACGGTGGAAGTAAGCTTTTCTTATTTCTAGACGCATGCCCAAACTATAGAAAGTCGTTATGACGTAGAATGTGCATACTTTGTTGATTCCATTTATGAAATAAAACACATTTTCTAAAAACTCATGTTTTTTACGAAATCATGTAAACCTTCTAGAAGCTGTGATTTTAAAAAACGGGGAAAGTAAGCTTTTCTTATTTCCGGACGCATGCGCAAAATATAGAAAGTCGTTATGACGTAGAATGTGCATACTTTGTAGATTCCATTTATGAAATAAAACACATTTTCTAAAAACTCGTGTTTTTTACGAAATCATGTAAACCTTCTAGTAGCTGTGATTTTAAAAAATGGTGGAAGTAAGCTTTTCTTATTTCCGGACGCATACGCAAACTATAGAAATTCGTTATGACTTAGAATGTGAATACTTTGTAGATTCCATTTATGAAATAAAACACATTTTCTAAAAACTCGTGTCTTTTACGAAATCATGTAAACCTCCTAGAAGCTGTGATTTTAAAAAACGGGGGAAGTAAGCGTTTCTTATTTCCAGACGCATGCGCAAACTATAGAAAGTATTTATGACGTAGAATGTTCATACTTTGTAGATTCCATTAATGAAATAAAACACATTTTCTAAAAACTCGTGTTTTTAACGAAATCATTTAAACCTTCTAGAAGCTGTGATTTTAAAAAACGGTGGAAGTAAGCTTTTCTTATTTCTAGACGCATGCCCAAACTATAGAAAGTCGTTATGACGTAGAATGTGCATACTTTGTAGATTCCATTTATGAAATAAAACACATTTTCTAAAAACTCGTGTCTTTTACGAAATCATGTAAACCTCCTAGAAGCTGTGATTTTAAAAAACGCGGGAAGTAAGCGTTTCTTATTTCCAGACGCATGCGCAAACTATAGAAAGTATTTATGACGTAGAATGTTCATACTTTGTAGATTCCATTAATGAAATAAAACACATTTTCTAAAAACTCGTGTTTTTAACGAAATCATTTAAACCTTCTAGAAGCTGTGATTTTAAAAAACGGTGGAAGTGAGCTTTTCTTATTTCTAGACAAATGCGCAAACTATAGAAAGTCGTTATGATGTAGAATGTGCATACTTTTTTGAATCCATTTATGAAATAAAACACATTTTCTAAAAACTCGTGTTTTTTAAGAAATCATGTAAACCTTCTAGAAGCGGTGATTTTAAAAAACGGTGGAAGTAACCTTTTCTTATTTCCGGATGCATGCGCAAACTATAGAAAGTCGTTATGACGTAGAATGTGCATACTTTGTTGATTCCATTTAAGAAATAAGACACATTTTCTAAAAACTCATGTTTTTTAAGAAATCATGTAAACCTTCTAGAAGCTGTGATTTTAAAAAACGGGAGAAGTAAGCTTTTCTTATTTCCAAACGCATGCCCAAACTATAGAAAGTCGTTATGACGTAGAATGTGCATACTTTGTTGAGTCCATTTATGAAATAAAACACATTTTCTAAAAACTCGTGTTTTTTAAGAAATCATGTAAACCTTCTAGAAGCTGTGATTCTAAAAAACGGGAGAAGTAAGCTTTTCTTATTTCCAAACGCATGCTCAAACTATAGAAAGTCGTTATGACATAGAATGTGCATACTTTGTTGATTCCATTGATGAAATAAAACACATTTTCTAAATACTCGTGTTTTTTACGAAATAATGTAAACCTTCTAGAAACTGTGATTTTAAAAAGCGGTGGAAGTAAGCTTTTCTTATTTCCGGACGAATGCGAAAACTGCAGAAAGTCGTTATGACGTAGAATGTGCATACTTTGTTGATTCCATTTATGAAATAAAACACATTTTCTAAAAACTCGTGTTTTTTAAGAAATCATGTAAACCTTCTAGAAGCGGTGATTTTAAAAAACGGTGGAAGTAACCTTTTCTTATTTCCGGATGCATGCACAAACTATAGAAAGTCGTTATGACGTAGAATGTGCATACTTTGTTGATTCCATTTAAGAAATAAGACACATTTTCTAAAAACTCATGTTTTTTAAGAAATCATGTAAACCTTCTAGAAGCTGTGATTTTAAAAAACGGGAGAAGTAAGCTTTTCTTATTTCCAAACGCATGCTCAAACTATAGAAAGTCGTTATGACGTAGAATGTGCATACTTTGTTGAGTCCATTTATGAAATAAAACACATTTTCTAAAAACTCGTGTTTTTTAAGAAATCATGTAAACCTTCTAGAAGCTGTGATTTTAAAAAATGGGGGAAGTAAGCTTTTCTTATTTCCGGACGCATGCACAAACTATAGAAAGTCGTTATGAAGTAGAATGTGCATACTTTGTAGATTCCATTTATTAAATAAAACACATTTTCTAAAAACTCGTGTTTTTTACGAAATCATGTAAACCTTCTAGAAGCTCTGATTTTAAAAAACGGTGGAAGTAAGCTTTTCTTATTTCCGGACGCATGCGCAAACTATAGAAAGTCGTTATGATGTAGAATGTGCATACTTTGTTCATTCTATTTATGAAATAAAACACATTTTCTAAAAACTCATGTTTTTTAAGAAATCATGTAAACCTTCTAGAAGCTATGATTTTAAAAAATGGGGGAAGTAAGCTTTTCTTATTTCCAAACGCATGCGCAAACTATAGAAAGTCGTTATGACGTAGAATGTGCCTACTTTGTTGATTCCATTTATGAAATAAAACACATTTTCTAAAAACTCATGTTTTTTAAGAAATCATGTAAACATTCTAGAAGCGATGATTTTAAAAATTGGTGTAAGTAAGTTTTTCTTATTTCCGGACGCATGCGGAAACTATAGAAAGTCATTATGACGTAGAATGTGCATACTTTGTTGATTCCATTTATGAAATAAAACACATTTTCTAAAAACTCGTGTTTTTTAAGAAATCATGTAAACCTTCTAGAAGCTGTGATTCTAAAAAACGGGAGAAGTAAGTTTTCTTATTTCCAAACGCATGCTCAAACTATAGAAAGTCGTTATGACATAGAATGTGCATACTTTGTTGATTCCATTGATGAAATAAAACACATTTTCTAAATACTCGTGTTTTTTACGAAATAATGTAAACCTTCTAGAAACTGTGATTTTAAAAAGCGGTGGAAGTAAGCTTTTCTTATTTCTGGACGAATGCGAAAACTGCAGAAAGTCGTTATGACGTAGAATGTGCATACTTTGTTGATTCCATTTATGAAATAAAACACATTTTCTAAAAACTCATGTTTTTTAAGAAATCATGTAAACATTCTAGAAGCGATGATTTTAAAAATTGGTGTAAGTAAGTTTTTCTTATTTCCGGATGCATGCGCAAACTATAGAAAGTCGTTATGACGTAGAATGTGCATACTTTGTTGATTCCATTTAAGAAATAAGACACATTTTCTAAAAACTCCTGTTTTTTAAGAAATCATGTAAACCTTCTAGAAGCTGTGATTTTAAAAAACGGGAGAAGTAAGCTTTTCTTATTTCCAAACGCATGCTCAAACTATAGAAAGTCGTTATGACGTAGAATGTGCATACTTTGTTGAGTCCATTTATGAAATAAAACACATTTTCTAAAAACTCGTGTTTTTTAAGAAATCATGTAAACCTTCTAGAAGCTGTGATTTTAAAAAATGGGGGAAGTAAGCTTTTCTTATTTCCGGACGCATGCACAAACTATAGAAAGTCGTTATGAAGTAGAATGTGCATACTTTGTAGATTCCATTTATTAAATAAAACACATTTTCTAAAAACTCGTGTTTTTTACGAAATCATGTAAACCTTCTAGAAGCTCTGATTTTAAAAAACGGTGGAAGTAAGCTTTTCTTATTTCCGGACGCATGCGCAAACTATAGAAAGTCGTTATGATGTAGAATGTGCATACTTTGTTCATTCTATTTATGAAATAAAACACATTTTCTAAAAACTCATGTTTTTTAAGAAATCATGTAAACCTTCTAGAAACTATGATTTTAAAAAATGGGGGAAGTAAGCTTTTCTTATTTCCAAACGCATGCGCAAACTATAGAAAGTCGTTATGACGTAGAATGTGCATACTTTGTTGATTCCATTTATGAAATAAAACACATTTTCTAAAAACTCGTGTTTTTTACGAAATCATGTAAACCTTCTAGAAGCTGTGATTTTAAAAAACAGGGAAAGTAAGCTTTTCTTATTTCCGGACGCATGCGCAAAATATAGAAAGTCGTTATGACGTAGAATGTGCATACTTTGTAGATTCCATTTATGAAATAAAACACATTTTCTAAAAACTCGTGTTTTTTACGAAATCATGTAAACCTTCTAGTAGCTGTGATTTTAAAAAATGGTGGAAGTAAGCTTTTCTTATTTCCGGACGCATACGCAAACTATAGAAAGTCGTTATGACGTAGAATGTGCATACTTTGTAGATTCCATTTATGAAATAAAACACATTTTCTAAAAACTCGTGTCTTTTACGAAATCATGTAAACCTCCTAGAAGCTGTGATTTTAAAAAACGGGGGAAGTAAGCGTTTCTTATTTCCAGACGCATGCGCAAACTATAGAAAGTATTTATGACGTAGAATGTTCATACTTTGTAGATTCCATTAATGAAATAAAACACATTTTCTAAAAACTCGTGTTTTTAACGAAATCATTTAAACCTTCTAGAAGCTGTGATTTTAAAAAACGGTGGAAGTAAGCTTTTCTTATTTCTAGACGCATGCCCAAACTATAGAAAGTCGTTATGACGTAGAATGTGCATACTTTGTTGATTCCATTTATGAAATAAAACACATTTTCTAAAAACTCGTGTTTTTTAAGAAATCATGTAAACATTCTAGAAGTAGTGATTTTAAAAAAAAGTGGAAGTAAGCTTTTCTTATTTCCAGACGCATGCGCAAACTATAGAAAGTCGTTATGACGTAGAATGTGCATACTTTGTTGATTCCATTTATGAAATAAAACACATTTTCTAAAAACTCATGTTTTTTAAGAAATCATGTAAACATTCTAGAAGCGATGATTTTAAAAATTGGTGTAAGTAAGTTTTTCTTATTTCCGGACGCATGCGGAAACTATAGAAAGTCATTATGACGTAGAATGTGCATACTTTGTTGATTCCATTTATGAAATAAAACACATTTTCTAAAAACTCGTGTTTTTTAAGAAATCATGTAAACCTTCTAGAAGCTGTGATTCTAAAAAACGGGAGAAGTAAGCTTTTCTTATTTCCAAACGCATGCTCAAACTATAGAAAGTCGTTATGACATAGAATGTGCATACTTTGTTGATTCCATTGATGAAATAAAACACATTTTCTAAATACTCGTGTTTTTTACGAAATAATGTAAACCTTCTAGAAACTGTGATTTTAAAAAGCGGTGGAAGTAAGCTTTTCTTATTTCCGGACGAATGCGAAAACTGCAGAAAGTCGTTATGACGTAGAATGTGCATACTTTGTTGATTCCATTTATGAAATAAAACACATTTTCTAAAAACTCGTGTTTTTTAAGAAATCATGTAAACCTTCTAGAAGCGGTGATTTTAAAAAACGGTGGAAGTAACCTTTTCTTATTTCCGGATGCATGCGCAAACTATAGAAAGTCGTTATGACGTAGAATGTGCATACTTTGTTGATACCATTTAAGAAATAAGACACATTTTCTAAAAACTCATGTTTTTTAAGAAATCATGTAAACCTTCTAGAAGCTGTGATTTTAAAAAACGGGAGAAGTAAGCTTTTCTTATTTCCAAACGCATGCTCAAACTATAGAAAGTCGTTATGACGTAGAATGTGCATACTTTGTTGAGTCCATTTATGAAATAAAACACATTTTCTAAAAACTCGTGTTTTTTAAGAAATCATGTAAACCTTCTAGAAGCTGTGATTTTAAAAAATGGGGGAAGTAAGGTTTTCTTATTTCCGGACGCATGCACAAACTATAGAAAGTCGTTATGAAGTAGAATGTGCATACTTTGTAGATTCCATTTATTAAATAAAACACATTTTCTAAAAACTCGTGTTTTTTACGAAATCATGTAAACCTTCTAGAAGCTCTGATTTTAAAAAACGGTGGAAGTAAGCTTTTCTTATTTCCGGACGCATGCGCAAACTATAGAAAGTCGTTATGATGTAGAATGTGCATACTTTGTTCATTCTATTTATGAAATAAAACACATTTTCTAAAAACTCATGTTTTTTAAGAAATCATGTAAACCTTCTAGAAGCTATGATTTTAAAAAATGGGGGAAGTAAGATTTTCTTATTTCCGAACGCATGCGCAAACTATAGAAATTCGTTATGACGTAGAATGTGCATACTTTGAAGATTCCATTTATGAAATAAAACACATTTTCTAAAAACTCGTGTTTTTTAAGAAATCATGTAAACCTTATAGAAGCTGTGATTTTAAAAAATGGTGGAAGTAAGCTTTTCTTATCTCCGGATGCGTGCGCAAACTATAGAAAGTCGTTATGACGTAGAATGTGCATACATTGTTGATTCCATTTATAAAATAAAACACATTTTCTAAAAACTCGTGTTTTTTAAGAAATCATGTAAACCTACTAGAAGCTGTGATTTTAAAAAACGGGGGAAGTAAGCTTTTCTTATTTCTGGACGCATGCGCAAACTATAGAAATTCGTTATGACGTAGAATGTGCATACTTTGTAGATTCCATTTGTGAAATAAAACACATTTTTTAAAAACTCGTGTTTTTTACGAAATCATGTAAACGTTCTAGAAGCTGTGATTTTAAAAAACGGTGGAAGTAAGCTTTTCTTATTTCTGGACGAATGCGCAAACTATAGAAAGTCGTTATGACGTAGAATGTACATACTTTGTTGATTCCATTTACGAAATAAAACACATTTTCTAAAAACTTGTGTTTTTTAAGAAATCATGTAAACCTTCAAGAAGCGGTGATTTTAAAAAACGGTGGAAGTAAGCTTTTCTTATTTCCGGACGCATGCGCGAACTATAGAAAGTCATTATGAGGTAGAATGTGCATACTTTATTGATTCCATTTATGAAATAAAACACATTTTCTAAAAACTCGTGTTTTTTAAGAAATCATGTAAATCTTCTAGAAGCTGTGATTTTAAAAAACGGGGGAAGTAAGCGTTTCTTATTTCCGGATCCATGCGCAAACTATAGAAAGTCATTATGACGTAGAATGTGCATACTTTGTAGATTCCATTTATGAAATAAAACACATTTTCTAAAAACTCGTGTCTTTTACGAAATCATGTAAACCTTCTAGAAGCTGTGATTTGAAAAAACGGTGGAAGTAAGATTTTCTTATTTCCGGACGAATGCAGAAACTATAGAAAGTCGTTATGACGTAGAATGTGCATACTTTGTAGATTCCATTTATGAAATAAAACACATTTTCTAAAAACTCATGTTTTTTACGAAGTCATGTAAACCTTCTAGAAGTTGTGATTTTAAAAAATGGGGGAAGTAAGCTTTTCTTATTTACGGACGCGTGCGCAAATAATTGAAAGTCGTTATGACGTAGAATGTGCATACTTTGTAGATTCCATTTATGAAATAAAACACATTTTCTAAAAACTCGTGTCTTTTACGAAATCATGTAAACCTTCTAGAAGCTGTGATTTTAAAAAACGGGGGAAGTAAGCGTTTCTTATTTCCGGATGCATGCGCAAACTATAGAAAGTCTTTATGACGTAGAATGTGCATACTTTGTAGATTACATTTATGAAATAAAACACATTTTCTAAAAACTCATGTTTTTTACGAAATCATGTAAACCTTATAGAAGCTGTGATTGTAAAAAACGGTGGAAGTAAGCTTTTCTTATTTCCGGACGAATGCGCAAACTATAGAAAGTCGTTATGATGTAGAATGTGCATACTTTGTTGATTCCATTGATGAAATAAAACACATTTTCTAAAAACTCGTGTTTTTTAAGAAATCATGTAAACCTTCTAGAAGCTGTGATTTTAAAAAACGGGAGAAGTAAGCTTTTCTTATTTCCAAACGCATGCGCAAACTTCAGAAAGTCATTATGATGTAGAGTGTGCATACTTTGTTGATTCCATTTAAGAAATAAAACACATTTTCTAAAAACTCGGTTTTTTACGAAATCAGGTAAACCTTCTAGAAGCTGTGATTTTAAAAAATGGGGGAAGTAAGCTTTTCTTATTTCTGGACGCATGCGGAAACTATAGAAAGTCATTATGACGTAGAATGTGCATACTTTGTAAATTCCATTTATGAAATAAAGCACATTTTCTAAAAACTCGTGTTTTTTATGAAATCATGTAAACCTTCTAGAAGCTGTGATTTTAAAAAACGGTGGAAGTAAGCTTTTCTTATTTCCGGACGCATGTGCAAACTATAGAAAGTCGTTATTTCGTAGAATGTGCATACTTTGTAGATTCCATTTATGAAAAAAAACACATTTTCTAAAAACTCATGTTTTTTACGAAATCATGTAAACCTTCTAGAAACTGTGATTTTAAAAAACGGAGGAAGTAAGCTTTTCTTATTTCCGGACGCATGCACAAACTATAGAGAGTCGTTATGACGTAGAATGTGCATACTTTGTTGATTCCATTTATGAAATAAAACACATTTTCTAAAAACTCGTGTTTTTTAAGAAATCATGGAAACCTTCTAGAAGCGGTGATTTTAAAAAACGGGGGAAGTAAGCTTTTCTTATTTCCGGACGAATGCGTAAACTATATAAAGTCATTATGACGTAGAATGTGGATACTTTGTACATTCCATTTATGAAATAAAACACATTTTCTAAAAACTCGTGTTTTTTAATAAATCATGTAAACCTTCTAGAAGCTGTGATTTTAAAAAACGGGGAAAGTAAGCTTTTCTTATTTCCGGACGCATGCGCAAACTATAGAAAGTCGTTATGACGTAGAATGTGCATACTTTGTACATTCCATTTATGAAATAAAACACATTTTCTAAAAACTCGTGTTTTTTAATAAATCATGTAAACCTTCTAGAAGCTGTGATTTTACAAAACGGGGGAAGTAAGCTTTTCTTATTTCCGGACGCGTGCGCAAACTATAGAAAGTCGTTATGACGTAGAATGTGCATACTTTGTTGATTCCATTTATGAAATAAAACACATTTTCTAAAAACTCGTGTTTTTTAAAAAATCATGCAAACCTTCTAGAAGCTGTGATTTTAAAAAACGGGGGAAGTAAGCTTTTCTTATTTCCGGACGCATGCGCAAACTATAGAAAGTTGTTATGACGTAGAATGTGCATACTTTGTTGATTCCATTTATGAAATAAAACACATTTTCTAGAAACACGTGTTTTTTAAGAAATCATGCAAAGCTTCTAGAAGCTGTGATTTTAAAAAACAGGAGAAGTAAGCTTTTCTTATTTCCGGACGCATGCGCAAACTATAAAAAGTCATTATGACGTAGAATGTGCATACTTTGTAGATTCCATTTATGAAATAAAACACATTTTCTAAAAACTCATGTTTTTTAAGCAATCATGTAAACCTTTTAGAAGCTGTGATTTTAAAAAACGGTGGAAGTAAGCTTTTCTTATTTCCGGACGCGTGCGCAAACTATAGAAAGTCGTTATGACGTAGAATGTGCATACTTTGTTGATTCCATTTATTAAATAAAACACATTTTCTAAAAACTCGTGTCTTTTACGAAATCATGTAAACCTTCTAGAAGCTGTGATTTTAAAAAACGGGGGAAGTAAGCGTTTCTTATTTCCGGATGCATGCGCAAACTATAGAAAGTCTTTATGACGTAGAATGTGCATACTTTGTAGATTCCATTTATGAAATAAAACACATTTTCTAAAAACTCATGTTTTTTACGAAATCATGTAAACCTTATAGAAGCTGTGATTTTAAAAAACGGTGGAAGTAAGCTTTTCTTATTTCCGGACGAATGTGCAAACTATAGAAAGTCGTTATGACGTAGAATGTGCATACTTTTTTGATTCCATTGATGAAATAAAACACATTTTCTAAAAACTCGTGTTTTTTACGAAATTATGTAAACCTTCTAGAAGCTGTGATTTTAAAAAACGATGGAAGTAAGCTTTTCTAATTTCCGGACGCATGCGCAAACTATAGAAAGTCGTTATGATGTAGAATGTGCATACTTTTTAGATTCCATTTATGAAATAAAACATATTTTCTAAAAACTCGTGTTTTTTACGAAATCATGTAAACCTTCTAGAAGCTGTGATTTTAAAAAACGGGGGAAGTAAGCTTTTCTTATTTCCGGACGCATGCGCAAACTATAGAAAGTCGTTATGACGTAAAATGTGCATACTTTGTAGATTCCATTTATGAAATAAAACACATTTTCAAAAAACTCGTGTTTTTTATGAAATCATGTAAACCTTCTAGAAGCTGTGATTTTAAAAAACGGTGGAAGTAAGCTTTTCTTATCTCCGGACGAATGCGCAAAATATATAAAGTTGTTATGACGTAGAATGTGCATACTTTGTTGATTCCATTTATGAAATAAAAGACATTTTCTAAAAACTCTTGTTTTTTAAGAAATCATCTAAACCTTCTAGAAGCTGCGATTTTAAAAAACGGGGAAGTAAGCTTTTCTTATTTCCGGACGCATGCGCAAACTATAGAAATTCGTTATGAAGTAGAATGTCCATACTTTGTAGATTCCATTTATGAAATAAAACACATTTTCTAAAAAATCGTGTTTTTATGAAATCATGTAAACCTTCAAGAAGTTGTGATTTTAAAAAACGGTGGAAGTAAGCTTTTCTTATTTCCAGACGCATGCGCAAACTATAGAAAGTCGTTCTGACATAGAATGTGCATACTTTGTAGATTCCATTTATGAAATAAAACACATTTTCTAAAAACTCGTGTTTTTTACGAAAGCATGTAAACCTTCTAGAAGTTATGATTTTAAAAAACGGTGGAAGTAAGCTTTTCTTATTTCCGGACGCATACGCAAACTATAGAAAGTCGTTATGACGTAGAATGTGCATATTTTGTTGATTCCATTTATGAAATAAAACACATTTTCTAAAAATTCGTGTTTTTTAAGAAATCATGTAAACCTTCTAGAAGCTGTGATTTTAAAAAACGGGGGAAGTAAGCTTTTCTTATTTCCAAACGGATGCGCAAACTATAGAAAGTCGTTATGACGTAGAATGTGCATACTTTGTTTATTCCATTTATGAAATAAAACACATTTTCTAAAAACTCGTGTTTTTTAAGAAATCATGTAAACCTTCTAGAAGCTGTGATTTTAAAAAAAGGGGGAAGTAAGCTTTTCCTATTTCCGGACGCATGCGCAAACTATAGAAAGTCGTTATGACGTAGAATGTGCATACTTTGTAGATTCCATTTATGAAATAAAACACATTTTCTAAAAACTCGTGTTTTTTAAGATATCATGTAAACCTTCTAGAAGCCGTGATTTAAAAAAACGGGGGAAGTAAGCTTTTCTTATTTCCAAACGCATGCGCAAACTATAGAAAGTCGTTATGACATTGAATGTGCATACTTTTTTTATTACATTTATGAAATAAAACACATTTTCTAAAAACTCGTGTTTTTTAGGAAATCATGTAAACCTTCTAGAAGCTGTGATTTTAAAAAATGGTGGAAGTAAGCTTTTCTTATTTCCGGACGCATGCGCAAACTATAGAAAGTCGTTATGACGTAGAATGTGCATACTTTTTAGATTCCATTTATGAAATAAAGCACATTTTCTAAAAACTGGTGTTTTTTACGAAATCATGTAAACCTTCTAGAAGCTGTGATTTTAAAAAACGGTGGAAGTAAGATTTTCTTATTTCCAAACGAATGCGCAAACTATAGAAAGTTGTTATGACGTAGAATGTGCATACTTTGTTGATTCCATTTATGAAATAAAACACATTTTCTAAATACTCGTGTTTTTTACGAAATCATGTAAACCTTCTAGAAGCTGTGATTTTAAAAAACGGTGGAAGTAAGCTTTTCTTATTTCCGGACGCATGCGGAAACTATAGAAAGTCGATATGACGTAGAATGTGCATACTTTGTTTATTCCATTTATGAAATAAAACACATTTTCTAAAAACCCGTGTTTTTTAAGAAATCATGTAAACCTTTTAGAAGCTGTGATTTTAAAAAACGGGGGACGTAAGCTTTTCTTATTTCCAAACTTATGCGCAAACTATAGAAAGTCGTTATGACGTAGAATGTGCATACTTTGTTGATTCCATTTATGAAATAAAACACATTTTCTAAAAACTCGTGTCTTTTACGAAATCATGTAAACCTTCTATAAGCTGTGATTTTAAAAAACGGTGGAAGTAAGTTTTTCTTATTTCCGGAGGCATGCGCAATCTATAGAAAGTCATTATGACGTAGAATGTGCATACTTTGTAGATTCCATTTATGAAATAAACCACATTTTCTAAAAACTCCTGTTTTTTAAGAAATCATGTAAACCTTCTAAAAGCTGTGATTTTAAAAAACGGGGGAAGTAAGGTTTTCTCATTTCCAAATGCATGTGCAAACTATAGAAAGTCGTTGTGACGTAGAATGTGCATACTTTGTTGATTCCATTTATGAAATAAAAGACATTTTCTAAAAACTCGTTTTTTTTACGAAATCATGTCAACCTTCTAGAACCTGTGATTTTAAAAAACGGGGGAAGTAAGCTTTTCTTATTTTGTATGACGTAGAATGTGCATATTTTGTTGATTCCATTTATGAAATAAAACACATTTTCTAAAAACTCGTGTTTTTTAAGAAATCATGTAAACCTTCTAGAAGCTGTGATTTTAAAAAATGGTGGAAGTAAGCTTTTCTTATTTCCGGACGCATGCGCAAACTACAGAAATTCGTTATGACGTAGAATGTGCATACTTTGTAGATTCCATTTATGAAATAAAGCACATTTTCTAAAAACTCATGTTTTTTACGAAATCATGTAAACCTTCTAGAAGCTCTGATTTTAAAAAACGGTGGAAGTAAGCTTTTCTTATTTCCGTACGAATGCGCAAACTATAGAGAGTCGTTATGACATAGAATGTGCATAATTTGTCGATTCCATTGATGAAATAAAACACATTTTCTAAAAACTTGTGTTTTTTAAGAAATTATGTAAACCTTCTAGAAGCTGTGATTTTAAAAAACGGGGGAAGTAAGCTTTTCTTATTTGCGGACGCATGCGCAAACTATAGAAAGTCGTTATGACGTAGTATGTGCATACTTTGTAGATTCCATTTATGAAATAAAGCACATTTTCTAAAGACTCGTGTTTTTTACGAAATGATGTAAACCTTCTAGAAGCTGTGATTTTAAAAAACGGGGGAAGTAAGCTTTTCTTATTTCAAAATGCACGCGCAAACTATAAAAAGTCGTTATGACGTAGAATGTGCATACTTTGTTGATTCCATTTATGAAATAAAACACATTTTCTAAAATCTCGTGTTTTTTAAGAAATCATGTAAACCTTCTAGAAGCTGTGATTTTAAAAAACAGGGGAAGTAAGCTTCTCTTATTTCCAAACGCATGCGCAAACTATAGAAAGTCGTTATGACGTAGAATGTGCATACTTTGTTGATTCCATTTATGAAATAAAACACATTTTCTAAAAACTCGTGTTTTTTAAGAAAGCATGTAAACCTTCTGGAAGCTGTGATTTTAGAAAACGGGGCAAGTAAGCTTTTCTTATTTCCGGACGCATGCGCAAAATATAGAAAGTCGTTATGACGTAGAATGTGCATACTTTGTAGATTCCATTGATGAAATAAAACACATTTTCTAAAAACTAATGTTTTTTAGGAAATCATGTAAACCTTCTAGAAGCTGTGATTTTAAAAAATGGGGGAAGTAAGCTTTTCTTATTTCCAAACGCATGCGCAAACTATAGAAAGTCGTTATGACGTAGAATGTGAATATTTTGTTGATTCCATTGATGAAATAAAACACATTTTCTAAAAACTCGTGTTTTTTAACAAATCATGTAAACCTTCTAGGAGCTGTGATTTTAAAAAACAGTGGAAGTAAGCTTTTCTTATTTCCGGACGCATGCGCAAACTATAGAAAGTCGTTATGACGTTAAATTTGCATACTTTGTAGATTCCATTTATGAAATAAAGCAAATTTTCTAAAAACTCGTGTTTTTTACGAAATGATGTAAACCTACTAGAAGCTGTGATTTTAAAAAACGGTGGAAGTAAGCTTTTCTTATTTCCGGACGCATGCGCAAACTACAGAAATTCGTTATGACGTAGAATGTGCATGCTTTGTAGATTCGATTTATGAAATAAAGCGCATTTTCTAAAAACTCGTGTTTTTTACGAAATCATGTAAACCTTCTAGAAGCTGTGATTTTAAAAAACGGTGGAAGTAAGCTTTTCTTATTTACGGACGCATGCGCAAACTATAGAAAGTCGTTATGACGTAAAATGTGCATACTTTGTCGATTCCATTTATGAAATAAAACACATTTTCTAAAAACTCGTGTTTTTTAAGAAATCATGTAAACCTTCTAGAAGCTGTGATTTTAAAAAACGGTGGAAGTAAGCTTTTCTTATTTCCAAAGGCATGCGCAAACTATAGAAAGTCGTTATCATGTAGAATGTGCATACTTTGTTGATTCCATTTATGAAATAAAACACATTTTCTAAAAACTCGTGTTTTTTAAGAAATCATGTAAACCTTCTAGAAGCTGTTATTTTAAAAAAAGGTGGAAGTAAGCTTTTCTTATTTCCAAAGGCATGCGCAAACTATAGAAAGTCGTTATGACGTAGAATGTGCATACTTTGTTCATTCCATTTATGAAATAAAACACATTTTCTAAAAACTCGTGTTTTTAAGAAATCATGTAAACCTTCTAGAAGCTGTGATTTTAAAAAACGGGGGAAGTAAGCTTTTCTTATTTCCGGACGCATGCGCAAAGTATAGAAATTCATTATGATGTATAATGCGCATACTTTGTAGATTCCATGAATGAAATATAACACATTTTCTAAAAACTCGTGTTTTTTACGAAATCATGTCAACCTTCTAGAAGCTGTGATTTTAAAAAACGGGGGAAGTAAGCTTTTCTTATTTCCGGACGCATGCACAAACTATAGAAAGTCGTTATGACGTAGAATGTGCATACTTTGTAGATTCCATTTATGAAATAAAAACACATTTTCTAAAAAGTCGTGTATTTTACGAAATCATGTAAACCTTTCTAGAAGCTGTGATTTTGAAAAACGGCTGAAGTAACCTTTTCTTATTTCCGGACGCATGCGCAAACTATAAAATGTCCTTATGACGTAGATTGTGCATACTTTGTTCATTCCATTTATGAAATAAAACACATTTTCTAAAAACTCGTCTGTTTTAAGAAATCATGTAAACCTTCTAGAAGCTGTGATTTTAAAAAACGGGGGAAGTAAGCTTTTCTTATTTCCAAACGGATGCGCAAACTATAGAAAGTCGTTATGACGTAGAATGTGCATACTTTGTAGATTCCATTGATGAAATAAAACACATTTTCTAAAAACTGGTGTTTTTTACGAAATCATGTAAACCTTCAAGAAGCTGTGATTTTAAAAAACGGTGGAAGTAAGATTTTCTTATTTCCGGACGCATGCGCAAACTATAGAAAGTCGTTATGAAGTAGAATGTGCATATTTTGTTGATTCCATTTATGAAATAAAACACATTTTCTAAAAAATCGTGTTTTTTACGAAATCATGTAAACCTTCAGGAAGCTGTGATTTTAAAAAACGGTGGAAGTAAGCTTTTCTTATTTCCGGACGCATGCACAAACTATAGAAAGTCGTTATGAAGTAGAATGTGCATATTTTGTTGATTCCATTTATGAAATAAAACACATTTTCTAAAAACTCGTGTTTTTTAAGAAATCATGTAAACCTTCTAGAAGCTGTGATTTTAAAAAACGGTGTAAGTAAGCTTTTCTTATTTCCGGACGCATGCGCAAACTATAGAAAGTCGTTATGACGTAGAATGTGCATACTTTGTTGATTCCGTTTATGAAATAAAACACATTTGCTAAAAACTCGTGTTTTTTAAGAAATAATGTAAACCTTCTAGAAGCTGTGATTTTAAAAAACGGGGGGACTAAGCTTTTCTTATTTCCAAACGCATGCGCAAACTATAGAAAGTCGTTATGACGTAGAATGTGCATACTTTGTTGATTCCATTTATGAAATAAAACACATTTTCTAAAAAGTCGTGTTTTTTAAGAAATCATGTAAACCTTCAAGAAGCTGTGATTTTAAAAAACGGGGGAAGTGAGCTTTTCTTATTTCCGGACGCATGCGCAAACTATAGAAAGTCGTTATGACGTAGAATGTGCATACTTTGTAGATTCCAATTATGAAATAAAGCACATTTTCTAAAAACTCGTGTTTTTTACGAGATGATGTAAACCTCCTAGAAGCTGTGATTTTAAAAAACGGTGGAAGTAAGCTTTTCTTATTTCCGGACGAATGCACAAACTATAGAAATTCGTTATGACGTAGAATGTGCATACTTTGTCGATTCCATTGATGAAATAAATCACATTTTCTAAAAACTCGTGTTTTTTAAGAAATCATGTAAACCTTCTAGAAGCTTCGATTTTAAAAAACGGTGGAAGTAAGCTTTTCTTACTTCCGGACGCATGCTCAAACTATAGAAAGTCGTTATGACGTAGAATGCGCATACTTTGTAGTTTCCATTTATGAAATAAAACACATTTTCTAAAAACTCGTCTTTTTTAAGAAATCATGTAAACCTTCTAGAAGCTGTGATTTTAAAAAACGGGGGAAGTAAGCTTTTCTTATTTCCAAACGCATGCGAAAACTATAAAAAGTCGTTATGACGTAGAATGTGCATACTTTGTTGATTCCATTTATGAAATAAAACACATTTTCTAAAAACTCGTGTTTTTTAAGAAATCATGTAAACCTTCTGGAAGCTGTGATTTTAAAAAACGGGGAGAAGTAAGCTTTTCTTATTTCCGGACGAATGCGCAAAATATAGAAAGTCGTTATGACGTAGAATGTGCATACTTTGTAGATTCCATTTATGAAATAAAGCACATTTTCTAAAAACTCGTGTTTTTTACGAAATGATGTAAACCTTCTAGAAGCTGTGATTTTAAAAAACGGTGGAAGTAAGCTTTTCTTATTTCCGGACGCATGCGCAAACTATAGAAAGTCGTTATGACGTAGAATGTGCATACTTTGTTGATTCGGTTTATGAAATAAAGCACATTTTCTAAAAACTCGTGTTTTTTACGAAATGATGTAAACCTTCTAGAAGCCGTGATTTTAAAAAATGGGGGAAGTAAGCTTTTCTTATTTCCAAACGCATGCGCAAACTATAGAAAGTCGTTGTGACGTAGAATGTGCATATTTTGTTTATTCCATTTATGAAATAAAACACATTTTCTAAAAACTCGTGTTTTTTAAGAAATCATATAAACCTTCTAGAAGCTGTGATTTTAAAAAACTGGGGAAGTAAGCTTTTCTTATTTCCAAACGCATGCGCTAACTATAGAAAGTCGTTATGACATAGAATGTGAATATTTTGTTGATTCCATTTATGAAATAAAACACATTTTCTAAAAACTCGTGTTTTTTAAGAAATCATGTAAACCTTCTAGAAGCTGTGATTTTAAAAAACGGTGGAAGTAAGTTTTTCTTATTTCCGGACGCATGCGCAAACTATAGAAAGTCGTTATGATGTAGAATTTGCATACTTTGTAGATTCCATTTATGAAATAAAACACATTTTCTAAAAACTCGTTTTTTTTACGAAATGATGTAAACCTTCTAGAAGCTGTGATTTTAAAAAATGGTGGAAGTAAGCTTTTCTTATTTCCGGACGCATGCGCAAACTATAGAAAGTCATTATGACGTAGAATGTGCATACTTTGTTGATTCCGTTTATGAAATAAAACACATTTTCTAAAAACTCGTGTTTTTTAAGAAATCATGTAAACCTTCTAGAAGCTGTGATTTTAAAAAACGGGGGAAGTAAGCTTTTCTTTTTTCCAAACGCATTCGCAAACTATAGAAAGTCGTTATGACGTAAAATGTGCATACTTTGTTGATTCCATTTATGAAATAAAACACATTTTCTAAAAACTCGTGTTTTTAAAGAAATCATGTAACCCTTCTAGAAGCTGTGATTTTAAAAAACGGGGGAAGTAAGCTTTTCTTCTTTCCGGACGCATGCGCAAACTATAGAAAGTCGTTATGACGTAGAATGAGCATACTTTGTTGATTCCATTTATGAAATAAAACACATTTTCTAAAAACTCGTGTTTTTTACGAAATCATGTAAACCTTCTAGAAGCTGTGATTCAAAAAAACGGGGGAAGTAACCTTTTCTTATTTCCAAAGGCATGCGCAAACTATAGAAAGTCGTTATGACGTAGAATGTGCATACTTTGTTGATTCCATTGATGAAATAAAACACATTTTCTAAAAACTCGTGTTTTTTACGAAATGATGTAAACCTTCTAGAAGCTGTGATTTTAAAAAATGGTGGAAGTAAGCTTTTCTTATTTCCGGACGCATGCAAAAACTATAGAAAGTCGTTATGACGTAGAATTTGCATACTTTGTAGATTCCATTTATGAAATAAAGCACATTTTCTAAAAACTCGTGTTTTTTACGAAATGATGTAAACCTTCTAGAAGCTGTGATTTTAAAAAATGGTGGAAGTAAAGTTTTCTTATTTCCGGACGCATGCGCAAACTATAGAAAGTCATTATGACGTAGAATGTGCATACTTTGTAGATTCCATTTATGAAATAAAACACATTTTGTAAAAACTCGTGTTTTTTACGAAATGATGTAAACCTTCTAGAATCTGTGATTTTAAAAAACGGGGGAAGTAACCTTTTCTTATTTCCGGACGCATGCGGAAACTATAGAAAGTCGTTATGACGTAGAATGTGCATACTTTGTAGATTCCATTTATGAAATAAAACACATTTTGTAAAAACTCGTTTTTTTTACGAAATAATGTAAACCTTCTAGAAGCTGTTATTTTAAAAAATGGTGCAAGTAAGCTTTTCTTATTTCCGGACGCATGTGCATATTATAGAAAGTCTTTATGACGTAGAATGTGCATAATTTGTTGATTCCATTCATGAAATAAAACACATTTTCTAGAAACTCGTGTTTTTTAAGAAATCATATAAACATTTTGGAGGCTGTGATTTTAAAAAACGGGGGAAGTAAGCTTTTCTTATTTCCGAACGCATGCGAAAACTATAGAAAGTCGTTATGACGTAGAATGTGCATACTTTGTAGATTCCATTTATGAAATAAAGCACATTTTCTAAAAACTCGTGTTTTTTAAGAAACCATGTAAACCTTCTAGAAGCTGTGATTTTAAAAAACGGGGGAAGTAAGGTTTTCTTATTTCCGGACGCATGCGCAAACTATAGAAAGTCGTTATGACGTAGAATGTGCATACTTTGTTGATTCCCTTTATGAAATAAAACACATTTTCTAAAAACTTTTGTTTTTTAAGAAATCATGTAAACCTTCTAGAAGCTGTGATTTTTAAAAATGTTGGAAGTAAGCTTTTCTTATTTCCGGACGCATGCGCAAACTTTAGAAAGTCGTTATGACGTAGAATGTGCATACTTTGTAGATTCCATTTATGAAATAAAGCACATTTTCTAAAAACTCGTGTTTTTTAAGAAACCATGTAAACCTTCTAGAAGCTGTGATTTTAAAAAATGGTGGAAGTAAGCTTTTCTTATTTCCGGATGAATGCGCAAACTATAGAAAGTCGTTATGACGTAGAATGTGCTTACTTTATTGATTCCATTTATGAAATAAAACACATTTTCTAAAAACTTTTGTGTTTTAAGAAATCATGTAAACCTTCTAGAAGCTGTGATTTTTAAAAATGTTGGAAGTAAGCTTTTCTTATTTCCGGACGCATGCGCAAACTATAGAAAGTCATTATGACGTAGAATGTGCATACTTTGTTGATTCCCTTTATGAAATAAAACACATTTTCTACAAACTCTTGTTTTTTACGAAATCATGTAAACCTTCTAGAAGCTGTGATTTCAAAAAACGGTGGAAGTAAGCTGTTCTTATTTCCGAACGCATGCGCAAACTATAGAAAGTCGTTATGACGTAGAATGTGCATACTTTGTAGATTCCTTTTATGAAATAAAACACATTTTCTAAAAACTCATGTTTTTTACGAAATCATGTAAACCTTCTAGAAGCTATGATTTTAAAAAACGGTGGAAGTAAGTTTTTCTTATTTCTGGACGCATGCGCAAACTATAGAAAGTCGTTATGACATAGAATGTGCATACATTGTTGATTCCATTTATGAAATAAAACACATTTTCTAAAAACTCGTGTTTTTTAAGAAATCATGTAAACCTTCTAGAAGCTGTGATTTTAAAAAACGGTGGAAGTAAGCTTTTCTTATTTCCGGACGAATCCGCAAACTATAGAAGGTCGTTATGACATACAATCTGCATACTTTGTAGATTTCATTTATGAAATAAAACACATTTTCTAAAAACTCGTTTTTTTTACGAAATAATGTAAACCTTCTAGAAGCTGTGATTTTAAAAAACGGTGGAAGTAAGCTTTTCTTATTTCCGGACACATGCGCAAACTATAGAAGGTCGTTATGACGTACAATGTGCATACTTTGTTGATTCCATTTATGAAATAAAACACATTTTCTAAATACTCATGTTTTTTAAGAAATCATGTAAACCTTTTCGAAGCTGTGATTTTAAAAAATGGTGGAAGTAAGGTTTTCTTATTTCCGGACGCATGCGCAAACTATAGAAAGTCATTATGACGTAGAATGTGCATACTTCGTAGATTCCATTTATGAAATAAAACACATTTTCCAAAAACTCGTGTTTTTTACGAAATCATGTAAACCTTCTAGAAGCTGTGATTTTAAAAAACGGTGGAAGTAAGCTTTTCTTATTTCCGGACGAATGCGCAAACTATAGAAAGTCGTTATGACGTAGAATGTTCATACTTTGTTGAGTCCATTTATGAAATAAATCACATTTTCTAAAAACTCGTGTTTTTTAAGAAATCATGTAAACCTTCTAGAAGCTGTGATTTTAAAAAATGGTGGAAGTAAGCTTTTCTTATTTCCGGATGAATGCGCAAACCATAGAAAGTCGTTATGACGTAGAATTTGCTTACTTTGTTGATTCCATTTATGAAATAAAACACATTTTCTAAAAACTTGTGTTTTTTAAGAAATCATGTATACCTTCTAGAAGCTGTGATTTTTAAAAATGTTGGAAGTAAGCTTTTCTTATTTCCGGACGCATGCGCAAACTATAGAAAGTCATTATGACGTAGAATGTGCATACTTTGTTGAATCCCTTTATGAAATAAAACACATTTTCTACAAACTCTTGTTTTTTACGAAATCATGTAAACCTTCTAGAAGCTGTGATTTCAAAAAACGGTGGAAGTAAGTTTTTCTTATTTCCGGACGCATGTGCAAACTATAGAAAGTCGTTATGACATAGAATGTGCATACTTTGTTGATTCCATTTATGAAATAAAACACATTTTCTAAAAACTCGTGTTTTTTAAGAAATCATGTAAACCTTCTAGAAGCTGTGATTTTAAAAAACGGTGGAAGTAAGCTTTTCTTATTTCCGGACGAATCCGCAAACTATAAAAATTCGTTATGGTGTAGAATGTGCATACATTGTAGATTCCATTTATGAAATAAAACACATTTTCTAAAAACTCATGTTTTTTACGAAATCATGTAAACCTTCTAGAGGGTGTGATTTTAAAAAACAGGGGAAGTAAGCTTTTCTTATTTCTGGACGCATGCCCAAACTATAGAAAGTCGTTATGACGTAGAATGTGCATACTTTGTAGATTCCATTTATGAAATAAAACACATTTTCTAAAAACTCGTGTTTTTTACGAAATCATGTAAACCTTCTAGAAGCTGTGATTTCAAAAAACGGTGGAAGTAAGCTTTTCTTATTTCCGGACGCATGCGCAAACTATAGAAAGTCGTTATGACGTACAATGTGCATACTTTGTTGATTCCATTTATGAAATAAAACACATTTTCTAAATAATCATGTTTTTTAAGAAATCATGTAAACCTTTTCGAAGCTGTGATTTTAAAAAATGGTGGAAGTAAGGTTTTCTTATTTCCGGACGCATGCGCAAACTATAGAAAGTCATTATGACGTAGAATGTGCATACTTCGTAGATTCCATTTATGAAATAAAACACATTTTCCAAAAACTCGTGTTTTTTACGAAATCATGTAAACCTTCTAGAAGCTGTGATTTTAAAAAACGGTGGAAGTAAGCTTTTCTTATTTCCGGACGAATGCGCAAACTATAGAAAGTCGTTATGACGTAGAATGTTCATACTTTGTTGAGTCAATTTATGAAATAAAACACATTTTCTACAAACTCTTGTTTTTTACGAAATCATGTAAACCTTCTAGAAGCTGTGATTTCAAAAAACGGTGGAAGTAAGTTTTTCTTATTTCCGGACGCATGTGCAAACTATAGAAAGTCGTTATGACATAGAATTTGCATACTTTGTTGATTCCATTTATGAAATAAAACACATTTTCTAAAAACTCGTGTTTTTTAAGAAATCATGTAAACCTTCTAGAAGCTGTGATTTTAAAAAACGGTGGAAGTAAGCTTTTCTTATTTCCGGACGAATCCGCAAACTATAGAAATTCGAAAAGGTGTGATTTTAAAAAACAGGGGAAGTAAGCTTTTCTTATTTCCGGACGCATGCCCAAACTATAGAAAGTCGTTATGACGTAGAATGTGCATACTTTGTAGATTCCATTTATGAAATAAAACACATTTTCTAAAAACTCGTGTTTTTTACGAAATCATGTAAACCTTCTAGAAGCTGTGATTTCAAAAAATGGTGGAAGTAAGCTTTTCTTATTTCCGGACGCATGCGCAAACTATAGAAAGTCGTTATGACGTACAATGTTCATACTTTGTTGATTCCATTTATGAAATAAAACACATTTTCTAAATAATCATGTTTTTTAAGAAATCATGTAAACCTTTTCGAAGCTGTGATTTTAAAAAATGCTGGAAGTAAGGTTTTCTTATTTCCGGACGCATGCGCAAACTATAGAAAGTCATTATGACGTAGAATGTGCATACTTCGTAGATTCCATTTATGAAATAAAACACATTTTCCAAAAACTCGTGTTTTTTACGAAATCATGTAAACCTTCTAGAAGCTGTGATTTTAAAAAACGGTGGAAGTAAGCTTTTCTTATTTCCGGACGTATGCGCAAACTATAGAAAGTCGTTATGACGTAGAATGTTCATACTTTGTTGAGTCCATTTATGAAATAAATCACATTTTCTAAAAACTCGTGTTTTTTAAGAAATCATGTAAACCTTCTAGAAGCTGTGATTTTAAAAAATGGTGGAAGTAAGCTTTTCTTATTTCCGGATGAATGCGCAAACTATAGAAAGTCGTTATGACGTAGAATGTGCTTACTTTGTTGATTCCATTTATGAAATAAAACACATTTTCTAAAAACTTGTGTTTTTTAAGAAATCATGTATAACTTCTAGAAGCTGTGATTTTTAAAAATGTTGGAAGTAAGCTTTTCTTATTTCCGGACGCATGCGCAAACTATAGAAAGTCATTATGACGTAGAATGTGCATACTTTGTTGAATCCCTTTATGAAATAAAACACATTTTCTACAAACTCTTGTTTTTTACGAAATCATGTAAACCTTCTAGAAGCTGTGATTTCAAAAAACGGTGGAAGTAAGTTTTTCTTATTTCCGGACGCATGTGCAAACTATAGAAAGTCGTTATGACATAGAATGTGCATACTTTGTTGATTCCATTTATGAAATAAAACACATTTTCTAAAAACTCGTGTTTTTTAAGAAATCATGTAAACCTTCTAGAAGCTGTGATTTTAAAAAACGGGGGAAGTAAGCTTTTCTTATTTCCGGACGCATGCGCAAACTATAGAAAGTCGTTATGACGTACAATGTGCATACTTTGTTGATTCCATTTATGAAATAAAACACATTTTCTAAATAATCATGTTTTTTGAGAAATCATGTAAACCTTTTCGAAGCTGTGATTTTAAAAAATGGTGGAAGTAAGGTTTTCTTATTTCCGGACGCATGCGCAAACTATAGAAAGTCGTTATGACGTAGAATGTGCATACTTTGTAGATTCCTTTTATGAAATAAAACACATTTTCTAAAAACTCATGTTTTTTACGAAATCATGTAAACCTTCTAGAAGCTGTGATTTTAAAAAACGGTGGAAGTAAGTTTTTCTTATTTCCGGACGCATGTGCAAACTATAGAAAGTCGTTATGACATAGAATGTGCATACTTTGTTGATTCCATTTATGAAATAAAACACATTTTCTAAAAACTCGTGTTTTTTAAGAAATCATGTAAACCTTCTAGAAGCTGTGATTTTAAAAAACGGTGGAAGTAAGCTTTTCTTATTTCCGGACGAATCCGCAAACTATAGAAATTCGTTATGGTGTAGAATGTGCATTTATTGTAGATTCCATTTATGAAATAAAACACATTTTCTAAAAACTCATGTTTTTTACGAAATCATGTAAACCTTCTAGAAGGTGTGATTTTAAAAAACAGGGGAAGTAAGCTTTTCTTATTTCCGGACGCATGCCCAAACTATAGAAAGTCGTTATGACGTAGAATGTGCATACTTTGTAGATTCCATTTATGAAATAAAACACATTTTCTAAAAACTCGTGTTTTTTAAGAAATCATGTAAACCTTCTAGAAGCTGTGATTTTAAAAAACGGTGGAAGTAAGCTTTTCTTATTTCCGGACGAATCCGCAAACTATAGAAGGTCGTTATGACATACAATCTGCATACTTTGTAGATTTCATTTATGAAATAAAACACATTTTCTAAAAACTCGTTTTTTTTACGAAATAATGTAAACCTTCTAGAAGCTGTGATTTTAAAAAACGGTGGAAGTAAGCTTTTCTTATTTCCGGACACATGCGCAAACTATAGAAGGTCGTTATGACGTACAATGTGCATACTTTGTTGATTCCATTTATGAAATAAAACACATTTTCTAAATACTCATGTTTTTTAAGAAATCATGTAAACCTTTTCGAAGCTGTGATTTTAAAAAATGGTGGAAGTAAGGTTTTCTTATTTCCGGACGCATGCGCAAACTATAGAAAGTCATTATGACGTAGAATGTGCATACTTCGTAGATTCCATTTATGAAATAAAACACATTTTCCAAAAACTCGTGTTTTTTACGAAATCATGTAAACCTTCTAGAAGCTGTGATTTTAAAAAACGGTGGAAGTAAGCTTTTCTTATTTCCGGACGAATGCGCAAACTATAGAAAGTCGTTATGACGTAGAATGTTCATACTTTGTTGAGTCCATTTATGAAATAAATCACATTTTCTAAAAACTCGTGTTTTTTAAGAAATCATGTAAACCTTCTAGAAGCTGTGATTTTAAAAAATGGTGGAAGTAAGCTTTTCTTATTTCCGGATGAATGCGCAAACCATAGAAAGTCGTTATGACGTAGAATTTGCTTACTTTGTTGATTCCATTTATGAAATAAAACACATTTTCTAAAAACTTGTGTTTTTTAAGAAATCATGTATACCTTCTAGAAGCTGTGATTTTTAAAAATGTTGGAAGTAAGCTTTTCTTATTTCCGGACGCATGCGCAAACTATAGAAAGTCATTATGACGTAGAATGTGCATACTTTGTTGAATCCCTTTATGAAATAAAACACATTTTCTACAAACTCTTGTTTTTTACGAAATCATGTAAACCTTCTAGAAGCTGTGATTTCAAAAAACGGTGGAAGTAAGTTTTTCTTATTTCCGGACGCATGTGCAAACTATAGAAAGTCGTTATGACATAGAATGTGCATACTTTGTTGATTCCATTTATGAAATAAAACACATTTTCTAAAAACTCGTGTTTTTTAAGAAATCATGTAAACCTTCTAGAAGCTGTGATTTTAAAAAACGGTGGAAGTAAGCTTTTCTTATTTCCGGACGAATCCGCAAACTATAAAAATTCGTTATGGTGTAGAATGTGCATACATTGTAGATTCCATTTATGAAATAAAACACATTTTCTAAAAACTCATGTTTTTTACGAAATCATGTAAACCTTCTAGAGGGTGTGATTTTAAAAAACAGGGGAAGTAAGCTTTTCTTATTTCTGGACGCATGCCCAAACTATAGAAAGTCGTTATGACGTAGAATGTGCATACTTTGTAGATTCCATTTATGAAATAAAACACATTTTCTAAAAACTCGTGTTTTTTACGAAATCATGTAAACCTTCTAGAAGCTGTGATTTCAAAAAACGGTGGAAGTAAGCTTTTCTTATTTCCGGACGCATGCGCAAACTATAGAAAGTCGTTATGACGTACAATGTGCATACTTTGTTGATTCCATTTATGAAATAAAACACATTTTCTAAATAATCATGTTTTTTAAGAAATCATGTAAACCTTTTCGAAGCTGTGATTTTAAAAAATGGTGGAAGTAAGGTTTTCTTATTTCCGGACGCATGCGCAAACTATAGAAAGTCATTATGACGTAGAATGTGCATACTTCGTAGATTCCATTTATGAAATAAAACACATTTTCCAAAAACTCGTGTTTTTTACGAAATCATGTAAACCTTCTAGAAGCTGTGATTTTAAAAAACGGTGGAAGTAAGCTTTTCTTATTTCCGGACGAATGCGCAAACTATAGAAAGTCGTTATGACGTAGAATGTTCATACTTTGTTGAGTCAATTTATGAAATAAAACACATTTTCTACAAACTCTTGTTTTTTACGAAATCATGTAAACCTTCTAGAAGCTGTGATTTCAAAAAACGGTGGAAGTAAGTTTTTCTTATTTCCGGACGCATGTGCAAACTATAGAAAGTCGTTATGACATAGAATTTGCATACTTTGTTGATTCCATTTATGAAATAAAACACATTTTCTAAAAACTCGTGTTTTTTAAGAAATCATGTAAACCTTCTAGAAGCTGTGATTTTAAAAAACGGTGGAAGTAAGCTTTTCTTATTTCCGGACGAATCCGCAAACTATAGAAATTCGAAAAGGTGTGATTTTAAAAAACAGGGGAAGTAAGCTTTTCTTATTTCCGGACGCATGCCCAAACTATAGAAAGTCGTTATGACGTAGAATGTGCATACTTTGTAGATTCCATTTATGAAATAAAACACATTTTCTAAAAACTCGTGTTTTTTACGAAATCATGTAAACCTTCTAGAAGCTGTGATTTCAAAAAATGGTGGAAGTAAGCTTTTCTTATTTCCGGACGCATGCGCAAACTATAGAAAGTCGTTATGACGTACAATGTTCATACTTTGTTGATTCCATTTATGAAATAAAACACATTTTCTAAATAATCATGTTTTTTAAGAAATCATGTAAACCTTTTCGAAGCTGTGATTTTAAAAAATGCTGGAAGTAAGGTTTTCTTATTTCCGGACGCATGCGCAAACTATAGAAAGTCATTATGACGTAGAATGTGCATACTTCGTAGATTCCATTTATGAAATAAAACACATTTTCCAAAAACTCGTGTTTTTTACGAAATCATGTAAACCTTCTAGAAGCTGTGATTTTAAAAAACGGTGGAAGTAAGCTTTTCTTATTTCCGGACGTATGCGCAAACTATAGAAAGTCGTTATGACGTAGAATGTTCATACTTTGTTGAGTCCATTTATGAAATAAATCACATTTTCTAAAAACTCGTGTTTTTTAAGAAATCATGTAAACCTTCTAGAAGCTGTGATTTTAAAAAATGGTGGAAGTAAGCTTTTCTTATTTCCGGATGAATGCGCAAACTATAGAAAGTCGTTATGACGTAGAATGTGCTTACTTTGTTGATTCCATTTATGAAATAAAACACATTTTCTAAAAACTTGTGTTTTTTAAGAAATCATGTATAACTTCTAGAAGCTGTGATTTTTAAAAATGTTGGAAGTAAGCTTTTCTTATTTCCGGACGCATGCGCAAACTATAGAAAGTCATTATGACGTAGAATGTGCATACTTTGTTGAATCCCTTTATGAAATAAAACACATTTTCTACAAACTCTTGTTTTTTACGAAATCATGTAAACCTTCTAGAAGCTGTGATTTCAAAAAACGGTGGAAGTAAGTTTTTCTTATTTCCGGACGCATGTGCAAACTATAGAAAGTCGTTATGACATAGAATGTGCATACTTTGTTGATTCCATTTATGAAATAAAACACATTTTCTAAAAACTCGTGTTTTTTAAGAAATCATGTAAACCTTCTAGAAGCTGTGATTTTAAAAAACGGGGGAAGTAAGCTTTTCTTATTTCCGGACGCATGCGCAAACTATAGAAAGTCGTTATGACGTACAATGTGCATACTTTGTTGATTCCATTTATGAAATAAAACACATTTTCTAAATAATCATGTTTTTTGAGAAATCATGTAAACCTTTTCGAAGCTGTGATTTTAAAAAATGGTGGAAGTAAGGTTTTCTTATTTCCGGACGCATGCGCAAACTATAGAAAGTCGTTATGACGTAGAATGTGCATACTTTGTAGATTCCTTTTATGAAATAAAACACATTTTCTAAAAACTCATGTTTTTTACGAAATCATGTAAACCTTCTAGAAGCTGTGATTTTAAAAAACGGTGGAAGTAAGTTTTTCTTATTTCCGGACGCATGTGCAAACTATAGAAAGTCGTTATGACATAGAATGTGCATACTTTGTTGATTCCATTTATGAAATAAAACACATTTTCTAAAAACTCGTGTTTTTTAAGAAATCATGTAAACCTTCTAGAAGCTGTGATTTTAAAAAACGGTGGAAGTAAGCTTTTCTTATTTCCGGACGAATCCGCAAACTATAGAAATTCGTTATGGTGTAGAATGTGCATTTATTGTAGATTCCATTTATGAAATAAAACACATTTTCTAAAAACTCATGTTTTTTACGAAATCATGTAAACCTTCTAGAAGGTGTGATTTTAAAAAACAGGGGAAGTAAGCTTTTCTTATTTCCGGACGCATGCCCAAACTATAGAAAGTCGTTATGACGTAGAATGTGCATACTTTGTAGATTACATTTATGAAATAAAACACATTTTCTAAAAACTCGTGTTTTTTACGAAATCATGTAAACCTTCTAGAAGCTGTGATTTCAAAAAACGGTGGAAGTAAGCTTTTCTTATTTCCGGACGCATGCGCAAACTATAGAAAGTCGTTATGACGTACAATGTGCATACTTTGTTGATTCCATTTATGAAATAAAACACATTTTCTAAATAATCATGTTTTTTAAGAAATCATGTAAACCTTTTCGAAGCTGTGATTTTAAAAGATGGTGGAAGTAAGGTTTTCTTATTTCCGGACGCATGCGCAAACTATAGAAAGTCATTATGACGTAGAATGTGCATACTTCGTAGATTCCATTTATGAAATAAAACACATTTTCCAAAAACTCGTGTTTTTTACGAAATCATGTAAACCTTCTAGAAGCTGTGATTTTAAAAAACGGTGGAAGTAAGCTTTTCTTATTTCCGGACGAATGCGCAAACTATAGAAAGTCGTTATGACGTAGAATATTCATACTTTGTTGAGTCCATTTATGAAATAAATCACATTTTCTAAAAACTCGTGTTTTTTAAGAAATCATGTAAACCTTCTAGAAGCTGTGATTTTAAAAAATGGTGGAAGTAAGCTTTTCTTATTCCCGGATGAATGCGCAAACTATAGAAAGTCGTTATGACGTAGAATGTCCTTACTTTGTTGATTCCATTTATGAAATAAAACACATTTTCTAAAAACTTGTGTTTTTTAAGAAATCATGTAAACCTTCTAGAAGATGTGATTTTTAAAAATGTTGGAAGTAAGCTTTTCTTATTTCCGGACGCATGCGCAAACTATAGAAAGTCATTATGATGTAGAATGTGCATACTTTGTTGATTCCCTTTATGAAATAAAACACATTTTCTACAAACTCTTGTTTTTTACAAAATCATGTAAACCTTCTAGAAGCTGTGATTTCAAAAAACGGTGGAAGTAAGCTTTTCTTATTTCCGGACGCATGCGCAAACTATAGAAAGTCGTTATGACATAGAATGTGCATACTTTGTAGATTCCATTTATGAAATAAAACACATTTTCTAAAAACTCATGTTTTTTACGAAATCATGTAAACCTTCTAGAAGCTGTGATTTTAAAACACGGTGGAAGTAAGTTTTTGTTATTTCCGGACGCATGCGCAAACTATAGAAAGTCGTTATGACGTAGAATGTGCATACTTTGTAGATTCCATTTATGAAATAAAACACATTTTCCAAAAACTCGTGTTTTTTACGAAATCATGTAAACCTTCTAGAAGCTGTGATTTTAAAAAACAGTGGAAGTAAGCTTTTCTTATTTCCAGACGAATGCGCAAATTATAGAAAGTCGTTATGACGTAGAATGTTCATACTTTGTTGAGTCCATTTATGAAATAAATCACATTTTCTAAAAACTCGTGTTTTTTAAGAAATCATGTAAACCTTCTAGAAGCTGTGATTTTAAAAAACGGGGGAAGTAAGGTTTTCTTATTTCTGGACGCATGCGCAAACTATAGAAAGTCATTATGACGTAGAATGTGCATACTTTGTAGTTTCCATTTATGAAATAAAACACATTTTCCAAAAACTAATGTTTTTTACGAAATCATGTAAACCTTCTAGAAGCTGTAATTTTAAAAAACGGTGGAAGTAAGCTTTTCTTATTTCCGGACGAATGCGCAAACTATAGGAAGTCGTTATGACGTAGAATGTTCATACTTTGTTGTGTCCATTTATGAAATAAATCACATTTTCTAAAAACTCGTGTTTTTTAAGAAATCATCTAAACCTTCTAGAAGCTGTGATTTTAAAAAACGGTGGAAGTAAGCTTTTCTTATTTCCGGACGAATGTGCAAACTATAGAAAGTCGTTATGACGTAGAATGTGCATACTTTGTTGATTCCATTTATGAAATAAAACACATTTTCTAAAAACTCGTGTTTTTTAAGAAATCATGTAAACCTTCTAGAAGCTGTGATTTTAAAAAACGGTGGAAGTAAGCTTTTCTTATTTCCGGACGAATCCGCAAACTATAGGAAGTCATTATGATGTAGAATGTGCATACTTTGTAGATTCCATTTATGAAATAAAACACATTTTCTAAAAACTCGTGTTTTTTACGAAATCATGTAAACCTTCTAGAAGCTGTGATTTTAAAAAACAGGGGAAGTAAGCTTTTCTTATTTCCGGACGCATTCCCAAACTATAGAAAGTCGTTATGACGTAGAATGTGCATACTTTGTAGATTCCATTTATGAAATAAAACACATTTTCTAAAAACTCGTGTTTTTTACGAAATCATGTAAACCTTCTAGAAGTTGTGATTTTAAAAAACGGTGGAAGTAAGCTTTTCTTATTTCCGGACGCATGCGCAAACTATAGAAAGTCGTTATGACGTAGAATTTGCATACTTTGTAGATTCCATTTATGGAATAAAGCACATTTCTTAAAACTCGTGTTTTTTACGAAATGATGTAAACCTTCTAGAAGCTGTGATTTTAAAAAATGGTGGAAGTAAGGTTTTCTTATTTCTGGACGCATGCGCAAACTATAGAAAGTCATTATGACGTAGAATGTGCATACTTTGTAGATTCCATTTATGAAATAGAACACATTTTCTACAAACTCTTGTTTTTTACAAAATCATGTAAACCTTCTAGAAGCTGTGATTTCAAAAAACGGGGGAAGTAAGCTTTTCTTATTTCCGGACGCATGCGCAAACTATAGAAAGTCGTTATGACGTAGACTGTGCATAATTTGTAGATTCCATTTATGAAATAAAACACATTTTCCAAAAACTCGTGTTTTTTACGAAATCATGTAAACCTTCTAGAAGCTGTGATTTTAAAAAATGGTGGAAGTAAGCTTTTCTTATTTCCGGACGAATGCGCAAACTATAGAAAGTCGTTATGACGTAGAATGTTCATACTTTGTTGAGTCCATTTATGAAATAAATCACCTTTTCTAAAAACTCGTGTTTTTTAAGAAATCATGTAAACCTTCTAGAAGCTGTGATTTTAAAAAATGGTGGAAGTAAGCTTTTCTTATTTCCGGATGAATGCGCAAACTATAGAAATTCGTTACGATGTAGAATGTGCTTACTTTGTTGATTCCATTTATGAAATGAAACACATTTTCTAAAAACTTGTGTTTTTTAAGATATCATGTAAACCTTCTAGAAGCTGTGATTTTTAAAAATGTTGGAAGTAAGCTTTTCTTATTTCCGGACGCATGCGCAAACTATAGAAAGTCATTATGACGTAGAATGTGCATACTTTATTGATTCCCTTTATGAAATAAAACACATTTTCTACAAACTCTTGTTTTTTACGAAATCATGTAAACCTTCTAGAAGCTGTGATTTCAAAAAACGGTGGAAGTAGGCTTTTCTTATTTCCGGAAGCATGCGCAAACTATAGAAAGTCGTTATGACGTAGAATGTGCATACTTTGTAGATTCCATTTTTTAAATAAAACACATTTTCTAAAAACTCATGTTTTTTACGAAATCATGTAAACCTTCTAGAAGCTGTGATTTTAAAAAACGGTGGAAGTAAGTTTTTCTTATTTCCGGACGCATGCGCAAACTATAGAAAGTCGTTATGACATAGAATGTGCATACTTTGTTGATTCCATTTATGAAATAAAACACATTTTCTAAAAACTCGTGTTTTTTAAGAAATCATGTAAACCTTCTAGAAGTTGTGATTTTAAAAAACGGTGGAAGTAAGCTTTTCTTATTTCCGGACGAATGCGCAAACTATAGAAAGTCGTTATGACGTAGAATGTGCATACTTTGTAGATTCCATTTATGAAATAAAACACATTTTCTAAAAACTCATGTTTTTTACGAAATCATGTAATCCTTCTAGAAGCTGTGATTTTAAAAAACGGTGGAAGTAAGTTTTTCTTATTTCCGGACACATGCGCAAACTATAGAAAGTCGTTATGACATAGAATGTGCATACTTTGTTGATTCCATTGATGAAATAAAACACATTTTCTAAAAACTCGTGTTTTTTAAGAAATCATGTAAACCTTCTAGAAGCTGTGATTTTAAAAAACGGTGGAAGTAAGCTTTTCTTATTTCCGGACGAATGTGCAAACTATAGAAAGTCGTTATGACGTAGAATGTGCATACTTTGTTGATTCCATTTATGAAATAAAACACATTTTCTAAAAACTCGTGTTTTTTAAGAAATCATGTAAACCTTCTAGAAGCTGTGATTTTAAAAAACGGTGGAAGTAAGCTTTTCTTATTTCCGGACGAATCCGCAAACTATAGGAAGTCATTATGATGTAGAATGTGCATACTTTGTAGATTCCATTTATGAAATAAAACACATTTTCTTAAAACTCGTGTTTTTTACGAAATCATGTAAACCTTCTAGAAGCTGTGATTTTAAAAAACAGGGGAAGTAAGCTTTTCTTATTTCCGGACGCATTCCCAAACTATAGAAAGTCGTTATGACGTAGAATGTGCATACTTTGTAGATTCCATTTATGAAATAAAACACATTTTCTAAAAACTCGTGTTTTTTACGAAATCATGTAAACCTTCTAGAAGCTGTGATTTTAAAAAACGGTGGAAGTAAGCTTTTCTTATTTCCGGACGCATGCGCAAACTATAGAAAGTCGTTATGACGTAGAATTTGCATACTTTGTAGATTCCATTTATGGAATAAAGCACATTTCTAAAAACTCGTGTTTTTTACGAAATGATGTAAACCTTCTAGAAGCTGTGATTTTAAAAAATGGTGGAAGTAAGGTTTTCTTATTTCTGGACGCATGCGCAAACTATAGAAAGTCATTATGACGTAGAATGTGCATACTTTGTAGATTCCATTTATGAAATAGAACACATTTTCTACAAACTCTTGTTTTTTACAAAATCATGTAAACCTTCTAGAAGCTGTGATTTCAAAAAACGGTGGAAGTAAGCTTTTCTTATTTCCGGACGCATGCGCAAACTATAGAAAGTCGTTATGACGTAGAATGTGCATACTTTGTAGATTCCATTTATGAAATAAAACACATTTTCTAAAAACTCATGTTTTTTACGAAATCATGTAAACCTTCTAGAAGCTGTGATTTTAAAAAACGGTGGAAGTAAGTTTTTCTTATTTCCGGACGCATGCGCAAACTATAGAAAGTCGTTATGACGTAGAATGTGCATACTTTGTAGATTCCATTTATGAAATAAAACACATTTTCCAAAAACTCGTGTTTTTTACGAAATCATGTAAACCTTCTAGAAGCTGTGATTTTAAAAAACGGTGGAAGTAAGCTTTTCTTATTTCCGGACGAATGCGCAAATTATAGAAAGTCGTTATGACGTAGAATGTTCATACTTTGTTGAGTCCATTTATGAAATAAATCACATTTTCTAAAAACTCGAGTTTTTTAAGAAATCATGTAAACCTTCTAGAAGCTGTGATTTTAAAAAACGGGGGAAGTAAGGTTTTCTTATTTCCGGACGCATGCGCAAACTATAGAAAGTCATTATGACGTAGAATGTGCATACTTTGTAGTTTCCATTTATGAAATAAAACACATTTTCCAAAAACTAATGTTTTTTACGAAATCATGTAAACCTTCTAGAAGCTGTGATTTTAAAAAACGGTGGAAGTAAGCTTTTCTTATTTCCGGACGAATGCGCAAACTATAGGAAGTCGTTATGACGTAGAATGTTCATACTTTGTTGTGTCCATTTATGAAATAAATCACATTTTCTAAAAACTCGTGTTTTTTAAGAAATCATGTAAACCTTCTAGAAGCTGTGATTTTAAAAAACGGTGGAAGTAAGCTTTTCTTATTTCCGGATGAATGCACAAACTATAGAAAGTCGTTATGACGTAGAATGTGCTTACTTTGTTGATTCCATTTATGAAATAAAACACATTTTCTAAAAACTTGTGTTTTTTAAGAAATCATGTAAACCTTCTAGAAGCTGTGATTTTTAAAAATGTTGGAAGTAAGCTTTTCTTATTTCCGGACGCATGCGCAAACTATAGAAAGTCATTATGACGTAGAATGTGCATACTTTGTTAATTCCCTTTTTGAAATAAAACACATTTTCTACAAACTCTTGTTTTTTACGAAATCATGTAAACCTTCTAGAAGCTGTGATTTCAAAAAACGGTGGAAGTAAGCTTTTCTTATTTCCGGACGCATGCGCAAACTATAGAAAGTCGTTATGACGTAGAATGTGCATACTTTGTAGATTCCATTTATGAAATAAAACACATTTTCTAAAAACTCATGTTTTTTACGAAATCATGTAAACCTTCTAGAAGCTGTGATTTTAAAAAACGGTGGAAGTAAGTTTTTCTTATTTCCGGACACATGCGCAAACTATAGAAAGTCGTTATGACATAGAATGTGCATACTTTGTTGATTCCATTGATGAAATAAAACACATTTTCTAAAAACTCGTGTTTTTTAAGAAATCATGTAAACCTTCTAGAAGCTGTGATTTTAAAAAACGGTGGAAGTAAGCTTTTCTTATTTCCGGACGAATGCGCAAACTATAGAAAGTCGTTATGACGTAGAATGTGCATACTTTGTTGATTCCATTTATGAAATAAAACACATTTTCTAAAAACTCGTGTTTTTTAAGAAATCATGTAAACCTTCTAGAAGCTGTGATTTTAAAAAACGGTGGAAGTAAGCTTTTCTTATTTCCGGACGAATCCGCAAACTATAGGAAGTCATTATGATGTAGAATGTGCATACTTTGTAGATTCCATTTATGAAATAAAACACATTTTCTAAAAACTCGTGTTTTTTACGAAATCATGTAAACCTTCTAGAAGCTGTGATTTTAAAAAACAGGGGAAGTAAGATTTTCTTATTTCCGGACGCATTCCCAAACTATAGAAAGTCGTTATGACGTAGAATGTGCATACTTTGTAGATTCCATTTATGAAATAAAACACATTTTCTAAAAACTCGTGTTTTTTACGAAATCATGTAAACCTTCTAGAAGCTGTGATTTTAAAAAACGGTGGAAGTAAGCTTTTCTTATTTCCGGACGCATGCGCAAACTATAGAAAGTCGTTATGACGTAGAATTTGCATACTTTGTCGATTCCATTTATGGAATAAAGCACATTTCTAAAAACTCGTGTTTTTTACGAAATGATGTAAACCTTCTAGAAGCTGTGATTTTAAAAAATGGTGGAAGTAAGGTTTTCTTATTTCTGGACGCATGCGCAAACTATAGAAAGTCGTTATGACGTAGACTGTGCATAATTTGTAGATTCCATTTATGAAATAAAACACATTTTCCAAAAACTCGTGTTTTTTACGAAATCATGTAAACCTTCTAGAAGCTGTGATTTTAAAAAATGGTGGAAGTAAGCTTTTCTTATTTCCGGACGAATGCGCAAACTATAGAAAGTCGTTATGACGTAGAATGTTCATACTTTGTTGAGTCCATTTATGAAATAAATCACATTTTCTAAAAACTCGTGTTTTTTAAGAAATCATGTAAACCTTCTAGAAGCTGTGATTTTAAAAAATGGTGGAAGTAAGCTTTTCTTATTTCCGGATGAATGCGCAAACTATAGAAATTCGTTATGACGTAGAATGTGCTTACTTTGTTGATTCCATTTATGAAATGAAACACATTTTCTAAAAACTTGTGTTTTTTAAGATATCATGTAAACCTTCTAGAAGCTATGATTTTTAAAAATGTTGGAAGTAAGCTTTTCTTATTTCCGGACGCATGCGCAAACTATAGAAAGTCATTATGACGTAGAATGTGCATACTTTATTGATTCCCTTTATGAAATAAAACACATTTTGTAAAAACTCTTGTTTTTTACGAAATCATGTAAACCTTCTAGAAGCTGTGATTTCAAAAAACGGTGGAAGTAGGCTTTTCTTATTTCCGGAAGCATGCGCAAACTATAGAAAGTCGTTATGACGTAGAATGTGCATACTTTGTAGATTCCATTTATGAAATAAATCACATTTTCTAAAAACTCGTGTTTTTTACGAAATCATGTAAACCTTCTAGAAGCTGTGATTTTAAAAAACAGGGGAAGTAAGCTTTTCTTATTTCCGGACAAATGCGCAAACTATAGAAAGTCGTTATGACGTAGAATGTGCATACTTTGTTGATTCCATTTATGAAATAAATCACATTTTCTAAAAACTAGTGTTTTTTAAGAAATCATGTAAACCTTCTAGAAGCTGTGATTTTAAAAACCGGTGGAAGTAAGCTTTTCTTATTTCCGGACGCATGCGCAAACTATAGAAAGTCGTTATGACGTAGAATGTGCATACTTTGTTGATTCCATTGATGAAATAAAACACATTTTCTAAATACTCGTGTTTTTTAAGAAATCATGTAAACCTTCTAGAAGCTGTGATTTTAAAAAACGGTAGAAGTAAGCTTTTCTTATTTCCGGACGAATGCGCAAACTATAGAAAGTCGTTACGACGTAGAATGTGCATACTTTGTTGATTCCATTTATGAAATAAAACACATTTTCCAAAAACTCGTGTATTTTACGAAATCATGTAAACCTTCTAGAAGCTGTGATTTTAAAAAACGGTGGAAGTAAGCTTTTCTTATTTCCGGACGAATGCGCAAACTATAGAAAGTCGTTATGACGTAGAATGTGCATACTTTTTAGATTCCATTTATGAAATAAAACACATTTTCTAAAAACTCGTGTTTTTTACGAAATCATGTAAACCTTCTAGAAGGTGTGATTTTAAAAAACGGTGGAAGTAAGGTTTTCTTATTTCCGGACGACTGCGGAAACTATAGAAAGTCGTTATTACGTAGAATGTGCATACTTTGTTGATTCCATTTATGAAATAAAACACATTTTCTAAAAACTCGTGTTTTTTACGAAATCATGTAAACCTTCTAAAAAGCTGTGATTTTAAAAAATGGTGGAAGTAAGCTTTTCTTATTTCCGGACCCATGCGCAAACTATAGAAAGTCGTTATGACGTAGAATATGCATACTTTGTTGATTCCATTTATGAAATAAAACTCATTTTCTAAAAACTCGTGTTTTTTACGAAATCATGTAAACCTTATAGAAGTTGTGATTTTAAAAAACGTGGGAAGTAAGCTTTTCTTATTTCCAAATGCATGCTCAAGCTATAGAAAGTCATTATGACGTAGCATGTGCATACTTTGTTGATTCCATTTATGAAATAAAACACATTTTATAAAAACTCGTGTTTTTTACGAAATCATGTAAACCTTCTACAAGCTGTGATTTTAAGAAACGGGGGAAGTAAGCTTTTCTTATTTCCGGGCGCATTCACAAACTATAGAAAGTCGTTATGACGTAGAATGTGCATACTTTGTTGATTCCATTTATGAAATAAAACACATTTTCTAAAAACTCGTGTTTTTTAAGAAATCATGTAAACCTTCTAGAAGCTGTGATTTTAAAAAACGGGGGAAGTAAGCTTTTCTTATTTCCGGACGCATGTGCAAACTATAGAAATTCGTTATGACGTAGAATGTGCATACTTTTTTTATTCCATTTATGAAATAAAACACATTTTCTAAAAACTCGTGTTTTTTAAGAAATCATGTAAACCTTCTAGAAGCTGTGATTTTAAAAACGGCGGAAGTAAGCTTTTCTTATTTCCGGACGCATGCGCAAACTATAGAAAGTCGTTATGACGTAGAATGTGCATACTTTGTTGATTCCATTTATGAAATAAAACACATTTTCTAAAAACTCGTGTTTTTTAACAAATCATGTAAACCTTCTAGAAGCTGTAATTTTAAAAAACAGGGGAAGTAAGCTTTTCTTATTTCCAAACGCATGCGCAAACTATAGAAAGTCGTTATGACGTAGAATGTGCATACTTTGTTGATTCCATTTATGAAATAAAACACATTTTCTAAAAACTCGTGTTTTTTAAGAAATCTTGTAAACCTTCTAGAAGCTGTGATTTTAGAAAACGGGGGAAGTAAGCTTTTCTTTTTTCCGGACGCATGCGCAAACTATAGAAAGTCGTTATGACGTAGAATGTGCATACTTTGTAGATTCCATTTATGAAATAAAACACATCTTCTAAAAACTCGTGTTTTTTATGAAATCATGTAAACCTTCTAGAAGCTGTGATTTTAAAAAACGGGGCAAGTAAGCTTTTTCTTATTTTCGGACGAATGCGCAAACTATAGAAAATCGTTATGACGTAGAATGTGCATACTTTTTTGATTCCATTTATGAAATAAAACACATTTTCTAAAAACTCGTGTTTTTTAAGAAACCATGTAAAGCTTCTAGAAGCTGTGATTTTAAAAAACAGGGGAAGTAAGCTTTTCTTATTTCCGGGCGCATGCCCAAACTATAGAAAGTCGTTATGACGTAGAATGTGCATACTTTGTAGATTCCATTTATGAAATAAAACACATTTTCTAAAAACTCGTGTTTTTTACGAAATCATGTAAACCTTCTAGAAGCTGTGATTTTAAAAAACGGGGGAAGTAAGCTTTTCTTATTTCCGGCCGCATGCGCAAACTATAGAAAGTCGTTATGACGTAGAATGTGCATACTTTGTAGATTCCATTTATGAAATAAAACACATTTTCTAAAAACTCATGTTTTTTACTATATCATGTAAACCTCCTAGAAGCTGTGATTTTAAAAAACGGGGGAAGCAAGCTTTTCTTATTTCCCGACGCATACGAAAACTATAGAAAGTCGTTATGACGTAGAATGTGCATACTTTGTAGATTCCATTTATGAAATAAAACACATTTTCCAAAAACTCGTGCTTTTTAAGAAATCATGTAAACCTTCTCGAAGCTGTGATTTTAAAAAACGGTGGAAGTAAGCTTTTCTTATTTCCGGACGAATTCCCAAACTATAGAAAGTCGTTATGACGTAGAATGTGCATACTTTGTATATTCCATTTATGAAACAAAACACATTTTCTAAAAACTCGTTTTTTTTTTAAATCATGTAAACCTTCTAGAAGCTGTGATTTTAAAAAACGGTGGAAGTAAGCTTTTCTTATTTCCGGACGCATGCGCAAACTATAGAAAGTCGTTATGACGTAGAATGTGCACACTTTGTAGATTCCATTTATGAAATAAAACACATTTTCTAAAAACTCGTGTTTTTTACGAAATGATGTAAACTTTTACAAGCTGTGATTTTAAAAAACGGTGGAAGTAAGCTTTTCTTATTTCCGAACGCATGCGCAAACTATAGAAATTCGTTATGACGTAGAATGTGCATACTTTGTTGATTCCATTTATGAAATAAAACACATTTTCTAAATACTCGTGTTTTTTAACAAATCATGTAAACCTTCTAGAAGCTGTAATTTTAAAAAACGGGGGAAGGAAGCTTTTCTTATTTCCAAACGCATGCGCAAACTATAGAAAGTCGTTATGCGTAGAATGTGCATACTTTGTTGATTCCATTTATGAAATAAAACACATTTTCTAAAAACTCGTGTTTTTTAAGAAATCATGTAAACCTTCTAGAAGCTGTGATTTTAAAAAACGGGGGAAGTAAGCTTTTCTTATTTCCGGACGAATGAGAAAACTATAGAAAGTCGTTATGACATAGAATGTGCATACTTTGTTGATTCCATTTATGAAATAAAACACATTTTCTAAAAACTCCCGTTTTTTAAGAAATCATGTAAACCTTCTAGAATGTGTGATTTTAAAAAACGGTGGAAATAAGCTTTTCTTATTTCCGGACGAATGCGCAAACTATAGAAAGTCGTTATGACGTAGAATGTGCATAGTTTGTAGATTCCATTTATGAAATAAAACACATTTTCTAAAAACTCATTTTTTTTACGAAATCATGTAAACCTTCTAGAAGCTGTGATTTTAAAAAACGGGGGAAGTAAGCTTTTCTTATTTCCGGACGCATGCGCAAACTATAGAAAGTCGTTATGACGTAGAATGTGCATACTTTGTAGATTCCATTTATGAAATAAAACACCTTTTTCTAAAAACTCGTGTTTTTTACGAAATCATGTAAACCTTCTAGAAGCTGTGATTTTAAAAAACGGTGGAAGTAAGCTTTTCTTATTTCCGGACGCATGCGCAAACTATAGAAAGTCGTTATGACGTAGAATCTGCATACTTTGTTGATTACATTTATGAAATAAAACACATTTTCTAAATACTCGTGTTTTTTAACAAATCATGTAAACCTTCTAGAAGCTGTAATTTTAAAAAATGGGGGAAGTAAGCTTTTCTTATTTCCAAACGCATGCGCAAACTATAGAAAGTCGTTATGACGTAGAATGTGCATACTTTGTTGATTCCATTTATGAAATAAAACACATTTTCTAAAAACTCGTGTTTTTTAAGAAATCGTGTAAACCTTCTAGAAGCTGTGATTTTAAAAAATGGGGGAAGTAAGCTTTTCTTATTTCCGGACGCATTTGCAAACTATAGAAAGTCGTTATAACGTAGAATGTGCATACTTTGTAGATTCCATTTATGAAATAAAGCACATTTTCTAAAAACTCGTGTTTTTTACGAAATCATGTAAACCTTCTAGGAGCTGTGATTTTAAAAAACGGTGGAAGTAAGCTTTTCTTATTTCCAGACGAATGCGCAAACTATAGAAAGTCGTTATGACGTAGAATGTGCATACTTTGTTGATTCCATTTATGAAATAAAACACATTTTCTAAAAAGTCATGTTTTTTACGAAATCATGTAAACCTTCTAGAAGCTGTGATTTTAAAAAACGGTGGAAGTAAGCTTTTCTTATTTCCGGACGAATGCGCAAACTATAGAAAGTCCTTATGACGTAGAATGTGCGTACTTTATTGATTCCATTTATGAAATAAAACACATTTTCTAAAAACTCGTGTTTTTTAAGAAATCATGTAAACCTTCTAGAAGCTGTGATTTTAAAAAACGGGGGAAGTAAGCTTTTCTTATTTCCGGATGCATGCGCAAAATATAGGAAGTCATTATGACGTAGAATGTGCATACTTTGTAGATTCCATTTATGAAATAAAACACATTTTCTAAAAACTCGTGTTTTTTACGAAATCATGTAAACCTTCTAGAAGCTGTGATTTTAAAAAACGGTGGAAGTAAGCTTTTCTTATTTCCGGAGGCATGGGCAAACTATAGAAAGTCGTTATGACGTACAATGTGCATACTTTGTTGATTCCATTTATGAAATAAAACACATTTTCTAAATACTCGTGTTTTTTAAGAAATCATGTAAACCTTCTAGAAGCTGTAATTTTAAAAAATGGGGGAAGTAAGCTTTTCTTATTTCCAAACGCATGCGCAAACTATAGAAAGTCGTTATGACGTAGAATGTGCATACTTTGTTGATTGCATTTATGAAATAAAACACATTTTCTCAAAACTTGTGTTTTTTAAGAAACCATGTAAACCTTCTAGAAGCTGTGATTTTAAAAAACGGGGGAGGTAAGGTTTTCTTATTTCGGGACGCATGCGCAAACTATAGAAAGTCGTTATGACGTAGAATGTGCATACTTTGTAGATTCCATTTATGGAATAAAACACATTTTCCAAAAACTCGTGTTTTTTACGAAATCATGTAAACCTTCTAGAAGCTGTGATTTTAAAAAACGGTGGAAGTAAGCTTTTCTTATTTCTGGACGAATGCGCAAACTATAGAAAGTCGTTATGACGTAGAATGTTCATACTTTGTTGAGTCAATTTATGAAATAAAACACATTTTCTAAAAACTTGTGTTTTTTAAGAAATCATGTAAACCTTCTAGAAGCTGTGATTTTGAGAAACGTTGGAAGTAAGCTTTTCTTATTTCCGGACGCATGCGAAAACTATAGAAAGTCATTATGACGTAGAATCTGCATACTTTGTTGATTGCATTTATGAAATAAAACACATTTTCTACAAACTCTTGTTTTTTACGAAATCATGTAAACCTTCTAGAAGCTGTGATTTCAAAAAACGGTGGAAGTAAGCTTTTCTAATTTCCGGACGCATGCGCAAACTATAGAAAGTCGTTATGACGTAGAATGTGCATACTTTGTAGATTCCATTTATGAAATAAAACACATTTTCTAAAAACTCGTGTTTTTTAAGAAATCATGTAAACCTTCTAGAAGCCGTGATTTTAAAAAACGGGGCAAGTAAGCTTTTCTTATTTCCAAACGCATGCGCAAACTATAGAAAGTCGTTATGATGTAGAATGTGCGTACTTTGTTGATTCCTTTTATGAAATAAAACACATTTTCTAAAAACTCGTGTTTTTTAAGAAACCATGTAAACCTTCTAGAAGCTGTGATTTTAAAAAACAGGGGAAGTAAGCTTTTCTTATTTTCAAAAGCATGCGCAAACTATAGAAAGTCGTTATGACGTAGAATGTGCATACTTTGTAGATTCCATTTATGAAATAAAACAAATTTTCTAAAAACTCGTGTTTTTTACGAAATCATGTAAACCTTCTAGAAGCTGTGTGTTGATGTATATGTAACTTTGGAATGTATTTCACATATATGTATATTGTATTCCTATATATGGTATTATTCCTCTATAAGGAAGTGTCGTCATTTATATTGTAAGTGTCGTAACTTATACTTGATGGGTTATTAGACCACCTTATTTGGGGTCGGACCTGTATAAGTCATGTGGGTCAAAGGGTTATTAGACCACCCTATTGGGGGTCGACCCACTCAGCATTATGTTATGTGGTAAAGTTCGAGCCTACATGAGTTAGGTAAAAAGGCAAGTCAAGTCAAGTATAAATAGAGTGCGGGAGGCACTCTATTTACTCACTCATTTCTCACACATGCACTCAAGGAGGAGTGGTGCACTTATGGAGGAGGAGGATCTGCTGCTAGGTTATGTCTATCTCTCATGGTTGGTTGTATCATTGCTCTATCTATCTCTGAAGAAGTTATTGGGGTTTTTCACCTTTATGGTTTTCCCCAAGTAAATCTTTGTGTCTCTTGTGTGCTTGCATTATTGTCTCCATGATTGATATGCTGTAGATATGCTGTACATGTTGTTCTCTCAGTTAAGATCCTAGATCAGATTGAAGTAAATTCTGAAAATTTAACATGGTATCAGAGCTAGCCTGAAAGAAGGCATGATATGGCATGTATGACACTTGTTGCACTTACGATGCTAGGGCTTGATATAGCAAAAACCAGTCATCGTAGCACTTTCGCTATAAATCCATTTTGGAGAAGTTTTCAGATCTGAAATTGTTATAGGACGAAGATTAAATCTCCAGGTACCTTGTGTATAAAGGAAAACCTCTAATTCATTGTACTTTGTGATTTATGATCTGTACAATATAGGGTTTCTGCCTCTTCCAGATCTGAGTCAAAATCAGGTGACCTTGGGAAAAAGGTCATAACTTGGGCTAGGAAGCTCCAAATGAAATTTCGTAAAAAGTGACAGGTAGTACACAGACTGTACTATTTCAGAAAATTTTTGCAGAGGCCGAAGATGAACCAGTGACACGTGGCATGCCGTACAAGTGCGCTCTCCTGCATTATCCCATAAACAGGTCACGTTGCGACACTTGGCATAACTCTCTCTCAGAGAGTCCAATTTAGGTCATACCTATCAGGATGGAAAGATAACAGGCCGAGATATCTCAGAAAAAGTGTTTAGGGGCCGAAGTTCAAACAGTGACACGTGGCACTCCGTACACGTTCGCTCTCCTGTTTTATCCCAAAACAGGTCACGTTACGACATTTGGCATAACTCTCTCTCAGCGAATCCAATTGAGGTCAGACCTGTCAGGATGGAAAGATAACAGGTCAGGCTATCTCAGGAAACGTTTTCAGACCCTGTGAATCGAAAAGTTCGGAGTTACACCAGAAACAATCAGGTACATATTTCTGTCAAAATAGAATTATTTTGAGTACCTTCATTCATGGCTTCCGGAATTTAGGGCTTTGAAGAAAGTTGGAATTTTTGTAATCGGAGACCACGGCTGGATGATACTCATCAAAATAGAAATTTAGAGACCAAGATCAGAATTTTTGGTTGGGAAGAAGGACGGGCTTGATCAAACCCTAGTTCGGGACTTTGATCAGAAAAGTGGAAAATTAGGGCTTCTGTAAAAATGGGAATTTTTGAAATCTGTGACCATGGCTGGAAGCTCCTCAGAAAAATAGAAGCTTAGAGCTTTGGATCAAACATTTTGATTGGGAAGAAGAGTGGGCTTCATCAAACCCCAGTTCAGCGTCACGTGAATCTGGAAGTTTCAAAGGAAAAATTGAGGAGTGAAACTTTGCAGTTTTCAAATTCTGAATATACCAGTTTGATCAGTTCATCAAGGCGCATATTCCTATCCTTTCGAAAGTTTGAAATTCAAAGTTTGAATTTTTGGGGTTTCTCTGACAAACCCATATCCAGCTCCAGGTCCAGTTCTTGCAAATCAAGTGGATGGGGTTAACCCTAGAAGAGGATGGATTGGTCACTTGCATAAGTGAAGAAGTTCCTGTTTCAGAGGGAGATGAGGCTAAGGCCTTACATAAGAAGATTACAAGTGATCTCGACAAGTATGACTCATCGAGGTATGTTTTGAGATTTGTTCATAATTAAGTTTATGGTATGTTTGTCTTTATGTTATCACGGTTATTACAATCTTGATTTTAGACTTGTCATATCACCTTAACAAAATTATGAATGCATGATAGAAGATATTCATTGGTTAGGGTGTTGACACTTATGATTGTACTAATGCATTATGGTGTTGTATGAGGTTTATGTTGTCTACTAACATGAAAGGTACACCAAGAAAGACAAATCATGTTCCGGTCCAAGAACATATGATCATGATGACATGAGGACAAAGATTCATCCATTGCCATGGATCTCATAGAAGATCCATTCTCGAGGTATGTATAACTTGGTTTTATAATGGTTAACTTATGAGACATGTAGGTTACTAGCACAAGTCACTAAAGAGAACCAAAAGACATTATGCGGGTATGTTAAACATAAACTAGCTAGCATGCTAATCCAGGTATGTTTTTCCTATATCAAGCTAGAATCCTACCTTGGTTTAGGATCTTATACTGTTGTGTTGTTGATAATGATTATTCATGAAGTCATAAGTTTGAATAATCATGGTTGTATGCACATTATGTTTCTTACCATAATTGATGATATGACTAACCAGAAGAATCATGAAGGTATAGGTTTGAATAATCACAGGTGTTATGCATATTATATCTCTTATCTTAATTGATGATTCAACTAACCCGAAGAGTCATAGGTTTGAGTAATTATAGGTCTAGACATGTTATGCTTCTTATGATTTGACTAACCATAAGATTCCTACATAAACCTTGAATGCTAATGCTTATTATTTCTGTTTGAAATGATCATGACTATACATGCTTGAGATTATTGTGTTTTAGTAGTATACTAATGAATGTATGATTTTATATGAGATCACAAGGATAACACAATCATGATACTAATAAGCATGCATAGGGACCAAGGATGAATGTAAGTTCAAGGACAGGTAATCCAGGAAGCAAAGATCAAGAGGGAGCACACTCCAGTTGTTCCTGCAAAGAAAGGAAAGGAGCACACTTCAGTAGCTTCTGCAAGAATGCAGATATTCAGAGGGAGTTGAACTTCTTCCTACATTCCACAACAGAAAGGTGTAGAAGAAGCTACTTCATATTATGACTCCAGTATCTCCCGCAAAGAAGCAAAGACTCAGAGGGAGTCCACCCAACGAACAAACAAAGATAAGTATTTTAATTATCATTTCATGCATATTTGTTTGTTTAAATAAAATTGTTCAAATGATGTATATGCTCATGTTCCTAGACTTAGGATATGTATTGTGCATATTAGAATAGTTGCATTGATGAATAGTATACTACTAATATACATGGGTAAGTGGCCTATGGCACTGTACAACATTCCATTGCTACTTATCTAGAATGAAACCTCTTTGCTGACATGTTGAGAGTTGTGCACACTCTTAACAATGTTCTGGTAGAGATTGGAAGGCATCTAGAAAGTTACGGAATATGGATAAATGTTGTATTGAAGCATTGGCTAAGATAATTGCATGACTGTATGACATATTTATTTATGTGTAAGAATTTGTTCTAAAAACTATGAGATGTTTTCTAATCATGCAATTTAACTTGTTGTGTAGGAAAGATCATATGCCATCTCCTACAAAAGAAGAATTACAACATTTGTTCCAGCAACAATGATATCTATTGAAGATATTGAAGTTCCCAGGATTTGGGATGGAATGCCATGATCCGTCGATCATGAAGAATGATGTTTGGGATGTAGTCCCAAGATGTGAAGGGAAGTTTGTTATGACTTCCAAATGGAACTATCAGATCAAGCATGTTGCAGATGGCAGCATTGAGAAATATAAAAGTGATGAAATAGAAGATGCACCAGATGGATTTCAAGACAGCATGGTGCAGTCATATATGTGTGCAGAACTTGGTGAAGATAGATTGATTGCCAACATGCAGCGGAAGCTTGTTGCCGAGTTCGAAATGAAGAACTTGGGGATGATGCACTATTTATTTTTTGGCATGGAGGTGTGGTAGAGTGATGGAATCTTCCTTGGACAAGGGAAGTATGCAGTAGAGATCCTGAAGAGGTTCGGGATGATGGACTGCAAAGCTATGGCCACACCTATGGCATCGAACCTGTAGCGTCAATGTGATGCTTCATCTGAGCCGATTGATATCACTATGTATCGTCAGATGATTGGGTCCTTGATGTACCTGATGAACACGAGACCAGACATTTGCTTTGCTGTGAACACATTGAGCCAGTTCCTGACGGATCCGAGGCGTGTTCACCTGGTTGCTGTAAAGCATGTTCTGAGGTACCTGAAGGGTACAATGGATTATGGGCTTAGGTATGAGGAGAATCAAAAGCTTAACCTGCAGGGTTATGTTGATTCAGATTGGGCTAGCAGTGCTGCAGATAGGAAGAGCACATCTGGGTGCTGCTTCAGTATGGGATCAGATGTGATCTCTTGGTTTAGCAGGAAGCAGTCTTGCGTAGCATTGAGTACAGCTGAGGCAGAGTATGTTGTAGCCTGTTCAGCTAGTTGTGAGGCATTATGGCTACGGAAGCTACTGTCTGAGTTATTTGATCTCCCGTTGGAGGCTACTGGCATCTTCTGTGATAACCAGAGTTGTGTGAAGCTATCCGAGAACCCAGTGTTTCATGACAGGTCGAAACACATAGAGATCAAATATAACTATATCAGGGATATGGTGCAGAGAGGATCCGTGAAGCTCCTGTATGTTGCAACGGACGAGCAGATTGCAGATGTGCTGACGAAGCCACTAGCCAGGGTGAAGTTCGAGTACTTCAGAGAGAGGCTTGGCGTTATTCAGATCGAGGACACTTCGAGGAAGAAGTGATGGACACATTTGCTGAAGCCATTCCAAGCATGTTGGAAGGAGGATCCTTCACATGGCTGTGGATGTAAGCGCTGGATGATGAGCATCAGGATGATGTTCTAGTTTCTGCTTAGATATGATCAGTTGGATCATTTTTTATGTATGTATGTATGCATCATGTGGATGCTGGATATGATTAGTTGGATCATTTTTATATGTATGTACGCATCATGTGGATGCTGGATATGATCAGTTGGATCATTTTATGTATGTATGCATCATGTTGGATGCTTGGACCATGTATTTGTATATGTATCAGGTGGATACATTTTATAATCAGGTGGATCATGTATGGTGATATGTATCATGTATTTGTATCAGGTGGATACATTGTATGATCAGGAGGATCATGTATGATGATATGTATCAGGTAGATACTTGGTATGCATCAGGTAGATGCATTGATGATCAGGATGATCATGGATGACGAGCTTCAGGATGTTGCTCCAGATGACATGTAGCAGGATGTTGTAGTGATTATCAGGATGATCATGGATGACGAGCTTCAGGATGTTGCTCCAGATGACATGCAGCAGGACGTTGTAGTGATGATGATCAAGATTATCATGGATACATCAGGATGATGTATGGTGAGTATCAGGTTGATACTCTATGGCCGTGGATCAGGTTGTGCAGATGAGCATGTAATAGCGCCCTGGGAGATTTGCAGATGGTCTTTCGAGGTTTTTCCTATGGCATGTAATATCGGTGCCCTGGGACATCTGGCAAATGCTCTTTCGAGGTTTTGCTCTGAGAGGACATGTAATAGCGCCCTGGGAGATCTGCAGATAGTCTTTCAAGGTTTTGCCTATGGCATGTAATAGCGCCCTGGGATATCTGGCAGATGCTCTTGTGAGGTTTTGTCCTATGTCATGTAATAGCGCCCTGGGAGATCCGATAGGTTGGGCTGTGTGCCCGTAATCAGTCTTGGGATGCTCTTGCGAGGTTTTGCCATGACCACATGTAATAGCACCCTGGGAGATTTCAGGTCGGAGTTGTGTACCTGTAACATCCTGAGATGCTCTTGCGAGGTTTTGTGGTGGACCACATGTAATAGCGCCCTGGGAGATTTCAGGTCGGAGTTGTGTACCCGTAACATCCTGAGATGCTCTTGCGATGTTTTGTGGTGGGGTCACATGTAATAGCGCCCTGGGAGATCCTATAGGTAGAGTTGTGTGCTTGTAACAGCCTGGGATGCTCTTTCGAGGTTTTGTGCCGCACATAATAAGTCCTGAGGATTCCACAGTATGGCCAGTGATGATGAAGACCTGCAGGTGGTGGGCCTACATCCAGTATGAAAAAGGACTAGCTCTGTAGAACTTCCTATGACGAGTAGATTCAGAGATTGATTGAGATAGCAGCAGCAGTGACGATGATGATGACTCGATGACGATTATCCAGTGACGATGATCCAGAGAAGATGACTTGTGCTAGAAGAACTATGCTGAGAAATACCTTCCTAGTTAAGAGGGAGTGTTGATGTATATGTAACTTCGAAATGTATTTCACATATATGTATATTGTATTCCTATAGATGGTATTATTCCTCTATAAGGAAGTGTCGTCATTTATATTGTAAGTGTCGTAACTTATACTTGATGGGTTATTAGACCACCTTATTTGGGGTCGGACCTGTATAAGTCATGTGGGTCAAAGGGTTATTATACCACCCTATTGGGGGTCGGCCATGTGGGTCAAAGGGTTATTAAACCACCCTATTGGGGGTCGGCCCACTCAGCATTATGTTATGTGGTAAAGTTCGAGCCTACATGAGTTAGGTAAAAAGGCAAGTCAAGTCAAGTATAAATAGAGTGCGGGAGGCACTCTATTTACTCACTCACTTCTCACAAATGCACTCAAGGAGGAGTGGCGCACTTATGGAGGAGGAGGATCTGCTGCTAGGTTATGTCTATCTCTCATGGTTGGTTGTATCATTGCTCTATCTATCTCTGAGGAAGTTATTGGGGTTTTTCACCTTTATGGTTTTCCCCAAGTAAATCTTTGTGTCTCTTGTGTGCTTGCATTATTGTCTCCATGATTGATATGTTGTAGATATGCTGTACATGTTGTTCTCTCAGTTAAGATCCTAGATCAGATTGAAGTAAATTCTGAAAATTTAACACTGTGATTTTAAAAAACAGTGGAAGTAAGCTTTTCTTTTTTCCGGACGCATGCGCAAAATATAGAAATTCGTTATGACGTAGAATGTGCATACTTTGTTGATTCCATTTATGAAATAAAACACATTTTCTAAAAACTCGTGTTTTTTAACAAATCATGTAAACCTTCTAGACGCTGTAATTTTAAAAAACGGGGGAAGTAAGCTTTTCTTATTTCCAAACGCATGCGCAAACTATAGAAAGTCGTTATGCGTAGAATGTGCATACTTTGTTGATTCCATTTATGAAATAAAACACATTTTCTAAAAACTCGTGTTTTTTAAGAAATCATGTAAACCTTCTAGAACCTGTGATTTTAAAAAACGGTGGAAGTAAACTTTTCTTATTTCCGGACGAATGCGCAAACTATAGAAAGTCGTTATGACGTAGAATGTGCATACTTTGTATATTCCATTTATGAAATAAAACACATTTTCTAAAAACTCGTGTTTTTTACGAAATCATGTAAACCTTCTAGAAGCTGTGATTTTAAAAAATGGGGGAAGTAAGCTTTTCTTATTTCCGGATGCATGCGCAAACTATAGAAAGTCGTTATGACGTAGAATGTGCATACTTTGTAGATTCCATTTATGAAATAAAATACATTTTCTAAAAACTCATGTTTTTTACGAAATCATGTAAACCTTCTAGAAGCTGTGATTTTAGAAAAAGGTGGAAGTAAGCCTTTCTTATTTCCGGACGCATGCGCAAACTATAGAAAGTCGTTATGACGTAGAATGTGCATACTTTGTTGATTCCATTTATGAAATAAAATACATTTTCTAAATACTCGTGTTTTTTAACAAATCATGTAAACCTTCTAGAAGCTGTAATTTTAAAAAACGGGGGAAGTAAGCTTTTCTTATTTCCAAACGCATGCGTAAACTATAGAAAGTCGTTATGACGTAGAATGTGCATACTTTGTTGATTCCATTTATGAAATAAAACACATTTTCTAAAAACTCGTGTTTTTTAAGAAATCGTGTAAACCTTCTAGAAGCTGTGATTTTAAAAAATGGGGGAAGTAAGCTTTTCTTATTTCCGGACGCATACGAAAACTATAGGAAGTCATTATGACGTAGAATGTGCATACTTTGTAGATTCGATTTATGAAATAAAACAAATTTTCCAAAAACTCGTGTTTTTTACGAAATCATGTAAACCTTCTAGAAGCTGTGATTTTAAAAAACAGGGGCAGTAAGCTTTTCTTATTTCCAAAAGCATGCGCAAATTTTACAAAGTCGTTATGACGTAGAATGTGCATACTTTGTAGATTCCATTTATGTAATAAAACAAATTTTCTAAAAACTCGTGTTTTTTACGAAATCATGTAAACCTTCTAGAAGCTGTGATTTTAAAAAATGGTGGAAGTAAGCTTTTCTTATTTCCGGACGCATGCGCAAACTATAGAAATTCGTTATGACGTAGAATGTGCATACTTTGTTGATTCCATTTATGAAATAAAACACATTTTCTAAATACTCGTGTTTTTTAACAAATCATGTAAACCTTCTAGAAGCTGTAATTTTAAAAAACGGGGGAAGTATGTTTTTCTTATTTCCAAACGCATGCGCAAACTATAGAAAGTCGTTATGCGTAGAATGTGCATACTTTGTTGATTCCACTTATGAAATAAAACACATTTTCTAAAAACTCGTGTTTTTTCAGAAATCATGTAAACCTTCTAGAAGCTGTTATTTTAAAAAACCGTGGAAGTAAGCTTTTCTTATTTCCGGACGAATGCGCAAACTATAGAAAGTCTTTATGACGTAGAATGTGCATACTTTGTTGATTCCATTTATGAAATAAAACACATTTTCTAAAAACTCGTTTTTTTTAAGAAATCATGTAAACCTTCTAGAAGCTGTGATTTTAAAAAACGGTGGAAGTAATCTTTTCTTATTTCCGGACAAATCCACAAACTATAGAAAGTCGTTATGACGTAGAATGTGCATACTTTGTAGATTCCATTTTCTAAAAACTCGTGTTTTTTACGAAATCTTGTAAACCTTCTAGAAGCTGTGATTTTAAAAAACGGTGGAAGTAAGCTTTTCTTATTTCCGGACGCATGCGCAAACTATAGAAAGTCATTATGACGTAGAATGTGCACACTTTGTAGATTCCATTTATGAAATAAAACACATTTTCTAAAAACTCGTGTTTTTTACGAAATCATGTAAACCTTCTAGAAGCTGTGATTTTAAAAAACGGTGGAAGTAAGATTTTCTTATTTCCGGACGCATGCGCAAACTATAGAAATTCGTTATGACGTAGAATGTGCATACTTTGTTGATTCCATTTATGAAATAAAACACATTTTGTAAATACTCGTGTTTTTTAACAAATCATGTAAACCTTCTAGAAGCTGTAATTTTAAAAAACAGGGGAAGGAAGCTTTTCTTATTTCCAAACGTATGCGCAAACTATGGAAAGTCATTATGCGTAGAATGTGTATACTTTGTTGATTCCATTTATGAAATAAAACACATTTGCTAAAAACTCGTGTTTTTTAAGAAATCATGTAAACCTTCTAAAAGCTGTGATTTTAAAAAACGGTGGAAGTAAGCTTTTCTTATTTCCGGACGAATGAGCAAGCTATAGAAAGTCATTATGACGTAGAATGTGCATACTTTGTTGATTCCATTTATGAAATAAAACACATTTTCTAAAAACTCGTGTTTTTTAAGAAATCATGTAACCCTTCTAGAAGCTGTGATTTTAAAAAACGGTGGAAGTAAGCTTTTCTTATTTCCGGACGAATGCGCAAACTATAGAAAGTCGTTATGACGTAGAATGTGCATACTTTGTAGATTCCATTTATGAAATAAAACACATTTTCCAAAAACTCGTGTTTTTTACGAAATCATGTAAACCTTGTAGAAGCTGTGATTTTAAAAAACGGGGGAAGTAAGCTTTTCTTATTTCCGGACGAATGCGCAAACTATAGAAAGTCGTTATGACGTAGAATGTGCATACTTTGTAGATTCCATTTATGAAATAAAACACATTTTCTAAAAACTCGTGTTTTTTAAGAAATCATGTAAACCTTCTAGAAGATGTGATTTTAAAAAACGGTGCAAGTAAGCTTTTCTTATTTCCGGACGAATGCGCAAACTATAGAAAGTCGTTATGACGTAGAATGAGCATACTTTGTAGATTCCATTTATGAAATAAAACACATTTTCTAAAAACTCGTGTTTTTTAAGAAATCATGTAAACCTTCTAGAAGCTGTGATTTTAAAAAATGGTGGAAGTAAGCTTTTCTTATTTCCGGACTCCTACGCAAACTATAGAAAGTTGTTATGACGTAGAATGTGCATACTTTGTAGATTCCATTTATGAAATAAAACACATTTTCTAAAAACTCGTGTTTTTTACGAAATCATGTAAACCTTCTAGAAGCTGTGATTTTAAAAAACAGGGGAAGTATACTTTTCTTATTTCCAAACGCATGCGCAAACTATAGAAAGTCGTTATGACGTAGAATGTGCATACTTCGTAGATTCCATTTATGAAATAAAACACATTTTCTAAAAACTCGTGTTTTTAAAGAAATCATGTAAACCTTCTAGAAGTTGTGATTTTAAAAAACGGGAGATGTAAGCTTTTCTTATTTCTAGATGCATGCGCAAACTATAGAATGTCGTTATGAAGTAGAATGTGCATACTTTGTAGATTCCATTTATGAAATAAAACATATTTTCTAAGAACTCTTGTTTTTTACGAAATCATGTAAACCTTCTAGAAGCTGTGATTTTAAAAAACGGTGGAAGTAAGCTTTTCTTATTTCCGGACGCATGCGCAAACTATAGAAAGTCGTTATGACGTAGAATGTGCATACTTTGTTGATTCCATTTATGAAATAAAACACATTTTCTAAAAACTCGTGTTTTTTAAGAAATCATGTAAACCTTCTAGAAGCTGTGATTTTAAAAAACGGGAGATGTAAGCTTTTCTTATTTCTAGACGCATGCGCAAACTATAGAAAGTCATTATGACGTAGAATGTGCATACTTTGTAGATTCCATTTATGAAATAAAACATATTTTCTAAGAACTCTTGTTTTTTAAGAAATCATGTAAACCTTCTAGAAGCTGTGATTTTAAAAAACGGTGGAAGTAAGCTTTTCTTATTTCTGGACGCATGAGCAAACTATAGAAAGTCGTTATGACATAGAATGTGCATACTTTGTTGATTCCATTCATGAAATAAAACGCATTTTCTAAAAACTCGTGTTTTTTAAGAAATCATGTAAACCTTCTAGAAGCTATAATTTTAAAAAACGGTGGAAGTAAGCTTTTCTTATTTCCGGACGAATGCGCAAACTATAGAAAGTCGTTATGATGTAGAATGGGCATACTTTGTTGATTCCATTTATGAAATAAAACACATTTTCTAAAAACTCGTGTTTTTTACGAAATCATGTAAACCTTCTAGAAGCTGTGATTTTAAAAAACGGTGGAAGTAAGCTTTTCTTATTTCCGGATGAATCCGCAAACTATAGAAAGTCGTTATGATGTAGAATGTGGATACTTTGTAGATTCCATTTATGAAATAAAACACATTTTCTAAAAACTATTGTTTTTTACGAAATCATGTAAACCTTCTAGATGCTGTGATTTTAAAAAACGGGGGAAGTAAGCATTTCTTATTTCTGGACGCATGCGCAAACTATAGAAAGTCGTAATGACGTAGAATGTGCATACTTTGTAGATTGCATTTATGAAATAAAACACATTTTCTAAAAACTCGTGTTTTTTAAGAAATCATGTAAACCTTCTAGAAGCTGTGATTCTAAAAAATGGGGGAAGTAAGCTTTTCTTATTTCCAGATGAATGAGCAAACTATAGATAGTCGTTATGACGTAGAATGTGCATACTTTGTTGATTGCATTTATGAAATAAAACAAATTTTCTAAAAACTCGTGTTTTTTAAGAAATCATGTAAACCTTCTAGAAGTTGTGATTTTAAAAAACGGGGGAAGTAAGATTTTCTTATTTCCAGAGGCATGCCCAAACTATAGAAATTCGTTATGACGTAGAATGTGCATACTTTGTAGATTCCATTTATGAAATAAAACACATTTTCTAAAAACTCGTGTTTTTTACGAAATCATGTAAACCTTCTAGAAGCTGTGATTTTAAAAAACGATGGAAGTAAGCTTTTCTTATTTCTGGACGAATGCGCAAACTATAGAAAGTCGTTATGACGTAGAATGTGCATACTTTGTAGATTGCATTTATGAAATAAAACACATTTTCTAAAAACTCGTGTTTTTTAAGAAATCATGTAAACCTTCTAGAAGCTGTGATTTTAAAAAACGGTGGAAGTAAGCTTTTCTTATTTCCGGACGAATGCGCAAACTATAGAAAGTCATTATGACGTAGAATGTGCATACTTTGTTGATTCCATTTATGAAATAAAACACATTTTCTAAAAACTCGTGTTTTTTAAGAAATCATGTAACCTTCTAAAAGCTGTGATTTTAAAAAACGGGGGAAGTAAGCTTTTCTTATTTCCTAACGCATGCGCAAACTATAGAAAGTCGTTATGACGTAGAATGTGCATACTTTGTTGATTCCATTTATGAAATAAAACCCATTTTCTAGAAACTCGTGTTTTTTAAGAAATCATGTAAACCTACTAGAAGCAGTGATTTTAAAAAACGGGGAAGTAAGCTTTTCTTATTTCCGGGCACATGCGCAAACTATAGAAAGTCATTATGACGTAGAATGTGCATACTTTCTAGATTCCATTTATGAAATAAAACACATTTTCTAAAAACTCGTTTTTTTACGAAATCATGTAAACCTTCTAGAAGCTGTGATTTTAAAAAACGGGGGAAGTAAGCTTTTCTTATTTCCAAACGCATGCGCAAACTATAGAAAGTCGTTATGACGTAGAATGTGCATACTTTGTTGATTCCATTTATGAAATAAAACACATTTTCTAAAAACTCATGTTTTTTAAGAAATCATGTAAACCTTCTAGAAGCAGTGATTTTAAAAAACGGGGGAAGTAAGCTTTTCTTTTTTCCGGGCGCATGCGCAAACTATAGAAAGTCATTATGACGTAGAATGTGCATACTTTGTAGATTCCATTTATGAAATAAAACACATTTTCTAAAAACTCGTGTTTTTTACGAAATCATGTAAACCTTCTAGAAGCTGTGATTTTAAAAAACGGGGGAAGTAAGCTTTTCTTATTTCCGGGCGCATGCGCAAACTATAGAAAGTCGTTATGACATAGAATGTGCATACTTTGTAGATTCAATTTATGAAATAAAACACATTTTCTAAATACTCGTGTTTTTTACGAAAGCATGTAAACCTTCTAGAAGCTGTGATTTTAAAAAACGGTGGAAGTAAGCTTTTCTTCTTTCCGGATGAATGCGCAAACTATAGAAAGTCGTTATGACGAAGAATGTGAATACTTTGTTGATTCCATTTACGAAATAAAACAAATTTTCTAAAAACTCGTGATTTTTAAGAAATCGTGTAAACCTTCTAGAAGCTGTGATTTTAAAAAACGGGGGAAGTAAGCTTTTCTTATTTCCGGACGCATGCGAAAACTATAGAAAGTCGTTATGACGTAGAATGTGCATACTTTGTAGATTCCATTTATGAAATAAAACACATTTTCCAAAAACTCGTGTTTTTTACGAAATCATGTAAACCTTCTAGAAGCTGTGATTTTAAAAAACGGTGGAAGTAAGCTTTTCTTATTTCCGGACGAATGCGCAAACTATAGAAAGTCGTTATGACATAGAATGTGCATACTTTGTTGATTCCATTTATGAAATAAAACACATTTTCTAAATACTCGTGTTTTTTAAGAAATCATGTAAACCTTCTAGAAGCTGTGATTTTAAAAAACGGTGGAAGTAAGCTTTTCTTATTTCCGGACGCATGCGCAAACTATAGAAAGTCGTTATGACGTAGAATGTGCATACTTTGTAGATTGCATTTATGAAATAAAACACATTTTCTAAAAACTCGTGTTTTTTAAGAAATCATGTAAACCTTCTAGAAGCTGTGATTTTAAAAAACGGTGGAAGTAAGCTTTTCTTATTTCCGGACGAATGCGCAAACTATAGAAAGTCATTATGACGTAGAATGTGCATACTTTCTTGATTCCATTTATGAAATAAAACACATTTTCTAAAAACTCGTGTTTTTTAAGAAATCATGTAACCTTCTAAAAGATGTGATTTTAAAAAACGGGGGAAGTAAGCTTTTCTTATTTCCTAACGCATGCGCAAACTATAGAAAGTCGTTATGACGTAGAATGTGCATACTTTGTTGATTCCATTTATGAAATAAAACCCATTTTCTAGAAACTCGTGTTTTTTAAGAAATCATGTAAACCTACTAGAAGCAGTGATTTTAAAAAACGGGGAAGTAAGTTTTTCTTATTTCCGGGCACATGCGCAAACTATAGAAAGTCATTATGACGTAGAATGTGCATACTTTCTAGATTCCATTTATGAAATAAAACACATTTTCTAAAAACTCGTTTTTTTACGAAATCATGTAAACCTTCTAGAAGCTGTGATTTTAAAAAACGGGGGAAGTAAGCTTTTCTTATTTCCAAACGCATGCGCAAACTATAGAAAGTCGTTATGACGTAGAATGTGCATACTTTGTTGATTCCATTTATGAAATAAAACACATTTTCTAAAAACTCATGTTTTTTAAGAAATCATGTAAACCTTCTAGAAGCAGTGATTTTAAAAAACGGGGGAAGTAAGCTTTTCTTTTTTCCGGGCGCATGCGCAAACTATAGAAAGTCATTATGACGTAGAATGTGCATACTTTGTAGATTCCATTTATGAAATAAAACACATTTTCTAAAAACTCGTGTTTTTTACGAAATCATGTAAACCTTCTAAAAGCTGTGATTTTAAAAAACGGGGGAAGTAAGCTTTTCTTATTTCCGGGCGCATGCGCAAACTATAGAAAGTCGTTATGACATAGAATGTGCATACTTTGTAGATTCAATTTATGAAATAAAACACATTTTCTAAATACTCGTGTTTTTTACGAAAGCATGTAAACCTTCTAGAAGCTGTGATTTTAAAAAACGGTGGAAGTAAGCTTTTCTTCTTTCCGGATGAATGCGCAAACTATAGAAAGTCGTTATGACGAAGAATGTGCATACTTTGTTGATTCCATTTACGAAATAAAACAAATTTTCTAAAAACTCGTGATTTTTAAGAAATCGTGTAAACCTTCTAGAAGCTGTGATTTTAAAAAACGGGGGAAGTAAGCTTTTCTTATTTCCGGACGCATGCGAAAACTATAGAAAGTCGTTATGACGTAGAATGTGCATACTTTGTAGATTCCATTTATGAAATAAAACACATTTTCCAAAAACTCGTGTTTTTTACGAAATCATGTAAACCTTCTAGAAGCTGTGATTTTAAAAAACGGTGGAAGTAAGCTTTTCTTATTTCCGGACGAATGCGCAAACTATAGAAAGTCGTTATGACATAGAATGTGCATACTTTGTTGATTCCATTTATGAAATAAAACACATTTTCTAAATACTCGTGTTTTTTACGAAATCTTGTAAACCTTCTAGAAGCTGTGATTTTAAAAAACGGTGGAAGTAAGCTTTTCTTATTTCCGGGCGCGTGCGCAAACTATAGAAAGTCGTTATGACGTAGAATGTGCATACTTTGTAGATTCCATTTATGAAACAAAACACATTTTCTAAAAACTCATGTTTTTTACGAAATCATGTATACCTTCTAGAAGCTGTGATTTTAAAAAACGGTGGAAGTCAGTTTTCTTATTTCCGGACGAATGCGCCAACTATAGAAATTCGTTATGACGTAGAATGTGCATACTTTGTAGATTCCATATATGAAATAAAACACATTTTCTAAAAACTCGTGTTTTTTAAGAAATCATGTAAACCTTCTAGAAGCTGTGATTTTAAAAAACGGGGGAAGTAAGCTTTTCTTATTTCCAAACGCATGCGCAAACTATAGAAAGTCGTTATGACGTAGAATGTGCATACTTTGTTGATTCCATTTATGAAATAAAACACATTTTCTAAAAACTCGTGTTTTTTAAGAAATCATGTAAACCTTCTAAAAGCTATGATTTTAAAAAATGGGGGAAGTAAGCTTTTCTTATTTCCAAAGGCATGCGCAAACTATAGAAAGTCGTTATGACGTAGAATGTGCATAGTTTGTTGATTCCATTTTTGAAATAAAACCCATTTTCTAGAAACTCGTGTTTTTTAAGAAATCATGTAAACCTACTAGAAGCTGTGATTTTAAAAAACGGGGAAGTAAGCTTTTCTTATTTCCGGGTGCATGCGCAAACTATAGAAAGTCATTATGACGTAGAATGTGCATACTTTCTAGATTCCATTTATGAAATAAAACACATTTTCTAAAAACTCGTGTTTTTTAAGAAATCATGTAAACCTTCTAGAAGCTGTGATTTTAAAAAACGGGGGAAGTAAGCTTTTCTTATTTCCGTGCGCATGCGCAAACTATAGAAAGTCATTATGACGTAGAATGTGCATACTTTTTAGATTCCATTTATGAAATAAAACCCATTTTCTAAAAACTCGTGTTTTTTACGAAATCATGTAAACCTTCTAGAAGCTGTGATTTTAAAAAACGGTGGAAGTAAGCTTTTCTTATTTCCGGATGAATGCGCAAACTATAGAAAGTCGTTATGATGTAGAATGTGCATACTTTGTTGATTCCATTTATGAAATAAAACAAATTTTCTAAAAACTCGTGTTTTTTAAGAAATCGTGTAAACCTTCTAGAAGCTGTGATTTTAAAAAACGGTGGAAGTAAGCTTTTCTTATTTCCGGACGCATGCGAAAACTATAGAAAGTCGTTATGACGTAGAATGTGCATACTTTGTAGATTCCATTTATGAAATAAAACACATTTTCCAAAAACTCGTGTTTTTTACGAAATCATGTAAACCTTCTAGAAGCTGTGATTTTAAAAAACGGTGGAAGTAAGCTTTTCTTATTTCCGGACGAATGCGCAAACTATAGAAAGTCGTTATGACATAGAATGTGCATACTTTGTTGATTCCATTTATGAAATAAAACACATTTTCTAAAAACTCATGTTTTTTAAGAAATCATGGAAACCTTCTAGAAGCTGTGATTTTAAAAAACGGTGGAAGTAAGCTTTTCTTATTTCCGGACGAATGCGCAAACTATAGAAAGTCGTTATGACGTAGAATGTGCATACTTTGTTGATTCCATTTATGAAATAAAACACATTTTCTAAAAACTCGTGTTTTTTAAGAAATCATGTAAACCTTCTAGAAGCTGTGATTTTGAAAATTTTTGGCAGTAAGCTTTTCTTATTTCCGGACGCATGCGCAAACTATAGAAAGTTCTTATGACGTAAAATGTGCATACTTTGTTGATTCCATTTATGAAATAAAACACATTTTCTAAAAACTCGTGTTTTTTAAGAAACCATGTAAACCTTCTAGAAGCCGTGATTTTAAAAAACGGGGCAAGTAAGCTTTTCTTATTTCCAAACGCATGCGCAAACTATAGAAAGTCGTTATGACGTAGAATGTGCATACTTTGTTGATTCCATTTATGAAATAAAACACATTTTCTAAAAACTCGGGTTTTTTAAGAAATCATGTGAACCTTCTAGAATCTGTGATTTTAAAAAACGGGGGAAGTAAGCTTTTCTTATTTCCAAACGCATGCGCAAACTATAGAAAGTCGTTATGACGTAGAATGTGCATACTTTGTAGATTCCATTTATGAAATAAAACACATTTTCTAAAAACTCGTGTTTTTTAAGAAATCATGTAAACCTTCTAGAAGCTTTGATTTTAAAAAATGGGGGAAGTAAGCTTTTCTTATTTCCAAATGCATGCGCAAAATATAGAAAGTCGTTATGACGTAGAATGTGCATACTTTGTTGATTCCATTTATGAAATAAAACACATTTTCTAGAAACTCGTGTTTTTTAAGAAATCATGTAAACCTACTAGAAGCTGTGATTTTAAAAAACGGGGAAGTAAGGTTTTCTTATTTCCGGGCGCATGCGCAAACTATAGAAAGTCATTATGACGTAGAATGTGCATACTTTCTAGTTTCCATTTATGAAATAAAACACTTTTTCTAAAAACTCGTTTTTTTTACGAAATCATGTAAACCTTCTAGAAGCTGTGATTTTAAAAAACGGGAGAAGTAAGCTTTTCTTATTTCCGGGCGCATGCGCAATCTATAGAAAGTCGTTATGACGTAGAATGTGCATACTTTGTAGATTCGATTTATGAAATAAAACACATTTTCTAAAAACTCGTGTTTTTTAAGAAATCATGTAAACCTTCTAGAAGCTGTGATTTTAAAAAACGGGGGAAGTAAGCTTTTCTTATTTCCTGACGAATGAGCAAACTATAGAAAGTCGTTGTGACGTAGAATGTGAATACTTTGTTGATTCCATTTATGAAATAAAACACATTTTCTAAAAACTCGTGTTTTTTAAGAAATCATGTAAACCTTCTAGAAGCTGTGATTTTAAAAAACGGGGGAAGTAAGCTTTTCTTATTTCCGAACGCATGCGCAAACTATAGAAAGTCGTTATGACGTAGAATGTGCATACTTTGTAGATTCCATTTATGAAATAAAACACATTTTCTAAAAACTCGTGTTTTTTAAGAAATCATGTAAACCTTCTAGAAGCTGTGATTTTAAAAAACGGGGGAAGTAAGCTTTTCTTATTTCCGGGAGCATGCGCAAACTATAGAAAGTCGTTATGACGTAGAATGTGCATACTTTGTAGATTCCATTTATGAAACAAAACACATTTTCTAAAAACTCATGTTTTTTACGAAATCATGTATACCTTCTAGAAGCTGTGATTTTAAAAAACGGTGGAAGTAAGCTTTTCTTATTTCCGGACGAATGCGCAAACTATAGAAAGTCGTTATGACGTAGAATGTGCATACTTTGTTGAGTCCATTTATGAAATAAAACACATTTTCTAAAAACTCGTGTTTTTTAAGAAATCATGTAAACCTTCTAGAAGGTGTGATTTTAAAAAATGGGGGAAGTAAGCTTTTCTTACTTCCAAACGCATGCGCAAACTATAGAAAGTCCTTATGACGTAGAATGTGCATACTTTGTTGATTCCATTTATGAAATAAAACACATTTTCTAAAAACTCGTGTTTTTTAAGGAATCATGTAAACCTTCTAGAAGCTGTGATTTTAAAAAACGGTGGAAGTAAGCTTTTCTTATTTCCGGACGAATCCACAGACCATAGAAAGTCGTTATGACATAGAATGTGCATACTTTGTAGATTCCATTTTCTAAAAACTCGTGTTTTTTACGAAATCTTGTAAACCTTCTAGAAGCTGTGATTTTAAAAAACGGGGGAAGTAAGCTTTTCTTATTTCCGGGCGCATGCGCAAACTATAGAAAGTCATTATGACGTAGAATGTGCATACTTTGTAGATTCCATTTATGAAATAAAACACATTTTCTAAAAACTCGTGTTTTTTACGAAATCATGTAAACCGTCTAGAAGCTGTGATTTTAAAAAACGGGGGAAGTAAGCTTTTCTTATTTCCCGGCGCATGCGCAAACTATAGAAAGTCGTTATGACATAGAATGTGCATACTTTGTAGATTCCATTTATGAAATAAAACACATTTTCTAAATACTCGTGTTTTTTACGAAATCATGTAAACCTTCTAGAAGCTGTGATTTTAAAAAACGGGGGAAGTAAGCTTTTCTTATTTCCTGACGAATGAGCAAACTATAGAAAGTCGTTATGACGTAGAATGTGCATACTTTGTTGATTCCATTTATGAAATAAAACACATTTTCTAAAAACTCGTGTTTTTTAAGAAATCATGTAAACCTTCTAGAAGCTGTGATTTTAAAAAACGGGGGAAGTAAGCTTTTCTTATTTCCAAACGCATGCGCAAACTATAGAAAGTCGTTATGACGTAGAATGTGCATACTTTGTAGATTCCATTTATGAAATAAAACACATTTTCTAAAAACTCGTGTTTTTTAAGAAATCATGTAAACCTTCTAGAAGATGTGATTTTAAAAAACGGGGGAAGTAAGCTTTTCTTATTTCCTGACGAATGAGCAAACTATAGAAAGTCGTTATGACGTAGAATGTGCATACTTTGTTTATTCCATTTATGAAATAAAACACATTTTCTAAAAACTCGTGTTTTTTAAGAAATCATGTAAACCTTCTAGAAGATGTGATTTTAAAAAACGGGGGAAGTAAGCTTTTCTTATTTCCGGATGAATGCGCAAACTATAGAAAGTCGTTATGACGTAGAATGTGCATACTTTGTTGATTCCATTTATGAAATAAAACAAATTTTCTAAAAACTCGTGTTTTTTAAGAAATCGTGTAAACCTTCTAGAAGCTGTGATTTTAAAAAACGGGGGAAGTAAGCTTTTCTTATTTCCGGACGCATGCGAAAACTATAGAAATTCGTTATGACATAGAATGTGCATACTTTGTAGATTCCATTTATGAAATAAAACACATTTTCCAAAAACTCGTGTTTTTTACGAAATCATGTAAACCTTCTAGAAGCTGTGATTTTAAAAAACGGTGGAAGTAAGCTTTTCTTATTTCCGGACGAATGCGCAAACTATAGAAAGTCGTTATGACATAGAATGTGCATACTTTGTTGATTCCATTTATGAAATAAAACACATTTTCTAAAAACTCATGTTTTTTAAGAAATCATGGAAACCTTCTAGAAGCTGTGATTTTAAAAAACGGTGGAAGTAAGCTTTTCTTATTTCCGGACGAATGCGCAAACTATAGAAAGTCGTTATGACGTAGAATGTGCATACTTTGTTGATTCCATTTATGAAATAAAACACATTTTCTAAAAACTCGTGTTTTTTAAGAAATCATGTAAACCTTCTAGAAGCTGTGATTTTGAAAAACGTTGGAAGTAAGCTTTTCTTATTTCCGGACTCATGCGCAAACTATAGAAAGTCCTTATGACGTAGAATGTGCATACTTTGTTGATTCCATTTATGAAATAAAACACATTTTCTAAAAACTCGTGTTTTTTATGAAACCATGTAAACCTTCTAGAAGCCGTGATTTTAAAAAACGGGGCAAGTAAGCTTTTCTTATTTCCAAACGCATGCGCAAACTATAGAAAGTCGTTATGACGTAGAATGTGCATACTTTGTTGATTCCATTTATGAAATAAAACACATTTTCTAAAAACTCGGGTTTTTTAAGAAATCATGTAAACCTTCTAGAATCTGTGATTTTAAAAAATGGGGGAAGTAAGCTTTTCTTATTTCGAAAGGCATGCGCAAACTATAGAAAGTCGTTATGACGTAGAATGTGCATACTTTGTAGATTACATTTATGAAATAAAACACATTTTCTAAAAACTCGTGTTTTTTAAGAAATCATGTAAACCTTCTAGAAGCTGTGATTTTAAAAATTGGGGGAAGTAAGCTTTTCTTATTTCCAAACGCATGCGCTAACTATAGAAAGTCGTTATGACGTAGAATGTGCATACTTTGTTGATTCCATTTATGAAATAAAACACATTTTCTAGAAACTCGTGTTTTTTAAGAAATCATGTAAACCTACTAGAAGCTGTGATTTTAAAAAACGGGGAAGTAAGGTTTTCTTATTTCCAAACGCATGCGCAAACTATAGAAAGACATTATGACGTAGAATGTGCATACTTTCTAGATTCCATTTATGAAATAAAACACATTTTCTAAAAACTCGTTTTTTTTACGAAATCATGTAAACCTTCTAGAAGCTGTGATTTTAAAAAACGGGAGAAGAAAGCTTTTCTTATTTCCGGGCGCATGCGCAAACTATAGAAGGTCGTTATGACGTAGAATGTGCATACTTTTTAGATTCGATTTATGAAATAAAACACATTTTCTAAAAACTCGTGTTTTTTAAGAAATCATGTAAACCTTCTAGAAGCTGTGATTTTAAAAAACGGGGGAAGTAAGCTTTTCTTATTTCCTGACGAATGAGCAAACTATAGAAAGTCGTTATGACGTAGAATGTGCATACTTTGTTGATTCCATTTATGAAATAAAACACATTTTCTAAAAACTCGTGTTTTTTAAGAAATCATGTAAACCTTCTAGAAGCTGTGATTTTAAAAAACGGGGGAAGTAAGTTTTTCTTATTTCCAAATGCATGCGCAAACTATAGAAAGTCGTTATGACGTAGAATGTGCATACTTTGTAGATTCCATTTATGAAATAAAACACATTTTCTAAAAACTCGTGTTTTTTAAGAAATCATGTAAACCTTCTAGAAGATGTGATTTTAAAAAACGGGGGAAGTAAGCTTTTCTTATTTCCTGACGAATGAGCAAACTATAGAAAGTCGTTATGACGTAGAATGTGCATACTTTGTTTATTTCATTTATGAAATAAAACACATTTTCTAAAAACTCGTGTTTTTTAAAAAATCATGTAAACCTTCTAGAAGCTGTGATTTTAAAAAACGGGGGAAGTAAGCTTTTCTTATTTCGAAACGCATGCGCAAACTATAGAAAGTCGTTATGACGTAGAATGTGCATACTTTGTAGATTCCATTTATGAAATAAAACACATTTTCTAAAAACTCGTGTTTTTTAAGAAATCATGTAAACCTTCTAGAAGATGTGATTTTAAAAAACGGGGGAAGTAAACTTTTCTAATTTCCGGGCGCATGCGCAAACTATAGAAAGTCGTTATGACGTAGAATGTGCATACTTTGTAGATTCCATTTATGAAACAAAACACATTTTCTAAAAACTCATGTTTTTTACGAAATCATGTATACCTTCTAGAAGCTGTGATTTTAAAAAACGGTGGAAGTAAGCTTTTCTTATTTCCGGACGAATGCGCAAACTATAGAAAGTCGTTATGACGTATAATGTGCATACTTTGTTGATTCCATTTATGAAATAAAACACATTTTCTAAAAACTCGTGTTTTTTAAGAAATCATGTAAACCTTCTAGAAGCTATGATTTTAAAAAACGGGGGAAGTAAGCTTTTCTTATTTCCAAACGCATGCGCAAACTATAGAAAGCCGTTATGATGTAGAATGTGCATACTTTGTTGATTCCATTTATGAAATAAAACACATTTTCTAAAAACTCGTGTTTTAAAAGAAATCATGTAAACCTTCTAGAAGCTGTGATTTTAAAAAACGGGGGAAGTAAGCTTTATTTATTTCCAAACGCATGCGCAAACTATAGAAAGTCATTATGACGTAGAATGTGCATACTTTGTAGATTCCATTTATGAAATAAAACACATTTTCTAAAAACTCGTGTTTTTTACGAAATCATGTAAACCTTCTAGAAGCTGTGATTTTAAAAAACGGGGGAAGTAAGCTTTTCTTATTTCCGGGCGCATGCGCAAACTATAGAAAGTCGTTATGACATAGAATGTGCATACTTTGTAGATTCCATTTATGAAATAAAACACATTTTCTAAATACTCGTGTTTTTTACGAAATCTTGTAAACCTTCTAGAAGCTGTGATTTTAAAAAACGGTGGAAGTAAGCTTTTCTTATTTCCGGATGAATGCGCAAACTATGGAAAATCGTTATGACGTAGAATGTGCATACTTTGTTGATTCCATTTATGAAATAAAACACATTTTCTAAAAACTCGTGTTTTTTAAGAAATCGTGTAAACCTTCTAGAAGCTGTGATTTTAAAAAACGGGGGAAGTAAGCTTTTCTTATTTCTGGATGAATGCGCAAACTATAGAAAGTCATTATGACGTAGAATGTGCATACTTTGTAGATTCCTTTATGAAATAAAACACATTTTACAAAAACTCGTGTTTTTTACGAAATCATGTAAACCTTCTAGAAGCTGTGATTTTAAAAAACGGTGGAAGTAAGATTTTCTTATTTCCGGACGAATACGCAAACTATAGAAAGTCGTTATGACATAGAATGTGCATACTTTGTTGATTCCATTTATGAAATAAAACACATTTTCTAAAAACTCATGTTTTTTAAGAAATCATGGAAACCTTCTAGAAGCTGTGATTTTAAAAAACGGTGGAAGTAAGCTTTTCTTATTTCCGGACGAATGCGCAAACTATAGAAAGTCGTTATGACATAGAATGTGCATACTTTGTTGATTCCATTTATGAAATAAAACACATTTTCTAAAAACTCATGTTTTTAAAGAAATCATGGAAACCTTCTAGAAGCTGTGATTTTAAAAAACGGTGGAAGTAACTTTTTCTTATTTCCGGACGAATGCGCAAACTATAGAAAGTCGTTATGACGTAGAATGTGCATACTTTGTTGATTCCATTTATGAAATAAAACACATTTTCTAAAAACTCGTGTTTTTTAAGAAATCATGTAAACCTTCTAGAAGCTGTGATTTTGAAAAACGTTGGAAGTAAGCTTTTCTTATTTCCGGACGCATGCGCAAACTATAGAAAGTCCTTATGACGTAGAATGTTCATACTTTGTAGATTCCATTTGTGAAATAAAACACATTTTCTAAAAACTCGTGTTTTTTACGAAATCATGTAAACCTTCTAGAAGCTGTGATTTTAAAAAATGGGGGAAGTAAGCTTTTCTTATTTCCGGGCGCATGCGCAAACTATAGAAAGTCATTATGACGTAGAATGTGCATACTTTGTAGATTCCATTTATGAAATAAAACACATTTTCTAAATACTCGTGTTTGTTACGAAATCATGTAAACCTTCTAGAAGCTGTGATTTTAAAAAACGGTGGAAGTAAGCTTTTCTTATTTCCGGACGCATGCGCAAACTATAGAAAGTCATTATGATGTAGAATGTGCATACTTTGTAGATTCCATTTATGAAATAAAACACATTTTCTAAAAACTCGTGTTTTTTACGAAATCATGTAAACGTTCTAGAAGCTTTGATTTTAAAAAATGGGGGAAGTAAGCTTTTCTTATTTCCGGGCGCATGCGCAAACTATAGAAAGTCATTATGACGTAGAATGTGCATACTTTGTAGATTCCATTTATGAAATAAAACACATTTTCTAAATACTCGTGTTTTTTAAGAAATCATGTAAACCTTCTAGAAGCTGTGATTTTAAAAAACGGTGGAAGTAAGCTTTTCTTATTTCCGGACGCATGCGCAAACTATAGAAATTCGTTATGACGTAGAATGTGCATACTTTGTAGATTCCATTTATGAAATAAAACACATTTTCTAAAAACTCGTGTTTTTTACGAAATCATGTAAACCTTCTAGAAGCTGTGATTTTAAAAAATGGGGGAAGTAAGCTTTTCTTATTTCCGGGCGCATGCGCAAACTATAGAAAGTCATTATGACGTAGAATGTGCATACTTTGTAGATTCCATTTATGAAATAAAACACATTTTCTAAATACTCGTGTTTGTTACGAAATCATGTAAACCTTCTAGAAGCTGTGATTTTAAAAAACGGTGGAAGTAAGCTTTTCTTATTTCCGGATGCATGCGCAAACTATAGAAAGTCATTATGATGTAGAATGTGCATACTTTGTAGATTCCATTTATGAAATAAAACACATTTTCTAAAAACTCATGTTTTTTACGAAATCATGTAAACCTTCTAGAAGCTTTGATTTTAAAAAATGGGGGAAGTAAGCTTTTCTTATTTCCGGGCGCATGCGCAAACTATAGAAAGTCATTATGACGTAGAATGTGCATACTTTGTAGATTCCATTTATGAAATAAAACACATTTTCTAAATACTCGTGTTTTTTAAGAAATCATGTAAACCTTCTAGAAGCTGTGATTTTAAAAAACGGTGGAAGTAAGCTTTTCTTATTTCCGGACGCATGCGCAAACTATAGAAATTCATTATGACGTAGAATGTGCATACTTTGTTGATTCCATTTATGAAATAAAACACATTTTCTAAATACTCGTGTTTTTTAACAAATCATGTAAACCTTCTAGAAGCTGTAATTTTAAAAAACGGGGGAAGTAAGCTTTTCTTATTTCCAAACGCATGCGCAAACTATATAAAGTCGTTATGCGTAAATTGTGCATACTTTGTTGATTCCACTTATGAAATAAAACACATTTTCTAAAAACTTGTCTTTTTTAAGAAATCATGTAAACCTTCTAGAAGCTGTGATTTTAAAAAACGGTGGAAGTAAGCTTTTCTTATTTCCGGACGAATGCGCAAACTATAGAAAGTCGTTATGACGTAGAATGTGCATACTTTGTTGATTCCTTTTATGAAATAAAACACATTTTCTAAAAACTCTTGTTTTTTAAGAAATCATGTAAACCTTCTAGAAGCTGTGATTTTGAAAAACGTTGGTAGTAAGCTTTTCTTATTTCCGGACGCATGCGCAAACTATAGAAAGTCCTTATGACGTAGAATGTGCATACTTTGTTGATTCCATTTATGAAATAAAACACATTTTCTAAAAACTCGTGTTTTTTAAGAAACCATGTAAACCTTCTAGAAGCCGTGATTTTAAAAAACGGGGCAAGTAAGCTTTTCTTATTTCCAAACGCATGCGCAAACTATAGAAAGTCGTTATGACGTAGAATGTGCATACTTTGTTGATTCCATTTATGAAATAAAACACATTTTCTAAAAACTCGGGTTTTTTAAGAAATCATGTAAACCTTCTAGAATCTGTGATTTTAAAAAACGGGGGAAGTAAGCTTTTCTTATTTCCAAACGCATGCGCAAACTATAGAAAGTCGTTATGACGTAGAATGTGCATACTTTGTAGATTCCATTTATGAAATAAAACACATTTTCTAAAAACTCGTGTTTTTTAAGAAATCATGTAAACCTTCTAGAAGCTGTGATTTTAAAAAATGGGGGAAGTAACCTTTTCTTATTTCCAAACGCATGCGCAAACTATAGAGAGTCGTTAAGACGTAGAATGTGCATACTTTGTTGATTCCATTTATGAAATAAAACACATTTTCTAGAAACTCGTGTTTTTTAAGAAATCATGTAAACCTACTAGAAGCTGTGATTTTAAAAAACGGGGAAGTAAGGTTTTCTTATTTCCGAGCGCATGCGCAAACTATAGAAAGTCATTATGACGTACAATGTGCATACTTTCTAGATTCCATTTATGAAATAAAACACATTTTCTAAAAACTCGTTTTTTTTACGAAATCATGTAAACCTTCTAGAAGCTGTGATTTTAAAAAACGGGGGAAGTAAGCTTTTCTTATTTCCGGGCGCATGCGCAAACTATAGAAATTCGTTATGACGTAGAATGTGCATACTTTGTAGATTCCATTTATGAAATAAAACACATTTTCTAAAAACTCATGTTTTTTACGAAATCATGTATACCTTCTAGAAGCTGTGATTTTAAAAAACGGTGGAAGTAAGCTTTTCTTATTTCCGGACGAATGCGCAAACTATAGAAAGTCGTTATGAGGTAGAATGTGCATACTTTGTTGATTCCATTTATGAAATAAAACACATTTTCTAAAAACTCGTGTTTTTTAAGAAATCATGTAAACCTTCTAGAAGCTGTGATTTTAAAAAACGGCGGAAGTAAGCTTTTCTTATTTCCAAACGCATGCGCAAACTATAGAAAGTCGTTATGACGTAGAATGTGCATACTTTGTTGATTCCATTTATGAAATAAAACACATTTTCTAAAAACTCGTGTTTTTTACGAAATCATGTAAACCTTCTAGAAGCTTTGATTTTAAAAAATGGGGGAAGTAAGCTTTTCTTATTTCAGGACGCATGCGCTAAGTATAGAAAGTCCTTATGACGTAGAATGTGCATACTTTGTTGATTCCAGTTATGAAATAAAACACATTTTCTAAAAACTTGTGTTTTTTACGAAATCATGTCAACCTTCTAGAAGCTGTGATTTTAAAAAACGGTGGAAGTAAGCTTTTCTTTTTTCCGGATGCATGCGCAAACTATAGAAAGTCATTATGATGTAGAATGTGCATACTTTGTAGATTCCATTTATGAAATAAAACACATTTTCTAAAAACTCGTGTTTTTTACGAAATCATGTAAACCTTCTAGAAGCTTTGATTTTAAAAAATGGGGGAAGTAAGCTTTTCTTATTTCCGGGCGCATGCGCAAACTATAGAAAGTCATTATGACGTAGAATGTGCATACTTTGTTGATTCCATTTATGAAATAAAACACATTTTCTAAAAACTCGGGTTTTTTAAGAAATCATGTAAACCTTCTAGAATCTGTGATTTTAAAAAACGGGGGAAGTAAGCTTTTCTTATTTCCAAACGCATGCGCAAACTATAGAAAGTCGTTATGACGTAGAATGTGCATACTTTGTTGATTCCATTTATGAAATGAAACAAATTTTCTAAAAACTCGTGTTTTTTAAGAAATCGTGTAAACCTTCTAGAAGCTGTGATTTTAAAAATTGGGGGAAGTAAGCTTTTCTTATTTCCGGACGCATGCAAAAACTATAGAAAGTCGTTATGACGTAGAATGTGCATACTTTGTAGATTCCATTTATGAAATAAAACACATTTTCCAAAAACTCGTGTTTTTTACGAAATCATGTAAACCTTCTAGAAGCTGTGATTTTAAAAAACGGTGGAAGTAAGCTTTTCTTATTTCCGGACGAATGCGCAAACTATAGAAAGTCGTTATGACATAGAATGTGCATACTTTGTTGATTCCATTTATGAAATAAAACACATTTTCTAAAAACTCATGTTTTTTAAGAAATCATGGAAACCTTCTAGAAGCTGTGATTTTAAAAAACGGTGGAAGTAAGCTTTTCTTATTTCCGGACGAATGCGCAAACTATAGAAAGTCGTTATGACGTAGAATGTGCATACTTTGTTGATTCCATTTATGAAATAAAACACATTTTCTAAAAACTCGTGTTTTTTAAGAAATCATGTAAACCTTCTAGAAGCTGTGATTTTGAAAAACGTTGGAAGTAAGCTTTTCTTATTTCCGGACGCATGCGCTAACTATAGAAAGTCCTTATGACGTAGAATGTGCATACTTTGTTGATTCCATTTATGAAATAAAACACATTTTCTAAAAACTTGTGTTTTTTAAGAAACCATGTAGACCTTCTAGAAGCCGTGATTTTAAAAAACGGGGCAAGTAAGCTTTTCTTATTTCCAAACGCATGCGCAAACTATAGAAAGTCATTATGACGTAGAATGTGCATACTTTGTTGATTCCATTTATGAAATAAAACACATTTTCTAAAAACTCGGGTTTTTTAAGAAATCATGTAAACCTTCTAGAATCTGTGATTTTAAAAAACGGGGGAAGAAAGCTTTTTTTATTTCCAAACGCATGCGCAAACTATAGAAAGTCGTTATGACGTAGAATGTGCATACTTTGTAGATTCCATTTATGAAATAAAACACATTTTCTAAAAACTCGTGTTTTTTACAAAATCATGTAAACCTTCTAGAAGCTGTGATTTTAAAAAATGGGGGAAGTAAGCTTTTCTTATTTCCGGGCGCATGCGCAAACTATAGAAAGTCATTATGACGTAGAATGTGCATACTTTGTAGATTCTATTTATGAAATAAAACACATTTTCTAAAAACTCGTGTTTTTTACGAAATCATGTAAACCTTCTAGAAGCTGTGATTTTAAAAAATGGGGGAAGTAAGCTTTTCTTATTTCCGGGCGCATGCGCAAACTATAGAAAGTCATTATGACGTAGAATGTGCATACTTTGAAGATTCCATTTATGAAATAAAATACATTTTCTAAATACTCGTGTTTTTTAAGAAATCATGTAAACCTTCTAGAAGCTGTGATTTTAAAAAACGGTGGAAGTAAGCTTTTCTTATTTCCGGATGCATGCGCAAACTTTAGAAATTCGTTATGACGTAGAATGTGCATACTTTGTTGATTCCATTTATGAAATAAAACACATTTTCTAAATAATCATGTTTTTTAACAAATCATGTAAACCTTCTAGAAGCTGTGATTTCAAAAAACGGTGGAAGTAAGCTTTTCTTATTTCCAGACGAATCCACAAACTATAGAAAGTCGTTATGACGTAGAATGTGCATACTTTGTAGATTCCATTTTCTAAAAACTCGTGTTTTTTACGAAATCTTGTAAACCTTCTAGAAGCTGTGATTTTAAAAAACGGTGGAAGTAAGCTTTTCTTATTTCCGGACGCATGCACAAACTATAGAAAGTCATTATGACGTAGAATGTCCACACTTTGTAGATTCCATTTATGAAATAAAACACATTTTCTAAAAACTCGTGTTTTTTACGAAATCATGTAAACCTTCTAGAAGCTGTGATTTTAAAAAACGGTGGAAGTAAGATTTTCTTATTTCCGGATGCATGCGCAAACTATAGAAATTCGTTATGACGTAGAATGTGCATACTTTGTTGATTCCATTTATGAAATAAAACACATTTTCTAAATACTCGTTTTTTTAACAAATCATGTAAACCTTCTAGAAGCTGTAATTTTAAAAAACGGGAGATGTAAGCTTTTCTTATTTCTAGACGCATGCACAAACTATAGAATGTCGTTATGACGTAGAATGTGCATACTTTGTAGATTCCATTTATGAAATAAAACACATTTTCTAAAAACTCGTGTTTTTTAAGAAATCATGTAAACCTTCTAGAAGATGTGATTTTAAAAAACGGTGGAAGTAAGCTTTTCTTATTTCGGGACGAATGCGCAAACTATAGAAAGTCGTTATGACGTAGAAAGTGCATACTTTGTAGATTCCATTTATGAAATAAAACACATTTTCTAAATACTCGTGTTTGTTACGAAATCATGTAAACCTTCTAGAAGCTGTGATTTTAAAAAACGGTGGAAGTAAGCTTTTCTTATTTCCGGACGCATGCGCAAACTATAGAAAGTCATTATGATGTAGAATGTGCATACTTTGTAGATTCCATTTATGAAATAAAACACATTTTCTAAAAACTCGTGTTTTTTACGAAATCATGTAAACCTTCTAGAAGCTTTGATTTTAAAAAATGGGGGGAAGTAAGCTTTTCTTATTTCCGGGCGCATGCACAAACTATAGAAAGTCATTATGACGTAGAATCTGCATACTTTGTAGATTCCATTTATGAAATAAAACACATTTTCTAAATACTCGTGTTTTTTAAGAAATCATGTAAACCTTCTAGAAGCTGTGATTTTAAAAAACGGTGGAAGTAAGCTTTTCTTATTTCTGGACGCATGCACAAACTATAGAAATTCGTTATGACGTAGAATGTGCATAATTTGTAGATTCCATTTATGAAATAAAACACATTTTCTAAAAACTCGTGTTTTTTACGAAATCATGTAAACCTTCTAGAAGCTGTGATTTTAAAAAATGGGGGAAGTAAGCTTTTCTTATTTCCGGGCGCATGCGCAAACTATAGAAAGTCATTATGACGTAGAATGTGCATACTTTGTAGATTCCATTTATGAAATAAAACACATTTTCTAAATACTCGTGTTTGTTACGAAATCATGTAAACCTTCTAGAAGCTGTGATTTTAAAAAACGGTGGAAGTAAGCTTTTCTTATTTCCGGATGCATGCGCAAACTATAGAAAGTCATTATGATGTAGAATGTGCATACTTTGTAGATTCCATTTATGAAATAAAACACATTTTCTAAAAACTCGTGTTTTTTACGAAATCATGTAAACCTTCTAGAAGCTTTGATTTTAAAAAATGGGGGAAGTAAGCTTTTCTTATTTCCGGGCGCATGCGCAAACTATAGAAAGTCATTATGACGTAGAATGTGCATACTTTGTAGATTCCATTTATGAAATAAAACACATTTTCTAAATACTCGTGTTTTTTAAGAAATCATGTAAACCTTCTAGAAGCTGTGATTTTAAAAAACGGTGGAAGTAAGCTTTTCTTATTTCCGGACGCATCCGCAAACTATAGAAATTCATTATGACGTAGAATGTGCATACTTTGTTGATTCCATTTATGAAATAAAACACATTTTCTAAATACTCGTGTTTTTTAACAAATCATGTAAACCTTCTAGAAGCTGTAATTTTAAAAAACGGGGGAAGTAAGCTTTTCTTATTTCCAAACGCATGCGCAAACTATATAAAGTCGTTATGCGTAGAATGTGCTTACTTTGTTGATTCCACTTATGAAATAAAACACATTTTCTAAAAACTTGTCTTTTTTAAGAAATCATGTAAACCTTCTAGAAGCTGCTATTTTAAAAAACCGTGGAAGTAAGCTTTTCTTATTTCCGAACGAATGCGCAAACTATAGAAATTCCTTATGACGTAGAATGTGCATACTTTGTTGATTCCATTTATGAAATAAAACACATTTTCTAAAAACTCATGTTTTTTAAGAAATCATGGAAACCTTCTAGAAGCTGTGATTTTAAAAAACGGTGGAAGTAAGCTTTTCTTATTTCCGGACGAATGCGCAAACTATAGAAAGTCGTTATGACGTAGAATGTGCATACTTTGTTGATTCCTTTTATGAAATAAAACACATTTTCTAAAAACTCTTGTTTTTTAAGAAATCATGTAAACCTTCTAGAAGCTGTGATTTTGAAAAACGTTGGTAGTAAGCTTTTCTTATTTCCGGACGCATGCGCAAACTATAGAAAGTCCTTATGACGTAGAATGTGCATACTTTGTTGATTCCATTTATGAAATAAAACACATTTTCTAAAAACTCGTGTTTTTTAAGAAACCATGTAAACCTTCTAGAAGCCGTGATTTTAAAAAACAGGGCAAGTAAGCTTTTCTTATTACCAAACGCATGCGCAAACTATAGAAAGTCGTTATGACGTAGAATATGCATACTTTGTTGATTCCATTTATGAAATAAAACACATTTTCTAAAAACTCGGGTTTTTTAAGAAATCATGTAAACCTTCTAGAATCTGTGATTTTAAAAAACGGGGGAAGTAAGCTTTTCTTATTTCCAAACGCATGCGCAAACTATAGAAAGTCGTTATGACGTAGAATGTGCATACTTTGTAGATTCCATTTATGAAATAAAACACATTTTCTAAAAACTCGTGTTTTTTAAGAAATCATGTAAACCTTCTAGAAGCTGTGATTTTAAAAAATGGGGGAAGTAAGCTTTTCTTATTTCCAAACGCATGCGCAAACTATAGAGAGTCGTTATGACGTAGAATGTGCATACTTTGTTGATTCCATTTATGAAATAAAACACATTTTCTAGAAACTCGTGTTTTTTAAGAAATCATGTAAACCTACTAGAAGCTGTGATTTTAAAAAACGGGGAAGTAAGGTTTTCTTATTTCCGAGCGCATGCGCAAACTATAGAAAGTCATTATGACGTAGAATGTGCATACTTTCTAGATTCCATTTATGAAATAAAACACATTTTCTAAAAACTCATTTTTTTTACGAAATCATGTAAACCTTCTAGAAGCTGTGATTTTAAAAAACGGGGGAAGTAAGCTTTTCTTATTTCCGGGCGCATGCGCAAACTATAGAAATTCGTTATGATGTAGAATGTGCATACTTTGTAGATTCCATTTATGAAACAAAACACATTTTCTAAAAACTCATGTTTTTTACGAAATCATGTATACCTTCTAGAAGCTGTGATTTTAAAAAACGGTGGAAGTAAGCTTTTCTTATTTCTGGACGAATGCGCAAACTATAGAAAGTCGTTATGAGGTAGAATGTGCATACTTTGTTGATTCCATTTATGAAATAAAACACATTTTCTAAAAACTTGTGTTTTTTAAGAAATCATGTAAACCTTCTAGAAGCTGTGATTTTAAAAAACGGGGGAAGTAAGCTTTTCTTATTTCCAAACGCATGCGCAAACTATAGAAAGTCGTTATGATGTAGAATGTGCATACTTTGTTGATTCCATTTATGAAATAAAACACATTTTCTAAAAACTCGTGTTTTTTACGAAATCATGTAAACCTTCTAGAAGCTTTGATTTTAAAAAATGGGGGAAGTAAGCTTTTCTTATTTCCGGACGCATGCGCTAACTATAGAAAGTCCTTATGACGTAGAATGTGCATACTTTGTTGATTCCAGTTATGAAATAAAACACATTTTCTAAAAACTTGTGTTTTTTACGAAATCATGTAAACCTTCTAGAAGCTGTGATTTTAAAAAACGGTGGAAGTAAGCTTTTCGTTTTTCCGGATGAATGCGCAAACTATAGAAAGTCGTTATGACGTAGAATGTGCATACTTTGTTGATTCCATTTATGAAATGAAACAAATTTTCTAAAAACTCGTGTTTTTTAAGAAATCGTGTAAACCTTCTAGAAGCTGTGATTTTAAAAATTGGGGGAAGTAAGCTTTTCTTATTTCCGGACGCATGCAAAAACTATAGAAAGTCGTTATGACGTAGAATGTGCATACTTTGTAGATTCCATTTATGAAATAAAACACATTTTCCAAAAACTCGTGTTTTTTACGAAATCATGTAAACCTTCTAGAAGCTGTGATTTTAAAAAACGGTGGAAGTAAGCTTTTCTTATTTCCGGACGAATGCGCAAACTATAGAAAGTCGTTATGACATAGAATGTGCATACTTTGTTGATTCCATTTATGAAATAAAACACATTTTCTAAAAACTCATGTTTTTTAAGAAATCATGGAAACCTTCTAGAAGCTGTGATTTTAAAAAACGTTGGAAGTAAGCTTTTCTTATTTCCGGACGCATGCGCTAACTATAGAAAGTCCTTATGACGTAGAATGTGCATACTTTGTTGATTCCATTTATGAAATAAAACACATTTTCTAAAAACTCGTGTTTTTTAAGAAACCATGTAGACCTTCTAGAAGCCGTGATTTTAAAAAACGGGGCAAGTAAGCTTTTCTTATTTCCAAACGCATGCGCAAACTATAGAAAGTCATTATGACGTAGAATGTGCATACTTTGTTGATTCCATTTATGAAATAAAACACATTTTCTAAAAACTCGGGTTTTTTAAGAAATCATGTAAACCTTCTAGAATCTGTGATTTTAAAAAACGGGGGAAGTAAGCTTTTCTTATTTCTAAACGCATGCGCAAACTGTAGAAAGTCGTTATGACGTAGAATGTGCATACTTTGTAGATTCCATTTATGAAATAAAACACATTTTCTAAAAACTCGTGTTTTTTACAAAATCATGTAAACCTTCTAGAAGCTGTGATTTTAAAAAATGGGGGAAGTAAGCTTTTCTTATTTCCGAGCGCATGCGCAAACTATAGAAAGTCATTATGACGTAGAATGTGCATACTTTGTAGATTCTATTTATGAAATAAAACACATTTTCTAAAAACTCGTGTTTTTTACGAAATCATGTAAACCTTCTAGAAGCTGTGATTTTAAAAAACGGTGGAAGTAAGCTTTTCTTATTTCCAGACGAATCCACAAACTATAGAAAGTCGTTATGACGTAGAATGTGCATACTTTGTAGATTCCATTTTCTAAAAACTCGTGTTTTTTACGAAATCTTGTAAACCTTATAGAAGCTGTGATTTTAAAAAACGGTGGAAGTAAGCTTTTCTTATTTCCGGATGCATGCGCAAACTATAGAAAGTCATTATGACGTAGAATGTGCACACTTTGTAGATTCCATTTATGAAATAAAACACATTTTCTAAAAACTCGTGTTTTTTACGAAATCATGTAAACCTTCTAGAAGCTGTGATTTTAAAAAACGGTGGAAGTAAGATTTTCTTATTTCCGGACGCATGCGCAAACTATAGAAATTCGTTATGACGTAGAATGTGCATACTTTGTTGATTCCATTTATGAAATAAAACACATTTTCTAAATACTCGTTTTTTTAACAAATCATGTAAACCTTCTAGAAGCTGTAATTTTAAAAAACGGGAGATGTAAGCTTTTCTTATTTCTAGACGCATGCACAAACTATAGAATGTCGTTATGACGTAGAATGTGCATACTTTGTAGATTCCATTTATGAAATAAAACACATTTTCTAAAAACTCGTGTTTTTTAAGAAATCATGTAAACCTTCTAGAAGATGTGATTTTAAAAAACGGTGGAAGTAAGCTTTTCTTATTTCGGGACGAATGCGCAAACTATAGAAAGTCGTTATGACGTAGAATGTGCATACTTTGTAGATTCCATTTATGAAATAAAACACATTTTCTAAATACTCGTGTTTGTTACGAAATCATGTAAACCTTCTAGAAGCTGTGATTTTAAAAAACGGTGGAAGTAAGCTTTTCTTATTTCCGGACGCATGCGCAAACTATAGAAAGTCATTATGATGTAGAATGTGCATACTTTGTAGATTCCATTTATGAAATAAAACACATTTTCTAAAAACTCATGTTTTTTACGAAATCATGTAAACCTTCTAGAAGCTGTGATTTTAAAAAACGGTGGAAGTAAGCTTTTCTTATTTCCGGACGAATGCGCAAACTATAGAAAGTCGTTATGACATAGAATGTGCATACTTTGTTGATTCCATTTATGAAATAAAACACATTTTCTAAAAACTCATGTTTTTTAAGAAATCATGGAAACCTTCTAGAAGCTGTGATTTTAAAAAACGGTGGAAGTAAGCTTTTCTTATTTCCGGACGAATGCGCAAACTATAGAAAGTCGTTATGACGTAGAATGTGCATACTTTGTTGATTCCATTTATGAAATAAAACACATTTTCTAAAAACTCGTGTTTTTTAAGAAATCATGTAAACCTTCTAGAAGCTGTGATTTTGAAAAACGTTGGAAGTAAGCTTTTCTTATTTCCGGACGCATGCGCTAACTATAGAAAGTCCTTATGACGTAGAATGTGCATACTTTGTAGATTCCATTTATGAAATAAAACACATTTTCTAAAAACTCGTGTTTTTTACAAAATCATGTAAACCTTCTAGAAGCTGTGATTTTAAAAAATGGGGGAAGTAAGCTTTTCTTATTTCCGGGCGCATTCGCAAACTATAGAAAGTCATTATGACGTAGAATGTGCATACTTTGTAGATTCTATTTATGAAATAAAACACATTTTCTAAAAACTCGTGTTTTTTACGAAATCATGTAAACCTTCTAGAAGCTGTGATTTTAAAAAATGGGGGAAGTAAGCTTTTCTTATTTCCAGGCGCATGCGCAAACTATAGAAAGTCATTATGACGTAGAATGTGCATACTTTGAAGATTCCATTTATGAAATAAAATACATTTTCTAAATACTCGTGTTTTTTAAGAAATCATGTAAACCTTCTAGAAGCTGTGATTTTAAAAAACGGTGGAAGTAAGCTTTTCTTATTTCCGGACGCATGCGCAAACTATAGAAATTCGTTATGACGTAGAATGTGCATACTTTGTTGATTCCATTTATGAAATAAAACACATTTTCTAAATACTCATGTTTTTTAACAAATCATGTAAACCTTCTAGAAGCTGTGATTTTAAAAAACGGTGGAAGTAAGCTTTTCTTATTTCCAGACGAATCCACAAACTATAGAAAGTCGTTATGACGTAGAATGTGCATACTTTGTAGATTCCATTTTCTAAAAACTCGTGTTTTTTACGAAATCTTGTAAACCTTATAGAAGCTGTGATTTTAAAAAATGGTGGAAGTAAGCTTTTCTTATTTCCGGACGCATGCGCAAACTATAGAAAGTCATTATGACGTAGAATGTGCACACTTTGTAGATTCCATTTATGAAATAAAACACATTTTCTAAAAACTCGTGTTTTTTACGAAATCATGTAAACCTTCTAGAAGCTGTGATTTTAAAAAACGGTGGAAGTAAGATTTTCTTATTTCCGGACGCATGCGCAAACTATAGAAATTAGTTATGACGTAGAATGTGCATACTTTGTTGATTCCATTTATGAAATAAAACACATTTTCTAAATACTCGTGTTTTTTAAGAAACCATGTAAACCTTCTAGAAGCCGTGATTTTAAAAAACGGGGCAAGTAAGCTTTTCTTATTTCCAAACGCATGCGCAAACTATAGAAAGTCGTTATGACGTAGAATGTGCATACTTTGTTGATTCCATTTATGAAATAAAACACATTTTCTAAAAACTCGGGTTTTTTAAGAAATCATTAAAACCTTCTAGAATCTGTGATTTTAAAAAACGGGGGAAGTAAGCTTTTCTTATTTCCAAACGCATGCGCAAACTATAGAAAGTCGTTATGACATAGAATGTGCATACTTTGTAGATTCCATTTATGAAATAAAACACATTTTCTAAAAACTCGTATTTTTTAAGAAATCATGTAAACCTTCTAGAAGCTGTGATTTTAAAAAATGGGGGAAGTAAGCTTTTCTTATTTCCAAACGCATGCGCAAACTATAGAGAGTCGTTATGACGTAGAATGTACATACTTTGTTGATTCCATTTATGAAATAAAACACATTTTCTAGAAACTCGTGTTTTTTAAGAAATCATGTAAACCTACTAGAAGCTGTGATTTTAAAAAACGGGGAAGTAAGGTTTTCTTATTTCCGAGCGCATGCGCAAACTATAGAAAGTCATTATGACGTAGAATGTGCATACTTTCTAGATTCCATTTATGAAATAAAACACATTTTCTAAAAACTCGTTTTTTTTACGAAATCATGTAAACCTTCTAGAAGCTGTGATTTTAAAAAACGGGTGAAGTAAGCTTTTCTTATTTCCGGGCGCATGCGCAAACTATAGAAATTCGTTATGACGTAGAATGTGCATACTTTGTAGATTCCATTTATGAAACAAAACACATTTTCTAAAAACTCATGTTTTTTACGAAATCATGTATACCTTCAAGAAGCTGTGATTTTAAAAAACGGTGGAAGTAAGCTTTTCTTATTTCCGGACGAATGCGCAAACTATAGAAAGTCGTTATGAGGTAGAATGTGCATACTTTGTTGATTCCATTTATGAAATAAAACACATTTTCTAAAAACTCGTGTTTTTTAAGAAATCATGTAAACCTTCTAGAAGCTGTGATTTTAAAAAACGGGGGAAGTAAGCTTTTCTTATTTCCAAACGCATGCGCAAACTATAGAAAGTCGTTATGACGTAGAATGTGCATACTTTGTTGAATCCATTTATGAAATAAAACACATTTTCTAAAAACTCGTGTTTTTTACGAAATCATGTAAACCTTTTAGAAGCTTTGATTTTAAAAAATGGGGGAAGTAAGCTTTTCTTATTTCCGGACGCATGCGCTAACTATAGAAAGTCCTTATGACGTAGAATGTGCATACTTTGTTGTATCCAGTTATGAAATAAAACACATTTTCTAAAAACTCGTGTTTTTTACGAAATCATGTAAACCTTCTAGAAGCTCTGATTTTAAAAAACGGTGGAAGTAAGCTTTTCTTATTTCCGGATGAATGCGCAAACTATAGAAAGTCGTTATGACGTAGAATGTGCATACTTTGTTGATTCCATTTATGAAATAAAACAAATTTTCTAAAAACTCGTGTTTTTTAAGAAATCGTGTAAACCTTCTAGAAGCTGTGATTTTAAAAATTGGGGGAAGTAAGCTTTTCTTATTCCCGGACGCATGCAAAAACTATAGAAAGTCGTTATGACGTAGAATGTGCATACTTTGTAGATTCCATTTATGAAATAAAACACATTTTCCAAAAACTCGTGTTTTTTACGAAATCATGTAAACCTTCTAGAAGCTGTGATTTTAAAAAACGGTGGAAGTAAGCTTTTCTTATTTCCAGACGAATGCGCAAACTATAGAAAGTCGTTATGACATACAATGTGCATACTTTGTTGATTCCATTTATGAAATAAAACACATTTTCTAAAAACTCATGTTTTTTAAGAAATCATGGAAACCTTCTAGAAGCTGTGATTTTAAAAAACGGTGGAAGTAAGCTTTTCTTATTTCCGGACGAATGCGCAAACTTTAGAAAGTCGTTATGACGTAGAATGTGCATACTTTGTTGATTCCATTTATGAAATAAAACACATTTCCTAAAAACTCGTGTTTTTTAAGAAATCATGTAAACCTTCTAGAAGCTGTGATTTTGAAAAACGTTGGAAGTAAGCTTTTCTTATTTCCGGACGCATGTGCTAACTATAGAAAGTCCTTATGACGTAGAATGTGCATACTTTGTTGATTCCATTGATGAAATAAAACACATTTTCTAAAAACTCGTGTTTTTTAAGAAACCATGTAGACCTTCTAGAAGCAGTGATTTTAAAAAACGGGGCAAGTAAGCTTTTCTTATTTCCAAACGCATGCGCAAACTATAGAAAGTCATTATGACGTAGAATGTGCATACTTTGTTGATTCCATTTATGAAATAAAACACATTTTCTAAAAACTCGGGTTTTTTAAGAAATCATGTAAACCTTCTAGAATCTGTGATTTTAAAAAACGGGGGAAGTAAGCTTTTCTTATTTCCAAACGCATGCGCAAACTATAGAAAGTCGTTATGACGTAGAATGTGCATACTTTGTAGATTCCATTTATGAAATAAAACACATTTTCTAAAAACTCGTGTTTTTTACAAAATCATGTAAACCTTCTAGAAGCTGTGATTTTAAAAAATGGGGGAAGTAAGTTTTTCTTATTTCCGGGCGCATGCGCAAACTATAGAAAGTCATTATGACGTAGAATGTGCATACTTTGTAGATTCCATTTATGAAATAAAACACATTTTCTAAAAACTCGTGTTTTTTACGAAATCATGTAAACCTTCTAGAAGCTGTGATTTTAAAAAATGGGGGAAGTAAGCTTTTCTTATTTCCGGGCGCATGCGCAAACTATAGAAAGTCATTATGACGTAGAATGTGCATACTTTGTAGATTCCATTTATGAAATAAAATACATTTTCTAAATACTCGTGTTTTTTAAGAAATCATGTAAACCTTCTAGAAGCTGTGATTTTAAAAAACGGTGGAAGTAAGCTTTTCTTATTTCCGGACGCATGCGCAAACTATAGAAATTCGTTATGACGTAGAATGTGCATACTTTGTTGATTCCATTTATGAACTAAAACACATTTTCTAAATACTCATGTTTTTTAACAAATCATGTAAACCTTCTAGAAGCTGTGATTTTAAAAAACGGTGGAAGTAAGCTTTTCTTATTTCCAGACGAATCCACAAACTATAGAAAGTCGTTATGACGTAGAATGTGCATACTTTGTAGATTCCATTTTCTAAAAACTCGTGTTTTTTACGAAATCTTGTAAACCTTCTAGAAGCTGTGATTTTAAAAAACGGTGGAAGTAAGCTTTTCTTATTTCCGGACGCATGCGCAAACTATAGAAAGTCATTATGACGTAGAATGTGCACACTTTGTAGATTCCATTTATGAAATAAAACACATTTTCTAAAAACTCGTGTTTTTTACGAAATCATGTAAACCTTCTAGAAGCTGTGATTTTAAAAAACGGTGGAAGTAAGATTTTCTTATTTCCGGACGCATGCGCAAACTATAGAAATTCGTTATGACGTAGAATGTGCATACTTTGTTGATTCCATTTATGAAATAAAACACATTTTCTAAATACTCGTTTTTTTAACAAATCATGTAAACCGTCTAGAAGCTGTAATTTTAAAAAACGGGAGATGTAAGCTTTTCTTATTTCTAGACGCATGCACAAACTATAGAATGTCGTTATGACGTAGAATGTGCATACTTTGTAGATTCCATTTATGAAATAAAACACATTTTCTAAAAACTCGTGTTTTTTTAAGAAATCATGTAAACCTTCTAGAAGATGTGATTTTAAAAAACGGTGGAAGTAAGCTTTTCTTATTTCGGGACGAATGCGCAAACTATAGAAAGTCGTTATGACGTAGAATGTGCATACTTTGTAGATTCCATTTATGAAATAAAACACATTTTCTAAAAACTCGTGTTTTTTACGAAATCATGTAAACCTTCTAGAAGCTGTGATTTTAAAAAGTGGGGGAAGTAAGCTTTTCTTATTTCCGGACGCATGCACAAACTATAGAAAGTCGTTATGACGTAGAATGTGCATACTTTGTAGATTCCATTTATGAAATAAAACACATTTTCTAAAAACTCGTGTTTTTTACGAAATCATGTAAACCTTCTAGAAGCTGTGATTTTAAAAAACGGGGGAAGTAAGCTTTTCTTATTTCCAAACGCATGCGCAAACTATAGAAATTCGTTATGATGTAGAATGTGCATACTTTGTAGATTCCATTTATGAAATAAAACACATTTTCTAAAAACTCATGTTTTTTAAGAAATCATGTAAACCTTCTAGAAGCTGTGATTTTAAAAAATGGGAGATGTAAGCTTTTCTTATTTCTAGACGCATGCACAAACTATAGAATGTCGTTATGACGTAGAATGTGCATACTTTGTAGATTCCATTTATGAAATAAAACATATTTTCTAAGAACTCTTGTTTTTTACGAAATCATGTAAACCTTCTAGAAGCTGTGATTTTAAAAAACGGTGGAAGTAAGCTTTTCTTATTTCCGGACGCATGCGCATACTATAGAAAGTCGTTATGATGTAGAATGTGCATACTTTGTTGATTCCATTTATGAAATAAAACACATTTTCTAAAAACTCGTGTTTTTTAAGAAATCATGTAAACCTTCTAGAAGCTGTGATTTTACAAAACGGGAGATGTAAGCTTTTCTTATTTCTAGACGCATGCGCAAACTATAGAAAGTCGTTATGACGTAGAATGTGCATACTTTGTAGATTCCATTTATGAAATAAAACATATTTTCTATGAACTCTTGTTTTTTACGAAATCATGTAAACCTTCTAGAATCTGTGATTTTAAAAAACGGTGGAAGTAAGCTTTTCTTATTTCCGGACGCATGCGCAAACTATAGAAAGTCGTTATGACGTAGAATGTGCATACTTTGTTGATTCCATTCATGAAATAAAACGCATTTTCTAAAAACTCGTGTTTTTTAAGAAATCATGTAAACCTTCTAGAAGCTGTGATTTTAAAAAACGGTGGAAGTAAGCTTTTCTTATTTCCGGACGAATGCGCAAACTATAGAAAGTCGTTATGATGTAGAATGGGCATACTTTGTTGATTCCATTTATGAAATAAAACACATTTTCTAAAAACTCGTGTTTTTTAAGAAATCATGTAAACCTTCTAGAAGCTGTGATTTTAAAAAACGGTGGAAGTAAGCTTTTCTTATTTCCGGACGAATCCGCAAACTATAGAAAGTCGTTATGACGTAGAATGTGCATACTTTGTAGATTCCATTTATGAAATAAAACACATTTTCTAAAAACTCGTGTTTTTTACGAAATCATGTAAACCTTCTAGAAGCTGTGATTTTAAAAAACGGGGGAAGTAAGCTTTTCTTATTTCCAGACGCATGCCCAAACTATAGAAAGTCGTTATGACGTAGAATGTGCATACTTTGTAGATTCCATTTATGAAATAAAACACATTTTCTAAAAACTCGTGTTATTTACGAAATCATGAAAACCTTCTGGAAGCTGTGATTTTAAAAAACGGTGGAAGTACGTTTTTCTTATTTCTGGACGCATGCGCAAACTATAGAAAGTTGTTATGACGTAGAATGTGCACACTTTGTATATTCCATTTATGAAATAAAACACATTTTCTAAAAACTCGTGTTTTTTACGAAATCATGTAAACCTTCTAGAAGCTGTGATTTTAAAAAACGGGGGAAGTAAGCATTTCTTATTTCCGGACGCATGCGCAAACTATAGAAAGTCGTAATGACGTAGAATGTGCATACTTTGTAGATTCCATTTATGAAATAAAACACATTTTCTAAAAACTCGTGTTTTTTAAGAAATCATGTAAACCTTCTAGAAGCTGTGATTTTAAAAAATGGGGGAAGTAAGCTTTTCTTATTTCCAGATGAATGAGCAAACTATAGAAAGTCGTTATGACGTAGAATGTGCATACTTTGTTGATTGCATTTATGAAATAAAACACATTTTCTAAAAACTCGTGTTTTTTACGAAATCATGTAAACCTTCTAGAAGCTTTGATTTTAAAAAACGGTGGAAGTAAGCTTTTCTTATTTCCGGACGCATGCGCAAACTATAGAAAGTCGTTATGACATAGAATGTGCATACTTTGTTGATTCCATTCATGAAATAAAACGCATTTTCTAAAAACTCGTGTTTTTTAAGAAATCATGTAAACCTTCTAGAAGCTGTGATTTTAAAAAACGGTGGAAGTAAGCTTTTCTTATTTCCGGACGAATGCGCAAACTATAGAAAGTCGTTATGATGTAGAATGGGCATACTTTGTTGATTCCATTTATGAAATAAAACACATTTTCTAAAAACTCGTGTTTTTTAAGAAATCATGTAAACCTTCTAGAAGCTGTGATTTTAAAAAACGGTGGAAGTAAGCTTTTCTTATTTCCGGACGAATCGGCAAACTATAGAAAGTCGTTATGACGTAGAATGTGCATACTTTGTAGATTCCATTTATGAAATAAAACACATTTTCTAAAAACTCGTGTTTTTTACGAAATCATGTAAACCTTCTAGAAGCTGTGATTTTAAAAAACGGGGGAAGTAAGCTTTTCTTATTTCCAGACGCATGCCCAAACTATAGAAAGTCGTTATGACGTAGAATGTGCATACTTTGTAGATTCCATTTATGAAATAAAACACATTTTCTAAAAACTCGTGTTTTTTACGAAATCATGAAAACCTTCTAGAAGCTGTGATTTTAAAAAACGGTGGAAGTAAGCTTTTCTTATTTCTGGACGCATGCGCAAACTATAGAAAGTTGTTATGACGTAGAATGTGCACACTTTGTAGATTCCATTTATGAAATAAAACACATTTTCTAAAAACTCGTGTTTTTTACGAAATCATGTAAACCTTCTAGAAGCTGCGATTTTAAAAAACGGGGGAAGTAAGCATTTCTTATTTCCGGACGCTTGCGCAAACTATAGAAAGTCGTAATGACGTAGAATGTGCATACTTTGTAGATTCCATTTATGAAATAAAACACATTTTCTAAAAACTCGTGTTTTTTACGAAATCATGTAAACCTTCTTAGACGCTGTGATTTTAAAAAATGGGGGAAGTAAGTTTTTCTTATTTCCGGGCGCATGCGCAAACTATAGAAAGTCATTATGACGTAGAATGTGCATACTTTGTAGATTCCATTTATGAAATAAAACACATTTTCTAAATACTCGTGTTTTTTAAGAAATCATGTAAACCTTCTAGAAGCTGTGATTTTAAAAAACGGGGGAAGTAAGCTTTTCTTATTTCCGGACGAATGCGCAAAGAATAGAAAGTCGTTATGAGGTAGAATGTGCATACTTTATTGATTCAATTTACGAAATAAAACACATTTTCTAAAAACTCGTGTTTTTTAAGAAATCATGTAAACCTTGTAGAAGCAGTGATTTTAAAAAACGGTGGAAGTAAGGCTTTCTTATTTCCGGACGAATGCGCAAACTATAGAAAGTCGTTATGACGTAGAATGTGCATACTTTGTAGATTCCATTTATGAAATAAAACACATTTTCTAAAAACTCGTGTTTTTTAAGAAATCATGTAAACCTTCTAGAAGCTGTGATTTTAAAAAATGGGGGAAGTAAGCTTTTCTTATTTCCGGACACATGCGCAAACTATACAAAGTCCTTATGACGTAGAATGTGCATACTTTGTTGATTCCATTTATGAAATAAAACACATTTTCTAAAAACTCGTGTTTTTTACGAAATCATGTAAACCTTGTAGAAGCTGTGATTTTAAAAAACGGTGGAAGTAAGCTTTTCTTATTTCTGGACGCATGCGCAAACTATAGAAAGTCGTTATGACGTAGAATGTGCATACTTTGTTGATTCCATTTATAAAATAAAACACATTTTCTAAAAACTCGTGTTTTTTAAGAAATCATGTAAACCTTCTAGAAGCTGTGATTTTAAAAAATGAGGGAAGTAAGCTTTTCTTATTTCCGGACGCATGCGCAAACTATAGAAAATCATTATGACGTAGAATGTGCATACTTTGTAGATTCCATTTATGAAATAAAACACATTTTCTAAAAACTCGTGTTTTTTAAGAAATCATGTAAACCTTCTAGAAGCTCTGATTTTAAAAAACGAGGGAAGTAAGCTTTTCTTATTTCCGGGCGCATGCGCAAACTATAGAAAGTCGTTATGACGTAGAATGTGCATACTTTGTTGATTCCATTTATGAAATAAAACACATTTTCTAAAAACTCGTGTTTTTTAAGAAATCATGTAAACCTTCTAGAAGCTGTGATTTAAAAAAACGGTGGAAGTAAGCTTTTCTTATTTCCGGACGAATGCGCAAACTATAGAAAGTCGTTATGACGTAGAATGTGCATACTTTGTAGATTCCATTTATGATTAAAACACATTTTCTAAAAACTCATGTTTTTTACGAAATCATGTAAACCTTCTAGAAGTTGTGATTTTAAAAAACGGGGGAAGTAAGCTTTTCTTATTTCCGGACGCATGCGCAAACTATAGAAATTCGTTATGACGTAGAATGTGCACACTTTGTAGATTCCGTTTATGAAATAAAACACGTTTTCTAAAAACTCGTGTTTTTTACGAAATCATGTAAACCTTCTAGAAGCTGTGATTTTAAATAACGGTGGAGGTATGCTTTTCTTGTTTCCGGACGCATCCGCAAACTAAAGAAATTCGTTATGACGTAGAGTGTGCATACTTTCTTGATTCCATTTATGAAATAAAATACATTTTCTAAAAACTCGTGTTTTTTACGAAATCATGTAAACCTTCTAGAAGCTGTGATTTTAAAAAACCAGGGAAGTAAGCTTTTCTTATTTCCAAACGCATGTGCAAACTATAGAAAGTCATTATGACGTAGAATGTGCATACTTTGTAGATTCCATTGATGAAATAAAACACATTTTCTAAAAACTCGTGTTTTTTAAGAAATCATGTAAACCTTCTAGAAGCTCTGATTTTAAAAAACGAGGGAAGTAAGCTTTTCTTATTTCCGGGCGCATGCGCAAACTATAGAAAGTCGTTATGACGTAGAATGTGCATACTTTGTTGATTCCATTTATGAAATAAAACACATTTTCTAGAAACTCGTGTTTTTTAAGAAATCATGTAAACCTTCTAGAAGCTATGATTTAAAAAAACGGTGGAAGTAAGCTTTTCTTATTTCCGGACGAATGCGCAAACTATAGAAAGTCGTTATGACGTAGAATGTGCATACTTTGTAGATTCCATTTATGAAATAAAACACATTTTCTAAAAAGTCGTGTTTTTTACAAAATCATGTAAACCTTCTAGAAGCTATGATTTTAAAAAACGGGGGAAGTCAGCTTTTCTTATTTCCGGACGCATGCGCAAACTATAGAAAGTCGTTATGACGTAGAATGTGCATACTTTGTAGATTCCATTTATGAAATAAAACACATTTTCTAAAAACTCGTGTTTTTTACGAAATCATGTAAACCTTCTAGAAGCTGTGATTTTAAAAAACGGTGGAAGTAAGCTTTTCTTATTTCCGGACGCATGCGCAAACTATAGAAATTCGTTATGACGTAGAATGTGCACACTTTGTAGATTCCGTTTATGAAATAAAAATCGTTTTCTAAAACCTCGTGCTTTTTACGAAATCATGTAAACCTTCTAGAAGCTGTGATTTTAAAAAACGGTGGAGGTATGCTTTTCTTGTTTCCGGACGCATGCGCAAACTATAGAAATTCGTTATGACGTAGAATGTGCATACTTTGTTGATTCCATTTATGAAATAAAACACATTTTCTAAAAACTCGTGTTTTTTACGAAATCATGTAAACCTTCTAGAAGCTGTGATTTTAAAAAACCAGGGAAGTAAGCTTTTCTTATTTCCAAACGCATGCGCAAACTATAGAAAGTCGTTATGCGTAGAATGTGCATACTTTGTTGATTCCATTTATGAAATAAAACACATTTTCTAAAAACTCGTGTTTTTTAAGAAATCATGTAAACCTTCTAGAAGCTGTGATTTTAAAAAACGGTGGAAGTAAGCTTTTCTTATTTCCGGACGAATGCGCAAACTATAGAAAGTCGTTATGAGGTAGAATGTGCATACTTTGTTGATTCCATTTATGAAATAAAACACATTCTCTAAAAACTCGTGTTTTTTAAGAAATCATGTAAACCTTCTAGAAGCTGTTATTTTAAAAAACGGTGGAAGTAAGCTTTTCTTATTTCCGGACGAATGCGCAAATTATAGAAAGTCGTTATGACGTAGAATGTGCATACTTTGTTCATTCCATTTATGAAATAAAACACATTTTCTAAAAACTCATGTTTTTTAAGAAATCATGTAAACCTTCTAGAAGCTGTGATTTTAAAAAACGGGGGAAGTAAGCTTTTCTTATTTCCGGACGCATGCGAAAACTATAGAAAGTCGTTATGACGTAGAATGTGCATACTTTGTAGATTCCATTTATGAAATAAAACACATTTTCCAAAAACTCGTTTTTTTTACGAAATCATGTAAACCTTCTAGAAGCTGTGATTTAAAAAAACGGTGGAAGTAAGCTTTTCTTATTTCCGGACGAATGCGCAAACTATAGAAACTCGTTATGACGTAGAATGTGCATACTTTGTTGATTCCATTTATGAAATAAAACACATTTCTAAAAACTCTTTTTTTTTAAGAAATCATGTAAACCTTCTAGAAGCTGTGATTTTAAAAAATGGTGGAAGTAAGCTTTTCTTATTTCCGGACGAATGCGCAAACTATAGAAAGTCGTTATGACGTAGAATGTGCATACTTTGTTTATTCCCTTTATGAAATAAAACACATTTTCTAAAATCTCGTGTTTTTTAAGAAATCATGCAAACCTTCTAGAAGCTGTGATTTTGAAAAACGTTGGAAGTAAGCTTTTCTTATTTCCGAACGCATTCGCAAACTATAGAAAGTCGTTGTGACGTATAATGTGCATACTTTTTAGATTCCATTTATGAAATAAAACACATTTTCTAAAAACTCGTGTTTTTTACGAAATTATGTAAATCTTCTAGAAGCTGTGATTTTAAAAAACGGTGGAAGTAATCTTTTCTTATTTCCGGACGCATGCGCGAACTATACAAAGTCGTTATGACGTAGAATGTGCATACTTTGTTGATTCCATTTATGAAATAAAACACATTTTCTAAAAACTCGTGTTTTTTAAGAAATCATGTAAACCTTCTAGAAGCTGTGATTTTAAAAAACGGTGGAAGTAAGCTTTTCTTATTTCCAGACGCATGCACAAACTATAGAAAGTCGTTATGACGTAGAATGTGCATGCTTTGTTGATTCCATTTATGAAATAAAACACATTTTCTAAAAACTCGTGTTTTTTAAGAAATCATGTACACCTTCTAGAAGCTGTGATTTTAAAGAACGGTGGAAGTAAGCTTTTCTTATTTCCGGACGCATGCACAAACTATAGAAAGTCGTTATGACGTAGAATGTGCATACTTTGTAGATTCTATTTATGAAATAAAACACATTTTCTAAAAACTCGTGTTTTTTACGAAATCATGTAAACCTTCTAGAAGTTGTGATTTTAAAAAACGGTGGAAGTAAGCTTTTCTTATTTCCGGATGCATGCGCAAACTATAAAAAGTCGTTATGATGTAGAATGTGCATACTTTGTTGATTCCATTTATGAAATAAAACACATTTTCTAAAAACTCTTGTTTTTTAAGAATCATGTAAACCTTCTAGAAGCTGTGATTTTAAAAAACGGGGGAAGTAAGCTTTTCTTATTTCCAAACGCACGCAGAAACTATAGAAAGTCGTTATGACGTAGAATGTGCATACTTTGTTGATTACATTTATGAAATAAAACACATTTTCTAAAAACTCGTGCTTTTTAAAAACTCATGTAAACCTTCTAGAAGCTGTGATTTTAAAAAACGGGGGAAGTATGCTTTTCTTATTTTCGGACGCATGCGCAAACTATACAAAGCCGTTGTGACGTAGAATGTGCATACTTTGTTGATTCCATTTATGAAATAAAACACATTTTCTAAAAACTCGTGTTTTTTATGAAACCATGTAAACCTTCTAGAAGCCGTGATTTTAAAAAACGGGGCAAGTAAGCTTTTCTTATTTCCAAACGCATGCGCAAACTATAGAAAGTTGTTATGACGTAGAATGTGCATACTTTGTTGATTCCATTTATGAAATAAAACACATTTTCTAAAAACTCGGGTTTTTTAAGAAATCATGTAAACCTTCTAGAATCTGTGATTTTAAAAAACGGGGGAAGTAAGCTTTTCCTATTTCCAAACGCATGCGCAAACTATAGAAAGTCGTTATGACGTAGAATGTGCATACTTTGTAGATTCCATTTATGAAATAAAACACATTTTCTAAAAACTCGTGTTTTTTACGAAATCATGAAAACCTTCTAGAAGCTGTGATTTTAAAAAACGGTGGAAGTAAGCTTTTCTTATTTCTGGACGCATGCGCAAACTATAGAAAGTTGTTATGACGTAGAATGTGCACACTTTGTAGATTCCATTTATGAAATAAAACACATTTTCTAAAAACTCGTGTTTTTTACGAAATCATGTAAACCTTCTAGAAGCTGCGATTTTAAAAAACGGGGGAAGTAAGCATTTCTTATTTCCGGACGCTTGCGCAAACTATAGAAAGTCGTAATGACGTAGAATGTGCATACTTTGTAGATTCCATTTATGAAATAAAACACATTTTCTAAAAACTCGTGTTTTTTACGAAATCATGTAAACCTTCTTAGACGCTGTGATTTTAAAAAATGGGGGAAGTAAGTTTTTCTTATTTCCGGGCGCATGCGCAAACTATAGAAAGTCATTATGACGTAGAATGTGCATACTTTGTAGATTCCATTTATGAAATAAAACACATTTTCTAAATACTCGTGTTTTTTAAGAAATCATGTAAACCTTCTAGAAGCTGTGATTTTAAAAAACGGGGGAAGTAAGCTTTTCTTATTTCCGGACGAATGCGCAAAGAATAGAAAGTCGTTATGAGGTAGAATGTGCATACTTTATTGATTCAATTTACGAAATAAAACACATTTTCTAAAAACTCGTGTTTTTTAAGAAATCATGTAAACCTTGTAGAAGCAGTGATTTTAAAAAACGGTGGAAGTAAGGCTTTCTTATTTCCGGACGAATGCGCAAACTATAGAAAGTCGTTATGACGTAGAATGTGCATACTTTGTAGATTCCATTTATGAAATAAAACACATTTTCTAAAAACTCGTGTTTTTTAAGAAATCATGTAAACCTTCTAGAAGCTGTGATTTTAAAAAATGGGGGAAGTAAGCTTTTCTTATTTCCGGACACATGCGCAAACTATACAAAGTCCTTATGACGTAGAATGTGCATACTTTGTTGATTCCATTTATGAAATAAAACACATTTTCTAAAAACTCGTGTTTTTTACGAAATCATGTAAACCTTGTAGAAGCTGTGATTTTAAAAAACGGTGGAAGTAAGCTTTTCTTATTTCTGGACGCATGCGCAAACTATAGAAAGTCGTTATGACGTAGAATGTGCATACTTTGTTGATTCCATTTATAAAATAAAACACATTTTCTAAAAACTCGTGTTTTTTAAGAAATCATGTAAACCTTCTAGAAGCTGTGATTTTAAAAAATGAGGGAAGTAAGCTTTTCTTATTTCCGGACGCATGCGCAAACTATAGAAAATCATTATGACGTAGAATGTGCATACTTTGTAGATTCCATTTATGAAATAAAACACATTTTCTAAAAACTCGTGTTTTTTAAGAAATCATGTAAACCTTCTAGAAGCTCTGATTTTAAAAAACGAGGGAAGTAAGCTTTTCTTATTTCCGGGCGCATGCGCAAACTATAGAAAGTCGTTATGACGTAGAATGTGCATACTTTGTTGATTCCATTTATGAAATAAAACACATTTTCTAAAAACTCGTGTTTTTTAAGAAATCATGTAAACCTTCTAGAAGCTGTGATTTAAAAAAACGGTGGAAGTAAGCTTTTCTTATTTCCGGACGAATGCGCAAACTATAGAAAGTCGTTATGACGTAGAATGTGCATACTTTGTAGATTCCATTTATGATTAAAACACATTTTTTAAAAACTCATGTTTTTTACGAAATCATGTAAACCTTCTAGAAGTTGTGATTTTAAAAAACGGGGGAAGTAAGCTTTTCTTATTTCCGGACGCATGCGCAAACTATAGAAATTCGTTATGACGTAGAATGTGCACACTTTGTAGATTCCGTTTATGAAATAAAACACGTTTTCTAAAAACTCGTGTTTTTTACGAAATCATGTAAACCTTCTAGAAGCTGTGATTTTAAAAAACGGTGGAGGTATGCTTTTCTTGTTTCCGGACGCATCCGCAAACTAAAGAAATTCGTTATGACGTAGAGTGTGCATACTTTCTTGATTCCATTTATGAAATAAAATACATTTTCTAAAAACTCGTGTTTTTTACGAAATCATGTAAACCTTCTAGAAGCTGTGATTTTAAAAAACCAGGGAAGTAAGCTTTTCTTATTTCCAAACGCATGTGCAAACTATAGAAAGTCATTATGACGTAGAATGTGCATACTTTGTAGATTCCATTGATGAAATAAAACACATTTTCTAAAAACTCGTGTTTTTTAAGAAATCATGTAAACCTTCTAGAAGCTCTGATTTTAAAAAACGAGGGAAGTAAGCTTTTCTTATTTCCGGGCGCATGCGCAAACTATAGAAAGTCGTTATGACGTAGAATGTGCATACTTTGTTGATTCCATTTATGAAATAAAACACATTTTCTAGAAACTCGTGTTTTTTAAGAAATCATGTAAACCTTCTAGAAGCTATGATTTAAAAAAACGGTGGAAGTAAGCTTTTCTTATTTCCGGACGAATGCGCAAACTATAGAAAGTCGTTATGACGTAGAATGTGCATACTTTGTAGATTCCATTTATGAAATAAAACACATTTTCTAAAAAGTCGTGTTTTTTACAAAATCATGTAAACCTTCTAGAAGCTATGATTTTAAAAAACGGGGGAAGTCAGCTTTTCTTATTTCCGGACGCATGCGCAAACTATAGAAAGTCGTTATGACGTAGAATGTGCATACTTTGTAGATTCCATTTATGAAATAAAACACATTTTCTAAAAACTCGTGTTTTTTACGAAATCATGTAAACCTTCTAGAAGCTGTGATTTTAAAAAACGGTGGAAGTAAGCTTTTCTTATTTCCGGACGCATGCGCAAACTATAGAAATTCGTTATGACGTAGAATGTGCACACTTTGTAGATTCCGTTTATGAAATAAAAATCGTTTTCTAAAACCTCGTGCTTTTTACGAAATCATGTAAACCTTCTAGAAGCTGTGATTTTAAAAAACGGTGGAGGTATGCTTTTCTTGTTTCCGGACGCATGCGCAAACTATAGAAATTCGTTATGACGTAGAATGTGCATACTTTGTTGATTCCATTTATGAAATAAAACACATTTTCTAAAAACTCGTGTTTTTTACGAAATCATGTAAACCTTCTAGAAGCTGTGATTTTAAAAAACCAGGGAAGTAAGCTTTTCTTATTTCCAAACGCATGCGCAAACTATAGAAAGTCGTTATGCGTAGAATGTGCATACTTTGTTGATTCCATTTATGAAATAAAACACATTTTCTAAAAACTCGTGTTTTTTAAGAAATCATGTAAACCTTCTAGAAGCTGTGATTTTAAAAAACGGTGGAAGTAAGCTTTTCTTATTTCCGGACGAATGCGCAAACTATAGAAAGTCGTTATGAGGTAGAATGTGCATACTTTGTTGATTCCATTTATGAAATAAAACACATTCTCTAAAAACTCGTGTTTTTTAAGAAATCATGTAAACCTTCTAGAAGCTGTTATTTTAAAAAACGGTGGAAGTAAGCTTTTCTTATTTCCGGACGAATGCGCAAATTATAGAAAGTCGTTATGACGTAGAATGTGCATACTTTGTTCATTCCATTTATGAAATAAAACACATTTTCTAAAAACTCATGTTTTTTAAGAAATCATGTAAACCTTCTAGAAGCTGTGATTTTAAAAAACGGGGGAAGTAAGCTTTTCTTATTTCCGGACGCATGCGAAAACTATAGAAAGTCGTTATGACGTAGAATGTGCATACTTTGTAGATTCCATTTATGAAATAAAACACATTTTCCAAAAACTCGTTTTTTTTTACGAAATCATGTAAACCTTCTAGAAGCTGTGATTTAAAAAAACGGTGGAAGTAAGCTTTTCTTATTTCCGGACGAATGCGCAAACTATAGAAAGTCGTTATGACGTAGAATGTGCATACTTTGTTGATTCCATTTATGAAATAAAACACATTTCTAAAAACTCTTTTTTTTTAAGAAATCATGTAAACCTTCTAGAAGCTGTGATTTTAAAAAATGGTGGAAGTAAGCTTTTCTTATTTCCGGACGAATGCGCAAACTATAGAAAGTCGTTATGACGTAGAATGTGCATACTTTGTTTATTCCCTTTATGAAATAAAACACATTTTCTAAAATCTCGTGTTTTTTAAGAAATCATGCAAACCTTCTAGAAGCTGTGATTTTGAAAAACGATGGAAGTAAGCTTTTCTTATTTCCGAACGCATTCGCAAACTATAGAAAGTCGTTGTGACGTATAATGTGCATACTTTTTAGATTCCATTTATGAAATAAAACACATTTTCTAAAAACTCGTGTTTTTTACGAAATTATGTAAATCTTCTAGAAGCTGTGATTTTAAAAAACGGTGGAAGTAATCTTTTCTTATTTCCGGACGCATGCGCGAACTATACAAAGTCGTTATGACGTAGAATGTGCATACTTTGTTGATTCCATTTATGAAATAAAACACATTTTCTAAAAACTCGTGTTTTTTAAGAAATCATGTAAACCTTCTAGAAGCTGTGATTTTAAAAAACGGTGGAAGTAAGCTTTTCTTATTTCCAGACGCATGCACAAACTATAGAAAGTCGTTATGACGTAGAATGTGCATGCTTTGTTGATTCCATTTATGAAATAAAACACATTTTCTAAAAACTCGTGTTTTTTAAGAAATCATGTACACCTTCTAGAAGCTGTGATTTTAAAGAACGGTGGAAGTAAGCTTTTCTTATTTCCGGACGCATGCACAAACTATAGAAAGTCGTTATGACGTAGAATGTGCATACTTTGTAGATTCTATTTATGAAATAAAACACATTTTCTAAAAACTCGTGTTTTTTACGAAATCATGTAAACCTTCTAGAAGTTGTGATTTTAAAAAACGGTGGAAGTAAGCTTTTCTTATTTCCGGATGCATGCGCAAACTATAAAAAGTCGTTATGATGTAGAATGTGCATACTTTGTTGATTCCATTTATGAAATAAAACACATTTTCTAAAAACTCTTGTTTTTTAAGAATCATGTAAACCTTCTAGAAGCTGTGATTTTAAAAAACGGGGGAAGTAAGCTTTTCTTATTTCCAAACGCACGCAGAAACTATAGAAAGTCGTTATGACGTAGAATGTGCATACTTTGTTGATTACATTTATGAAATAAAACACATTTTCTAAAAACTCGTGCTTTTTAAAAACTCATGTAAACCTTCTAGAAGCTGTGATTTTAAAAAACGGGGGAAGTATGCTTTTCTTATTTTCGGACGCATGCGCAAACTATAGAAAGCCGTTGTGACGTAGAATGTGCATACTTTGTTGATTCCATTTATGAAATAAAACACATTTTCTAAAAACTCGTGTTTTTTATGAAACCATGTAAACCTTCTAGAAGCCGTGATTTTAAAAAACGGGGCAAGTAAGCTTTTCTTATTTCCAAACGCATGCGCAAACTATAGAAAGTTGTTATGACGTAGAATGTGCATACTTTGTTGATTCCATTTATGAAATAAAACACATTTTCTAAAAACTCGGGTTTTTTAAGAAATCATGTAAACCTTCTAGAATCTGTGATTTTAAAAAACGGGGGAAGTAAGCTTTTCCTATTTCCAAACGCATGCGCAAACTATAGAAAGTCGTTATGACGTAGAATGTGCATACTTTGTAGATTCCATTTATGAAATAAAACACATTTTCTAAAAACTCGTGTTTTTTAAGAAATCATGTAAACCTTCTAGAAGCTGTGATTTTAAAAAATGGGGGAAGTAAGCTTTTCTTATTTCCAAACGCATGCGCAAACTATAGAAAGTCGTTATGACGTAGAATGTGCATACTTTGTTGATTCCATTTATGAAATAAAACACATTTTCTAGAAACTCGTGTTTTTTAAGAAATCATGTAAACCTACTAGAAGCTGTGATTTTAAAAAACCGGGAGGTAAGGTTTTCTTATTTCCAAACGCATGCGCAAACTATAGAAAGTCATTATGACGTAGAATGTTCATACTTTCTAGATTCCATTTATGAAATAAAACACATTTTCTAAAAACTCGTTTTTTTTACGAAATCATGTAAACCTTCTATAAGCTGTGATTTTAAAAAACGGGAGAAATAGGCTTTTCTTATTTCCAGGCGCATGCGCAAACTATAGAAGGTCGTTATGACGTAGAATGTGCATACTTTTTAGATTCGATTTATGAAATAAAACACATTTTCTAAAAACTCGTGTTTTTTAAGAAATCATGTAAACCTTCTAGAAGCTGTGATTTTAAAAAACGGGGGAAGTAAGCTTTTCTTATTTCCTGACGAATGAGCAAACTATAGAAAGTCGTTATGACGTAGAATGTGCATACTTTGTTGATTCCATTTATGAAATAAAACACATTTTCTAAAAACTCGTGTTTTTTAAGAAATCATGTAAACCTTCTAGAAGCTGTGATTTTAAAAAACGGGGGAAGTAAGCTTTTCTTATTTCCAAACGCATGCGCAAACTATAGAAAGTCGTTATGACGTAGAATGTGCATACTTTGTAGATTCCATTTATGAAATAAAACACATTTTCTAAAAACTCGTGTTTTTTAAGAAATCATGTAAACCTTCTAGAAGATGTGATTTTAAAAAACGTGGGAAGTAAGCTTTTCTTATTTCCGGGCGCATGCGCAAACTATAGAAAGTCGTTATGACGTAGAATGTGCATACTTCGTAGATTCCATTTATGAAACAAAACACATTTTCTAAAAACTCATGTTTTTTACGAAATCATGTATACCTTCTAGAAGCTGTGATTTTAAAAAGTGGGGGAAGTAAGCTTTTCTTATTTCCGGACGCATGCACAAACTATAGAAAGTCGTTATGACGTAGAATGTGCATACTTTGTTGATTCAATTTATGAAATAAAACACATTTTCTAAAAACTCATGTTTTTTAAGAAATCATGTAAACCTTCTGGAAGCTGTGATTTTAAAAAACGGGGGAAGTAAGCTTTTCTTATTTCCAAAAGCATGCGCAAACTATAGAAAGTCGTTATGACGTAGAATGTGCATACTTTGTTGATTCCATTTATGAAATAAAACACATTTTCTAGAAACTCGTGTTTTAAAAGAAATCATGTAAACCTTCTAGAAGCTGTGATTTTAAAAAACGGGGAAGTAAGGTTTTCTTATTTCCAAACGCATGCGCAAACTATAGAAAGTCATTATGACGTAAAATGTGCATACTTTCTAGATTCCATTTATGAAATAAAACACATTTTCTAAAAACTCGTTTTTTTTACGAAATCATGTAAACCTTCTAGAAGCTGTGATTTTAAAAAACGGGAGAAGTAAGCTTTTCTTATTTCCTGACGAATGAGCAAACTATAGAAAGTCGTTATGACGTAGAATGTGCATACTTTGTTGATTCCATTTATGAAATAAAACACATTTTCTAAAAACTCGTGTTTTTAAAAAAATCATGTATACCTTCTAGAAGCTGTGATTTTAAAAAACGGGGGAAGTAATCTTTTCTTATTTCGAAACGCATGCGCAAACTATAGAAAGTCGTTATGACGTAGAATGTGCATACTTTGTAGATTCCATTTATGAAATAAAACACATTTTCTAAAAACTCGTGTTTTTTAAGAAATCATGTAAACCTTCTAGAAGATGTGATTTTAAAAAACGGGGGAAGTAAGCTTTTCTTATTTCCGGGCGCATGCGCAATCTATAGAAAGTCGTTATGATGTAGAATGTGCATACTTTGTAGATTCCATTTATGAAACAAAACACATTTTCTAAAAACTCATGTTTTTTACGAAATCATGTATACCTTCTAGAAGCTGTGATTTTAAAAAACAGTGGAAGTAAGCTTTTCTTATTTCCGGACGAATGCGCAAACTATAGAAATTCGTTATGACGTATAATGTGCATACTTTGTTGATTCCATTTATGAAATAAAACACATTTTCTAAAAACTCGTGTGTTTTAAGAAATCATGTAAACCTTCTAGAAGCTGTGATTTTAAAAAACGGGGGAAGTAAGCTTTTCTTATTTCCAAACGCATGCGCAAACTATAGAAAGTCGTTATGATGTAGAATGTGCATACTTTGTTGATTCCATTTATGAAATAAAACACATTTTCTAAAAACTCGTGTTTTAAAAGAAATCATGTAAACCTTCTAGAAGCTGTGATTTTAAAAAACGGGGGAAGTAAGCTTTTCTTATTTCCAAACGCATGCGCAAACTATAGAAAGTCATTATGACGTAGAATGTGCATACTTTGTAGATTCCATTTATGAAATAAAACACATTTTCTAAAAACTCGGGTTTTTTACGAAATCATGTAAACCTTCTAGAAGCTGTGATTTTAAAAAACGGGGGAAGTAAGCTTTTCTTATTTCCGGGCGCATGCGCAAACTATAGAAAGTCGTTATGACATAGAATGTGCATACTTTGTAGATTCCATTTATGAAATAAAACACATTTTCTAAATACTCGTGTTTTTTACGAAATCATGTAAACCTTCTAGAAGCTGTGATTTTAAAAAACGGTGGAAGTAAGCTTTTCTTATTTCCGGATGAATGCGCAAACTATAGAAAGTCGTTATGACGAAGAATGTGCATACTTTGTAGATTCCATTTATGAAATAAAACACATTTTCCAAAAACTCGTGTTTTTTACGAAATCATGTAAACCTTCTAGAAGCTGTGATTTTAAAAAACGGTGGAAGTAAGATTTTCTTATTTCCGGACGAATACGCAAACTATAGAAAGTCGTTATGACATAGAATGTGCATACTTTGTTGATTCCATTTATGAAATAAAACACATTTTCTAAAAACTCATGTTTTTTAAGAAATCATGGAAACCTTCTAGAAGCTGTGATTTTAAAAAACGGTGGAAGTAAGCTTTTCTTATTTCCGGACGAATGCGCAAACTATAGAAAGTCGTTATGACATAGAATGTGCATACTTTGTTGATTCCATTTATGAAATAAAACACAGTTTCTAAAAACTCATGTTTTTTAAGAAATCATGGAAACCTTCTAGAAGCTGTGATTTTAAAAAACGGTGGAAGTAAGCTTTTCTTATTTCCGGACGAATGCGCAAACTATAGAAAGTCGTTATGACGTAGAATGTGCATACTTTGTTGATTCCATTTATGAAATAAAACACATTTTCTAAAAACTCATGTTTTTTAAGAAATCATGTAAACCTTCTAGAATTTGTGATTTTGAAAAACGTTGGAAGTAAGCTTTTCTTATTTCCGGGCGCATGCGCTAACTATAGAAAGTCCTTATGACGTAGAATGTGCATACTTTGTTGATTCCATTTATGAAATAAAACACATTTTCTAAAAACTCGTGTTTTTTAAGAAACCATGTAAACCTTCTAGAAGCCGTGATTTTAAAAAACGGGGCAAGTAAGCTTTTCTTATTTCCAAACGCATGCGCAAACTATAGAAAGTCATTATGATGTAGAATGTGCATACTTTGTTGATTCCATTTATGAAATAAAACACATTTTCTAAAAACTCGGGTTTTTTAAGAAATCATGTAAACCTTCTAGAAGATGTGATTTTAAAAAACGGTGGAAGTAAGCTTTTCTTATTTCCGGACGAATGAGCAAGCTATAGAAAGTCGTTATGACGTAGAATGTGCATACTTTGTTGATTCCATTTATGAAATAAAACACATTTTCTAAAAACTCGTGTTTTTTAAGAAATCATGTAAACCTTCTAGAAGCTGTGATTTTAAAAAACGGTGGAAGTAAGCTTTTCTTATTTCCGGACGAATGCACAAACTATAGAAAGTCGTTATGACATAGAATGTGCATACTTTGTAGATTCCATTTATGAAATAAAACACATTTTCCAAAAACTCGTGTTTTTTACGAAATCATGTAAACCTTGTAGAAGCTGTGATTTTAAAAAACGGGGGAAGTAAGCTTTTCTTATTTCCGGACGCATGCGCAAACTATAGAAAGTCGTTATGACGTAGAATGTGCATACTTTGTAGATTCCATTTATGAAATAAAACACATTTTCTAAAAACTCGTGTTTTTTAAGAAATCATGTAAACCTTCTAGAAGATGTGATTTTAAAAAACGGTGGAGGTAAGCTTTTCTTATTTCGGGACGAATGCGCAAACTATAGAAAGTCGTTATGACGTAGAATGTGCATACTTTGTAGATTCCATTTATGAAATAAACCACATTTTCTAAAAACTCGTGTTTTTTACGAAATCATGTAAACCTTCTAGAAGTTATGATTTTAAAAAGCGGGGGAAGTAAGCTTTTCTTATTTCCGGACGCATGCACAAACTATAGAAAGTCGTTATGACGTAGAATGTGCATACTTTGTAGATTCCATTTATGTAATAAAACACATTTTCTAAAAACTCGTGTTTTTTACGAAATCATGTAAACCTTCTAGAAGCTGTGATTTTAAAAAACGGGGGAAGTAAGCTTTTCTTATTTCCAAACGCATGCGCAAAGTATAGAAAGTCGTTATGACGTAGAATGTGCATACTTTGTAGATTCCATTTATGAAATAAAACACATTTTCTAAAAACTCGTGTTTTTTAAGAAATCATGTAAACCTTCTAGAAGCTGTGATTTTAAAAAACGGGAGATGTAAGCTTTTCTTATTTCTAGACGCATGCACAAACTATAGAATGTCGTTATGACGTAGAATGTGCATACTTTGTAGATTCCATTTATGAAATAAAACATATTTTCTAAGAACTCTTGTTTTTTACGAAATCATGTAAACCTTCTAGAAGCTGTGATTTTAAAAAACGGTGGAAGTAAGCTTTTCTTATTTCCGGACGCATGCGCAAACTATAGAAAGTCGTTATTACGTAGAATGTGCATACTTTGTTGATTCCATTCATGAAATAAAACGCATTTTCTAAAAACTCGTGTTTTTTAAGAAATCATGTAAACCTTCTAGAAGCTGTGATTTTAAAAAACGGTGTAAGTAAGCTTTTCTTATTTCCGGACGAATGCGCAAACTATAGAAAGTCGTTATGATGTAGAATGGGCATACTTTGTTGATTCCATTTATGAAATAAAACACATTTTCTAAAAACTCGTGTTCTTTAAGAAATCATGTAAACCTTCTAGAAGCTGTGATTTTAAAAAACGGGGGAAGTAAGCTTTTCTTATTTCCAGACGCATGCCCAAACTATAGAAAGTCGTTATGACGTAGAATGTGCATACTTTGTAGATTCCATTTATGAAATAAAACACATTTTCTAAAAACTCGTGTTATTTACGAAATCATGAAATCCTTCTAGAAGCTGTGATTTTAAAAAACGGTGGAAGTAAGTTTTTCTTATTTCTGGACGCATGCGCAAACTATAGAAAGTTGTTATGACGTAGAATGTGCACACTTTGTATATTCCATTTATGAAATAAAACACATTTTCTAAAAACTCGTGTTTTTTACGAAATCATGTAAACCTTCTAGAAGCCGTGATTTTAAAAAACGGGGGAAGTAAGCATTTCTTATTTCCGGACGCATGCGCAAACTATAGAAAGTCGTAATGACGTAGAATGTGCATACTTTGTAGATTCCATTTATGAAATAAAACACATTTTCTAAAAACTCGTGTTTTTTAAGAAATCATGTAAACCTTCTAGAAGCTATGATTTTAAAAAATGGGGGAAGTAAGCTTTTCTTATTTCCAGATGAATGAGCAAACTATAGAAAGTCGTTATGACGTAGAATGTGCATACTTTGTTGATTGCATTTATGAAATAAAACACATTTTCTAAAAACTCGTGTTTTTTACGAAATGATGTAAACCTTCTAGAAGCTGTGATTTTAAAAAACGGTGGAAGTAAGCTTTTCTTATTTCCAGATGCATGCGCAAACTATAGAAAGTCGTTATGACGTAGAATGTGCATACTTTGCTGATTCCATTCATGAAATAAAACGCATTTTCTAAAAACTCGTGTTTTTTAAGAAATCATGTAAACCTTCTAGAAGCTGTGATTTTAAAAAACGGTGGAAGTAAGCTTTTCTTATTTCCGGACGAATCCGCAAACTATAGAAAGTCGTTATGACGTAGAATGTGCATACTTTGTAGATTCCATTTATGAAATAAAACACATTTTCTAAAAACTCGTGTTTTTTACGAAATCATGTAAACCTTCTAGAAGCTGTGATTTTAAAAAACGGGGGAAGTAAGCTTTTCTTATTTCCAGACGCATGCCCAAACTATAGAAAGTCGTTATGACGTAGAATGTGCATACTTTGTAGATTCCATTTATGAAATAAAACACATTTTCTAAAAACTCGTGTTTTTTACGAAATCATGAAAACCTTCTAGAAGCTGTGATTTTAAAAAACGGTGGAAGTAAGCTTTTCTTATTTTTGGACGCATGCGCAAACTATAGAAAGTTTTTATGACGTAGAATGTGCACACTTTGTAGATTCCATTTATGAAATAAAACACATTTTCTAAAAACTCGTGTTTTTTACGAAATCATGTAAACCTTCTGGAAGCTGTGATTTTAAAAAACGGGGGAAGTAAGCATTTCTTATTTCCGGACGCATGCGCAAACTATAGAAAGTCGTAATGACGTAGAATGTGCATACTTTGTAGATTCCATTTATGAAATAAAACACATTTTCTAAAAACTCGTGTTTTTTAAGAAATCATGTAAACCTTCTAGAAGCTGTGATTTTAAAAAATGGGGGAAGTAAGCTTTTCTTATTTCCAGATGACTGAGCAAACTATAGAAAGTCGTTATGACGTAGAATGTGCATACTTTGTTTATTGCATTTATGAAATAAAACACATTTTCTAAAAACTCGTGTTTTTTAAGAAATCATGTAAACCTTCTAGAAGCTGTGATTTTAAAAAACGGGGGAAGTAAGCTTTTCTTATTTCCAGACGCATGCCCAAACTATAGAAAGTCGTTATGACGTAGAATGTGCATACTTTGTAGATTCCATTTATGAAATAAAACACATTTTCTAAAAACTAGTGTTTTTTACGAAATCATGTAAACCTTCTAGAAGCTGTGATTTTAAAAAACGGTGGAAGTAAGCTTTTCTTATTTCTGGATGAATGCGCAAACTATAGAAAGTCGTTATGACGTAGAATGTGCATACTTTGTAGATTCCATTTATGAAATAAAACACATTTTCTAAAAACTCGTGTTTTTTAAGAAATCATGTAAACCTTCTAGAAGCTGTGATTTTAAAAAACGGGGGAAGTAAGCTTTTCTTATTTCCGGGCTCATGCGCAAACTATAGAAAGTCATTATGACGTAGAATGTGGATACTTTGTAGAGTCCATTTATGAAACAAAACACATTTTCTAAAAACTCATGTTTTTTACGAAATCATGTAAACCTTCTAGAAGCTGTGATTTTAAAAAACGGTGGAAGTAAGCTTTTCTTATTTCCGGACGAATGCACAAACTATAGAAAGTCATTATGACGTAGAATGTGCATACTTTGTTGATTCCATTTATGAAATAAAACACATTTTCTAAAAACTCGTGTTTTTTAAGAAATCATGAACGTTCTAAAAGCTGTGATTTTAAAAAACGGGGGAAGTAAGCTTTTCTTATTTCCAAACGCATGTGCAAACTATAGAAAGTCGTTATGACGTAGAATGTGCATACTTTGTAGATTCCATTGATGAAATAAAACACATTTTCTAAAAACTCGTGTTTTTTACGAAATCATGAAAACCTTCTAGAAGCTGTGATTTCAAAAAACGGTGGAAGTAAGCTTTTCTTATTTCTGGACGCATGCGCAAACTATAGAAAGTTTTTATGACGTAGAATGTGCACACTTTGTAGATTCCATTTATGAAATAAAACACATTTTCTAAAAACTCGTGTTTTTTACGAAATCATGTAAACCTTCTAGAAGCTGTGATTTTAAAAAACGGGGGAAGTAAGAATTTCTTATTTCCGGACGCATGCGCAAACTATAGAAAGTCGTAATGACGTAGAATGTGCATACTTTGTAGATTCCATTTATGAAATAAAACACATTTTCTAAAAACTCGTGTTTTTTAAGAAATCATGTAAACCTTCTAGAAGCTGTGATTTTAAAAAATGGGGGAAGTAAGCTTTTCTTATTTCCAGATGACTGAGCAAACTATAGAAAGTCGTTATGACGTAGAATGTGCATACTTTGTTGATTGCATTTATGAAATAAAACACATTTTCTAAAAACTCGTGTTTTTTAAGAAATCATGTAAACCTTCTAGAAGCTGTGATTTTAAAAAACGGGGGAAGTAAGCTTTTCTTATTTCCAGACGCATGCGCAAACTATAGAAAGTCGTTATGACGTAGAATGTGCATACTTTGTAGATTCCATTTATGAAATAAAACACATTTTATAAAAACTCGTGTTTTTTACGAAATCATGTAAACCTTCTAGAAGCTGTGATTTTAAAAAACGGTGGAAGTAAGCTTTTCTTATTTCTGGATGAATGCGCAAACTATAGAAAGTCGTTATGACGTAGAATGTGCATACTTTGTAGATTCCATTTATGAAATAAAACACATTTTCTAAAAACTCGTGTTTTTTAAGAAATCATGTAAACCTTCTAGAAGCTGTGATTTTAAAAAACGGGGGAAGTAAGCTTTTCTTATTTCCGGGCTCATGCGCAAACTATAGAAAGTCATTATGACGTAGAATGTGGATACTTTGTAGAGTCCATTTATGAAACAAAACACATTTTCTAAAAACTCATGTTTTTTACGAAATCATGTAAACCTTCTAGAAGCTGTGATTTTAAAAAACGGTGGAAGTAAGCTTTTCTTATTTCCGGACGAATGCACAAACTATAGAAAGTCATTATGACGTAGAATGTGCATACTTTGTTGATTCCATTTATGAAATAAAACACATTTTCTAAAAACTTGTGTTTTTTAAGAAATCATGAACGTTCTAAAAGCTGTGATTTTAAAAAACGGGGGAAGTAAGCTTTTCTTATTTCCAAACGCATGTGCAAACTATAGAAAGTCGTTATGACATAGAATGTGCATACTTTGTTGATTCCATTTATGAAATAAAACACATTTTCTAAAAACTCGTGTTTTTTAAGAAATCATGTAAAGCTACTAGAAGTTGTGATTTTAAAAAACGGGGAAGTAAGCTTTTCTTATTCCCGGGCGCATGCGCAAACTATAGAAAGTCATTATGACGTAGAATGTGCATACTTTCTAGATTCCATTTATGAAATAAAACACATTTTCTAAAAACTCGTTTTTTTTACGAAATCATGTAAACCTTCTAGAAGCTGTGATTTTAAAAAACAGGGGAAGTAAGCTTTTCTTATTTCCGGGCGCATGCGCAAACTATAGAAAGTCGTTATGATGTAGAATGTGCATACTTTGTATATTCGATTTAAGAAATAAAACACATTTTCGAAAAACTCGTGTTTCTTAAGAAATCATGTAAACCTTCTAGAAGTTGTGATTTTAAAAAACGGGGGAAGTAAGCTTTTCTTATTTCCGGATGAATGAGCAAACCATAGAAAGTCGTTATGACGTAGAATGTGCATACTTTGTTGATTCCATTTATGAAATAAAACACATTTTCTAAAAACTTGTGTTTTTTAAGAAATCATGTAAACCTTCTAGAAGCTGTGATTTTAAAAAACGGGGGAAGTAAGCTTTTCTTATTTCCAAACGCATGCGCAAACTATAGAAAGTCGTTATGACGTAGAATGTGCATATTTTGTAGATTCCATTTATGAAATAAAACACATTTTCTAAAAACTCGTGTTTTTTAAGAAATCATGTAAACCTTCTAGAAGCTGTGATTTTAAAAAACGCGGGAAGTAAGCTTTTCTTATTTCCGGGCGCATGCGCAAACTATAGAAAGTCGTTATGACGTAGAATATGCATACTTTGTAGATTCTATTTATGAAACAAAACACATTTTCTAAAAACTCATGTTTTTTATGAAATCATGTATACCTTCTAGAAGCTGTGATTTTAAAAAACGGTGGAAGTACGCTTTTCTTATTTCCGGACGAATGCGCAAACTATAGAAAGTCGTTATGACGTAGAATGTGCATACTTTGTTGATTCCATTTATGAAATAAAACACATTATCTAAAAACTCGTGTTTTTTAAGAAATCATGTAAACCTTCTAGAAGCTGTGATTTTAAAAAACGGGGGAAGTAAGCTTTTCTTATTTCCAAACGCATGCGCAAACTATAGAAAGTCGTTATGACGTAGAATGTGAATACTTTGTTGATTCCATTTATCAAATAAAACACATTTTCTAAAAACTCGTGTTTTTTAAGAAATCATGTAAAGCTTCTAGAAGCTGTGATTTTAAAAAACGGGGGAAGTAAGCTTTTCTTATTTCCGGGCGCATGCGCAAACTATAGAAAGTCGTTATGACGTAGAATGTGCATACTTTGTTGATTCTGTTTATGAAAGAAAACACATTTTCTAAAAACTCGGGTTTTTTAAGAAATCATGTAAACCTTCTAGAATCTGTGATTTTAAAAAACGGGGGAAGTAAGCTTTGCTTATTTCCAAACCATGCGCAAACTATAGAAAGTCGTTATGATGTAGAATGTGGATACTTTGTAGATTCCATTTATGAAATAAAACACATTTTCTAAAAACTCGTGTTTTTTAAGAAATCATGTAAACCTTCTAGAAGCTGTGATTTTAAAAAACGGGGGAAGTAAGCTTTTCTTATTTCCAAATGCATGCGCAAACTATAGAAAGTCGTTATGACGTAGAATGTGCATACTTTGTTGATTCCATTTATGAAATAAAAGACATTTTCTTAAAACTCGTGTTTTTTAAGAAATCATGTAAACCTTCTAGAAGCTGTGATTTTAAAAAACGGGGGAAGTAAGCTTTTCTTATTTCCGGACGCATGCGCAAACTATAGAAAGTCATTATGACGTAGATTGTGCATACTTTGTAGATTCCATTTATGAAATAAAACACATTTTCTAAAAACTCGTGTTTTTTACAAAATCATGTAAACCTTCTAGAAGCTGTGATTTTAAAAAATGGGGGAAGTAAGCTTTTCTTATTTCCGGGCGCATGCGCAAACTATAGAAAGTCATTATGACGTAGAATGTGCATACTTTGTAGATTCCATTTATGAAATAAAACACATTTTCTAAATACTCGTGTTTTTTACGAAATCATGTAAACCTTCTAGAAGCTGTGATTTTAAAAAACGGTGGAAGTAAGCTTTTCTTATTTCCAGACGCATGCGCAAACTATAGAAAGTCATTATGACGTAGAATGTGCATACTTTGTAGATTCCATTTATGAAATAAAACACATTTTCTAAATACTCGTGTTTTTTAAGAAATCATGTAAACCTTCTAGAAGCTGTGATTTTAAAAAACGGGGGAAGTAAGCTTTTCTTATTTCCGGACGAATGCGCAAACAATAGAAAGTCGTTATGAGGTAGAATGTGCATACTTTGTTGATTCAATTTATGAAATAAAACACATTTTCTAAAAACTCGTGTTTTTTAAGAAATCATGTAAACCTTCTAGAAGCTGTGATTTTAAAAAACGGTGGAAGTAAGGCTTTCTTATTTCCGGACGAATGCGCAAACTATAGAAAGTCGTTATGACGTAGAATGTGCATACTTTGTAGATTCCATCTATGAAATAAAACACATTTTCTAAAAACTCGTGTTTTTTAAGAAATCATGTAAACCTTCTAGAAGCTGTGATTTTAAAAAATGGGGGAAGTAAGCTTTTCTTATTTCCGGACACATGCGCAAACTATAGAAAGTCCTTATGACGTAGAATGTGCATACTTTGTTGATTCCATTTATGAAATAAAACACATTTTCTAAAAACTCGTGTTTTTTACGAAATCATGTAAACCTTCTAGAAGCTGTGATTTTAAAAAACGGTGGAAGTAAGCTTTTCTTATTTCCGGACGCATGCGCAAACTATAGAAAGTCGTTATGACGTAGAATGTGCATACTTTGTTGATTCCATTTATAAAATAAAACACATTTTCTAAAAACTCGTGTTTTGTAAGAAATCATGTAAACCTTCTAGAAGCTGTGATTTTAAAAAATGAGGGAAGTAAGCTTTTCTTATTTCCGGACGCATGCGCAAACTATAGAAAATCATTATGACGTAGAATGTGCATACTTTGTAGATTCCATTTATGAAATAAAACACATTTTCTAAAAACTCATGTTTTTTAAGAAATCATGTAAACCTTCTAGAAGCTCTGATTTTAAAAAACGAGGGAAGTAAGCTTTTCTTATTTCCGGGCGCATGCGCAAACTATCGAAAGTCGTTATGACGTAGAATGTGCATACTTTGTTGATTCCATTTATGAAATAAAACACATTTTCTAAAAACTCGTGTTTTTTAAGAAATCATGTAAACCTTCTAGAAGCTGTGATTTGAAAAAACGGTGGAAGTAAGCTTTTCTTATTTCCGGACGAATGCGCAAACTATAGAAAGTCGTTATGACGTAGAATGTGCATACTTTGTAGATTCCATTTATGATTAAAACACATTTTCTAAAAACTCGTGTTTTTTACGAAATCATGTAAACCTTCTAGAAGCTGTGATTTTAAAAAACGGGGGAAGTGAGCTTTTCTTATTTCCGGACGCATGCGCAAACTATAGAAAGTCGTTATGACGTAGAATGTGCATACTTTGTAGATTCCATTTATGAAATAAAACACATTTTCTAAAAACTCGTGTTTTTTACGAAATCATGTAAACCTTCTAGAAGCTGTGATTTTAAAAAACGGTGGAAGTAAGCTTTTCTTATTTCCGGACGCATGCGCAAACTATAGAAATTCGTTATGACGTAGAATGTGCACACTTTGTAGATTCCGTTTATGAAATAAAACACGTTTTCTAAAAACTCGTGTTTTTTACGAAATCATGTAAACCTTCTAGAAGCTGTGATTTTAAAAAACGGTGGAGGTATGCTTTTCTTGTTTCCGGACGCATGCGCAAACTATAGAAATTCGTTATGACGTAGAATGTGCATACTTTCTTGATTCCATTTATGAAATAAAACACATTTTCTAAAAACTCGTGTTTTTTCCGAAATCATGTAAACCTTCTAGAAGCTGTGATTTTAAAAAACCAGGGAAGTAAGCTTTTCTTATTTCCAAACGCATGTGCAAACTATAGAAAGTCATTATGACGTAGAATGTGCATACTTTGTTGATTCCATTTATGAAATAAAACACATTTTCTAAAAACTCGTGTTTTTTAAGAAATCATTTAAACCTTCTAGAAGCTCTGATTTTAAAAAACGAGGGAAGTAAGCTTTTCTTATTTCCGGGCGAATGCGCAAACTATAGAAAGTCGTTATGACGTAGAATGTGCATACTTTGTTGATTCCATTTATGAAATAAAACACATTTTCTAAAAACTCGTGTTTTTTAAGAAATCATGTAAACCTTCTAGAAGCTGTGATTTTAAAAAACGGGGGAAGTAAGCTTTTCTTATTTCCGGACGCATGCACAAACTATAGAAAGTCGTTATGACGTAGAATATGCATACTTTGTAGATTCCATTTATGAAATAAAACACATTTTCTAAAAACTCGTGTTTTTTACGAAATCATGTAAACCTTCTAGAAGCTGTCATTTTTAAAAACGGTGGAAGTAAGCTTTTCTTATTTCCGGACGCATGCGCAAACTATAGAAATTCGTTATGACGTAGAATGTGCACACTTTGTAGATTCCGTTTATGAAATAAAACACGTTTTCTAAAAACTCGTGTTTTTTACGAAATCATGTAAACCTTCTAGAAGTTGTGATTTTAAAAAACGGTGGAGGTATGCTTTTCTTGTTTCCGGACGCATGCGCAAACTATAGAAATTCGTTATGACGTAGAATGTGCATACTTTGTTGATTCCATTTATGAAATAAAACACATTTTCTAAAAACTCGTGTTTTTTACGAAATCATGTAAACCTTCTAGAAGCTGTGATTTTAAAAAACCATGGAAGTAAGCTTTTCTTATTTCCAAACGCATGCGCAAACTATAGAAAGTCGTTATGCGTAGAATGTGCATACTTTGTTGATTCCATTTATGAAATAAAACACATTTTCTAAAAACTCGTGTTTTTTAAGAAACCATGTAAACCTTCTAGAAGCTGTGATTTTAAAAAACGGTGGAAGTAAGCTTTTCTTATTTCCGGACGAATGCGCAAACTATAGAAAGTCGTTATGAGGTAGAATGTGCTTACTTTGTTGATTCCATTTATGAAATAAAACACATTTTCTAAAAACTCGTGTTTTTTAAGAAATCATGTAAACCTTCTAGAAGCTGTTATTTTAAAAAACGGTCGAAGTAAGCTTTTCTTATTTCCGGACGAATGCGCAAACTATAGAAAGTCGTTATGACGTAGAATGTGCATACTTTGTAGATTCCATTTATGAAATAAAACACATTTTCTAAAAACTCGTGTTTTTTACGAAATCATGTAAACCTTCTAGAAGCTGTGATTTTAAAAAACGGGGGAAGTAAGCTTTTCTTATTTCCGGACGCATGCGCAAACTATAGAAAGTCGTTATGACGTAGAATGTGCATACTTTGTAGATTCCATTTATGAAATAAAACACATTTTCTAAAAACTCGTGTTTTTTACGAAATCATGTAAACCTTCTAGAAGCTGTGATTTTAAAAAACGGTGGAAGTAAGCTTTTCTTATTTCCGGACGCATGCGCAAACTATAGAAATTCGTTATGACGTAGAATGTGCACACTTTGTAGATTCCGTTTATGAAATAAAACACGTTTTCTAAAAACTCGTGTTTTTTACGAAATCATGTAAACCTTCTAGAAGTTGTGATTTTAAAAAACGGTGGAGGTATGCTTTTCTTGTTTCCGGACGCATGCGCAAACTATAGAAATTCGTTATGACGTAGAATGTGCATACTTTGTTGATTCCATTTATGAAATAAAACACATTTTCTAAAAACTCATGTTTTTTACGAAATCATGTAAACCTTCTAGAAGCTGTGATTTTAAAAAACCAGGGAAGTAAGCTTTTCTTATTTCCAAACGCATGCGCAAACTATAGAAAGTCGTTATGCGTAGAATGTGCATACTTTGTTGATTCCATTTATGAAATAAAACACATTTTCTAAAAACTCGTGTTTTTTAAGAAACCATGTAAACCTTCTAGAAGCTGTGATTTTAAAAAACGGTGGAAGTAAGCTTTTCTTATTTCCGGACGAATGCGCAAACTATAGAAAGTCGTTATGAGGTAGAATGTGCATACTTTGTTGATTCCATTTAAGAAATAAAACACATTTTTTAAAAACTCGTGTTTTTTAAGAAATCATGTAAACCTTCTAGAAGCTGTTATTTTAAAAAACGGTGGAAGTAAGCTTTTCTTATTTCCGGACGAATGCGCAAACTATAGAAAGTCGTTATGACGTAGAATGTGCATACTTTGTAGATTCCATTTATGAAATAAAACACAGTTTCTAAAAACTCGTGTTTTTTACGAAATCATGTAAACCTTCTAGAAGCTGTGATTTTAAAAAACGGGGGAAGTAAGCTTTTCTTATTTCCGGACGCATGCGCAAACTATAGAAAGTCGTTATGACGTAGATTGTGCATACTTTCTAGATTCCATTTATGAAATAAAACACATTTTCTAAAAACTCGTGTTTTTTACGAAATCATGTAAACCTTTTAGAAGCTGTGATTTTAAAAAATGGTGGAAGTAAGCTTTTCTTATTTCCAGACGCATGCGCAAACTATAGAAAGTCGTTATGACGTAGAAGGTGCATACTTTTTTGATTCTATTTATGAAATAAAACACATTTTCTCAATACTCGTGTTTTTTAACAAATCATGTAAGCCTTCTAGAAGTTGTAGTTTTAAAAAACGGGGGAAGTAAGCTTTTCTTATTTCCAAACGCATGCGCAAACTATAGAAAGTCGTTATGACGTAGAATGTGCATACTTTGTAGATTCCATTTATGAAATAAAACACATTTTCCAAAAACTCGTGTTTTTTACGAAATCATGTAAACCTTCTAGAAGCTGTGATTTTAAAAAACGGTGGAAGTAAGTTTTCTTATTTCCGGACGAATGCGCAAACTATAGAAAGTCGTTATGACGTAGAATGTGCATACTTTGTTGATTCCATTTATGAAATAAAACACATTTCTAAAAACTCGTGTTTTTTAAGAAATCATGTAAACCTTCTAGAAGCTGTGATTTTAAAAAACGGTGGAAGTAAGCTTTTCTTATTTCCGGACGAATGCGCAAACTATAGAAAGTCGTTATGACGTAGAATGTGCATACTTTGTTTATTCCCTTTATGAAATAAAACACATTTTCTAAAATCTCGTGTTTTTTAAGAAATCATGCAAACCTTCTAGAAGCTGTGATTTTGAAAAACGTTGGAAGTAAGCTTTTCTTATTTCCGAACGCATTCGCAAACTATAGAAAGTCGTTGTGACGTATAATGTGCATACTTTTTAGATTCCATTTATGAAATAAAACACATTTTCTAAAAACTCGTGTTTTTTACGAAATTATGTAAATCTTCTAGAAGCTGTGATTTTAAAAAATGGTGGAAGTAATCTTTTCTTATTTCCGGACGCATGCGCAAACTATAGAAAGTCGTTATGACGTAGAATGTGCATACTTTGTTGATTCCATTTATGAAATAAAACACATTTTCTAAAAACTCGTGTTTTTTAAGAAATCATGTAAACCTTCTAGAAGTTGTGATTTTAAAAAACGGTGGAAGTAAGCTTTTCTTATTTCCGGACGCATGCAAAAACTATAGAAAGTCGTTATGACGTAGAATGTGCATGCTTTGTTGATTCCATTTATGAAATAAAACACATTTTCTAAAAACTCGTGTTTTTTAAGAAATCATGTACACCTTCTAGAAGCTGTGATTTTAAAGAATGGTGGAAGTAAGCTTTTCTTATTTCCGGACGCATGCACAAACTATAGAAAGTCGTTATGACGTAGAATGTGCATACTTTGTAGATTCTATTTATGAAATAAAACACATTTTCTAAAAACTCGTGTTTTTTACGAAATCATGTAAACCTTCTAGAAGATGTGATTTTAAAAAACGGTGGAAGTAAGCTTTTCTTATTTCCGGATGCATGCGCAAACTATAAAAAGTCGTTATGATGTAGAATGTGCATACTTTGTTGATTCCATTTATGAAATAAAACACATTTTCTAAAAACTCTTATTTTTTAAGAATCATGTAAACCTTCTAGAAGCTGTGATTTTAAAAAACGGGGGAAGAAAGCTTTTCTTATTTCCAAACGCACGAAGAAACTATAGAAAGTCGTTATGATGTAGAATGTGCATACTTTGTTGATTACATTTATGAAATAAAACACATTTTCTAAAAACTCGTGCTTTTTAAAAACTCATGTAAACCTTCTAGAAGCTGTGATTTTAAAAAACGGGGGAAGTATGCTTTTCTTATTTTCGGACGCATGCGCAAACTATAGAAAGCCGTTGTGACGTAGAATGTGCATACTTTTAAGATTCCATTTATGAAATAAAACACATTTTCTAAAAACTCGTGTTTTTTACGAAATTATGTAAATCTTCTAGAAGCTGTGATTTTAAAAAACGGTGGAAGTAATCTTTTCTTATTTCCGGACGCATGCGCAAACTATAGAAAGTCATTATGACGTAGAATGTGCATACTTTGTTGATTCCATTTATGAAATAAAACACATTTTCTAAAAACTCGTGTTTTTTAAGAAATCATGTAAACCTTCTAGAAGCTGTGATTTTAAAAAACGGTGGAAGTAAGCTTTTCTTATTTCCGGACGCATGCGGAAACTATATAAAGTCGTTATGACGTAGAATGTGCATACTTTGTTGATTCCATTTATGAAATAAAACAAATTTTCTAAAAACTCGTGTTTTTTAAGAAATCATGTAAACCTTCTAGAAGCTGTGATTTTAAAAAACGGTGGAAGTAAGCTTTTCTTATTTTCGCACGCATGCGCAAACTATAGAAAGTCGTTGTGACGTAGAATGTTCATACTTTTTAGATTCCATTTATGAAATAAAACACATTTTCTAAAAACTCGTGTTTTTTACTAAATCATGTAAACCTTCTAGAAGCTGTGATTTTAAAAAACGGGGGAAGTAAGCTTTTCTTATTTCCGGACGCATGCGCAAACTATAGAAAGTCGTTATGACGTAGAATGTGCATACTTTGTAGATTCCATTTATGAAATAAAACACATTTTCTAAAAACTCGTGTTTTTTACGAAATCATGTAAACCTTCTAGAAGCTGTGATTTTAAAAAACGGTGGAAGTAAGCTTTTCTTATTTCCGGACGCATGCGCAAACTATAGAAATTCATTATGACATAGAATGTGCACACTTTGTAGATTTCGTTTATGAAATAAAACACGTTTTCTAAAAACTCGTGTTTTTTACGAAATCATGTAAACCTTCTAGAAGCTGTGATTTTAAAAAACGGTGGAGGTATGCTTTTCTTGTTTCCGGACGCATGCGCAAACTATAGAAATTCGTTATGACGTAGAATATGCATACTTTGTTGATTCCATTTATGAAATAAAACACATTTTCTAAAAACTCGTGTTTTTTACGAAATCATGTAAACCTTCTAGAAGCTGTGATTTTAAAAAACCAGGGAAGTAAGCTTTTCTTATTTCCAAACGCATGCGCAAACTATAGAAAGTCGTTATGTGTAGAATGTGCAAACTTTGTTGATTCCATTTATGAAATAAAACACATTTTCTAAAAACTCGTGTTTTTTAAGAAATGATGTAAACCTTCTAGAAGCTGTGATTTTAAAAAACGGTGTAAGTAAGCTTTTCTTATTTCCGGACGAATGCGCAAACTATAGAAAGTCGTTATGAGGTAGAATGTGCATACTTTGTTGATTCCATTTATGAAATAAAACACATTTTCTAAAAACTCGTGTTTTTTAAGAAATCATGTAAACCTTCTAGAAGCTGTTATTTTAAAAAACGGTGGAAGTAAGCTTTTCTTATTTCCGGACGAATGCGCAAACTATAGAAAGTCGTTATGACGTAGAATGTGCATACTTTGTAGATTCCATTTATGAAATAAAACACATTTTCTAAAAACTCGTGATTTTTACGAAATCATGTAAACCTTCTAGAAGCTGTGATTTTAAAAAATGGGGGAAGTAAGCTTTTCTTATTTCCGGACGCATGCGCAAACTATAGAAAGTCGTTATGACGTAGATTGTGCATAGTTTGTAGATTCCATTTATGAAATAAAACACATTTTCTAAAAATTCGTGCTTTTTACGAAATCATGTAAACCTTCTAGAAGCTGTGATTTTAAAAAATGGTGGAAGTAAGTTTTTCTTATTTCCGGACGCATGTGCAAACTATAGAAAGTCGTTATGACGTAGAAGGTGCATACTTTTTTGATTCCATTTATGAAATAAAACACATTTTCTCAATACTCGTGTTTTTTAACAAATCATGTAAGCCTTCTAGAAGTTGTAGTTTTAAAAAACGGGGGAAGTAAGCTTTTCTTATTTCCAAACGCATGCGCAAACTATAGAAAGTCGTTATGACGTATAATGTGCATACTTTGTTGATTCCATTTGTGAAATAAAACACATTTTCTAAAAACTCGTGTTTTTTAAGAAATCGTGTAAACCTTCTAGAAGCTGTGATTTTAAAAAACAGGGGAAGTAAGCTTTTCTTATTTCCGGACGCATGCGAAAACTATAGAAAGTCGTTATGACGTAGAATGTGCATACTTTGTAGATTCCATTTATGAAATAAAACACATTTTCCAAAAACTCGTGTTTTTTACGAAATCATGTAAACCTTCTAGAAGCTGTGATTTTAAAAAACGGTGGAAGTAAGCTTTTCTTATTTCCGGACGAATGAGCAAACTATAGAAAGTCGTTATGACGTAGAATGTGCATACTTTGTTGATTCCTTTTATGAAATAAAACACATTTTCTAAAAACTCGTGTTTTTTAAGAAATCATGTAAACCTTCTAGAAGCTGTGATTTTAAAAAACGGTGGAAGTAAGCTTTTCTTATTTCCGGACGAATGCACAAACTATAGAAAGTCGTTATGACGTAGAATGTGCATACTTTGTTTATTCCCTTTATGAAATAAAACACATTTTCTAAAATCTCGTGTTTTTTAAGAAATCATGCAAACCTTCTAGAAGCTGTGATTTTGAAAAACGTTGGAAGTAAGCTTTTCTTATTTCCGAACGCATTCGCAAACTATAGAAAGTAGTTGTGACGTATAATGTGCATACTTTTTAGATTCCATTTATGAAATAAAACACATTTTCTAAAAACTCGTGTTTTTTACGAAATTATGTAAATCTTCTAGAAGCTGTGATTTTAAAAAACGGTGGAAGTAATCTTTTCTTATTTCCGAACGCATGCGCAAACTATAGAAAGTTGTTATGACGTAGAATGTGCATACTTTGTTGATTCCATTTATGAAATAAAACACATTTTCTAAAAACTCGTGTTTTTTAAGAAATCATGTAAACCTTCTAGAAGTTGTGATTTTAAAAAACGGTGGAAGTAAGCTTTTCTTATTTCCGGACGCATGCACAAACTATAGAAAGTCGTTATGACGTAGAATGTGCATGCTTTGTTGATTCCATTTATGAAATAAAACACATTTTCTAAAAACTCGTGTTTTTTAAGAAATCATGTACACCTTCTAGAAGCTGTGATTTTAAAGAACGGTGGAAGTAAGCTTTTCTTATTTCCGGACGCATGCACAAACTATAGAAAGTCGTTATGACGTAGAATGTGCATACTTTGTAGATTCTATTTATGAAATAAAACACATTTTCTAAAAACTCGTGTTTTTTACGAAATCATGTAAACCTTCTAGAAGATGTGATTTTAAAAAACGGTGGAAGTAAGCTTTTCTTATTTCCGGATGCATGCGCAAACTATAAAAAGTCGTTATGATGTAGAATGTGCATACTTTGTTGATTCCATTTATGAAATAAAACACATTTTCTAAGAACTCTTGTTTTTTAAGAATCATGTAAACCTTCTAGAAGCTGTGATTTTAAAAAACGGGGGAAGTAAGCTTTTCTTATTTCCAAACGCACGCAGAAACTATAGAAAGTCGTTATGACGTAGAATGTGCATACTTTGTTGATTACATTTATGAAATAAAACACATTTTCTAAAAACTCGTGCTTTTTAAAAACTCATGTAAACCTTCTAGAAGCTGTTATTTTAAAAAACGGTGGAAGTAAGCTTTTCTTATTTCCGGACGAATGCGCAAACTATAGAAAGTCGTTATGACGTAGAATGTGCATACTTTGTAGATTCCATTTATGAAATAAAACACAGTTTCTAAAAACTCGTGTTTTTTACGAAATCATGTAAACCTTCTAGAAGCTGTGATTTTAAAAAACGGTGGAAGTAAGCTTTTCTTATTTCCGGACGCATGCACAAACTATAGAAAGTCGTTATGACGTAGAATGTGCATGCTTTGTTGATTCCATTTATGAAATAAAACACATTTTCTAAAAACTCGTGTTTTTTAAGAAATCATGTACACCTTCTAGAAGCTGTGATTTTAAAGAACGGTGGAAGTAAGCTTTTCTTATTTCCGGAAGCATGCACAAACTATAGAAAGTCGTTATGACGTAGAATGTGCATACTTTGTAGATTCTATTTATGAAATAAAACACATTTTCTAAAAACTCGTGTTTTTTACGAAATCATGTAAACCTTCTAGAAGATGTGATTTTAAAAAACGGTGGAAGTAAGCTTTTCTTATTTCCGGATGCATGCGCAAACTATAAAAAGTCGTTATGATGTAGAATGTGCATACTTTGTAGATTCTATTTATGAAATAAAACACATTTTCTAAAAACTCGTGTTTTTTAAGAAACCATGTAAACCTTCTAGAAGCTGTGATTTTAAAAAACGGTGGAAGTAAGCTTTTCTTATTTCCGGACGAATGCGCAAACTATAGAAAGTCGTTATGAGGTAGAATGTGCATACTTTGTTGATTCCATTTATGAAATAAAACACATTTTCTAAAAACTCGTGTTTTTTAAGAAATCATGTAAACCTTCTAGAAGCTGTTATTTTAAAAAACGGTGGAAGTAAGCTTTTCTTATTTCCGGACGAATGCGCAAACTATAGAAAGTCGTTATGACGTAGAATGTGCATACTTTGTAGATTCCATTTATGAAATAAAACACAGTTTCTAAAAACTCGTGTTTTTTACGAAATCATGTAAACCTTCTAGAAGATGTGATTTTAAAAAACGGGGGAAGTAAGCTTTTCTTATTTCCGGACGCATGCGCAAACTATAGAAAGTCGTTATGACGTAGATTGTGCATACTTTCTAGATTCCATTTATGAAATAAAACACATTTTCTAAAAACTCGTGTTTTTTACGAAATCATGTAAACCTTTTAGAAGCTGTGATTTTGAAAAATGGTGGAAGTAAGCTTTTCTTATTTCCAGACGCATGCGCAAACTATAGAAAGTCGTTATGACGTAGAAGGTGCATACTTTTTTGATTCTATTTATGAAATAAAACACATTTTCTCAATACTCGTGTTTTTTAACAAATCATGTAAGCCTTCTAGAAGTTGTAGTTTTAAAAAACGGGGGAAGTAAGCTTTTCTTATTTCCAAACGCATGCGCAAACTATAGAAATTCGTTATGACGTAGAATGTGCATACTTTGTTGATTCCATTTATGAAATAAAACACATTTTCTAAAAACTCGTGTTTTTTAACAAATCGTGTAAACCTTCTAGAAGCTGTGATTTTAAAAAACGGGGGAAGTAAGCTTTTCTTATTTCCGGACGCATGCGAAAACTATAGAAAGTCGTTATGACGTAGAATGTGCATACTTTGTAGATTCCATTTATGAAATAAAACACATTTTCCAAAAACTCGTGTTTTTTACGAAATCATGTAAACCTTCTAGAAGCTGTGATTTTAAAAAACGGTGGAAGTAAGCTTTTCTTATTTCCGGACGAATGCGCAAACTATAGAAAGTCGTTATGACGTAGGATGTGCATACTTTGTTGATTCCATTTATGAAATAAAACACATTTCTAAAAACTAATGTGTTTTAAGAAATCATGTAAACCTTCTAGAAGCTGTGATTTTAAAAAATGGTGGAAGTAAGCTTTTCTTATTTCCGGACGAATGCGCAAACTGTAGAAAGTCGTTATGACGTAGAATGTGCATACTTTGTTTATTCCCTTTATGAAATAAAACACATTTTCTAAAATCTCGTGTTTTTTAAGAAATCATGCAAACCTTCTAGAAGCTGTGATTTTGAAAAACGTTGGAAGTAAGCTTTTCTTATTTCCGAACGCATTCGCAAACTATAGAAAGTCGTTGTGACGTATAATGTGCATACTTTTTAGATTCCATTTATGAAATAAAACACATTTTCTAAAAACTCGTGTTTTTTACGAAATTATGTAAATCTTCTAGAAGCTGTGATTTTAAAAAATGGTGGAAGTAATCTTTTCTTATTTCCGGACGCATGCGCAAACTATAGAAAGTCGTTATGACGTAGAATGTGCATACTTTGTTGATTCCATTTATGAAATAAAACACATTTTCTAAAAACTCGTGTTTTTTAAGAAATCATGTAAACCTTCTAGAAGCTGTGATTTTAAAAAACGGTGGAAGTAAGCTTTTCTTATTTCCGGACGCATGCACAAACTATAGAAAGTCGTTATGACGTAGAATGTGCATGCTTTGTTGATTCCATTTATGAAATAAAACACATTTTCTAAAAACTCGTGTTTTTTAAGAAATCATGTACACCTTCTAGAAGCTGTGATTTTAAAGAACGGTGGAAGTAAGCTTTTCTTATTTCCGGACGCATGCACAAACTATAGAAAGTCGTTATGACGTAGAATGTGCATACTTTGTAGATTCTATTTATGAAATAAAACACATTTTCTAAAAACTCGTGTTTTTTATGAAATCATGTAAACCTTCTAGAAGATGTGATTTTAAAAAACGGTGGAAGTAAGCTTTTCTTATTTCCGGATGCATGCGCAAACTATAAAAAGTCGTTATGATGTAGAATGTGCATACTTTGTTGATTCCATTTATGAAATAAAACACATTTTCTAAAAACTCTTGTTTTTTAAGAATCATGTAAACCTTCTAGAAGCTGTGATTTTAAAAAACGGGGGAAGTAAGCTTTTCTTATTTCCAAACGCACGAAGAAACTATAGAAAGTCGTTATGACGTAGAATGTGCATACTTTGTTGATTACATTTATGAAATAAAACACATTTTCTAAAAACTCGTGCTTTTTAAAAACTCATGTAAACCTTCTAGAAGCTGTGATTTTAAAAAACGGGGGAAGTATGCTTTTCTTATTTTCGGACGCATGCGCAAACTATAGAAAGCCGTTGTGACGTAGAATGTGCATACTTTTAAGATTCCATTTATGAAATAAAACACATTTTCTAAAAACTCGTGTTTTTTACGAAATTATGTAAATCTTCTAGAAGCTGTGATTTTAAAAAACGGTGGAAGTAATCTTTTCTTATTTCCGGACGCATGCGCAAACTATAGAAAGTCATTATGACATAGAATGTGCATACTTTGTTGATTCCATTTATGAAATAAAACACATTTTCTAAAAACTCGTGTTTTTTAAGAAATCATGTAAACCTTCTAGAAGCTGTGATTTTAAAAAACGGTGGAAGTAAGCTTTTCTTATTTCCGGACGCATGCGGAAACTATATAAAGTCGTTATGACGTAGAATGTGCATACTTTGTTGATTCCATTTATGAAATAAAACAAATTTTCTAAAAACTCGTGTTTTTTAAGAAATCATGTAAACCTTCTAGAAGCTGTGATTTTAAAAAACGGTGGAAGTAAGCTTTTCTTATTTTCGCACGCATGCGCAAACTATAGAAAGTCGTTGTGACGTAGAATGTTCATACTTTTTAGATTCCATTTATGAAATAAAACACATTTTCTAAAAACTCGTGTTTTTTACGAAATCATGTAAACCTTCTAGAAGCTGTGATTTTAAAGAACGGGGGAAGTAAGCTTTTCTAATTTCCGGAGGCATGCGCAAACTATAGAAAGTCGTTATGACGTAGAATGTGCATACTTTGTAGATTCCATTTATGAAATAAAACACATTTTCTAAAAACTCGTGTTTTTTACGAAATCATGTAAACCTTCTAGAAGCTGTGATTTTAAAAAACGGTGGAAGTAAGCTTTTCTTATTTCCGGACGCATGCGCAAACTATAGAAAGTTGTTATGACGTAGAATGTGCATACTTTGTTGATTCCATTTATGAAATAAAACACATTTTCTAAAAACTCGTGTTTTTAAAAAAATCATGTAAACCTTCTAGAAGCTGTGATTTTAAAAAACGGTGGAAGTAAGCTTTTCTTATTTCCGGACGCATGCACAAACTATAGAAAGTCGTTATGACGTAGAATGTGCATGCTTTGTTGATTCCATTTATGAAATAAAACACATTTTCTAAAAACTCGTGTTTTTTAAGAAATCATGTACACCTTCTAGAAGCTGTGATTTTAAAGAACGGTGGAAGTAAGCTTTTCTTATTTCCGGACGCATGCACAAACTATAGAAAGTCGTTATGACGTAGAATGTGCATACTTTGTAGATTCTATTTATGAAATAAAACACATTTTCTAAAAACTCGTGTTTTTTACGAAATCATGTAAACCTTCTAGAAGATGTGATTTTAAAAAACGGTGGAAGTAAGCTTTTCTTATTTCCGGATGCATGCGCAAACTATAAAAAGTCGTTATGATGTAGAATGTGCATACTTTGTTGATTCCATTTATGAAATAAAACACATTTTCTAAAAACTCTTGTTTTTTAAGAATCATGTAAACCTTCTAGAAGCTGTGATTTTAAAAAACGGGGGAAGTAAGCTTTTCTTATTTCCAAACGCACGCAGAAACTATAGAAAGTCGTTATGACGTAGAATGTGCATACTTTGTTGATTGCATTTATGAAATAAAACACATTTTCTAAAAACTCGTGCTTTTTAAAAACTCATGTAAACCTTCTAGAAGCTGTGATTTTAAAAAACGGGGGAAGTATGCTTTTCTTATTTTCGGACGCATGCGCAAACTATAGAAAGCCGTTGTGACGTAGAATGTGCATACTTTTAAGATTCCATTTATGAAACAAAACACATTTTCTAAAAACTCATGTTTTTTACGAAATTATGTAAATCTTCTAGAAGCTGTGATTTTAAAAAACGGTGGAAGTAATCTTTTCTTATTTCCGGATGCATGCGCAAACTATAGAAAGTCGTTATGACGTAGAATGTGCATACTTTGTTGATTCCATTTATGAAATAAAACACATTTTCTAAAAACTCGTGTTTTTTAAGAAATCATGTAAACCTTCTAGAAGCTGTGATTTTAAAAAACGGTGGAAGTAAGCTTTTCTTATTTCCGGACGCATGCACAAACTATAGAAAGTCGTTATGACGTAGAATGTGCATGCTTTGTTGATTCCATTTATGAAATAAAACACATTTTCTAAAAACTCGTGTTTTTTAAGAAATCATGTACACCTTCTAGAAGCTGTGATTTTAAAGAACGGTGGAAGCAAGCTTTTCTTATTTCCGGACGCATGCACAAACTATAGAAAGTCGTTATGACGTAGAATGTGCATACTTTGTAGATTCTATTTATGAAATAAAACACATTTTCTAAAAACTCGTGTTTTTTACGAAATCATGTAAACCTTCTAGAAGATGTGATTTTAAAAAACGGTGGAAGTAAGCTTTTCTTATTTCCGGATGCATGCGCAAACTATAAAAAGTCGTTATGATGTAGAATGTGCATACTTTGTTGATTCCATTTATGAAATAAAACACATTTTCTAAAAACTCTTGTTTTTTAAGAATCATGTAAACCTTCTAGAAGCTGTGATTTTAAAAAACGGGGGAAGTAAGCTTTTCTTATTTCCAAACGCACGCATAAACTATAGAAAGTCGTTATGACGTAGAATGTGCATACTTTGTTGATTACATTTATGAAATAAAACACATTTTCTAAAAACTCGTGCTTTTTAAAAACTCATGTAAACCTTCTAGAAGCTGTGATTTTAAAAAACGGGGGAAGTATGCTTTTCTTATTTTCGGACGCATGCGCAAACTATAGAAAGCCGTTGTGACGTAGAATTTGCATACTTTTAAGATTCGATTTATGAAATAAAACACATTTTCTAAAAACTCGTGTTTTTTACGAAATTATGTAAATCTTCTAGAAGCTGTGATTTTAAAAAATGGTGGAAGTAATCTTTTCTTATTTCCGGACGCATGCGCAAACTATAGAAAGTCATTATGACGTAGTATGTGCATACTTTGTTGATTCCATTTATGAAATAAAACACATTTTCTAAAAACTCGTGTTTTTTAAGAAATCATGTAAACCTTCTAGAAGCTGTGATTTTAAAAAACGGTGGATGTAAGCTTTTCTTATTTCCGGACGCATGCGGAAACTATATAAAGTCGTTATGACGTAGAATGTGCATACTTTGTTGATTCCATTTATGAAATAAAATAAATTTTCTAAAAACTCGTGTTTTTTAAGAAATCATGTAAACCTTCTAGAAGCTGTGATTTTAAAAAACGGTGGAAGTAAGCTTTTCTTATTTTCGGACGCATGCGCAAACTATAGAAAGTCGTTGTGACGTAGAATGTTCATACTTTTTAGATTCCATTTATGAAATAAAACACATTTTGTAAAAACTCGTGTTTTTTACGAAATCATGTAAACCTTCTAGAAGCTGTGATTTTAAAAAACGGGGGAAGTAAGCTTTTCTTATTTCCGGACGCATGCGCAAACTATAGAAAGTCGTTATGACGTAGAATGTGCATACTTTGTAGATTCCATTTATGAAATAAAACACATTTTCTAAAAACTCGTGTTTTTTACGAAATCATGTAAACCTTCTCGAAGCTGTGATTTTAAAAAACGGTGGAAGTAAGCTTTTCTTATTTCCGGACGCATGCGCAAACTATATAAATTCATTATGACGTAGAATGTGCACACTTTGTAGATTTCGTTTATGAAATAAAACACGTTTTCTAAAAACTCGTGTTTTTTACGAAATCATGTAAACCTTCTAGAAGCTGTGATTTTAAAAAATGGTGGAGGTATGCTTTTCTTGTTTCCGGACGCATGCGCAAACTATAGAAATTCGTTATGACGTAGAATATGCATACTTTGTTGATTCCATTTATGAAATAAAACACATTTTCTAAAAACTCGTGTTTTTTACGAAATCATGTAAACCTTCTAGAAGCTGTGATTTTAAAAAACCAGGGAAGTAAGCTTTTCTTATTTCCAAACGCATGCGCAAACTATAGAAAGTCGTTATGCGTAGAATGTGCATACTTTGTTGATTCCATTTATGAAATAAAACACATTTTCTAAAAACTCGTGTTTTTTAAGAAATCATGTAAACCTTCTAGAAGCTGTGATTTTAAAAAACGGTGGAAGTAAGCTTTTCTTATTTCCGGACGAATGCGCAAACTATAGAAAGTCGTTATGAGGTAGAATGTGCATACTTTGTTGATTCCATTTATGAAATAAAACACATTTTCTAAAAACTCGTGTTTTTTAAGAAATCATGTAAACCTTCTAGAAGCTGTGATTTTAAAAAACGGGGGAAGTTAACTATTCTTATTTCCAAATGCATGCGCAAACTATAGAAAGTCGTTATGACGTAGAATGTGCATACTTTGTTGATTCCATTTATAAAATAAAACATATTTTCTAAAAACTCATGTTTTTTACGAAATCATGTAAACCTTCTAGAAGCTGTGATTTTAAAAAACGGTGGAAGTAAGCTTTTCTTATTTCCGGACGAATGCGCAAACTATAGAAAGTCATTATGACGTAGAATGTGCATACTTTGTTGATTCCATTTATGAAATAAAACACATTTTCTAAAAACTCGTGTTTTTTAAGAAACCATGTAAACCTTCTAGAAGCTGTGATTTTAAAAAACGGTGGAAGTAAGCTTTTCTTATTTCCGGACGAATGCGCAAACTATAGAAAGTCATTATGACGTAGAATGTGCATACTTTGTTGATTCCATTTATGAAATAAAACACATTTTCTAAAAACTCGTGTTTTTTAAGAAACCATGTAAACCTTCTAGAAGCTGTGATTTTAAAAAACGGTGGAAGTAAGCTTTTCTTATTTCCGGACGCATACGCAAACTATAGAAAGTCGTTATGACGTAGAATGTGCATACTTTGTTGATTCCATTTATGAAATAAAACACATTTTCTAAAAACTCATGTTTTTTAAGAAATCATGTAAACCTTCTAAAAGCCGGTATTTTAAAAAATGGGGGAAGTAAGCTTTTCTTATTTCCGGACGCATTCGCAAACTATAGAAAGTCGTTATGACGTAGATTGTGCATAGTTTGTAGATTCCATTTATGAAATAAAACACATTTTCTAAAAATTCGTGCTTTTTACGAAATCATGTAAACCTTCTAGAAGCTGTGATTTTAAAAAATGGTGGAAGTAAGCTTTTCTTATTTCCGGACCAATGTGCAAACTATACAAAGTCGTTATGACGTAGAAGGTGCATACTTTTTTGATTCCATTTATGAAATAAAACACATTTTCTCAATACTCGTGTTTTTTAACAAATCATGTAAGCCTTCTAGAAGTTGTAGTTTTAAAAAACGGGGGAAGTAGGCTTTTCTTATTTCCAAACGCATGCGCAAACTATAGAAAGTCGTTATGACGTAGAATGTGCATACTTTGTTGATTCCATTTATGAAATAAAACATATTTTCTAAAAACTCGTGTTTTTTAAGAAATCGTGTAAACCTTCTAGAAGCTGTGATTTTAAAAAACGGGGGAAGTATGCTTTTCTTATTTTCGGACGCATGCGCAAACTATAGAAAGCCGTTGTGACGTAGAATTTGCATACTTTTAAGATTCGATTTATGAAATAAAACACATTTTCTAAAAACTCGTGTTTTTTACGAAATTATGTAAATCTTCTAGAAGCTGTGATTTTAAAAAATGGTGGAAGTAATCTTTTCTTATTTCCGGACGCATGCGCAAACTATAGAAAGTCATTATGACGTAGAATGTGCATACTTTGTTGATTCCATTTATGAAATAAAACACATTTTCTAAAAACTCGTGTTTTTTAAGAAATCATGTAAACCTTCTAGAAGCTGTGATTTTAAAAAACGGTGGATGTAAGCTTTTCTTATTTCCGGACGCATGCGGAAACTATATAAAGTCGTTATGACGTAGAATGTGCATACTTTGTTGATTCCATTTATGAAATAAAATAAATTTTCTAAAAACTCGTGTTTTTTAAGAAATCATGTAAACCTTCTAGAAGCTGTGATTTTAAAAAACGGTGGAAGTAAGCTTTTCTTATTTTCGGACGCATGCGCAAACTATAGAAAGTCGTTGTGACGTAGAATGTTCATACTTTTTAGATTCCATTTATGAAATAAAACACATTTTGTAAAAACTCGTGTTTTTTACGAAATCATGTAAACCTTCTAGAAGCTGTGATTTTAAAAAACGGGGGAAGTAAGCTTTTCTTATTTCCGGACGCATGCGCAAACTATAGAAAGTCGTTATGACGTAGAATGTGCATACTTTGTAGATTCCATTTATGAAATAAAGCACATTTTCTAAAAACTCGTGTTTTTTACGAAATCATGTAAACCTTCTCGAAGCTGTGATTTTAAAAAACGGTGGAAGTAAGCTTTTCTTATTTCCGGACGCATGCGCAAACTATATAAATTCATTATGATGTAGAATGTGCACACTTTGTAGATTTCGTTTATGAAATAAAACACGTTTTCTAAAAACTCGTGTTTTTTACGAAATCATGTAAACCTTCTAGAAGCTGTGATTTTAAAAAATGGTGGAGGTATGCTTTTCTTGTTTCCGGACACATGCGCAAACTATAGAAATTCGTTATGACGTAGAATATGCATACTTTGTTGATTCCATTTATGAAATAAAACACATTTTCTAAAAACTCGTGTTTTTTACGAAATCATGTAAACCTTCTAGAAGCTGTGATTTTAAAAAACCAGGGAACTAAGCTTTTCTTATTTCCAAACGCATGCGCAAACTATAGAAAGTCGTTATGCGTAGAATGTGCATACTTTGTTGATTCCATTTATGAAATAAAACACATTTTCTAAAAACTCGTGTTTTTTAAGAAATCATGTAAACCTTCTAGAAGCTGTGATTTTAAAAAACGGTGGAAGTAAGCTTTTCTTATTTCCGGACGAATGCGCAAACTATAGAAAGTCGTTATGAGGTAGAATGTGCATACTTTGTTGATTCCATTTATGAAATAAAACACATTTTCTAAAAACTCGTGTTTTTTAAGAAATCATGTAAACCTTCTAGAAGCTGTGATTTTAAAAAACGGTGGAAGTAAGCTTTTCTTATTTCCGGACGAATGCGCAAACTATAGAAAGTCGTTATGACGTAGAATGTGCATACTTTGTTGATTCCATTTATGAAATAAAACACATTTTCTAAAATCTCGTGTTTTTTAAGAAATCATGTAAACCTTCTAGAATCTGTGATTTTGAAAAACGTTGGAAGTAAGCTTTTCTTATTTCCGAACGAATGCGCAAACTATAGAAAGTCGTTGTGACGTATAATGTGCATACTTTTTAGATTCCATTTATGAAATAAAACACATTTTCTAAAAACTCGTGTTTTTTACGAAATTACGTAAATCTTCTAGAAGCTGTGATTTTAAAAAACGATGGAAGTAATCTTTTCTTATTTCCGGACGCATGCGCAAACTATAGAAAGTCGTTATGACGTAGAATGTGCATACTTTGTTGATTCCATTTATGAAATAAAACACATTTTCTAAAAACTCGTGTTTTTTAAGAAATCATGTAAACCTTCTAGAAGCTGTGATTTTAAAAAACGGTGGAAGTAAGCTTTTCTTATTTACGGACGCATGCACAAACTATAGAAAGTCGTTATGACGTAGAATGTGCATGCTTTGTTGATTCCATTTACGAAATAAAACACATTTTCTAAAAAGTCATTTTTTTTAAGAAATCATGTACACCTTCTAGAAGCTGTGATTTTAAAGAACGGTGGAAGTAAGCTTTTCTTATTTCCGGACGTATGCACAAACTATAGAAAGTCGTTATGACGTAGAATGTGCATACTTTGTAGATTCTATTTATGAAATAAAACACATTTTCTAAAAACTCGTGTTTTTTACGAAATCATGTAAACCTTCTAGAAGCTGTGATTTTAAAAAATGGTGGAAGTAAGCTTTTCTTATTTCCGGATGCATGCGCAAACTATAAAAAGTCGTTATGATGTAGAATGTGCATACTTTGTTGATTCCATTTATGAAATAAAACACATTTTCTAAAAACTGTTGTTTTTTAAGAATCATGTAAACCTTCTAGAAGCTGTGATTTTAAAAAACGGGGGAAGTAAGCTTTTCTTATTTCCAAACGCACGCAGAAACTATAGAAAGTCGTTATGACGTAGAATGTGCATACTTTGTTGATTACATTTATGAAATAAAACACATTTTCTAAAAACTCGTGTTTTTTAAAAACTCATGTAAACCTTCTAGAAGCTGTGATTTTAAAAAATGGGGGAAGTAAGCTTTTCTTATTTTCGGACGCATGCGCAAACTATAGAACGTCGTTGTGACGTAGAATGTGCATACTTTTTAGATTCCATTTATGAAATAAAACACATTTTCTAAAAACTTGTGTTTTTTACGAAATTATGTAAATCTTCTAGAAGCTGTGATTTTAAAAAACGGTGGAAGTAATCTTTTCTTATTTGCGGACGCATGCGCAAACTATAGAAAGTCATTATGACGTAGAATGTGCATATTTTGTTGATTCCATTTATGAAATAAAACACATTTTCTAAAAACTCGTGTTTTGTAAGAAATCATGTAAACCTTCTAAAAGCTGTGATTTTAAAAAAAGGTGGAAGTAAGCTTTTCTTATTTCCGGACGCATGCGGAAACTATAGAAAGTCGTTATGACGTAGAATGTGCATATTTGTTGATTCCATTTATGAAATAAAACACATTTTCTAAAAACTCGTGTTTTTTAAGAAATCATGTAAACCTTTTAGAAGCTGTGATTTTAAAAAACGGTGGAAGTAAGCTTTTCTTATTTTCGGACGCATGCGCAAACTATAGAAAGTCGTTGTGGCGTAGAATTTTCATACTTTTTAGATTCCATTTATGAAACAAAACACATTTTCTAAAAACTCGTGTTTTTTACGAAATCATGTAAACCTTCTAGAAGCTGTGATTTTAAAAAACGGTGGAAGTAAACTTTTCTTATTTCCGGACGCATGCGCAAACTATAGAAAGTCGTTATGACATAGAATGTGCATACTTTGTAGATTCCATTTATGAAATAAAACACATTTTCTAAAAACTCGTGTTTTTTAAGAAATCATGTACACCTTCTAGAAGCTGTGATTTTAAAAAACGGTGGAAGTAAGCTTTTCTTATTTCCGGACGCATGCGCAAACTATAGAAACACGTTATGTCGAAGAATGTGCATAGTTTGTAGATTCCATTATAGAAATAAAACACATTTTCTTAAAACTCGTGTTTTTTACGAAATCATGTAAACCTTCTAGAAGCTGTGATTTTAAAAAACGGCGGAAGTAAGCTTTTATTATTTGTGGACGCATGCGCAAACTATAGAAAGTCGTTATGACGTAGAATGTGCATACTTTGTTGATTCCATTTATGAAATAAAAAACATTTTCTAAAAACTCGTGTTTTTTACGAAATCATGTAAACCTTCTAGAAGCTGTGATTTTAAAAAACGGTGGAAGTAAGCTTTTATTATTTCCGGACGTATGCTCAAACTTTAGAAACTCGTTATGACGTAGAATGTGCATACTTTGTTGATTGCATTGATGAAATAAAACACATTTTCTAAAAACTCATGTTTTTTATCAAATCATCTAAACCTTCTAGAAGCTGTGATTTTGAAAAACGGGGGAAGTAAGCTTTTCTTATTTCCAAACGCATGCGCAAACTATAGAAAGTCGTTATGACGTAGAATGTGCATACTTTGTTGATTCCATTTATGAAATAAAACACATTTTCTAAAAAATCATGTTTTTTAAGAAATCATGTAAAACTTCTAGAAGCTGTGATTTTAAAAAACGGGGGATGTAAGCTTTTCCTATTTCCAAACGCATGCGCAAACTATAGAAAGTCGTTATGACGTCGAATGTTCATACTTTGTTGATTCCATTTATTTAATAAAACACATTTTCTAAAAACTCGTGTTTTTTAAAAAATCATGCAAAACTTCTAGAATCTGTGATTTTAAAAAACGGGGGAGGTAAGCTTTGCTTATTTCCGGACGCATGCGCAAACTATAGAAAGTCGTTATGACGTAGAATATGCATACTTTGTTGATTCCATTTATGAAATTAAACACATTTTCTAAAAACTCGTGATTTTTAAGAAATCATGTAAACCTTCTAGAAGCTGTGATTTTAAAAAACAGGGGAAGTAAGCTATTCTTATATCCAAATGCATGCGCAAACTATAGAAGGTCGTTATGATGTAGAATGTGCATACTTTGTTGATTCCATTTATGAAATAAAACACATTTTCTAAAAACTCATGTTTTTTACGAAATCATGTAAACCTTCTAGAAGCTGTGATTTTAAAAAACGGGGGAAGTTAACTATTCTTATTTCCAAATGCATGCGCAAACTATAGAAAGTCGTTATGACGTAGAATGTGCATACTTTGTTGATTCCATTTATAAAATAAAACATATTTTCTAAAAACTCATGTTTTTTACGAAATCATGTAAACCTTCTAGAAGCTGTGATTTTAAAAAACGGTGGAAGTAAGCTTTTCTTATTTCCGGACGAATGCGCAAACTATAGAAAGTCATTATGACGTAGAATGTGCATACTTTGTTGATTCCATTTATGAAATAAAACACATTTTCTAAAAACTCGTGTTTTTTAAGAAACCATGTAAACCTTCTAGAAGCTGTGATTTTAAAAAACGGTGGAAGTAAGCTTTTCTTATTTCCGGACGCATGCGTAAACTATAGAAAGTCGTTATGACGTAGAATGTGCATACTTTGTTGATTCCATTTATGAAATAAAACACATTTTCTAAAAACTCATGTTTTTTAAGAAATCATGTAAACCTTCTAAAAGCTGTGATTTTAAAAAACGGGGGAAGTAAGCTTTTCTTATTTCCGGACGCAAGTGCAAACCTTAGAAAGTCGTTATGACATAGAATGTGCATACTTTGTAGATTCCATTTATGAAATAAAACACATTTTCTAAAAACTCGTGTTTTTTACGAAATCATGTACACCTTCTAGAAGCTGTGATTTTAAAAAACGGTGGAAGTCAGATTTTCTTATTTTTGGACACATGCACAAACTATAGAAAGTTGTTATGACGTAGAATGTGCATACGTTGTAGATTCCATTTATGAAATAAAACACATTTTCTAAAAAGTCGTGTTTTTTACGAAATCATGTACACCTAGAAGCTGTGATTTTAAAAAACGGTGGAAGTAAGATTTTCTTATTTCTTGACGCATGCGTAAACTATAGAAAGTCGTTATGACGTAGAATGTGCATACTTTGTTGATTCCATTTATGAAATAAAACACATTTTCGAAAAACTCATGTTTTTTAAGAAATCATGTAAACCTTCTAAAAGCTGTGATTTTAAAAAACGGGGGAAGTAAGCTTTTCTTATTTCCGGACGCATGTGCAAACCTTAGAAAGTCGTTATGACATAGAATGTGCATACTTTGTAGATTCCATTTATGAAATAAAACACATTTTCTAAAAACTCGTGTTTTTTACGAAATCATGTACACCTTCTAGAAGCTGTGATTTTAAAAAACGGTGGAAGTCAGATTTTCTTATTTTTGGACACATGCACAAACTATAGACAGTTGTTATGACGTAGAATGTGCATACGTTGTAGATTCCATTTATGAAATAAAACACATTTTCTAAAAAGTCGTGTTTTTTACGAAATCATGTACACCTAGAAGCTGTGATTTTAAAAAACGGTGGAAGTCGTGTTTTTTAAGAAATCATGTAAACCTTCTAGAAGCTGTGATTCTAAAAAATGGGGGAAGTAAGCTTTTCTTATTTCCAAACGCATGGAAAAACTATAGAAAGTCGTTATGACGTAGAATATGCATACTTTGTTGATTCCATTTATGAAATCAAACACATTTTCTAAAAACTCGTGTTTTTTAAGAACTCATGTAAACCTTCTAGAAGCTGTGATTTTAAAAAACGGGGGGAAGTAAGCTTTTCTTATTTCCGGACGCATGCACAAACTATAGAAAGTCGTTGTGATGTAGAATGTGCATACTTTGTAGATTCCATTTATGAAATAAAACACATTTTCTAAAAACTCGTGTTTTTTACGAAATTATGTAAACCTTCTAGAAGCTGTGATTTTAAAAAACGGTGGAAGTATTCTTTTCTTATTTCCCGACGCATGCGCAAACTATAGAAAGTCGTTATGACGTAGAATGTGCATACTTTGTTGATAACATTTATGAAATAAAACACATTTTCTAAAAACTCATGTTTTTTAAGAAATCATGTAAACCTTCTAGAAGCTGTGATTTTAAAAAATGGTGGAAGTAAGCTTTTCTTATTTCCGGACCCATGCGCAAACTATAGAAAGTCGTTATGACGTAGAATGTGCATACTTTTTTGATTCCGTTTATGAAATAAAACACATTTTCTAAAAACTCGTGTTTTTTAAGAAATGATGTAAACCTTCTAGAAGCTGTGATTTTGAAAAACTTGGGAAGTAAGTTTTTATTATTTCCAAACGCATGCTCAAACTCTAGAAAGTCGTTATGACATAGAATGTGCATACTTTGTAGATTCCATTTATGAAATAAAACACATTTTCTAAAAACTCGTGTTTTTTACGAAATTATATAAACCTTCTAGAAGCTGTGATTTTAAAAAACGGTGGAATTATTCTTTTCTTATTTCCATACGAATGCGCAAAGTATAGAAATTCGTTATGACGTAGAATGTGCATACTTTGTTGATTCCATTTATGAAATAAAACACATTTTCTAAAAACTCGTGTTTTTTAAGAAATCCTGTAAACCTTCTAGAAGCTGTGATTTTAAAAAACGGTGGAAGTAAGCTTTTCTTATTTCCGGACGCATCCGCAAACTATAGAAAGTCCTTATGACGTAGAATGTGCATACTTTGTAGATTCCATTTATGAAATAAAACACATTTTTCTAAAAACTCATGTTTTTTTACGAAATCATGTACACCTTCTAGAAGCTGTGATTTTAAAAAACGGTGGAAGTAAGCTTTTCTTATTTCGGGACGCATGCACAAACTATAGAAAGTCGTTATGACGTAGAATGTGCATACTTTGTAGATTCCATTTATGAAATAAAACACATTTTCTAAAAACTCGTGTTTTTTACGAAATCATGTAAACCTTCTAGAAGCTGTGATTTTAAAAAACGGTGGAAGTAAGCTTTTGTTATTTCCGGACGCATGCTAAAACTATAGAAAGTCGTTATGACGTAGAATGTGCATACTTTGTAGATTCCATTTATGAAATAAAACACATTTTCTAAAAACTCATGTTTTTTAAGAACTCATGTAAACCTTCTAGAAGCTGTGATTTTAAAAAACGGGGGATGTAAGCTTTCTTATTTCCGGATGCATGCGCAAACTATAGAAAGTCGTTGTGACGTAGAATGTGCATACTTTGTAGATTCCATTTATGAAATAAAACACATTTTCTAAAAACTCGTGTTTTTTACGAAATTATGTAAACCTTCTAGAAGCTGTGATTTTAGAAAACAGTGGAAGTAGTCTTTTCTTATTTCCGGACGCATGCGCAAACTATAGAAAGTCGTTATGACGTAGAATGTGCATACTTTGTTGATTCCATTTATGAAATAAAACACATTCTCTCAAAACTCGTGTTTTTTAAGAAATCATGTAAACCTTCTAGAAGCTGTGATTTTAAAAAACGGTGGAAGTAAGCTTTTCTTATTTCCGGACGAATGCGGAACTATAGAAAGTCATTATGATGTAGAATGTGCATACTTTTTTTATTCCATTTATGAAATAAAACACATTTTCTAAAAACTCGTGTTTTTTAAGAAATCATGTAAACCTTCTAGAAGCTGTAATTTTAAAAAACGGGGGAAGTAAGCTTTTCTTATTTCCAAACGCATGCGCAAACTATAGAAAGTCGTTATGACGTAGAATGTACATACTTTGTTGATTCCATTTATGAAATAAAACACATTTTCTAAAAACTCGTGTTTTTTAATAAATCATGTAAACCTTCTAGAAGCTGTGATTTTAAAAAAAGGGGGAAGTAAGCTTTTCTTACTATCCGAACGCATGCGCAAACCATAGAAAGTCGTTATGACGTAGAATGTGCATACTTTGTAGATTCCATTTAAGAAATAAAACACATTTTCTAAAAACTCATGTTTTTTACGAAATCATGTAAACCTTCTAGAAGCTGTGATTTTAAAAAACGGTGGAAGTAAACTTTTCTTATTTCCGGACGCATGCAAAAACTATAGAAAGTCGTTATGACGTAGAATGTGCATACTTTGTAGATTCCATTTATGAAATAAAACACATTTTCTAAAAACTCGGGTTTTTTACGAAATCATGTAAACCTTCCAGAAGCTGTGATTTTAAAAAACGGTGGAAGTAAGCTTTTCTTATTTCCGGACGCATGCGCAAACTATAGAAAGTCGTTATGACGTAGAATGTGCATACTTTGTTGATTCAATTTATGAAATAAAACACATTTTCTAAAAACTCGTGTTTTTTAAGAAATCGTGTCAACCTTCTAGAAGCTGTGATTTTAAAAAACGGGGGAAGTAAGCTTTTCTTATTTCCGGACGCATGCGCAAACTATAGAAAGTCGTTATGACGTAGAATGTGCATACTTTGTAGATTCCATTTATGAAATAAAACATATTTTCTAAAAACTCGTGTTTTTTACGAAATCATGTAAACCTTCATGAAGCTGTGATTTTAAAAAACGGTGGAAGTAAGATTTTCTTATTTCCGGACGAATGCGCAAACTATAGAAATTTGTTATGACATAGAATGTGCTTACTTTGTTGATTCCATTTATGAAATAAAACACATTTTCTAAAAAATCGTGTTTTTTAAGAAATCACGTAAACCTTCTAGAAGCTGTGATTTTAAAAAACGGTGGAAGTAAGCTTTTCTTATTTCCGGATGCATGCGCAAACTATAGAAAGTCATTATGACGTAGAATGTGCATACTTTGTTGATTCCATTTATGAAATAAAACACATTTTCTAAAAACTCGTGTTTTTTAAGAAATCATGTAAACCTTCTAGAAGCCGTGATTTTAAAAAACGGGGGAAGTAAGCTTTTCTTATTTCCGGACGCATGCGCAAACTATAGAAAGTCGTTATGAAGTAGAATGTGCATACTTTGTAGATTCCATTTATGAAATAAAACACATTTTCTAAAAACTCATTTTTTTTACGAAATCATGTAAAACTTCTAGAAGCTGTGATTTTAAAAAACGGTGGAAGTAAGCTTTTCTTATTTCCGGATGCATGCACAAACTAAAGAAAGTCGTTATGACGTAGAATGTGCCTACTTTGTAGATTCCATTTATAAAATAAAACACATTTTCTAAAAACTCGTGCTTTTTACGAAATCATGTAAACCTTCTAGAAGCTGTGATTTTAAAAAACGATGGAAGTAAGCTTTTCTTATTTCCGGACGCATCCACAAACTATAGAAAGTCGTTATGATGTAGAATGTGCATACTTTGTTGATTCCATTTATGAAGTAAAACACATTTTCTAAAAACTCGTGTTTTTTAAGAAATCATGTAAACCTTCTAGAAGCTGTGATTTTAAAAAACGGGGGAAGTAAGCTTTTCTTATTTCCAAACGCATGCGCAAACTATAGAAAGTCCTTATGACGTACAATGTGCATACTTTGTTGATTCCATTTATGAAATAAAACACATTTTCTAAAAACTTGTGTTTTTTAAGAACTCATGTATACCTTGTAGAAGCTGTGATTTTAAAAAACATGGGAAATAAGCTTTTCTTATTTCCGAACGCATGCGCAAACTATAGAAAGTCGTTGTGACGTAGAATGTGTATACTTTGTAGATTCCATTTATGAAATAAAACACATTTTCTAAAAACTCGTGTTTTTTACGAAATTATTTAAACCTTCTAGAAGCTGTGATTTTAAAAAACGGTGGAAGTAATCTTTTCTTATTTCCGAATGCATGCGCAAACTATAGAAAGTCGTTATGACGTAGAATGTGCATACTTTGTAGATTCCATTTATGAAATAAAACACATTTTCTAAAAACTCGTGTTTTTTACGAAATCATGTAAACCTTCTAGAAGCTGTGATTTTAGAAAATGGTGGAAGTAAGCTTTTCTTATTGCTAGACGCATGCGCAAACTATAGAAAGTCGTTATGACATAGAATGTGCATACTTTGTAGATTCCATTTATGAAATAAAACACATTTTCTAAAAACTCGTGTTTTTTAAGAAATCATGTACACCTTCTAGAAGCTGTGATTTTAAAAAACGGTGAAAGTAAGCTTTTCTTATTTCCGGACGCATGCGCAAACTATAGAAACACGTTACGTCGAAGAATGTGCATAGTTTGTAGATTCCATTTATGAAATAAAACAAATTTTCTTAAAACTCGTGTTTTTTACGAAATCATGTAAACCTTCTAGAAGCTGTGATTTTAAAAAACGGCGGAAGTAAGCTTTTATTATTTGTGGACGCATGCGCAAACTATAGAAAGTCGTTATGACGTAGAATGTGCATACTTTGTTTATTCCATTTATGAAATAAAACACATTTTCTAAAAACTTGTGTTTTTTAAGAAATCATGTAAACCTTCTAGAAGCTGTGATTTTAAAAAACGGGGGAAGTGAGCTTTTCTTATTTCCGGACGCATGCGCAAACTATAGAAAGTCGTTATGACGTAGAATATGCATACTTTGTAGATTGCATTTATGAAATAAAACACATTTTTGAAAACTCGTGTTTTTTACGAAATCATGTAAACCTTCTAGAAGCTGTGATTTTAAAATACGGTGGAAGTAAGCTTTTCTTATTTCCGAACACATGCGCAAACAATAGAAAGTCGTTATGACGTAGAATGTGCATACTTTGTTGATTCCATTCATGAAATAAAACACATTTTCTAAAAACTCGTGTTTCTTGAGAATTCATGTAAACCTTCTAGAAGCTATGATTTTAAAAAACGGGGGAAGTAAGCTTTTCTTATTTCCGGACGCATGCGCAAACTATAGAAAGTCGTTGTGACATAGAGTGTGCATACTTTGTAGATTCCATTTATGAAATGAAACACATTTTCTAAAAACTCATGTTTTTTACGAAATTATATAAACCTTCTAGAAGCTGTGATTTTAAGAAACGGTGGAAGTAATCTTTTCTTATTTCCGGACGCATGCGCAAACTATAGAAAGTCTCTATGACGTAGAATGTGCATACTTTGTTGATTCCATTTATGAAATAGAACACATTTTCTAAAAACTCGTGTTTTTTAAGAAATCATGTAAACCTTCTAGAAGCTGTGATTTTAAAAAACGGGGGAAGTAAGCTTTTCTTATTTCGGGACGCATGCGCAAACAATAGAAAGTCCTTATGACGTAGAATGTGCATACTTTGTAGATTCCATTTATGAAATAAAACATATTTTCTGAAAACTCGTGTTTTTTACGAAATCATGTAAACCTCTAGAAGCTGTGATTTTAAAATACGGTGGAAGTAAGCTTTTCTTATTTCTGGACGCATGCGCATACTATAGAAAGTCGTTATGATGTAGAATGTGCATACTTTGTTGATTCCATTTATGAAATAAAACACATTTTCTAAAAACTCTTGTTTTTTAAGAGATCATGTAAACCTTCTAGAAGCTGTGATTTTAAAAAAAGGGGGAAGTAAGCTTTTCTTTTTTCCGGACGCATGCGCAAACTATAGAAAGTCGTTATAACGTAGAATTTGCATACTTTGTAGATTCCATTTATGAAATAAAACATATTTTCTAAAAACTCGTGTTTTTTATGAAATCATGTAAACCTTCTAGAAGCTGTGATTTTAAAAAACGGGGGAAGTAAGCTTTTCTTATTTCCAGGCGCATGCGGAAACTATAGAAAGTCGTTATGACGTAGAATGTGCATACTTTGTAGATTCCATTTATGAAATAAAACACATCTTCTAAAAACTCGTGTTTTTTAAGAAGTCATGTAAACCTTCTAGAAACTTTGATTTTAAAAAACGGGGGAAGTAAGCTTTTCTTATTTCCAAACGCAAGCGCAAACTATAGAAACTCATTATGACGTAGAATGTGCATACTTTGTTGATTCTATTTATGAAATAAAACACATTTTCTAAAAACTCGTGTTTTTTACGAAATCATGTAAACCTTCTAGAAGCTGTGATTTTAAAAAACGGTGGAAGTAAGCTTTTCTTATTTCCGGACGCATGCGCAAACTATAGAAAGTCGTTATGACGTAGAATGTGCATACTTTGTAGATTCCATTTATGAAATAAAACAAATTTTCTAAAAACTCACTTTTTTTACGAAATCATGTAAACCTTCTAGAAGCTGTGATTTTAAAAAACGGGGGAAGTAAGCTTTTCTTATTTCCGGTCGCATGCGCAAACTATAGAAAGTCGTTATGACGTAGAATGTGCATACTTTGTTGATTCCATTTATGAAATAAAACACATTTTCTAAAAACTTGTGTTTTTTAAGAAATCATGTAAACCTTCTAGAGCTGTGATTTTAAAAAATGGTGGAAGTAAGATTTTCTTATTTCCGAACACATGCGCAAACTATAGAAAGTCGTTATGACGTAGAATGCGCATACTTTGTTCATTTCATTTATGAAATAAAACACTTTTTCTAAAAACTCGTTTTTTTTAAGAAATCATGTAAACCTTCTAGAAGCTGTGATTTTAAAAAACGGGGAAAGTAAGCTTTTCTTATTTCCAGACGCATGCGCAAACTATAGAAAGTCGTTATGACATAGAATGTGCATACTTTGTAGATTCCATTTATGAAATAAAACACATTTTCTAAAAACTCGTGTTTTTTACGAAATCATGTAAACCTTCTAGAAGCTGTGATTTTAAAAAACGGTGGAAGTAAGGTTTTCTTATTTACGGACGCATGCACAAACTCTAGAAAGTCGTTATGACATAGAATGTGCATACTTTGTTGATTCCATTTATGAAATAAAACACATTTTCTAAAAACTCGTGTTTTTTAAGAAATCATGTAAACGTTCTAGAAGCTGTGATTTTAAAAAACGGGGGAAGTAAGCTTTTCTTATTTCCGGACGCATGCGCAAACTATAGAAAGTCGTTATGACGTAGAATGTGCATACTTTGTTGACTCCATTTATGAAATAAAACATATTTTCTAAAAACTCGTGTTTTTTACGAAATCATGTAAACCTTCTAGAAGCTCTGATTTTAAAAAACGGTGGAAGTAAGCTTTTCTTATTTCCAGACGAATGCGCAAACTATAGAAAGTCGTTATGACGTAGAATGTGCATACTTTGTTGATTCCATTTATGAAATAAAACACATTTTCTAAAAACTCGTGTTTTTTAAGAAATCGTGTAAACCTTCTAGAGCTGTGATTTTAAAAAATGGTGGAAGTAAGCTTTTCTTATTTCCGAAAGCATGCGCAAACTATAGAAAGTCATTATGACGTAGAATGTGCATACTTTGTTGATTCCATTTATGAAATAAAACACATTTTCTAAAAACTCGTTTTTTTTACGAAATCATGTAAACCTTCTAGAAGCTGTGATTTTAAAAAACGGTGGAAGTAAGCTTTTCTTATTTCCGGACGCATGCGCAAACTATAGAAGGTCGTTATGACGTAGAATGTGCATACTTTGTTGATTCCATTTATGAAATAAAACACATTTTCTAAAAACTCGTGTTTTTTAAGAAATCATGTAAACCTTCTAGAAGCTGTGATTTTAAAAAACGGTGGATGTAAGCTTTTCTTATTTCCAAACGCATGCGCAAACTATAGAAATTCGTTATGACATAGAATGTGCATACTTTGTTGATTCCATTTATGAAATAAAACACATTTTCTAAAAACTCGCGTTTTTTACGAAATCATGTACACCTTCTAGAAGCTGTGATTTTAAAAAACGGTGGAAGTAAGCTTTTCTTATTTCCGGACGCATGCACAAACTATAGAAAGTCGTTATGATGTAGAATGTGCATACTTTGTAGATTCCATTTATGAAATAAAAAACATTTTCTAAAAACTCGTGTTTTTTACGAAATCATGTAAACCTTCTAGAAGCTGTGATTTTAAAAAACGGTGGAAGTAAGCTTTTCTTATTTCCGGATGCATGCGCAAACTATATAAAGTCATTATGACGTAGAATGTGCATACTTTGTAGATTCCATTTATGGAATAAAACACATTTTCTAAAAACTCATGTTTTTTAGCAAATCATGTAAACCTTCTAGAAGCTGTGATTTTAAAAAACGGTGGAAGTAAGCTTTTCTTATTTCCGGATGAATCTGGAAACTATAGAAAGTCGTTATGACATAGAATGTGCATACTTTGTTGATTCCATTTATGAAATAAAACACATTTTCTAAAAACTCGTGTTTTTTAAGAAATCATGTAAACCTTCTAGAAGCTGTGATTTAAAAAAACAGTGGAAGTAAGCTTTTCTTATTTCTGGACGCATGCGCAAACTATAGAAAATCGTTATGACGTAGAATGTGCATACTTTGTTGATTCTATTTATGAAATAAAACACATTTTCTAAAAACTCGTGTTTTTTAAGAAATCATGTAAACCTTCTAGAAGCAGTGATTTTAAAAAACGGGGGAAGTAAGATTTTCTTATTTCCAAACGCATGTGCAAACTATAGAAGGTCGTGATGATGTAGAATGTGCATACTTTGTTGATTCCATTTATGAAATAAAACACATTTTCTAAAAGCTCGTGTTTTTTACAAAATCATGTAAACCTTCTAGAAGTTGTGATTTTAAAAAACGGGGGAAGTAAGCTTTTCTTATTTCCAAATGCATGCGCAAACTATAGAAAGTCGTTATGACATAGAATGTGCATACTTTGTTGATTCCATTTATTTAATAAAACACATTTTCTAAAAACTGGTGTTTTTTAAGAAATCATGCAAAACCTCTAGAATCTGTGATTTTAAAAAACGGGGGAGGTAAGCTTTTCTTATTTCCGGACGCATGCGCAAACTATAGAAAGTCGTTGTGACGTAGAATGTGCATACTTTGTTGATTCCATTTATGAAATTAAACACATTTTCTAAAAACTCGTGTTTTTTACGAAATCATGTAAACCTTCTAGAAGTTGTGATTTTAAAAAAAGGGGGAAGTAAGCAATTCTTATTTCCAAACGCATGCGCAAACTATAGAAGGTCGTTATGATGTAGAATGTGCATACTTTTTTGATTCCATTGATGAAATAAAACACATTTTCTAAAAACTCGTGTTTTTTACGAAATCATGTAAACCTTCTAGAAGCTCTGATTTTAAAAAACGGTGGAAGTAAGCTTTTCTTATTTCCAAACGCATGTGCAAACTATAGAAAGTCGATATGACGTAGAATTTGCATACTTTGTTGATTCCATTTATGAAATAAAACACATTTTCTAAAAACTCGTGTTTTTTAAGAAATCATGTAAACCTTCTAGAAGCTGTGATTTTAAAAAACGGGGGAAGTAAGCTTTTCTTATTTCCGGACGCATGCGCAAACTTTAGAAAGTCGTTATGACGTAGAATGTGGATACTTTGTAGATTCCATTTATGAAATAAAACACATTTTCTAAAAACTCGTGTTTTTTATGAAATCATGTAAACCTTCTAGAAGCTGTGATTTTAAAAAACGGGGGAAGTAAGCTTTTCTTATTTGTGGACGCATGTGCAAACTATAGAAAGTCGTTATGATGTAGAATGTGCATACTTTGTAGATTCAATTTATGAAATAAAACACATTTTCTAAAAACTCGTATTTTTTAAGAACTCATGTAAACCTTTTAGAAGCTGTGATTTTAAAAAACGGGGGAAGTAAGCTTTTCTTATTTCCAAACGCAAGCGCAAACTATAGAAAGTCATTATGACGTAGAATGTGCATACTTTGTTGATTCCATTTATGAAATAAAACACATTTTCTAAAAACTCGTGTTTTTTACGAAATCATGTAAACCTTCTAGAAGCTGTGATTTTAAAAAACGGGGGAAGTAAGCTTTTCTTATTTACGGACGCATGCGCAAACTATAGAAAGTCGTTATGACATAGAATGTGCATACTTTGTAGATTCCATTTATGAAATAAAACACATTTTCTAAAAACTCGTGTTTTTTACGAAATCATGTAAACCTTCTAGAAGCTGTGATTTTAAAAAACGGTGGAAGTAAGCTTTTCTTATTTACGGACGCATGCACAAACTATAGAAAGTCGTTATGACATAGAATGTGCATACTTTGTTGATTCCATTTATGAAATAAACCACATTTTCTAAAAACTTGTGTTTTTTAAGAAATCATGTAAACGTTCTAGAAGCTGTGATTTTAAATCACGGGGGAAGTAAGCTTTTCTTATCTCCGCACGCATGCGCAAACTATAGATAGTCATTATGACGTAGAATGTGCATATTTTGTTGATTCCATTTATGAAATAAAACATATTTTCTAAAAACTCGTGTTTTTTACGAAATCATGTAAACCTTCTAGAAGCTGTGATTTTAAAAAATGGTGGAAGTAAGCTTTTCTTATTTCCGGACGAATGCGCAAACTATAGAAAGTCATTATGACGTAGAATGTGCATACTTTGTTGATTCCATTTATGAAATAAAACACATTTTCTAAAAACTCGTGTTTTTTAAGAAATCGTGTAAACCTTCTAGAGCTGTGATTTTAAAAAACGGTGGAAGTAAGCTTTTCTTATTTCCGAACGCATGCGCAAACTATAGAAAGTCGTTATGACATAGAATGTGCATACTTTGTTGATTCCATTTATGAAATAAAACACTTTTTCTAAAAACTCGTGTTTTTTAAGAAATCATGTAAACCTTCTAGAAGCTGTGATTTTAAAAAACGGGGGAAGTAAGCTTTTCTTATTTCCGGACGGATGTGCAAACTATAGAAAGTTGTTATGAGGTAGAATTTGCATACTTTGTAGATTCCATTTATGAAATAAAACACATTTTCTAAAAACTCGTGTTTTTTACGAAATCATGTAAACCTTCTAGAAGCTGTGATTTTAAAAAACGGTGGAAGTAAGCTTTTCTTATTTATGGACGCATGCACAAACTATAGAAAGTCGTTATGACGTAGAATGTGCATACTTTGTTGATTCCTTTTATGAAATAAAACACATTTTCTAAAAACTCGTGTTTTTTATGAAATCATGTAAACCTTCTAGAAGCTGTGATTTTAAAAAACGGTGGAAGTAAGCTTTTCTTATTTCCGGACGCATGTGAAAACTATAGAAAGTCGTTATGACGTAGAATGTGCTTACTTTGTTGATTGCATTGATGAAATAAAACACATTTTCTAAAAACTCTTGTTTTTTAACAAATCATCTAAACCTTCTAGAAGCTGTGATTTTAAAAAACGGGGGAAGTAAGCTTTTCTTATTTCCGGATGCATGCGCAAACTATATAAAGTCATTATGACGTAGAATGTGCATACTTTGTAGATTCCATTTATGGAATAAAACACATTTTCTAAAAACTCATGTTTTTTAGCAAATCATGTAAACCTTCTAGAAGCTGTGATTTTAAAAAACGGTGGAAGTAAGCTTTTCTTATTTCCGGATGAATCTGGAAACTATAGAAAGTCGTTATGACATAGAATGTGCATACTTTGTTGATTCCATTTATGAAATAAAACACATTTTCTAAAAACTCGTGTTTTTTAAGAAATCATGTAAACCTTCTAGAAGCTGTGATTTAAAAAAACAGTGGAAGTAAGCTTTTCTTATTTCTGGACGCATGCGCAAACTATAGAAAATCGTTATGACGTAGAATGTGCATACTTTGTTGATTCTATTTATGAAATAAAACACATTTTCTAAAAACTCGTGTTTTTTAAGAAATCATGTAAACCTTCTAGAAGCAGTGATTTTAAAAAGCGGGGGAAGTAAGCTTTTCTTATTTCCAAACGCATGCGCAAACTATAGAAGGTCGTGATGATGTAGAATGTGCATACTTTGTTGATTCCATTTATGAAATAAAACACATTTTCTAAAAGCTCGTGTTTTTTACAAAATCATGTAAACCTTCTAGAAGTTGTGATTTTAAAAAACGGGGGAAGTAAGCTTTTCTTATTTCCAAATGCATGCGCAAACTATAGAAAGTCGTTATGACATAGAATGTGCATACTTTGTTGATTCCATTTATTTAATAAAACACATTTTCTAAAAACTGGTGTTTTTTAAGAAATCATGCAAAACCTCTAGAATCTGTGATTTTAAAAAACGGGGGAGGTAAGCTTTTCTTATTTCCGGACGCATGCGCAAACTATAGAAAGTCGTTGTGACGTAGAATGTGCATACTTTGTTGATTCCATTTATGAAATTAAACACATTTTCTAAAAACTCGTGTTTTTTACGAAATCATGTAAACCTTCTAGAAGTTGTGATTTTAAAAAAAGGGGGAAGTAAGCAATTCTTATTTCCAAACGCATGCGCAAACTATAGAAGGTCGTTATGATGTAGAATGTGCATACTTTTTTGATTCCATTGATGAAATAAAACACATTTTCTAAAAACTCGTGTTTTTTACGAAATCATGTAAACCTTCTAGAAGCTCTGATTTTAAAAAACGGTGGAAGTAAGCTTTTCTTATTTCCAAACGCATGTGCAAACTATAGAAAGTCGATATGACGTAGAATTTGCATACTTTGTTGATTCCATTTATGAAATAAAACACATTTTCTAAAAACTCGTGTTTTTTAAGAAATCATGTAAACCTTCTAGAAGCTGTGATTTTAAAAAACGGGGGAAGTAAGCTTTTCTTATTTCCGGACGCATGCGCAAACTTTAGAAAGTCGTTATGACGTAGAATGTGGATACTTTGTAGATTCCATTTATGAAATAAAACACATTTTCTAAAAACTCGTGTTTTTTATGAAATCATGTAAACCTTCTAGAAGCTGTGATTTTAAAAAAGGGGGGAAGTAAGCTTTTCTTATTTGTGGACGCATGTGCAAACTATAGAAAGTCGTTATGATGTAGAATGTGCATACTTTGTAGATTCTATTTATGAAATAAAACACATTTTCTAAAAACTCGTATTTTTTAAGAACTCATGTAAACCTTTTAGAAGCTGTGATTTTAAAAAACGGGGGAAGTAAGCTTTTCTTATTTCCAAACGCAAGCGCAAACTATAGAAAGTCATTATGACATAGAATGTGCATACTTTGTTGATTCCATTTATGAAATAAAACACATTTTCTAAAAACTCGTGTTTTTTACGAAATCATGTAAACCTTCTAGAAGCTGTGATTTTAAAAAACGGGGGAAGTAAGCTTTTCTTATTTACGGACGCATGCGCAAACTATAGAAAGTCGTTATGACATAGAATGTGCATACTTTGTAGATTCCATTTATGAAATAAAACACATTTTCTAAAAACTCGTGTTTTTTACGAAATCATGTAAACCTTCTAGAAGCTGTGATTTTAAAAAACGGTGGAAGTAAGCTTTTCTTATTTACGGACGCATGCACAAACTATAGAAATTCGTTATGACATAGAATGTGCATACTTTGTTGATTCCATTTATGAAATAAACCACATTTTCTAAAAACTTGTGTTTTTTAAGAAATCATGTAAACGTTCTAGAAGCTGTGATTTTAAATCACGGGGGAAGTAAGCTTTTCTTATCTCCGCACGCATGCGCAAACTATAGATAGTCATTATGACGTAGAATGTGCATATTTTGTTGATTCCATTTATGAAATAAAACATATTTTCTAAAAACTCATGTTTTTTAAGAAATCATGTAAACCTTCTAGAGATGTGATTTTAAAAAACGGTGGAAGTAAGATTTTCTTATTTCCGAACGCATGCGCAAACTATAGAAAGTCGTTATGACGTAGAATGCGCGTACTTTGTTCATTTCATTTATGAAATAAAACACTTTTTCTAAAAACTCATGTTTTTTAAGAAATCATGTAAACCTTCTAGAAGCTGTGATTTTAAAAAACGGGGGAAGTAAGCTTTTCTTATTTACGGACGCATGCGCAAACTATAGAAAGTCGTTATGACATAGAATGTGCATACTTTGTAGATTCCATTTATGAAATAAAACACATTTTCTAAAAACTCGTGTTTTTTACGAAATCACGTAAACCTTCTTAGAAGCTGTGATTTTAAAAAACGGTGGAAGTAAGCTTTTCTTATTTACGGACGCATGCACAAACTATAGAAATTCGTTATGAAATCATGTTTTTTATGAAATCATGTAAACCTTCTAGAAGCTGTGATTTTAAAAAATGGGGGAAGTAAGCTTTTCTTATTTGTGGACGCATGTGCAAACTATAGAAAGTCGTTATGATGTAGAATGTGCATACTTTGTAGATTCCATTTATGAAATAAAACACATTTTCTAAAAACTCGTGTTTTTTAAGAAGTCATGTAAACCTTTTAGAAGCTGTGATTTTAAAAAACGGGGGAAGTAAGCTTTTCTTATTTCCAAACGCAAGCGCAAACTATAGAAAGTCATTATGACGTAGAATGTGCATACTTTGTAGACTCCATTTATGAAATAAAACACATTTTCTAAAAATTCGTGTTTTTTACGAAATCATGTAAACCTTCTAGAAGCTGTGATTTTAAAAAATGGTGGAAGTAAGCTTTTCTTATTTCCGGACGCATGCGCAAACTATAGAAAGTCGTTATAACGTAGAATGTGCATACTTTGTAGATTCCATTTATGAAATAAAACAACATTTCTAAAAACTCGTTTTTTTTACGAAATCATGTAAACCTTCTAGAAGCTGTGATTTTAAAAAACGGGGGAAGTAAGCTTTTCTTATTTCCGGTCGCATGCGCAAACTATAGAAAGTCGTTATGACGTAGAATGTGCATACTTTGTAGATTCCATTTTTGAAATAAAACATATTTTCTAAAATCTCGTGTTTTTTACAAAATCATGTAAACCTTCTAGAAGCTGTGATTTTAAAAAACGGTGGAAGTAAGCTTTTCTTATTTCCGGACGAATGCGCAAACTATAGAAAGTCCTTATGACGTAGAATGTGCATACTTTGTTGATTCCATTTATGAAATAAAACACATTTTCTAAAAACTCATGTTTTTTAAGAAATCATGTAAACCTTCTAGAGCTGTGATTTTAAAAAACGGTGGAAGTAAGATTTTCTTATTTCCGAACGCATGCGCAAACTATAGAAAGTCGTTATGACGTAGAATGCGCGTACTTTGTTCATTTCATTTATGAAATAAAACACTTTTTCTAAAAACTCATGTTTTTTAAGAAATCATGTAAACCTTCTAGAAGCTGTGATTTTAAAAAACGGGGGAAGTAAGCTTTTCTTATTTACGGACGCATGCGCAAACTATAGAAAGTCGTTATGACATAGAATGTGCATACTTTGTAGATTCCATTTATGAAATAAAACACATTTTCTAAAAACTCGTGTTTTTTACGAAATCACGTAAACCTTCTTAGAAGCTGTGATTTTAAAAAACGGTGGAAGTAAGCTTTTCTTATTTACGGACGCATGCACAAACTATAGAAATTCGTTATGACATAGAATGTGCATACTTTGTTGATTCCATTTATGAAATAAAACACATTTTCTAAAAACTTGTGTTTTTTAAGAAATCATGTAAACGTTCTAGAAGCTGTGATTTTAAATCACGGGGGAAGTAAGCTTTTCTTATCTCCGCACGCATGCGCAAACTATAGACAGTCATTATGACGTAGAATGGTCATATTTTGTTGATTCCATTTATGAAATAAAACATATTTTCTAAAAACTCGTGTTTTTTAAGAAATCGTGTAAACCTTCTAGAGCTGTGATTTTAAAAAACGGTGGAAGTAAGCTTTTCTTATTTCCGAACGCATGCGAAAACTATAGAAAGTCGTTATGACGTAGAATGTGCTTACTTTGTAGATTCCATTTATGAAATAAAACACATTTTCTAAAAACTCGTGTTTTTTGTGAAATCATCTAAACCTTCTAGAAGCTGTGATTTTAAAAAACGGGGGAAGTAAGCTTTTCTTATTTCCGGAAGCATGCGCAAACTATAGAAAGTCGTTATGACGTAGAATGTGCATACTTTGTAGATTCCATTTATGAAATAAAACACATTTTCTAAAAACTCGTGTTTTTTACGAAATCATGTAAACCTTCTAGAAGCTGTGATTTTAAAAAACGGTGGAAGTAAGCTTTTCTTATTTACGGAAGCATGCACAAACTATAGAAAGTCGTTATGACGTAGAATGTGCATACTTTGTTGATTCCTTTTATGAAATAAAACACATTTTCTAAAAACTCGTGTTTTTTATGAAATCATGTAAACCTTCTAGAAGCTGTGATTTTAAAAAACGGTGGAAGTAAGCTTTTCTTATTTCCGGACGCATGCGAAAACTATAGAAAGTCGTTATGACGTAGAATGTGCTTACTTTGTAGATTCCATTTATGAAATAAAACACATTTTCTAAAAACTCGTGTTTTTTGTGAAATCATCTAAACCTTCTAGAAGCTGTGATTTTAAAAAACGGGGGAAGTAAGCTTTTCTTATTTCCGGAAGCATGCGCAAACTATAGAAAGTCGTTATGACGTAGAATGTGCATACTTTGTAGATTCCAATTATGAAATAAAACACATTTTCTAAAAACTCATGTTTTTTACGAAATCATGTAAAACTTCTAGAAGCTGTGATTTTAAAAAATGGGGGAAGTAAGCTTTTCTTATTTCCGGACGCATGCGCACACTATAGAAAGTCGTTATGACGTAGAATGTGCATACTTTGTAGATTCCATTTATGAAATAAAACACATTTTCTAAAAACTCGTGTTTTTTGTGAAATCATGTAAACCTTCTAGAAGCTGTGATTTTAAAAAACGGTGGAAGTAAGCTTTTCTTATTTCCGGACGCATGCGCAAACTATACAAAGTCGTTATGACGTAGAATGTGCATACTTTGTTGATTCCAATTATGAAATAAAACACATTTTCTAAAAACTTGTGTTTTTTAAGAAATCATGTAAACCTTCTAGAGGCTGTGATTTTAAAAAACGGGGGAAGTAAGCTTTTCTTATTTCCAAACGCCTGCGCAAACTTTAGAAAGTCGTTATGATGTAGAATGTGCATACTTTGTTGATTCCATTTATGAAATAAAACACATTTTCTAAAAACTCGTGTTTTTTAAGAAATCATGTAAACCTTCTAGAAGCTGTGACTTTAAAAAATGGGGGAAGTAAGCTTTTCTTATTTCCGGACGCATGCGCAAACTATAGAAAGTCGTTATGACGTAGAATGTGCATACTTTGTAGATTCCATTTATGAAATAAAACACATTTTCTAAAAACTCGTGTTTTTTACGAAATCATGTAAACCTTCTAGAAGCTGTGATTTTAAAAAATGGCGGAAGTAAGCGTTTCTTATTTCCGGACGCATGCGCAAACTATAGAAAGTCGTTATGACGTAGAATGTGCATACTTTGTAGATTCCATTTATGAAATAAAACACATTTTCTAAAACTCGTGTTTTTTACGAAATCATGTAAACCTTCTAGAAGCTGTGATTTTAAATAACGGTGGAAGTAAGCTTTTCTTATTTCCGGACGCATGCGTAAACTATAGAAAGTCGTTACGACGTAGAATGTGCATACTTTGTTGATTCCATTTATGAAATAAAACACATTTTCTAAAAACTCATGTTTTTTAAGAAATCATGTAAACCTTCTAGAAGCTGTGATTTTAAAAAACAGTGGAAGTAAGCTTTTCTTTTTTCCAGACGCATGCGCAAACTATAGAAAGTCATTATGACGTAGAATGTGCATAATTTGTAGATTCCATTTATGAAATAAAACACATTTTCTTAAAACTCGTGTTTTTTACGAAATCATGTAAACCTTCTAGAAGCTGTGATTTTAAAAAACGGGGCAAGTAAGCGTTTCTTATTTCCGGACGCATGCGCAAACTATAGAAAGTCGTTATGACGTAGAATGTGCATACTTTGTAGATTCCATTTATGAAATAAAACACATTTTCTAAAAACTCGTGTTTTTTAAGAAATCATGTAAACCTTCTAGAAGCTGTGATTTTAAAAAACGGGGGAAGTAAGCGTTTCTTATTTCCGGACGCATGCGCAAACTATAGAAAGTCGTTATGACGTAGAATGTGCATACTTGGTTGATTCCATTTATGAAATAAAACACATTTTCTAAAAACTCGTGTTTCTTACGAAATCATGTAAACCTTCTAGAAGCTGTGATTTTAAAAAACGGGGGAAGTAAGCTTTTCTTATTTACGGACGCATGCGCAAACTATAGAAAGTCGTTATGAAGTAGAATGTGCATACTTTGTAGATTCCATTTATGAAATAAAACACATTTTCTAAAAACTCCTGTTTTTTACGAAATCATGTAAACCTTCTAGAAGCTGTGATTTTAAAAAACGGGGGAAGTAAGCTTTTCTTAATTCCGGACGCATGCGCAAACTATAGAAAGTCATTATGACGTAGAATGTGCATACTATGTAGATTCCATTTATGAAATAAAACACATTCTCTAAAAACTCTTTTTTTTTGTAAAATCATGTAAACCTTCTAGAAGCTGTGATTTTAAAAAACGGTGGAAGTAAGCTTTTCTTATTTCCGGACGCATGCACAAACTATAGAAAGTCGTTATGACGTAGAATGTGCATACTTGGTTGATTCCATTTATGAAATAAAACACATTTTCTAAAAATTTGTGTTTTTTAAGAAATCATGTAAACCTTCTAGAAGCTGTGATTTTAAAAAACGGGGGAAGTAAGCTTTTCTTATTTCCAAACGCATGCGCAAACTATAGAAAGTCCTTATGATGTAGAATGTGCATACTTTGTTGATTCCATTTATGAAAAAAAACACATTTTTTAACAACTCGTGTTTTTTAAGAAATCATGTAAACCTTCTAGAAGCTGTGATTTTAAAAAATGGGGGAAGTAAGCTTTTCTTATTTCCGGACGCATGCGCAAACTATAGAAAGTCGTTATGACGTAGAATGTGCATACTTTGTTGATTCCATTTATGAAATAAAACACATTTTCTAAAAACTCGTGTTTTTTACGAAATCATGTAAACCTTCTAGAAACTGTGATTTTAAAAAACGGGGGAAGTAAGCTTTTCTTATTTCCGGACGCATTCGCAAACTATAGAAAGTCGTTATGACGTAGAATGTGCATACTTTGTAGACTCCATTTATGAAATAAAACACATTTTCTAAAAACTCGTGTTTTTTACGAAATCATGTAAACCTTCTAGAAGCTGTGATTTTAAAAAACAGTGGAAGTAAGCTTTTCTTATTTCCGGACGCATGCGCAAACTATAGAAAGTCGTTATGACGTAGAATGTGCATACTTTGTTGATTCTATTTATGAAAATAAAACACATTTTCTAAAAACTCGTGTTTTTTAAGAAATCATGTAAACCTTCTAGAAGCTGTGATTTTAAATAACGGGGAAAGTAAGCTTTTATTATTTCCAGATGCATGTGCAAACTATAGAATGTCGTTATGACGTAGAATGTGCATACTTTGTAGATTCCATTTATGAAATAAAACACATTTTCTAAAAACTAGTGTTTTTTACGAAATCATGTAAACCTTCTAGAAGCTGTGATTTTAAAAAACGGTTGATTAAGATTTTCTTATTTCCGGACGCATGCATAAACTATATAAAGTCGTTATGACGTAGAATGTGCATACTTTGTTGATTCTATTTATGAAATAAAACACATTTTCTAAAAACTCGTGTTTTTTACGAAATCATGTTAACCTTCTAGAAGCTGTGATTTTAAAAAATGGTGGAAGTAAGCTTTTCTTATTTCAGGACGCATGCGCAAAGTATAGAAATTCGTTATGATGTAGAATGTGCATACCTTGTTGATTCTATTTATGAAATAAAACACATTTTCTAAAAACTCATGTTTTTTAAGAAATCATGTAAACCTTCTAGAAGCTGTGATTTTAAAAAACGGGAGAAGTAAGTTTTTCTTATTTCCAAACGCATGCGCAAAGTATAGAAAGTCATTATGACGTAGAATGTGCATACTTTCTTGATTCCATTTATGAAATAAAACATATTTTCTAAAAACTCGTGTTTCTTACGAAATCATGTAAACATTCTAGAAGCTGTGATTTTAAAAAACGGTGGAAGTAAGCTTTTCTTATTTCCGGACGCATGCGCAAACTATAGAAAGTCGTTATGATGTAGAATGTGCATACTTTGTAGATTCCATTTATGAAATAAAACACATTTTCTAAAAACCCGTGTTTTTTACGAAATCATGTAAACCTTCTAGAAGCTGTGATTTTAAAAAACGGTGGAAGCAAGCTTTTCTTATTTCGGGACGCATGCGCAAACTATAGAAAGTCGTTATGACGTAGAATGTGCATATTTTGTAGATTCCATTTATGAAATAAAACACATTTTCTAAAAACTCGTGTTTTTTACGAAATCATGTAAACCTTCTAGAAGCTGTGATTTAAAAAAACGGTGGAAGTAAGCTTTTCTTATTTTCGGACGCATACACAAACTATAGAAAGTCGTTATGACCTAGAATGTGCATACTTTGTAGATTCCATTTATGAAATAAAACATATTTTCTAAAAACTCGTGTTTTTTACGAAATCATGTAAACCTTCTAGAAGCTGTGATTTTAAAAAACGGGGGAAGTAAGCTTTTCTTATTTCCGGACGCATGCGCAAACTATAGAAAGTCGTTATGACGTAGAATGCACATGCTTTGTAGATTCCATTTATGAAATAAAACACATTCTCTAAAAACTCATGTTTTTTGTGAAATCATGTAAACCTTCTAGAAGCTGTGATTTTAAAAAACGGTGGAAGTAAGCTTTTCTTATTTCCGGACGCATTCGCAAACTATAGAAAGTCGTTATGACGTAGAATGTGCATACTTTGTTGATTCCATTTATGAAATAAAACACATTTTCTAAAAACTCATGTTTTTTAAGAAATCATGTAAACCTTCTAGAAGCTGTGATTTTAAAAAACGGGGGAAGTAAGCTTTTCTTATTTCCAAACGCATGCGCAAACTATAGAAAGTCCTTATGACGTAGAATGTGCATACTTTGTTGATTCCATTTATGAAATAAAACACATTTTCTAAAAACTCGTGTTTTTTAAGAAATCATGTAAACCTTCTAGAAGCTGTGATTTTAAAAAACGGTGGAAGTAAGCTTTTCTTATTTCCCGACGCATGCGCAAACTATATAAAGTCGTTATGACCTAGAATGTGCATACTTTTTTTATTCTATTTATGAAATAAAACACATTCTCTAAAAACTAGTGTTTTTTACGAAATCATGTAAACCTTCTAGAAGCGGTGATTTTAAAAAACGGTGGAAATAAGCTTTTCTTATTTCCGGACGCATGCGCAAAGTATAGAAAGTCGTTATGACGTAGAATGTACATACTTTGTTGATTATATTTATGAAATAAAACACATTTTCTAAAAACTCATGTTTTTTAAGAAATCATGTAAACCTTCTAGAAGCTAGGATTTTAAAAAATGAGGGAAGTAAGCTTTTCTTATTTCCGGAAGCATGCGCAAACTATAGAAAGTCGTTATGACGTAGAATGTGCATACTTTGTAGATTTCATTTATGAAGTAAAACACATTTTCTAAAAACTCGTGTTTTTTAGGAAATCATGTAAACCTTCTAGAAGCTGTGATTTTAAAAAATGGTGGAAGTAAGCTTTTCTTATTTCCGGACGCATGCGCAAACTATAGAAATTCGTTATAACGTAGAATGTGCATACTTTGTAGATTCCATTAATGAAATAAAACACATTTTCTAAAAACCCGTGTTTTTTACGAAATCATGTAAACCTTCTAGAAGCTGTGATTTTAAAAAATCGGGGAAGTAAGCTTTTCTTATTTCCAAACACATGTGCAAACTATAGAAATTCGTTAGGACGTAGAATGTGCATACTTTGTTGATTCCATTTATGAAAGAAAACACATTTTCTAAAAACTCGTGTTTTTTACGAAATCATGTAAACCTTCTAGAAGCTGTGATTTTAAAAAACGGTGGAAGTAAGCTTTTCTTATTTCCGGACGCATGCGAAAACTATAGAATGTCGTTATGACGTAGAATGTGCATACTTTGTAGATTCCATTTATGAAATAAAACACATTTTCTAAAAACTCGTGTTTTTTACGAAATCATGTAAACCTTCTAGACGCAGTGATTTTAAAAAACGGGGGAAGTAAGCTTTTCTTAGTTCCGGACGCATGCGCAAAGTATAAAAAGTCGTTATGATGTAGAATGTGCATACTTCGTAGATTCCATTTATGAAATAAAACACATTTTCTAAAAACTCGTGTTTTTTAGGAAATCATGTAAACCGTCTAGAAGCTATGATTTTAAAAAACAGTGGAAGTAAGCTTTTTTTATTTCCGGACAAATGCGCAAACTATAGAAAGTCGTTATGATGTACAATGTGCATACTTTGTTGATTCCATTTATGAAATAAAACACATTTTCTACAAACTCGTGTTTTTTAAGAAATCATGTAAACCTTCTAGAAGCTGTGATTTTAAAAAATGGGGGAAGTAAGCTTTTCTTATTTCCGGACGCATGCGCAAACTAAAGAAAGTCGTTATGACGTAGAATGTGTATACTTTGTAGATTCCATTTATGAAATAAAACACATTTTCTAAAAACTCGTGTTTTTTACGAAATCATGTAAACCTTCTAGAAGCTGTGATTTTAAAAAACGGTGGAAGTAAGCGTTTCTTATTTCCGGACGCATGCGAAAACTATAGAAATTCGTTATGACGTAGAATGTGCATACTTTGTAGATTCCATTTATGAAATAAAACACATTTTCTAAAAACTTGTGTTTTTTACGAAATCATGTAACCCTTCTAGAAGCTGTGATTTTAAAAAACGGGGGAAGTAAGCTTTTCTTATTTCCGGACGCACGCGCAAACTATAGAATGTCGTTATGACGTAGAATGTGCATACTTTGTAGATTCCATTTATGAAATAAAACACATTTTCTAAAAACTCGTGTTTTTTACGAAATCATGTAAACCTTCAAGAAGCTGTGATTTTAAAAAACAGTGGAAGTAAGCTTTTCTTATTTCCGGACGCATGCGCAAACTATAGAATGTCGTTATGACGTAGAATGTGCATACTTTGTAGATTCCATTTATGAAATAAAACACATTTTCTAAAAACTCGTGTTTTTTACGAAATGATGTAAAACTTCTAGACGCTGTGATTTTAAAAAACGGTGGAAGTAAGCTTTGCTTATTTCCGGACGCATGCGCAAACTATAGAAAGTCGTTATGACGTAGAATGTGCATACTTTGCAGATTCCATTTATGAAATAAAACACCTTTTCTAAAAACTCATGTTTTTTACGAAATCATGTAAACCTTCTAGAAGCTGTGATTTTAAACAATGGTGGAATTAAGATTTTCTTATTTCCGGACGAATGCGCAAACTATAGAAAGTCGTTATGATGTAGAATGTGCATACTTTATTGATTCCATTTATGAAATAAAACACATTTTCTAAAAACTCGGGTTTTTTAAGAAATCATGTAAACCTTCAAGAAGCTGTGATATTAAAAAACGAGGGAAGTAAGCTTTTCTTATTTCCAAACGCATGCGCAAACTATAGAAAGTCGTTATGACAAAGATTGTGCATACTTTGTTGATTCTATTTATGAAAGAAAACACCTTTTCTAAAAACTCATGTTTTTTAAGAAATCATGTAAACCTTCTAGAAGCTGTGATTTTAAAAAATGGGGGAAGTAAGCTTTTCTTATTTTCGGACGCATGCACAAACTATAGAAAGTCGTTATGACGTAGAATGTGCATACTTGGTTGATTCCATTTATGAAATAAAACACATTTTCTAAAAATTTGTGTTTTTTAAGAAATCATGTAAACCTTCTAGAAGCTGTGATTTCAAAAAACGGGGGAAGTAAGCTTTTCTTATTTCCAAACGCATGCGCAAACTATAGAAAGTCCTTATGATGTAGAATGTGCATACTTTGTTGATTCCATTTATGAAAAAAAACACATTTTTTAACAACTCGTGTTTTTTAAGAAATCATGTAAACCTTCTAGAAGCTGTGATTTTAAAAAATGGGGGAAGTAAGCTTTTCTTATTTCCGGACGCATGCGCAAACTATAGAAAGTCGTTATGACGTAGAATGTGCATACTTTGTTGATTCCATTTATGAAATAAAACACATTTTCTAAAAACTCGTGTTTTTTACGAAATCATGTAAACCTTCTAGAAACTGTGATTTTAAAAAACGGGGGAAGTAAGCTTTTCTTATTTCCGGACGCATTCGCAAACTATAGAAAGTCGTTATGACGTAGAATGTGCATACTTTGTAGACTCCATTTATGAAATAAAACACATTTTCTAAAAACTCGTGTTTTTTACGAAATCATGTAAACCTTCTAGAAGCTGTGATTTTAAAAAACAGTGGAAGTAAGCTTTTCTTATTTCCGGACGCATGCGCAAACTATAGAAAGTCGTTATGACGTAGAATGTGCATACTTTGTTGATTCTATTTATGAAAATAAAACACATTTTCTAAAAACTCGTGTTTTTTAAGAAATCATGTAAACCTTCTAGAAGCTGTGATTTTAAATAACGGGGAAAGTAAGCTTTTATTATTTCCAGATGCATGTGCAAACTATAGAATGTCGTTATGACGTAGAATGTGCATACTTTGTAGATTCCATTTATGAAATAAAACACATTTTCTAAAAACTAGTGTTTTTTACGAAATCATGTAAACCTTCTAGAAGCTGTGATTTTAAAAAACGGTTGATTAAGATTTTCTTATTTCCGGACGCATGCATAAACTATATAAAGTCGTTATGACGTAGAATGTGCATACTTTGTTGATTCTATTTATGAAATAAAACACATTTTCTAAAAACTCGTGTTTTTTACGAAATCATGTTAACCTTCTAGAAGCTGTGATTTTAAAAAATGGTGGAAGTAAGCTTTTCTTATTTCAGGACGCATGCGCAAAGTATAGAAATTCGTTATGATGTAGAATGTGCATACCTTGTTGATTCTATTTATGAAATAAAACACATTTTCTAAAAACTCATGTTTTTTAAGAAATCATGTAAACCTTCTAGAAGCTGTGATTTTAAAAAACGGGAGAAGTAAGTTTTTCTTATTTCCAAACGCGTGCGCAAAGTATAGAAAGTCATTATGACGTAGAATGTGCATACTTTCTTGATTCCATTTATGAAATAAAACATATTTTCTAAAAACTCGTGTTTCTTACGAAATCATGTAAACATTCTAGAAGCTGTGATTTTAAAAAACGGTGGAAGTAAGCTTTTCTTATTTCCGGACGCATGCGCAAACTATAGAAAGTCGTTATGATGTAGAATGTGCATACTTTGTAGATTCCATTTATGAAATAAAACACATTTTCTAAAAACCCGTGTTTTTTACGAAATCATGTAAACCTTCTAGAAGCTGTGATTTTAAAAAACGGTGGAAGCAAGCTTTTCTTATTTCGGGACGCATGCGCAAACTATAGAAAGTCGTTATGACGTAGAATGTGCATATTTTGTAGATTCCATTTATGAAATAAAACACATTTTCTAAAAACTCGTGTTTTTTACGAAATCATGTAAACCTTCTAGAAGCTGTGATTTAAAAAAACGGTGGAAGTAAGCTTTTCTTATTTTCGGACGCATGCACAAACTATAGAAAGTCGTTATGACCTAGAATGTGCATACTTTGTAGATTCCATTTATGAAATAAAACATATTTTCTAAAAACTCGTGTTTTTTACGAAATCATGTAAACCTTCTAGAAGCTGTGATTTTAAAAAACGGGGGAAGTAAGCTTTTCTTATTTCCGGACGCATGCGCAAACTATAGAAAGTCGTTATGACGTAGAATGCACATGCTTTGTAGATTCCATTTATGAAATAAAACACATTCTCTAAAAACTCATGTTTTTTGTGAAATCATGTAAACCTTCTAGAAGCTGTGATTTTAAAAAACGGTGGAAGTAAGCTTTTCTTATTTCCGGACGCATTCGCAAACTATAGAAAGTCGTTATGACGTAGAATGTGCATACTTTGTTGATTCCATTTATGAAATAAAACACATTTTCTAAAAACTCATGTTTTTTAAGAAATCATGTAAACCTTCTAGAAGCTGTGATTTTAAAAAACGGGGGAAGTAAGCTTTTCTTATTTCCAAACGCATGCGCAAACTATAGAAAGTCCTTATGACGTAGAATGTGCATACTTTGTTGATTCCATTTATGAAATAAAACACATTTTCTAAAAACTCGTGTTTTTTAAGAAATCATGTAAACCTTCTAGAAGCTGTGATTTTAAAAAACGGTGGAAGTAAGCTTTTCTTATTTCCCGACGCATGCGCAAACTATATAAAGTCGTTATGACCTAGAATGTGCATACTTTTTTTATTCTATTTATGAAATAAAACACATTCTCTAAAAACTAGTGTTTTTTACGAAATCATGTAAACCTTCTAGAAGCGGTGATTTTAAAAAACGGTGGAAATAAGCTTTTCTTATTTCCGGACGCATGCGCAAAGTATAGAAAGTCGTTATGACGTAGAATGTACATACTTTGTTGATTATATTTATGAAATAAAACACATTTTCTAAAAACTCATGTTTTTTAAGAAATCATGTAAACCTTCTAGAAGCTAGGATTTTAAAAAATGAGGGAAGTAAGCTTTTCTTATTTCCGGAAGCATGCGCAAACTATAGAAAGTCGTTATGACGTAGAATGTGCATACTTTGTAGATTTCATTTATGAAGTAAAACACATTTTCTAAAAACTCGTGTTTTTTAGGAAATCATGTAAACCTTCTAGAAGCTGTGATTTTAAAAAATGGTGGAAGTAAGCTTTTCTTATTTCCGGACGCATGCGCAAACTATAGAAATTCGTTATAACGTAGAATGTGCATACTTTGTAGATTCCATTAATGAAATAAAACACATTTTCTAAAAACCCGTGTTTTTTACGAAATCATGTAAACCTTCTAGAAGCTGTGATTTTAAAAAATCGGGGAAGTAAGCTTTTCTTATTTCCAAACACATGTGCAAACTATAGAAATTCGTTAGGACGTAGAATGTGCATACTTTGTTGATTCCATTTATGAAAGAAAACACATTTTCTAAAAACTCGTGTTTTTTACGAAATCATGTAAACCTTCTAGAAGCTGTGATTTTAAAAAACGGTGGAAGTAAGCTTTTCTTATTTCCGGACGCATGCGAAAACTATAGAATGTCGTTATGACGTAGAATGTGCATACTTTGTAGATTCCATTTATGAAATAAAACACATTTTCTAAAAACTCGTGTTTTTTACGAAATCATGTAAACCTTCTAGACGCAGTGATTTTAAAAAACGGGGGAAGTAAGCTTTTCTTAGTTCCGGACGCATGCGCAAAGTATAAAAAGTCGTTATGATGTAGAATGTGCATACTTCGTAGATTCCATTTATGAAATAAAACACATTTTCTAAAAACTCGTGTTTTTTAGGAAATCATGTAAACCGTCTAGAAGCTATGATTTTAAAAAACAGTGGAAGTAAGCTTTTTTTATTTCCGGACAAATGCGCAAACTATAGAAAGTCGTTATGATGTACAATGTGCATACTTTGTTGATTCCATTTATGAAATAAAACACATTTTCTACAAACTCGTGTTTTTTAAGAAATCATGTAAACCTTCTAGAAGCTGTGATTTTAAAAAACGGGGGAAGTAAGCTTTTCTTATTTCCGGACGCATGCGCAAACTAAAGAAAGTCGTTATGACGTAGAATGTGTATACTTTGTAGATTCCATTTATGAAATAAAACACATTTTCTAAAAACTCGTGTTTTTTACGAAATCATGTAAACCTTCTAGAAGCTGTGATTTTAAAAAACGGTGGAAGTAAGCGTTTCTTATTTCCGGACGCATGCGAAAACTATAGAAATTCGTTATGACGTAGAATGTGCATACTTTGTAGATTCCATTTATGAAATAAAACACATTTTCTAAAAACTTGTGTTTTTTACGAAATCATGTAACCCTTCTAGAAGCTGTGATTTTAAAAAACGGGGGAAGTAAGCTTTTCTTATTTCCGGACGCACGCGCAAACTATAGAATGTCGTTATGACGTAGAATGTGCATACTTTGTAGATTCCATTTATGAAATAAAACACATTTTCTAAAAACTCGTGTTTTTTACGAAATCATGTAAACCTTCAAGAAGCTGTGATTTTAAAAAACAGTGGAAGTAAGCTTTTCTTATTTCCGGACGCATGCGCAAACTATAGAATGTCGTTATGACGTAGAATGTGCATACTTTGTAGATTCCATTTATGAAATAAAACACATTTTCTAAAAACTCGTGTTTTTTACGAAATGATGTAAAACTTCTAGACGCTGTGATTTTAAAAAACGGTGGAAGTAAGCTTTGCTTATTTCCGGACGCATGCGCAAACTATAGAAAGTCGTTATGACGTAGAATGTGCATACTTTGCAGATTCCATTTATGAAATAAAACACCTTTTCTAAAAACTCATGTTTTTTACGAAATCATGTAAACCTTCTAGAAGCTGTGATTTTAAACAATGGTGGAATTAAGATTTTCTTATTTCCGGACGAATGCGCAAACTATAGAAAGTCGTTATGATGTAGAATGTGCATACTTTATTGATTCCATTTATGAAATAAAACACATTTTCTAAAAACTCGGGTTTTTTAAGAAATCATGTAAACCTTCAAGAAGCTGTGATATTAAAAAACGAGGGAAGTAAGCTTTTCTTATTTCCAAACGCATGCGCAAACTATAGAAAGTCGTTATGACAAAGATTGTGCATACTTTGTTGATTCTATTTATGAAAGAAAACACCTTTTCTAAAAACTCATGTTTTTTAAGAAATCATGTAAACCTTCTAGAAGCTGTGATTTTAAAAAATGGGGGAAGTAAGCTTTTCTTATTTTCGGACGCATGCACAAACTATAGAAAGTTGTTATGACGTAGAATGTGCATACTTTGTAGATTCCATTTATGAAATAAAACACATTTTCTAAAAACTCATGTTTTTTAAGAAATCATGTAAACCTTCTAGAAGCTGTGATTTTAAAAAACGGGGGAAGTAAGCTTTTCTTATTTCCGGACGCATGCGCAAACTATAGAAAGTCGTTATGACGTAGAATGTGCATACTTTGTAGATTCCATTTATGAAATAAAACACATTTTCTAAAAAATCGTGTTTTTTACGAAATTATGTAAAACTTCTAGAAGCTGTGATTTTAAAAAACGGGGGGAAGTAAGATTTTCTTAGTTCCAAACGCATGCACAAACTATAGAGAGTCGTTATGACGTATAATGTGCTACTTTGTTGATTCTATTTAAGAATTAAAACACATTTTCTAAAAACTCGTGTTTTTTAAGAAATCATGTAAACCTTTAAGAAGCTGTGATTTTAAAAAACGGGGGAAGCAAGCTTTTCTTATTTCCAAACGGATGCGCAAACTATAGAAAGTCGTTATGACGTAGAATGTGCATACTTTGTTGATTCCATTTATGAAATAAAACACATTTTCTAAAAACTCATGTTTTTTAAGAAATCATGTAAACCTTCTAGACGCTGTGATTTTAAAAAACGGGGGAAGTAAGCTTTTCTTATTTCCGGACGCATGCGCAAACTATAGAAAGTCGTTATGACGTAGAATGTGCATACTTTGTAGATTCCATTTATGAAATAAAACACATTTTCTAAAAACTCGTGTTTCTTACGAAATGATGTAAACCTTCTAGAAGCTGTGATTTTAAAAAACGGTGGAAGTAAGCTTCTCTTATTTCCGGACGAATGCGCAAACTATAGGAAGTCGTTATGATGTAGAATGTGCTTACTTTGTTGATTCCATTTATGAAATAAAACACATTTTCTAAAAACTCGTGTTTTTTAAGAAATCATGTAAACCTTCTAGAAGCTGTGATTTTAAAAAACGGGGGAAGTAAGCTTTTCTTATTTCGAAACGCATGCGCAAACTATAGAAAGTCGTTATGACGTAGAATGTGCATACTTTGTTGATTCCATTTATAAAATAAAACACATTTTCTAAAATCTCGTGTTTTTTAAGAAATGATGTAAATCTTCTAGAAGCTGTGATTTTAAAAAATGGGGGAAGTAAGCTTTTCTTATTTCCGGACGCATGCGCAAACTATAGAAAGTCGTTATGCCGTAGAATCTGCATACTTTGTAGATTCCATTTATGAAATAAATCACATTTTCCAAAAACTTGTGTTTTTTACGAAATCATGTAAACCTTCTAGATGCTGTGATTTTAAAAAACGGTGGATGTAAGCTTTTCTTATTTCCGGACGCATGCGCAAACTATAGAAAGTCGTTATGACGTAGAATGTGCATACTTTGTTGATTCCATTTATGAAATAAAACACATTTGCTAAAAACTCGTGTTTTTTACGAAATCATGTAAACCTTCTAGAAGCTGTGATTTTAAAAAACGATGGAAGTAAGCTTTTATTATTTCCAGACGCATGCGCAAACTATAGAAAGTCGTTATGACGTAGAATTTGCATACTTTGTAGATTCCCTTTATGAAATAAAACACAATTTCTAAAAACTTGTGTTTTTTACGAAATCATGTAAATCTTCTAGAAGCTGTGATTTTAAAAAACGGTGGAAGTAAGCTTTTCTTATTTCCTGATGCATGCGCAAACCATAGAATGTCGTTATGACATAGAATGTGCATACTTTGTAGATTCCATTTATGAAATAAAATACATTTTCTAAAAACTCGTGTTTTTTAAGAAATCATATAAACCTTCTAGAAGCTGTGATTTTAGAAAACGGGGGAAGTAAGCTTTTCTTATTTCCAAACACATGCATAAACTATAGAAAGTCGTTATGACGTAGAATGTGCATACTTTGTTGATTCCATTTATGAAATAAAACACATTTTCTAAAAACTCGTGTTTTTTAAGAAATCATGTAATCCCTCTAGAAGCTGTGATTTTAAAAAACGGGGGAAGTAAGCTTTTCTTATATCCGGACACATGCGCAAACTATAGAAAGTCGTTATGACGTATAATGTGCATACTTTGTAGATTCCATTTATGAAATAAAACACATTTTCTAAAAATCCGTGTTTTTTACGAAATCATGTAAACCTTCTAGAAGCTGTGATTTTAAAAAACGGTGGAAGTAAGCTTTTCTTATTTCCGGACGCATGCGTAAACTATAGAAAGTCGTTGTGACGTAGAATCTACATACTTTGTCGATTCCATTTCTGAAATAAAACACATTTTCTAAAAACCCGTGTTTTTTACGAAATCATGTAAACCTTCGAGAAGCTGTGATTTTAAATAACGGTGGAAGTAAGCTTTTCTTATTTCCGGACGCATGCGCAAACTATAGAAAGTCGTTATGACGTAGAATGTGCATACTTTGTAGATTCCATTTATGAAATAAAACACATTTTCTAAAAACTCGTGTTTTTTAGGAAATCATGTAAACCTTCTAGAAGCTGTGATTTTAAAAAACGCTGGAAGTAAGCTTTTCTTATTTCCGAACGCATGCGCAAACTATAGAAAGTCGTTATGATGTAGAATGTGCATACTTTGTAGATTCCATTTATGAAATAAAACACATTTTCTAAAAACCCGTGTTTTTTACGAAATCATGTAAACCTTCTAGAAGCTGTGATTTTAAAAAATGGTGGAAGTAAGCTTTTCTTATTTCCGGATGCATGCGCAAACTATAGAATGTCGTTATGACTTAGAATGTGCATACTTTGTAGATTCCATTTATGAAATAAAACACATTTTCTAAAAACTCGTGTTTTTTACGAAATCATCTAAACCTTCTAGAAGCTGTGATTTTAAAAAACGGGGGAAGTAAGCTTTTCTTAGTTCCGGACGCATGCGCAAACTATAGAAAGTCGTTATGACGTAGAATGTGCATACTTTGTAGATTCCATTTATGAAATAAAACACATTTTCTAAAAACTCGTGTTTTTTAGGAAATCATGTAAACCTTCTAGAAGCTGTGATTTTAAAAAACGGTGGAAGTAAGCTTTTCTTATTTCCGGACGAATGCGCAAAGTATAGAAAGTCGTTCTGATGTAGAATGTGCACACTTTGTTGATTCCATTTATGAAATAAAACGCATTTTCTAAAAACTCGTGTTTTTAAAGAAATCATGTAAACCTTCCAGAAGCTGTGATTTTAAAAAACGGGGGAAGTAAGCTTTTCTTATTTCCAAACGCATGCGCAAACTATAGAAAGTCGTTATGACGTAGAATGTGCATACTTTGTTGATTCCATTTATGAAAGAAAACACATTTTCTAAAAACTCGTGTTTTTTAAGAAATCATGTAAACCTTGTAGAAGCTGTGATTTTAAAAAACTGGGGAAGTAAGCTTTTCTTATTTCTGGACGCATGCGCAAACTATAGAAAGTCGTTATGACGTAGAATGTGCATACTTTGTAACTTCCATTTATGAAATAAAACAAATTTTCTAAAAACTCTTGTTTTTTACGAAATCATGTAAACCTTCTAGAAGCTGTGATATTAAAAAATGGGGGAAGTAAGCGTTTCTTATTTCCGGACGCATGCGCAAACTATAGAAAGTCGTTATGACGTAGAGTGAGCATACTTTGTAGATTCCATTTATGAAATAAAACACATTTTCTAAAAACTTGTATTTTTTACGAAATCATGTAAACCTTCTAGAAGGTGTGATTTTAAAAAACGGTGGAAGTAAGCTTTTCTTATTTCCGGACGAATGCGCAAACTATAGAAATTCGTTATGACGTAGAATGTGCATACTTTGTTGATTCCATTTATGAAATAAAACACATTTTCTAAAAACTTGTATTTTTTACGAAATCATGTAAACCTTCTAGAAGGTGTGATTTTAAAAAACGGTGGAAGTAAGCTTTTCTTATTTCCGGACGAATGCGCAAACTGTAGAAATTCTTTATGACGTAGAATGTGCATACTTTGTAGATTCCATTTATGAAATAAAACACATTTTCTAAAAACTCGTGTTTTTTACGAAATCATGTAAACCTTCTAGAAGCTGTGATTTTAAAAAACGGTGGAAGTAAGCTTTTCTTATTTCCGGACACATGAGCAAACTATAGAATGTCGTTATGACGTAGAATGTGCATACTTTGTATATTCCATTTATGAAATAAAACACATTTTCCAAAAACTCATGTTTTTTACGAAATCATGTAAACCTTCTAGAAGCTGTGATTTTAAAAAACGGTGGAAGTAAGCGTTTCTTATTTTCGGACGCATGCGCAAACTATAGAAAGTCATTATGACGTAGAATGTGCATACTTTGTGGATTCCATTTATGAAATAAAACACATTTTCTAAAAACTCATCTTTTTTACGAAATCATGTAAACCTTCTAGAAGCTGTGATTTTAAAAAACGGGGGAAGAAAGCTTTTCTTATTTCCGGACGCATGCGCAAACTATAGAAAGTCGTTATGACGTATAATGTGCATACTTTGTAGATTCCATTTATGAAATAAAACACATTTTCTAAAAACTTGTGTTTTTTACGAAATCATGTAAACCTTCTACAAGCTGTGATTTTAAAAAACGGTGGAAGTAAGCTTTTCTTATTTCTGGACGAATGCCCAAACTATAGAAAATAGTTATGACGTAGAATGTGCATACTTTGTTGATTCCATTTATGAAATAAAACAAATTTTCTAAAAACTCGTGTTTTTTACGAAATCATGTAAACCTTCTAGAAGCTGTGATTTTAAAAAACGGTGGAAGTAAGATTTTCTTATTTCCGGACGCATGCGCACACTATAGAAAGTCGTTATGACGTAGAATGTGCATACTTTGTAGATTCCATTTATGAAATAAAACACATTTTCTAAAAACCCGTGTTTTTTACGAAATCATGTAAACCTTCGAGAAGCTGTGATTTTAGAAAACGGTGGAAGTAAGCTTTTCTTATTTCCGGACGCATGCGCAAACTATAGAAAGTCGTTATGACGTAGAATGTGCATACTTTGTATATTCCATTTATGAAATAAAACACATTTTCTAAAAACTCGTGTTTTTTACGAAATCATGTAAACCTTCTAGAAGCTGTGATTTTAAAAAACGGTGGAAGTAAGCTTTTCTTAATTCCGGATGCATGCGCACACTATAGAATGTCGTTATGATGTAGAATGTGCATACTTTGTAGATTCCATTTCTGAAATAAAACAGATTTTCTAAAAACTCGTGTTTTTTACGAAATCATGTAAACCTTCTACAAGCAGTGATTTTAAAAAACGGGGGAAGTAAGCTTTTCTTAGTTCCGGACGCATGTGCAAACTATAGAAAGTCGTTATGATGTAGAATGTGCATACTTTGTAGATTCCATTTATGAAATAAAACACATTTTCTAAAATCTCGTGTTTTTTAGGAAATCATGTAAACCTTCTAGAAGCTGTGATTTTAAAAAACATTGGAAGTAAGCTTTTTTTATTTCCAGACGAATGCGTAAACTATAGAAAGTCGTTATGATGTAGAATGTGCATACTTTGTTGATTCCATTTATGAAATAAAACATTTGTTGATTCCATTGTTGAGATATTGTAACTTCAAAGAATATTATAATTGTACTTTATTATTTCGGAGATGTTTCATTCCTCCGTAAAGATCTTATTGTATATCCAGAGATGTTTATTCCTCCGTCGGAATGTGGTAACTCGGGTTATTAGACTTCCCTAGTGGGAGTCGGCCCTGTATGTGTTATGTGGGTCAAAGGGTTATTAGACCACCCTAGAGGGGTTGGCCCAGTTAGTTGTAGTGGGGTACTTAACCCATTGGTTAAATACGAGCCTACGTGTACCTGTGTAAAATACATGTGAGAGTAGTGTATAAATAGAGGAGGTGTGTTCCTCATTTGATACACTCACACACTTGAGGATAGCGCACTTGTGGAGGAGAGGTCTGCTATTGTGGAGGAGGAGATCATGTCTAAGGGTTTCATCTTTGTATATTGCTGGTCATCTATATTGAGGAAGCTTTGCTGGGTTTTCTACCCCATGAGGGTTTCCCAGGATAAATCTCTGTCTCTTGTGTTTATGCTGTGCTTGTTGTTTCTTCAGTGATCCTGTATATGCTATTATTGTGAAATGGAATGTAATGCTGCTATTTTATATCTTAGCATATTGAATTTTAACATGGTATCAGAGCTAACCTGAAGGAAGACAAGGTATGGCGCTAAAGACACTTGCTTTACTTACGACAATTTGAAGGTTAGGGTTTTACATAGCAAAAACCAGTCATCGTAGCACTTTCGCTATAAATCCGTTTTGGAGAATTTTTCGGATCTGAAATTGTTATAGGACGAAGATAAAATATCCAGGTACCTTGTGTCCAAAGGAAAACCTCTAATTCGTTGTACTTTGTGATTTATGATCTGTACAATAGAGGGTTTCTGCCTCTTCCAGATCTGAGTCAAAATCAGGTGACCTTGGGAAAAAGTTCATAAATTGGGCTAGGAAGCTCCAAATGACATTTCGTGAAAAGTGACAGGTAGTACACAGACTGTACTATCGCAGAACACTTTTTCAGAGGCCGAAGTTGAACCAGTGACACGTGGCACGCCGTACAAGTTCGCTCTCCTGTATTATCCCATAAACAGGTCACGTTGCGACACTTGGAATAACTCTCTCTCAGAGAATCCAATTGAGGTCAGACCTGTCAGGATGAAAAGATAACAGGCCGAGCTATCTCAGAAAACATTTGCAGAGGCCTAAGGTCAAACAGTGACACGTGGCACACCGTACAAGTTCGCTCTCCTGTATTTTCCCAAAACAGGTCACGTTGCGACATTTGGCATAACTCTCTCTCAGAACATCCAATTGAGGTCAGATCTGTCAGGATGGAAAGTTAACAGGTCAGGCTATCTCAGAAAACTTTTTCAGACCCTATGGATCAAAAATTTCGGAGTTACAGCAGAAACAATCAGGTACATATTTCTGTCAAAACAGAATTATTTTTTGGTACCTTCATTCATGGCTTCCGGAATTTAGGGCTTTGAAGAAAGTTGGAATTTTTGTAATCGGAGACCACGGCTGGATGCTACTCATCAAAATAGAAATTTAGAGACCAAGATCAGAATTTTTGGTTGGGCAGAAGGCCGGGCTTGATTAGACCCTAGTTCGGGACTTTGATCAGAAAAGTGGAAAATTAGGGCTTCTGTAAAAATGGGAATTTTTTAAATCTGTGACCACGGCTGGAAGCTCCTCAGAAAAATAGAAGCTTAGAGCTTTGGATCAAACCTTTTGATGGGGCAAAAGAGTGGGCTTCATCAAACCCCAGTTCAGGGTCACGTCCAGTGAATCCGAAAGTTTCAAAGGCAAAATTGAGGAGTAAAACTTTGCATTTTTCAAATTCTGAATATACCAGTTTGATCAGCTCATCAAGGCGCATATTTCTATCCTTTCGGAAGTTTGAAATTCAAAGTTTGAATTTTTGGGTTTCTCTGGCAAACCCATATCCAGCTCCAGGTCCAGTTCTTGCAAATCAAGTGGATTGGGTTAATCCTAGAAGAAGATGGATTGGTCACCTGCATAAGTGAAGAAGTTCCTATCTCAGAGGGAGATGAGGATAAGGCCTTACATAAGAAGAATACAAGCAATCTCGACAGGTATGACTCATCGAGGTATGTTTCGATATTTGTCCATGATTAAGTTTATGGTATGTTTGTCTTCAGGTTATTACAGTTAGTACAATTTTGATTTTAGATTTGTCGTATAACCTTAACAAAATTATGAATGCATATTCTTGGTTAGGGTGTTGACACTTATGATTGTACTAATGCATTATGATGTTGTGTGAGGTTGATGTTGTCTGCTAACAAGATACAGGTACATCACAAAAGACAAATCAAGTTCCATGACCATGAAAACATGAAGACAAAGACTCATCCATAATCTTTGTTCTACTTACGAGGTATGTATGACTTTGTTATATTATGCTTAACCTATGAGACATGCAGGTTCTAGCTCAGGATCTCTAAATCATTGAAGAGATTGTTTAGGTGTGTTGTACATAACCAAGTAGGTATACTAATCCAGGTATGTTTCCCATGAATCTTACCTTGTGTTAGGATCCGTTATATAAGTATACTTGGAATGATTGGTTATGCTTATTCATAAAGTTAGTAATCAAGGGATTATGCATATTATATATTTTATCTTGATTGATGATATGCATGAGTAAAAGAAGACTTCTCTGAAATCTTGAATACTAATGTTTATTAACTATAATCATGACTATAGATTTTCAAGATTATTTACTACTATAATGTTTTGATAACATTTAGAATATACTAATGAGTGTATGTTTGTGCATGAGATCATGAGGATGACTCTTGAGCATGCACAGTGGTACAGAATGAATAGAAGTTCAAAAGACATACAGAAGATCAAGCAGGAGGCAACCACACAAACATAAAAGATAAGTATTTGAGTTGTTATTTGAAATAGTAATGATATTGCCTGTAATAGGTTGTATGCATATTTGTATTCCTAGAATATATAATGCTGAGTATAAACATTCATAGAGCATTGAACAGTATACTACTAATGTGCATATGATTGGTAAGTTGGACAAACATTCCATTATTGCTTGTCTAGAATGAAACCTCTTTGTTGACATGCCGAGAGCTGTGCACACTCTCGATAGTATGTTCTGGTAGAGATGGAAGGCATCTAGATAGCCACTGTATGCATACAAGATATGGGAAAGTGTTGTGCCAAAGTATTGGTCAAATTAGTTGCATAACTATGTAAATGATATCTGTATGCATAATAGGTTATTATGTCAATATGATTTGATGATTATGAAGTATTACTAATCCTGTACTTAATTTTGATTTGTAGGAAAAATCATGATGAATGATGAACAAGCGATGGATGTTCAACAAAAGGATTTACAAATCAAACACACTATAGAAAGCTTATGGTTAAGAGATTCTCTTAGAAAGAGGAAGAGAATCATGATGAGATGTTTTTACCATTCTCTTAATAATGTAATCAGGTTCTGTATGGGTTCCCAGGATCGGTAGTCAATTGATGAGCTTAATGATCATCATGGGTGATGTGGATCTCAACCCTTGCTACAAGGTTGAATATGGCTTCTATACACATATGACATGGATGCAAGAAGAAAATCACCATAGAGTTCGAATGACTTTGAGGCTCATTTTAGTAGACCCATCTGACGAGAGATGGCACAGATAGATATGCAGAAGATCACTCAATGCAGAGTGTGAATAATGGACAATTGACAGCTTCATGACAAAGCTTGGGCTTTACCAGAAGAAAAGCTGATCCTAACCTTTACCTAAAGGTTGTGGATGATAAACCTATCATACCATTATTATGTGACGATGATCTCTTTCTGACAAGGAATGAGAAACAGATCATGAAAATGGCTGTAGAAATAAAAATGAAAGATCTCAGATTAATGCACTACTTCTTAGGTCTAGAAGTATGGCATGATCCAAAAGGAATTTTTTAAATCGAGGTAAGTATGCTGTGAAGTTTCTAAAAAGATTTGATATGTTGGAGTGTAAAGCCATGGCCACTCCCATGGACTCCAACTTGAAGTTATTAGTTAATAACTCATCGGATTTAGTGGACCTAACCCTATATATAGACAAATCATTGGGCCAATGATGTATTTAACAAATTCTAGGCCAGATATATGCTTTGTTGTAAATACCGTAAGTCAGTATCTAGTAGAACCTAGAAAGGTTCACTTAATAGCTACAAAGCATGTAGTGAGGTACCTCAAAAGGTACTCTAGATTTTGGTCTATATAATCTTGGAGGTCATGAACTCCATTTACATGGTTACTCAAATTCTGATTGGGCAGGAAGTGTCTCAGACAGAAAGAGTACTTTAGGTGGAAGTTATAGTCTTGAATCTACCATGATCTCATGGTTTAGCAAGAAACAATCTAGTGTGGCTTTCAGTACTACTGAAACAGAATATATAGCTGTCTGCTCTGCCAGCTGTGAAGCAGTGTGGATTCAGAAGCTACTATATGGAGTGTTTGACTTAGAAATGGAACCCACTGTGATTATGTGTGATAATCAAAGCTGCATCAAGATGACTGAAAATCCTGTGTTTCATGATAAGTCAAAACACATAGAGATCCGTTACTTTTATATTCGAGATATGGTGCAGAAAGGAGCTATCAAGCTAGAGTATATAAGCACTGAGGATCAAATTGCTGATATCCTGACCAAGCCTCTGTCTCGAGTAAAGTTTGAACACTTCCGAGACAAGCTTGGTGTAGTTCAGAAGAACCCTCCTTGAAAGGGGGAGTAGCACAGTATGAGACAGACAAGCCTATCTCATCAATGATGAGGTTACTTATTTTTCTTTGCACTTACTCACCTAGAATTATTTAGATTTAGGACTCTTATATTCTTATGATTAGATGTATACATACTTTTGATGATAGATGTATACATGCTAGATACTTTTGATGATGATGATACATGTTGTGGTTATACATGTTTTAATGTTGATGATACATGTTGTGGTTATACATGTTTTGATGATGATGATACATGTTGTGGTTATACATGTTTTAATGTTGATGATACATGTTGTGGTTACACATGTTTTGATGATGATGATACATGTTGTGGTTATACATGTTTTGATGATGATGATACATGTTGTGGTTATACATGTTTTGATGTTGATGATACATGTTGTGGTGATACATGTTATGATGATGAGGATACATGTTCTTGATGAACATGTGAAGGGATTGGATCATCCCTGGACTTTCAGTCCTAAAGAGAGCCGTAGACGTGACGTCTCCGAAAATGAATTCCTTAGTGGACAGTTGAGGGGATTGGATCATTCCTGGACTTCAGTCCGAAAGAAGAGCCGTAGACGTATGTCTTCGAGAATGAAGGGATTGGATCATTCCTGGACTTCAGTCCGAAAGAAGAACCGTAGACGTATGTCTTCGAGAATGAAGGGATTGGGATCATTCCTGGACTTCAGTCCGAAAGAAGAGCCGTAGACGTATGTCTTTGATAATGAAGGGATTGGATCATTCCTGGACCTCAGTTCGAAAGAAGAGCCGTAGACGTATGTCTTCGATAATGAAGGGATTGGGATCATTCCTGGAATTCAGTCCGAAAGAAGAGCCGTAGACGTATGTCTTCGATAATGAAGGGATTGGGATCATTCCTGGACTTCAGTCCGAAAGAAGAGCCGTAGACGTATGTCTTCGAGAATGAAGGGATTGGATCATTCCTGGACTTCAGTCCGAAAGAAGAACCGTAGACGTATGTCTTCGAGAATGAAGGGATTGGGATCATTCCTGGACTTCAGTCCGAAAGAAGAGGCGTAGACGTATGTCTTCGATAATGAAGGGATTGGATCATTCCTGGACCTCAGTCCGAAAGAAGAGCCGTAGACGTATGTCTTCGATAATGAAGGGATTGGATCATTCCTGGACCTCAGTCCGAAAGAAGAGCCGTAGACGTATGTCTTCGATAATGAAGGGATTGGATCATTCCTGGACCTCAGTCCGAAAGAAGAGCCGTAGACGTATGTCTTCGAGAATGAAGGGATTGGATCATTCCTGGACTTCAGTCCGAAAGAAGAGCCGTAGACGCATGTCTTCGAGAATGAAGGGATTGGATCATTCCTGGACTTCAGTCCGAAAGAAGAGCCGTAGACGTATGTCTTCGAGAATGAAGGGATTCGATCATTCCTGGACTTCAGTCCGAAAGAAGAGCCGTAGACGTATGTCTTCGAGAATGAAGGGATTCGATCATTCCTGGACTTCAGTCCGAAAGAAGAGCCGTAGACGTATGTCTTCGATAATGAAGGGATTGGATCATTCCTGGACCTCAGTCCGAAAGAAGAGCCGTAGACGTATGTCTTCGATAATGAAGGGATTGGATCATTCTTGGACCTCAGTCCGAAAGAAGAGCCGTAGACGTATGTCTTCGATAATGAAGGGATTGGATCATTCCTGGACTTCAGTCCGAAAGAAGAGCCGTAGACGTATGTCTTCAAGAATGAAGGGATTGGATCATTCCTGGACTTCAGTCCGAAAGACGAGCCGTAGACGTATGTCTTCGAGAATGAAGGGATTGGATCATTCCTGGACTTCAGTCCGAAAGAAGAGCCGTAGACGTATGTCTTCGATAATGAAGGGATTGGATCATTCCTGGACTTCAGTCCGAAAGAAGAGCCGTAGACGTATGTCTTCGATAATGAAGGGATTGGATCATTCCTGGATTTCAGTCCGAAAGAAGAGCCGTAGACGTATGTCTTCGAGAATGAAGTCCTTGGTGGACGGTTGAGGATTAAGTCATCCTTGGACGTAGGTCCTAAAAGCACGGTAAAGGATTGGATCATCCTTGGACTTTGGTCCTGTAAACTGAGCCGTAGACGTGAGGTCTCCGAGAACATGATAGGACTGGATCGTCCCTGGACTTCGGTTCAAAAGGTACATGACTGGTTTACATCATTCCTTGACGATGACGAAGATCGTATGATGACGATGCTGATGATCGTGTGATGACGATGCTGATGATCATGCTGATGATCGTGTGATGACGATGACGATGATCGTGTGATGACGATGCTGATGATCGTGTGATGACGATGCTGATGATCGTATGATGACGATGTTGATCGTGATGCTGATGATCGTATGATGACGATGCTGATGATCGTATGATGATGATGCTGATGATTGTGTGATGACGATGCTGATGATCGTGTGATGATGATGCTGATGATCGTATGATGACGATGTTGATCGTGATGCTGATGATCGTATGATGACGATGCTGATGATCGTATGATGACGATGCTGATGATCGTTTGATGACGATGTTGATGATCGTGTGATGATGATGTTGATGATTGTGTTGATCGTGTGTTCCAGTAACTAGTTGAGTTACTGATGATGTTGAGAAAGCTTCCAATGATTTATAGATGCATCATGTATGATGTTGATGACTCCTTGCTCGTGCAGATGCTGTTATAATATCCTTCTCGTTAAGGGGGAGTGTTGAGATATTGTAACTTCAAAGAATATTATAATTGTACTTTATTATTTCGGAGATGTTTCATTCCTCCGTAAAGATCTTATTGTATATCCGGAGATGTTTATTCCTCCGTCGGAATGTGGTAACTCGGGTTATTAGACTTCCCTAGTGGGAGTCGGCCCTGTATGTGTTATGTGGGTCAAAGGGTTATTAGACCACCCTAGAGGGGTTGGCCCAGTTAGTTGTAGTGGGGTATTTAACCCATTGGTTAAATACGAGCCTACGTAAACCTGTGTAAAATACATGTCAGAGTAGTGTATAAATAGAGGAGGTGCGTTCCTCATTTGATACACTCACACACTTGAGGATAGCGCACTTGTGGAGGAGAGGTCTGCTATTGTGGAGGAAGAGATCATGTCTCAGGGTTTCATCTTTGTATATTGCTGGTCATCTATATTGAGGAAGCTTTGCTGGGTTTTCTACCCCATGAGGGTTTCCCAGGATAAATCTCTGTCTCTTGTGTTTATGCTGTGCTTGTTGTTTCTTCAGTGATCCTGTATATGCTATTATTGTGAAATGGAATGTAATGCTGCTATTTTCTGTCTTAGCATATTGAATTTTAACAGGAAGTAAGATTTTCTTATTTCCGGACGCATGCGCACACTATAGAAAGTCGTTATGACGTAGAATGTGCATACTTTGTAGATTCCATTTATGAAATAAAACACATTTTCTAAAAACCCGTGTTTTTTACGAAATCATGTAAACCTTCGAGAAGCTGTGTTTTTAGAAAACGGTGGAAGTAAGCTTTTCTTATTTCCGGACGCATGTGCAAACTATAGAAAGTCGTTATGACGTAGAATGTGCATACTTTGTATATTCCATTTATGAAATAAAACACATTTTCTAAAAACTCGTGTTTTTTACGAAATCATGTAAACCTTCTAGAAGCTGTGATTTTAAAAAACGGTGGAAGTAAGCTTTTCTTAATTCCGGACGCATGCGCAAACTATAGAATGTCGTTATGATGTAGAATGTGCATACTCTGTAGATTCCATTTATGAAATAAAACAGATTTTCTAAAAACTCGTGTTTTTTACGAAACAATGTAAACCTTCTACAAGCAGTGATTTTAAAAAACGGGGGAAGTAAGCTTTTCTTAGTTCCGGACGCATGTGCAAACTATAGAAAGTCGTTATGATGTAGAATGTGCATACTTTGTAGATTCCATTTATGAAATAAAACACATTTTCTAAAATCTCGTGTTTTTTAGGAAATCATGTAAACCTTCTAGAAGCTGTGATTTTAAAAAACATTGGAAGTAAGCTTTTTTTATTTCCGGACGAATGCGCAAACTATAGAAAGTCGTTATGATGTAGAATGTGCATACTTTGTTGATTCCATTTATGAAATAAAACACATTTTCTAAAAACTCGTGTTTTTTAAGAAATCATGTAAACCTTCTAGAAGCCGTGATTTTAAAAAACGGGGGAAGTAAGCTTTTCTTATTTCCAAACGCATGCGCAAACTATAGAAAGTCGTTATGACGTAGAATGTGCATACTTTGTTGATTCCATTTATGAAAGAAAACACATTTTCTAAAAACTCGTGTTTTTTAAGAAATCATGTAAACCTTCTAGAAGCTGTGATTTTAAAAAACTGGGGAAGTAAGCTTTTCTTATTTCCGGACGCATGCGCAAACTATAGAAAGTCGTTATGACGTAGAATGTGCATACTTTGTAGATTCCATTTATGAAATAAAACACATTTTCTAAAAACTCGTGTTTTTTAAGAAATCATGCAAACCTTCTAGAAGCTGTGATTTTAGAAAACGGGGAAAGTAAGCTTTTCTTATTTTCGGACGCATGTGGAAACTATAGAAAGTCGTTATGACGTAGAATGTGCATACTTTGTAGATTCCATTTATGAAATAAAACACATTTTCTAAAAACTCGTGTTTTTTACGAAATCATGTAAATCTTCTAGAAGCTATGATTTTAAAAAACGGTGGAAGTAAGCGTTTCTTACTCCCGGACGCATGCGCAAACTATAGAAATTCGTTATCACGTAGAACGTGCGTACTTTGTAGATTCCATTTATGAAATAAAATACATTTTCTAAAAACTCGTGTTTTTTAAGAAATCATGTAAACCTTCTAGAAGCTGTGATTTTAAAAAACGGGGGAAGTAAGCTTTTCTTATTTCCGGACGCATGCGCAAACTATAGAAAGTCGTTATGACGTACAATGTGCATCCTTTGTAGATTCCATTTATGAAATAAAACACATTTTCTAAAAACTCGTGTTTTTTACGAAATCATGTAAACCTTCTAGAAGCTGTGATTTTAAAAAACGGGGGAAGTAAGCTTTTCTTATTTCCGGACGCATGCGCAAACTATAGAAAGTCGTTATGACGTACAATGTGCATCCTTTGTAGATTCCATTTATGAAATAAAACACATTTTCTAAAAACTCATGTTTTTTACGAAATCATGTAAACCTTCTAGAAGCTGTGATTTTAAAAAACGGTGGAAGTAAGCTTCTCTTTTTTCCGGACGCATGCGGAAACTATAGAATGTCGTTATGACGTAGAATGTGCATACTTTGTAGAGTCCATTTATGAAATAAAACACATTTTCTAAAAACTCGTGTTTTTTACGAAATCATGTAAACCTTCTAGAAGCTGTGATTTTAAAAAACGGTGGAAGTAAGCTTTTCCTATTTCCCGACGCATGCGCAAACTATACAAAGTCGTTATGACGTAGAATTTGCAAACTTTATTGATTCTATTTATGAAATAAAACACATTTTCTAAAAACTCGTGTTTTTTACGAAATCATGTAAACCTTCTAGAAGCAGTGATTTTAAAAAACGGTGGAAGTAAGCTTTTCTTATTTCCGGACGCATTCGTAAAGTATAGAAAGTCGTTATGACGTAGAATGTCCATACTTTTTTGATTATATTTATGAAATAAAACACATTTTCTAAAAACTCGTCTTTTTTACGAAATCTTGTAAACCTTCTAGAAGCTGTGATTTTAAAAAATGGGGGAAGTAAGCTTTTCTTATTTCCGGAAGCATGCGCAAACTATAGAAAGTCGTTATGACGTAGAATGTGCATAATTTGTAGATTCCATTTATGAAATAAAACACATTTTCTAAAAACTCGTGTTTTTTACGAAATCATGTAAACCTTCTAGAAGCTGTGATTTTAAAAAACGGTGGAAGTAAGCTTTTCTTATTTCCGGACGCATCCGCAAACTATAGAAAGTCGTTATGATGTAGAATGTGCATACTTTGTTGATTCCATTTATGAAATAAAACACATTTTCTAAAAACTCGTGTTTTTTAAGAAATCATGTAAACCTTCTAGAAGCTGTGATTTTAAAAAACGGGGGAAGTAAGCTTTTCTTATTTCCAAACGCATGCGCAAACTATAGAAAGTCGTTATGACGTAGAATGTGCTTACTTTTTTGATTCCATTTATGAAAGAAAACACATTTTCTAAAAACTCGTGTTTTTTAAGAAATCATGTAAACCTTCTAGAAGTTGTGATTTTAAAAAACTGGGGAAGTAATCTTTTCTTATTTCCGGACGCATGCGCAAACTATAGAAAGTCGTTATGACGTATAATATGCATACTTTGTAGATTCCATTGATGAAATAAAACACATTTTCTAAAAACTCGTGTTTTTTACGAAATCATGTAAACCTTCTAGAAGCTGTGATATTAAAAAACGGGGGGAAGTAAGCGTTTCTTATTTCCCGACGCATGCGCAAACTATAGAATGTCGTTATGACGTAGAATGAGCATACTTTGTAGATTCCATTTATGAAATAAAAGACATTTTCTAAAAACTCGTGTTTTTTACGAAATCATGTAAACCTTCCAGAAGCTGTGATTTTAAAAAACGGTGGAAGTAAGCTTTTCTTCTTTCCGGACGAATGCGCAAACTATAGAATGTCGTTATGACGTAGAATGTGCATACTTTGTTGATTCCATTTATGAAATAAAAGACATTTTCTAAAAACTCGTGTTTTTTACGAAATCATGTAAACCTTCTAGAAGCTGTGATTTTAAAAAATGGGGGAAGTAAGCTTTTCTTATTTCCAGACGCATGCGCAAACTATAGAAAGACGTTATGACGTAGAATGTGCATACTTTGTTGATTATATTTATGAAATAAAACACATTTTCTAAAAACTCGTGTTTTTTAAGAAATCATCTAAACCTTCTAGAAGCTGTGATTTTAAAAAACGGGGGAAGTAAGCTTTTCTTATTTCCGGACGCATGCGCAAACTATAGAAAGTCGTTATGACGTAGAATGTGCATACTTTTTAGATTCCATTTATGAAATAAGACACATTTTCTAAAAACTCGTGTTTTTTACGAAATCATGTAAACCTTCTAGAAGCCGTGATATTAAAAAACGGGGGAAGTAAGCGTTTCTTATTTCCGGACGCATGCGCAAAATATACAAAGTCGTTATGACGTCGAATGAGCATACTTTGTAGATTCCATTTATGAAATAAAACACATTTTCTAAAAACTCGTGTTTTTTAGGAAATCATGTAAACCTTCTAGAAGCTGTGATTTTAAAAAACATTGGAAGTAAGCTTTTTTTATTTCCGGACGAATGCGCAAACTATAGAAAGTCGTTATGATGTAGAATGTGCATACTTTGTTGATTCCATTTATGAAATAACACACATTTTCTAAAAACTCGTGTTTTTTAAGAAATCATGTAAACCTTCTAGAAGCTGTGATTTTAAAAAACGGGGGAAGTAAGCTTTTCTTATTTCCAAACGCATGCGCAAACTATAGAAAGTCGTTATGACGTAGAATGTGCATACTTTGTTGATTCCATTTATGAAATAAAGCACATTTTCTAAAAACTCATTTTTTTTTACGAAATCATGTAAACCTTCTAGAAGCTGTGATTTTAAAAAATGGTGGAAGTAAGCGTTTCGTATTTCCAGACGCATGCGCAAACTATAGAAAGTCGTTATGACGTAGAATGTGCATACTTTGTAGATTCCATTTATGAAATAAAACACATTTTCTAAAAACTCGTGTTTTTTACGAAATCATGTAAACCTTCTAGAAGCTGTGATTTTAAAAAACGGGGGAAGAAAGCTTTTCTTATATCCGGACGCATTCGCAAACTATAGAAAGTCGTTATGACGTAGAATGTGCATACTTTGTAGACTCCATTTATGAAATAAAACACATTTTCTAAAAACTCGTGTTTTTTACGAAATCATGTAAACCCTCTAGAAGCTGTGATTTTAAAAAATGGGGGAAGTAAGCTTTTCTTATTTTCGGAAGCATGCACAAACTATAGAAAGTCGTTATGACATAGAATGTGCATACTTTGTAGATTCCATTTATGAAATAAAACACATTTTCTAAAAACTCGTGTTTTTTAAGAAATCATGTAAACCTTCTAGAAGCTGTGATTTTAAAAAACGGGGGAAGTAAGCTTTTCTTATTTCCAAACGCATGCGCAAACTATAGAAAGTTGTTATGACGTAGAATGTGCATACTTTGTTGATTCCATTTATGAAATAAAACACATTTTCAAAAAACTCGTGTTTTTTAAGAAATCATGTAAACCTTCTAGAAGCTGTGATTTTAAAAAACGGTGGAAGTAAGCTTTTCTTATTTCCAAACGCATGCGCAAACTATAGAAAGTTGTTATGACGTAGAATGTGCATACTTTGTTGATTCCATTTATGAAATAAAACACATTTTCTAAAAACTCGTGTTTTTTAAGAAATCATGTAAACCTTCTAGAAGCTGTGATTTTAAAAAACGGGGGAAGTAAGCTTTTCTTATTTCCAAACGCATGCGCAAACTATAGAAAGTTGTTATGACGTAGAATGTGCATACTTTGTTGATTCCATTTATGAAATAAAACACATTTTCAAAAAACTCGTGTTTTTTAAGAAATCATGTAAACCTTCTAGAAGCTGTGATTTTAAAAAACGGTGGAAGTAAGCTTTTGTTATTTCTGGACGCATGCGCAAACTATACAAAGTCGTTATGACGTAGAATGTGCATACTTTGTAGATTCCATTTATCAAATAAAACACATTTTCTAAAAAGTCGTGTTTTTTACGAAATCATGTAAACCTTCTAGAAGCTGTGCTTTTAAAAATGGTGGAAGTAAGCTTTTCTTATTTCCGGACGAATGCGCAAACTATAGAAAGTCGTTATGACGTAGAATGTGCATACTTTGTTGATTCCATTTATGAAATAAAACACATTTTCTAAAAACTCGTGTTTTTTAAGAAATCATGTAAACCTTCTAGAAGCTGTGATTTTAAAAAACGGGGGAAGTAAGCTTTTCTTATTTCCGGACGCATGCACAAACTATAGAAAGTCGTTATGCCGTAGAATGTGCATACTTTGTAGATTCCATTTATGAATTAAAACACATTTTCTAAAAACTCGTGTTTTTTACAAAATCATGTAAACCTTCTAGATGCTGTGATTTCAAAAAACGGTGGAAGTAAGCTTTTCTTATTTCCGGACGCATGCGCAAACTATAGAAAGTCGTTATGACGTAGAATGTGGATACTTTGTAGATTCCATTTATGAAATAAAACACATTTTCTAAAAACTCGTGTTTTTTACAAAATCATGTAAACCTTCTAGAAGCTGTGATTTTAAAAAACGGGGGAAGTAAGCTTTTCTTATTTCCTGACACATGCGCAAACTATAAAAAGTAGTTATGACATAGAATGTGCATAGTTTGTGGATTCCATTTATGAAATAAAACACATTTTCTAAAAACTCGTGTTTTTTACGAAATCATGTAAACCTTCTAGAAGCTGTGATTTTAAAAAACGGTGGAAGTAAGCTTTTCTTATTTCCGGACGAATGCGCAAACTATAGAACGTCATTATGATGTAGAATGTGCATACTTTGTTGATTCCATTTATGAAATAAAACACATTTTCTAAAAACTCGTGTTTTTTAAGAAATCATGTAAACCTTCTAGAAGCTGTGATTTTAAAAAACGGGGGAAGTAAGCTTTTCTTATTTCCGAACGCATGCGCAAACTATAGAATGTCGTTATGACGTAGAATGTGCATACTTTGTTGATTCCATTTATGAAATAAAACACATTTTCTAAAAACTCGTGTTTTTTAAGAAATCATGTAAACCTTCTAGAAGCTGTGATTTTAAAAAACGGGGGAAGTAAGCTTTTCTTATTTCCAAACGCATGCGCAAACTATAGAAAGTTGTTATGACGTAGAATGTGCATACTTTGTTGATTCCATTTATGAAATAAAACACATTTTCAAAAAACTCGTGTTTTTTAAGAAATCATGTAAACCTTCTAGAAGCTGTGATTTTAAAAAACGGGGGAAGTAAGCTTTTCTTAATTCCAAACGCATGCGCAAACTATAGAAAGTCGTTATGATGTAGAATGTGCATACTTTGTTGATTCCATTTATGAAATAAAACAGGTTTTCTAAAAACTCGTGTTTTTTAAGAAATCATGTAAACCTTCTAGAAGCTGTGATTTTAAAAAACGGTGGAAGTAAGCCTTTCTTATTTCCGGACGCATGCGCAAACTATAGAAAGTCGTTATGACGTAGAATGTGCATACTTTGTTGATTCCTTTTATGAAATACAACACATTTTCTGAAAACTCATGTTTTTTAAGAAATCATGTAAACATTCTAGAAGCTGTGATTTTAAAAAACGTGGGAAGTAAGCTTTTCTTACTTCCAAACGCATGCGCAAACTATACAAATTCGTTATGACGTAGAATGTGCATACTTTGTTGATTCCATTTATGAAATAAAACACATTTTCTAAAAACTCGTGTTTTTTACGAAATCATGTAAACCTTCTAGAAGCTGTGATTTTAAAAAACGGTGGAAGTAAGCTTTTCCTATTTCCCGACGCATGCGCAAACTATACAAAGTCGTTATGACGTAGAATTTGCAAACTTTATTGATTCTATTTATGAAATAAAACACATTTTCTAAAAACTCGTGTTTTTTACGAAATCATGTAAACCTTCTAGAAGCAGTGATTTTAAAAAACGGTGGAAGTAAGCTTTTCTTATTTCCGGACGCATTCGTAAAGTATAGAAAGTCGTTATGACGTAGAATGTCCATACTTTGTTGATTATATTTATGAAATAAAACACATTTTCTAAAAACTCGTCTTTTTTACGAAATCATGTAAACCTTCTAGAAGCTGTGATTTTAAAAAATGGGGGAAGTAAGCTTTTCTTATTTCCGGAAGCATGCGCAAACTATAGAAAGTCGTTATGACGTAGAATGTGCATACTTTGTAGATTCCATTTATGAAATAAAACACATTTTCTAAAAACTCGTGTTTTTTACGAAATCATGTAAACCTTCTAGAAGCTGTGATTTTAAAAAACGGTGGAAGTAAGCTTTTCTTATTTCCGGACGCATCCGCAAACTATAGAAAGTCGTTATGATGTAGAATGTGCATACTTTGTTGATTCCATTTATGAAATAAAACACATTTTCTAAAAACTCGTGTTTTTTAAGAAATCATGTAAACCTTCTAGAAGTTGTGATTTTAAAAAACTGGGGAAGTAATCTTTTCTTATTTCCGGACGCATGCGCAAACTATAGAAAGTCGTTATGACGTAGAATGTGCTTACTTTGTTGATTCCATTTATGAAAGAAAACACATTTTCTAAAAACTCGTGTTTTTTAAGAAATCATGTAAACCTTCTAGAAGTTGTGATTTTAAAAAACTGGGGAAGTAATCTTTTCTTATTTCCGGACGCATGTGCAAACTATAGAAAGTCGTTATGACGTATAATATGCATACTTTGTAGATTCCACTGATGAAATAAAACACATTTTCTAAAAACTCGTGTTTTTTACGAAATCATGTAAACCTTCTAGAAGCTGTGATATTAAAAAACGGGGGAAGTAAGCGTTTCTTATTTCCCGACGCATGCGCAAACTATAGAATGTCGTTATGACGTAGAATGAGCATACTTTGTAGATTCCATTTATGAAATAAAAGACATTTTCTAAAAACTCGTGTTTTTACCGAAATCATGTAAACCTTCCAGAAGCTGTGATTTTAAAAAACGGTGGAAGTAAGCTTTTCTTCTTTCCGGACGAATGCGCAAACTATAGAATGTCGTTATGACGTAGAATGTGCATACTTTGTTGATTCCATTTATGAAATAAAAGACATTTTCTAAAAACTCATGTTTTTTACGAAATCATGTAAACCTTCTAGAAGCTGTGATTTTAAAAAACGGGGGAAGTAAGCTTTTCTTATTTCCAAACGCATGCGCAAACTATAGAAAGTTGTTATGACGTAGAATGTGCATACTTTGTTGATTCCATTTATGAAATAAAACACATTTTCAAAAAACTCGTGTTTTTTAAGAAATCATGTAAACCTTCTAGAAGCTGTGATTTTAAAAAACGGTGGAAGTAAGCTTTTGTTATTTCTGGACGCATGCGCAAACTATACAAAGTCGTTATGACGTAGAATGTGCATACTTTGTAGATTCCATTTATCAAATAAAACACATTTTCTAAAAAGTCGTGTTTTTTACGAAATCATGTAAACCTTCTAGAAGCTGTGCTTTTAAAAATGGTGGAAGTAAGCTTTTCTTATTTCCGGACGAATGCGCAAACTATAGAAAGTCGTTATGACGTAGAATGTGCATACTTTGTTGATTCCATTTATGAAATAAAACACATTTTCTAAAAACTCGTGTTTTTTAAGAAATCATGTAAACCTTCTAGAAGCTGTGATTTTAAAAAACGGGGGAAGTAAGCTTTTCTTATTTCCGGACGCATGCACAAACTATAGAAAGTCGTTATGCCGTAGAATGTGCATACTTTGTAGATTCCATTTATGAATTAAAACACATTTTCTAAAAACTCGTGTTTTTTACAAAATCATGTAAACCTTCTAGATGCTGTGATTTCAAAAAACGGTGGAAGTAAGCTTTTCTTATTTCCGGACGCATGCGCAAACTATAGAAAGTCGTTATGACGTAGAATGTGGATACTTTGTAGATTCCATTTATGAAATAAAACACATTTTCTAAAAACTCGTGTTTTTTACAAAATCATGTAAACCTTCTAGAAGCTGTGATTTTAAAAAACGGGGGAAGTAAGCTTTTCTTATTTCCTGACACATGCGCAAACTATAAAAAGTAGTTATGACATAGAATGTGCATAGTTTGTGGATTCCATTTATGAAATAAAACACATTTTCTAAAAACTCGTGTTTTTTACGAAATCATGTAAACCTTCTAGAAGCTGTGATTTTAAAAAACGGTGGAAGTAAGCTTTTCTTATTTCCGGACGAATGCGCAAACTATAGAACGTCATTATGATGTAGAATGTGCATACTTTGTTGATTCCATTTATGAAATAAAACACATTTTCTAAAAACTCGTGTTTTTTAAGAAATCATGTAAACCTTCTAGAAGCTGTGATTTTAAAAAACGGGGGAAGTAAGCTTTTCTTATTTCCGAACGCATGCGCAAACTATAGAATGTCGTTATGACGTAGAATGTGCATACTTTGTTGATTCCATTTATGAAATAAAACACATTTTCTAAAAACTCGTGTTTTTTAAGAAATCATGTAAACCTTCTAGAAGCTGTGATTTTAAAAAACGGGGGAAGTAAGCTTTTCTTATTTCCAAACGCATGCGCAAACTATAGAAAGTTGTTATGACGTAGAATGTGCATACTTTGTTGATTCCATTTATGAAATAAAACACATTTTCAAAAAACTCGTGTTTTTTAAGAAATCATGTAAACCTTCTAGAAGCTGTGATTTTAAAAAACGGTGGAAGTAAGCTTTTGTTATTTCTGGACGCATGCGCAAACTATACAAAGTCGTTATGACGTAGAATGTGCATACTTTGTAGATTCCATTTATCAAATAAAACACATTTTCTAAAAAGTCGTGTTTTTTACGAAATCATGTAAACCTTCTAGAAGCTGTGCTTTTAAAAATGGTGGAAGTAAGCTTTTCTTATTTCCGGACGAATGCGCAAACTATAGAAAGTCGTTATGACGTAGAATGTGCATACTTTGTTGATTCCATTTATGAAATAAAACACATTTTCTAAAAACTCGTGTTTTTTAAGAAATCATGTAAACCTTCTAGAAGCTGTGATTTTAAAAAACGGGGGAAGTAAGCTTTTCTTATTTCCGGACGCATGCACAAACTATAGAAAGTCGTTATGCCGTAGAATGTGCATACTTTGTAGATTCCATTTATGAATTAAAACACATTTTCTAAAAACTCGTGTTTTTTACAAAATCATGTAAACCTTCTAGATGCTGTGATTTCAAAAAACGGTGGAAGTAAGCTTTTCTTATTTCCGGACGCATGCGCAAACTATAGAAAGTCGTTATGACGTAGAATGTGGATACTTTGTAGATTCCATTTATGAAATAAAACACATTTTCTAAAAACTCGTGTTTTTTACAAAATCATGTAAACCTTCTAGAAGCTGTGATTTTAAAAAACGGGGGAAGTAAGCTTTTCTTATTTCCTGACACATGCGCAAACTATAAAAAGTAGTTATGACATAGAATGTGCATAGTTTGTGGATTCCATTTATGAAATAAAACACATTTTCTAAAAACTCGTGTTTTTTACGAAATCATGTAAACCTTCTAGAAGCTGTGATTTTAAAAAACGGTGGAAGTAAGCTTTTCTTATTTCCGGACGAATGCGCAAACTATAGAACGTCATTATGATGTAGAATGTGCATACTTTGTTGATTCCATTTATGAAATAAAACACATTTTCTAAAAACTCGTGTTTTTTAAGAAATCATGTAAACCTTCTAGAAGCTGTGATTTTAAAAAACGGGGGAAGTAAGCTTTTCTTATTTCCGAACGCATGCGCAAACTATAGAATGTCGTTATGACGTAGAATGTGCATACTTTGTTGATTCCATTTATGAAATAAAACACATTTTCTAAAAACTCGTGTTTTTTAAGAAATCATGTAAACCTTCTAGAAGCTGTGATTTTAAAAAATGGGGGAAGTAAGCTTTTCTTATTTCCAAACGCATGCGCAAACTATAGAAAGTTGTTATGACGTAGAATGTGCATACTTTGTTGATTCCATTTATGAAATAAAACACATTTTCAAAAAACTCGTGTTTTTTAAGAAATCATGTAAACCTTCTAAAAGCTGTGATTTTAAAAAACGGGGGAAGTAAGCTTTTCTTAATTCCAAACGCATGCGCAAACTATAGAAAGTCGTTATGATGTAGAATGTGCATACTTTGTTGATTCCATTTATGAAATAAAACAGGTTTTCTAAAAACTCGTGTTTTTTAAGAAATCATGTAAACCTTCTAGAAGCTGTGATTTTAAAAAACGGTGGAAGTAAGCCTTTCTTATTTCCGGACGCATGCGCAAACTATAGAAAGTCGTTATGACGTAGAATGTGCATACTTTGTTGATTCCTTTTATGAAATACAACACATTTTCTGAAAACTCATGTTTTTTAAGAAATCATGTAAACATTCTAGAAGCTGTGATTTTAAAAAACGTGGGAAGTAAGCTTTTCTTACTTCCAAACGCATGCGCAAACTATACAAATTCGTTATGACGTAGAATGTGCATACTTTGTTGATTCCATTTATGAAATAAAACACATTTTCTAAAAACTCGTGTTTTTTACGAAATCATGTAAACCTTCTAGAAGCTGTGATTTTAAAAAACGGTGGAAGTAAGCTTTTCCTATTTCCCGACGCATGCGCAAACTATACAAAGTCGTTATGACGTAGAATTTGCAAACTTTATTGATTCTATTTATGAAATAAAACACATTTTCTAAAAACTCGTGTTTTTTACGAAATCATGTAAACCTTCTAGAAGCAGTGATTTTAAAAAACGGTGGAAGTAAGCTTTTCTTATTTCCGGACGCATTCGTAAAGTATAGAAAGTCGTTATGACGTAGAATGTCCATACTTTGTTGATTATATTTATGAAATAAAACACATTTTCTAAAAACTCGTCTTTTTTACGAAATCATGTAAACCTTCTAGAAGCTGTGATTTTAAAAAATGGGGGAAGTAAGCTTTTCTTATTTCCGGAAGCATGCGCAAACTATAGAAAGTCGTTATGACGTAGAATGTGCATACTTTGTAGATTCCATTTATGAAATAAAACACATTTTCTAAAAACTCGTGTTTTTTACGAAATCATGTAAACCTTCTAGAAGCTGTGATTTTAAAAAACGGTGGAAGTAAGCTTTTCTTATTTCCGGACGCATCCGCAAACTATAGAAAGTCGTTATGATGTAGAATGTGCATACTTTGTTGATTCCATTTATGAAATAAAACACATTTTCTAAAAACTCGTGTTTTTTAAGAAATCATGTAAACCTTCTAGAAGTTGTGATTTTAAAAAACTGGGGAAGTAATCTTTTCTTATTTCCGGACGCATGCGCAAACTATAGAAAGTCGTTATGACGTAGAATGTGCTTACTTTGTTGATTCCATTTATGAAAGAAAACACATTTTCTAAAAACTCGTGTTTTTTAAGAAATCATGTAAACCTTCTAGAAGTTGTGATTTTAAAAAACTGGGGAAGTAATCTTTTCTTATTTCCGGTGGCATGTGCAAACTATAGAAAGTCGTTATGACGTATAATATGCATACTTTGTAGATTCCACTGATGAAATAAAACACATTTTCTAAAAACTCGTGTTTTTTACGAAATCATGTAAACCTTCTAGAAGCTGTGATATTAAAAAACGGGGGAAGTAAGCGTTTCTTATTTCCCGACGCATGCGCAAACTATAGAATGTCGTTATGACGTAGAATGAGCATACTTTGTAGATTCCATTTATGAAATAAAAGACATTTTCTAAAAACTCGTGTTTTTACCGAAATCATGTAAACCTTCCAGAAGCTTTGATTTTAAAAAACGGTGGAAGTAAGCTTTTCTTCTTTCCGGACGAATGCGCAAACTATAGAATGTCGTTATGACGTAGAATGTGCATACTTTGTTGATTCCATTTATGAAATAAAAGACATTTTCTAAAAACTCATGTTTTTTACAAAATCATGTAAACCTTCTAGAAGCTGTGATTTTAAAAAATGGTGGAAGTAAGCGTTTCTTATTTCCGGATGCATGCGCAAACTATAGAAAGTCGTTATGACGTAGAATGTGCATACTTTGTAGATTCCATTTATGAAATAAAACACATTTTCTAAAAACTCGTGTTTTTTACGAAATCATGTAAACCTTCTAGAAGCTGTGATTTTAAAAAATGGGGGAAGTAAGCTTTTCTTATTTCCAGACGCATGCGCAAACTATAGAAAGACGTTATGACGTAGAATGTGCATACTTTGTTGATTATATTTATGAAATAAAACACATTTTCTAAAAACTCGTGTTTTTTAAGAAATCATCTAAACCTTCTAGAAGCTGTGATTTTAAAAAACGGGGGAAGTAAGCTTTTCTTATTTCCGGACACATGCGCAAACTATAGAAAGTCGTTATGACGTAGAATGTGCATACTTTTTAGATTCCATTTATGAAATAAGACACATTTTCTAAAAACTCGTGTTTTTTACGAAATCATGTAAACCTTCTAGAAGCCGTGATATTAAAAAACGGGGGAAGTAAGCGTTTCTTATTTCCGGACGCATGCTCAAAATATACAAAGTCGTTATGACGTCGAATGAGCATACTTTGTAGATTCCATTTATGAAATAAAACACATTTTCTAAAAACTCGTGTTTTTTAGGAAATCATGTAAACCTTCTAGAAGCTGTGATTTTAAAAAACATTGGAAGTAAGCTTTTTTTATTTCCGGACGAATGCGCAAACTATAGAAAGTCGTTATGATGTAGAATGTGCATACTTTGTTGATTCCATTTATGAAATAACACACATTTTCTAAAAACTCGTGTTTTTTAACAAATCATGTAAACCTTCTAGAAGCTGTGATTTTAAAAAACGGGGGAAGTAAGCTTTTCTTATTTCCAAACGCATGCGCAAACTATAGAAAGTCGTTATGACGTAGAATGTGCATACTTTGTTGATTCCATTTATGAAATAAAGCACATTTTCTAAAAACTCATTTTTTTTTACGAAATCATGTAAACCTTCTAGAAGCTGTGATTTTAAAAAATGGTGGAAGTAAGCGTTTCGTATTTCCGGACGCATGCGCAAACTATAGAAAGTCGTTATGACGTAGAATGTGCATACTTTGTAGATTCCATTTATGAAATAAAACACATTTTCTAAAAACTCGTGTTTTTTACGAAATCATGTAAACCTTCTAGAAGCTGTGATTTTAAAAAACGGGGGAAGAAAGCTTTTCTTATATCCGGACGCATTCGCAAACTATAGAAAGTCGTTATGACGTAGAATGTGCATACTTTGTAGATTCCATTTATGAAATAAAACACATTTTCTAAAAACTCGTGTTTTTTACGAAATCATGTAAACCCTCTAGAAGCTGTGATTTTAAAAAATGGGGGAAGTAAGCTTTTCTTATTTTCGGAAGCATGCACAAACTATAGAAAGTCGTTATGACATAGAATGTGCATACTTTGTAGATTCCATTTATGAAATAAAACACATTTTCTAAAAACTCGTGTTTTTTACGAAATCATGTAAACCTTCTAGAAGCTGTGATTTTAAAAAACGGTGGAAGTAAGCTTATCTTATTTCCGGACGCATGCGCAAACTATAGAAAGTCGTTATGACGTAGAATGTGCATACTTTGTTGATTCCATTTATGAAATAAAACGCATTTTCTAAAAAACTCATGTTTTTTAAGAAATGATGTAAACCTTCTAGAAGCTGTGATTTTAAAAAATGGGGGAAGTAAGCTTTTCTTATTTCCAAACGCATGCGCAAACTATAGAAAGTAGTTATGATGTAGAATGTGCATACTTTGTTGATTCCATTTATGAAATAAAACACATTTTCTAAAAACTCGTGTTTTTTAAGAAATCATGTAAACCTTATAGAAGCTGTGATTTTAAAAAACGGGGGAAGTAAGCTTTTCTTATTTCCAAATGCATGCGCAAACTATAGAAAGTAGTTATGACGTAGAATGTGCATACTTTGTTGATTCCATTTATGAAATAAAACACATTTTCTAAAAACTTGTGTTTTTTAAGAAATCATGTAAACCTTCTAGAAGCTGTGATTTTAAAAAACGGTGGAAGTAAGCATTTCTTATTTCCGAACGCATGCGCAAACTATAGAAAGTCGTTATGACGTAGAATGTGCATACTTTGTAGATTCCATATATGCAATAAAACACATTTTCTAAAAACTCGTCTTTTTTACGAAATCATGTAAACATTCTAGAAGCTGTGATTTTAAAAAACGGTGGAAGTAAGCTTTTCTTATTTCCGGACGCATGCGCAAACTATAGAAAGTCGTTATGACGTAGAATGTGCATACTTTGTAGATTCCATTTATGAAATAAAACACATTTTCTAAAAACTCGTGTTTTTTACGAAATCATGTAAACCTTTTAGAAGCTGTGATTTTAAAAAACGGTGGAAGTAAGCTTCTCTTTTTTCCGGACGCATGCGCAAACTATAGAATGTCGTTATGACATAGAATGTGCATACTTTGTAGATTCCATTTATGAAATAAAACACATTTTCTAAAAACTCGTGTTTTTTACGAAATCATGTAAACCTTCTAGAAGCTGTGATTTTAAAAAACGGTGGAAGTAAGCTTTTGTTATTTCTGGATGCATGCGCAAACTATACAAAGTCGTTATGACGTAGAATTTGCATACTTTGTTGATTATATTTATGAAATAAAACACATTTTCTAAAAACTCGTCTTTTTTACGAAATCATGTAAACATTCTAGAAGCTGTGATTTTAAAAAACGGTGGAAGTAAGCTTTTATTATTTCCGGACGCATGCGCAAACTATAGAAAGTCGTTATGACGTAGAATGTGCATACTTTGTAGATTCCATTTATGAAATAAAACACATTTTCTAAAAAATCATGTTTTTTAAGAAATCATGTAAACCTTATAGAAGCTGTGATTTTAAAAAACGGGGGAAGTAAGCTTTTCTTATTTCCAAACGCATGCGCAAACTATAGAAAGTTGTTATGATGTAGAAAGTGCATACTTTGTTGATTCCATTTATGAAATAAAACACATTTTCTAAAAACTCGTGTTTTTTACGAAATCATGTAAACCTTCTAGAAGCTGTGATTTTAAAAAACGAGGGAAGTAAGCTTTTCTTATTTCCAAACGCATGCGCAAACTATAGAAAGTAGTTATGACGTAGAATGTGCATACTTTGTTGATTCCATTTATGAAATAAAACACATTTTCTAAAAACTCGTGTTTTTTACGAAATCATGTAAACATTCTAGAAGCTGTGATTTTAAAAAACGGTGGAAGTAAGCTTTTCTTATTTCCAGACGCATGTGCAAACTATAGAAAGTCATTATGACGTAGAAAGTGCATACTTTGTTGATTCTATTTATGAAATAAAACACATTTTCTAAAAACTCGTGTTTTTTACGAAATCATGTAAACCTTCTAGAAGCTGTGATTTTAAAAAACGGTGGAAGTAAGCTTTTCTTATTTACGGACGAATGCACAAACTATAGAAAGTCGTTATGATGTAGAATGTGCATACTTTGTAGATTCCATTTATAAAATAAAACACATTTTCTAAAAACTCGTGTTTTTTACGAAATCATGTAAAACTTCTAGAAGCTATGATTTTAAAATACAGTGGAAGTAAGCTTTTTTTATTTCCGGACGAATGCGCAAACTATAGAAGGTTGTTATGATGTAGAATGTGCATACTTTGTTGATTCCATTTATGAAATAAAACACATTTTCTACAAACTCGTGTTTTTTAAGAAATCATGAAAACCTTCTAGAAGCTGTGATTTTAAAAAACGGGGGAAGTAAGCTTTTCTTATTTCGAAACGCATGAGTAGACTATAGAAAGTCGTTATGACGTAGAATGTGCATACTTTGTTGATTCCATTTATGAAAGAAAACACATTTTCTAAAAACTCGTGTTTTTTAAGAAATCATGTAAACCTTCTAGAAGCTGTGATTTTAAAAAACTGGGGAAGTAAGCTTTTCTTATTTCCGGACGCATGTGCAAACTATAGAAAGTTGTTATGATGTAGAATGTGTATACTTTGTAGATTCCATTGATGAAATAAAACAAATTTTATAAAAACTCGTGTTTTTTACGAAATGATGTAAACCTTCTAGAAGCTGTGATATTAAAAAACAGGGAAGTAAGCGTTTCTTATTTCCGGACGCATGCGCAATCTATAGAAAGTCGTTATGACGTAGAATGAGCATACTTTGTAGAGTCCATTTATGAAATAAAACACATTTTCTAAAAACTCGTGTTTTTTACGAAATCATGTAAACCTTCTAGAAGCTGTGATTTTAAAAAACGGTGGAAGTAAGCGTTTCTTATTTCCGGACGCATGCGCAAACTATAGAAAGTCGTTATGACGTAGAATGTGCATACTTTGTAGATTCCAATTATGAGATAAAACACATTTTCTAAAAACTCATGTTTTTTACGAAATCATGTAAACCTTCTAGAAGCTGTGATTTTAAAAAACGGGGGAAGTAAGCTTTTAATATTTCCGGACGCATGCGCAAAGTATAGAAAGTTGTTATGACGTAGAATGTGCATACTTTGTTGATTATATTTATGAAATAAAACACATTTTCTAAAAACTCGTGTTTTTTACGAAATCATGTAAACCTTCCAGAAGCTGTGATTTTAAAAAACGGTGGAAGTAAGCTTTTCTTATTTCCGGACGCATGCGCAAACTATAGAATGTCATTATGACGTAGAATGTGCATACATTGTTGATTCCATTTATGAAATAAAACACATTTTCTAAAAACTCGTGTTTTTTAAGAAATCATGTAAACCTTCTAGAAGCTGTGATTTTTAAAAAACGGGGGAAGTAAGCTTTTCTTATTTCCGAACGCATGCGCAAACTATAGAATGTCGTTATGACGTAGAATGTGCATACTTTGTTGATTCCATTTATGAAATAAAACACATTTTCTAAAAACTCGTGTTTTTTAAGAAATCATGTAAACCTTCTAGAAGCTGTGATTTTAAAAAACGGGGGAAGTAAGCTTTTCTTATTTCCAAACGCATGCGCAAACTATAGAAAGTCGTTATGACGTAGAATGTGCATACATTGTTGATTCCATTTATGAAATAAAACACATTTTCTAAAAACTCGTGTTTTTTAAGAAATCATGTAAACCTTCTAGAAGCTGTGATTTTAAAAAACGGGGGAAGTAAGCTTTTCTTATTTCCGAACGCATGCGCAAACTATAGAATGTCGTTATGACGTAGAATGTGCATACTTTGTTGATTCCATTTATGAAATAAAACACATTTTCTAAAAACTCATGTTTTTTATGAAATCATCTAAACCTTCTAGAAGCTGTGATTTTAAAAAAACGGGGGAAGTAAGCTTTTCTTATTTCCGAACGCATGCGCAAACTATAGAATGTCGTTATGACGTAGAATGTGCATACTTTGTTGATTCCATTTATGAAATAAAACACATTTTCTAAAAACTCGTGTTTTTTAAGAAATCATGTAAACCTTCTAGAAGCTGTGATTTTAAAAAACGGGGGAAGTAAGCTTTTCTAATTTCCAAACGCATGCGCAAACTATAGAAAGTCGTTATGACGTAGAATGTGCATACATTGTTGATTCCATTTATGAAATAAAACACATTTTCTAAAAACTCGTGTTTTTTAAGAAATCATGTAAACCTTCTAGAAGCTGTGATTTTAAAAAACGGGGGAAGTAAGCTTTTCTTATTTCCGAACGCATGCGCAAACTATAGAATGTCGTTATGACGTAGAATGTGCATACTTTGTTGATTCCATTTATGAAATAAAACACATTTTCTAAAAACTCGTGTTTTTTAAGAAATCATGTAAACCTTCTAGAAGCTGTGATTTTAAAAAACGGGGGAAGTAAGCTTTTCTTATTTCCAAACGCATGCGCAAACTATAGAAAGTTGTTATGACGTAGAATGTGCATACTTTGTTGATTCCATTTATGAAATAAAACACATTTTCAAAAAACTCGTGTTTTTTAAGAAATCATGTAAACCTTCAAGAAGCTGTGATTTTAAAAAACGGTGGAAGTAAGCTTTTGTTATTTCTGGACGCATGTGCAAACTATACAAAGTCGTTATGACGTAGAATGTGCATACTTTGTAGATTCCATTTATCAAATAAAACACATTTTCTAAAAAGTCGTGTTTTTTACGAAATCATGTAAACCTTCTAGAAGCTGTGATTTTAAAAAACGGGGGAAGTAAGCTTTTCTTATTTCCTGACACATGCGCAAACTATAAAAAGTAGTTATGACATAGAATGTGCATAGTTTGTGGATTCCATTTATGAAATAAAACACATTTTCTAAAAACTCGTGTTTTTTACGAAATCATGTAAACCTTCTAGAAGCTGTGATTTTAAAAAACGGTGGAAGTAAGCTTTTCTTATTTCCGGACGAATGCGCAAACTATAGAACGTCATTATGATGTAGAATGTGCATACTTTGTTGATTCCATTTATGAAATAAAACACATTTTCTAAAAACTCGTGTTTTTTAAGAAATCATGTAAACCTTCTAGAAGCTGTGATTTTAAAAAACGGGGGAAGTAAGCTTTTCTTATTTCCGAACGCATGCGCAAACTATAGAATGTCGTTATGACGTAGAATGTGCATACTTTGTTGATTCCATTTATGAAATAAAACACATTTTCTAAAAACTCGTGTTTTTTAAGAAATCATGTAAACCTTCTAGAAGCTGTGATTTTAAAAAACGGGGGAAGTAAGCTTTTCTTATTTCCAAACGCATGCGCAAACTATAGAAAGTTGTTATGACGTAGAATGTGCATACTTTGTTGATTCCATTTATGAAATAAAACACATTTTCAAAAAACTCGTGTTTTTTAAGAAATCATGTAAACCTTCTAGAAGCTGTGATTTTAAAAAACGGGGGAAGTAAGCTTTTCTTAATTCCAAACGCATGCGCAAACTATAGAAAGTCGTTATGATGTAGAATGTGCATACTTTGTTGATTCCATTTATGAAATAAAACAGGTTTTCTAAAAACTCGTGTTTTTTAAGAAATCATGTAAACCTTCTAGAAGCTGTGATTTTAAAAAACGGTGGAAGTAAGCCTTTCTTATTTCCGGACGCATGCGCAAACTATAGAAAGTCGTTATGACGTAGAATGTGCATACTTTGTTGATTCCTTTTATGAAATACAACACATTTTCTGAAAACTCATGTTTTTTAAGAAATCATGTAAACATTCTAGAAGCTGTGATTTTAAAAAACGTGGGAAGTAAGCTTTTCTTACTTCCAAACGCATGCGCAAACTATACAAATTCGTTATGACGTAGAATGTGCATACTTTGTTGATTCCATTTATGAAATAAAACACATTTTCTAAAAACTCGTGTTTTTTACGAAATCATGTAAACCTTCTAGAAGCTGTGATTTTAAAAAACGGTGGAAGTAAGCTTTTCCTATTTCCCGACGCATGCGCAAACTATACAAAGTCGTTATGACGTAGAATTTGCAAACTTTATTGATTCTATTTATGAAATAAAACACATTTTCTAAAAACTCGTGTTTTTTACGAAATCATGTAAACCTTCTAGAAGCAGTGATTTTAAAAAACGGTGGAAGTAAGCTTTTCTTATTTCCGGACGCATTCGTAAAGTATAGAAAGTCGTTATGACGTAGAATGTCCATACTTTGTTGATTATATTTATGAAATAAAACACATTTTCTAAAAACTCGTCTTTTTTACGAAATCATGTAAACCTTCTAGAAGCTGTGATTTTAAAAAATGGGGGAAGTAAGCTTTTCTTATTTCCGGAAGCATGCGCAAACTATAGAAAGTCGTTATGACGTAGAATGTGCATACTTTGTAGATTCCATTTATGAAATAAAACACATTTTCTAAAAACTCGTGTTTTTTACGAAATCATGTAAACCTTCTAGAAGCTGTGATTTTAAAAAACGGTGGAAGTAAGCTTTTCTTATTTCCGGACGCATCCGCAAACTATAGAAAGTCGTTATGATGTAGAATGTGCATACTTTGTTGATTCCATTTATGAAATAAAACACATTTTCTAAAAACTCGTGTTTTTTAAGAACTCATGTAAACCTTCTAGAAGTTGTGATTTTAAAAAACTGGGGAAGTAATCTTTTCTTATTTCCGGACGCATGCGCAAACTATAGAAAGTCGTTATGACGTAGAATGTGCTTACTTTGTTGATTCCATTTATGAAAGAAAACACATTTTCTAAAAACTCGTGTTTTTTAAGAAATCATGTAAACCTTCTAGAAGTTGTGATTTTAAAAAACTGGGGAAGTAATCTTTTCTTATTTCCGGACGCATGTGCAAACTATAGAAAGTCGTTATGACGTATAATATGCATACTTTGTAGATTCCACTGATGAAATAAAACACATTTTCTAAAAACTCGTGTTTTTTACGAAATCATGTAAACCTTCTAGAAGCTGTGATATTAAAAAACGGGGGAAGTAAGCGTTTCTTATTTCCCGACGCATGCGCAAACTATAGAATGTCGTTATGACGTAGAATGAGCATACTTTGTAGATTCCATTTATGAAATAAAAGACATTTTCTAAAAACTCGTGTTTTTACCGAAATCATGTAAACCTTCCAGAAGCTGTGATTTTAAAAAACGGTGGAAGTAAGCTTTTCTTCTTTCCGGACGAATGCGCAAACTATAGAATGTCGTTATGACGTAGAATGTGCATACTTTGTTGATTCCATTTATGAAATAAAAGACATTTTCTAAAAACTCGTGTTTTTTACGAAATCATGTAAACCTTCTAGAAGCTGTGATTTTAAAAAATGGTGGAAGTAAGCGTTTCTTATTTCCGGATGCATGCGCAAACTATAGAAAGTCGTTATGACATAGAATGTGCATACTTTGTAGATTCCATTTATGAAATAAAACACATTTTCTAAAAACTCGTGTTTTTTACGAAATCATGTAAACCTTCTAGAAGCTGTGATTTTAAAAAATGGGGGAAGTAAGCTTTTCTTATTTCCAGACGCATGCGCAAACTATAGAAAGACGTTATGACGTAGAATGTGCATACTTTGTTGATTATATTTATGAAATAAAACACATTTTCTAAAAACTCGTGTTTTTTAAGAAATCATCTAAACCTTCTAGAAGCTGTGATTTTAAAAAACGGGGGAAGTAAGCTTTTCTTATTTCCGGACGCATGCGCAAACTATAGAAAGTCGTTATGACGTAGAATGTGCATACTTTTTAGATTCCATTTATGAAATAAGACACATTTTCTAAAAACTCATGTTTTTTACGAAATCATGTAAACCTTCTAGAAGCCGTGATATTAAAAAACGGGGGAAGTAAGCGTTTCTTATTTCCGGACGCATGCTCAAAATATACAAAGTCGTTATGACGTCGAATGAGCATACTTTGTAGATTCCATTTATGAAATAAAACACATTTTCTAAAAACTCGTGTTTTTTAGGAAATCATGTAAACCTTCTAGAAGCTGTGATTTTAAAAAACATTGGAAGTAAGCTTTTTTTATTTCCGGACGAATGCGCAAACTATAGAAAGTCGTTATGATGTAGAATGTGCATACTTTGTTGATTCCATTTATGAAATAACACACATTTTCTAAAAACTCGTGTTTTTTAACAAATCATGTAAACCTTCTAGAAGCTGTGATTTTAAAAAACGGGGGAAGTAAGCTTTTCTTATTTCCAAACGCATGCGCAAACTATAGAAAGTCGTTATGACGTAGAATGTGCATACTTTGTTGATTCCATTTATGAAATAAAGCACATTTTCTAAAAACTCATTTTTTTTTACGAAATCATGTAAACCTTCTAGAAGCTGTGATTTTAAAAAATGGTGGAAGTAAGCGTTTCGTATTTCCGGACGCATGCGCAAACTATAGAAAGTCGTTATGACGTAGAATGTGCATACTTTGTAGATTCCATTTATGAAATAAAACACATTTTCTAAAAACTCGTGTTTTTTACGAAATCATGTAAACCTTCTAGAAGCTGTGATTTTAAAAAACGGGGGAAGAAAGCTTTTCTTATATCCGGACGCATTCGCAAACTATAGAAAGTCGTTATGACGTAGAATGTGCATACTTTGTAGATTCCATTTATGAAATAAAACACATTTTCTAAAAACTCGTGTTTTTTACGAAATCATGTAAACCCTCTAGAAGCTGTGATTTTAAAAAATGGGGGAAGTAAGCTTTTCTTATTTTCGGAAGCATGCACAAACTATAGAAAGTCGTTATGACATAGAATGTGCATACTTTGTAGATTCCATTTATGAAATAAAACACATTTTCTAAAAACTCGTGTTTTTTACGAAATCATGTAAACCTTCTAGAAGCTGTGATTTTAAAAAACGGTGGAAGTAAGCTTATCTTATTTCCGGACGCATGCGCAAACTATAGAAAGTCGTTATGACGTAGAATGTGCATACTTTGTTGATTCCATTTATGAAATAAAACGCATTTTCTAAAAAACTCATGTTTTTTAAGAAATGATGTAAACCTTCTAGAAGCTGTGATTTTAAAAAATGGGGGAAGTAAGCTTTTCTTATTTCCAAACGCATGCGCAAACTATAGAAAGTAGTTATGATGTAGAATGTGCATACTTTGTTGATTCCATTTATGAAATAAAACACATTTTCTAAAAACTCGTGTTTTTTAAGAAATCATGTAAACCTTATAGAAGCTGTGATTTTAAAAAACGGGGGAAGTAAGCTTTTCTTATTTCCAAATGCATGCGCAAACTATAGAAAGTAGTTATGACGTAGAATGTGCATACTTTGTTGATTCCATTTATGAAATAAAACACATTTTCTAAAAACTTGTGTTTTTTAAGAAATCATGTAAACCTTCTAGAAGCTGTGATTTTAAAAAACGGTGGAAGTAAGCATTTCTTATTTCCGAACGCATGCGCAAACTATAGAAAGTCGTGATGACGTAGAATGTGCACACTTTGTAGATTCCATATATGCAATAAAACACATTTTCTAAAAACTCGTCTTTTTTACGAAATCATGTAAACATTCTAGAAGCTGTGATTTTAAAAAACGGTGGAAGTAAGCTTTTCTTATTTCCGGACGCATGCGCAAACTATAGAAAGTCGTTATGACGTAGAATGTGCATACTTTGTAGATTCCATTTATGAAATAAAACACATTTTCTAAAAACTCGTGTTTTTTACGAAATCATGTAAACCTTTTAGAAGCTGTGATTTTAAAAAACGGTGGAAGTAAGCTTCTCTTTTTTCCGGACGCATGCGCAAACTATAGAATGTCGTTATGACATAGAATGTGCATACTTTGTAGATTCCATTTATGAAATAAAACACATTTTCTAAAAACTCGTGTTTTTTACGAAATCATGTAAACCTTCTAGAAGCTGTGATTTTAAAAAACGGTGGAAGTAAGCTTTTGTTATTTCTGGATGCATGCGCAAACTATACAAAGTCGTTATGACGTAGAATGTGCATACTTTGTTGATTATATTTATGAAATAAAACACATTTTCTAAAAACTCGTCTTTTTTACGAAATCATGTAAACATTCTAGAAGCTGTGATTTTAAAAAACGGTGGAAGTAAGCTTTTCTTATTTCCGGACGCATGCGCAAACTATAGAAAGTCGTTATGACGTAGAATGTGCATACTTTGTAGATTCCATTTATGAAATAAAACACATTTTCTAAAAAATCATGTTTTTTAAGAAATCATGTAAACCTTATAGAAGCTGTGATTTTAAAAAACGGGGGAAGTAAGCTTTTCTTATTTCCAAACGCATGCGCAAACTATAGAAAGTTGTTATGATGTAGAATGTGCATACTTTGTTGATTCCATTTATGAAATAAAACACATTTTCTAAAAACTCGTGTTTTTTACGAAATCATGTAAACCTTCTAGAAGCTGTGATTTTAAAAAACGAGGGAAGTAAGCTTTTCTTATTTCCAAACGCATGCGCAAACTATAGAAAGTAGTTATGACGTAGAATGTGCATACTTTGTTGATTCCATTTATGAAATAAAACACATTTTCTAAAAACTCGTGTTTTTTACGAAATCATGTAAACATTCTAGAAGCTGTGATTTTAAAAAACGGTGGAAGTAAGCTTTTCTTATTTCCAGACGCATGTGCAAACTATAGAAAGTCATTATGACGTAGAAAGTGCATACTTTGTTGATTCTATTTATGAAATAAAACACATTTTCTAAAAACTCGTGTTTTTTACGAAATCATGTAAACCTTCTAGAAGCTGTGATTTTAAAAAACGGTGGAAGTAAGCTTTTCTTATTTACGGACGAATGCACAAACTATAGAAAGTCGTTATGATGTAGAATGTGCATACTTTGTAGATTCCATTTATAAAATAAAACACATTTTCTAAAAACTCGTGTTTTTTACGAAATCATGTAAAACTTCTAGAAGCTATGATTTTAAAAAACAGTGGAAGTAAGCTTTTTTTATTTCCGGACGAATGCGCAAACTATAGAAGGTTGTTATGATGTAGAATGTGCATACTTTGTTGATTCCATTTATGAAATAAAACACATTTTCTACAAACTCGTGTTTTTTAAGAAATCATGAAAACCTTCTAGAAGCTGTGATTTTAAAAAACGGGGGAAGTAAGCTTTTCTTATTTCGAAACGCATGAGTAGACTATAGAAAGTCGTTATGACGTAGAATGTGCATACTTTGTTGATTCCATTTATGAAAGAAAACACATTTTCTAAAAACTCGTGTTTTTTAAGAAATCATGTAAACCTTCTAGAAGCTGTGATTTTAAAAAACTGGGGAAGTAAGCTTTTCTTATTTCCGGACGCATGTGCAAACTATAGAAAGTTGTTATGATGTAGAATGTGTATACTTTGTAGATTCCATTGATGAAATAAAACAAATTTTATAAAAACTCGTGTTTTTTACGAAATGATGTAAACCTTCTAGAAGCTGTGATATTAAAAAACAGGGAAGTAAGCGTTTCTTATTTCCGGACGCATGCGCAATCTATAGAAAGTCGTTATGACGTAGAATGAGCATACTTTGTAGAGTCCATTTATGAAATAAAACACATTTTCTAAAAACTCGTGTTTTTTACGAAATCATGTAAACCTTCTAGAAGCTGTGATTTTAAAAAACGGTGGAAGTAAGCGTTTCTTATTTCCGGACGCATGCGCAAACTATAGAAAGTCGTTATGACGTAGAATGTGCATACTTTGTAGATTCCATTTATGAGATAAAACACATTTTCTAAAAACTCATGTTTTTTACGAAATCATGTAAACCTTCTAGAAGCTGTGATTTTAAAAAACGGGGGAAGTAAGCTTTTAATATTTCCGGACGCATGCGCAAACTATAGAAAGTTGTTATGACGTAGAATGTGCATACTTTGTTGATTATATTTATGAAATAAAACACATTTTCTAAAAACTCGTGTTTTTTACGAAATCATGTAAACCTTCCAGAAGCTGTGATTTTAAAAAACGGTGGAAGTAAGCTTTTCTTATTTCCGGACGCATGCGCAAACTATAGAATGTCATTATGACGTAGAATGTGCATACATTGTTGATTCCATTTATGAAATAAAACACATTTTCTAAAAACTCGTGTTTTTTAAGAAATCATGTAAACCTTCTAGAAGCTGTGATTTTTAAAAAACGGGGGAAGTAAGCTTTTCTTATTTCCGAACGCATGCGCAAACTATAGAATGTCGTTATGACGTAGAATGTGCATACTTTGTTGATTCCATTTATGAAATAAAACACATTTTCTAAAAACTCGTGTTTTTTAAGAAATCATGTAAACCTTCTAGAAGCTGTGATTTTAAAAAACGGGGGAAGTAAGCTTTTCTTATTTCCAAATGCATGCGCAAACTATAGAAAGTCGTTATGACGTAGAATGTGCATACATTGTTGATTCCATTTATGAAATAAAACACATTTTCTAAAAACTCGTGTTTTTTAAGAAATCATGTAAACCTTCTAGAAGCTGTGATTTTAAAAAACGGGGGAAGTAAGCTTTTCTTATTTCCGAACGCATGCGCAAACTATAGAATGTCGTTATGACGTAGAATGTGCATACTTTGTTGATTCCATTTATGAAATAAAACACATTTTCTAAAAACTCGTGTTTTTTAAGAAATCATGTAAACCTTCTAGAAGCTGTGATTTTAAAAAACGGGGGAAGTAAGCTTTTCTTATTTCCGAACGCATGCGCAAACTATAGAAAGTTGTTATGACGTAGAATGTGCATACTTTGTTGATTCCATTTATGAAATAAAACACATTTTCAAAAAACTCGTGTTTTTTAAGAAATCATGTAAACCTTCTAGAAGCTGTGATTTTAAAAAACGGTGGAAGTAAGCTTTTGTTATTTCTGGACGCATGCGCAAACTATACAAAGTCGTTATGACGTAGAATGTGCATACTTTGTAGATTCCATTTATCAAATAAAACACATTTTCTAAAAAGTCGTGTTTTTTACGAAATCATGTAAACCTTCTAGAAGCTGTGCTTTTAAAAATGGTGGAAGTAAGCTTTTCTTATTTCCGGACGAATGCGCAAACTATAGAAAGTCGTTATGACGTAGAATGTGCATACTTTGTTGATTCCATTTATGAAATAAAACACATTTTCTAAAAACTCGTGTTTTTTAAGAAATCATGTAAACCTTCTAGAAGCTGTGATTTTAAAAAACGGGGGAAGTAAGCTTTTCTTATTTCCGGACGCATGCACAAACTATACAAAGTCGTTATGCCGTAGAATGTGCATACTTTGTAGATTCCATTTATGAAATAAAACACATTTTCTAAAAACTCGTGTTTTTTACAAAATCATGTAAACCTTCTAGATGCTGTGATTTTAAAAAACGGTGGAAGTAAGCTTTTCTTATTTCCGGACGCATGCGCAAACTATAGAAAGTCGTTATGACGTAGAATGTGGATACTTTGTAGATTCCATTTATGAAATAAAACACATTTTCTAAAAACTCGTGTTTTTTACAAAATCATGTAAACCTTTTAGAAGCTGTGATTTTAAAAAACGGGGGAAGTAAGCTTTTCTTATTTCCAGACACATGCGCAAACTATAAAAAGTAGTTATGACATAGAATGTGCATAGTTTGTGGATTCCATTTATGAAATAAAACACATTTTCTAAAAACTCGTGTTTTTTACGAAATCATGTAAACCTTCTAGAAGCTGTGATTTTAAAAAACGGTGGAAGTAAGCTTTTCTTATTTCCGGACGAATGCGCAAACTATAGAACGTCATTATGATGTAGAATGTGCATACTTTGTTGATTCCATTTATGAAATAAAACACATTTTCTAAAAACTCGTGTTTTTTAAGAAATCATGTAAACCTTCTAGAAGCTGTGATTTTAAAAAACGGGGGAAGTAAGCTTTTCTTATTTCCGAACGCATGCGCAAACTATAGAATGTCGTTATGACGTAGAATGTGCATACTTTGTTGATTCCATTTATGAAATAAAACACATTTTCTAAAAACTCGTGTTTTTTAAGAAATCATGTAAACCTTCTAGAAGCTGTGATTTTAAAAAACGGGGGAAGTAAGCTTTTCTTATTTCCAAACGCATGCGCAAACTATAGAAAGTTGTTATGACGTAGAATGTGCATACTTTGTTGATTCCATTTATGAAATAAAACACATTTTCAAAAAACTCGTGTTTTTTAAGAAATCATGTAAACCTTCTAGTTGCTGTGATTTTAAAAAACGGGGGAAGTAAGCTTTTCTTAATTCCAAACGCATGCGCAAACTATAGAAAGTCGTTATGATGTAGAATGTGCATACTTTGTTGATTCCATTTATGAAATAAAACAGGTTTTCTAAAAACTCGTGTTTTTTAAGAAATCATGTAAACCTTCTAGAAGCTGTGATTTTAAAAAACGGTGGAAGTAAGCCTTTCTTATTTCCGGACGCATGCGCAAACTATAGAAAGTCGTTATGACGTAGAATGTGCATACTTTGTTGATTCCTTTTATGAAATACAACACATTTTCTGAAAACTCATGTTTTTTAAGAAATCATGTAAACATTCTAGAAGCTGTGATTTTAAAAAACGTGGGAAGTAAGCTTTTCTTACTTCCAAACGCATGCGCAAACTATACAAATTCGTTATGACGTAGAATGTGCATACTTTGTTGATTCCATTTATGAAATAAAACACATTTTCTAAAAACTCGTGTTTTTTAAGAAATCATGTAAACCTTCTAGAAGCTGTGATTTTAAAAAACGGGGGAAGTACGCTTTTCTTATTTCCGGACGCATGCGCAAACTATAGAATGTCATTATGACGTAGAATGTGCATACTTTGTTGATTCTATTTATGAAATAAAACACATTTTCAAAAAACTCGTGTTTTTTAAGAAATCATGTAAACCTTCTAGAAGCTGTGATTTTAAAAAACGGGGGAAGTAAGCTTTTCTTATTTCCAAACGCATGCGCAAACTATAGAAAGTCGTTATGACGTAGAATGTGCATACATTGTTGATTCCATTTATGAAATAAAACACATTTTCTAAAAACTCGTGTTTTTTAAGAAATCATGTAAACCTTCTAGAAGCTGTGATTTTAAAGAACGGGGGAAGTAAGCTTTTCTTATTTCCGGACGAATGCGCAAACTATAGAAAGTCGTTATGACGTAGAATGTGCATACTTTGGAGATTCCATTTATGAAATAAAACACATTTTCTAAAAACTCGTGCTTTTTACGAAATCATGTAAACCTTCTAGAAGCTGTGATTTTAAAAAACAGTGGAAGTAAGCTTTTCTTATTTCCGGACGCATGTGCAAACTATAGAAAGTCGTTATGATGTAGAATCTGCATACTTTGTTTATTCTATTTATGAAAGAAAACACATTTTCTAAAAACTCGTGTTTTTTAAGAAATCATGTAAACCTTCTAAAAGTTGTGATTTTAAAAAACGGGGGAAGTAAGCTTTTCTTATTTCCAAACGCATGCGCAAACTATAGAAAGTAGTTATGATGTAGAATGTGCATACTTTGTTGATTCCATTTATGAAATAAAACACATTTTCTATAAACTCGTGTTTTTTAAGAAATCATGTAAACCTTCTAGAAGCTGTGATATTAAAAAACGGTGGAACTAAGCTTTTCTTATTTGCGGACGCATGCGCAAATTATACAAAGTCGTTATGACGGTGGAACTTTGTTGATTCTATTTCTGAAATAAAACACATTTTCTAAAAACTCTTGTTTTTTACGAAATCATGTAAACCTTCTAGAAGCTGTGATTTTAAAAAACGGGGGAAGTAAGCTTTTCTTATTTTCGGACGCATGCGCAAACTATAGAATGTCGTTATGACATAGAATGTGCATACTTTGTTGATTCCATTTATGAAATAAAACACATTTTCTAAAAACTAGTGTTTTTTACGAAATCATGTAAACCTTCTAGAAGCTGTGATTTTAAAAAACGGTGGAAGTAAGCTTTTCTTATTTCCGGACGCATGCGCAAACTATAGAAAGTCGTTATGACGTAGAATGTGCATACTTTGTTGATTCAATTTATGAAATAAAACACATTTTCTAAAAAACTCATGTTTTTTAAGAAATGATGTAAACCTTCTAGAAGCTGTGATTTTAAAAAACGGGGAAAGTAAGCTTTTCTTATTTCCAAACGCATGCGCAAACTATAGAAAGTAGTTATGATGTAGAATGTGCATACTTTGTTGATTCCATTTATGAAATAAAACACATTTTCTAAAAAATCGTGTCTTTTAAGAAATCATGTAAACCTTCTAGAAGCTGTGATTTTAAAAAACGGGGGAAGTAAGCTTTGCTTATTTCCAAACGCATGCGCAAACTATAGAAAGTAGTTATGACGTAGAATGTGCATACTTTGTTGATTCCATTTATGAAATAAAACACATTTTCTAAAAACTCGTGTTTTTTAAGAAATCATGTAAACCTTCTAGAAGCTGTGATTTTAAAAAACCGGGGAAGTAAGCTTTTCTTATTTCCAGACGCATGCGCAAACTATACAAAGTCGTTATGATGTAGAATGTGCATACTTTGTAGATTCCATTTATCAAATAAAACACATTTTCTAAAAAGTCGTGTTTTTTACGAAATCATGTAAACCTTCTAGAAGCTGTGCTTTTAAAAAACGGTGGAAGTAAGCTTTTCTTATTTCCGGACGAATGCGCAAACTATAGAAAGTCGTTATGACGTAGAATGTGCATACTTTGTTGATTCCATTTATGAAATAAAACACATTTTCTAAAAACTCGTGTTTTTTAAGAAATCATGTAAACCTTCTAGAAGCTGTGATTTTAAAAAACGGTGGAAGTAAGCATTTCTTATTTCCGGACGCATGCGCAAACTATAGAAAGTCGTTATGACGTAGAATGTGCATACTTTGTAGATTCCATTTATGAAATAAAACACATTTTCTAAAAACTCGTGTTTTTTACGAAATCATGTAAACCTTCTAGAAGCTGTGATTTTAAAAAACGGTGGAAGTAAGCTTTTCTTATTTCCGGACGTATGCGCAAACTATAGAAAGTCGTTATGACGTAGAATGTGTATACTTTGTAGATTCCATTTATGAAATAAAACACATTTTCTAAAAACTTGTGTTTTTTACGAAATCATTTAAACCTTCTAGAAGCTGTGATTTTAAAAAACGGTGGAAGTAAGCTTCTCTTTTTTCCGGACGCATACGCAAAATATAGAATGTCCTTATGACGTAAAATGTGCATACTTTGTAGATTCCCTTTATGAAATAAAACACATTTTCTAAAAACTCGTGTTTTTTACGAAATCATGTAAACCTTCTAGAAGCTGTGATTTTAAAAACGGGTGGAAGTAAGCTGTTGTTATTTCTGGACGCATGCGCAAACTATACAAAGTCGTTATGACGTAGAATGTGCATACTTCGTAGATTCCATTTATCAAATAAAACACATTTTCTAAAAAGTCGTGTTTTTTACGAAATCATGTAAACCTTCTAGAAGCTGTGCTTTTAAAAAACGGTGGAAGTAAGCTTTTCTTATTTCCGTACGAATGCGCAAAATATAGAAAGTCGTTATGACGTAGAATGTGCATACTTTGTTGATTCCATTTATGAAATAAAACACATTTTCTAAAAACTCGTGTTTTTTAAGAAATCATGTAAACCTTCTAGAAGCTGTGATTTTAAAAAACGGTGGAAGTAAGCATTTCTTATTTCCGGACGCATGCGCAAACTATAGAAAGTCGTTATGACGTAGAATGTGCATACTTTGTAGATTCCATTTATGAAATAAAACACATTTTCTAAAAACTCGTGTTTTTTACGAAATCATGTAAACCTTCTAGAAGCTGTGATTTTAAAAAACGGTGGAAGTAAGCTTTTCTTATTTCCGGATGCATGTGCAAACTATAGAAAGTCGTTATGACGTAGAAAGTGCATACTTTGTTGATTCTATTTATGAAATAAAACACATTTTCTAAAAACTCGTGTTTTTTACGAAATCATGTAAACCTTCTAGAAGCTGTGATTTTAAAAAACGATGGAAGTAAGCTTTTTTTATTTCCGGACGAATGCACAAACTATAGAAAGTCGTTATGATGTAGAATGTGCATACTTTGTTGGTTCTATTTATCAAATAAAACACATTTTCTAAAAACTCGCGTTTTTTAAGAAATCATGTAAACCTTCTAGAAGCTGTGATTTTAAAAAACGGGGGAAGTAAGCTTTTCTTATTTCCGGACGCATGCGCAAACTATAGAATGTCGTTACGACGTAGAATGTGCATACTTTGTTGATTCTATTTATGAAATAACACACATTTTCTAAAAACTCGTGTTTTTTACGAAATCATCTAAACCTTCTAGAAGCTGTGATTTTAAAAAACGGTGGAAGTAAGCTTTTCTTATTTCCCGACTCATGCGCAAACTATAGAAAGTCGTTAGGACGTAGAATGTGCATACTTTGTAGATTCCATTTATGAAATAAAACACATTTTCTAAAAACTCGTGTTTTTTACAAAATCATGTAAACCTTCTAGAAGCCGTGATTTTAAAAAACGGTGGAAGTAAGCTTTTCTTATTTCCGGACGCATGCGCAAACTATAGAAAGTCTTTATGACGTAGAATGTGCATACTTTGTTGATTCCATTTATGAAATACAACACATTTTCTGAAAACTCATGTTTTTTAAGAAATCATGTAAACCTTCTAGAAGCTGTGATTTTAAAAAACGTGGGAAGTAAGCTTTTCTTACTTCCAAACGTATGCGCAAACTATACAAATTCGTTATGACGTAGAATGTGCATACTTTGTTGATTCCATTTATGAAATAAAACACATTTTCTAAAAACTCGTGTTTTTTAAGAAATCATGTAAACCTTCTAGAAGCTGTGATTTTAAAAAATGGGGGAAGTAAGCTTTTCTTATTTCCGGACGCATGCGCAAACTATAGAATGTCGTTATGACGTAGAATGTGCATACTTTGTTGATTCTATTTATGAAATAAAACACATTTTCTAAAAACTCATGTTTTTTAAGAAATCATGTAAACCTTCTAGAAGCTGTGATTTTAAAAAACGGGGGAAGTAAGCTTTTCTTATTTCCAAACGCATGCGCAAACTATAGAAAGTCGTTATGACGTAGAATGTGCATACATTGTTGATTCCATTTATGAAATAAAACACATTTTCTAAAAACTCGTGTTTTTTAAGAAACCATGTAAACCTTCTAGAAGCTGTGATTTTAAAGAACGGGGGAAGTAAGCTTTTCTTATTTCCGGACGAATGCACAAACTATAGAAAGTCGTTATGACGTAGAATGTGCATACATTGGAGATTCCATTTATGAAATAAAACACATTTTCTAAAAACTCGTGCTTTTTACGAAATCATGTAAACCTTCTAGAAGCTGTGATTTTAAAAAAGAGTGGAAGTAAGCTTTTCTTATTTCCGGACGCATGTGCAAACTATAGAAAGTCGTTATGATATAGAATCTGCATACTTTGTTTATTCTATTTATGAAAGAAAACACATTTTCTAAAAACTCGTGTTTTTTAAGAAATCATGTAAACCTTCTAAAAGTTGTGATTTTAAAAAACGGGGGAAGTAAGCTTTTCTTATTTCCAAACGCATGCGCAAACTATAGAAAGTAGTTATGATGTAGAATGTGCATACTTTGTTGATTCCATTTATGAAATAAAACACATTTTCTATAAACTCGTGTTTTTTAAGAAATCATGTAAACCTTCTAGAAGCTGTGATATTAAAAAACGGTGGAACTAAGCTTTTCTTATTTGCGGACGCATGCGCAAACTATAGAAAGTCGTTATGACGTAGAATGTGCATACTTTGTAGATTCCATTTATGAAATAAAACACATTTTCTAAAAACTCGTGTTTTTTACGAAATCATGTAAACCTTCTAGAAGCTGTGATTTTAAAAAACGGTGGAAGTAAGCTTTCCTTATTTCCAGACGCATGTGCAAACTACAGAAAGTCGTTATGACGAAGAATGTGCATACTTTGTTGATTCTATTTGTGAAATAAAACACATTTTCTAAAAACTCTTGTTTTTTACGAAATCATGTAAACCTTCTAGAAGCTGTGATTTTAAAAAACGGGGGAAGTAAGCTTTTCTTATTTTCGGACGCATGCACAAACTATAGAATGTCGTTATGACATAGAATGTGCATACTTTGTTGATTCCATTTATGAAATAAAACACATTTTCTAAAAACAAGTGTTTTTTACGAAATCATGTAAACCTTCTAGAAGCTGTGATTTTAAAAAACGGTGGAAGTAAGCTTTTCTTATTTCCGGACGCATGCGCAAACTATAGAAAGTCGTTATGACGTAGAATGTGCATACTTTGTTGATTCAATTTATGAAATAAAACACATTTTCTAAAAAACTCATGTTTTTTAAGAAATGATGTAAACCTTCTAGAAGCTGTGATTTTAAAAAACGGGGAAAGTAAGCTTTTCTTATTTCCAAACGCATGCGCAAACTATAGAAAGTAGTTATGATGTAGAATTGGCATACTTTGTTGATTCCATTTATGAAATAAAACACATTTTCTAAAAAATCGTGTTTTTTAAGAAATCATGTAAACCTTCTAGAAGCTGTGATTTTAAAAAACGGTGGAAGTAAGCTTCTCTTTTTTCCGGATGCATGCGCAAACTATAGAATGTCGTTATGACATAGAATGTGCATACTTTGTAGATTCCATTTATGAAATAAAACACATTTTCTAAAAACTCGTGTTTTTTACGAAATCATGTAAACCTTCTAGAAGCTGTGATTTTAAAAAACGGTGGAAGTAAGCTTTTGTTATTTCTGGATGCATGCGCAAACTATACAAAGTCGTTATGACGTAGAATGTGCATACTTTGTTGATTATATTTATGAAATAAAACACATTTTCTAAAAACTCGTGTTTTTTACGAAATCATGTAAACCTTCCAGAAGCTGTGATTTTAAAAAACGGTGGAAGTAAGCTTTTCTTATTTCCGGACGCATGCGCAAACTATAGAATGTCGTTATGACGTAGAATGTGCATACTTTGTAGATTCCATTTATGAAATAAAACACATTTTCTAAAAAATCATGTTTTTTAAGAAATCATGTAAACCTTATAGAAGCTGTGATTTTAAAAAACGGGGGAAGTAAGCTTTTCTTATTTCCAAACGCATGCGCAAACTATAGAAAGTCGTTATGATGTAGAATGTGCATACTTTGTTGATTCCATTTATGAAAGAAAACACATTTTCTAAAAACTCGTGTTTTTTACGAAATCATGTAAACCTTCTAGAAGCTGTGATTTTAAAAAACGAGGGAAGTAAGCTTTTCTTATTTCCCAACGCATGCACAAACTATAGAAAGTAGTTATGACGTAGAATGTGCATACTTTGTTGATTCCATTTATGAAATAAAACACATTTTCTAAAAACTCGTGTTTTTTACGAAATCATGTAAACATTCTAGAAGTTGTGATTTTAAAAAACGGTGGAAGTAAGCTTTTCTTATTTCCGGACGCATGTGCAAACTATAGAAAGTCATTATGACGTAGAAAGTGCATACTTTGTTGATTCTATTTATGAAATAAAACACATTTTCTAAAAACTCGTGTTTTTTACGAAATCATGTAAACCTTCTAGAAGCTGTGATTTTAAAAAACGGTGGAAGTAAGCTTTTCTTATTTACGGATGAATGCACAAACTATAGAAAGTCGTTATGATGTAGAATGTGCATACTTTGTAGATTCCATTTATAAAATAAAACACATTTTCTAAAAACTCGTGTTTTTTACGAAATCATGTAAAACTTCTAGAAGCTATGATTTTAAAAAACAGTGGAAGTAAGCTTTTTTTATTTCCGGACGAATGCGCAAACTATAGAAGGTTGTTATGATGTAGAATGTGCATACTTTGTTGATTCCATTTATGAAATAAAACACATTTTCTACAAACTCGTGTTTTTTAAGAAATCATGAAAACCTTCTAGAAGCTGTGATTTTAAAAAACGGGGGAAGTAAGCTTTTCTTATTTCGAAACGCATGAGTAGACTATAGAAAGTCGTTATGACGTAGAATGTGCATACTTTTTTGATTCCATTTATGAAAGAAAACACATTTTCTAAAAACTCGTGTTTTTTAAGAAATCATGTAAACCTTCTAGAAGCTGTGATTTTAAAAAACTGGGGAAGTAAGCTTTTCTTATTTCCGGACGCATGTGCAAACTATAGAAAGTTGTTATGATGTAGAATGTGTATACTTTGTAGATTCCATTGATGAAATAAAACAAATTTTATAAAAACTCGTGTTTTTTACGAAATCATGTAAACCTTCTAGAAGCTGTGATATTAAAAAACAGGGAAGTAAGCGTTTCTTATTTCCGGACGCATGCGCAATCTATAGAAAGTCGTTATGACGTAGAATGAGCATACTTTGTAGAGTCCATTTATGAAATAAAACACATTTTCTAAAAACTCGTGTTTTTTACGAAATCATGTAAACCTTCTAGAAGCAGTGATTTTAAAAAACGGTGGAAGTAAGCTTTTCTTATTTCCGGACGCATTCGTAAAGTATAGAAAGTCGTTATGACCTAGAATGTCCATACTTTTTTGATTATATTTATGAAATAAAACACATTTTCTAAAAACTCGTCTTTTTTACGAAATCATGTAAACCTTCTAGAAGCTGTGATTTTAAAAAATGGGGGAAGTAAGCTTTTCTTATTTCCGGAAGCATGCGCAAACTATAGAAAGTCGTTATGACGTAGAATGTGCATACTTTGTAGATTCCATTTATGAAATAAAACACATTTTCTAAAAACTCGTGTTTTTTACGAAATCATGTAAACCTTCTAGAAGCTGTGATTTTAAAAAACGGTGGAAGTAAGCTTTTCTTATTTCCGGACGCATCCGCAAACTATAGAAAGTCGTTATGATGTAGAATGTGCATACTTTGTTGATTCCATTTATGAAATAAAACACATTTTCTAAAAACTCGTGTTTTTTAAGAAATCATGTAAACCTTCTAGAAGCTGTGATTTTAAAAAACGGGGGAAGTAAGCTTTTCTTATTTCCAAACGCATGCGCAAACTATAGAAAGTCGTTATGACGTAGAATGTGCTTACTTTGTTGATTCCATTTATGAAAGAAAACACATTTTCTAAAAACTCGTGTTTTTTAAGAAATCATGTAAACCTTCTAGAAGTTGTGATTTTAAAAAACTGGGGAAGTAATCTTTTCTTATTTCCGGACGCATGCGCAAACTATAGAAAGTCGTTATGACGTATAATATGCATACTTTGTAGATTCCATTGATGAAATAAAACACATTTTCTAAAAACTCGTGTTTTTTACGAAATCATGTAAACCTTCTAGAAGCTGTGATATTAAAAAACGGGGGAAGTAAGCGTTTCTTATTTCCCGACGCATGCGCAAACTATAGAATGTCGTTATGACGTAGAATGAGCATACTTTGTAGATTCCATTTATGAAATAAAAGACATTTTCTAAAAACTCGTGTTTTTTACGAAATCACGTAAACCTTCCAGAAGCTGTGATTTTAAAAAACGGTGGAAGTAAGCTTTTCTTCTTTCCGGACGAATGCGCAAACTATAGAATGTCGTTATGACGTAGAATGTGCATACTTTGTTGATTCCATTTATGAAATAAAAGACATTTTCTAAAAACTCGTGTTTTTTACGAAATCATGTAAACCTTCTAGAAGCTGTGATTTTAAAAAATGGGGGAAGTAAGCTTTTCTTATTTCCAGACGCATGCGCAAACTATAGAAAGACGTTATGACGTAGAATGTGCATACTTTGTTGATTATATTTATGAAATAAAACACATTTTCTAAAAACTCGTGTTTTTTAAGAAATCATCTAAACCTTCTAGAAGCTGTGATTTTAAAAAACGGGGGAAGTAAGTTTTTCTTATTTCCGGACGCATGCGCAAACTATAGAAAGTCGTTATGACGTAGAATGTGCATACTTTTTAGATTCCATTTATGAAATAAGACACATTTTCTAAAAACTCGTGTTTTTTACGAAATCATGTAAACCTTCTAGAAGCCGTGATATTAAAAAACGGGGGAAGTAAGCGTTTCTTATTTCCGGACGCATGCGCAAAATATACAAAGTCGTTATGACGTCGAATGAGCATACTTTGTAGATTCCATTTATGAAATAAAACACATTTTCTAAAAACTCGTGTTTTTTAGGAAATCATGTAAACCTTCTAGAAGCTGTGATTTTAAAAAACATTGGAAGTAAGCTTTTTTTATTTCCGGACGAATGCGCAAACTATAGAAAGTCGTTATGATGTAGAATGTGCATACTTTGTTGATTCCATTTATGAAATAACACACATTTTCTAAAAACTCGTGTTTTTTAAGAAATCATGTAAACCTTCTAGAAGCTATGATTTTAAAAAACGGGGGAAGTAAGCTTTTCTTATTTCCAAACGCATGCGCAAACTATAGAAAGTCGTTATGACGTAGAATGTGCATACTTTGTTGATTCCATTTATGAAATAAAGCACATTTTCTAAAAACTCATTTTTTTTTACGAAATCATGTAAACCTTCTAGAAGCTGTGATTTTAAAAAATGGTGGAAGTAAGCGTTTCGTATTTCCAGACGCATGCGCAAACTATAGAAAGTCGTTATGACGTAGAATGTGCATACTTTGTAGATTCCATTTATGAAATAAAACACATTTTCTAAAAACTCGTGTTTTTTACGAAATCATGTAAACCTTCTAGAAGCTGTGATTTTAAAAAACGGGGGAAGAAAGCTTTTCTTATATCCGGACGCATTCGCAAACTATAGAAAGTCGTTATGACGTAGAATGTGCATACTTTGTAGACTCCATTTATGAAATAAAACACATTTTCTAAAAACTCGTGTTTTTTACGAAATCATGTAAACCCTCTAGAAGCTGTGATTTTAAAAAATGGGGGAAGTAAGCTTTTCTTATTTTCGGAAGCATGCACAAACTATAGAAAGTTGTTATGACATAGAATGTGCATACTTTGTAGATTCCATTTATGAAATAAAACACATTTTCTAAAAACTCGTGTTTTTTACGAAATCATGTAAACCTTCTAGAAGCTGTGATTTTAAAAAACGGTGGAAGTAAGCTTTTCTTATTTCCGGATGCATGCGCAAACTATAGAAAGTCGTTATGACGTAGAATGTGCATACTTTGTTGATTCCATTTATGAAATAAAACGCATTTTCTAAAAAACTCATGTTTTTTAAGAAATGATGTAAACCTTCTAGAAGCTGTGATTTTAAAAAATGGGGGAAGTAAGCTTTTCTTATTTCCAAACGCATGCGCAAACTATAGAAAGTAGTTATGATGTAGAATGTGCATACTTTGTTGATTCCATTTATGAAATAAAACACATTTTCTAAAAACTCGTGTTTTTTAAGAAATCATGTAAACCTTATAGAAGTTGTGATTTTAAAAAACGGGGGAAGTAAGCTTTTCTTATTTCCAAATGCATGCGCAGACTCTAGAAAGTAGTTATGACGTAGAATGTGCATACTTTGTTGATTCCATATATGAAATAAAACACATTTTCTAAAAACTCGTGTTTTTTACGAAATCATGTAAACCTTCTAGAAGCTGTGATTTTAAAAAACGGTGGAAGTAAGCTTTTCTTATTTCCGGACGCATCCGCAAACTATAGAAAGTCGTTATGATGTAGAATGTGCATACTTTGTTGATTCCATTTATGAAATAAAACACATTTTCTAAAAACTCGTGTTTTTTAAGAAATCATGTAAACCTTCTAGAAGTTGTGATTTTAAAAAACTGGGGAAGTAATCTTTTCTTATTTCCGGACGCATGCGCAAACTATAGAAAGTCGTTATGACGTAGAATGTGCTTACTTTGTTGATTCCATTTATGAAAGAAAACACATTTTCTAAAAACTCGTGTTTTTTAAGAAATCATGTAAACCTTCTAGAAGTTGTGATTTTAAAAAACTGGGGAAGTAATCTTTTCTTATTTCCGGATGCATGTGCAAACTATAGAAAGTCGTTATGACGTATAATATGCATACTTTGTAGATTCCACTGATGAAATAAAACACATTTTCTAAAAACTCGTGTTTTTTACGAAATCATGTAAACCTTTTAGAAGCTGTGATTTTAAAAAACGGTGGAAGTAAGCTTCTCTTTTTTTCGGACGCATGCGCAAACTATAGAATGTCGTTATGACATAGAATGTGCATACTTTGTAGATTCCATTTATGAAATAAAACACATTTTCTAAAAACTCGTGTTTTTTACGAAATCATGTAAACCTTCTAGAAGCTGTGATTTTAAAAAACGGTGGAAGTAAGCTTTTGTTATTTCTGGACGCATGCACAAACTATACAAAGTCGTTATGACGTAGAATGTGCATACTTTGTAGATTCCATTTATCAAATAAAACACATTTTCTAAAAAGTCGTGTTTTTTACGAAATCATGTAAACCTTCTAGAAGCTGTGCTTTTAAAAATGGTGGAAGTAAGCTTTTCTTATTTCCGGACGAATGCGCAAACTATAGAAAGTCGTTATGACGTAGAATGTGCATACTTTGTTGATTCCATTTATGAAATAAAACACATTTTCTAAAAACTCGTGTTTTTTAAGAAATCATGTAAACCTTCTAGAAGCTGTGATTTTAAAAAACGGGGGAAGTAAGCTTTTCTTATTTCCGGACGCATGCACAAACTATAGAAAGTCGTTATGCCGTAGAATGTGCATACTTTGTAGATTCCATTTATGAATTAAAACACATTTTCTAAAAACTCGTGTTTTTTACAAAATCATGTAAACCTTCTAGATGCTGTGATTTCAAAAAACGGTGGAAGTAAGCTTTTCTTATTTCCGGACGCATGCGCAAACTATAGAAAGTCGTTATGACGTAGAATGTGGATACTTTGTAGATTCCATTTATGAAATAAAACACATTTTCTAAAAACTCGTGTTTTTTACAAAATCATGTAAACCTTCTAGAAGCTGTGATTTTAAAAAACGGGGGAAGTAAGCTTTTCTTATTTCCTGACACATGCGCAAACTATAAAAAGTAGTTATGACATAGAATGTGCATAGTTTGTGGATTCCATTTATGAAATAAAACACATTTTCTAAAAACTCGTGTTTTTTACGAAATCATGTAAACCTTCTAGAAGCTGTGATTTTAAAAAACGGTGGAAGTAAGCTTTTCTTATTTCCGGACGAATGCGCAAACTATAGAACGTCATTATGATGTAGAATGTGCATACTTTGTTGATTCCATTTATGAAATAAAACACATTTTCTAAAAACTCGTGTTTTTTAAGAAATCATGTAAACCTTCTAGAAGCTGTGATTTTAAAAAACGGGGGAAGTAAGCTTTTCTTATTTCCGAACGCATGCGCAAACTATAGAATGTCGTTATGACGTAGAATGTGCATACTTTGTTGATTCCATTTATGAAATAAAACACATTTTCTAAAAACTCGTGTTTTTTAAGAAATCATGTAAACCTTCTAGAAGCTGTGATTTTAAAAAACGGGGGAAGTAAGCTTTTCTTATTTCCAAACGCATGCGCAAACTATAGAAAGTTGTTATGACGTAGAATGTGCATACTTTGTTGATTCCATTTATGAAATAAAACACATTTTCAAAAAACTCGTGTTTTTTAAGAAATCATGTAAACCTTCTAGAAGCTGTGATTTTAAAAAACGGGGGAAGTAAGCTTTTCTTAATTCCAAACGCATGCGCAAACTATAGAAAGTCGTTATGATGTAGAATGTGCATACTTTGTTGATTCCATTTATGAAATAAAACAGGTTTTCTAAAAACTCGTGTTTTTTAAGAAATCATGTAAACCTTCTAGAAGCTGTGATTTTAAAAAACGGTGGAAGTAAGCCTTTCTTATTTCCGGACGCATGCGCAAACTATAGAAAGTCGTTATGACGTAGAATGTGCATACTTTGTTGATTCCTTTTATGAAATACAACACATTTTCTGAAAACTCATGTTTTTTAAGAAATCATGTAAACATTCTAGAAGCTGTGATTTTAAAAAACGTGGGAAGTAAGCTTTTCTTACTTCCAAACGCATGCGCAAACTATACAAATTCGTTATGACGTAGAATGTGCATACTTTGTTGATTCCATTTATGAAATAAAACACATTTTCTAAAAACTCGTGTTTTTTACGAAATCATGTAAACCTTCTAGAAGCTGTGATTTTAAAAAACGGTGGAAGTAAGCTTTTCCTATTTCCCGACGCATGCGCAAACTATACAAAGTCGTTATGACGTAGAATTTGCAAACTTTATTGATTCTATTTATGAAATAAAACACATTTTCTAAAAACTCGTGTTTTTTACGAAATCATGTAAACCTTCTAGAAGCAGTGATTTTAAAAAACGGTGGAAGTAAGCTTTTCTTATTTCCGGACGCATTCGTAAAGTATAGAAAGTCGTTATGACGTAGAATGTCCATACTTTGTTGATTATATTTATGAAATAAAACACATTTTCTAAAAACTCGTCTTTTTTACGAAATCATGTAAACCTTCTAGAAGCTGTGATTTTAAAAAATGGGGGAAGTAAGCTTTTCTTATTTCCGGAAGCATGCGCAAACTATAGAAAGTCGTTATGACGTAGAATGTGCATACTTTGTAGATTCCATTTATGAAATAAAACACATTTTCTAAAAACTCGTGTTTTTTACGAAATCATGTAAACCTTCTAGAAGCTGTGATTTTAAAAAACGGTGGAAGTAAGCTTTTCTTATTTCCGGACGCATCCGCAAACTATAGAAATTCGTTATGATGTAGAATGTGCATACTTTGTTGATTCCATTTATGAAATAAAACACATTTTCTAAAAACTCGTGTTTTTTAAGAAATCATGTAAACCTTCTAGAAGTTGTGATTTTAAAAAACTGGGGAAGTAATCTTTTCTTATTTCCGGACGCATGCGCAAACTATAGAAAGTCGTTATGACGTAGAATGTGCTTACTTTGTTGATTCCATTTATGAAAGAAAACACATTTTCTAAAAACTCGTGTTTTTTAAGAAATCATGTAAACCTTCTAGAAGTTGTGATTTTAAAAAACTGGGGAAGTAATCTTTTCTTATTTCCGGACGCATGTGCAAACTATAGAAAGTCGTTATGACGTATAATATGCATACTTTGTAGATTCCACTGATGAAATAAAACAAATTTTCTAAAAACTCGTGTTTTTTACGAAATCATGTAAACCTTCTAGAAGCTGTGATATTAAAAAACGGGGGAAGTAAGCGTTTCTTATTTCCCGACGCATGCGCAAACTATAGAATGTCGTTATGACGTAGAATGAGCATACTTTGTAGATTCCATTTATGAAATAAAAGACATTTTCTAAAAACTCGTGTTTTTACCGAAATCATGTAAACCTTCCAGAAGCTGTGATTTTAAAAAACGGTGGAAGTAAGCTTTTCTTCTTTCCGGACGAATGCGCAAACTATAGAATGTCGTTATGACGTAGAATGTGCGTACTTTGTTGATTCCATTTATGAAATAAAAGACATTTTCTAAAAACTCGTGTTTTTTACGAAATCATGTAAACCTTCTAGAAGCTGTGATTTTAAAAAATGGTGGAAGTAAGCGTTTCTTATTTCCGGATGCATGCGCAAACTATAGAAAGTCGTTATGACGTAGAATGTGCATACTTTGTAGATTCCATTTATGAAATAAAACACATTTTCTAAAAACTCGTGTTTTTTACGAAATCATGTAAACCTTCTAGAAGCTATGATTTTAAAAAATGGGGGAAGTAAGCTTTTCTTATTTCCAGACGCATGCGCAAACTATAGAAAGACGTTATGACGTAGAATGTGCATACTTTGTTGATTATATTTATGAAATAAAACACATTTTCTAAAAACTCGTGTTTTTTAAGAAATCATCTAAACCTTCTAGAAGCTGTGATTTTAAAAAACGGGGGAAGTAAGCTTTTCTTATTTCCGGACGCATGCGCAAACTATAGAAAGTCGTTATGACGTAGAATGTGCATACTTTTTAGATTCCATTTATGAAATAAGACACATTTTCTAAAAACTCGTGTTTTTTACGAAATCATGTAAACCTTCTAGAAGCCGTGATATTAAAAAACGGGGGAAGTAAGCGTTTCTTATTTCCGGACGCATGCTCAAAATATACAAAGTCGTTATGACGTCGAATGAGCATACTTTGTAGATTCCATTTATGAAATAAAACACATTTTCTAAAAACTCGTGTTTTTTAGGAAATCATGTAAACCTTCTAGAAGCTGTGATTTTAAAAAACATTGGAAGTAAGCTTTTTTTATTTCCGGACGAATGCGCAAACTATAGAAAGTCGTTATGATGTAGAATGTGCATACTTTGTTGATTCCATTTATGAAATAACACACATTTTCTAAAAACTCGTGTTTTTTAACAAATCATGTAAACCTTCTAGAAGCTGTGATTTTAAAAAACGGGGGAAGTAAGCTTTTCTTATTTCCAAACGCATGCGCAAACTATAGAAAGTCGTTATGACGTAGAATGTGCATACTTTGTTGATTCCATTTATGAAATAAAGCACATTTTCTAAAAACTCATTTTTTTTTACGAAATCATGTAAACCTTCTAGAAGCTGTGATTTTAAAAAATGGTGGAAGTAAGCGTTTCGTATTTCCGGACGCATGCGCAAACTATAGAAAGTCGTTATGACGTAGAATGTGCATACTTTGTAGATTCCATTTATGAAATAAAACACATTTTCTAAAAACTTGTGTTTTTTACGAAATCATGTAAACCTTCTAGAAGCTGTGATTTTAAAAAACGGGGGAAGAAAGCTTTTCTTATATCCGGACGCATTCGCAAACTATAGAAAGTCGTTATGACGTAGAATGTGCATACTTTGTAGATTCCATTTATGAAATAAAACACATTTTCTAAAAACTCGTGTTTTTTACGAAATCATGTAAACCCTCTAGAAGCTGTGATTTTAAAAAATGGGGGAAGTAAGCTTTTCTTATTTTCGGAAGCATGCACAAACTATAGAAAGTCGTTATGACATAGAATGTGCATACTTTGTAGATTCCATTTATGAAATAAAACACATTTTCTAAAAACTCGTGTTTTTTACGAAATCATGTAAACCTTCTAGAAGCTGTGATTTTAAAAAACGGTGGAAGTAAGCTTATCTTATTTCCGGACGCATGCGCAAACTATAGAAAGTCGTTATGACGTAGAATGTGCATACTTTGTTGATTCCATTTATGAAATAAAACGCATTTTCTAAAAAACTCATGTTTTTTAAGAAATGATGTAAACCTTCTAGAAGCTGTGATTTTAAAAAATGGGGGAAGTAAGCTTTTCTTATTTCCAAACGCATGCGCAAACTATAGAAAGTAGTTATGATGTAGAATGTGCATACTTTGTTGATTCCATTTATGAAATAAAACACATTTTCTAAAAACTCATGTTTTTTAAGAAATCATGTAAACCTTATAGAAGCTGTGATTTTAAAAAACGGGGGAAGTAAGCTTTTCTTATTTCCAAATGCATGTGCAAACTATAGAAAGTAGTTATGACGTAGAATGTGCATACTTTGTTGATTCCATTTATGAAATAAAACACATTTTCTAAAAACTTGTGTTTTTTAAGAAATCATGTAAACCTTCTAGAAGCTGTGATTTTAAAAAACGGTGGAAGTAAGCATTTCTTATTTCCGGACGCATGCGCAAACTATAGAAAGTTGTTATGACGTAGAATGTGCATACTTTGTAGATTCCATATATGCAATAAAACACATTTTCTAAAAACTCGTCTTTTTTACGAAATCATGTAAACATTCTAGAAGCTGTGATTTTAAAAAACGGTGGAAGTAAGCTTTTCTTATTTCCGGACGCATGCGCAAACTATAGAAAGTCGTTATGACGTAGAATGTGCATACTTTGTAGATTCCATTTATGAAATAAAACACATTTTCTAAAAACTCGTGTTTTTTACGAAATCATGTAAACCTTTTAGAAGCTGTGATTTTAAAAAACGGTGGAAGTAAGCTTCTCTTTTTTCCGGACGCATGCGCAAACTATAGAATGTCGTTATGACATAGAATGTGCATACTTTGTAGATTCCATTTATGAAATAAAACACATTTTCTAAAAACTCGTGTTTTTTACGAAATCATGTAAACCTTCTAGAAGCTGTGATTTTAAAAAACGGTGGAAGTAAGCTTTTGTTATTTCTGGATGCATGCGCAAACTATACAAAGTCGTTATGACGTAGAATGTGCATACCTTTTTGATTATATTTATGAAATAAAACACATTTTCTAAAAACTCGTCTTTTTTACGAAATCATGTAAACATTCTAGAAGCTGTGATTTTAAAAAACGGTGGAAGTAAGCTTTTCTTATTTCCGGACGCATGCGCAAACTATAGAAAGTCGTTATGACGTAGAATGTGCATACTTTGTAGATTCCATTTATGAAATAAAACACATTTTCTAAAAAATCATGTTTTTTAAGAAATCATGTAAACCTTATAGAAGCTGTGATTTTAAAAAACGGGGGAAGTAAGCTTTTCTTATTTCCAAACGCATGCGCAAACTATAGAAAGTTGTTATGATGTAGAATGTGCATACTTTGTTGATTCCATTTATGAAATAAAACACATTTTCTAAAAACTCGTGTTTTTTACGAAATCATGTAAACCTTCTAGAAGCTGTGATTTTAAAAAACGAGGGAAGTAAGCTTTTCTTATTTCCAAACGCATGCGCAAACTATAGAAAGTAGTTATGACGTAGAATGTGCATACTTTGTTGATTCCATTTATGAAATAAAACACATTTTCTAAAAACTCGTGTTTTTTACGAAATCATGTAAACATTCTAGAAGCTGTGATTTTAAAAAACGGTGGAAGTAAGCTTTTCTTATTTCCAGACGCATGTGCAAACTATAGAAAGTCATTATGACGTAGAAAGTGCATACTTTGTTGATTCTATTTATGAAATAAAACACATTTTCTAAAAACTCGTGTTTTTTACGAAATCATGTAAACCTTCTAGAAGCTGTGATTTTAAAAAACGGTGGAAGTAAGCTTTTCTTATTTACGGACGAATGCACAAACTATAGAAAGTCGTTATGATGTAGAATGTGCATACTTTGTAGATTCCATTTATAAAATAAAACACATTTTCTAAAAACTCGTGTTTTTTACGAAATCATGTAAAACTTCTAGAAGCTATGATTTTAAAAAACAGTGGAAGTAAGCTTTTTTTATTTCCGGACGAATGCGCAAACTATAGAAGGTTGTTATGATGTAGAATGTGCATACTTTGTTGATTCCATTTATGAAATAAAACACATTTTCTACAAACTCGTGTTTTTTAAGAAATCATGAAAACCTTCTAGAAGCTGTGATTTTAAAAAACGGGGGAAGTAAGCTTTTCTTATTTCGAAACGCATGAGTAGACTATAGAAAGTCGTTATGACGTAGAATGTGCATACTTTGTTGATTCCATTTATGAAAGAAAACACATTTTCTAAAAACTCGTGTTTTTTAAGAAATCATGTAAACCTTCTAGAAGCTGTGATTTTAAAAAACTGGGGAAGTAAGCTTTTCTTTTTTCCGGACGCATGTGCAAACTATAGAAAGTTGTTATGATGTAGAATGTGTATACTTTGTAGATTCCATTGATGAAATAAAACAAATTTTATAAAAACTCGTGTTTTTTACGAAATGATGTAAACCTTCTAGAAGCTGTGATATTAAAAAACAGGGAAGTAAGCGTTTCTTATTTCCGGACGCATGCGCAATCTATAGAAAGTCGTTATGACGTAGAATGAGCATACTTTGTAGAGTCCATTTATGAAATAAAACACATTTTCTAAAAACTCGTGTTTTTTACGAAATCATGTAAACCTTCTAGAAGCTGTGATTTTAAAAAATGGTGGAAGTAAGCGTTTCTTATTTCCGGACGCATGCGCAAACTATAGAAAGTCGTTATGACGTAGAATGTGCATACTTTGTAGATTCCATTTATGAGATAAAACACATTTTCTAAAAACTCATGTTTTTTACGAAATCATGTAAACCTTCTAGAAGCTGTGATTTTAAAAAACGGGGGAAGTAAGCTTTTAATATTTCCGGACGCATGCGCAAAGTATAGAAAGTTGTTATGACGTAGAATGTGCATACTTTGTTGATTATATTTATGAAATAAAACACATTTTCTAAAAACTCGTGTTTTTTACGAAATCATGTAAACCTTCCAGAAGCTGTGATTTTAAAAAACGGTGGAAGTAAGCTTTTCTTATTTCCGGACGCATGCGCAAACTATAGAATGTCATTATGACGTAGAATGTGCATACATTGTTGATTCCATTTATGAAATAAAACACATTTTCTAAAAACTCGTGTTTTTTAAGAAATCATGTAAACCTTCTAGAAGCTGTGATTTTAAAAAAACGGGGGAAGTAAGCTTTTCTTATTTCCGAACGCATGCGCAAACTATAGAATGTCGTTATGACGTAGAATGTGCATACTTTGTTGATTCCATTTATGAAATAAAACACATTTTCTAAAAACTCGTGTTTTTTAAGAAATCATGTAAACCTTCTAGAAGCTGTGATTTTAAAAAACGGGGGAAGTAAGCTTTTCTTATTTCCAAACGCATGCGCAAATTATAGAAAGTCGTTATGACGTAGAATGTGCATACATTGTTGATTCCATTTATGAAATAAAACACATTTTCTAAAAACTCGTGTTTTTTAAGAAATCATGTAAACCTTCTAGAAGCTGTGATTTTAAAAAACGGGGGAAGTAAGCTTTTCTTATTTCCGAACGCATGCGCAAACTATAGAATGTCGTTATGACGTAGAATGTGCATACTTTGTTGATTCCATTTATGAAATAAAACACATTTTCTAAAAACTCGTGTTTTTTAAGAAATCATGTAAACCTTCTAGAAGCTGTGATTTTAAAAAACGGGGGGAAGTAAGCTTTTCTTATTTCCAAACGCATGCGCAAACTATAGAAAGTTGTTATGACGTAGAATGTGCATACTTTGTTGATTCCATTTATGAAATAAAACACATTTTCAAAAAACTCGTGTTTTTTAAGAAATCATGTAAACCTTCTAGAAGCTGTGATTTTAAAAAACGGTGGAAGTAAGCTTTTGTTATTTCTGGACGCATGCGCAAACTATACAAAGTCGTTATGACGTAGAATGTGCATACTTTGTAGATTCCATTTATCAAATAAAACACATTTTCTAAAAAGTCGTGTTTTTTACGAAATCATGTAAACCTTCTAGAAGCTGTGCTTTTAAAAATGGTGGAAGTAAGCTTTTCTTATTTCCGGACGAATGCGCAAACTATAGAAAGTCGTTATGACGTAGAATGTGCATACTTTGTTGATTCCATTTATGAAATAAAACACATTTTCTAAAAACTCGTGTTTTTTAAGAAATCATGTAAACCTTCTAGAAGCTGTGATTTTAAAAAACGGGGGAAGTAAGCTTTTCTTATTTCCGGACGCATGCACAAACTATACAAAGTCGTTATGCCGTAGAATGTGCATACTTTGTAGATTCCATTTATGAAATAAAACACATTTTCTAAAAACTCGTGTTTTTTACAAAATCATGTAAACCTTCTAGATGCTGTGATTTTAAAAAACGGTGGAAGTAAGCTTTTCTTATTTCCGGACGCATGCGCAAACTATAGAAAGTCGTTATGACGTAGAATGTGGATACTTTGTAGATTCCATTTATGAAATAAAACACATTTTCTAAAAACTCGTGTTTTTTACAAAATCATGTAAACCTTCTAGAAGCTGTGATTTTAAAAAACGGGGGAAGTAAGCTTTTCTTATTTCCAGACACATGCGCAAACTATAAAAAGTAGTTATGACATAGAATGTGCATAGTTTGTGGATTCCATTTATGAAATAAAACACATTTTCTAAAAACTCGTGTTTTTTACGAAATCATGTAAACCTTCTAGAAGCTGTGATTTTAAAAAACGGTGGAAGTAAGCTTTTCTTATTTCCGGACGAATGCGCAAACTATAGAACGTCATTATGATGTAGAATGTGCATACTTTGTTGATTCCATTTATGAAATAAAACACATTTTCTAAAAACTCGTGTTTTTTAAGAAATCATGTAAACCTTCTAGAAGCTGTGATTTTAAAAAACGGGGGAAGTAAGCTTTTCTTATTTCCGAACGCATGCGCAAACTATAGAATGTCGTTATGACGTAGAATGTGCATACTTTGTTGATTCCATTTATGAAATAAAACACATTTTCTAAAAACTCGTGTTTTTTAAGAAATCATGTAAACCTTCTAGAAGCTGTGATTTTAAAAAACGGGGGAAGTAAGCTTTTCTTATTTCCAAACGCATGCGCAAACTATAGAAAGTTGTTATGACGTAGAATGTGCATACTTTGTTGATTCCATTTATGAAATAAAACACATTTTCAAAAAACTCGTGTTTTTTAAGAAATCATGTAAACCTTCTAGTTGCTGTGATTTTAAAAAACGGGGGAAGTAAGCTTTTCTTAATTCCAAACGCATGCGCAAACTATAGAAAGTCGTTATGATGTAGAATGTGCATACTTTGTTGATTCCATTTATGAAATAAAACAGGTTTTCTAAAAACTCGTGTTTTTTAAGAAATCATGTAAACCTTCTAGAAGCTGTGATTTTAAAAAACGGTGGAAGTAAGCCTTTCTTATTTCCGGACGCATGCGCAAACTATAGAAAGTCGTTATGACGTAGAATGTGCATACTTTGTTGATTCCTTTTATGAAATACAACACATTTTCTGAAAACTCATGTTTTTTAAGAAATCATGTAAACATTCTAGAAGCTGTGATTTTAAAAAACGTGGGAAGTAAGCTTTTCTTACTTCCAAACGCATGCGCAAACTATACAAATTCGTTATGACGTAGAATGTGCATACTTTGTTGATTCCATTTATGAAATAAAACACATTTTCTAAAAACTCGTGTTTTTTAAGAAATCATGTAAACCTTCTAGAAGCTGTGATTTTAAAAAACGGGGGAAGTACGCTTTTCTTATTTCCGGACGCATGCGCAAACTATAGAATGTCATTATGACGTAGAATGTGCATACTTTGTTGATTCTATTTATGAAATAAAACACATTTTCAAAAAACTCGTGTTTTTTAAGAAATCATGTAAACCTTCTAGAAGCTGTGATTTTAAAAAACGGGGGAAGTAAGCTTTTCTTATTTCCAAACGCATGCGCAAACTATAGAAAGTCGTTATGACGTAGAATGTGCATACATTGTTGATTCCATTTATGAAATAAAACACATTTTCTAAAAACTCGTGTTTTTTAAGAAATCATGTAAACCTTCTAGAAGCTGTGATTTTAAAGAATGGGGGAAGTAAGCTTTTCTTATTTCCGGACGAATGCGCAAACTATAGAAAGTCGTTATGACGTAGAATGTGCATACTTTGGAGATTCCATTTATGAAATAAAACACATTTTCTAAAAACTCGTGCTTTTTACGAAATCATGTAAACCTTCTAGAAGCTGTGATTTTAAAAAACAGTGGAAGTAAGCTTTTCTTATTTCCGGACGCATGTGCAAACTATAGAAAGTCGTTATGATGTAGAATCTGCATACTTTGTTTATTCTATTTATGAAAGAAAACACATTTTCTAAAAACTCGTGTTTTTTAAGAAATCATGTAAACCTTCTAAAAGTTGTGATTTTAAAAAACGGGGGAAGTAAGCTTTTCTTATTTCCAAACGCATGCGCAAACTATAGAAAGTAGTTATGATGTAGAATGTGCATACTTTGTTGATTCCATTTATGAAATAAAACACATTTTCTATAAACTCGTGTTTTTTAAGAAATCATGTAAACCTTCTAGAAGCTGTGATATTAAAAAACGGTGGAACTAAGCTTTTCTTATTTGCGGACGCATGCGCAAATTATACAAAGTCGTTATGACGGTGGAACTTTGTTGATTCTATTTCTGAAATAAAACACATTTTCTAAAAACTCTTGTTTTTTACGAAATCATGTAAACCTTCTAGAAGCTGTGATTTTAAAAAACGGGGGAAGTAAGCTTTTCTTATTTTCGGACGCATGCGCAAACTATAGAATGTCGTTATGACATAGAATGTGCATACTTTGTTGATTCCATTTATGAAATAAAACACATTTTCTAAAAACTAGTGTTTTTTACGAAATCATGTAAACCTTCTAGAAGCTGTGATTTTAAAAAACGGTGGAAGTAAGCTTTTCTTATTTCCGGACGCATGCGCAAACTATAGAAAGTCATTATGACGTAGAATGTGCATACTTTGTTGATTCAATTTATGAAATAAAACACATTTTCTAAAAAACTCATGTTTTTTAAGAAATGATGTAAACCTTCTAGAAGCTGTGATTTTAAAAAACGGGGAAAGTAAGCTTTTCTTATTTCCAAACGCATGCGCAAACTATAGAAAGTAGTTATGATGTAGAATGTGCATACTTTGTTGATTCCATTTATGAAATAAAACACATTTTCTAAAAAATCGTGTCTTTTAAGAAATCATGTAAACCTTCTAGAAGCTGTGATTTTAAAAAACGGGGGAAGTAAGCTTTGCTTATTTCCAAACGCATGCGCAAACTATAGAAAGTAGTTATGACGTAGAATGTGCATACTTTGTTGATTCCATTTATGAAATAAAACACATTTTCTAAAAACTCGTGTTTTTTAAGAAATCATGTAAACCTTCTAGAAGCTGTGATTTTAAAAAACCGGGGAAGTAAGCTTTTCTTATTTCCAGACGCATGCGCAAACTATACAAAGTCGTTATGATGTAGAATGTGCATACTTTGTAGATTCCATTTATCAAATAAAACACATTTTCTAAAAAGTCGTGTTTTTTACGAAATCATGTAAACCTTCTAGAAGCTGTGCTTTTAAAAAACGGTGGAAGTAAGCTTTTCTTATTTCCGGACGAATGCGCAAACTATAGAAAGTCGTTATGACGTAGAATGTGCATACTTTGTTGATTCCATTTATGAAATAAAACACATTTTCTAAAAACTCGTGTTTTTTAAGAAATCATGTAAACCTTCTAGAAGCTGTGATTTTAAAAAACGGTGGAAGTAAGCATTTCTTATTTCCGGACGCATGCGCAAACTATAGAAATTCGTTATGACGTAGAATGTGCATACTTTGTAGATTCCATTTATGAAATAAAACACATTTTCTAAAAACTCGTGTTTTTTACGAAATCATGTAAACCTTCTAGAAGCTGTGATTTTAAAAAACGGTGGAAGTAAGCTTTTCTTATTTCCGGACGTATGCGCAAACTATAGAAAGTCGTTATGACGTAGAATGTGTATACTTTGTAGATTCCATTTATGAAATAAAACACATTTTCTAAAAACTTGTGTTTTTTACGAAATCATTTAAACCTTCTAGAAGCTATGATTTTAAAAAACGGTGGAAGTAAGCTTCTCTTTTTTCCAGACGCATGCGCAAAATATAGAATGTCCTGATGACGTAAAATGTGCATACTTTGTAGATTCCATTTATGAAATAAAACACATTTTCTAAAAACTCGTGTTTTTTACGAAATCATGTAAACCTTCTAGAAGCTGTGATTTTAAAAAAGGGTGGAAGTAAGCTGTTGTTATTTCTGGACGCATGCGCAAACTATACAAAGTCGTTATGACGTAGAATGTGCATACTTCGTAGATTCCATTTATCAAATAAAACACATTTTCTAAAAAGTCGTGTTTTTTACGAAATCATGTAAACCTTCTAGAAGATGTGCTTTTAAAAAACGGTGGAAGTAAGCTTTTCTTGTTTCCGTACGAATGCGCAAAATATAGAAAGTCGTTATGACGTAGAATGTGCATACTTTGTTGATTCCATTTATGAAATAAAACACATTTTCTAAAAACTCGTGTTTTTTAAGAAATCATGTAAACCTTCTAGAAGCTGTGATTTTAAAAAACGGTGGAAGTAAGCATTTCTTATTTCCGGACGCATGCGCAAACTATAGAAAGTCGTTATGACGTAGAATGTGCATACTTTGTAGATTCCATTTATGAAATAAAACACATTTTCTAAAAACTCGTGTTTTTTACGAAATCATGTAAACCTTCTAGAAGCTGTGATTTTAAAAAACGGTGGAAGTAAGCTTTTCTTATTTCCGGATGCATGTGCAAACTATAGAAAGTCGTTATGACGTAGAAAGTGCATACTTTGTTGATTCTATTTATGAAATAAAACACATTTTCTAAAAACTCGTGTTTTTTACGAAATCATGTAAACCTTCTAGAAGCTGTGATTTTAAAAAACGATGGAAGTAAGCTTTTCTTATTTCCGGACGAATGCACAAACTATAGAAAGTCGTTATGATGTAGAATGTGCATACTTTGTTGGTTCTATTTATCAAATAAAACACATTTTCTAAAAACTCGTGTTTTTTAAGAAATCATGTAAACCTTCTAGAAGCTGTGATTTTAAAAAACGGGGGAAGTAAGCTTTTCTTATTTCCGGACGCATGCGCAAACTATAGAATGTCGTTATGACGTAGAATGTGCATACTTTGTTGATTCTATTTATGAAATAACACACATTTTCTAAAAACTCGTGTTTTTTACGAAATCATCTAAACCTTCTAGAAGCTGTGATTTTAAAAAACGGTGGAAGTAAGCTTTTCTTATTTCCCGACTCATGCGCAAACTATAGAAAGTCGTTAGGACGTAGAATGTGCATACTTTGTAGATTCCATTTATGAAATAAAACACATTTTCTAAAAACTCGTGTTTTTTACAAAATCATGTAAACCTTCTAGAAGCCGTGATTTTAAAAAACGGTGGAAGTAAGCTTTTCTTATTTCCGGACGCATGCGCAAACTATAGAAAGTCTTTATGACGTAGAATGTGCATACTTTGTTGATTCCATTTATGAAATACAACACATTTTCTGAAAACTCATGTTTTTTAAGAAATCATGTAAACCTTCTAGAAGCTGTGATTTTAAAAAATGTGGGAAGTAAGCTTTTCTTACTTCCAAACGTATGCGCAAACTATACAAATTCGTTATGACGTAGAATGTGCATACTTTGTTGATTCCATTTATGAAATAAAACACATTTTCTAAAAACTCGTGTTTTTTAAGAAATCATGTAAACCTTCTAGAAGCTGTGATTTTAAAAAACGGGGGAAGTAAGCTTTTCTTATTTCCGGACGCATGCGCAAACTATAGAATGTCGTTATGACGTAGAATGTGCATACTTTGTTGATTCTATTTATGAAATAAAACACATTTTCTAAAAACTCATGTTTTTTAAGAAATCATGTAAACCTTCTAGAAGCTGTGATTTTAAAAAACGGGGGAAGTAAGCTTTTCTTATTTCCAAACGCATGCGCAAACTATAGAAAGTCGTTATGACGTAGAATGTGCATACATTGTTGATTCCATTTATGAAATAAAACACATTTTCTAAAAACTCGTGTTTTTTAAGAAACCATGTAAACCTTCTAGAAGCTGTGATTTTAAAGAACGGGGGAAGTAAGCTTTTCTTATTTCCGGACGAATGCACAAACTATAGAAAGTCGTTATGACGTAGAATGTGCATACTTTGGAGATTCCATTTATGAAATAAAACACATTTTCTAAAAACTCGTGCTTTTTACGAAATCATGTAAACCTTCTAGAAGCTGTGATTTTAAAAAAGAGTGGAAGTAAGCTTTTCTTATTTCCGGACGCATGTGCAAACTATAGAAAGTCGTTATGATATAGAATCTGCATACTTTGTTTATTCTATTTATGAAAGAAAACACATTTTCTAAAAACTCGTGTTTTTTAAGAAATCATGTAAACCTTCTAAAAGTTGTGATTTTAAAAAACGGGGGAAGTAAGCTTTTCTTATTTCCAAACGCATGCGCAAACTATAGAAAGTAGTTATGATGTAGAATGTGCATACTTTGTTGATTCCATTTATGAAATAAAACACATTTTCTATAAACTCGTGTTTTTTAAGAAGTCATGTAAACCTTCTAGAAGCTGTGATATTAAAAAACGGTGGAACTAAGCTTTTCTTATTTGCGGACGCATGCGCAAACTATAGAAAGTCGTTATGACGTAGAATGTGCATACTTTGTAGATTCCATTTGTGAAATAAAACACATTTTCTAAAAACTCGTGTTTTTTACGAAATCATGTAAACCTTCTAGAAGCTGTGATTTTAAAAAACGGTGGAAGTAAGCTTTCCTTATTTCCAGACGCATGTGCAAACTACAGAAAGTCGTTATGACGAAGAATGTGCATACTTTGTTGATTCTATTTGTGAAATAAAACACATTTTCTAAAAACTCTTGTTTTTTACGAAATCATGTAAACCTTCTAGAAGCTGTGATTTTAAAAAACGGGGGAAGTAAGCTTTTCTTATTTTCGGACGCATGCGCAAACTATAGAATGTCGTTATGACATAGAATGTGCATACTTTGTTGATTCCATTTATGAAATAAAACACATTTTCTAAAAACAAGTGTTTTTTACGAAATCATGTAAACCTTCTAGAAGCTGTGATTTTAAAAAACGGTGGAAGTAAGCTTTTCTTATTTCCGGACGCATGCGCAAACTATAGAAAGTCGTTATGACGTAGAATGTGCATACTTTGTTGATTCAATTTATGAAATAAAACACATTTTCTAAAAAACTCATGTTTTTTAAGAAATGATGTAAACCTTCTAGAAGCTGTGATTTTAAAAAACGGGAAAAGTAAGCTTTTCTTATTTCCAAACGCATGCGCAAACTATAGAAAGTAGTTATGATGTAGAATTGGCATACTTTGTTGATTCCATTTATGAAATAAAACACATTTTCTAAAAAATCGTGTTTTTTAAGAAATCATGTAAACCTTCTAGAAGCTGTGATTTTAAAAAACGGTGGAAGTAAGCTTCTCTTTTTTCCGGATGCATGCGCAAACTATAGAATGTCGTTATGACATAGAATGTGCATACTTTGTAGATTCCATTTATGAAATAAAACACATTTTCTAAAAACTCGTGTTTTTTACGAAATCATGTAAACCTTCTAGAAGCTGTGATTTTAAAAAACGGTGGAAGTAAGCTTTTGTTATTTCTGGATGCATGCGCAAACTATACAAAGTCGTTATGACGTAGAATGTGCATACTTTGTTGATTATATTTATGAAATAAAACACATTTTCTAAAAACTCGTGATTTTACGAAATCATGTAAACCTTCCAGAAGCTGTGATTTTAAAAAACGGTGGAAGTAAGCTTTTCTTATTTCCGGACGCATGCGCAAACTATAGAATGTCGTTATGACGTAGAATGTGCATACTTTGTAGATTCCATTTATGAAATAAAACACATTTTCTAAAAAATCATGTTTTTTAAGAAATCATGTAAACCTTATAGAAGCTGTGATTTTAAAAAACGGGGGAAGTAAGCTTTTCTTATTTCCAAACGCATGCGCAAACTATAGAAAGTCGTTATGATGTAGAATGTGCATACTTTGTTGATTCCATTTATGAAATAAAACACATTTTCTAAAAACTCGTGTTTTTTACGAAATCATGTAAACCTTCTAGAAGCTGTGATTTTAAAAAACGAGGGAAGTAAGCTTTTCTTATTTCCCAACGCATGCGCAAACTATAGAAAGTAGTTATGACGTAGAATGTGCATACTTTGTTGATTCCATTTATGAAATAAAACACATTTTCTAAAAACTCGTGTTTTTTACGAAATCATGTAAACATTCTAGAAGCTGTGATTTTAAAAAACGGTGGAAGTAAGCTTTTCTTATTTCCGGACGCATGTGCAAACTATAGAAAGTCATTATGACGTAGAAAGTGCATACTTTGTTGATTCTATTTATGAAATAAAACACATTTTCTAAAAACTCGTGTTTTTTACGAAATCATGTAAACCTTCTAGAAGCTGTGATTTTAAAAAACGGTGGAAGTAAGCTTTTCTTATTTACGGATGAATGCACAAACTATAGAAAGTCGTTATGATGTAGAATGTGCATACTTTGTAGATTCCATTTATAAAATAAAACACATTTTCTAAAAACTCGTGTTTTTTACGAAATCATGTAAAACTTCTAGAAGCTATGATTTTAAAAAACAGTGGAAGTAAGCTTTTTTTATTTCCGGACGAATGCGCAAACTATAGAAGGTTGTTATGATGTAGAATGTGCATACTTTGTTGATTCCATTTATGAAATAAAACACATTTTCTACAAACTCGTGTTTTTTAAGAAATCATGAAAACCTTCTAGAAGCTGTGATTTTAAAAAACGGGGGAAGTAAGCTTTTCTTATTTCGAAACGCATGAGTAGACTATAGAAAGTCGTTATGACGTAGAATGTGCATACTTTGTTGATTCCATTTATGAAAGAAAACACATTTTCTAAAAACTCGTGTTTTTTAAGAAATCATGTAAACCTTCTAGAAGCTGTGATTTTAAAAAACTGGGGAAGTAAGCTTTTCTTATTTCCGGACGCATGTGCAAACTATAGAAAGTTGTTATGATGTAGAATGTGTATACTTTGTAGATTCCATTGATGAAATAAAACAAATTTTATAAAAACTCGTGTTTTTTACGAAATCATGTAAACCTTCTAGAAGCTGTGATATTAAAAAACAGGGAAGTAAGCGTTTCTTATTTCCGGACGCATGCGCAATCTATAGAAAGTCGTTATGACGTAGAATGAGCATACTTTGTAGAGTCCATTTATGAAATAAAACACATTTTCTAAAAACTCGTGTTTTTTACGAAATCATGTAAACCTTCTAGAAGCTGTGATTTTAAAAAACGGTGGAAGTAAGCGTTTCTTATTTCCGGACGCATTCGCAAACTATAGAAAGTCGTTATGAGGTAGAATGTGCATACTTTGTAGATTCCATTTATGAGATAAAACACATTTTCTAAAAACTCATGTTTTTTACGAAATCATGTAAACCTTCTAGAAGCTGTGATTTTAAAAAACGGGGGAAGTAAGCTTTTAATATTTCCGGACGCATGCGCAAAGTATAGAAAGTTGTTATGACGTAGAATGTGCATACTTTGTTGATTATATTTATGAAATAAAACACATTTTCTAAAAACTCGTGTTTTTTACGAAATCATGTAAACCTTCCAGAAGCTGTGATTTTAAAAAACGGTGGAAGGAAGCTTTTCTTATTTCCGGACGCATGCGCAAACTATAGAATGTCATTATGACGTAGAATGTGCATACATTGTTGATTCCATTTATGAAATAAAACACATTTTCTAAAAACTCGTGTTTTTTAAGAAATCATGTAAACCTTCTAGAAGCTGTGATTTTAAAAAAACGGGGGAAGTAAGCTTTTCTTATTTCCGAACGCATGCGCAAACTATAGAATGTCGTTATGACGTAGAATGTGCATACTTTGTTGATTCCATTTATGAAATAAAACACATTTTCTAAAAACTCGTGTTTTTTAAGAAATCATGTAAACCTTCTAGAAGCTGTGATTTTAAAAAACGGGGGAAGTAATCTTTTCTTATTTCCAAACGCATGCGCAAACTATAGAAAGTCGTTATGACGTAGAATGTGCATACATTGTTGATTCCATTTATGAAATAAAACACATTTTCTAAAAACTCGTGTTTTTTAAGAAATCATGTAAACCTTCTAGAAGCTGTGATTTTAAAAAACGGGGGAAGTAAGCTTTTCTTATTTCCGAACGCATGCGCAAACTATAGAATGTCGTTATGATGTAGAATGTGCATACTTTGTTAATTCCATTTATGAAATAAAACACATTTTCTAAAAACTAGTGTTTTTTAAGAAATCATGTAAACCTTCTAGAAGCTGTGATTTTAAAAAACGGGGGAAGTAAGCTTTTCTTATTTCCAAACGCATGCGCAAACTATAGAAAGTTGTTATGACGTAGAATGTGCATACTTTGTTGATTCCATTTATGAAATAAAACACATTTTCAAAAAACTCGTGTTTTTTAAGAAATCATGTAAACCTTCTAGAAGCTGTGATTTTAAAAAACGATGGAAGTAAGCTTTTGTTATTTCTGGACGCATGCGCAAACTATACAAAGTCGTTATGACGTAGAATGTGCATACTTTGTAGATTCCATTTATCAAATAAAACACATTTTCTAAAAAGTCGTGTTTTTTACGAAATCATGTAAACCTTCTAGAAGCTGTGCTTTTAAAAATGGTGGAAGTAAGCTTTTCTTATTTCCGGATGAATGCGCAAACTATAGAAAGTCGTTATGACGTAGAATGTGCATACTTTGTTGATTCCATTTATGAAATAAAACACATTTTCTAAAAACTCGTGTTTTTTAAGAAATCATGTAAACCTTCTAGAAGCTGTGATTTTAAAAAACGGGGGAAGTAAGCTTTTCTTATTTCCGGACGCATGCACAAACTATAGAAAGTCGTTATGCCGTAGAATGTGCATACTTTGTAGATTCCATTTATGAAATAAAACACATTTTCTAAAAACTCGTGTTTTTTACAAAATCATGTAAACCTTCTAGATGCTGTGATTTCAAAAAACGGTGGAAGTAAGCTTTTCTTATTTCCGGACGCATGCGCAAACTATAGAAAGTCGTTATGACGTAGAATGTGGATACTTTGTAGATTCCATTTATGAAATAAAACACATTTTCTAAAAACTCGTGTTTTTTACAAAATCATGTAAACCTTCTAGAAGCTGTGATTTTAAAAAACGGGGGAAGTAAGCTTTTCTTATTTCCAGACACATGCGCAAACTATAAAAAGTAGTTATGACATAGAATGTGCATAGTTTGTGGATTCCATTTATGAAATAAAACACATTTTCTAAAAACTCGTGTTTTTTACGAAATCATGTAAACCTTCTAGAAGCTGTGATTTTAAAAAACGGTGGAAGTAAGCTTTTCTTATTTCCGGACGAATGCGCAAACTATAGAACGTCATTATGATGTAGAATGTGCATACTTTGTTGATTCCATTTATGAAATAAAACACATTTTCTAAAAACTTGTGTTTTTTAAGAAATCATGTAAACCTTCTAGAAGCTGTGATTTTAAAAAACGGGGGAAGTAAGCTTTTCTTATTTCCGAACGCATGCGCAAACTATAGAATGTCGTTATGACGTAGAATGTGCATACTTTGTTGATTCCATTTATGAAATAAAACACATTTTCTAAAAACTCGTGTTTTTTAAGAAATCATGTAAACCTTCTAGAAGCTGTGATTTTAGAAAACGGGGGAAGTAAGCTTTTCTTATTTCCAAACGCATGCGCAAACTATAGAAAGTTGTTATGACGTAGAATGTGCATACTTTGTTGATTCCATTTATGAAATAAAACACATTTTCAAAAAACTCGTGTTTTTTAAGAAATCATGTAAACCTTCTAGAAGCTGTGATTTTAAAAAACGGGGGAAGTAAGCTTTTCTTAATTCCAAACGCATGCGCAAACTATAGAAAGTCGTTATGATGTAGAATGTGCATACTTTGTTGATTCCATTTATGAAATAAAACAGGTTTTCTAAAAACTCGTGTTTTTTAAGAAATCATGTAAACCTTCTAGAAGCTGTGATTTTAAAAAACGGTGGAAGTAAGCCTTTCTTATTTCCGGACGCATGCGCAAACTATAGAAAGTCGTTATGACGTAGAATGTGCATACTTTGTTGATTCCTTTTATGAAATACAACACATTTTCTGAAAACTCATGTTTTTTAAGAAATCATGTAAACATTCTAGAAGCTGTGATTTTAAAAAACGTGGGAAGTAAGCTTTTCTTACTTCCAAATGCATGCGCAAACTATACAAATTCGTTATGACGTAGAATGTGCATACTTTGTTGATTCCATTTATGAAATAAAACACATTTTCTAAAAACTCATGTTTTTTACGAAATCATGTAAACCTTCTAGAAGCTGTGATTTTAAAAAACGGTGGAAGTAAGCTTTTCCTATTTCCCGACGCATGCGCAAACTATACAAAGTCGTTATGACGTAGAATTTGCAAACTTTATTGATTCTATTTATGAAATAAAACACATTTTCTAAAAACTCGTGTTTTTTACGAAATCATGTAAACCTTCTAGAAGCAGTGATTTTAAAAAACGGTGGAAGTAAGCTTTTCTTATTTCCGGACGCATTCGTAAAGTATAGAAAGTCGTTATGACGTAGAATGTGCATACTTTGTTGATTCCATTTATGAAATAAAACACATTTTCTAAAAACTCGTCTTTTTTACGAAATAAGCGAAAACCTTCTAGAAGCTGTGATTTTAAAAAACCGGGGAAGTAAGCTTTTCTTATTTCCAGACGCATGCGCAAACTATACAAAGTCGTTATGACGTAGAATGTGCATACTTTGTAGATTCCATTTATCAAATAAAACACATTTTCTAAAAAGTCGTGTTTTTTACGAAATCATGTAAACCTTCTAGAAGCTGTGCTTTTAAAAAACAGTGGAAGTAAGCTTTTCTTATTTCCGGACGAATGCGCAAACTATAGAAAGTCGTTATGACGTAGAATGTGCATACTTTGTTGATTCCATTTATGAAATAAAACACATTTTCTAAAAACTCGTGTTTTTTAAGAAATCATGTAAACCTTCTAGAAGATGTGATTTTAAAAAACGGTGGAAGTAAGCATTTCTTATTTCCGGACGCATGCGCAAACTATAGAAAGTCGTTATGACGTAGAATGTGCATACTTTGTAGATTCCATTTATGAAATAAAACACATTTTCTAAAAACTCGTGTTTTTTACGAAATCATGTAAACCTTCTAGAAGCTGTGATTTTAAAAAACGGTGGAAGTAAGCTTTTCTTATTTCCGGACGCATGCGCAAACTATAGAAAGTCGTTATGACGTAGAATGTGTATACTTTGTAGATTCCATTTATGAAATAAAACACATTTTCTAAAAACTTGTGTTTTTTACGATATCATGTAAACCTTCTAGAAGCTGTGATTTTAAAAAACGGTGGAAGTAAGCTTCTCTTTTTTCCGGACGCATGCGCAAAATATAGAATGTCCTTATGACGTAGAATGTGCATACTTTGTAGATTCCATTTATGAAATAAAACATATTTTCTAAAAACTCGTGTTTTTTACGAAATCATGTAAACCTTCTAGAAGCTGTGATTTTAAAAAAGGGTGGAAGTAAGCTTTTGTTATTTCTGGACGCATGCGCAAACTATACAAAGTCGTTATGACGTAGAATGTGCATACTTCGTAGATTCCATTTATCAAATAAAACACATTTTCTAAAAAGTCGTGTTTTTTACGAAATCATGTAAACCTTCTAGAAGCTGTGCTTTTAAAAAACGGTGGAAGTAAGCTTTTCTTATTTCCGGACGAATGCGCAAACTATAGAAAGTCGTTATGACGTAGAATGTGCATACTTTGTTGATTCCATTTATGAAATAAAACATATTTTCTAAAAACTCGTGTTTTTTAAGAAATCGTGTAAACCTTCTAGAAGCTGTGATTTTAAAAAACGGTGGAAGTAAGCATTTCTTATTTCCGGATGCATGCGCAAACTATAGAAAGTCGTTATGACGTAGAATGTGCATACTTTGTAGATTCCATTTTTGAAATAAAACACATTTTCTAAAAACTCGTGTTTTTTACGAAATCATGTAAACCTTCTAGAAGCTGTGATTTTAAAAAACGGTGGAAGTAAGCTTTTCTTATTTCCGGATGCATGTGCAAACTATAGAAAGTCGTTATGACGTAGAAAGTGCATACTTTGTTGATTCTATTTATGAAATAAAACACATTTTCTAAAAACTCGTGTTTTTTACGAAATCATGTAAACCTTTCAGAAGCTGTGATTTTAAAAAACGATGGAAGTAAGCTTTTCTTATTTCCGGACGAATGCACAAACTATAGAAAGTCGTTATGATGTAGAATGTGCATACTTTGTTGATTCCATTTATGAAATAAAACACATTTTCTAAAAACTCGTGTTTTTTAAGAAATCATGTAGACCTTCTAGAAGCTGTGATTTTAGAAAACGGGGGAAGTAAGCTTTTCTTATTTCCGGACGCATGCGCAAACTATAGAATGTCGTTATGACGTAGAATGTGCATACTTTGTTGATTCCATTTATGAAATAACACACATTTTCTAAAAACTCATGTTTTTTATGAAATCATCTAAACCTTCTAGAAGCTGTGATTTTAAAAAACGGTGGAAGTAAGCTTTTCTTATTTCCCGACTCATGCGCAAACTATAGAAAGTCGTTAGGACGTAGAATGTGCATACTTTGTAGATTCCATTTATGAAATAAAACACATTTTCTAAAAACTCGTGTTTTTTACAAAATCATGTAAACCTTCTAGAAGCCGTGATTTTAAAAAACGGTGGAAGTAAGCTTTTCTTATTTCCGGACGCATGCGCAAACTATATAAAGTCGTTATGACGTAGAATGTGCATACTTTGTTGATTCCATTTATGAAATAAAACACATTTTCTAAAAACTCGTGTTTTTTACGAAATCATGTAAACCTTGTACAAGCTGTGATTTTAAAAAACGGGGGAAGTAAGCTTTTCTTATTTCCGGACGAATGTGCAAACTATAGAAAGTCGTTATGACGTAGAATGTGCATACTTTGTTGATTCCATTTATGAAATAAAACACATTTTCTAAAAACTCGTGCTTTTTACGAAATCATGTAAACCTTCTAGAAGCTGTGATTTTAAAAAACGGGTGAAGTAAGCTTTTCTTATTTCCGGACTTATGCGCAAACTATAGAAAGTCGTTCTGACGTAGAATGTGCATACTTTGTAGATTCCATTTATGAAATAAAACACATTTTCTAAAAACTCATGTTTTTTAAGAAATCATGTAAACCTTCTAGAAGCTGTGATTTTAAAAAACGGGGGAAGTAAGCTTTTCTTATTTCCAAACGCATGCGCAAACTATAGAAAGTCGTTATGACGTAGAATGTGCATACTTTGTTGATTCCATTGATGAAATAAAACACATTTTCTAAAAACTCGTGTTTTTTAAGAAATCATGTAAACCTTCTAGAAGCTGTGATTTTAAAAAACGGGGGAAGTAAGCTTTTCTTATTTCCGGACGCATGCGCAAACTATAGAAAGTCGTTATGCCGTAGAATGTGCATACTTTGTAGATTCCATTTATGAAATAAAACTCATTTTCTAAAAACTCGTGTTTTTTACGAAATCATGTAAACCTTCTAGAAGCTGTGATATTAAAAAGCGGGGAAGTAAGCGTTTCTTATTTCCGGACGCATGCGCAAACTATAGAAAGTCGTTATGATGTAGAATGAGCATACTTTGTAGATTCCATTTATGAAATAAAACACATTTTCTAAAAACTCGTGTTTTTTACGAAATCATGTAAACCTTCTAGAAGCTGTGATTTTAAAAAACGGTGGAAGTAAGCGTTTCTTATTTCTGGACGCATGCGCAAACTATAGAAAGTCGTTATGACGTAGAATGTGCATACTTTGTAGATTCCATTTATGAAATAAAACACATTTTTTAAAAACTCGTGTTTTTTACGAAATCTTGTAAACCTTCCAGAAGCTGTGATTTTAAAAAACGGTGGAACTAAGCTTTTCTTATTTCCGGACGCATGCGCAAACTATAGAATGTCTTTATGACATAGAATGTGCATAGTTTGTAGATTCCATTTATGAAATAAAACACATTTTCTAAAAACTCGTGTTTTTTACGAAATCATGTAAACCTTCTAGAAGCTGTGATATTAAAAAACGGGGAAGTAAGCGTTTCTTATTTCCGGACGCATGCGCAAACTATAGAAAGTCATTATGACGTAGAATGAGCATACTTTGTAGATTCCATTTATGAAATAAAACACATTTTCTAAAAACTCGTGTTTTTTAAGAAATCATGTAAACCTTCTAGAAGCTGTGATTTTTAAAAACGGGGGAAGTAAGCTTTTCTTTTTTCCGGACGCATGCGCAAACTATAGGAAGTCCTTATGATGTAGAATGTGCATACTTTGTAGATTCCATTTATGAAATAAAACACATTTTCTAAAAACTCGTGTTTTTTGCGAAATCATGTAAACCTTCTAGAATCTGTGATTTTAAAAAACGGTGGAAGTAAGCTTTTCTTATTTCCGAACGCATGCGCAAACTATAGAAAGTCGTTATGACGTAGAATGTGGATACTTTGTTGATTCCATTTATGAAATAAAACACATTTTCTAAAAACTCGTGTTTTTTACGAAATCATGTAACCCTTCTAGAAGCTGTAATTTTAAAAAACGGTGGAAGTAAGCTTTTCTTATTTCCGGTCGAATGCGCAAACTATAGAAAGTAGTTATGATGTAGAATGTGTGTACTTTGTTGATTCCATTTATGAAATAAAACACATTTTCTAAAAACTCGTGTTTCTTAAGAAATCATGTAAAACTTCTAGAAGCTGTGATTATAAAAAACGGGGGAAGTAAGCTTTTCTTATTTCCAAACGCATGCGCAAACTATAGAAAGTCGTTACGACCTAGAATCTGCATACTTTGTTGATTCTATTTATGAAATAAAACACATTTTCTAAAAACTCGTGTTTATTAAGAAATCATGTAAACCTTCTAAAAGCTGTAATTTTAAAAAACGGGGGAAGTAAGCTTTTCTTATTTCCGGACGCATGCGCAAACTATATAAAGTCGTTATGACGTAGAATGTGCATACTTTGTAGATTCCATTTATGAAATAAAACACATTTTCTAAAAACTCGTGTTTTTTAAGAAATCATGTAAACCTTCTAGAAGCTATGATTTTTAAAAACGGGGGAAGTAAGCTTTTCTTATTCCCGGACGCATGCGCAAACTATAGCAAGTCCTTATGATGTAGAATGTGCATACTTTGTAGATTCCATTTATGAAATAAAACACATTTTCTAAAAACTAGTGTTTTTTGCGAAATCATGGAAACCTTCTAGAAGCTGTGATTTTAAAAAACGGGGGAAGAAAGCTTTTATTATTTCTGGACGCATGCGCAAAATATATAAAGTCGTTATGACGTAGAATGTGCATACTTTGTAGATTCCATTTATGAAATAAAACACATTTTCTAAAAAGTCGTGTTTTTTACGAAATCATGTAAACCTTCTAGAAGCTGTGATTTTAAAAAACGGTGGAAGTAAGCTTTTCTTATTTCCGGACGCATGCGCAAACTATAGAAATTCGTTATGACGTAGAATGTGCATACTTTTTTTATTCCATTTATGAAATAAAACACATTTTCTAAAAACTCGTGTTTTTTAAGAAATCATGTAAACCTTCTAGAAGCTGTTATTTTAAAAAACGGGGGAAGTAAGCTTTTCTTATTTCCAGACGCATGCGCAAACTATAGAAAGTCGTTATGACGTAGAGTGTGCATACTTTGTAGATTCCATTTATGAAATAAAACACATTTTCTAAAAACTCGTGTTTTTTACGAAATCATGTAAACCTTCTAGAAGCTGTGATTTTAAAGAACGGTGGAAGTAAGCTTTTCTTATTTCCGGACGCATGTGCAAACTATAGAATGTCGTTATGACGTAGAATGTGCATACTTTGTAGATTCCATTTATGAAATAAAACACATTTTCTAAAAACTCGTGTTTTTTACGAAATCATGTAAACCTTCTAGATGCTGTGATTTTAAAAAACGGTGGAAGTAAGCTTTTGTTATTTCCGGACGCATGCGCAAACTATAGAAAGTCGTTATGACGTAGAATGTGCATACTTTGTTGATTCTATTTATGAAATAAAACACATTTTCTAAAAACTCGTGTTTTTTAAGAAATCATGTAAACCTTCTAGAAGCTGTGATTTTAAAAAACGGTGGAAGTAAGCTTTTCTTATTTCCAAACGCATGCGCAAACTATAGAAAGTCGTTATGACGTAGAAAAATAAAAGACATTTTCTAAAAACTCGTGTTTTTTAAGAAATCATGTAAACCTTCTAGAAGCTGTGATTTTAAAAAATGGGGGAAGTAAGCTTTTCTCCTTTCCGAACTCATGCGCAAACTATAGAATGTCATTTTGACGTAGAATGTGCATACTTTGTTGACTCCATTTCTGAAATAAAACACATTTTCTAAAAACTCGTGTTTTTTAAGAAATCATGTAAACCTTTTAGAAGCTATGATTTTAAAAAACGGTGGAAGTAAGCTTTTCTTATTTCCGGACGCATGCGCAAACTATAGAATGTCGTTATGACGTAGAATGTGCATACTTTGTAGATTCCATTTATGAAATAAAACACATTTTCTAAAAACTCGTGTTTTTTACGAAATCATGTAAACCTTCTAGATGCTGTGATTTTAAAAAACGGTGGAAGTAAGCTTTTCTTATTTCCTCGACGCATGCGCAAACTATAGAAAGTCGTTATGACGTAGAATGTGCATACTTTGTTGATTCTATTTATGAAATAAAACACATTTTCTAAAAACTCGTGTTTTTTAAGAAATCATGTAAACCTTCTAGAAGCTGTGATTTTAAAAAACGGGGGAAGTAGGCTTTTCTTATTTCCAAACGCATGCGCAAACTATAGAAAGTCGTTATGACGTAGAATGTGCATACTTTGTAGATTCCATTTATGAAATAAAACACATTTTCTAAAAACTGGTGTTTTTTAAGAAATCATGTAAACCTTCTAGAAGATGTGATTTTAAAAAACGGGGGAAGTAAGCTTTTCTTATTTTCGGACGCATGCGCAAACTATAGAAAGTCGTTATGACGTAGAATGTGCATACTTTTTAGATTCCATTTATGAAATAAAACACATTTTCTAAAAACTCGTGTTTTTTACGAAACCATGTAAACCTTTTAGAAGCTGTGATTTTAAAAAACGGTGGAAGTAAGCTTTTCTTATTTCCGGACGCATGCGCAAACTATAGAATGTCATTATGACGTAGAATGTGCATACTTTGTAGATTCCATTTATGAAATAAAACACATTTTCTAAAAATTCGTGTTTTTTACGAAATCATGTAAACCTTCTAGAAGCTGTGATTTTAAAAAACGGGGGAAGTAAGCTTTTCTTATTTCCGGACGCATGCGCAAACTATAGGATGTCGTTATGACGTAGAATGTGCATACTTTGTTGATTCCATTTATGAAATAAAACACATTTTCTAAAAACTCGTGTTTTTTACGAAATCATGTAAACCTTCTAGAAGCTGTGATTTTAAAAAACGGTGGAAGTAAGCTTTTCTTATTTCCGGACGCATGCGCAAACTATAGAATGTCATTATGACGTAGAGTGTGCATACTTTGTAGATTCCATTTATGAAATAAAACACATTTTCTAAAAACTCGTGTTTTTTAAGAAATCATGTAAACCTTCTAGAAGCTCTGATTTTAAAAAACGCGAGAAGTAAGCTTTTCTTATTTCTGGACGCATGCGCAAACTATAGAAAGTTGTTATGCCATAGAATGTGCATACTTTGTTGATTCGATTTATGAAATAAAACACATCTTCTAAAAACTCGTGTTTTTTAAGAAATCATGTAAACCTTCTAGAAGCTGTGATTTTAAAAAACGGGGGAAGTAAGCTTTTCTTATTTCCGGACGCATGCGCAAACTATAGAAAGTCGTTATGCCGTAGAACGTGCATACTTTGTTGATTCCATTTATGAAATAAACCACATTTTCTAAAAACTCGTGTTTTTTAAGAAATCATGTAAACCTTCTAGAAGCTGTGATTTTAAAAAACGGGGGAAGTAAGCTTTTCTTCTTTCCGGACGCATGCGGAAACTATAGAAAGTCGTTATGACGTAGAATGTGCATACTTTGTAGATTCCATTTATGAAATAAAACACATTTTCTAAAAACTCATGTTTTTTGCGAAATCATGTAAACCTTCTAGAAGCTGTGATTTTAAAAAACGGGGGAAGTAAGCTTTTATTATTTCTGGACGCATGCGCAAAATATATAAAGTCGTTATGACGTAGAATGTGCATACTTTGTAGATTCCATTTATGAAATAAAACACATTTTCTAAAAACTCGTGTTTTTTACGAAATCTTGTAAACCTTCTAGAAGCTGTGATTTTAAAAAACGGTGGAAGTAAGCTTTTCTTATTTCCGGACGCATGCGCAAACTATAGAAATTCGTTATGACGTAGAATGTGCATACTTTTTTGATTCCATTTATGAAATAAAACACATTTTCTAAAAACTCGTGTTTTTTAAGAAATCATGTAAACCTTCTAGAAGCTGTGATTTTAAAAAACGGGGGAAGTAAGCTTTTCTTATTTCCTTACGCATGCGCAAACTATAGAAAGTCGTTATGACGTAGAATGTGCATATATTGTAGATTCCATTTATGAAATAAAACACATTTTCTAAAAACTCGTGTTTTTACGAAATCATGTAAACCTTCTAGAAGCTGTGATTTTAAAAATCGGTGGAAGTAAGCTTTTCTTATTTCCGGACGCATGCGCAAACTATAGAATGTCATTATGACGTAGAATGTGCATACTTTGTAGATTCCATTTATGAAATAAAACACATTTTCTAAAAACTCGTGTTTTTTACGAAATCATGTAAACCTTCTAGAAGCTGTGATTTTAAAATCTGGTGGAAGTAAGCTTTTCTTATTTTCGGACGCATGCGCAAACTATATAAAGTCTTTATGACGTAGAATGTGCATACTTTGTTGATTCTATTTATGAAATAAAACACATTTTCTAAAAACTCGTGTTTTTTACGAAATCATGTAAACCTTCTAGAAGCTGTGATTTTAAAAAACGGTGGAAGTAAGCTTTTCTTATTTCCGGACGCATGCGGAAAGTATAGTGTTGAAATATTGTAACTTCAAAGAATATTATATTTGTATATTATTTATTCCGGAGATGTTCCATACCTCCGATGTGATTATACTATAAATCCAGAGATGTTTATTCCTCCGAGTTGGGTGTGGTAACTAGGGTTATTAGACCCACCATGTGGGGGTCGGCCCAGTCAGTTATAATGGGGTATTTAACCTAATGGTTAAATACGAGCCTACATGTACTTGTGTAAAATACATATCATAGTAGTGTATAAATAGAGGAGGTGTGTTCCTCATTTGATACACTCACACACTTGAGGATAGCGCACTTGTGGAGGAGAGGTCTGCTATTATGGAGGAGGATATCATGTCTCAGGGTTTCATCTTTGTATATTGCTGGTCATCTATATTGAGGAAGCTTTGCTGGGTTTTCTACCCCATGAGGGTTTCCCAGGATAAATCTCTGTCTCTTGTGTTTATGCTGTGCTTGTTGTTTCTTCAGTGATCCTGTATATGCTATTATTGTGAAATGGAATGTAATGCTGCTATTTTCTGTCTTAGCATATTGAATTTTAACATGGTATCAGAGCTAACCTGAAGGAAGACAAGGTATGGCACTAAAGACACTTGCTTTACTTACGACAATTTGAAGGTTAGGGTTTTACATAGCAAAAACCCGTCATCGTAGAACTTTCGCTATAAATCCGTTTTGGCAAAGTTTTCGGATCTGAAATTGTTACAGGACGAAGCTAAAATCTCCAGGTACCTTGTGTCCAAAGGACAACCTCTAATTCATTGTACTTTGTGATTTATGATCTGTACAATATAGGGTTTCTGCCTCTTCCAGATCTGAGTCAAAATCAGGTGACCTTGGGAAAAAGGTCATAACTTGGGATAGGAAGCTCCAAATGACATTTCGTGAAAAGTTACAGGTAGTACACAGGACGAGCTATCTCAGAAAACTTTTTCAGAGGCCGAAGTTGAACCAGTGACACGTGGCACGCCGTACAAGTTCGCTCTCCTGTATTATCCCATAAACAGGTCACGTTGCGACACTTGGCATAACTCTCTCTAAGAGAATCCAATTGAGGTCAGACCTGTCAGGATGGAAGGATAACCGGCCGAGCTATCTCAGAATACTTTTTCAGAGGCCGAAGGTCAAACAGTGACACGTGGCACGCCGTACAAGTTCGCTCTCCTGTATTTTCCCAAAACAGGTCACGTTGCGACATTTGGCATAACTCTCTCTCAGAACATCCAATTGAGGTCAGAACTATCAGGATGGAAAGCTAACAGGTCAGGCTATCTCAGGAAACTTTTTTCAGACCCTGTGGATCAAAAATTTCGGAGTTACACCAGAAACAATCAGGTACATATTTCTGTCAAAACAGAATTATTTTTTGGTACCTTCATTCATGGCTTCCGGAATTTAGGGCTTTGAAGAAAGTTGGAATTTTTGTAATCGGAGACCACGGCTGGATGCTACTCATCAAAATAGAAATTTAGAGACCAAGATCATAATTTTTGGTTGGGCAGAAGGCCGGGCTTGATTAGACCCTAGTTCGGGACTTTGATCAGAAAAGTGGAAAATTAGGGCTTCTGTAAAAATGGGAATTTTTGAAATCTGTGACCACGGCTGGAAGCTCCTTAGAAAAATAGAAGCTTAGAGCTTTGTATCAAACCTTTTGATGGGGCAAAAGAGTGGGCTTCATCAAACCCCAGTTCAGGGTCACGTCCAGTGAATCCGAAAGTTTCAAAGGCAAAATTGAGGAGTAAAACTTTGCAGTTTTCAAATTCTGAATATACCAGTTTGATCAGCTCATCAAAGCGCATATTTCTATCCTTTCGGAAGTTTGAAATTCAAAGTTTGAATTTTTGGGTTTCTTTGACAAACCCATATCCAGCTCCAAGTCCAGTTCTTGCAAATCAAGTGGATTGGGTTAATCCTAGAAGAAGATGGATTGGTCACCTGCATAAGTGAAGAAGCTCCTGTCTCAAGAGGGAGATATGGATAAGGCCTTACATAAGAAGAATACAAGCGATCTCGACAGGTATGACTCATCGAGGTATGTTTCGATATTTGTCCATGATTAAGTTTATGGTATGTTTGTCTTCAGGTTATTACAGTTAGTACAATTTTGATTTTAGATTTGTCGTATAACCTTAACAAAATTATGAATGCATGATAGAAGATATTCATTGGTTAGGGTGTTGACACTTATGATTGTACTAATGCATTATGATGTTGTGTGAGGTTGATGTTGTCTGCTAACAAGATACAGGTACATCACAAAAGACAAATCAAGCTCCATGACCATGAAAACATGAAGACAAAGACTCATCCATAATCTTTGTTCTACTTACGAGGTATGCATGACTTTGTTATATTATGCTTAACCTATGAGACATGCAGGTTCTAGCTCAGGATCTCTAAATCATTGAAGAGATTGTTTAGGTATGTTGTACATAACCAAGTAGGTATACTAATCCAGGTATGTTTCCCATGAATCTTACCTTGTGTTAGGATCCCTTATATAAGTATACTTGGAATGATTGGTTATGCTTATTCATAAAGTTAGTAATCAAGGGATTATGCATATTATATCTTTTATCTTGATTGATGATATGCATGAGTAAAAGAAGACTTGCCTGAAATCTTGAATACTAATGTTTATTAACTATAATCATGACTATACATTTTCAAGATTATTTAGTACTATAATGTTTTGATAGCATTTAGAATATACTAATGAGTGTATGTTTGTGTATGAGATCATGAGGATGACTCCATAGCATGCACAGTGGTACAGAATGAATAGAAGTTCAAAAGACATACAGAAGATCAAGCGGGAGGCAGCCACACAAACATAAAAGATAAGTATTTGAGTTGTTATCTGAAATAGTAATGATATTGCCTGTAATAGGTTGTATGCATATTTGTATTCCTATAATATATCATGCTGAGTGTAAATATTCATAGAAAATTGAACAGTATACTACTAATATGCATATGATTGGTAAGTTGGACAAACATTCCATTGTTGCTTGTCTAGAATGAAACCTCTTTGCTGACATGCTGAGAGTTGTGCACACTCTCGATAGTATGTTCTGGTAGAGATGGAAGGCATCTAGATAGCCACTGTATGCATACAGGATATGGGAAAGTGTTGTGCCAAAGTATTGGTCAAAATAGTTGCATCACTATGTAAATGATATCTGTATGCATAATAGGTTATCATGTCAATATGATTTGATGATTATGAAGTATTACTAATCATGTACTTAATTTTGATTTGTAGGAAAGGTCATGAAGAATGATGGACACCGTACAAGTGGTGGATGTTCAAACAAGAAGATTTACAAATCAAACAAAATATAGAAGACTCATGGCTAGAAGATTCTCTTAGAAAGGGGAAGAGAATCATGACAAGATGTTTGCTTCAAGTATGGTGTAATTAAAGAAGAAGTGTGAATCAGGTTCTGTATAGGTACCTAGGATCGATAATAAATTGATAAGCTTAATGATCACCATGGGTGATGTGGATCTCAACCTTTGCTACAAGGTTGAATATGATTTCTATACACATATGACATGGATGCAAGAAGGAACTCACCACAGAGTTCGAATGATATTGAGGTTCATATCAGTAGACCCATCTAACGAGAGATGGCACAGATAGATATGCAGAAGATCATTCAATGCAGAAATGAAAAATGAAAGATCTCAAATTGATGCTTTACTTCCTAGGTCTGGAAGTATGGCAAGGCTCAGAAGGAATATTTCTCAACCAGGGAAAGTATGATGAGAAATATGACTTGAGGTGTTGGAATGGCCACTCTTATGGATTCCAACTTGAAGCTGTTAGGGGATAACTCATCAGAGTTAGTGGATATAACTTTGTACAGACAAATGATTGGGTCATTGATGTATCTAACATATACTAGATTAGATATATGCTTTGTTGTGAACACCTTGAGTCAGTATCTAGTGGAAACTAGATGTGTTCACCTGATAGTTGCAAAGCATGTGATGAGGCACATAAAGGACACGATATAATTTGATCTATGCTATCTTGAAGATCATGACTTCAGATGGTTATTCAGATTCTGTTTGGGCAGGAAGTGTATCAGACAGGAAGAACACATCGAGAGGATGTTATTGTCTGGGATTAGCCATGATCTCGTGGTTTAGCTGGAAGCAGTCTAGTGTGGCTCTCAGCACAAGTAGAATATATGGCTGCTTGCTCTGCTAGTTGTGAAGAAGCTTGGCTTCAGGATTGGTTTGAATTAGAGATAGAACCAACTGTGATCCTATGTGACAAATAGAGTTGTATGAAGATGACAAAGACTCTAGTGTTCCATGATAAGTCAAAGAACATAGGGATCTAATAAGATATGATGCAGAAGTACCTAAAGTTTGAATTTGTAACAGGTTACCGATGTACTAACCAAATCTCTACCTCAAGTGAAGAAGTTACCAACATACTAACCAAACCTCTGTCTCAGGTGAAATTTGAATACTTCCGAGACAAGCTTGGTATAGCTCAAAAGGACCCTCCTTGAAAGGGGGAGTAGTATAGTCACTGATGATGAGATTGTCTCATCGAACAACAAGGTCGATGATGAGGTAACCTGTTCTCTACACCTAGATACTTAGAAATATTTAGATTTAGGACTCTTATGCTTAGAATACTTTGTTTTACATGCTTTTGATGATAGATGTATTGGTGAGAATACATGCTTTTGATGATAAGATGTATTGGTAAGAATACATACTTTTGATGACACATGTATTGATTAATGTACGTGTATGGTTGAGGATACTTGTACTTGTATTGATGAGAATACATGTGGGGATTGTATCATCCTTGAACACATGTTCTAAAGTGAGTCGTAGACGTATGGTCTCCGAAAATGAAGTCCTTAGTGGACAGGTAGGGATTGTATCATCCCTGGACTTCGGTCCCTGAATAGATCCGTAGACGTATGGTCTCCGAAAATGAAGTCCTTAGTGGACAGGTAGGGATTGTATCATCCCTGGACTTCGGTCCCTGAATAGATCCGTAGACGTATGGTCTCCGAAAATGAAGTCCTTAGTGGACAGGTAGGGATTGTATCATCCCTGGACTTCGGTCCCTGAATAGATCCGTAGATGTGAGGTCTCCGAGAATGAAGTCCTTAGTGAACAGTTGAGGGGATTGGATCATCCCTGGACTTTCAGTCCTAAAGAGAGCCGTAGACGTGAGGTCTCCGAGAATGAAGTCCTCAGTGGACAGTTGAGGGGATTGGATCATCCCTGGACTTTCAGTCCTAAAGAGAGCCGTAGACGTGAGGTCTCCGAGAATGAAGTCCTTAGTGGACAGTTGAGGGGATTGGATCATCCCTGGACTTTCAGTCCTAAAGAGAGCCGTAGACGTGAGGTCTTCGAGAATGAAGTCCTTAGTGGACAGTTGAGGGGATTGGATCATCCCTGGACTTTCAGTCCTAAAGAGAGCCGTAGACGTATGGTCTCCGAGAAGTGGGGATTGTATCATCCCCGGACTTAGGTCCCTGAATTGATCCGTATACGTGAGGTCTCCGAGAAGTGGGGATTGTATCATCCCCGAACTTAGGTCCCTGAATTGATCCGTAGACATGAGGTCTCCGAGAAGTGGGGATTGTATCATCCCCGGACTTAGGTCCCTGAATTGATCCGTAGACGTGTGGTCTCCGAGAAGTGGGGATTGTATCATCCCCGGACTTAGGTCCCTGAATTGATCCGTAGACGTGAGGTCTCCGAGAAGTGGGGATTGTATCATCCCCGGACTTAGGTCCCTGAATTGTTCCGTAGACGTGAGGTCTCCGAGAAGTGGGGATTGTATCATCCCCGGACTGCGGTCCCTGAATTGATCCGTAGACGTATGGTCTCCGAGAAGTGGGGATTGTATCATCCCCGGACTTCGGTCCCTGAATTGATCCGTAGACGTATGGTCTCCGAGAAAGTGATTTTTGATGTGGTTACTTGTATCGGTAGGATACTTGTATTGATGATGTGGTTACTTGTATTGGTAGGATACTTGTATTGATGATGTGGTTACTTGTATCGGTAGGATACTTGTATTGATGATGTGGTTACTTGTATCGGTAGGATACTTGTATTGATGATATGGTTACTTGTATCAGTGTGGATACTTGTATTGATGATATGTACACTTGTATTAGCATGAATACGTGTACTAATGATGTGGATACTTGTATTGTTATGGATACCTGTATTGATGATGATGCTGATGATCGTGAGATGACGATGCTGATGATCGTGTGATGACGATGCTGATGATCGTGTGATGACGATGCTGATGATCATGAGATAACGATGCTGATGATCGTGTGATGACAATGCTGATGATCGTGAGATGACGATGCTGATGATCGTGTGATGACGATGCTGATGATCGTGTGATGACGATGCTGATGATCGTGTGATGACGATGCTGATGATCGTGTGATGACGATGCTGATGATCGTGTGATGACGATGTTGATGATCGTGTGATGATGATGCTGATGATCGTATGATGACGATGCTGATGATCGTATGATGACGATACTGATGATCGTGTGATGACGATGCTGATGATCGTGTCATGACGATGCCGATGATCGTGTGATCACGATGCTGATGACGATGCTGACAATGCTGATGATCGTGAGATGACAATACTGATGATCGTGAGGATCTAGATGTTGATGTTGTTATAGCTATTCGAGTACTGCAGAAGATAAAGACTCAGTACTGAAGATGTTGATGTTCCAGTATTGAAGATGTTCCAGTAACTGCCTGAGTTACTGATGATGTTGAGAAAGCTTCCAATGATTTATAGATGTATCATGTATGATGTTGATGACTCCTTGCTCGTGCATATGTTTTTATAATATCCTTCTCGTTAAGGGGGAGTGTTGAAATATTGTAACTTCAAAGAATATTATATCTGTATATTATTTATTCCGGAGATGTTCCATACCTCCGATGTGATTATACTATAAATCCAGAGATGTTTATTCCTCTGAGTTGGGTGTGGTAACTAGGGTTATTAGACCCACCATGTGGGGGTCGGCCCAGTCAGTTATAATGGGGTATTTAACCTAATGGTTAAATACGAGCCTACATGTACTTGTGTAAAATACATATCAGAGTAGTGTATAAATAGAGGAGGTGTGTTCCTCATTTGATACACTCACACACTTGAGGATAGCGCACTTGTGGAGGAGAGGTCTGCTATTATGGAGGAGGAGATCATGTCTCAGGGTTTCATCTTTGTATATTGCTGGTCATCTATATTGAGGAAGCTTTGCTGGGTTTTCTACCCCATGAGGGTTTCCCAGGATAAATCTCTGTCTCTTGTGTTTATGCTGTGCTTGTTGTTTCTTCAGTGATCCTGTATATGCTATTATTGTGAAATGGAATGTAATGCTGCTATTTTCTGTCTTAGCATATTGAATTTTAACATATAGAAAGTCGTTATGACGTAGAATGTGCATACTTTGTTGATTCTACTTATGAAATAAAACACATTTTCTAAAAACTCGTGTTTTTTAAGAAATCATGTAATCCTTCTAGAAGCTGTGATTTTAAAAAACGGGGGAAGCAAGCTTTTCTTATTTCCAAACGCATGCGCAAACTATAGAAAGTCATTATGACGTAGAATGTGCATACTTTGTTGATTCCATTGATGAAATAAAACACATTTTCTAAAACCTCGTGTTTTTTACGAAATCATGTAAACGTTCTAGAAGATGTGATTTTAAAAAATGGTGGAAGTAAGCTTTTCTTATTTCCGAACGCATGCGCAAACTATAAAAAGTCGTTATGACGTAGAATGTGCATATTTTGTAGATTCCATTTATGAAATAAAACACATTTTCTAAAAACTCGTGTTTTTTACGAAATCATGTAAACCTTCTAGAAGCTGTGATTTTAAAAAACAGTGGAAGTAAGCTTTTCTTATTTCCGGACGAATGCGCAAACTATAGAAAGTCGTTATGACGTAGAATGTGCATACTTTGTTGATTCCATTTATGAAATAAAACACATTTTCGAAAAACTCGTGTTTTTTAAGAAATCATGTAAACCTTCTAGCAACTGTGATTTTAAAAAACGGGGGAAGTAAGCTTTTCTTATTTCCGAACGCATGCACAAACTATAGAATGTCGTTATGACGTAGAATGTGCATACTTTGTTGATTCCATTTATGAAATAAAACACATTTTCTAAAAACTCCTGCTTTTTACGAAATCATGTAAACCTTCTTGAAGCTGTGATTTTAAAAAACGGGGGAAGTAAGCTTTTCTTATTTCCAAACGCATGCGCAAACTATAGAAAGTCGTTATGTCGTAGAATGTGCATACTTTGTTGATTCTATTTATGAAATAGAACACATTTTCTAAAAACTTGTGTTTTTTAAGAAATCATGTAAACCTTCTAGAAGCTGTGATTTTAAAAAACGGGGGAAGTAAGCTTTTCTTATTTCCAAACGCATGCGCAAACTATAGAAAGTCATTATGACGTAGAATGTGCATACTTTGTTGATTCCATTTATGAAATAAAACACATTTTCTAAAAACTCGTGTTTTTTAAGAAATCATGTAAACCTTCTAGAAGCTGTGATTTTAAAAAACGGGGGAAGTAAGCTTTTCTTATTTCCGGACGCATGCACAAACTATAGAAAGTCGTTATGACGTAAAATGTGCATACTTTGTTGATTCTATTTCTGAAATAAAACACATTTTCTAAAAACTCGTGTTTTTTAAGAAATCATGTAAACCTTCTAGAAGCTGTGATTTTAAAAAACGGGGGAACTAAGCTTTTCTTATTTCCGGACGCATGCGCAAACTATATAAAGTCGTTATGACGTAGAATGTGCATACTTTGTAGATTCCATTTATGAAATAAAACACATTTTCTAAAAACTCGTGTTTTTTACGAAATCATGTAAACCTTCTAGAAGCTGTGATTTTAAAAAATGGTGGAAGTAAGCTTTTCTTATTTCCGTATGCATGCGCAAACTATAGAATGTCATTATGACGTAGAATATGCATACTTTGTTGATTCCATTTATGAAATAAAAAACATTTTCTAAAAACAGGTGTTTTTTACGAAATCATGTAAACCTTCTAGATGCTGTGATTTTAAAAATGGTGGAAGTAAGCTTTTCTTATTTCCGGACGCATGCGCAAACTATATAAAGTCGTTATGACGTAGAATGTGCATACTTTGTAGATTCCATTTATGAAATAAAACACATTTTCTAAAAACTCGTGTTTTTTACGAAATCATGTAAACCTTCTAGAAGCTGTGATTTTAAAAAACGGGGGAAGGAAGCTTTTCTTATTTCTGAACGCATGCGCAAACTATAGAAAGTTGTTATGATGTGGAATGTGCATACTTTGTTGATTCTATCTTTGATATAAAACACATTTTCTAAAAACTCGTGTTTTTTTAGAAATCATGTAAACCTTCTAGAAGCTGTGATTTTAAAAAACAGGGGAAGTAAGCTTTTCTTATTTCCAAACGCATGCGCAAACTATAGAAAGTCGTTATGACATAGAATGTGCATACTTTGTTGATTCTATTTATGAAATAAAACACATTTTCTAAAAACTCGTGTTTTTTAAGAAATCATGTAAACCTTCTAGAAGTTGTGATTTTAAAAAACGGGGGAAGTAAGCTTTTCTTATTTCCAAACGCATGCGCAAACTATAGAAAGTCGTTATGACGTAGAATGTGCATACTTTGTTGATTCCATTTCTGAAATAAAACACATTTTCTAAAAACTGATGTTTTTTAAGAAATCATGTAAACCTTCTAGAAGCTGTGATTTTAAAAATGGGGGAAGTAGGCTTTTCTTATTTCCGGACGCATGCGCAAAATATAGAAAGTCGTTATGCCGTAGAATGTGCATACTTTGTAGATTCCATTTATGAAATAAAACACATTTTCTAAAAACTCGTGTTTTTTATGAAATCATGTAAACCTTCTAGAAGATGTGATTTTCAAAAACGGTGGAAGTAAGCTTTTATTATTTCCGGACGCATGCGCAAACTATAGAATGTCGTTATGACGTAGAATGTGCATACTTTGTAGATTCCATTTATGAAATAAAACACATTTTCTAAAAATTCGTTTTTTTTACGAAATCATGTAAACCTCTAGATGCTGTGATTTTAAAAAATGGGGGAAGTAAGCTTTTCTTATTTCCGGACGCATGCGCAAAATATACAAAGTCGTTATGACGTAGAATGTGCATACTTTGTAGATTCCATTTATGAAATAAAACACATTTTCTAAAAACTCGTGTTTTTTACGAAATCATGTAAACCTTCTAGAAGCTGTGAATTTAAAAAACGGTGGAAGTAAGCTTTTCTTATTTCCGGACGCATGCGCAAACTATAGAAATTCGTTATGGTGTATAATGTGCATACTTTGTTGATTCCATTTATGAAATAAAACACAGTTTCTAAAAACACGTGTTTTTAAGAAATCATGTAAACCTTCTAGATGCTGTGATTTTAAAAAATGGGGGAAGTAAGCTTTTCTTATTTTCGGACGCATGCGCAAACTATATAAAGTCATTATGACGTAGAATGTGCATACTTTGTAGATTCCATTTATGAAATAAAACACATTTTCTAAAAACTCTTGTTTTTTACGAAATCATGTAAACCTTCTAGAAGCTGTGATTTTAAAAAACGGTGGAAGTAAGCTTTTCTTATTTCCGGACGCATGCGCAAACTATAGAAATTCGTTATGGTGTAGAATGTGCATACTTTGTTGATTCCATTTATGAAATAAAACACAGTTTCTAAAAACACGTGTTTTTAAGAAATCATGTAAACCTTCTAGAAGTTGTGATTTTAAAAAACGGGGGAAGTAAGCTTTTCTTATTTTCAAATGCATGCGCAAACTATAGAAAGTCCTTATGACGTAGAATGTGCATACTTTGTTGATTCCATTTATGAAATAAAACACATTTTCTAAAAACTCGTGTTTTTTACGAAATCATGTAAACCTTCTAGAAGCTGTGATTTTAAAAAACGGTGGAAGTAAGCTTTTCTTAATTCCGGACGCATGCGCAAACTATAGAAAGTCGTTATGACGTAGAATGTGCATACTTTGTAGATTCCATTTATGAAATAAAACACATTTTCTAAAAGCTCATGTTTTTTACGAAATCATGTAAACCTTCTAGAAGCTGTGATTTTAAAAAACGGTGGAAGTAAGCTTTTCTTATTTCCAGACGCATGCGCAAACTATACAAAGTCGTTACGATGTAGAATGTGAATACTTTGTTGATTCCATTTATGGAATAAATTTTTTTTTCTAAAAACTCGTGTTTTTTAAGAAATCATGTAAACCTTCTAGAAGCTGTGATTTTAAAAAACGGGGGAAGTAAGCTTTTCTTATTTCTGGACGCATGCGCAACCTATAGAAAGTCGTTATGACATAGAATGTGCATACTTTTCAGATTCCATTTATGAAATAAAACACATTTTCTAAAAACTCGTGTTTTTCACGAAATCATGTAAACCTACTAGAAGCTGTGATTTTAAAAAACGGAGGAAGTAAGCTTTTCTTATATCCGGACGCATGCGCAAAATATAGAAAGTCATTATGACGTAGAATGTGCATACTTTGTAGATTCCATTTATGAAATAAAACACATTTTCTAAAAACTCGTGTTTTTTACGAAATCATGTAAACCTTTTAGAAGCTGTGATTTTGAAAAACGGTGGAAGTAAGCTTTTCTTATTTTCGGACGCATGCATAAACTATAGAAAGTCATTATGACGTAGAATGTGCATACTTTCTAGATTCCATTTATGAAATAAAACACATTTTCTAAAAACCCGTGTTTTTTACGAAATCATGTAAACCTTCTAGAAGCTGTGATTTTAAAAAACGGGGGAAGTAAGCTTTTCTTACTTCCGGACGCATGCGCAAACTATAGAAAGTCGTTATGACATAGAATGTGCATACTTTGTAGATTCCATTTATGAAATAAAACAAATTTTCTAAAAACTCGTGTTTTTTAAGAAATCATGTAAACCTTCTAGAAGCTGTGATTTTAAAAAACGGTGGAAGCAAGCTTTTCTTATTTCCGGACGCATGCGCAAACTATAGAATGTCGTTATGACGTAGAATGTGCATACTTTGTAGATTCCATTTATGAAATAAAACACATTTTCTAAAAACTCGTGTTTTTTACGAAATCATGTAAACCTTCTAGAAGCTGTGATTTTAAAAAACGGTGGAAGTAAGCTTTTCTTATTTCCGGACGCATGCGCAAACTATAGAAATTCGTTATGGTGTAGAATGTGCATACTTTGTTGATTCCATTTATGAAATAAAACACAGTTTCTAAAAACACGTGTTTTTAAGAAATCATGTAAACCTTCTAGAAGTTGTGATTTTAAAAAACGGGGGAAGTAAGCTTTTCTTATTTCCAAATGCATGCGCAAACTATAGAAAGTCCTTATGACGTAGAATGTGCATACTTTGTTGATTCCATTTATGAAATAAAACACATTTTCTAAAAACTCGTGTTTTTTACGAAATCATGTAAACCCTCTAGAAGCTGTGATTTTAAAAAACGGTGGAAGTAAGCTTTTCTTAATTCCGGACGCATGCGCAAACTATAGAAAGTCGTTACGACGTAGAATGTGCATACTTTGTAGATTCCATTTATGAAATAAAACACATTTTCTAAAAGCTCATGTTTTTTACGAAATCATGTAAACCTTCCAGAAGCTGTGATTTTAAAAAACGGTGGAAGTAAGCTTTTCTTATTTCCGGACGCATGCGCAAACTATAGAATGTCGTTATGACGTAGAATGTGCATACTTTGTAGATTCCATTTATGAAATAAAACACATTTTCTAAAAAATCATGTTTTTTAAGAAATCATGTAAACCTTATAGAAGCTGTGATTTTAAAAAACGAGGGAAGTAAGCTTTTCTTATTTCCAAACGCATGCGCAAACTATAGAAAGTTGTTATGATGTAGAATGTGCATACTTTGTTGATTCCATTTATGAAATAAAACACATTTTCTAAAAACTCGTGTTTTTTACGAAATCATGTAAACCTTCTAGAAGCTGTGATTTTAAAAAACGAGGGAAGTAAGCTTTTCTTATTTCCAAACGCATGCGCAAACTATAGAAAGTAGTTATGACGTAGAATGTGCATACTTTGTTGATTCCATTTATGAAATAAAACACATTTTCTAAAAACTCGTGTTTTTTACGAAATCATGTAAACATTCTAGAAGCTGTGATTTTAAAAAACGATGGAAGTAAGCTTTTCTTATTTCCAGACGCATGTGCAAACTATAGAAAGTCATTATGACGTAGAAAGTGCATACTTTGTTGATTCTATTTATGAAATAAAACACATTTTCTAAAAACTCGTGTTTTTTACGAAATCATGTAAACATTCTAGAAGCTGTGATTTTAAAAAACGGTGGAAGTAAGCTTTTCTTATTTACGGACGAATGCATAAACTATAGAAAGTCGTTATGATGTAGAATGTGCATACTTTGTAGATTCCATTTATAAAATAAAACACATTTTCTAAAAACTCGTGTTTTTTACGAAATCATGTAAAACTTCTAGAAGCTATGATTTTAAAAAACAGTGGAAGTAAGCTTTTTTTATTTCCGGACGAATGCGCAAACTATAGAAGGTTGTTATGATGTAGAATGTGCATACTTTGTTGATTCCATTTATGAAATAAAACACATTTTCTACAAACTCGTGTTTTTTAAGAAATCATGAAAACCTTCTAGAAGCTGTGATTTTAAAAAACGGGGGAAGTAAGCTTTTCTTATTTAGAAACGCATGAGTAGACTATAGAAAGTCGTTATGATGTAGAATGTGCATACTTTGTTGATTCCATTTATGAAAGAAAACACATTTTCTAAAAACTCGTGTTTTTTAAGAAATCATGTAAACCTTCTAGAAGCTGTGATTTTAAAAAACTGGGGAAGTAAGCTTTTCTTATTTCCGGACGCATGTGCAAACTATAGAAAGTTGTTATGATGTAGAATGTGTATACTTTGTAGATTCCATTGATGAAATAAAACAAATTTTATAAAAACTCGTGTTTTTTACGAAATGATGTAAACCTTCTAGAAGCTGTGATATTAAAAAACAGGGAAGTAAGCGTTTCTTATTTCCGGACGCATGCGCAATCTATAGAAAGTCATTATGACGTAGAATGAGCATACTTTGTAGAGTCCATTTATGAAATAAAACACATTTTCTAAAAACTCGTGTTTTTTACGAAATCATGTAAACCTTCTAGAAGCTGTGATTTTAAAAAACGGTGGAAGTAAGCGTTTCTTATTTCCGGACGCATGCGCAAACTATAGAAAGTCGTTATGACGTAGAATGTGCATACTTTGTAGATTCCATTTATGAGATAAAACACATTTTCTAAAAACTCATGTTTTTTACGAAATCATGTAAACCTTCTTGAAGCTGTGATTTTAAAAAACGGGGGAAGTAAGCTTTTAATATTTCCGGACGCATGCGCAAAGTATAGAAAGTTGTTATGACGTAGAATGTGCATACTTTGTTGATTATATTTATGAAATAAAACACATTTTCTAAAAACTCGTGTTTTTTACGAAATCATGTAAACCTTCCAGAAGCTGTGATTTTAAAAAACGGTGGAAGTAAGCTTTTCTTATTTCCGGACGCATGCGCAAACTATAGAATGTCATTATGACGTAGAATGTGCATACATTGTTGATTCCATTTATGAAATAAAACACATTTTCTAAAAACTCGTGTTTTTTAAGAAATCATGTAAACCTTCTAGAAGCTGTGATTTTAAAAAAACGGGGGAAGTAAGCTTTTCTTATTTCCGAACGCATGCGCAAACTATAGAATGTCGTTATGACGTAGAATGTGCATACTTTGTTGATTCCATTTATGAAATAAAACACATTTTCTAAAAACTCGTGTTTTTTAAGAAATCATGTAAACCTTCTAGAAGCTGTGATTTTAAAAAACGGGGGAAGTAAACTTTTCTTATTTCCAAACGCATGCGCAAACTATAGAAAGTCGTTATGACGTAGAATGTGCATACATTGTTGATTCCATTTATGAAATAAAACACATTTTCTAAAAACTCGTGTTTTTTAAGAAATCATGTAAACCTTCTAGAAGCTGTGATTTTAAAAAACGGGGGAAGTAAGCTTTTCTTATTTCCGAACGCATGCGCAAACTATAGAATGTCGTTATGACGTAGAATGTGCATACTTTGTTGATTCCATTTATGAAATAAAACACATTTTCTAAAAACTCGTGTTTTTTAAGAAATCATGTAAACCTTCTAGAAGCTGTGATTTTAAAAAACGGGGGAAGTAAGCTTTTCTTATTTCCAAACGCATGCGCAAACTATAGAAAGTTGTTATGACGTAGAATGTGCATACTTTGTTGATTCCATTTATGAAATAAAACACATTTTCAAAAAACTCGTGTTTTTTAAGAAATCATGTAAACCTTCTAGAAGCTGTGATTTTAAAAAACGGTGGAAGTAAGCTTTTGTTATTTTTGGACGCATGCGCAAACTATACAAAGTCGTTATGACGTAGAATGTGCATACTTTGTAGATTCCATTTATCAAATAAAACACATTTTCTAAAAAGTCGTGTTTTTTACGAAATCATGTAAACCTTCTAGAAGCTGTGCTTTTAAAAATGGTGGAAGTAAGCTTTTCTTATTTCCGGACGAATGCGCAAACAATAGAAAGTCGTTATGACGTAGAATGTGCATACTTTGTTGATTCCATTTATGAAATAAAACACATTTTCTAAAAACTCGTGTTTTTTAAGAAATCATGTAAACCTTCTAGAAGCTGTGATTTTAAAAAACGGGGGAAGTAAGCTTTTCTTATTTCCGGACGCATGCACAAACTATAGAAAGTCGTTATGCCGTAGAATGTGCATACTTTGTAGATTCCATTTATGAAATAAAACACATTTTCTAAAAACTCGTGTTTTTTACAAAATCATGTAAACCTTCTAGATGCTGTGATTTTAAAAAACAGTGGAAGTAAGCTTTTCTTATTTCCGGACGCATGCGCAAACTATAGAAAGTCGTTATGACGTAGAATGTGGATACTTTGTAGATTCCATTTATGAAATAAAACACATTTTCTAAAAACTCGTGTTTTTTACAAAATCATGTAAACCTTCTAGAAGCTGTGATTTTAAAAAACGGGGGAAGTAAGCTTTTCTTATTTCCAGACACATGCGCAAACTATAAAAAGTAGTTATGACATAGAATGTGCATAGTTTGTGGATTCCATTTATGAAATAAAACACATTTTCTAAAAACTCGTGTTTTTTACGAAATCATGTAAACTTTCTAGAAGCTGTGATTTTAAAAAACGGTGGAAGTAAGCTTTTCTTATTTCCGGACGAATGCGCAAACTATAGAACGTCATTATGATGTAGAATGTGCATACTTTGTTGATTCCATTTATGAAATAAAACACATTTTCTAAAAACTCGTGTTTTTTAAGAAATCATGTAAACCTTCTAGAAGCTGTGATTTTAAAAAACGGGGGAAGTAAGCTTTTCTTATTTCCGAACGCATGCGCAAACTATAGAATGTCGTTATGACGTAGAATGTGCATACTTTGTTGATTCCATTTATGAAATAAAACACATTTTCTAAAAACTCGTGTTTTTTAAGAAATCATGTAAACCTTCTAGAAGCTATGATTTTAAAAAACGGGGGAAGTAAGCTTTTCTTATTTCCAAACGCATGCGCAAACTATAGAAAGTTGTTATGACGTAGAATGTGCATACTTTGTTGATTCCATTTATGAAATAAAACACATTTTCAAAAAACTCGTGTTTTTTAAGAAATCATGTAAACCTTCTAGTTGCTGTGATTTTAAAAAACGGGGGAAGTAAGCTTTTCTTAATTCCAAACGCATGCGCAAACTATAGAAAGTCGTTATGATGTAGAATGTGCATACTTTGTTGATTCCATTTATGAAATAAAACAGGTTTTCTAAAAACTCGTGTTTTTTAAGAAATCATGTAAACCTTCTAGAAGCTGTGATTTTAAAAAACGGTGGAAGTAAGCCTTTCTTATTTCCGGACGCATGCGCAAACTATAGAAAGTCGTTATGACGTAGAATGTGCATACTTTGTTGATTCCTTTTATGAAATACAACACATTTTCTGAAAACTCATGTTTTTTAAGAAATCATGTAAACATTCTAGAAGCTGTGATTTTAAAAAACGTGGGAAGTAAGCTTTTCTTACTTCCAAACGCATGCGCAAACTATACAAATTCGTTATGACGTAGAATGTGCATACTTTGTTGATTCCATTTATGAAATAAAACACATTTTCTAAAAACTCGTGTTTTTTAAGAAATCATGTAAACCTTCTAGAAGCTGTGATTTTAAAAAACGGGGGAAGTAAGCTTTTCTTATTTCCGGACGCATGCGCAAACTATAGAATGTCATTATGACGTAGAATGTGCATACCTTGTTGATTCTATTTATGAAATAAAACACATTTTCAAAAAACTCGTGTTTTTTAAGAAATCATGTAAACCTTCTAGAAGCTGTGATTTTAAAAAACGGGGGAAGTAAGCTTTTCTTATTTCCAAACGCATGCGCAAACTATAGAAAGTCGTTATGACGTAGAATGTGCATACATTGTTGATTCCATTTATGAAATAAAACACATTTTCTAAAAACTCGTGTTTTTTAAGAAATCATGTAAACCTTCTAGAAGCTGTGATTTTAAAGAACGGGGGAAGTAAGCTTTTCTTATTTCCGGACGAATGCGCAAACTATAGAAAGTCGTTATGACGTAGAATGTGCATACTTTGGAGATTCCATTTATGAAATAAAACACATTTTCTAAAAACTCGTGCTTTTTACGAAATCATGTAAACCTTCTAGAAGCTGTGATTTTAAAAAACAGTGGAAGTAAGCTTTTCTTATTTCCGGACGCATGTGCAAACTATAGAAAGTCGTTATGATGTAGAATCTGCATACTTTGTTTATTCTATTTATGAAATAAAACACATTTTCTAAAAACTCGTGTTTTTTAAGAAATCATGTAAACCTTCTAAAAGTTGTGATTTTAAAAAACGGGGGAAGTAAGCTTTTCTTATTTCCAAACGCATGCGCAAACTATAGAAAGTAGTTATGATGTAGAATGTGCATACTTTGTTGATTCCATTTATGAAATAAAACACATTTTCTATAAACTCGTGTTTTTTAAGAAATCATGTAAACCTTCTAGAAGCTGTGATATTAAAAAACGGTGGAACTAAGCTTTTCTTATTTGCGGACGCATGCGCAAATTATACAAAGTCGTTATGACGAAGAATGTGAATACTTTGTTGATTCTATTTCTGAAATAAAACACATTTTCTAAAAACTCTTGTTTTTTACGAAATCATGTAAACCTTCTAGAAGCTGTGATTTTAAAAAACGGGGGAAGTAAGCTTTTCTTATTTTCGGACGCATGCGCAAACTATAGAATGTCGTTATGACATAGAATGTGCATACTTTGTTGATTCCATTTATGAAATAAAACACATTTTCTAAAAACTAGTGTTTTTTACGAAATCATGTAAACCTTCTAGAAGCTGTGATTTTAAAAAACGGTGGAAGTAAGCTTTTCTTATTTCCGGACGCATGCGCAAACTATAGAAAGTCGTTATGACGTAGAATGTGCATACTTTGTTGATTCAATTTATGAAATAAAACACATTTTCTAAAAAACTCATGTTTTTTAAGAAATGATGTAAACCTTCTAGAAGCTGTGATTTTAAAAAACGGGGAAAGTAAGCTTTTCTTATTTCCAAACGCATGCGCAAACTATAGAAAGTAGTTATGATGTAGAATGTGCATACTTTGTTTATTCCATTTATGAAATAAAACACATTTTCTAAAAAATCGTGTCTTTTAAGAAATCATGTAAACCTTCTAGAAGCTGTGATTTTAAAAAACGGGGGAAGTAAGCTTTGCTTATTTCCAAACGCATGCGCAAACTATAGAAAGTAGTTATGACGTAGAATGTGCATACTTTGTTGATTCCATTTATGAAATAAAACACATTTCCTAAAAACTCGTGTTTTTTAAGAAATCATGTAAACCTTCTAGGAGCTGTGATTTTAAAAAACCGGGGAAGTAAGCTTTTCTTATTTCCAGACGCATGCGCAAACTATACAAAGTCGTTATGATGTAGAATGTGCATACTTTGTAGATTCCATTTATCAAATAAAACACATTTTCTAAAAAGTCGTGTTTTTTACGAAATCATGTAAACCTTCTAGAAGCTGTGCTTTTAAAAAACGGTGGAAGTAAGCTTTTCTTATTTCCGGACGAATGCGCAAACTATAGAAAGTCGTTATGACGTAGAATGTGCATACTTTGTTGATTCCATTTATGAAATAAAACACATTTTCTAAAAACTCGTGTTTTTTAAGAAATCATGTAAACCTTCTAGAAGCTGTGATTTTAAAAAACGGTGGAAGTAAGCATTTCTTATTTCCGGACGCATGCGCAAACTATAGAAAGTCGTTATGACGTAGAATGTGCATACTTTGTAGATTCCATTTATGAAATAAAACACATTTTCTAAAAACTCGTGTTTTTTACGAAATCATGTAAACCTTCTAGAAGCTGTGATTTTAAAAAACGGTGGAAGTAAGCTTTTCTTATTTCCGGACGTATGCGCAAACTATAGAAAGTCGTTATGACGTAGAATGTGTATACTTTGTAGATTCCATTTATGAAATAAAACACATTTTCGAAAAACTTGTGTTTTTTAGGAAATCATTTAAACCTTCTAGAAGCTGTGATTTTAAAAAACGGTGGAATTAAGCTTCTCTTTATTCCGGACGCATGCGCAAAATATAGAATGTCCTTATGACGTAAAATGTGCATACTTTGTAGATTCCATTTATGAAATAAAACACATTTTCTAAAAACTCGTGTTTTTTACGAAATCATGTAAACCTTCTAGAAGCTGTGATTTTAAAAAAGGGTGGAAGTAAGCTGTTGTTATTTCTGGACGCATGCGCAAACTATACAAAGTCGTTATGACGTAGAATGTGCATACTTCGTAGATTCCATTTATCAAATAAAACACATTTTCTAAAAAGTCGTGTTTTTTACGAAATCATGTAAACCTTCTAGAAGCTGTGCTTTTAAAAAACGGTGGAAGTAAGCTTTTCTTATTTCCGTACGAATGCGCAAAATATAGAAAGTCGTTATGACGTAGAATGTGCATACTTTGTTGATTCCATTTATGAAATAAAACACATTTTCTAAAAACTCGTGTTTTTTAAGAAATCATGTAAACCTTCTAGAAGCTGTGATTTTAAAAAACGGTGGAAGTAAGCTTTTCTTATTTCCCGACTCATGCGCAAACTATAGAAAGTCGTTAGGATGTAGAATGTGCATACTTTGTAGATTCCATTTATGAAATAAAATACATTTTCTAAAAACTCGTGTTTTTTACAAAATCATGTAAACCTTCTAGAAGCCGTGATTTTAAAAAACGGTGGAAGTAAGCTTTTCTTATTTCCGGACACATGCGCAAACTATAGAAAGTCTTTATGACGTAGAATGTGCATACTTTGTTGATTCCATTTATGAAATACAACACATTTTCTGAAAACTCATGTTTTTTAAGAAATCATGTAAACCTTCTAGAAGCTGTGATTTTAAAAAACATGGGAAGTAAGCTTTTCTTACTTCCAAACGCATGCGCAAACTATACAAATTCGTTATGACGTAGAATGTGCATACTTTGTTGATTCCATTTATGAAATAAAACACATTTTCTAAAAACTCGTGTTTTTTAAGAAATCATGTAAACCTTCTAGAAGCTGTGATTTTAAAAAATGGGGGAAGTAAGCTTTTCTTATTTCCGGACGCATGCGCAAACTATAGAATGTCGTTATGACGTAGAATGTGCATACTTTGTTGATTCTATTTATGAAATAAAACACATTTTCTAAAAACTCATGTTTTTTAAGAAATCATGTAAACCTTCTAGAAGCTGTGATTTTAAAAAACGGGGGAAGTAAGCTTTTCTTATTTCCAAACGCATGCGCAAACTATAGAAAGTCGTTATGACGTAGAATGTGCATACATTGTTGATTCCATTTATGAAATAAAACACATTTTCTAAAAACTCGTGTTTTTTAAGAAATCATGTAAACCTTCTAGAAGCTGTGATTTTAAAGAACGGGGGAAGTAAGCTTTTCTTATTTCCGGACGAATGCACAAACTATAGAAAGTCGTTATGACGTAGAATGTGCATACTTTGGAGATTCCATTTATGAAATAAAACACATTTTCTAAAAACTCGTGCTTTTTACGAAATCATGTAAACCTTCTAGAAGCTGTGATTTTAAAAAAGAGTGGAAGTAAGCTTTTCTTATTTCCGGACGCATGTGCAAACTATAGAAAGTCGTTATGATATAGAATCTGCATACTTTGTTTATTCTATTTATGAAAAAAAACACATTTTCTAAAAACTCGTGTTTTTTAAGAAATCATGTAAACCTTCTAAAAGTTGTGATTTTAAAAAACGGGGGAAGTAAGCTTTTCTTATTTCCAAACGCATGCGCAAACTATAGAAAGTAGTTATGATGTAGAATGTGCATACTTTGTTGATTCCATTTATGAAAAAAAACACATTTTCTATAAACTCGTGTTTTTTAAGAAATCATGTAAACCTTCTAGAAGCTGTGATATTAAAAAACGGTGGAACTAAGCTTTTCTTATTTGCGGACGCATGCGCAAACTATAGAAAGTCGTTATGACGTAGAATGTGCATACTTTGTAGATTCCATTTATGAAATAAAACACATTTTCTAAAAACTCATGTTTTTTACGAAATCATGTAAACCTTCTAGAAGCTGTGATTTTAAAAAACGGTGGAAGTAAGCTTTCCTTATTTCCAAACGCATGTGCAAACTACAGAAAGTCGTTATGACGAAGAATGTGCATACTTTGTTGATTCTATTTGTGAAATAAAACACATTTTCTAAAAACTCTTGTTTTTTACGAAATCATGTAAACCTTCTAGAAGCTGTGATTTTAAAAAACGGGGGAAGTAAGCTTTTCTTATTTTCGGACGCATGCGCAAACTATAGAATGTCGTTATGACATAGAATGTGCATACTTTGTTGATTCCATTTATGAAATAAAACACATTTTCTAAAAACTAGTGTTTTTTACGAAATCATGTAAACCTTCTAGAAGCTGTGATTTTAAAAAACGGTGGAAGTAAGCTTTTCTTATTTCCGGACGCATGCGCAAACTATAGAAAGTCGTTATGACGTAGAATGTGCATACTTTGTTGATTCAATTTATGAAATAAAACACATTTTCTAAAAAACTCATGTTTTTTAAGAAATGATGTAAACCTTCTAGAAGCTGTGATTTTAAAAAACGGGGAAAGTAAGCTTTTCTTATTTCCAAACGCATGCGCAAACTATAGAAAGTAGTTATGATGTAGAATGGGCATACTTTGTTGATTCCATTTATGAAATAAAACACATTTTCTAAAAAATCGTGTTTTTTAAGAAATCATGTAAACCTTCTAGAAGCTGTGATTTTAAAAAACGGTGGAAGTAAGCTTCTCTTTTTTCCGGACGCATGCGCAAACTATAGAATGTCGTTATGACATAGAATGTGCATACTTTGTAGATTCCATTTATGAAATAAAACACATTTTCTAAAAACTCGTGTTTTTTACGAAATCATGTAAACCTTCTAGAAGCTGTGATTTTAAAAAACGGTGGAAGTAAGCTTTTGTTATTTCTGGATGCATGCGCAAACTATACAAAGTCGTTATGACGTAGAATGTGCATACTTTGTTGATTATATTTATGAAATAAAACACATTTTCTAAAAACTCGTGTTTTTTACGAAATCATGTAAACCTTCCAGAAGCTGTGATTTTAAAAAACGGTGGAAGTAAGCTTTTCTTATTTCCGGACGCATGCGCAAACTATAGAATGTCGTTATGACATAGAATGTGCATACTTTGTAGATTCCATTTATGAAATAAAACACATTTTCTAAAAAATCATGTTTTTTAAGAAATCATGTAAACCTTATAGAAGCTGTGATTTTAAAAAACGGGGGAAGTAAGCTTTTCTTATTTCCAAACGCATGCGCAAACTATAGAAAGTCGTTATGATGTAGAATGTGCATACTTTGTTGATTCCATTTATGAAATAAAACACATTTTCTAAAAACTCGTGTTTTTTACGAAATCATGTAAACCTTCTAGAAGCTGTGATTTTAAAAAACGAGGGAAGTAAGCTTTTCTTATTTCCCAACGCATGCGCAAACTATAGAAAGTAGTTATGATGTAGAATGTGCATACTTTGTTGATTCCATTTATGGAATAAAACACATTTTCTAAAAACTCATGTTTTTTACGAAATCATGTAAACATTCTAGAAGCTGTGATTTTAAAAAACGGTGGAAGTAAGCTTTTCTTATTTCCGGACGCATGTGCAAACTATAGAAAGTCATTATGACGTAGAAAGTGCATACTTTGTTGATTCTATTTATGAAATAAAACACATTTTCTAAAAACTCGTGTTTTTTACGAAATCATGTAAACCTTCTAGAAGCTGTGATTTTAAAAAACGGTGGAAGTAAGCTTTTCTTATTTACGGATGAATGCACAAACTATAGAAAGTCGTTATGATGTAGAATGTGCATACTTTGTAGATTCCATTTATAAAATAAAACACATTTTCTAAAAACTCGTGTTTTTTACGAAATCATGTAAAACTTCTAGAAGCTATGATTTTAAAAAACAGTGGAAGTAAGCTTTTTTTATTTCCGGACGAATGCGCAAACTATAGAAGGTTGTTATGATGTAGAATGTGCATACTTTGTTGATTCCATTTATGAAATAAAACACATTTTCTACAAACTCGTGTTTTTTAAGAAATCATGAAAACCTTCTAGAAGCTGTGATTTTAAAAAACGGGGGAAGTAAGCTTTTCTTATTTCGAAACGCATGAGTAGACTATAGAAAGTCGTTATGATGTAGAATGTGCATACTTTGTTGATTCCATTTATGAAAGAAAACACATTTTCTAAAAACTCGTGTTTTTTAAGAAATCATGTAAACCTTCTAGAAGGTGTGATTTTAAAAAACTGGGGAAGTAAGCTTTTCTTATTTCCGGACGCATGTGCAAACTATAGAAAGTTGTTATGATGTAGAATGTGTATACTTTGTAGATTCCATTGATGAAATAAAACAAATTTTATAAAAACTCGTGTTTTTTACGAAATCATGTAAACCTTCTAGAAGCTGTGATATTAAAAAACAGGGAAGTAAGCGTTTCTTATTTCCGGACGCATGCGCAATCTATAGAAAGTCGTTATGACGTAGAATGAGCATACTTTGTAGAGTCCATTTATGAAATAAAACACATTTTCTAAAAACTCGTGTTTTTTACGAAATCATGTAAACCTTCTAGAAGCTGTGATTTTAAAAAACGGTGGAAGTAAGCGTTTCTTATTTCCGGACGCATTCGCAAACTATAGAAAGTCGTTATGACGTAGAATGTGCATACTTTGTAGATTCCATTTATGAGATAAAACACATTTTCTAAAAACTCATGTTTTTTACGAAATCATGTAAACCTTCTAGAAGCTGTGATTTTAAAAAACGGGGGAAGTAAGCTTTTAATATTTCCGGACGCATGCGCAAAGTATAGAAAGTTGTTATGACGTAGAATGTGCATACTTTGTTGATTATATTTATGAAATAAAACACATTTTCTAAAAACTCGTGTTTTTTACGAAATCATGTAAACCTTCCAGAAGCTGTGATTTTAAAAAACGGTGGAAGGAAGCTTTTCTTATTTCCGGACGCATGCGCAAACTATAGAATGTCATTATGACGTAGAATGTGCATACATTGTTGATTCCATTTATGAAATAAAACACATTTTCTAAAAACTCGTGTTTTTTAAGAAATCATGTAAACCTTCTAGAAGCTGTGATTTTAAAAAAACGGGGGAAGTAAGCTTTTCTTATTTCCGAACGCATGCGCAAACTATAGAATGTCGTTATGACGTAGAATGTGCATACTTTGTTGATTCCATTTATGAAATAAAACACATTTTCTAAAAACTCGTGTTTTTTAAGAAATCATGTAAACCTTCTAGAAGCTGTGATTTTAAAAAACGGGGGAAGTAAGCTTTTCTTATTTCCAAACGCATGCGCAAACTATAGAAAGTCGTTATGACGTAGAATGTGCATACATTGTTGATTCCATTTATGAAATAAAACACATTTTCTAAAAACTCGTGTTTTTTAAGAAATCATGTAAACCTTCTAGAAGCTGTGATTTTAAAAAACGGGGGAAGTAAGCTTTTCTTATTTCCGAACGCATGCGCAAACTATAGAATGTCGTTATGACGTAGAATGTGCATACTTTGTTGATTCCATTTATGAAATAAAACACATTTTCTAAAAACTTGTGTTTTTTAAGAAATCATGTAAACCTTCTAGAAGCTGTGATTTTAAAAAACGGGGGAAGTAAGCTTTTCTTATTTCCAAACGCATGCGCAAACTATAGAAAGTTGTTATGACGTAGAATGTGCATACTTTGTTGATTCCATTTATGAAATAAAACACATTTTCAAAAAACTCGTGTTTTTTAAGAAATCATGTAAACCTTCTAGAAGCTGTGATTTTAAAAAACGGTGGAAGTAAGCTTTTGTTATTTCTGGACGCATGCGCAAACTATACAAAGTCGTTATGACGTAGAATGTGCATACTTTGTAGATTCCATTTATCAAATAAAACACATTTTCTAAAAAGTCGTGTTTTTTACGAAATCATGTAAACCTTCTAGAAGCTGTGATTTTAAAAATGGTGGAAGTAAGCTTTTCTTACTTCCGGACGAATGCGCAAACTATAGAAAGTCGTTATGACGTAGAATGTGCATACTTTGTTGATTCCATTTATGAAATAAAACACATTTTCTAAAAACTCGTGTTTTTTAAGAAATCATGTAAACCTTCTAGAAGCTGTGATTTTAAAAAACGGGGGAAGTAAGCTTTTCTTATTTCCGGACGCATGCACAAACTATAGAAAGTCGTTATGCCGTAGAATGTGCATACTTTGTAGATTCCATTTATGAAATAAAACACATTTTCTAAAAACTCGTGTTTTTTACAAAATCATGTAAACCTTCTAGATGCTGTGATTTCAAAAAACGGTGGAAGTAAGCTTTTCTTATTTCCGGACGCATGCGCAAACTATAGAAAGTCGTTATGACGTAGAATGTGGATACTTTGTAGATTCCATTTATGAAATAAAACACATTTTCTAAAAACTCGTGTTTTTTACAAAATCATGTAAACCTTCTAGAAGCTGTGATTTTAAAAAACGGGGGAAGTAAGCTTTTCTTATTTCCAGACACATGCGCAAACTATAAAAAGTAGTTATGACATAGAATGTGGATAGTTTGTGGATTCCATTTATGAAATAAAACACATTTTCTAAAAACTCGTGTTTTTTACGAAATCATGTAAACCTTCTAGAAGCTGTGATTTTAAAAAACGGTGGAAGTAAGCTTTTCTTATTTCCGGACGAATGCGCAAACTATAGAACGTCATTATGATGTAGAATGTGCATACTTTGTTGATTCCATTTATTTAATAAAACACATTTTCTAAAAAGTCGTGTTTTTTAAGAAATCATGTAAACCTTCTAGAAGCTGTGATTTTAAAAAACGGGGGAAGTAAGCTTTTCTTATTTCCGAACGCATGCGCAAACTATAGAATGTCGTTATGACGTAGAATGTGCATACTTTGTTGATTCCATTTATGAAATAAAACACATTTTCTAAAAACTCGTGTTTTTTAAGAAATCATGTAAACCTTCTAGAAGCTGTGATTTTAGAAAACGGGGGAAGTAAGCTTTTCTTATTTCCAAACGCATGCGCAAACTATAGAAAGTTGTTATGACGTAGAATGTGCATACTTTGTTGATTCCATTTATGAAATAAAACACATTTTCAAAAAACTCGTGTTTTTTAAGAAATCATGTAAACCTTCTAGAAGCTGTGATTTTAAAAAACGGGGGAAGTAAGCTTTTCTTAATTCCAAACGCATGCGCAAACTATAGAAAGTCGTTATGATGTAGAATGTGCATACTTTGTTGATTCCATTTATGAAATAAAACAGGTTTTCTAAAAACTCGTGTTTTTTAAGAAATCATGTAAACCTTCTAGAAGCTGTGATTTTAAAAAACGGTGGAAGTAAGCCTTTCTTATTTCCGGACGCATGCGCAAACTATAGAAAGTCGTTATGACGTAGAATGTGCATACTTTGTTGATTCCTTTTATGAAATACAACACATTTTCTGAAAACTCATGTTTTTTAAGAAATCATGTAAACATTCTAGAAGCTGTGATTTTAAAAAACGTGGGAAGTAAGCTTTTCTTACTTCCAAACGCATGCGCAAACTATACAAATTCGTTATGACGTAGAATGTGCATACTTTGTTGATTCCATTTATGAAATAAAACACATTTTCTAAAAACTCGTGTTTTTTACGAAATCATGTAAACCTTCTAGAAGCTGTGATTTTAAAAAACGGTGGAAGTAAGCTTTTCCTATTTCCCGACGCATGCGCAAACTATACAAAGTCGTTATGACGTAGAATTTGCAAACTTTATTGATTCTATTTTTGAAATAAAACACATTTTCTAAAAACTCGTGTTTTTTACGAAATCATGTAAACCTTCTAGAAGCAGTGATTTTAAAAAACGGTGGAAGTAAGCTTTTCTTATTTCCGGACGCATTCGTAAAGTATAGAAAGTCGTTATGACGTAGAATGTGCATACTTTGTTGATTCCATTTATGAAATAAAACACATTTTCTAAAAACTCGTCTTTTTTACGAAATAAGCGAAAACCTTCTAGAAGCTGTGATTTTAAAAAACCGGGGAAGTAAGCTTTTCTTATTTCCAGACGCATGCGCAAACTATACAAAGTCGTTATGACGTAGAATGTGCATACTTTGTAGATTCCATTTATAAAATAAAACACATTTTCTAAAAAGTCGTGTTTTTTACGAAATCATGTAAACCTTCTAGAAGCTGTGCTTTTAAAAAACAGTGGAAGTAAGCTTTTCTTATTTCCGGACGAATGCGCAAACTATAGAAAGTCGTTATGACGTAGAATGTGCATACTTTGTTGATTCCATTTATGAAATAAAACACATTTTCTAAAAACTCGTGTTTTTTAAGAAATCATGTAAACCTTCTAGAAGCTGTGATTTTAAAAAACGGTGGAAGTAAGCATTTCTTATTTCCGGACGCATGCGCAAACTATAGAAAGTCGTTATGACGTAGAATGTGCATACTTTGTAGATTCCATTTATGAAATAAAACACATTTTCTAAAAACTCGTGTTTTTTACGAAATCATGTAAACCTTCTAGAAGCTGTGATTTTAAAAAACGGTGGAAGTAAGCTTTTCTTATTTCCGGACGCATGCGCAAACTATAGAAAGTCGTTATGACGTAGAATGTGTATACTTTGTAGATTCCATTTATGAAATAAAACACATTTTCTAAAAACTCGTGTTTTTTACGAAATCATGTAAACCTTCTAGAAGCTGTGATTTTAAAAAACGGTGGAAGTAAGCTTCTCTTTTTCCCGGACGCATGCGCAAAATATAGAATGTCCTTATGACGTAGAATGTGCATACTTTGTAGATTCCATTTATGAAATAAAACATATTTTCTAAAAACTCGTGTTTTTTACGAAATCATGTAAACCTTCTAGAAGCTGTGATTTTAAAAAAGGGTGGAAGTAAGCTTTTGTTATTTCTGGACGCATGCGCAAACTATACAAAGTCGTTATGACGTAGAATGTGCATACTTCGTAGATTCCATTTATCAAATAAAACACATTTTCTAAAAAGTCATGTTTTTTACGAAATCATGTAAACCTTCTAGAAGCTGTGCTTTTAAAAAACGGTGGAAGTAAGCTTTTCTTATTTCCGGACGAATGCGCAAACTATAGAAAGTCGTTATGACGTAGAATGTGCATACTTTGTTGATTCCATTTATGAAATAAAACATATTTTCTAAAAACTCGTGTTTTTTAAGAAATCATGTAAACCTTCTAGAAGCTGTGATTTTAAAAAACGGTGGAAGTAAGCATTTCTTATTTGCGGATGCATGCGCAAACTATAGAAAGTCGTTATGACGTAGAATGTGCATACTTTGTAGATTCCATTTTTGAAATAAAACACATTTTCTAAAAACTCGTGTTTTTTACGAAATCATGTAAACCTTCTAGAAGCTGTGATTTTAAAAAACGGTGGAAGTAAGCTTTTCTTATTTCCGGATGCATGTGCAAACTATAGAAAGTCGTTATGACGTAGAAAGTGCATACTTTGTTGATTCTATTTATGAAATAAAACACATTTTCTGAAAACTCGTGTTTTTTACGAAATCATGTAAACCTTTCAGAAGCTGTGATTTTAAAAAACGATGGAAGTAAGCTTTTCTTATTTCCGGACGAATGCACAAACTATAGAAAGTCGTTATGATGTAGAATGTGCATACTTTGTTGATTCCATTTATGAAATAAAACACATTTTCTAAAAACTAGTGTTTTTTAAGAAATCATGTAGACCTTCTAGAAGCTGTGATTTTAGAAAACGGGGGAAGTAAGCTTTTCTTATTTCCGGACGCATGCGCAAACTATAGAATGTCGTTATGACGTAGAATGTGCATACTTTGTTGATTCCATTTATGAAATAACACACATTTTCTAAAAACTCGTGTTTTTTACGAAATCATCTAAACCTTCTAGAAGCTGTGATTTTAAAAAACGGTGGAAGTAAGCTTTTCTTATTTCCCGACTCATGCGCAAACTATAGAAAGTCGTTAGGACGTAGAATGTGCATACTTTGTAGATTCCATTTATGAAATAAAACACATTTTCTAAAAACTCGTGTTTTTTACAAAATCATGTAAACCTTCTAGAAGCCGTGATTTTAGAAAACGGTGGAAGTAAGCTTTTCTTATTTCCGGACGCATGCGCAAACTATATAAAGTCGTTATGACGTAGAATGTGCATACTTTGTTGATTCCATTTATGAAATAAAACACATTTTCTAAAAACTCGTGTTTTTTACGAAATCATGTAAACCTTCTACAAGCTGTGATTTTAAAAAACGGGGGAAGTAAGCTTTTCTTATTTCCGGACGAATGCGCAAACTATAGAAAGTCGTTATGACGTAGAATGTGCATACTTTGTTGATTCCATTTATGAAATAAAACACATTTTCTAAAAACTCGTGCTTTTTACGAAATCATGTAAACCTTCTAGAAGCTGTGATTTTAAAAAACGGGTGAAGTAAGCTTTTCTTATTTCCGGACTTATGCGCAAACTATAGAAAGTCGTTCTGACGTAGAATGTGCATACTTTGTAGATTCCATTTATGAAATAAAACACATTTTCTAAAAACTCATGTTTTTTAAGAAATCATGTAAACCTTCTAGAAGCTGTGATTTTAAAAAACGGGGGAAGTAAGCTTTTCTTATTTCCAAACGCATGCGCAAACTATAGAAAGTTGTTATGACGTAGAATGTGCATACTTTGTTGATTCCATTGATGAAATAAAACACATTTTCTAAAAACTCGTGTTTTTTAAGAAATCATGTAAACCTTCTAGAAGCTGTGATTTTAAAAAACGGGGGAAGTAAGCTTTTCTTATTTCCGGACGCATGCGCAAACTATAGAAAGTCGTTATGCCGTAGAATGTGCATACTTTGTAGATTCCATTTATGAAATAAAACACATTTTCTAAAAACTCGTGTTTTTTAAGAAATCATGTAAACCTTCTAGAAGCTGTGATATTAAAAAGCGGGGAAGTAAGCGTTTCTTATTTCCGGACGCATGCGCAAACTATAGAAAGTCGTTATGATGTAGAATGAGCATACTTTGTAGATTCCATTTATGAAATAAAACACATTTTCTAAAAACTCGTGTTTTTTACGAAATCATGTAAACCTTCTAGAAGCTGTGATTTTAAAAAACGGTGGAAGTAAGCGTTTCTTATTTCTGGACGCATGCGCAAACTATAGAAAGTCGTTATGACGTAGAATGTGCATACTTTGTAGATTCCATTTATGAAATAAAACACATTTTTTAAAAACTCGTGTTTTTTACGAAATCTTGTAAACCTTCCAGAAGCTGTGATTTTAAAAAACGGTGGAACTAAGCTTTTCTTATTTCCGGACGCATGCGCAAACTATAGAATGTCTTTATGACGTAGAATGTGCATAGTTTGTAGATTCCATTTATGAAATAAAACACATTTTCTAAAAACTCATGTTTTTTACGAAATCATGTAAACCTTCTAGAAGCTGTGATATTAAAAAACGGGGAAGTAAGCGTTTCTTATTTTCGGACGCATGCGCAAACTATAGAAAGTCATTATGACGTAGAATGAGCATACTTTGTAGATTCCATTTATGAAATAAAACACATTTTCTAAAAACTCATGTTTTTTAAGAAATCATGTAAACCTTCTAGAAGCTGTGATTTTTAAAAACGGGGGAAGTAAGCTTTTCTTTTTTCCGGACGCATGCGCAAACTATAGCAAGTCCTTATGATGTAGATTGTGCATACTTTGTAGATTCCATTTATGAAATAAAACACATTTTCTAAAAACTCGTGTTTTTTGCGAAATCATGTAAACCTTCTAGAATCTGTGATTTTAAAAAACGGTGGAAGTAAGCTTTTCTTATTTCCGAACGCATGCGCAAACTATAGAAAGTCGTTATGACGTAGAATGTGGATACTTTGTTGATTCCATTTATGAAATAAAACACATTTTCTAAAAACTCGTGTTTTTTACGAAATCATGTAACCCTTCTAGAAGCTGTGATTTTAAAAAACGGTGGAAGTAAGCTTTTCTTATTTCCGGTCGAATGCGCAAACTATAGAAAGTAGTTATGATGTAGAATGTGTGTACTTTGTTGATTCCATTTATGAAATAAAACACATTTTCTAAAAACTCGTGTTTCTTAAGAAATCATGTAAAACTTCTAGAAGCTGTGATTATAAAAAACGGGGGAAGTAAGCTTTTCTTATTTCCAAACGCATGCGCAAACTATAGAAAGTCGTTACGACCTAGAATCTGCATACTTTGTTGATTCTATTTATGAAATAAAACACATTTTCTAAAAACTCGTGTTTATTAAGAAATCATGTAAACCTTCTAAAAGCTGTAATTTTAAAAAACGGGGGAAGTAAGCTTTTCTTATTTCCGGACGCATGCGCAAACTATATAAAGTCGTTATGACGTAGAATGTGCATACTTTGTAGATTCCATTTATGAAATAAAACATATTTTCTAAAAACTCGTGTTTTTAAAGAAATCATGTAAACCTTCTAGAAGCTATGATTTTTAAAAACGGGGGAAGTAAGCTTTTCTTATTCCCGGACGCATGCGCAAACTATAGCAAGTCCTTATGATGTAGAATGTGCATACTTTGTAGATTCCATTTATGAAATAAAACACATTTTCTAAAAACTCGTGTTTTTTGCGAAATCATGGAAACCTTCTAGAAGCTGTGATTTTAAAAAACGGGGGAAGAAAGCTTTTATTATTTCTGGACGCACGCGCAAAATATATAAAGTCGTTATGACGTAGAATGTGCATACTTTGTAGATTCCATTTATGAAATAAAACACATTTTCTAAAAAGTCGTGTTTTTTACGAAATCATGTAAAACTTCTAGAAGCTGTGATTTTAAAAAACGGTGGAAGTAAGCTTTTCTTATTTCCGGACGCATGCGCAAACTATAGAAATTCGTTATGACGTAGAATGTGCATACTTTTTTGATTCCATTTATGAAATAAAACACATTTTCTAAAAACTCGTGTTTTTTAAGAAATCATGTAAACCTTCTAGAAGCTGTTATTTTAAAAAACGGGGGAAGTAAGCTTTTCTTATTTCCAGACGCATGCGCAAACTATAGAAAGTCGTTATGAAGTAGAGTGTGCATACTTTGTAGATTCCATTTATGAAATAAAACACATTTTCTAAAAACTCGTGTTTTTTACGAAATCCTGTAAACCTTCTAGAAGCTGTGATTTTAAAGAACGGTGGAAGTAAGCTTTTCTTATTTCCAGACGCATGTGCAAACTATAGAATGTCGTTATGACGTAGAATGTGCATACTTTGTAGATTCCATTTATGAAATAAAACACATTTTCTAAAAACTCGTGTTTTTTACGAAATCATGTAAACCTTCTAGATGCTGTGATTTTAAAAAACGGTGGAAGTAAGCTTTTGTTATTTCCGGACGCATGCGCAAACTATAGAAAGTCGTTATGACGTAGAATGTGCATACTTTGTTGATTCTATTTATGAAATAAAACACATTTTCTAAAAACTCGTGTTTCTTAAGAAATCATGTAAACCTTCTAGAAGCTGTGATTTTAAAAAACGGGGGAAGTAAGCTTTTCTTATTTCCAAACGCATGCGCAAACTATAGAAAGTCGTTATGACGTAGAATGTGCATACTTTGTTGATTCTATTTATGAAATAAAAGACATTTTCTAAAAACTCGTGGTTTTTAAGAAATCATGTAAACCTTCTAGAAGCTGTGATTTTAAAAAATGGGGGAAGTAAGCTTTTCTTATTTCCGAACTCATGCGCAAACTATAGAATGTCATTTTGACGTAGAATGTGCATACTTTGTTGATTCCATTTCTGAAATAAAACACATTTTCTAAAAACTCGTGTTTTTTAAGAAATCATGTAAACCTTTTAGAAGCTATGATTTTAAAAAACGGTGGAAGTAAGCTTTTCTTATTTTCGGACGCATGCGCAAACTATAGAATGTCGTTATGACGTAGAATGTGCATACTTTGTAGATTCCATTTATGAAATAAAACACATTTTCTAAAAACTCGTGTTTTTTACGAAATCATGTAAACCTTCTAGATGCTGTGATTTTAAAAAACGGTGGAAGTAAGCTTTTCTTATTTCCTCGACGCATGCGCAAACTATAGAAAGTCGTTATGACGTAGAATGTGCATACTTTGTTGATTCTATTTATGAAATAAAACACATTTTCTAAAAACTCGTGTTTTTTAAGAAATCATGTAAACCTTCTAGAAGCTGTGATTTTAAAAAACGGGGGAAGTAGGCTTTTCTTATTTCCAAACGCATGCGCAAACTATAGAAAGTCGTTATGACGTAGAATGTGCATACTTTGTAGATTCCATTTATGAAATAAAACGCATTTTCTAAAAACTGGTGTTTTTTAAGAAATCATGTAAACCTTCTAGAAGATGTGATTTTAAAAAACGGGGGAAGTAAGCTTTTCTTATTTTCGGACGCATGCGCAAACTATAGAAAGTCGTTATGACGTAGAATGTGCATACTTTTTAGATTCCATTTATGAAATAAAACACATTTTCTAAAAACTCGTGTTTTTTACGAAACCATGTAAACCTTTTAGAAGCTGTGATTTTAAAAAACGGTGGAAGTAAGCTTTTCTTATTTCCGGACGCATGCGCAAACTATAGAATGTCATTATGACGTAGAATGTGCATACTTTGTAGATTCCATTTATGAAATAAAACACATTTTCTAAAAATTCGTGTTTTTTACGAAATCATGTAAACCTTCTAGAAGCTGTGATTTTAAAAAACGGGGGAAGTAAGCTTTTCTTATTTCCGGACGCATGCGCAAACTATAGGATGTCGTTATGACGTAGAATGTGCATACTTTGTTGATTCCATTTATGAAATAAAACACATTTTCTAAAAACTCGTGTTTTTTACGAAATCATGTAAACCTTCTAGAAGCTGTGATTTTAAAAAACGGTGGAAGTAAGCTTTTCTTATTTCCGGACGCATGCGCAAACTATAGAATGTCATTATGACGTAGAGTGTGCATACTTTGTAGATTCCATTTATGAAATAAAACACATTTTCTAAAAACTCGTGTTTTTTAAGAAATCATGTAAACCTTCTAGAAGCTCTGATTTTAAAAAACGCGAGAAGTAAGCTTTTCTTATTTCTGGACGCATGCGCAAACTATAGAAAGTTGTTATGCCATAGAATGTGCATACTTTGTTGATTCCATTTATGAAATAAAACACATCTTCTAAAAACTCGTGTTTTTTAAGAAATCATGTAAACCTTCTAGAAGCTGTGATTTTAAAAAACGGGGGAAGTAAGCTTTTCTTATTTCCGGACGCATGCGCAAACTATAGAAAGTCGTTATGCCGTAGAACGTGCATACTTTGTTGATTCCATTTATGAAATAAACCACATTTTCTAAAAACTCGTGTTTTTTAAGAAATCATGTAAACCTTCTAGAAGCTGTGATTTTAAAAAACGGGGGAAGTAAGCTTTTCTTCTTTCCGGACGCATGAGGAAACTATAGAAAGTCGTTATGACGTAGAATGTGCATACTTTGTAGATTCCATTTATGAAATAAAACACATTTTCTAAAAACTCGTGTTTTTTGCGAAATCATGTAAACCTTCTAGAAGCTGTGATTTTAAAAAACGGGGGAAGTAAGCTTTTATTATTTCTGGACGCATGCGCAAAATATATAAAGTCGTTATGACGTAGAATGTGCATACTTTGTAGATTCCATTTATGAAATAAAACACATTTTCTAAAAACTCGTGTTTTTTACGAAATCTTGTAAACCTTCTAGAAGCTGTGATTTTAAAAAACGGTGGAAGTAAGCTTTTCTTATTTCCGGACGCATGCGCAAACTATAGAAATTCGTTATGACGTAGAATGTGCATACTTTTTTGATTCCATTTATGAAATAAAACACATTTTCTAAAAACTCGTGTTTTTTAAGAAATCATGTAAACCTTCTAGAAGCTGTGATTTTAAAAAACGGGGGAAGTAAGCTTTTCTTATTTCCTTACGCATGCGCAAACTATAGAAAGTCGTTATGACGTAGAATGTGCATATATTGTAGATTCCATTTATGAAATAAAACACATTTTCTAAAAACTCGTGTTTTTACGAAATCATGTAAACCTTCTAGAAGCTGTGATTTTAAAAATCGGTGGAAGTAAGCTTTTCTTATTTCCGGACGCATGCGCAAACTATAGAATGTCATTATGACGTAGAATGTGCATACTTTGTAGATTCCATTTATGAAATAAAACACATTTTCTAAAAACTCGTGTTTTTTACGAAATCATGTAAACCTTCTAGAAGCTGTGATTTTAAAATCTGGTGGAAGTAAGCTTTTCTTATTTTCGGACGCATGCGCAAACTATATAAAGTCTTTATGACGTAGAATGTGCATACTTTGTTGATTCTATTTATGAAATAAAACACATTTTCTAAAAACTCGTGTTTTTTACGAAATCATGTAAACCTTCTAGAAGCTGTGATTTTAAAAAACGGTGGAAGTAAGCTTTTCTTATTTCCGGACGCATGCGGAAAGTATAGTGTTGAAATATTGTAACTTCAAAGAATATTATATTTGTATATTATTTATTCCGGAGATGTTCCATACCTCCGATGTGATTATACTATAAATCTAGAGATGTTTATTCCTCCGAGTTGGGTGTGGTAACTAGGGTTATTAGACCCACCATGTGGGGGTCGGCCCAGTCAGTTATAATGGGGTATTTAACCTAATGGTTAAATACGAGCCTACATGTACTTGTGTAAAATACATATCATAGTAGTGTATAAATAGAGGAGGTGTGTTCCTCATTTGATACACTCACACACTTGAGGATAGCGCACTTGTGGAGGAGAGGTCTGCTATTATGGAGGAGGATATCATGTCTCAGGGTTTCATCTTTGTATATTGCTGGTCATCTATATTGAGGAAGCTTTGCTGGGTTTTCTACCCCATGAGGGTTTCCCAGGATAAATCTCTGTCTCTTGTGTTTATGCTGTGCTTGTTGTTTCTTCAGTGATCCTGTATATGCTATTATTGTGAAATGGAATGTAATGCTGCTATTTTCTGTCTTAGCATATTGAATTTTAACATGGTATCAGAGCTAACCTGAAGGAAGACAAGGTATGGCACTAAAGACACTTGCTTTACTTACGACAATTTGAAGGTTAGGGTTTTACATAGCAAAAACCCGTCATCGTAGAACTTTCGCTATAAATCCGTTTTGGCAAAGTTTTCGGATCTGAAATTGTTACAGGACGAAGCTAAAATCTCCAGGTACCTTGTGTCCAAAGGACAACCTCTAATTCATTGTACTTTGTGATATATGATCTGTACAATATAGGGTTTCTGCCTCTTCCAGATCTGAGTCAAAATCAGGTGACCTTGGGAAAAAGGTCATAACTTGGGATAGGAAGCTCCAAATGACATTTCGTGAAACGTTACAGGTAGTACACAGGACGAGCTATCTCAGAAAACTTTTTCAGAGGCCGAAGTTGAACCAGTGACACGTGGCACGCCGTACAAGTTCGCTCTCCTGTATTATCCCATAAACAGGTCACGTTGCGACACTTGGCATAACTCTCTCTAAGAGAATCCAATTGAGTTCAGACCTGTCAGGATGGAAGGATAACCGGCCGAGATATCTCAGAATACTTTTTCAGAGGCCGAAGGTCAAACAGTGACACGTGGCACGCCGTACAAGTTCGCTCTCCTGTATTTTCCCAAAACAGGTCACGTTGCGACATTTGGCATAACTCTCTCTCAGAACATCCAATTGAGGTCAGAACTATCAGGATGGAAAGCTAACAGGTCAGGCTATCTCAGGAAACTTTTTTCAGACCCTGTGGATCAAAAATTTCGGAGTTACACCAGAAACAATCAGGTACATATTTCTGTCAAAACAGAATTATTTTTTGGTACCTTCATTCATGGCTTCCGGAATTTAGGGCTTTGAAGAAAGTTGGAATTTTTGTAATCGGAGACCACGGCTGGATGCTACTCATCAAAATAGAAATTTAGAGACCAAGATCATAATTTTTGGTTGGGCAGAAGGCCGGGCTTGATTAGACCCTAGTTCGGGACTTTGATCAGAAAAGTGGAAAATTAGGGCTTCTGTAAAAATGGGAATTTTTGAAATCTGTGACCACGGCTGGAAGCTCCTTAGAAAAATAGAAGCTTAGAGCTTTGTATCAAACCTTTTGATGGGGAAAAAGAGTGGGCTTCATCAAACCCCAGTTCAGGGTCACGTCCAGTGAATCCGAAAGTTTCAAAGGCAAAATTGAGGAGTAAAACTTTGCAGTTTTCAAATTCTGAATATACCAGTTTGATCAGCTCATCAAAGCGCATATTTCTATCCTTTCGGAAGTTTGAAATTCAAAGTTTGAATTTTTGGGTTTCTCTGACAAACCCATATCCAGCTCCAAGTCCAGTTCTTGCAAATCAAGTGGATTGGGTTAATCCTAGAAGAAGATGGATTGGTCACCTGCATAAGTGAAGAAGCTCCTGTCTCAAGAGGGAGATATGGATAAGGCCTTACATAAGAAGAATACAAGCGATCTCGACAGGTATGACTCATCGAGGTATGTTTCGATATTTGTCCATGATTAAGTTTATGGTATGTTTGTCTTCAGGTTATTACAGTTAGTACAATTTTGATTTTAGATTTGTCGTATAACCTTAACAAAATTATGAATGCATGATAGAAGATATTCATTGGTTAGGGTGTTGACACTTATGATTGTACTAATGCATTATGATGTTGTGTGAGGTTGATGTTGTCTGCTAACAAGATACAGGTACATCACAAAAGACAAATCAAGCTCCATGACCATGAAAACATGAAGACAAAGACTCATCCATAATCTTTGTTCTACTTACGAGGTATGCATGACTTTGTTATATTATGCTTAACCTATGAGACATGCAGGTTCTAGCTCAGGATCTCTAAATCATTGAAGAGATTGTTTAGGTATGTTGTACATAACCAAGTAGGTATACTAATCCAGGTATGTTTCCCATGAATCTTACCTTGTGTTAGGATCCCTTATATAAGTATACTTGGAATGATTGGTTATGCTTATTCATAAAGTTAGTAATCAAGGGATTATGCATATTATATCTTTTATCTTGATTGATGATATGCATGAGTAAAAGAAGACTTCCCTGAAATCTTGAATACTAATGTTTATTAACTATAATCATGACTATACATTTTCAAGATTATTTAGTACTATAATGTTTTGATAGCATTTAGAATATACTAATGAGTGTATGTTTGTGTATGAGATCATGAGGATGACTCCATAGCATGCACAGTGGTACAGAATGAATAGAATTTCAAAAGACATACAGAAGATCAAGCGGGAGGCAGCCACACAAACATAAAAGATAAGTATTTGAGTTGTTATCTGAAATAGTAATGATATTGCCTGTAATAGGTTGTATGCATATTTGTATTCCTATAATATATCATGCTGAGTGTAAATATTCATAGAAAATTGAACAGTATACTACTAATATGCATATGATTGGTAAGTTGGACAAACATTCCATTGTTGCTTGTCTAGAATGAAACCTCTTTGCTGACATGCTGAGAGTTGTGCACACTCTCGATAGTATGTTCTGGTAGAGATGGAAGGCATCTAGATAGCCACTGTATGCATACAGGATATGGGAAAGTGTTGTGCCAAAGTATTGGTCAAAATAGTTGCATCACTATGTAAATGATATCTGTATGCATAATAGGTTATCATGTCAATATGATTTGATGATTATGAAGTATTACTAATCATGTACTTAATTTTGATTTGTAGGAAAGGTCATGAAGAATGATGGACACCGTACAAGTGGTGGATGTTCAAACAAGAAGATTTACAAATCAAACAAAATATAGAAGACTCATGGCTAGAAGATTCTCTTAGAAAGGGGAAGAGAATCATGACAAGATGTTTGCTTCAAGTATGGTGTAATTAAAGAAGAAGTGTGAATCAGGTTCTGTATAGGTACCTAGGATCGATAATAAATTGATAAGCTTAATGATCACCATGGGTGATGTGGATCTCAACCTTTGCTACAAGGTTGAATATGATTTCTATACACATATGACATGGATGCAAGAAGGAACTCACCACAGAGTTCGAATGATATTGAGGTTCATATCAGTAGACCCATCTAACGAGAGATGGCACAGATAGATATGCAGAAGATCATTCAATGCAGAAATGAAAAATGAAAGATCTCAAATTGATGCTTTACTTCCTAGGTCTGGAAGTATGGCAAGGCTCAGAAGGAATATTTCTCAACCAGGGAAAGTATGATGAGAAATATGACTTGAGGTGTTGGAATGGCCACTCTTATGGATTCCAACTTGAAGCTGTTAGGGGATAACTCATCAGAGTTAGTGGATATAACTTTGTACAGACAAATGATTGGGTCATTGATGTATCTAACATATACTAGATTAGATATATGCTTTGTTGTGAACACCTTGAGTCAGTATCTAGTGGAAACTAGATGTGTTCACCTGATAGTTGCAAAGCATGTGATGAGGCACATAAAGGACACGATATAATTTGATCTATGCTATCTTGAAGATCATGACTTCAGATGGTTATTTAGATTCTGTTTGGGCAGGAAGTGTATCAGACAGGAAGAACACATCGAGAGGATGTTATTGTCTGGGATTAGCCATGATCTCGTGGTTTAGCTGGAAGCAGTCTAGTGTGGCTCTCAGCACAAGCAGAATATATGGCTGCTTGCTCTGCTAGTTGTGAAGAAGCTTGGCTTCAGGATTGGTTTGAATTAGAGATAGAACCAACTGTGATCCTATGTGACAAATAGAGTTGTATGAAGATGACAAAGACTCTAGTGTTCCATGATAAGTCAAAGAACATAGGGATCTAATAAGATATGATGCAGAAGTACCTAAAGTTTGAATTTGTAACAGGTTACCGATGTACTAACCAAATCTCTACCTCAAGTGAAGAAGTTACCAACATACTAACCAAACCTCTGTCTCAGGTGAAATTTGAATACTTCCGAGACAAGCTTGGTATAGCTCAAAAGGACCCTCCTTGAAAGGGGGAGTAGTATAGTCACTGATGATGAGATTGTCTCATCGAACAACAAGGTCGATGATGAGGTAACCTGTTCTCTACACCTAGATACTTAGAAATATTTAGATTTAGGACTCTTATGCTTAGAATACTTTGTTTTACATGCTTTTGATGATAGATGTATTGGTGAGAATACATGCTTTTGATGATAAGATGTATTGGTAAGAATACATACTTTTGATGACACATGTATTGATTAATGTACGTGTATGGTTGAGGATACTTGTACTTGTATTGATGAGAATACATGTGGGGATTGTATCATCCTTGAAAACATGTTCTAAAGTGAGTCGTAGACGTATGGTCTCCGAAAATGAAGTCCTTAGTGGACAGGTAGGGATTGTATCATCCCTGGACTTCGGTCCCTGAATAGATCCGTAGACGTATGGTCTCCGAAAATGAAGTCCTTAGTGGACAGGTAGGGATTGTATCATCCCTGGACTTCGGTCCCTGAATAGATCCGTAGACGTATGGTCTCCGAAAATGAAGTCCTTAGTGGACAGGTAGGGATTGTATCATCCCTGGACTTCGGTCCCTGAATAGATCCGTAGATGTGAGGTCTCCGAGAATGAAGTCCTTAGTGGACAGTTGAGGGGATTGGATCATCCCTGGACTTTCAGTCCTAAAGAGAGCCGTAGACGTGAGGTCTCCGAGAATGAAGTCCTTAGTGGACAGTTGAGGGGATTGGATCATCCCTGGACTTTCAGTCCTAAAGAGAGCCGTAGACGTGAGGTCTCCGAGAATGAAGTCCTTAGTGGACAGTTGAGGGGATTGGATCATCCCTGGACTTTCAGTACTAAAGAGAGCCGTAGACGTGAGGTCTTCGAGAATGAAGTCCTTAGTGGACAGTTGAGGGGATTGGATCATCCCTGGACTTTCAGTCCTAAAGAGAGCCGTAGACGTATGGTCTCCGAGAAGTGGGGATTGTATCATCCCCGGACTTAGGTCCCTGAATTGATCCGTATACGTGAGGTCTCCGAGAAGTGGGGATTGTATCATCCCCGAACTTAGGTCCCTGAATTGATCCGTAGACATGAGGTCTCCGAGAAGTGGGGATTGTATCATCCCCGGACTTAGGTCCCTGAATTGATCCGTAGACGTGTGGTCTCCGAGAAGTGGGGATTGTATCATCCCCGGACTTAGGTCCCTGAATTGATCCGTAGACGTGAGGTCTCCGAGAAGTGGGGATTGTATCATCCCCGGACTTAGGTCCCTGAATTGATCCGTAGACGTGAGGTCTCCGAGAAGTGGGGATTGTATCATCCCCGGACTGCGGTCCCTGAATTGATCCGTAGACGTATGGTCTCCGAGAAGTGGGGATTGTATCATCCCCGGACTTCGGTCCCTGAATTGATCCGTAGACGTATGGTCTCCGAGAAAGTGATTTTTGATGTGGTTACTTGTATCGGTAGGATACTTGTATTGATGATGTGGTTACTTGTATTGGTAGGATACTTGTATTGATGATGTGGTTACTTGTATCGGTAGGATACTTGTATTGATGATGTGGTTACTTGTATCGGTAGGATACTTGTATTGATGATGTGGTTACTTGTATCGGTAGGATACTTGTATTGATGATATGGTTACTTGTATCAGTGTGGATACTTGTATTGATGATATGTACACTTGTATTAGCATGAATACGTGTACTAATGATGTGGATACTTGTATTGTTATGGATACCTGTATTGATGATGATGCTGATGATCGTGAGATGACGATGCTGATGATCGTGTGATGACGATGCTGATGATCGTGTGATGACGATGCTGATGATCATGAGATAACGATGCTGATGATCGTGTGATGACAATGCTGATGATCGTGAGATGACGATGCTGATGATCGTGTGATGACGATGCTGATGATCGTGTGATGACGATGCTGATGATCGTGTGATGACGATGCTGATGATCGTGTGATGACGATGTTGATGATCGTGTGATGATGATGCTGATGATCGTATGATGACGATGCTGATGATCGTATGATGACGATACTGATGATCGTGTGATGACGATGCTGATGATCGTGTGATGACGATGCCGATGATCGTGTGATCACGATGCTGATGACGATGCTGACAATGCTGATGATCGTGAGATGACAATACTGATGATCGTGAGGATCTAGATGTTGATGTTGTTATAGCTATTCGAGTACTGCAGAAGATAAAGACTCAGTACTGAAGATGTTGATGTTCCAGTATTGAAGATGTTCCAGTAACTGCCTGAGTTACTGATGATGTTGAGAAAGCTTCCAATGATTTATAGATGTATCATGTATGATGTTGATGACTCCTTGCTCGTGCATATGTTTTTATAATATCCTTCTCGTTAAGGGGGAGTGTTGAAATATTGTAACTTCAAAGAATATTATATTTGTATATTATTTATTCCGGAGATGTTCCATACCTCCGATGTGATTATACTATAAATCCAGAGATGTTTATTCCTCTGAGTTGGGTGTGGTAACTAGGGTTATTAGACCCACCATGTGGGGGTCGGCCCAGTCAGTTATAATGGGGTATTTAACCTAATGGTTAAATACGAGCCTACATGTACTTGTGTAAAATACATATCAGAGTAGTGTATAAATAGAGGAGGTGTGTTCCTCATTTGATACACTCACACACTTGAGGATAGCGCACTTGTGGAGGAGAGGTCTGCTATTATGGAGGAGGAGATCATGTCTCAGGGTTTCATCTTTGTATATTGCTGGTCATCTATATTGAGGAAGCTTTGCTGGGTTTTCTACCCCATGAGGGTTTCCCAGGATAAATCTCTGTCTCTTGTGTTTATGCTGTGCTTGTTGTTTCTTCAGTGATCCTGTATATGCTATTATTGTGAAATGGAATGTAATGCTGCTATTTTCTGTCTTAGCATATTGAATTTTAACATATAGAAAGTCGTTATGACGTAGAATGTGCATACTTTGTTGATTCTACTTATGAAATAAAACACATTTTCTAAAAACTCGTGTTTTTTAAGAAATCATGTAATCCTTCTAGAAGCTGTGATTTTAAAAAACGGGGGAAGCAAGCTTTTCTTATTTCCAAACGCATGCGCAAACTATAGAAAGTCATTATGACGTAGAATGTGCATACTTTGTTGATTCCATTGATGAAATAAAACACATTTTCTAAAACCTCGTGTTTTTTACGAAATCATGTAAACGTTCTAGAAGATGTGATTTTAAAAAATGGTGGAAGTAAGCTTTTCTTATTTCCGAACGCATGCGCAAACTATAAAAAGTCGTTATGACGTAGAATGTGCATATTTTGTAGATTCCATTTATGAAATAAAACACATTTTCTAAAAACTCGTGTTTTTTACGAAATCATGTAAACCTTCTAGAAGCTGTGATTTTAAAAAACAGTGGAAGTAAGCTTTTCTTATTTCCGGACGAATGCGCAAACTATAGAAAGTCGTTATGACGTAGAATGTGCATACTTTGTTGATTCCATTTATGAAATAAAACACATTTTCGAAAAACTCGTGTTTTTTAAGAAATCATGTAAACCTTCTAGCAACTGTGATTTTAAAAAACGGGGGAAGTAAGCTTTTCTTATTTCCGAACGCATGCGCAAACTATAGAATGTCGTTATGACGTAGAATGTGCATACTTTGTTGATTCCATTTATGAAATAAAACACATTTTCTAAAAACTCCTGCTTTTTACGAAATCATGTAAACCTTCTTGAAGCTGTGATTTTAAAAAACGGGGGAAGTAAGCTTTTCTTATTTCCAAACGCATGCGCAAACTATAGAAAGTCGTTATGTCGTAGAATGTGCATACTTTGTTGATTCTATTTATGAAATAGAACACATTTTCTAAAAACTTGTGTTTTTTAAGAAATCATGTAAACCTTCTAGAAGCTGTGATTTTAAAAAACGGGGGAAGTAAGCTTTTCTTATTTCCAAACGCATGCGCAAACTATAGAAAGTCATTATGACGTAGAATGTGCATACTTTGTTGATTCCATTTATGAAATAAAACAAATTTTCTAAAAACTCGTGTTTTTTAAGAAATCATGTAAACCTTCTAGAAGCTGTGATTTTAAAAAACGGGGGAAGTAAGCTTTTCTTATTTCCGGACGCATGCACAAACTATAGAAAGTCGTTATGACGTAAAATGTGCATACTTTGTTGATTCTATTTCTGAAATAAAACACATTTTCTAAAAACTCGTGTTTTTTAAGAAATCATGTAAACCTTCTAGAAGCTGTGATTTTAAAAAACGGGGGAAGTAAGCTTTTCTTATTTCCGGACGCATGCGCAAACTATATAAAGTCGTTATGACGTAGAATGTGCATACTTTGTAGATTCCATTTATGAAATAAAACACATTTTCTAAAAACTCGTGTTTTTTACGAAATCATGTAAACCTTCTTGAAGCTGTGATTTTAAAAAATGGTGGAAGTAAGCTTTTCTTATTTCCGTATGCATGCGCAAACTATAGAATGTCATTATGACGTAGAATATGCATACTTTGTTGATTCCATTTATGAAATAAAACACATTTTCTAAAAACAGGTGTTTTTTACGAAATCATGTAAACCTTCTAGATGCTGTGATTTTAAAAATGGTGGAAGTAAGCTTTTCTTATTTCCGGACGCATGCGCAAACTATATAAAGTCGTTATGACGTAGAATGTGCATACTTTGTAGATTCCATTTATGAAATAAAACACATTTTCTAAAAACTCGTGTTTTTTACGAAATCATGTAAACCTTCTAGAAGCTGTGATTTTAAAAAACGGGGGAAGGAAGCTTTTCTTATTTCTGAACGCATGCGCAAACTATAGAAAGTTGTTATGATGTGGAATGTGCATACTTTGTTGATTCTATCTTTGATATAAAACACATTTTCTAAAAACTCGTGTTTTTTTAGAAATCATGTAAACCTTCTAGAAGCTGTGATTTTAAAAAACAGGGGAAGTAAGCTTTTCTTATTTCCAAACGCATGCGCAAACTATAGAAAGTCGTTATGACATAGAATGTGCATACTTTGTTGATTCTATTTATGAAATAAAACACATTTTCTAAAAACTCGTGTTTTTTAAGAAATCATGTAAACCTTCTAGAAGTTGTGATTTTAAAAAACGGGGGAAGTAAGCTTTTCTTATTTCCAAACGCATGCGCAAACTATAGAAAGTCGTTATGACGTAGAATGTGCATACTTTGTTGATTCCATTTCTGAAATAAAACACATTTTCTAAAAACTGATGTTTTTTAAGAAATCATGTAAACCTTCTAGAAGCTGTGATTTTAAAAATGGGGGAAGTAGGCTTTTCTTATTTCCGGACGCATGCGCAAAATATAGAAAGTCGTTATGCCGTAGAATGTGCATACTTTGTAGATTCCATTTATGAAATAAAACACATTTTCTAAAAACTCGTGTTTTTTATGAAATCATGTAAACCTTCTAGAAGATGTGATTTTCAAAAACGGTGGAAGTAAGCTTTTATTATTTCCGGACGCATGCGCAAACTATAGAATGTCGTTATGACGTAGAATGTGCATACTTTGTAGATTCCATTTATGAAATAAAACACATTTTCTAAAAATTCGTTTTTTTTACGAAATCATGTAAACCTTCTAGATGCTGTGATTTTAAAAAATGGGGGAAGTAAGCTTTTCTTATTTCCGGACGCATGCGCAAAATATACAAAGTCGTTATGACGTAGAATGTGCATACTTTGTAGATTCCATTTATGAAATAAAACACATTTTCTAAAAACTCGTGTTTTTTACGAAATCATGTAAACCTTCTAGAAGCTGTGAATTTAAAAAACGGTGGAAGTAAGCTTTTCTTATTTCCGGACGCATGCGCAAACTATAGAAATTCGTTATGGTGTATAATGTGCATACTTTGTTGATTCCATTTATGAAATAAAACACAGTTTCTAAAGACACGTGTTTTTAAGAAATCATGTAAAACTTCTAGATGCTGTGATTTTAAAAAATGGGGGAAGTAAGCTTTTCTTATTTTCGGACGCATGCGCAAACTATATAAAGTCGTTATGACGTAGAATGTGCATACTTTGTAGATTCCATTTATGAAATAAAACACATTTTCTAAAAACTCGTGTTTTTTACGAAATCATGTAAACCTTCTAGAAGCTGTGATTTTAAAAAACGGTGGAAGTAAGCTTTTCTTATTTCCGGACGCATGCGCAAACTATAGAAATTCGTTATGGTGTAGAATGTGCATACTTTGTTGATTCCATTTATGAAATAAAACACAGTTTCTAAAAACACGTGTTTTTAAGAAATCATGTAAACCTTCTAGAAGTTGTGATTTTAAAAAACGGGGGAAGTAAGCTTTTCTTATTTCCAAATGCATGCGCAAACTATAGAAAGTCCTTATGACGTAGAATGTGCATACTTTGTTGATTCCATTTATGAAATAAAACACATTTTCTAAAAACTCGTGTTTTTTACGAAATCATGTAAACCTTCTAGAAGCTGTGATTTTAAAAAACGGTGGAAGTAAGCTTTTCTTAATTCCGGACGCATGCGCAAACTATAGAAAGTCGTTACGACGTAGAATGTGCATACTTTGTAGATTCCATTTATGAAATAAAACACATTTTCTAAAAGCTCATGTTTTTTACGAAATCATGTAAACCTTCTAGAAGCTGTGATTTTAAAAAACGGTGGAAGTAAGCTTTTCTTATTTCCAGACGCATGCGCAAACTATACAAAGTCGTTACGATGTAGAATGTGAATACTTTGTTGATTCCATTTATGGAATAAATTTTTTTTTCTAAAAACTCGTGTTTTTTAAGAAATCATGTAAACCTTCTAGAAGCTGTGATTTTAAAAAACGGGGGAAGTAAGCTTTTCTTATTTCTGGACGCATGCGCAAACTATAGAAAGTCGTTATGACGTAGAATGTGCATACTTTTTAGATTCCATTTATGAAATAAAACACATTTTCTAAAAACTCGTGTTTTTCACGAAATCATGTAAACCTACTAGAAGCTGTGATTTTAAAAAATGGAGGAAGTAAGCTTTTCTTATATCCGGACGCATGCGCAAACTATAGAAAGTCGTTATGACGTAGAATGTGCATACTTTGTAGATTCCATTTATGAAATAAAACACATTTTCTAAAAACTCGTGTTTTTTACGAAATCATGTAAACCTTTTAGAAGCTGTGATTTTGAAAAACGGTGGAAGTAAGCTTTTCTTATTTTCGGACGCATGCCTAAACTATAGAAAGTCATTATGACGTAGAATGTGCATACTTTCTAGATTCCATTTATGAAATAAAACACATTTTCTAAAAACCCGTGTTTTTTACGAAATCATGTAAACCTTCTAGAAGCTGTGATTTTAAAAAACGGGGGAAGTAAGCTTTTCTTACTTCCGGACGCATGCGCAAACTATAGAAAGTTGTTATGACATAGAATGTGCATACTTTGTAGATTCCATTTATGAAATAAAACAAATTTTCTAAAAACTCGTGTTTTTTAAGAAATCATGTAAACCTTCTAGCAGCTGTGATTTTAAAAAACGGTGGAAGCAAGCTTTTCTTATTTCCGGACGCATGCGCAAACTATAGAATGTCGTTATGACGTAGAATGTGCATACTTTGTAGATTCCATTTATGAAATAAAACACATTTTCTAAAAACTCGAGTTTTTTACGAAATCATGTAAACATTCTAGAAGCTGTGATTTTAAAAAATGGTTGATTAAGCTTCTCTTATTTCTGGACGCATGCGCAAACTATATAAAGTCATTATGATGTAGAATGTGCATACTTTGTTGGTTCTATTTATGAAATAAAACACATTTTCTGAAAACTCGTGTTTTTTACGAAATCATGTAAACCTTCTAGAAGCTGTGATTTTAAAAAATGGTGGAAGTAAGCTTTTCTTATTTCCGGACGCATGCGCAAACTATAGAAATTCGTTATGGTGTAGAATGTGCATACTTTGTTGATTCCATTTATGAAATAAAACACAGTTTCTAAAAACACGTGTTTTTAAGAAATCATGTAAACCTTCTAGAAGTTGTGATTTTAAAAAACGGGGGAAGTAAGCTTTTCTTATTTCCAAATGCATGCGCAAACTATAGAAAGTCCTTATGACGTAGAATGTGCATACTTTGTTGATTCCATTTATGAAATAAAACACATTTTCTAAAAACTCATGTTTTTTACGAAATCATGTAAACCTTCTAGAAGCTGTGATTTTAAAAAACGGTGGAAGTAAGCTTTTCTTAATTCCGGACGCATGCGCAAACTATAGAAAGTCGTTACGACGTAGAATGTGCATACTTTGTAGATTCCATTTATGAAATAAAACACATTTTCTAAAAGCTCATGTTTTTTACGAAATCATGTAAACCTTCTAGAAGCTGTGATTTTAAAAAACGGTGGAAGTAAGCTTTTCTTATTTCCAGACGCATGCGCAAACTATACAAAGTCGTTACGATGTAGAATGTGAATACTTTGTTGATTCCATTTATGGAATAAATTTTTTTTTCTAAAAACTCGTGTTTTTTAAGAAATCATGTAAACCTTCTAGAAGCTGTGATTTTAAAAAACGGGGGAAGTAAGCTTTTCTTATTTCCAAACGCATAAGCAAACTATAGAAAGTCCTTATGACGTAGAATGTGCATACTTTGTTGATTCCATTTATTAAATAAAACACATTTTATAAAAACTTGTGTTTTTTACGAAATCATGTAAGCCTTCTAGAAGCTGTGATTTTAAAAAACGGTGGAAGTAAGCTTTTCTTATTTCCGGACTCATTCGTAAACTATAGAAAGTCGTTATGACGTAGAATGTGCATACTTTGTTTATTCCATTTATGAAATAAAACACATTTTCTAAAAACTAGTGTTTTTTACGAAATCATGTAAACCTTCTAGAAGCTGTGATTTTAAAAAACTGTGGAAGTAAGCTTTTCTTATTTCCGGACGCATGTGCAAACTATAGAAAGTCGTTATGACATAGAATGTGCATACTTTGTAGATTCCATTTATGAAATAAAACACATTTACTAAAAACTCGTGTTTTTTACGAAATCATGTAAACCTTCTAGAAGCTGTAATTTTAAAAAACGGTGTAAGTAAGTTTTTCTTATTTCCGGACGCATGCGCAAACTATAGAATGACGTTATGACGTAGAATGTGCATACTTTGTAGATTCCATTTATGAAAAAAAACACATTTTCTAAAAACGCGAGTTTTTTACGAAATCATGTAAACGTTCTAGAAGCTGTGATTTTAAAAAACGGTTGATTAAGCTTTTCTTATTTCCGGACGCATGCGCAAACTATATAAAGTCGTTATGACATAGAATATGTATACTTTGTTGATTCGATTTATGAAATAAAACACATTTTCTAAAAACTCGTGTTTTTTACGAAATCATGTAAACCTTCTAGAAGCGGTGATTTTAAAAAACGGTGGAAGTAAGCTTTTCTTATTTCCGGAGGAATGCGCAAACTATAGAAAGTCGTTATGATGTAGAATGTGCATACTTTGTTAATTCCATTTATTAAATAAAACACATTTTCTAAAAACTCGTGTTTTTTAAGAAATCATGTAAACCTTCTAGAAGCTTTGATTTTAAAAAACGGGGGAAGTAAGCTTTTCTTATTTTCAAACGCATGCGCAAACTATAGAAAGTCGTTATGACGTAGAATGTGCATACTTTGTTGATTCCATTTATGAAATAAAACACATTTTACAAATACTCGTGTTTTTTAAGAAATCATGTAAACCTTCTAGAAGTTGTGATTTTAAAAAACGGGGGAAGTAAGCTTTTCTTATTTCCAAACGCATGCGCAAACTATAGAAAGTCGTTATGACTTAGAATGTGCATACTTTGTTGATTACATTTATGAAATAAAACAAATTTTCTAAAAACTTGTGTTTTTTAAGAAATCATGTAAACCTTCTAGAAGCTGTGATTTAAAAAACGGGGGAAGTAAGCGTTTCTTATTTCCGGACGCATGCGCAAACTATAGAAATTCGTTATGACGTAGAATGTGCATACTTTGTAGATTCCATTTATGAAATAAAACACATTTTCTAAAAACCCGTGTTTTTTACGAAATCATGTAAACCTTTTAGAAGCTGTGATTTTAAAAAACGGTGGAAGTAAGCTTTTCTTATTTTCGGACGCATGCGCAAACTATAGAAAGTCGTTATGACGTAGGATGTGCATACTTTCTAGATTCCATTTATGAAATAAAACACATTTTCTAAAAACTTGTGTTTTTTACGAAATCATGTAAAGATTCTAGAAGCTGTGATTTTAAAAAACGGGGGAAGTAAGCTTTTCTTATTTCTGGACGCATGCTTAAACTATAGAATGTCGTTATGACATAGAATGTGCATACTTTGTAGATTCCATTTATGAAATAAAACACATTTTCTAAAAACTCGTGTTTTTTACGAAATCATGTAAACCTACTAGAAGCTGTGATTTTAAAAAACGGTGGAAGTAATCTTTTCTTATTTCCGGACGAATGCGCAACTTATAGAAAGTCGTTATGATGTAGAATGTGCTTACTTTGTTGATTCCATTTATGAAATAAAACACATTTTCTAAAAACTCATGTTTTTACGAAATCATGTAAACCTTCTAGAAGCTGTGATTTTAAAATACGGCGGAAGTAAGCTTTTCTTAATTCCGGACGCATGTGCAAAGTATAGAAAGTCGTTATGACGTAGAATGTTCATACTTTGTTGATTCCATTTACGAAATAAAACACATTTTTTAAAAACTCGTGTTTTTTAAGAAATCATGTAAAACTTCTAGAAGCTGTGATTTTAAAAAACGGTGGAAGTAAGCTTTTCTTATCTCCCGACGCATGCGCAAGCTATAGAAAATTGTTATGACGTAGAATGTGCATACTTTGTAGATTCCATTTATGAAATAAAACACATTTTCTAAAAACTCGTGTTTTTTAAGAAATGATGTAAACCTTCTAGAAGCTGTGATTTACAAATCGGTGGAAGTAAGCTTTTCTTATTTCCGGACGCATGCACAAATTATAGAAAGTCATTATGACGTAGAATGTGCATACTTTGTAGATTCCATTTAGGAAATAAAACACATTTTCTAAAAACTCATGTTTTTTACGAAATCATGTAAACCTTCTAGAAGCTGTGATTTTAAAAAATGGTGGAACTAAGCTTTTCTTATTTCCGGACGCATGCACAAACTATAGAAAGTCGTTATGACGTAGAATGTGCATACTTTGTAGATTCCATTTATGAAATAAAACACATTTTCTAAAAACTCGTGTTTTTTAAGAAATCATGTAAACCTTCTAGAAGCTGTGATTTTAAAAAACGGTGGAAGTAAGCTTTTCTTATTTCCGGACGCATGCACAAACTATTGAAAGTTGTTATGACATAGAATGTGCATACTTTGTTGATTCCATTTATGAAATAAAACACATTTTCTAAAAACTTGTGTTTTTTACGAAATCATATAAACATTCTAGAAGCTGTGATTTTAAAAAACAGGGGAAGTAAGCTTTTCTTATTTCTAAACGCATGCGCAAACTATAGAAAGTTGTTATGACGTAGAATGTGCATAGCTTGTAGATTCCATTTATGAAATAAAATACATTTTCTAAAAACTCGTGTTTTTTAAGAAATCATGTAAACCTTCTAAAAGCTGTGATTTTAAAAAACGGTGGAAGTAAGCTTTTCTTATTTTTGGACGCATGCGCAAACTATAGAAAGTCGTTATGACGTAGAATGCGCATACTTTGTTGATTCCATTTATGAAATAAAACACATTTTCTAAAAACTCGTGTTTTTTACGAAATCATGTAAACCTTCTAGAAGTTGTGATTTAAAAAATGGGGGAAGTAAGCGTTTCTTATTTCCGGACGCATGCGCAAACTATAGAAATTCGTTATGACGTAGAATGTGCATACTTTGTAGATTCCATTTATGAAATAAAACACATTTTCTAAAAACTCGTGTTTTTTACGAAATCATGTAAACCTTCTAGAAGCTGTGATTTTAAAAAACGGTGCAAGTAAGATTTTCTTATTTCCGGACGCATGCGCAAACTATACAAAGTCGTTACGATGTAGAATGTGCATACTTTGTTGATTCCATTTATGAAATAAAAAAAAAATTCTAAAAACTCGTGTTTTTTAAGAAATCATGTAAACCTTCTAGAAGCTGTGATTTTAAAAAACGGGGGAAGTAAGCTTTTCTTATTTCTGGACGCATGCGCAAACAATAGAAAGTCATTATGACATAGAATGTGCATACTTTGTAGATTCCATTTATGACATAAAACACATTTTCTAAAAACTCGTGTTTTTTACGAAATCATGTAAACCTTCTAGAAGCTGTGATTTTAAAAAACGGTGGAAGTAAGCTTTTCTTATATCCGGACGCATGCGCAAACTATAGAAAGTCGTTATGACGTAGAATGTGCATACTTTGTAGATTCCATTTATGAAATAAAACACATTTTCTAAAAACTCGTGTTTTTTACGAAATCATGTAAACCTTCTAGAAGCTGTGATTTAAAAAACGGGGGAAGTAAGCTTTTCTTATTTCCGGATGCATGCGCAAACTATAGAAATTCGTTATGACGTAGAATGTGCATACTTTGTAGATTCCATTTATGAAATAAAACACATTTTCTAAAAACTCGTGTTTTTTACGAAATCATGTAAACCTTCTAGAAGCTGTGATTTTAAAAAATGGTGGAAGTAAGCTTTTCTTATTTCCGGACGCGTGCGCAAACTATAGAATGTCGTTATGACGTAGAATGTGCATACTTTGTAGATTCCATTTAGGAAATAAAACACATTTTCTAAAAACTCGTCTTTTTTACGAAATCATGTAAACCTTCTAGAAGCTGTGATTTTCAAAAACGGTGGAAGTAAGCTTTTCTTATTTCCGGACGCATGCGCAAACTATAGAAAGTCTTTATGACGTAGAATGTGCATACTTTGTTGATTCCATTTATGAAATAAAACACATTTTCTAAAAACTCGTGTTTTTTACGAAATAATGTAAACCTTCTAGAAGCTTTGATTTTAAAAAACGGTGGAAGTAAGCTTTTCTTATTTCCGGACGCGTGCGCAAACTATAGAATGTCGTTATGACGTAGAATGTGCATACTTTGTAGATTCCATTTATGAAATAAAACACATTTTCTAAAAACTCGTGTTTTTTACGAAATCATGTAAACCTTCTAGAAGCTGTGATTTTCAAAAACGGTGGAAGTAAGCTTTTCTTATATCCGGACGCATGCGCAAACTATAGAAAGTCGTTATGACGTAGAATGTGCATACTTTGTTTATTCCATTTATGAAATAAAACACATTTTCTAAAAACTAGTGTTTTTTACGAAATCATGTAAACCTTCTAGAAGCTGTGATTTTAAAAAACTGTGGAAGTAAGCTTTTCTTATTTCCGGACGCATGTGCAAACTATAGAAAGTCGTTATGACATAGAATGTGCATACTTTGTAGATTCCATTTATGAAATAAAACACATTTACTAAAAACTCGTGTTTTTTACGAAATCATGTAAACCTTCTAGAAGCTGTAATTTTAAAAAACGGTGTAAGTAAGTTTTTCTTATTTCCGGACGCATGCGCAAACTATAGAATGACGTTATGACGTAGAATGTGCATACTTTGTAGATTCCATTTATGAAAAAAAACACATTTTCTAAAAACGCGAGTTTTTTACGAAATCATGTAAACGTTCTAGAAGCTGTGATTTTAAAAAACGGTTGATTAAGCTTTTCTTATTTCCGGACGCATGCGCAAACTATATAAAGTCGTTATGACATAGAATATGTATACTTTGTTGATTCGATTTATGAAATAAAACACATTTTCTAAAAACTCGTGTTTTTTACGAAATCATGTAAACCTTCTAGAAGCGGTGATTTTAAAAAACAGTGGAAGTAAGCTTTTCTTATTTCCGGAGGAATGCGCAAACTATAGAAAGTCGTTATGATGTAGAATGTGCATACTTTGTTAATTCCATTTATGAAATAAAACACATTTTCTAAAAACTCGTGTTTTTTAAGAAATCATGTAAACCTTCTAGAAGCTTTGATTTTAAAAAACGGGGGAAGTAAGCTTTTCTTATTTTCAAACGCATGCGCAAACTATAGAAAGTCGTTATGACGTAGAATGTGCATACTTTGTTGATTCCATTTATGAAATAAAACACATTTTACAAATACTCGTGTTTTTTAAGAAATCATGTAAACCTTCTAGAAGTTGTGATTTTAAAAAACGGGGGAAGTAAGCTTTTCTTATTTCCAAACGCATGCGCAAACTATAGAAAGTCGTTATGACTTAGAATGTGCATACTTTGTTGATTACATTTATGAAATAAAACAAATTTTCTAAAAACTTGTGTTTTTTAAGAAATCATGTAAACCTTCTAGAAGCTGTGATTTAAAAAACGGGGGAAGTAAGCGTTTCTTATTTCCGGACGCATGCGCAAACTATAGAAATTCGTTATGACGTAGAATGTGCATACTTTGTAGATTCCATTTATGAAATAAAACACATTTTCTAAAAACCCGTGTTTTTTACGAAATCATGTAAACCTTTTAGAAGCTGTGATTTTAAAAAACGGTGGAAGTAAGCTTTTCTTATTTTCGGACGCATGCGCAAACTATAGAAAGTCGTTATGACGTAGGATGTGCATACTTTCTAGATTCCATTTATGAAATAAAACACATTTTCTAAAAACTTGTGTTTTTTACGAAATCATGTAAAGATTCTAGAAGCTGTGATTTTAAAAAACGGGGGAAGTAAGCTTTTCTTATTTCTGGACGCATGCTTAAACTATAGAATGTCGTTATGACATAGAATGTGCATACTTTGTAGATTCCATTTATGAAATAAAACACATTTTCTAAAAACTCGTGTTTTTTACGAAATCATGTAAACCTACTAGAAGCTGTGATTTTAAAAAACGGTGGAAGTAATCTTTTCTTATTTCCGGACGAATGCGCAACTTATAGAAAGTCGTTATGATGTAGAATGTGCTTACTTTGTTGATTCCATTTATGAAATAAAACACATTTTCTAAAAACTCATGTTTTTACGAAATCATGTAAACCTTCTAGAAGCTGTGATTTTAAAATACGGCGGAAGTAAGCTTTTCTTAATTCCGGACGCATGTGCAAAGTATAGAAAGTCGTTATGACGTAGAATGTTCATACTTTGTTGATTCCATTTACGAAATAAAACACATTTTTTAAAAACTCGTGTTTTTTAAGAAATCATGTAAAACTTCTAGAAGCTGTGATTTTAAAAAACGGTGGAAGTAAGCTTTTCTTATCTCCCGACGCATGCGCAAGCTATAGAAAATTGTTATGACGTAGAATGTGCATACTTTGTAGATTCCATTTATGAAATAAAACACATTTTCTAAAAACTCGTGTTTTTTAAGAAATGATGTAAACCTTCTAGAAGCTGTGATTTACAAATCGGTGGAAGTAAGCTTTTCTTATTTCCGGACGCATGCACAAATTATAGAAAGTCATTATGACGTAGAATGTGCATACTTTGTAGATTCCATTTAGGAAATAAAACACATTTTCTAAAAACTCATGTTTTTTACGAAATCATGTAAACCTTCTAGAAGCTGTGATTTTAAAAAATGGTGGAACTAAGCTTTTCTTATTTCCGGACGCATGCACAAACTATAGAAAGTCGTTATGACGTAGAATGTGCATACTTTGTAGATTCCATTTATGAAATAAAACACATTTTCTAAAAACTCGTGTTTTTTAAGAAATCATGTAAACCTTCTAGAAGCTGTGATTTTAAAAAACGGTGGAAGTAAGCTTTTCTTATTTCCGGACGCATGCACAAACTATTGAAAGTTGTTATGACATAGAATGTGCATACTTTGTTGATTCCATTTATGAAATAAAACACATTTTCTAAAAACTTGTGTTTTTTACGAAATCATATAAACATTCTAGAAGCTGTGATTTTAAAAAACAGGGGAAGTAAGCTTTTCTTATTTCTAAACGCATGCGCAAACTATAGAAAGTTGTTATGACGTAGAATGTGCATAGCTTGTAGATTCCATTTATGAAATAAAATACATTTTCTAAAAACTCGTGTTTTTTAAGAAATCATGTAAACCTTCTAAAAGCTGTGATTTTAAAAAACGGTGGAAGTAAGCTTTTCTTATTTTTGGACGCATGCGCAAACTATAGAAAGTCGTTATGACGTAGAATGCGCATACTTTGTTGATTCCATTTATGAAATAAAACACATTTTCTAAAAACTCGTGTTTTTTACGAAATCATGTAAACCTTCTAGAAGTTGTGATTTAAAAAATGGGGGAAGTAAGCGTTTCTTATTTCCGGACGCATGCGCAAACTATAGAAATTCGTTATGACGTAGAATGTGCATACTTTGTAGATTCCATTTATGAAATAAAACACATTTTCTAAAAACTCGTGTTTTTTACGAAATCATGTAAACCTTCTAGAAGCTGTGATTTTAAAAAACGGTGCAAGTAAGATTTTCTTATTTCCGGACGCATGCGCAAACTATACAAAGTCGTTACGATGTAGAATGTGCATACTTTGTTGATTCCATTTATGAAATAAAAAAAAAATTCTAAAAACTCGTGTTTTTTAAGAAATCATGTAAACCTTCTAGAAGCTGTGATTTTAAAAAACGGGGGAAGTAAGCTTTTCTTATTTCTGGACGCATGCGCAAACAATAGAAAGTCATTATGACATAGAATGTGCATACTTTGTAGATTCCATTTATGACATAAAACACATTTTCTAAAAACTCGTGTTTTTTACGAAATCATGTAAACCTTCTAGAAGCTGTGATTTTAAAAAACGGTGGAAGTAAGCTTTTCTTATATCCGGACGCATGCGCAAACTATAGAAAGTCGTTATGACGTAGAATGTGCATACTTTGTAGATTCCATTTATGAAATAAAACACATTTTCTAAAAACTCGTGTTTTTTACGAAATCATGTAAACCTTCTAGAAGCTGTGATTTAAAAAACGGGGGAAGTAAGCTTTTCTTATTTCCGGATGCATGCGCAAACTATAGAAATTCGTTATGACGTAGAATGTGCATACTTTGTAGATTCCATTTATGAAATAAAACACATTTTCTAAAAACTCGTGTTTTTTACGAAATCATGTAAACCTTCTAGAAGCTGTGATTTTAAAAAATGGTGGAAGTAAGCTTTTCTTATTTCCGGACGCGTGCGCAAACTATAGAATGTCGTTATGACGTAGAATGTGCATACTTTGTAGATTCCATTTAGGAAATAAAACACATTTTCTAAAAACTCGTCTTTTTTACGAAATCATGTAAACCTTCTAGAAGCTGTGATTTTCAAAAACGGTGGAAGTAAGCTTTTCTTATTTCCGGACGCATGCGCAAACTATAGAAAGTCTTTATGACGTAGAATGTGCATACTTTGTTGATTCCATTTATGAAATAAAACACATTTTCTAAAAACTCGTGTTTTTTACGAAATAATGTAAACCTTCTAGAAGCTTTGATTTTAAAAAACGGTGGAAGTAAGCTTTTCTTATTTCCGGACGCGTGCGCAAACTATAGAATGTCGTTATGACGTAGAATGTGCATACTTTGTAGATTCCATTTATGAAATAAAACACATTTTCTAAAAACTCGTGTTTTTTACGAAATCATGTAAACCTTCTAGAAGCTGTGATTTTCAAAAACGGTGGAAGTAAGCTTTTCTTATATCCGGACGCATGCGCAAACTATAGAAAGTCGTTATGCCGTAGAATGTGCATACTTTGTAGATTCCATTTATGAAATAAAACACATTTTCTAAAAACTCGTGTTTTTTACGAAATCATGTAAACCTTCTAGAAGCCGTGATTTTAAAAAACGGTGCAAGTAAGATTTTCTTATTTCCGGACGCATGTGGAAACTATACAAAGACGTTACGATGTAGAATGTGCATACTTTGTTGATTCCATTTATGAAATAAAAAAAAAATTCTAAAAACTCGTGTTTTTTAAGAAATCATGTAAACCTTCTAGAAGCTGTGATTTTAAAAAACGGGGGAAGTAAGCTTTTCTTATTTCTGGACGCATGCTCAAACAATAGAAAGTCATTATGACGTAGAATGTGCATACTTTGTAGATTCCATTTATGACATAAAACACATTTTCTAAAAACTCGTGTTTTTTACGAAATCATGTAAACCTTCTAGAAGCTGTGATTTTAAAAAACGGTGGAAGTAAGCTTTTCTTCTATCCGGACGCATGCGCAAACTATAGAAAGTCGTTATGACGTAGAATGTGCATACTTTGTAGATTCCATTTATGAAATAAAACACATTTTCTAAAAACTCGTGTTTTTTACGAAATCATGTAAACCTTCTAGAAGCTGTGATTTTCCAAAACGGTGGAAGGAAGCTTTTCTTATATCCGGACGCATGCGCAAACTATAGAAAGTCGTTATGATGTAGAATGTGCATACTTTGTAGATTCCATTTATGAAATAAAACACATTTTCTAAAAGCTCGTGTTTTTTACGAAATCATGTAAATCTTCTAGAAGCTGTGATTTTAAAAAACGGTGGAAGTAATCTTTTCTTATTTCCGGACGCATGCGCAAACTATAGAAAGTAGTTATGATGTAGAATCTCCATACTTTGTTGATTCCATTTAAGAAATAAAACACATTTTCTAAAAACTCGTGTTTTTTACGAAATCATGTAAACCTTCTAGAAGCTGTGATTTTAAAAAACTGTGGAAGTAAGCTTTTCTTATTTCCGGACGCATGCGCAAACTATAGAAAGTCGTTATGATGTAGAATGTGCATACTTTGTAGATTCCATTTATGAAATAAAACACATTTTCTAAAAACTCGTGTTTTTTATGAAATCATGTAAACCTTTTAGAAGCTGTGATTTTAAAAAACGGTGGAAGTAAGCTTTTCTTATTTCCGGACGCATGGATAAACTATAGAAATTTGTTATGACATAGAATGTGCATACTTTGCTGATTCCATTTATGAAATAAAACACATTTTCTAAAAACTCGTGTTTTTTACGAAATCATTTAAACCTTTTAGAAGCTGTGATTTTGAAAAATGGTGGAAGTAAGCTTTTCTTATTTCCAGACGCGTGCATAAACTATAGAAAGTCGTTATGACGTAGAATGTGCATACTTTGTAGATTTCATTTATGACATAAAACACATTTTCTAAAAACCCGTATTTTTTACGAAATCATTTAAACCTTCTAGAAGCTGTGATTTTAAAAAACGGGGGAGGTAAGCTTTTCTTACTTCCGGACGCATGCGCAAACTATAGAAATTCGTTATGACGTAGAATGTGCATACTTTGTAGATTCCATTTATGAAATAAAACACATTTTCTAAAAACTCATGTTTTTTACGAAATCATGTAAACCTTCTAGAAGCTGTGATTTTAAAAAACGGTGGAAGTAAGTTTTTCTTATTTGCGGACGCATGCGCAAACTATAGAATGTCGTTATGACGTAGAATGTGCATACTTTGTAGATTCCATTTATGAAAAAAAAAAAAAAATTCTAAAAACTCGAGTTTTTTACGAAATCATGTAAACGTTCTAGAAGCTGTGATTTTAAAAAACAGTTGATTAAGCTTTTCTTATTTCCGGACGCATGTGCAAACTATATAAAGTCGTTATGACGTAGAATGTGCATACTTTGTTGATTCTATTTGTGAAATAAAACACATTTTCTAAAAACTCGTGTTTTTTACGAAATAATGTAAACCTTCTAGAAGCTGTGATTTTAAAAAATGGTAGAAGTAAGCTTTTCTTATTTCCGGACGCATGCGCAAAGTATAGAATGTCATTATGACGTAGAATGTGCATACTTTGTAGATTCCATTTATGAAAAAAAACACATTTTCTAAAAACTCGAGTTTTTTACGAAATCAGGTAAACGTTCTAGAAGCTGTGATTTTAAAAAACGGTTTATTAAGCTTTTCTTATTTCCGGACGCATGCGCAAACTATATAAAGTCGTTATGACGTAGAATGTGCATACTTTGTTGATTCTATTTATGAAATAAAACACATTTTCTAAAAACTCATGTTTTTTACGAAATCATGTAAACCTTCTAGAAGCTGTGATTTTAAAATCCGGTGGAAGTAAGCTTTTCTTATTTCCGGACGCATGCGCAAACTATATAAATTCGTTATGACGTAGAATTTGCATACTTTGTTGATTCTATTTATGAAATAAAACACATTTTCTAAAAACTCGTGTTTTTTACGAAATCATGTAAACCTTATAGAAGCTGGGATTTTAAAAAACGGTCGAAGTAAGCTTTTCTTATTTCCGGACACATGCGCAAAGTATAGAAAGTCGTTATGACATAGAATGTGCATACTTTGTTGATTCCATTTATGAAATAAAACACATTTTCTGAAAACTCGTGTTTTTTACGAAATCATGTAAACCTTCTAGAAGCTGTGATTTTAAAAAACGGGGGAAGTAAGCTTTTCTTATTTCCAAACGCATGCGCAAACTATAGAAAGTCGTTATGATGTAGAATGTGCATACTTTGTTGATTCAATTTATGAAATAAAACACATTTTCTAAAAACTCGTGTTTTTTACGAAATCATGTAAACCTTCTAGAAACTGTGATTTTAAAAAACGGTGGAAGTAAGCTTTTCTTATTTCCGGACGCATGCGCAAACTATAGAAAGTCTTTATGACGTAGAATGTGCATACTTTGTTGATTCCATTTATGAAATAAAACACATTTTCTAAAAACTCGTGTTTTTTACGAAATCATGTAAACCTTCTAGAAGCTGTGTTTTTAAAAAACGGTAGAAGTAAGCTTTTCTTATTTCCGGACGCGTGCGCAAACTATAGAATGTCGTTATGACGTAGAATGTGCATACTTTGTAGATTCCATTTATGAAATAAAACACATTTTCTAAAAACTCGTGTTTTTTACGAAATCATGTAAACCTTCTAGAAGCTATGATTTTCAAAAACGGTGGAAGTAAGCTTTTCTTATATCCGGATGCATGCGCAAACTATAGAAAGTCGTTATGCCATAGAATGTGCATACTTTGTAGATTCCATTTATGAAATAAAACACATTTTCTAAAAACTCGTGTTTTTTACGAAATCATGTAAACCTTCTAGAAGCCGTGATTTTCAAAAACGGTGGAAGTAAGATTTTCTTATTTCCGGACGCATGCGCAAACTATAAAAGTTGTTATGATGTAGAATGTGCATACTTTGTAGATTCCATTTATGAAATAAAACACATTTTCTAATAGCTCGTGTTTTTTACGAAATCATGTAAACCTTCTAGAAGCTGTGATTTTAAAAAACGGTGCAAGTAACATTTTCTTATTTCCGGACGCATGCGCAAACTATACAAAGTCGTTACGATGTAGAATGTGCATACTTTGTTGATTCCATTTATGAAATAAAAAAAAAATTCTAAAAACTCGTGTTTTTTAAGAAATCATGTAAACCTTCTAGAAGCTGTGATTTTAAAAAACGGGGGAAGTAAGCTTTTCTTATTTCTGGACGCATGCGCAAACAATAGAAAGTCATTATGACATAGAATGTGCATACTTTGTAGATTCCATTTATGACATAAAACACATTTTCTAAAAACTCGTGTTTTTTACGAAATCATGTAAACCTTCTAGAAGCTGTGATTTTAAAAAACGGTGGAAGTAAGCTTTTCTTATATCCGGACGCATGCGCAAACTATAGAAAGTCGTTATGACGTAGAATGTGCATACTTTGTAGATTCCATTTATGAAATAAAACACATTTTCTAAAAACTCGTGTTTTTTACGAAATCATGTAAACCTTCTAGAAGCTGTGATTTAAAAAACGGGGGAAGTAAACTTTTCTTATTTCCGGATGCATGCGCAAACTATAGAAATTCGTTATGACGTAGAATGTGCATACTTTGTAGATTCCATTTATGAAATAAAACACATTTTCTAAAAACTCGTGTTTTTTACGAAATCATGTAAACCTTCTAGAAGCTGTGATTTTAAAAAATGGTAGAAGTAAGCTTTTCTTATTTCCGGACGCGTGCGCAAACTATAGAATGTCGTTATGACGTAGAATGTGCATACTTTGTAGATTCCATTTAGGAAATAAAACACATTTTCTAAAAACTCGTGTTTTTTACGAAATCATGTAAACCTTCTAGAAGCTGTGATTTTCAAAAACGGTGGAAGTAAGCTTTTCTTATTTCCGGACGCATGCGCAAACTATAGAAAGTCTTTATGATGTAGAATGTGCATACTTTGTTGATTCCATTTATGAAATAAAACACATTTTCTAAAAACTCGTGTTTTTTACGAAATCATGTAAACCTTCTAGAAGCTGTGATTTTAAAGAACGGTGGAAGTAAGCTTTTCTTATTTCCGGACGCGTGCGCAAACTATAGAATGTCGTTATGACGTAGAATGTCCATACTTTGTAGATTCCATTTATGAAATAAAACACATTTTCTAAAAACTCATGTTTTTTACGAAATCATGTAAACCTTCTAGAAGCTGTGATTTTCAAAAACGGTGGAAGTAAGCTTTTCTTATATCCGGACGCATGCGCAAACTATAGAAAGTCGTTATGCCGTAGAATGTGCATACTTTGTAGATTCCATTTATGAAATAAAACACATTTTCTAAAAACTCATGTTTTTTACGAAATCATGTAAACCTTCTAGAAGCCGTGATTTTAAAAAACGGTGGAAGTAAGATTTTCTTATTTCCGGACGCATGCGCAAACTATAGAAAGTCGTTATGATGTAGAATGTGCATACTTTGTAGATTCCATTTATGAAATAAAACACATTTTCTAAAAGCTCGTGTTTTTTACGAAATCATGTAAACCTTCTAGAAGCTGTGATTTTAAAAAACGGTGCAAGTAAGATTTTCTTATTTCCGGACGCATGCGGAAACTATACAAAGACGTTACGATGTAGAATGTGCATACTTTGTTGATTCCATTTATGAAATAAAAAAAAAATTCTAAAAACTCGTGTTTTTTAAGAAATCATGTAAACCTTCTAGAAGCTGTGATTTTAAAAAACGGGGGAAGTAAGGTTTTCTTATTTCTGGACGCATGCTCAAACAATAGAAAGTCATTATGACGTAGAATGTGCATACTTTGTAGATTCCATTTTTGACATAAAACACATTTTCTAAAAACTCGTGTTTTTTAAGAAATCATGTAAACCTTCTAGAAGCAGTGATTTTAAAAAACGGTGGAAGTAAGCTTTTCTTATATCCGGACGCATGCGCAAACTATAGAAAGTCGTTATGACGTAGAATGTGCATACTTTGTAGATTCCATTTATAAAATAAAACACATTTTGTAAAAACTCGTGTTTTTTACGAAATCATGTAAACCTTCTAGAAGCTGGGATTTTCCAAAACGGTGGAAGTAAGCTTTTCTTATATCCGGACGCATGCGCAAACTATAGAAAGTCGTTATGATGTAGAATGTGCATACTTTGTAGATTCCATTTATGAAATAAAACACATTTTCTAAAAGCTCGTGTTTTTTACGAAATCATGTAAACCTTCTAGAAGCTGTGATTTTAAAAAACGGTGGAAGTAAGCTTTTCTTATTTCCGGACGCATACGCAAACTATAGAAAGTCTTTATGACGTAGAATGTGAATACTTTGTTGATTCCATTTATGAAATAAAACACATTTTCTAAAAACTCGTGTTTTTTACGAAATCATGTAAACCTTCTAGAAGCTGTGATTTTAAAAAACGGTGGAAGTAAGCTTTTCTTATTTCCGGACGAACGCGCAAACTATAGAAAGTCGTTATGACGTAGAATGTGCATACTTTGTTGATTCCATTTAAGAAATAAAACACATTTTCTAAAAACTCGTGTTTTTTACGAAATCATGTAAACCTTCTAGAAGCTGTGATTTTAAAAAACGGGGGAAGTAAGCTTTTCTTATTTCCGGACGCATGCGCAAACTATAGAAAGTCGTTATGACGTAGAATGTGCATACTTTGTAGATTCCATTTATGAAATAAAACACATTTTCTAAAAACTCGAGTTTTTTACGAAATCATGTAAACGTTCTAGAAGCGGTGATTTTAAAAAATGGTTGATTAAGCTTTTCTTATTTCCAGACGAATGCGCAAACTATATAAAGTCGTTATGACATAGAATGTGCATACTTTGTAGATTCCATTTATGAAATAAAACACATTTTCTAAAAACTCGTGTTTTTTACGAAATCATGTAAACCTTCTAGAAGCTGTGATTTTCAAAAACGGTGGAAGTAAGCTTTTCTTATTTCCGGACGCATGCGCAAACTATAGAAAGTCGTTATGACGTAGAATGTGCATACTTTGTTGATTCCATTTATGAAATAAAACACATTTTCTAAAAACTCGTGTTTTTTACGAAATCATGTAAACCTTCTAGAAGCTGTGATTTTCAAAAACGGTGGAAGTAAGCTTTTCTTATTTCCAGACGTATGCGCAAACTATAGAAAGTCGTTATGACGTAGAATGTGCATACTTTGTAGATTCCATTTATGAAATAAAACACATTTTCTAAAAGCTCGTGTTTTTTACGAGATCATGTAAACCTTCTAGAAGCTGTGATTTTAAAAAATGGTGGAAGTAAGCTTTTCTTATTTCCGGAGGCATGCGCAAACTATACAAAGTTGTTACGATGTAGAATGTGCATACTTTGTTGATTCCATTTATGAAATAAAAAAAAAATTCTAAAAACTCGTGTTTTTTAAGAAATCATGTAAACCTTCTAGAAGCTGTGATTTTAAAAAACGGGGGAAGTAAGCTTTTCTTATTTCTTGACGCATGCGCAAACTATAGAAAGTCGTTATGACGTAGAATGTGCATACTTTGTAGATTCCATTTATGACATAAAACACATTTTCTAAAAACTCGTGTTTTTTACGAAATCATGTAAACCTTCTAGAAGCTGTGATTTTAAAAAACGGTGGAAGTAAGCTTTTCTTATATCCGGACGCATGCGCAAACTATAGAAAGTCGTTATGACGTAGAATGTGCATACTTTGTAGATTCCATTTATGAAATAAAACACATTTTCTAAAAACCCGTGTTTTTTACGAAATCATGTAAACCTTCTAGAAGCTGTGATTTTAAAAAACCGGGGAAGTAAGCTTTTCTTACTTCCGGACGCATGGGCAAACTATAGAAAGTCGTTATGACGTAGAATGTGCATACTTTGTAGATTCCATTTACGACATAAAACAAATTTTCTAAAAACTCGTGTTTTTTACGAAATCATGTAAACCTTCTAGAAGCTGTGATTTAAAAAAACGGTGGAAGTAAGCTTTTCTTATTTCCGGACGCATGCGCAAACTATAGAATGTCGTTATGACGTAGAATGTGCATACTTTGTAGATTCCATTTATGAAACAAAACACATTTTCTAAAAACTCGAGTTTTTTAAGAAATCATGTAAACGTTCTAGAAGCTGTGATTTAAAAAAATGGTTGATTAAGCTTCTCTTATTTCCGGACACATGCACAAACTATATAAAGTCATTATGACGTAGAATGTGCATACTTTGTTGATTCTATTTATGAAATAAAACACATTTTCTAAAAACTCGTGTTTTTTACGAAATCATGTAAACCTTCTAAATGTTGTGATTTTACAAAGTGGTGGAAGTAAGCTTTTCTGATTTCCGGACGCATGCGCAAACTATAGAAAGTATTTATGACGTAGAATGTGCATACTTTGTAGATTCCATTTATGAAATAAAACACATTTTTTGAAAACTCGTGTTTTTTAAGAAATCATGTTAACCTTCTAGAAGCTGTGATTTTAAAAAACGGGGGAAGTAAGCTTTTCTTATTTTCGGACGCATGCGCAAACTATAGCAAGTCCTTATGATGTAGAATGTGCATACTTTGTAGATTCCATTTATGAAATAAAACACATTTTCTAAAAACTCGTGTTTTTTGCGAAATCATGTAAAGCTTCTAGAAGCTGTGATTTTAAAAAACGGTGGAAGTAAGCTTTTCTTATTTCCGGACGCATGCGCAAACTATAGAAAGTCGTTATGACGTAGAATGTGCATACTTTGTTGATTCCATTTATGAAATAAAACACATTTTCTAAAAACTCGTGTTTTTTACGAAATCATGTAAACCTTCTAGAAGCTGTGATTTTTAAAAACGGTGGAAGTAAGCTTTTCTTATTTCCGGTCGAAAGCGCAAACTATAGAAAGTCATTATGATGTAGAATGTGCGTACTTTGTTGATTCCATTTACGAAATAAAACACATTTTCTAAAAACTCGTGTTTTTTACGAAATCATGTAAACCTTCTAGAAGCTGTGATTTTAAAAAACGGTGGAAGTAAGCTTTTCTTATTTCCGGACGCATGCGCAAACTATAGAAAGTCGTTATGACGTAGAATGTGCATACTTTGTTGATTCCATTTATGAAATAAAACACATTTTCTAAAAACTCATGTTTTTTACGAAATCATGTAAACCTTCTAGAAGCTGTGATTTTTAAAAACGGTGGAAGTAAGCTTTTCTTATTTCCGGTCGAATGCGCAAACTATAGAAAGTCATTATGATGTAGAATGTGTGTACTTTGTTGATTCCATTTATGAAATAAAACACATTTTCTAAAAACTCGTGTTTTTTACGAAATCATGTAAATCTTCTAGAAGCTGTGATTTTTAAAAATGGTGGAAGTAAGCTTTTCTTATTTCCGGACGCATGTGCAAACTATAGAAAGTCGTTATGACGTAGAATGTGCATACTTTGTAGATTCCATTTATGAAATAAAACACATTTTCAATAAAGTCGTGTTTTTTAACAAATCATGTAAACCGTCTAGAAGCTGTGATTTTAAAAAACGGTGGAAGTAAGCTTTTCTTATTTCCCGACGCATGCGCAAACTATAGAAAGTCGTTATGACGTAGAATGTGCACACTTTGTAGATTCCATTTATGAAATAAAATACATTTTCTAAAAACTCGTGTTTTTTACGAAATCATGTAAACCTTCTAGAAGCTGTGATTTTAAAAAACTGTGGAAGTAAGCTTTTCTTATTTCCGGACGCATCCGCAAACAATAGAAAGTCGTTATGAAGTAGAATATGCATACTTTGAAGATTCCATTTATGAAATAAAACACATTTTGTAAAAACTCGTGTTTTTTAAGAAATCATGTAAACCTTCTAGAAGCTGTGATTTTAAAAAACGGGGGAAGTAAGCTTTTCTTATTTCCGGACGCATGCGCAAACTATAGAAAGTCGTTATGACGTAGAATGTGCATACTTTGTAGATTCCATTTATGAAATAAAACACATTTTCTAAAAACTCGTGTTTTTTAAGAAATCATGTAAACCTTCTAGAAGCTGTGATTTTAAAAAACGGTGGAAGTAAGCTTTTCTTATTTCCGGACGCATGCACAAACTATCGAAAGTCATTATGACGTAGAATGTGCATACTTTGTAGATTCCATTTATGAAATAAAACACATTTTCTAAAAACTCCTGTTTTTTACGAAATCATGTAAACATTCTAGAAGCTGTGATTTTAAAAAACGGTGGAAGTAAGCTTTTCTTATTTCCGGACGCATCCGCAAACAATAGAAAGTTGTTATGACATAGAATGTGCATACTTTGTAGATTCCATTTATGAAATAAAATACATTTTCTAAAAACTCATGTTTTTTACGAAATCATGTAAACCTTCTAGAAGCTGTGATTTTAAAAAATGGTGGAAGTAAGCTTTTCCTATTTCTGGACGCATGCGCAAACCATAGAAAGTCGTTATGACGTAGAATGCGCATACTTTGTTGATTCTATTTATGAAATAAAACACATTTTCTAAAAACACGTGTTTTTTAAGAAATCATGTAAACCTTCTAGAAGCTGTGATTTTAAAAAACGGGGGAAGTAAGCTTTTCTTATTTCCAAACGCATGCGCAAACTATAGAAAGTCGTTATGACGTAGAATATGCATACTTTGTTGATTCCATTTATGAAATAAAACACATTTTCTAAAAACTCGTGTTTTTTAAGAAATCATGTAAACCTTCTAGAAGCTGTGATTTTAAAAAACGGGGGAAGCAAGCTTTTCTTATTTCCGAACGCATGCGCAAACTATAGAAATTTGTTATGATGTAGAATGTGCATACTTTGTAGATTCCATTTATGAAATAAAACACATTCTAAAAACTCGTGTTTTTTAACAAATCATGTAAACCGTCTAGAAGCTGTGATTTTAAAAAACGGTGGAAGTAAGCTTTTCTTATTTCCCGACGCATGCGCAAACTATAGAAAGTCGTTATGACGTAGAATGTGCATACTTTGTAGATTCCATTTATGAAATAAAACACATTTTCTAAAAACTCGTGTTTTTTACGAAATCGTGTAAGCCTTCTAGAAGCTGTGATTTTAAAAAACAGTGGAAGTAAGCTTTTCTTATTTCCGAACGCATGCACAAACTATAGAAAGTCCTTATGACGTAGAATGTGCATACTTTGTAGATTCCATTTATGAAATAAAACACATTTTCTAAAAACTCGTGTTTTTTAACAAATCATGTAAACCGTCTAGAAGCTGTGATTTTAAAAAACGGTGGAAGTAAGCTTTTCTTATTTCCCGACGCATGCGCAAACTATAGAAAGTCGTTATGACGTAGAATGTGCATACTTTGTAGATTCCATTTATGAAATAAAACACATTTTCTAAAAACTCGTGTTTTTTACGAAATCATGTAAGCCTTCTAGAAGCTGTGATTTTAAAAAACGGTGGTAGTAAGCTTTTCTTATTTCCGGACGCATGTGAAAACTATAGAAAGTCGTTATGACGTAGAATGTGCATACTTTGTTGATTCTATTTATGAAATAAAACACATTTTTTAAAAACTCGTGTTTTTTAAGGAATCATGTAAACCTTCTAGAAGCTGTGATTTTAAAAAACGAGGGAAGTAAGCTTTTCTTATTTCCAAACGCATGCGTAAACTATAGAAAGGCTTTATGACGTAGAATGTGCATACTTTGTTGATTCTTTTTATGAAATAAAACACATTTTCTAAAAACTCGTGTTTTTTACGAAATCATGTAAACCTTCTAGAAGCTGTGATTTTAAAAAACGGTGGAAGTAAGCTTTTCTTATTTCCGGACGCATGCGCAAAATATAGAAAGTCGTTATGACATAGAATGTGCATACTTTGTTGATTTCATTTATGAAATAAAACAGGTTTTCTAAAAACTCATGTTTTTTAAGAAATCATGTAAACCTTCTAGAAGCTGTGATTTTAAAAAACGGTGGAAGTAAGCCTTTCTTATTTCCGGACGCATGCGCAAACTATAGAAAGTCGTTATGACGTAGAATGTGCATACTTTGTTGATTCCATTTATGAAATACAACACATTTTCTGAAAACTCATGTTTGTTAAGAAATCATGTAAACCTTCTAGAAGCTGTGATTTTAAAAAACGTGGGAAGTAAGCTTTTCTTACTTCCAAACGCATGCGCAAACTATAAAAAGTCGTTATGACGTAGAATGTGCATACTTTGTTGATTCCATTTATGAAATAAAACACATTTTCTAAAAACTCGTGTTTTTTAAGAAATCATGTAAACCTTATAGAAGTTCTGATTTTAAAAAAAGGGGGAAGTAAGCTTTTCTTATTTCCAAACGCATGCCCAAACTAAAGAAAGTCGTTATGACGTAGAATGTGCATACTTTGTTGATTCCATTTATGAAATAAAACACACTTTCTAAAAACTCGTGTTTTTTAAGAAATCATGTAAACCTTCTAGAAGCCGTGATTTTAAAAAACGGGGGAAGTAAGCTTTTCTTATTTCCAAACGCATTCGCAAACTATAGAAAATCTTTATGACGTAGAATGTGCATACTTTGTTGATTCCATTTATGAAATAAAACACATTTTCTAAAAACTCATGTTTTTTACGAAATCATGTAAACCTTCTAGAAGCTGTGATTTTAAAAAATGGTGGAAGTAAGCTTTTCTTATTTCCGGACGCATGCGCAAACTATAGAAAGGCGTTATGACGTAGAATGTGCATACTTTGTTGATTCCTTTTATGAAATAAAACACATTTTCTAAAAACTCGTGTTTTTTAAGAAATCATGTAAACCTTCTAGAAGCTGTGATTTAAAAAAGGGGTAAGTAAGCTTTTCTTATTTCCGGACGCATGCGCAAACTATAGAAAGTCGTTATGACATAGAATGTGCATACTTTGTTGATTCCATTGATGAAATAAAACACATTTTCTAAAAACTCGTGTTTTTTAAGAAATCATGTAAACCTTCAAGAAGCTGTGATTTTAAAAAACGGTGGAAGTAAGCTTTTCTTATTTCCGAACGCATGTGCAAACTATAGAAAGTCGTTATGACATAGAATGTGCATACTTTGTTGATTCCATTTATGAAATAAAACACATTTTCTAAAAACTCGTGTTTTTTAAGAAATCATGTAAACCTTCTAGAAGCCGTGATTTTAAAAAACGGGGGAAGTAAGCTTTTCTTATTTCCGGACGAATGCGCAAACTATAAAAAGTCGTTATGACGTACAATGTGCATACTTTGTTGATTCCATTTATGAAATAAAACACATTTTCTAAAAACTCGTGTTTTTAAAGAAATGATGTAAACCTTCTAGAAGCGGTGATTTTAAAAAACGGGGGAACTAAGCTTTTCTTATTTCCGGACGCATGCGCAAACTATAGAAAGTCGTTATGACGTAGAATGTGCATACTTTGTTGATTCCATTTATGAAATAAAACACATTTTCTAAAAACTCGTGTTTTTTAAGAAATCATGTAAACCTTCTAGAAGCTGTGATTTTAAAAAACGGGGGAAGTAAGCTTTTCTTAATTCCAAACGCATGCGCAAACTATAGAAAGTCGTTATGATGTAGAATGTGCATACTTTGTTGATTTCATTTATGAAATAAAACAGGTTTTCTAAAAACTCGTGTTTTTTAAGAAATCATGTAAACCTTCTAGAAGCTGTGATTTTAAAAAACGGTGGAAGTAAGCCTTTCTTATTTCCGGACGCATGCGCAAACTATAGAAAGTCGTTATGACGTAGAATGTGCATACTTTGTTGATTCCATTTATGAAATACAACACATTTTCTGAAAACTCATGTTTTTTAAGAAATCATGTAAACCTTCTAGAAGCTGTGATTTTAAAAAACGTGGGAAGTAAGCTTTTCTTACTTCCAAACGCATGCGCAAACTATAAAAAGTCGTTATGACGTAGAATGTGCATACTTTGTTGATTCCATTTATGAAATAAAACACATTTTCTAAAAACTCGTGTTTTTTAAGAAATCATGTAAACCTTATAGAAGTTCTGATTTTAAAAAAAGGGGGAAGTAAGCTTTTCTTATTTCCAAATGCATGCCCAAACTAAAGAAAGTCGTTATGACGTAGAATGTGCATACTTTGTTGATTCCATTTATGAAATAAAACACACTTTCTAAAAACTCGTGTTTTTTAAGAAATCATGTAAACCTTCTAGAAGCCGTGATTTTAAAAAACGGTGGAAGTAAGCTTTTCTTATTTCCAAAGGCATTCGCAAACTATAGAAAATCGTTATGACGTAGAATGTGCATACTTTGTTGATTCCATTTATGAAATAAAACACATTTTCTAAAAACTCGTGTTTTTTACGAAATCATGTAAACCTTCTAGAAGCTGTGATTTTAAAAAATGGTGGAAGTAAGCTTTTCTTATTTCCGGACGCATGCGCAAACTATAGAAAGGAGTTATGACGTAGAATGTGCATACTTTGTTGATTCCTTTTATGAAATAAAACACATTTTCTAAAAACTCGTGTTTTTTAAGAAATCATGTAAACCTTCTAGAAGCTGTGATTTTAAAAAAAGGGGTAAGTAAGCTTTTCTTATTTCCGGACGCATGCGCAAACTATAGAAAGGAGTTATGACGTAGAATGTGCATACTTTGTAGATTCCATTTATGAAATAAAACACATTTTCTAAAAACTCGTGTTTTTTACGAAATCATGTAAACCTTCTAGAAGCTGTGAATTTAAAAAACGGTGGAAGTAAGCTTTTCTTATTTCCGGACGCATGCGCAAACTATAGAAATTCGTTATGGTGTATAATGTGCATACTTTGTTGATTCCATTTATGAAATAAAACACAGTTTCTAAAGACACGTGTTTTTAAGAAATCATGTAAAACTTCTAGATGCTGTGATTTTAAAAAATGGGGGAAGTAAGCTTTTCTTATTTTCGGACGCATGCGCAAACTATATAAAGTCGTTATGACGTAGAATGTGCATACTTTGTAGATTCCATTTATGAAATAAAACACATTTTCTAAAAACTCGTGTTTTTTACGAAATCATGTAAACCTTCTAGAAGCTGTGATTTTAAAAAACGGTGGAAGTAAGCTTTTCTTATTTCCGGACGCATGCGCAAACTATAGAAATTCGTTATGGTGTAGAATGTGCATACTTTGTTGATTCCATTTATGAAATAAAACACAGTTTCTAAAAACACGTGTTTTTAAGAAATCATGTAAACCTTCTAGAAGTTGTGATTTTAAAAAACGGGGGAAGTAAGCTTTTCTTATTTCCAAATGCATGCGCAAACTATAGAAAGTCCTTATGACGTAGAATGTGCATACTTTGTTGATTCCATTTATGAAATAAAACACATTTTCTAAAAACTCGTGTTTTTTACGAAATCATGTAAACCTTCTAGAAGCTGTGATTTTAAAAAACGGTGGAAGTAAGCTTTTCTTAATTCCGGACGCATGCGCAAACTATAGAAAGTCGTTACGACGTAGAATGTGCATACTTTGTAGATTCCATTTATGAAATAAAACACATTTTCTAAAAGCTCATGTTTTTTACGAAATCATGTAAACCTTCTAGAAGCTGTGATTTTAAAAAACGGTGGAAGTAAGCTTTTCTTATTTCCAGACGCATGCGCAAACTATACAAAGTCGTTACGATGTAGAATGTGAATACTTTGTTGATTCCATTTATGGAATAAATTTTTTTTTCTAAAAACTCGTGTTTTTTAAGAAATCATGTAAACCTTCTAGAAGCTGTGATTTTAAAAAACGGGGGAAGTAAGCTTTTCTTATTTCTGGACGCATGCGCAAACTATAGAAAGTCGTTATGACGTAGAATGTGCATACTTTTTAGATTCCATTTATGAAATAAAACACATTTTCTAAAAACTCGTGTTTTTCACGAAATCATGTAAACCTACTAGAAGCTGTGATTTTAAAAAATGGAGGAAGTAAGCTTTTCTTATATCCGGACGCATGCGCAAACTATAGAAAGTCGTTATGACGTAGAATGTGCATACTTTGTAGATTCCATTTATGAAATAAAACACATTTTCTAAAAACTCGTGTTTTTTACGAAATCATGTAAACCTTTTAGAAGCTGTGATTTTGAAAAACGGTGGAAGTAAGCTTTTCTTATTTTCGGACGCATGCCTAAACTATAGAAAGTCATTATGACGTAGAATGTGCATACTTTCTAGATTCCATTTATGAAATAAAACACATTTTCTAAAAACCCGTGTTTTTTACGAAATCATGTAAACCTTCTAGAAGCTGTGATTTTAAAAAACGGGGGAAGTAAGCTTTTCTTACTTCCGGACGCATGCGCAAACTATAGAAAGTCGTTATGACATAGAATGTGCATACTTTGTAGATTCCATTTATGAAATAAAACAAATTTTCTAAAAACTCGTGTTTTTTAAGAAATCATGTAAACCTTCTAGAAGCTGTGATTTTAAAAAACGGTGGAAGCAAGCTTTTCTTATTTCCGGACGCATGCGCAAACTATAGAATGTCGTTATGACGTAGAATGTGCATACTTTGTAGATTCCATTTATGAAATAAAACACATTTTCTAAAAACTCGAGTTTTTTACGAAATCATGTAAACATTCTAGAAGCTGTGATTTTAAAAAATGGTTGATTAAGCTTCTCTTATTTCTGGACGCATGCGCAAACTATATAAAGTCATTATGATGTAGAATGTGCATACTTTGTTGGTTCTATTTATGAAATAAAACACATTTTCTGAAAACTCGTGTTTTTTACGAAATCATGTAAACCTTCTAGAAGCTGTGATTTTAAAAAATGGTGGAAGTAAGCTTTTCTTATTTCCGGACGCATGCGCAAACTATAGAAATTCGTTATGGTGTAGAATGTGCATACTTTGTTGATTCCATTTATGAAATAAAACACAGTTTCTAAAAACACGTGTTTTTAAGAAATCATGTAAACCTTCTAGAAGTTGTGATTTTAAAAAACGGGGGAAGTAAGCTTTTCTTATTTCCAAATGCATGCGCAAACTATAGAAAGTCCTTATGACGTAGAATGTGCATACTTTGTTGATTCCATTTATGAAATAAAACACATTTTCTAAAAACTCGTGTTTTTTACGAAATCATGTAAACCTTCTAGAAGCTGTGATTTTAAAAAACGGTGGAAGTAAGCTTTTCTTAATTCCGGACGCATGCGCAAACTATAGAAAGTCGTTACGACGTAGAATGTGCATACTTTGTAGATTCCATTTATGAAATAAAACACATTTTCTAAAAGCTCATGTTTTTTACGAAATCATGTAAACCTTCTAGAAGCTGTGATTTTAAAAAACGGTGGAAGTAAGCTTTTCTTATTTCCAGACGCATGCGCAAACTATACAAAGTCGTTACGATGTAGAATGTGAATACTTTGTTGATTCCATTTATGGAATAAATTTTTTTTTCTAAAAACTCGTGTTTTTTAAGAAATCATGTAAACCTTCTAGAAGCTGTGATTTTAAAAAACGGGGGAAGTAAGCTTTTCTTATTTCCAAACGCATAAGCAAACTATAGAAAGTCCTTATGACGTAGAATGTGCATACTTTGTTGATTCCATTTATTAAATAAAACACATTTTATAAAAACTTGTGTTTTTTACGAAATCATGTAAGCCTTCTAGAAGCTGTGATTTTAAAAAACGGTGGAAGTAAGCTTTTCTTATTTCCAGACTCATTCGTAAACTATAGAAAGTCGTTATGACGTAGAATGTGCATACTTTGTTTATTCCATTTATGAAATAAAACACATTTTCTAAAAACTAGTGTTTTTTACGAAATCATGTAAACCTTCTAGAAGCTGTGATTTTAAAAAACTGTGGAAGTAAGCTTTTCTTATTTCCGGACGCATGTGCAAACTATAGAAAGTCGTTATGACATAGAATGTGCATACTTTGTAGATTCCATTTATGAAATAAAACACATTTACTAAAAACTCGTGTTTTTTACGAAATCATGTAAACCTTCTAGAAGCTGTAATTTTAAAAAACGGTGTAAGTAAGTTTTTCTTATTTCCGGACGCATGCGCAAACTATAGAATGACGTTATGACGTAGAATGTGCATACTTTGTAGATTCCATTTATGAAAAAAAACACATTTTCTAAAAACGCGAGTTTTTTACGAAATCATGTAAACGTTCTAGAAGCTGTGATTTTAAAAAACGGTTGATTAAGCTTTTCTTATTTCCGGACGCATGCGCAAACTATATAAAGTCGTTATGACATAGAATATGTATACTTTGTTGATTCGATTTATGAAATAAAACACATTTTCTAAAAACTCGTGTTTTTTACGAAATCATGTAAACCTTCTAGAAGCGGTGATTTTAAAAAACGGTGGAAGTAAGCTTTTCTTATTTCCGGAGGAATGCGCAAACTATAGAAAGTCGTTATGATGTAGAATGTGCATACTTTGTTAATTCCATTTATGAAATAAAACACATTTTCTAAAAACTCGTGTTTTTTAAGAAATCATGTAAACCTTCTAGAAGCTTTGATTTTAAAAAACGGGGGAAGTAAGCTTTTCTTATTTTCAAACGCATGCGCAAACTATAGAAAGTCGTTATGACGTAGAATGTGCATACTTTGTTGATTCCATTTATGAAATAAAACACATTTTACAAATACTCGTGTTTTTTAAGAAATCATGTAAACCTTCTAGAAGTTGTGATTTTAAAAAACGGGGGAAGTAAGCTTTTCTTATTTCCAAACGCATGCGCAAACTATAGAAAGTCGTTATGACTTAGAATGTGCATACTTTGTTGATTACATTTATGAAATAAAACAAATTTTCTAAAAACTTGTGTTTTTTAAGAAATCATGTAAACCTTCTAGAAGCTGTGATTTAAAAAACGGGGGAAGTAAGCGTTTCTTATTTCCGGACGCATGCGCAAACTATAGAAATTCGTTATGACGTAGAATGTGCATACTTTGTAGATTCCATTTATGAAATAAAACACATTTTCTAAAAACCCGTGTTTTTTACGAAATCATGTAAACCTTTTAGAAGCTGTGATTTTAAAAAACGGTGGAAGTAAGCTTTTCTTATTTTCGGACGCATGCGCAAACTATAGAAAGTCGTTATGACGTAGGATGTGCATACTTTCTAGATTCCATTTATGAAATAAAACACATTTTCTAAAAACTTGTGTTTTTTACGAAATCATGTAAAGATTCTAGAAGCTGTGATTTTAAAAAACGGGGGAAGTAAGCTTTTCTTATTTCTGGACGCATGCTTAAACTATAGAATGTCGTTATGACATAGAATGTGCATACTTTGTAGATTCCATTTATGAAATAAAACACATTTTCTAAAAACTCGTGTTTTTTACGAAATCATGTAAACCTACTAGAAGCTGTGATTTTAAAAAACGGTGGAAGTAATCTTTTCTTATTTCCGGACGAATGCGCAACTTATAGAAAGTCGTTATGATGTAGAATGTGCTTACTTTGTTGATTCCATTTATGAAATAAAACACATTTTCTAAAAACTCATGTTTTTACGAAATCATGTAAACCTTCTAGAAGCTGTGATTTTAAAATACGGCGGAAGTAAGCTTTTCTTAATTCCGGACGCATGTGCAAAGTATAGAAAGTCGTTATGACGTAGAATGTTCATACTTTGTTGATTCCATTTACGAAATAAAACACATTTTTTAAAAACTCGTGTTTTTTAAGAAATCATGTAAAACTTCTAGAAGCTGTGATTTTAAAAAACGGTGGAAGTAAGCTTTTCTTATCTCCCGACGCATGCGCAAGCTATAGAAAATTGTTATGACGTAGAATGTGCATACTTTGTAGATTCCATTTATGAAATAAAACACATTTTCTAAAAACTCGTGTTTTTTAAGAAATGATGTAAACCTTCTAGAAGCTGTGATTTACAAATCGGTGGAAGTAAGCTTTTCTTATTTCCGGACGCATGCACAAATTATAGAAAGTCATTATGACGTAGAATGTGCATACTTTGTAGATTCCATTTAGGAAATAAAACACATTTTCTAAAAACTCATGTTTTTTACGAAATCATGTAAACCTTCTAGAAGCTGTGATTTTAAAAAATGGTGGAACTAAGCTTTTCTTATTTCCGGACGCATGCACAAACTATAGAAAGTCGTTATGACGTAGAATGTGCATACTTTGTAGATTCCATTTATGAAATAAAACACATTTTCTAAAAACTCGTGTTTTTTAAGAAATCATGTAAACCTTCTAGAAGCTGTGATTTTAAAAAACGGTGGAAGTAAGCTTTTCTTATTTCCGGACGCATGCACAAACTATTGAAAGTTGTTATGACATAGAATGTGCATACTTTGTTGATTCCATTTATGAAATAAAACACATTTTCTAAAAACTTGTGTTTTTTACGAAATCATATAAACATTCTAGAAGCTGTGATTTTAAAAAACAGGGGAAGTAAGCTTTTCTTATTTCTAAACGCATGCGCAAACTATAGAAAGTTGTTATGACGTAGAATGTGCATAGCTTGTAGATTCCATTTATAAAATAAAATACATTTTCTAAAAACTCGTGTTTTTTAAGAAATCATGTAAACCTTCTAAAAGCTGTGATTTTAAAAAACGGTGGAAGTAAGCTTTTCTTATTTTTGGACGCATGCGCAAACTATAGAAAGTCGTTATGACGTAGAATGCGCATACTTTGTTGATTCCATTTATGAAATAAAACACATTTTCTAAAAACTCGTGTTTTTTACGAAATCATGTAAACCTTCTAGAAGTTGTGATTTAAAAAATGGGGGAAGTAAGCGTTTCTTATTTCCGGACGCATGCGCAAACTATAGAAATTCGTTATGACGTAGAATGTGCATACTTTGTAGATTCCATTTATGAAATAAAACACATTTTCTAAAAACTCGTGTTTTTTACGAAATCATGTAAACCTTCTAGAAGCTGTGATTTTAAAAAACGGTGCAAGTAAGATTTTCTTATTTCCGGACGCATGCGCAAACTATACAAAGTCGTTACGATGTAGAATGTGCATACTTTGTTGATTCCATTTATGAAATAAAAAAAAAATTCTAAAAACTCGTGTTTTTTAAGAAATCATGTAAACCTTCTAGAAGTTGTGATTTTAAAAAACGGGGGAAGTAAGCTTTTCTTATTTCTGGACGCATGCGCAAACAATAGAAAGTCATTATGACATAGAATGTGCATACTTTGTAGATTCCATTTATGACATAAAACACATTTTCTAAAAACTCGTGTTTTTTACGAAATCATGTAAACCTTCTAGAAGCTGTGATTTTAAAAAACGGTGGAAGTAAGCTTTTCTTATATCCGGACGCATGCGCAAACTATAGAAAGTCGTTATGACGTAGAATGTGCATACTTTGTAGATTCCATTTATGAAATAAAACACATTTTCTAAAAACTCGTGTTTTTTACGAAATCATGTAAACCTTCTAGAAGCTGTGATTTAAAAAACGGGGGAAGTAAGCTTTTCTTATTTCCGGATGCATGCGCAAACTATAGAAATTCGTTATGACGTAGAATGTGCATACTTTGTAGATTCCATTTATGAAATAAAACACATTTTCTAAAAACTCGTGTTTTTTACGAAATCATGTAAACCTTCTAGAAGCTGTGATTTTAAAAAATGGTGGAAGTAAGCTTTTCTTATTTCCGGACGCGTGTGCAAACTATAGAATGTCGTTATGACGTAGAATGTGCATACTTTGTAGATTCCATTTAGGAAATAAAACACATTTTCTAAAAACTCGTCTTTTTTACGAAATCATGTAAACCTTCTAGAAGCTGTGATTTTCAAAAACGGTGGAAGTAAGCTTTTCTTATTTCCGGACGCATGCGCAAACTATAGAAAGTCTTTATGACGTAGAATGTGCATACTTTGTTGATTCCATTTATGAAATAAAACACATTTTCTAAAAACTCGTGTTTTTTACGAAATAATGTAAACCTTCTAGAAGCTTTGATTTTAAAAAACGGTGGAAGTAAGCTTTTCTTATTTCCGGACGCGTGCGCAAACTATAGAATGTCGTTATGACGTAGAATGTGCATACTTTGTAGATTCCATTTATGAAATAAAACACATTTTCTAAAAACTCGTGTTTTTTACGAAATCATGTAAACCTTCTAGAAGCTGTGATTTTCAAAAACGGTGGAAGTAAGCTTTTCTTATATCCGGACGCATGCGCAAACTATAGAAAGTCGTTATGACGTAGAATGTGCATACTTTGTTTATTCCATTTATGAAATAAAACACATTTTCTAAAAACTAGTGTTTTTTACGAAATCATGTAAACCTTCTAGAAGCTGTGATTTTAAAAAACTGTGGAAGTAAGCTTTTCTTATTTCCGGACGCATGTGCAAACTATAGAAAGTCGTTATGACATAGAATGTGCATACTTTGTAGATTCCATTTATGAAATAAAACACATTTACTAAAAACTCGTGTTTTTTACGAAATCATGTAAACCTTCTAGAAGCTGTAATTTTAAAAAACGGTGTAAGTAAGTTTTTCTTATTTCCGGACGCATGCGCAAACTATAGAATGACGTTATGACGTAGAATGTGCATACTTTGTAGATTCCATTTATGAAAAAAAACACATTTTCTAAAAACGCGAGTTTTTTACGAAATCATGTAAACGTTCTAGAAGCTGTGATTTTAAAAAACGGTTGATTAAGCTTTTCTTATTTCCGGACGCATGCGCAAACTATATAAAGTCGTTATGACATAGAATATGTATACTTTGTTGATTCGATTTATGAAATAAAACACATTTTCTAAAAACTCGTGTTTGTTACGAAATCATGTAAACCTTCTAGAAGCGGTGATTTTAAAAAACAGTGGAAGTAAGCTTTTCTTATTTCCGGAGGAATGCGCAAACTATAGAAAGTCGTTATGATGTAGAATGTGCATACTTTGTTAATTCCATTTATGAAATAAAACACATTTTCTAAAAACTCGTGTTTTTTAAGAAATCATGTAAACCTTCTAGAAGCTTTGATTTTAAAAAACGGGGGAAGTAAGCTTTTCTTATTTTCAAACGCATGCGCAAACTATAGAAAGTCGTTATGACGTAGAATGTGCATACTTTGTTGATTCCATTTATGAAATAAAACACATTTTACAAATACTCGTGTTTTTTAAGAAATCATGTAAACCTTCTAGAAGTTGTGATTTTAAAAAACGGGGGAAGTAAGCTTTTCTTATTTCCAAACGCATGCGCAAACTATAGAAAGTCGTTATGACTTAGAATGTGCATACTTTGTTGATTACATTTATGAAATAAAACAAATTTTCTAAAAACTTGTGTTTTTTAAGAAATCATGTAAACCTTCTAGAAGCTGTGATTTAAAAAACGGGGGAAGTAAGCGTTTCTTATTTCCGGATGCATGCGCAAACTATAGAAATTCGTTATGACGTAGAATGTGCATACTTTGTAGATTCCATTTATGAAATAAAACACATTTTCTAAAAACCCGTGTTTTTTACGAAATCATGTAAACCTTTTAGAAGCTGTGATTTTAAAAAACGGTGGAAGTAAGCTTTTCTTATTTTCGGACGCATGCGCAAACTATAGAAAGTCGTTATGACGTAGGATGTGCATACTTTCTAGATTCCATTTATGAAATAAAACACATTTTCTAAAAACTTGTGTTTTTTACGAAATCATGTAAAGATTCTAGAAGCTGTGATTTTAAAAAACGGGGGAAGTAAGCTTTTCTTATTTCTGGACGCATGCTTAAACTATAGAATGTCGTTATGACATAGAATGTGCATACTTTGTAGATTCCATTTATGAAATAAAACACATTTTCTAAAAACTCGTGTTTTTTACGAAATCATGTAAACCTACTAGAAGCTGTGATTTTAAAAAACGGTGGAAGTAATCTTTTCTTATTTCCGGACGAATGCGCAACTTATAGAAAGTCGTTATGATGTAGAATGTGCTTACTTTGTTGATTCCATTTATGAAATAAAACACATTTTCTAAAAACTCATGTTTTTACGAAATCATGTAAACCTTCTAGAAGCTGTGATTTTAAAATACGGCGGAAGTAAGCTTTTCTTAATTCCGGACGCATGTGCAAAGTATAGAAAGTCGTTATGACGTAGAATGTTCATACTTTGTTGATTCCATTTACGAAATAAAACACATTTTTTAAAAACTCGTGTTTTTTAAGAAATCATGTAAAACTTCTAGAAGCTGTGATTTTAAAAAACGGTGGAAGTAAGCTTTTCTTATCTCCCGACGCATGCGCAAGCTATAGAAAATTGTTATGACGTAGAATGTGCATACTTTGTAGATTCCATTTATGAAATAAAACACATTTTCTAAAAACTCGTGTTTTTTAAGAAATGATGTAAACCTTCTAGAAGCTGTGATTTACAAATCGGTGGAAGTAAGCTTTTCTTATTTCCGGACGCATGCACAAATTATAGAAAGTCATTATGACGTAGAATGTGCATACTTTGTAGATTCCATTTAGGAAATAAAACACATTTTCTAAAAACTCATGTTTTTTACGAAATCATGTAAACCTTCTAGAAGCTGTGATTTTAAAAAATGGTGGAACTAAGCTTTTCTTATTTCCGGACGCATGCACAAACTATAGAAAGTCGTTATGACGTAGAATGTGCATACTTTGTAGATTCCATTTATGAAATAAAACACATTTTCTAAAAACTCGTGTTTTTTAAGAAATCATGTAAACCTTCTAGAAGCTGTGATTTTAAAAAACGGTGGAAGTAAGCTTTTCTTATTTCCGGACGCATGCACAAACTATTGAAAGTTGTTATGACATAGAATGTGCATACTTTGTTGATTCCATTTATGAAATAAAACACATTTTCTAAAAACTTGTGTTTTTTACGAAATCATATAAACATTCTAGAAGCTGTGATTTTAAAAAACAGGGGAAGTAAGCTTTTCTTATTTCTAAACGCATGCGCAAACTATAGAAAGTTGTTATGACGTAGAATGTGCATAGCTTGTAGATTCCATTTATGAAATAAAATACATTTTCTAAAAACTCGTGTTTTTTAAGAAATCATGTAAACCTTCTAAAAGCTGTGATTTTAAAAAACGGTGGAAGTAAGCTTTTCTTATTTTTGGACGCATGCGCAAACTATAGAAAGTCGTTATGACGTAGAATGCGCATACTTTGTTGATTCCATTTATGAAATAAAACACATTTTCTAAAAACTCGTGTTTTTTACGAAATCATGTAAACCTTCTAGAAGTTGTGATTTAAAAAATGGGGGAAGTAAGCGTTTCTTATTTCCGGACGCATGCGCAAACTATAGAAATTCGTTATGACGTAGAATGTGCATACTTTGTAGATTCCATTTATGAAATAAAACACATTTTCTAAAAACTCGTGTTTTTTACGAAATCATGTAAACCTTCTAGAAGCTGTGATTTTAAAAAACGGTGCAAGTAAGATTTTCTTATTTCCGGACGCATGCGCAAACTATACAAAGTCGTTACGATGTAGAATGTGCATACTTTGTTGATTCCATTTATGAAATAAAAAAAAAATTCTAAAAACTCGTGTTTTTTAAGAAATCATGTAAACCTTCTAGAAGCTGTGATTTTAAAAAACGGGGGAAGTAAGCTTTTCTTATTTCTGGACGCATGCGCAAACAATAGAAAGTCATTATGACATAGAATGTGCATACTTTGTAGATTCCATTTATGACATAAAACACATTTTCTAAAAACTCGTGTTTTTTACGAAATCATGTAAACCTTCTAGAAGCTGTGATTTTAAAAAACGGTGGAAGTAAGCTTTTCTTATATCCGGACGCATGCGCAAACTATAGAAAGTCGTTATGACGTAGAATGTGCATACTTTGTAGATTCCATTTATGAAATAAAACACATTTTCTAAAAACTCGTGTTTTTTACGAAATCATGTAAACCTTCTAGAAGCTGTGATTTAAAAAACGGGGGAAGTAAGCTTTTCTTATTTCCGGATGCATGCGCAAACTATAGAAATTCGTTATGACGTAGAATGTGCATACTTTGTAGATTCCATTTATGAAATAAAACACATTTTCTAAAAACTCGTGTTTTTTACGAAATCATGTAAACCTTCTAGAAGCTGTGATTTTAAAAAATGGTGGAAGTAAGCTTTTCTTATTTCCGGACGCGTGCGCAAACTATAGAATGTCGTTATGACGTAGAATGTGCATACTTTGTAGATTCCATTTAGGAAATAAAACACATTTTCTAAAAACTCGTCTTTTTTACGAAATCATGTAAACCTTCTAGAAGCTGTGATTTTCAAAAACGGTGGAAGTAAGCTTTTCTTATTTCCGGACGCATGCGCAAACTATAGAAAGTCTTTATGACGTAGAATGTGCATACTTTGTTGATTCCATTTATGAAATAAAACACATTTTCTAAAAACTCGTGTTTTTTACGAAATAATGTAAACCTTCTAGAAGCTTTGATTTTAAAAAACGGTGGAAGTAAGCTTTTCTTATTTCCGGACGCGTGCGCAAACTATAGAATGTCGTTATGACGTAGAATGTGCATACTTTGTAGATTCCATTTATGAAATAAAACACATTTTCTAAAAACTCGTGTTTTTTACGAAATCATGTAAACCTTCTAGAAGCTGTGATTTTAAAAAACGGTGGAAGTAAGCTTTTCTTATATCCGGACGCATGCGCAAACTATAGAAAGTCGTTATGCCGTAGAATGTGCATACTTTGTAGATTCCATTTATGAAATAAAACACATTTTCTAAAAACTCGTGTTTTTTACGAAATCATGTAAACCTTCTAGAAGCCGTGATTTTAAAAAACGGTGCAAGTAAGATTTTCTTATTTCCGGACGCATGTGGAAACTATACAAAGACGTTACGATGTAGAATGTGCATACTTTGTTCATTCCATTTATGAAATAAAAAAAAAATTCTAAAAACTCGTGTTTTTTAAGAAATCATGTAAACCTTCTAGAAGCTGTGATTTTAAAAAACGGGGGAAGTAAGCTTTTCTTATTTCTGGACGCATGCTCAAACAATAGAAAGTCATTATGACGTAGAATGTGCATACTTTGTAGATTCCATTTATGACATAAAACACATTTTCTAAAAACTCGTGTTTTTTACGAAATCATGTAAACCTTCTAGAAGCTGTGATTTTAAAAAACGGTGGAAGTAAGCTTTTCTTCTATCCGGACGCATGCGCAAACTATAGAAAGTCGTTATGACGTAGAATGTGCATACTTTGTAGATTCCATTTATGAAATAAAACACATTTTCTAAAAACTCGTGTTTTTTACGAAATCATGTAAACCTTCTAGAAGCTGTGATTTTCCAAAACGGTGGAAGGAAGCTTTTCTTATATCCGGACGCATGCGCAAACTATAGAAAGTCGTTATGATGTAGAATGTGCATACTTTGTAGATTCCATTTATGAAATAAAACACATTTTCTAAAAGCTCGTGTTTTTTACGAAATCATGTAAATCTTCTAGAAGCTGTGATTTTAAAAAACGGTGGAAGTAATCTTTTCTTATTTCCGGACGCATGCGCAAACTATAGAAAGTAGTTATGATGTAGAATCTCCATACTTTGTTGATTCCATTTAAGAAATAAAACACATTTTCTAAAAACTCGTGTTTTTTACGAAATCATGTAAACCTTCTAGAAGCTGTGATTTTAAAAAACTGTGGAAGTAAGCTTTTCTTATTTCCGGACGCATGCGCAAACTATAGAAAGTCGTTATGATGTAGAATGTGCATACTTTGTAGATTCCATTTATGAAATAAAACACATTTTCTAAAAACTCGTGTTTTTTATGAAATCATGTAAACCTTTTAGAAGCTGTGATTTTAAAAAACGGTGGAAGTAAGCTTTTCTTATTTCCGGACGCATGGATAAACTATAGAAATTTGTTATGACATAGAATGTGCATACTTTGCTGATTCCATTTATGAAATAAAACACATTTTCTAAAAACTCGTGTTTTTTACGAAATCATGTAAACCTTTTAGAAGCTGTGATTTTGAAAAATGGTGGAAGTAAGCTTTTCTTATTTCCAGACGCGTGCATAAACTATAGAAAGTCGTTATGACGTAGAATGTGCATACTTTGTAGATTTCATTTATGACATAAAACACATTTTCTAAAAACCCGTATTTTTTACGAAATCATTTAAACCTTCTAGAAGCTGTGATTTTAAAAAACGGGGGAGGTAAGCTTTTCTTACTTCCGGACGCATGCGCAAACTATAGAAAGTCGTTATGACGTAGAATGTGCATACTTTGTAGATTCCATTTATGAAATAAAACACATTTTCTAAAAACTCATGTTTTTTACGAAATCATGTAAACCTTCTAGAAGCTGTGATTTTAAAAAACGGTGGAAGTAAGTTTTTCTTATTTGCGGACGCATGCGCAAACTATAGAATGTCGTTATGACATAGAATGTGCATACTTTGTAGATTCCATTTATGAAAAAAAACACATTTTCTAAAAACTCGAGTTTTTTACGAAATCATGTAAACGTTCTAGAAGCTGTGATTTTAAAAAACAGTTGATTAAGCTTTTCTTATTTCCGGACGCATGTGCAAACTATATAAAGTCGTTATGACGTAGAATGTGCATACTTTGTTGATTCTATTTGTGAAATAAAACACATTTTCTAAAAACTCGTGTTTTTTACGAAATAATGTAAACCTTCTAGAAGCTGTGATTTTAAAAAATGGTAGAAGTAAGCTTTTCTTATTTCCGGACGCATGCGCAAAGTATAGAATGTCATTATGACGTAGAATGTGCATACTTTGTAGATTCCATTTATGAAAAAAAACACATTTTCTAAAAACTCGAGTTTTTTACGAAATCAGGTAAACGTTCTAGAAGCTGTGATTTTAAAAAACGGTTTATTAAGCTTTTCTTATTTCCGGACGCATGCGCAAACTATATAAAGTCGTTATGACGTAGAATGTGCATACTTTGTTGATTCTATTTATGAAATAAAACACATTTTCTAAAAACTCATGTTTTTTACGAAATCATGTAAACCTTCTAGAAGCTGTGATTTTAAAATCCGGTGGAAGTAAGCTTTTCTTATTTCCGGACGCATGCGCAAACTATATAAAGTCGTTATGACGTAGAATTTGCATACTTTGTTGATTCTATTTATGAAATAAAACACATTTTCTAAAAACTCGTGTTTTTTACGAAATCATGTAAACCTTATAGAAGCTGGGATTTTAAAAAACGGTCGAAGTAAGCTTTTCTTATTTCCGGACACATGCGCAAAGTATAGAAAGTCGTTATGACATAGAATGTGCATACTTTGTTGATTCCATTTATGAAATAAAACACATTTTCTGAAAACTCGTGTTTTTTACGAAATCATGTAAACCTTCTAGAAGCTGTGATTTTAAAAAACGGGGGAAGTAAGCTTTTCTTATTTCCAAACGCATGCGCAAACTATAGAAAGTCGTTATGATGTAGAATGTGCATACTTTGTTGATTCAATTTATGAAATAAAACACATTTTCTAAAAACTCGTGTTTTTTACGAAATCATGTAAACCTTCTAGAAACTGTGATTTTAAAAAACGATGGAAGTAAGCTTTTCTTATTTCCGGACGCATGCGCAAACTATAGAAAGTCTTTATGACGTAGAATGTGCATACTTTGTTGATTCCATTTATGAAATAAAACACATTTTCTAAAAACTCGTGTTTTTTACGAAATCATGTAAACCTTCTAGAAGCTGTGTTTTTAAAAAACGGTAGAAGTAAGCTTTTCTTATTTCCGGACGCGTGCGCAAACTATAGAATGTCGTTATGACGTAGAATGTGCATACTTTGTAGATTCCATTTATGAAATAAAACACATTTTCTAAAAACTCGTGTTTTTTACGAAATCATGTAAACCTTCTAGAAGCTATGATTTTCAAAAACGGTGGAAGTAAGCTTTTCTTATATCCGGATGCATGCGCAAACTATAGAAAGTCGTTATGCCATAGAATGTGCATACTTTGTAGATTCCATTTATGAAATAAAACACATTTTCTAAAAACTCGTGTTTTTTACGAAATCATGTAAACCTTCTAGAAGCCGTGATTTTCAAAAACGGTGGAAGTAAGATTTTCTTATTTCCGGACGCATGCGCAAACTATAGAAAGTTGTTATGATGTAGAATGTGCATACTTTGTAGATTCCATTTATGAAATAAAACACATTTTCTAATAGCTCGTGTTTTTTACGAAATCATGTAAACCTTCTAGAAGCTGTGATTTTAAAAAACGGTGCAAGTAACATTTTCTTATTTCCGGACGCATGCGCAAACTATACAAAGTCGTTACGATGTAGAATGTGCATACTTTGTTGATTCCATTTATGAAATAAAAAAAAAATTCTAAAAACTCGTGTTTTTTAAGAAATCATGTAAACCTTCTAGAAGCTGTGATTTTAAAAAACGGGGGAAGTAAGCTTTTCTTATTTCTGGACGCATGCGCAAACAATAGAAAGTCATTATGACATAGAATGTGCATACTTTGTAGATTCCATTTATGACATAAAACACATTTTCTAAAAACTCGTGTTTTTTACGAAATCATGTAAACCTTCTAGAAGCTGTGATTTTAAAAAACGGTGGAAGTAAGCTTTTCTTATATCCGGACGCATGCGCAAACTATAGAAAGTCGTTATGACGTAGAATGTGCATACTTTGTAGATTCCATTTATGAAATAAAACACATTTTCTAAAAACTCGTGTTTTTTACGAAATCATGTAAACCTTCTAGAAGCTGTGATTTAAAAAACGGGGGAAGTAAGCTTTTCTTATTTCCGGATGCATGCGCAAACTATAGAAATTCGTTATGACGTAGAATGTGCATACTTTGTAGATTCCATTTATGAAATAAAACACATTTTCTAAAAACTCGTGTTTTTTACGAAATCATGTAAACCTTCTAGAAGCTGTGATTTTAAAAAATGGTAGAAGTAAGCTTTTCTTATTTCCGGACGCGTGCGCAAACTATAGAATGTCGTTATGACGTAGAATGTGCATACTTTGTAGATTCCATTTAGGAAATAAAACACATTTTCAAAAAACTCGTGTTTTTTACGAAATCATGTAAACCTTCTAGAAGCTGTGATTTTCAAAAACGGTGGAAGTAAGCTTTTCTTATTTCCGGACGCATGCGCAAACTATAGAAAGTCTTTATGATGTAGAATGTGCATACTTTGTTGATTCCATTTATGAAATAAAACACATTTTCTAAAAACTCGTGTTTTTTACGAAATCATGTAAACCTTCTAGAAGCTGTGATTTTAAAGAACGGTGGAAGTAAGCTTTTCTTATTTCCGGACGCGTGCGCAAACTATAGAATGTCGTTATGACGTAGAATGTCCATACTTTGTAGATTCCATTTATGAAATAAAACACATTTTCTAAAAACTCATGTTTTTTACGAAATCATGTAAACCTTCTAGAAGCTGTGATTTTCAAAAACGGTGGAAGTAAGCTTTTCTTATATCCGGACGCATGCGCAAACTATAGAAAGTCGTTATGCCGTAGAATGTGCATACTTTGTAGATTCCATTTATGAAATAAAACACATTTTCTAAAAACTCATGTTTTTTACGAAATCATGTAAACCTTCTAGAAGCCGTGATTTTAAAAAACGGTGGAAGTAAGATTTTCTTATTTCCGGACGCATGCGCAAACTATAGAAAGTCGTTATGATGTAGAATGTGCATACTTTGTAGATTCCATTTATGAAATAAAACACATTTTCTAAAAGCTCGTGTTTTTTACGAAATCATGTAAACCTTCTAGAAGCTGTGATTTTAAAAAACGGTGCAAGTAAGATTTTCTTATTTCCGGACGCATGCGGAAACTATACAAAGACGTTACGATGTAGAATGTGCATACTTTGTTGATTCCATTTATGAAATAAAAAAAAAATTCTAAAAACTCGTGTTTTTTAAGAAATCATGTAAACCTTCTAGAAGCTGTGATTTTAAAAAACGGGGGAAGTAAGGTTTTCTTATTTCTGGACGCATGCTCAAACAATAGAAAGTCATTATGACGTAGAATGTGCATACTTTGTAGATTCCATTTTTGACATAAAACACATTTTCTAAAAACTCGTGTTTTTTAAGAAATCATGTAAACCTTCTAGAAGCTGTGATTTTAAAAAACGGTGGAAGTAAGCTTTTCTTATATCCGGACGCATGCGCAAACTATAGAAAGTCGTTATGACGTAGAATGTGCATACTTTGTAGATTCCATTTATAAAATAAAACACATTTTGTAAAAACTCGTGTTTTTTACGAAATCATGTAAACCTTCTAGAAGCTGGGATTTTCCAAAACGGTGGAAGTAAGCTTTTCTTATATCCGGACGCATGCGCAAACTATAGAAAGTCGTTATGATGTAGAATGTGCATACTTTGTAGATTCCATTTATGAAATAAAACACATTTTCTAAAAGCTCGTGTTTTTTACGAAATCATGTAAACCTTCTAGAAGCTGTGATTTTAAAAAACGGTGGAAGTAAGCTTTTCTTATTTCCGGACGCATACGCAAACTATAGAAAGTCTTTATGACGTAGAATGTGAATACTTTGTTGATTCCATTTATGAAATAAAACACATTTTCTAAAAACTCGTGTTTTTTACGAAATCATGTAAACCTTCTAGAAGCTGTGATTTTAAAAAACGGTGGAAGTAAGCTTTTCTTATTTCCGGACGAACGCGCAAACTATAGAAAGTCGTTATGACGTAGAATGTGCATACTTTGTTGATTCCATTTAAGAAATAAAACACATTTTCTAAAAACTCGTGTTTTTTACGAAATCATGTAAACCTTCTAGAAGCTGTGATTTTAAAAAACGGGGGAAGTAAGCTTTTCTTATTTCCGGACGCATGCGCAAACTATAGAAAGTCGTTATGACGTAGAATGTGCATACTTTGTAGATTCCATTTATGAAATAAAACACATTTTCTAAAAACTCGAGTTTTTTACGAAATCATGTAAACGTTCTAGAAGCGGTGATTTTAAAAAATGGTTGATTAAGCTTTTCTTATTTCCAGACGAATGCGCAAACTATATAAAGTCGTTATGACATAGAATGTGCATACTTTGTAGATTCCATTTATGAAATAAAACACATTTTCTAAAAACTCGTGTTTTTTACGAAATCATGTAAACCTTCTAGAAGCTGTGATTTTCAAAAACGGTGGAAGTAAGCTTTTCTTATTTCCGGACGCATGCGCAAACTATAGAAAGTCGTTATGACGTAGAATGTGCATACTTTGTTGATTCCATTTATGAAATAAAACACATTTTCTAAAAACTCGTGTTTTTTACGAAATCATGTAAACCTTCTAGAAGCTGTGATTTTCAAAAACGGTGGAAGTAAGCTTTTCTTATTTCCAGACGTATGCGCAAACTATAGAAAGTCGTTATGACGTAGAATGTGCATACTTTGTAGATTCCATTTATGAAATAAAACACATTTTCTAAAAGCTCGTGTTTTTTACGAGATCATGTAAACCTTCTAGAAGCTGTGATTTTAAAAAATGGTGGAAGTAAGCTTTTCTTATTTCCGGAGGCATGCGCAAACTATACAAAGTTGTTACGATGTAGAATGTGCATACTTTGTTGATTCCATTTATGAAATAAAAAAAAAATTCTAAAAACTCGTGTTTTTTAAGAAATCATGTAAACCTTCTAGAAGCTGTGATTTTAAAAAACGGGGGAAGTAAGCTTTTCTTATTTCTTGACGCATGCGCAAACTATAGAAAGTCGTTATGACGTAGAATGTGCATACTTTGTAGATTCCATTTATGACATAAAACACATTTTCTAAAAACTCGTGTTTTTTACGAAATCATGTAAACCTTCTAGAAGCTGTGATTTTAAAAAACGGTGGAAGTAAGCTTTTCTTATATCCGGACGCATGCGCAAACTATAGAAAGTCGTTATGACGTAGAATGTGCATACTTTGTAGATTCCATTTATGAAATAAAACACATTTTCTAAAAACCCGTGTTTTTTACGAAATCATGTAAACCTTCTAGAAGCTGTGATTTTAAAAAACCGGGGAAGTAAGCTTTTCTTACTTCCGGACGCATGGGCAAACTATAGAAAGTCGTTATGACGTAGAATGTGCATACTTTGTAGATTCCATTTACGAAATAAAACAAATTTTCTAAAAACTCGTGTTTTTTACGAAATCATGTAAACCTTCTAGAAGCTGTGATTTAAAAAAACGGTGGAAGTAAGCTTTTCTTATTTCCGGACGCATGCGCAAACTATAGAATGTCGTTATGACGTAGAATGTGCATACTTTGTAGATTCCATTTATGAAACAAAACACATTTTCTAAAAACTCGAGTTTTTTAAGAAATCATGTAAACGTTCTAGAAGCTGTGATTTAAAAAAATGGTTGATTAAGCTTCTCTTATTTCCGGACACATGCACAAACTATATAAAGTCATTATGACGTAGAATGTGCATACTTTGTTGATTCTATTTATGAAATAAAACACATTTTCTAAAAACTCGTGTTTTTTACGAAATCATGTAAACCTTCTAAATGTTGTGATTTTACAAAGTGGTGGAAGTAAGCTTTTCTGATTTCCGGACGCATGCGCAAACTATAGAAAGTCTTTATGACGTAGAATGTGCATACTTTGTAGATTCCATTTATGAAATAAAACACATTTTTTGAAAACTCGTGTTTTTTAAGAAATCATGTTAACCTTCTAGAAGCTGTGATTTTAAAAAACGGGGGAAGTAAGCTTTTCTTATTTTCGGACGCATGCGCAAACTATAGCAAGTCCTTATGATGTAGAATGTGCATACTTTGTAGATTCCATTTATGAAATAAAACACATTTTCTAAAAACTCGTGTTTTTTTGCGAAATCATGTAAAGCTTCTAGAAGCTGTGATTTTAAAAAACGGTGGAAGTAAGCTTTTCTTATTTCCGGACGCATGCGCAAACTATAGAAAGTCGTTATGACGTAGAATGTGCATACTTTGTTGATTCCATTTATGAAATAAAACACATTTTCTAAAAACTCGTGTTTTTTACGAAATCATGTAAACCTTCTAGAAGCTGTGATTTTTAAAAACGGTGGAAGTAAGCTTTTCTTATTTCCGGTCGAAAGCGCAAACTATAGAAAGTCATTATGATGTAGAATGTGCGTACTTTGTTGATTCCATTTACGAAATAAAACACATTTTCTAAAAACTCGTGTTTTTTACGAAATCATGTAAACCTTCTAGAAGCTGTGATTTTAAAAAACGGTGGAAGTAAGCTTTTCTTATTTCCGGACGCATGCGCAAACTATAGAAAGTCGTTATGACGTAGAATGTGCATACTTTGTTGATTCCATTTATGAAATAAAACACATTTTCTAAAAACTCATGTTTTTTACGAAATCATGTAAACCTTCTAGAAGCTGTGATTTTTAAAAACGGTGGAAGTAAGCTTTTCTTATTTCCGGTCGAATGCGCAAACTATAGAAAGTCATTATGATGTAGAATGTGTGTACTTTGTTGATTCCATTTATGAAATAAAACACATTTTCTAAAAACTCGTGTTTTTTACGAAATCATGTAAATCTTCTAGAAGCTGTGATTTTTAAAAATGGTGGAAGTAAGCTTTTCTTATTTCCGGACGCATGTGCAAACTATAGAAAGTCGTTATGACGTAGAATGTGCATACTTTGTAGATTCCATTTATGAAATAAAACACATTTTCAATAAAGTCGTGTTTTTTAACAAATCATGTAAACCGTCTAGAAGCTGTGATTTTAAAAAACGGTGGAAGTAAGCTTTTCTTATTTCCCGACGCATGCGCAAACTATAGAAAGTCGTTATGACGTAGAATGTGCACACTTTGTAGATTCCATTTATGAAATAAAATACATTTTCTAAAAACTCGTGTTTTTTACGAAATCATGTAAACCTTCTAGAAGCTGTGATTTTAAAAAACTGTGGAAGTAAGCTTTTCTTATTTCCGGACGCATCCGCAAACAATAGAAAGTCGTTATGAAGTAGAATGTGCATACTTTGAAGATTCCATTTATGAAATAAAACACATTTTGTAAAAACTCGTGTTTTTTAAGAAATCATGTAAACCTTCTAGAAGCTGTGATTTTAAAAAACGGGGGAAGTAAGCTTTTCTTATTTCCGGACGCATGCGCAAACTATAGAAAGTCGTTATGACGTAGAATGTGCATACTTTGTAGATTCCATTTATGAAATAAAACACATTTTCTAAAAACTCGTGTTTTTTAAGAAATCATGTAAACCTTCTAGAAGCTGTGATTTTAAAAAACGGTGGAAGTAAGCTTTTCTTATTTCCGGACGCATGCACAAACTATCGAAAGTCATTATGACGTAGAATGTGCATACTTTGTAGATTCCATTTATGAAATAAAACACATTTTCTAAAAACTCCTGTTTTTTACGAAATCATGTAAACATTCTAGAAGCTGTGATTTTAAAAAACGGTGGAAGTAAGCTTTTCTTATTTCCGGACGCATCCGCAAACAATAGAAAGTTGTTATGACATAGAATGTGCATACTTTGTAGATTCCATTTATGAAATAAAATACATTTTCTAAAAACTCATGTTTTTTACGAAATCATGTAAACCTTCTAGAAGCTGTGATTTTAAAAAATGGTGGAAGTAAGCTTTTCCTATTTCTGGACGCATGCGCAAACCATAGAAAGTCGTTATGACGTAGAATGCGCATACTTTGTTGATTCTATTTATGAAATAAAACACATTTTCTAAAAACACGTGTTTTTTAAGAAATCATGTAAACCTTCTAGAAGCTGTGATTTTAAAAAACGGGGGAAGTAAGCTTTTCTTATTTCCAAACGCATGCGCAAACTATAGAAAGTCGTTATGACGTAGAATATGCATACTTTGTTGATTCCATTTATGAAATAAAACACATTTTCTAAAAACTCGTGTTTTTTAAGAAATCATGTAAACCTTCTAGAAGCTGTGATTTTAAAAAACGGGGGAAGCAAGCTTTTCTTATTTCCGAACGCATGCGCAAACTATAGAAATTTGTTATGATGTAGAATGTGCATACTTTGTAGATTCCATTTATGAAATAAAACACATTCTAAAAACTCGTGTTTTTTAACAAATCATGTAAACCGTCTAGAAGCTGTGATTTTAAAAAACGGTGGAAGTAAGCTTTTCTTATTTCCCGACGCATGCGCAAACTATAGAAAGTCGTTATGACGTAGAATGTGCATACTTTGTAGATTCCATTTATGAAATAAAACACATTTTCTAAAAACTCGTGTTTTTTACGAAATCGTGTAAGCCTTCTAGAAGCTGTGATTTTAAAAAACAGTGGAAGTAAGCTTTTCTTATTTCCGAACGCATGCACAAACTATAGAAAGTCCTTATGACGTAGAATGTGCATACTTTGTAGATTCCATTTATGAAATAAAACACATTTTCTAAAAACTCGTGTTTTTTAACAAATCATGTAAACCGTCTAGAAGCTGTGATTTTAAAAAACGGTGGAAGTAAGCTTTTCTTATTTCCCGACGCATGCGCAAACTATAGAAAGTCGTTATGACGTAGAATGTGCATACTTTGTAGATTCCATTTATGAAATAAAACACATTTTCTAAAAACTCGTGTTTTTTACGAAATCATGTAAGCCTTCTAGAAGCTGTGATTTTAAAAAACGGTGGTAGTAAGCTTTTCTTATTTCCGGACGCATGTGAAAACTATAGAAAGTCGTTATGACGTAGAATGTGCATACTTTGTTGATTCTATTTATGAAATAAAACACATTTTTTAAAAACTCGTGTTTTTTAAGGAATCATGTAAACCTTCTAGAAGCTGTGATTTTAAAAAACGAGGGAAGTAAGCTTTTCTTATTTCCAAACGCATGCGTAAACTATAGAAAGGCTTTATGACGTAGAATGTGCATACTTTGTTGATTCTTTTTATGAAATAAAACACATTTTCTAAAAACTCGTGTTTTTTACGAAATCATGTAAACCTTCTAGAAGCTGTGATTTTAAAAAACGGTGGAAGTAAGCTTTTCTTATTTCCGGACGCATGCGCAAAATATAGAAAGTCGTTATGACATAGAATGTGCATACTTTGTTGATTTCATTTATGAAATAAAACAGGTTTTCTAAAAACTCGTGTTTTTTAAGAAATCATGTAAACCTTCTAGAAGCTGTGATTTTAAAAAACGGTGGAAGTAAGCCTTTCTTATTTCCGGACGCATGCGCAAACTATAGAAAGTCGTTATGACGTAGAATGTGCATACTTTGTTGATTCCATTTATGAAATACAACACATTTTCTGAAAACTCATGTTTGTTAAGAAATCATGTAAACCTTCTAGAAGCTGTGATTTTAAAAAACGTGGGAAGTAAGCTTTTCTTACTTCCAAACGCATGCGCAAACTATAAAAAGTCGTTATGACGTAGAATGTGCATACTTTGTTGATTCCATTTATGAAATAAAACACATTTTCTAAAAACTCGTGTTTTTTAAGAAATCATGTAAACCTTATAGAAGTTCTGATTTTAAAAAAAGGGGGAAGTAAGCTTTTCTTATTTCCAAACGCATGCCCAAACTAAAGAAAGTCGTTATGATGTAGAATGTGCATACTTTGTTGATTCCATTTATGAAATAAAACACACTTTCTAAAAACTCGTGTTTTTTAAGAAATCATGTAAACCTTCTAGAAGCCGTGATTTTAAAAAACGGGGGAAGTAAGCTTTTCTTATTTCCAAACGCATTCGCAAACTATAGAAAATCTTTATGACGTAGAATGTGCATACTTTGTTGATTCCATTTATGAAATAAAACACATTTTCTAAAAACTCATGTTTTTTACGAAATCATGTAAACCTTCTAGAAGCTGTGATTTTAAAAAATGGTGGAAGTAAGCTTTTCTTATTTCCGGACGCATGCGCAAACTATAGAAAGGCGTTATGACGTAGAATGTGCATACTTTGTTGATTCCTTTTATGAAATAAAACACATTTTCTAAAAACTCGTGTTTTTTAAGAAATCATGTAAACCTTCTAGAAGCTGTGATTTTAAAAAAGGGGTAAGTAAGCTTTTCTTATTTCCGGACGCATGCGCAAACTATAGAAAGTCGTTATGACATAGAATGTGCATACTTTGTTGATTCCATTGATGAAATAAAACACATTTTCTAAAAACTCGTGTTTTTTAAGAAATCATGTAAACCTTCAAGAAGCTGTGATTTTAAAAAACGGTGGAAGTAGGCTTTTCTTATTTCCGGACGCATGTGCAAACTATAGAAAGTCGTTATGACATAGAATGTGCATACTTTGTTGATTCCATTTATGAAATAAAACACATTTTCTAAAAACTCGTGTTTTTTAAGAAATCATGTAAACCTTCTAGAAGCCGTGATTTTAAAAAACGGGGGAAGTAAGCTTTTCTTATTTCCGGACGAATGCGCAAACTATAAAAAGTCGTTATGACGTACAATGTGCATACTTTGTTGATTCCATTTATGAAATAAAACACATTTTCTAAAAACTCGTGTTTTTAAAGAAATGATGTAAACCTTCTAGAAGCGGTGATTTTAAAAAACGGGGGAACTAAGCTTTTCTTATTTCCGGACGCATGCGCAAACTATAGAAAGTCGTTATGACGTAGAATGTGCATACTTTGTTGATTCCATTTATGAAATAAAACACATTTTCTAAAAACTCGTGTTTTTTAAGAAATCATGTAAACCTTCTAGAAGCTGTGATTTTAAAAAACGGGGGAAGTAAGCTTTTCTTAATTCCAAACGCATGCGCAAACTATAGAAAGTCGTTATGATGTAGAATGTGCATACTTTGTTGATTTCATTTATGAAATAAAACAGGTTTTCTAAAAACTCGTGTTTTTTAAGAAATCATGTAAACCTTCTAGATGCTGTGATTTTAAAAAACGGTGGAAGTAAGCCTTTCTTATTTCCGGACGCATGCGCAAACTATAGAAAGTCGTTATGACGTAGAATGTGCATACTTTGTTGATTCCATTTATGAAATACAACACATTTTCTGAAAACTCATGTTTTTTAAGAAATCATGTAAACCTTCTAGAAGCTGTGATTTTAAAAAACGTGGGAAGTAAGCTTTTCTTACTTCCAAACGCATGCGCAAACTATAAAAAGTCGTTATGACGTAGAATGTGCATACTTTGTTGATTCCATTTATGAAATAAAACACATTTTCTAAAAACTCGTGTTTTTTAAGAAATCATGTAAACCTTATAGAAGTTCTGATTTTAAAAAAAGGGGGAAGTAAGCTTTTCTTATTTCCAAATGCATGCCCAAACTAAAGAAAGTCGTTATGACGTAGAATGTGCATACTTTGTTGATTCCATTTATGAAATAAAACACACTTTCTAAAAACTCGTGTTTTTTAAGAAATCATGTAAACCTTCTAGAAGCCGTGATTTTAAAAAACGGTGGAAGTAAGCTTTTCTTATTTCCAAAGGCATTCGCAAACTATAGAAAATCGTTATGACGTAGAATGTGCATACTTTGTTGATTCCATTTATGAAATAAAACACATTTTCTAAAAACTCGTGTTTTTTACGAAATCATGTAAACCTTCTAGAAGCTGTGATTTTAAAAAATGGTGGAAGTAAGCTTTTCTTATTTCCGGACGCATGCGCAAACTATAGAAAGGAGTTATGACGTAGAATGTGCATACTTTGTTGATTCCTTTTATGAAATAAAACACATTTTCTAAAAACTCGTGTTTTTTAAGAAATCATGTAAACCTTCTAGAAGCTGTGATTTTAAAAAAAGGGGTAAGTAAGCTTTTCTTATTTCCGGACGCATGCGCAAACTATAGAAAGTCGTTATGACGTAGAATGTGCATACTTTGTTGATTCCATTGATGAAATAAAACACATTTTCTAAAAACTCGTGTTTTTTAAGAAATCATGTAAACCTTCTAGAAGCTGTGATTTTAAAAAACGGGGGAAGTAAGATTTTCTTATTTCCGGACGCATGTGCAAACAATAGAAAGTCATTATGATGTAGAATGTGCATACTTTGTGGATTCCATTTATGAAATAAAACACACTTTCTAAAAACTCGTGTTTTTTAAGAAATCATGTGAACCTTCTAGAAGCGGTGATTTTAAAAAACGGGGGAAGTAAGCTTTTCTTATTTCCAAAAACATTCGCCAACTCATGATTCCATTTACGAAATAAAACACATTTTCTAAAAACTCATGTTTTTTACAAAATCATGTAAACCTTCTAGAAGTTGTGATTTTAAAAAACAGTGGAAGTAAGCTTTTCATATTTCCGAACGATTGCGCAAACTATAAAAAGTCGTTATGACGTAAAATGTGCATAATTTGTTGATTCCATTTATGAAATAAAACACATTTTCTAAAAACTCGTGCTTTCTAACAAATCATGTAAACCTTCTAGAAGCTGTGATTTTAAAAAACGGTGGAAGTAAGCTTTTGTTATTTCCAAACGCATGTGCAAACTATAGAAAGTTGTTATGACGTAGAATATGCATACTTTGTTGATTCCATTTATGAAATAAAACACATTTTTCTAAAGACTCGTGTTTTTTAAGAAATCATTTAAACCTTCTAGAAGCTGTGCTTTTAAAAAACGGGGGAAGTAAGCTTTTCTTATTTCCGGACGCATGCGCAAACTATACAAAGTCGTTATGATGTAGAATGTGCATACTTTGTAGAGTCCATTTATGAAATAAAACACATTTTCTAAAAACTCGTGTTTTTTACGAAATCATGTAAACCTTCTAGAAGCTGTGATTTTAAAAAACGGGGGAAGTAAGCTTTTCTTATTTCCGGACGCATGCGCAAACAATAGAAAGTCGTTATGACGTGGAATGTGCATACTTTGTAGATACCATTTATGAAATAAAACACATTTTCTAAAAACTCGTGTTTTTTAAGAAATCATGTAAACCTTCTAGAAGCTGTGATTTTAAAATGTTGAGATATTGTAACTTCAAAGAATATTATATTTGTACTTTATTATTCCGGAGATGTTTCATTCCTCCGTGAAGATCTTATTGTAAATCCGGAGATATTTATTCCTCCGTCGGATTGTGGGTCAAAGGGTTATTAGACCACCCTAGAGGGGTCGGCCCAGTTAGTTGTAGTGGGGTATTTAACCTATTGGTTAAATACGAGCCTACGTGTACTTGTGTAAAATACATATCAGAGTAGTGTATAAATAGAGGAGGTGTGTTCCTCATTACACACACTCACTCACTTGAGAAAGGCGCATTTGTGGAGGAGAGGTCTGCTATGGAGGAGAAGGAGCTTATGCTCAGGGTTTGCATCTTTGTATATTGCTGGTCATCTATATTGAGGAAGCTTTGCTGGGTTTTCTACCCCATGAGGGTTTCCCAGGATAAATCTCTGTCTCTTGTGTTTATGCTATGCTTGTTGTTTCTTCAGTGATCCTGTATATGCTATTATTGTGAAATGAAATGTAATGCTGCTATTTTCTGTCTTAGCATATTGAATTTTAACATGGTATCAGAGCTAACCTGAAGGAAGACAAGGTATGGCACTAAAGACACTTGCTTTACTTACGACATTTTGAAGGTTAGGGTTTTACATAGCAAAAACCAGTCATCGTAGAACTTTCGCTATAAATCCGTTTTTGCAAAGTTTTCGGATCTGAAATTGTTACAGGACGAAGCTAAGATCTCCAGGTACCTTGTGTCCAAAGGACAACCTCTAATTCGTTGTACTTTGTGATTTATGATCTGTACAATATAGGGTTTCTGCCTCTTCCAGATCTGAGTCAAAATCAGGTGACCTTGGGAAAAAGGTCATATCTTGGGCTAGGAAGCTCCAAATGAAATTTCGTAAAAAGTGACAGGTAGTACACAGTCTGCACTATCTCAGAAAACGTTTTCAGAGGCCGAAGTTGAACCAGTGACACGTGGCACGCCGTACAAGTGCGCTCTCCTGTATTATCCCATAAACAGGTCACGTTGCGACACTTGGCATAACTCTCTCTCAGAAAATCCACTTGAGGTAAAACCTGTCAGGATGGAAAGATAACAGGCCGAGCTATCTCAAAAAACTTTTTCAGAGGCCGAAGGTCAAACAGTGACACGTGGAACTCCGTACAAGTTCGCTCTCCTGTATTTTCCCAAAACAGATCACGTTGCGACATTTGGCATAACTCTCTCTCAGAGAATCCCATTGAGGTCAGACCTGTCAGGATGGAAAGCTAACAGGTCAGGCTATCTCAGAAAACTTTTTCAGACCCTGTGGATCAAAAATTTCAGAGTTACACCAGAAACAATGAGGTACATATTTCTGTCAAAACAGAATTATTTTTGGTACCTTCATTCATGGCTTCCGGAATTTAGGGCTTTGAAGAAAGTTGAAATTTTTGTAATCGGAGACCACGGCTAGATGCTACTCATCAAAATAGAAATTTAGAGACCAAGATCAGAATTTTTGGTTGGGCAGAAGACCGGGCTTGATTAGACCCAGTTCAGGGTCACGTCCAGTGAATCCGAAAGTTTCAAAGGCAAAATTGAGGAGTAAAACTTTGCAGTTTTCAAATTCTAAATATATCAGTTTGATCAGCTCATCAAGGCGCATATCTCTATCCTTTCGGAAGTTTGAAATTCAAAGTTTGAATTTTTGGGGTTTCTCTGACAAACCCATATCCAGTTCCAGGTCCAGTTCTTGCAAATCAACTGGATAGGATTAATCCTAGAAGAAGATAGATTGGTCACCTACATAAGTGAAGGAGTTCATGTTTCAGAGGGAGATGAGGCTAAGGCTTTACATAAGGAGATTACAAGCGATCTCGACAGGTATGACTCATCGAGGTATGTTTTGAGATTTGTTCATAATTAAGTTTATGGTATGTTTGTCTTCATGTTATTACAGTTAGTACAATCTTGATTCTAGATTTGTTGTATCACCTTAACAAAATTTTGAATGCATGATAGAAGATATTCATTGGTTAGGGTATTGACACTTATGATTGTACTAATGCATTATGGTGTTGTGTAAGGTTGAGGTTGTCTACTAACAAGATACAGGTACATCACAAAAGACAAATCAGGCTCCATGACCATGAAAACATGAAGACAAAGACTCATCCATTATCTTTGTTCTACTTACGAGGTATGTATGACTTTGTTATATTATGCTTAACCTATGAGACATGCAAGTTCTAGCTCAGGATCTCTAAATCATTGAAGAGGTTGTTTAGGTATGTTGTACATAACCAAGTAGGTATACTAATCCAGGTATGTTTCCCATGAATCTTACCTTGTGTTAGGATCCCTTATATAAGTACACTTGGAATGATTGGTTATGCTTATTCATAAAGTTAGTAATAAAGGGATTATGCATATTATATCAATAATATGCATGAGTAAAAGAAGACTTCCCTGAAATCTTGAATACTAATGTTTATTAACTATAATCATGACTATACGTTTTCAAGATTATTTAGTACTATAATGTTTTGACAGCATTTAGAATATACTAATGAGTGTATGTTTGTGTATGAGATCATGAGGATGACTCTTGAGCATGCACAGTGGTACAGAATGAATAGAAGTTCAAAAGACATACAGAAGATCAAGCGGGAGGCAGCCACACAAACATAAAAGATAAGTATTTGAGTTACTATTTGAAATAGTAATGATATTGCCTGCATGCATATTTGTATTCCTAGAATATATAATGCTGAGTGTAAACATTCATAGAGCATTGAACAGTATACAACTAATGTGCATATGTTTGGACAAACATTCCATTGTTGCTTGTCTAGAATGAAACCTCTTTGCTGACATGCTGAGAGTTGTGCACACTCTCGATAGTATGTTCTGGTAGAGATGGAAGGCATCTAGATAGCCACTGTATGCATACAGGATATGGGAAAGTGTTGTGCCAAAGTATTGGTCAAAATAGTTGCATCACTATGTAAATGATATCTGTATGCATAATGGGTTATCTTTTGATGATTATGAAGTATTACTAATCATGTACTTAATTTTGATTTGTAGGAAAGGTCATGAAGAATGATGGACACCGTACAAGTGGTGGATGTTCAAACAAGAAGATTTACAAATCAAACAAAATATAGAAGGCTCATGGCTAGAAGATTCTCTTAGAAAGGGGAAGAGAATCACGACAAGATGTTTGCTCCAAGTATGGTGTATTTAAAGAAGAAGTATGAATCAGGTTCTGTATAGGTACCTAGGATCGCTAATAATTTGATAAGCTTAATGATCACCATGGGTGATGTGGATCTCAACCTTTGCTACAAGGTTGAATATGATACACATATGACATGGATGCAAGAAGGAACTCACCACAGAGTTCGAATGATATTGAGGCTCATATCAGTAGACCCATCTAACGAGAGATGGCACAGATAGATATGCAGAAGATCATTCAATGCAGAAATGAAAAAAAAAAAAATGAAAGATCTCAAATTGATGCTTTACTTCCTAGGTCTGGAAGTATCGCAAGGCTCAGAAGGAATATTTCTCAACCAGGGAAAGTATGATGATAAATATGACTTGAGGTGTTGGAATGGCCACTCTTATGGATTCCAACTTGAAGCTGTTAGGGGATAACTCATCAGAGTTAGTGGATATAACTCTGTACAATCAATTTATTGGGTCTTTGATATATCTAACATATACTAGGTTAGATATATGCTTTGTTATGAACACCTTGAGTGAGTATCTAGTGGAATCTAGATATGTTTACCTGATAGTTGCAAAGTATGTGATGAGGCACATAAAGGAGAATTTGATCTATGCTATCTTGAAGATCATGACTTCAGATGGCTATTCAGATTCTGTTTGGGCAGGAAGTGTATCAGACAAGAAGAACACATCGAGAGGATGTTATTGTCTAGGATTAGCCATGATCTCGTGGTTTAGCTGGAAGCTATCTAGTGTGACTCTCAGCACAAGCGGAATATATGGCTGCTTGCTCTGCTAGTTGTGAAGAAGTTTGACTTTAGGATTGTTTGACTTAGAGATAGAACCAACTGAGATCCTTTGTGATAATTAGAGTTGTATCAAGATGACATAGAATCTAGTGTTCCATGATAAGTCAAAGAACATAGGGAACTAACAAGATATGACACAGAAAGGAATTCTAAAAGTTTGAATTTGTAACAGGTTACCATTGTACTAACCAAGCCTCTACGTCAAGTGAAGAAGTTACCAACCAAACCTCTGTCTCGAGTGAAGTTTGAATACTTCCGAGACAAGCTTGGTGTAGTTCAAAAGGACCCTCCTCGAAAGGGGGATTAGTATAGTCACTACTGATGAGATTGTCTCATCAAACAACAAGGTCGTTGATGAGGTAACCTGTTCTCTACACCCAGTTACTTAGAAATATTTAGATTTAGGACTCTTACATTATTTATTTTGATGATTAGATGTATACATGCTTTTGATGATAGATGTATACATGCTAGATACTTTTGATGATTAGATGTATACATGCTTTTGATGATAGATGTATACATGCTAGATACTTTTGATGATTAGATGTATACATACTTTTGATGATAGATGTATACATGGTTTTGATGATAGATGTATACATGCTTTTGATGATAGATGATAGATGTATACATGTTTTGATGATGTTGATACATGTTGTGTTTATACATGTTGTGATGATGATGATACATGTTGTGGTTATACATGTTTTGATGATGATGATACATGTTGTGGTTATACATGTTGTGATGATGATGATACATGTTGTGGTTATACATGTTGTGATGATGATGATACATGTTGTGGTTATACATGTTGTGATGATGATGATACATGTTGTGGTTATACATGTTGTGATGATGATGATACATGTTGTGGTTATACATGTTTTGATGATGAGGATACATGTTCTGCTTTGGTGAACATGTGAAGGGATTGGATCATCCCTGGACTTTCAGTCCTAAAGAGAGCCGTAGACATGAGGTCTCCGAGAATGAAGTCCTTAGTGGACAGTTGAGGGGATTGGATCATCCCTGGACTTTCAGTCCTAAAGAGAGCCGTAGACGTGAGGTCTCCGAGAATGAAGTCCTTAGTGGACAGTTGAGGGGATTGGATCATCCCTGGACTTTCAGTCCTAAAGAGAGCCGTAGACGTGAGGTCTCCGAGAATGAAGTCCTTAGTGGACAGTTGAGGGGATTGGATCATCCCTGGACTTTCAGTCCTAAAGAGAGCCGTAGATGTGAGGTCTCCGAGAATGAAGTCCTTAGTGGACAGTTGAGGGGATTGGATCATCCCTGGACTTTCAGTCCTAAAGAGAGCCGTAGACGTGAGGTCTCCGAGAATGAAGTCCTTAGTGGACAGTTGAGGGGATTGGATCATCCCTGGACTTTCAGTCCTAAAGAGAGCCGTAGACGTGAGGTCTCCGAGAATGAAGTCCTTAGTGGACAGTTGAGGGGATTAGATCATTCCCGGACTTCAGTCCTAAAGAAGAGCCGTAGACATGAGGTCTCCGATAACTGAATGACAAGACTGAATCGTCCCTGGACCTCGGTTCAAAATGTACGTGACAAATCCTAGAATTACTCTAGGTTACATCCAGCATGAAAAAGGGCTGGCTCTGTAGTTGTGATACATCCAGCATGAAAAAGGGCTGGCCATGTAGTTGTGATACATCCAGCATGAAAAAGGGCTGGCTCTGTAGTTGTGATACATCCAGCATGAAAAAGGGCTGGCTCTGTAGTTGTGATACATCCAGCATGAAAAAGGGCTGGCTCTGTAGTTGTGATACATCTAGCATGAAAAAGGGCTGGCTCTGTAGTTGTGATACATCCAGCATGAAAAAGGGCTGGCTCTGTAGTTGTGATACATCCAGCATGAAAAAGGGCTGGCTCTGTAGTTGTGATACATCCAGCATGAAAAAGGGCTGGCTCTGTAGTTGTGTTACATCCAGCATGAAAAAGGGCTGGCTCTGTAGTTGTGATACATCCAGCATGAAAAAGGGCTGGCTCTGTAGTTGTGATACATCCAGCATGAAAAAGGGCTGGCTCTGTAGTTGTGTTACATCCAGCATGAAAAAGGGCTGGCTCTGTAGTTGTGATACATCCAGCATGAAAAAGGGCTGGCTCTGTAGTTGTGATACATCCAGCATGAAAAAGGGCTGGCTCTGTAGTTGTGATACATCCAGCATGAAACAGGGCTGGCTCTGTAGTTGAGATACATCCAGCATGAAACAGGGCTGGCTCTGTAGTTATGATACATCCAGCATGAAACAGGGCTGGCTCTGTAGCTGTGATAAGGATTGATCATCCTGGAACTTGATCTGGATTGCATCATCCATGGACTCATGTCCTAAAGGGAGCAGGATTGATCATCCTGTAAATATGATCGTGTGATGACGATGCTGCTGATCGTGTGATGACGATGCTGCTGATCGTGTGATGACGATGCTGCTGATCGTGTGATGACGATGCTGCTGATCGTGTGATGACGATGCTGCTGATCGTGTGATGACGATGCTGTTGATCGTGTGATGATGATACTACTGATCATGTGATGACGATGCTGCTGATCGTGTGATGACGATGCTACTGATCGTGTGATGACGATGCTACTGATCGTGTGATGACGATGCTGCTGATCGTGTGATGACGATGCTGCTGATCGTGTGATGACGATACTAATGATCATACGACGATGCTGATGACGATGTTGATGTTCCAGTAACTAGTCAAGTTATTGATGATGATGAATTGAAGAAAGCTTCCAATGATTTATAGATGTATCATATATGATGTTGATGACTCCTTGCTCGTGCATATGTTGTTATAATATCCTTCTCGTTAAGGGGGAGTGTTGAGATATTGTAACTTCAAAGAATATTATATTTGTACTTTATTATTCCGGAGATGTTTCATTCCTCCGTGAAGATCTTATTGTAAATCCGGAGATGTTTATTCCTCCGTCGGATTGTGGGTCAAAGGGTTATTAGACCACCCTAGAGGGGTCGGCCCAGTTAGTTGTAGTGGGGTATTTAACCTATTGGTTAAATACGAGCCTACGTGTACTTGTGTAAAATACATATCAGAGTAGTGTATAAATAGAGGAGGTGTGTTCCTCATTACACACACTCACTCACTTGAGAAAGGCGCATTTGTGGAGGAGAGGTCTGCTATGGAGGAGAAGGAGCTTATGCTCAGGGTTTGCATCTTTGTATATTGCTGGTCATCTATATTGAGGAAGCTTTGCTGGGTTTTCTACCCCATGAGGGTTTCCCAGGATAAATCTCTGTCTCTTGTGTTTATGCTATGCTTGTTGTTTCTTCAGTGATCCTGTATATGCTATTATTGTGAAATGAAATGTAATGCTGCTATTTTCTGTCTTAGCATATTGAATTTTAACATAAAAAACGGGGGAAGTAAGCTTTTCTTACTTCCAAACGCATGCGCAAACTATAGAAAGTCGTTATGACGTAGAATGTGCATACTTTGTTGATTCCATTTATGAAATAAAACACATTTTCTAAAAACTCGTGTTTTTTAAGAAATCATGTAAACCTTCTAGAAGCTGTGATTTTAAAAAACGGGGGAAGTAAGCTTTTCTTCTTTCCGGACGCATGCGCAAACTATAGAAAGTCGTTATGACGTAGAATGTGCATACTTTGTAGATTCCATTTATGAAATAAAACACATTTTCTAAAAACTCGTGTTTTTTAAGAAATCATGTAAACCTTCTAGAAGCTGTGATTTTAAAAAATGGGGGAAGTAAGCTTTTCTTATTTCCGGAAGAATGCGCAAACTATAGAAAGTCGTTATGACATAGAATGTGCATACGTTGTTCATTCTATTTATGAAATAAAACACATTTTGTAAAAACTCGTGTTTTTTACGAAATCATGTAAACCTTCTAGAAGCTGTGATTTTAAAAAACGGGGGAAGTAAGCTTTTCTTATTTCCGAACGATTGCGCAAACTATAAAAAGTCGTTATGACGTAAAATGTGCATAATTTGTTGATTCCATTTATGAAATAAAACACATTTTCTAAAAACTCGTGCTTTCTAACAAATCATGTAAACCTTCTAGAAGCTGTGATTTTAAAAAACGGTGGAAGTAAGCTTTTCTTATTTCTGGACGCATGTGCAAACTATAGAAAGTAGTTATGACGTAGAATGTGCATACTTTGTTGATTCTCCTTATGAAATAAAACACATTTTCTAAAAACTCGTGTTTTTTAAGAAATCATGTAAACCTTCTAGAAGCTGTGTTTAAAAAACGGGGGAAGTAAGCTTTTCTTATTTCCAAACGCATGCGCAAACTATAGAAAGTCGTTATGACATAGAATGTGCATACTTTGTTGATTCCATTTATGAAATAAAACACATTTTCTAAAAACTCGTGTTTTTTACGAAATCATGTAAACCTTCTAGAAGCTGTGATTTTAAAAAACGGTGGAAGTAAGCTTTTCTTATTTTCGGAAGCATGCGCAAACTATAGAAAGTTGTTATGACGTAGAATGTGCATACTTTGTAGATTCCATTTATGAAATAAAACACATTTTCTAAAAACTCGTGTTTTTTAAGAAATCATGTAAACCTTCTAGAAGCTGTGATTTTAAAAAACGGGGGAAGTAAGCTTTTCTTATTTCCGGACGCATGCGCAAACTATAGAAAGTCGTTATGACGTAGAATGTGCATGCTTTGTTGATTACATTTATGAAATAAAACACATTTTCTAAAAACTCGTGTTTTTTACGAAATCATGTAAACGTTCTGGAAGCTGTGATTTTAAAAAACGGTGGAAGTAAGCTTTTCTTATTTCTCGATGCATGTGCAAACTATAGAAAGTAGTTATGACGTAGAATGTGCATACTTTGTTGATTCTCTTTATGAAATAAAACACATTTTCTAAAAACTCGTGTTTTTTAAGAAATCATGTAAACCTTATAGAAGTTCTGATTTTAAAAAAAGGGGGAAGTAAGCTTATATTATTTCTGGACGAATGCGCAAACTATAGAAAGTAGTTATGACGTAGAATGTGCATACTTTGTTGATTCCATTTATGAAATAAAACACATTTTCTAAAAACTCGTGTTTTTAAAGAAATGATGTAAACCTTCTAGAAGCGGTGATTTTAAAAAACGGGGGAACTAAGATTTTCTTATTTCCGGACGCATGCACAAACTATAGAAAGTCGTTATGACGTAGAATGTGCATACTTTGTTGATTCCATTTATGAAATAAAACACATTTTCTAAAAACTCATGTTTTTTAAGAAATCATGTAAACCTTATAGAAGTTCTGATTTTAAAAAAAGGGGGAAGTAAGCTTTTCTTATTTCCAAACGCATGCCCAAACTAAAGAAAGTCGTTATGACGTAGAATGTGCATACTTTGTAGATTCCATTTATGAAATAAAACACATTTTCTAAAAACTCGTGTTTTTTAAGAAATCATGTAAACCTTCTAGAAGCTGTGATTTTAAAAAACGGGGGAAGTAAGCTTATATTATTTCTGGACGAATGCGCAAACTATAGAAAGTCGTTATGACATAGAATGTGCATACTTTGTAGATACCATTTATGAAATAAAACACATTTTGTAAAAACTCGTGTTTTTTACGAAATCATGTAAAACTTCTAGAAGCTGTGATTTTAAAAAAGGGTGGAAGTAAGCTTTTCTTATTTCCGGACGAATGGGCAAACTATAGAAAGTCGTTATGACATAGAATGTGCATACTTTGTTGATTCCATTTATGAAATAGAACACATTTTCTAAAAACTCGTGTTTTTTACGAAATCATGTAAACCTTCTAGAAGCTATGATTTTAAAAAACGGGGGAAGTAAGCTTTTCTTATTTCCGGACGCATGCGCAAACTATAGAAAGTCGTTATGACGTAGAATGTGCATACTTTGTAGATTCCATTTATGAAATAAAACATATTTTCTAAAAACTCGTGTTTTTAACGAAATCATGTAAACCTTCTAGAAGCTGTGATTTTAAAAAACGGTGGAAGTAAGCTTTTCTTATTTCCGAACGCATGGGCAAACTATAGAAAGTCGTTATGACATAGAATGTGCATACTTTGTTGATTCCATTTATGAAATAAAACACATTTTCTAAAAACTCGTGTTTTTTACGAAATCATGTAAACCTTCTAGAAGCTGTGATTTCAAAAAACGGGGGAAGTAAGCTTTTCTTATTTCCGGACGCATGCGCAAACTATAGAAAGTCGTTATGACGTAGAATGTGCATACTTTGTAGATTCCATTTATGAAATAAAACACCTTTTCTAAAAACTCATGTTTTTTAAGAAATCATGTAAACCTTCTAGAAGCTGTGATTTTAAAAAACGGGGGAAGCAAGCTTTTCTTATTTCCGGACGAATGCGCAAACTATAGAAAGTCGTTATGACGTAGAATGTGCATACGTTGTTGATTCCATTTATGAAATAAAACACATTTTCTAAAAACTCGTGTTTTTTAAGAAATCATGTAAACCTTCTAGAAGCTGTGATTTTAAAAAACGGGGGAAATAAGCTTTTCTTATTTCCAAACGCATGCGCAAACTATGGAAAGTCATTATCACGTTGAATGTGCATACTTTGTTGATTCCATTTATGAAATAAAACACATTTTCTAAAAAGTCGTGTTTTTTACGAAATCATGTAAACCTTCTACAGGCTGTGATTTTAAAAAACGGTGGAAGTAAGCTTTTCTTATTTCCGGACGCATGCGCAAACAATAGAAAGTCGTTATGACGTAGAATGTGCATACTTTCTAGATTCCATTTATGAAATAAAACACATTTTCTAAAAACTCGTGTTTTTTACGAAATCATGTAAACCTTCTAGAAGCTGTGATTTTAAAAAACGGTGGAAGTAAGCTTTTCTTATTTCCAAAAGCATGCGCAAACTATAGAAAGTCGTTATGACATAGAATGTGCATACTTTGTTCATTCCGTTTATGAAATAAAACACATTTTCTAAAAACTCGTGTTTTTTAAGAAATCATGTAAACCTTCTAGAAGCTGTGATTTTAAAAAACGGTGGAAGTAAGCTTTTCTTACTTCCAAACACATGCGCAAACTATAGAAAGTCATTATGACATAGAATGTGCATACTTTGTTGATTCCATTTATGAAATAAAACACATTTTCTAAAAACTCGTGTTTTTTAAGAAATCATGTAAACCTTCTAGAAGCCGTGATTTTAAAAAATGGGGGAAGTAAGCTTTTCTTATTTCCGGACGCATGCGCAAACTATAGAAAGTCGTTATGGCGTAGAATGTGCATACTTTGTAGATTCCATTTATGAAATAAAACACATTTTCTAAAAACTCGTGTTTTTTACGAAATCATGTAAACCTTCTAGAAGCTGTGATTTTAAAAAACGGTGGAAGTAAGCTTTTGTTATTTCCGGACGCATGCGCAAACAATACAAAGTCGTTATGACGTAGAATGTGCATACTTTGTAGATTCCATTTATGAAATAAAACACATTTTCTAAAAACTCGTGTTTTTTATGAAATCATGTAAACCTTCTAGAAGCTGTGATTTTAAAAATCGGTGGAAGTAAGATTTTCTTATTTCCGGACACATGCACAAACTATAGAAAGTCGTTATGACGTAGAATGTGCATGCTTTGTTGATTACATTTATGAAATAAAACACATTTTCTAAAAACTCGTGTTTTTTACGAAATCATGTAAACGTTCTGGAAGCTGTGATTTTAAAAAACGGTGGAAGTAAGCTTTTCTTATTTCTCGACGCATGTGCAAACTATAGAAAGTAGTTATGACGTAGAATGTGCATACTTTGTTGATTCTCTTTATGAAATAAAACACATTTTCTAAAAACTCGTGTTTTTTAAGAAATCATGTAAACCTTCTAGAAGTTGTGATTTTAAAAAACGGGGGAAGTAAGCTTTTCTTATTTCCAAACGCATGCGCAAACTATAGAAAGTCGTTATGACATAGAATGTGGATACTTTGTTGATTCCATTTTTTAAATAAAACACATTTTCTAAAAACTCGTGTTTTTTAAGAAATCATGTAAACCTTCTAGATGCTGTGATTTTAAAAAACGGGGGAAGTAAGCTTTTCTTATTTCCGGACGCATGCGCAAACTATAGAAAGTCGTTATGACGTAGAATGTGCATACTTTGTAGATTCTATTTATGAAATAAAACACATTTTCTAAAAACTCGTGTTTTTTACGAAATCATGTAAAATTCTAGAAGCTGTGATTTTAAAAAACGGTGGAAGTAAGCTTTTCTTATTTCCGGACGCATGCGCAAACTGTAGAAAGTCGTTATGACGTAGAATTTGCATACTTTGTTCATTCCATTTATGAAATAAAACACATTTCCTAAAAACTCGTGTTTTTTAGGAAATCATGTAAACCTTCTAGAAGCTGTGATTTTAAAAAACGGGGGAAGTAAGCTTTTCTTACTTCCAAACGCATGCGCAAACTATAGAAAGTCGTTATGACGTAGAATGTGCATACTTTGTTGATTCCATTTATGAAATAAAACACATTTTCTAAAAACTCGTGTTTTTTAAGAAATCATGTAAACCTTCTAGAAGCTGTGATTTTAAAAAATGGGGGAAGTAAGCTTTTCTTATTTCCGGACGCATGCGCAAACTATAGAAAGTCGTTATGACGTAGAATGTGCATACTTTGTAGATTCCATTTATGAAATAAAACACATTTTCTAAAAACTCGTGTTTTTTAAGAAATCATGTAAACCTTCTAGAAGCTGTGATTTTAAAAAATGGGGGAAGTAAGCTTTTCTTATTTCCGGAAGAATGCGCAAACTATAGAAATTCGTTATGACGTAGAATGTGCATACGTTGTTCATTCTATTTATGAAATAAAACACATTTTGTAAAAACTCGTGTTTTTTACGAAATCATGTAAACCTTCTAGAAGCTGTGATTTTAAAAAACGGGGGAAGTAAGCTTTCTTATTTCCGGACGCATGCGCAAACTATAGAAAGTCATTATGACATAGAAATGTGCATACTTTGTTGATTCCATTTATGAAATAAAACACATTTTTTAAAACTCGTGTTTTAAAGAAATCATGTAAACCTTCTAGAAGCTGTGATTTTAAAAAACGGGGGAAGTAAGCTTTTCTTATTTCAAAACGCATGCGCAAACTATAGAAAGTCGTTATGATGTAGAATGTGCATACTTTGTTGATTCCATTTATGAAATAAAACACATTTTCTAAAAACTCGTGTTTTTTACGAAATCATGTAAACCTTCTAGAAGCTGTGATTTTAAAAAACGGGGGAAGTAAGCTTTTCTTATTTCTAAAACGCATGCGCAAACTATAGAAAGTCGTTATGACGTAGAATGTGCATACTTTGTTGATTCCATTTATGAAATAAAACACATTTTTCTAAAGACTCGTGTTTTTTAAGAAATCATGTAAACCTTCTAGAAGCTATGATTTTCAAAAACGGGGGAAGTAAGCTTTTCTTATTTCCGGATGCATGCGCAAACTATAGAAAGTCGTTATGACGTAGAATGTGCATACTTTGTAGATTCCATTTATGAAATAAAACACATTTTCTAAAAACTCGTGTTTTTTACGAAATCATGTAAACCTTCTAGAAGCTGTGATTTTAAAAAACGGGGGAAGTAAGCTTTTCTTATTTCCGGACGCATACGCAAACAATAGAAAGTCGTTATGACGTGGAATGTGCATACTTTGTAGATACCATTTATGAAATAAAACACATTTTCTAAAAACTCCCGTTTTTTACGAAATCATGTAAACCTTCTAGAAGTTGTGATTTTAAAAAACGGTGGAAGTAAGCTTTTCTTATTTCCGGACGAATGCACAAACTATAGAAAGTCGTTATGACGTAGAATGTGCATACTTTGTTGATTCCATTTATGAAATAAAACACATTTTCTAAAAACTCGTGTTTTTTACGAAATCATGTAAACCTTCTAGAAGCTGTGATTTTAAAATCCGGTGGAAGTAAGCTTTTCTTATTTCCGGACGCATGCGCAAACTATATAAAGTCGTTATGACGTAGAATTTGCATACTTTGTTGATTCTATTTATGAAATAAAACACATTTTCTAAAAACTCGTGTTTTTTACGAAATCATGTAAACCTTATAGCAGCTGGGATTTTAAAAAACGGTCGAAGTAAGCTTTTCTTATTTCCGGACACATGCGCAAAGTATAGAAAGTCGTTATGACATAGAATGTGCATACTTTGTTGATTCCATTTATGAAATAAAACACATTTTCTGAAAACTCGTGTTTTTTACGAAATCATGTAAACCTTCTAGAAGCTGTGATTTTAAAAAACGGGGGAAGTAAGCTTTTCTTATTTCCAAACGCATGCGCAAACTATAGAAAGTCGTTATGATGTAGAATGTGCATACTTTGTTGATTCAATTTATGAAATAAAACACATTTTCTAAAAACTCGTGTTTTTTACGAAATCATGTAAACCTTCTAGAAACTGTGATTTTAAAAAACGGTGGAAGTAAGCTTTTCTTATTTCTGGACGCATGCTCAAACAATAGAAAGTCATTATGACGTAGAATGTGCATACTTTGTAGATTCCATTTTTGACATAAAACACATTTTCTAAAAACTCGTGTTTTTTAAGAAATCATGTAAACCTTCTAGAAGCTGTGATTTTAAAAAACGGTGGAAGTAAGCTTTTCTTATATCCGGACGCATGCGCAAACTATAGAAAGTCGTTATGACGTAGAATGTGCATACTTTGTAGATTCCATTTATAAAATAAAACACATTTTTTAAAAACTCGTGTTTTTTACGAAATCATGTAAACCTTCTAGAAGCTGGGATTTTCCAAAACGGTGGAAGTAAGCTTTTCTTATATCCGGACGCATGCGCAAACTATAGAAAGTCGTTATGATGTAGAATGTGCATACTTTGTAGATTCCATTTATGAAATAAAACACATTTTCTAAAAGCTCGTGTTTTTTACGAAATCATGTAAACCTTCTAGAAGCTGTGATTTTAAAAAACGGTGGAAGTAAGCTTTTCTTATTTCCGGACGCATACGCAAACTATAGAAAGTCTTTATGACGTAGAATGTGAATACTTTGTTGATTCCATTTATGAAATAAAACACATTTTCTAAAAACTCGTGTTTTTTACGAAATCATGTAAACCTTCTAGAAGCTGTGATTTTAAAAAACGGTGGAAGTAAGCTTTTCTTATTTCCGGACGAACGCGCAAACTATAGAAAGTCGTTATGACGTAGAATGTGCATACTTTGTTGATTCCATTTAAGAAATAAAACACATTTTCTAAAAACTCGTGTTTTTTACGAAATGATGTAAACCTTCTAGAAGGTCTGATTTTAAAAAACTGTGGAAGTAAGCTTTTCTTATTTCCGGACGCATGCGCAAACTATAGAAAGTCGTTATGACGTAGAATGTGCATACTTTGTAGATTCCATTTATGAAATAAAACACATTTTCTAAAAACTCGTGTTTTTTACGAAATCATGTAAACCTTTGAGAAGCTGTGATTTTGAAAAACGGTGGAAGTAAGCTTTTCTTATTTCCAGACGCATGCATAAACTATAGAAAGTCGTTATGACATAGAATGTGCATACTTTGTAGATTCCATTTATGAAATAAAACACATTTTCTAAAAACCCGTGTTTTTTACGAAATCATGTAAACCATCTAGAAGCTGTGATTTTAAAAAACGGGGGAAGTAAGTTTTTCTTACTTCCGGACGCATGCGCAAACTCTAGAAAGTCGTTATGACGTAGAATGTGCATACTTTGTAGATTCCATTTATGAAATAAAACACATTTTCTAAAAACTCGAGTTTTTTACGAAATCATGTAAACGTTCTAGAAGCGGTGATTTTAAAAAATGGTTGATTAAGCTTTTCTTATTTCCAGACGCATGCGCAAACTATATAAAGTCGTTATGAAATAGAATGTGCATACTTTGTAGATTCCATTTATGAAATAAAACACATTTTCTAAAAACTCGTGTTTTTTACGAAATCATGTAAACCTTCTAGAAGCTGTGATTTTCAAAAACGGTGGAAGTAAGCTTTTCTTATTTCCGGACGCATGCGCAAACTATAGAAAGTCGTTATGACGTAGAATGTGCATACTTTGTTGATTCCATTTATGAAATAAAACACATTTTCTAAAAACTCGTGTTTTTTACGAAATCATGTAAACCTTCTAGAAGCTGTGATTTTCAAAAACGGTGGAAGTAAGCTTTTCTTATTTCCAGACGCATGCGCAAACTATAGAAAGTCGTTATGACGTAGAATGTGCATACTTTGTAGATTCCATTTATGAAATAAAACACATTTTCTAAAAGCTCGTGTTTTTTACGAGATCATGTAAACCTTCTAGAAGCTGTGATTTTAAAAAATGGTGGAAGTAAGCTTTTCTTATTTCCGGAGGCATGCGCAAACTATACAAAGTTGTTACGATGTAGAATGTGCATACTTTGTTGATTCCATTTATGAAATAAAAAAAAAATTCTAAAAACTCGTGTTTTTTAAGAAATCATGTAAACCTTCTAGAAGCTGTGATTTTAAAAAACGGGGGAAGTAAGCTTTTCTTATTTCTTGACGCATGCGCAAACTATAGAAAGTCGTTATGACGTAGAATGTGCATACTTTGTAGATTCCATTTATGACATAAAACACATTTTCTAAAAACTCGTGTTTTTTACGAAATCATGTAAACCTTCTAGAAGCTGTGATTTTAAAAAACTGTGGAAGTAAGCTTTTCTTATATCCGGACGCATGCGCAAACTATAGAAAGTCGTTATGACGTAGAATGTGCATACTTTGTAGATTCCATTTATGAAATAAAACACATTTTCTAAAAACCCGTGTTTTTTACGAAATCATGTAAACCTTCTAGAAGCTGTGATTTTAAAAAACCGGGGAAGTAAGCTTTTCTTACTTCCGGACGCATGGGCAAACTATAGAAAGTCGTTATGACGTAGAATGTGCATACTTTGTAGATTCCATTTACGAAATAAAACAAATTTTCTAAAAACTCGTGTTTTTTACGAAATCATGTAAACCTTCTAGAAGCTGTGATTTAAAAAAACGGTGGAAGTAAGCTTTTCTTATTTCCGGACGCATGCGCAAACTATAGAATGTCGTTATGACGTAGAATGTGCATACTTTGTAGATTCCATTTATGAAACAAAACACATTTTCTAAAAACTCGAGTTTTTTAAGAAATCATGTAAACGTTCTAGAAGCTGTGATTTAAAAAAATGGTTGATTAAGCTTCTCTTATTTCCGGACACATGCACAAACTATATAAAGTCATTATGACGTAGAATGTGCATACTTTGTTGATTCTATTTATGAAATAAAACACATTTTCTAAAAACTCGTGTTTTTTACGAAATCATGTAAACCTTCTAAATGTTGTGATTTTACAAAATGGTGGAAGTAAGCTTTTCTGATTTCCGGACGCATGCGCAAACTATAGAAAGTCTTTATGACGTAGAATGTGCATACTTTGTAGATTCCATTTATGAAATAAAACACATTTTTTGAAAACTCGTGTTTTTTAAGAAATCATGTTAACCTTCTAGAAGCTGTGATTTTAAAAAACGGGGGAAGTAAGCTTTTCTTATTTTCGGACTCATGCGCAAACTATAGCAAGTCCTTATGATGTAGAATGTGCATACTTTGTAGATTCCATTTATGAAATAAAACACATTTTCTAAAAACTCGTGTTTTTTGCGAAATCATGTAAAGCTTCTAGAAGCTGTGATTTTAAAAAACGGTGGAAGTAAGCTTTTCTTATTTCCGGACGCATGCGCAAACTATAGAAAGTCGTTATGACGTAGAATGTGCATACTTTGTAGATTCCATTTATGAAATAAAACACATTTTCTAAAAACTCGTGTTTTTTAAGAAATCATGTAAACCTTCTAGAAGCTGTGATTTTAAAAAATGGGGGAAGTAAGCTTTTCTTATTTCCGGAAGAATGCGCAAACTATAGAAATTCGTTATGACGTAGAATGTGCATACGTTGTTCATTCTATTTATGAAATAAAACACATTTTGTAAAAACTCGTGTTTTTTACGAAATCATGTAAACCTTCTAGAAGCTGTGATTTTAAAAAACGGGGGAAGTAAGCTTTCTTATTTCCGGACGCATGCGCAAACTATAGAAAGTCATTATGACATAGAAATGTGCATACTTTGTTGATTCCATTTATGAAATAAAACACATTTTTTAAAACTCGTGTTTTAAAGAAATCATGTAAACCTTCTAGAAGCTGTGATTTTAAAAAACGGGGGAAGTAAGCTTTTCTTATTTCAAAACGCATGCGCAAACTATAGAAAGTCGTTATGACGTAGAATGTGCATACTTTGTTGATTCCATTTATGAAATAAAACACATTTTCTAAAAACTCGTGTTTTTTACGAAATCATGTAAACCTTCTAGAAGCTGTGATTTTAAAAAACGGGGGAAGTAAGCTTTTCTTATTTCTAAAACGCATGCGCAAACTATAGAAAGTCGTTATGACGTAGAATGTGCATACTTTGTTGATTCCATTTATGAAATAAAACACATTTTTCTAAAGACTCGTGTTTTTTAAGAAATCATGTAAACCTTCTAGAAGCTATGATTTTCAAAAACGGGGGAAGTAAGCTTTTCTTATTTCCGGATGCATGCGCAAACTATAGAAAGTCGTTATGACGTAGAATGTGCATACTTTGTAGATTCCATTTATGAAATAAAACACATTTTCTAAAAACTCGTGTTTTTTACGAAATCATGTAAACCTTCTAGAAGCTGTGATTTTAAAAAACGGGGGAAGTAAGCTTTTCTTATTTCCGGACGCATACGCAAACAATAGAAAGTCGTTATGACGTGGAATGTGCATACTTTGTAGATACCATTTATGAAATAAAACACATTTTCTAAAAACTCCCGTTTTTTACGAAATCATGTAAACCTTCTAGAAGTTGTGATTTTAAAAAACGGTGGAAGTAAGCTTTTCTTATTTCCGGACGAATGCACAAACTATAGAAAGTCGTTATGACGTAGAATGTGCATACTTTGTTGATTCCATTTATGAAATAAAACACATTTTCTAAAAACTCGTGTTTTTTACGAAATCATGTAAACCTTCTAGAAGCTGTGATTTTAAAATCCGGTGGAAGTAAGCTTTTCTTATTTCCGGACGCATGCGCAAACTATATAAAGTCGTTATGACGTAGAATTTGCATACTTTGTTGATTCTATTTATGAAATAAAACACATTTTCTAAAAACTCGTGTTTTTTACGAAATCATGTAAACCTTATAGCAGCTGGGATTTTAAAAAACGGTCGAAGTAAGCTTTTCTTATTTCCGGACACATGCGCAAAGTATAGAAAGTCGTTATGACATAGAATGTGCATACTTTGTTGATTCCATTTATGAAATAAAACACATTTTCTGAAAACTCGTGTTTTTTACGAAATCATGTAAACCTTCTAGAAGCTGTGATTTTAAAAAACGGGGGAAGTAAGCTTTTCTTATTTCCAAACGCATGCGCAAACTATAGAAAGTCGTTATGATGTAGAATGTGCATACTTTGTTGATTCAATTTATGAAATAAAACACATTTTCTAAAAACTCGTGTTTTTTACGAAATCATGTAAACCTTCTAGAAACTGTGATTTTAAAAAACGGTGGAAGTAAGCTTTTCTTATTTCCGGACGCATGCGCAAACTATAGAAAGTCTTTATGACGTAGAATGTGCATACTTTGTTGATTCCATTTATGAAATAAAACACATTTTCTAAAAACTCGTGTTTTTTACGAAATCATGTAAACCTTCTAGAAGCTGTGTTTTTAAAAAACGGTAGAAGTAAGCTTTTCTTATTTCCGGACGCGTACGCAAACTATAGAATGTCGTTATGACGTAGAATGTGCATACTTTGTAGATTCCATTTATGAAATAAAACACATTTTCTAAAAACTCGTGTTTTTTACGAAATCATGTAAACCTTCTAGAAGCTGTGATTTTCAAAAACGGTGGAAGTAAGCTTTTCTTATATCCGGATGCATGCGCAAACTATAGAAAGTCGTTATGCCATAGAATGTGCATACTTTGTAGATTCCATTTATGAAATAAAACACATTTTCTAAAAACTCGTGTTTTTTACGAAATCATGTAAACCTTCTAGAAGACGTGATTTTCAAAAACGGTGGAAGTAAGATTTTCTTATTTCCGGACGCATGCGCAAACTATAGAAAGTTGTTATGATGTAGAATGTGCATACTTTGTAGATTCCATTTATGAAATAAAACACATTTTCTAATAGCTCGTGTTTTTTACGAAATCATGTAAACCTTCTAGAAGCTGTGATTTTAAAAAACGGTGCAAGTAAGATTTTCTTATTTCCGGACGCATGCGCAAACCATACAAAGTCGTTACGATGTAGAATGTGCATACTTTGTTGATTCCATTTATGAAATAAAAAAAAAATTCTAAAAACTCGTGTTTTTTAAGAAATCATGTAAACCTTCTAGAAGCTGTGATTTTAAAAAACGGGGGAAGTAAGCTTTTCTTATTTCTGGACGCATGCGCAAACAATAGAAATTCATTATGACATAGAATGTGCATACTTTGTAGATTCCATTTATGACATAAAACACATTTTCTAAAAACTCGTGTTTTTTACGAAATCATGTAAACCTTCTAGAAGCTGTGATTTTAAAAAACGGTGGAAGTAAGCTTTTCTTATATCCGGACGCATGCGCAAACTATAGAAAGTCGTTATGACGTAGAATGTGCATACTTTGTAGATTCCATTTATGAAATAAAACACATTTTCTAAAAACTCGTGTTTTTTACGAAATCATGTAAACCTTCTAGAAGCTGTGATTTAAAAAACGGGGGAAGTAAGCTTTTCTTATTTCCGGATGCATGCGCAAACTATAGAAATTCGTTATGACGTAGAATGTGCATACTTTGTAGATTCCATTTATGAAATAAAACACATTTTCTAAAAACTCGTGTTTTTTACGAAATCATGTAAACCTTCTAGAAGCTGTGATTTTAAAAAATGGTGGAAGTAAGCTTTTCTTATTTCCGGACGCGTGCGCAAACTATAGAATGTCGTTATGACGTAGAATGTGCATACTTTGTAGATTCCATTTAGGAAATAAAACACATTTTCTAAAAACTCGTGTTTTTTACGAAATCATGTAAACCTTCTAGAAGCTGTGATTTTCAAAAACGGTGGAAGTAAGCTTTTCTTATTTCCGGACGCATACGCAAACTATAGAAAGTCTTTATGATGTAGAATGTGCATACTTTGTTGATTCCATTTATGAAATAAAACACATTTTCTAAAAACTCGTGTTTTTTACGAAATCATGTAAACCTTCTAGAAGCTGTGATTTTAAAGAACGGTGGAAGTAAGCTTTTCTTATTTCCGGACGCGTGCGCAAACTATAGAATGTCGTTATGACGTAGAATGTGCATACTTTGTAGATTCCATTTATGAAATAAAACACATTTTCTAAAAACTCGTGTTTTTTACGAAATCATGTAAACCTTCTAGAAGCTGTGATTTTCAAAAACGGTGGAAGTAAGCTTTTCTTATATCCGGACGCATGCGCAAACTATAGAAAGTCGTTATGCCGTAGAATGTGCATACTTTGTAGATTCCATTTATGAAATAAAACACATTTTCTAAAAACTCATGTTTTTTACGAAATCATGTAAACCTTCTAGAAGCCGTGATTTTAAAAAACGGTGGAAGTAAGATTTTCTTATTTCCGGACGCATGCGCAAACTATAGAAAGTCGTTATGATGTAGAATGTGCATACTTTGTAGATTCCATTTATGAAATAAAACACATTTTCTAAAAACTCGAGTTTTTTACGAAATCATGTAAACGTTCTAGAAGCGGTGATTTTAAAAAACGGTGGAAGTAAGCTTTTCTTATTTCCGGACGCATGCGCAAACTATAGAAAGTCTTTATGACGTAGAATGTGCATACTTTGTTGATTCCATTTATGAAATAAAACACATTTTCTAAAAACTCGTGTTTTTTACGAAATCATGTAAACCTTCTAGAAGCTGTGTTTTTAAAAAACGGTAGAAGTAAGCTTTTCTTATTTCCGGACGCGTGCGCAAACTATAGAATGTCGTTATGACGTAGAATGTGCATACTTTGTAGATTCCATTTATGAAATAAAACACATTTTCTAAAAACTCGTGTTTTTTACGAAATCATGTAAACCTTCTAGAAGCTGTGATTTTCAAAAACGGTGGAAGTAAACTTTTCTTATATCCGGACGCATGCGCAAACTATAGAAAGTCGTTATGCCGTAGAATGTGCATACTTTGTAGATTCCATTTATGAAATAAAACACATTTTCTAAAAACTCATGTTTTTTACGAAATCATGTAAACCTTCTAGAAGCCGTGATTTTAAAAAACGGTGGAAGTAAGATTTTCTTATTTCCGGACGCATGCGCAAACTATAGAAAGTCGTTATGATGTAGAATGTGCATACTTTGTAGATTCCATTTATGAAATAAAACACATTTTCTAAAAGCTCGTGTTTTTTACGAAATCATGTAAACCTTCTAGAAGCTGTGATTTTAAAAAACGGTGCAAGTAAGATTTTCTTATTTCCGGACGCATGCGGAAACTATACAAAGACGTTACGATGTAGAATGTGCATACTTTGTTGATTCCATTTATGAAATAAAAAAAAAATTCTAAAAACTCGTGTTTTTTAAGAAATCATGTAAACCTTCTAGAAGCTGTGATTTTAAAAAACGGGGGAAGTAAGCTTTTCTTATTTCTGGACGCATGCTCAAACAATAGAAAGTCATTATGACGTAGAATGTGCATACTTTGTAGATTCCATTTTTGACATAAAACACATTTTCTAAAAACTCGTGTTTTTTAAGAAATCATGTAAACCTTCTAGAAGCTGTGATTTTAAAAAACGGTGGAAGTAAGCTTTTCTTATATCCGGACGCATGCGCAAACTATAGAAAGTCGTTATGACGTAGAATGTGCATACTTTGTAGATTCCATTTATAAAATAAAACACATTTTTTAAAAACTCGTGTTTTTTACGAAATCATGTAAACCTTCTAGAAGCTGGGATTTTCCAAAACGGTGGAAGTAAGCTTTTCTTATATCCGGACGCATGCGCAAACTATAGAAAGTCGTTATGATGTAGAATGTGCATACTTTGTAGATTCCATTTATGAAATAAAACACATTTTCTAAAAGCTCGTGTTTTTTACGAAATCATGTAAACCTTCTAGAAGCTGTGATTTTAAAAAACGGTGGAAGTAAGCTTTTCTTATTTCCGGACGCATACGCAAACTATAGAAAGTCTTTATGACGTAGAATGTGAATACTTTGTTGATTCCATTTATGAAATAAAACACATTTTCTAAAAACTCGTGTTTTTTACGAAATCATGTAAACCTTCTAGAAGCTGTGATTTTAAAAAACGGTGGAAGTAAGCTTTTCTTATTTCCGGACGAACGCGCAAACTATAGAAAGTCGTTATGACGTAGAATGTGCATACTTTGTTGATTCCATTTAAGAAATAAAACACATTTTCTAAAAACTCGTGTTTTTTACGAAATGATGTAAACCTTCTAGAAGGTCTGATTTTAAAAAACTGTGGAAGTAAGCTTTTCTTATTTCCGGACGCATGCGCAAACTATAGAAAGTCGTTATGACGTAGAATGTGCATACTTTGTAGATTCCATTTATGAAATAAAACACATTTTCTAAAAACTCGTGTTTTTTACGAAATCATGTAAACCTTTGAGAAGCTGTGATTTTGAAAAACGGTGGAAGTAAGCTTTTCTTATTTCCAGACGCATGCATAAACTATAGAAAGTCGTTATGACATAGAATGTGCATACTTTGTAGATTCCATTTATGAAATAAAACACATTTTCTAAAAACCCGTGTTTTTTACGAAATCATGTAAACCATCTAGAAGCTGTGATTTTAAAAAACGGGGGAAGTAAGTTTTTCTTACTTCCGGACGCATGCGCAAACTCTAGAAAGTCGTTATGACGTAGAATGTGCATACTTTGTAGATTCCATTTATGAAATAAAACACATTTTCTAAAAACTCGAGTTTTTTACGAAATCATGTAAACGTTCTAGAAGCGGTGATTTTAAAAAATGGTTGATTAAGCTTTTCTTATTTCCAGACGCATGCGCAAACTATATAAAGTCGTTATGAAATAGAATGTGCATACTTTGTAGATTCCATTTATGAAATAAAACACATTTTCTAAAAACTCGTGTTTTTTACGAAATCATGTAAACCTTCTAGAAGCTGTGATTTTCAAAAACGGTGGAAGTAAGCTTTTCTTATTTCCGGACGCATGCGCAAACTATAGAAAGTCGTTATGACGTAGAATGTGCATACTTTGTTGATTCCATTTATGAAATAAAACACATTTTCTAAAAACTCGTGTTTTTTACGAAATCATGTAAACCTTCTAGAAGCTGTGATTTTCAAAAACGGTGGAAGTAAGCTTTTCTTATTTCCAGACGCATGCGCAAACTATAGAAAGTCGTTATGACGTAGAATGTGCATACTTTGTAGATTCCATTTATGAAATAAAACACATTTTCTAAAAGCTCGTGTTTTTTACGAGATCATGTAAACCTTCTAGAAGCTGTGATTTTAAAAAATGGTGGAAGTAAGCTTTTCTTATTTCCGGAGGCATGCGCAAACTATACAAAGTTGTTACGATGTAGAATGTGCATACTTTGTTGATTCCATTTATGAAATAAAAAAAAAATTCTAAAAACTCGTGTTTTTTAAGAAATCATGTAAACCTTCTAGAAGCTGTGATTTTAAAAAACGGGGGAAGTAAGCTTTTCTTATTTCTTGACGCATGCGCAAACTATAGAAAGTCGTTATGACGTAGAATGTGCATACTTTGTAGATTCCATTTATGACATAAAACACATTTTCTAAAAACTCGTGTTTTTTACGAAATCATGTAAACCTTCTAGAAGCTGTGATTTTAAAAAACTGTGGAAGTAAGCTTTTCTTATATCCGGACGCATGCGCAAACTATAGAAAGTCGTTATGACGTAGAATGTGCATACTTTGTAGATTCCATTTATGAAATAAAACACATTTTCTAAAAACCCGTGTTTTTTACGAAATCATGTAAACCTTCTAGAAGCTGTGATTTTAAAAAACCGGGGAAGTAAGCTTTTCTTACTTCCGGACGCATGGGCAAACTATAGAAAGTCGTTATGACGTAGAATGTGCATACTTTGTAGATTCCATTTACGAAATAAAACAAATTTTCTAAAAACTCGTGTTTTTTACGAAATCATGTAAACCTTCTAGAAGCTGTGATTTAAAAAAACGGTGGAAGTAAGCTTTTCTTATTTCCGGACGCATGCGCAAACTATAGAATGTCGTTATGACGTAGAATGTGCATACTTTGTAGATTCCATTTATGAAACAAAACACATTTTCTAAAAACTCGAGTTTTTTAAGAAATCATGTAAACGTTCTAGAAGCTGTGATTTAAAAAAATGGTTGATTAAGCTTCTCTTATTTCCGGACACATGCACAAACTATATAAAGTCATTATGACGTAGAATGTGCATACTTTGTTGATTCTATTTATGAAATAAAACACATTTTCTAAAAACTCGTGTTTTTTACGAAATCATGTAAACCTTCTAAATGTTGTGATTTTACAAAATGGTGGAAGTAAGCTTTTCTGATTTCCGGACGCATGCGCAAACTATAGAAAGTCTTTATGACGTAGAATGTGCATACTTTGTAGATTCCATTTATGAAATAAAACACATTTTTTGAAAACTCGTGTTTTTTAAGAAATCATGTTAACCTTCTAGAAGCTGTGATTTTAAAAAACGGGGGAAGTAAGCTTTTCTTATTTTCGGACTCATGCGCAAACTATAGCAAGTCCTTATGATGTAGAATGTGCATACTTTGTAGATTCCATTTATGAAATAAAACACATTTTCTAAAAACTCGTGTTTTTTGCGAAATCATGTAAAGCTTCTAGAAGCTGTGATTTTAAAAAACGGTGGAAGTAAGCTTTTCTTATTTCCGGACGCATGCGCAAACTATAGAAAGTCGTTATGACGTAGAATGTGCATACTTTGTTGATTCCATTTATGAAATAAAACACATTTTCTAAAAACTCGTGTTTTTTACGAAATCATGTAAACCTTCTAGAAGCTGTGATTTTTAAAAACGGTGGAAGTAAGCTTTTCTTATTTCCGGTCGAAAGCGCAAACTATAGAAAGTCATTATGATGTAGAATGTGCGTACTTTGTTGATTCCATTTACGAAATAAAACACATTTTCTAAAAACTCGTGTTTTTTACGAAATCATGTAAACCTTCTAGAAGCTGTGATTTTTAAAAACGGTGGAAGTAAGCTTTTCTTATTTCCGGTCTAATGCGCAAACTATAGAAAGTCATTATGATGTAGAATGTGTGTACTTTGTTGATTCCATTTATGAAATAAAACACATTTTCTAAAAACTCGTGTTTTTTACGAAATCATGTAAATCTTCTAGAAGCTGTGATTTTTAAAAATGGTGGAAGTAAGCTTTTCTTATTTCCGGACGCATGTGCAAACTATAGAAAGTCGTTATGACGTAGAATGTGCATACTTTGTAGATTCCATTTATGAAATAAAACACATTTTCTATAAAGTCGTGTTTTTTAACAAATCATGTAAACCGTCTAGAAGCTGTGATTTTAAAAAACGGTGGAAGTAAGCTTTTCTTATTTCCCGACGCATGCGCAAACTATAGAAAGTCGTTATGACGTAGAATGTGCACACTTTGTAGATTCCATTTATGAAATAAAATACATTTTCTAAAAACTCGTGTTTTTTACGAAATCATGTAAACCTTCTAGAAGCTGTGATTTTAAAAAACTGTGGAAGTAAGCTTTTCTTATTTCCGGACGCATCCGCAAACAATAGAAAGTCGTTATGAAGTAGAATGTGCATACTTTGAAGATTCCATTTATGAAATAAAACACATTTTGTAAAAACTCGTGTTTTTTAAGAAATCATGTAAACCTTCTAGAAGCTGTGATTTTAAAAAACGGGGGAAGTAAGCTTTTCTTATTTCCGGACGCATGCGCAAACTATAGAAAGTCGTTATGACGTAGAATGTGCATACTTTGTAGATTCCATTTATGAAATAAAACGCATTTTCTAAAAACTCATGTTTTTTAAGAAATCATGTAAACCTTCTAGAAGCTGTGATTTTAAAAAACGGTGGAAGTAAGCTTTTCTTATTTCCGGACGCATGCACAAACTATCGAAAGTCATTATGACGTAGAATGTGCATACTTTGTAGATTCCATTTATGAAATAAAACACATTTTCTAAAAACTCCTGTTTTTTACGAAATCATGTAAACATTCTAGAAGCTGTGATTTTAAAAAACGGTGGAAGTAAGCTTTTCTTATTTCCGGACGCATCCGCAAACAATAGAAAGTTGTTATGACATAGAATGTGCATACTTTGTAGATTCCATTTATGAAATAAAATACATTTTCTAAAAACTCATGTTTTTTACGAAATCATGTAAACCTTCTAGAAGCTGTGATTTTAAAAAATGGTGGAAGTAAGCTTTTCTTATTTCTGGACGCATGCGCAAACCATAGAAAGTCGTTATGACGTAGAATGCGCATACTTTGTTGATTCTATTTATGAAATAAAACACATTTTCTAAAAACACGTGTTTTTTAAGAAATCATGTAAACCTTCTAGAAGCTGTGATTTTAAAAAACGGGGGAAGTAAGCTTTTCTTATTTCCGAACGCATGCGCAAACTATAGAAAGTCGTTATGACGTAGAATATGCATACTTTGTTGATTCCATTTATGAAATAAAACACATTTTCTAAAAACTCGTGTTTTTTAAGAAATCATGTAAACCTTCTAGAAGCTGTGATTTTAAAAAACGGGGGAAGCAAGCTTTTCTTATTTCCGAACGCATGCGCAAACTATAGAAATTTGTTATGATGTAGAATGTGCATACTTTGTAGATTCCATTTATGAAATAAAACACATTCTAAAAACTCGTGTTTTTTAACAAATCATGTAAACCGTCTAGAAGCTGTGATTTTAAAAAACGGTGGAAGTAAGCTTTTCTTATTTCCCGACGCATGCGCAAACTATAGAAAGTCGTTATGACGTAGAATGTGCATACTTTGTAGATTCCATTTATGAAATAAAACACATTTTCTAAAAACTCGTGTTTTTTACGAAATCGTGTAAGCCTTCTAGAAGCTGTGATTTTAAAAAACAGTGGAAGTAAGCTTTTATTATTTCCGAACGCATGCACAAACTATAGAAAGTCCTTATGACGTAGAATGTGCATACTTTGTAGATTCCATTTATGAAATAAAACACATTTTCTAAAAACTCGTGTTTTTTAACAAATCATGTAAACCGTCTAGAAGCTGTGATTTTAAAAAACGGTGGAAGTAAGCTTTTCTTATTTCCCGACGCATGCGCAAACTATAGAAAGTCGTTATGACGTAGAATGTGCATACTTTGTAGATTCCATTTATGAAATAAAACACATTTTCTAAAAACTCGTGTTTTTTACGAAATCATGTAAGCCTTCTAGAAGCTGTGATTTTAAAAAACGGTGGTAGTAAGCTTTTCTTATTTCCGGACGCATGTGAAAACTATAGAAAGTCGTTATGACGTAGAATGTGCATACTTTGTTGATTCTATTTATGAAATAAAACACATTTTTTAAAAACTCGTGTTTTTTAAGGAATCATGTAAACCTTCTAGAAGCTGTGATTTTAAAAAACGAGGGAAGTAAGCTTTTCTTATTTCCAAACGCATGCGTAAACTATAGAAAGGCTTTATGACGTAGAATGTGCATACTTTGTTGATTCTTTTTATGAAATAAAACACATTTTCTAAAAACTCGTGTTTTTTACGAAATCATGTAAACCTTCTAGAAGCTGTGATTTTAAAAAACGGTGGAAGTAAGCTTTTCTTATTTCCGGACGCATGCGCAAAATATAGAAAGTCGTTATGACATAGAATGTGCATACTTTGTTGATTCTATTTATGAAATAGAGCACATTTTCTAAAAACTCGTGTTTTTTAAGAAATCATGTAAACCGTCTAGAAGCTGTGATTTTAAAAAATGGGAGAAGTAAGCTTTTCTTATTTCCAAACGCATGCGCAAAGTATAGAAAGTCGTTATGACGTAGAATGTGCATACTTTGTAGATTCCATTTATGAAATAAAACACATTTTCTAAAAACTCGTGTTTTTTATGAAATCATGTAAACCTTCTAGAAGCTGTGATTTTAAAAAACGGTGGAAGTAAGTTTTTCTTATTTCCGGACGCATGCGCAAACTATAGAAAGTCGTTATGATGTAGAATGTGCATACTTTGTAGATTCCATTTATGAAATAAAACACATTTTCTAAAAACTTGTGTTTTTTACGAAATCATGTAAACCTTCTAGAAGCTGTGATTTTAAAATACGGGGGAAGTAAGCTTTTCTTATTTCCAAACGCATGCACAAACTATAGAAAGTCGTTATGACGTAGAATGTGCATACTTTGTTGATTCCATTTATGAAATATAACACATTTTCTAAAAACTCGTGTTTTTTACGAAATCATGTAAACCTTCTAGAAGCTATGATTTTAAAAAACGGTGGAAGTAAGCTTTTCTTATTTCCGGACTCATTCGCAAACTATAGAACTTCGTTATGACGTAGAATGTGCATACTTTGCTGATTCCATTTATGAAATAAAACAAATTTTCTAAAAACTTGTGTTTTTTACGAAATCATGTAAACCTTCTAGACGCTGTGATTTTAAAAAATGGGGGAAGTAAGCTTTTCTTAATTCCAAACGCATTCGCAAACTATAGAAAGTCGTTATGATGTAGAATGTGCATACTTTGTTGATTCCATTTATGAAATAAAACACATTTTCTAAAAACTCGTGTTTTTTAAGAAATCATGTCAACCTTCTAGAAGCTGTGATTTTAAAAAACGGGGAAGTAAGCTTTTCTTATTTCCGAACGCATGCGCAAATTATAGAAAGTCGTTATGACATAGAATGTGCATACTTTGTAGATTCCATTTATTAAATAAAACACATTTTCTAAAAACTCGTGTTTTTTAAGAAATCATGTAAACCTTCTAGAAGCTGTGATTTTAAAAAACGGTGGAAGTAAGCTTTTCTTATTTCCGGACGCATGTGCAAACTATAGAAAGTCGTTATGACATAGAATGTGCATACTTTGTTGATTCCATTTATGAAATAAAACACATTTTCTAAAAACTCGTGTTTTTTAAGAAATCATGTAAACCTTCTAGAAGCCGTGATTTTAAAAAACGGGGGAAGTAAGCTTTTCTTATTTCCGGACGAATGCGCAAACTATAAAAAGTCGTTATGATGTACAATGTGCATACTTTGTTGATTCCATTTATGAAATAAAACACATTTTCTAAAAACTCGTGTTTTTAAAGAAATGATGTAAACCTTCTAGAAGCGGTGATTTTAAAAAACGGGGGAAGTAAGCTTTTCTTATTTCCGGACGCATGCGCAAACTATAGAAAGTCGTTATGATGTAGAATGTGCATACTTTGTTGATTCCATTTATGAAATAAAACACATTTTCTAAAAACTCGTGTTTTTTAAGAAATCATGTAAACCTTCTAGAAGCTGTGATTTTAAAAAACGGGGGAAGTAAGCTTTTCTTAATTCCAAACGCATGCGGAAACTATAGAAAGTCGTTATGATGTAGAATGTGCATACTTTGTTGATTTCATTTATGAAATAAAACAGGTTTTCTAAAAACTCGTGTTTTTTAAGAAATCATGTAAACCTTCTAGAAGCTGTGATTTTAAAAAACGGTGGAAGTAAGCCTTTCTTATTTCCGGACGCATGCGCAAACTATAGAAAGTCGTTATGACGTAGAATGTGCATACTTTGTTGATTCCATTTATGAAATACAACACATTTTCTGAAAACTCATGTTTGTTAAGAAATCATGTAAACCTTCTAGAAGCTGTGATTTTAAAAAACGTGGGAAGTAAGCTTTTCTTACTTCCAAACGCATGCGCAAACTATAAAAAGTCGTTATGACGTAGAATGTGCATACTTTGTTGATTCCATTTATGAAATAAAACACATTTTCTAAAAACTCGTGTTTTTTAAGAAATCATGTAAACCTTATAGAAGTTCTGATTTTAAAAAAAGGGGGAAGTAAGCTTTTCTTATTTCCAAACGCATGCCCAAACTAAAGAAAGTCGTTATGACGTAGAATGTGCATACTTTGTTGATTCCATTTATGAAATAAAACACACTTTCTAAAAACTCGTGTTTTTTAAGAAATCATGTAAACCTTCTAGAAGCCGTGATTTTAAAAAACGGGGGAAGTAAGCTTTTCTTATTTCCAAACGCATTCGCAAACTATAGAAAATCTTTATGACGTAGAATGTGCATACTTTGTTGATTCCATTTATGAAATAAAACACATTTTCTAAAAACTCATGTTTTTTACGAAATCATGTAAACCTTCTAGAAGCTGTGATTTTAAAAAATGGTGGAAGTAAGCTTTTCTTATTTCCGGACGCATGCGCAAACTATAGAAAGGCGTTATGACGTAGAATGTGCATACTTTGTTGATTCCTTTTATGAAATAAAACACATTTTCTAAAAACTCGTGTTTTTTAAGAAATCATGTAAACCTTCTAGAAGCTGTGATTTTAAAAAAGGGGTAAGTAAGCTTTTCTTATTTCCGGACGCATGCGCAAACTATAGAAAGTCGTTATGACATAGAATGTGCATACTTTGTTGATTCCATTGATGAAATAAAACACATTTTCTAAAAACTCGTGTTTTTTAAGAAATCATGTAAACCTTCAAGAAGCTGTGATTTTAAAAAACGGTGGAAGTAAGCTTTTCTTATTTCCGGACGCATGTGCAAACTATAGAAAGTCGTTATGACATAGAATGTGCATACTTTGTTGATTCCATTTATGAAATAAAACACATTTTCTAAAAACTCGTGTTTTTTAAGAAATCATGTAAACCTTCTAGAAGCCGTGATTTTAAAAAACGGGGGAAGTAAGCTTTTCTTATTTCCGGACGAATGCGCAAACTATAAAAAGTCGTTATGACGTACAATGTGCATACTTTGTTGATTCCATTTATGAAATAAAACACATTTTCTAAAAACTCGTGTTTTTAAAGAAATGATGTAAACCTTCTAGAAGCGGTGATTTTAAAAAACGGGGGAACTAAGCTTTTCTTATTTCCGGACGCATGCGCAAACTATAGAAAGTCGTTATGACGTAGAATGTGCATACTTTGTTGATTCCATTTATGAAATAAAACACATTTTCTAAAAACTCGTGTTTTTTAAGAAATCATGTAAACCTTCTAGAAGCTGTGATTTTAAAAAACGGGGGAAGTAAGCTTTTCTTAATTCCAAACGCTAGCGCAAACTATAGAAAGTCGTTATGATGTAGAATGTGCATACTTTGTTGATTTCATTTATGAAATAAAACAGGTTTTCTAAAAACTCGTGTTTTTTAAGAAATCATGTAAACCTTCTAGAAGCTGTGATTTTAAAAAACGGTGGAAGTAAGCCTTTCTTATTTCCGGACGCATGCGCAAACTATAGAAAGTCGTTATGACGTAGAATGTGCATACTTTGTTGATTCCATTTATGAAATACAACACATTTTCTGAAAACTCATGTTTTTTAAGAAATCATGTAAACCTTCTAGAAGCTGTGATTTTAAAAAACGTGGGAAGTAAGCTTTTCTTACTTCCAAACACATGCGCAAACTATAAAAAGTCGTTATGACGTAGAATGTGCATACTTTGTTGATTCCATTTATGAAATAAAACACATTTTCTAAAAACTCGTGTTTTTTAAGAAATCATGTAAACCTTATAGAAGTTCTGATTTTAAAAAAAGGGGGAAGTAAGCTTTTCTTATTTCCAAATGCATGCCCAAACTAAAGAAAGTCGTTATGACGTAGAATGTGCATACTTTGTTGATTCCATTTATGAAATAAAACACACTTTCTAAAAACTCGTGTTTTTTAAGAAATCATGTAAACCTTCTAGAAGCCGTGATTTTAAAAAACGGGGGAAGTAAGCTTTTCTTATTTCCAAAGGCATTCGCAAACTATAGAAAATCGTTATGACGTAGAATGTGCATACTTTGTTGATTCCATTTATGAAATAAAACACATTTTCTAAAAACTCGTGTTTTTTACGAAATCATGTAAACCTTCTAGAAGCTGTGATTTTAAAAAATGGTGGAAGTAAGCTTTTCTTATTTCCGGACGCATGCGCAAACTATAGAAAGGCGTTATGACGTAGAATGTGCATACTTTGTTGATTCCTTTTATGAAATAAAACACATTTTCTAAAAACTCGTGTTTTTTAAGAAATCATGTAAACCTTCTAGAAGCTGTGATTTTAAAAAAAGGGGTAAGTAAGCTTTTCTTATTTCCGGACGCATGCGCAAACTATAGAAAGTCGTTATGACGTAGAATGTGCATACTTTGTTGATTCCATTGATGAAATAAAACACATTTTCTAAAAACTCGTGTTTTTTAAGAAATCATGTAAACCTTCTAGAAGCTGTGATTTTAAAAAACGGGGGAAGTAAGATTTTCTTATTTCCGGACGCATGTGCAAACAATAGAAAGTCATTATGATGTAGAATGTGCATACTTTGTGGATTCCATTTATGAAATAAAACACACTTTCTAAAAACTCGTGTTTTTTAAGAAATCATGTGAACCTTCTAGAAGCGGTGATTTTAAAAAACGGGGGAAGTAAGCTTTTCTTATTTCCAAAAACATTCGCCAACTCATGATTCCATTTACGAAATAAAACACATTTTCTAAAAACTCATGTTTTTTACAAAATCATGTAAACCTTCTAGAAGTTGTGATTTTAAAAAACAGTGGAAGTAAGCTTTTCTTATTTCCGAACGATTGCGCAAACTATAAAAAGTCGTTATGACGTAAAATGTGCATAATTTGTTGATTCCATTTATGAAATAAAACACATTTTCTAAAAACTCGTGCTTTCTAACAAATCATGTAAACCTTCTAGAAGCTGTGATTTTAAAAAACGGTGGAAGTAAGCTTTTGTTATTTCCAAACGCATGTGCAAACTATAGAAAGTTGTTATGACGTAGAATATGCATACTTTGTTGATTCCATTTATGAAATAAAACACATTTTTCTAAAGACTCGTGTTTTTTAAGAAATCATTTAAACCTTCTAGAAGCTGTGCTTTTAAAAAACGGGGGAAGTAAGCTTTTCTTATTTCCGGACGCATGCGCAAACTATACAAAGTCGTTATGATGTAGAATGTGCATACTTTGTAGATTCCATTTATGAAATAAAACACATTTTCTAAAAACTCGTGTTTTTTACGAAATCATGTAAACCTTCTAGAAGCTGTGATTTTAAAAAACGGGGGAAGTAAGCTTTTCTTATTTCCGGACGCATGCGCAAACAATAGAAAGTCGTTATGACGTGGAATGTGCATACTTTGTAGATACCATTTATGAAATAAAACACATTTTCTAAAAACTCGTGTTTTTTAAGAAATCATGTAAACCTTCTAGAAGCTGTGATTTTAAAAAACGGGGGAAGTAAGCTTTTCTTACTTCCAAACGCATGCGCAAACTATAGAAAGTCGTTATGACGTAGAATGTGCATACTTTGTTGATTCCATTTATGAAATAAAACACATTTTCTAAAAACTCGTGTTTTTTAAGAAATCATGTAAACCTTCTAGAAGCTGTGATTTTAAAAAACGGGGGAAGTAAGCTTTTCTTCTTTCCGGACGCATGCGCAAACTATAGAAAGTCGTTATGACGTAGAATGTGCATACTTTGTAGATTCCATTTATGAAATAAAACACATTTTCTAAAAACTCGTGTTTTTTAAGAAATCATGTAAACCTTCTAGAAGCTGTGATTTTAAAAAATGGGGGAAGTAAGCTTTTCTTATTTCCGGAAGAATGCGCAAACTATAGAAAGTCGTTATGACATAGAATGTGCATACGTTGTTCATTCTATTTATGAAATAAAACACATTTTGTAAAAACTCGTGTTTTTTACGAAATCATGTAAACCTTCTAGAAGCTGTGATTTTAAAAAACGGGGGAAGTAAGCTTTTCTTATTTCCGAACGATTGCGCAAACTATAAAAAGTCGTTATGACGTAAAATGTGCATAATTTGTTGATTCCATTTATGAAATAAAACACATTTTCTAAAAACTCGTGCTTTCTAACAAATCATGTAAACCTTCTAGAAGCTGTGATTTTAAAAAACGGTGGAAGTAAGCTTTTCTTATTTCTGGACGCATGTGCAAACTATAGAAAGTAGTTATGACGTAGAATGTGCATACTTTGTTGATTCTCCTTATGAAATAAAACACATTTTCTAAAAACTCGTGTTTTTTAAGAAATCATGTAAACCTTCTAGAAGCTGTGTTTAAAAAACGGGGGAAGTAAGCTTTTCTTATTTCCAAACGCATGCGCAAACTATAGAAAGTCGTTATGACATAGAATGTGCATACTTTGTTGATTCCATTTATGAAATAAAACACATTTTCTAAAAACTCGTGTTTTTTACGAAATCATGTAAACCTTCTAGAAGCTGTGATTTTAAAAAACGGTGGAAGTAAGCTTTTCTTATTTTCGGAAGCATGCGCAAACTATAGAAAGTTGTTATGACGTAGAATGTGCATACTTTGTAGATTCCATTTATGAAATAAAACACATTTTCTAAAAACTCGTGTTTTTTAAGAAATCATGTAAACCTTCTAGAAGCTGTGATTTTAAAAAACGGGGGAAGTAAGCTTTTCTTATTTCCGGACGCATGCGCAAACTATAGAAAGTCGTTATGACGTAGAATGTGCATGCTTTGTTGATTACATTTATGAAATAAAACACATTTTCTAAAAACTCGTGTTTTTTACGAAATCATGTAAACGTTCTGGAAGCTGTGATTTTAAAAAACGGTGGAAGTAAGCTTTTCTTATTTCTCGACGCATGTGCAAACTATAGAAAGTAGTTATGACGTAGAATGTGCATACTTTGTTGATTCTCTTTATGAAATAAAACACATTTTCTAAAAACTCGTGTTTTTTAAGAAATCATGTAAACCTTATAGAAGTTCTGATTTTAAAAAAAGGGGGAAGTAAGCTTATATTATTTCTGGACGAATGCGCAAACTATAGAAAGTAGTTATGACGTAGAATGTGCATACTTTGTTGATTCCATTTATGAAATAAAACACATTTTCTAAAAACTCGTGTTTTTAAAGAAATGATGTAAACCTTCTAGAAGCGGTGATTTTAAAAAACGGGGGAACTAAGATTTTCTTATTTCCGGACGCATGCACAAACTATAGAAAGTCGTTATGACGTAGAATGTGCATACTTTGTTGATTCCATTTATGAAATAAAACAAATTTTCTAAAAACTCGTGTTTTTTAAGAAATCACGTAAACCTTATAGAAGTTCTGATTTTAAAAAAAGGGGGAAGTAAGCTTTTCTTATTTCCAAACGCATGCCCAAACTAAAGAAAGTCGTTATGACGTAGAATGTGCATACTTTGTAGATTCCATTTATGAAATAAAACACATTTTCTAAAAACTCGCGTTTTTTAAGAAATCATGTAAACCTTCTAGAAGCTGTGATTTTAAAAAACGGGGGAAGTAAGCTTATATTATTTCTGGACGAATGCGCAAACTATAGAAAGTCGTTATGACATAGAATGTGCATACTTTGTAGATGCCATTTATGAAATAAAACACATTTTGTAAAAACTCGTGTTTTTTACGAAATCATGTAAAACTTCTAGAAGCTGTGATTTTAAAAAATGGGGGAAGTAAGCTTTTCTTATTTCCGGACGCATGTGCAAACTATAGAAAGTCGTTATGACATAGAAATGTGCATACTTTGTTGATTCCATTTATGAAATAAAACACATTTTCTAAAAACTCGTGTTTTAAAGAAATCATGTAAACCTTCTAGACGCTGTGATTTTAAAAAACGGGGGAAGTAAGCTTTTCTTATTTCCAAACGCATGCGCAAACTATAGAAAGTCATTATGACGTAGAATGTGCATACTTTGTTGATTCCATTTATAAAATAAAACACATTTTCTAAAAACTCGTGTTTTTTACGAAATCATGTAAACCTTCTAGAAGCTGTGATTTTAAAAAATGGGGGAAGTAAGCTTTTCTTATTTCCGGACGCATGCGCAAACCATAGAAAGTCGTTATGACGTAGAATGTGCATACTTTGTAGATACCATTTATGAAATAAAACACATTTTCGAAAAACTCGTGTTTTTTACGAAATCATGTAAACCTTCTAGAAGCTGTGATTTTAAAAAAGGGTGGAAGTAAGCTTTTCTTATTTCCGGACGAATGGGCAAACTATAGAAAGCCGTTATGACGTAGAATGTGCATACTTTGTTGATTCCATTTATGAAATAGAACACATTTTCTAAAAACTCGTGTTTTTTACGAAATCATGTAAACCTTCTAGAAGCTATGATTTTAAAAAACGGGGGAAGTAAGCTTTTCTTATTTCCGGACGCATGCGCAAACTATAGAAAGTCGTTATGACGTAGAATGTGCATACTTTGTAGATTCCATTTATGAAATAAAACATATTTTCTAAAAACTCGTGTTTTTAACGAAATCATGTAAACCTTCTAGAAGCTGTGATTTTAAAAAACGGTGGAAGTAAGCTTTTCTTATTTCCGAACGCATGGGCAAACTATAGAAAGTCGTTATGACATAGAATGTGCATACTTTGTTGATTCCATTTATGAAATAAAACACATTTTCTAAAAACTCGTGTTTTTTACGAAATCATGTAAACCTTCTAGAAGCTGTGATTTAAAAAAACGGGGGAAGTAAGCTTTTCTTATTTCCGGACGCATGCGCAAACTATAGAAAGTCGTTATGACGTAGAATGTGCATACTTTGTAGATTCCATTTATGAAATAAAACACCTTTTCTAAAAACTCATGTTTTTTAAGAAATCATGTAAACCTTCTAGAAGCTGTGATTTTAAAAAACGGGGGAAGTAAGCTTTTCTTATTTCCGGACGAATGCGCAAACTATAGAAAGTCGTTATGACGTAGAATGTGCATACGTTGTTGATTCCATTTATGAAATAAAACACATTTTCTAAAAACTCTTGTTTTTTAAGAAATCATGTAAACCTTCTAGAAGCTGTGATTTTAAAAAACGGGGGAAATAAGCTTTTCTTATTTCCAAACGCATGCGCAAACTATGGAAAGTCATTATCACGTTGAATGTGCATACTTTGTTGATTCCATTTATGAAATAAAACACATTTTCTAAAAACTCGTGTTTTTTACGAAATCATGTAAACCTTCTACAGGCTGTGATTTTAAAAAACGGTGGAAGTAAGCTTTTCTTATTTCCGGACGCATGCGCAAACAATAGAAAGTCGTTATGACGTAGAATGTGCATACTTTCTAGATTCCATTTATGAAATAAAACACATTTTCTAAAAACTCGTGTTTTTTACGAAATCATGTAAACCTTCTAGAAGCTGTGATTTTAAAAAACGGTGGAAGTAAGCTTTTCTTATTTCCAAAAGCATGCGCAAACTATAGAAAGTCGTTATGACATAGAATGTGCATACTTTGTTCATTCCGTGTATGAAATAAAACACATTTTCTAAAAACTCGTGTTTTTTAAGAAATCATGTAAACCTTCTAGAAGCTGTGATTTTAAAAAACGGTGGAAGTAAGCTTTTCTTACTTCCAAACACATGCGCAAACTATAGAAAGTCATTATGACATAGAATGTGCATACTTTGTTGATTCCATTTATGAAATAAAACACATTTTCTAAAAACTCGTGTTTTTTAAGAAATCATGTAAACCTTCTAGAAGCCGTGATTTTAAAAAATGGGGGAAGTAAGCTTTTCTTATTTCCGGACGCATGCGCAAACTATAGAAAGTCGTTATGACGTAGAATGTGCATACTTTGTAGATTCCATTTATGAAATAAAACACATTTTCTAAAAACTCGTGTTTTTTACGAAATCATGTAAACCTTCTAGAAGCTGTGATTTTAAAAAACGGTGGAAGTAAGCTTTTGTTATTTCCGGACGCATGCGCAAACAATACAAAGTCGTTATGACGTAGAATGTGCATACTTTGTAGATTCCATTTATGAAATAAAACACATTTTCTAAAAACTCGTGTTTTTTATGAAATCATGTAAACCTTCTAGAAGCTGTGATTTTAAAAATCGGTGGAAGTAAGCTTTTCTTATTTCTGGACGCATGCACAAACTATAGAAAGTCGTTATGACGTAGAATGTGCATGCTTTGTTGATTACATTTATGAAATAAAACACATTTTCTAAAAACTCGTGTTTTTTTACGAAATCATGTAAACGTTCTGGAAGCTGTGATTTTAAAAAACGGTGGAAGTAAGCTTTTCTTATTTCTCGACGCATGTGCAAACTATAGAAAGTAGTTATGACGTAGAATGTGCATACTTTGTTGATTCTCTTTATGAAATAAAACACATTTTCTAAAAACTCGTGTTTTTTAAGAAATCATGTAAACCTTCTAGAAGTTGTGATTTTAAAAAACGGGGGAAGTAAGCTTTTCTTATTTCCAAACGCATGCGCAAACTATAGAAAGTCGTTATGACATAGAATGTGGATACTTTGTTGATTCCATTTTTTAAATAAAACACATTTTCTAAAAACTCGTGTTTTTTAAGAAATCATGTAAACCTTCTAGATGCTGTGATTTTAAAAAATGGGGGAAGTAAGCTTTTCTTATTTCCGGACGCATGCGCAAACTATAGAAAGTCGTTATGACGTAGAATGTGCATACTTTGTAGATTCTATTTATGAAATAAAACACATTTTCTAAAAACTCGTGTTTTTTACGAAATCATGTAAAATTCTAGAAGCTGTGATTTTAAAAAACGGTGGAAGTAAGCTTTTCTTATTTCCGGACGCATGCGCAAACTGTAGAAAGTCGTTATGACGTAGAATTTGCATACTTTGTTCATTCCATTTATGAAATAAAACACATTTCCTAAAAACTCGTGTTTTTTAGGAAATCATGTAAACCTTCTAGAAGCTGTGATTTTAAAAAACGGGGGAAGTAAGCTTTTCTTACTTCCAAACGCATGCGCAAACTATAGAAAGTTGTTATGACGTAGAATGTGCATACTTTGTTGATTCCATTTATGAAATAAAACACATTTTCTAAAAACTCGTGTTTTTTAAGAAATCATGTAAACCTTCTAGAAGCTTTGATTTTAAAAAACGGGGGAAGTAAGCTTTTCTTATTTCCGGACGCATGCGCAAACTATAGAAAGTCGTTATGACGTAGAATGTGCATACTTTGTAGATTCCATTTATGAAATAAAACACATTTTCTAAAAACTCGTGTTTTTGAAGAAATCATGTAAACCTTCTAGAAGCTGTGATTTTAAAAAATGGGGCAAGTAAGCTTTTCTTATTTCCGGAAGAATGCGCAAACTATAGAAATTCGTTATGACGTAGAATGTGCATACGTTGTTCATTCTATTTATGAAATAAAACACATTTTGTAAAAACTCGTGTTTTTTACGAAATCATGTAAACCTTCTAGAAGCTGTGATTTTAAAAAACGGGGGAAGTAAGCTTTCTTATTTCCGGACGCATGCGCAAACTATAGAAAGTCATTATGACATAGAAATGTGCATACTTTGTTGATTCCATTTATGAAATAAAACACATTTTTTAAAACTCGTGTTTTAAAGAAATCATGTAAACCTTCTAGAAGCTGTGATTTTAAAAAACGGGGGAAGTAAGCTTTTCTTATTTCAAAACGCATGCGCAAACTATAGAAAGTCGTTATGACGTAGAATGTGCATACTTTGTTGATTCCATTTATGAAATAAAACACATTTTCTAAAAACTCGTGTTTTTTACGAAATCATGTAAACCTTCTAGAAGCTGTGATTTTAAAAAACGGGGGAAGTAAGCTTTTCTTATTTCTAAAACGCATGCGCAAACTATAGAAAGTCGTTATGACGTAGAATGTGCATACTTTGTTGATTCCATTTATGAAATAAAACACATTTTTCTAAAGACTCGTGTTTTTTAAGAAATCATGTAAACCTTCTAGAAGCTATGATTTTCAAAAACGGGGGAAGTAAGCTTTTCTTATTTCCGGATGCATGCGCAAACTATAGAAAGTCGTTATGACGTAGAATGTGCATACTTTGTAGATTCCATTTATGAAATAAAACACATTTTCTAAAAACTCGTGTTTTTTACGAAATCATGTAAACCTTCTAGAAGCTGTGATTTTAAAAAACGGGGGAAGTAAGCTTTTCTTATTTCCGGACGCATGCGCAAACAATAGAAAGTCGTTATGACGTGGAATGTGCATACTTTGTAGATACCATTTATGAAATAAAACACATTTTCTAAAAACTCCCGTTTTTTACGAAATCATGTAAACCTTCTAGAAGTTGTGATTTTAAAAAACGGTGGAAGTAAGCTTTTCTTATTTCCGGACGAATGCACAAACTATAGAAAGTCGTTATGACGTAGAATGTGCATACTTTGTTGATTCCATTTATGAAATAAAACACATTTTCTAAAAACTCGTGTTTTTTACGAAATCATGTAAACCTTCTAGAAGCTGTGATTTCCAAAAACGGTGGAAGTAAGCTTTTCTTATTTCCAAACGCATGCGCAAACTATAGAAAGTCGTTATGACGTAGAATTTGCATACTTTGTAGATTCAATTTATGAAATAAAACACATTTTCTAAAAACTCGTGTTTTTTACGAACTCATGTAAACCTTCTAGAAGCTGTGATTTTAAAAAACAGTGGAAGTAAGCTTTTCTTATTTCCGGACGAATGCGCAAACTATAGAAAGTCGTTATGACGTAGAATGTGCATACTTTGTTGATTCCATTTATGAAATAAAACACATTTTCTAAAAACTCGTGTTTTTTACGAAATCATGTAAACCTTCTAGAAGCTATGATTTTAAAAAACGGGGGAAGTAAGCTTTTCTTATTTTCGGACGCATGCGCAAACTATAGAAAGTCGTTATGATGTAGAATGTGCATACTTTGTAGATTCCATTTATGAAATAAAACACATTTTCTAAAAACTGGTGTTTTTTACGAAATCATGTAAACCTTCTAGAAGCTGTGATTTTAAAAAAAGGTGGAAGTAAGCTTTTCTTATTTCCAAACGCATGCGCAAACTATAGAAAGTCGTTATGACATAGAATGTGCATACTTTGTTGATTCCATTTATGAAATAAAACACATTTTCTAAAAACTCGTGTTTTTTAAGAAATCATGTAAACCTTCTAGAAGCTGTGATTTTAAAAAACAGGGCAAGTAAGCTTTTCTTATTTCCAAATGCATGCGCAAACTATAGAAAGTCGTGATGACGTAGAATGTGCACAGTTTGTAGATTCCATTTATGAAATAAAACACACTTTCTAAAAACTCGTGTTTTTTAAGTAATCATGTAAACCTTCTAGAGGCTGTGATTTTAAAAAACGGTGGAAGTAAGGTTTTCTTATTTCCGGACGCATGCGCAAACAATAGAAAGTCGTTATGACGTAGAATGTGCATACTTTCTAGATTCCATTTATGAGATAAAACACATTTTCTAAAAACTCGTGTTTTTTACGAAATCATGTAAACCTTCTAGAAGCTGTGATTTTAAAAAACGGTGGAAGTAAGCTGTTCTTATTTCCAAAAGCATGCGCAAACTATAGAAAGTCGTTATGACATAGAATGTGCATACTTTGTTCATTCCGTTTATGAAATAAAACACATTTTCTAAAAACTTGTGTTTTTTAAGAAATCATGTAAACCTTCTAGAAGCTGTGATTTTAAAAAACGGGGGAAGTAAGCTTTTCTTACTTCCAAATGCATGCGCAAACTATAGAAAGTCGTTATGACATAGAATTTGCATACTTTGTTGATTCCATTTATGAAATAAAACACATTTTCTAAAAACTCATGTTTTTTAAAAAATCAGGTAAACCTTCTAGAAGCTGTGATTTTAAAAAATGGGGGAAGTAAGCTTTTCTTATTTCCCGACGCATGCGCAAACTATAGAAAGTCGTTATGACGTAGAATGTGCATACTTTGTAGATTCCATTTATGAAATAAAACACATTTTCTAAAAACTCGTGTTTTTTACGAAATCGTGTAAGCCTTCTAGAAGCTGTGATTTTAAAAAACAGTGGAAGTAAGCTTTTCTTATTTCCAAACGCATGCGCAAACTATAGAAAGTCGTTATGACGTAGAATTTGCATACTTTGTAGATTCAATTTATGAAATAAAACACATTTTCTAAAAACTCGTGTTTTTTACGAAATCATGTAAACCTTCTAGAAGCTGTGATTTTAAAAAACGGTGGAAGTAAGCTTTTGTTATTTCCGGACGCATGCGCAAACAATAGAAAGTCATTATGACGTAGAATGTGCATACTTTGTAGATTCCATTTATGAAATAAAACACATTTTCTAAAAACTCGTGTTTTTTATGAAATCATGTAAACCTTCTAGAAGCTGTGATTTTAAAAATCGGTGGAAGTAAGCTTTTCTTATTTCCGGACGCATGCGCAAACTATAGAAAGTCGTTATGACGTAGAATGTGCATGCTTTGTTGATTACATTTATGAAATAAAACACATTTTCTAAAAACTCGTGTTTTTTACGAAATCATGTAAACGTTCTAGAAGCTGTGATTTTAAAAAACGGTGGAAGTAAGCTTTTCTTATTTCTCGACGCATGTGCAAACTATAGAAAGTAGTTATGACGTAGAATGTGCATACTTTTTTTATTCTCTTTATGAAATAAAACACATTTTCTAAAAACTCGTGTTTTTTAAGAAATCATGTAAACCTTCTAGAAGTTGTGATTTTAAAAAACGGGGGAAGTAAGCTTTTCTTATTTCCAAACGCATGCGCAAACTATAGAAAGTCGTTATGACATAGAATGTGGATACTTTGTTGATTCCATTTTTGAAATAAAACACATTTTCTAAAAACTTGTGTTTTTTACGAAATCATGTAAACCTTCCAGAAGCTGTGATTTTAAAAAACGGGGCAAGTAAGCTTTTCTTATTTCCAAATGCATGCGCAAACTATAGAAAGTCGTGATGACGTAGAATGTGCATACTTTGTTGATTCCATTTATGAAATAAAACACATTTTCTAAAAACTCGTGTTTTTTAAGAAATCATGTAAACCTTCTAGATGCTGTGATTTTAAAAAACGGGGGAAGTAAGCTTTTCTTATTTCCGGATGCATGCGCAAACTATAGAAATTCGTTATGACGTAGAATGTGCATACTTTGTAGATTCCATTTATGAAATAAAACACATTTTCTAAAAACTCGTGTTTTTTACGAAATCATGTAAACCTTCTAGAAGCTGTGATTTTAAAAAACGGGGGAAGTAAGCTTTTCTTTTTTCCGGACGCATGCGCAAACAATAGAAAGTCGTTTTGACGTGGAATGTGCATACTTTGTAGATACCATTTATGAAATAAAACACATTTTCTAAAAACTCGTGTTTTTTACGAAATCATGTAAACCTTCTAGAAGCTGTGATTTTAAAAAACGGTGGAAGTAAGCTTTTCTTATTTCCAAACGCATGCGCAAACTATAGAAAGTCATTATGACGTAGAATGTGCATACTTTGTAGATTCCATTTATGAAATAAAACACATTTTCTAAAAACTCGTGTTTTTTACGAAATCATGTAAACCTTCTAGAAGCTATGATTTTAAAAAACGGGGGAAGTAAGCTTTTCTTATTTTCGGACGCATGCGCAAACTATAGAAAGTCGTTAGGACGTAGAATGTGCATACTTCATAGATTCCATTTATGAAATAAAACACATTTTCTAAAAACTGGTGTTTTTTACGAAATCATGTAAACCTTCTAGAAGCTGTGATTTTAAAAAACGGTGGAAGTAAGCTTTTCTTATTTCCAAACGCATGCGCAAACTATAGAAAGTCGTTATGACATAGAATGTGCATACTTTGTTGATTCCATTTATGAAAGAAAACACATTTTCTAAAAACTCGTGTTTTTTACGAAATCATGTAAACCTTTTAGAAGCTGTGATTTCAAAAAACGGGGGAAATAAGCTTTTCTTATTTCCGGACGCATGCGCAAACTGTAGAAAGTCGTTATGACGTAGAATGTGCAGACTTTGTAGATTCCATTTATGAAATAAAACACATTTTCTAAAAACTCGTGTTTTTTAAGAAATCATGTAAACCTTCTAGAAGCTGTGATTTTAAAAAACGGGGGAAGTAAGCTTTTCTTATTTCCGGACGAATGCGCAAACTATAGAAAGTCGTTATGACGTAGAATGTGCATACGTTGTTGATTCCATTTATGAAATAAAACACATTTTGTAAAAACTCGTGTTTTTTACGAAATCATCTAAACCTTCTAGAAGCTGTGATTTTAAAAAACGGGGGAAGTAAGCTTTTCTTATTTCCGGATGAATGCGCAAACTATAGAAGGTCGTTATGACGTAGAATGTGCATACTTTGTTGATTCCATTTATGAAATAAAACACATTTTATAAAAACTCGTGTTTTTTACGAAATCATGTAAACCTTCTAGAAGCTGTGATTTTAAAAAACGGGGGAAGTAAGCTTTTCTTATTTCCGGACGAATGCGCAAACCATAGAAAGTCGTTATGACGTAGAATGTGCATACGTTGTTGATTCCATTTATGAAATAAAACACATTTTCTAAAAACTCGTGTTTTTTAAGAAATCATGTAAACCTTCTAGAAGCTGTGATTTTAAAAAACGGGGGAAGTAAGCTTTTCTTATTTCCGGACGGATGAGCAACTATAGAAAGTCGTTATGATGTAGAATGTGCATACTTTGTAGATACCATTTATGAAATAAAACACATTTTCTAAAAACTCGTGTTTTTTACGAAATCATGTAAACCTTCTAGAAGCTGTGATTTTAAGAAACGGGGGAAGTAAGCTTTTCTTATTTCCGGACGAATTCGCAAACTAGAAAGTCGTTATGACGTAGAATGTGCATACTTTGTTGATTCCATTTATGAAATAAAACGCATTTTCTAAAATCTCGTGTTTTTTACGAAATCATGTAAACCTTCTAGAAGCTATGATTTTAAAAAATGGGGGAAGTAAGCTTTTCTTATTTCCGGACGCATGTGCAAACTATAGAAAGTCGTTATGACGTAGAATGTGCATACGTTGTTGATTCCATTTATGAAATAAAACACATTTTCTAAAAACTCGTGTTTTTTACGAAATCATGTAAACCTTCTAGAAGCTGTGATTTTAAAAAACGGGGGAAGTAAGCTTTTCTTATTTCCAAACGAATGCGCAAACTATAGAAAGTCGTTATGACGTAGAATGTGCATACGTTGTTGATTCCATTTATGAAATAAAACACATTTTCTAAAAACTCGTGTTTTTTACGAAATCATGTAAACCTTCTAGAAGCTGTGATTTTAAAAAAAGTGGGAAGTAAGATTTTCTTATTTCCGGACGCATGCGCAAACTACAGAAAGATGTTATGACGTAGAATGTGCATACTTTGTAGATTCCATTGATGAAATAAAACACATTTTCTAAAAACTCGTGTTTTTTACGAAATCATGTAAACCTTGTAGAAGCTGTGATTTTAAAAAACGGGGGAAGTAAGCTTTTATTATTTCCGGACGAATGCGCAAACTATAGAAAGTCGTTATGACGTAGAATGTGCATACGTTGTTGATTCCATTTATGAAATAAAACACATTTTGTAAAAACTCGTGTTTTTTACGAAATCATCTAAACCTTCTAGAAGCTGTGATTTTAAAAAACGGGGGAAGTAAGCTTTTCTTATTTCCGGACGAATGCGCAAACTATAGAAAGTCGTTATGACGTAGAATTTGCATATGTTGTTGATTCCATTTATGAAATAAAACACATTTTGTAAAAACTCGTGTTTTTTACGAAATCATGTAAACCTTCTAGAAGCTGTGATTTTAAAAAACGGGGGAAGTAAGCTTTTCTTATTTCCCGACGCATGCGCAAACTATAGAAAGTCATTATGACATAGAAATGTGCATACTTTGTTGATTCCATTTATGAAATAAAACACATTTTTTAAAAACTCGTGTTTTAAAGAAATCATGTAAACCTTCTAGAAGCTGTGATTTTAAAAAACGGGGGAAGTAAGCTTTTCTTATTTCCGGACGAATGCGCAAACTATAGAAAGTCGTTATGACGTAGAATGTGCATACTTTGTTGATTCCATTTATGAAATAAAACACATTTTCTAAAAACTCGTGTTTTTTACGAAATCATGTCAACCTTCTAAAAGCTGTGATTTTAAAAAACGGGGGAAGTAAGCTTTTCTTATTTCCAAACGCATGCGCAAACTATAGAAAGTCGTTATGACGTAGAATGTGCATACTTTGTTGATTCCATTTATGAAATAAAACACATTTTCTAAAAACTCGTGTTTTTTACGAAATCATGTAAACCTTCTAGAAGCTGTGATTTTAAAAAACGGGGGAAGTAAGCTTTTCTTATTTCCGGACGAATGCGCAAACTATAGAAAGTCGTTATGACGTAGAATGTGCATACGTTGTTGATTCCATTTATGAAATAAAACACATTTTCTAAAAACTCGTGTTTTTTAAGAAATCATGTAAACCTTCTAAAAGCTGTGATTTTAAAAAACGGGGGAAGTAAGCTTTTCTTATTTCCGGACGGATGAGCAAACTATAGAAAGTCGTTATGATGTAGAATGTGCATACTTTGTAGATACCATTTATGAAATAAAACACATTTTCTAAAAACTCGTGTTTTTTACGAAATCATGTAAACCTTCTAGAAGCTGTGATTTTAAGAAACGGGGGAAGTAAGCTTTTCTTATTTCCGGACGAATTCGCAAACTAGAAAGTCGTTATGACGTAGAATGTGCATACTTTGTTGATTCCATTAATGAAATAAAACACATTTTCTAAAAACTCGTGTTTTTTAAGAAATCATGTAAACCTTCTAGAAGCTGTGATTTTAAAAAACGGGGGAAGTAAGCTTTTCTTATTTCCGGACGGATGAGCAAACTATAGAAAGTCGTTATGATGTAGAATGTGCATACTTTGTAGATACCATTTATGAAATAAAACACATTTTCTAAAAACTCGTGTTTTTTACGAAATCATGTAAACCTTCAAGAAGCTGTGATTTTAAGAAACGGTGGAAGTAAGCTTTTCTTATTTCCAAACCCATGCGCAAACTATGGAAAGTCGTTATGACGTTGAATGTGCATACTTTGTTGATTCCATTTATGAAATAAAACACATTTTCTAAAAACTCGTGTTTTTTACGAAATCATGTAAACCTTCTAGAAGCTGTGATTTTAAAAAACGGGGGAAGTAAGCTTTTCTTATTTCCGGACGCATGCGCAAACAATAGAAAGTCGTTATGACGTAGAATGTGCATACTTTGTTGATTCCATTTAAGAAATAAAACACATTTTCTAAAAACTCGTGTTTTTTACGAAATCATGTAAACCTTCTAGAAGCTATGATTTTAAAAAATGGGGGAAGTAAGCTTTTCTTAATTACGGACGCATGTGCAAACTATAGAAAGTCGTTATGACGTAGAATGTGCATATGTTGTTGATTCCATTTATGAAATAAAACACATTTTCTAAAAACTCGTGTTTTTTACGAAATCATGTAAACCTTCTAGAAGCTGTGATTTTAAAAAAAGTGGGAAGTAAGATTTTCTTATTTCCGGACGCATGCGCAAACTACAGAAAGTTGTTATGACGTAGAATGTGCATACTTTGTAGATTCCATTGATGAAATAAAACACATTTTCTAAAAAACTCGTGTTTTTTACGAAATCATGTAAACCTTGTAAAAGCTGTGATTTTAAAAAACGGGGGAAGTAAGGTTTTCTTATTTCCGGACGAATGCGCAAACTATAGAAAGTCGTTATGACGTAGAATGTGCATACTTTGTTGATTCCATTGATGAAATAAAACACATTTTCTAAAATCTCGTGTTTTTTACGAAATCATGTAAACCTTCTAGAAGCTGTGATTTTAAAAAACGGTGGAAGTAAGCTTTTGTTATTTCCGGACGCATGCGCAAACTATACAAAGTCGTTTTGACGTAGAATGTGCATACTTTGTAGATTCCATTTATGAAATCAAACACATTTTCTAAAAACTCGTGTTTTTTAAGAAATCGTGTAAACCTTATAGAAGCTGTGATTTTAAAAATCGGTGGAGGTAAGCTTTTCTTATTTCCGTACGCATGCGCAAACTATAGAAAGTCGTTATGACGTAGAATGTCATACTTTGATGATTCCATTTATGAAATAAAACACATTTTCTAAAAACTCGTGTTTTTTACGAAATGATGTAAACCTTCTAGAAGCTGTGATTTTAAAAAACGCTGGAAGTAAGCTTTTCTTATTTCCGGACGCATGTGCAAACTATAGAAAGTCGTTATGACGTAGAATGTGCATACTTTGTTGATTCTATTTATGAAATAAAACACATTTTCTAAAAACTCATGTTTTTTAAGAAATCATGTAAACCTTCTAGAAGCTGTGATTTTAAAAAACGGGGGAAGTAAGCTTTTCTTATTTCCAAACCCATGCGCAAACTATGGAAAGTCGTTATGACGTTGAATGTGCATACTTTGTTGATTCCATTTATGAAATAAAACACATTTTCTAAAAACTCGTGTTTTTTACGAAATCATGTAAACCTTCTAGAAGCCGTGGTTTTAAAAAACGGTGGAAGTAAGCTTTTCTTATTTCCGAACGCATGCGCAAACAATAGAAAGTCGTTATGACGTAGAATGTGCATACTTTCTAGATTCCATTTATGAAATAAAACACATTTTCTAAAAACTCGTGTTTTTTAGGAAATCATGTAAACCTTATAGAAGCTGTGATTTTAAAAAATGGTGGAAGTAAGCTTTTGTTATTTCCGGACGCATGCGCAAACTATAGAAAGTCGTTATGACGTAGAATGTCATAGTTTGTTGATTCCATTTATGAAATAAAACACATTTTCTAAAAACTTGTGCTTTTTACTAAATCATGTAAACCTTCTAGAAGCTGTGATTAAAAAAAACGGTGGAAGTAAGCTTTTGTTATTTGCGGACGCATGCGCAAACTATACAAAGTCGTTATGACGAAAAAATGTGAATACTTTGTAGATTCCATTTATGAAATAAAACACATTTTCTAAAAACTCGTGTTTTTTACGAAATCATGTAAACCTTCTAGAAGCTGTGATTTTAAAAATCCGTGGAAGTAAGCTTTTCTTATTTCCGGACGCATGCGCAAACTATAGAAAGTCGTTATGACGTAGAATGTGCATACTTTGTTGATGCCATTTATGAAATAAAACACATTTTCTAAAAACTCGTGTTTTTTACGAAATCATGTAAACTTTCTAGAAGCAGTGATTTTAAAAAACGGTGGAAGTAAGCTTTTCTTATTTACGGACGCATGTGGAAACTATAGAAAGTCGTTATGACGTAGAATGTGTATACTTTGTTGATTCTATTTATGAAATAAAACACATTTTCTAAAAACTCGTGTTTTTTACGAAATCATGTAAACCTTCTAGAAGCTGTGATTTTAAAAAACAGTGGAAGTAAGTTTTTCCTATTTCCGGACGCATGCGCAAACTATAGAAAGTCGTTATGACATAGAATGTGCATACTTTGTTGATTCCATTTATGAAATAAAACACATTTTCTAAAAACTCGTGTTTTAAAGAAATCATGTAAACCTTCTAGAAGCTGTGTTTTTAAAAAATGGGGGAAGTAAGCTTTTCTTATTTCCAAACGCATGCGCAAACTATAGAAAGTCGTTATGACGTAGAATGTGCATACTTTGTTGATTCCATTTATGAAATAAAACACATTTTCTAAAAACTCGTAATTTTTAAGAAATCATCTAAACCTTCTAGAAGCTGTGATTTTAAAAAACGGGGGAAGTAAGCTTTTCTTACTTCCGGACGCATGCGCAAAAAATACAAAGTCGTTATGACGTAGAGTGTGCATACTTTGTAGATTGCATTTATGAAATAAAACACATTTTCTAAAAACTCGTGTTTTTTACGAAATCATGTAAACCTTCTGGAAGCTGTGATTTTAAAAAACGGTGGAAGTACGCTTTTCTTATTTCCGGACGCATGTGCAAACTATAGAAAGTCGTTATGACTACAAATGTGCATAGTTTGTTGATTCCATTTATGAAATAAAACACATTTTCTAAAAACTCGTGTTTTTTACGAAATCATGTAAACCTTCTAAAAGCTGTGATTTTAAAAAACGGGGGAAGTAAGCTTTTCTTATTTCCAAACGCATGCGCAAACTATAGAAAGTCGTTATGACGTAGAATGTGCATACTTTGTTGATTCCATTTATGAAATAAAACACATTTTGTAAAAACTCATGTTTTTTACGAAATCATGTAAACCTTCTAGAAGCTGTGATTTTAAAAAACAGGGGAAGTAAGCTTTTCTTATTTCCGGACGAATGCGCAAACTATAGAAAGTCGTTATGACGTAGAATGTGCATACGTTGTTGATTCCATTTATGAAATAAAACACATTTTGTAAAAACTCGTGTTTTTTACGAAATCATGTAAACCTTCTAGAAGCTGTGATTTTAAAAAACGGGGGAAGTAAGCTTTTCTTATTTCCGGACGGATGAGCAAACTATAGAAAGTCATTATGATGTAGAATGTGCATACTTTGTAGATACCATTTATAAAATAAAACACATTTTCTAAAAACTCGTGTTTTTTACGAAATCATGTAAACCTTCTAGAAGCTGTGATTTTAAAAAACGGTGGAAGTAAGCTTTTCTTATTTCCGGACGCATGCGCAAACTATAGAAAGTCATTATGACGTAGAATGTGCATACTTTGTTCATTCCATTTATGAAATAAAACACATTTTCTACAAACTCGTGTTTTTTAAGAAATCATGTAAACCTTCTAGAAGCTGTGATTTTAAAAAACGGGGGAAGTAAGCTTTTCTTACTTCCAAACGCATGCGCAAACTATAGAAAGTCGTTATGACGTAGAATGTGCATACTTTGTTGATTCCATTTATGAAATAAAACACATTTTCTAAAAACTCATGTTTTTTACGAAATCATGTAAACCTTCTAGAAGCTGTGATTTTAAAAAACGGGGGAAGTAAGCTTTTCTTATTTCCGGACGCATGCGCAAACTATAGAAAGTCGTTATGACGTAGAATGTGCATACTTTGTAGATTCCATTTATGAAATAAAACACATTTTCTAAAAACTCATGTTTTTTACGAAATCATGTAAACCTTCTAGAAGCCGTGATTTTAAAACACGGTGGAAGTAAGCTTTTTTTATTTCCGGACGCATGCGCAAACTATAGAAAGTCGTTATGACGTTGAATGTGCATTCTTTGTAGATTCCATTTATGAAATAAAACACATTTTCTAAAAACTCGTGTTTTTTAAGAAATCATGTAAACCTTCTAGAAGCTGTGATTTTAAAAATCGGTGGAAGTAAGCTTTTCTTATTTCCGGACGAATGCGCAAACTATAGAAAGTCGTTATGACGCAGAATGTGCATACTTTGTTGATTCCATTTATGAAATAAAACACATTTTCTAAAAACTCGTGTTTTTTAAGAAATCATGTAAACCTTCTAGAAGCTGTGATTTTAAAAAACGGTGGAAGTAAGCTTTTCTTATTTCCGGACGCATGCGCAAACAATAGAAAGTCGTTATGACGTAGAATGTGCATACTTTGTTGATTCCATTTATGAAATAAAACACATTTTCTAAAAACTCATGTTTTTTACGAAATCATGTAAACCTTCTAGAAGCTGTGATTTTAAAAAACGGGGGAAGTAAGCTTTTCTTATTTCCGGACGCATGCGCAAACTATAGAAAGTCGTTATGACGTAGAATGTGCATACTTTGTTCATTCCATTTATGAAATAAAACACATTTTCTAAAAACTCGTGTTTTTTAAGAAATCATGTAAACCTTCTAGAAGCTGTGATTTTAAAAAACGGGGGAAGTAAGATTTTCTTACTTACAAACGCATGCGCAAACTATAGAAAGTCGTTATGACGTAGAATGTGCATACTTTGTTGATTCCATTTATGAAATAAAACACATTTTCTAAAAACTCGTGTTTTTTAAGAAATCATGTAAACCTTCTAGAAGCTGTGATTTTAAAAAACGGGGGAAGTAAGATTTTCTTATTTCCAAACGCATGCGCAAACTAAAGAAAGTCGTTATGACGTAGAATGTGCATACTTTGTAGATTCCATTGATGAAATAAGACACATTTTCTAAAAACTCGTGTTTTTTACGAAATAATGTAAACCTTCTAGAAGCTGTGATTTTAAAAAATGGGGGAAGTAAGATTTTCTTATTTCCAAACGCATGCGCAAACAATACAAAGTCGTTATGACGTAGAATGTCCATACTTTGTTGATTCCATTTATGAAATAAAACACATTTTCTAAAAACTCATGTTTTTTAAGAAATCATGTAAACCTTCTAGAAGCTGTGATTTTAAAAAACGGGGGAAGTAAGCTTTTCTTATTTCCAAACGCATGTGCAAACTATACAGAGTCGTTATGACGTAGAATGTGCATACTTTGTTGATTCCATTTATGAAATAAAACACATTTTCTAAAAAGTCATGTTTTTTACGAAATCATGTAAACCTTCTAGAAGCTGTGATTTTAAATAACGGGGGAAGTAAGCTTTTCTTATTTCCGGAGGCATGTGCAAACTATAGAAATTCATTTTGACGCAGAATGTGCATACTTTGTTGATTCCATTTATGAAATAAAACACATTTTCTAAAAACTCGTGTTTTTTACGAAATCATGTAAACCTTCTAGAAGCTGTGATTTTAAAAAACGGGGGAAGTAAGCTTTTCTTATTTCCGGACGAATGCGCAAACTATAGAAAGTCATTATGACGTAGAATGTGCATACTTTGTTGATTCCATTTATGAAATAAAACACATTTTCTAAAAACTTGTGTTTTTTAAGAAATCATGTCAACCTTCTAGAAGCCGTGATTTTAAAAAACGGTGGAAGTAAGCTTTTGTTATATCCGGACCCATGCGTAAACTATACAAAGTCATTATGACGTAGAATGTGCATACTTTGTAGATTCCATTTATGAAATAAAACTAATTTTCTAAAAACTCGTGTTTTTTAGGAAATCATGTAAACCTTATAGAAGCTGTGATTTTAAAAATTGGTGGAAGTAAGCTTTTCTTATTTCCGGACGCATGCGCAAACTATAGAAAGTCATTATGACGTAGAATGTCATACTTTGTTGATTCCATTTATGAAATAAAACACATTTTCTAAAAACTCGTGTTTTTTACGAAATCATGTAAACCTTCTAGAAGCTGTGATTTTAAAAAACGCTGGAAGTAAGCTTTTCTTATTTCCGAACGCATGTGCAAACTATAGAAAGTCGTTACGACGTAGAATGTGCATACTTTGTTGATTCTATTTTTGAAATAAAAAACATTTTCTAAAAACTCGTGTTTTTTAAGAAATCATGTAAACATTGTAGAAGCTGTGATTTTAAAAAACGGGGGAAGTAAGCTTTTCTTATTTCCAAACGCAAGCGAAAACTATGGAAAGTCGTTATGACGTAGAATGTGCATACTTTGTTGATTCCATTTATGAAATAAAACACATTTTCTAAAAACTCGTGTTTTTTACGAAATCATGTAAACCTTCTAGAAGCTGTGTTTTTAAAAAACGGTGGAAGTAAGCTTTTCTTATTTCCAGACGCATGCACAAACAATAGAAAGTCGTTATGACGTAGAATGTGCATACTTTGTTGATTCCATTTATGAAATAAAACACATTTTCTAAAAAATCATGTTTTTTACGAAATCATGTAAACCTTCTAGAAGCTGTGATTTTAAAAAACGGTGGAAGTAAGCTTTTCTTATTTCCTTACGCATGCGCAAACTATAGAAAGTCGTTATGACGTAGAATGTGCATACTTTGTTCATTCCATTTATGAAATAAAACACATTTTCTAAAAACTCGTGTTTTTTAAGAAATCATGTAAACCTTCTAGAAGCTGTGATTTTAAAAAACTGGCGAAGTAAGATTTTCTTACTTCCAAACGCATGCGCAAACTATAGAAAGTCTTTATGACGTAGAATGTGCATACTTTGTTGATTCCATTTATGAAATAAAACACATTTTCTAAAAACTCGTGTTTTTTAAGAAATCATGTAAACCTTCTAGAAGCTGTGATTTTAAAAAACGGGGGAAGTAAGATTTTCTTATTTCCGGACGCATGCGCAAACTATAGAAAGTCGTTATGACGTAGAATGTGCATACTTTGTATAATCCATTTATGAAATAAAACACATTTTCTAAAAACTCGTGTTTTTTACGAAATCATGTAAACCTTCTAGAAGCTGTGATTTTAAAAAACGGTGGAAGTAAGCTTTTCTTATTTCTGGACGCATGTGCAAACTATAGAAAGTCATTATGACGTAGAATGTGCATACTTTGTAGATTCCATTTATGAAATAAAACACATTTTCTATAAACTCATCTTTTTTACGAAATCATGTAAAACTTCTAGAAGCTGTGATTTTAAAAAACGGGGAAGTAAGCTTTTCTTATTTCCGGACGAATGCGCAAACTATAGAAAGTCGTTATGACATAGAATGTGCATACTTTGTTGATTCCATTTATGAAATAAAACACATTTTCTAAAAACTCGTGTTTTTTACGAAATCATGTAAACCTTCTAGACGCCGTGATTTTAAAAAACGGTGGAAGTAAGCTTTTGTTATTTCCGAACGCATGCGCAAACTATACAAAGTCGTTATGACGTAGAATGTGCATACTTTGTAGATTCCATTTATGAAATAAAACACATTTTCTAAAAACTCGTGTTTTTTAGGAAATCATGTAAACCTTATAGAAGCTGTCATTTTAAAAATCGGTGGAAGTAAGCTTTTCTTATTTCCGAACGCATGCGCAAACTATAGAAAGTCGTTATGACGTAGAATGTCATAGTTTGTTGATTCCATTTATGAAATAAAACACATTTTCTAAAAACTCGTGTTTTTTACGAAATCATGTAAACCTTCTAGAAGTGGTGATTTTAAAAAACGCTGGAAGTAAGCTTTTCTTATTTCCAGACGCATCTGCAAACTATGGAAAGTCGTTATGACGTAGAATGTGAATACTTTGTTCATTCTATTTTTGAAATAAAACACATTTTCTAAAAACTCGTGTTTTTTAAGAAATCATGTAAACCTTCTAGAAGCTGTGATTTTAAAAAACGGTGGAAGTAAGCTTTTCTTATTTCCAGACGCATGTGCAAACAATAGAAAGTCGTTATGACGTAGAATGTGCATACTTTGTTGATTCGATTTATGAAATAAAACACATTTTCTAAAAAATCGTGTTTTTTACGAAATCATGTAAACCTTCTAGAAGCTGTGATTTTAAAAAAAGGTGGAAGTAAGTTTTTCGTATTTCCGGACGCATGCGCAAACAATAGAAAGTCGTTATGACGTAGAATGTGCATACTTTGTTGATTCTATTTATGAAATAAAAAACATTTTCTAAAAAATCGTGTTTTTTACGAAATCATGTAAACCTTCTAGAAGCTGTGATTTTAAAAAACGGGGGAAGTAAGCTTTTCTTATTTCTGGACGCATGCGCAGACTATAGAAAGTCGTTATGACGTAGAATGTGCATACTTTGTTCATTCCATTTATGAAATAAAACACATTTTCTAAAAACTCGTGTTTTTTAAGAAATCATGTAAACCTTCTAGAAGCTGTGATTTTAAAAAACGGGGGAAGTAAGATTTTCTTACTTCCAAACGCATGCGCAAACTATAGAAAGTCGTTATGACGTAGAATGTGCATACTTTGTTGATTCCATTTATGAAATAAAACACATTTTCTCAAAACTCGTGTTTTTTAAGAAATCATGTAAACCTTCTAGAAGCTGTGATTTTAAAAAACGGGGGAAGTAAGCTTTTCTTATTTCCGGACGAATGCGCAAACTATAGAAAGTCGTTATGACGTAGAATGTGCATACGTTGTTGATTCCATTTATGAAATAAAACACATTTTGTAAAAACTCGTGTTTTTTTCGAAATCATGTAAACCTTCTAGAAGCTGTGATTTTAAAAAACGGGGGAAGTAATCTTTTCTTATTTCCAGAGGCATGCGCAAACTATAGAAAGTCATTATGACGTAGAATGTGCATACTTTGTATATTCCATTTATGAAATAAAACACATTTTCTAAAAACTCATGTTTTTTACGAAATCATTTAAACCTTCTAGATGTTGTCATTTTAAAAAACGGGGGAAGTAAGCTTTTCTTATTTCCAAACGCATGCGCAAACTATGGAAAGTCGTTATGACGTTGAATGTGCATACTTTGTTGATTCCATTTATGAAATAAAACACATTTTCTAAAAACTCATGTTTTTTACGAAATCATGTAAACCTTATAGAAGCTGTGATTTTAAAAAATGGGGGAAGTAAGCTTTTCTTATTTCCAAACGTATGCGCAAACTATAGAAAGTCGTTATGACATAGAATGTGCATACTTTGTTGATTCCATTTATGAAATAAAACACATTTTCTAAAAACTCGTGTTTTTTACGAAATCATGTAAACCTTCTAGAAGCTGTGATTTTAAAAATCCGTGGAAGTAAGCTTTTCTTATTTCCGGACGCATGCGCAAACTATAGGAAGTCGTTATGATGTAGAATGTGCTTACTTTGTTGATTCCATTTATGAAATAAAACACATTTTCTAAAAACTCGTGTTTTTTAAGAAATCATGTAAAGCTTCTAGAAGCTGTGATTTTAAAAAACGATGGAAGTAAGCTTTTCTTATTTCGAAACGCATGCGCAAACTATAGAAAGTCGTTATGACGTAGAATGTGCATACTTTGTTGATTCCATTTATGAAATAAAACACATTTTCTAAAAACTCGTGTTTTTTAAGAAATGATGTAAATCTTCTAGAAGCTGTGATTTTAAAAAATGGGGGAAGTAAGCTTTTCTTATTTCCGGACGCATGCGCAAACTATAGAAAGTCGTTATGCCGTAGAATGTGCATACTTTGTAGATTCCATTTATGAAATAAATCACATTTTCCAAAAACTTGTGTTTTTTACGAAATCATGTAAACCTTCTAGATGCTGTGATTTTAAAAAACGGTGGAAGTAAGCTTTTCTTATTTCCGGACGCATGCGCAAACAATAGAAAGTCGTTATGACGTAGAATGTGCATAGTTTGTAGATTACATTAATGAAATAAAACACATTTTCTAAAAACTCATGTTTTCTACGAAATCATGTAAACCTTCTAGAAGCTGTCATTTTAAAATTCGGTGGAAGTAAGCTTTTCTTATTTCCGGATGCATGCGCAAACTATAGAAAGTCATTATGACGTAGAGTGTGCATAATTTGTTGATTCCATTTATGAAATAAAACACATTTTCTAAAAACTCGTGTTTTTTACGAAATCATGTAAACCTTCTAGAAGCTGTGATTTTAAAAAACGTTGGAAGTAAGCTTTTCTTATTTCCTGACGCATGTGCAAACTATAGAAAGTCAATATGACGTAGAATGTGCATACTTTGTAGATTCCATTTATGAAATAATACACATTTTCTAAAAACTCGTGTTTTTTAAGAAATCATGTAAACCTTCTAGAAGCTGTGATTTTAAAAAACGGGTAAAGTAAGCTTTTCTTATTTCCGGACGCATGCGCAAACTATAGAAAGTCGTTATGACATAGAATGTGCATACTTTGTTGATTCCATTTATGAAATAAAACACATTTTCTAAAAACTCGTGTTTTTTACGAAATCATGTAAACCTTCTAGAAGCTATGATTTTAAAAAACGGTGGAAGTAAGCGTTTCTTATTTCCGGATGCATGCGCAAACTATAGAAAGTCGTTATGACGTAGAATGTACATACTTTGTAGATTCCATTTATGAAATAAAACACATTTTCTAAAAACTTGTGTTTTTTACGAAATCATGTAATCCTTTTAGAAGCTGTGATTTTAAAAAATGGGGGAAGTAAGCTTTTCTTATTTCTGGACGCATGCGCAAACTATAGAAAGTCGTTATGACGTAGAATGTGCATACTTTGTTGATTCCATTTATGAAATAAAACATATTTTCTAAAAACTCGTGTTTTTTAAGAAATCATGTAAACCTTCTAGAAGCTGTGATTTTAAAAAACGGGGGAAGTAAGCTTTCCTTATTTCCAAACGCATGCGCAAAGTATAGAAAGTCGTTATGACGTAGAATGTGCATACTTTGTTGATTATATTAATGAAATAAAACACATCTTCTAAAAACTCGTGTTTTTTACGAAATCATGTAAACCTTCTAGAAGCTGTCATTTTAAAAAACGGTGGAAGTAAGCTTTTCTTATTTCTGGACGAATGCGCAAACTATAGAAAGTCGTTATGACGTAGAATGTTCATACTTTGTTGTTTCCATTTATGAAATAAAACACATTTTCTAAAAACTCGTGTTTTTTACGAAATCATGTAAACCTTCTAGAAGCTGTGATTTTAAAAAACGGTGGAAGTAAGATTTTCTTATTTCCGGACACATGCGGAAACTATAGAAAGTCGTTATGACGTAGATTGTGCATACTTTGTTGATTCCATTTATGAAATAAAACACATTTTCTAAAAACTCGTGTTTTTTAAGAAATCATGTAAACCTTCTAGAAGTTGTGATTTTAAAAAACGGGGGAAGTAACCTTTTCTTATTTCCAAACGCATGCGCAAACTATAGAAAGTCATTATGACGTAGGATGTGCATTCTTTGTTGATTCCATTTATGAAATAAAACACATTTTCTAAAAACTCGTGTTTTTTAAGAAATCATGTAAACCTTCTAGAAGTTGTGATTTTAAAAAACGGGGGAAGTAAGCTTTTCTTATTTCCCAACGCATGCGCAAACTATAGAAAGTTGTTATGACGTAGAATGTGCATACTTTGTTGATTCCATTTATGAAATAAAACACATTCTTTAAAAACTCGTGTTTTTTAAGAAATCATGTAAACCTTCTAGAAGCTGTGATTTTAAAAAACGGGGGAAGTAAGCTTTTCTTATTTCCAAACGCATGCGCAAACTATAGAAAGTCGTTATGATGTAGAATTTGCATACTTTTTTGATTCCATTTATGAAATAAAACACATTTTCTAAAAACTCGTGTTTTTTAAGAAATCATGTAAACCTTCTAGAAGCTGTGATTTTAAAAAACGGGGGAAGTAAGCTTTTCTTATTTCCGGACGCATGCGCAAACTATAGAAAGTCGTTATGACGTAGAATGTGCATACTTTGTAGAATCCATTTATGAAATAAAACACATTTTCTAAAAACTCGTGTTTTTTACGAAATCATGTAAACCTTCTAGAAGCTGTGATTTTAAAAAACGGTGGAAGTAAGCTTTTCTTATTTCTGGACGCATGTGCAAACTATAGAAAGTCATTATCACGTAGAATGTGCATACTTTGTAGATTCCATTTATGAAATAAAACACATTTTCTATAAACTCATCTTTTTTACGAAATCATGTAAACCTTCTAGAAGCTGTGATTTTAAAAAACGGGGGAAGTAAGCTTTTCTTATTTCCGGACGAATGCGCAAACTATAGAAAGTCGTTATGACATAGAATGTGCATACTTTGTTGATTCCATTTATGAAATAAAACACATTTTCTAAAAACTCGTGTTTTTTACGAAATCATGTAAACCTTCTAGACGCCGTGATTTTAAAAAACGGTGGAAGTAAGCTTTTGTTATTTCCGAACGCATGCGCAAATTATACAAAGTCGTTATGACGTAGAATGTGCATACTTTGTAGATTCCATTTATGAAATAAAACACATTTTCTAAAAACTCGTGTTTTTTAGGAAATCATGTAAACCTTATAGAAGCTGTGATTTTAAAAAACGGGGGAAGTAAGCTTTTCTTATTTCCGGACGCATGCGCAAACAATAGAAAGTCGTTATGACGTAGAATGTGCATAGTTTGTAGATTACATTAATGAAATAAAACACATTTTCTAAAAACTCATGTTTTCTACGAAATCATGTAAACCTTCTAGAAGCTGTCATTTTAAAATTCGGTGGAAGTAAGCTTTTCTTATTTCCGGATGCATGCGCAAACTATAGAAAGTCATTATGACGTAGAGTGTGCATAATTTGTTGATTCCATTTATGAAATAAAACACATTTTCTAAAAACTCGTGTTTTTTACGAAATCATGTAAACCTTCTAGAAGCTGTGATTTTAAAAAACGTTGGAAGTAAGCTTTTCTTATTTCCTGACGCATGTGCAAACTATAGAAAGTCAATATGACGTAGAATGTGCATACTTTGTAGATTCCATTTATGAAATAATACACATTTTCTAAAAACTCGTGTTTTTTAAGAAATCATGTAAACCTTCTAGAAGCTGTGATTTTGAAAAACGGGTAAAGTAAGCTTTTCTTATTTCCGGACGCATGCGCAAACTATAGAAAGTCGTTATGACATAGAATGTGCATACTTTGTTGATTCCATTTATGAAATAAAACACATTTTCTAAAAACTCGTGTTTTTTACGAAATCATGTAAACCTTCTAGAAGCTATGATTTTAAAAAACGGTGGAAGTAAGCGTTTCTTATTTCCGGATGCATGCGCAAACTATAGAAAGTCGTTATGACGTAGAATGTACATACTTTGTAGATTCCATTTATGAAATAAAACACATTTTCTAAAAACTTGTGTTTTTTACGAAATCATGTAATCCTTTTAGAAGCTGTGATTTTAAAAAATGGGGGAAGTAAGCTTTTCTTATTTCTGGACGCATGCGCAAACTATAGAAAGTCGTTATGACGTAGAATGTGCATACTTTGTTGATTCCATTTATGAAATAAAACATATTTTCTAAAAACTCGTGTTTTTTAAGAAATCATGTAAACCTTCTAGAAGCTGTGATTTTAAAAAACGGGGGAAGTAAGCTTTCCTTATTTCCAAACGCATGCGCAAAGTATAGAAAGTCGTTATGACGTAGAATGTGCATACTTTGTTGATTATATTAATGAAATAAAACACATCTTCTAAAAACTCGTGTTTTTTACGAAATCATGTAAACCTTCTAGAAGCTGTCATTTTAAAAAACGGTGGAAGTAAGCTTTTCTTATTTCTGGACGAATGCGCAAACTATAGAAAGTCGTTATGACGTAGAATGTTCATACTTTGTTGTTTCCATTTATGAAATAAAACACATTTTCTAAAAACTCGTGTTTTTTACGAAATCATGTAAACCTTCTAGAAGCTGTGATTTTAAAAAACGGTGGAAGTAAGATTTTCTTATTTCCGGACACATGCGGAAACTATAGAAAGTCGTTATGACGTAGATTGTGCATACTTTGTTGATTCCATTTATGAAATAAAACACATTTTCTAAAAACTCGTGTTTTTTAAGAAATCATGTAAACCTTCTAGAAGTTGTGATTTTAAAAAACGGGGGAAGTAACCTTTTCTTATTTCCAAACGCATGCGCAAACTATAGAAAGTCATTATGACGTAGGATGTGCATTCTTTGTTGATTCCATTTATGAAATAAAACACATTTTCTAAAAACTCGTGTTTTTTAAGAAATCATGTAAACCTTCTAGAAGTTGTGATTTTAAAAAACGGGGGAAGTAAGCTTTTCTTATTTCCCAACGCATGCGCAAACTATAGAAAGTTGTTATGACGTAGAATGTGCATACTTTGTTGATTCCATTTATGAAATAAAACACATTCTTTAAAAACTCGTGTTTTTTAAGAAATCATGTAAACCTTCTAGAAGCTGTGATTTTAAAAAACGGGGGAAGTAAGCTTTTCTTATTTCCAAACGCATGCGCAAACTATAGAAAGTCGTTATGATGTAGAATTTGCATACTTTTTTGATTCCATTTATGAAATAAAACACATTTTCTAAAAACTCGTGTTTTTTAAGAAATCATGTAAACCTTCTAGAAGCTGTGATTTTAAAAAACGGGGGAAGTAAGCTTTTCTTATTTCCGGACGCATGCGCAAACTATAGAAAGTCGTTATGACGTAGAATGTGCATACTTTGTAGAATCCATTTATGAAATAAAACACATTTTCTAAAAACTCGTGTTTTTTACGAAATCATGTAAACCTTCTAGAAGCTGTGATTTTAAAAAACGGTGGAAGTAAGCTTTTCTTATTTCTGGACGCATGTGCAAACTATAGAAAGTCATTATCACGTAGAATGTGCATACTTTGTAGATTCCATTTATGAAATAAAACACATTTTCTATAAACTCATCTTTTTTACGAAATCATGTAAACCTTCTAGAAGCTGTGATTTTAAAAAACGGGGGAAGTAAGCTTTTCTTATTTCCGGACGAATGCGCAAACTATAGAAAGTCGTTATGACATAGAATGTGCATACTTTGTTGATTCCATTTATGAAATAAAACACATTTTCTAAAAACTCGTGTTTTTTACGAAATCATGTAAACCTTCTAGACGCCGTGATTTTAAAAAACGGTGGAAGTAAGCTTTTGTTATTTCCGAACGCATGCGCAAATTATACAAAGTCGTTATGACGTAGAATGTGCATACTTTGTAGATTCCATTTATGAAATAAAACACATTTTCTAAAAACTCGTGTTTTTTAGGAAATCATGTAAACCTTATAGAAGCTGTGATTTTAAAAATCGGTGGAAGTAAGCTTTTCTTATTTCCGAACGCATGCGCAAACTGTAGAAAGTTGTTATGACGTAGAATGTCATAGTTTGTTGATTCCATTTATGAAATAAAACACATTTTCTAAAAACTCGTGTTTTTTACGAAATCATGTAAACCTTCTAGAAGTGGTGATTTTAAAAAACGCTGGAAGTAAGCTTTTCCTATTTCCGGATGCATCTGCAAACTATGGAAAGTCGTTATGATGTAGAATGTGAATACTTTGTTGATTCTATTTTTGAAATAAAACACATTTTCTAAAAATTCGTGTTTTTTAAGAAATCATGTAAACCTTCTAGAAGCTGTGATTTTAAAAAACGGTGGAAGTAAGCTTTTCTTATTTCCAGACGCATGTGCAAACAATAGAAAGTCGTTATGACGTAGAATGTGCATACTTTGTTGATTCGATTTATGAAATAAAACACATTTTCTAAAAAATCGTGTTTTTTACGAAATCATGTAAACCTTCTAGAAGCTGTGATTTTAAAAAAAGGTGGAAGTAAGTTTTTCTTATTTCCGGACGCATGCGCAAACAATAGAAAGTCGTTATGACGTAGAATGTGCATACTTTGTTGATTCTATTTATGAAATAAAAAACATTTTCTAAAAAATCGTGTTTTTTACGAAATCATGTAAACCTTCTAGAAGCTGTGATTTTAAAAAACGGGGGAAGTAAGCTTTTCTTATTTCTGGACGCATGCGCAGACTATAGAAAGTCGTTATGACGTAGAATGTGCATACTTTGTTCATTCCATTTATGAAATAAAACACATTTTCTAAAAACTCGTGTTTTTTAAGAAATCATGTAAACCTTCTAGAAGCTGTGATTTTAAAAAACGGGGGAAGTAAGATTTTCTTACTTCCAAACGCATGCGCAAACTATAGAAAGTCGTTATGACGTAGAATGTGCATACTTTGTTGATTCCATTTATGAAATAAAACACATTTTCTCAAAACTCGTGTTTTTTAAGAAATCATGTAAACCTTCTAGAAGCTGTGATTTTAAAAAACGGGGGAAGTAAGCTTTTCTTATTTCCGGACGAATGCGCAAACTATAGAAAGTCGTTATGACGTAGAATGTGCATACGTTGTTGATTCCATTTATGAAATAAAACACATTTTGTAAAAACTCGTGTTTTTTTCGAAATCATGTAAACCTTCTAGAAGCTGTGATTTTAAAAAACTGGGGAAGTAAGCTTTTCTTATTTCCGGAGGCATGCACAAACTATAGAAAGTCATTATGACGTAGAATGTGCATACTTTGTATATTCCATTTATGAAATAAAACACATTTTCTAAAAACTCATGTTTTTTACGAAATCATTTAAACCTTCTAGATGCTGTGATTTTAAAAAACGGGGGAAGTAAGCTTTTCTTATTTCCAAACGCATGCGCAAACTATGGAAAGTCGTTATGACGTTGAATGTGCATACTTTGTTGATTCCATTTATGAAATAAAACACATTTTCTAAAAACTCATGTTTTTTACGAAATCATGTAAACCTTATAGAAGCTGTGATTTTAAAAAATGGGGGAAGTAAGCTTTTCTTATTTCCAAACGTATGCGCAAACTATAGAAAGTCGTTATGGCATAGAATGTGCATACTTTTTTGATTCCATTTATGAAATAAAACACATTTTCTAAAAACTCGTGTTTTTTACGAAATCATGTAAACCTTCTAGAAGCTGTGATTTTAAAAATCCGTGGAAGTAAGCTTTTCTTATTTCCGGACGCATGCGCAAACTATAGGAAGTCGTTATGATGTAGAATGTGCTTACTTTGTTGATTCCATTTATGAAATAAAACACATTTTCTAAAAACTCGTGTTTTTTAAGAAATCATGTAAACCTTCTAGAAGCTGTGATTTTAAAAAACGATGGAAGTAAGCTTTTCTTATTTCGAAACGCATGCGCAATCTATAGAAAGTCGTTATGACGTAGAATGTGCATACTTTGTTGATTCCATTTATGAAAAAAAATACATTTTCTAAAAACTCGTGTTTTTTAAGAAATGATGTAAATCTTCTAGAAGCTGTGATTTTAAAAAATGGGGGAAGTAAGCTTTTCTTATTTCCGGACGCATGCGCAAACTATAGAAAGTCGTTATGCCGTAGAATGTGCATACTTTGTAGATTACATTTATGAAATAAATCACATTTTCCAAAAACTTGTGTTTTTTACGAAATCATGTAAATCTTCTAGATGCTGTGATTTTAAAAAACGGTGGAAGTAAGCTTTTCTTATTTCCGGACGCATGTGCAAACAATAGAAAGTCGTTATGACGTAGAATGTGCATAGTTTGTAGATTACATTAATGAAATAAAACACATTTTCTAAAAACTCGTGTTTTCTACGAAATCATGTAAACCTTCTAGAAGCTGTGATTTTAAAATTCGGTGGAAGTAAGCTTTTCTTATTTCCGGATGCATGCGCAAACTATAGAAAGTCGTTATGACGTAGAATGTGCATACTTTGTTCATTCCATTTATGAAATAAAACACATTTTCTAAAAACTCGTGTTTTTTAAGAAATCATGTAAACCTTCTAGAAGCTGTGATTTTAAAAAACGGGGGAAGTAAGCTTTCCTTATTTCCAAACGCATGCGCAAACTATAGAAAGTCGTTATGACGTAGAATGTGCATACTTTGTTGATTATATTAATGAAATAAAACACATCTTCTAAAAACTCGTGTTTTTTACGAAATCATGTAAACCTTCTAGAAGCTGTGATTTTAAAAAACGGTGGAAGTAAGCTTTTCTTATTTCTGGACGAATGCGCAAACTATAGAAAGTCGTTATGATGTAGAATGTTCATACTTTGTTGATTCCATTTATGAAATAAAACACATTTTCTAAAAACTCGTGTTTTTTACGAAATCATGTAAACCTTCTAGAAGCTGTGATTTTAAAAAACGGTGGAAGTAAGATTTTCTTATTTCCGGACACATGCGGAAACTATAGAAAGTCGTTATGACGTAGATTGTGCATACTTTGTTGATTCCATTTATGAAATAAAACACATTTTCTAAAAACTCGTGTTTTTTAAGACATCATGTAAACCTTCTAGAAGTTGTGATTTTAAAAAACGGGGGAAGTAACCTTTTGTTATTTCCAAACGCATGCGCAAACTATAGAAAGTCGTTATGACGTAGGATGTGCATTCTTTGTTGATTCCATTTATGAAATAAAACACATTTTCTAAAAACTCGTGTTTTTTAAGAAATCATGTAAACCTTCTAGAAGCTGTGATTTTAAAAAATGGGGGAAGTAAGCTTTTCTTATTTCCCAACGCATGAGCAAACTATAGAAAGTTGTTATGACGTAGAATGTGCATACTTTGTTGATTCCATTTATGAAATAAAACACATTCTTTAAAAACTCGTGTTTTTTAAGAAATCATGTAAACCTTCTAGAAGCTGTGATTTTAAAAAACGGGGGAAGTAAGCTTTTCTTATTTCCAAACGCATGCACAAACTATAGAAAGTCGTTATGATGTAGAATTTGCATACTTTTTTGATTCCATTTATGAAATAAAACACATTTTCTAAAAACTCGTGTTTTTTAAGAAATCATGTAAACCTTCTAGAAGCTGTGATTTTAAAAAACGGGGGAAGTAAGCTTTTCTTATTTCCAAACGCATGCGCAAACTATACAAAGTCGTTATGACGTAGAATGTGCATACTTTGTTGATTCCATTTATGAAATAAAACACATTTTATAAAAACTCGTGTTTTTTAAGAAATCATGTAAACCATCTGGAAGCTGTGATTTTAAAAAACTGGGGAAGTAAGCTTTTCTTATTTCCAAACGCATACGCAAACTATAGAAAATCGTTATGACATAGAATGTGCATACTTTGTTGATTCCATTTATGAAATAAAACACATTTTCTAAAAACTCGTGTTTTTTAAGAAATCATGTAAACCTTCTAGAAGCTGTGATTTTAAAAAAAGGGGGAAGTAAGCTTTTCTTATTTCCAAACGCATGCGCAAACTATGGAAAGTCGTTATGACGTTGAATGTGCATACTTTGTTGATTCCATTTATGAAATAAAACACATTTTCTAAAAACTCATGTTTTTTACGAAATCATGTAAACCTTATAGAAGCTGTGATTTTAAAAAATGGGGGAAGTAAGCTTTTCTTATTTCCAAACGTATGCGCAAACTATAGAAAGTCGTTATGACATAGAATGTGCATACTTTGTTGATTCCATTTATGAAATAAAACACATTTTCTAAAAACTCATGTTTTTTACGAAATCATTTAAACCTTCTAGATGCTGTGATTTTAAAAAACGGGGGAAGTAAGCTTTTCTTATTTCCAAACGCATGCGCAAACTATGGAAAGTCATTATGACATTGAATGTGCATACTTTGTTGATTCCATTTATGAAATAAAACACATTTTCTAAAAACTCATGTTTTTTACGAAATCATGTAAACCTTATAGAAGTTGTGATTTTAAAAAATGGGGGAAGTAAGCTTTTCTTATTTCCAAACGTATGCGCAAACTATAGAAAGTCGTTATGACATAGAATGTGCATACTTTGTTGATTCCATTTATGAAATAAAACACATTTTCTAAAAACTCGTGTTTTTTACGAAATCATGTAAACCTTCTAGAAGCTGTGATTTTAAAAAACGGTGGAAGTAAGCTCTTCCTTTTTCCGGACGATTGCGCAAACTATAGAAAGTCGTTATGACGTAGAATGTGGATACTTTGTAGATTCCATTTATGAAATAAAACACATTTTCTAAAAACTCATGTTTTTTACGAAATCATGTAAACCTTCTAGAAGCTGTGATTTTAAAAAACGGTGGAAGTAAGCTTTTCTTATTTCCGGACGCATGCGCAAACTATAGAAATTCGTTATGATGTAGAATGTGCATACTTTGTAGATTCCATTTATGAAATAAAACACATTTTCTAAGAACTCGTGTTTTTTACAAAATCATGTAAACCTTCTAGAAGCTGTGATTTGAAAAAATGGGGGAAGTAAGCTTTTCTTATTTCCGGACGCATGCGCAAACTATAGAAAGTCGTTATGACATAGAATGTGCATACTTTGTAGATTCCATTGATGAAATAAAACACATTTTCTAAAAACTCGTTTTTTTTACGAAATCATGTATACCTTCTAGAAGCTGTGATTTTGAAAAACGGTGGAAGTAAGCTTTTGTTATTTCCGGACGAATGCGCAAACTATAGAAACGCGTTATTAGGTAGAATGTGCATACTTTGTTGATTCCACTTATGAAATAAAACACATTTTCTAAAAACTCATGTTTTTTAAGAAATCATGTAAACCCCCTAGAAGCTGTGATTTTAAAAAACGGTGGAAGTAAGCTTTTCTTATTTCCGGACGCATGCGCAAACTATAGAAAGACGTTATGATGTAGAATGTGCATAATTTGTTGATTCCATTTTTGAAATAAAACACATTTTCTAAAAACTCGTGTTTTTTAAGAAATCATGTAAAGCTTCTAGAAGCTGTGATTTTAAAAAACGGGGGAAGTAAGCTTTTCTTATTTTCAGACGCATGCGCAAACTATAGAAAGTCCTTATGATGTAGAATGTGCATACTTTTTAGATTCCATTTATGAAATAAAACACATTTTCTAAAACTCGTGTTTTTTACGAAAACATGTAAACCTTCTAGAAGCTGTGATTTTAAAAAACGGTGGAAGTAAGCTTTTCTTATTTCCGGACGCATGCGCAAACAATAGAAAGTCGTTATGACGTAGAATGTGCATACTTTCTAGATTCCATTTATGAAATAAAACACATTTTCTAAAAACTCGTGTTTTTTACGAAATCATGTAAACCTTCTAGAAGCTGTGATTTTAAAAAACGGTGGAAGTAAGCTTTTCTTATTTCCAGACGCATGCGCAAACAATAGAAAATCGTTAGAACGTGGAATGTGCATACTTTGTTGATTCCATTTATGAAATAAAACACATTTTCTAAAAACTCGTGTTTTTTAAGAAATCATGTAAACCTTCTAGAAGCTGTGATTTTAAAAAACGGGGGAAGTAAGGTTTTCTTATTTCCAAACGCATGCGCAAACTATAGAAAGTCGTTATGCCCTAGAATGTGCATACTTTGTTGATTCCATTTATGAAATAAAACACATTTCCTAAAAACTCGTGTTTTTTAAGAAATCATGTAAACCTTCTAGATGCTGTGATTTTAAAAAATGGGGGAAGTAAGCTTTTCTTATTTCCAAACACATGCGCAAACTATAGAAAGTCGTTATGACGTAGAATGTGCATACTTTGTTGATTCCATTTATGAAATAAAACACATTTTCTAAAAACTCGTGCTTTTTAAGAAATCATGTAAACCTTCTAGAAGCTGTGATTTTAAAAAACGGTGGAAGTAAGCTTTTCTTATTTCCGGACGCATGCGCAAACTATAGAAAGTCGTTATGACGTAGAATTTGCATACTTTGTTGATTCCATTTATGAAATAAAACACATTTTCTAAAAACTCGTGTTTTTTAAGAAATCATGTAAACCTTCTAGAAGCTGTGATTTTTAAAAACGGTGGAAGTAAGCTTTTATTATTTCCGGACGCATGCGCAAACTATAGAAAGTCGTTATGACGTAGAATGTGCATACTTTGTTGATTCCATTTATGAAATAAAACACATTTTCTAAAAACTCGTGTTTTTTACGAAATCATGTAAACCTTCTAGAAGCTGTGATTTTAAAAAATGGTGGAAGTAAGTTTTTCTTATTTCCAGACGAATGCGCAAACTATAGAAAGTCGTTATAACGTAGAATGTGCATACTTTGTTGATTCCATTTATAAAAATAAAACACATTTTCTAAAAACTCGTATTTTTAACAAATCATGTAAACCTTCTAGAAGCTGTGATTTTAAAAAACGGGGGAAAGAAAGCTTTTCTTATTTCCAAACGCATGCACAAACTATAGAAAGTCGTTATGATGTAGAATGTGCATACTTTATTGATTCCATTTATGAAATAAAACACATTTTCTAAAAACTCGTGTTTTTTACGAAATCATGTAAACCTTCTAGAAGCTGTGATTTTAAAAAACGGTGGAAGTAAGTTTTTCTTATTTCCGGACGAATGCGCAAACTATAGAAAGTCGTTATAACGTAGAATGTGCATACTTTGTTGATTCCATTTATAAAAATAAAACACATTTTCTAAAAACTCGTATTTTTAACAAATCATGTAAAACTTCTAGAAGCTGTGATTTTAAAAAACGGGGGAATGTAAGCTTTTCTTATTTCCAAACGCATGCGCAAACTATAGAAAGTCGTTATGATGTATAATGTGCATACTTTGTTGATTCCATTTATGAAATAAAACACATTTTCTAAAAACTCGTGTTTTTTACGAAATCATGTAAATCTTCTAGAAGCTGTGAGTTTAAAAAACGGTGGAAGTAAGCTTTTCTTTTTTCCGGACGAATGCGCAAACTATCGAAAGTCGTTATGACGTAGAATGTGCATACTTTGTTGATTCCATTTATTTAATAAAACACATTTTCTAAAAACTCATGTTTTTTAACAAATCATGTAAACCTTCTAGAAGCTATGATTTTAAAAAACAGGGGAAGTAAGCTTTTCTTATTTCCAAACGCATGCGCAAACTATAGAAATTCGTGATGACGTAGAATGTGCATACTTTGTTGATTCCATTTATGAAATAAAACACATTTTCTAAAAAGTCGTGTTTTTTAAGAAATCATGAAAACCTTCTAGAAGCTCTGATTTTAAAAAACAGGGGAAGTAAGCTTTTCTTATTTCCGGACGCATGCGCAAACTATAGAAAGTCGTTATGACCTAGAATGTGCATACTTTGTAGATTCCATTTATCAAATAAAACACATTTTCGAAAAAGTCATGTTTTTTACGAAATCATGTAAACCTTCTAGAAGCTGTGATTTTCAAAAACGGTGGAAGTAAGCTCTTCTTATTTCCGGACGAATGCGCAAACTATAGAAAGTCGTTATGACGTAGAATGTGCAAACTTTGTTGATTCCATTTATGAAATAAAACACATTTTCTAAAAACTCGTGTTTTTAAGAAATCATCTAAACCTCCTGGAAACTGTGATTTTAAAAAACGGTGGAAGTAAGCTTTTCTTATTTTTGGACGCATGCGCAAACTATAGAAAGTCGTTATGACATACAATGTGCATACTTTGTTGATTCCATTTATGAAATAAAACACATTTTCTAAAAACTCGTGTTTTTTATAAAATCATGTAAACCTTCTAAAAGCTATGATTTTAAAAAACGGTGGAAGTAAGCTTTTCTTATTTCCGGACGAATGCGCAAACTATAGAAAGTCGTTATGACGTAGAATGTTCATACTTTGTTGATTCCATTTATGAAATAAAACACATTTTCTAAAAACTCGTGTTTTTTACGAAATCATGTAAACCTTCTAGAAGCTGTGATTTTAAAAAACGGTGGAAGTAAGATTTTCTTATTTCCGGACACATGCGCAAACTATAGAAAGTCGTTATGACGTAGAATGTGCATAGTTTGTTGATTCCATTTATGAAATAAAACACATTTTCTAAAAACTCGTGTTTTTTACGAAATCATGTAAACCTTCTAGAAGCTGTGATTTTAAAAAACGGTGGAAGTAAGCTTTTCTTATTTCCGGACGCATGCGCAAACTATAGAAAGTCTTTATGATGTAGAATGTGCATACTTTGTTGATTCCATTTATGAAATAAAACACATTTTCTAAAAATTCGTGTTTTTTAAGAAATCATGTAAACCTTCTAGAAGCTGTGATTTTAAAAAACGGGGGAAGTAAGCTTTTCTTATTTCCAAATGCATGCGCAAACTATAGAAAGTCCTTATGACAAAGAATGTGCATACTTTGTTGATTCCATTTATAAAAATAAAACACATTTTCTAAAAACTCGTATTTTTAACAAATCCTGTAAACCTTCTAGAAGTTGTGATTTTAAAAAACGGGGGAAGTAAGCTTTTCTTATTTCCAAACGCATGCGCAAACTATAGAAAGTCGTTATGACATAGAATGTGCATACTTTGTAGATTCCATTTATGAAATAAAACAAATTTTCTAAAAACTCGTGTTTTTTAAGAAATCATTTAAACCTTCTAGAAGCTGTGATTTTAAAAAACGTGTAAAGTAAGCTTTTCTTATTTCCGGACGCATGCGCAAACTATAGAAAGTCGTTATGACGTAGAATGTGCATACTTTGTTGATTCCATTTATGATATAAAACACATTTTCTAAAAACTTGTGTTTTTTACGAAATCTTGTAAACCTTCTAGAAACTGTGATTTTAAAAAACGGTGGATTTAAGCTTTTCTTATTTCTGGACGCATGTGCAAACTATAGAAAGTGGTTATGATGTAGAATGTGCATAATTTGTTGATTCTATTTATGAAATAAAACACATTTTCTAAAAACTCGTGTTTTTTAAGAAATCATGTAAACCTTCTAGAAGCTGTGATTTTAAAAAACGGGGGAAGTAAGCTTTTCTTATTTCCAAACGCATACGCACACTATAGAAAGTCGTTATGACATAGAATGTGCATACTTTGTTGATTCCATTTATGAAATAAAACACATTTTCTAAAAACTCGTGTTTTTTAAGAAATCATGTAAACCTTCTAGAAGCTGTGATTTTAAAAAACGGGGGAAGTAAGCTTTTTTAATTTCCGAACGCATGCGCAAACTATAGAAAGTCATTATGACATAGAATGTGCATACTTTGTTGATTCCATTTATGAAATAAAACACATTTTCTAAAAACTCGTGTTTTTTACGAAATCATGTAAACCTTCTAGAAGCTGTGATTTTAAAAAACGGGGGAAGTAAGCTTTTCTTATTTCCAAACGCATGCGCAAACTATAGAAAGTTGTTATGACGTAGAATGTGCATACTTTTTTGATTCCATTGATGAAATAAAGCACATTTTCTAAAAACTCGTGTTTTTTAAGAAATCATGTAAACCTTCTAGAAGCTGTGGTTTTAAAAAACAGGGGAAGTAAGCTTTTCTTATTTCCGGACGCATGCGCAAACTATAGAAAGTCGTTATGACCTTGAATGTGCATACTTTATAGATTCCATTTATAAAATAAAACACATTTTCGAAAAAGTCGTGTTTTTTACGAAATTATGTAAACCTTCTAGAAGCTGTGATTTTAAAAAACGGTGGAAGTTAGCTCTTCTTATTTCCGGACGAATGCGCAAACTATAGAAAGTCGTTATGACGTAGAATGTGCATACTTTGTTGATTCCATTTATGAAATAAAACACATTTTCTAAAAACTCGTGTTTTTTAAGAAATCATGTAAACCTTCCAGAAGCTGTGATTTTAAAAAACGGTGGAAGTAAGCTTTTCTTATTTCCGAACGCATGCGCAAACTGTAGAAAGTCGTTACGACGTAGAATCTGCATACTTTGTTGATTCCATTTATGAAATAAAGCAAATTTTCTAAAAACTCGTGTTTTTGAAGAAATCATGTAAACCTTCTAGAAGCTGTGATTTTAAAAAACGGGGGAAGTAAGCTTTTCTTATTTCCGGACGCATGCGCAAATTATAGAAAGTCGTTACGATGTAGAATGTGCATACTTTGTTGATTCCATTTATGAAATAAAACAAATTTTCTAAAAACTCGTGTTTTTGAAGAAATCATGTAAACCTTCTAGAAGCTGTGATTTTAAAAAACGGGGGAAGTAAGCTTTTCTTATTTCCGGACGCATGCGCAAACTATAGAAAGTCGTTACGATGTAGAATGTGCATACTTTGTTGACTCCATTTATGAAATAAAACAAATTTTCTAAAAACTCATGTTTTTTAAGAAATGATGTAAACCTTCTAGAAGCTGTGATTTTAAAAAACGGGGGAAGTAAGCTTTTCTTATTTCTGGACGCATGCGGAAACTATAGAAAGTCGTTATTACGTAGAATGTGCATACTTTGTAGATTCCATTTATGAAATAAAGAACATTTTCTAAAAACTCGTGTTTTTTACGAAATCATGTAAACCTTCTAGAAGCTATGATTTTAAAAAATGGTGGAAGTAAGCTTTTCTTATTTCCGGACGAATGCGCAAACTATGGAAAGTCGTTATGATGTAGAATGTGCATACTTTGTTGATTCCACTTATGAAATAAAACACATTTTCTAAAAACTCGTGTTTTTTAAGAAATCATGTAAACCCTCTAGAAGCTGTGACTTTAAAAAACGGTGGAAGTAAGCTTTTCTTATTACCGGACGCATGCGAAAAATATAGCAAGACGTTATGACATATAATGTGCATACTTTGTTGATTCCATTTATGAAATAAAACACATTTTTTAAAAACTCGTGTTTTTTACGAAATCATGTAAACCTTCTAGAAGCTGTGATTTTAAAAAACGGGGGAAGTAAGCTTTTCTTATTTCCAAACGCATGCGCAAACTATAGAAAGTCGTTATGACGTAGAATGTGCATACTTTGTTGATTCCATTTATTAAATAAAACATATTTTCGAAAAACTCGTGTTTTTTACGAAATCATGTAAACCTTCTAGAAGCTGTGATTTTAAAAAACAGGGGAAGTAAGATTTTCTTATTTCCAAACGCATGCGCAAACTATACAAAGTCGTTATGACGTAGAATGTGCATACTTTGTTGATTCCATTTCTTAAATAAAACATATTTTCGAAAAACTCGTGTTTTTTAAGAAATCATGTAAACCTTCTAGAAGCTGTGATTTTAAAAAACGGGGGAAGTAAGCTTTTCTTATTTCCAAACACATGCGCAAACTATAGAAAGTCGTTATGACGTAGAATGTGCATACTTTGTTGATTCCATTTATGAAATAAAACACATTTTCTAGAAACTCGTGCTTTTTAAGAAATCATGTAAACCTTCTAGAAGCTGTGATTTTAAAAAATGGGGGAAGTAAGCTTTTCTTATTTCCAAACGCTTGCATAAACTATAGAAAGTCGTTATGAAGTAGAATGTGCATACTTTGTTGATTCCATTTATCAAATAAAACACATTTTCGAAAAAGTCGTCTTTTTTACGAAATCATGTAAACCTTCTAGAAGCTGTGATTTTAAAAAACGATGGACGTAAGCTTTTCTTATTTCCGGACGAATGCGCAAACTATAGAAAGTCGTTATGACGTAGAATGTGCATACTTTGTTGATTCCATTTATGAAATAAAACACATTTTCTAAAAACTCTTGTTTTTTAAGAAATCATGTAAACCTTCTAGAAGCTGTGATTTTAAAAAACGGTGGAAGTAAGCTTTTCTTATTTCCGGACGCATGCGCAAACAATAGAAAGTTGTTATGACGTAGAATGTGCATACTTTGTAGATTCCATTTATGAAATAAAACACATTTTCTAAAAACTCGTGTTTTTTACGAAATCATGTAAACCTTCTAGAAGCTGTGATTTTAAAAATCGGTGGAAGTAAGCTTTTCTTATTTCCAGATGCATGCGCAAACTATAGAAAGTCGTTATGACGTAGAATGTGCATACTTTGTTGATTCCATTTATGAAATAAAACACATTTTCTAAAAACTCGTGTTTTTTACGAAATCATGTAAACCTTCTAGAAGCTGTGATTTTAAAAAACGGTGGAAGTAAGCTTTTCTTATTTCCGGACGCATGTGCAAACTATAGAAAGTCGTTATGACGTAGAATGTGCATACTTTGTTGATTCTATTTATGAAATAAAACACATTTTCTAAAAACTCGAGTTTCTTAAGAAATCATGTAAACCTTCAAGAAGATGTGATTTTAAAAAACGGGGGAAGTAAGATTTTCTTATTTCCGGACACATGCGCAAACTATAGAAAGTCGTTATGACGTAGAATGTGCATACTTTGTTGATTCCATTTATGAAATAAAACACATTTTCTAAAAACTCGTGTTTTTTACGAAATCATGTAAACCTTCTAGAAGCTGTGATTTAAAAAAACGGTGGAAGTAAGCTTTTCTTATTTCTGGACGCATGCGCAAACTATAGAAAGTCGTTATGACGTAGAATGTGCATAATTTGTAGATTCCATTTATGAAATAAAACACATTTTCTAAAAACTCGTGTTTTTTACGAAATCATGTAAACCTTCTAGAAGCTGTGATTTTAAAAAACGGGGGAAGTAAGATTTTCTTATTTCCGGACGCATGCGCAAACTATAGAAAGTCGTTATGACGTAGAATGTGGATACTTTGTAGATTCCATTTATGAAATAAAACACATTTTCTAAAAACTCGTGTTTTTTACGAAATCATGTAAAGCTCCTAGAAGCTGTGATTTTAAAAAACGGTGGAAGTAAGCTTTTGTTATTTCCGGACGCATGCACAAACAATAGAAAGTCGTTATGACGTAGAATGTGCATACTTTGTAGATTCCATTAATGAAATAAAACACATTTTCTAAAAACTCGTGTTTTTTACGAAATCATGTAAACCTTCTAGAAGCTGTGATTTTAAAAATCGATGAAAGTAAGCTTTTCTTATTTCCGGACGCATGCGCAAACTATAGAAAGTCGTTATGACCTAGAATGTGCATACTTTGTTGATTCCATTTATGAACTAAAACACATTTTCTAAAAACTAGTGTTTTTTAAGAAATCATGTAAACCTTCTAGAAGCTGTGATTTTAAAAAACGGTGGAAGTAAGCTTTTCTTATTTCCGGACGCATGCGCAAACTATAGAAAGTCGTTATGACCTAGAATGTGCATTCTTTGTAGATTCCATTTATCAAATAAAACACATTTTCTAAAAAGTCGTGTTTTTTACGAAATCATGTAAACCTTCTAGAGGCTGTGATTTTAAAAAATGGTGGTAGTAAGCTTTTCTTATTTCCGGACGCATGTGCAAATTATAGAAAGTCGTTATGACGTAGAATGTGCATACTTTGTTGATTTTATTCATGAAATAAAACACATTTTCTAAAAACTCGTGTTTTTTAAGAAATCATGTAAACCTTCTAGAAGCTGTGATTTTAAAAAACGGTGGAAGTAAGCTTTTCTTATTTCCGGACGCATGCGCAAACTATAGAAAGTCGTTATGACGTAGAATGTGCATACTTTGTTGATTCCATTTATGAAATAAAACACATTTTCTAAAAACTCGTGTTTTTTAAGAAATCATGTAAACCTTCTAGAAGCTGTGATTTTAAAAAACGGGGTAAGTAAGCTTTTCTTATTTCCAAACGCATGCTCAAACTATAGAAAGTCATTATGACGTAGAATGTGCATACTTTGTAGATTCCATTTATGAAATAAAACACATTTTCTAAAAACTCGTGTTTTTTAAGAAATCATGTAAACCTTCTAGAAGCTGTGATTTTAAAAAACGGGGGAAGTAAGCTTTTCTTATTTCCGGACGCATGCGCAAACTATAGAAAATCGTTACGATGTAGAATGTGCATACTTTTTTGATTCCATTTATGAAATAAAACAAATTTTCTAAAAACTCGTGTTTTTTAAGAAATCATGTAAACCTTCTAGAAGCTGTGATTTTAAAAAACGGGGGAAGTAAGCTTTTCTTATTTCCGGACGCATGCGCAAACTATAGAAAGTCATTATTACGTAGAATGTGCATACTTTGTAGATTCCATTTATGAAATAAAGAACATTTTCTAAAAACTCATGTTTTTTACGAAATCATGTAAACCTTCTAGAAGCTATGATTTAAAAAAATGGTGGAAGTAAGCTTTTCTTATTTCCGGACGAATGCGCAAACTATAGAAAGTCGTTATGATGTAGAATGTGCATACTTTGTTGATTCCACTTATGAAATAAAACACATTTTCTAAAAACTCGTGTTTTTTAAGAAATCATGTAACCCCTCTAGAAGCTGTGACTTTAAAAAATGGTGGAAGTAAGCTTTTCTTATTTCCGGACGCATGCGCAAACTATAGCAAGACGTTACGACTTATAATGTGCATACTTTGTTGATTCCATTTATGAAATAAAACACATTTTCTAAAAATTCGTGTTTTTTAAGAAATCATGTAAACCTTCTAGAAGCTATGATTTTAAAAAACGGGGAAAGTAAGCATTTCTTATTTCCAAACGCATGCGCAAGCTATAGGAAGTCTTTATGACGTAGAATGTGCATATTTTGTTGATTCCATTTATGAAATAAAACACATTTTCTAAAAACTCGTGTTTTTTAGGAAATCATGTAAACCTTCTAGAAGCTCTGATTTTAAAAAACGGGGGAAGTAAGCTTTTCTTATTTCCGGACGCATGCGCAAACTATAGAAGGTAGTTATGACCTAGAATGTGCATACTTTGTAGATTCCATTTATCAAATAAAACACATTTTCGAAAAAGTCGTGTTTTTTACGAAATCATGTAAACCTTCTAGAAGCTGTGATTTTAAAAAACGGTGGAAGTAAGCTTTTCTTATTTCCAGACGAATGCGCAAACTATAGAAAGTCGTTATGACGTAGAATGTGCATACTTTGTTGATTCCATTTATGAAATAAAACACATTTTCTAAAAACTCGTGTTTTTTAAGAAATCATGTAAACCTTCTAGAAGCTGTGATTTTAAAAAACGGTGGAAGTAAGATTTTCTTATTTCCGGATGCATGCGCAAACAATAGAAAGTCGTTATGACGTAGAGTGTGCATACTTTGTAGATTCCATTGATGAAATAAATCACATTTTCTAAAAACTCGTGTTTTTATCGAAATCATGTAAACCTTCTAGAAGCTGTGATTTTAAAAATCGGTGGAAGTAAGCTCTTCTTATTTCCGGATGCATGCGCAAACTATAGAAAGTCGTTATGACGTAGAATGTGCATACTTTGTTGATTCCATTTATGAAATAAAACACATTTTCTAAAAACTCGTGTTTTTTACGAAATCATGTAAACCTTCTAGAAGCTGTGATTTTAAAAAACGGTGGAAGGAAGCTTTTCTTATTTCCGGACGCATGTGCAAACTATAGAAAGTCGTTATGACGTAGAATGTGCATACTTTGTTGATTCCAGTTATGAAATAAAACACATTTTCTAAAAACTCGTGTTTTTTAAGAAATCATGTAAACCTTCCAGAAGCTGTGATTTTAAAAAACGGTGGAAGTAAGATTTTCTTATTTCCGAACTCATGCGCAAACTATAGAGAGTCGTTACGACGTAGAATCTACATACTTTGTTGATTCCATTTATGAAATAAAACAAATTTTCTAAAAACTCGTGTTTTTTAAGAAATCATGTAAACCTTCTAGAAGCTGTGATTTTAAAAAAAGGGGGAAGTAAGCTTTTCTTATTTTCGGACGCATGCGGAAACTATAGAAAGTCGTTATGACATAGAATGTGCATACTTTGTAGATTCCATTTATGAAATAAAGAACATTTTCTAAAAACTCGTGTTTTTTACGAAACCATGTAAACCTTCTAGAAGCTGTGATTTTAAAAAACGGTGGAAGTAAGCTTTTCTTTTTTCCGGACGCATGCGCAAACTATAGAAAGTCATTGTGATGTAGAATGTGCATACTTTGTTGATTCCATTTATGAAATAAAACAATTTTTTTAAAAACTCTTGTTTTTTAAGAAATCATGTAAACCTTCTAGAAGCTGTGATTTTAAAAAACGGGGGAAGTGAGCTTTTCTTATTTCCGGATGCATGCGCAAACTATAGAAAGTCGTTATTACGTAGAATGTGCATAATTTGTAGATTCCATTTATGAAATAAAGAAGATTTTCTAAAAACTCGTGTTTTTTACGAAATCATGTAAACCTTCTAGAAGCTGTGATTTTAAAAAATGGTGGAAGTAAGCTTTTCTTATTTCCGGACGAATGCGCAAACTATAGAAAGTCGTTATGATGTAGAATGTGCATACTTTGTTGATTCCACTTATGAAATAAAACACATTTTCTAAAAACTCGTGTTTTTTAAGAAATCATGTAAACCCTCTAGAAGCTGTGACTTTAAAAAACGGTGGAAGTAAGCTTTTCTTATTTCCAGACGCGTGCGCAAACTATAGCAAGACGTTATGACGTAGAATGTGCATACTTTGTTGATTCCATTTATGAAATAAAACACATTTTCTAAAAACTCGTGTTTTTTAAGAAATCATGTAAACCTTCTAGAAGCTGTGATTTTAAAAAACGGGGAAAGTAAGCATTTCTTATTTCCAAACGCATGTGCAAGCTATAGGAAGTCTTTATGACATAGAATGTGCATACTTTGTTGATTCCATTTATGAAATAAAACACATTTTCTAAAAACTCTTGTTTTTTACGAAATCATGTAAACCTTCTAGAAGCAGTGATTTTAAAAAACGGTGGAAGTAAGCTTTTCTTATTTCCGGACGCATGTGCAAACTATAGAAAGTTGTTATCACGTATAATGTGCATACTTTGTAGATTCCATTTATGAAATAAAACACATTTTCTAAAAACTCGTGTTTTTTACGAAATCATGTAAACCTTCTAGAAGCTGTGATTTAAAAAAACGGGGGAAGTAAGCTTTTCTTATTTCCGGACGCATGCGCAAACTATAGAAAGTCGTTATGACGTGGAATGTGGATACTTTCTTGATTCCATTTATGAAATAAAACACATTTTCTAAAAACTCCTGTTTTTTATGAAATCATGTAAACCTTCTAGAAGCTGTGATTTTAAAAAACGGGTAAAGTATGCTTTTCTTATTTCCGGACGCATGCGTAAACTATAGAAAGTTGTTATGACGTAGAATGTGCATACTTTGTTGATTCCATTTATTAAATAAAACATATTTTTGAAAAAATCGTGTTTTTTAAGAAATCATGTAAACCTTCTAGAAGCTGTGATTTTAAAAAACGGGGGAAGTAAGCTTTTCTTATTTCCAAACGCATGCGCAAACTATAGAAAGTCGTTATGTCTTATAATGTGCATACTTTGTTGATTCCATTTATGAAATAAAACACATTTTCTAAAAACTCGTGTTTTTTACGAAATCATGTAAACCTTCTAGAAGCTGTGATTTTAAAAAACGGGGGAAGTAAGCTTTTCTTATTTCCAAACGCATGCGCAAACTATAGAAAGTCGTTATGACGTAGAATGTGCATACTTTGTTGATTCCATTTATTAAATAAAACATATTTTCGAAAAACTCGTGTTTTTTACGAAATCATGTAAACCTTCTAGAAGCTGTGATTTTAAAAAACAGGGGAAGTAAGATTTTCTTATTTCCAAACGCATGCGCAAACTATACAAAGTCGTTATGACGTAGAATGTGCATACTTTGTTGATTCCATTTCTTAAATAAAACATATTTTCGAAAAACTCGTGTTTTTTAAGAAATCATGTAAACCTTCTAGAAGCTGTGATTTTAAAAAACGGGGGAAGTAAGCTTTTCTTATTTCCAAACACATGTGCATACTTTGTTGATTCCATTTATGAAATAAAACACATTTTCTAAAAACTCGTGTTTTTTACGAAATCATGTAAACCTTCTAGAAGCTGTGATTTTAAAAAACGGTGGAAGTAAGCTCTTCCTTTTTCCGGACGATTGCGCAAACTATAGAAAGTCGTTATGACGTAGAATGTGGATACTTTGTAGATTCCATTTATGAAATAAAACACATTTTCTAAAAACTCATGTTTTTTACGAAATCATGTAAACCTTCTAGAAGCTATGATTTTAAAAAACGGTGGAAGTAAGCTTTTCTTATTTCCGGACGCATGCGCAAACTATAGAAATTCGTTATGATGTAGAATGTGCATACTTTGTAGATTCCATTTATGAAATAAAACACATTTTCTAAGAACTCGTGTTTTTTACAAAATCATGTAAACCTTCTAGAAGCTGTGATTTGAAAAAATGGGGGAAGTAAGCTTTTCTTATTTCCGGACGCATGCGCAAACTATAGAAAGTCGTTATGACGTAGAATGTGCATACTTTGTAGATTCCATTGATGAAATAAAACACATTTTCTAAAAACTCGTTTTTTTTACGAAATCATGTATACCTTCTAGAAGCTGTGATTTTGAAAAACGGTGGAAGTAAGCTTTTGTTATTTCCGGACGAATGCGCAAACTATAGAAACGCGTTATTAGGTAGAATGTGCATACTTTGTTGATTCCACTTATGAAATAAAACACATTTTCTAAAAACTCATGTTTTTTAAGAAATCATGTAAACCCCCTAGAAGCTGTGATTTTAAAAAACGGTGGAAGTAAGCTTTTCTTATTTCCGGACGCATGCGCAAACTATGGAAAGACGTTATGATGTAGAATGTGCATAATTTGTTGATTCCATTTTTGAAATAAAACACATTTTCTAAAAACTCGTGTTTTTTAAGAAATCATGTAAAGCTTCTAGAAGCTGTGATTTTAAAAAACGGGGGAAGTAAGCTTTTCTTATTTTCAGACGCATGCGCAAACTATAGAAAGTCCTTATGATGTAGAATGTGCATACTTTTTAGATTCCATTTATGAAATAAAACACATTTTCTAAAACTCGTGTTTTTTACGAAAACATGTAAACCTTCTAGAAGCTGTGATTTTAAAAAACGGTGGAAGTAAGCTTTTCTTATTTCCGGACGCATGCGCAAACAATAGAAAGTCGTTATGACGTAGAATGTGCATACTTTCTAGATTCCATTTATGAAATAAAACACATTTTCTAAAAACTCGTGTTTTTTACGAAATCATGTAAACCTTCTAGAAGCTGTGATTTTAAAAAACGGTGGAAGTAAGCTTTTCTTATTTCCAGACGCATGCGCAAACAATAGAAAAATCGTTAGAACGTGGAATGTGCATACTTTGTTGATTCCATTTATGAAATAAAACACATTTTCTAAAAACTCGTGTTTTTTAAGAAATCATGTAAACCTTCTAGAAGCTGTGATTTTAAAAAACGGGGGAAGTAAGGTTTTCTTATTTCCAAACGCATGCGCAAACTATAGAAAGTCGTTATGCCCTAGAATGTGCATACTTTGTTGATTCCATTTATGAAATAAAACACATTTCCTAAAAACTCGTGTTTTTTAAGAAATCATGTAAACCTTCTAGATGCTGTGATTTTAAAAAATGGGGGAAGTAAGCTTTTCTTATTTCCAAACACATGCGCAAACTATAGAAAGTCGTTATGACGTAGAATGTGCATACTTTGTTGATTCCATTTATGAAATAAAACACATTTTCTAAAAACTCGTGCTTTTTAAGAAATCATGTAAACCTTCTAGAAGCTGTGATTTTAAAAAACGGTGGAAGTAAGCTTTTCTTATTTCCGGACGCATGCGCAAACTATAGAAAGTCGTTATGACGTAGAATTTGCATACTTTGTTGATTCCATTTATGAAATAAAACACATTTTCTAAAAACTCGTGTTTTTTAAGAAATCATGTAAACCTTCTAGAAGCTGTGATTTTTAAAAACGGTGGAAGTAAGCTTTTATTATTTCCGGACGCATGCGCAAACTATAGAAAGTCGTTATGACGTAGAATGTGCATACTTTGTTGATTCCATTTATGAAATAAAACACATTTTCTAAAAACTCGTGTTTTTTACGAAATCATGTAAACCTTCTAGAAGCTGTGATTTTAAAAAATGGTGGAAGTAAGTTTTTCTTATTTCCAGACGAATGCGCAAACTATAGAAAGTCGTTATAACGTAGAATGTGCATACTTTGTTGATTCCATTTATAAAAATAAAACACATTTTCTAAAAACTCGTATTTTTAACAAATCATGTAAACCTTCTAGAAGCTGTGATTTTAAAAAACGGGGGAAAGAAAGCTTTTCTTATTTCCAAACGCATGCACAAACTATAGAAAGTCGTTATGATGTAGAATGTGCATACTTTATTGATTCCATTTATGAAATAAAACACATTTTCTAAAAACTCGTGTTTTTTACGAAATCATGTAAACCTTCTAGAAGCTGTGATTTTAAAAAACGGTGGAAGTAAGTTTTTCTTATTTCCGGACGAATGCGCAAACTATAGAAAGTCGTTATAACGTAGAATGTGCATACTTTGTTGATTCCATTTATAAAAATAAAACACATTTTCTAAAAACTCGTATTTTTAACAAATCATGTAAACCTTCTAGAAGCTGTGATTTTAAAAAACGGGGGAATGTAAGCTTTTCTTATTTCCAAACGCATGCGCAAACTATAGAAAGTCGTTATGATGTATAATGTGCATACTTTGTTGATTCCATTTATGAAATAAAACACATTTTCTAAAAACTCGTGTTTTTTACGAAATCATGTAAATCTTCTAGAAGCTGTGAGTTTAAAAAACGGTGGAAGTAAGCTTTTCTTTTTTCCGGACGAATGCGCAAACTATCGAAAGTCGTTATGACGTAGAATGTGCATACTTTGTTGATTCCATTTATTTAATAAAACACATTTTCTAAAAACTCATGTTTTTTAACAAATCATGTAAACCTTCTAGAAGCTATGATTTTAAAAAACAGGGGAAGTAAGCTTTTCTTATTTCCAAACGCATGCGCAAACTATAGAAATTCGTGATGACGTAGAATGTGCATACTTTGTTGATTCCATTTATGAAATAAAACACATTTTCTAAAAAGTCGTGTTTTTTAAGAAATCATGAAAACCTTCTAGAAGCTCTGATTTTAAAAAACAGGGGAAGTAAGCTTTTCTTATTTCCGGACGCATGCGCAAACTATAGAAAGTCGTTATGACCTAGAATGTGCATACTTTGTAGATTCCATTTATCAAATAAAACACATTTTCGAAAAAGTCATGTTTTTTACGAAATCATGTAAACCTTCTAGAAGCTGTGATTTTCAAAAACGGTGGAAGTAAGCTCTTCTTATTTCCGGACGAATGCGCAAACTATAGAAAGTCGTTATGACGTAGAATGTGCAAACTTTGTTGATTCCATTTATGAAATAAAACACATTTTCTAAAAACTCGTGTTTTTAAGAAATCATCTAAACCTCCTGGAAACTGTGATTTTAAAAAACGGTGGAAGTAAGCTTTTCTTATTTTTGGACGCATGCGCAAACTATAGAAAGTCGTTATGACATACAATGTGCATACTTTGTTGATTCCATTTATGAAATAAAACACATTTTCTAAAAACTCGTGTTTTTTATAAAATCATGTAAACCTTCTAAAAGCTATGATTTTAAAAAACGGTGGAAGTAAGCTTTTCTTATTTCCGGACGAATGCGCAAACTATAGAAAGTCGTTATGACGTAGAATGTTCATACTTTGTTGATTCCATTTATGAAATAAAACACATTTTCTAAAAACTCGTGTTTTTTACGAAATCATGTAAACCTTCTAGAAGCTGTGATTTTAAAAAACGGTGGAAGTAAGATTTTCTTATTTCCGGACACATGCGCAAACTATAGAAAGTCGTTATGACGTAGAATGTGCATAGTTTGTTGATTCCATTTATGAAATAAAACACATTTTCTAAAAACTCGTGTTTTTTACGAAATCATGTAAACCTTCTAGAAGCTGTGATTTTAAAAAACGGTGGAAATAAGCTTTTCTTATTTCCGGACGCATGCGCAAACTATAGAAAGTCTTTATGATGTAGAATGTGCATACTTTGTTGATTCCATTTATGAAATAAAACACATTTTCTAAAAATTCGTGTTTTTTAAGAAATCATGTAAACCTTCTAGAAGCTGTGATTTTAAAAAACGGGGGAAGTAAGCTTTTCTTATTTCCAAATGCATGCGCAAACTATAGAAAGTCCTTATGACAAAGAATGTGCATACTTTGTTGATTCCATTTATAAAAATAAAACACATTTTCTAAAAACGCGTATTTTTAACAAATCCTGTAAACCTTCTAGAAGTTGTGATTTTAAAAAACGGGGGAAGTAAGCTTTTCTTATTTCCAAACGCATGCGCAAACTATAGAAAGTCGTTATGACATAGAATGTGCATACTTTGTAGATTCCATTTATGAAATAAAACAAATTTTCTAAAAACTCGTGTTTTTTAAGAAATCATTTAAACCTTCTAGAAGCTGTGATTTTAAAAAACGTGTAAAGTAAGCTTTTCTTATTTCCGGACGCATGCGCAAACTATAGAAAGTCGTTATGACGTAGAATGTGCATACTTTGTTGATTCCATTTATGATATAAAACACATTTTCTAAAAACTTGTGTTTTTTACGAAATCTTGTAAACCTTCTAGAAACTGTGATTTTAAAAAACGGTGGATTTAAGCTTTTCTTATTTCTGGACGCATGTGCAAACTATAGAAAGTGGTTATGACGTAGAATGTGCATAATTTGTTGATTCTATTTATGAAATAAAACACATTTTCTAAAAACTCGTGTTTTTTAAGAAATCATGTAAACCTTCTAGAAGCTGTGATTTTAAAAAACGGGGGAAGTAAGCTTTTCTTATTTCCAAACGCATACGCACACTATAGAAAGTCGTTATAACATAGAATGTGCATACTTTGTTGATTCCATTTATGAAATAAAACACATTTTCTAAAAACTCGTGTTTTTTAAGAAATCATGTAAACCTTCTAGAAGCTGTGATTTTAAAAAACGGGGGAAGTAAGCTTTTTTAATTTCCGAACGCATGCGCAAACTATAGAAAGTCATTATGACATAGAATGTGCATACTTTGTTGATTCCATTTATGAAATAAAACACATTTTCTAAAAACTCGTGTTTTTTACGAAATCATGTAAACCTTCTAGAAGCTGTGATTTTAAAAAACGGGGGAAGTAAGCTTTTCTTATTTCCAAACGCATGCGCAAACTATAGAAAGTTGTTATGACGTAGAATGTGCATACTTTTTTGATTCCATTGATGAAATAAAGCACATTTTCTAAAAACTCGTGTTTTTTAAGAAATCATGTAAACCTTCTAGAAGCTGTGGTTTTAAAAAACAGGGGAAGTAAGCTTTTCTTATTTACGGACGCATGCGCAAACTATAGAAAGTCGTTATGACCTTGAATGTGCATACTTTATAGATTCCATTTATAAAATAAAACACATTTTCGAAAAAGTCGTGTTTTTTACGAAATTATGTAAACCTTCTAGAAGCTGTGATTTTAAAAAACGGTGGAAGTTAGCTCTTCTTATTTCCGGACGAATGCGCAAACTATAGAAAGTCGTTATGACGTAGAATGTGCATACTTTGTTGATTCCATTTATGAAATAAAACACATTTTCTAAAAACTCGTGTTTTTTAAGAAATCATGTAAACCTTCCAGAAGCTGTGATTTTAAAAAACGGTGGAAGTAAGCTTTTCTTATTTCCGAACGCATGCGCAAACTGTAGAAAGTCGTTACGACGTAGAATCTGCATACTTTGTTGATTCCATTTATGAAATAAAGCAAATTTTCTAAAAACTCGTGTTTTTGAAGAAATCATGTAAACCTTCTAGAAGCTGTGATTTTAAAAAACGGGGGAAGTAAGCTTTTCTTATTTCCGGACGCATGCGCAAATTATAGAAAGTCGTTACGATGTAGAATGTGCATACTTTGTTGATTCCATTTATGAAATAAAACAAATTTTCTAAAAACTCGTGTTTTTGAAGAAATCATGTAAACCTTCTAGAAGCTGTGATTTTAAAAAACGGGGGAAGTAAGCTTTTCTTATTTCCGGACGCATGCGCAAACTATAGAAAGTCGTTACGATGTAGAATGTGCATACTTTGTTGACTCCATTTATGAAATAAAATTTTTTTTCTAAAAACTCATGTTTTTTAAGAAATGATGTAAACCTTCTAGAAGCTGTGATTTTAAAAAATGGGGGAAGTAAGCTTTTCTTATTTCTGGACGCATGCGGAAACTATAGAAAGTCGTTATTACGTAGAATGTGCATACTTTGTAGATTCCATTTATGAAATAAAGAACATTTTCTAAAAACTCGTGTTTTTTACGAAATCATGTAAACCTTCTAGAAGCTATGATTTTAAAAAATGGTGGAAGTAAGCTTTTCTTATTTCCGGACGAATGCGCAAACTATGGAAAGTCGTTATGATGTAGAATGTGCATACTTTGTTGATTCCACTTATGAAATAAAACACATTTTCTAAAAACTCGTGTTTTTTAAGAAATCATGTAAACCCTCTAGAAGCTGTGACTTTAAAAAACGGTGGAAGTAAGCTTTTCTTATTACCGGACGCATGCGAAAAATATAGCAAGACGTTATGACATATAATGTGCATACTTTGTTGATTCCATTTATGAAATAAAACACATTTTCTAAAAACTCGTGTTTTTTAAGAAATCATGTAAACCTTCTAGAAGCTGTGATTTTAAAAAACGGGGAAAGTAAGCATTTCTTATTTCCAAACGCATGCGCAAGCTATAGGAAGTCTTTATGACGTAGAATGTGCATACTTTGTTGATTCCATTTATGAAATAAAACATATTTTCTAAAAACTCGTGTTTTTTAAGAAATCATGTAAACCTTCTAGAAGCTATTATTTTAAAAAACGGGGGCAGTAAGCTTTTCTTATTTCCGGACGCATGCGCAAACTATAGAAAGTCATTATGACATAGAATGTGCATACTTTGTAGATTCCATTTATGAAATAAAACACATTTTCTAAAAACTCGTGTTTTTTACGAAATCATGTAAACCTTGTAGAAGCTGTGATTTTAAAAAACGGTGGAAGTAAGCTTTTCTTATTTCCGGACGCATGCGTAAACAATAGAAGGTCGTTATGATGTACAACGTGCATACTTTGTAGATTCCATTTATGAAATAAAACACATTTTCTAAAAACTCGTGTTTTTTACGAAATCATGTAAACCTTCTAGAAGCTGTGATTTAAAAAAACGGGGGAAGTAAGCTTTTCTTATTTCCGGACGCATGCGCAAACTATAGAAAGTCGTTATGACGTGGAATGTGGATACTTTCTTGATTCCATTTATGAAATAAAACACATTTTCTAAAAACTCCTGTTTTTTATGAAATCATGTAAACCTTCTAGAAGCTGTGATTTTAAAAAACGGGTAAAGTATGCTTTTCTTATTTCCGGACGCATGCGTAAACTATAGAAAGTTGTTATGACGTAGAATGTGCATACTTTGTTGATTCCATTTATTAAATAAAACATATTTTCGAAAAAATCGTGTTTTTTAAGAAATCATGTAAACCTACTAGAAGCTGTGATTTTAAAAAACGGGGGAAGTAAGCTTTTCTTATTTCCAAACGCATGCGCAAACTATAGAAAGTCGTTATGTCTTATAATGTGCATACTTTGTTGATTCCATTTATGAAATAAAACACATTTTCTAAAAACTCGTGTTTTTTACGAAATCATGTAAACCTTCTAGAAGCTGTGATTTTAAAAAACGGGGGAAGTAAGCTTTTCTTATTTCCAAACGCATGCGCAAACTATAGAAAGTCGTTATGACGTAGAATGTGCATACTTTGTTGATTCCATTTATTAAATAAAACATATTTTCGAAAAACTCGTGTTTTTTACGAAATCATGTAAACCTTCTAGAAGCTGTGATTTTAAAAAACAGGGGAAGTAAGATTTTCTTATTTCCAAACGCATGCGCAAACTATACAAAGTCGTTATGACGTAGAATGTGCATACTTTGTTGATTCCATTTCTTAAATAAAACATATTTTCGAAAAACTCGTGTTTTTTAAGAAATCATGTAAACCTTCTAGAAGCTGTGATTTTAAAAAACGGGGGAAGTAAGCTTTTCTTATTTCCAAACACATGCGCAAACTATAGAAAGTCGTTATGACGTAGAATGTGCATACTTTGTTGATTCCATTTATGAAATAAAACACATTTTCTAGAAACTCGTGCTTTTTAAGAAATCATGTAAACCTTCTAGAAGCTGTGATTTTAAAAAATGGGGGAAGTAAGCTTTTCTTATTTCCAAACGCTTGCATAAACTATAGAAAGTCGTTATGAAGTAGAATGTGCATACTTTGTTGATTCCATTTATCAAATAAAACACATTTTCGAAAAAGTCGTCTTTTTTACGAAATCATGTAAACCTTCTAGAAGCTGTGATTTTAAAAAACGGTGGACGTAAGCTTTTCTTATTTCCGGACGAATGCGCAAACTATAGAAAGTCGTTATGACGTAGAATGTGCATACTTTGTTGATTCCATTTATGAAATAAAACACATTTTCTAAAAACTCTTGTTTTTTAAGAAATCATGTAAACCTTCTAGAAGCTGTGATTTTAAAAAACGGTGGAAGTAAGCTTTTCTTATTTCCGGACGCATGCGCAAACAATAGAAAGTTGTTATGACGTAGAATGTGCATACTTTGTAGATTCCATTTATGAAATAAAACACATTTTCTAAAAACTCGTGTTTTTTACGAAATCATGTAAACCTTCTAGAAGCTGTGATTTTAAAAATCGGTGGAAGTAAGCTTTTCTTATTTCCAGATGCATGCGCAAACTATAGAAAGTCGTTATGACGTAGAATGTGCATACTTTGTTGATTCCATTTATGAAATAAAACACATTTTCTAAAAACTCGTGTTTTTTACGAAATCATGTAAACCTTCTAGAAGCTGTGATTTTAAAAAACGGTGGAAGTAAGCTTTTCTTATTTCCGGACGCATGTGCAAACTATAGAAAGTCGTTATGACGTAGAATGTGCATACTTTGTTGATTCTATTTATGAAATAAAACACATTTTCTAAAAACTCGAGTTTGTTAAGAAATCATGTAAACCTTCAAGAAGATGTGATTTTAAAAAACGGGGGAAGTAAGATTTTCTTATTTCCGGACACATGCGCAAACTATAGAAAGTCGTTATGACGTAGAATGTGCATACTTTGTTGATTCCATTTATGAAATAAAACACATTTTCTAAAAACTCGTGTTTTTTACGAAATCATGTAAACCTTCTAGAAGCTGTGATTTAAAAAAACGGTGGAAGTAAGCTTTTCTTATTTCTGGACGCATGCGCAAACTATAGAAAGTCGTTATGACGTAGAATGTGCATAATTTGTAGATTCCATTTATGAAATAAAACACATTTTCTAAAAACTCGTGTTTTTTACGAAATCATGTAAACCTTCTAGAAGCTGTAATTTTAAAAAACGGGGGAAGTAAGATTTTCTTATTTCCGGACGCATGCGCAAACTATAGAAAGTCGTTATGACGTAGAATGTGGATACTTTGTAGATTCCATTTATGAAATAAGACACATTTTCTAAAAACTCGTGTTTTTTACGAAATCATGTAAAGCTCCTAGAAGCTGTGATTTTAAAAAACGGTGGAAGTAAGCTTTTGTTATTTCCGGACGCATGCGCAAACAATAGAAAGTCGTTATGACGTAGAATGTGCATACTTTGTAGATTCCATTAATGAAATAAAACACATTTTCTAAAAACTCGTGTTTTTTACGAAATCATGTAAACCTTCTAGAAGCTGTGATTTTAAAAATCGATGAAAGTAAGCTTTTCTTATTTCCGGACGCATGCGCAAACTATAGAAAGTCGTTATGACCTAGAATGTGCATACTTTGTTGATTCCATTTATGAACTAAAACACATTTTCTAAAAACTCGTGTTTTTTAAGAAATCATGTAAACCTTCTAGAAGCTGTGATTTTAAAAAACGGTGGAAGTAAGCTTTTCTTATTTCCGGACGCATGCGCAAACTATAGAAAGTCGTTATGACCTAGAATGTGCATTCTTTGTAGATTCCATTTATCAAATAAAACACATTTTCTAAAAAGTCGTGTTTTTTACGAAATCATGTAAACCTTCTAGAGGCTGTGATTTTAAAAAATGGTGGTAGTAAGCTTTTCTTATTTCCGGACGCATGTGCAAATTATAGAAAGTCGTTATGACGTAGAATGTGCATACTTTGTTGATTTTATTCATGAAATAAAACACATTTTCTAAAAACTCGTGTTTTTTAAGAAATCATGTAAACCTTCTAGAAGCTGTGATTTTAAAAAACGGTGGAAGTAAGCTTTTCTTATTTCCGGACGCATGCGCAAACTATAGAAAGTCGTTATGACGTAGAATGTGCATACTTTGTTGATTCCATTTATGAAATAAAACACATTTTCTAAAAACTCGTGTTTTTTAAGAAATCATGTAAACCTTCTAGAAGCTGTGATTTTAAAAAACGGGGTAAGTAAGCTTTTCTTATTTCCAAACGCATGCTCAAACTATAGAAAGTCATTATGACGTAGAATGTGCATACTTTGTAGATTCCATTTATGAAATAAAACACATTTTCTAAAAACTCGTGTTTTTTAAGAAATCATGTAAACCTTCTAGAAGCTGTGATTTTAAAAAACGGGGGAAGTAAGCTTTTCTTATTTCCGGACGCATGCGCAAACTATAGAAAATCGTTACGATGTAGAATGTGCATACTTTTTTGATTCCATTTATGAAATAAAACAAATTTTCTAAAAACTCGTGTTTTTTAAGAAATCATGTAAACCTTCTAGAAGCTGTGATTTTAAAAAACGGGGGAAGTAAGCTTTTCTTATTTCCGGACGCATGCGCAAACTATAGAAAGTCATTATTACGTAGAATGTGCATACTTTGTAGATTCCATTTATGAAATAAAGAACATTTTCTAAAAACTCATGTTTTTTACGAAATCATGTAAACCTTCTAGAAGCTATGATTTAAAAAAATGGTGGAAGTAAGCTTTTCTTATTTCCGGACGAATGCGCAAACTATAGAAAGTCGTTATGATGTAGAATGTGCATACTTTGTTGATTCCACTTATGAAATAAAACACATTTTCTAAAAACTCGTGTTTTTTAAGAAATCATGTAAACCCTCTAGAAGCTGTGACTTTAAAAAATGGTGGAAGTAAGCTTTTCTTATTTCCGGACGCATGCGCAAACTATAGCAAGACGTTACGACTTATAATGTGCATACTTTGTTGATTCCATTTATGAAATAAAACACATTTTCTAAAAATTCGTGTTTTTTAAGAAATCATGTAAACCTTCTAGAAGCTATGATTTTAAAAAACGGGGAAAGTAAGCATTTCTTATTTCCAAACGCATGCGCAAGCTATAGGAAGTCTTTATGACGTAGAATGTGCATATTTTGTTGATTCCATTTATGAAATAAAACACATTTTCTAAAAACTCGTGTTTTTTAGGAAATCATGTAAACCTTCTAGAAGCTCTGATTTTAAAAAACGGGGGAAGTAAGCTTTTCTTATTTCCGGACGCATGCGCAAACTATAGAAGGTAGTTATGACCTAGAATGTGCATACTTTGTAGATTCCATTTATCAAATAAAACACATTTTCGAAAAAGTCGTGTTTTTTACGAAATCATGTAAACCTTCTAGAAGCTGTGATTTTAAAAAACGGTGGAAGTAAGCTTTTCTTATTTCCAGACGAATGCGCAAACTATAGAAAGTCGTTATGACGTAGAATGTGCATACTTTGTTGATTCCATTTATGAAATAAAACACATTTTCTAAAAACTCGTGTTTTTTAAGAAATCATGTAAACCTTCTAGAAGCTGTGATTTTAAAAAACGGTGGAAGTAAGATTTTCTTATTTCCGGATGCATGCGCAAACAATAGAAAGTCGTTATGACGTAGAGTGTGCATACTTTGTAGATTCCATTGATGAAATAAATCACATTTTCTAAAAACTCGTGTTTTTATCGAAATCATGTAAACCTTCTAGAAGCTGTGATTTTAAAAATCGGTGGAAGTAAGCTCTTCTTATTTCCGGATGCATGCGCAAACTATAGAAAGTCGTTATGACGTAGAATGTGCATACTTTGTTGATTCCATTTATGAAATAAAACACATTTTCTAAAAACTCGTGTTTTTTACGAAATCATGTAAACCTTCTAGAAGCTGTGATTTTAAAAAACGGTGGAAGGAAGCTTTTCTTATTTCCGGACGCATGTGCAAACTATAGAAAGTCGTTATGACGTAGAATGTGCATACTTTGTTGATTCCAGTTATGAAATAAAACACATTTTCTAAAAACTCGTGTTTTTTAAGAAATCATGTAAACCTTCCAGAAGCTGTGATTTTAAAAAACGGTGGAAGTAAGATTTTCTTATTTCCGAACTCATGCGCAAACTATAGAGAGTCGTTACGACGTAGAATCTACATACTTTGTTGATTCCATTTATGAAATAAAACAAATTTTCTAAAAACTCGTGTTTTTTAAGAAATCATGTAAACCTTCTAGAAGCTGTGATTTTAAAAAAAGGGGGAAGTAAGCTTTTCTTATTTTCGGACGCATGCGGAAACTATAGAAAGTCGTTATGACATAGAATGTGCATACTTTGTAGATTCCATTTATGAAATAAAGAACATTTTCTAAAAACTCGTGTTTTTTACGAAACCATGTAAACCTTCTAGAAGCTGTGATTTTAAAAAACGGTGGAAGTAAGCTTTTCTTTTTTCCGGACGCATGCGCAAACTATAGAAAGTCATTATGATGTAGAATGTGCATACTTTGTTGATTCCATTTATGAAATAAAACAATTTTTTTAAAAACTCTTGTTTTTTAAGAAATCATGTAAACCTTCTAGAAGCTGTGATTTTAAAAAACGGGGGAAGTGAGCTTTTCTTATTTCCGGATGCATGCGCAAACTATAGAAAGTCGTTATTACGTAGAATGTGCATAATTTGTAGATTCCATTTATGAAATAAAGAAGATTTTCTAAAAACTCGTGTTTTTTACGAAATCATGTAAACCTTCTAGAAGCTGTGATTTTAAAAAATGGTGGAAGTAAGCTTTTCTTATTTCCGGACGAATGCGCAAACTATAGAAAGTCGTTATGATGTAGAATGTGCATACTTTGTTGATTCCACTTATGAAATAAAACACATTTTCTAAAAACTCGTGTTTTTTAAGAAATCATGTAAACCCTCTAGAAGCTGTGACTTTAAAAAACGGTGGAAGTAAGCTTTTCTTATTTCCAGACGCGTGCGCAAACTATAGCAAGACGTTATGACGTAGAATGTGCATACTTTGTTGATTCCATTTATGAAATAAAACACATTTTCTAAAAACTCGTGTTTTTTAAGAAATCATGTAAACCTTCTAGAAGCTGTGATTTTAAAAAACGGGGAAAGTAAGCATTTCTTATTTCCAAACGCATGTGCAAGCTATAGGAAGTCTTTATGACATAGAATGTGCATACTTTGTTGATTCCATTTATGAAATAAAACACATTTTCTAAAAACTCTTGTTTTTTACGAAATCATGTAAACCTTCTAGAAGCAGTGATTTTAAAAAACGGTGGAAGTAAGCTTTTCTTATTTCCGGACGCATGTGAAAACTATAGAAAGTTGTTATCACGTATAATGTGCATACTTTGTAGATTCCATTTATGAAATAAAACACATTTTCTAAAAACTCGTGTTTTTTACGAAATCATGTAAACCTTCTAGAAGCTGTGATTTAAAAAAACGGGGGAAGTAAGCTTTTCTTATTTCCGGACGCATGCGCAAACTATAGAAAGTCGTTATGACGTGGAATGTGGATACTTTCTTGATTCCATTTATGAAATAAAACACATTTTCTAAAAACTCCTGTTTTTTATGAAATCATGTAAACCTTCTAGAAGCTGTGATTTTAAAAAACGGGTAAAGTATGCTTTTCTTATTTCCGGACGCATGCGTAAACTATAGAAAGTTGTTATGACGTAGAATGTGCATACTTTGTTGATTCCATTTATTAAATAAAACATATTTTTGAAAAAATCGTGTTTTTTAAGAAATCATGTAAACCTTCTAGAAGCTGTGATTTTAAAAAACGGGGGAAGTAAGCTTTTCTTATTTCCAAACGCATGCGCAAACTATAGAAAGTCGTTATGTCTTATAATGTGCATACTTTGTTGATTCCATTTATGAAATAAAACACATTTTCTAAAAACTCGTGTTTTTTACGAAATCATGTAAACCTTCTAGAAGCTGTGATTTTAAAAAACGGGGGAAGTAAGCTTTTCTTATTTCCAAACGCATGCGCAAACTATAGAAAGTCGTTATGACGTAGAATGTGCATACTTTGTTGATTCCATTTATTAAATAAAACATATTTTCGAAAAACTCGTGTTTTTTACGAAATCATGTAAACCTTCTAGAAGCTGTGATTTTAAAAAACAGGGGAAGTAAGATTTTCTTATTTCCAAACGCATGCGCAAACTATACAAAGTCGTTATGACGTAGAATGTGCATACTTTGTTGATTCCATTTCTTAAATAAAACATATTTTCGAAAAACTCGTGTTTTTTAAGAAATCATGTAAACCTTCTAGAAGCTGTGATTTTAAAAAACGGGGGAAGTAAGCTTTTCTTATTTCCAAACACATGCGCAAACTATAGAAAGTCGATATGACGTAGAATGTGCATACTTTGTTGATTCCATTTATGAAATAAAACACATTTTCTAGAAACTCGTGCTTTTTAAGAAATCATGTAAACCTTCTAGAAGCTGTGATTTTAAAAAATGGGGGAAGTAAGCTTTTCTTATTTCCAAATGCTTGCATAAACTATAGAAAGTCGTTATGAAGTAGAATGTGCATACTTTGTTGATTCCATTTATCAAATAAAACACATTTTCGAAAAAGTCGTCTTTTTTACGAAATCATGTAAACCTTCTAGAAGCTGTGATTTTAAAAAAAGGTGGAAGTAAGCTTTTCTTATTTCCGGACGCATGCGCAAACAATAGAAAGTTGTTATGACGTAGAATGTGCATACTTTGTAGATTCCATTTATGAAATAAAACACATTTTCTAAAAACTCGTGTTTTTTACTAAATCATGTAAACCTTCTAGAAGCTGTGATTTTAAAAATCGGTGGAAGTAAGCTTTTCTTATTTCCAGATGCATGCGCAAACTATAGAAAGTCGTTATGACGTAGAATGTGCATACTTTGTTGATTCCATTTATGAAATAAAACACATTTTCTAAAAACTCGTGTTTTTTACGAAATCATGTAAACCTTCTAGAAGCTGTGATTTTAAAAAACGGTGGAAGTAAGCTTTTCTTATTTCCGGACGCATGTGCAAACTATAGAAAGTCGTTATGACGTAGAATGTGCATACTTTGTTGATTCTATTTATGAAATAAAACACATTTTCTAAAAACTCGAGTTTCTTAAGAAATCATGTAAACCTTCAAGAAGATGTGATTTTAAAAAACGGGGGAAGTAAGCTTTTCTTATTTCCGAACGCATGCGCAAACTATAGAAAGTCGTTATGACGTAGAATGTGCATACTTTGTTGATTCCATTTATGAAATAAAACACATTTTCTAAAAACTCGTGTTTTTTAAGAAATCATGTAAACCTTCTAGAAGCTGTGATTTTAAAAAACCTGGGAAGTAACCTTTTCTTATTTCCAAACGCATGCGCAAACTATAGCAAGTTGTTATGTTCGTTATGACGTAGAATGTGCTGTTGATTCCATTTATGAAATAAAACACATTTTCTAAAAACTCGTGTTTTTTAAGAAATCATCTAAACTTTCTAGAAGCTGTGATTTTAAAAAATGGTGGAAGTAAGCTTTTCTTATTTCCGGACGAATGCGCAAACTATAGAAAGTCGTTATTACGAAGAATGTGCATACTTTGTCGATTCCTTATATGAAATAAAACATATTTTCTAAAAACTCGTGTTTTTTACGAAATCATGTAAACCTTCTAGAAGCTGTGATTTTAAAAAACGGTGGAAGTAAGCTTTTCTTATTTCCGGACGCATGCGCAAACTATAGAAAGTCGTTATGACGTAGAATGTGCACACTTTGTTGATTCCATTTATGAAATAAAACACATTTTCTAAAAACTCGTGTTTTTTACGAAATCATGTAAACCTTCTAGAAGCTGTGATTTTAAAAAACGGTGGAAGTAAGCTTTTCTTATTTCCAAACGCATGCGCAAACTATAGAAAGTCATTATGACGTAGAATGTGCATACTTTGTTGATTCCATTTATGAAATAAAACACATTTTCTAAAAACTCGTGTTTTTTACGAAATCATGTAAACCTTCTAGAAGCTGTCATTTTAAAAAACGGTGGAAGTAAGCTTATCTTATTTCCGGACGCATGCGTAAACAATAGAAGGTCATTATGACGTACAATGTGCATACTTTGTAGATTCCATTTATGAAATAAAATAAATTTTCTAAAAATTCGTGTTTTTTACGAAATCATGTAAACCTTCTAGAAGCTGTGATTTTAAAAAACGGGGGAAGTAAGCTTTTCTTATTTCCGGACGCATGCGCAAACTATAGAAAGTCGTTATGACGTCGAATGTGCATACTTTCTTGATTCCATTTATGAAATAAAACACATTTTCTAAAAACTCGTGTTTTGTAAGAAATCATGTAAACCTTCTAGAAGCTGTGATTTTAAAAAACGGGTAAAGTATGCTTTTCTTATTTCCGGACGCATGCGCAAACTATAGAAAGTCGTTATGACGTAGAATGTGCATACTTAGTTGAGTCCATTTATTAAATAAAACACATTTTCTAAAAACTCGTGCTTTTTACGAAATCGTGTAAACCTTCTAGAAGCTGTGATTTTAAAAAACGGGGGAAGTAAGCTTTTCTTATTTCTGGACGCATTCGCAAACTATAGAAAGTCGTTATGAGGTAGAATGTGCATACTTTGTTGATTCCATTTATGAAATAAAACATATTTTCGAAAAACTCGTGTTTTTTAAGAAATAATGTAAACCTTCTTGAAGCTGTGATTTTAAAAAACGGTGTAAGCTTTTCTTATTTCCAAATGCATGCGCAAACTATAGAAAGTCGTTATGACGTAGAACGTGCATATTTTGTTGATTCCATTTATGAAATAAAACACATTTTATAAAAACTCGTGTTTTTTAAGAAATCATGTAAACCTTCTAGAAGCTGTGATTTTAAAAAACAGGGAAAGGAAGCTTTTCTTATTTCCGGACGCATGCGCAAACTATAGAAAGTCGCTATGACCTAGAATGTGCATACTTTGTTGATTCCATTTATCAAATAAAACACATTTTCTAAAAACTCGTGTTTTTTTTGAAATCATGTAAACCTTCTAGAAACTGTGATTTTAAAAAACGGTGGAAGTAAGCTTTTCTTATTTCCGGACGAATGCACAAACTATAGAAAGTCGTTATGACGTAGAATGTGCATACTTTGTTGATTCCAGTTATGAAATAAAACACATTTTCTAAAAACTCGTGTTTTTTAAGAAATCATGTAAACCTTCTAGACGCTGTGATTTTAAAAAACGGGTAAAGTAAGCATTTCTTATTTCCGGATGAATGCGCAAACTATAGAAAGTCGTTATGACGTAGAATGTGCATACTTTGTAGAATCCATTTATGAAATAAAACACATTTTTTAAAAACTTGTGTTTTTTACGAAATCATGTAAACCTTCTAGAAGCTGTGATTTTAAAAAACTGTGGAAGTAAGATTTACTTATTTCCGGAAACATGCGCAAACTATAGAAAGTCGTTATGACGTAGAATGTGCATACTTTGTTGATTCCATTTATGAAATAAAACACATTTTCTAAAAATTCGTGTTTTTTACGAAATCATGTAAACCTTCTAGAAACTGTGATTTTAAAAAACGGTGGATTTAAGCTTTTCTTATTTCTGGACGCATGTGCAAACTATAGAAATTCGTTATGACGTAGAATGTGCATACTTTGTTGATTCTATTTATGAAATAAAACACATTTTCTAAAAACTCGTGTTTTTTAAGAAATCATGTAAACCTTCTAGAAGCTGTGATTTTAAAAAACGGGGGAAGTAAGCTTTTCTTATTTCCAAACGCATACGCACACTATAGAAAGTCGTTATGACATAGAATGTGCATACTTTGTTGATTCCATTTATGAAATAAAACACATTTTCTAAAAACTCGTGTTTTTTAAGAAATCATGTAAACCTTCTAGAAGCTGTGATTTTAAAAAACGGTGGAAGTAAGCTTTTCTTATTTCCGAACGCATGCGCAAACTATAGAAAGTCGTTAAGACGTAGAATGTTCATACTTTGTTGATTCCATTTATGAAATAAAACACATTTTCTAAAAACTCGTGTTTTTTACGAAATCATGTAAACCTTCTAGAAGCTATGATATTAAAAAACGGGTAAAGTAAGCGTTTCTTATTTCCGGATGCATGCGCAAACTATAGAAAGTGGTTATGACGTAGAATGTGCATACTTTGTAGATTCCATTTATGAAATAAAAGACATTTTCTAAAAACTCGTGTTTTTTACGAAATTAAGTAAACGTTCTAGAAGCTGTGATTTTAAAAAACAGTGGAAGTAAGCTTTTCTTATTTCCGGACGAATGCGGAAACTATAGAAAGTCGTTATGACGTAGAATGTGCATAATTTGTAGATTCCATTTATGAAATAAAACACATTTTCTAAAAACTCGTGTTTTTTACGAAATCATGTTAACCTTCTACAAGCTGTGATTTTAAAAATCGGTGGAAGTAAGCTTTTCTTATTTCCGGATGCATGCACAAACTATAGAAAGTCTTTATGATGTAGAATGTGCATACTTTGTTGATTCCATTTATGAAATAAAACACATTTTCTAAAAACTCGTGTTTTTTACAAAATCATGTAAACCTTCTAGAAGCTGTGATTTTAAAAAACGGTGGAAGTAAGCTTTTCTTATTTCCGGACGCATGTGCAAACTATAGAAAGTCGTTATGACGTAGAATGTGCATACTTTGTTGATTCTATTTATGAAATAAAACACATTTTCTAAAAACTCGTGTTTCTTAAGAAATCATGTAAACCTTCTAGAAGCTGTGATTTTAAAAAACGGGGGAAGTAAGGTTTTCTTATTTCCAAACGCATGCGTAAACTATAGAAAGTCGTTATGACGTAGAATGTGCTGTTGATTCCATTTATGAAATAAAACACATTTTCTAAAAATTCGTGTTTTTTACGAAATCATGTAAACCTTCTAGAAGCTGTGATTTTAAAAAACGGGGGAAGTAAGCTTTTCTTATTTCCAAACGCATGCGTAAACTATAGAAAGTCGTTATGACGTAGAATGTGCTGTTGATTCCATTTATGAAATAAAACACATTTTCTAAAAACTCGTGTTTTTTACGAAATCATGTAAACCTTCTAGAAGCTGTGATTTTAAAAAACGGTGGAAGTAAGCTTTTCTTATTTCCGGACGCATGTGCAAACTATAGAAAGTCGTTATGACGTAGAATGTGCATACTTTGTTGATTCTATTTATGAAATAAAACACATTTTCTAAAAACTCGTGTTTCTTAAGAAATCATGTAAACCTTCTAGAAGCTGTGATTTTAAAAAACGGGGGAAGTAAGCTTTTCTTATTTCCAGACGCATCCGCAAACTATAGAAAGTCTTTATGACGTAGAATGTGCATACTTTGTTGATTCCATTTATGAAACAAAACACATTTTCTAAAAACTCGTGTTTTTTAAGAAATCATGTAAACCTTCTAGAAGCTGTGATTTTAAAAAACGGGGGAAGTAAGCTTTTCTTCTTTCCAAACGCATGCGCAAACTATAGAAAGTCGTTATGACGTAGAATGTGTTGTTGATTCCATTTATGAAATAAAACACATTTTCTAAAAACTCGTGTTTTTTACGAAATCATGTAAACCTTCTAGAAGCTGTGATTTTAAAAAACGGTGGAAGTAAGCTTTTCTTATTTCCGGAGGAATGCGCAAACTATAGAAAGTCGTTATGACGTAGAATGTGCATACTTTGTTGATTCCATTTATGAAATAAAACACATTTTCTAAAAACTCGTGGTTTTTACGAAATCATGTAAACCTTCTAGAAGCTGTGATTTTAAAAAACGGTGGAAGTAAGCTTTTCTTATTTTCGGACGCATGCGCAAACTATAGAAAGTCGTTATGACGTAGAATGTGCATACTTTGTAGAATCCATTTATGAAATAAAACACATTTTCTAAAAACTCGTGTTTTTTACGAAATCATGTAAACCTTCTAGAAGCTGTGATTTTAAAAAACGGTGGAAGTAAGATTTTCTTATTTCCGGACACATGCGCAAACTATAAAAAGTCGTTATGACATAGAATTTGCATACTTTGTTGATTCCATTTATGAAATAAAACACATTTTCGTGTTTTTTACGAAATCATGTAAACCTTCTAGAAGCTGTGATTTTAAAAAACGGTGGAAGTAATCTTTTCTTATTTCCGGACGCATGCGCAAACTATAGAAATTCGTTATGACGTAGAATGTGCATACTTTGTTGATTCCATTTATGAAATAAAACACATTTTCTAAAAACTCGTGTTTTTTAAGAAATCATTTAAACCTTCTAGAAACTGTGATTTTAAAAAACGGGGAAAGTAAGCTTTTCTTATTTCCAAACGCATGCGCAAAATGTAGAAAGTCGTTATGACGTAGAATGTGCATACTTTGTTGATTCCATTTATGAAATAAAACACATTTTCTAAAAACTCGTGTTTTTTACGAAATCATCTAAACCTTCTAGAAGCTGTGATTTTAAAAAACGGTGGAAGTAAGCTTTTCTTATTTCCGGACGAATGCGCAAACTATAGAAAGTTGTTATGATGTAGAATATTCATACTTTGTTGATTCCATTTATGAAACAAAACACATTTTCTAAAAACTCGTGTTTTTTACGAAATCATGTAAACCTTCTAGAAGCTGTGATTTTAAAAAACGGTGGAAGTAATCTTTTCTTATTTCCGGACGCATGCGCAAACTATAGAAATTCGTTATGACGTAGAATGTGCATACTTTGTTGATTCCATTTATGAAATAAAACACATTTTCTAAAAACTCGTGTTTTTTACGAAATCATGTAAACCTTCTAGAAGCTGTGATATTAAAAAACGGTGGAAGTAAGCTTTTCTTATTTCCGGACGCATGCCCAAACTATAGAGAGTCGTTATGACGTAGAATGTGCATACTTTGTTGATTCCATTTATGAAATAAAACACATTTTCTAAAAACTCGTGCTTTTTACGAAATCATGTAAACCTTCTAGATGCTGTGATTTTAAAAAACGGGGGAAGTAAGCTTTTCTTATTTCCAAATGCATGCGCAAACTATAGAAAGTCCTTATGACGTAGAATGTGCATACTTTGTTGATTCCATTTATAAAAATAAAACACATTTTCTAAAAACTCGTATTTTTAACAAATCATGTAAACCTTCTAGAAGCTGTGATTTTAAAAAACGGGGGAAGTAAGCTTTTCTTATTTCCAAACGCATGCGCAAACTATAGAAAGTCGTTATGACGTAGAATGTGCATACTTTGTAGATTCCATTTATGAAATAAAACAAATTTTCTAAAAACTCGTGTTTTTTAAGAAATCATTTAAACCTTCTAGAAGCTGTGATTTTAAAAAACGTGTAAAGTAAGCTTTTCTTATTTCCGGACGCATGCGCAAACTATAGAAAGTCGTTATGACGTAGAATGTGCATACTTTGTTGATTCCATTTATGAAATAAAACACATTTTCTAAAAACTCGTGTTTTTTAAGAAATCATGTAAACCTTCTAGAAGCTGTGATTTTAAAAAACGGGGTAAGTAAGCTTTTCTTATTTCCAAACGCATGCGCAAACTATAGAAAGTTGTTATGAAGTAGAATGTGCATACTTTGTAGATTCCATTTATGAAATAAAACACATTTTCTAAAAACTCGTGTTTTTTTAAGAAATCATGTAAACCTTCTAGAAGCTGTGATTTTAAAAAACAGGGGAAGTAAGCTTTTCTTATTTCCGGACGCATGCGCAAACTATAGAAAATCGTTACGATGTAGAATGTGCATACTTTGTTGATTCCATTCATGAAATAAAACAAATTTTCTAAATACTCATGTTTTTTAAGAAATCATGTAAACCTTCTAGCAGCTGTGATTTTAAAAAACGGGGGAAGTAAGCTTTTCTTATTTCCGGACGTATGCGCAAACTATAGAAAGTCATTATGATGTAGAATGTGCATACTTTCTTGATTCCATTTATGAAATAAAACACATTTTCTAAAAACTCGTGTTTTTTATGAAATCATGTAAACCTTCTAGAAGCTGTGATTTTAAAAAACGGTGGAAGTAAGCTTTTCTTATTTCCGGACGCATGCGCAAACTATAGAAAGTCGTTATGACCTAGAATGTGCATTCTTTGTAGATTCCATTTATCAAATAAAACACATTTTCTAAAAAGTCGTGTTTTTTACGAAATCATGTAAACCTTCTAGAGGCTGTGATTTTAAAAAACGGTGGAAGTAAGCTTTTCTTATTTCCGGACGAATCCGCAAACTATAGAAAGTCGTTATGACGTAGAATGTGCATACTTTGTTGATTCCATTTATAAAAATAAAACACATTTTCTAAAAACTCGTATTTTTAACAAATCATGTAAACCTTCTAGAAGCTATGATTTTAAAAAACGGGGGAAGTAAGCTTTTCCTATTTCCGGACGCATGCGCAAACTATAGAAAGTCGTTATGACGTAGAATGTGCATACTTTGTTGATTCCATTTATGAAATAAAACACATTTTCTAAAAACTCGTGTTTTTTAAGAAATCATGTAAACCTTCTAGAAGCTGTGATTTTAAAAAACGGGGTAAGTAAGCTTTTCTTATTTCCAAACGCAATGCGCAAACTATAGAAAGTTGTTATGAAGTAGAACGTGCATACTTTGTAGATTCCATTTATGAAATAAAACACATTTTCTAAAAACTCGTGTTTTTTAAGAAATCATGTAAACCTTCTAGAAGCTGTGATTTTAAAAAACGGGGGAAGTAAGGTTTTCTTATTTCCGGACGCATGCGCAAACTATAGAAAATCGTTACGATGTAGAATGTGCATACTTTGTTGATTCCATTCATGAAATAAAACAAATTTTCTAAATACTCATGTTTTTTAAGAAATCATGTAAACCTTCTAGCAGCTGTGATTTAAAAAACGGGGGAAGTAAGCTTTTCTTATTTCCGGACGTATGCGCAAACTATAGAAAGTCATTATGATGTAGAATGTGCATACTTTCTTGATTCCATTTATGAAATAAAACACATTTTCTAAAAACTCGTGTTTTTTACGAAATCATGTAAACCTTCTAGAAGCTGTGATTTTAAAAAACGGTGGAAGTAAGCTTTTCTTATTTCCGGACACATGCGCAAACTATAGAAAGTCGTTATGACGTAGAATGTGCATACTTTGTTGATTCCATTTATGAAATAAAACACATTTTCTAAAAACTCGTGTTTTTTAAGAAATCATTTAAACCTTCTAGAAGCTGTGATTTTAAAAAACGGGGAAAGTAAGCTTTTCTTATTTCCAAACGCATGCGCAAACTATAGAAATTCGTTATGACGTAGAATGTGCAAACTTTGTTGATTCCATTTATGAAATAATACACATTTTCTAAAAACTCGTGTTTTTTACGAAATCATCTAAACAGTCTAGAAGCTGTGATTTTAAAAAACGGTGGAAGTAAGATTTTCTTATTTCCGGACACATGCGCAAACTATAGAAAGTCGTTATGACGTAGAATGTGCATACTTTGTTGATTACATTTATGAAATAAAACACATTTTCTAAAAACTCGTGTTTTTTACGAAATCATGTAAACCTTCTAGAAGCTGTGATTTTAAAAAACGGTGGAAGTAAGCTTTTCTTATTTCCGGACGCATGCGCAAACTATAGAGAGTCGTTATGACGTAGAATGTGCATACTTTGTTGATTCCATTTATGAATTAAAACACATTTTCTAAAAACTCGTGCTTTTTAAGAAATCATGTAAACCTTCTAGAAGCTGTGATTTTAAAAAACGAGGGAAGTAAGCTTTTCTTATTTCCAAATGCATGCGCAAACTATAGAAAGTCCTTATGATGTAGAAAGTGCATACTTTGTTGATTCCATTTATAAAAATAAAACACATTTTCTAAAAACTCGTATTTTTAACAAATCATGTAAACCTTCTAGAAGCTGTGATTTTAAAAAACGGGGGAAGTAAGCTTTTCTTATTTCCAAACGCATGCGCAAACTATTGAAAGTCGTTATGACGTAGAATGTGCATACTTTCTAGATTCCATTTATGAAATAAAACAAATTTTCTAAAAACTCGTGTTTTTTAAGAAATCATTTAAACCTTCTAGAAGCTGTGATTTTAAAAAACGTGTAAAGTAAGCTTTTCTTATTTCCGGACGCATGCGCAAACTATAGAAATTCGTTATGACGTAGAATGTGCATACTTTGTTGATTCCATTTATGAAATAAAACACATTTTCTAAAAACTTGTGTTTTTTACGAAATCTTGTAAACCTTCTAGAAGCTGTGATTTTAAAAAACGGTGGAAGTAAGCTTTTCTTATTTCTGGACGCATGTGCAAACTATAGAAAGTCGTTATGACGTAGAATGTGCATACTTTGTTGATTCTATTTATGAAATAAAACACATTTTCTAAAAACTCGTGTTTTTTAAGAAATCATGTAAACCTTCTAGAAGCTGTGATTTTAAAAAACGGGGGAAGTAAGCTTTTCTTATTTCCAAACGCATGCGCAAACTATAGAAAGTTGTTATGACGTAGAATGTGCATACTTTGTTGATTCCATTTATGAAATAATACACATTTTCTAAAAACTCTTGTTTTTTACGAAATCATGTAAACCTTCTAGAAGATGTGATTTTAAAAAACGGTGGAAGTAAGCTTTTCTTATTTTCGGACGAATCCGCAAACTATAGAAAGTCGTTATGACGTAGAATGTGCATACTTTGTTGATTCCATTTATAAAAATAAAACACATTTTCTAAAAACTCGTATTTTTAACAAATCATGTAAACATTCTAGAAGCTGTGATTTTAAAAAACGGGGGAAGTAAGCTTTTCTTATTTCCGGATGCATGCGCAAACTATAGAAAGTCGTTATGACGTAGAATGTGCATACTTTGTTGATTCCATTTATGAAATAAAACACATTTTCTAAAAACTCGTGTTTTTTAAGAAATCATGTAAACCTTCTAGAAGCTGTGATTTTAAAAAACGGGGTAAGTAAGCTTTTCTTATTTCCAAACGCATGCGCAAACTATAGAAAGTCGTTATGATGTAGAATGTGCATACTTTGTAGATTACATTTATGAAATAAAACACATTTTCTAAAAACTCGTGTTTTTTAACAAATCATGTAAACGTTCTAGAAGCTGTGATTTTAAAAAACGGGGGAAGTAAGCTTTTCTTTTTTCCGGATGCATGCGCAAACTATAGAAAATCGTTACGATGTAGAATGTGCATACTTTGTTGATTCCATTTATGAAATAAAACAAATTTTCTAAAAACTCGTGTTTTTTAAGAAATCATGTAAACCTTCTAGAAGCTGTGATTTTAAAAAACGGGGGAAGTAAGCTTTTCTTATTTCCAGACGCATGCGCAAACTATAGAAAGTCATTATGATGTAGAATGTGCATACTTTTTTGATTCCATTTATGAAATAAAACACATTTTCTAAAAACTCGTGTTTTTTAAGAAATCATGTAAACCTTCTAGAAGCTGTGATTTTAAAAAACGGGGGAAGTAAGCTTTTCTTATTTCCAAACGCATGCGCAAACTATAGAAAGTCGTTATGACGTAGAATGTGCATACTTTGTTGATTCTATTTATGAAATAAAACACATTTTCTAAAAATCATGCTTTTTAAGAAATCATGTAAACCTTCTAGAAGCTGTGATTTTAAAAAATGGGGAAAGTAAGCTTTTCTTATTTCCAAACGCATGCGCAAACTATAGAACGTCATTATGATGTAGAATGTGCGTACTTTTTTGATTCCATTTATGAAATAAAACACATTTTGTAAAAACTCGTGTTTTTTAAGAAATCATGTAAACCTTCTAGAACCTCTGATTTTAAAAAACGGGGGAAGTAAGCGTTTCTTATTTCCGGACGCATGCGCAAACTATAGAAAGTCGTTATGACGTAGAATGTGCATACACTGTTGATTCCATTTATGAAATAAAACACATTTTCTAAAAACTCATGTTTTTTACAAAATCATGTAAACCTTCTAGAAGCTGTGATTTTAAAAAACGGGGGAAGTAATCTTTTCTTATTTCCCGACGAATGCGCAAACTATAGAAAGTCGTTATGACGTAGAATGTGCATACTTTGTTGATTCCATTTATGAAATAAAACACATTTTCTAAAACCTCGTGTTTTTTACGAAATCATGTAAACCTTCTAGAAGCTGTGATTTAAAAAAACGGTGGAAGTAAGCTTTTCTTATTTCTGGACGCATGCGCAAACTATAGAAAGTCGTTATGACGTAGAATGTGCATAATTTGTAGATTCCATTTATGAAATAAAACACATTTTCTAAAAACTCGTGTTTTTTACAAAATCATGTAAACCTTCTAGAAGCTGTGATTTTAAAAAACGGGGGAAGTAAGATTTTCTTATTTCCGGACGCATGCGCAAACTATAGAAAGTCGTTATGACGTAGAATGTGGATACTTTGTAGATTCCATTTATGAAATAAAACACATTTTCTAAAAACTCGTGTTTTTTACGAAATCATGTAAAGCTCCTAGAAGCTGTGATTTTAAAAAACGGTGGAAGTAAGCTTTTGTTATTTCCGGACGCATGCGCAAACAATAGAAAGTCGTTATGACGTAGAATGTGCATACTTTGTAGATTCCATTAATGAAATAAAACACATTTTCTAAAAACTCGTGTTTTTTACGAAATCATGTAAACCTTCTAGAAGCTGTGATTTTAAAAATCGATGAAAGTAAGCTTTTCTTATTTCCGGACGCATGCGCAAACTATAGAAAGTCGTTATGACCTAGAATGTGCATACTTTGTTGATTCCATTTATGAACTAAAACACATTTTCTAAAAACTCGTGTTTTTTAAGAAATCATGTAAACCTTCTAGAAGCTGTGATTTTAAAAAACGGTGGAAGTAAGCTTTTCTTATTTCCGGACGCATGCGCAAACTATAGAAAGTCGTTATGACCTAGAATGTGCATTCTTTGTAGATTCCATTTATCAAATAAAACACATTTTCTAAAAAGTCGTGTTTTTTACGAAATCATGTAAACCTTCTAGAGGCTGTGATTTTAAAAAATGGTGGTAGTAAGCTTTTCTTATTTCCGGACGCATGTGCAAATTATAGAAAGTCGTTATGACGTAGAATTTGCATACTTTGTTGATTTTATTCATGAAATAAAACACATTTTCTAAAAACTCGTGTTTTTTAAGAAATCATGTAAACCTTCTAGAAGCTGTGATTTTAAAAAACGGTGGAAGTAAGCTTTTCTTATTTCCGGATGCATGCGCAAACTATAGAAAGTCGTTATGACGTAGAATGTGCATACTTTGTTGATTCCATTTATGAAATAAAACACATTTTCTAAAAACTCGTGTTTTTTAAGAAATCATGTAAACCTTCTAGAAGCTGTGATTTTAAAAAACGGGGTAAGTAAGCTTTTCTTATTTCCAAACGCATGCTCAAACTATAGAAAGTCATTATGACGTAGAATGTGCATACTTTGTAGATTCCATTTATGAAATAAAACACATTTTCTAAAAACTCGTGTTTTTTAAGAAATCATGTAAACCTTCTAGAAGCTGTGATTTTAAAAAACGGGGGAAGTAAGCTTTTCTTATTTCCGGACGCATGCGCAAACTATAGAAAATCGTTACGATGTAGAATGTGCATACTTTTTTGATTCCATTTATGAAATAAAACAAATTTTCTAAAAACTCGTGTTTTTTAAGAAATCATGTAAACCTTCTAGAAGCTGTGATTTTAAAAAACGGGGGAAGTAAGCTTTTCTTATTTCCGGACGCATGCGCAAACTATAGAAAGTCATTATTACGTAGAATGTGCATACTTTGTAGATTCCATTTATGAAATAAAGAACATTTTCTAAAAACTCATGTTTTTTACGAAATCATGTAAACCTTCTAGAAGCTATGATTTAAAAAAATGGTGGAAGTAAGCTTTTCTTATTTCCGGACGAATGCGCAAACTTTAGAAAGTCGTTATGATGTAGAATGTGCATACTTTGTTGATTCCACTTATGAAATAAAACACATTTTCTAAAAACTCGTGTTTTTTAAGAAATCATGTAAACCCTCTAGAAGCTGTGACTTTAAAAAATGGTGGAAGTAAGCTTTTCTTATTTCTGGACGCATGCGCAAACTATAGCAAGACGTTACGACTTATAATGTGCATACTTTGTTGATTCCATTTATGAAATAAAACACATTTTCTAAAAATTCATGTTTTTTAAGAAATCATGTAAACCTTCTAGAAGCTATGATTTTAAAAAACGGGGAAAGTAAGAATTTCTTATTTCCAAACGCATGCGCAAGCTATAGGAAGTCTTTATGACATAGAATGTGCATATTTTGTTGATTCCATTTATGAAATAAAACACATTTTCTAAAAACTCGTGTTTTTTAGGAAATCATGTAAACCTTCTAGAAGCTCTGATTTTAAAAAACGGGGGAAGTAAGCTTTTCTTATTTCCGGACGCATGCGCAAACTATAGAAGGTCGTTATGACCTAGAATGTGCATACTTTGTAGATTCCATTTATCAAATAAAACACATTTTCGAAAAAGTCGTGTTTTTTACGAAATCATGTAAACCTTCTAGAAGCTGTGATTTTAAAAAACGGTGGAAGTAAGCTTTTCTTATTTCCAGACGAATGCGCAAACTATAGAAAGTCGTTATGACGTAGAATGTGCATACTTTGTTGATTCCATTTATGAAATAAAACACATTTTCTAAAAACTCGTGTTTTTTAAGAAATCATGTAAACCTTCTAGAAGCTGTGATTTTAAAAAACGGTGGAAGTAAGATTTTCTTATTTCCGGATGCATGCGCAAACAATAGAAAGTCGTTATGACGTAGAGTGTGCATACTTTGTAGATTCCATTTATGAAATAAATCACATTTTCTAAAAACTCGTGTTTTTATCGAAATCATGTAAACCTTCTAGAAGCTGTGATTTTAAAAATCGGTGGAAGTAAGCTCTTCTTATTTCCGGATGCATGCGCAAACTATAGAAAGTCGTTATGACGTAGAATGTGCATACTTTGTTGATTCCATTTATGAAATAAAACACATTTTCTAAAAACTCGTGTTTTTTACGAAATCATGTAAACCTTCTAGAAGCTGTGATTTTAAAAAACGGTGGAAGGAAGCTTTTCTTATTTCCGGACGCATGTGCAAACTATAGAAAGTCGTTATGACGTAGAATGTGCATACTTTGTTGATTCTATTTATGAAATAAAACACATTTTCTAAAAACTCTTGTTTTTTAAGAAATCATGTAAACCTTCCAGAAGCTGTGATTTTAAAAAACGGTGGAAGTAAGCTTTTCTTATTTCCGAACGCATTCGCAAACTATAGAAAGTCGTTATGACGTAGAATGTGCATACTTTGTTGATTCCAGTTATGAAATAAAACACATTTTCTAAAAACTCGTGTTTTTTAAGAAATCATGTAAACATTCCAGAAGCTGTGATTTTAAAAAACGGTGGAAGTAAGATTTTCTTATTTCCGAACGCATGCGCAAACTATAGAGAGTCGTTACGACGTAGAATCTACATACTTTGTTGATTCCATTTATGAAATAAAACAAATTTTCTAAAAACTCGTGTTTTTTAAGAAATCATGTAAACCTTCTAGAAGCTGTGATTTTAAAAAAAGGGGGAAGTAAGCTTTTCTTATTTTCGGACGCATGCGCAAACTATAGAAAGTCGTTATGACATAGAATGTGCATACTTTGTAGATTCCATTTATGAAATAAAGAGAATTTTCTAAAAACTCGTGTTTTTTACGAAACCATGTAAACCTTCTAGAAGCTGTGATTTTAAAAAACGGTGGAAGTAAGCTTTTCTTATTTCCGGACGCATGCGCAAACTATAGAAAGTCATTATGATGTAGAATGTGCATACTTTGTTGATTCCATTTATGAAATAAAACAATTTTTTTAAAAACTCTTGTTTTTTAAGAAATCATGTAAACCTTCTAGAAGCTGTGATTTTAAAAAACGGGGGAAGTGAGCTTTTCTTATTTCCGGATGCATGCGCAAACTATAGAAAGTCGTTATTACGTAGAATGTGCATAATTTGTAGATTCCATTTATGAAATAAAGAAGATTTTCTAAAAACTCGTGTTTTTTACGAAATCATGTAAACCTTCTAGAAGCTGTGATTTTAAAAAATGGTGGAAGTAAGCTTTTCTTATTTCCGGACGAATGCGCAAACTATAGAAAGTCGTTATGATGTAGAATGTGCATACTTTGTTGATTCCACTTATGAAATAAAACACATTTTCTAAAAACTCGTGTTTTTTAAGAAATCATGTAAACCCTCTAGAAGCTGTGACTTTAAAAAACGGTGGAAGTAAGCTTTTCTTATTTCCAGACGCGTGCGCAAACTATAGCAAGACGTTATGACGTAGAATGTGCATACTTTGTTGATTCCATTTATGAAATAAAACACATTTTCTAAAAACTCGTGTTTTTTAAGAAATCATGTAAACCTTCTAGAAGCTGTGATTTTAAAAAACGGGGAAAGTAAGCATTTCTTATTTCGAAACGCATGTGCAAGCTATAGGAAGTCTTTATGACATAGAATGTGCATACTTTGTTGATTCCATTTATGAAATAAAACACATTTTCTAAAAACTCTTGTTTTTTACGAAATCATGTAAACCTTCTAGAAGCAGTGATTTTAAAAAACGGTGGAAGTAAGCTTTTCTTATTTCCGGACGCATGTGCAAACTATAGAAAGTTGTTATGACGTATAATGTGCATACTTTGTAGATTCCATTTATGAATTAAAACACATTTTCTAAAAACTCGTGTTTTTTACGAGATCAAGTAAACCTTCTAGAAGCTGTGATTTTTAAAAACGGTGGAAGTAAGCTTTTCTTATTTCCGGACGCATGCGCAAACAATAGAAATTCGTTATGATGTAGAATGTGCATACTTTGTAGATTCCATTTATGAAATAAAACACATTTTCTAAAAACTCGTGTTTTTTACGAAATCATGTAAACCTTCTAGAAGCTGTGATTTTAAAAAACGGGGGAAGTAAGCTTTTCTTATTTCCGAACGCATGCGCAAACTATAGAAAGTCGTTATGACGTAGAATGTGCATACTTTGTTGATTCCATTTATGAAATAAAACATATTTTCTAAAAACTCATGTTTTTTAAGAAATCATGTAAACCTTCTAGAAGCTGTGATTTTAAAAAATGGGGGATGTAAACTTTTCTTATTTCCGGACGCATGCGCAAACTATAGAAAGTCGTTATGACGTAGAATGTGCATACTTTCTTGATTCCATTTATGAAATAAAACAAATTTTCTAAAAACTCGTGTTTTTTAAGAAATCATGTAAACCTTCTAGAAGTTATGATTTTAAAAAACAGTGGAACTAAGCTTTTCTTATTTCCGGACGCATGCGCAAACTATAAAAAGTCATTATGACGTAGAATGTGCATAATTTGTTGATTCCATTTATGAAATAAAACACATTTTCTAAAAACTTGTGTTTTTTAAGAAATCATGTAAACCTTCTATAAGCTGTGATTTTAAAAAATGGGGGAAGTAAGCTTTTTTTATTTCCAAACCCATGCACAAACTATAGAAAGTCGTTATGACGTAGAATGTGCATATTTTGTTGATTCCATTTAAGAAATAACACACATTTTCTAAAAACTCGTGTTTTTTAAGAAATCATGTAAACCTTCTAGAAGCTGTGATTTTAAAAAACGGTGGAAGTAAGCTTTTCTTATTTCCGGACGCATGCGCAAACTATAGAAAGTCGTTATGACGTAGAATGTGCATACTTTGTTGATTCCATTTATGAAATAAAACAAATTTTCTAAAAACTCGTGTTTTTTAAGAAATCATGTAAACCTTCTAGAAGCTGTGATATTAAAAAACTGGGGAAGTAAGCTTTTCTTATTTCCAGAAGCGTGTGAAACCTATAGAAATTCGTTATGACGTAGAATGTGCATACTTTGTTGATTCCATTTATGAAATAAAGCATATTTTCTAAAAACTCATGTTTTTTACGAAATCATGTAAACCTTCTAGAAGCTGTGATTTTAAAAAACGGTGGAAGTAAGCTTTTCTTATTTCCGGACGCATGCGCAAACTATAGAAAGTCGTTATGACGTAGAATGTGCATACTTTGTTGATTACATTTATGAAATAAAACACATTTTCTAAAAGCTCGTGTTTTTTAAAAAATCATGTAAACATTCTAGAAGCTGTGATTTTAAAAAACGGTGGAAGTAAGCTTTTCTTATTTCCGGACGCATGCGCAAACTATAGAAATTCGTTATGACGTAGAATGTGCATACTTTGTTGATTCCATTTATGAAATAAAACACATTTTCTAAATACTCGTGTTTTTTAAGAAATCATGTAAACCTTATAGAAGCTGTGATTTTAAAAAATGGGGGAAGTAAGCTTTTCTTATTTCCAAACCCATGCACAAACAATAGAAAGTCGTTATGACGTAGAATGTGCATACTTCGTTGATTCCATTTATGAAATAAAACACATTTCCTAAAAACTCATGTTTTTTAAGAAATCATGTAAACCTTCTAGAAGCTGTGATTTTAAAAAACGGTGGAAGTAAGCTTTTCTTATTTCCGGACGCATGCGCAAACTATAAAAAGTCGTTATGACGTAGAATGTGCATAATTTGTTGATTCCATTTATGAAATAAAACACATTTTCTAAAAACTCGTGTTTTTTAAGAAATTATGTAAACCTTCTAGAAGCTGTGATTTTAAAAAATTGTGGAAGTAAGCTTTTTTTATTTCCAAACCCATGCACAAACTGTAGAAAGTCGTTATGACGTAGAATGTGCATACTTTGGTGATTCCATTTATGAAATAAAACAAATTTTCTAAAAACTCGTGTTTTTTAAGAAATCATGTAAACCTTCTAGAAGCTGTGATATTAAAAAACTGGGGAAGTAAGCTTTTCTTATTTCCGGACGCATGCGCAAACTATAGAAAGTTGTTATGACGTAGAATGTGCATACTTTGTAGATTCCATTTATGAAATAAAGCACATTTTCTAAAAACTCATGTTTTTTACGAAATCATGTAAACCTTCTAGAAGCTGTGATTTTAAAAAACGGTGGAAGTAAGCTTTTCTTATTTCCGGACGAATGCGCAAACTATAGAAAGTCGTTATGACGTAGAATGTGCATACTTTGTAGATTCCATTTATGAAATAAAACACATTTTCTAAAAACTCGTGTTTTTTAAGAAATCATGTAAACCCTCTAGAAGCTGTGATTTTAAAAAAAGGTGGAAGTAAGCTTTTCTTATTTCCGGACGCATGCGCAAACTATAGAAAGTCATTATGACGTAGAATGTGCATACTTTGTTGATTCCATTTATGAAATAAAACACATTTTCTAAAAACTCGTGTTTTTTAAGAAATCATGTAAACCTTCTAGAAGCTGTGATTTTAAAAAACGGGGAAAGTAAGCTTTTCTTATTTCCAAACGCATGCGCAAACTATAGAAAGTCATTATGATGTAGAATGTGCATACTTTTTTGATTCCATTTATGAAATAAAACACATTTTGTAAAAACTCGTGTTTTTTAAGAAATCATGTAAACCTTCTAGAAGCTGTGATTTTAAAAAACGGGGGAAGTAAGCGTTTCTTATTTCCAGACGCATGCGCAAACTATAGAAAGTCGTTATGACGTAGAATGTGCATACTCTGTTGATTCCATTTATGAAATAAAACACATTTTCTAAAAACTCGTGTTTTTTACGAAATCATGTAAACCTTCTAGAAGCTGTGATTTAAAAGAACGGTGGAAGTAAGCTTTTCTTATTTCTGGACGCATACGCAAACTATAGAAAGTCGTTATGACGTAGAATGTGCATAATTTGTAGATTCCATTTATGAAATAAAACACATTTTCTAAAAACTCGTGTTTTTTACGAAATCATGTAAACCTTCTAGAAGCTGTGATTTAAAAGAACGGTGGAAGTAAGCTTTTCTTATTTCTGGACGCATGCGCAAACTATAGAAAGTCGTTATGACGTAGAATGTGCATAATTTGTAGATTCCATTTGTGAAATAAAACACATTTTCTAAAAACTCGTGTTTTTTACGAAATCATGTAAACCTTCTAGAAGCTGTGATTTTAAAAAACGGTGGAAGTAAGCTTTTGTTATTTCCGGACGCATGCGCAAACAATAGAAAGTCGTTACAATATATAATGTGCATACTTTCTAGATTCCATTTATGAAATAAAACAAATTTTCTAAAAACTCGTGTTTTTTACGAAATCATGTAAACATTCTAGAAGCTGTGATTTTAAAAAACGATGGAAGTAAGATTTTCTTATTTCTGGACGCATGTGCAAACAATAGAAAGTCGTTATGCCGTAGAATGTGCATACTTTGTAGATTCCATTTATGAAATAAAACACATTTTCTAAAAACTCATGTTTTTTACGTAATCATGTAAACCTTCTAGAAGCTGTGATTTTAAAAAACGGTGGAAGTTAGCTTTTCTTATTTTCGGACGCATGCACAAACTATAGAAAGTCGTTATGACGTAGAATATGCATACTTTGTTGATTCCATTTATGAAATAAAAAACATTTTCTAAAAACTCGTGTTTTTTAAGTAATCATGTAAACCTTCTAGAAGCTGTGATTTTAAAAAACGGGGGAAGTAAGCTTTTCTTATTTCCGAACGCATGCGCAAACTATAGAAAGTCGTTATGACGTAGAATGTGCAGACTTTGTTGATTCCATTTATGAAATAAAACATATTTTCTAAAAACTCGTGTTTTTTAAGAAATCATGTAAACCTTTTAGAAGCTGTGATTTTGAAAAATGGGGGAAGGAAACTTTTCTTATTTCCGGACGCTTGCGCAAACTATAGAAAGTCGTTATGATGTAGAATGTGCATACTTTGTTGATTCCATTTATGAAATAAATCACATTTTCTAAAAACTCGTGATTTTTAAGAAATCATGTAAACCTTCTAGAAGCTATGATTTTAAAAAACGGTGGAACTAAGCTTTTCTTATTTCCGGACGCATGCACAAACTATAAAAAGTCGTTATGACGTAGAATGTGCATAATTTGTTGATTCCATTTATGAAATAAAACACATTTTCTAAAAACTCGTGTTTTTTAAGAAATCATGTAAACCTTCTATAAGCTGTGATTTTAAAAAATAGGGAAGTAAGCTTTTTTTATTTCCAAACCCATGCACAAACTATAGAAAGTCGTTATGACGTAGAATGTGCATACTTTGTTGATTCCATTTATGAAATAAAAAACATTTTCTAAAAACTCGTGTTTTTTAAGAAATCATGTAAACCTTCTAGAAGCTGTGATTTTAAAAAACGGGGGAAGTAAGCTTTTCTTATTTCCGAACGCATGCGCAAACTATAGAAAGTCGTTATGACGTAGAATGTGCATACTTTGTTGATTCCATTTATGAAATAAAACATATTTTCTAAAAACTCATGTTTTTTAAGAAATCATGTAAACCTTCTAGAAGCTGTGATTTTAAAAAATGGGGGATGTAAACTTTTCTTATTTCCGGACGCATGCGCAAACTATAGAAAGTCGTTATGACGTAGAATGTGCATACTTTCTTGATTCCATTTATGAAATAAAACAAATTTTCTAAAAACTCGTGTTTTTTAAGAAATCATGTAAACCTTCTAGAAGCTATGATTTTAAAAAACAGTGGAACTAAGCTTTTCTTATTTCCGGACGCATGCGCAAACTATAAAAAGTCATTATGACGTAGAATGTGCATAATTTGTTGATTCCATTTATGAAATAAAACACATTTTCTAAAAACTTGTGTTTTTTAAGAAATCATGTAAACCTTCTATAAGCTGTGATTTTAAAAAATGGGGGAAGTAAGCTTTTTTTATTTCCAAACCCATGCACAAACTATAGAAAGTCGTTATGACGTAGAATGTGCATATTTTGTTGATGCCATTTAAGAAATAACACACATTTTCTAAAAACTCGTGTTTTTTAAGAAATCATGTAAACCTTCTAGAAGCTGTGATTTTAAAAAACGGTGGAAGTAAGCTTTTCTTATTTCCGGACGCATGCGCAAACTATAGAAAGTCGTTATGACGTAGAATGTGCATACTTTGTTGATTCCATTTATGAAATAAAACAAATTTTCTAAAAACTCGTGTTTTTTAAGAAATCATGTAAACCTTCTAGAAGCTGTGATATTAAAAAACTGGGGAAGTAAGCTTTTCTTATTTCCAGAAGCGTGTGAAAACTATAGAAATTCGTTATGACGTAGAATGTGCATACTTTGTTGATTCCATTTATGAAATAAAGCATATTTTCTAAAAACTCATGTTTTTTACGAAATCATGTAAACCTTCTAGAAGCTGTGATTTTAAAAAACGGTGGAAGTAAGCTTTTCTTATTTCCGGACGCATGCGCAAACTATAGAAAGTCGTTATGACGTAGAATGTGCATACTTTGTTGATTACATTTATGAAATAAAACACATTTTCTAAAAGCTCGTGTTTTTTAAAAAATCATGTAAACATTCTAGAAGCTGTGATTTTAAAAAACGGTGGAAGTAAGCTTTTCTTATTTCCGGACGCATGCGCAAACTATAGAAATTCGTTATGACGTAGAATGTGCATACTTTGTTGATTCCATTTATGAAATAAAACACATTTTCTAAATACTCGTGTTTTTTAAGAAATCATGTAAACCTTATAGAAGCTGTGATTTTAAAAAATGGGGGAAGTAAGCTTTTCTTATTTCCAAACCCATGCACAAACAATAGAAAGTCGTTATGACGTAGAATGTGCATACTTCGTTGATTCCATTTATGAAATAAAACACATTTCCTAAAAACTCGTGTTTTTTAAGAAATCATGTAAACCTTCTAGAAGCTGTGATTTTAAAAAACGGTGGAAGTAAGCTTTTCTTATTTCCGGACGCATGCGCAAACTATAAAAAGTCGTTATGACGTAGAATGTGCATAATTTGTTGATTCCATTTATGAAATAAAACACATTTTCTAAAAACTCGTGTTTTTTAAGAAATTATGTAAACCTTCTAGAAGCTGTGATTTTAAAAAATTGTGGAAGTAAGCTTTTTTTATTTCCAAACCCATGCACAAACTGTAGAAAGTCGTTATGACGTAGAATGTGCATACTTTGGTGATTCCATTTATGAAATAAAACAAATTTTCTAAAAACTCGTGTTTTTTAAGAAATCATGTAAACCTTCTAGAAGCTGTGATATTAAAAAACTGGGGAAGTAAGCTTTTCTTATTTCCGGACGCATGCGCAAACTATAGAAAGTTGTTATGACGTAGAATGTGCATACTTTGTAGATTCCATTTATGAAATAAAGCACATTTTCTAAAAACTCATGTTTTTTACGAAATCATGTAAACCTTCTAGAAGCTGTGAATTTAAAAAACGGTGGAAGTAAGCTTTTCTTATTTCCGGACGAATGCGCAAACTATAGAAAGTCGTTATGACGTAGAATGTGCATACTTTGTAGATTCCATTTATGAAATAAAACACATTTTCTAAAAACTCGTGTTTTTTAAGAAATCATGTAAACCCTCTAGAAGCTGTGATTTTAAAAAAAGGTGGAAGTAAGCTTTTCTTATTTCCGGACGCATGCGCAAACTATAGAAAGTCATTATGACGTAGAATGTGCATACTTTGTTGATTCCATTTATGAAATAAAACACATTTTCTAAAAACTCGTGTTTTTTAAGAAATCATGTAAACCTTCTAGAAGCTGTGATTTTAAAAAATGGGGGAAGTAATCTTTTCTTATTTCCAAACACATGCGCAAACTATAGAAAGTCGTTATGATGTAGAATGTGCATACTTTGTTGATTCCATTTATGAAATAAAACACATTTTCTAAAAACTCGTGTTTTTTACGACATCATGTAAACCTTCTAGAAGCTGTGATTTTAAAAAACGGTGGAAGTAAACTTTTCTTATTTCTGGACGCATGCACAAACTATAGAAAGTCGTTATGACATAGAATGTGCATACTTTGTAGATTCCATTTATGAAATAAAACACATTTTCTAAAAACTCGTGTTTTTTACGAAATCATGTAAATCTTCTAGAAGCTGTGATTTTAAAAAACGGGGGAAGTAAGCTTTTCTTATTTCCAGACGCATGCGCAAACTATAGAAAGTCGTTATGACGTAGAATGTGCATACTTTGTTGATTATATTTATGAAATAAAACACATTTTCTAAAAACTCGTGTTTTTTAAGAAATCATGTAAACCTTCTAGAAGCTGTGATTTTAAAAAACGTGGGAAGTAAGCTTTTCTTATTTCCAAACGCATGCGCAAACTATAGAAAGTCGTTATGACGTAGACTGTGCATACTTTGTTGATTCCATTTATGAAATAAAACAAATTTTCTAAAAACTCGTGTTTTCTAAGAAATCATGTAAACCTTCTAGAAGCTTTGATTTTAAAAAACGGGGGAAGTAAGCTTTTCTAATTTAGGGACATATGCGCAAACTATAGAAAGTCGTTATGACGTAAAATGTGCATACATTGTTGATTCAATTTATGAAATAAAGAACATTTTCTAAAAACTCGTGTTTTTTACGAAATCATGTAAACCTTCTTGAAGCTGTGATTTTAAAAAACTGTGGAAGTAAGCTTTTCTTATTTCCGGACGCATGCGCAAACTATAGAAAGTCGTTATGACGTAGAATGTGCATACTTTGTTGATTCCATTTATGAAATAAAACACATTTTCTAAAAACTCGTGTTTTTTACGAAATCATGTAAATCTTCTAAAAGCTGTGATTTTAAAAAACGTGGGAAGTAAGCTTTTCTTATTTCCGGACGCATGCGCAAACTATAGAAAGTCGTTATGACGTAGAATGTGCATACTTTGTTAATTTCATTTATGAAATAAAACACATTTTCTAAAAACTCGTGTTTTTTACGAAATCATGTAAACCTTCTAGAAGATGTGATTTTAAAAAACGGTGGAAGTAAGCTTTTGTTATTTCCGGACGCATGCGCAAACTATAGAAAGTCGTTATGACGTAGAATGTGCATACTTTGGTGATTCCATTTATGAAATAAAACAAATTTTCTAAAAACTCGTGTTTTTTAAGAAATCATGTAAACCTTCTAGAAGCTGTGATATTAAAAAACTGGGGAAGTAAGCTTTTCTTATTTCCGGACGCATGCGCAAACTATAGAAAGTCGTTATGACGTAGAATGTGCATACTTTGTAGATTCCATTTATGAAATAAAACACATTTTCTAAAAACTCATGTTTTTTACGTAATAATGTAAACCTTCTAGAAGCTGTGATTTTAAAAAACGGTGGAAGTTAGCTTTTCTTATTTCCGGACGCATGCGCAAACTATAGAAAGTCGTTATGACCTAGAATGTGCATACTTTGTTGATTCCATTTATGAAATAAAAAACATTTTCTAAAAACTCATGTTTTTTAAGAAATCATGTAAACCTTCTAGAAGCTGTGATTTTAAAAAACGGGGGAAGTAAGCTTTTCTTATTTCCAAACGCATGCGCAAACTATAGAAAGTCATTATGACGTAGAATTTGCATACTTTGTAGATTCCATTTATGAAATAAAGCACATTTTCTAAAAACTCATTTTTTTACGAAATCATGTAAACCTTCTAGAAGCTGTGATTTTAAAAAACGGTGGAAGTTAGCTTTTCTTATTTCCGGACGCATGCGCAAACTATAGAAAGTCGTTATGACGTAGAATGTGCATACTTTGTTGATTCCATTTATGAAATAAAAAACATTTTCTAAAAACTCATGTTTTTTAAGAAATCATGTAAACCTTCTAGAAGCTGTGATTTTAAAAAACGGGGGAAGTAAGCTTTTCTTATTTCCAAACGCATGCGCAAACTATAGAAAGTCATTATGACGTAGAATTTGCATACTTTGTAGATTCCATTTATGAAATAAAGCACATTTTCTAAAAACTCATGTTTTTTACGAAATCATGTAAACCTTCTAGAAGCTGTGATTTTAAAAAACGGTGGAAGTTAGCTTTTCTTATTTCCGGACGCATGCGCAAACTATAGAAAGTCGTTATGACGTAGAATGTGCATACTTTGTTGATTCCATTTATGAAATAAAAAACATTTTCTAAAAACTCATGTTTTTTAAGAAATCATGTAAACCTTCTAGAAGCTGTGATTTTAAAAAACGGGGGAAGTAAGCTTTTCTTATTTCCAAACGCATGCGCAAACTATAGAAAGTCGTTATGACGTAGAATGTGCATACTTTGTTGATTCCATTTATGAAATAAAACACATTTTCTAAAAACTCGTGTTTTTTAAGAAATCATGTAAACCTTCTAGAAGCTGTGATTTTAAAAAACGGGGGAAGTAAACTTTTCTTATTTCCGGACGCATGCGCAAACTATAGAAAGTCATTATGACGTAGAATGTGCATACTTTGTTGATTCCATTTATGAAATAAAACACATTTTCTAAAAACTCGTGTTTTTTACGAAATCATGTAAATCTTCTAAAAGCTGTGATTTTAAAAAAGGTGGGAAGTAAGCTTTGGTTATTTCCGGACGCATGCGCAAACTATAGAAAGTCGTTATGACGTAGAATGTGCATACTTTGTTGATTCGATTTATGAAATAAAACACATTTTCTAAAAACTCGTGTTTTTTAGGAAATCATGTAAACCTTCTAGAATCTGTGATTTTAAAAAAAGGTGGAAGTAAGCTTTTATTATTTCCGGACGCATGCGCAAACTATAGAAAGTCGTTATGACGTAGAACGTGCATACTTTGTTGATTCCATTTATGAAATAAAACACATTTTCTAAAAACTTGTGTTTTTTAAGAAATCATGTAAACCTGCTAGAAGCTGTGATTTTAAAAAACGGGGGAAGTAAGCTTTTCTTTTTTCCAAACGCTTGCGCAAACTATAGAAAGTCATTATGACGTAGAATTTGCATACTTTGTAGATTCCATTTATGAAATAAAGCACATTTTCTAAAAACTCATGTTTTTTACGAAATCATGTAAACCTTCTAGAAGCTGTGATTTTAAAAAACGGTGGAAGTTAGCTTTTCTTATTTCCGGACGCATGCGCAAACTATAGAAAGTCGTTATGACGTAGAATGTGCATACTTTGTTGATTCCATTTATGAAATAAAAAACATTTTCTAAAAACACATGTTTTTTAAGAAATCATGTAAACCTTCTAGAAGCTGTGATTTTAAAAAAGGGGGAAGTAAGCTGTTCTTATTTCCAAACGCATGCGCAAACTATAGAAAGTCGTTATGACGTAGAATGTGCATACTTTGTTGATTCCATTTATGAAATAAAACACATTTTCTAAAAACTCGTGTTTTTTAAGAAATCATGTAAACCTTCTAGAAGCTGTGATTTTAAAAAACGGGGGAAGTAAACTTTTCTTATTTCCGGACGCATGCGCAAACTATAGAAAGTCGTTATGACGTAGAATGTGCATACTTTGTTGATTCCATTTATGAAATAAAACACATTTTCTAAAAACTCGTGTTTTTTACGAAATCATGTAAATCTTCTAAAAGCTGTGATTTTAAAAAACGTGGGAAGTAAGCTTTGATTATTTCCGGACGCATGCGCAAACTATAGAAAGTCGTTATGACGTAGAATGTGCATACTTTGTTGATTCCATTTATGAAATAAAACACATTTTCTAAAAACTCGTGTTTTTTAGGAAATCATGTAAACCTTCTAGAAGCTGTGATTTTAAAAAATGGGGGAAGTAAGCTTTTCTTATTTCCAAACGCATGCGCAAACTATAGAAAGTCATTATGACGTAGAATTTGCATACTTTGTAGATTCCATTTATGAAATAAAGCACATTTTCTAAAAACTCATGTTTTTTACGAAATCATGTAAACCTTCTAGAAGCTGTGATTTTAAAAAACGGTGGAAGTTAGCTTTTCTTATTTCCGGACTCATGCGCAAACTATAGAAAGTCGTTATGACGTAGAATGTGCATACTTTGTTGATTCCATTTATGAAATAAAACACATTTTCTAAAAACTCGTGTTTTTTAAGAAATCATGTAAACCTTCTAGAAGCTGTGATTTTAAAAAACGGTGGAAGTTAGCTTTTCTTATTTCCGGACGCATGCGCAAACTATAGAAAGTCATTATGACGTAGAATTTGCATAATTTGTAGATTCCATTTATGAAATAAAGCACATTTTCTAAAAACTCATGTTTTTTACGAAATCATGTAAACCTTCTAGAAGCTGTGATTTTAAAAAACGGTGGAAGTTAGCTTTTCTTATTTCCGGAAGCATGCACAAACTATAGAAAGTCATTATGACGTAGAATTTGCATACTTTGTAGATTCCATTTATGAAATAAAGCACATTTTCTAAAAACTCATGTTTTTTACGTTATCATGTAAACCTTCTAGAAACTGTGATTTTAAAAAACGGGGGAAGTAAACTTTTCTTATTTCCGGACGCATGCGCAAACTATAGAAAGTCGTTATGAAGTAGAATGTGCATACTTTGTTGATTCCATTTATGAAATAAAACACATTTTCTAAAAACTCGTGTTTTTTAAGAAATCATGTAAACCTTCTAGAAGCTGTGATTTTAAAAAACGGGGGAAGTAAGCTTTTCTTATTTCCGGACCCATGCGCAAACTATAGAAAGTCGTTATGATGTAGAATGTGCATACTTTGTTGATTCCATTTATGAAATAAAACACATTTTCTAAAAACTCGTGTTTTTTACGAAATCATGTAAATCTTCTAAAAGCTGTGATTTTAAAAAACGTGGGAAGTAAGCTTTTCTTATTTCCGGACGCATGCGCAAACTATAGAAAGTCGTTATGACGTAGAATGTGCATACTTTGTTAATTTCATTTATGAAATAAAACACATTTTCTAAAAACCAGTGTTTTTTAAGAAATCATGTAAACCTTATAGAAGCTGTGATTTTAAAAAATGGGGGAAGTAAGCTTTTCTTATTTCCAAACCCATGCACAAACTATAGAAAGCCATTATGAAGTAGAATGTGCATACTTTGTAGATTCCATTTATGAAATAAAACAAATTTTCTAAAAACTCGTGTTTTTTACGAAATCATGTAAACCTTCTAGAAGCTGTTATTTTAAAAAACGGTGGAAGTAAGCTTTTCTTATTTCTGGACGCATGTGCAATCAATAGAAAGTCGTTATGACATAGAATGTGCATACTTTGTAGATTCCATTTATGAAATAAAACACATTTTCTAAAAACTCATGTTTTTTACGTAATAATGTAAACCTTATAGAAGCTGTGATTTTAAAAAACGGTGGAAGTTAGCTTTTCTTATTTACGGACGCATGCGCAAACTATAGAAAGTCGTTATGACGTAGAATGTGCATACTTTGTTGATTCCATTTATGAAATAAAAAACATTTTCTAAAAACTCATGTTTTTTAAGAAATCATGTAAACCTTCTAGAAGCTGTGATTTTAAAAAACGGGCGAAGTAAGCTTTTCTTATTTCCAAACGCATGCGCAAACTATAGAAAGTCGTTATGACGTAGAATGTGCATACTTTGTTGATTCCATTTATGAAATAAAACACATTTTCTAAAAACTCGTGTTTTTTAAGAAATCATGTAAACCTTCTAGAAGCTGTGATTTTAAAAAACGGGGGAAGTAAACTTTTCTTATTTCCAGACGCATGCGCAAAGTATAGAAAGTCGTTATGACGTAGAATGTGCATACTTTGTAGATTTCATTTATGAAATAAAACACATTTTCTAAAAACTCGTGTTTTTTACGAAATCATGTAAACCTTCTAGAAGATGTGATTTTAAAAAACGGTGGAAGTAAGCTTTTGTTATTTCCGGACGCATGCGCAAACTATAGAAAGTCATTATGACGTAGAATGTGCATACTTTGGTGATTCCATTTATGAAATAAAGCAAATTTTCTAAAAACGCGTGTTTTTTAAGAAATCATGTAAACCTTCTAGAAGCTGTGATATTAAAAAACTGGGGAGGTAAGCTTTTCTTATTTCCGGACGCATGCGCAAACTATAGAAAGTCGTTATGACGTAGAATGTGCATACTTTGTAGATTCCATTTATGAAATAAAACACATTTTCTAAAAACTCATGTTTTTTACGTAATAATGTAAACCTTCTAGAAGCTGTGGTTTTAAAAAACGGTGGAAGTTAGCTTTTCTTATTTCCGGACGCATGCGCAAACTATAGAAAGTCGTTATGACCTAGAATGTGCATACTTTGTTGATTCCATTTATGAAATAAAAAACATTTTCTAAAAACTCATGTTTTTTAAGAAATCATGTAAACCTTCTAGAAGCTGTGATTTTAAAAAACGGGGGAAGTAAGCTTTTCTTATTTCCAAACGCATGCGCAAACTATAGAAAGTCGTTATGACGTAGAATGTGCATACTTTGTTGATTTCATTTATGAAATAAAACACATTTTCTAAAAACTCATGTTTTTTAAGAAATCATGTAAACCTTCTAGAAGCTGTGATTTTAAAAAACGGGGGAAGTAAACTTTTCTTATTTCCGGACGCATGCGCAAACTATAGAAAGTCGTTATGACGTAGAATGTGCATACTTTGTTGATTCCATTTATGAAATAAAACACATTTTCTAAAAACTCGTCTTTTTTAAGAAATCATGTAAACCTTCTAGAAGCTGTGATTTTAAAAAACGGGGGAAGTAAGCTTTTCTTATTTCCAAACGCATGCGCAAACTATAGAAAGTCATTATGACGTAGAATTTGCATACTTTGTAGATTCCATTTATGAAATAAAGCACATTTTCTAAAAACTCATGTTTTTTACGAAATCATGTAAACCTTCTAGAAGCCGTGATTTTAAAAAACGGTGGAAGTTAGCTTTTCTTATTTCCAAACGCATGCGCAAACTATAGAAAGTCATTATGACGTAGAATTTGCATACTTTGTAGATTCCATTTATGAAATAAAGCACATTTTCTAAAAACTCATGTTTTTTACGAAATCATGTAAACCTTCTAGAAGCTGTGATTTTAAAAAACGGTGGAAGTTAGCTTTTCTTATTTCCGGACGCATGCGCAAACTATAGAAAGTCGTTATGACGTAGAATGTGCATACTTTGTTGATTCCATTTATGAAATAAAAAACATTTTCTAAAAACTCATGTTTTTTAAGAAATCATGTAAACCTTCTAGAAGCTGTGATTTTAAAAAACGGGGGAAGTAAGCTTTTCTTATTTCCAAACGCATGCGCAAACTATAGAAAGTCGTTATGACGTAGAATGTGCATACTTTGTTGATTCCATTTATGAAATAAAACACATTTTCTAAAAACTCATGTTTTTTAAGAAATCATGTAAACCTTCTAGAAGCTGTGATTTTAAAAAACGGGGGAAGTAAACTTTTCTTATTTCCGGACGCATGCGCAAACTATAGAAAGTTGTTATGACGTAGAATGTGCATACTTTGTTGATTCCATTTATGAAATAAAACACATTTTCTAAAAACTCGTGTTTTTTACGAAATCATGTAAATCTTCTAAAAGCTGTGATTTTAAAAAACGTGGGAAGTAAGCTTTGGTTATTTCCGGACGCATGCGCAAACTATAGAAAGTCGTTATGACGTAGAATGTGCATACTTTGTTGATTCGATTTATGAAATAAAACACATTTTCTAAAAACTCGTGTTTTTTAGGAAATCATGTAAACCTTCTAGAAGCTGTGATTTTAAAAAACGGTGGAAGTAAGCTTTTGTTATTTCCGGACGCATGCGCAAACTATAGAAAGTCGTTATGACGTAGAATGTTCATACTTTGTTGATTCCATTTATGAAATAAAACACATTTTCTAAAAACTTGTGTTTTTTAAGAAATCATGTAAACCTGCTAGAAGCTGTGATTTTAAAAAACGGGGGAAGTAAGCTTTTCTTATTTCCAAACGCTTGCGCAAACTATAGAAAGTCATTATGACGTAGAATTTGCATACTTTGTAGATTCCATTTATGAAATAAAGCACATTTTCTAAAAACTCATGTTTTTTACGAAATCATGTAAACCTTCTAGAAGCTGTGATTTTAAAAAACGGTGGAAGTTAGCTTTTCTTATTTCCGGACGCATGCGCAAACTATAGAAAGTCGTTATGACGTAGAATGTGCATACTTTGTTGATTCCATTTATGAAATAAAAAACATTTTCTAAAAACTCATGTTTTTTAAGAAATCATGTAAACCTTCTAGAAGCTGTGATTTTAAAAAACGGGGGAAGTAAGCTTTTCTTATTTCCAAACGCATGCGCAAACTATAGAAAGTCGTTATGACGTAGAATGTGCATACTTTGTTGATTCCATTTATGAAATAAAACACATTTTCTAAAAACTCATGTTTTTTAAGAAATCATGTAAACCTTCTAGAAGCTGTGATTTTAAAAAACGGGGGAAGTAAACTTTTCTTATTTCCGGACGCATGCGCAAACTATAGAAAGTCGTTATGACGTAGAATGTGCATACTTTGTTGATTCCATTTATGAAATAAAACACATTTTCTAAAAACTCGTGTTTTTTAAGAAATCATGTAAACCTTCTAGAAGCTGTGATTTTAAAAAATGGGGGAAGTAAGCTTTTCTTATTTCCGGACGCATGCGCAAACTATAGAAAGTCGTTATGACGTAGAATGTGCATACTTTGTTGATTCCATTTATGAAATAAAACACATTTTCTAAAAACTCGTGTTTTTTACGAAATCATGTAAATCTTCTAAAAGCTGTGATTTTAAAAAACGTGGGAAGTAAGCTTTTCTTATTTCCGGACGCATGCGCAAACTATAGAAAGTCGTTATGACGTAGAATGTGCATACTTTGTTAATTTCATTTATGAAATAAAACACATTTTCTAAAAACTCGTGTTTTTTAAGAAATCATGTAAACCTTATAGAAGCTGTGATTTTAAAAAATGGGGGAAGTAAGCTTTTCTTATTTCCAAACCCATGCACAAACTATAGAAAGCCATTATGAAGTAGAATGTGCATACTTTGTAGATTCCATTTATGAAATAAAACAAATTTTCTAAAAACTCATGTTTTTTACGAAATCATGTAAACCTTCTAGAAGCTGTGATTTTAAAAAACGGTGGAAGTAAGCTTTTCTTATTTCTGGACGCATGTGCAATCAATAGAAAGTCGTTATGAAATAGAATGTGCATACTTTGTAGATTCCATTTATGAAATAAAACACATTTTCTAAAAACTCATGTTTTTTACGTAATAATGTAAACCTTATAGAAGCTGTGATTTTAAAAAACGGTGGAAGTTAGCTTTTCTTATTTACGGACGCATGCGCAAACTATAGAAAGTCGTTATGACGTAGAATGTGCATACTTTGTTGATTCCATTTATGAAATAAAAAACATTTTCTAAAAACTCATGTTTTTTAAGAAATCATGTAAACCTTCTAGAAGCTGTGATTTTAAAAAACGGGCGAAGTAAGCTTTTCTTATTTCCAAACGCATGCGCAAACTATAGAAAGTCGTTATGACGTAGAATGTGCATACTTTGTTGATTCCATTTATGAAATAAAACACATTTTCTAAAAACTCGTGTTTTTTAAGAAATCATGTAAACCTTCTAGAAGCTGTGATTTTAAAAAACGGGGGAAGTAAACTTTTCTTATTTCCAGACGCATGCGCAAAGTATAGAAAGTCGTTATGACGTAGAATGTGCATACTTTGTAGATTTCATTTATGAAATAAAACACATTTTCTAAAAACTCGTGTTTTTTACGAAATCATGTAAACCTTCTAGAAGATGTGATTTTAAAAAACGGTGGAAGTAAGCTTTTGTTATTTCCGGACGCATGCAAAAACTATAGAAAGTCGTTATGACGTAGAATGTGCATACTTTGGTGATTCCATTTATGAAATAAAACAAATTTTCTAAAAACTCGTGTTTTTTAAGAAATCATGTAAACCTTCTAGAAGCTGTGATATTAAAAAACTGGGGAAGTAAGCTTTTCTTATTTCCGGACGCATGCGCAAACTATAGAAAGTCGTTATGACATAGAATGTGCATACTTTGTAGATTCCATTTATGAAATAAAACACATTTTCTAAAAACTCATGTTTTTTACGTAATAAGGTAAACCTTCTAGAAGTTGTGGTTTTAAAAAACGGTGGAAGTTAGCTTTTCTTATTTCCGGACGCATGCGCAAACTATAGAAAGTCGTTATGACCTAGAATTTGCATACTTTGTTGATTCCATTTATGAAATAAATAACATTTTCTAAAAACTCATGTTTTTTAAGAAATCATGTAAACCTTCTAGAAGCTGTGATTTTAAAAAACGGGGGAAGTAAGCTTTTCTTATTTCCAAACGCATGCGCAAACTATAGAAAGTCGTTATGACGTAGAATGTGCATACTTTGTTGATTTCATTTATGAAATAAAACACATTTTCTAAAAACTCGTGTTTTTTAAGAAATCATGTAAACCTTCTAGAAGCTGTGATTTTAAAAAACGGGGGAAGTAAACTTTTCTTATTTTCGGACGCATGCGCAAACTATAGAAAGTCGTTATGACGTAGAATGTGCATACTTTGTTGATTCCATTTATGAAATAAAACACATTTTCTAAAAACTCGTGTTTTTTAAGAAATCATGTAAACCTTCTAGAAGCTGTGATTTTAAAAAACGGGGGAAGTAAGCTTTTCTTATTTCCAAACGCATGCGCAAACTATAGAAAGTCATTATGACGTAGAATTTGCATACTTTGTAGATTCCATTTATGAAATAAAGCACATTTTCTAAAAACTCATGTTTTTTACGAAATCATGTAAACCTTCTAGAAGCTGTGATTTTAAAAAACGGTGGAAGTTAGCTTTTCTTATTTCCAAACGCATGCGCAAACTATAGAAAGTCATTATGACGTAGAATTTGCATACTTTGTAGATTCCATTTATGAAATAAAGCACATTTTCTAAAAACTCATGTTTTTTACGAAATCATGTAAACCTTCTAGAAGCTGTGATTTTAAAAAACGGTGGAAGTTAGCTTTTCTTATTTCCGGACGCATGCGCAAACTATAGAAAGTCGTTATGACGTAGAATGTGCATACTTTGTTGATTCCATTTATGAAATAAAAAACATTTTCTAAAAACTCATGTTTTTTAAGAAATCATGTAAACCTTCTAGAAGCTGTGATTTTAAAAAACGGGGGAAGTAAGCTTTTCTTATTTCCAAACGCATGCGCAAACTATAGAAAGTCGTTATGACGTAGAATGTGCATACTTTGTTGATTCCATTTATAAAATAAAACACATTTTCTAAAAACTCATGTTTTTTAAGAAATCATGTAAACCTTCTAGAAGCTGTGATTTTAAAAAACGGGGGAAGTAAACTTTTCTTATTTCCGGACGCATGCGCAAACTATAGAAAGTCGTTATGACGTAGAATGTGCATACTTTGTTGATTCCATTTATGAAATAAAACACATTTTCTAAAAACTCGTGTTTTTTACGAAATCATGTAAATCTTCTAAAAGCTGTGATTTTAAAAAACGTGGGAAGTAAGCTTTGGTTATTTCCAGACGCATGCGCAAACTATAGAAAGTCGTTATGACGTAGAATGTGCATACTTTGTTGATTCGATTTATGAAATAAAACACATTTTCTAAAAACTCGTGTTTTTTAGGAAATCATGTAAACCTTCTAGAAGCTGTGATTTTAAAAAACGGTGGAAGTAAGCTTTTGTTATTTCCGGACGCATGCGCAAACTGAAGAAAGTCGTTATGACGTAGAATGTGCATACTTTGTTGATTCCATTTATGAAATAAAACACATTTTCTAAAAACTTGTGTTTTTTAAGAAATCATGTAAACCTGCTAGAAGCTGTGATTTTAAAAAACGGGGGAAGTAAGCTTTTCTTATTTCCAAACGCTTGCGCAAACTATAGAAAGTCATTATGACGTAGAATTTGCATACTTTGTAGATTCCATTTATGAAATAAAGCACATTTTCTAAAAACTCATGTTTTTTACGAAATCATGTAAACCTTCTAGAAGCTGTGATTTTCAAAAACGGTGGAAGTTAGCTTTTCTTATTTCCGGACGCATGCGCAAACTATAGAAAGTCGTTATGACGTAGAATGTGCATACTTTGTTGATTCCATTTATGAAATAAAAAACATTTTCTAAAAACTCATGTTTTTTAAGAAATCATGTAAACCTTCTAGAAGCTGTGATTTTAAAAAAGGGGGAAGTAAGCTTTTCTTATTTCCAAACGCATGCGCAAACTATAGAAATTCGTTATGACGTAGAATGTGCATACTTTGTTGATTCCATTTATGAAATAAAACACATTTTCTAAAAACTCATGTTTTTTAAGAAATCATGTAAACCTTCTAGAAGCTGTGATTTTAAAAAACGGGGGAAGTAAACTTTTCTTATTTCCGGACGCATCCGCAAACTATAGAAAGTCGTTATGACGTAGAATGTGCATACTTTATTGATTCCATTTATGAAATAAAACACATTTTCTAAAAACTCGTGTTTTTTACGAAATCATGTAAATCTTCTAAAAGCTGTGATTTTAAAAAACGTGGGAAGTAAGCTTTGATTATTTCCGGACGCATGCGCAAACTATAGAAAGTCGTTATGATGTAGAATGTGCATACTTTGTTGATTCCATTTATGAAATAAAACACATTTTCTAAAAACTCGTGTTTTTTAGGAAATCATGTAAACCTGCTAGAAGCTGTGATTTTAAAAAACGGGGGAAGTAAGCTTTTCTTATTTCCAAACGCATGCGCAAACTATAGAAAGTCATTATGACGTAGAATTTGCATACTTTGTAGATTCCATTTATGAAATAAACCACATTTTCTAAAAACTCATGTTTTTTACGAAATCATGTAAACCTTCTAGAAGCTGTGATTTTAAAAAACGGTGGAAGTTAGCTTTTCTTATTTCCAAATGCATGCGCAAACTATAGAAAGTCGTTATGACGTAGAATGTGCATACTTTGTTGATTCCATTTATGAAATAAAAAACATTTTCTAAAAACTCATGTTTTTTAAGAAATCATGTAAACCTTCTAGAAGCTGTGATTTTAAAAAATGGGGGAAGTAAGCTTTTCTTATTTCCAAACGCATGCGCAAACTATAGAAAGTCGTTATGACGTAGAATGTGCATACTTTGTTGATTCCATTTATGAAATAAAACACATTTTCTAAAAACTCGTGTTTTTTAAGAAATCATGTAAACCTTCTAGAAGCTGTGATTTTAAAAAACGGGGGAAGTAAACTTTTCTTATTTCCGGACGCATGCGCAAACTATAGAAAGTCGTTATGACGTAGAATGTGCATACTTTGTTGATTCCATTTATGAAATAAAACACATTTTCTAAAAACTCGTGTTTTTTACGAAATCATGTAAATCTTCTAAAAGCTGTGATTTTAAAAAACGTGGGAAGTAAGCTTTGATTATTTCCGGACGCATGCGCAAACTATAGAAAGTCGTTATGACGTAGAATGTGCATACTTTGTTGATTCCATTTATGAAATAAAACACATTTTCTAAAAACTCGTGTTTTTTAGGAAATCATGTAAACCTTCTAGAAGCTGTGATTTTAAAAAACGGGGGAAGTAAGCTTTTCTTATTTCCAAATGCATGCGCAAACTATAGAAAGTCATTATGACGTAGAATTTGCATACTTTGTAGATTCCATTTATGAAATAAAACACATTTTCTAAAAACTCATGTTTTTTACGAAATCATGTAAACCTTCTAGAAGCTGTGATTTTAAAAAACGGTGGAAGTTAGCTTTTCTTATTTCCGGACTCATGCGCAAACTATAGAAAGTCGTTATGACGTAGAATGTGCATACTTTGTTGATTCCATTTATGAAATAAAACACATTTTCTAAAAACTCGTGTTTTTTAAGAAATCATGTAAACCTTCTAGAAGCTGTGATTTTAAAAAACGGTGGAAGTTAGCTTTCCTTAGTTCCGGACGCATGCGCAAACTATAGAAAGTCATTATGACATAGAATTTGCATACTTTGTAGATTCCATTTATGAAATAAAGCACATTTTCTAAAAACTCATGTTTTTTACGAAATCATGTAAACCTTCTAGAAGCTGTGATTTTAAAAAACGGTGGAAGTTAGCTTTTCTTATTTCCGGACGCATGCGCAAACTACAGAAAGTCATTATGACGTAGAATTTGCATACTTTGTAGATTCCATTTATGAAATAAAGCACATTTTCTAAAAACTCATGTTTTTTACGAAATCATGTAAACCTTCTAGAAGCTGTGATTTTAAAAAACGGGGGAAGTAAACTTTTCTTATTTCCGGACGCATGCGCAAACTATAGAAAGTCGTTATGAAGTAGAATGTACATACTTTGTTGATTCCATTTATGAAATAAAACACATTTTCTAAAAACTCGTGTTTTTTAAGAAATCATGTAAACCTTCTAGAAGCTGTGATTTTAAAAAACGGGGGAAGTAAGCTTTTCTTATTTCCAAACGCATGCGCAAAACTATAGAAAGTCATTATGACGTAGAATTTGCATACTTTGTAGATTCCATTTATGAAATAAATCACATTTTCTAAAAACTCATGTTTTTTACGAAATCATGTAAACCTTCTAGAAGCTGTGATTTTAAAAAACGGGGGAAGTAAACTTTTCTTATTTCCGGACGCATGCGCAAACTATAGAAAGACGTTATGACGTAGAATGTGCATACTTTGTTGATTCCATTTATGAAATAAAACACATTTTCTAAAAACTCGTGTTTTTTACGAAATCATGTAAATCTTCTAAAAGCTGTGATTTTAAAAAACTGGGGAAGTAAGCTATGGTTATTTCCGGACGCATGCGCAAACTATAGAAAGTCGTTATGACGTAGAATGTGCATACTTTGTTGATTCCATTTATGAAATAAAACACATTTTCTAAAAACTCGTGTTTTTTAGGAAATCATGTAAACCTTCTAGAAGCTGTGATTTTAAAAAACGGTGGAAGTAAGCTTTTGTTATTTCTGGACGCATGCGCAAACTATAGAAAGTCGTTATGACGTAGAATGTGCATACCTTGGTGATTCCATTTATGAAATAAAACAAATTTTCTAAAAACTCGTGTTTTTTAAGAAATCATGTAAACCTTCTAGAAGCTGTGATATTAAAAAACTGGGGAAGTAAGCTTTTTTTATTTCCGGACGCATGCGCAAACTATAGAAAGTCGTTATGAAGTAGAATGTGCATACTTTGTAGATTCCATTTATGAAATAAAAACACATTTTCTAAAAACTCATGTTTTTTACGTAATAATGTAAACCTTCTAGAAGCTGTGATTTTAAAAAACGGTGGAAGTTAGCTTTTCTTATTTCCAGACGCATGCGCAAACTATAGAAAGTCGTTATGACGTAGAATGTGCATACTTTGTTGATTCCATTTATGAAATAAAAAACATTTTCTAAAAACTCATGTTTTTTAAGAAATCATGTAAACCTTCTAGAAGCTGTGATTTTAAAAAACGGGGGAAGTAAGCTTTTCTTATTTCCAAACGCATGCGCAAACTATAGAAAGTCGTTATGACGTAGAATGTGTATACTTTGTTGATTCCATTTATGAAATAAAACACATTTTCTAAAAACTCGTGTTTTTTAAGAAATCATGTAAACCTTCTAGAAGCTGTGATTTTAAAAAACGGGGGAAGTAAACTTTTCTTATTTCCAGACGCATGCGCAAACTATAGAAAGTCGTTATGACGTAGAATGTGCATACTTTGTTGATTCCATTTATGAAATAAAACACATTTTCTAAAAACTCGTGTTTTTTAAGAAATCATGTAAACCTTCTAGAAGCTGTGATTTAAAAAAACGGTGGAAGTAAGCTTTTCTTATTTCCGGACGCATGCGCAAACTATAAAAAGTTGTTATGACGTAGAATGTGCATACTTTGTAGATTCCATTTGTGAAATAAAACACATTTTCTAAAAACTCGTGTTTTTTACGTAATCATGTAAACATTCTAGAAGCTGTGATTTTAAAAAACGGTGGAAGTAAGCTTTTCTTATTTCCGGACGCATGCGCAAACTATAGAAAGTCGTTGTGACGTAGAATGTGCATACTTTGTTGATTCCATTTATGAAATAAAACACATTTTCTAAAAACTCGTCTTTTTTAAGAGATCATGTAAACCTTCTAGAAGATGTGATTTTAAAAAATGGGGGAAGTAATCTTTTGATATTTCCAAACGCATCCGCAAACTATAGAAAGTCGTTATAACGTAGAATGTGCATACTTTGTTGATTCCATTTATGAAATAAAACACATTTTCTAAAAACTCGTGTTTTTTACGAAATCATGTAAACCTTCTAGAAGCTGTGATATTAAAAAACTGGGGAAGTAAGCTTTTCTTGTTTCCAAACGCATGCGCAAACTATAGAAAGTCATTATGACGTAGAATGTTTATACTTTGTAGATTCCATTTATGAAATAAAACACATTTTCTAAAAACTCATGTTTTTGAAGAAATCATGTAAACCTTCTAGAAGCTGTGATTTTAAAAAACGGAGGAAGTAAGCTTTTCTTATTTCCAAATGCATGCACAAACTATAGAAATTCGTTATGACGTAGAATGTGCATACTTTGTTGATTCCATTTATGAAATAAAACACATTTTCTAAAAACTCATGTTTTTTACGAAATCAGGTAAACCTTCTAGAAGTTGTGATTTTAAAAAACGGGGGAAGTAAGCGTTTCTTATTTCCGGACGCATGCGCAAACTATAGAAAGTTGTTATGACGTAGAATGTGCATACTTTGTAGATTCCATTTATGAAATAAAACAAATTTTCTAAAAACTCGTGTTTTTTACGAAATCATGTAAACCTTCTAGAAGGTGTGATTTTAAAAAACGGTGGAAGTAAGCTTTTCTCATTTCGAAACGCATGCGCAAACTATAGAAAGTCATTATGACGTAGAATGTGCATACTTTGTTTATTCCATTTATGAAATAAAACACATTTTCTAAAAACTCGTGTTTTTTACGAAATCAGGTAAACCTTCTACAAGCTGTGATTTTAAAAAATGGGGGAAGTAAGCGTTTCTTATTTCCGGACGCATGCGCAAACTATAGAAAGTCGTTATGACGTAGAATGTGCATACTTTGTAGATTTTATTTATGAAATAAAACACATTTTCTAAATACTCGTGTTTTTTACGAAATCATGTAAACCTTCTAGAAGCTATGATTTTAAAAATCGGTGGAAGTAAGCTTTTCTTATTTCCAAACACATGCGCAAACTATAGAAAGTCGTTATGACGTAGAATGTGCATACTTTGTTGATTCCATTTATGCAAGAAAAGACATTTTCTAAAAACTCGTGTTTTTTACGAAATCATGTAAACCTTCTAGAAGCTGTGATTTTAAAAAATGGGAGAAGTAACCTTTTCTTATTTCCGGACGCATGCGCAAACTATAGAAAGTCGTTATGACGTAGAATGTGCATCCTTTGTAGATTCCATTTATGAAATAAAGCACATTTTCTAAAAATTCGCGTTTTTTACGAAATCATGTAAACCTTCTAGAAGCTGTGATTTTAAAAAACGGTGGAAGTAATCTTTTCTTATTTCCGGACGCATGCGCAAACTATAGAAAGTCGTTATGACGTAGAATGTGCATACTTTGTAAATTCCATTTATGAAATAAAACACATTTTCTAAAAACTCGTGTTTTTTACGAAATCATGTAAACCTTCTAGAAGCTGTGATTTTAAAAAACGGTGGAAGTAAGCTTTTCTTATTTATGGATGCATGCACAAACTATAGAAAGTCGTAATGACATAGAATGTGCATACTTTGTAGATTCCATTTATGAAATAAAGCACATTTTCTAAAAACTCGTGTTTTTTACGAAATCATGTAAACCTTCTAGAAGCTGTGATTGTAAAAAACGGTGGAAGTAAGCTTTGCTTATTTCCGGACGAATGCGCAAACTATAGAAGGTCGTTATGATGTAGAATGTGCGTAATTTGTTGATTCCATTTATGAAATAAAACACATTTTCTGAAAACTCATGTTTTTTAAGAAATCATGTAAACCCTCTAGAAGCTGTGATTTTAAAAAACGGTGGAAGTAAGCTTTTCTTATTTCCGGACGCATGCGCAAACTATAGAAATTCGTTATGACGTAGAATGTGCATACTTTGTTGATTCCATTTATGAAATAAAACACATTTTCTAAAAACTCGTGTTTTTTAAGAAATCATGTAAACCTTCTAGAAGCTGTGATTTTAAAAAACGGTGGAAGTAAGCTTTTCTTATTTCCGAACACATGCGCAAACTATAGAAAGTCGTTATGACGTAGAATGTGGATACTTTGTTGATTCCATTAATGAAATAAAACACATTTTCTAAAGACTCATGTTTTTTAAGAAATCATGTAAACCTTCTAGAAGCTGTGATTTTAAAAAACGGGGGAAGTAAGCTTTTCTTATTTCCAAACGCATGCGCAAACTATCGAAAGTCATTATGACGTAGAATGTGCATACTTTGTTGATTCCATTTATGAAATAAAACACATTTTCTAAAAACTCGTGTTTTTTAAGAAATCATGTAAACCTTCTAGAAGCTGTGATTTTAAAAAACGGGAGAAGTAAGCTTTTCTTATTTCCGGATGCATCCGCAAACTATAGAAAGTCGTTATGACGTAGAATGTGCATACTTTGTAGATTCCATTGATGAAATAAAGCACATTTTCTAAAAACTCGTGTTTTTTACGAAATCATGTAAACCTTCTAGAAGCTGTGATTTTAAAAAACGGTGGAAGTAAGCTTTTCTTATTTCCGGACGAATGCGCAAACTATAGAAGGTCGTTATGATGTAGAATGTGCATAATTTGTTGATTCCATTTATGAAATGTTATGTAGAATTTTGTCCTACGGATAAGCCAAAACTCTCTTAACTTTAAAGTAGACTTTAAACTAACTCTAAAGCAAGAAACAAGTCAAAACAAATGCTACCTTGAATCCCTAGATCTAACGAACATCTCAGGATTAAAATGCTAAAGAGAGTAGAAGGAGTTTAACTGACCTTCTATCCAGAGGCTTGTTTTTGGTATTTACTCCAAGCTCCAAGCCCTCACAAGTGAACCTGTCAAAATGGAACCAAGACACAAGAATGCACTATTCTCTAGCAACCTGAAACATGAGTTAGAATCTAAATCTATGAAAGATACAAATCATATCATTAAAACAAGATTAACACATACGATTTGGGAAAACAAGACAAGTTATTCCATTACAACTTGAAGAATGCTTACAAAAGGTGCTTGATGTCCAAGCCAATCCTTCAACTCCAAGTGTCTTCTCCTCTAGCTATCTCCACAATGCTGCAAGACCATAAGTTTGGTGCTCTCAAGAGTCCTCCCCTTTTCCAATGGCATGCCTCTCTTTTATAGTGAATGGTGAGGTTAACCAATAAGAGAGATGGGTGGATCTAAGGAGAGATAAGTGGATCAGGGTTTCTAATCGAAGGAGATGAGTTGAGATCGAATCAAGGACCCCAATCTTCCATTATCTTCGAAAATCCAAAATCCCATAAGCCAAGGGAAAAAAGCTATTAAAAGAGTACCGCGTTTTGCAAAGACAGCAGAACGCGGCACTGCCGCGCTTTGGGGAAAAAGCAGAACGCGGTAGTGTCTAGTACCGTGTTTTGGCAAACTAGCAAGGCGCGGTAGTGTGTGTAAATAAAGTCTAAGGTGGGTCAAAACTTGCCAGGGTGGATTCACTTTCAAGGTTGACACATTATCTGTCTCTTCTGGATGGTTTAAAATAGCAGGGAAAATGTCGTCAACTCGTTTTGTGATGGAGATGCGACACTGTGAAACATAGAGGTATAACAGATGCCCCCTAAAGTGTGAGGTCAGAAGGGACTGATGGCCGAAATACTTTACGAATATAATGTGCAGAGATAGCATCGAGGAGAGCGACACTGAGCTGAAATAGAAACAAAGTGTTAGATATACCACCGAGGCGGGCATTCCCATGCTCGAAAACAGATGACTCAAAGCATGGCTGCTGACCAATACATTGCAGATCCATGAGTACTGAGATAATGTAAACTGTGGATAGATCATGGCTACTATGAACAATCGTAGATCCATGAGACCATAATGACACAGCCACGACCAATACAATAAGTGGATCTTTGTGACAATACAAGAAACATTTCCATCGCAGCCTGGACGCAGTCGAGATACAGTGATGCGCCCAGGGTCTTCTACCTGATCGCAAAAAGATACGAATCGAACCATGTGATTACAAGGTGTTGAAGTCGAACATGGTAGAAACCATTTGATTACCGGTCAATGATGTGGACCGTTAACAAATGCGAGGGAGATCACCAATGATGACAATGATTCCCAAGGTATCAATAGTACATCTCAACGAAATGCGAATGAATGAGTTGATGTCGAGCATCCGAGAGATTTCTTGATCAGAGGTCAATGATGTGAACCTACTGTCAAACACGAGGAAACCTGCCATTGAGGCATGTAGGTACCAAGGTACTAACGGTTGATCTCTAAGTCTAATTCCCGTATAGTGATTTGGTGTCGACAGGAATAGACTCGTCGAAGGTGGGCCATGATGATTCCCACGTCATCGACACGAAATCGGCCCATATGATAGGATGATGAAGCAATGGAGTATGTACTGACACAGCGGAGGCCTGACACAATGAATGACTCGAAAAAATGCAACCCTTTGAACATGTAACGGCATTTAACAGGACTTGGCAGCAGGGATTATTGATAAATAGAGGATAGACACCGGATGAGTGGACTCGTGGCCAGGGAGACGACCCATGATGATGACTATAACTCAATGAAAGACGGATACCCAAATATAGACAAGAGACGGACACATGCCATGTTCAAAGGTAACGACTGACAAGCTGCCATAGATAAACTTGACTTATTCTCCCATATTTCCCCGACATGATGGACGAGTACCTCTTTCTTGTTTTACAAGCTTGAAGAGGATAACAGATGCTCGGTGTAGCTCATCTCATGGATGAGTCCAATCTCACATGTTTTATGAACCTGAGAAAGGAGGGGTTCGTCCCATAGTGGGTCCTTCGATGTTAATATTTTAATGAGTCCAAGGAAGGAAAACTCGGTAGTTTTTCATATTTAGAGAGCCTAAAAAACTTAAAGGAAGCTCCATAATGTACTTTTTCGTAAAATTTAGTCCCTCGATCCCGAAAAAGTGTAAAACAATTCCCGAGAGAACTCTCCTAGCCGAGATTGACTGAGGTATACCTTTCTCGTAAATAGTCTAGACGGGCCGAAAAAGGGGTAACCTATCACCGAATAGACGACCTTTCAAATACTTTTACAAGTGTGAAAGAGTTAAGATCACTTGACAATCTTTTCAATTTTAAGGAGTCTGAAAAGAGCTTAACTATGGACTCCTATGGTCTTTTTCGTAAATTTTAAATTATTCTGGTCCGAAAAAAGAATAAAATACAACCAGGATAATACTTTCCTCATCGTTTAACGAGCATGAGTAAAGCTGACCGTACTCGACACCATTTACTTGAGTTTCACAAGCACGACACAGGTGTGAAAGCGCTTGGAATCTTTTTCAAGTTTTAAATCCAGAGCACGAAAAAGATAAAGTGGGCTCAAAATGAAGGTCAAATTATGAATAAACACCAGTGTGAATGTATCGCATTTTTACCGAGGATCCTGTCAATAAATGCTCAAAAACTGGACATTAGCAATGTGAACAAGGGTTTATTTCAATTATTAAAAATAGTAATTAATTAATTAATTAAAAAATGTGAAAAAATGCTATATAAGGAATGGTAAAAATAGAAATTACTATTCATTTGTGTTTTTTACCCAAAGGAGACATTTTCACCTATTTTGGAGCAAGATTTCAAGGATCCATACCGGGAGTTCTGGGACACCATTTCGACCGCCGTCTGTGCCAGGTAAGAGTGCTTGAGACCCTCTTTCATTTCATGTAAGAAATTTTTGCTTTCACCAGGAAAAAATTAATTTTTTAGCAAGTCCTTTTGGGCAAGAATCGCCCTCCACACTACCACGTGGGGGCCCTATCGAAAGACACGGTACTGTTGAACAGTACCGCGCTGTATCCTCAAAATGAGGCACGGTAGTGTGGAATGCCGCGCGGTAGGGTACCCTCCAGGCGCGGCACAGGCGAATTTCAAGTTCAAAAAATCAAATTTTCTCCAATTTTTTGCTAGAAGTAAGTTGTTAAATAGTTACTAATTGTTTTGTTTGCCCTTTTGCAGGGATTTGCAACTTATTCGGAACAAAATGGTAAGCTGGAAAGAGAGAGAGCACGAAGCGGATGATTTTGCAGCCGAACATGACTTACCAACCGTGACCGCATTGCGAGAATGTGGTTTGCTAAAGTTTTTCAAGACCAAAGGGATCCGCCAGCAACCTAAGCTCCTTACTCACCTTATCCAATTGTGGGACCCTGGCATTCAAGCTTTCCGAGTGGGAGAGCATGTGCTTGAAATCCAACTCGAGGATATTTATTTCCTCACGGGCCTCTCGAAAAGAGGGGCCCGGGCGAACTTTACTGGGTACACAGCTTCAGAATCAAGCACAGATGACTTGATTGCTCGATATTGCCAGGCAGGTTCGAGTAAGAAAAGTGGGAAAGTGGCCATAAAGGAGGTCATAAATCTTCTTGTAAAAACCGTGCTATTCACTATCACGCGTGCAGCGGGAAGCATGAGTCCACATCAGGCATCCTGCACGCAGTTGAATCTCGCAGCAGAGTGCATGGGAGGAACAGTTTTCAACTGGTCTGATGCAGTGTTGTCCAACCTGAAGGAACAGGTGCACAAGTGTAGAACTGGGAAAAATACCCAGTTTGGCTATGGGAGCATCCTGGTTACTTTCTTTCTGGCGAGGGTGCCACTACTGCGCCTACAGATATCTATGCCCCCTCGTCCACCTACTGAGCCATGGATGGCTCGATGGAGTGACTATGCTGGACGTCTCGGGGGACCTCAGCGGCTAGCCTTTGGAGAGGACTTCTTCTCTTGGCTAGAGGAGCAGATAGTCATAATTGACGACTATCCCTATTCAGGGGTAGACTTCCGTGAGGATATCGACTTGGCATTGCCGGAGGATGATGACTGGGACAACTCTGGTATGACCTTTATGGATATGTATTTTTTCCCTTTTTGAATATTTAATTTTTATTGCTTTTTTAGAATGTGTAAAAGACGCCTAATATATATTCGCATGCATGTTGCAGACCGTGGACCATAGAGGCCAGCTGGATACTCTCCACTACGTCGTGGCGGTGTGGATCGTCAAGCTGCTCCTGACGAAGAGGAAGATGAAGACGAGGCAGGAGGCGTCCGGGACATTGAGAGGAACCTGTAGGGATTGACCCATGGTATCCCTGCTATGCGGATGGATGACGTCCCTTACCACCTCCAGCGGCATACTATGGGTGTTCCTGGTCGTATCAGTCGACTTCTTCGCAGGGTGGTTCGAGCTGTGGTGTGTTACCACCAGCAGCGGGAGGAGTCCGATGAGGGACATGATAGGTCTCCTAGGTCTCCATAGATGGTCCTTAGATCTTTTTGCGGCATGTATGCGATATGTAGGCTTTGAGGGTCAATTTTTGTATATGGGATTTGATCCCCAATTTTGTCTTTGACACAAACTTTATGTATTTTTTGAAAAAAACACTCTTATATACAGTGATATGGACCTATTTATGATCTAAATATTTACAATGACTTGTGCATTTTATTTTTTATGATGTTTTTATGTATGGGAAAGATGCCAATCCAAAATGTAATTAGCCAATGAATCGGCAATACAATTGAATTCTATCGGTATGTGTTGATATGTAATAAAATGAAATGACCGTTCCAAGAGGCGTACTCTTCGAAATAAACGAAGTAATATAGGATCGCGAACTGTGTAAACACGATTTAGATGAGAAACCACGAGTTGGGAGTCTAAAAAGACCGATAAGGAGTCAATCCCGAGTGAAGCAACCTCTGTCAAGAGACCAATGACTGCATGGTACTCCGCGATATTGTTGGTTGCAGGACCTAAACAATTGGCTCCTGAAGAAATCAACTCGCCAGTGGGGGAATAGATCACCCATGCTGCGGAAGCGAGATTCCGGGTATGTCGGCTTGCACCGTCGGCGAACCCAAAGTAGGCTGACATCTGCGCATAAGGTCACGAGTCAAAGTAAGAGTAGATACATGAGGTCCACGCGCACACTAAAAAGAAAGCAAAAAGCAAACTAAGTACATTATGTACAAGAAGTAACCCGCGTAGGGTAACCTCATGCGTAGAAACGCTTGAGGTATAGCCCGTTGCGGGGCCGTGCCAATGGCGTACCATCACAATCGATTAGTTCATAGGCTCCTTTTTCTAAGACATGTTTTACAATGAAGGGGCCGTACCACATAGATTCAAGTTTACCTTTTCCAAGCTTATCATGCATCTGATCATATGTAAGTACGAGGTCACCCTCATTGAAGATCCGAGGTTGAACGGATTTGTCGTATTGAGATTTGACGCATTTTTTGTGAGCTTCATTAGCCAAAGCGGCGTCGCGGCGGGTTTCATCTAGCTTGGCTAGGTATAGAAACCGTTCTTCTTCGGAAGTAGTGTGTGGAAGTAGCTCTATGGCTATCTTGAGTGATGGAATTTCACATTCAATCGGGAGAATGGCTTCTAGGCCGTACACCAGTTGAAATGGTGTAAACCCAGTAGCACTTTTCACTGAGGTTCGGTATGCCCACAGTGCTGAGAACGGAGCTGAGTGCCAATTGGATTTTTGGGTACCCACAATGCGTTGAATCATTTGTTTCAGGACTTTATTAATGGCTTCAACTTGTCCATTAGCTTGTGGGTAATACGGGGTTGAGTTTTCGTGGCGAAAACCCAGTTTGGCACTTAGTTCTTCGATGGTTCCTGAAATGGGAACCATGATCGGTCACAATAGACTGTGGGACACCGAATCTAGCTATGATATGATTGAATATGAACTGCGCTGCTGTTTTTCCGTCTTCAGCATATGTAGGCATCGCTTCAGCCCATTTTGTAAAATAGTCGACAGCTACTATGACATAGCTATGCCCCCCGGCTGAAGTGGGCTTACAGTGCATAAAATCGATGCCCCATTTGGAGAAGGGGCCGATGGCAATGACAGGATGGAGTGGAGCAGGATGTGAGAGTGCTTTGCTATGAAAGAATTGACATGGCGGACACTTCTTGACTGTTTCAATGCAGTCTTTGAAAATTGAGGGCCAGAAGTATCCTACTCGCAGTATTTTCTGGGCCGTAGCCATCCCAGAGAGATGACCACCACATGCTCCAGCGTGGCAGTCGTTGAGAACACGTTCCACCTCATCTAAGGTCAAACAGCGTCGAAGGACGGTGTCGACACCACGTCGATACAGAGTATCGTTCACTATAAGGTAGTATTTTGCGTGATGTCTGATATGTCGTCGTTCATCGCGGGTGAGATCGGGACGGAAGCGTTGGGTTTGGAGATATAAGAGAATATATCCATACCACGGATCATACGTGCTAATGTGGAACAATGATTCATCGGGAAGAGAATCAATGGGCTCGGATTGCTCAGTAGCACGGGGCAGGTTACAAATTAACTCAGCAAAGACCAGAGATTTCTTAGACTTGGCTTTGACAAATTCCAAGTCAAACTCTTGGAGGATGACAATCCAACGGGAGTATTTGCCCCCAAGCACTTGTCGTGTGAGGATATAGTACATTGGATTGAAATCGACGGTGACGGTGGTCCGGCGGAGTAAGATGTAATGACGGAATCTATGGACAGCAAATACTGTTGCCAGAGCCATCTTTTCAACATGTGAGTAGCGAGTTTCAGAGTCAAGAAGACTCTTGCTAAGATAATACACTACATGTTCTATGCCGTTGTGATCTTCCTAGACTAACACCATACCAATGGTGGAAATCGAGGCTGCGAGATAAAGGATGTAGTCCTGTGTGTAATTGGGGGGTTCAATCACAGGATCTTTGGTTAAGGCTGCCTTTAAATTGTCAAAGGAGCGTTGGGCTTTGTCATCCCATATGAAGGGAACATTTTTCTTGAGAAGCCGCATGTAGCCTTTTGTTATCTCGGACAGATTGCAGATAAAACGGCGTAGAAAGTTTGCGTGCCCTTGCAAACATTGAAGTTCTGGAATATTGGTAGGTGAAGGCAGGGCTATGATAGCTGCTACCTTTGCGGGGTCTAGACGTATCCCGTCTTTGGAGACTATGAATCCCAATAGTTTTCCGGCTTCTACATAGAAGACGCACTTATGCGGGTTCAAACGTATATTGTAGCGCCGGCACCTTTCGAAAATGGCACTCAAGTGATCTGGATGTTCTTCCCGAGTTCGAGAGTGAGCGGGAAGGTCATCAAGATATGGCTCTACGATATGTTTGATGTCATGGAATGCGTAGGACATCGCCCATTGGAAAGTTGCCCCGGCATTTTTGAGGCCAAAAGGTAACTTTCGATATGCAAAGATCCCCCAAGGGCAGATAAAGGTCGTTTTGTGCTGGTCGGCTGGGAGGATATCGATCTGATTATAGCCAGAGAAGCCATCCATAAATGAAAAGATAACGCTTCCGGCACAGTTATCGATGATCTGGTCGATAAACAGAGTTGGGTAGTTGTCCTTGGGACAAGCCTTGTTCAAATCACGGTAATCAACACAGACTCTAATCGTTCCTTGTTTCTTGGCTACGGGAACGATATTGGATACCCATTCTGTCAATGGGACAGGATAGATAAAACCAGCACGCAAAATTTTTTCAACTTCTGCTTTAATGGTGGCTGCCTTACGAGGATGAACGGGTCGAAGCTTTTACCGAACAGGTCGGGCGCCAGGGAAAGTTGGAATTTCGTGGACCACAATCGACGGGTCAATCCCTGGCATCTCTTCATAACTCCAAGCAAAAACATCGCGGAAAGTTTTAAAGCAGGCATTATAGAACTCCGTTTCGAGAGGAGTACATGTTTTGCCAATGTGTACGTTTTCCACGATACCAGGCTTCATTGAAATATCAATGGGAGTGGTTTCCATAAGATTGGCCAAGTTGCCTTCAGAAAATACTTCGTCGAGGGAAGTGGGGAACTTGGTTTGGACCATCCCAAGTGAAGCACTGGATTTGGTATCAGGCTCAAGTGACTGAATGGTGGGGAATGAAGATCGATGATGAAAATCTCCCCAAGGTGGCTCATCACCGCACATAACCTCTATGATTGATTCGTTAGTGGAAAAAATCAAGTTGAGAGGATCAAAAAATGGTGGGTGAGTTTCAGTCGAGAGTTGTGCCACTGTGTGATCAGTAGAACAGTCGACCCAATCTGTGGCTGATTGGATCGCGTCATATGCTGCAAGGTTTCTGTTCAAAGGCATGGAATTACCATAGCCTTGGATCTGAGTAGGACTCGGGATCACCCATGAATCATCGAAAGGGGTGACATGTGATGAAATCATGTTGACTGGTTGAAGATGGGTTCCCAGCTCTGGAAAAACTCCAATGAGGGATGAATCCTTCATGAGACCAACGCCTATGTCTTGGAACCGGTACCGAGGTTGATCCAATAACGGGACGGTATTGGTGGAGTTCGGATGGGAGTCTGGGATACAGTAATCCAATTGATCAATAGTGACAATTTTCCCTTCATGAGGAAATTGTACAATCCTGAAGACTGTAGATGCTATGGCGGTCATGGCATAAAACCAATTCCGACCAAGTAGGAGATTATAATCCAAAGGTGCATCTACGACTTCGATGTGTACGGATACTGTTTTGCCCCCCAGTTCAACACCGATTGAGGGAATGAGTCCATATGGTTGAAAACCATGTCCATCAAACGCCCTAAGAGTAGTGGGAGAGGTTGTGACCTCGGGTGAGCCTAAGGCTCTCCAGCAGTTCAAAGACATAATCGACATGGAAGCACCCTCATCTAACACAGTGCGGTGGATAACATTTCCACGGATTTTCGTATGTACCTGGAAGGCTAACTGGTGAGAAAGCCTAGGTTTAGCGTGCTCCAAGTTAAACATGATGGAGTTTGAAGTATCTGGGTCCAGTGCCCCCAGTGCTGAAAGTAGGGTTCTACGCTGCGTGGGGCAGTGTTGGAGAACCTCAAGAGTTGACATAGCGCAAGGTGCTTGAGCCAAATCCTCAACAATGTTGTAGTTTTGGGCAGCTCGCGCATTCGGATTGAATGTCGCCTTTCGTATGGTGCCCTTGGGTGGGCGTAGCACTGTATCCATAAGTGGTCTCTCGATATGGAGATGACCATTAGGGGGGGGAATAGGAATCGGATCTTCGACAGGAGATTTGCCTTTGGCTATCTCCGATTGTTTGTTTGAACTTGGAGGATTGTCATACGTCTTTGAACGAGTGGTGATATTAATCTCCTCATTACTTGTCATTAGGATTTTGCGGTTTTTGGACGTCTCTGCACGGGAAGGATTGGTCGGGTTGCCCCCTTGTGGGGATTCTTGGGCAACCATTTGCTGTTGCTATTGGGGAAAGGGTCAGTTAGCACTGCCGGGCGAGGATCCTTTAACGAACTTATGGACCTCGTCCTTGTAGGGACAGTCACGCGTATAATGGTCATCTTGACAAATCAGGCAGGGAAACTTAGCTTTCCGACGTGGTTTCTGGTCATTCTGGGTAGGTTGTGGCTTGGGGTTCTCCTGTTGGTTCTTCTTGGGTTTGCCACGATTGTTTTTCTTCTTTCCTCTGGATGGTTGTGACGTAGATTGGACTGCATTCACTTCGGAGGAGACAGCAGGAGAGGTGGAAGCTTTTGAAGCGGCCTGGGTAAAAGAGGGGGAAGCAGAAGCTTGTTGTCCCGTCGAGTTGGTAGCAGGCTGAGCCTTGACTGAACCGACAATACCATCAATGGGTGGTTCAGTGGTAGGCTTTGTAGTATCAGTGTGAACACGGGAGGCATGTGGAAGAAGTTCATGTAAAGTACCGGATTGAGTATATACCAAAACCATGTATTGTGCTGCCGAGATGGCTTGTTCTTCTGTAACCGGTCCGCGCATAGCAATATCTCTGGCTATGGGAGGCAGAAAGGAATTTGTAAACCAATCAGCAAGTAGCTGATCTGGAATAGGTGCCTTTATTAGCCTACGGCGTCTTCGCCACTCATGGATGTGATCTGAAATGTGTGTAGAAGTGGTTTGACGCAGTGAAGTTAGTAGTTCTGTTCCAGTCTCATACCTGATGGGAAGCTGGAAATGTGTCAGAAACTGCATAGCCAAAGTGTTGAAATCACGAAAAGAGTGTTGTGGCAGCTCGATATACCATTTTGCTGCAGTTCCGGTGAGCGTGCGTTGGAAGAGCCGAAGTCAGATGGAATCATCCATCAAGGAGTTGGATGAACACCAAAGATGGAAGGTCATCACGTGGTTCTTGGGGTCTTCCCCAGGTTTGGCATCGAACTTAGGAATGTCCGATGGTAGTTTGGCTGGGATAGGTGGCCAGTGAGGTTCGTGCCATATAGGATCGTTGATAAGCCTCGACAAATCAGGTAGATCAAGTGTGGCCAAAAAGGGAAGTTGACGGTTGGTCTGCGGGAATGAGTAATAACCATGTGGTGCTGAGAACCCTGGAGGGCCCTGCATAGCATACTGCTGTGTGTTATACCCATATGAGTTTCCCGCGGGATACTGCTGGAAATTCTGTGGATGGTAATCCATCTGGTTAACCGGTTGATTGTAAGCAACCGGTTGGTGAGTGTTATGCTGAGTGGGTATAGTACCCTGAGGCTGTTGATACCTAGGAAAGGTTGCTGTTCCTTGTTGGGGAAACGTTCCTTGGAATTGTTGTGTTCCAGGGATGTTGCCACTATACTGTGCAAGTGGAGGATTTCCCATAGCAGGGTTGGAGGGTGGCTGCGACGATGGTGTCCATGGAAGGCTCGTTCCTGCTTGAGGAGCGAGTGGAAATTGAAGTGATGGGTTCCATGGAGCTGTAGCAGCTGAAGGGTAAGGGAAGCCATAATTCAAGTTGGGGGAAATCTGAGATTGCCCCCCAGCTTGGTTCCAACTTCCAAAAAGTGAGTACCCCCCACTCTATGGGATTTGATGATCCCAAGAAGGAAGCATGCCTGACAGGGGTTGTTGGGAGTAAGGTCCGGTTGGAACACCGGAATAAAGTTGCCCACTGCTAGGTGGATTGTACATACCGAACTGAGTAGACGCTGCTGGTTGGGAAGCTTGTTGGATCGAGCCAATAGGTTGTCCGCCAGCAGTTAGGTTGGATGGCCCTATATGAGGAGGCTGTTGACTGGGAAGTGGGTTCCCAGCAAAAGGTTGTCCTCCAACTGGTTGGGTTGATGGCCCACCAGTTGGAGGTTGTTGACTCGGAACAGGGTTCCCAACGAAAGGTTGTCCACCAACTGGTTGGGTTGATGGCCCACCAGGGGGGATTTGGTAGCTAGAGTTGGGGACCACTGTAGTCGGTTGTCCACCTCCTGAGATAGTGTAAATGGTGGCTGAGGGTGATCCTCCGGTCCAACCAGAAGATCCAGCAGTTTGACTAAGCGTTCTTCCGCCGCTGGTCAAATATGATAACGTGGATTGGCCAACGGCACCAAAAGTACCTATTTGCGGAGGGGGTCGTCCATATCGAACAGGTGAGGACGGGGAAAAAACTGGGTTATCCCTCATAGAATGTGCATCAAATATGGGTGATGACAGTAAATGCGGGGAATTTAGCCCAGGAGTATTAGTGTCGTCCATGACATGTTCAATGGTAGGAGGACCCTCGAAAACTGGGTCCGAGTTCATGTCCTGGAAAAGGTTTTGGGGATCCGACAGGAAACTAGGTATGGTAACATCTGAAGGTCCTGCGCCGTCTACAAAGGAGTGTCGAAACTCCGTGCTAGACGGGATGTTGGGATCCCTATAGTCAGAAGGACGAGTGTCAGGGGGATATCTAGAGGCTGACGAGAGCATTTGCTCTGTGCTGTGTCTAAACCATGCCGATGCTAACGAAGAGTTCGCTAGGCTAACCATACTAGACTGGATGGAAGCCATGATTTCATGTCCCGGAGGGAGGTTGGGTAGAGCTGTAGTACGAGGTACGTTGCTAGAAGAACTTGTCTCCTGAGGATGAACACTGGGTGACGTAGTGATGACAGGCGAAAGCTCCGCCTGGGAAGTGATGAAACCATAATCAGGTTCAAAAGGTGTGTCAGGTAGACGAGTATCTTCAACGATTTCAACGTATCCGCCTGGGACTGAAATTAAGCCAGGTATGTCCTGGTCGGACCCTTCTGTGGTGCCAATAGATCTGTTTATATCATCGTGAAAAGTGTCTGATGGACGGGAAGTGTTGGCATCCGGTAGAAGGATGACCTCTGGTCTAGTACTCTGGGTTGTACTAGGTTCAGTTGCGGTAACTGTGTCCACTGTAACAGATAAATCTGGAATGACAGTGGGTGAGGTGACAGTGGAAGTCTCAGATGTGCTAGTGGTTGCAGAAGCTGCAATAGATCCTGAGACTGTGCTGTGTGTGGCAGTTACGGGTGTAACTGAAGATGTTGTACGTATCGGCGGTGGAATGTTGCCTCGACCAGCACCGCGGCCAGGAGGAGCAGGAATGCGTGATGCAGGCGGACCAGTAGTCCGTGGAGGTGGTGGTGGTGGAGGGCTTTGGCCCTGTTGTCTTCGTGATCTTCGTGGTAGATCTGACATGATGACAGGAAAATGAAAATCGGGGGCAGTCTCGTAAACAAAGAACTCAAAAACTCTAATGCAACCGAGTGTGCAGAAGAGGAGCTAGAAAAAGCAAGGCTCACAGGCCAAAAAAGCAAGCTCTAAAATCTATACTGAGACCGGTGTCTCAATAAGCGAGCTGATCAACAAAAATGGCCAGAATTCCAACAAGCAGTCCCTATAAAGAAAAGAAAAAATGACCCTCTACAAAGATGAGATAGCAAGCAAACTCCTAACTAAGAGCTGGAGACCTCAACAGGCTGTATCCTTCGCAAGGTGATGAAATCCAAGTCGAACAATACAACATGAGAGACCGATATAAGAAGGATATCCCTCTACCGAAAGGGATCCTGGGTAAAAGAGCCCTAGTAGAATAGATACTAAGCCACCTCGTTCATGACACGTCGGAAAAGGTTTTGGGCACTTCAGCCTTCCGAAGAAGACAGCGATTGATGTTGCCTTAGGGCTAAGTGGAGTGCGGTATTCCACAGAGTCCGTCCGGTTCTCAATCTCGCGACCGTTTAACCCCTGAAAGTTGGAAACAGTCAGGAGGCCCCTCCACAAACTAGCTGTGACCGTGTCAATAAGTACTAGAGGATTTTAGTTCCCTAAAGACAACGACTATGTCTCAGATGAAAATGACAAGGGGGAATTATTTTGATGCCTATCCCCGGTGTCCTACCTAACTACCAAATTCTTTTGATTTCCTCAAGTGAGGTTAAAGTTGGTTTAATTAGGGTGATTAATTTTAGTGGCTGTCTTACTCAATCGGGTAGCGGACGTGAAACTTGATGGTGTTATGACGACTCAAACCATGCAAATGAGAATGAATCACAAATAAGCCTTTGTCTTCGATGAAATCTAGCTGAGGTAAAGATAGAGGTTCTTCGATCAAATATGCATAAAAATTTTCACAAGCAATCAAAGTAAAAGATTTTTCTTTTCTTTTCGATTTATAAACAAAGCCAAACTGAAGTAAACACTCTTTTCAATGCACTGATTTTACAATCTACAATGCTTCTACAATGAGAATTTCTATGGCAAAATCAATGGTTCATTTCCCTATGCAAAATACCACTAGACTTTTTCAATTTAACAACAAAATTGCTCTCAACTAATGATCTTTTTAATTTACTGGAAATGATAATGATAATATGACTGTAAAAACTACAGTATTCAGTAACAGAGAACAGTGGTGTTGAGTTGGTTGTGGTGAAAAAATCAAGTCAATGCAATCAGACTGGAAAAAATGACCCATATGTCAAAAGTGCCACTAATTCAATCAACAATCAAGCTCACAAACTAGGTAATAAGCACACCATACAGACTGGGAACTAACCAGGATGCTAACAGGCAACAGTAAAGACTACCTAAGGCAGAGAGAAACTCAGGAAACCAAGCAAAGATAAAAAAAAATTAAACACTTGCAGACACTACCGCGGGTGATGGTCTGGCTGAAACGCGGCACTGTGACAGTACCGCTCTGGTACTAAGGCCTGGGGCGCGGTACTACCGCGCTGGAAGTAGTTATGAGGGCGCGGTACTGTGGCAAGGGAAAGAAAGGGCGCAACTTAAGAAGAAAAAATAAAATTTTCAGGGTTGTTGCTAACCCAGGGGACTCAGTGATTAAACAGGGAGATAAATACTGCGAGGAGGGGTGAATAAGGGTCAAAAAGGACCAAGATTCAAACTGGTTTGAAGTGCAACAAAAACTCACAATTCAAAGATAAATGACTGTGAATTGAATCAATCAAGCAGTAATCAAAACCAGCGGAGTCACCATTCTTGTTATGTAGAATTTTGTCCTACGGATAAGCCAAAACTCTCTTAACTTTAAAGTAGACTTTAAACTAACTCTAAAGCAAGAAACAAGTCAAAACAAATGCTACCTTGAATCCCTAGATCTAACGAACATCTCAGGATTAAAATGCTAAAGAGAGTAGAAGGAGTTTAACTGACCTTCTATCCAGACGCTTGTTTTTGGTATTTACTCCAAGCTCCAAGCCCTCACAAGTGAACCTGTCAAAATGGAACCAAGACACAAGAATGCACTATTCTCTAGCAACCTGAAACATGAGTTAGAATCTAAATCTATGAAAGATACAAATCATATCATTAAAACAAGATTAACACAAACGATTTGGGAAAACAAGACAAGTTATTCCATTACAACTTGAAGAATGCTTACAAAAGGTGCTTGATGTCCAAGCCAATCCTTCAACTCCAAGTGTCTTCTCCTCTAGCTATCTCCACAATGCTGCAAGACCATAAGTTTGGTGCTCTCAAGAGTCCTCCCCTTTTCCAATGGCATGCCTCTCTTTTATAGTGAATGGTGAGGTTAACCAATAAGAGAGATGGGTGGATCTAAGGAGAGATAAGTGGATCACGGTTTCTAATCGAAGGAGATGAGTTGAGATCGAATCAAGGACCCCAATCTTCCATTATCTTCGAAAATACAAAATCCCATAAGCCAAGGGAAAAAAGCTATTAAAAGAGTACCGCGTTTTGCAAAGACAGCAGAACGCGGCACTGCCGCGCTTTGGGGAAAAAACAGAATGCGGTAGTGTCTAGTAGCGCGTTTTGGCAAACTAGCAAGGTGCGGTAGTGTGTGTAAATAAAGTCTAAGGTGGGTCAAAACTTGCCAGGGTGGATTCACTTTAAAGGTTGACACATTATCTGTCTCTTCTGGATGGTTTAAAATAGCAGGGAAAATGTCGTCAACTCGTTTTGTGATGGAGATGCGACACCGTGAAACATAGAGGTATAACATGAAATAAAACACATTTTCTAAAAACTCGTGTTTTTTAAGAAATCATGTAAACCCTCTAGAAGCTGTGATTTTAAAAAACGGTGGAAGTAAGCTTTTCTTATTTCCGGACGCATACACAAACTATAGAAATTCGTTATGACGTAGAATGTGCATACTTTGTTGATTCTATTTATGAAATAAAACACATTTTCTAAAAACTCGTGTTTTTTAAGAAATCATGTAAACCTTCTAGAAGCTGTGATTTTAAAAAACGGTGGAAGTAAGCTTTTCTTATTTTTGGACGCATGCGCAAACTATAGAAAGTCGTTATGATGTAGAATGTGCATACTTTGTAGATTCTATTTATGAAATAAAACACATTTTCTAAAAACTCGTGTTTTTTACAAAATCATGTAAACCTTCTAGAAGCTCCGATTTTAAAAAACGGTGGAAGTAAGCTTTTCTCATTTCCGGACGCATGTGCAAACAATAGAAAGTCGTTATGACATAGAATGTGCATACTTTGTAGATTCCATTTATGAAATAAAACACATTTTCTAAAAACTCATGTTTTTTAAGAAATCATGTAAACCTTCTAGAAGCTGTGATATTAAAAAACGGGGCAAGTAAGCTTTTCTTATTTCCAAACGCATGCGCAAATTATAGAAAGTCGTTATGACGTAGAATGTGCATACTTTGTTGATTCCATTTATGAAATAAAACACATTTTCTAAAAACTCGTGTTTTTTAAGGAATCATGTAAACCTTCTAGAAGCTGTGATTGTAAAAAACGGGGGAAGTAAGCTTTTCTTATTTCCGGACGCATGCGCAAACTATAGAAAGTCGTTATGACGTAGAATGTGCATACTTTGTAGATTCCATTTATGAAATAAAACACATTTTCTAAAAACTCTTGTTTTTTACGAAATCATGTAAACCTTCTAGAAGCTGTGATTTTAAAAAATCGTGGAAGTAAGCTTTTCTTATTTCTGGACGAATGCACAAACTATAGAAAGTCGTTATGATGTAGAATGTGCATACTTTGCAGATTCCATTGATGAAATAAAACACATGTTCTAAAAACTCGTGTTTTTTACGAAATCATGTAAACATTCTAGAAGCTATTATTTTAAAAAACGGTGGACGTAAGCTTTTCTTATTTCCGGACGCATGAGCAAACTATAGAAAGTCGTTATGACGTAAAATGTACATACTTTGTTGATTCCATTTATGAAATAAAACACATTTTCTAAAAACTCGTGTTTTTTAAGAAATCATGTAAACCTTCTAGAAGCTGTGATTTTAAAAAACGGGGGAAGTAAGCTTTTCTTATTTCCAAACGCATGCGCAAACTATAGAAAGTCGTTGTGACGTAGAATGTGCATACTTTGTAGATTCCATTTATGAAATAAAACACATTTTCTAAAAACTCGTGTTTTTTACGAAATCATGTAAACCTTCTAGAAGCTGTGATTTTAAAAAACGGTGGAAGTAAGCTTTACTTATTTCCGTACGCATGCGCAAACTATAGAAAGTTGTTATGACGTACAATGTGCATACTCTGTTGATTCTATTTACGAAATAAAACACATTTTCTAAAAACTGGTGCTTTTTAAGAAATCATGTAAACCTTCTAGAAGCTGTGATTTTAAAAAACGGGGGAAGTAAGCTTTCCTTATTTCCGGACGGATGCGGAAACTATAGAAAGTCATTACGACGTAGAATGTGCATACTTTGTAGATTCCCTTTATGAAATAAAACACATTTTCTAAAAACTCGTGTTTTTTACGAAATCATGTAAACCTTCTAGAAGCTGTGATTTTAAAAAACGGTGGAAGTAAGCTTTTCTTATTTCCGGACGCATGCGCAACCTATAGAAAGTCGTTATGACGTAGAATGTGCATACTTTGTTGATTCCATTTATGAAATAAAACACATTTTCTAAAATCTCGTGTTTTTTAAGAAATCATGTGAACCTTCTAGAAGCTGTGATTTTAAAAAACGGTGGAAGTAAGCTTTTCTTATTTCCGGTCGCATGCGCAAACTATAGAAAGTTGTTATGACGTAGAATGTGCATAATTTGTAGATTCCATTTATGAAACAAAACACATTTTCTAAAAACTCTTGTTTTTTACGAAATCATGTAAACGTTCTAGAAGCTGTGATTTTAAAAAACGGGGGAAGTAAGCTTTTCTTATTTCCGGTCGCATGCACAAACTATAGAAAGTCGTTATGACGTAGAATGTGCATACTTTTTAGATTCCATTTATGAAATAAAACACATTTTCTAAAAACTCGTGTTTTTTACGAAATCATGTAAACCTTCTAGAAGCTGTGATTTTAAAAAACGGTGGAAGTAAGCTTTTCTTATTTCCGGACGCATGCGCAACCTATAGAAAGTCGTTATGACGTAGAATGTGCATACTTTGTTGATTCCATTTATGAAATAAAACACATTTTCTAGAAACTCGTGTTTTTTAAGAAATCATGTAAACCTTCTAGAAGCTGTGATTTTAATAAGCGGGGGAAGTAAGCTTTTCTTATTTCCAAACGCATGCGCAAACTATAGAAAGTCGTTATGACGTAGAATGTGCATACTTTGTAGATTCCATCTATGAAATAAAACACATTTTCTAAAAACTCGTGTTTTTTAAGAAATCATGTAAAGCTTCTAGAAGCTGTGATTTTAAAAAACGGGGGAAGTAAGCTTTTCTTATTTCCGGACACATGCGCAAACTATAGAAAGTCGTTATGACGTAGAATGTGCATACTTTGTAGATTCCATTTATGAAATAAAACACATTTTCTAAAAACTCGTGTTTTCTACGAAATCATGTAAAGCTTCTAAAAGCTATGATTTTAAACAACGGTGGAAGTAAGCTTTTCTTATTTCCGGACGCATGCGCAACCTATAGAAAGTTGTTATGACGTAGAATGTCCATACTTTGTTGATTCCATTGATGAAATAAAACACATTTTCTAAAAACTCGTGTTTTTTAAGGAATCATGTAAACCTTCTAGAAGCTGTGATTTTAAAAAATGGGGGAAGTAAGCTTTTCTTATTTCCAAATGCATGCGCAAACTATAGAAAGTCGTTATGACGTAGAATGTGCATACTTTGTTGATTCCATTGATGAAATAAAACACATTTTCTAAAAACTCGTGTTTTTTAAGAAATCATGTAAACCTTCTAGGAGCTGTGATTTTAAAAAACGGGGGAAGTAAGCTTTTCTTATTTCCGGACGCATGCGCAAACTATAGAAAGTCGTTATGACGTAGAATGTGCATACTTGGTAGATTCCATTTAAGAAATAAAACACATTTTCTAAAAACTCATGTTTTTTAAGAAATCATGTAAAGCTTATAGAAGCTGTGATTTTAAAAAACGGGGGAAGTAAGCTTTTGTTATTTCCGGACGCAATCACAATCTATAGAAAGTCGTTATAATGTAGAATGTGCATACTTTCTTGATTCTATTTATGAAATAAAACATATTTTCTAAAAACTCGTGTCTTTTACGAAATCATGTAAACCTTCTAGAATCTGTGATTTTAAAAAACGGGGGAGGTAAGCTTTTCTTATTTCCGGACGCATGCGCAAACTATAGAAAGTCGTTATGACGTAGAATCTGCATACTTTGTTGATTCCATTTATGAAATAAAACACATTTTCTAAAAACTCGTGTTTTTTAAGAAATCATGTAAACCTTCTAGAAGCTGTGATTTTAAAAAACGGTGGAAGTAAGCTTTTCTTATTTCTGGACGCATGCGCAAACTATAGAAAGTCGTTATGACGTAGAATGTGCATACTTTGAAGATTCCATTTATGAAATAAAACACATTTTCTAAAAACTCGTGTTTTTTAAGAAATCATGTAAACCTTCTAGAAGCTGTGATTTTAAAAAACGGGGGAAGTAAGCTTTTCTTATTTTGCGGACGCATGCGCAAACTATAGAAAGTCATTATGACGTAGAATGTGCATACTTTGTAGATTCCATTTATGAAATAAAACACATTTTCTAAAAACTCGTGTTTTTTAAGAAATCATGTAAACCTTCTAGAAACTGTCATTTTAAAAAACGGTGGAAGTTAGCTTTTCTTATTTCCGGACGAATGCGCAAACTATAGAAAGTCGTTATGACGTAGAATGTGCATACTTTGTAGATTCCATTTATGAAATAAAAGACATTCTCTAAAAACTCTTGTTTTTTAAGTTATCATGTAAACCTTCTAGAAGCTGCGATTTTAAAAAACGGGGGAAGTAAGCTTTTCTTATTTCCAAACGCATGCGCAAACTATAGAAAGTCGTTATGACGTAGAATGTGCATACTTTGTTGATTCCATTTATCAAATAAAACACATTTTCTAAAAACTCGTGTTTTTTACGAAATCATGTAAACCTTCTAGAAGCTGTGATTTTAAAAAACGGTGGAAGTAAGCCTTTCTTATTTACGGACGCATGCGCAAACTATAGAAAGTCGTTATGACAGAGAATGTGCATACTTTGTTGATTCCATTTATGAAATAAAACACATTTTCTAAAAACTCGTGTTTTTTAAGTTATCATGTAAACCTTCTAGAAGCTGTGATTTTAAAAAAAGGTGGAACTAAGCTTTTCTTATTTCCGGACACATGCACAAACTATAGAAGGTTGTTATGACGTAGAATGTGCATACTTTGTTGATTCCATTTATGAAATAAAACACATTTTCTAAAAACTTGTGTTTTTTAAGAAATCATGTAAACCTTCTAGACACTATGATTTAAAAAAACGGGGGAAGTAAGCTTTTCTTATTTCCGGACGCATGCGCAAACTATAGAAATTCGTTATGATGTAGAATGTGCATACTTTGTAGATTCCATTTATGAAATAAAACACATTTTCTAAAAACTCGTGTTTTTTACGAAATCATGTAAACCTTCTAGAAGCTGTGATTTTAAACAATGGTGGAAGTAAGCTTTTCTTATTTCCGGACGCATGGCAACCTATAGAAAGTCGTTATGACGTAGAATGTGCATACTTTGTTTATTCCATTTATGAAATAAAACAAATTTTCTAAAAACTCGTGTTTTTTAAGAAATCATGTAAACCTTCTAGAAGCTGTGATTTTAATAAACGGGGGAAGTAAGCTTTTCTTATTTCCAAACGCATGCGCAACCAATAGAAAGTTGTTATGACGTAGAATGTGCATACTTTGATGATTCCATTTATGAAATAAAACACATTTTCTAAAAACTCGTGTTTTTTAAGAAATCATGTAAACCTTCTAGAAGCTGTGATTTTAAAAAAGGGGGGAAGTAAGCTTTTCTTATTTCCGGTCGCATGCGCAAACTATAGAAAGTCGTTATGACGTAGAATGTGCATACTTTTTAGATTCCATTTATGAAATAAAACACATTTTCTAAAAACTCTTGTTTTTTACGAAATCATGTAAACCTTCTAGAAGCTGTTATTTTAAAAAATAGTGGAAGTAAGCTTTTCTTATTTCTGGACGAATGCACAAACTATAGAAAGTCGTTATGACGTAGATTGTGCATACTTTGCAGATTCCATTGATGAAATAAAACACATGTTCTAAAAACTCGTGTTTTTTACGAAATCATGTAAACCTTCTAGAAGCTATTATTTTAAAAAACGGTGGACGTAAGCTTTTCTTATTTCCGGACGCATGAGCAAACTATAGAAAGTCGTTATGACGTAAAATGTACATACTTTGTTGATTCCATTTATGAAATAAAACACATTTTCTAAAAACTCGTGTTTTTTAAGAAATCATGTAAACCTTCTAGATGCTGTGATTTTAAAAAACGGGGGAAGTAAGCTTTTCTTATTTCCAAACGCATGCGCAAACTATAGAAAGTCGTTGTGACGTAGAATGTGCATACTTTGTAGATTCCATTTATGAAATAAAACACATTTTCTAAAAACTCGTGTTTTTTACGAAATCATGTAAACCTTCTAGAAGCTGTGATTTTAAAAAATGGTGGAAGTAAGCTTTACTTATTTCTGGACGCATGCGCAAACTATAGAAAGTTGTTATGACGTACAATGTACATACTCTGTTGATTCTATTTACGAAATAAAACACATTTTCTAAAAACTCGTGCTTTTTAAGAAATCATGTAAACCTTCTAGAAGCTGTGATTTTAAAAAACAGGGGAAGTAAGCTTTCCTTATTTCCGGACGCATGCGGAAACTATAGAAAGTCATTACGACGTAGAATGTGCATACTTTGTAGATTCCCTTTATGAAATAAAACACATTTTCTAAAAACTCGCGTTTTTTACGAAATCATGTAAACCTTCTAGAAGCTGTGATTTTAAAAAACGGTGGAAGTAAGCTTTTCTTATTTCCGGACGCATGCGCAACCTATAGAAAGTCGTTATGACGTAGAATGTGCATACTTTGTTGATTCCATTTATGAAATAAAACACATTTTTTAAAATCTCGTGTTTTTTAAGAAATCATGTGAACCTTCTAGAAGCTGTGATTTTAAAAAACGGTGGAAGTAAGCTTTTCTTATTTCCGGTCGCATGCGCAAACTATAGAAAGTTGTTATGACGTAGAATGTGCATAATTTGTAGATTCCATTTATGAAACAAAACACATTTTCTAAAAACTCTTGTTTTTTACGAAATCATGTAAACGTTCTAGAAGCTGTGATTTTAAAAAACGGGGGAAGTAAGCTTTTCTTATTTCCGGTCGCATGCGCAAACTATAGAAAGTCGTTATGACGTAGAATGTGCATACTTTGTTGATTCCATTGATGAAATAAAACACATTTTCTAAAAACTCGTGTTTTTTAAGAAATCATGTAAACCTTCTAGGAGCTGTGATTTTAAAAAACGGGGGAAGTAAGCTTTTCTTATTTCCGGACGCATGCGCAAACTATAGAAAGTCGTTATGACGTAGAATGTGCATACTTGGTAGATTCCATTTAAGAAATAAAACACATTTTCTAAAAACTCGTGTTTTTTAAGAAATCATGTAAAGCTTATAGAAGCTGTGATTTTAAAAAATGGGGGAAGTAAGCTTTTGTTATTTCCGGACGCAATCACAATCTATAGAAAGTCGTTATAATGTAGAATGTGCATACTTTCTTGATTCTATTTATGAAATAAAACATATTTTCTAAAAACTCGTGTCTTTTACGAAATAATGTAAACCTTCTAGAATCTGTGATTTTAAAAAACGGGGGAGGTAAGCTTTTCTTATTTACGGACGCATGCGCAAACTATAGAAAGTCGTTATGACGTAGAATATGCATACTTTGTTGATTCCATTTATGAAATAAAACACATTTTCTAAAAACTCGTGTTTTTTAAGAAATCATGTAAACCTTCTAGAAGCTGTGATTTTAAAAAACGGTGGAAGTAAGCTTTTCTTATTTCCGGACGCATGCGCAAACTATAGAAAGTCGTTATGACGTAGAATGTGCATACTTTGAAGATTCCATTTATGAAATAAAACACATTTTCTAAAAACTCGTGGTTTTTAAGAAATCATGTAAACCTTCTAGAAGCTGTGATTTTAAAAAACGGGGGAAGTAAGCTTTTCTTATTTTGCGGACGCATGCGCAAACTATAGAAAGTCATTATGACGTAGAATGTGCATACTTTGTAGATTCCATTTATGAAATAAAACACATTTTCTAAAAACTCGTGTTTTTTAAGAAATCATGTAAACCTTCTAGAAACTGTCATTTTAAAAAACGGTGGAAGTTAGCTTTTCTTATTTCCGGACGAATGCGCAAACTATAGAAAGTCGTTATGACGTAGAATGTGCATACTTTGTAGATTCCATTTATGAAATAAAAGACATTCTCTAAAAACTCTTGTTTTTTAAGTTATCATGTAAACATTCTAGAAGCTGTGATTTTAAAAAACGGGGGAAGTAAGCTTTTCTTATTTCCAAACGCATGCGCAAACTATAGAAAGTCGTTATGACGTAGAATGTGCATACTTTGTTGATTCCATTTATCAAATAAAACACATTTTCTAAAAACTCGTGTTTTTTACGAAATCATGTAAACCTTCTAGAAGCTCTGATTTTAAAAAACGGTGGAAGTAAGCCTTTCTTATTTACGGACGCATGCGCAAACTATAGAAAGTCGTTATGACAGAGAATGTGCATACTTTGTTGATTCCATTTATGAAATAAAACACATTTTCTAAAAACTCGTGTTTTTTAAGTTATCATGTAAACCTTCTAGAAGCTGTGATTTTAAAAAAAGGTGGAACTAAGCTTTTCTTATTTCCGGACGCATGCACAAACTATAGAAGGTTGTTATGACGTAGAATGTGCATACTTTGTTGATTCCATTTATGAAATAAAACACATTTTCTAAAAACTTGTGTTTTTTAAGAAATCATGTAAACCTTCTAGACACTGTGATTTAAAAAAACGGGGGAAGTAAGCTTTTCTTATTTCAGGACGCATGCGCAAACTATAGAAATTCGTTATGACGTAGAATGCGCATACTTTGTAGATTCCATTTATGAAATAAAACACATTTTCTAAAAACTCGTGTTTTTTACGAAATCATGTAAACCTTCAAGAAGCTGTGATTTTAAAAAACGGTGGAAGTAAGCTTTTCTTATTTCCGGTTGAATGCGCAACCTATAGAAAGTCGTTATGACGTAGAATGTGCATACTTTGTAGATTCGATTTATCAAATAAAACACATTTTCTAAAAACTCGTGTTTTTTACGAAATCATGTAAACCTTCTAGATGTTGTGATTTTAAAAAACGGTGGAAGTAAGCTTTTCTTATTTACGGACGCATGCGCAAACTATAGAAAGTCGTTATGAAGTAGAATGTGCATACTTTGTAGATTCCATTTATGAAATAAAACACATTTTCTAAAAACTCGTGTTTTTTACGAAATCATGTAAACCTTTTTAGAAGTTGTGATTTTAAAAAACGGGGGAAGTAAGCTTTTCTTATTTCCGGACGCATGCGCAACCTATAGAAAGTCGTTATGACATAAAATGTGCATACTTTGTTGATTCCATTTATGAAATAAAACACATTTTCTAAAAACTCGTGTTTTTTACGAAATCATGTAAACCTTTTTAGAAGTTGTGATTTTTAAAAACGGGGGAAGTAAGCTTTTCTTATTTCCGGACGCATGCGCAAACTATAGAAATTCATTATGACGTAGAATGTGCATACTTTGTAGATTCAATTTATGAAATAAAACACATTTTCTAAAAACTCGTGTTTTTTACGAAATCATGTAAACCTTCTAGAAGCTGTGATTTAAAAAAACGGTGGAAGTAAGCTTTTCTTATTTCCGGACGCATGCGCAAACTATAGAAATTCGGTATAATGTAGAATGTGCATACTTTGTAGATTCCATTTATGAAATAAAACACATTTTCTAAAAACTCGTGTTTTTTACGAAATCATGTAAACCTTCTAGAAGCTGTGATTTTAAACAATGGTGGAAGTAAGCTTTTCTTATTTCCGGACGCATGGCAACCTATAGAAAGTCGTTATGACGTAGAATGTGCATACTTTGTTGATTCCATTTATGAAATAAAACAAATTTTCTAAAAACTCGTGTTTTTTAAGAAATCATGTAAACCTTCTAGAAGCTGTGATTTTAATAAATGGGGGAAGTAAGCTTTTCTTATTTCCAAACGCATGCGCAACCAATAGAAAGTTGTTATGACGTAGAATGTGCATACTTTGATGATTCCATTTATGAAATAAAACACATTTTCTAAAAACTCGTGTTTTTTAAGAAATCATGTAAACGTTCTAGAAGCTGTGATTTTAAAAAACGGGGGAAGTAAGCTTTTCTTATTTCCGGTCGCATGCGCAAACTATAGAAAGTCGTTATGACGTAGAATGTGCATACTTTTTAGATTCCATTTATGAAATAAAACACATTTTCTAAAAACTCTTGTTTTTTACGAAATCATGTAAACCTTCTAGAAGCTGTGATTTCAAAAAATAGTGGAAGTAAGCTTTTCTTATTTCTGGACGAATGCACAAACTATAGAAAGTCGTTATGACGTAGAATGTGCATACTTTGCAGATTCCATTGATGAAATAAAACACATGTTCTAAAAACTCGTGTTTTTTACGAAATCATGTAAACCTTCTAGAAGCTATTATTTTAAAAAATGGTGGACGTAAGCTTTTCTTATTTCCGGACGCATGAGCAAACTATAGAAAGTCGTTATGACGTAAAATGTACATACTTTGTTGATTCCATTTATGAAATAAAACACATTTTCTAAAAACTCGTGTTTTTTAAGAAATCATGTAAACCTTCTAGAAGCTGTGATTTTAAAAAACGGGGGAAGTAAGCTTTTCTTATTTCCAAACGCATGCGCAAACTATAGAAAGTCGTTGTGACGTAGAATGTGCATACTTTGTAGATTCCATTTATGAAATAAAACACATTTTCTAAAAACTCGTGTTTTTTACGAAATCATGTAAACCTTCTAGAAGCTGTGATTTTAAAAAACGGTGGAAGTAAGCTTTACTTATTTCCGGACGCATGCGCAAACTATAGAAAGTTGTTATGACGTACAATGTGCATACTCTGTTTATTCTATTTACGAAATAAAACACATTTTCTAAAAACTCGTGCTTTTTAAGAAATCATGTAAACCTTCTAGAAGCTGTGATTTTAAAAAACGGGGGAAGTAAGCTTTCCTTATTTCCGGATGCATGCGGAAACTATAGAAAGTCATTACGACGTAGAATGTGCATACTTTGTAGATTCCCTTTATGAAATAAAACACATTTTCTAAAAACTCGTGTTTTTTACGAAATCATGTAAACCTTCTAGAAGCTGTGATTTTAAAAAACGGTGGAAGTAAGCTTTTCTTATTTTCGGACGCATGCGCAACCTATAGAAAGTCGTTATGACGTAGAATGTGCATACTTTGTTGATTCCATTTATGAAATAAAACACATTTTCTAAAATCTCGTGTTTTTTAAGAAATCATGTGAACCTTCTAGAAGCTGTGATTTTAAAAAACGGTGGAAGTAAGCTTTTCTTATTTCCGGTCGCATGCGCAAACTATAGAAAGTTGTTATGACGTAGAATGTGCATACTTTGTAGATTCCATTTATGAAATAAAACACATTTTCTAAAAACTCGTGTTTTTTACGAAATCATGTAAACCTTCTAGAAGCTGTGATTTTAAAAAATCGTGGAAGTAAGCTTTTCTTATTTCTGGACGAATGCGCAAACTATAGAACGTCGTTATGACGTAGAATGTGCATACTTTGTTTATGACATTTATGAAATAAAACACATTTTCTAAAAACTCATGTTTTTTACGAAATCATGTAAAGCTTCTAGAAGCTGTGATTTTAAAAAACGGTGGAAGTAAGCTTTTCTTATTTCCGGATGCATGCGCAAACTATAGAAAGTCGTTATGACGTAGAATGTGCATACTTTGTAGATTCCATTTATGAAATAAAACACATTTTCTAAAAACTCTTGTTTTTTACGAAATCATGTAAACCTTCTAGAAGCTGTGATTTTAAAAAATCGTGGAAGTAAGCTTTTCTTATTTCTGGACGAATGCGCAAACTATAGAACGTCGTTATGACGTAGAATGTGCATACTTTGTTTATGACATTTATGAAATAAAACACATTTTCTAAAAACTCATGTTTTTTACGAAATCATGTAAAGCTTCTAGAAGCTGTGATTTTAAAAAACGGTGGAAGTAAGCTTTTCTTATTTCCGGATGCATGCGCAAACTATAGAAAGTCGTTATGACGTAGAATGTGCATACTTTGTAGATTCCATTTATGAAATAAAACACATTTTCTAAAAACTCTTGTTTTTTACGAAATCATGTAAACCTTCTAGAAGATGTGATTTTAAAAAACGGGGGAAGTAAGCTTTTCTTATTTCCGGACACATGTGCAAACTATAGAAAGTCATTATGACGTAGAATGTGCATACTTTGTAGATTCCATTTGTGAAATAAAACACATTTTCTAAAAACTCGTGTTTTTTACGAAATCATGTAAACCTTCTAGAAGCTGTGATTTTAAAAAACGGTGGAAATAAGATTTTCTTATTTCCGGACGCATGCGTAACCTATAGAAAGTCGTTATCACGTAGAATGTGCATACTTTGTTGATTCCATTTATGAAATAAAACACATTTTCTAAAAACTCGTGTTTTTTAAGAAATCATGTAAACCTTCTAGACGCTGTGATTTTAAAAAACGGGGGAAGTAAGCTTTTCTTATTTCCAAACGCATGCGCAAACTACAGAAAGTCGTTATGACGTAGAATGTGCATACTTTGTAGATTCCATTTATGAAATAAAACACATTTTCTAAAAACTCGTGTTTTTTAAGAAATCATGTAAACCATCTAGAAGCTGTGATTTTAAAAAACGGGGGAAGTAAGCTTTTCTTATTTCCGGTCGCATGCGCAAACTATAGAAAGTCGTTATGACGTAGAATGTGCATACTTTGTAGATTCCATTTACGAAATAAAACACATTTTCTAAAAACTCGTGTCTTTTAAGAAATCATGTAAACCTTCTGGAAGCTGTGATTTTAAAAAATGGGGGAAGTAAGCTTTTCTTATTTCTGGACGCATGCGCAAACTATAGAATGTCGTTATGACGTAGAATGTGCATACTTTGTAGATTCCATTTATGAAATCAAACACATTTTCTAAAAACTCATGTTTTTGACGAAATCATGTAAACCTTCTAGAAGCTGTGATTTTAAAAAACGATGGAAGTAAGATTTTCTTATTTCCGGACGAATGCGCAAACTATAGAAACTCGTTATGACGTAGAATGTGCATACTTGTTGATTGCATTTATGAAATAAAACACATTTTCTAAAAACTCGTGTTTTTTAAGAAATCATGTAAACCTTCTAGAAGCTGTGATTTTAAAAAACGGGGGAAGTAAGCTTTTCTTATTTCCAAACGCATGCGCAAACTATAGAAAGTTGTTATGACGTAGAATGTGCATACTTTGTTGATTCCATTTATGAAATAAAACACATTTTCTAAAAACTCGTGTTTTTTAAAAAATCATGTAAACCTTCTAGAAGCTGTGATTTTAAAAAACGGGGGAAGTAAGCTTTTCTTATTTCCAAACGCATGCGCAAACTATAGAAAGTTGTTATGACGTAGAATGTGCATACTTTGTAGATTCCATTTATGAAATAAAACACATTTTCTAAAAACTCGTGTTTTTTACGAAATCATGTAAACGTTTTTAGAAGTTGTGATTTTAAAAAACGGGGGAAGTAAGCTTTTCTTTTTTCCGGATGCATGCGCAACCTATAGAAAGTCGTTATGACGTAAAATGTGCATACTTTGTTGATTCCATTTATGAAATAAAACACATTTTCTAAAAACTCGTGTTTTTTACGAAATCATGTAAACCTTTTTAGAAGTTGTGATTTTAAAAAACGGGGGAAGTAAGCTTTTCTTATTTCCGGACGCATGCGCAACCTATAGAAAGTCGTTATGACGTAAAATGTGCATACTTTGTTGATTCCATTTATGAAATAAAACACATTTTCTAAAAACTCGTGTTTTTTACGAAATCATGTAAACCTTCTAGAAGCTGTGATTTTAAAAAACGGGGGAAGTAAGCTTTTCTTATTTCCGGACGCATGCGCAGACTATAGAAAGTCAGTATGATGTAGAATGTGCATACTTTGTAGATTCCATTTATGAAATTAAACACATTTTCTAAAAACTCGTGTTTCTTACGAAATCATGTAAACCTTCTAGAAGCTGTGATTTTAAAAAACGGGGGAAGTAAGCTTTTCTTATTTCAAAACGCTTGCGCAAACTATAGAAAGTTGTTATGACGTAGAATGTGCATACTTTGTTGATTCCATTTATGAAATAAAACACATTTTCTAAAAACTCGTGTTTTTTAAGAAATCATGTAAACCTTCTAGAAGCTGTGATTTTAAAAAACGGGGGAAGTAAGCTTTTCTTATTTCCGGACGCATGCGCAGACTATAGAAAGTCAGTATGATGTAGAATGTGCATACTTTGTAGATTCCATTGATGAAATAAAACACATTTTCTAAAAACTCGTGTTTCTTACGAAATCATGTAAACCTTCTAGAAGCTGTGATTTCAAAAAACGGTGGAAGTAAGCTTTTCTTATTTCTGGACGCATGCACAAACTATAGAAAGTCGTTATGACGTAGAATGTGCATACTTTGTAGATTCCATTTATGAAATAAAACACATTTTCTAAAAACTCGTGTTTTTTACGAAATCATGTAAACCTTCTAAAAGCTGTGATTTTAAAAAACGGTGGAATTAAGCTTTTCTTATTTCCGGATGCATGCGCAAACTATAGAAAGTCGTTATGACGTAGAATGTGCATACTTTGTACATTCCATTTATGATATAAAACACATTTTCTAAAAACTCGTGTTTTTTAAGAAATCATGTAAACCTTCTAAAAGCTGTGATTTTAAAAAACGGGGGAAGTAAGCTTTTCTTATTTGCAAAGGCATGGGCAAACTATAGAAAGTCGTTATGACGTAGAATGTGCATACTTTGTTGATTCCATTTATGAAATAAAACACATTTTCTAAAAACTCGTGTTTTTTAATAAATCATGTAAACCTTCGAGAAGCTGTGATTTTAAAAAACGGGGGAAGTAAGCTTTTCTTATTTTCGGTCACATGCGCAAACTATAGAAAGTCATTATGACGTAGAATGTGCATACTTTGTAGATTCCATTTATGAAATAAAACACATTTTCTAAAAACTCTTGTTTTTTACGAAATCATGTAAACCTTCTAGAAGCTGTGATTTTAAAAAACGGGGGAAGTAAGCTTTTCTTATTTCCGGACGCATGCGCAAACTATAGAAAGTCGTTATGACGTAGAATGTGCATACTTTGTAGATTCCATTAATGAAATAAAACACATTTTCTAAAAACTCGTGTTTTTTACGAAATCATGTAAACCTTCTAGAAGCTGTGATTTTAAAAAACAGTGGAAGTAAGCTTTTCTGATTTCCGGACGCATGCGCAAACTATAGAAAGTTGTTATGTCGCAGAATGTGCATACTTTGTTGATTCTATTTACGAAATAAAACACATTTTCTAAAAACTCGTGTTTTTTACGAAATCATGTAAACCTTCTAGAATCTGTGACTTTAAAAAACAGGGGAGGTAAGCTTTTCTTATTTCCAGATGCATGCGCAAACTATAGAAAGTCGTTATGACGTAGAATCTGCATACTTTGTTGATTCCATTTAGGAAATAAAACACATTTTCTAAAAACTCGTGCTTTTTAAGAAATCATGTAAACCTTCTAGAACATGTCATTTTAAAAAACGGGGGAAGTAAACTTTTCTTATTTCCGCACGCATGCGCAAACTATCGAATGTCATTATGACGTAGAATGTGCATACATTGTAGATTCCATTTATGAAATAAAACACATTTTCTAAAAACTCATGTTTTTTACGAAATCATGTAAATCTTCTAGAAGCTGTGATTTTAAAAAACGGTGGAAGTAAGCTTTTCTTATTTCTAGACGCATGCGCAACCTATAGAAAGTCATTATGACGTAGAATGTGCATACTTTGTTGATTCCATTTATGAAATAAAACACATTTTTTAAAAACTCGTGTTTTTTAAGAAATCATGTAAGCCTTCTAGAAGCTGTGATTTTAAAAAACGGGGGAAGTAAGCTTTTCTTATTTCTAAACGCATGCGCAAACTATAGAAAGTCATTATGTCATAGAATGTGCATACTTTGTAGATTCCATTTATGAAATAAAACACATTTTCTAAAAACTCGTGTTTTTTAAGAAATCATGTAAACCTTCTAGAAGCTGTGATTTTAAAAAACGGGGGAAGTAAGCTTTTCTTATTTCCGTTCACATGTGCAAACTATAGAAAGTCGTTATGACGTAGAATGTGCATAATTTGTAGATTCCATTTATGAAACAAAACAGATTTTCTAAAAACTCTTGTTTTTTACGAAATCATGTAAACCTTCTAGAAGATGTGATTTTAAAAAATGGTGGAAGTAAGCTTTTCTTATTTTTGGACGAATGCGCAAACTATAGAAAGTCGTTATGACGTAGAATGTGCATACTTTGTTTATTCCATTTATGAAATAAAACACATTTTCTAAAAACTCATGTTTTTTACGAAATCATGTAAAGCTTCTAGAAGCTGTGATTTTAAAAAACGGTGGAAGTAAGCTTTTCTTATTTTCGGACGCATGCGCAAACTATAGAAAGTCGTTATGACGTAGAATGTGCATACTTTGTAGATTCCATTTATGAAATAAAACACATTTTCTAAAAACTCGTGTTTTTTACGAAAACATGTAAACCTTCTAGAAGCTGTGATTTTAAAAAACGGTGGAAGTAAGATTTTCTTATTTCCGGACGCATGCGCAACCTATAGAAAGTCGTTATCACGTAGAATGTGCATACTTTGTTAATTCCATTTATGAAATAAAACACATTTTCTAAAAACTCATGTTTTTTAAGAAATCATGTAAACCTTCTAGAAGCTGTGATTTTAAAAAACGGGGGAAGTAAGCTTTTCTTATTTCCAAACGCATGCGCAAACTACAGAAAGTCGTTATGACGTAGAATGTGCATACTTTGTAGATTCCATTTATGAAATAAAACACATTTTCTAAAAACTCGTGTTTTTTAAGAAATCATTTAAACCTTCTAGAAGCTGTCATTTTAAAAAACGGGGTAAGTTAGCTTTTCTTATTTCCGGTCGCATGCGCAAACTATAGAAATTCGTTATGACGTAGAATGTGCATACTTTGTAGATTCCATTTATGAAATAAAACACATTTTCTAAAAACTCTTGTTTTTTACGAAATGATGTAAACCTTCTAGAAGATGTGATTTTAAAAAATGGTGGAAGTAAGCTTTTCTTATTTCCGGACGAATGCGCAAACTATAGAAAGTCGTTATGATGTAGAATGTGCATACTTTGTAGATTCCATTTATGAAATAAAACACATTTTCTAAAAACTCGTGTTTTTTAACAAATCATGTAAACCTTCTAGAAGCAGTGATTTTAAAAAACGAGGGAAGTAAGCTTTTCTTATTTCCAAACGCATGTGCAAAATATAGAAAGTCGTTATGACGTAGAATGTGCATACTTTGTTGATTCCATTTATGAAATAAAACACATTTTCTAGAAACTCGTGTTTGTTAAGAAATCATGTAAACCTTCTAGAAGCTATGATTTTGAAAAACGGTGGAAGTAAGCTTTTCTTTTTTCCGGATGCATGCGCAAACTATAGAAAGTCCTTATGACGTAGAATGTGCATACTTTGTTGATTCCATTTATGAAATAAAACACATTTTCTAAAAACTCGTGTTTTTTACGAAATCATGTAAACCTTCTAGAAGCTGTGATTTTAAAAAACGGTGGAAGTAAGCTTTTCTTATTTCCGGTCGAATGCGGAAACTATAGAAAGTCGTTATTACGTAGAATGTGCATACTTTGTTGATTCCATTTATGAAATAAAGCACATTTTCTAAAAACTCGTGTTTTTTAAGAAATCTTGTAAACCTTCTAGAATCTCTGATTTTAAAAAACGGTGGAAGTAAGCTTTTCTTATTTCCGGACGAATGCGCAAACTATAGAAAGTCCTTATAACATAGAATGTGCATACTTTGTAGATTCCATTTATGAAATAAAACACATTTTCTAAACACTCGTGTTTTTTAAGAAATCATGTAAACCTTCTAGAAGCTGTGATTTTAAAAAACGGGGGAAGTAAGCTTTTCTTATTTCCAAACGCATGCGCAAACTATAGAAAGTTGTTATGACGTAGAATGTGCATACTTTGTTGATTCCATTTATGAAATAAAACACATTTTCTAAAAACTTGTGTTTTTGACGAAATCATGTAAACCTTCTAGAAGCTGTGATTTAAAAAAACGGTGGAAGGAAGCTTTTCTTATTTCCGGACGCATGCGCAAACTATAGAAATTCGTTATGATGTAGAATGTGCATACTTTGTAGATTCCATTTATGAAATAAAACACATTTTCTAAAAACTCGTGTTTTTTAAGAAATCATGTAAACCTTCTAGAAGCTGTGATTTTAATAACCGGGGGAAGTAAGCTTTTCTTATTTCCAAACGCATGCGCAAACTATAGAAAGTCGTTATGACGTAGAATGTGCGTACTTTGTAGATTCCATTTATGAAATAAAACACATTTTCTAAAAACTCGTGTGTTTTACGAAATCATGTAAAGCTTCTAGAAGCTGTGATTTTAAAAACCGGGGGAAGTAAGCTTTTCTTATTTCCGGACGCGTGCGCAACCTATAGAAAGTCGTTATGACGTAGAATGTGCATACTTTGTTGATTCCATTTATGAAATAAAACACATTTTCTAAAAACTCGTGTTTTTTACGAAATCATGTAAAGCTTCTAGAAGCTGTGATTTTAATAAACGGTGGAAGTAAGCTTTTCTCAATTCCTGACGAATGCGCAAACTATAGAAAGTCGTTATGATGTAGAATGTGCATACTTTAATGATTCCATTTATGAAATAAAACACATTTTCTAAAAACTCGTGTTTTTTAAGAGATCATGTAAACCTTCTAGAAGCTGTGATTTTAAAAAACAGGGGATGTAAGCTTTTCTTATTTCTGAATGCATGCGCAAACTATAGAAAGTCGTTATGACGTAGAATATGCATACTTTGTTGATTCCATTTATGACATAAAACACATTTTCTAAAAACTCGTGTTTTTTAAGAAATCATGTAAACCTTCTGGAAGCTGTGATTATAAAAAAAGGGGGAAGTAAGCTTTCCTTTTTTCCGGACGTATGCGCAAACTATAGAAATTCGTTATGACGTTGAATGTGCATACTTTGTAGATTCCATTTATGAAATAAAACACATTTTACTAAAAACTCGTGTTTTTTAAGAAATCATGTAAACCTTCTAGAAGCTGTGATTTTAAAAAACGGGGGAAGTAAGCCTTTCTTATTTCCGGACGCATGCGCAAACTATAGAAAGTCGTTATGACGTAGAATGTGCATACTTTGTTGATTCCATTTATGAAATAAAACACATTTTCTAAAAACTCGTGTTTTTTAAGAAATCATGTAAACCTTCTAGAAGCTCTGATTTAAAAAAACGGGGGAAGTAAGCTTTTCTTATTTCCAAACGAATGGGCAAAATTATTGAAAGTCGTTATGATGTAGAATGTGCATACTTTGTTGATTCCATTTATTAAATAAAACACATTTTCTAAAAACTCGTGTTTTTTAGGAAATCATGTAAACCTTCTTGAAGCTGTGATTTTAAAAAATGATGGTAGTAAGCTTTTCTTATATCCGGACGCATGCGCAAACTATAGAAAGTCGTTATGACGTAGAATGTGCAAACTTTGTAGATTCCATTTATGAAATAAAGCACATTTTCTAAAACTCATGTTTTTTACGAAATCATGTAAACCTTCTAGAAGCTATGATTTTAAAAAACGGTGGAAGTAAGCTTTTCTTATTTTCAGACGCATGTGCAAACTATAGAAAGTCGTTATGACGTAGAATGTGCATGCTTTGTTGATTCCATTTTTGAAATAAAACACATTTTCTAAAAACTCGTGTTTTTTAAGAAATCATGTAAACCTTCTAGAGGCTGTGATTTTAAAAAACGGGGGAAGTAAGCTTTTCTTATTTTCGGACGCATGCGCAAACTATAGAAAGTTGTTATGACGTAGAATGTGCATACTTTGTAGATTCCATTTATGAAATAGAACACATTTTATAAAAACTCGTGTTCTTTACGAAATCATGTAAACCTTCTAGAAGCTGTGATTTTAAAAAATCGGGGAAGTAAGCTTGTCTTATTTCCGGACGCATGTGCAAACTATAGAAAGTCGTTATGACATAGAATGTGCATACTTTGTAGATTCCATTTATGAAATAAAACACATTTTCTAAAAACTCGTGTTTTTTACGAAATCATGTAAACCTTCTAGAAGCTATTATTTTAAAAAACGGTGGAAGTAAGCTTTTCTTATTTCCGGACGCATGCGCAAACTATAGAAAGTCGTTATGACGTAGAATGTGCATAATTTGTTGATTCCATTTATGAAATAAAACACATTTTCTAAAAACTCGTGTTTTTTAACAAATCATGTAAACCTTCTAGAAGCTGTGATTTTAAAAAACGGGGGAAGTACCTTTTCTTATTTCCAAATGCATGCGCAAACTATACAAAGTCCTTATGACGTAGAATGTGCATACTTTGTTGATTCCATTTATGAAATAAAACTCATTTTCTAAAAACTCGTGTTTTTTAAGAAATCATGTAAACCTTTTAGAAGCTGTGATTTTGAAAAACGGTGGATGTAAGCTTTTCTTATTTCCGGACGCATGCGCAAACTATAGAAAGTCCTTATGACGTAGAATGTGCATACTTTGTTGATTCCATTTATGAAATAAAACACATTTTCTAAAAACTCGTGTTTTTTACGAAATCATGTAAACCTTCTAGAAGTTGTGATTTTAAAAAACGGTGGAAGTAAGCTTTTCTTTTTTCTGGTCGAATGCGGAAACTATAGAAAGTCGTTATTACGTAGAATGTGTATACTTTGTTGATTCCATTTATAAAATAAAACACATTTTCTAAAAACTCGTGTTTTTTAAGAAATCATGTAAACCTTCTAGAAGCTGTGATTTTAAAAAACGGTGGAAGTAAGCTTTTCTTATTTCCGGACGAATGCGCAAACTATAGAAAGTTGTTATGATGTAGAATGTGCATACTTTGTAGATTCCATTTATGAAATAAAACACATTTTCTAAAAACTCGTGTTTTTTACGAAATCATGTAAACCTTCTAGAAGCTGTGATTTTAAAAAACTTTGGAAGTAAGCTTTTCTTATTTCCGGACGCATGCGCAAACTATAGAAAGTCGTTATGACGTAGAATGTGCATACTTTGTTGATTCCATTTATGAAATAAAACACATTTTCTAAAAACTCGTGTTTTTTACGAAATCATGTAAACCTTCTAGAAGCTGTGATTTTAAAAAACGGGGTAAGTAAGCTTTTCTTATTTCCGGACACATGCGCAAACTATAGAAACTCGTTATGACGTAGAATGTGCATACTTTGTTGATTCCGTTTATGAAATAAAACACATTTTCTAAAAACTCGTGTTTTTTAACAAATCATGTAAACCTTCTAGAAGCTCTGATTTAAAAAAACGGGGGAAGTAAGCTTTTCTTATTTCCAAACGCATGCGCAAACTATTGAAAGTCGTTATGATGTAGAATGTGCATACTTTGTTGATTCCATTTGTTAAATAAAACACATTTTCTAAAAACTCGTGTTTTTTAAGAAATCATGTAAACCTTCTAGAAGCTGTGATTTTGAAAAACGGTGGAAGTAAGCTTTTCTTATTTCCGAACGCATGCGCAAACTATAGAAAGTCGTTATGATGTAGAATGTGCATACTTTGTAGATTCCATTTATGAAATAAAACACATTTTCTAAAAACTCGTGTTTTTTACGAAATCATGTAAACCTTCTAGAAGCTATTATTTTAAAAAACGGGGAAGTAAGCTTTTCTTATTTCCAAACGCATGCGCAAACTATAGAAAGTTGTTATGACGTAGAATGTGCATACTTTGTTGATTCCATTTATTAAATAAAACACATTTTCTAAAAACTCTTGTTTTTTAACAAATGCTGTAAACCTTCTAGAAGCTGTGATTTTAAAAAACGGGGGAAGTAAGCTTTTCTTATTTCCAAACGCATGCGCAAACTATAGAAAGTCGTTATGACGTAGAATGTGCATACTTTGTTGATTCCATTTATGAAATAAAACACATTTTCTAAGAACTCGTGTTTTTTACGTAATCATGTAAACCTTCTAGAAGCTGTGATTTTAAAAAACGGGGGAAGTAAGCTTTTCTTATTTCCAAACGCATGCGCAAACTATAGAAAGTCGTTATGACGTAGAATGCGCATACTTTGTTGATTCCATTTATGAAATAAAACACATTTTCTAAAAACTCATGTTTTTTAAGAAATCATGTAAACCTTTTAGAAGCTGTGATTTTAAAAAACGGGGGAAGTAAGCTTTTCTTATTTCCGGACGCATGCGCAAACTATAGAAAGTCATTATGATGAAGAATGTGCATACTTTGTAGATTCCATTTATGAAATAAAACACATTTTCTAAAAACTCGTGTTTTTTACGAAATCATGTAAACCTTCTAGAAGCTATTATTTTAAAAAACGGTGGAAGTAAGCTTTTCTTATTTCCAGACGCATGCGCAAACTATAGAAACTTGTTATGACGTAGAATTTGCATACTTTGTTGGTTCCATTTATGAAATAAAACACATTTTCTAAAAACTCGTGTTTTTTAACAAATCATGTAAACCTTCTAGAAGCTGTGATTTTAAAAAACGGGGGAAGTAAGTTTTTCTTATTTCCGAACGCATACGCAAACTATAGAAAGTCGTTATGATGTAGAATGTGCATACTTTGTTGATTCCATTTATGAAATAAAACACATTTTCTAAAAACTCGTGTTTTTTAAGAAATCATGTAAACCTTCTAGAAGATGTGATTTTGAAAAACGGTGGAAGTAAGCTTTTCTTATTTCCGGACGCATGCGCTAACTATAGAAAGTCGTTATGACGTAGAATGTGCATACTTTGTAGATTTCAGTTATGATATAAAACACATTTTCTAAAAACTCGTGTTTTTTACGAAATCATGTAAACCTTCTAAAAGCTATTATTTTAAAAAACGGTGGAAGTAAGCTTTTCTTATTTCCGGACGCATGCGCAAACTATAGAAAGTCGTTATGACGTAGAATGTGCATACTTTGTTAATTCCATTTATGAAATAAAACACATTTTCTAAAAACTCGTGTTTTTTAACAAATCATGTAAACCTTCTAGAAGCTGTGATTTTAAAAAACGGGGGAAGTAAGCTTTTCTTATTTCCAAACGCATGCGCAAAATATAGAAAGTCGTTATGACGTAGAATGTGCATACTTTGTTGATTCCATTTTTTAAATAAAACACATTTTCTAAAAACTCGTGTTTTTTAAGAAATCATGTAAACCTTCTAGAAGCTGTGATTTTGAAAAACGGTGGAAGTAAGCTTTTCTTTTTTCCGGATGCATGCGCAAACTATAGAAAGTCCTTATGACGTAGAATGTGCATAGTTTGTTGATTCCATTTATGAAATAAAACACATTTTCTAAAAACTCGTGTTTTTTACGAAATCATGTAAACCTTCTAGAAGCTGTGATTTTAAAAAATGGTGGAAGTAAGATTTTCTTATTTCCGGTCGAATGCGGAAACTATAGAAAGTCGTTATTACGTAGAATGTGCATACTTTGTTCATTCCATTTATGAAATAAAACACATTTTCTAAAAACTCGTGTTTTTTAAGAAATCTTGTAAACCTTCTAGAAGCTATGATTTTAAAAAACGGTGGAAGTAAGCTTTTCTTATTTCCGGACGAATGCGCAAACTATAGAAAGTCCTTATGACGTAGAATGTGAATACTTTGTAGATTCCATTTATAAAATAAAACACATTTTCTAAAAACTCGTGTTTTTTACGAAATCATGTAAACCTTCTAGAAGCTGTGATTTTAAAAAACGGTGGAAGTAAGCTTTTCTTATTTTCGGACGCATGTGAAAACTATAGAAAGTCGTTATGACGTAGAATGTGCATACTTTGTTGATTCAATTTATGAAATAAAACACATTTTCTAAAAACTCGTGTTTTTTAACAAATCATGTAAACCTTCTAGAAGCTGTGATTTTAAAAAACGGGAGAAGTAAGCTTTTCTTATTTCCGGACGCATGCGCAAACTATAGAAAGTCGTTATGACGTAGAATGTGCATACTTTGTTGATTCCATTTATGAAATAAAACACATTTTCTAAAAACTCGTGTTTTTTAAGAAATCATGTAAACCTTCTAGAAGTTGTGATTTTAAAAAACGAGGGAAGTAAGCTTTTTTTATTTCCAAACGCATGCGCAAACTATAGAAAGTCGTTATGACGTAGAATGTGCATACTTTGTTGATTCCATTTATGAAATAAAACACATTTTCTAAAAACTCGTGTTTTTTAAGAAATTATGTAAACCTTCTAGAAGCTGTGATTTTAATAAATGGGGGAAGTAAGCTTTTCTTATTTCCAGACGCATGCGCAAACTATAGAAAGTCGTTCTGACGTAGAATGTGCATACATTGTAGATTCCATTTATGAAATAAAGCAGATTTTCTAAAAAACTCGTGTTTTTTACGAAATCATGTAAACCTTCTAGAAGCTGTGATTTTAAAAAACGGTGGAAGTAAGCTTTTCTTATTTCCGGACGAATGCACGAACTATATAAAGTCGTTATGACGTAGAATGTGCATACTTTGTTGATTCCATTTATGAAATAAAACAAATTTTCTAAAAACTCGTGTTTTTTAAGAAATCATGTAAACCTTCTGGAAGCTGTGATTTTAAAAAACGATGGAAGTAAGCTTTTCTTATTTCCGGATGCATGCGCAAACTCTAGAAAGTTGTTATGATTTAGAATGTGCATACTTTGTTGTTTCCATTTATGAAATAAAACACATTTTCTAAAAACTCGTGTTTTTAAGAAATCATGTAAACCTTCTAGAAGCTGTGATTTTAAAAAACAGGGGATGTAAGCTTTTCTTATTTCCAAACGCATGCGCAAACTATAGAAAGTCGTTATGACGTAGAATGTGCATACTTTGTTGATTCCATTTATGAAATAAAAAACATTTTCTAAAAACCCGTGTTTTTTAAGAAATCATGTAAACCTTCTAGAAGTGTAGTGCCCCTAGACTTGTGTAGACATTGAGGGCACCTGCTGAGTGACCCGGCTGATTGAAACATTAATTAAATAACCTTTTGACCTTATTTTTTTGAGTATGTGTATCTGAACTGTTGAGGTAAATGAATAATTGCATATGTTAAACGATTAGCTATGACTATGGAAAATTATGTTGATGGATAATGCTTAGCGACTAGCTGTATGGTGATTATGTATTTGGCGACGAAATGTATATTTGATAAGATGAATGAGCAGTTTGAATAAATCATAAATGTTTAACAATGCTAGAGTTAGAAACCAGATGATGATTGTTGAGAACAGTGCTACTAATAATTTGTTGCGAGAAGTGTGTGTAGAAACAAGTGAGACGGTTAACCAACGGAAACACAAAAGAACATGGAGGGTCGTCGAGTACGGGTAAATCACACACAGGGGAAGCGACGATGATGTCAACTTTCGACAAGAATACCACGCATGAGCAGATAAGCATTGATCTGCTTGCTCAAGAGGAATGCGTGAGGACGTACGAGGTGGGCCACGATGGAGCTGGTCACGTACGAGTTGAGGGGCGCGCAGTGAGAACGGACTCACTCCTCAGTGCCATTAGTCCCTAGATAGCATGTAGACGGAGGATGGATGGTAACGATTCCTAAAATCCCTACAAGAGTTCCCGCAAGTCAAAACGGAAAGATGGTGGCAGAAGGGCCCAACGATGCGGTACCCTGTCAAGAACGGAAAGAATGGACGCAAGGACCCAACGAGGTGGTACCATGCCAAGGAATGGAAACCATGGATGATTGGACCCGACGGAGTGGTGCCATGTCAGGGGATTAAAAAAATTAAGGAACCAGGAGCCCAACGACGCGGCACCGTGATCCTAGTGAGTTTGATTGTTAAATTAAACTGCATAAAAACTTAGGAGAATAACTCTAGATTATTACTTAGCAAATGCATAACAATAGCTTAGACATTTGCACATGAATAGTTATTTTGTTGAGCATTTAAATTAATAGAAATTATTATTTAGGAGCAAAATAGATTAGACACCTAGTCAACTAAAAGCTAGGAGTTGATTAAAATATTTGGGGGACAAACTAGAGCAAACTTAGGGATGTAGGTGCACTTCCCAGAGAAACTGACACTTGGATGGGTGAGTGTTTTAATTAAAGAAATAATTAAAAATATTTAATTATGCATGGAGCGACATGTGTCGTAGGATATTTCCCTTTATAAGGAAGGCTTAAGGAATGGGTAAGGGGGCCCATAATTTGGACGATTGTCGTAATTTTCGAATGCCTCAAAGACTTGCTGCTATCTGAGGGTTTGGCTTAGAAATCCTGGTGGGGAGGGAAACCCAAGCTGAATTTCTGAAATACTTGTGTAAGCTCTACGACCCAAGGCTCGGGGGTGGCCATGCGACTGAAAGCATGAGCCTATGGTTGGGTGGCGAAGCTAATGGTTGCTTCGCCTATGGTTAAACGAGCTTTGCTGGAGGGATCCTACGGAAGACGCAGACAACAATGGACCAGCTGGATCGGGTTGACAGGTTAAGGTTTGCTTATTTTTGTTAAGTTATTCACTCTTTTATTTTATTTTTCCAATAACTATAATGGCTAATTTGTTTGTATGAAGTTTTTAAAGTTTCAGGTTCAGTTCAAGGGGACCCTAAAGGAGGGGTCCTACATTTGGTATCAGATCCGGTCGAGCCTTGAGGGCACCGGACTCATAGTATACATGGGTTGTCGGTATCTCGTCAAAGCTGGATTGATCTGGACAACTGAATCATCCTCTACTACATCAACCGACCATCTCGAATTCAACAATCAAATCAGGTTCTGTATCTTTAATTTATTTTTCTTTCAATATTTGAGATTGATACTTGACTTATTTAAAAGGAAATAGTTGTGAACCGATCTACCATCTGCAAGTTTAAAGTTCTGGCTTTCTAGTTTGATATTTTTCTTTTAAATTCGTATGAAGAAAAAAAAAAAAAAAGTTGTATGAGAATCGAATTGCTGATCTACAATTCTATAGTCTCTGTTTTAATCTGTCATTTTATAAGTTGGTATATATATATGTGTGTGTGTGTTTTAACCAGAATATGAATTAGGGAGTCGATTTTTTTTTTTTTTTGGAGACAAACAGATCCAGTACCCGTCTATTCAGACTTTGGTTGCTTTATTAATTTGGCGTTTCCATCAGTATTTTATACCGCGGTCTGATCCCCTTCTTGCTTACACCTGGAAGAAACACGACGGCTCTACCCGGAAGGTCTTTCTTGTTTTCTGTTTACCATTAAGAGATTTATGAATTGTTGAAATCGAATTCCCAGATCTGTAATTTATATCATTGCCTTTGTGGTTAAAGATTGTTATCTATTTTGGCAACTGAGTCTAGTTAGATCTCTGCTAGCATTTGGGTTAATAAGTGAATCCGTGCAAATACTCTGGAGATGCGCAAGAGAAATCCGATCTACCCCTAAGTTCTGTCTCATGAAAACCCTGATATGGAGATGCGTCGAAGAAGTACACCATTGTGCCTTTCTGTCTCTACAAATCGTGATGGGTTGGGAGAGCGTGAATTGTGTACTATATTACCCTGTGTTTATTGATGTGCTTATACTCTGCGTTTCCATAATCTCTTGATGAAGACCGATTCAAGTCAAAATATCTGTGGTCCAGAGTAGAAGGCGTGTTTACTACTATTTGTGAAAAGAATTACGGTGTCTTTTCCCCCTGCGATCATTTCGGTGTGGTAATATCTTCTTGTCTACAATATTTGTATGTGGATCCGTTCCTTGGGAATTTCAAATTTACTGTTTATGAACTGCATCTTTTATCTTAAAAGGGTTTCCCCGTATGCCTATCCGACATGGAAGGCGCTTTACATTTTGAATCGTCTCGATCTTTGAGAATCTTTACGGGTCACTTCATTATGGATTAGCATTTTAGGTTCATAGTTTGATATTTAAATCTGCGAATGATTCCAATATTGTCTAGCGTCTTAGTTTCATACTCAAAATCTCTGAAAAATCTATGCAATTGGCTCCAAGTTTGATTAACTTTTTAAGTTCATTCTCATAAAATATAATTCGATTCTTGGAAAGTCTCTGCGTTTGAGTCCAATTTGATTTGGCATTTATGATTTTAAAAATTCTTAGCATTTGAAACCCAGACTAGGCGTTTCTCCAGTATTAAATTTTGGCTTACATTTTGCCCTTTTGGAATGGCGTTTAACCATCTCTTGGCAATTGTTTTTAATTTCCTAGCATTTCAAAATTTAGGGCATTTCGAATTTGATTTCAATGTTTATGCATCCTTGCAAATTGTGTGGGAACTCTGTATTAACTCAGATGGAGTCCCTGTATGTTGTAAATTTTATTATGAAATTGCCAAATCTCTTAAACCCCACAAGATTCGTGATATTTAACTCAGAGTTGGTTGCCTGCTTTCTATTATGTAGTGTACTGTAGTTAATCACTAAATTATTCCCTCTCTTGCGTATTCAGTGTCTTCCTGTTCCATGTTGTATTCGGGGAAACCAATTAGTAGATCTGGGATTAGTTAAACAAAGCAATTGATTTAATTCTTTTTGTTATACGCATTTAACGCCATCCCGTGCCTGACTTGAGCTCCATAAAACCGTATTTAGACTTGAGTTTAGTCTAAGCATCGTAAAAGGGATAATGCCCAGCCCTTCTGGTGCATATGAAACCGTAATCATAGTAATCAATCTCCTGATGCCCCAGTCCTGCTTTTAGTGAAACTTATGGGAAAGGAGATTAATCACGGAGTTGCTTCCAAATTCTGCTGTGTCAATTAGCACTGCTAAATTAATTTTTACTTCAGTTCATGATGGCGAAATTGGTGGAACCAACAACAGATGCTATAGTTGATGACGCTAAGTATGGCGATCTCCAGTGAATTAGTAACTATTGTATTACTATGGTATACATGGCAGAAAGGGAAGTGTGGGACTTCTAGTCTTTATTGATAATGTTTAATAAAATTATATCTCTGTCGAAACCTGGTTGAAACTTTGTTTAGTTAAGCTCCAGCGCTATCACTCCTTTCATAACTTCCTATTGCTATACCTCGTCAGAGAGAGCGATGCACACACCATTTTATGCCTTCATGATGGTAGGCGAACCAGCTGCTAAACCCTGTTATTCGATAATGAATGGGATCGAGTTTTTTTTTAAACTCAGCCTCTGATCATTGAATAAGATAGGGCTGTGTTTTTGTTTTATATCTACTGTGCTGTGTTCGATCCTAAATCGATTGAACTGGCGTATTCTCTATGTGGAAGCCAGATTGTGAGATCTAATCTGGTAAATGATAGGGATCTAATGTCAATGCCCTACTTTTTACAGTCCTTGACAGAGTTCATCTCTTTAATGTTGACTTCTGTTCTTGATCCACTGATTGTAAGCGAAGATTCCATCTCAGCAAGGTTTATAAAATTGTCTGAAAACTGTGATAGATCTCGGGTTTCCAACGTTTAACTTTTGTTTTAGACTACTGATTTCCAGTGTGGATCCCCTCTCCATAAACGTTGAATTTCGGTCTAGCTATCCTAAATCTTAGCCTGAACCTATTTTCCTTTGGTTTTAGTAATTACTATAGAATTGGATCTTACCCAGAGTTATCTTTATACTTATATCACTCCGCCTCTCGATCTGGAGGTTAGCATATAGCGTGATTCCTCCTTATTTTCGTGTTATTTACCTCTTGGACGTTTTGTTCAACGATTGGGGATTTGACTCCTATCGAGTTTGTTTTAAATATTATGGTGCCTGTTAGAATTCTTTCCACAGCATAAATAAATAAAATTAAAAATCAATAAAAAAAACGTTTACATTTCAGTCAGACCTTTGGATCTATTCATTTGTGACCACGAAGTATAATGCATGTCAGGACCTATGTTCGTTGCACGAACATTAGCGCCGACCTGCGCAGTAAGATATATATATAAAATACACATATACATTATCATACAGAAATGTGATATCTGTATCTGTGGATGTTAGTAGCAATTCAACCAAATCTGAGGACAGAGCATAACTTATGCCCTCCCTGTTTACTTAGGATTATTTACGGAGAACGTTAGACTCTTTTTAAATTAATTACATTCTTAAAACTTTTATTTATGAGGAGTTACAGGGAATGCGAATCTTGGATTGAATATGTTAATGTCGTAAACATGTAGTTTAGAAATGGATTGTGATTACGTATTGATAATTTATGTTTATATATATGTTATTGGATGGACAGCCAACGAGTGCGTGATTGGAGGATCACTGTTAGATATTAATAGTATGTGCCACCTACCAGTTACAAGGATCAACCTGGTAGGCTACGATACCTTGGTTGTGTAAAACGGCTACTATAGTCAACATTAGATGCTGAGGACGATCGTTGAAGATAGCAGATATCAGTTATAGATATTGGACTGTCCTCCTTATACACATACCATCACATATTCTTTAACGATTATGAAAATATCTAGTAACTGCAAATTTTACGACCCACCAATTAGATATGATGTGGAATGATAAATAACTACCGGCTTATGATTATTTTATAATCACTCTCCATCGCCATGAATAAAATAAATAAATAAATAAATAAATAAAATTGAATGCACATGATGAATAACGAGTTTATTGTTATATCCTGAAAATGGCAATATTTCGATATTTATGGATGCTTAAAGTAATTCCATCCTCACTTGTAAAGGAAGGGTCGTAGGACATTTATATAAAGTTTAGTATATAACTTCAAATTGGAGTGTTTGATTTTATCTTTACACGTTGTAAAAGCATTTAATTTAAAAGCTTGGTATTAAATATTGAAATTCAATATTTAGATTTTATTTAGATTTTATTTTATTAAAATAGAAAAAGTTGTATAGATAATTAACATAAATTTTCTCATTATTTTTGTTATTATTCAGATTTATTTGGATATATATATATATATATATATATATATATATATATAAAGAAAAGAGAAATAACGTGCCCCACCTTTAATGTGTATTGGAAAGGGAGAGATGAGTTTTCACGTTACCTTAAAAGCTTATTCAATAACATTTTAGTGGAGTGTATTACTATTATTATATACATGTATTATAGTGCTGCATGTCTTAAATGATGTCATACTATCTTTGTTGATGATTTTATCATTTCATCACTAAATTAATGTATAGTCAATATTTATGTGAAAAAGTGGATAAGTATTAGCTAAAGGAAGGCTATGAGATAAACTTGTGTTTAAGGATAGTCATAATCATTTTAATTACCAGAATAATGGTATTGGTAGTTAATTTAAAATTATTATTATTATAATATCTGATTTAGTTGGTAATATAAATCTAACATAAATAATTATTAAAAATATCATAATGCTAAAGACAATTAGTAAAGGTAGTAAAGGTATGCAAGTAGTCAATGGAAAAGCCTCGATATAAAGAATGACAATTGGAAAAAGAAGGAAACCGGCCTTTTGAAGGTGATAAGTGCATGAAGATACACTTTCTCTCAAGGTGATGTTAACACTCTAATGTGGTGTCTATATATGTTCTTCTAATTATTCATAAAAATAAGTTGAATAATTCTATTTATACTAGTGAAGTGGTGGTACTTCTTTTATTTTATTTACATGAATGTTTCACAAAACAAAGGGTGAAAGAGGCTATGTAGTGTCCCATTTGAAGAATTTTCTACTTTCTGGGATTAGACATAGTGAGAATGATGTCAAACGGATGCATTTGGTGAATTTACCAATTGTGGAAAATTGGCAATTTTAGATTGAGATGATGCATTGACTCATGCCGTAATTTCCACCTAGCGGCAAGAGGGTCAAACATTGACGTATTTTAACAAAAATAAAAATAAAAATAAAAATGGAGATGAACAATAGAACGAACCAACACGTGACATTAATTCTCTATTATGACAAGGCCACATATAAAAAAAAATAAAAAAAAATAAAAAGAAAAAGAAAGAACTACAAACTTGACTTGACCATGATATGATAATGGGGAAAATAGAACTTGGAAAACCTGTCGAAAGGGGCAATTGAAGACGATCTTGTCAAACAAAGTATGGAGACGATAAACAAGACGAGCTAAACGAAATGATGCTAATCACCTGACATGATGAAATCTAAATGGAAAGACGAATAATTCCCATGATACGACTCGATGTGAATACGACAAACCACACATGACGAGATGGGGCAAATTTGCCGAAGGGGTCATATGACCACAAAAATGATGAAACGAGGTAAGGATGTGACAAGCTCATTAACCTGGACATAATGATACTAATGAAAGGAGTAAGGGATAAATTTTAATATGTTCGACTAAACCGTTAAGTTCCGACCCTAGGAATCCTATCAAATTGAGAACCGACATTTGGGGATTTGGAAGCAGTCTTATGGAATTTGGATTTGGGACAATTTGAGGGTCTCTCCTGATATGTTAAAAACGTTATTATATCTTACCGCATATTTTATGATGTTTACCTTCTCGTCTTGGAGGGAGGATAACCAAATAGATTTAAATCCTTGCTCGGATTATTATGCTTTGATAAACTATTGGATGGCTATTGATGCAATGCAGCTTGTAGATATTAGACATTGCAAACCTTCGTAGATGACTAAAAGGGTATAGAAAATCTAAATTTGGACTAACAATTATGAAGGTATTATTGGATTTGCATTCCGCGAAATTATGATTGAGTTCCTAAGGAGGTATTGGGACCATGCTGACGAAATAGAAAACTAATGATTAGAACCACTTGTGCTTATAGCTATCATTGTTGAAAAAAAAAAAAATAGAATAGAATGACAGAAGATGAGAATAGAAATTAAGATAAGGCAAGTACAAGAACACAAATTAACTTCGGGATGAAGTTCTATTTAAGTAGGGGTGTATGTAGTGCCCCTAGACTTGTGTAGACATTGAGGGCACCTGCTGAGTGACCCGGCTGATTGAAACATTAATTAAATAACCTTTTGACCTTATTTTTTTGAGTATGTGTATCTGAACTGTTGAGGTAAATGAATAATTGCATATGTTAAACGATTAGCTATGACTATGGAAAATTATGTTGATGGATAATGCTTAGCGACTAGCTGTATGGTGATTATGTATTTGGCGACGAAATGTATATTTGATAAGATGAATGAGCAGTTTGAATAAATCATAAATGTTTAACAATGCTAGAGTTAGAAACCAGATGATGATTGTTGAGAACAGTGCTACTAATAATTTGTTGCGAGAAGTGTGTGTAGAAACAAGTGAGACGGTTCACCAACGGACACACAAAAGAACATGGAGGGTCGTAGAGTACGGGTAAATCACACACAGGGGAAGCGACGACGATGTCAACTTCCAACAAGAATACCACGCATGAGCAGATAAGCATTGATCCGCTTGCTCAAGAGGAATGCGTGAGGATGTACGAGGTGGGCCACGACGGAGCTGGTCACGTACGAGTTGAGGGGCGCGTAGTGAGAACGGACTCACTCCTCAGCGCCATTAGTCCCTAGATAGCATGTAGACGGAGGATGGATGGTAACGATTCCTAAAATCCCTACAAGAGTTCCCGCAAGTCAAAACGGAAAGATGGTGGCAGAAGGGCCCAACGATGCGGTACCCTGTCAAGAACGGAAATAATGGACGCAAGGACCCAACGAGGTGGTACCATTCCAAGGAATGGAAACCATGGATGATTGGACCCGACGGAGTGGTGCCATGTCAGGGGATTAAAAAAATTAAGGAACCAGGAGCCCAACGACGCGGCACCGTGATCCTAGTGAGTTTGATTGTTAAATTAAACTGCATAAAAACTTAGGAGAATAACTCTAGATTATTACTTAGCAAATGCATAACAATAGCTTAGACATTTGCACATGAATAGTTATTTTGTTGAGCATTTAAATTAATAGAAATTATTATTTAGGAGCAAAATAGATTAGACACCTAGTCAACTAAAAGCTAGGAGTTGATTAAAATATCTAGGGGACAAACTAGAGCAAACTTAGGGATGTAGGTGCACTTCCCAGAGAAACTGACACTTGGATGGGTGAGTGTTTTAATTAAATAAATAATTAAAAATATTTAATTATGCATGAAGCGACATGTGTCGCAGGAGATTTCCCTTTATAAGGAAGGCTTAAGGAATGGGTAAGGGGGCCCATAATTTGGACGATTGTCGTAATTTTCGAATGCCTCAAAGACTTGCTGCTATCTGAGGGTTTGGCTTAGAAATCCTGTTGGGGAGGGAAGCCCAAGCTGAATTTCTGAAATACTTGTGTGAGCTCTACGACCCAAGGCTCGGGGGTGGCCATGCGACTGAAAGCATGAGCCTATGGTTGGGTGGCGAAGCTAACGGTTGCTTTGCCTATGGTTAAACGAGCTCTGCTGGAGGGATCCTGCGGAAGACGCAGACAACAATGGACCAGCTGGATCGGGTTGACAGGTTAAGCTTTGCTTATTTTTGTTAAGTTATTCACTCTTTTATTTTATTTTTCCAATAACTATAATGGCTAATTTGTTTGTATGAAGTTTTTAAAGTTTCAGGTTCAGTTCAAGGGGACCCTAAAGGAGGGGACCTACAAGAAGCTGTGATTTTAAAAAACGAGGGAAGTAAGCTTTTCTTATTTCCGGACGCATGCACAAACTATAGAAAGTCGTTATGATGCATAATGTGCATACTTTGTAGATTCCATTTATGAAATAAATCACATTTTCTAAAAACTCGTGTTTTTTACGAAATCATGTAAACCTTCTAGAAGCTATTATTTTAAAAAACGGTAGAAGTAAGCTTCTCTTATTTCCGGACCCATGCGCAAACTATAGAAAGGCGTTATGACGTAGAATGTGCATACTTTGTTGATTCCATTTATGAAATAAAAGACATTTTCTAAAAACTCGTGTTTTTTAACAAATCATGTAAACCTTCTAGAAGCTGTGATTTTAAAAAACGGGGGAAGTAAGCTTTTCTTTTTTCCAAACGCATGCACAAACTATAGAAAGTCGTTATGACGTAGAATGTGCATACTTTGTTGATTCCATTTATGAAATAAAACACATTTTCTAAAAACTCATGTTTTTTAAGAAATCATGTAAACCTTCTAGAAGCTGTGATTTTGAAAAACGGTGGAAGTAAGCTTTTCTTATTTCCGGACGCATGCGCAAACTATAGAAAGTCGTTATGACGTAGAATGTGCATACTTTGTAGATTCCATTTACGAAATAAAACACATTTTCTAAAAACTCGTGTTTTTTACGAAACCATGTAAACCTTCTAGGAGCTATTATTTCAAAAAACGGTGGAAGTAAGATTTTCTTATTTCCGGACGCATGCGCAAACTATAGAAAGTTGTTATGACGTAGAATGTGCATACTTTGTTGATTCCATTTATGAAATAAAACACATTTTCTAAAAACTCATGTTTTTTAACAAATGATGTAGACCTTCTAGAAGCTGTGATTTTAAAAAACGGGGGAAGTAAGCTTTTCTTATTTCCAAACGCATGCGCAAATTATAGAAAGTCGTTATGATGTAGAATGTGCATACTTTGTTGATTCCATTTATGAAATAAAACACATTTTCTAAAAACTCGTGTTTTTTACGAAATCATGTAAACCTTCTAGAAGCTGTGATTTTAAAAAATGAGGGAAGTAAGCTTTTCTTATTTCGAAACGCATGCGCAAACTATAGAAAGTCGTTATGACGTAGAATGTGCATACTTTGTTGATTCCATTTATGAAATAAAACACATTTTCTAAAAACTCGTGTTTTTTAAGAAATCATGTAAACGTTCTAGAAGCTGTGATTTTAAAAAATGGGGGAAGTAAGCTTTTCTTATTTCCGGACGCATGCGCAAACTATAGAAAGTCGTTATGACGAAGAATGTGCATACTTTGTAGATTCCATTTATGAAATAAAACACATTTTCTAAAAACTCGTGTTTTTTACGAAATCATATAAACCTTCTAGAAGCTATTATTTTAAAAAATGGTGGAAGTAAGCTTTTCTTATTTCCGGACGCATGCGCAAACTATAGAAAGTCGTTATGATGTAGAATGTGCATACTTTGTTGATTCCACTTATGAAATAAAACACATTTTCTAAAAACTCATGTTTTTTAACAAATCATGTAAACCTTCTAGATGCTGTGATTTTAAAAAACGGGGGAAGTAAGCTTTTCTTACTTCCAAACGCATGCGCAAACTATAGAAAGTCGTTATGACGTAGAATGTGCATACTTTGTTGATTGCATTTATGAAATAAAACACATTTTCTAAAAACTCGTGTTTGTTAAGAAATCATGTAAACCTTCTAGAAGCTGTGATTTTGAAAAACGGTGGAGGTAAACTTTTCTTATTTCCGGACACATGCGCAAACTATAGAAAGTCCTTATGACGTAGAATGTGCATACTTTGTTGATTCCATTTATGAAATAAAACACATTTTCTAAAAACTCGTGTTTTTTACGAAATCATGTAAACCTTCTAGAAGCTGTGATTTTAAAAAACGGTGGAAGTAAGCTTTTCTTATTTCCGGTCGAATGAATAAACTATAGAAAGTCGTTATTACGTAGAATGTGCATACTTTGTAGATTCCATTGATGAAATAAAACACATTTTCTAAAAACTCATGTTTTTTAAGAAATCTTGTAAACCTTCTAGAAGCTGTGATTTTAAAAAAGGGTCGAAGTAAGCTTTTCTTATTTCTGGACGAATGCGAAAACTATTGAAAGTCGTTATGATGTAGAATGTGCATACTTTGTAGATTCCATTTATGAAATAAAACACATTTTCTAAAAACTCGTGTTTTTTACGAAATCATGTAAACCTTCTAGAAGCTGTGATTTTAAAAAACGGGAGAATTAAGCTTTTCTTATTTCCAGACGCATGCGCAAACTATAGAAAGTCGTTATGACGTAGAATGTGCATACTTTGTTGTTTCCATTTATGAAATAAAACACATTTTCTAAAAACACATGTTTTTTAAGAAATCATGTAAACCTTCTAGAAGCTGTGATTTTAAAAAACGGGGGAAGTAAGCTTTTCTTATTTCCAGACGCATGCGCAAACTATAGAAAGTCGTTATGACATAGAATGTGCATACTTTGTAGATTCCATTTATGAAATAGAACACATTTTCTATAAAGTCGTGTTTTTTACGAAATCATGTAAACATTTTAGAAGTTGTGATTTTAAAAAACGGGGGAAGTAAGCTTTTCTTATTTCCGGACGCATGCGCAAACTATAGAAAGTCGTTATGACGTAGAATGTGCATACTTTGTTGATTCCATTTATGAAATAAAACACATTTTCTAAAAACTCGTGTTTTTTACGAAATCATGTAAACCTTCTAGAAGCTGTGATTTTAAAAAACGGGGGAAGTAAGCTTTTCTTATTTCCAAACGCATGCGCAAACTATAGAAATTCGTTATGACGTAGAATATGCATACTTTGTTGATTCCATTTATGAAATAAACTTCATTTTCTAAAAAGTCGTGTTTTTTAAGAAATCATGTAAACCTTCTAGAAGCTGTGATTTTAAAAAACGGCGGAAGTAAGATTTTCTTATTTTCGGACGCATGCGTAAACTATAGAAAATCGTTATGACGTAGAATGTGCATACTTTGTAGATTCCATTTATGAAATAGAACACATTTTCTAAAAAGTCAAGTTTTTTAAGAAATCATGTAAACCTTCTAGAAGCTGTGATTTTAAAAAACGGGGGAAGTAAGCTTTTCTTATTTCCAAATGCATGCGCAAACTATAGAAAGTCGTTATGACGTAGAATGTGCATACTTTGTAGATTCCATTTATGAAATAAAACACATTTTCTAAAAACTCGTGTTTTTTACGAAATCATGTAAACCTTCAAGAAGCTGTGATTTTAAAAAACGGGGGAAGTAAGCTTTTCTTATTTCCAAACGCATGCGCAAACTATAGAAATTCGTCATGACGTAGAATGGGCATACTTTGTTGATTCCATTTATGAAATAAAACACATTTTCTAAAAACTCGTGTTTTTTAAGAAATCAAGTAAACCTTCTAGAAGCTGTGATTTTAAAAAACGGTGGAAGTAAGCTTTTCTTATTTCTGGATGGATGTGCAAACAATAGAAGTCATTATGACGTAGAATGTGCATACTTTGTTGTTTCCATTTATGAAATAAAACACATTTTCTAAAAAATCATGTTTTTTAAGAAATAATGTAAACCTTCTAGAAGCTGTGATTTTAAAAAACGGGGGAAGTAAGCTTTTCTTATTTCCGGACGCATGCGCAAAATATAGAAAGTCGTTATGACGTAGAATGTGCATACTTTGTTGATTCCATTTATGAAATAAAACACATTTCCTAAAAAGTCGTGTTTTTTACGAAATCATGTAAACCTTCTAGAAGCTGTGATTTAAAAAAACGAGGGAAGTAAGCTTTTCTTATTTCTGGACGCATGCGCAAACTATAGAAAGTCGTTATGACGTAGAATGTGCATACTTTGTTGATTCCATTTATGAAATAGAACACATTTTCTAAAAACTCAAGTTTTTTAAGAAATCATGTAAACCTTCTAGAAGCTGTGATTTTAAAAAACGGGGGAAGTAAGCTTTTTTTATTTCCAAACGCATGCGCAAACTATAGAAATTCGTTATGACGTAGAATGTGCATACTTTGTTGATTCCGTTTATGAAATAAATCACATTTTCTAAAAAATCGTGTTTTTTAGGAAATCATGTAAACCTTCTAGATGCTGTGATTTTAAAAAACGGGGGAAGTAAGCTTTTCTTATTTCCGGATGCATGCGCAAACTATAGAAAGTCGTTATGACGTAGAATGTGCATACTTTGTTGATTCCATTTATGAAATAAAACACATTTTCTAAAAACTCGTGTTTTTTACGAAATCATGTAAACCTTCTAGAAGCTGTGATTTTAAAAAATGGGGGAAGTAAGCTTTTCTTATTTCCAAACGCATGTGCAAACTATAGAAAGTCGTTATGATGTAGAATGTGCATACTTTGTTGATTCCATTTACGAAATAAAACACATTTTCTAAAAACTCGTGTTTTTTAAGAAATCATGTAAACCTTCTAGAAGCTGTGATTTTAAAAAACGGTGGAAGTAAGCTTTTCTTATTTCCGGACGCATGCGCAAACTATAGAAAGTCATTATGACGAAGAATGTGCATACTTTGTAGATTCCATTTATGAAATAAAACACATTTTCTAAAAACTCGTGTTTTTTACGAAATCATGTAAACCTTCTAGAAGCTATTATTTTAAAAAACGGTGGAAGTAAGCTTTTCTTATTTCCGGACGCATGCGCAAACTATAGAAAGTCGTTATGACATAGAATGTGCATACTTTGTTGATTCCATTTATGAAATAAAACACATTTTCTAAAAACTCTTATTTTTTAACAAATCAGGTAAACCTTCTAGAAGCTGTGATTTTAAAAAACGGGGGAAGTAAGTTTTTCTTATTTCCGAACGCATGCGCAAACTATAGAAAGTCGTTATGACGTAGAATGTGCATACTTTGTTGATTCCATTAATGAAATAAAACACATTTTCTAAAAACTCGTGTTTTTTAAGAAATCATGTAAACCTTCTAGAAGCTGTGATTTTGAAAAACGGTGGAATAAGCTTTTCTTATTTCCGGACGCATGCGCAAACTATAGAAAGTCGTTATGACGTAGAATGTGCATACTTTGTAGATTCCATTTATGAAATAAAACACATTTTCTAAAAACTCGTGTTTTTTACGAAATCATGTAAACCTTCTAGAAGCTATTATTTTAAAAAACGGTGGAAGTAAGCTTTTCTTATTTCCGGACGCATGCGCAAAATATAGAAAGTCGTTATGACGTAGAATGTGCATACTTTGTTGATTCCATTTATGAAATAAAACACATTTTCTAAAAACTCGTGTTTTTTACGAAATCATGTAAACCTTCTAGAAGCTGTGATTTTAAAAAACGAGGGAAGTAAGCTTTTCTTATTTCTGGACGCATGCGCAAACTATAGAAAGTCGTTATGACGTAGAATGTGCATACTTTGTTGATTCCATTTATGAAATAAAACACATTTTCTAAAAACTCATGTTTTTTAAGAAATCATGTAAACCTTCTAGAAGCTGTGATTTTAATAAACGGGGGAAGTAAGCTTTTCTTATTTCCAAACGCATGCGCAAATTATAGAAAGTCGTTATGACGTAGAATGTGCATACTTTGTTGATTCCATTTATGAAATAAAACACATTTTCTAAAAACTCGCGTTTTTTACGAAATCATGTAAACCTTCTAGAAGCTGTGATTTTAAAAAACGAGGGAAGTAAGATTTTCTTATTTCGAAACGCATGCGCAAACTATAGAAAGTCGTTTTGACGTAGAATGTGCATACTTTGTTGATTCCATTTATGAAATAAAACACATTTTCTAAAAACTCGTGTTTTTTAAGAAATCATGTAAACGTTCTACAAGCTGTGATTTTAAAAAACGGGGGAAGTAAGCTTTTCTTATTTCCGGACGCATGCGCAAACTATAGAAAGTCGTTATGACGAAGAATGTGCATACTTTGTAGATTCAATTTATGAAATAAAACACATTTTCTAAAAACTCGTGTTTTTTACGAAATCATGTAAACCTTCTAGAAGCTATTATTTTAAAAAATGGTGGAAGTAAGCTTTTCTTATTTCCGGACGCATGCGCAAACTACAGAAAGTCGTTATGATGTAGAATGTGCATACTTTGTTGATTCCACTTATGAAATAAAACACATTTTCTAAAAACTTGTGTTTTTTAACAAATGATGTAAACCTTCTAGATGCTGTGATTTTAAAAAACGGGGGAAGTAAGCTTTTCTTATTTCCAAACGCATGCGCAAACTATAGAATGTCGTTATGACGTAGAATGTGCATACTTTGTTGATTGCATTTATGAAATAAAACACATTTTCTAAAAACTCGTGTTTTTTAAGAAATTATGTAAACCTTCTAGAAGCTATGATTTTGAAAAACGGTGGAGGTAAGCTTTTCTTATTTCCGGAAGCATGCGCAAACTATAGAAAGTCCTTATGACGTAGAATGTGCATACTTTATTGATTCCATTTATGAAATAAAACACATTTTCTAAAAACTCGTGTTTTTTACGAAATCATGTAAACCTTCTAGAAGCTGTGATTTTAAAAAACGGTGGAAATAAGCTTTTCTTATTTTCGGTCGAATGCGGAAACTATAGAAAGTCGTTATTACGCAGAATGTGCATACTTTGTTGATTCCATTGATGAGATAAAACACATTTTCTAAAAACTCATGTTTTTTAAGAAATCTTGTAAACCTTCTAGAAGCTGTGATTTCAAAAAAGGGTGGAAGTAAGCTTTTCTTATTTCTGGACGAATGCGCAAACTATTGAAAGTCGTTATGACGTAGAATGTGCATACTTTGTAGATTCCATTTATGAAATAAAACACATTTTCTAAAAACTCGTGTTTTTTACGAAATCATGTAAACCTTCTAGAAGCCGTGATTTTAAAAAACGGTGGAAGTAAGCTTTTCTTATTTCCAGACGCATGCGCAAACTATAGAAAGTCGTTATGACGTAGAATGTGCATACATTGTTGATTCCATTTATGAAATAAAACACATTTTCTAAAAACACATGTTTTTTAAGAAATCATGTAAACCTTCTAGAAGCTGTGATTTTAAAAAACGGGGGAAGTAAGCTTTTCTTATTTCCGAACGCATGCGCAAACTATAGAAAGTCGTTATGACGTAGAATGTGCATACTTTGTTGATTCCATTTATGAAATAAAACACATTTTCTAAAAACACATGTTTTTTAAGAAATCATGTAAACCTTCTAGAAGCTGCGATTTTAAAAAACGGTGGAAGTAAGCTTTTCTTATTTCCAGTCGAATGCGGAAACTATAGAAAGTCGTTATTACGTAGAATGTGCATACTTTGTTGATTCCATTTATGAAATAAAACACATTTTCTAAAAACTCATGTTTTTTAAGAAATCATGTAAACCTTCTAGAAGCTGTGATTTTAAAAAACGGGGGAAGTAAGCTTTTCTTATTTCCAGACGCATGCGCAAACTATAGAAAGTCGTTATGACATAGAATGTGCATACTTTGTAGATTCCATTTATGAAATAGAACACATTTTCTATAAAGTCGTGTTTTTAAAGAAATCATGTAAACCTTCTAGAAGCTGTGATTTTAAAAAACGGCGGAAGTAAGCTTTTCTTATTTCCGGACGCATGCGTAAACTATAGAAAATCGTTATGACGTAGAATGTGCATACTTTGTAGATTCCATTTATGAAATAGAACACATTTTCTAAAAACTCAAGTTTTTTAAGAAATCATGTAAACCTTCTAGAAGCTGTGATTTTAAAAAACGGGGGAAGTAAGCTTTTTTTATTTCCAAACGCATGCGCAAACTATAGAAAGTCGTTATGACGTAGAATGTGCATACTTTGTTGATTCCATTTATGAAATAAATCACATTTTCTAAAAAATCGTGTTTTTTAGGAAATCATGTAAACCTTCTAGAAGCTGTGATTTTAAAAAACGGGGGAAGTAAGCTTTTCTTATTTCCGGACGCATGCGCAAACTATAGAAAGTCGTTATGACGTAGAATGTGCATACTTTGTCGATTCCATTTATGAAATAAAACACATTTTCTAAAAACTCGTTTTTTTTACGAAATCATGTAAACCTTCTAGAAGCTGTGATTTTAAAAAATGGGGGAAGTAAGCTTTTCTTATTTCCAAACGCATGTGCAAACTATAGAAAGTCGTTATGATGTAGAATGTGCATACTTTGTTGATTCCATTTACGAAATAAAACACATTTTCTAAAAACTCTTGTTTTTTAAGAAATCATGTAAACCTTCTAGAAGCTGTGATTTTAAAAAACGGTGGAAGTAAGCTTTTCTTATTTCCGGACGCATGCGCAAACTATAGAAAGTCATTATGACGAAGAATGTGCATACTTTGTAGATTCCATTTATGAAATAAAACACATTTTCTAAAAACTCGTGTTTTTTACGAAATCATGTAAACCTTCTAGAAGCTATTATTTTAAAAAACGGTGGAAGTAAGCTTTTCTTATTTCCGGACGCATGCGCAAACTATAGAAAGTCGTTATGACATAGAATGTGCATACTTTGTTGATTCCATTTATGAAATAAAACACATTTTCTAAAAACTCTTATTTTTTAACAAATCAGGTAAACCTTCTAGAAGCTGTGATTTTAAAAAACGGGGGAAGTAAGTTTTTCTTATTTCCGAACGCATGCGCAAACTATAGAAAGTCGTTATGACGTAGAATGTGCATACTTTGTTGATTCCATTAATGAAATAAAACACATTTTCTAAAAACTCGTGTTTTTTAAGAAATCATGTAAACCTTCTAGAAGCTGTGATTTTGAAAAACGGTGGAATAAGCTTTTCTTATTTCCGGACGCATGCGCAAACTATAGAAAGTCGTTATGACGTAGAATGTGCATACTTTGTAGATTCCATTTATGAAATAAAACACATTTTCTAAAAACTCGTGTTTTTTACGAAATCATGTAAACCTTCTAGAAGCTATTATTTTAAAAAACGGTGGAAGTAAGCTTTTCTTATTTCCGGACGCATGCGCAAAATATAGAAAGTCGTTATGACGTAGAATGTGCATACTTTGTTGATTCCATTTATGAAATAAAACACATTTTCTAAAAACTCGTGTTTTTTACGAAATCATGTAAACCTTCTAGAAGCTGTGATTTTAAAAAACGAGGGAAGTAAGCTTTTCTTATTTCTGGACGCATGCGCAAACTATAGAAAGTCGTTATGACGTAGAATGTGCATACTTTGTTGATTCCATTTATGAAATAAAACACATTTTCTAAAAACTCATGTTTTTTAAGAAATCATGTAAACCTTCTAGAAGCTGTGATTTTAATAAACGGGGGAAGTAAGCTTTTCTTATTTCCATACGCATGCGCAAATTATAGAAAGTCGTTATGACGTAGAATGTGCATACTTTGTTGATTCCATTTATGAAATAAAACACATTTTCTAAAAACTCGCGTTTTTTTACGAAATCATGTAAACCTTCTAGAAGCTGTGATTTTAAAAAACGAGTGAAGTAAGATTTTCTTATTTCGAAACGCATGCGCAAACTATAGAAAGTCGTTTTGACGTAGAATGTGCATACTTTGTTGATTCCATTTATGAAATAAAACACATTTTCTAAAAACTCGTGTTTTTTAAGAAATCATGTAAACGTTCTACAAGCTGTGATTTTAAAAAACGGGGGAAGTAAGCTTTTCTTATTTCCGGACGCATGCGCAAACTATAGAAAGTCGTTATGACGAAGAATGTGCATACTTTGTAGATTCAATTTATGAAATAAAACACATTTTCTAAAAACTCGTGTTTTTTACGAAATCATGTAAACCTTCTAGAAGCTATTATTTTAAAAAATGGTGGAAGTAAGCTTTTCTTATTTCCGGACGCATGCGCAAACTACAGAAAGTCGTTATGATGTAGAATGTGCATACTTTGTTGATTCCACTTATGAAATAAAACACATTTTCTAAAAACTTGTGTTTTTTAACAAATGATGTAAACCTTCTAGATGTTGTGATTTTAAAAAACGGGGGAAGTAAGCTTTTCTTATTTCCAAACGCATGCGCAAACTATAGAAAGTCGTTATGACGTAGAATGTGCATACTTTGTTGATTGCATTTATGAAATAAAACACATTTTCTAAAAACTCGTGTTTTTTAAGAAATTATGTAAACCTTCTAGAAGCTATGATTTTGAAAAACGGTGGACGTAAGCTTTTCTTATTTCCGGAAGCATGCGCAAACTATAGAAAGTCCTTATGACGTAGAATGTGCATACTTTATTGATTCCATTTATGAAATAAAACACATTTTCTAAAAACTCGTGTTTTTTACGAAATCATGTAAACCTTCTAGAAGCTGTGATTTTAAAAAACGGTGGAAATAAGCTTTTCTTATTTCCGGTCGAATGCGGAAACTATAGAAAGTCGTTATTACGCAGAATGTGCATACTTTGTTGATTCCATTGATGAAATAAAACACATTTTCTAAAAACTCATGTTTTTTAAGAAATCTTGTAAACCTTCTAGAAGCTATGATTTCAAAAAAGGGTGGAAGTAAGCTTTTCTTATTTCTGGACGAATGCGCAAACTATTGAAAGTCGTTATGACGTAGAATGTGCATACTTTGTAGATTCCATTTATGAAATAAAACACATTTTCTAAAAACTCGTGTTTTTTACGAAATCATGTAAACCTTCTAGAAGCCGTGATTTTAAAAAACGGTGGAAGTAAGCTTTTCTTATTTCCAGACGCATGCGCAAACTATAGAAAGTCGTTATGACGTAGAATGTGCATACTTTGTTGTTTCCATTTATGAAATAAAACACATTTTCTAAAAACACATGTTTTTTAAGAAATCATGTAAACCTTCTAGAAGCTGTGATTTTAAAAAACGGGGGAAGTAAGCTTTTCTTATTTCCGAACGCATGCGCAAACTATAGAAAGTCGTTATGACGTAGAATGTGCATACTTTGTTGATTCCATTTATGAAATAAAACACATTTTCTAAAAACTCGTGTTTTTCAAGAAATCATGTAAACCTTCTAGAAGCTGCGATTTTAAAAAACGGTGGAAGTAAGCTTTTCTTATTTCCAGTCGAATGCGGAAACTATAGAAAGTCGTTATTACGTAGAATGTGCATACTTTGTTGATTCCATTTATGAAATAAAACACATTTTCTAAAAACTCGTGTTTTTTAAGAAATCATGTAAACCTTCTAGAAGCTGTGATTTTAAAAAACGGGGGAAGTAAGCTTTTCTTATTTCCAGACGCATGCGCAAACTATAGAAAGTCGTTATGACATAGAATGTGCATACTTTGTAGATTCCATTTATGAAATAGAACACATTTTCTATAAAGTCGTGTTTTTAAAGAAATCATGTAAACCTTCTAGAAGCTGTGATTTTAAAAAACGGCGGAAGTAAGCTTTTCTTATTTCCGGACGCATGCGTAAACTATAGAAAATCGTTATGACGTAGAATGTGCATACTTTGTAGATTCCATTTATGAAATAAAACACATTTTCTAAAAATTCGTGTTTTTTACAAAAATCATGTAAACCTTCTAGAAGCTATTATTTTAAAAAACTGTGGAAGTAAGCTTTTCTTATTTCCGGACACATGCGCAAACTATAGAAAGTCGTTATGACGTAGAATGTGCATACTTTGTTGATTCCATTTATGAAATAAATCACATTTTCTAAAAAATCGTGTTTTTTAGGAAATCATGTAAACCTTCTAGAAGATGTGATTTTAAAAAACGGGGGAAGTAAGCTTTTCTTATTTCCGGACGCATGCGCAAACTATAGAAAGTCGTTATGACGTAGAATGTGCATACTTTGTTGATTCCATTTATGAAATAAAACACATTTTCTAAAAACTCGTGTTTTTTACGAAATCATGTAAACCTTCTAGAAGCTGTGATTTTAAAAAATGGGGGAAGTAAGCTTTTCTTATTTCCAAACGCATGTGCAAACTATAGAAAGTCGTTATGATGTAGAATGTGCATACTTTGTTGATTCCATTTACGAAATAAAACACATTTTCTAAAAACTCGTGTTTTTTAAGAAATTATGTAAACCTTCTAGAAGCTGTGATTTTAAAAAACGGTGGAAGTAAGCTTTTCTTATTTCCGGACGCATGCGCAAACTATAGAAAGTCATTATGACGAAGAATGTGCATACTTTGTAGATTCCATTTATGAAATAAAACACATTTTCTAAAAACTCGTGTTTTTTACGAAATCATGTAAACCTTCTAGAAGCTATTATTTTAAAAAACGGTGGAAGTAAGCTTTTCTTATTTCCGGACGCATGCGCAAACTATAGAAAGTCGTTATGACATAGAATGTGCATACTTTGTTGATTCCATTTATGAAATAAAACACATTTTCTAAAAACTCTTATTTTTTAACAAATCAGGTAAACCTTCTAGAAGCTGTGATTTTAAAAAACGGGGGAAGTAAGTTTTTCTTATTTCCGAACGCATGCGCAAACTATAGAAAGTCGTTATGACGTAGAATGTGCATACTTTGTTGATTCCATTAATGAAATAAAACACATTTTCTAAAAACTCGTGTTTTTTAAGAAATCATGTAAACCTTCTAGAAGCTGTGATTTTGAAAAACGGTGGAATAAGCTTTTCTTATTTCCGGACGCATGCGCAAACTATAGAAAGTCGTTATGACGTAGAATGTGCATACTTTGTAGATTCCATTTATGAAATAAAACACATTTTCTAAAAACTCGTGTTTTTTACGAAATCATGTAAACCTTCTAGAAGCTATTATTTTACAAAACTGTGGAAGTAAGCTTTTCTTATTTCCGGACGAATGCGCAAACTATAGAAAGTCGTTATGACGTAGAATGTGCATACTTTGTAGATTCCATTTATGAAATAAAACACATTTTCTTAAAACTCGTGCTTTTTAACAAATCATGTAAACCTTCTAGAAGCTGTGATTTTAAAAAACGGGGGAAGTAAGCTTTTCTTATTTCCAAATGCATGCGCAAACTATAGAAAGTTGTTATGACATAGAATGTGCATACTTTGTTGTTTCCATTTATGAAATAAAACACATTTTCTAAAATCTCGTGTTTTTTACGAAATCATGTAAACCTTCTAGAAGCTGTGATTTTAAAAAACGGGGGAAGTAAGCTTTTCTTATTTCCGGACGCATGCGCAAACTATAGAAAGTTGTTATGACGTAGAATGTGCATTCTTTGTAGATTCCATTTATGAAATAAAACACATTTTCTAAAAAATCGTGTTTTTTAGCAAATCATGTAACCCTTCTAGAAGCTGTGATTTTAAAAAATGGTGGAAGTAAGCTTTTCTTATTTCCAGACGAATGCGCAAACTATAGAAAGTCGTTATGACATAGAATGGGCATACTTTGTAGATTCCATTTATGAAATAGAACACATTTTCTAAAAACTCAAGTTTTTTAAGAAATCATGTAAACCTTCTAGAAGCTGTGATTTTAAAAAATGGGGGAAGTAAGCTTTTCTTATTTCCAAACGCATGCGCAAACTATAGAAAGTCGTTATGACGTAGAATGTGCATACTTTGTAGATTCCATTTATGAAATAAAACACATTTTCTAAAAACTCGTGTTTTTTACGAAATCATGTAAACCTTCAAGAAGCTGTGATTTTAAAAAACGGGGGAAGTAAGCTTTTCTTATTTCCGGACGCATGCGCAAACAATAGAAAGTCGTTATGACGTAGAATGTGCATACTTTGTAGATTCCATTTATGAAATAAAACACATTTTCTAAAAACTCGTGTTTTTTACAAATTCATGTAAACCTTCTAGAAGCTATTATTTTAAAAAACGGGGGAAGTAAGCTTTTCTTATTTCCGGATGCATGCGCAAACTATAGAAAGTCGTTATGACGTAGAATGTGCATACTTTGTTGATTCCATTTATGAAATAAAACACATTTTCTAAAAACTCGTGTTTTTTACGAAATCATGTAAACCTTCTAGAAGCTGTGATTTTAAAAAACGGGGGAAGTAAGCTTTTCTTATTTCCAAACGCATGCGCAAACTATAGAAAGTTGTTATGACGTAGAATGCGCATACTTTGTTGATTCCATTTATGAAATAAAACACATTTTCTATAAACTCGTGTTTTTTAAGAAATCATGTAAACCTTCTAGAAGCTGTGATTTTAAAAAACGGGGAAGTAAGCTTTTCTTATTTCCAAACGCATGCGCAAACTATAGAAAGTTGTTATGACGTAGAATGCGCATACTTTGTTGATTCCATTTATGAAATAAAACACATTTTCTAAAAACTCGTGTTTTTTAAGAAATCATGTAAACCTTCTAGAAGCTGTGATTTTAAAAAACGGGGAAGTAAGCTTTTCTTATTTCCGGACGCATGCGCAAACTATAGAAAGTCGTTATGACGTAGAATGTGCATACTTTGTAGATTCCATTTATGAAATAAAACACATTTTCTTAAAACTCGTGCTTTTTAACAAATCATGTAAACCTTCTAGAAGCTGTGATTTTAAAAAACGGGGGAAGTAAGCTTTTCTTATTTCCAAATGCATGCGCAAACTATAGAAAGTTGTTATGACATAGAATGTGCATACTTTGTTGTTTCCATTTATGAAATAAAACACATTTTCTAAAATCTCGTGTTTTTTACGAAATCATGTAAACCTTCTAGAAGCTGTGATTTTAAAAAACGGGGGAAGTAAGCTTTTCTTATTTCCGGACGCATGCGCAAACTATAGAAAGTTGTTATGACGTAGAATGTGCATTCTTTGTAGATTCCATTTATGAAATAAAACACATTTTCTAAAAAATCGTGTTTTTTAGCAAATCATGTAACCCTTCTAGAAGCTGTGATTTTAAAAAATGGTGGAAGTAAGCTTTTCTTATTTCCAGACGAATGCGCAAACTATAGAAAGTCGTTATGACATAGAATGGGCATACTTTGTAGATTCCATTTATGAAATAGAACACATTTTCTAAAAACTCAAGTTTTTTAAGAAATCATGTAAACCTTCTAGAAGCTGTGATTTTAAAAAATGGGGGAAGTAAGCTTTTCTTATTTCCAAACGCATGCGCAAACTATAGAAAGTCGTTATGACGTAGAATGTGCATACTTTGTAGATTCCATTTATGAAATAAAACACATTTTCTAAAAACTCGTGTTTTTTACGAAATCATGTAAACCTTCAAGAAGCTGTGATTTTAAAAAACGGGGGAAGTAAGCTTTTCTTATTTCCGGACGCATGCGCAAACAATAGAAAGTCGTTATGACGTAGAATGTGCATACTTTGTAGATTCCATTTATGAAATAAAACACATTTTCTAAAAACTCGTGTTTTTTACAAATTCATGTAAACCTTCTAGAAGCTATTATTTTAAAAAACGGGGGAAGTAAGCTTTTCTTATTTCCGGATGCATGCGCAAACTATAGAAAGTCGTTATGACGTAGAATGTGCATACTTTGTTGATTCCATTTATGAAATAAAACACATTTTCTAAAAACTCGTGTTTTTTACGAAATCATGTAAACCTTCTAGAAGCTGTGATTTTAAAAAACGGGGGAAGTAAGCTTTTCTTATTTCCAAACGCATGCGCAAACTATAGAAAGTTGTTATGACGTAGAATGCGCATACTTTGTTGATTCCATTTATGAAATAAAACACATTTTCTATAAACTCGTGTTTTTTAAGAAATCATGTAAACCTTCTAGAAGCTGTGATTTTAAAAAACGGGGAAGTAAGCTTTTCTTATTTCCAAACGCATGCGCAAACTATAGAAAGTTGTTATGACGTAGAATGCGCATACTTTGTTGATTCCATTTATGAAATAAAACACATTTTCTATAAACTCGTGTTTTTTAAGAAATCATGTAAACCTTCTAGAAGCTGTGATTTTAAAAAACGGGGAAGTAAGCTTTTCTTATTTCCGGACGCATGCGCAAACTATAGAAAGTCGTTATGACGTAGAATGTGCATACTTTGTAGATTCCATTTATGAAATAAAACACATTTTCTAAAAACTCGTGTTTTTTACGAAATCATGTAAACCTTCTAGAAGCTGTGATTTTGAAAAACGGTGGAAGTAAGCTTTTCTTTTTTCCGGACACATGCGCAAACTATAGAAAGTCGTTATGACGTAGAATGTGCATACTTTGTAGATTCCATTTATGAAATAAAACACATTTTCTAAAAATTCATGTTTTTTACGAAATCATGTAAACCTTCTAGAAGCTATTATTTTAAAAAACGGGGGAAGTAAGCTTTTCTTATTTCCGGATGCATGCGCAAACTATAGAAAGTCGTTATGACGCAGAATGTGCATACTTTGTTGATTCCATTTATGAAATAAAACACATTTTCTAAAAACTCGTGTTTTTTACGAAATCATGTAAACCTTCTCGAAGCTGTGATTTTAAAAAACGGGGGAAGTAAGCTTTTCTTATTTCCAAACGCATGCGCAAACTATAGAAAGTCGTTATGACGTAGAATGTGCATAATTTGTAGATTCCATTTATGAAATAAAACACATTTTCTAAAAACTCGTGTTTTTTAAGAAATCATGTAAACCTTCTAGAAGCTGTGATTTTAAAAAACGGGGGAAGTAAGCTTTTCTTATTTCCAAACGCATGCGCAAACTATAGAAAGTTGTTATGACGTAGAATGCGCATACTTTGTTGATTCCATTTATGAAATAAAACACATTTTCTATAAACTCGTGTTTTTTAAGAAATCATGTAAACCTTCTAGAAGCTGTGATTTTAAAAAACGGGGAAGTAAGCTTTTCTGATTTCCGGACGCATGCGCAAACTATAGAAAGTCGTTATGACGTAGAATGTGCATACTTTGTAGATTCCATTTATGAAATAAAACACATTTTCTAAAAACTCGTGTTTTTTACGAAATCATGTAAACCTTCTAGAAGCCGTGATTTTGAAAAACGGGGGAAGTAAGCTTTTCTTATTTCCAAACGCATGCGCAAACTATAGAAAGTTGTTATGACGTAGAATGCGCATACTTTGTTGATTCCATTTATTAAATAAAACACATTTTCTAAAAAATCGTGTTTTTTAGGAAATCATGTAAACCTTCTAGAAGCTGTGATTTTAAAAAACAGGGGAAGTAAGCTTTTCTTATTTCCGTTTACATGCGCAAACTATAGAAAGTCGTTATGACGTAGAATGTGCATACTTTGTTGATTCCATTTATGAAATAAAACACATTTTCTAAAAACTCGTGTTTTTTACGAAATCATGTAAACCTTCTAGAATCTGTGATTTTAAAAAATGGGGGAAGTAAGCTTTTCTTATTTCCAAACGCATGCGCAAACTATAGAAAGTCGTTATGATGTAGAATGTGCATACTTTGTTGATTCCATTTATGAAATAAAACACATTTTCTAAAAACTCGTGTTTTTTAAGAAATCATGTAAACCTTCTAGAAGCTGTGATTTTAAAAAACGGGGGAAGTAAGCTTTTCTTATTTCCAAACGCATGCGCAAACTATAGAAAGTCGTTATGACGTAGAATGTGGATACTTTGTTGATTCGATTTATGAAATAAAACACATTTTCTAAAAACTCGTGTTTTTTACGAAATCATGTAAACCTTCTCGAAGCTGTGATTTTAAAAAACGGGGGAAGTAAGCTTTTCTTATTTCCAAACGCATGCGCAAACTATAGAAAGTCGTTATGATGTAGAATGTGCATACTTTGTAGATTCCATTTATGAAATAAAACACATTTTCTAAAAACTCGTGTTTTTTAAGAAATCATGTAAACCTTCTAGAAGCTGTGATTTTAAAAAACGGGGGAAGTAAGCTTTTCTTATTTCCAAACGCATGCGCAAACTATAGAAAGTTGTTATGACGTAGAATGTGCATACTTTGTTGATTCCATTTATGAAATAAAACACATTTTCTATAAACTCGTGTTTTTTAAGAAATCATGTAAACCTTCTAGAAGCTGTGATTTTAAAAAACGGGGAAGTAAGCTTTTCTTATTTCCGTACGCATGCGCAAACTATTGACAGTCGTTATGACGTAGAATGTGCATACTTTGTAGATTCCATTTATGAAATAAAACACATTTTCTAAAAACTCGTGTTTTTTACGAAATCATGTAAACCTTCAAGAAGCTGTGATTTTGAAAAACGGTGGAAGTAAGCTTTTCTTATTTCCGGACACATGCGCAAACTATAGAAAGTCGTTATGACGTAGAATGTGTATACTTTGTAGATTCCATTTATGAAATAAAACACATTTTCTAAAAATTCGTGTTTTTTACAAAAATCATGTAAACCTTCTAGAAGCTATTATTTTAAAAAACTGTGGAAGTAAGCTTTTCTTATTTCCGGACACATGCGCAAACTATAGAAATTCGTTATGACGTAGAATGTGCATACTTTGTTGATTCCATTTATGAAATAAAACACATTTTCTAAAAAATCGTGTTTTTTAGGAAATCATGTAAACCTTCTAGAAGCTGTGATTTTAAAAAACCGGGGAAGTAAGCTTTTCTTATTTCCGGACGCATGCACAAACTATAGAAAGTCGTTATGACGTAGAATGTGCATACTTTGTTGATTCCATTTATGAAATAAAACACATTTTCTAAAAACTCGTGTTTTTTACGAAATCATGTAAACCTTCTAGAAGCTGTGATTTTAAAAAATGGGGGAAGTAAGCTTTTCTTATTTCCAAACGCATGCACACACTATAGAAAGTTGTTATGATGTAGAATGTGCATACTTTGTTGATTCTATTTATGTAATAAAACACATTTTCTAAAAACTCGTGTTTTTTAAGAAATCATGTAAACCTTCTAGAAGCTGTGATTTTAAAAAACGGTGGAAGTAAGCTTTTCTTATTTCCGGACGCATGCGCAAACTATGGAAAGTCATTATGATGTAGAATGTGCATACTTTGTTGATTCCATTTATGAAATAAAACACATTTTCTACAAACTCATGTTTTTTACGAAATCATGTAAACCTTCTAGAAGCTGTGATTTAAAAAAACGGTGGAAGTAAGCATTTCTTATTTCTGGACGCATGCGCAAACTATAGAAAGTCGTTATGACGTAGAATGTGCATGCTTTGTAGATTCCATTTATGAAATAAAACACATTTTCTAAAAACTCGTGTTTTTTAAGAAATCATGTAAACCTTCTAGAAGCTGTGATTTTAAAAAACGGGGAAGTAAGCTTTTCTTATTTCCGGACGCATGCGCAAACTATAGAAAGTCGTTATGACGTAGAATGTGCATACTTTGTAGATTCCATTTATGAAATAAAACACATTTTCTAAAAACTCGTGTTTTTTACGAAATCATGTAAACCTTCAAGAAGCTATGATTTTGAAAAACGGTGGAAGTAAGCTTTTCTTATTTCCGGACACATGCGCAAACTATAGAAAGTCGTTATGACGTAGAATGTGCATACTTTGTAGATTCCATTTATGAAAAAAAACACATTTTCTAAAAATTCGTGTTTTTTACAAAAATCATGTAAACCTTCTAGAAGCTATTATTTTAAAGAACGGTGGAAGTAAGCTTTTCTTATTTCCGGACACATGCGCAAACTATAGAAATTCATTATGACGTAGAATGTGCATACTTTGTTGATTCCATTTATGAAATAAAACACATTTTCTAAAAAATCATGTTTTTTAGGAAATCATGTAAACCTTCTAGAAGCTGTGATTTTAAAAACCGGGGAAGTAAGCTTTTCTTATTTCCGGACGCATGCGCAAACTATAGAAAGTCGTTATGACGTAGAATGTGCATACTTTGTTGATTCCATTTATGAAATAAAACACATTTTCTAAAAACTCGTGTTTTTTACGAAATCATGTAAACCTTCTAAAAGCTGTGATTTTAAAAAACGGTGGAAGTAAGCTTTTCTTATTTCCGGACGCATGCGCAAACTATAGAAAGTCGTTATGACGTAGAATGTGCATACTTTGTTGATTCCATTTATGAAATAAAACACATTTTCTAAAAACTCGTGTTTTTTACGAAATCATGTAAAGCTTCAAGAAGCTGTGATTTTGAAAAACGGTGGAAGTAATCTTTTCTTATTTCCGGATGCATGTGCAAACTATAGAAAGTCGTTATGACGTAGAATGTGCATACTTTGTAGATTCCATTTATGAAATAAAACACATTTTCTAAAAATTCGTGTTTTTTACGAAATAATGTAAACCTTCTAGAAGCTGTGATTTTAAAAAACGGGGGAAGTAACATTTTCTTATTTCCGGATGCATGCGCAAACTATAGAAAGTCGTTATGACGTAGAATATGCATACATTGTTGATTCCATTTATGAAATAAAACACATTTTCTAAAAACTTGTGTTTCTTAAGAAATCATGTAAACCTTCTAGAAGCTGTGATTTTAAAAAACGAGGGAAGTAAGCTTTTCTTATTTCCAAACGCATGCGCAAACTATAGAAAGTCGTTATGACGTAGAATGTGCATTCTTTGTTGATTCCATTTATGAAATAAAACACATTTTCTAAAAACTCGTGTTTTTCAAGAAATTATGTAAACCTTCTAGAAACTGTGATTTTAAAAAACAGGGGAAGTAAGCTTTTCTTATTTCCGGACGCAAGCGCAAACTATAGAAAGTCGTTATGAAGTAGAATGTGCATACTTTGTAGATTCTATTTAAGAAATAAAACACATTTTCTAAAAACTCGTGTTTTTTACGAAATCATGTAAACCTTCTCGAAGCTGTGATTTTAAAAAATGGTGGATGTAAGCTTTTCTTATTTCCGGACGAATGCGCAAACTATAGAAAGTCATTATGACGTAGAATGTGCATACTTTGTCAATTCCATTGATGAAATAAAACACATTTTCTAAAAACTCATGTTTTTTAAGAAATCATGTAAACCTTCTAGAAGCTGTGATTTTAAAAAACGGTGGAAGTAAGCTTTTCTTATTTCCGGACGCATGCGGAAACTATACAAAGTCGTTATGACGTAGAATGTGCATACTTTGTTGTTTCCATTTATGAAATAAAACACATTTTCTAAAAACTCGTGTTTTTTAAGAAATCATGTAAACCTTCTAGAAGCTGTGATTTTAAAAAACGGGGGAAGTAAGCTTTTCTTATTTCCAAAGGCATGCGCAAACTATAGAAAGTCGTTATGACGTAGAATGTGCATACTTTGTTGATTCCAATTATGAAATAAAACACATTTTCTAAAAACTTGTGTTTTTTAAGAAATCATGTAAACCTTCTAGAAGCTGTGATTTTAAAAAACGGGGGAAGTAAGCTTTTCTTATTTCCGGACGCATGCGCAAACTATAGAAAGTCATTATGACGTAGAATGTGCATACTTTGCAGATTCCATTTATGAAATAAAACACATTTTCTAAAAACTCGTGTTTTTTACGAAATCATGTAAACCTTCAAGAAGCTGTGATTTTGAAAAACGGTGGAAGTAATCTTTTCTTATTTCCGGACGCATGTGCAAACTATAGAAAGTCGTTATGACGTAGAATGTGCATACTTTGTAGATTCCATTTATGAAATAAAACACATTTTCTAAAAATTCATGTTTTTTACGAAATAATGTAAACCTTCTAGAAGCTATTATTTTAAAAAACGGTGGAAGTAAGCTTTTCTTATTTCTGGACGCATGCGCAAACTATAGAAAGTTGTTATGACGTAGAATGTGCATACTTTGTTCATTCCATTTATGAAATAAAACACATTTTCTAAAAAATCGTGTTTTTTAGGAAATCGTGTAAACCTTCTAGAAGCTGTGATTTTAAAAAACGGGGGAAGTAAGCTTTTCTTATTTCCGGACGCATGCGCAAACTATAGAAAGTCATTACGACGTAGAATGTGCATACTTTGCTGATTCCATTTATGAAATAAAACACATTTTCTAAAAACTCGTGTATTTTACGAAATCATGTAAACCTTCTAGAAGCTGTGATTTTAAAAAACGTGGGAAGTAAGCTTTTCTTATTTCCAAACGCATGCGCAAATTATAGAAAGTCGTTATGACGTAGAATGTGAATACTTTGTTGATTCCATTTATGAAATAAAACACATTTTCTAAAAACTCGTGTTTTTTAAGAAATCATGTAAACCTTCTAGAAGCTGTGATTTTAAAAAACGGGGGAAGTAAGCTTTTCTTATTTCAGGACGCATGCGCAAACTATAGAAAGTCGTTATGACGTAGAATGTGCATACTTTTTTGATTCCATTAATGAAATAAAACACATTTTCTAAAAACTCGTGTTTTTTAAGAAATCATGTAAACCTTCTAGAAGCTGTGATTTTGAAAAATGGTGGAAGTAAGCTTTTCTTATTTCCGGACGCATGCGCAAACTATAGAAAGTCGTTATGACGTAGAATGTGCATACTTTGTAGATTCCATTTATGAAATAAAACACATTTTCTAAAAACTCATGTTTTTTACAAAATCATGTAAGCCTTCTAGAAGGTATTATTTTAAAAAACGGGGGAAGTAAGCTTTTCTTATTTCCGGACGCATGCGCAAACTATAGAAAGTCGTTATGACGTAGAATGTGCATACTTTGTTGATTCCATTTATGAAATAAAACACATTTTCTAAAAACTCGTGTTTTTTACGAAATCATGTAAACCTTCTAGAAGCTGTGATTTTAAAAAATGGGGGAAGTAAGCTTTTCTTATTTCCAAACGCATGCGCAAACTATAGAAAGTCGTTATGACGTAGAATGTGCATACTTTGTTGTTTCCATTTATGAAATAAAACACATTTTCGAAAAACTCGTGTTTTTTAAGAAATCATGTAAACCTTCTAGAAGCTGTGATTTTAAAAAACGGGGGAAGTAAGCTTTTTTTATTTCCAGACGAATGCAGAAACTATAGAAAGTCGTTATGACATAGAATGTGCATACTTTGTAGATTCCATTTATGAAATAAAACACATTTTCTAAAAACTCGTGTTTTTTACGAAATCATGTAAACCTTCTAGAAGCTATTATTTTAAAAAACGGGGGAAGTAAGCTTTTCTTATTTCCGGATGCATGCGCAAACTATAGAAAGTCGTTATGACGTAGAATGTGGATACTTTGTAGATTTCATTTATGAAATAAAACACATTTTCTAAAAACTCGTGTTTTTTACGAAATCATGTAAACCTTCTAGAAGCTATTATTTTTAAAAACGGTGGAAGTAAGCTTTTCTTATTTCCGGACGCATGCGCAAACTATATAAAGTTGTTATGACGAAGAATGTGCGTACTTTGTTGATTCCATTTATGAAATAAAACACATTTTCTAAAAACTCGTGTTTTTTAACAAATCATGTAAACCTTCTAGAAGCTGTGATTTTAAAAAATGGGGGAAGTAAGCTTTTCTTATTTCCAAACGCATGTGCAAACTATAGAAAGTCGTTATGACGTAGAATGTGCATACTTTGTTGTTTCCATTTATGAAATAAAACACATTTTCTAAAAACTCGTGTTTTTTAAGAAATCATGTAAACCTTCTAGAAGCTGTGATTTTAAAAAACGGGGGAAGTAACCTTTTCTTATTTCCGGACGAATGCGCAAACTATAGAAAGTCGTTATGACATAGAATGTGCATACTTTGTAGATTCCATTTATGAAATAAAACACATTTTCTAAAAACTCGTGTTTTTTACGAAATCATGTAAACCTTCTAGAAGCTATTATTTTAAAAAACGGGGGAAGTAAGCTTTTCTTATTTCCGGATGCATGCGCAAACTATAGAAAGTCCTTATGACGTAGAATGTGGATACTTTGTAGATTTCATTTATGAAATAAAACACGTTTTCTAAAAACTCGTGTTTTTTACGAAATCATGTAAACCTTCTAGAAGCTATTATTTTTAAAAACGGTGGAAGTAAGCTTTTGTTATTTCCGGACGCATGCGCAAACTATAGAAAGTCGTTATGACGTAGAATGTGCATACTTTCTTGATTCCATTTATGAAATAAAACACATTTTCTAAAAACTCGTGTTTTTTAAGAAATCATGTAAACCTTCTAGGAGCTGTGATTTTGAAAAATGGTGGAAGTAAGCTTTTCTTATTTCCGGATGCATGCGCAAACTATGGAAAGTCCTTATGACGTAGAATGTGCATACTTTGTTGATTCCATTTATGAAATAAAACACATTTTCTAAAAACTCATGTTTTTTACGAAATCATGTAAACCTTCTAGAAGCTGTGATTTTAAAAAACGGTGGAAGTAAGCTTTTCTTATTTCCGGTCGAATGCGGAAACTATAGAAAGTCATTATTACGTAGAATGTGCATACTTTGTTGATTCCATTTATGAAATAAAACATGTTCGTGTACATAGGGTACTACCAAAGGACCGAACACCAAGAGCAACCACTTCACATCAACAGATCACAGATCAACACACCGATGTTTTGACGTGGTTTAAACCCTCTTGAGGGAAACACTCCACGGCCCCGGCCAATTAGCTTCTACGGGACAATTTATTATGCAAAGAAAGAAAGTTACAAATGAGCTTCTCATAATCGATCAACTAAACAATGACCCTCCATGCTCTTTAAATAGAGATCATGGACCAATCGGGTGTTAAGCCACGGATCAAGGTTAGGTTTGATCTAAGAGAAGTTGAGCCGTCGGATCACTCTATGTCGGAAACATATCGTGACCGTCGGATTAAGTATATACAAATGCATACTAATGCATACTAAAGAAACACACTATCCCTAACGGATATATTACACAAGTTGATCTTAACTAACTCCTAAGTGTCTAAATATCCCAACATCCCCCCTTAAGAACAACTTGGGATAGGATTGAAGGATTTACAAAAGTGACACTTTTAGGAGAAGGAAGGAGGCATTAGAGCCTATCCCCCCTTAATGACAAGTTCCTGAACTCCTAACATAGATCGAAGTTTAGAAAACTTTGCTTCTGTAAGAGACTTGGTGAAGATGTCTGCAACTTGATCATCTGTAGGGCAAAAGAGCACTTCAAGAATACGATCATGAACAAGATTTCTGATGAAGTGCATATGTAGCTCAATGTGTTTGCTGCGTTGATGTAGAACTGGATCTTTGGCAAGCTTGATGGCACTTTGATTGTCGCACCAAAGTGGAGTAGGTTGCTGCTGCTCGAATCCAAACTCTGAAAGGATCTGTCGAAGCCATAAAGCTTCCTGACTGGCATTAACTGCTGCTCGATATTCTGCCTCTGCTGAAGAAAGAGCAAGAGCTTGTTGTTTTTTACAAGCCCAAGTAATAGGTCCAGATCCCAGACTGAAAACATAACCTGTAGTAGACTTTCGATCATCAAGATCGCTGGCCCAATCTGAATCAGTGAAACCAACCAACAAAGGTTTCCCACCTGTACTGTAATGAATCCCAAACTGAACTGTACCTCGAATATATCAAAGTATTCTTTTAGCTGCTTTCCAGTGACTTTCATGAGGTGTCTGCATATAACGGGCAACACGACCAACGGCAAAGGAAAGGTCAGGATGGGAATGAGTCAAGTATAAGAGACTACCAACAAGCTGACGATACAAGGTGGCATCGACTTCAGGTGAAGTACAAGTGGCAGAAAGTTTGACTCCAGACTGGAAGGGAGAGGGTGCTGGTGTACAATCTTCCATGTGAAAGCGACGAAGAAGGTCACAAGCATACTTAGACTAAGAAAGAAAGATTCCTTCTTTGGTTTGCAGAACTTGGAGACTAAGAAAATAATGCAAATGTCCTAAGTCTGACATTTCAAAAGTTTGTTTAAGACTGGATTTCACATGGGTTATAAGCTTAGGGTCACTACCAGTAAGAATAAGGTCATCAACATATAGAACAAGTATGATGAGATGGTTTCCTACTTTCTTGGTATAGACATTGGGGTCAGAATGGCATCTAGAAAAACCAGTGTCAAGGAGAAGGTTATCCATTTTGGCATACCAAGCTCTAGGAGCTTGCTTAAGGCCATATAAGGATTTCTTAAGGCGGCAGACAAGGCTAGAGTTATTCTGAACATAGCCAGGAGGTTGTTCCATGTAAATTTCCTACTGTAAATCACCATGTAAGAAGGAAGACTTGACATCCATTTGATGGACTTCCCAGTTGTGTAAGGCTGCAAGGGAAAGAACAAGGCGGATGGAGTTCATTTTGGCGACAGGAGCAAAGGTTTCATTGTAGTCAATCACTTCAACTTGGGAAAAACCTTTGGCAACTAACCTTGCTTAAGTCTTTCAACACTTCCATCTGATGCATACTTAGTTCTGTAGACCCATTTACATCTGACAAGTTTTCTTCCTTTTGGAAGAGGTACAAGATCCCAAGTATCGTTCGTCATTAAGAAACGATATTCTTCATCCATGGCTGCATCCCAATCTGGATTCCCTGAAGCTTCTGCAAAAGTTTCTGGATCATGATTCTCGGAAACTTGAGCCAAAAGAGAAGAGGCTCGCTGAAACTGAGAACGTGTTCGACGTTGATCTCTAGGATCACCGACAAGATCACCAGCTGCTTCACATGTTGAACGGACCCATCGAGGAAGCACTTGTGCTGGTGCAACTGGAGGAACATGAGCAGGCGGAGGTGGATTTTCATCCTCACTGTCATCATCAGAAACTGGAGTTGGAAACCTGTCAAGGAAGTTGGAAGAAGAAGAAGAAGAAGGCACAAACGCCGAATCAGGCTCGCAGGCCAAAGATGGCACACTCGCCGAGTTAGGCTTGCAGGCCAAGATATTTTCATCAAATTTAACGTCTCTTCTAATGATTATAGCATGAGAAGGTGGTTGAAGAAGTCTATAACCTTTTACATCTTCAGAATATCCAACAAATATGCACTTTTCACTTTTAGGCTGCAATGCTTTCTGTTTTTCATCCGGAATGTGAGCCCATGCTTCACTACCAAACACACGAAAGTGAATTACATCAGGTTTAACTTTACTCCATGCTTCTTCCGGTGTTATACCTTGTAATGCTTTTGTGGGGGTGCGATTAACTATGTAATTTGCACAATTTATGGCTTCAGCCCAAAATTGAAGACTTAGTCCCTTAGATTGGATCATACAATTAGCCATTTATTTTAAAGTGCGGTTCTTCCGCTCAGCTACACCATTTTGTTGTGGTGTATTTGGAACAGTATGTTGTTGTTGGATGCCTTGTTCAGTGTAGAAAGTAGTGAACTGTTTGTTAACATATTCTCCTCCATTGTCAGATCTTAACTTAATAATTTGATGACCAGATTGTTTTTCAACAAGGGCCTTGTAGGCCAAGAACATGTTAAATACTTCACTCTTAAGTTTTAGGAAATAAACCCAAGTGCGTCTGGTGTAATCATCAATGAAAGTTAAGAAATACTTGAAACCAGAAAAGGAAGCAGATGGAAGAGGACCACACAAGTCACTATGCACAAGCTCCAAGGGAACCGAGGCGTGCCAAGAGGCACGTTTGTCAAAACTGTCCCGATGATGTTTTCTGAGTACACAACCGGAGCAAACACCATCTCTGCAAGATACCATCGAAAGACCTGTCACCATATTTTCTTTACATAGTTGTTGCAATGAGCGATAATTTAAGTGACCAAATCGCTCATGCCAAAGTTTGCTCAAGTTATCACTATGAGCAACAAAAACTGAAGGGAAAGGAGATGACCCAAAGTTGTTAAACTTGTACAACCTGGTAATATCATCAACAATTCCGGTAGCTAGAACCTGTTGAGGATCTTTAAAATCCTTGATTACAACTTGGTGAGGTGTAAAGGTCACAGTTTTACCTTCACCAGAATGAGTGATCTGATAGACTGATAACAAATTGCAGGAAATTCTTGGAACACATAGTACATCACTAAAATGACCATTATCTACTGGAACTGTTCCAGCTCCTACAACACTTAGAGATCTATCATCACCAACAAATATTTTTTTGGTGTTACATTCATGCATAGTAGAAAAGATGGCTTGATCCTTAGCCATATGATAAGATGCTCCAGAATCAATGAGCCATTCATTTGAAGTAGAAGAAGAAGATGCATTATAAGAATAACCAGAAGCACAAAGTGCATGTCCATGAGAGGCAGATTCTGAAGGTGAATCTAGGCTGATGTGGTGCTTCTTCATGGCTGCTTCCAAGGCTGCCATCTTCTTGAAACACTTAGATTCATCATGATTATCTTTCCCGCAATAGTTGCAATGACGCTCAGTCTTCTTGCCTTTTGGCTTGGATCCTTTGTCATTTTTTAAAGAAGGAGCTGACTGAGAGGGTTTTGGACCCTTGTTTGACTTATTATTGCGAAAATTTTGTTTCTTGGGAGGCTTGGACTTTTCTTTTTGTTGGGACAATAAGGCTTTCCCAGATGTATCTGCATTGTTGATTATTCCAAGATGAATGAGTTTATCTTGTTATCTAATCAAGGAATCACAAAAGGATTCAAGACTAGGCTCTTGATAGCTAGCTGCATTCAATGACGCTTTCATGGAGTAAAACGTAGATACAAAAACAGAATATGCAGGTCCAAGTTTGGAAAGAATATGATAAATGCATTGTTTGTCTTCCCTCTCAATCTTACATTCTGCACATAAGAGCTTGAGAGTTTTGTACTTAGATAAATAATCTTGAATGCATGAAAAGTCACTTGGATTTAAAGAAATCAACTCATTTTCGAGTTGGTGACCCCGAATTTCATTGTGTTTACCAAACACAGATTCCAACTTGTCCCAAGCAGCATTAGGTTCATCAATTCCAGATATGTGGAATCGCAAATCAGTAGAGATTGACATCCCAATCAATCCACGAGCTTCATCACATCTATTTGCCCATTTTATTTTCTTATCATCATCAGTGGGTTCTTTTTCTTTCCCTGTTGTAATTCTGAAAAGTCCCCTACTTCGTAGAACATCCTCCATACGAGATTTCCATGAGAAATAGTTGGAACTGTTAAGTAGAATATCACAAAGGGCGGCCATATTTATAAATTAATGGCTGTCAAAGTAGAAACCAATAGTCTGGATGTGAAGATATCGAAAAAATAGGCGGTTTAAAAAAAAACGGCACTGAAAACGGACTCTGTATGATGAAGTTATGCTTGAACAAAGAAACTGTTGAAGATGTCCCCAATAGTGACGTGGCAGCTAGAGAATGTCCAGCAAAAAAAAGAACCCCCCTCTTCCCAAGATGAACCTTTTGACAATCACTTTACAAAAAAGTTGTTTTTAAGTGAATCACTTTTGTAAAATAAGTGATTTCACTTTTACAATGATATTACTTTTAAATAGTGCAACAATAAATAAAAGGCTTAAGTGACTCACTTGTATTTTTATTTTTTATTATTTAAGTGAGATGCACTTTTACAATAAAGTAACTTGAAAATAGAAATTGCATGCACTTTTCTTTTAAAAAGTAACTTCCTAAGACTTGAACTCAAGACCTATTAAGGAATAAAGCAACTTTGAACCAAGTGAGCTAGATTAAAAGGTATGTAAAATATGGGAATGAGGAAGGTTTTTTTTTTTTTTTACTCTTCTTGCTCGGTTTGCGTGCTTGCTCTTTTTCCTGCAAAACAAACCACAAAACGAAACCAAAAGAAACTTTTCCACACTCGTGGGGTTAGATCTTGTTAGCTTGCCCGGAAAGTCTACGTTTTCTCTCTGTTTCTGATTTGCCGAGATCGTGCAAGGTGCACGGCAAAGAGCATACGCAGCCGAGAAAAACCCTTTCCCTTTCTGTTTCTGATTTGCCGAGATCACTCAAGGTGCACGGCAAAGAGCATATGCAGACGGGAAAGCAACAATCCGAAACCAAAAAAAAATCTAACAGTAAAAAAAATGAAATATGAGATTTTCTTTCTTTTCAAAAAACGAAATAAAAAAATGCGTCACTGTAACATTATACCTTCAGATCTGATGAAAAACGCGTTTCTGGAGCAACCTGGAACCGTTTTCGATCAAACGAAAATTATTTCCCAATGGAAACGACGCTCCGGACGCAATGGAACACCTCCCACAGCCCAGAAATGCACAGAAATACCAGAACTAGAAACCCTTTCGAGTTTCGGCAATAACAGTTCAAGATCTAGATCATAACCCGAAGCGGCACTTCATAAAAGCTCTGATACCATGTTCGGGTACACAGGGTACTACCAAACGACCGAACACCAAGATCAACCACTTCACATAAACAGATCACAGATCAACACACCGATGTTTTGACGTGGTTTAAACCCTCTTGAGGGAAACACTCCACGGCCCCGGCCAAATAGCTTCTACGGGACAATTTATTATGCAAAGAAATAAAGTTACAAATGAGCTTCTCATAATCGATCAACTAAACAATGACCCTCCATGCTCTTTAAATAGAGATCATGGACCAATCGGGTGTTAAGCCACGGATCAAGGTTATGTTTGATCTAAGAGAAGTTCAGCCGTCAGATCACTCTATGTCGGAAACATATCGTGACCGTCGGATTAAGTATATACAAATGCATACTAATGCATACTAAAGAAACACACAATCCCTAACGGATATATTACACAAGTTGATCTTAACTAACTCCTAAGTGTCTAAATATCCTAACAAAACACATTTTCTAAAAACTCGTGTTTTTTAAGAAATCTTGTAAACCTTCTAGAAGCTGTGATTTTAAAAAACGGTGGAAGTAAGCTTTTCTAATTTCCGGACGAATGCGCAAACTATAGAAAGTCGTTATGACATAGAATGTGCATACTTTGTAGATTCCATTTATGGAATAAAACACATTTTCTAAAAACTCGTGTTTTTTACGAAATCATGTAAACCTTCTAGAAGCTGTGCTTTTAAAAAACGGTGGAAGTAAGATTTTCTTAGATCCAGACGCATGCGCCTACTATAGAAAGTCGTTATGACGTATAATGTGCATACTTTGTTGATTCCATTTATGAAATAAAACACATTTTCTAAAAACTTCTGTTTTTTAAGAAATCATGTAAACCTTCTAGAAGCTGTGATTTTAAAAAACGGGGGAAGTAAGCTTTTCTTATTTCCAAACGTATGCGCAAACTATAGAAAGTCGTTATGACGTAGAATGTGCATACTTTGTTGATTCCATTTATGAAATAAAACACATTTTTTTAAAACTCGTGTTTTTTAAGAAATCATGTAAACCTTCTAGAAGCTGTGATTTTAAAAAATGGGGGAAGTAAGCTTTTCTTATTTCCCGACTCATGCGCAAACTATAGAAAGTCGTTATGACGTAGAATGTGCATACTTTGTAGATTCCATTTATGAAATAGAACACATTTTATAAAAACTCATGTTTTTTAAAAAATCATGTAAACCTTCTAGAAGCTGTGATTTTAAAAAACGGGGGAAGTAAGCTTGTCTTATTTCCAGACGCATGCGCAAACTATAGAAAGTCGTTATGACGTAGAATGTGCATACTTTGTAGATTCCATTTATGAAATAAAACACATTTTCTAAAAACTCGTGTTTTTTACGAAATCATGTAAACCTTCTAGAAGCTATTATTTTAAAAAACGGTGGAAGGACTCTTTTCTTTTTTCCCGACGCATGTGCAAACTATAGAAAGTCATTATGACGTAGAATGTGCATACTTTGTTGATTCCATTTATGAATATAACGCATTTTCTAAAAACTCGTGTTTTTTAACAAATCATGTAAACCTTCTAGAAGCTGTGATTTTAAAAAACGGGGGAAGTAAGCTTTTCTTATTTCCAAACGCATGCGCAAACTATAGAAAGCCGTTATGACGTAGAATGTGCATAATTTGTTGATTCCATTTATGAAATAAAACACATTTTCTAAAAACTCGTGTTTTTACGAAATCATGTAAACCTTCTAGAAGTTGTGATTTTAAAAAACGGTGGAAGTAAGCTTTTCTTTTTTCTGGTCGAATGCGGAAACTATAGAAAGTCGTTATTACGTAGAATGTGCATACTTTGTTGATTCCATTTATGAAATAAAACACATTTTCTAAAAACTCATTTTTTTAAAGAAATCATGTAAACCTTCTAGAAGCTGTGATTTTATAAAACGGTGGAAGTAAGCTTTTCTTATTTCCGGACGAATGCGCAAACTATAGAAAGTTGTTATAACGTAGAATGTGCATACTTCGTAGATTCCATTTATGAAATAAAACACATTTTCTAAAAACTCGTGTTTTTTACGAAATCATGTAAACCTTCTAGAAGCTGTGATTTTAAAAAATGGTGGAAGTAAGCTTTTCTTATTTCCGGACGCATGCGCAAACTATAGAAAGTCGTTATGACGTAGAATGTGCATACTTTGTTGATTCCATTTATGAAATAAAACACATTTTCTAAAAACTCATGTTTTTTAACGAATCATGTAAACCTTCTAGAAGCTGTGATTTTAAAAAACGGGGGAAGTAAGCTTTTCTTATTTCCGGACGCATGCGCAAACTATAGAAACTCGTTATGACGTAGAATGTGCATAATTTGTTGATTCCGTTTATGAAATAAAACACATTTTCTAAAAACTCGTGTTTTTTAACAAATCATGTAAACCTTCTAGAAGCTCTGATTTTAATAAATGGGGGAAGTAAGCTTTTCTTATTTCCAAACGCATGCGCAAACTATAGAAAGTTGTTATGATGTAGAATGTGCATACTTTGTTGATTCCATTTCTGAAATAAAACACATTTTCTAAAAACTCGTGTTTTTTAAGAAATCATGTAAACCTTCTAGAAGCTGTGATTTTGAAAAACGGTGGAAGTAAGCTTTTCTTATTTCCAGACGCATGCGCAAACTATAGAAAGTTGTTATGATGTAGAATGTGCATACTTTGTAGATTCCATTTATGAAATAAAACACATTTTTTAAAAACTCGTGTTTTTTATGAAATCATGTAAACCTTCTAGAAGCTATTATTTTAAAAAACGGGGAAGTAAGTTTTTCTTATTTCCAAACGCATGCGCAAACTATAGAAAGTTGTTATGACGTAGAATGTGCATACTTTGTTGATTCCATTTATGAAATAAAACACATTTTCTAAAAACTCGTGTTTTTTAACAAATGATGTAAACCTTCTAGAAGCTGTGATTTAAAAAAACGGGGGAAGTAAGCTTTTCTTATTTCCAAACGCATGCGCAAACTATAGAAAGTCGTTATGACGTAGAATGTGCATACTTTGTTGATTTCATTTATGAAATAAAACACATTTTCTAAGAACTCGTGTTTTTTACGAAATCATGTAAACCTTCTAGAAGCTGTGATTTTAAAAAACGGGGGAAGTAAGCTTTTCTTATTTCCAAACGCATGCGCAAACTATAGAAAGTCGTTATGACGTAGAATGTGCATACGTTGTTGATTCCATTTATGAAATAAAACACATTTTCTAAAAACCCATGTTTTTTAAGAAATCATGTAAACCTTCTAGAAGCTGTGATTTTAAAAAATGGGGGAAGTAAGCTCTTCTTATTTCCGGACACATGCGCAAACTATAGAAAGTCATTATGACATAGAATGTGCATACTTTGTAGATTCGATTTATGAAATAAAACACATTTTCTAAAAACTCGTGTTTTTTACGAAATCATGTAAACCTTCTAGAAGCTGTGATTTTAAAAAACGGTGGAAGTAAGCTTTTCTTATTTCCGGACGCATGCGCAAACTATAGAAAGTCGTTATCACGTAGAATGTGCATACTTTGTTGAAGTAAGCTTTTCTTATTTCCGGACGCATGCGCAAACTATAGAAAGTCGTTATGACGTAGAATGTGCATACTTTGTTGACTCCATTTATGAAATAAAATAAATTTTCTAAAAACTCGTGTTTTTTACGAAATCATGTAAACCTTCTAGAAGCTATTATTTTAAAAAATGGTGGAAGTAAGCTTTTCTTATTTCCGGACGCATTCGCAAACTATAGAAAGTCGTTATGACGTAGAATGTGCATACTTTGTTGATTCCATTTATGAAATAAAACACATTTTCTAAAAACTCGTGTTTTTTAACAAATCACGTAAACCTTCTAGAAGCTGTGATTTTAAAAAACGGGGGAAGTAAGCTTTTCTTATTTCCAAACGCATGCGCAAAATATAGAAAGTCGTTATGACGTAGAATGTGCATACTTTGTTTATTTCATTTATGAAATAAAACACATTTTCTAAAAACTCGTGTTTTTTAAGAAATCATGTATACCTTCTAGAAGCTGTGATTTTGAAAAACGGTGGAAGTAAGCTTTTCTTTTTTCCGGATGCATGCGCAAACTATAGAAAGTCCTTATGACGTAGAATGTGCATAGTTTGTTGATTCCATTTATGAAATAAAGCACATTTTCTAAAAACTCTTGTTTTTTACGAAATCATGTAAACCTTCTAGAAGCTGTGATTTTAAAAAACGGTGGAAGTAAGCTTTTCTTATTTCCGGTCGAATGCGGAAACTATAGAAAGTCGTTATTACGTAGAATGTGCATACTTTGTTGATTCCATTTATGAAATAAAACACATTTTCTAAAAACTCGTGTTTTTTAAGAAATCTTGTAAACCTTCTAGAAGCTATGATTTTAAAAAACGGTGGAAGTAAGCTTTTCTTATTTCCGGACGAATGCGCAAACTATAGAAAGTCGTTATGACGTAGAATCTGCATACTTTGTTGATTCCATTTATGAAAAAAAACACATTTTCTAAAAACTCGTGTTTTTTAAGAAATCATGTAAACCTTCTAGATGCTGTGATTTTAAAAAACGGTGGAAGTAAGCTTTTCTTATTTCCAGACGCATGTGCAAACTATAGAAAGTCGTTATGACGTAGAATGTGCATACTTTGTTGATTCCATTTATGAAATAAAACACATTTTCTAAAAACTCGTGTTTTTTAACAAATCATGTAAACCTTCTAGAAGCTGTGATTTTAAAAAACGGGAGAAGTAAGCATTTCTTATTTCCAGACGCATGCGCAAACTATAGAAAGTCGTTATGACGTAGAATGTGCATACTTTGTTGATTCTATTTATGAAATAAAACACATTTTCTAAAGACTCGTGTTTTTTAAGAAATCATGTAAACCTTCTAGAAGTTGTGATTTTAAAAAACGAGGGAAGTAAGCTTTTTTTATTTCCAAACCCATGCGCAAACTATAGAAAGTCGTTATGACGTAGAATGTGCATACTTTGTTGATTCCATTTATGAAATAAAACACATTTTCTAAAAACTCGTGTTTTTTAAGAAATTATGTAAACCTTCTAGAAGTCGTGATCTTAATAAACGGGGGAAGTAAGCTTTTCTTATTTCCTGACGCATGCGCAAACTATAGAAAGTCGTTGTGACGTAGAATGTGCATACTTTGTTGATTCTATTTATGAAATAAAACACATTTTCTAAAGACTCGTGTTTTTTAAGAAATCATGTAAACCTTCTAGAAGCTGTGATTTTAAAAAACGGTGGAAGTAAGCTTTTCTTATTTCCGGACGCATGTGCAAACTATAGAAAGTCGTTATGACGTAGAATGTGCATACTTTGTTGATTCCATTTATGAAATAAAACACATTTTCTAAAAACTCGTGTTTTTTAAGAAATTATGTAAACCCTCTAGAAGCTGTGATCTTAATAAACGGAGGAAGTATGCTTTTCTTATTTCCGGACGCATGCGCAAACTATAGAAAGTCGTTTTGATGTAGAATGTGCATACATTATAGATTCCATTTATGAAATAAAGCACATTTTCTAAAAAACTCGTGTTTTTTACGAAATCATGTAAACCTTCTAGAAGCTGTGATTTTAAAAAACAGTGGAAGTAAGCTTTTCTTATTTCCGGACGAATGCACGAACTATAGAAAGTCGTTATGACGTAGAATGTGCATACTTTGTTGATAACATTTATGAAATAAAACACATTTTCTAAAAACTCGTGTTTTTTAAGAAATCATGTAAACCTTTTGGAAGCTGTGATTTTAAAAAATGATGGAAGTAAGCTTTTCTTATTTTCGGACGAATGCGCAAACTATAGAAAGTCATGATGATGTAGAATGTGCATACTTTGTTGTTTCCATTTATGAAATAAAACAAATTTTCTAAAAACTCGTGTTTTTTAAGAAATCATATAAACCTTCTAGAAGCTGTGATTTTAAAAAACAGGGGATGTAAGCTTTTCTTATTTCCAAACGCATGCGCAAACTATAGAAAGTCGTTATGACGCAGAATGTGCATACTTTGTTGATTCCATTTATGAAATAAAATACATTTTCTAAAAACTCGTGTTTTTTAAGAAATCATGTAAACCTTCTAGAAGCTGTAATTTTAAAAAACGGGGGAAGTAAGCTTTTCTTATTTCCGGACGCATGCGCAAACTATAGAAATTCGTTATGACGTAGAATGTGCATACTTTGTAGATTCCATTTATGAAATAAAACACATTTTCTAAAAACTCGTGTTTTTTACGAAAGCATCTAAACCTTGTAGAAGCCATTATTTTAAAAAACGGTGGAAGTAAGCTTTTCTTATTTCCGGACGCATGCGCAAACTATAGAAAGGCGTTACGACGTAGGATGTGCATACTTTGTTGATTCCATTTATGAAATAAAACTCATTTTCTAAAAACTCGTGTTTTTTAACAAATCATGTAAACCTTCTAGAAGCTGTGATTTTAAAAAACGGGGGAAGTAAGCTTTTCTTATTTCCAAACGCATGCGCAAACTATAGAAAGTCGTTATGACGTAGAATGTGGATACTTTGTTGATTCCATTTATGAAATAAAACACATTTTCTAAAAACTCGTGTTTTTTAAGAAATCATGTAAACCTTCTAGAAGCTGTGATTTTGAAAAGCCGTGGAAGTAAGCTTTTGTTATTTCCGGACGCATGCGCAAACTATAGAAAGTCGTTATGACGTAGAATGTGCATGCTTTGTAGATTCCATTTATGAAATAAAACACATTTTCTAAAAACTCGTGTTCTTTAAGAAATCATGTAAACCTTCTAGAAGCCGTAATTTTAAAGAACGGGGCAAGTAAGCTTTTTTATTTCCAAATGCATGCGCAAACTATAGAAAGTCGTTATGGCGTAGAATGTGCATACTTTGTTCATTCCATTTATGAAATAAAACACATTTTCTAAAAAATCGTGTTTTTTAGCAAATCATGTAACCCTTCTAGAAGTTGTGATTTTAAAAAATGGTGGAAGTAAGCTTTTCTTATTTCCAGACGAATGCGCAAACTATAAAAAGTCGTTATGACATAGAATGGGCATACTTTGTTGATTCCATTTATGAAATAAAACACATTTTCTAAAAACTTGTGTTTTTTAAGAAATCATGTAAACCTTCTAGAAGCTGTGATTTTAAAAAACGGTGGAAGTAAGCTTTTCTTATTTCCGGACGCATGCGCAAACTATAGAAAGTCGTTATGACGTAGAATGTGCATACTTTGTTGTTTCCATTTATGAAATAAAACACATTTTCTAAAAAATCGTGTTTTTTAAGAAATAATGTAAACCTTATAGAAGCTGTGATTTTAAAAAATGGGGGAAGTAAGCTTTTCTTATTTCCGAACGCATGCGCAAACTATAGAAAGTCGTTATGACGTAGAATGTGCATACTTTGTAGATTCCATTTATGAAATAAAATACATTTTCTAAAAACTCGTGTTTTTTACAAAATCATGTAAGCCTTCTAGAAGGTATTATTTTAAAAAACGGGGGAAGTAAGCTTTTCTTATTTCCGGACGCATGCGCAAACTATAGAAAGTCGTTATGACGTAGAATGTGCATACTTTGTTGATTCCATTTATGAAATAAAACACATTTTCTAAAAACTCGTGTTTTTTACGAAATCATGTAAACCTTCTAGAAGCTGTGATTTTAAAAAACGGGGGAAGTAAGCTTTTCTTATTTCCAAACGCATGCGCAAACTACAGAAAGTCCTTATGATGTAGAATGTGCATACTTTGTTGATTCCATTTATGAAATAAAACACATTTTATAAAAACTCATGTTTTTTACGAAATCATGTAAACCTTCTAGAAGCTGTGATTTTAAAAAACGGGGGAAGTAACATTTTCTTATTTCCGGACGCATGCGCAAACTATAGAAAGTCGTTATGACGTAGAATATGCATACTTTGTTGATTCCATTTATGAAATAAAACACATTTTCTAAAAACTTGTGTTTCTTAAGAAATCATGTAAAGCTTCTAGAAGCTGTGATTTTAAAAAACGAGGGAAGTAAGCTTTTCTTATTTCCAAACGCATGCGCAAACTATAGAAAGTCGTTATGACGTAGAATGTGCATTCTTTGTTGATTCCATTTATGAAATAAAACACATTTTCTAAAAACTCGTGTTTTTTAAGAAATTATGTAAACCTTCTAGAAACTGTGATTTTAAAAAATGGGGGAAGTAAGCTTTTCTTTTTTCCGGACGCAAGCGCAAACTATAGAAAGTCGTTATGAAGTAGAATGTGCATACTTTGTAGATTCTATTTAAGAAATAAAACACATTTTTTAAAAACTCGTGTTTTTTACGGAATCATGTAAACCTTCTCGAAGCTGTGATTTTAAAAAATGGTGGAAGTAAGCTTTTCTTATTTCCGGACGAATGCGCAAACTATAGAAAGTCGTTATGACGTAGAATGTGCATACTTTGTCAATTCCATTGATGAAATAAAACACATTTTCTAAAAACTCATGTTTTTTAAGAAATCATGTAAACCTTCTAGAAGCTGTGATTTTAAAAAACGGTGGAAGTAAGATTTTCTTATTTCCAAACGCATGCGCAAACTATAGAAAGTCGTTATGACGTAGAATGTGCATACTTTGTTGTTTCCATTTATGAAATAAAACACATTTTCTAAAAACTCGTGTTTTTTAAGAAATCATGTAAACCTTCTAGAAGCTGTGATTTTAAAAAACGGGGGAAGTAAGCTTTTCTTATTTCCGGACGAATGCAGAAACTATAGAAAGTCGTTATGACATAGAATGTGCATACTTTGTAGATTCCATTTATGAAATAAAACACATTTTCTAAAAACTCGTGTTTTTTACGAAATCATGTAAACATTCTAGAAGCTATTATTTTAAAAAACGGGGGAAGTAAGCTTTTCTTATTTCCGGATGCATGCGCAAACTATAGAAAGTCGTTATGACGTAGAATGTGGATACTTTTTAGATTTCATTTATGAAATAAAACACATTTTCTAAAAACTCGTGTTTTTTACGAAATCATGTAAACCTTCTAGAAGCTATTATTTTTAAAAACGGGGGAAGTAAGCTTTTCTTATTTCCAAATGCATGCGCAAACTATAGAAAGTTGTTATGACGTAGAATGTGCATAATTTGTTGATTCCATTTATGAAATAAAACACATTTTATATAAACTCGTGTTTTTTAAGAAATCATGTAAACCTTCTAGAAGCTGTGATTTTAAAAAACGGGGAAGTAAGCTTTTCTTATTTCTGGACGCATGCGCAAACTATAGAAAGTCGTTATGACGTAGAATGTGCATACTTTGTAGATTCCATTTATGAAATAAAACACATTTTCTAAAAACTCGTGTTTTTTACGAAATCATGTAAACCTTCAAGAAGCTGTGATTTTGAAAAACGGTGGAAGTAAGCTTTTCTTATTTCCGGACACATGCGCAAACTATAGAAAGTCGTTATGACGTAGAATGTGCATACTTTGTAGATTCCATTTATGAAATAAAACACATTTTCTAAAAATTCATGTTTTTTACAAAAATCATGTAAACCTTCTAGAAGCTATTATTTTAAAGAACGGTGGAAGTAAGCTTTTCTTATTTCCGGACACATGCGCAAACTATAGAAATTCGTTATGACGTAGAATGTGCATACTTTGTTGATTCCATTTATGAAATAAAACACATTTTCTAAAAAATCATGTTTTTTAGGAAATCATGTAAACCTTCTAGAAGCTGTGATTTTAAAAATCCGGGGAAGTAAGCTTTTCTTATTTCCGGACGCATGCGCAAACTATAGAAAGTCGTTATGACGTAGAATGTGCATACTTTGTTGATTCCATTTATGAAATAAAACACATTTTCTAAAAACTCGTGTTTTTTACGAAATCATGTAAACCTTCTAAAAGCTGTGATTTTAAAAAATGGGGGAAGTAAGCTTTTCTTATTTCCAAACGCATGCGCACACTATAGAAAGTTGTTATGATGTAGAATGTGCATACTTTGTTGATTCCATTTATGAAATAAAACACATTTTCTAAAAACTCGTGTTTTTTAAGAAATCATGTAAACCTTCTAAAAGCTGTGATTTTAAAAAACGGTGGTAGTAAGCTTTTCTTATTTCCGGACGCATGCGCAAACTATGGAAATTCATTATGATGTAGAATGTGCATACTTTGTTGATTCCATTTATGAAATAAAACACATTTTCTACAAACTCATGTTTTTTACGAAATCATGTAAACCTTCTAGAAGCTGTGATTTCAAAAAACGGTGGAAGTAAGCATTTCTTATTTCTGGACGCATGCGCAAACTATAAAAAGTCGTTATGACGTAGAATGTGAATGCTTTGTAGATTCCATTTATGAAATAAAACACATTTTCTAAAAACTCGTGTTCTTTAAGAAATCATGTAAACCTTCTAGAAGCCGTAATTTTAAAGAACGGGGCAAGTAAGCTTTTTTATTTCCAAATGCATGCGCAAACTATAGAAAGTCGTTATGGTGTAGAATGTGCATACTTTGTTCATTCCATTTATGAAATAAAACACATTTTCTAAAAAATCGTGTTTTTTAGGAAATCATGTAACCCTTCTAGAAGTTGTGATTTTAAAAAATGGTGGAAGTAAGCTTTTCTTATTTCCAGACGAATGCGCAAACTATAGAAAGTCGTTATGACATAGAATGGGCATACTTTGTTGATTCCATTTATGAAATAAAACAAATTTTCTAAAAACTTGTGTTTTTTAAGAAATCATGTAAACCTTCTAGAAGCTGTGATTTTAAAAAACGGTGGAAGTAAGCTTTTCTTATTTCCGGACGCATGCGCAAACTATAGAAAGTCGTTATGACGTAGAATGTGCATACTTTGTTGTTTCCATTTATGAAATAAAACACATTTTCTAAAAAATCGTGTTTTTTAAGAAATAATGTAAACCTTATAGAAGCTGTGATTTTAAAAAATGGGGGAAGTAAGCTTTTCTTATTTCCGGACGCATGCGCAAACTATAGAAAGTCGTTATGACGTAGAATGTGCATACTTTGTAGATTCCATTTATGAAATAAAACACATTTTCTAAAAACTCGTGTTTTTTACAAAATCATGTAAGCCTTCTAGAAGGTATTATTTTAAAAAAAGGGGGAAGCAAGCTTTTCTTATTTCCGGACGCATGCGCAAACTATAGAAAGTCGTTATGACGTAGAATGTGCATACTTTGTTGATTCCATTTATGAAATAAAACACATTTTCTAAAAACTCGTGTTTTTTACGAAATCATGTAAACCTTCTAGAAGCTGTGATTTTAAAAAACGGTGGAAGTAAGCTTTTCTTATTTCCAAACGCATGCGCAAACTACAGAAAGTCCTTATGATGTAGAATGTGCATACTTTGTTGATTCCATTTATGAAATAAAACACATTTTATAAAAACTCATGTTTTTTACGAAATCATGTAAACCTTCTAGAAGCTGTGATTTTAAAAAACGGGGGAAGTAACATTTTCTTATTTCCGGACGCATGCGCAAACTATAGAAAGTCGTTATGACGTAGAATATGCATACATTGTTGATTCCATTTATGAAATAAAACACATTTTCTAAAAACTTGTGTTTCTTAAGAAATCATGTAAACCTTCTAGAAGCTGTGATTTTAAAAAACGAGGGAAGTAAGCTTTTCTTATTTCCAAACGCATGCGCAAACTATAGAAAGTCGTTATGACGTAGAATGTGCATTCTTTGTTGATTCCATTTATGAAATAAAACACATTTTCTAAAAACTCGTGTTTTTTAAGAAATTATGTAAACCTTCTAGAAACTGTGATTTTAAAAAACAGGGGAAGTAAGCTTTTCTTATTTCCGGACGCAAGCGCAAACTATAGAAAGTCGTTATGATGTAGAATGTGCATACTTTGTAGATTCTATTTAAGAAATAAAACACATTTTCTAAAAACTCATGTTTTTTACGAAATCATGTAAACCTTCTCGAAACTGTGATTTTAAAAAATGGTGGAAGTAAGCTTTTCTTATTTCCGGACGAATGCGCAAACTATAGAAAGTCATTATGACGTAGAATGTGCATACTTTGTCAATTCCATTGATGAAATAAAACACATTTTCTAAAAACTCATGTTTTTTAAGAAATCATGTAAACCTTCTAGAAGCTGTGATTTTAAAAAACGGTGGAAGTAAGCTTTTCTTATTTCCGGACGCATGCGGAAACTATACAAAGTCGTTATGACGTAGAATGTGCATACTTTGTTGTTTCCATTTATGAAATAAAACACATTTTCTAAAAACTCGTGTTTTTTAAGAAATCATGTAAACCTTCTAGAAGCTGTGATTTTAAAAAACGGGGGAAGTAAGCTTTTCTTATTTCCAAACGCATGCGCAAACTATAGAAAGTCGTTATGACGTAGAATGTGCATACTTTGTTGATTCCAATTATGAAATAAAACACATTTTCTAAAAACTTGTGTTTTTTAAGAAATCATGTAAACCTTCTAGAAGCTGTGATTTTAAAAAACGGGGGAAGTAAGCTTTTCTTATTTCCGGACGCATGCACAAACTATAGAAAGTCGTTATGACGTAGAATGTGCATACTTTGCAGATTCCATTTATGAAATAAAACACATTTTCTAAAAACTCGTGTTTTTTACGAAATCATGTAAACCTTCAAGAAGCTGTGATTTTGAAAAACGGTGGAAGTAATCTTTTCTTATTTCCGGACGCATGCGCAAACTATAGAAAGTCGTTATGACGTAGAATGTGCATACTTTGTAGATTCCATTTATGAAATAAAACACATTTTCTAAAAATTCGTGTTTTTTACGAAATAATGTAAACCTTCTAGAAGCTATTATTTTAAAAAACGGTGGAAGTAAGCTTTTCTTATTTCTGGACGCATGCGCAAACTATAGAAAGTTGTTATGACGTAGAATGTGCATACTTTGTTCATTCCATTTATGAAATAAAACACATTTTCTAAAAAATCGTGTTTTTTAGGAAATCATGTAAACCTTCTAGAAGCTGTGATTTTAAAAAACGGGGGAAGTAAGCTTTTCTTATTTCCGGACGCATGCGCAAACTATAGAAAGTCATTACGACGTAGAATGTGCATACTTTGCTGATTCCATTTATGAAATAAAACACATTTTCTAAAAACTCGTGTTTTTTACGAAATCATGTAAACCATCTAGAAGCTGTGATTTTAAAAAACGTGGGAAGTAAGCTTTTCTTATTTCCAAACGCATGCGCAAATTATAGAAAGTCGTTATGACGTAGAATGTGAATACTTTGTTGATTCCATTTATGAAATAAAACACATTTTCTAAAAACTCGTGTTTTTTAAGAAATCATGTAAACCTTCTAGAAGCTGTGATTTTAAAAAACGGGGGAAGTAAGCTTTTCTTATTTCAGGACGCATGCGCAAACTATAGAAAGTCGTTATGACGTAGAATGTGCATACTTTTTTGATTCCATTAATGAAATAAAACACATTTTCTAAAAACTCATGTTTTTTAAGAAATCATGTAAACCTTCTAGAAGCTGTGATTTTGAAAAATGGTGGAAGTAAGCTTTTCTTATTTCCGGACGCATGCGCAAACTATAGAAAGTCGTTATGACATAGAATGTGCATACTTTGTAGATTCCATTTATGAAATAAAACACATTTTCTAAAAACTCGTGTTTTTTACGAAATCATGTAAACCTTCTAGAAGCTATTATTTTAAAAAACGGTGGAAGTAAGCTTTTGTTATTTCTGGAGGCATGCACAAACTATAGAAAGTCGTTATGACGTATAATGTGCATACTTTGTACATTCCATTTATGAAATAAAACATATTTTCTAAAAACTCGTGTTTTTTAACAAATCATTTAAACCTTCTAGAAGCTATGATTTTAAAAAATGGGGGAAGTAAGCTTTTCTTATTTCCAAACGCATGCGCAAACTATAGAAAGTCGTTATGACGTAGAATGTGCATACTTTGTTGTTTCCATTTATGAAATAAAACACATTTTCGAAAAACTCGTGTTTTTTAAGAAATCATGTAAACCTTCTAGAAGCTGTGATTTTAAAAAATGGGGGAAGTAAGCTTTTCTTATTTCCAGACGAATGCAGAAACTATAGAAAGTCGTTATGACATAGAATGTGCATACTTTGTAGATTCCATTTATGAAATAAAACACATTTTCTAAAAACTCGTGTTTTTTACGAAATCATGTAAACCTTCTAGAAGCTATTATTTTAAAAAACGGGGGAAGTAAGCTTTTCTTATTTCCGGATGCATGCGCAAACTATAGAAAGTCGTTATGACGTAGAATGTGGATACTTTGTAGATTTCATTTATGAAATAAAACACATTTTCTAAAAACTCGTGTTTTTTACGAAATCATGTAAACCTTCTAGAAGCTATTATTTTTAAAAACAGTGGAAGTAAGCTTTTCTTATTTCCGGACGCATGCGCAAACTATATAAAGTTGTTATGACGAAGAATGTGCGTACTTTGTTGATTCCATTTATGAAATAAAACACATTTTCTAAAAACTCGTGTTTTTTAACAAATCATGTAAACCTTCTAGAAGCTGTGATTTTAAAAAATGGGGGAAGTAAGCTTTTCTTATTTCCAAACGCATGTGCAAACTATAGAAAGTCGTTATGACGTAGAATGTGCATACTTTGTTGTTTCCATTTATGAAATAAAACACATTTTCTAAAAACTCGTGTTTTTTAAGAAATCATGTAAACCTTCTAGAAGCTGTGATTTTAAAAAACGGGGGAAGTAAGCTTTTCTTATTTCCGGACGAATGCGCAAACTATAGAAAGTCGTTATGACATAGAATGTGCATACTTTGTAGATTCCATTTATGAAATAAAACACATTTTCTAAAAACTCGTGTTTTTTACGAAATCATGTAAACCTTCTAGAAGCTATTATTTTAAAAAACGGGGGAAGTAAGCTTTTCTTATTTCCGGATGCATGCGCAAACTATAGAAAGTCGTTATGATGTAGAATGTGGATACTTTGTAGATTTCATTTATGAAATAAAACACGTTTTCTAAAAACTCGTGGTTTTTACGAAATCATGTAAACCTTCTAGAAGCTATTATTTTTAAAAACGGTGGAAGTAAGCTTTTGTTATTTCCGGACGCATGCGCAAACTATAGAAAGTCGTTATGACGTAGAATGTGCATACTTTGTTGATTCCATTTATGAAATAAAACACATTTTCTAAAAACTTGTGTTTTTTAAGAAATCATGTAAACCTTCTAGGAGCTGTGATTTTGAAAAATGGTGGAAGTAAGCTTTTCTTATTTCCGGATGCATGCGCAAACTATGGAAAGTCCCCTTGACGTAGAATGTGCATACTTTGTTGATTCCATTTATGAAATAAAACACATTTTCTAAAAACTCATGTTTTTTACGAAATCATGTAAACCTTCTAGAAGCTGTGATTTTAAAAAACGGTGGAAGTAAGCTTTTCTTATTTCCGGTCGAATGCGGAAACTATAGAAAGTCATTATTACGTAGAATGTGCATACTTTGTTGATTCCATTTATGAAATAAAACATGTTCGGGTACATAGGGTACTACCAAAGGACCGAACACCAAGAGCAACCACTTCACATCAACAGATCACAGATCAACACACCGATGTTTTGACGTGGTTTAAACCCTCTTGAGGGAAACACTCCACGGCCACGGCCAAATAGCTTCTACGGGACAATTTATTATGCAAAGAAATAAAGTTACAAATGAGCTTCTCATAATCGATCAACTAAACAATGACCCTCCATGCTCTTTAAATAGAGATCATGGACCAATCGGGTGTTAAGCCACGGATCAAGGTTAGGTTTGATCTAAGAGAAGTTGAGCCGTCGGATCACTCTATGTCGGAAACATATCGTGACCGTCGGATTAAGTATATACAAATGCATACTAATGCATACTAAAGAAACACACTATCCCTAACGGATATATTACACAAGTTGATCTTAACTAACTCCTAAGTGTCTAAATATCCCAACATCCCCCCTTAAGAAAAACTTGGGATAGGATTGAAGGATTTACAAAAGTGACACTTTTAGGAGAAGGAAGGAGGCATTAGAGCCTATCCCCCCTTAATGACAAGTTCCTGAACTCCTAACATAGATCGAAGTTTAGAAAACTTTGCTTCTGTAAGAGACTTGGTGAAGATGTCTGCAACTTGATCATCTGTAGGGCAAAAGAGCACTTCAAGAATACGATCATGAACAAGATTTCTGATGAAGTGCATATGTAGCTCAATGTGTTTGCTGCGTTGATGTAGAACTGGATCTTTGGCAAGCTTGATGGCACTTTGATTGTCACACCAAAGTGGAGTAGGTTGCTGCTGCTCGAATCCAAACTCTGAAAGGATCTGTCGAAGCCATAAAGCTTCCTGACTGGCATTAACTGCTGCTCGATATTCTGCCTCTACTGAAGAAAGAGCAAGAGCTTGTTGTTTTTTACAAGCCCAAGTAATAGGTCCAAATCCCAGACTGAAAACATAACCTGTAGTAGACTTTCGATCATCAAGATCGCCGGCCCAATCTGAATCAGTGAAACCAACCAACAAAGGTTTCCCCCCTGTACTGTAATGAATCCCAAACTGAACTGTACCTCGAATATATCGAAGTATTCTTTTAGCTGCTTTCCAGTGACTTTCATGAGGTGTCTGCATATAACGGGCAACACGACCAACGGCAAAGGAAAGGTCAGGATGGGAATGAGTCAAGTATAAGAGACTACCAACAAGCTGACGATACAAGGTGGCATCGACTTCAGGTGAAGTACAAGTGGCAGAAAGTTTGACTCCAGACTGGAAGGGAGAGGGTGCTGGTGTACAATCTTCCATGTGAAAGCGACGAAGAAGGTCACAAGCATACTTAGACTAAGAAAGAAAGATTCCTTCTTTGGTTTGCAGAACTTGGAGACCAAGAAAATAATGCAAATGTCCTAAGTCTGACATTTCAAAAGTTTGTTTAAGACTGGATTTCACATGGGTTATAAGCTTAGGGTCACTACCAGTAAGAATAAGGTCATCAACATATAGAACAAGTATGATGAGATGGTTTCCTACTTTCTTGGTATAGACATTGGGGTCAGAATGGCATCTAGAAAAACCAGTGTCAAGGAGAAGGTTATCCATTTTGGCATACCAAGCTCTAGGAGCTTGCTTAAGGCCATATAAGGATTTCTTAAGGCGGCAGACAAGGCTAGAGTTATTCTAAACATAGCCAGGAGGTTGTTCCATGTAAATTTCCTCCTGTAAATCACCATGTAAGAAGGAAGACTTGACATCCATTTGATGGACTTCCCAGTTGTGTAAGGCTGCAAGGGAAAGAACAAGGCGGATGGAGTTCATTTTGGCGACAGGAGCAAAGGTTTCATTGTAGTCAATCACTTCAACTTGGGAAAAACCTTTGGCAACTAACCTTGCTTAAGTCTTTCAACACTTCCATCTGATGCATACTTAGTTCTGTAGACCCATTTACATCTGACAAGTTTTCTTCCTTTTGGAAGAGGTACAAGATCCCAAGTATCGTTCGTCATTAAGGAACGATATTCTTCATCCATGGCTGCATCCCAATCTGGATTCCCTGAAGCTTCTGCAAAATTTTCTGGATCATGATTCTCGGAAACTTGAGCCAAAAGAGAAGAGGCTCGCTGAAACTGAGAACGTGTTCGACGTTGATCTCTAGGATCACCGGCAAGATCACCAGCTGCTTCACATGTTGAACGGACCCATCGAGGAAACACTTGTGCTGGTGCAACTAGAGGAACATGAGCAGGCGGAGGTGGATTTTCATCCTCACTGTCATCATCAGAAACTGGAGTTGGAAACCTGTCAAGGAAGTTGGAAGAAGAAGAAGAAGAAGGCACAAACGCCGAATCAGGCTCGCAGGCCAAAGATGGCACACTCGCCGAGTTAGGCTCGCAGGCCAAGATATTTTCATCAAATTTAACGTCTCTTCTAATGATTATAGCATGAGAAGGTGGTTGAAGAAGTCTATAACCTTTTACATCTTCAGAATATCCAACAAATATGCACTTTTCACTTTTAGGCTGCAATGCTTTCCGTTTTTCATCCGGAATGTGAGCCCATGCTTCACTAGCAAACACACGAAAGTGACTTACATCAGGTTTAACTTTACTCCATGCTTCTTCCGGTGTTATACCTTGTAATGCTTTTGTGGGGGTGCAATTAACTATGTAATTTGCACAATTTATGGCTTCAGCCCAAAATTGAAGACTTAGTCCCTTAGATTGGATCATACAATTAGCCATTTATTTTAAAGTGCGGTTCTTCCGCTCAGCTACACCATTTTGTTGTGGTGTATTTGGAACAGTGTGTTGTTGTTGGATGCCTTGTTCAGTGCAGAAAGTAGTGAACTGTTTGTTAACATATTCTCCTCCATTGTCAGATCTTAACTTAATAATTTGATGACCAGATTGTTTTTCAACAAGGGCCTTGTAGGCCAAGAACATGTTAAATACTTCACTCTTAAGTTTTAGGAAATAAACCCAAGTGCGTCTGGTGTAATCATCAATGAAAGTTAAGAAATACTTGAAACCAGAAAAGGAAGCAGATGGAAGAGGACCAAAAAAGTCACTATGCACAAGCTCCAAGGGAACCGAGGCGTGCCAAGAGGCACGTTTGTCAAAACTGTCCCGATGATGTTTTCTGAGTACACAACCGGAGCAAACACCATCTCTGCAAGATACCATCGAAAGACCTGTCACCATATTTTCTTTACATAGTTGTTGCAATGAGCGATAATTTAAGTGACCAAATCGCTCATGCCAAAGTTTGCTCAAGTTATCACTATGAGCAACAAAAACTGAAGGGAAAGGAGATGACCCAAAGTTGTTAAACTTGTACAACCTGGTAATATCATCAACAATTCCGGTAGCTAGAACCTGTTGAGGATCTTTAAAATCCTTGATTACAACTTGGTGAGGTGTAAAGGTCACAGTTTTACCTTCACCAGAATGAGTGATCTGATAGATTGATAACAAATTGCAGGAAATTCTTGGAACACATAGTACATCACTAAAATGACCATTATCTACTGGAACTGTTCCAGCTCCTACAACACTTAGAGATCTATCATCACCAACAAATATTTGTTTGGTGTTACATTCTTGCATAGTAGAAAAGATGGCTTGATCCTTAGCCATATGATAAGATGCTCCAGAATCAATGAGCCATTCATTTGAAGTAGAAGAAGAAGATGCATTATAAGAATAACCAGAAGCACAAAGTGCATGTCCATGAGAGGCAGATTCTGAAGGCGAATCTAGGCTGATGTGGTGCTTCTTCATGGCTGCTTCCAAGGCTGCCATCTTCTTGAAACACTTAGATTCATCATGATTATCTTTCCCGCAATAGTTGCAATGACGCTCAGTCTTCTTGCCTTTTGGCTTGGATCCTTTGTCATTTTTTAAAGAAGGAGCTGACTGAGAGGGTTTTGGACCCTTGTTTGACTTATTATTGCGAAAATTTTGTTTCTTGGGAGGCTTGGACTTTTCTTTTTGTTGGGACAATAAGGCTTTCCCAGATGTATCTGCATTGTTGATTATTCCAAGATGAATGAGTTTATCTTGTTATCTAATCAAGGAATCACAAAAGGATTCAAGACTAGGCTCTTGATAGCTAGCTGCATTCAATGACGCTTTCATGGAGTAAAACGTAGATACAAAAACAGAATATGCAGGTCCAAGTTTGGAAAGAATATGATAAATGCATTGTTTGTCTTCCCTCTCAATCTTACATTCTGCACATAAGAGCTTGAGAGTTTTGTACTTAGATAAATAATCTTGAATGCATGAAAAGTCACTTGGATTTAAAGAAATCAACTCATTTTCGAGTTGGTGACCCCGAATTTCATTGTGTTTACCAAACACAGATTCCAACTTGTCCCAAGCAGCATTAGGTTCATCAATTCCAGATATGTGGAATCGCAAATCAGTAGAGATTGACATCCCAATCAATCCACGAGCTTCATCACATCTATTTGCCCATTTTATTTTCTTATCATCATCAGTGGGTTCTTTTTCTTTCCCTGTTGTAATTCTGAAAAGTCCCCTACTTCGTAGAACATCCTCCATACGAGATTTCCATGAGAAATAGTTGGAACTGTTAAGTAGAATATCACAAAGGGCGGCCATATTTATAAATTAATGGCTATCAAAGCAAAAACCAATAGTCTGGATGTGAAGAGATCGAAAAAATAGGCGGTTTAAAAAAAAACGGCACTGAAAACGGACTCTGTATGATGAAGTTATGCTTGAACAAAGAAACTGTTGAAGATGTCCCCAATAGTGACGTGGCAGCTAGAGAATGTCCAGCAAAAAAAAGAACCCCCCTCTTCCCAAGATGAACCTTTTGACAATCACTTTACAAAAAAGTTGTTTTTAAGTGAATCACTTTTGTAAAATAAGTGATTTCACTTTTACAATGATATTACTTTTAAATAGTGCAACAATAAATAAAAGGCTTAAGTGACTCACTTGTATTTTTATTTTTTATTATTTAAGTGAGATGCACTTTTACAATAAAGTAACTTGAAAATAGAAATTGCATGCACTTTTCTTTTAAAAAGTAACTTCCTAAGACTTGAACTCAAGACCTATTAAGGAATAAAGCAACTTTGAACCAAGTGAGCTAGATTAAAAGGTATGTAAAATATGGGAATGAGGAAGGTTTTTTTTTTTTTTTTACTCTTCTTGCTCGGTTTGCGTGCTTGCTCTTTTTCCTGCAAAACAAACCACAAAACAAAACCAAAAGAAACTTTTCCACACTCGTGGGGTTAGATCTTGTTAGCTTGCCCGGAAAGTCTACGTTTTCTCTCTGTTTCTGATTTGCCGAGATCGCGCAAGGTGCACGGCAAAGAGCATACGCAGCCGAGAAAAACCCTTTCCCTTTCTGTTTCTGATTTGCAGAGATCACTCAAGGTGCACGGCAAAGAGCATATGCAGACGGGAAAGCAACAATCCGAAACATAAAAAAAATCTAACAGTAAAAAAAATGAAATATGAGATTTTCTTTCTTTTCAAAAAACGAAATAAAAAAATGCGTCACTGTAACATTATACCTTCAGATCTGATGAAAAACGCGTTTCTGGAGCAACCGGGAACCGTTTTCGATCAAAAAAAAATTATTTCCCAATGGAAACGACGCTCCGGACGCAATGGAACACCTCCCATAGCCCAGAAATGCACAGAAATACCAGAACTAGAAACCCTTTCGAGTTTCGGCAATAACAGTTCAAGATCTAGATCATAACCGGAAGCGGCACTTCATAAAAGCTCTGATACCATGTTCGGGTACACAGGTTACTACCAAAGGACCGAACACCAAGATCAACCACTTCACATAAACAAATCACAGATCAACACACCGATGTTTTGACGTGGTTTAAACCCTCTTGAGGGAAACACTCCACGGCCCCGGCCAAATAGCTTCTACGGGACAATTTATTATGCAAAGAAATAAAGTTACAAATGAGCTTCTCATAATCGATCAACTAAACAATGACCCTCCATGCTCTTTAAATAGAGATCATGGACCAATCGGGTGTTAAGCCACGGATCAAGGTTAGGTTTGATCTAAGAGAAGTTCAGCCGTCGAATCACTCTATGTCGGAAACATATCGTGACCGTCGGATTAAGTATATACAAATGCATACTAATGCATACTAAAGAAACACACAATCCCTAATGGATATATTACACAAGTTGATCTTAACTAACTCCTAAGTGTCTAAATATCCTAACAAAACACATTTTCTAAAAACTCGTGTTTTTTAAGAAATCTTGTAAACCTTCTAGAAGCTGTGATTTTAAAAAACGGTGGAAGTAAGCTTTTCTAATTTCTGGACGAATGCGCAAACTATAGAAAGTCGTTATGACATAGAATGTGCATACTTTGTAGATTCCATTTATGGAATAAAACACATTTTCTAAAAACTCGTGTTTTTTACGAAATCATGTAAACCTTCTAGAAACTGTGCTTTTAAAAAATGGTGGAAGTAAGATTTTCTTAGATCCAGACGCATGCGCCTACTATAGAAAGTCGTTATGACGTATAATGTGCATACTTTGTTGATTCCATTTATGAAATAAAACACATTTTCTAAAAACTTTTGTTTTTTAAGAAATCATGTAAACCTTCTAGAAGCTGTGATTTTAAAAAACGGGGGAAGTAAGCTTTTCTTATTTCCAAACGTATGCGCAAACTATAGAAAGTCGTTATGACGTAGAATGTGCATACTTTGTTGATTCCATTTATGAAATAAAACACATTTTCTAAAAACTCGTGTTTTTTAAGAAATCATGTAAACCTTCTAGAAGCTGTGATTTTAAAAAATGGGGGAAGTAAGCTTTTCTTATTTCCCGACTCATGCGCAAACTATAGAAAGTCGTTATGACGTAGAATGTGCATACTTTGTAGATTCCATTTATGAAATAGAACACATTTTATAAAAACTCATGTTTTTTACAAAATCATGTAAACCTTCTAGAAGCTGTGATTTTAAAAAACGGGGGAAGTAAGCTTGTCTTATTTCCGGACGCATGCGCAAACTATAGAAAGTCGTTATGACGTAGAATGTGCATACTTTGTAGATTCCATTTATGAAATAAAACACATTTTAAAAAAACTCGTGTTTTTTACGAAATCATGTAAACCTTCTAGAAGCTATTATTTTAAAAAACGGTGGAGGGACTCTTTTCTTTTTTCCCGAAGCATGTGCAAACTATAGAAAGTAATTATGACGTAGAATGTGCATACTTTGTTGTTTCCATTTATGAATAAAACGCATTTTCTAAAAACTCGTGTTTTTTAACAAATCATGTAAACCTTCTAGAAGCTGTGATTTTAAAAAACGGGGGAAGTAAGCTTTTCTTATTTCCAAACGCATGCGCAAACTATAGAAAGCCGTTATGACGTAGAATGTGCATAATTTGTTGATTCCATTTATGAAATAAAACACATTTTCTAAAAACTCGTGTTTTTTACGAAATCATGTAAACCTTCTAGAAGTTGTGATTTTAAAAAACGGTGGAAGTAAGCTTTTCTTTTTTCTCGTCGAATGCGGAAACTATAGAAAGTCGTTATTACGTAGAATGTGCATACTTTGTTGATTCCATTTATGAAATAAAACACATTTTCTAAAAACTCGTTTTTTTTAAGAAATCATGTAAACCTTCTAGAAGCTGTGATTTTATAAAACGATGGAAGTAAGCTTTTCTTATTTCCGGACAAATGCGCAAACTATAGAAAGTTGTTATAACGTAGAATGTGCATACTTCGTAGATTCCATTTATGAAATAAAACACATTTTCTAAAAACTCATGTTTTTTACGAAATCATGTAAAGCTTCTAGAAGCTGTGATTTTAAAAAATGGTGGAAGTAAGCTTTTCTTATTTCCGGACGCATGCGCAAACTATAGAAAGTCGTTATGACGTAGAATGTGCATACTTTGTTGATTCCATTTATGAAATAAAACACATTTTCTAAAAACTCATGTTTTTTAACAAATCATGTAAACCTTCTAGAAGCTGTGATTTTAAAAAACGGGGGAAGTAAGCTTTTCTTATTTCCGGACGCATGCGCAAACTATAGAAACTCGTTATGACGTAGAATGTGCATACGTTGTTGATTCCGTTTATGAAATAAAACACATTTTCTAAAAACTCGTGTTTTTTAACAAATCATGTAAACCTTCTAGAAGCTCTGATTTTAATAAATGGGGGAAGTAAGCTTTTCTTATTTCCAAACGCATGCGCAAACTATAGAAAGTTGTTATGATGTAGAATGTGCATACTTTGTTGATTCCATTTCTGAAATAAAACACATTTTCTAAAAACTCGTGTTTTTTAAGAAATCATGTAAACCTTCTAGAAGCTGTGATTATGAAAAACGGTGGAAGTAAGCTTTTCTTATTTCCGGACGCATGCGCAAACTATAGAAAGTCGTTATGATGTAGAATGTGCATACTTTGTAGATTCCATTTATGAAATAAAACACATTTTTTAAAAACTCGTGTTTTTTATGAAATCATGTAAACCTTCTAGAAGCTATTATTTTAAAAAACGGGGAAGTAAGCTATTCTTATTTCCAAACGCATGCGCAAACTATAGAAAGTTGTTATGACGTAGAATTTGCATACTTTGTTGATTCCATTTATGAAATAAAACACATTTTCTAAAAACTCGTGTTTTTTAACAAATGATGTAAACCTTCTAGAAGCTGTGATTTAAAAAAACGGGGGAAGTAAGCTTTTCTTATTTCCAAACGCATGCGCAAACTATAGAAAGTCGTTATAACGTAGAATGTGCATACTTTGTTGATTTCATTTATGAAATAAAACACATTTTCTAAGAACTCGTGTTTTTTACGAAATCATGTAAACCTTCTAGAAGCTGTGATTTTAAAAAACGGGGGAAGTAAGCTTTTCTTATTTCCAAACGCATGCGCAAACTATAGAAAGTCGTTATGACGTAGAATGTGCATACGTTGTTGATTCCATTTATGAAATAAAACACATTTTCTAAAAACCCATGTTTTTTAAGAAATCATGTAACCCTTCTAGAATCTGTGATTTTAAAAAACGGGGGAAGTAAGCTCTTCTTATTTCCGGACACATGCGCAAACTATAGAAAGTCATTATGACATAGAATGTGCATACTTTGTAGATTCCATTTATGAAATAAAAAACATTTTCTAAAAACTCGTGTTTTTTACGAAATCATGTAAACCTTCTAGAAGCTGTGATTTTAAAAAACGGTGGAAGTAAGCTTTTCTTATTTCTGGACGCATGCGCAAACTATAGAAAGTCGTTATGACGTAGAATGTGCATACTTTGTTGAAGTAAGCTTTTCTTATTTCCGGACGCATGCGCAAACTATAGAAAGTCGTTATGACGTAGAATGTGCATACTTTGTTGATTCCATTTATGAAATAAAATACATTTTCTAAAAACTCGTGTTTTTTACGAAATCATGTAAACCTTCTAGAAGCTATTATTTTAAAAAATGTTGGAAGTAAGCTTTTCTTATTTCCGGACGCATGCGCAAACTATAGAAAGTCGTTATGACGTAGAATGTGCATACTTTGTTGATTCCATTTATGAAATAAAACACATTTTCTAAAAACTCGTGTTTTTTAACAAATCATGTAAACCTTCTAGAAGCTGTGATTTTAAAAAACGAGGGAAGTAAGCTTTTCTTATTTCCAAACGCATGCGCAAAATATAGAAAGTCGTTATGACGTAGAATGTGCATACTTTGTTTATTTCATTTATGAAATAAAACACATTTTCTAAAAACTCGTGTTTTTTAAGAAATCATGTAAACCTTCTAGAAGCTGTGATTTTGAAAAACGGAGGAAGTAAGCTTTTCTTTTTTCCGGATGCATGCGCAAACTATAGAAAGTCCTTATGACGTAGAATGTGCATAGTTTGTTGATTCCATTTATGAAATAAAACACATTTTCTAAAATCTCTTGTTTTTTACAAAATCATGTAAACCTTCTAGAAGCTGTGATTTTAAAAAACGGTGGAAGTAAGCTTTTCTTATTTCCGGTCGAATGCGGAAACTATAGAAAGTCGTTATTACGTAGAATGTGCATACTTTGTTGATTCCATTTATGAAATAAAACACATTTTCTAAAAACTCGTGTTTTTTACGAAATCATGTAAACCTTCTAGAAGCTATGATTTTAAAAAACGGTGGAAGTAAGCTTTTCCTATTTCCGGACGAATGCGCAAACTATAGAAAGTCGTTATGACGTAGAATCTGCATACTTTGTTGATTCCATTTATGAAAAAAAACACATTTTCTAAAAACTCGTGTTTTTTGAAGAAATCATGTAAACCTTCTAGATGCTGTGATTTTAAAAAACGGGGGAAGTAAGCTTTTCTTATTTCCAAACCCATGCGCAAACTATAGAAAGTCGTTATGACGTAGAATGTGCATACTTTGTTGATTCCATTTATGAAATAAAACACATTTTCTAAAAACTCGTGTTTTTTAAGAAATTATCTAAACCTTCTAGAAGCTGTGATCTTAATAAACGGGGGAAGTAAGCTTTTCTTATTTCCGGACGCATGCGCAAACTATAGAAAGTCGTTGTGACGTAGAATGTGCATACTTTGTTGATTCTATTTATGAAATAAAACACATTTTCTAAAGACTCGTGTTTTTTAAGAAATCATGTAAACCTTCTAGAAGCTGTGATTTAAAAAAACGGTGGAAGTAAGCTTTACTTATTTCCGGACGCATGCGCAAACTATAGAAAGTCGTTCTGATGTAGAATGTGCATACATTATAGATTCCATTTATGAAATAAAGCACATTTTCTAAAAAACTCGTGTTTTTTACGAAATCATGTAAACCTTCTAGAAGCTGTGATTTTAAAAAACAGTGGAAGTAAGCTTTTCTTATTTCCGGACGAATGCACGAACTATAGAAAGTCGTTATGACGTAGAATGTGCATACTTTGTTGATTCCATTTACGAAATAAAACACATTTTCTAAAAACTCGTGTTTTTTAAGAAATCATGTAAACCTTTTGGAAGCTGTGATTTTAAAAAACGATGGAAGTAAGCTTTTCTTATTTTCGGACGAATGCGCAAACTATAGAAAGTCATGATGATGTAGAATGTGCATACTTTGTTGTTTCCATTTATGAAATAAAACAAATTTTCTAAAAACTCGTGTTTTTTAAGAAATCATATAAACCTTCTAGAAGCTGTGATTTTAAAAAACAGGGGATGTAAGCTTTTCTTATTTCCAAACGCATGCGCAAACTATAGAAAGTCGTTATGACGCAGAATGTGCATACTTTGTTGATTCCATTTATGAAATAAAATACATTTTCTAAAAACTCGTGTTTTTTAAGAAATCATGTAAACCTTCTAGAAGCTGTGATTTTAAAAAACGGGGGAAGTAAGCTTTTCTTATTTCCGGACGCATGCGCAAACTATAGAAATTCGTTATGACGTAGAATGTGCATACTTTGTAGATTCCAGTTATGAAATAAAACACATTTTCTAAAAACTCGTGTTTTTTACGAAAGCATCTAAACCTTGTAGAAGCCATTATTTAAAAAAATGGTGGAAGTAAGCTTTTCTTATTTCCGGACGCATGCGCAAACTATAGAAAGGCGTTACGACGTAGGATGTGCATACTTTGTTGATTCCATTTATGAAATAAAACTCATTTTCTAAAAACTCGTGTTTTTTAACAAATCATGTAAACCTTCTAGAAGCTGTGATTTTAAAAAACGGGGGAAGTAAGCTTTTCTTATTTCCAAACGCATGCGCAAACTATAGAAAGTCGTTATGACGTAGAATGTGGATACTTTGTTGATTCCATTTATGAAATAAAACACATTTTCTAAAAACTCGTGTTTTTTAAGAAATCATGTAAACCTTCTAGAAGCTGTGATTTTGAAAAGCGGTGGAAGTAAGCTTTTGTTATTTCCGGACGCATGCGCAAACTATAGAAAGTCGTTATGACGTAGAATGTGCATACTTTGTTGATTCCATTTATGAAATAAAACACATTTTCTAAAAACTCGTGTTTTTTAAGAAATCATGTAAACCTTCTAGAAGCTGTGATTTTGAAAAACGGTGGAAGTAAGCTTTTCTTATTTCCGGACGCATGCGCAAACTATAGAAAGTCCTTATGACGTAGAAAGTGCATACTTTCATGATTCCATTTATGAAATAAAACACATTTTCTAAAAACTCGTGTTTTTTACGAAATCATGTAAACCTTCTAGAAGCTGTGATTTTAAAAAACGGGGGAAGTAAGATTTTCTTATTTCCAGACGCATGCGCAAACTATATAAAGTCGTTATGACGTAGAATGTGCATACTTTGTAGATTGCATTTATGAAATAGAACACATTTAATAAAACTCGTGTTTTTTACGAAATCATGTAAAACTTCTAGAAGCTGTGATTTTAAAAAACGGTGGAAGTAAGCTTTTCTTATTTCCGGACGCATGCGCAAACTATAGAAAGTCATTATGACGTAGAATGTGCGTACTTTGTAGATTCCATTTATGAAATAAAACACATTTTTAAAAAACTCGTGTTTTTTACGAAATCATGTAAACCTTCTAGAAGCTGTGATTTTGAAAAATGGTGGAAGTAAGCTTTTGTTATTTCCGGACGCATGCGCAAACTATAAAAAGTCCTTATGACGTAGAATGTGCATACTTTGTTGATTCCATTTATGAAAGAAAACACATTTTCTAAAAACTCGTGTTTTTTACGAAATCATGTAAACCTACCAGAAGCTGTGATTTTAAAAAACGGTGGAAGTAAGCTTTTCTTATTTCCAGACGCATGCGCAAACTATAGAAAGTCGTTATGACGTAGAATGTGCGTACTTTGTAGATTCCATTTATGAAATAGAACACATTTAATAAAACTCGTGTTTTTTACGAAATCATGTAAAACTTCTAGAAGCTGTGATTTTAAAAAACGGGGGAAGTAAGCTTTTCTTATTTCCGGACGCATGCGCAAAACTATAGAAAGTCCTTATGACGTAGAATGTGCATACTTTGTTGATTCCATTTATGAAATAAAACACATTTTCTAAAAACTCGTGTTTTTTACGAAATCATGTAAACCTTCTAGAAGCTGTGATTTTAAAAAACGGGGGAAGTAAGATTTTCTTATTTCCAAACGCATGCGCAAACTATAGAAAGTCGTTATGACGTAGAATGTGCATACTTTGTAGATTCCATTTATGAAATAGAACACATTTAATAAAACTCGTGTTTTTTACGAAATCATGTAAAACTTCTAGAAGCTGTCATTTTAAAAAACGGGGGAAGTAAGCTTTTCTTATTTCCGGACGCATGCGCAAACTATAGAAAGTCATTATGACGTAGAATGTGCGTACTTTGTAGATTCCATTTATGAAATAAAACACATTTTCAAAAAACTTGTGTTTTTTAAGAAATCTTGTAAACCTTCTAGAAGCTGTGATTTTAAAAAACGGTGGAAGTAAGCTTTTCTTATTACCGGACGAATGCGCAAACTATTGAAAGTCGTTATGACGTAGAATGTGCATACTTTGCAGATTCATTTATGAAATAAAACACATTTTCTAAAAACTCATGTTTTTTAAGAAATCATGTAATCCTTCTAGAAGCTGTGATTTTAAAAAACGGGGGAAGTAAGCTTTTCTTATTTCCAAACGCATGCGCAAACTATAGAAAGTCATTATGACGTAGAATGTGCATACTTTGTTGATTCCATTTATGATATAAAACACATTTTCTAAAAACTCGTGTTTTTTAAGAAATTATGTAAAACTTCTAGAAGCTGTGATTTTAAAAACGGGGGAAGTAACTCTTCTTATTTCCAAACGCATGCACAAACTATAGAAAGTCGTTATGACGTAGAATGTGCATACTTTGTAGATTGCATTTATGAAATAAAACACATTTTCCAAAAACTCGTGGTTTTTACGAAATCATGTAAACCTTCTAAAAGCTGTGATTTTAAAAAACGGTGGAAGTAAGCTTTTGTTATTTCCGGACGAATGCGCAAACTATAGAAAGTGGTTATGAGGTAGAATGTGCATACTTTGTTGATTCCATTTATGAAACAAATCACATTTTCTAAAAACTCGTGTTTTTTAAGAAATCATGTAAACCTTCCAGAAGCCGTGATTTTAAAAAACGGTGGAAGTAAGCTTTTCTTATTTCCGGCCGCATGCACAAACTATAGAAAGTCGTTATGACGTAGAATATGCATAATTTGTTGATTCCCTTTATGATATAAAACACATTTTCTTAAAACTAGTGTTTTTTAAGAAATTATGTAAACCTTCTAGAAGCTGTGATTTTAAAAAACGGGGGAAGTAAGATTTTGTTATTTCCGGACGAATGCGCAAACTATAGAAAGTCGTTATGACGTAGAATGTGCATACTTTGTTGATTCCATTTATGAAATAAAACACATTTTCTAAAAACTCGTGTTTTTTACAAAATCATGTAAACCTTCTAGAAGCTGTGATTTAAAAAAACGGGGGAAGTAAGCTTTTCTTATTTCCAAACGCATGCGCAAACTATAGAAAGTCGTTATGACGTAGAATCTGCATACTTTGTTGATTCCATTTATGAAATAAAACACATTTTCTAAAAACTCATGTTTTTTAAGAAATCATGTAATCCTTCTAGAAGCTGTGATTTTAAAAAACGGGGGAAGTAAGCTTTTCTTATTTCCAAACGCATGCGCAAACTATAGAAAGTCATTATGACGTAGAATGTGCATACTTTGTTGATTCCATTTATGATATAAAACACATTTTCTAAAAACTCGTGTTTTTTAAGAAATTATGTAAAACTTCTAGAAGCTGTGATTTTAAAAAACGGGGGAAGTAAGCTTTTCTTATTTCCGAACGCATGCGCAAACTATAGAAAGTCGTTATGACGTAGAATGTGCATACTTTGTAGATTGCATTTATGAAATAAAACACATTTTCCAAAAACTCGTGTTTTTTGCGAAATCATGTAAACCTTCTAGAAGCTGTGATTTTAAAAAACGGTGGAAGTAAGCTTTTGTTATTTCCAGACGAATGCGCAAACTATAGAAAGTCGTTATGAGGTAGAATGTGCATACTTTGTTGATTCCATTTATGAAACAAAACACATTTTCTAAAACCTCGTGTTTTTTAAGAAATCATGTAAACCTTCCAGAAGCCGTGATTTTAAAAAACGGTGGAAGTAAGCTTTTCTTATTTCCGGCCGCATGCGCAAACTATAGAAAGTCGTTATGACGTAGAATGTGCATACTTTGTTGATTCCATTTATGATATAAAACACATTTTCTTAAAACTAGTGTTTTTTAAGAAATTATGTAAACCTTCTAGAAGCTGTGATTTTAAAAAACGGGGGAAGTAAGCTTTTGTTATTTCCGGACGAATGCGCAAACTATAGAAAGTCGTTATGCCGTAGAATGTGCATACTTTGTTGATTCCGATTATGAAACAAAACACATTTTCTAAAAACTCGTGTTTTTTAAGAAATCATGTAAACCTTCCAGAAGCTGTGATTTTAAAAAACGGTGGAAGTAAGCTTTTCTTATTTCCGGACGCATGCGCAAACTATAGAAAGTCGTTATGACGTAGAATGTGCATACTTTGTAGATTCCATTTATGAAATAAAGCACATTTTCTAAAAACTCGTGTTTTTTACGAAATCATGTAAACCTTCTAGAAGCTGTGATTTTAAAAAAAGGTGGAAGTAAGCTTTTCTTATTTCCAAACTTATGCGCAAACTATAGAAAGTCGTTATGACGTAGAATGTGCTTACTTTGTAGATTCCATTTACGAAATAAAACATATTTTCTAAAAACTCGTGTTTTTTACGACATCATGTAAACCTTTTAGAAGCTGTGATTTTAAAAAACGGGGGAAGTAAGCTTTTCTTATTTTCGGACGCATTCGGAAACTATAGAAAGTTGTTATGACGTAGAATGTGCATACTTTGTTTATTCCATTTATGAAATAAAACAGATTTTCTAAAAACTCGTGTTTTTTAAGAAATCATGTAAACCTTCTAGAAGCCGTGATTTTAAAAAACGGGGGAAGTAAGCTTTTCTTATTTCCGGAGGCATGCGCAAAACTATAGAAAGTCGTTATGACGTAGAATGTGGATAATTTGAAGATTCCATTTATGAAATAAAACACATTTTCTAAAAAATCGTGTTTTTTACGAAATCATGTAAACCTTCTAGAAGCTGTGATTTTAAAAAATGAGGGAAGTAAGTTTTTCTTATTTCCGGACGCATGCGCAAACTATAGAAAGTCGTTATGACGTAGAATATGCATACTTTGTAGATTCCATTTATGAAATAAAGCACATTTTCTAAAAACTCGTGTTTTTTACGAAATCATGTAAACCTTCTAGAAGCTGTGATTTTTAAAAACGGTGGAAGTAAGCTTTTCTTATTTCCGGACGCATGCGCAAACTATAGAAAGTCGTTATGCCGTAGAATGTGCATACTTTGTTGATTCCGATTATGAAACAAAACACATTTTCTAAAAACTCGTGTTTTTTAAGAAATCATGTAAACCTTCCAGAAGCTGTGATTTTAAAAAACGGTGGAAGTAAGCTTTTCTTATTTCCGGACGCATGCGCAAACTATAGAAAGTCGTTATGACGTAGAATGTGCATACTTTGTAGATTCCATTTATGAAATAAAGCACATTTTCTAAAAACTCGTGTTTTTTGCGAAATCATGTAAACCTTCTAGAAGCTGTGATTTTAAAAAAAGGTGGAAGTAAGCTTTTCTTATTTCCAAACGCATGCGCAAACTATAGAAAGTCCTTATGACGTAGAATGTGCATACTTTGTTGATTCCATCTATGAAATAAAACACATTTTCTAAAAACTCATGTTTTTTACGAAATCATGTAAACCTTCTAGAAGCTGTGATTTTAAAAAACGGGGGAAGTAAGCTTTTCTTATTTCCGGACGCATGCGCAAACTATAGAAATTCGTTATGACGTAGAATGTGCATACTTTGTAGATTCCATTTATGAAATAAAGCACATTTTCTAAAAACTCGTGTTTTTTACGAAATCATATAAACCTTCTAGAAGCTGTGATTTTAAAAAAAGGTGGAAGTAAGCTTTTCTTATTTCCAAACGCATGCGCAAACTATAGAAAGTCCTTATGACGTAGAATGTGCATACTTTGTTGATTCCATCTATGAAATAAAACACATTTTCTAAAACCTCATGTTTTTTACGAAATCATGTAAACCTTCTAGAAGCTGTGATTTTAAAAAACGGGGGAAGTAAGCTTTTCTTATTTCCAAACTTATGCGCAAACTATAGAAAGTCGGTATGACGTAGAATGTGGATACTTTGTTTATTCCATTTACGAAATAAAACATATTTTCTAAAAACTCGTGTTTTTTACGAAATCATGTAAACCTTCTAGAAGCTGTGATTTTAAAAAACGGGGGAAGTAAGCTTTTCTTATTTTCGGACGCATGCACAAACTATAGAAATTGGTTATGACGTAGAATGTGCATACTTTGTTTATTCCATTTATGAAATAAAACATATTTTCTAAAAAATCGTGTTTTTTAAGAAATCTTGTAAACCTTCTAGAAGCTGTGATTTTAAAAAATGAGGCAAGTAAGCTTTTCTTATTTCCGGACGCATGCGCAAACTATAGAAAGTCGTTATGACGTAGAATATGCATATTTTGTAGATTCCATTTATGAAATAAAGCACATTTTCTAAAAACTCATGTTTTTTACGAAATCATGTAAACCTTCTAGAAGCTGTGATTTTAAAAAAACAGTGGAAGTAAGCTTTTCTTATTTCCAGCCGCATGCGCAAACTATAGAAAGTTGTTATGACGTAGAATGTGCATACTTTGTTGATTCCATTTATGATATAAAACACATTTTCTAAAAACTCGTGTTTTTTAAGAAATTATGTAAACCTTCTAGAAGCTGTGATTTTAAAAAACGGGGGAAGTAAGCTTTTCTTATTTCTAGACGCTTGTGCAAACTATAGAAAGTCGTTATTACGTAGAATGTGCGTACTTTGTAGATTGCATTTATGAAATAAAACACATTTTCCAAAAACTCGTGTTTTTTAAGAAATCATGTAAACCTTCTAGAAGCTGTGATTTTAAAAAATGGGGGAAGTAAGCTTTTCTTATTTCCAAACGCATGCGCAAACTATAGAAAGTCATTATGACATAGAATGTGCATACTTTGTAGATTCCATTTATGAAATAAAGCACATTTTCTAAAAATTCATGGTTTTTACGAAATCATGTAAACCTTCTAGAAGCTGTGATTTTAAAAAACGGTGGAAGTAAGCTTTTCTTATTTCCAAATGAATGCGCAAACTATAAAAAGTCGTTATGACGTAGAATGTGCATACTTTGTTGATTCCATTTATGAAATAAAGCATATTTTCTAAAAACTCATGTTTTTTAAGAAATCATGTAAGCCTTCTAGAAGATGTGATTTTAAAAAACGGGGGAAGTAAGCTTTACTTATTTCCGGATGCATGCGCAAAACTATAGAAAGTCGTTATGACATAGAATGTGCATACTTTGAAGATTCCATTTATTAAATAAAACACATTTTCTAAAAAATCGTGTTTTTTACGAAATCATGTAAACCTTCTAGAAGCTGTGATTTTAAAAAATGGGGGAAGTAAGCTTTTCTTATTTCTGGAAGCATGCGCAAACTATAGAAAGTCGTTAAGACGTAGAATGTGCATACTTTGTAGATTTCATTTATGAAATAAAACACATTTTTTAAAAACTCGTGTTTTTTTCGAAATCATGTAAACCTTCTAGAAGCTATGATTTTAAAAAATGGTGGAAGTAAGCTTTTCTTATTTCCGGACGCATGCGCAAAATATAAAAGTTGTTATGACGTAGAATGTGCATACTTTGTTGATTCCATTTATGAAATAAAACACATTTTCTAAAAACTCGTGTTTTTTAACAAATCCTGTAAGCCTTCTAGAAGTTGTGATTTTAAAAAACAGGGGAAGTAAGATTTTTTTATTTCCAAATGCATGCGCAAACTATAGAAAGTCGTTATGACGTAGAATGTGCATACTTTGAAGATTCCATTTATGGAATAAAACACGTTTTCTAAAAACTCGTGTTTTTTACGAAATCATGTAAACCTTCTAGAAGCTGTGAGTTTAAAAAACGGGGGAAGTAAGCTTTTCTTATTTCCGGACGCATGCGCAAACTATAGAAATTCGTTAGGACGTAGAATGTGCATACTTTGTAGATTCCATTTATGAAATAAAACACATTTTCTAAAAACTCGTGTTTTTTACGAAATCATGTAAACCTTCTAGAAGTTGTGATTTTAAAAAACGGTGGAAGTAAGCTTTTCTTATTTCCGGCCGCATGCGCAATCTATAGAAAGTTGTTATGACGTAGAATGTGCATACTTTGTTGATTCCATTTATGAAATAAAACACATTTTCTAAAAACTCGTGTTTTTTAAGAAATCATGTAAACCTTCTAGAAGCTGTGATTTTAAAAAATGGTGGAAGTAAGCTTTTCTTATTTCCGGACGCATGCGCAAACTATAGAAAGTCATTATGACGTAGAATGTGCATACTTTGTTGATTCCATTTATGAAATAAAACACATTTTCTAAAAACTCGTGTTTTTTAAGAAATCATGTAAACCTTCTAGAAGCTGTGATTTTAAAAAACGGGGGAAGTAAGCTTTTCTTATTTCCGGACACATGCGCAAACTATAGAAAGTTGTTATGACGTAGAATGTGCATACTTTGTAGATTCCAATTATGAAATAAAACACATTTTCTAAAAACTCATGTTTTTTACGAAATCATGTAAACCTTCTAGAAGCTGTGATTTTAAAAAATGGGGGAAGTAAGCTTTTCTTATTTCCAAACGCATGCGCAAACTATAGAAAGTCGTTATGACATAGAATGTGCATACTTTGTAGATTCCATTAATGAAATAAAACACATTTTCTAAAAACTCGTGTTTTTTAAGAAATCATGTAAACCATCTAGAAGCTGTGATTTTAAAAAACAGGGGAAGTAAGCTTTTCTTATTTCCGGACGCATGCGCAAACTATAGAAATTCATTATGACATAGAATGTGCATACTTTGTAGATTCCATTTATGAAATAAAACACATTTATGAAATAAAACACATTTTTTAAAAACTCATGTTTTTTACGAAATCATGTTAACCTTCTAGAAGCTGTGATTTTAAAAAACGGTGGAAGTAAGCTTTTCTTATTTCCGGACGCATGCGCAAAATATATAATTCGTTATGACGTAGAGTGTGCATACTTTGTTGATTCCATTTATGAAATAAAACACATTTTCTAAAAACTCGTGTTTTTTAACAAATCCTGTAAACCTTCTAGAAGCTGTGATTCTAAAAAACGGGGGAAGTAAGCTTTTCTTATTTCCAAATGCATGCGCAAACTATAGAAAGTCGTTATGACGTAGAATGTGCATACTTTGTTGATTCCATTTATGAAATAAAACACATTTTCTAAAAACTCGTGTTTTTTACGAAATCATGTAAACCTTCTAGAAGCTGTGAGTTTAAAAAACGGGGGAAGTAAGCTTTTCTTATTTCCGGACGCATGCGCAAACTATAGAAATTCGTTAGGACGTAGAATGTGCATACTTTGTAGATTCCATTTATGAAATAAAACACATTTTCTAAAAACTCATGTTTTTTACGAAATCATGTAAACCTTCTAGAAGTTGTGATTTTAAAAAACGGTGGAAGTAAGCTTTTCTTATTTCCGGCCGCATGCGCAATCTATAGAAAGTTGTTATGACGTAGAATGTGCATACTTTGTTGATTCCATTTATGATATAACACACATTTTCTAAAAACTCGTGTTTTTCAAGAAATTATGTAAACCTTCTAGAAGCTGTGATTTTAAAAAACGGGGGAAGTAAGCTTTTCTTATTTCCGGACGCTTGTGCAAACTATAGAAAGTCGTTATTACGTAGAATGTGCGTACTTTGTAGATTGCATTTATGAAATAAAACACATTTTCCAAAAACTCGTGTTTTTTAAGAAATCATGTAAACCTTCTAGAAGCTGTGATTTTAAGAAACGGGGGAAGTAAGCTTTTGTTATTTCCGGACGAATGCGCAAACTATAGAAAGTCGTTATGACGTAGAATGTGCATACTTTGTTGATTCCATTTATGAAACAAAACACATTTTCTAAAAACTCGTGTGTTTTAAGAAATCATGTAAACCTTCCAGAAGCTGTGATTTTAAAAAATGGTGGAAGTAAGCTTTTCTTATTTCCGGACGCATGCGCAAACTATAGAAAGTCATTATGACGTAGAATGTGCATACTTTGTTGATTCCATTTATGAAATAAAACACATTTTCTAAAAACTCGTGTTTTTTAAGAAATCATGTAAACCTTCTAGAAGCTGTGATTTTAAAAAACGGGGGAAGTAAGCTTTTCTTATTTCCGGACACATGCGCAAACTATAGAAAGTTGTTATGACGTAGAATGTGCATACTTTGTAGATTCCAATTATGAAATAAAACACATTTTCTAAAAACTCATGTTTTTTACGAAATCATGTAAACCTTCTAGAAGCTGTGATTTTAAAAAACGGTGGAAGTAAGCTTTTCTTATTTCCGGACGCATACACAAACTATAGAAAGTCGTTATGACGTAGAATGTGCATACTTTGTTGATTCCATTTATAAAATAAAAAACATTTTCTAAAAACTCGTGTTTTTTAAGAAATCATGTAAACCTTCTAGAAGCTGTGATTTTGAAAAACGGGAGAAGTAAGCTTTTCTTATTTCCAAACGCATGCGCAAAATATAGAAAGTCGTTATGACGTTGAATGTGCATACTTTGTAGATTCCATTTATGAAATAAAACACATTTTCTAAAAACTTGTGTTTTTTACCAAATCATGTAAACCTTCTAGAATATGTGATTTTAAAAAACGGGGGAGGTAAGCTTTTGTTATTTCCGGACGCATGCGCAAACTATAGAAAGTCGTTATGACGTAGAATCTGCATACTTTGTTGCTTCCATTTATGAAATAAAACACATTTTCTAAAAACTCGTGTTTTTTACGAAATCATTTAAACCTTTTAGAAGCTGTGATTTTAAAAAACAGGGGAAGTAAGCTTTTCTTATTTCCGGACGCATGCGCAAACTATAGAAAGTCGTTATGACGCAGAATGTGCATACTTTGTAGATTCCATTTATGAAATAAAACACATTTTCTAAAAACTCGTGTTTTTTACGAAATCATGTAAACCTTCTACAAGCTGTGATTTTAAAAAACGGTGGAAGTAAGCTTTTCTTATTTCCAAACGCATGCGCAAACTATAGAAAGTCATTATGACATAGAATGTGCATACTTTGTTGATTCCATTTATGAAATAAAACACATTTTCTAAAAACTCGTGTTTTTACAAAATCATCTAAAGCTTCTAGAAGCTGTGATTTTAAAAAACGGTAGAAGTAAGCTTTTCTTATTTCCGGAAGCATGCGCAAACTATAGAAATTCGTTATGACGTAGAATGTGCATACTTTGTAGATTCCATTTATGAAATAAAACACATTTTCTAAAGACTCGTGTTTTTTACGAAATCATGTAAACCTTCTAGAAGCTGTGATTTTAAAAAACGGTGGAAGTAAGCTTTTCTTATTTCCGGAAGCATGCGCAAACTATAGAAATTCGTTATGACGTAGAATGTGCATACTTTGTAGATTCCATTTATGAAATAAAACACATTTTCTAAAGACTCGTGTTTTTTACGAAATCATGTAAACCTTCTAGAAGCTGTGATTTTAAAAAACGGTGGAAGTAAGATTTTCTTATTTCCGGACGAATGCGCGAACTATAGAAAGTCGTTATGACTTGGACTGTGCATACTTTGTTGATTCCAGCTATGAAATAAAACACATTTTCTAAAAACTCGTGTTTTTTACGAAAGCATGTAAACCTTATAGAAGCTGTGATTTTAAAAAATGGTGGAAGTAAGCTTTTCTTATTTTCGGATGCATGGGAAAACTATAGAAAGTCGTTATGACGTAGAATGTACATACTTTGTTGATTCCATTTATGAAATAAAACACATTTTCTAAAAACTCGTGTTTTTTACGAAATCATGTAAACCTTCCAGAAGCTGTGATTTTAAAAAACGGTGGAAGTAAGCTTTTCTTATTTCCGGACGCATGCGCAAACTATAGAAATTCGTTATGACATAGAATGTGCATACTTTGTTGATTCCATTTATGAAATAAAACACATTTTCTAAAAACTCGTGTTTTTTACGAAATCATTTAAACCTTCTAGAAGTTGTGATTTTAAAAAACGGTGGAAGTAAGCTTTTCTTATTTCCGGACGCATGCGCAAACTATAGAAAGTCGTTATGACGTAGAATGTGCATACTTTGTTGATTCCATTTATGACATAAAACACATTTTCTAAAAACTAGTGTTTTTTAAGAAATCATGTAAACCTTCTAGAAGCTGTGATTTTAAAAAACGGGGGAAGTAAGCTTTTCTTATTTCCAAACGCATGCGCAAAATATAGAAAGTCGTTATGACGTTGAATGTGCATACTTTGTAGATTCTATTTATGAAATAAAACACATTTTCTAAAAACTCATGTTTTTTACGAAATCGTGTAAACCTTCTAGAAGCTGTGATTTTAAAAAACAGTGGAAGTAAGCTTTTCTTATTTCCGGACGCACGCGCAACCTATAGAAAGTCGTTATGACATAGAATGTGCATACTTTGTTGATTCCATTTATGAAATAAAACACATTTTCTAAAAACTCGTGTTTTTTAAGAAATCATGTAAACCTTCTAGAAGCTGAGATTTTAAAAAACGGGGTAAGTGAGCTTTTCTTATTTCCAAACGTATGCGCAAACTATAGAAAGTCATTATGTCGTAGAATGTGCATACTTAGTTGATTCCATTTATGAAATAAAACACATTTTCTAAAAACTCATGTTTTTTAAGAAATTAAGTAAACCTTCTAGAAGCTGTAATTTTAAAAAACGGGGGAAGTAAGCTTTTCTTATTTCCGGACGCATACGCAAACTATAGAAAGTCCTTATGCTGTAGAATGTGCATACTTTGTAGATTACATTTATGAAATAAAACACATTTTCTAAAAACTTGTGTTTTTTACCAAATCATGTAAACCTTCTAGAATCTGTGATTTTAAAAAACGGGGGAGGTAAGGTTTTCTTATTTCCGGACGCATGCGCAAACTATAGAAAGTCGTTATGACGTAGAATGTGCATACTTTGTAGATTCCATTTATGAAATAAAACACATTTTCTAAAAACTCGTGTTTTTTACGAAATCATGTAAACCTTCTAGAAGCTGTGATTTCAAAAAACGGTGGAAGTAAGCTTTTCTTATTTCTGGACGCATGCGCAAACTATAGAAATTTGTTATGACGTAGAATGTGCATACTTTGTTGACTCCATTTATGAAATAAAACACATTATCTAAAAACTCGTGTTTTTCCGCAAATCATGTAAACCTTCTAGAAGCTGTGATTTAAAAAAAGGCGGGAAGTAAGCTTTTCTTTTTTCCGGACGCATGCGCAAACGATAGAAAGTCATTATGATGTAGAATGTACATACTTTGTTGATTCCATTTATGAAATAAAACACATTTTCTAAAAACTCGTGTTTTTTACAAAATCATTTAAACCTTCTAGAAGCTGTGATTTTAAAAAACGTTGGAAGTAAGCTTTTCTTATTTCCGGACGGATGCGCAAACTATAGAAAGTCGTTATGACGTAGAATGTACATACTTTGTTGATTCCATTTATGAAATAAAACACATTTTCTAAAAACTCGTGTTTTTTAAGAAATCATGTAAACCTTCTAGAAGCTGTGATTTTAAAAAGCGGGGAAGTAAGCTTTTCTTATTTCCAAACGCATGCGCAAACTATAGAAAGTCGTTATGACATAGAATGTGCATACTTGGTTGATTCCATTTATGAAATAAAACACATTTTCTAAAAACTCGTGTTTTTTACGAAATCATGTAAACCTTCTAGAAGCTGTGATTTTAAAAAACGGTGGAAGTAAGCTTTTCTTATTTCCGGACGCATGCACAAACTATAGAAAGTCATTATGACATAGAATGTGTATACCTTGTTGATTCCATTTATGAAATAAAACACATTTTCTAAAAACTCGTGTTTTTTAAGAAATCATGTAAACCTTCTAGAAGCTGTGATTTTAAAAAACGGGTGAAGTAAGATTTTCTTATTTCCAAACGCATGGGAAACTATAGAAATTCGTTATGACGTAGAATGCGCATACTTTGTAGATTCAATTTACGAAATAAAATACATTTTCTAAAAACTCGTGTTTTTTACGAAATCATGTAAACCTTCTAGAAGCTGTGATTTTAAAAAAAGGTGGAAGTAAGCTTTTCTTATTTCCGAAGGCATGCGCAAACTATAGAAAGTCGTTATGACATAGAATGTGCATACTTTGTTGATTCCATTTATGAAATAAAACACATTTTCTAAAATCTCATGTTTTTTACGAAATCATGTAAAGCTCCTAGAAGCTGTGATTTTAAAAAACGGTGGAAGTAAGCTTTTCTTATTTCCGGACGCATGCACAAACTATAGAAAGTCGTTATGACTTGGAATTTCCATACTTTGTTGATTCCATTTATGAAATAAAACACATTTTCTAAAAACTCGTGTTTTTTACAAAATCATGTAAACCTTATAGAAGCTGTGATTTTAAAAAATGGTGGAAGTAAGCTTTTCTTATTTCCGGACGCATGCGCAAACTATAGAAAGTCGTTATGACGTAGAATGTACATACTTTGTTGATTCCATTTATGAAATAAAACACATTTTCTAAAAAATCGTGTTTTTTACGAAATCATCCAAACCTTCCAGAAGCTGTGATTTTAAAAAACGGTGGAAGTAAGCTTTTCTTATTTCCGGACGCATGCACAAACTATAGAAAGTCGTTATGACGTAGAATGTGCATACTTTGTTGATTTCATTTATGAAATAAAACACATTTTCTAAAAACTCGTGTTTTTTAAGAAATCATGTAAACCTTCTAGAACCTGTGATTTTAAAAAACGGGGAAAGTAAGCTTTTCTTATTTCCAAACGCATGCGCAAAATATAGAAAGTCGTTATGACATAGAATGTGCATACTTGGTTGATTCCATTTATGAAATAAAACACATTTTCTAAAAACTCGTGTTTTTTACGAAATCATCCAAACCTTCCAGAAGCTGTGATTTTAAAAAACGGTGGAAGTAAGCTTTTCTTATTTACGGACGCATGCACAAACTATAGAAAGTTGTTATGACGTAGAATGTGCATACTTTGTTGATTCCATTTATGAAATAAAACACATTTTCTAAAAACTCGTGTTTTTTAAGAAATCATGTAAACCTTCCAGAAGCTGTGATTTTAGAAGACGGGGGAAGTAAGCTTTTCTTATTTCCGCACGCATGCGCAAACTATAGGACTTCGTTATGACGTAGAATGTGCATACTTTGTAGATTCCATTTATGAAATAAAACACATTTTCTAAAAACTCGTGTTTTTTACGAAATCATGTAAACCTTCTAGAAGCTGTGATTTTAAAAAACGGTGGAAGTAAGCTTTTCTTATTTCCGGACGCACGCGCAACCTATAGAAAGTCGTTATGACGTAGAATGTGCATACTTTGTTGATTCCATTTATGACATAAAACACATTTTCTAAAAACTCGTGTTTTTTAACAAATCATGTAAACCTTCTAGAAGCTGTGATTTTAAAAAACAGGGGAAGTAAGCTTTTCTTAATTCCGAGCGCATGCGCAAAATATAGAAAGTCGTTATGACGTTGAATGTGCATACTTTGTAGATTCTATTTATGAAATAAAACCCATTTTCTAAAAACTAATGTTTTTTACGAAATCGTGTAAACCTTCTAGAAGCTGTGATTTTAAAAAACGGTGGAAGTAAGCTTTTCTTATTTCCGGACGCACGCGCAACCTATAGAAAGTCGTTATGACATAGAATGTGCATACTTTGTTGATTCCATTTATGAAATAAAACACATTTTCTAAAAACTCGTGTTTTTTAAGAAATCATGTAAACCTTCTCGAAGCTGAGATTTTAAAAAACGGTGGAAGTAAGCTTTTCTTATTTCCGGATGAATGCGCAAACTATAGAAAGTCGTTATGACTTGGAATGTGCATACTTTGTTGATTCCAGTTATTAAATAAAACACATTTTCTAAAAACTCGTGTTTTTTACGAAATCATGTAAACCTTATAGAAACTGTGATTTTAAAAAATGGTGGAAGTAAGCTTTTCTTATTTCCGGATGCATGCGCAAACTATAGAAAGTCGTTATGACGTAGAATGTACTTACTTTGTTGATTCTATTTATGAAATAAAACACATTTTCTAAAAACTAGTGTTTTTTACGAAATCATGTAAACTTTCCAGAAGCTGTGATTTTAAAAAACGGTGGAAGTAAGCTTTTCTTATTTCCGGACGCATGCGCAAACTATCGAAATTCTTTATGACATAGAATGTGCATACTTTGTTGATTCCATTTATGAAATAAAACACATTTTCTAAAAACTCGTGTTTTTACGAAATCATCTAAAGCTTCTAGAAGCTGTGATTTTAAAAAACGGTGGAAGTAAGCTTTTCTTATTTCCGGACGAATGCGCAAACTATAGAACGTCGTTATGATGTAGAATCTGCATACTTTGTTGATTCCATTTATGAAATAAAACACATTTTCTAAAAACTCGTGTTTTTTAAGAAATCATGTAAACCTTCTAGAAGCTGTGATTTTAAAAAACGGGGGAAGTAAGCTTTTCTCATTTCCAAACGCATGCGCAAACTATAGAATGTCGTTATGGCGTAGAATATGCATACTTTGTTGATTCCATTTATGAAATAAAACACATTTTCTAAAAACTCGTGTTTTTTAAGAGATCATGTAAACCTTCTAGAAGCTGTGATTTTAAAAAACGGGGGAAGTAAGCTTTTCTCATTTCCAAACGCATGCGCAAACTATAGAAAGTCATTATGACGTAGAATGTGGATACTTTGTTGATTCTATTTATGAAATAGAACACATTTTCTAAAAACTCGTGTTTTTTAAGAAATCATTTAAACCTTCTAGAAGCTCTGATTTTAAAAAACGAGGGAAGTAAGCTTTTCTTATTTCCAAATGCATGCGCAAACTATAGAAAGTCATTATGACGTAGAATGTGCATACTTTGTTGATTCCATTTATGAAATAAAACACATTTTCTAAAAACTCATGTTTTTTAAGAAATTAAGTAAACCTTCTAGAAGCTGTAATTTTAAAAAACGGGGGAAGTAAGCTTTTCTTATTTCCGGACGCATACACAAACTATAGAAAGTCGTTATGCTGTAGAATGTGCATACTTTGTAGATTCCATTTATGAAATAAAACACATTTTCTAAAAACTCTTTTTTTTTACGAAATCATGTAAACCTTCTAGAAGCTGTGATTTTAAAAAACGGTGGAAGTAAGCTTTTCTTATTTCCGGACGCATGAGCAAACTATAGAAAGTCTTTATGATGTAGAATGTGCATACTTTGTTGATACCATTTATGAAATAAAACACATTTTCTAAAAACTCGTGTTTTTTAACAAATCATGTAAACCTTCTAGAAGCTGTGATTTTAAAACACGGGGGAAGTAAGCTTTTCTTATTTCCGGACGGATGTGCAAACTATAGAAAGTGGTTATGACGTATAATGTGCAAACTTTGTAGATTCCATTGATGAAATAAAACACATTTTCTAAAAACTCGTGTTTTTTACGAAATCATGTAAACCTTCTAGAAGCAGTGATTTTAAAAAACGGTGGAAGTAAGCTTTTATTATTTCCGTACGCATGCGCAAACTATAGAATGTCGTTATGACGTAGAATGTGCATACTTTGTAGATTCCATTTATGAAATAAAACACATTTTCTAAAAACTCGTGTTTTTTACGAAATCATGTAAACCTTCTAGAAGCTGTGATTTTAAAAAACGGTGGAAGTAAGCTTTTCTTATTTCCGGACGCATGCGCAAAGTATAGAAAGTCGTTATGACGTAGAATGTGCATACTTTGTTGATTCTACTTATGAAATAAAACACATTTTCTAAAAACTTGTGTTTTTTACGAAATCATGTCAACCTTCTAGAAGCTGTGATTTTAAAAAACGGGGGAAGTAAGCTTTTCTTATTTCCAAACGCATGCGCAAACTATAGAAAGTCATTATGACGTAGAATGTGCATACTTTGTTGATTCCATTTAAGAAATAAAACACATTTTCTAAATACTCGTGTTTTTTACGAAATCATGTAAACGTTCTAGAAGATGTGATTTTAAAAAATGGTGGAAGTAAGCTTTTCTTATTTCCGAACGCATGCGCAAACTATAGAAAGTCGTTATGACGTAGAATGTGCATAGTTTGCATATTCCATTTATGAAATAAAACACATTTTCTAAAAACTCGTGTTTTTTACGAAATCATGTAAACCTTCTAGAAGCTGTGATTTTAAAAAACGGTGGAAGTAAGCTTTTCTTATTTCCGGACGAATGCGCAAACTATAGAACGTCGTTATGATGTAGAATGTGCATACTTTGTTGATTCCATTTATGAAATAAAACACATTTTCTAAAAACTCGTGTTTTTTAAGAAATCATGTAAACCTTCTAGACGCTGTGATTTTAAAAAACGGGTGAAGTAAGCTTTTCTTATTTCCAAACGCATGCGCAAACTATAGAATGTCGTTATGACGTAGAATGTGCATACTTTGTTGATTCTATTTATGAAATAGAACACATTTTCTAAAAACTCGTGTTTTTTAAGAAATCATGTAAACCTTCTAGAAGCTGTGATTTTAAAAAACGGGGGAAGTAAGCTTTTCTTATTTCCAAACGCATGCGCAAACTATAGAAAGTCATTATGACGTAGAATGTGCATACTTTGTTGATTCCATTTATGAAATAAAACACATTTTCTAAAAACTCGTGCTTTTTACGAAATCATGTAAACCTTCTAGAAGCTGTGATTTTAAAAAACGGGGGAAGTAAGCCTTTCTTATTTCCGGACGCATACGCAAACTATAGAAAGTCGTTATGCTGTAGAATGTGCATCATTTGTAGATTCCATTTATGAAATAAAACACATTTTCTAAAAACTCTTTTTTTTTACGAAATCATGTCAACCTTCTAGAAGCTGTGATTCTAAAAAACGGTGGAAGTAAGCTTTTCTTATTTCCGGACGCATGAGCAAACTATAGAAAGTCGTTATGATGTAGAATGTGCATACTTTGTTGATACCATTTATGAAATAAAACACATTTTCTAAAAACTCGTGTTTTTTAACAAATCATGTAAACCTTCTAGAAGCTGTGATTTTAAAACACGGGGGAAGTAATCTTTTCTTATTTCCGGACGGATGTGCAAACTATAGAAAGTCGTTATGACGTATAATGTGCAAACTTTGTAGATTCCATTTATGAAATAAAACACATTTTCTAAAAACTCGTGTTTTTTACGAAATCATGTAAACCTTCTAGAAGCTGTGATTTTAAAAAACGGTGGAAGTAAGCTTTTCTTATTTCCGGACGCATGCGCAAACTATAGAATGTCTTTATGACGTAGAATGTGCATACTTTGTAGATTCCATTTATGAAATAAAACACATTTTCTAAAAACTCGTGTTTTTTACGAAATCATGTAAACCTTCTAGAAGCTGTGATTTTAAAAAACGGTGGAAGTAAGCTTTTCTTATTTCCAAACGCATGCGCAAACTATAGAAAGTCGTTATGACGTAGAATGTGCATACTTTGTTGATTCTACTTATGAAATAAAACACATTTTCTAAAAACTCGTGTTTTTTACGAAATCATGTAAACCTTCTAGAAGCTGTGATTTTAAAAAACGGGGGAAGTAAGCTTTTCTTATTTCCAAACGCATGCGCAAACTATAGAAAGTCATTATGACGTAGAATGTGCATACTTTGTTGATTCCATTTACGAAATAAAACACATTTTCTAAAAACTCGTGTTTTTTACGAAATCATGTAAACGTTCTAGAAGATGTGATTTTAAAAAATGGTGGAAGTAAGCTTTTCTTATTTCCGAACGCATGCGCAAACTATAAAAAGTCGTTATGACGTAGAATGTGCATAGTTTGTATATTCCATTTATGAAATAAAACACATTTTCTAAAAACTCGTGTTTTTTACGAAGTCATGTAAACCTTCTAGAAGTTGTGATTTTAAAAAACGGTGGAAGTAAACTTTTCTTATTTCCGGACGAATGCGCAAACTATAGAACGTCGTTATGATGTAGAATGTGCATACTTTGTTGATTCCATTTATGAAATAAAACACGTTTTCTAAAAACTCGTGTTTTTTAAGAAATCATGTAAACCTTCTAGAAGCTGTGATTTTAAAAAACGGGGGAAGTAAGCTTTTCTTATTTCCGAACGCATGCGCAAACTATAGAATTTCGTTATGACGTAGAATGTGCATACTTTGTTGATTCCATTTATGAAATAAAACACATTTTCTAAAAACTCGTGTTTTTTAAGAAATCATGTAAACGTTCTAGAAGCTGTGATTTGTTAATATTCATTATGCTAAGACAGAAAATAGCAGCATTACATTCCATTTCACAATAATAGCATATACAGGATCACTGAAGAAACGACAAGCATAGCATAAACACAAGAGACACAGATTTATCCTGGGAAACCCTCATGGGGTAGAAAACCCAGTAAAGCTTCCTCAATATAGATGACCAGCAATATACAAAGATGCAAACCAAAGACATGATCTCCTTCTCCACTGTAGCAGACCTCTCCTCCAAAAGTGCGCCTCCCTTGAATGAGTGAGTGTATCAAATGAGGAACACACCTCCTCTATTTATACACTACTCTGATATGTATTTTACACAAGTACATGTAGGCTCGTATTTAACCATTAGGTTAAATACCCCATTATAACTAACTGGGCCGACCCCCACATGGTGGGTCTAATAACCCTAGTTACCACAACCAACTTGGAGGAATAAACATCTCCGGATTTATAGTATAATCACATCGGAGGTATGGAACATCTCCGGAATAAATAATATACAAATATAATATTCTTTGAAGTTACAATATTTCAACACTCCCCCTTAACGAGAAGGATATTATAATAGTATCTACACGAGCAAGGAGTCATCAACATCATACATGATACATCTATAAATCATTGGAAGCTTTCTCAACATCATCAGTAACTCAAGCAGTTACTGGAACATCTTCAATACTGGAACATCAACATCTTCAGTACTGAGTCTTTATCTTCTGCAGCACTCGAATAGCTACAACAACATCAACATCTGGATCCTCACGATCATCAGTATCATCATCTCACGATCATTAGAATTGTCATCACACGATCATCAGCATCGTCATCACACGATCATCAGCATCGTCATCACACGATTATCAACATCGTCATCACACGATCATCAGCATCGTCATCTCACGATCATCAGCATCGTCATCACACGATCATCAGCATCGTCATCACACGATCATCAACATCGTCATCACACGATCATCAGCATCGTCATCACACGATCAGCAGCATCGTCATATCACGATCAGCAGCATCGTCATCGCACGATCAACATCGTCATCACACGATCAGCAGCATCGTCACCACCCGATCAGCAGCATCGTCATCGCACGGTCATCAGCATCGTCATCACACGATCATCAACATCGTCATCGCACGATCATCAGCATCGTCATCACACGATCATCAACATCGTCATTGCACGATCAGCAGCATACATGATCCTTCCTTTCGGAATTACTGGATCAATCTCATCATAATCATATTTAAGACTATCCTTCCTTTTGGAATTACTGGATTTACTGTCTAAGGATGATTAGTCCAACTACAATCATATCTAAGACTATCCCTCCTGGATTTGCTGTCTAAGGATGATTAGTCCAATCACAATCTCATTTAAGACTATCCTTCCTGGATTTACTGTCTAAGGATGATTAATCCAATCACAATCGTATTTAAGACTATCCTTCCTGGATTTACTGTCTAAGGATGATTAATCCAACTACAATCATATTTAAGACTATCCCTCCTGGATTTGCTGTCTAAGGATGATTAGTCCAATCACAATCTCATTTAAGACTATCCTTCCTGGATTTACTGTCTAAGGATGATTAATCCAATCGCAATCGTATTTAAGACTATCCTTCCTGGATTTACTGTCTAAGGATGATTAATCCAACCACAATCACATTTAAGACTATCCCTCCTGGATTTGCTGTCTAAGGATGATTAGTCCAATCACAATCTCATTTAAGACTATCCTTCCTGGATTTACTGTCTAAGGATGATTAATCCAATCACAATCGTATTTAAGACTATCTTTCCTGGATTTACTGTCTAAGGATGATTAATCCAACCACGTGCATTTTGAACCAAGGTCCAGGGACGATGCAGTCCTATCCTCTATTCTCGGAGACCTCACGTCTACGGCTCTCTTTAGGACTGAAAGTCCAGGGATGATCCAATCCCCTCAACTGTCCACTAAGGACTTCATTCTCGGAGACCTCACGTCTACGGCTCTCTTTAGGACTGAAAGTCCAGGGATGATCCAATCCCCTCAACTGTCCACTAAGGACTTCATTCTCGGAGACCTCACGTCTACGGCTCTCTTTAGGACTGAAAGTCCAGGGATGATCCAATCCCCTCAACTGTCCACTAAGGACTTTATTCTCGGAGACCTCACGTCTACGGCTCTCTTTAGGACTTAAAGTCCAGGGATGATCCAATCCCCTCAACTGTCCACTAAGGACTTCATTCTCGGAGACCTCACGTCTACGGCTCTCTTTAGGACTGAAAGTCCAGGGATTATCCAATCCCCTCAACTGTCCACTAAGGACTTCATTCTCAGAGACCTCACGTCTACGGCTCTCTTTAGGACTGAAAGTCCAGGGATGATCCAATCCCCTCAACTGTCCACTAAGGACTTTATTCTCGGAGACCTCACGTCTACGGCTCTCTTTAGGACTGAAAGTCCAGGGATGATCCAGTCCCCTCAACTGTCCACTAAGGACTTTATTCTCGGAGACCTCACGTCTACGGCTCTCTTTAGGACTGAAAGTCCAGGGATGATCCAATCCCCTCAACTGTATTCTCATCCATACAGGTACAATCATGTATCACATCAAACCATGTATACATCACATCAAAACATGTGTACATCAAATCACATCAAAATATGTGTACATTAAAACATGTATACATCACTTAATCAATATATGTACACATCACATAAAAACATGTGTACATCAAAACATGTATGCATCACTAATCAAAACATGTACACATCACATCAAAAACATGTGTACATCAGAATATGTATACATCACTAATCAAAACATGTACACATCACATTTAGCATGTATTCTTACTAATACATCAAAACATGTATACATCACATCTAGCATGTATTCTTACTAATACATCAAAACATGTATACATCACATCTAGCATGTATTCTTACTAATACATCTAACATCAAAACATGTATACATCACAACTAGCATGTATTCTTACTAATACATCTAACATCAAAACATGTATACATCACAACTAGCATGTACTCTTACTAATACATCTAACATCAAAAGCATGTATAAGAAAAACTAAGTATTCTAAATAAGAGAGTCCTAAATCTAAATATTTCTAAGTAACTGGGTGTAGAGAACAGGTTACCTCATCATCGACCTTGTTGTTCGATGAGACAATCTCATCAGCAGTGACTATACTACTCCCCCTTTCGAGGAGAGTCCTTTTGAACTACACCAAGCTTGTCTCGGAAGTATTCAAACTTCACTCGAGACAGAGGTTTGGTTGGTAACTTCTTCACTTGACATAGAGGTATGGTTAGTACAACGGTAACCTGTTACAAATTCAAACTTTAGAGTTCCTTTCTGCGTCATATCTTGTTAGTTCCTTATGTTCTTTGACTTATCATGGAACACTAGATTCTATGTCATCTTGATACAACTCTAAATATCACATAGGATCTCAGTTGGTTCTATCTCTAAATCAAACAATCCTAAAGCCAAACTTCTTCACAACTAGCAGAGCAAGCAGCCATATATTCCGCTTGTGCTGAGAGCCACACTAGACTGCTTCCAGCTAAACCACGAGATCATGGCTAATCCCAGACAATAACATCCTCTCGATGTGTTCTTCTTGTCTGATACACTTCCTGCCCAATCAGAATCTGAATAGCCATCTGAAGTCATGATCTTCAAGATAGCATAGATCAAATTCTATCGTGTCCTTTATGTGCCTCATCACATGCTTTGCAACTACCAGGTAAACACATCTAGTTTCCACTAGATACTAACTCAAGATGTTCATAACAAAGCATATATCTAACCTAGTATATGTTAGATATATCAAAGACCCAATAATTTGACTGTACAGAGTTATATCCACTAACTTTGATGAGTTATCCCCTAACAGCTTCAAGTTGGAATCCATAAGAGTGGCCATTCCAACACCTCAAGTCATATTTCTCATCATACTTTCCCTGGTTGAGAAATATTCCTTCTGAGCCTTGCCATACTTCCAGACCTAGGAAGTAAAGCATCAATTTGAGATCTTTCATTTTTGCATTGAATGATCTTCTGCATATCTATCTGTGCCATCTCTCGTTAGATGGGTCTACTGATATGAGCCTCAATATCATTCGAACTCTGTGGTGAGTTCCTTCTTGCATCCATGTCATATGTGTATCATATTCAACCTTGTAGCAAAGGTTGAGATCCACATCACCCATGGTGATCATTAAGCTTATCAATTTATTATCGTTCCTAGGTACCTATACAGAACCTGATTCACACTTCTTCTTTAATTACACCATACTTGGAGCAAACATCTTGTCGTGATTCTCTTCCCATTTCTAAGAGAATCTTCTAGCCATGAGCCTTCTATATTTTGTTTGATTTGTAAATCTTCTTGTTTGAACATCCACCACTTGTACGGTGTCCATCATTCTTCATGACCTTTCCTACAAATCAAAATTAAGTACATGATTAGTAATACTTCATAATCATCAAAAGATAACCTATTATGCATACAGATATCATTTACATAGTGATGCAACTATTTTGACCAATCCTTTGGCACAACACTTTCCCATATCCTATTTGCATACAGTGGCTATCTAGATGCCTTCCATCTCTACCAGAACATACTATCGAGAGTGTGCACAACTCTTAGCATGTCAGCAAAGAGGTTTTATTCTAGACAAGCAACAATGGAATGTTTGTCCAACTTACCAAACATATGCACATTAGTTGTATACTGTTCAATGCTCTATGAATGTTTACACTCAGCATTATATATTCTAGGAATACAAATATGCATACAACCTATTACAGGAAATATCATTACTATTTCAAATAGCAACTCAAATACTTATCTTTTATGTTTGTGTGGCTGCCTCCAGCTTGATCTTCTGTATGTCTTTTGAACTTCTATTCATTCTGTACCACTGTGCATGCTCAAGAGTCATCCTCATGATCTCATACACAAACATACACTCATTAGTATATTCTAAATGCTATCAAAACATTATAGTACTAAATAATCTTGAAAATGTATAGTCATGATTATAGTTAATAAACATTAGTATTCAAGATTTCAGGGAAGTCTTCTTTTACTCATGCATATCATTAATCAAGATAAAATATATAATATGCATAATCCCTTGATTACTAACTTTATGAATAAGCATAACCAATCATTCCAAGTATACTTATATAAGGGATTCTAACACAAGGTAAGATTCATGGGAAACATATTAGTATACCTACTTGGTTATGTACAACATACCTAAACAATCTCTTCAATGATTTAGAGATCCTGAGCTAGAACCTGCATGTCTCATAGGTTAGGCATAATATAACAAAGTCATACATACCTCGTAAGTAGAACAAAGATTATGGATGAGTCTTTGTCTTCATCTTTTCATGGTCATGGAGCCTGATTTGTCTTTTGTGATGTACCTGTATCTTGTTAGCAGACAACATCAACCTCACACAACACCATAATTCATTAGTACAATCATAAGTGTCAACACCCTAACCAATAAATATCTTCTATCATGCATTCATAATTTTGTTAAGGTGATACAACAAATCTAAAATCAAGATTGTACTAACTGTAATAACATGAAGACAAACATACCATAAACTTAATCATGAACAAATCTCAAAACATACCTCGATGAGTCATACCTATCGAGATCGCTTGTAATCTCCTTATGTAAAGCCTTAGCCTCATCTCCCTCTGAAACATGAACTCCTTCACTTATGTAGGTGACCAATCCATCTTCTTCTAGGATTAACCCTATCCACTTGATTTGCAAGAACTGGACCTGGAGCTGGATATGGGTTTGTCAGAGAAAACCCAAAAATTCAAACTTTGAATTTCAAACTTCCGAAAGGATAGAAATATGCGCCTTGATGAGCTGATCAAACTGATATATTCAGAATTTGAAAACTGCAAAGTTTTACTCCTCAATTTTGCCTTTGAAACTTTCGAATTCACTGGACGTGACCCTGAACTGGGGTTTGATGAAGCCCACTCTTTTTCCCCATCAAAAGGTTTGATCCAAAGCTCTAAGCTTCTATTATTCTGAGGAGCTTCCAGCCGTGGTCACAGATTTCAAAAATTCCCATTTTTACAGAAGCCCTAATTTTCTGCTTTTCTGATCAAAGTCCCGAACTAGGGTCTAATCAAGCCCGGCCTTCTGCCCAACCAAAAATTCTGATCTTGGTCTCTAAATTTCTATTTTGATGAGTAGCATCCAGCCGTGGTCTCCGATTACAAAAATTCCAACTTTCTTCAAAGCCCTAAATTCCGGAAGCCATGAATGAAGGTACCAAAAAATAATTCTGTTTTGACAGAAATATGTACCTGATTGTTTCTGGTGTAACTCCGAAATTTTTGATCCACGGGGTCTGAAAAAGTTTTTTGAGATAGCCTGACCTGTTAGATTTCCATACTGACAGGTCTGACCTCAATTGGATGCTCTTAGAGAGAGTTATGCCAAGTGTCGCAACGTGACCTGTTTATGGGATAATACAGGAGAGCGAACTTGTACGGAGTGCCACGTGTCACTGGTTCAACTTCGGTCTCTGAAATGTTTTTCTGAGATAGTACAGTCTGTGTACTACCTGTCACTTTTCACGAAATTTCATTTGGAGCTTCCTAGCCCAAGTTATGACCTTTTTCCCAAGGTCACCTGATTTTGACTCAGATCTGGAAGAGGCAGAAACCCTATATTGTACAGATCATAAATCACAAAGTACAACGAATTAGAGGTTTTCCTTTGGACACAAGGTACCTGGCGATTTTAGCTTCGTCCTGTAACAATTTCAGATCCGAAAACTTCTCCAAAACGGATTTATAGCGAAAGTGCTACGATGACTGGTTTTGCTATGTAAAACCCTAACCTTCAAATTGTCGTAAGTAAAGCAAGTGTTTTTAGTGCCATACCTTGTCTTCCTTCAGGTTAGCTCTGATACCATGTTAATATTCATTATGCTAAGACAGAAAATAGCAGCATTACATTCCATTTCACAATAATAGCATATACAGGATCACTGAAGAAACGACAAGCATAGCATAAACACAAGAGACACAGATTTATCCTGGGAAACCCTCATGGGGTAGAAAACCCAGTAAAGCTTCCTCAATATAGATGACCAGCAATATACAAAGATGCAAACCAAATACATGATCTCCTTCTCCACTCTAGCAGACCTCTCCTCCAAAAGTGCGCCTCCCTTGAATGAGTGAGTGTATCAAATGAGGAACACACCTCCTCTATTTATACACTACTCTGATATGTATTTTACACAAGTACATGTAGGCTCGTATTTAACCATTAGGTTAAATACCCCATTATAACTGACTGGGCCGACCCCCACATGGTGGGTCTAATAACCCTAGTTACCACAACCAACTTGGAGGAATAAACATCTCCGGATTTATAGTATAATCACATCGGAGGTATGGAACATCTCCGGAATAAATAATATACAAATATAATATTCTTTGAAGTTACAATATTTCAACATGATTTTAAAAAACGGGGGAAGTAAGCTTTTCTTATTTCCAAACGCATGCGCAAACTATAGAAAGTCGTATGACGTAGAATGTGCATACTTTGTTGATTCTATTTATGAAATAGAACACATTTTCTAAAAACTCGTGTTTTTTAAGAAATCATGTAAACCTTCTAGAAGCTGTGATTTTAAAAAACAGGGGAAGTAAGCTTTTCTTATTTCCAAACGCATGCGCAAACTATAGAAAGTCATTATGACGTAGAATGTGCATACTTTGTTGATTCCATTTATGAAATAAAACACATTTTCTAAAAACTCGTGTTTTTTAAGAAATCATGTAAACCTTCTAGAAGCTGTGATTTTAAAAAACAGGGGAAGTAAACTTTTCTTATTTCTGGACGCATGCGCAAACTATAGAAAGTTGTTATGACGTAGAATGTGCATACTTTTTTGATTATTTTTATGAAATAAAACACATTTTCTAAAATCTCGTGTTTTTTAAGAAATCATGTAAACCTTCTAGAAGCTGTGATTTTAAAAAACGGGGGAAGTAAGCTTTTCTTATTTCCGGATGCATGCGCAAACTATATAAAGTCATTATGACGTAGAATGTGCATACTTTGTATATTCCATTTATGAAACAAAACACATTTTCTAAAAACTCGTGTTTTTTACGAAATCATGTAAACCTTCTAGAAGCTGTGATTTTAAAAAACGGTGGAAGTAAGCTTTACTTATTTCCGGACGCATGCGCAAACTATAGAATGTCGTTATGACGTAGAATGTGCATACTTTGTTAATTCCATTTATGAAATAAAACACATTTTCTAAAAACTCGTGTTTTTTACGAAATCATGTAAACCTTCTAGAAGCTGTGATTTTAAAAAACGGTGGAAGTAAGCTTTTCTTATTTCCCGACGCATGCGCAAACTATAGAAAGTCGTTATGACGTAGAATGTGCATACTTTGTAGATTCCATTTATGAAATAAAACACATTTTCTAAAAACTCGTGTTTTTTACGAAATCATGTAAACCTTCTAGATGCCGTGATTTTAAAAAACGGTGGAAGTAAGCTTTTCTTATTTTCGGACGCATGCACAAACTATAGAAAGTCGTTATGACGTAGAATGTGCATAATTTGTTGATTCCATTTATGAAATAAAACACATTTTCTAAAAACTCGTGTTTATTAACAAATCATGTAAACCTTCTAGAAGCTGTGATTTTAAAAAACGGGGGAAGTAAGCTTTTCTTATTTCCAGACGGATGCGCAAACTATAGAAAGTCGTTATGACGTAGAATGTGCATACTTTGTAGATTCCATTTATGAAATAAAACACATTTTCTAAAAACTCGTGTTTTTTACGAAATCATGTAAACCTTCTAGAAGCTGTGATTTTAAAAAACGGTGGAAGGAAGCTTTTCTTATTTCCGGACGCATGCGCAAACTATAAAATGTCGTTATGACGTAGAATGTGCATACTTTGTTGATTCTATTTATGAAATAAAACACATTTTCTAAAAACTCGTTTTTTTTAAGAAATCATGTAAACCTTCTAGAAGCTGTGATTTTAAAAAATGGGGGAAGTAAGCTTTTCTTATTTCCGGACGCATGTGCAAACTATAGAAAGTCGTTATGCCGTTGAATGTGGATACTTTGTATATTCCATTTATGAAATAAAACACATTTTCTAAAAACTCTTTTTTTTTACGAAATCATGTCAACCTTCTAGAAGCTGTGATTTTAAAAAACGGTGGAAGTAAGCTTTTCTTATTTCCGGACGCATGAGCAAACTATAGAAAGTCGTTATGATGTAGAATGTGCATACTTTGTTGATACCATTTATGAAATAAAACACATTTTCTAAAAACTCGTGTTTTTTAACAAATCATGTAAACCTTCTAGAAGCTGTGATTTTAAAACACGGGGGAAGTAATCTTTTCTTATTTCCGGACGGATGTGCAAACTATAGAAAGTCGTTATGACGTATAATGTGCAAACTTTGTAGATTCCATTTATGAAATAAAACACATTTTCTAAAAACTCGTGTTTTTTACGAAATCATGTAAACCTTCTAGAAGCTGTGATTTTAAAAAACGGTGGAAGTAAGCTTTTCTTATTTCCGGACGCATGCGCAAACTATAGAATGTCGTTATGACGTAGAATGTTCATACTTTGTAGATTCCATTTATGAAATAAAACACATTTTCTAAAAACTCGTGTTTTTTAAGAAATCATGTAAACCTTCTAGAAGCTGTGATTTTAAAAAACAGGGGAAGTAAGCTTTTCTTATTTCCGGACGCATGCGCAAACTATAGAAAGTCGTTATGCCGTTGAATGTGGATACTTTGTATATTCCATTTATGAAATAAAACACATTTTCTAAAAACTCGTGTTTTTTACGAAATCATGTAAACCTTCTAGAAGCTGTGATTTTAAAAAACGGTGGAAGTAAGCTTTTCTTATTTCCGGACGCATGCGCAAACTATAGAAAGTCGTTATGATGTAGAATGTGCATACTTTGTTGATTCCATTGATGAAATAAAACACATTTTCTAAAAACTCTTGTTTTTTAACAAATCATGTAAACCTTCTAGAAGCTGTGATTTTAACAAATGGGGGAAGTAAGCTTTTCTTATTTCCGGACGCATGCGCAAACTATAGAAAGTCGTTATGACGTAGAATGTGAATACTTTTTAGATTCCATTTATGAAATAAAACACATTTTCTAAAAACTCGTGTTTTTTGCGAAATCATGTAAACCTTCTAGAAGCTGTGATTTTAAAAAACGGTGGAAGTAAGTTTTTCTTATTCCCGGACGCATGCGCAAACTATAGAAAGTCTTTATGATGTAGAATGTGCATACTTTGTTGATTCCATTGATGAAATAAAACACATTTTCTTAAAACTCGTGTTTTTTAAGAAATCATGTAAACCTTCTAGAAGCTGTGATTTTAAAAAACGGGGGAAGTAAGCTTTTATTATTTCTGGACGCATGCGCAAACTATATAAAGTCGTTATGACGTAGAATGTGCATACTTTGTAGATTCCATTTATGAAATAAAACACATTTTCTAAAAACTCTTTTTTTTTACGAAATCATGTAAACCTTCTAGAAGCTGTGATTTTAAAAAACGGTGGAAGTAAGCTTTTCTTATTTCTGGACGCATGCGCAAACTATAGAAATTCGTTATGACGTAGAATGTGCATACTTTGTTGATTCCATTTATGAAATAAAACACATTTTCTAAAAACTCGTGTTTTTTAAGAAATCATGTAAACCTTCTAGAAGCTGTGATTTTAAAAAACGGGGGAAGTAAGCTTTTCTAATTTCCGGACGCATGCGCATACTATAGAAAGTCGTTATGACGTAGAATGTGCATACTTTGTAGATTCCATTTATGAAATAAAACACATTTTCTAAAAACTCGTGGTTTTTACGAAATCATGTAAACCTTCTAGAAGCAGTGATTTTAAAAAATGGGGGAAGTAAGCTTTTCTTATTTCCGGACGCATGCGCATACTATAGAAAGTCGTTATGACGTAGAATGTGCATACTTTGTAGATTCCATTTATGAAATACAACACATTTTCTAAAAACTCGTGTTTTTTACGAAATCATGTAAACCTTCTAGAAGCTGTGATTTTAAAAAACGGTGGAAGTAAGATTTTTTTTATTTCGGGACGAATGTGCAAACTATAGAAATTCGTTATGATGTAGAATGTCCATACTTTGTTGATTCCATTTATGAAATAAAACACATTTTCTAAAAACTCGTGTTTTTTAAGAAATCATGTAAAGCTTCTAGAAGCTGTGATTTTAAAAAACGGGGGAAGTAAGCTTTTCTTATTTCCAAACACATGCGCCAACTATAGAAAGTCGTTATGACTTAGAATGTGCATACTTTGTTGATTCTATTTATGAAATAAAACACATTTTCTAAAAACTCGTGTTTTTTAGGAAATCATATAAACCTTCTAGAAGCTGTGATTTTAAAAAACGGGGGAAGTAAGATTTTCTTATTTCCAAACGCATGCGGGAACTATAGAAAGTCGTTATGACGTAGAATGTGCATACTTTGTTGATTCCATTTATGAAATAAAACACATTTTCTAAAAACTCGTGTTTTTTAACAAATCATGTAAACCTTCTAGAAGCTGTGATTTTAAAAAACGGTGGAAGTAAGCTTTTCTTATTTCCGGACGCATGCGCAAACTATAGAAAGTCGTTATGATGTAGAATGTGCATACTTTTTTGATTCCATTTATGAAATAAAACACATTTTCTGAAAACTCGTGTATTTTAACAAATCATGTAAACCTTCTAGAAGCTGTGATTTTAAAAAACGGGGGAAGTAAGCTTTTCTTATTTCCGGACGCATGCGCAAACTATAGAAAGTCGTTATGACGTAGAATGTGCATACTTTGTAGATTCCATTTATGAAATAAAACACATTTTCTAAAAACTCGTGTTTTTTGCGAAATCATGTAAACCATCTAGAAGCTGTGATTTTAAAAAACGGTGGAAGGAAGCTTTTCTTATTTCCAGACGCATGCGCAAACTATAAAATGTCGTTATGACGTAGAATGTGCATACTTTTTTGATTCTATTTATGAAATAAAACACATCTTCTAAAAACTCGTGTTTTTTAAGAAATCATGTAAACCTTCTAGAAGCTGTGATTTTAAAAAATGGGGGAAGTAAGCTTTTCTTATTTCTGAATGCATGCGCAAACTATAGAATGTCATTATGACGTAGAATGTGCATACTTTGTTGATTCCATTTATGAAATAAAACACATTTTCTAAAAACTCGTTTTTTTTAAGAAATCATGTAAACCTTTTAAAAGCTGTGATTTTAAAAAACGGTGGGAGTAAGCTTTTCTTATTTCCGGACGCATGCACAAACTATAGAAAGTCATTATGACGTAGAATGTGCATACTTTGTTGATTCTATTTATGAAATAGAACACATTTTCTAAAAACTCGTGTTTTTTACTAAATCATGTAAACCTTCTAGAAGCTGTGATTTTAAAAAACGGTGGAAGTAAGCTTTTCTTATTTCCGGACGTATGCGCAAACTATAGAAATTCGTTATGGCGTAGAATGTGCATACTTTGTTGATTCCATTTATGAAATAAAACACATTTTCTAAAAACACGTGTTTTTAAGAAATCATGTAAACCTTCTAGAAGCTGTGATTTTAAAAAACGGGGGAAGTAAGCTTTTCTTATTTCCAAACGCATGCGCAAACAATAGAAAGTCATTATGACGTAGAATGTGCATAATTTGTAGATTCCATTTATGAAATAAAACACATTTTCTAAACACTCGTGTTTTTTACGAAATCATGTAAATCTTCTAGATGCTGTGATTTTAAAAAATGGGGGAAGTAAGTTTTTCTTATTTCCGGACGCATGCGCAAACTATAAAAAGTCGTTATGACGTAGAATGTGCATACTTTGTAGATTCCATTTATGAAATAAAACACTTTTTCTAAAAACTCATGTTTTTTACGAAATCATGTAAACCTTCTAGAAGCTGTGATTTTAAAAAACGGTGGAAGTAAGCTTTTCTTATTTCCGGACGCATGCGCAAACTATAGAAATTCGTTATGGCATAGAATGTGCATACTTTGTAGATTCCATTTATGAAATAAAACACATTTTCTAAAAACACGTGTTTTTAAGTAATCATTTAAACCTTCTAGAAGCTGTGATTTTAAAAAACGGGGGAAGTAAGCTTTTCTTATTTCCAAACGCATGCGCAAACTATAGAAAGTCCTTATGACGTAGAATGTGCATACTTTGTTGATTCCATTTATGAAATAAAACACATTTTCTAAACACTCGTGTTTTTTAAGAAATCATGCAAACCTTCTAGAAGCTGTGATTTTAAAAAATGGGGGAAGTAAGCTTTTCTTATTTCCGGACGGATGCGCAAACTATAGAAAGTCGTTATGACGTAGAATGTGCATACTTTGTTGATTCTATTTATGAAATAAAACACATTTTCTAAAAACTCGTGTTTTTTACGAAATCATGTAAACCTTCTAGAAGCTGTGATTTTAAAAAACGGGGGAAGTAAGCTTTTCTTATTTCCGGAAGCATGCGCAAACTATAGAAAATCGTTATGACGTAGAATGTGCATACTTTGTAGATTCCATTTATGAAATAAAACACATTTTCTAAAAACTCGTGTTTTTTACGAAATCATGTAAACCTTCTAGAAGCTGTGATTTTAAAAAACGGTGGAAGTAAGCTTTTCTTATTTCCGGACGAATGCGCAAACTATAGAATGTCGTTATGACGTAGAATGTGCATACTTTGTAGATTCCATTTATGAAATAAAACACATTTTCTAAAAACTCGTGTTTTTTACGAAATCATGTAAACCTTCTAGAAGCTGTGATTTTAAAAAACGGGGGAAGTAAGCTTTTCGTATTTTTGTACGCATGCGCAAACTATAGAAAATCGTTATGACGTAGAATGTGCATACTTTGTAGATTCCATTTATGAAATAAAACACATTTTCTAAAAACTCTTTTTTTTACGAAATCATGTAAACCTTCTAGAAGCTGTGATTTTAAAAAACGGTGGAAGTAAGCTTTTCTTATTTCCGGAGGAATGTGCAAACTATAGAAAGTCGTTATGATGTAGAATGTGCATACTTTGTTGATTCCATTTATGAAATAAAACACATTTTCTAAAAACTCGTGTTTTTTAAGAAATAATGTAAACCTTCTAGAAGCTGTGATTTTAAAAAACGGGGGAAGTAAGCTTTTCTTATTTCCGAATGCATGCGCAAACTATAGAAAGTCATTATGACGTAGAATGTGCATACTTTGTTGATTCCATTTATGAAATAAAACACATTTTCTAAAAACTCGTGTTTTTTACGAAATCATGTAAACCTTCTAGAAGCTGTGATTTTAAAAAACGCTGGAAGTAAGCTTTTCTTATTTGTGGACGAATACGCAAACTATAGAAAGTCATTATGACGTAGAATGTGTATAATTTGTTGATTCCATTTATGAAATAAAACACATTTTCTAAAAACTCGAGTTTTTTACGAAATCATGTAAACCTTCTAGAAGCTGTGATTTTAAAAAATGGTGGAAGTAAGCTTTTCTTATTTCCGGACGTATGCACAAACTATAGAAAGTCGTTATGAAGTAGAATGTGCATACTTTGTAGATTCCATTTATGAAATAAAACACATTTTCTAAAAACTCATTTTTTTTACGAAATCATGTTTAAAAAACGGTGGAAGTAAGCTTTCCATATTTCCGGACGCATGGGAAAAATATAGAAAGTCGTTATAACGTATAATGTGCATACTTTGTTGATTCCATCTATGAAATAAAACACATTTTCTAAAAACTCGTGTTTTTTACGAAATCATGTAAACCTTCTAGAAGCTGTGATTTTTAAAAACGATGGAAGTAAGCTTTTCTTATTTCCGGACACATGCGCAAACTATAGAAAGTCGTTATGACTTAGAATGTGCATACTTTGTTAATTCCATTTATGAAATAAAAGAAATTTTCTAAAAACTCGTGTTTTTTAAGAAATCATGTAAACCTTCTAGAAGCTGTGATTTTAAAAAACGGGGGAAGTAAGCTTTTCTTATTTCCAAACGCATGCGCAAACTATAGAAAGTCGTTATGACATAGAATGTGCATACTTTGTTGATTCCATTTATGAAATAAAACACATTTTCTAAAAACTCATATTTTTTACGAAATCATGTAAACCTTCTAGAAGCTGTGATTTTAAAAAACGGTGGAAGAAAGCTTTTCTTATTTCCGGACGATTGCGCAAACTATAGAAAGTCGTTATGACGTAAAATATGCATACTTTGTTGATTCCATTGATGAAATAAAACACATTTTCTAAAAACTCATGTTTTTTAAGAAATCATGTAAACCTTCTAGAAGCTGTGATTTTAAAAAACGGGGGAAGTAAGCTTTTCTTATTTCCGGACGCATGCGCAAACTATAGAAAGTCGTTATGACATAGAATGTGCATACATTGTAGATTCCATTTATGAAATAAAGAACATTTGCTAAAAACTCGTGTTTTTTACGAAATCATGTAAACCTTCTAGAAGCTGTGATTTTAAAAAACGGTGGAAGTAAGCTTTTCTTATTTCTGGACGCATGCGCAAACTATAGAAAGTCGTTATGACGTTGAATGTGCATACTTTGTTGATTCTATTTATGAAATAAAACACATTTTCTAAAAACTCGTGTTTTTTAAGAAATCATGTAAACCTTCTAGAAGCTTTGATTTTAAAAAACGGGGGAGGTAAGCTTTTCTTATTTCCAAACGCATGCGCAAACTATAGAAAGTCGTTATGACATAGAATGTGCATACTTTGTTGATTCCATTTATGAAATAAAACACATTTTCTAAAAACTCGTGTTTTTTACGAAATCATGTAAACCTTCTAGAAGCTGTGATTTTAAAAAACTGTGGAAGTAAGCTTTTCTTATTTCCGGAAGGATGTGCAAACTATAGAAAGTCGTTATGAAGTAGAATGTGCATACTTTGTTGATTCTATTTATGAAATAAAACACATTTTCTAAAAACTCGTGTTTTTTAAGAAATCATGTAAACCTTCTAGAAGCTTTGATTTAAAAAAACGGGGGAAGTAAGCTTTTCTTATTTCCAAACGCATGCGCAAACTATAGAAAGTCGTTATGACGTAGAATGTGAATACTTTGTTGATTCCATTTATGAAATAAAACACATTTTCTAAAAACTCATGTTTTTTAAGAAATCATGTAAACCTTCTAGAAGCTGTGATTTGAAAAAACGGGGGAAGTAAGCTTTTCTTATTTCCGGACGCATGCGCAAACTATAGAAAGTCATAATGACATAGAATGTGCATACATTGTAGATTCCATTTATGAAATAAAGAACATTTTCTAAAAACTCGTGTTTTTTACGAAATCATGTAAACCTTCTAGAAGCTGTGATTTTAAAAAACGGTGGAAGTAAGCTTTTCTTATTTCTGGACGCATGCGCAAACTATAGAAAGTCGTTATGACGTTGAATGTGCATACTTTGTTGATTCTATTTATGAAATAAAACACATTTTCTAAAAACTCGTGTTTTTTAAGAAATCATGTAAACCTTCTAGAAGCTTTGATTTTAAAAAACGGGGAAAGTAAGCTTTTCTTATTTCCAAACGCATGCGCAAACTATAGAAAGTCGTTATGACGTAGAATGTGAATACTTTGTTGATTCCATTTATGAAATAAAACACATTTTCTAAAAACTCATGTTTTTTACGAAATCATGTAAACCTTCTAGAAGCTGTGATTTTAAAAAACGGTGGAAGTAAGCTTTTCTTATTTCCGGACGAATACACAAACTATAGAAAGTCGTTATGACGTAGAATGTGTATACTTTGTTGATTCCATTTATGAAATAAAACACATTTTCTAAAAACTCGAGTTTTTTACGAAAGCATGTAAACCTTCTAGAATCTGTGATTTTAAAAAACGGTGGAAGTAAGCTTTTCTTATTTCCGGATGCATGCGCAAACTATAGAAAGTCGTTATAATGTAGAATGTGCATACTTTGCAGATTCCATTTATGAAATAAAACACATTTTCTAAAAACTCGTGTTTTTTACGAAAACATGTAAACCTTCTAAAAGCTGTGATTTTAAAAAACGGTGGAAGTAAGCTTTTCTTATTTCCGGAAGCATGCGCAAACAATAGAAAGTCGTTATGACGTAGAAAGTGCATACTTTGTAGATTCTATTTATGAAATAAAACACATTTTCTAAAAACTCGTGTTTTTTACGAAATCATGTAAACCTTCTAGAAGCCGTGATTTTAAAAAACGGTGGAAGTAAGCTTTTCTTATTTCCGGACGCATGCGCAAACTATAGAAAGTCGTTATGACGTAGAATGTGCATACTTTGTTGATTCCATTTCTGAAATAAAACACATTTTCTAAAAACTCGTGTTTTTTAAGAAATCATGTAAACCTTCTAGAAGCTGTGATTTTAAAAAACGGGGGAAGTAAGCTTTTCTTATTTCCAAACGCATGTGCAAACTATAGAAATTCATTATGACGTAGAATGTGCATACTTTGTTGATTCCATTTATGAAATAAAACACATTTTCTAAAAACTCATGTTTTTTACGAAATCATGTAAACCTTCTAGAAGCTGTGATTTTAAAAAACGGTGGAAGTAAGCTTTTCTTATTTCCGGACGCATGTGCAAACTATAGAAAATCGTTATGATGTAGAATGTGCATACTTTGTTGATTCTATTTATGAAATAAAACACATTTTCTAAAAACTCGTGTTTTTTAAGAAATCATGTAAACCTTCTAGAAGCTGTGATTTTAAAAAATGGGGGAAGTAATCTTTTCTTATTTCCAAACGCATGCGCAAACTATAGAAAGTCGTTATGACGTAGAATGTGCATACTTTGTTGATTCCATTTATGAAATAAAACACATTTTCTAAAAACTCGGGTTTTTTAAGAAATCATGTAAACCTTCTAGAAGCTGTGATTTTAAAAAACAGGGGAAGTAAGCTTTTCTTATTTCCAAACGCATGCGCAAACTATAGAAAGTCGTTATGACATAGAATGTGCATACTTTGTTGATTCCATTTATGAAATAACACACATTTTCTAAAAACTCGTGTTTTTTAAGAAATCATGTAAACCTTCTAGAAGCTGTGATTTTAAAAAACGGGGAAAGTAAGGTTTTCTTATTTCCAAACGCATGCGCAAACTATAGAAAGTCGTTATGACGTAGAATGTGCATACTTTGTTGATTCCATTTATGAAATAAAACACATTTTCTAAAAACTCGTGTTTTTTAAGAAATCATGTAAACCTTCTAGAAGCTGTGATTTTAAAAAACGGGGGAAGTAAGCTTTTCTTATTTGCGGACGCATGCGCAAACTATAGAAAGTCGTTATGACGTTGAATGTGCATACTTTGTTGATTCCATTTATGAAATAAAACACATTTTCTAAAAACTCGTGTTTTTTAAGAAATCATGTAAACCTTCTAGAAGCTGTGATTTTAAAAAACGGGGGAAGTAAGCTTTTCTTATTTGCGGACGCATGCGCAAACTATAGAAAGTCGTTTTGAGGTAGAATGTGCATACTTTGTTGATTCCATCTATGAAATAAAACACATTTTCTAAAAACCCGTGTTTTTTACGAAATCATGTAAACCTTCTAGAAGCTGTGATTTTAAAAAACGATGGAAGTAAGCTTTTCTTATTTCCGGACACATGCGCAAACTACAGAAAGTCGTTATGTCGTAGAATGTGCATACTTTGTTGATTCCATTTATGAAATAAAACACATTTTCTAAAAGCTTGTGTTTTTTACGAAATCATGTAAATCTTCTAGAAGCTGTGATTTTAAAAAACGGTGGAAGTAAGCTTTTCTTATTTCCAAACGCATGCGCAAACTATAGAAAGTCGTTATGAGATAGAATGTGCATACTTTGTTGATTCCATTTATGAAATAAAACACATTTTCTAAAAACTCATGTTTTTTACGAAATCATGTAAACCTTCTCGAAGCTGTGATTTTAAAAAACGGCGGAAGTAAGCTTTTTTTATTTCCGGACGAATACGCAAACTATAGAAAGTCGTTATGACGTAGAATGTGCATACTTTGTTGATTCCATTTATGAAATAAAACACATTTTCTAAAAACTCGTGTTTTTAAAGAAATCATGTAAACCTTCTAGAAGCTGTGATTTTAGAAAACGGTGGAAGTAAGCTTTTCTTATTTCCAAACGCATGCGCAAACTATAGAAAGTCGTTATGATGTAGAATGTGCATACTTTGTTGATTCCATTTATGAAATAAAACACATTTTCTAAAAACTCGTGTTTTTTACGAAATCATGTAAACCTTCTAGAAGCTGTGATTTTAAAAAACGGTGGAAGTAAGCTTTTCTTATTTCCGGACGCATGCACAAACTATAGAAAGTCGTTATGACGTAGAATGTGCATACTTTGTTGATTCCATTTATGAAATAAAACACATTTTCTAAAAACTCGTGTTTTTTGAGAAATCATGTAAACCTTCTAGAAGCTGTGATTTTAAAAAACGGCGGAAGTAATCTTTTCTTATTTCCGAATGCATGCGCAAACTATAGAAAGTCGTTATGATGTAGAATGTGCATACTTTGTTGATTCCATTTATGAAATAAAACACATTTTCTAAAAACTCGTGTTTTTTACGAAATCATGTAAACCTTCTAGAAGCTGTGATTTTAAAAAACGGTGGAAGTAAGCTTTTCTTTTTTCCGGACGCATATGCAAACTACAGAAAGTTGTTATGAAGTAGAATGTGCATACTTTGTTGATTCTATTTATGAAATAAAACACATTTTCTAAAAACTCGTGTTTTTTAAGAAATCATGTAAACCTTCTAGAAGCTGTGATTTTAAAAAATGGGGGAAGTAATCTTTTCTTATTTCCAAACGCATGCGCAAACTATAGAAAGTCGTTATGACGTAGAATGTGCATACTTTGTTGATTCCATTTATGAAATAAAACACATTTTCTAAAAACTCGGGTTTTTTAAGAAATCATGTAAACCTTCTAGAAGCTGTGATTTTAAAAAACAGGGGAAGTAAGCTTTTCTTATTTCGAAACGCATGCGCAAACTATAGAAAGTCGTTATGACATAGAATGTGCATACTTTGTTGATTCCATTTATGAAATAACACACATTTTCTAAAAACTCGTGTTTTTTAAGAAATCATGTAAACCTTCTAGAAGCTGTGATTTTAAAAAACGGGGAAAGTAAGGTTTTCTTATTTCCAAACGCATGCGCAAACTATAGAAAGTCGTTATGACGTAGAATGTGCATACTTTGTTGATTCCATTTATGAAATAAAACACATTTTCTAAAAACTCGTGTTTTTTAAGAAATCATGTAAACCTTCTAGAAGCTGTGATTTTAAAAAACGGGGGAAGTAAGCTTTTCTTATTTGCGGACGCATGCGCAAACTATAGAAAGTCGTTATGACGTTGAATGTGCATACTTTGTTGATTCCATTTATGAAATAAAACACATTTTCTAAAAACTCGTGTTTTTTAAGAAATCATGTAAACCTTCTAGAAGCTGTGATTTTAAAAAACGGGGGAAGTAAGCTTTTCTTATTTGCGGACGCATGCGCAAACTATAGAAAGTCGTTTTGAGGTAGAATGTGCATACTTTGTTGATTCCATCTATGAAATAAAACACATTTTCTAAAAACCCGTGTTTTTTACGAAATCATGTAAACCTTCTAGAAGCTGTGATTTTAAAAAACGATGGAAGTAAGCTTTTCTTATTTCCGGACACATGCGCAAACTACAGAAAGTCGTTATGTCGTAGAATGTGCATACTTTGTTGATTCCATTTATGAAATAAAACACATTTTCTAAAAGCTTGTGTTTTTTACGAAATCATGTAAATCTTCTAGAAGCTGTGATTTTAAAAAACGGTGGAAGTAAGCTTTTCTTATTTCCAAACGCATGCGCAAACTATAGAAAGTCGTTATGAGATAGAATGTGCATACTTTGTTGATTCCATTTATGAAATAAAACACATTTTCTAAAAACTCATGTTTTTTACGAAATCATGTAAACCTTCTCGAAGCTGTGATTTTAAAAAACGGCGGAAGTAAGCTTTTTTTATTTCCGGACGAATACGCAAACTATAGAAAGTCGTTATGACGTAGAATGTGCATACTTTGTTGATTCCATTTATGAAATAAAACACATTTTCTAAAAACTCGTGTTTTTAAAGAAATCATGTAAACCTTCTAGAAGCTGTGATTTTAGAAAACGGTGGAAGTAAGCTTTTCTTATTTCCAAACGCATGCGCAAACTATAGAAAGTCGTTATGATGTAGAATGTGCATACTTTGTTGATAAAATTTATGAAATAAAACACATTTTCTAAAAACTCGTGTTTTTTACGAAATCATGTAAACCTTCTAGAAGCTGTGATTTTAAAAAACGGTGGAAGTAAGCTTTTCTTATTTCCGGACGCATGCACAAACTATAGAAAGTCGTTATGACGTAGAATGTGCATACTTTGTTGATTCCATTTATGAAATAAAACACATTTTCTAAAAACTCGTGTTTTTTGAGAAATCATGTAAACCTTCTAGAAGCTGTGATTTTAAAAAACGGCGGAAGTAATCTTTTCTTATTTCCGAATGCATGCGCAAACTATAGAAAGTCGTTATGACGTAGAATGTGCATACTTTGTTGATTCCATTTATGAAATAAAACACATTTTCTAAAAACTCGTGTTTTTTACGAAATCATGTAAACCTTCTAGAAGCTGTGATTTTAAAAAACGGTGGAAGTAAGCTTTTCTTTTTTCCAGACGCATGCGCAAACTATAGAAAGTCGTTATGATGTAGAATGTGCATACTTTGTTGAATCCATTTATGAAATAAAACACATTTTCTAAAAACTCGTGTTTTTTACGAAATCATGTAAACCTTCTAGAAGCTGTGATTTTAAAAAACGGGGGAAGTAAGCTTTTCTTATTTCCAAACGCATGTGCAAACTATAGAAAGTCGTTATGACGTAGAATGTGCATACTTTGTTGATTCCATTTATGAAATAAAACATATTTTCGAAAAGCTCGTGTTTTTTAAGAAATCATGTAAACCTTCTAGAAGCTGTGATTTTAAAAAACGGCGGAAGTAAGCTTTTCTTATTTCCAAACGCATGCGCAAACTATAGAAAGTCGTTATGACGTAGAATGTGCATACTTTGTTGATTCCATGTATGAAATAAAACACATTTTCTAAAAACTCGTGTTTTTTACGAAATCATGTAAACCTTCTAGAAGCTGTGATTTTAAAAAACGGTGGAAGTAAGCTTTTCTTTTTTCCAGACGCATGTGCAAACTATAGAAAGTCGTTATGACTCAGAATGTGCATACTTTGTTGATTCCATTTATGAAATAAAACACATTTTCTAAAAACTCGTGTTTTTTAAGAAATCATGTAAACCTTCTAGAAGCTGTGATTTTAAAAAACGGGGGAAGTAAGCTTTTCTTATTTCCGGACACATGCGCAAACTATAGAAAGTCGTTATGACGTAGAATGTGCATACTTTGTTGATTCCATTGATGAAATAAAACACATTTTCTAAAAAGTCTTGTTTTTTACGAAATCATGTAAACCTTCTAGAAGCTGTGATTTTAAAAAACGGTGGAAGTAAGCTTTTCTTATTTCCGGACGCATGTGCAAACTATAGAAAGTCGTTATGAAGTAGAATGTGCATACTTTGTTCATTCTATTTATGAAATAAAACACATTTTCTAAAAACTCGTGTTTTTTAAGAAATCATGTAAACCTTCTAGAAGCTGTGATTTTAAAAAACGGGGGAAGTAAGCTTTTCTTATTTCCAAACGCATGCGCAAACTATAGAAAGTCGTTATGACGTAGAATGTGCATACTTTGTTGATTCCATTTATAAAATAAAACACATTTTCTAAAAACTCGTGTTTTTTAAGAAATCATGTAAACCTTCTAGAAGCTGTGATGTTAAAAAACTTGGGAAGTAAGCTTTTCTTATTTCCAAACGCAAGCGCAAACTATAGAATGTCGTTATGACATAGAATGTGCATACTGTGTTGATTCCATTTATGAAATAAAACACATTTTCTAAAAACTCGTGTTTTTTACGAAATCATGTAAACCTTCTAGAAGCTGTGATTTTAAAAAACGGTGGAAGTAAGCTTTTCTTATTTCCGGACGCATATGCAAACTACAGAAAGTTGTTATGAAGTAGAATGTGCATACTTTGTTGATTCTATTTATGAAATAAAACACATTTTCTAAAAACTCGTGTTTTTTAAGAAATCATGTAAACCTTCTAGAAGCTGTGATTTTATAAAACGGGGGAAGTAAGCTTTTCTTATTTCCAAACGCATGCGCAAACTATAGAAAGTCGTTATGACGTATAATGTGCATACTTTGTTGATTCCATTTATGAAATAAAACACATTTTCTAAAAACTCGTGTTTTTTAAGAAATCATGTAAGCCTTCTAGAAGCTGTGATTTTAAAAAACGGGGGAAGTAAGATTTTCTTATTTCCGAACGCATGCGCAAACTATAGAAAGTCGTTATGACGTAGAATGTGCATACTTTGTTGATTCCATTTATGAAATAAAACACATTTTCTAAAAACTCGTGTTTTTTACGAAATCATGTAAACCTTCTAGAAGCTGTGATTTTAAAAAACGGGGGAAGTAAGCTTTTCTTATTTCCAAACGCATGCGCAAACTATAGAAAGTCGTTATGATGTAGAATGTGCATACTTTGTTGATTCCATTTATGAAATAAAACACATTTTCTAAAAACTCGTGTTTTTTAAGAAATCATGTAAACCTTCTAGAAGCTGTGATTTTAAAAAACTTGGGAAGTAAGCTTTTCTTATTTCCAAACGCATGCGCAAACTATAGAATGTCGTTATGACATAGAATGTGCATACTGTGTTGATTCCATTTATGAAATAAAACACATTTTCTAAAAACTCGTGTTTTTTACGAAATCATGTAAACCTTCTAGAAGCTGTGATTTTAAAAAACGGTGGAAGTAAGCTTTTCTTATTTCGGGACGAATGCGCAAACTATAGAAAGTCGTTATGACGTAGAATGTGCATACTTTGTTGATTCCATTTATGAAATAAAACACATTTTCTAAAAACTCATGTTTTTTACAAAATCATGTAAACCTTCTAGAAGCTGTGATTTGAAAAAACGGGGGATGTAAGCTTTTCTTATTTCCGAACGCATGCGCAAACTATAGAAATTCGTTATGACGTAGAATGTGCATACTTTGTAGATTCCATTGATGAAATAAAACACATTTTCTAAAAACTCATGTTTTTTACTAAATCATGTAAACCTTCTAGAAGCTGTGATTTTAAAAAACGGGGGAAGTAAGCTTTTCTTATTTCTGGACGCATGCGCAAACTATAGAAAGTCCTTATGACGTAGAATGTGCATAGTTTTTAGATTCCATTTCTGAAATAAAACACATTTTCTAAAAACTCGTGTTTTTTACGAAAACATGTAAACCTTCTAGAAGCTGTGATTTTAAAAAACGGGGGAAGTAAGCTTTTCATATTTCCAAACGCATGTGCAAACAATAGAAAGTCGTTATGACGTAGAATGTGCATACTTTGTTGATTCCATTTATGAAATAAAACACATTTTCTAAAAACTTGTGTTTTTTACGAAATCTTGTAAACCTTCTAGAAGCTGTGATTTTAAAAAACGGTGGAAGTAAGCTTTTCTTATTTCCGGACGCATGCGCAAACAATAGAAAGTCGTTATGACGTAGAATGTGCATAGTTTGTTGATTCCATTTATGAAATAAAACACATTTTCTAAAAACTCGTGTTTTTTAAGAAATCATGTAAACCTTCTGGAAGCTGTGATTTTAAAAAACGGGGGAAGTAAGCTTTTCTTATTTCCAAACGCATGCGCAAAGTATAGAAATTCATTATGACGTAGAATGTGCATACTTTGTTGATTCAATTTATGAAATAAAACACATTTTCTAAAAACTCATGTTTTTTAAGAAATCATGTAAACCTTCTAGATGCTGTGATTTTAAAAAACGGGGGAAGTAAGCTTTTCTTATTTCCAAACACATGCGCAAACTATAGAAAGTCGTTATGACGTAGAATGTGCATACTTTGTTGATTCCATTTATGAAATAAAACACATTTTCTAAAAACTCGTGTTTTTTAAGAAATCATGTAAACCTTCTAGAAGCTGTGATTTAAAAAACGGGTAAAGTAAGCTTTTCTTATTTCCGGACGCATGCGCAAACTATAGAAAGTCGTTATGACGTAGAATGTGCATACTTTGTTGATTTCATTTATGAAATAAAACACATTTTCTAAAAACTCGTGTTTTTTATGAAATCATGTAAACCTTCTAGAAGCTGTGATTTTAAAAAACGGGGGAAGTAAGCTTTTCTTATTTCCAAACGCATGCGCAAACTATAGAAAGTCGTTATGACGTAGAATGTGCACACTTTGTTGATTCCATTTATGAAATAAAACATATTTTCGAAAAACTCGTGTTTTTTAAGAAATCATGTAAACCTTCTAGAAGCTGTGATTTTAAAAAACGGGGGAAGTAAGCTTTTCTTATTTCCAAACGCATGCGCAAACTATAGAAAGTCGTTATGTCGTAGAATGTGCATACTTTGTTGATTCCATTAATGAAATAAAACACATTTTCTAAAAACTCGTGTTTTTTAAGAAATCATGTAAACCGTCTAGAAGCTGTGATTTTAAAAAACAGGTAAAGTAAGTTTTTCTTATTTCCAAACGCATGCGCAAACTATAGAAAGTAGTTATGACCTAGAATGTGCATACTTTGTTGATTCCATTTATCAAATAAAACACATTTTCTAAAAACTCATGTTTTTTACGAAATCATGTCAACCTTTTAGAAGCTGTGATTTTAAAAAACGGTGGAAGTAAGCTTTTCTTATTTCCAAACACATGCGAAAACTATAGAAAGTCGTTATGACGTAGAATGTGCATACTTTGTTGATTCCATTTATGAAATAAAACACATTTTCTAAAAACTCGTGTTTTTTAAGAAATCATGTAAACCTTCTAGAAGCTGTGATTTTAAAATACGGGGGAAGTAAGCTTTTCTTATTTCCAAACGCATGCGCAAACTATAGAAAGTCGTTATGACGTAGAATGCGCATACTTTGTTGATTCCATTTATGAAATAAAACACATTTTCTAAAAACTCGTGTTTTTTACGAAATCATGTAAACCTTCTAGAAGCTGTGATTTTAAAAAACGGTGGAAGTAAGCTTTTCTTTTTTCCAGACGCATGCGCAAACTATAGAAAGTCGTTATGACGTAGAATGTGCATACTTTGTTGATTCCATTTATGAAATAAAACACATTTTCTAAAAACTCGTGTTTTTTACGAAATCATGTAAACCTTCTAGAATCTGTGATTTTAAAAAACGGTGGAAGTAAGCTTTTCTTTTTTCCAGACGCATGCGCAAACTATAGAAAGTCGTTATGACGTAGAATGTGCATACTTTGTTGATTCCATTTATGAAATAAAACACATTTTCTAAAAACTCGTGTTTTTTACGAAATCATGTAAACCGTCTAGAAGCTGTGATTTTAAAAAACGGTGGAAGTAAGCTTTTCTTATTTCCGAACGATTGCGCAAACTATAGAAAGTCGTTATGACATAGAATGTGCATACTTTGTTGATTCCATTTATGAAATAAAACACATTTTCTAAAAACTCGTGTTTTTTACGAAATCATGTAAACCTTCTAGAAGCTGTGATTTTAAAAAACGGTGGAAGTAAGCTTTACTTATTTCCGGACGCATGTGCAAACTATAGAAACTCGTTATGACGTAGAATGTGCATACTTTGTTGATTCTATTTATGAAATAAAACACATTTTCTAAAAACTCGTGTTTTTTAAGAAATCATGTAAACCTTCTAGAAGCTGTGATTTTAAAAAACGGGGGAAGTAAGCTTTTCTTATTTCCAAACGCATGCGCAAACTATAGAGAGTCGTTATGATGTAGAATGTGCATACTTTGTTGATCCCATTTATGAAATAAAACACATTTTCTAAAAACTCGTGTTTTTTACGAAATCATGTAAACCTTCTAGAAGCTGTGATTTTAAAAAACGGGGGAAGTAAGCTTTTCTTATTTCCAAACGCATGCGCAAACTATAGAAAGTCATTATGACGTAGAATGTGCATACTTTGTTGATTCCATTTATGAAATAAAACACATTTTCTAAAAACTCGTGTTTTTTAAGAAATCATGTAAACCTTCTAGAAGCTGTGATTTTAAAAAATGGGGGAAGTAAGCTTTTCTTATTTCCAAACGCTTGCATAAACTATAGAAAGTCGTTATGACGTAGAATGTGCATACTTTGTTGATTCCATTTATGAAATAAAACACATTTTCTAAAAACTCGTGTTTTTTACGAAATCATGTAAACCTTCTAGAAGCTGTGATTTTAAAAAACGGTGGAAGTAAGCTTTTCTTATTTCCGGATGCATCCGCAAACTATAGAAAGTCGTTATGACGTAGAATGTGCATACTTTGTAGATTCCATTTATGAAATAAAACACATTTTCTAAAAACTCGTGTTTTTTAAGAAATCATGTAAACCTTCTAGAAGCTGTGATTTTAGAAAACGGTGGAAGTAAGCTTTTCTTATTTCCAAACGCATGCGCAAACTATAGAAAGTCGTTATGACGTAGAATGTGCATACTTTGTTGATTCCATTTATGAAATAAAACACATTTTCTAAAAACTCGTGTTTTTTACGAAATCATGTAAACCTTCTAGAAGCTGTGATTTTAAAAAACGGTGGAAGTAAGCTTTTCTTTTTTCCAGACGCATGCGCAAACTATAGAAACTCGTTATGACGTAGAATGTGCATACTTTGTTGATCCCATTTATGAAATAAAACACATTTTCTAAAAACTCGTGTTTTTTAAGAAATCATGTAAACCTTCTAGAAGCTGTGATTTTAAAAAACTTGGGAAGTAAGCTTTTCTTATTTCCAAACGCATGCGCAAACTATAGAAAGTCGTTATGACATAGAATGTGCATACTTTGTTGATTCCATTTATGAAATAAAACACATTTTCTAAAAACTCGTGTTTTTTACGAAATCATGTAAACCTTCTAGAAGCTGTGATTTTAAAAAACGGGGGAAGTAAGCTTTTCTTATTTCCAAATGCATGCGCAAACTATAAAAAGTCGTTATGATGTAGAATGTGCATACTTTGTTGATTCCATTTATGAAATAAAACACATTTTCTAAAAACTCGTGTTTTTTAAGAAATCATGTAAACCTTCTAGAAGCTGTGATTTTAAAAAACTTGGGAAGTAAGCTTTTCTTATTTCCAAACGCAAGCGCAAACTATAGAATGTCGTTATGACATAGAATGTGCATACTGTGTTGATTCCATTTATGAAATAAAACACATTTTCTAAAAACTCGTGTTTTTTACGAAATCATGTAAACCTTCTAGCAGCTGTGATTTTAAAAAACGGTGGAAGTAAGCTTTTCTTATTTCCGGACGCATATGCAAACTACAGAAAGTTGTTATGAAGTAGAATGTGCATACTTTGTTGATTCTATTTATGAAATAAAACACATTTTCTAAAAACTCGTGTTTTTTAAGAAATCATGTAAACCTTCTAGAAGCTGTGATTTTATAAAACGGGGGAAGTAAGCTTTTCTTATTTTCAAACACATGCGCAAACTATAGAAAGTCGTTATGACGTAGAATGTGCATACTTTGTTGATTCCATTTATGAAATAAAACACATTTTCTAAAAACTCGTGTTTTTTAAGAAATCATGTAAACCTTCTAGAAGTTGTGATTTTAAAAAACTTGGGAAGTAGGCTTTTCTTATTTCCAAACGCATGCGCAAAATATAGAAAGTCGTTATGACATAGAATGTGCATACTGTGTTGATTCCATTTATGAAATAAAACACATTTTCTAAAAACTCGTGTTTTTTACGAAATCATGTAAACCTTCTAGAAGCTGTGATTTTAAAAAACGGTGGAAGTAAGCTTTTCTTATTTCCGGACGCAGATGCAAACTACAGAAAGTTGTTATGAAGTAGAATGTGCATACTTTGTTGATTCTATTTATGAAATAAAACACATTTTCTAAAAACTCGTGTTTTTTAAGAAATCATGTAAACCTTCTAGAAGCTGTGATTTTATAAAACGGGGGAAGTAAGCTTTTCTTATTTTCAAACACATGCGCAAACTATAGAAAGTCGTTATGACGTAGAATGTGCATAATTTGTTGATCCCATTTATGAAATAAAACACATTTTCTGAAAACTCGTGTTTTTTACGAAATCATGTAAACCTTCTAGAAGCTGTGATTTTAAAAAACGGGGGAAGTAAGCTTTTCTTATTTCCAAACGCATGCGCAAACTATAGAAAGTCGTTATGACGTAGAATGTGCATACTGTGTTGATTCCATTTATGAAATAAAACACATTTTCTAAAAACTCGTGTTTTTTACGAAATCATGTAAACCTTCTAGAAGCTGTGATTTTAAAAAACGGGGGAAGTAAGCTTTTCTTATTTCCGGACGCATGCGCAAACTATAGAAAATCGTTATGACGTAGAATGTGCATACTTTGTAGATTCCATTGATGAAATAAAACACATTTTCTAAAAACTCGTGTTTTTTGCAAAATCATGTGAACCTTCTAGAAGCTGTGATTTTGAAAAACAGTGGAAGTAAGCTATTGTTATTTCCGGACGAATGCGCAAACTATAGAAACTCGTTATGAGGTAGAATGTGCATACTTTGTTGATTCCACTTATGAAATAAAAAACATTTTCTAAAAACTCATGTTTTTTATGAAATCATGTAAACCTTCTAGAAGCTGTGATTTTAAAAAACGCGGGAAGTAAGCTTTTCTTACTTCTGGACGCATGCGCAAACTATAGAAAGTCCTTATGACGTAGAATGTGCATAGTTTTTAGATTCCATTTATGAAATAAAACACATTTTCTAAAAACTCGTGTTTTTTACGAAATCATGTAAACCTTCTAGAAGCTGTGATTTTAAAAAACAGTCGAAGTAAGCTTTTCTTATTTCCGGATGCATCCGCAAACTATAGTAAGTCGTTATGACGTAGAATTTGCATACTTTGTAGATTCCATTTATGAAATAAAACACATTTTCTAAAAACTCGTGTTTTTTAAGAAATCATGTAAACCTTCTAGAAGCTGTGATTTTAGAAAACGGTGGAAGTAAGCTTTTCTTATTTCCAAACGCATGCGCAAACTATAGAAAGTCGTTATGAGGTAGAATGCGCATACTTTGTTAATTCCATTTATGAAATAAAACACATTTTCTAAAAACTCGTGTTTTTTACGAAATCATGTAAACCTTCTAGAAGCTGTGATTTTAAAAAACGGTGGAAGTAAGCTTTTCTTTTTACCAGACGCATGCGCAAACTATAGAAAGTCGTTATGACGTAGAATGTGCATACTTTGTTGATTCCATTTATGAAATAAAACACATTTTCTAAAAACTCGTGTTTTTTAAGAAATCATGTAAGCCTTCTAGAAGCTGTGATTTTAAAAAACGGGGGAAGTAAGATTTTCTTATTTCCGAACGCATGCGCAAACGATAGAAAGTCGTTATGACGTAGAATGTGCATACTTTGTTGATTCCATTTATGAAATAAAACACATTTTCTAAAAACTCGTGTTTTTTACGAAATCATGTAAACCTTCTAGAAGCTGTGATTTTAAAAAACGGTGGAAGTAAGCTTTTCTTATTTCCGGACGATTGCGCAAACTATAGAAAGTCGTTATGACATAGAATGTGCATACTTTGTTGATTCCATTTATGAAATAAAACACATTTTCTAAAAACTCGTGTTTTTTACGAAATCATGTAAACCTTCTAGAAGCTGTGATTTTAAAAAACGGTGGAAGTAAGCTTTACTTATTTTCGGACGCATGTGCAAACTATAGGAACTCGTTATGACGTAGAATGTGCATACTTTGTTGATTCTATTTATGAAATAAAACACATTTTCTAAAAACTCGTGTTTTTTAAGAAATCATGTAAACCTTCTAGAAGCTGTGATTTTAAGAAACGGGGGAAGTAAGCTTTTCTTATTTCCAAACGCATGCGCAAACTATAGAAAGTCGTTATGATGTAGAATGTGCATACTTTGTTGATCCCATTTATGAAATAAAACACATTTTCTAAAAACTCGTGTCTTTTAAGAAATCATGTAAACCTTCTAGAAGCTGTGATTTTAAAAAACTTGGGAAGTAAGCTTTTCTTATTTCCAAACGCATGCGTAAACTATAGAAAGTCGTTATGACATAGAATGTGCATACTTTGTTGATTCCATTTATGAAATAAAACACATTTTCTAAAAACTCGTGTTTTTTACGAAATCATGTAAACCTTCTAGAAGCTGTGATTTTAAAAAACGGGGGAAGTAAGCTTTTCTTATTTCCAAACGCATGCGCAAACTATAGAAAGTCGTTATGATGTAGAATGTGCATACTTTGTTGATTCCATTTATGAAATAAAACACATTTTCTAAAAACTCGTGTTTTTTAAGAAATCATGTAAACCTTCTAGAAGCTGTGATTTTAAAAAACTTGGGAAGTAAGCTTTTCTTATTTCCAAACGCAAGCGCAAACTATAGAATGTCGTTATGACATAGAATGTGCATACTGTGTTGATTCCATTTATGAAATAAAACACATTTTCTAAAAACTCGTGTTTTTTACGAAATCATGTAAACCTTCTAGAAGCTGTGATTTTAAAAAACGGTGGAAGTAAGCTTTTCTTATTTCCGGACGCAGATGCAAACTACAGAAAGTTGTTATGAAGTAGAATGTGCATACTTTGTTGATTCTATTTATGAAATAAAACACATTTTCTAAAAACTCGTGTTTTTTAAGAAATCATGTAAACCTTCTAGAAGCTGTGATTTTATAAAACGGGGGAAGTAAGCTTTTCTTATTTTCAAACACATGCGCAAACTATAGAAAGTCGTTATGACGTAGAATGTGCATACTTTGTTGATTCCATTTATGAAATAAAACACATTTTCTAAAAACTCGTGTTTTTTAAGAAATCATGTAAACCTTCTAGAAGTTGTGATTTTAAAAAACTTGGGAAGTAGGCTTTTCTTATTTCCAAACGCATGCGCAAACTATAGAAAGTCGTTATGACATAGAATGTGCATACTGTGTTGATTCCATTTATGAAATAAAACAAATTTTCTAAAAACTCGTGTTTTTTACGAAATCATGTAAACCTTCTAGAAGCTGTGATTTTAAAAAACGGTGGAAGTAAGCTTTTCTTATTTCTGGACGAATGCGCAAACTATAGAAAGTCGTTATGACGTAGAATGTGCATACTTTGTTGATTCCATTTATGAAATAAAACACATTTTCTAAAAACTCGTGTTTTTTACAAAATCATGTAAACCTTCTAGAAGGTGTGATTTGAAAAAATGGGGGAAGTAAGCTTTTCTTTTTTCCGGACGCATGCGCAAACTATAGAAAGTCGTTATGACGTAGAATGTGCATACTTTGTAGATTCCATTGATGAAATAAAACACATTTTCTAAAAACTCGTGTTTTTTACAAAATCATGTAAACCTTCTAGAAGCTGTGATTTTGAAAAACAGTGGAAGTAAGCTATTGTTATTTCCGGACGAATGCGCAAACTATAGAAACTCGTTATGAGGTAGAATGTGCATACTTTGTTGATTCCACTTATGAAATAAAAAACATTTTCTAAAAACTCATGTTTTTTATGAAATCATGTAAACCTTCTAGAAGCTGTGATTTTAAAAAACGCGGGAAGTAAGCTTTTCTTACTTCTGGACGCATGCGCAAACTATAGAAAGTCCTTATGACGTAGAATGTGCATAGTTTTTAGATTCCATTTCTGAAATAAAACACATTCTCTAAAAACTCGTGTTTTTTACGAAAACATGTAAACCTTCTAGAAGTTGTGATTTTAAAAAACGGGGGAAGTAAGGTTTTCTTATTTCCAAACGCATGCGCAAACAATAGAAAGTCGTTATGACGTAGAATGTGCATACTTTGTTGATTCCACTTATGAAATAAAACACATTTTCTAAAAACTCGTGTTTTTTACGAAATCTTGTAAACCTTCTAGAAGCTGTGATTTTAAAAAACGGTGGAAGTAAGCTTTTCTTATTTCTGGACGCATGCACAAACTATAGAAAGTCGTTATGACGTAGAATGTGCATAGTATGTTGATTCCATTTATGAAATAAAACACATTTTCTAAAAACTCGTGTTTTTTAAGAAATCATGTAAACCTTCTGGAAGCTGTGATTTTAAAAAACGGGGGAAGTAAGCTTTTCTTATTTCCAAACGCATGCGCAAACTATAGAAAGTCGTTATGACGTAGAATGTGCATACTTTGTTGATTCCATTTATGAATTAAAATACATTTTCTAAAAACTCGTGTTTTTTAAGAAATCATGTAAACCTTCTAGATGCTGTGATTTTAAAAAACGGGGGAAGTAAGCTTTTCTTATTTTCAAACACATGCACAAACTATAGAAAGTCGTTATGACGTAGAATGTGCATACTTTGTTGATTCCATTTATGAAATAAAACACATTTTCTAAAAACTCGTGTTTTTTAAGAAATCATGTAAACCTTCTAGAAGCTGTGATTTTAAAAAACGGGTAAAGTAAGCTTTTCTTATTTCCGGACGCATGCGCAAACTATAGAAAGTCGTTATGACGTAGAATGTGCATACTTTGTTGATTCCATTTATGAAATAAAACACATTTTCTAAAAACTCGTGTTTTTTACGAAATCATGTAAACCTTCTAGAAGCTGTGATTTTAAAAAACGGGGGAAGTAAGCTTTTCTTATTTCCAAACGCATGCGCAAACTATAGAAAGTCGTTATGACGTAGAATGTGCACACTTTGTTGATTCCATTTATGAAATAAAACATATTTTCAAAAAACTCGTTTTTTTTAAGAAATCATGTAAACCTTCTAGAAGCTGTGATTTTAAAAAACGGGGGAAGTAAGCTTTTCTTATTTCCAAACGCATGCGCAAACTATAGAAATTCGTTATGTCGTAGAATGTGCATACTTTGTTGATTCCATTTATGAAATAAAACACATTTTCTAAAAACTCGTGTTTTTTAAGAAATCATGTAAACCTTCTAGAAGCTGTGATTTTAAAAAACAGGTAAAGTAAGCTTTTCTTATTTCCAAACGCATGCGCAAACTATAGAAAGTCGTTATGACCTAGAATGTGCATACTTTGTTGATTCCATTTATCAAATAAAACACATTTTCTAAAAACTCATGTTTTTTACGAAATCATGTCAACCTTCTAGAAGCCGTGATTTTAAAAAACGATGGAAGTAAGCTTTTCTTATTTCCAAACACATGCGCAAACTATAGAAAGTCGTTATCACGTAGAATGTGCATACTTTGTTGATTCCATTTATGAAATAAAACACATTTTCTAAAAACTCGTGTTTTTTAAGAAATCATGTAAACCTTCTAGAAGCTGTGATTTTAAATAATGGCGGAAGTAAGCTTTTTTTATTTCCAAACGCTTGCATAAACTATAGAAATTCGTTATGACGTAGAATGTGCATACTTTGTTGATTCCATTTATGAAATAAAAGACATTTTCTAAAAACTCATGTTTTTTACGAAATCATGTAAACCTTCTAGAAGCTGTGATTTTAAAAAACGGGGGAAGTAAGCTTTTCTTATTTCCAAACGCATGCGCAAACTATAGAAAGTCGTTATGACGTAGAATGTGCATAGTTTGATGATTCTATTTATGAAATAAAACATATTTTCGAAAAACTCGTGTTTTTTAAGAAATCATGTAAACCTTTAGAAGCTGTGATTTTAAAAAACGGGGCAAGTAAGCTTTTCTTATTTCCAAACTCATGGGCAAACTATAGAAAGTCGTTATGACGTAGAATGTGCATACTTTGTTGATTCCATTTATGAAATAAAACACATTTTCTAAAAACTCGTGTTTTTTACGAAATCTTGTAAACCTTCTAGAAGCTGTGATTTTAAAAAACTGTGGAAGTAAGTTTTTCTTATTTCCGGACGCATGCGCAAACAACAGAAAGTCGTTATGACGTAGAATGTGCATAGTTTGTTGATTCCATTTATGAAATTAAACACATTTTCTAAAAACTCATGTTTTTTAAGAAATCATGTAAACCTTCTGGAAGCTGTGATTTTAAAAAACGGGGGAAGTAAGCTTTTCTTATTTCCAAACGCATGCGCAAACTATAGAAAGTCGTTATGACGTAGAATGTGCTTACTTTGTTGATTCCATTTATGAAATAAAACACATTTTCTAAAAACTCGTGTTTTTTAAGAAATCATGTAAACCTTCTAGATGCTGTGATTTTAAAAAACGGGGGAAGTAAGCTTTTCTTATTTTCAAACACATGCGCAAACTATAGAAAGTCGTTATGATGTAGAATGTGCGTACTTTGTTGATTCCATTTATGAAATAAAACACATTTTCTAAAAACTCGTGTTTTTTAAGAAATCATGTAAACCTTCTAGAAGCTGTGATTTTAAAAAACTTGGGAAGTAAGCTTTTCTTATTTCCAAACGCATGCGCAAACTATAGAAAGTCATTATGACATAGAATGTGCATACTTTGTTGATTCCATTTATGAAATAAAACACATTTTCTAAAAACTCGTGTTTTTTACGAAATCATGTAAACCTTCTAGAAGCTGTGATTTTAAAAAACGGTGGAAGTAAGCTTTACTTATTTCCGGACGCATGTGCAAACTATAGAAAGTCGTTATGACGTAGAATGTGCATACTTTGTTGATTCCATTTATGAAATAAAACACATTTTCTAAAAACTCGTGTTTTTTAAGAAATCATGTAAACCTTCTAGATGCCGTGATTTTAAAAAACGGGGGAAGTAATCTTTTCTTATTTTCAAACACATGCGCAAACTATAGAAAGTCGTTATGACGTAGAATGTGCATACTTTGTTGATTCCATTTATGAAATAAAACACATTTTCTAAAAACTCGTGTTTTTTAAGAAATCATGTAAACCTTCTAGAAGCTGTGATTTTAAAAAACGGGTAAATTAAGCTTTTCTTATTTCCGGACGCATGCGCAAACTATAGAAATTCGTTATGACGTAGAATGTGCATACTTTGTTGATTCCATTTATGAAATAAAACACATTTTCTAAAAACTCGTGTTTTTTACGAAATCATGTCAACCTTCTAGAAGCTGTGATTTTAAAAAACGGTGGAAGTAAGCTTTTCTTATTTCCAAACACATCCGCAAACTATAGAAAGTCGTTATGACGTAGAATGTGCATACTTTCTTGATTCCATTTATGAAATAAAACACATTTTCTAAAAACTCGTGTTTTTTAAGAAATCATGTAAACCTTCTAGAAGCTGTGATTTTAAAAAACGAGGCAAGTAAGCTTTTCTTATTTCCAAACTCATGCGCAAACTATAGAAAGTCATTATGACGTAGAATGTGCATACTTTGTTGATTCCATTTATGAAATAAAACACATTTTCTAAAAACTCGTGTTTTTTAAGAAATAATGTAAACCTTCTAGAAGCTGTGATTTTAAAAAACGGGTAAAGTAAGCTTTTCTTATTTCCGGACGCATGCTCAAACTATAGAAAGTCATTATGACCTAGAATGTGCATACTTTTTTTATTCCATTTATCAAATAAAACACATTTTCTAAAACTCGTGTTTTCTACGAAATCATGTAAACCTTCTAGAAGCTGTGATTTTAAAAAACGGTGGAAGTAAGCTTTTCTTGTTTCCAAACGCATGCGCAAACTATAGAAAGTCGTTATGACGTAGAATGTGCATACTTTGTTGATTCCATTTATGAAATAAAACACATTTTCTAAAAACTCGTGTTTTTTACGAAATCATGTAAACCTTCTAGAAGCTGTGATTTTAAAAAACGGTGGAAGTAAGCTTTTCTTATTTCCGGACGCATGCGCAAACAATAGAAAGTCGTTATGATGTACAATGTGCATACTTTGTAGATTCCATTTATGAAATAAAACACATTTTCGAAAAACTCATGTTTTTTACGAAATCATGTAAACCTTCTACAAGCTGTGATTTTAAAAAACGGGGGAAGTAAGCTTTTCTTATTTCCAAACGCATGCGCAAACTATAGAAAGTCGTTATGACGTAGAATGTGCATACTTTGTTGATTCCATTTATGAAATAAAACACATTTTCTAAAAACTCGTGTTTTTTACGAAATCATGTAAACCTTCTAGAAGTTGTGATTTTAAAAAACGGGGGAAGTAAGCTTTTCTTATTTCCGTGCGCATGCGCAAACTATAGAAAGTCGTTATGTCGTAGAATGTGCATACTTTGTTGATTCCATTTATGAAATAAAACACATTTTCTAAAACCTCGTGTTTTTTAAGAAATCATGTAAACCTTCTAGAAGCTGTGATTTTAAAAAACGGGGGAAGTAAGCTTTTCTTATTTCCAAACACATGCGCAAACTATAGAAAGTCGTTATGACGTAGAATGTGCATACTTTGTTGATTCCATATATGAAATAAAACACATTTTCTAAAAACTCGTGTTTTTTAAGAAATCATGTAAACCTTCTAGAAGCTGTGATTTTAAAAAACGGGTAAAGTAATCTTTTCTTATTTCCGGACGCATGTGCAAACTATAGAAAGTCGTTATGACGTAGAATGTACATACCTTGTTGAGTCCATTTAGAAAATAAAACACATTTTCTAAAAACTCGTGTTTTTTACGAAATCATCTAAACCTTCTAGAAGCTGTGATTTTAAAAAACGGGGGAAGTAAGGTTTTCTTATTTCCAGACGCATTCGCAAACTATAGAAAGTCGTTATGACGTAGAATGTGCATACTTTGTTGATTCCATTTATGAAATAAAACATATTTTCGAAAAACTCTCGTTTTTTAAGAAATTATGTAAACCTTCTTGAAGCTGTGATTTTAAAAAACGGGGGAAGTAAGCTTTTCTTATTTCCAAACGCATGCGCAAACTATAGAAAGTCGTTATGACGTAGAATGTGCATACTTTGTTGATTCCATTTATGAAATAAAACACATTTTCTAAAAACTCGTGTTTTTTACGAAATCATGTAAACCTTCTAGAAGCTGTGATTTTAAAAAATGGTGGAAGTAAGCTTTTCTTATTTCCGGACGCATGCGCAAATTATAGAAAGTCATTATGACATAGAATGTGCATACTTTGTAGATTCCATTTATGAAATAAAACACATTTTCTAAAAACTCATGTTTTTAACGAAATCATGTAAACCTTCTAGAAGCTGCGATTTTAAAAATCGGTGGAAGTAAGCTTTTCTTATTTCCGGATGCATGCGCAAACTATAGAAAGTCTTTATGACGTAGAATGTGCATACTTTGTTGATTCCATTTATGAAATAAAACACATTTTCTAAAAACTCGTGTTTTTTACGAAATCATGTAAACCTTCTAGAAGCTGTGATTTTAAAAAACGGTGGAAGTAAGCTTTTCTTATTTCCGGACGCATGCGCAAACTATAGAAAGTCGTTATGACGTAGAATTTGCATACTTTGTTGATTCCATTTATGAAATAAAACACATTTTCTAAAAACTCGTGTTTTTTACGAAATCATGTAAACCTTCTAGAAGCTGTGATTTTAAAAAACAGTGGAAGTAAGCTTTTCTTATTTCCGGACACATGCGCAAACTATAGAAAGTCGTTATGACGTAGAATGTTCATACTTTGTTGATTCCATTTATGAAATAAAACACATTTTCTAAAAACTCGTGTTTTTTACGAAATCATGTAAACCTTCTAAAAGCTGTGATTTTAAAAAACGGTGGAAGTAAGCTTTTCTTATTTCCGGACGAATGCGCAAACTATAGAAAGTCGTTATGACGTAGAATGTTCATACTTTGTTGATTCCATTTATGAAATAAAACACATTTTCTAAAAACTCGTGTTTTTTACGAAATCATGTAAACCTTCTAGAAGCTGTGATTTTAAAAAACGGTGGAAGTAATATTTTCTTATTTCTGGACACATGCGCAAACTATAGAAAGTCGTTATGACGTAGAATGTGCATACTTTGTTGATTCCATTTATGAAATAAAACACATTTTCTAAAAACTCATGTTTTTTACGAAATCATGTAAACCTTCTAGAAGCTGTGATTTTAAAAAACGGTGGAAGTAAGCTTTTCTTATTTCGGGACGCATGCGCAAACTATAGAAAGTCGTTATGACGTAGAATGTGCATACTTTGTTGATTCCATTTATGAAATAAAACACATTTTCTAAAAACTCGTGCTTTTTAAGAAATCATGTAAACCTTCTAGAAGCTGTGATTTTAAAAAACGGGGGAAGTAAGCTTTTCTTATTTCCAAACGCATGCGCAAACTATAGAAAGTCGTTATGACGTAGAATGTGCATACATTGTTGATTCCATTTATGAAATAAAACACATTTTCTAAAAACTCGTGTTTTTTACGAAATCATGTAAACCTTCTGGAAGCTGTGATTTTAAAAAACGGTGGAAGTAAGCTTTTCTTATTTCCGGACGAATGCGCAAACTATAGAAAGTCGTTATGACGTAGAATGTTCATACTTTGTTGATTCCATTTATGAAATAAAACACATTTTCTAAAAACTCGTGTTTTTTACGAAATCATGTAAACCTTCTAGAAGCTGTGATTTTAAAAAACGATGGAAGTAAGCTTTTATTATTTCCGGACGCATGCGAAAACAATAGAAAGTCGTTATGACGTAGAATGTGCATACTTTGTAGATTCCATTTATGAAATAAAACAAATTTTCTAAAAACTCGTGTTTTTTAAGAAATCATTTAAACCTTCTAGAAGCTGTGATTGTAAAGAACGGGTAAAGTAAGCTTTTCTTATTTCCTGACGCATGCGCAAACTATAGAAAGTCGTTATGACGTAGAATGTGCATACTTTGTTTATTCCATTTATGAAAAAAAACTCATTTTCTAAAAACTCATGTTTTTTCCAAAATCTTGTAAACCTTCTAGATGTTGTGATTTTAAAAAACGGTGGAAGTAAGCTTTTCTTATTTCTGGACGCATGTGCAAACTATAGAAAGTCGTTATGACGTAAAATGTGCATACTTTGTTGATTCTATTTATGAAATAAAACACATTTTTTAAAACTCGTGTTTTTTAAGAAATCATGTAAATCTTCTAGAAGCTGTGATTTTAAAAAACGGGGGAAGTAAGCTTTTCTTATTTCCAAACGCATGCGCAAACTATAGAAAGTTGTTATGACGTAGAATGTGCATACTTTGTTGATTCCATTTATGAAATAAAACAAATTTCCTAAAAACTCGTGTTTTTTAAGAAATCATGTAAACCTTCTAGAAGATGTGATTTTAAAAAACGGGGGGAAGTAAGCTTTTATTATTTCCGAACGCATGCGCAAACTATAGAAAGTCGTTATGATGTACAATGTGCATACTTTGTTGATTCCATTTATGAAATAAAACACATTTTCTAAAAACTCGTGTTTTTTACGAAATCATGTAAACCTTCTAGAAGCTGTGATTTCAAAAAATGGTGGAAGTAAGCTTTTCTTATTTCCGGACGAATGCGCAAACTATAGAAAGTCGTTATGACGTAGAATGTGCATACTTTGTTGATTCCATTTATAAAAATAAAACACATTTTCTAAAAACTCATATTTTTAAAAAATCATGTAAACCTTCTAGAAGCTGTGATTTTAAAAAACGGGGGAAGTAATCTTTTCTTATTTCAAAACGCATGCACAAACTATAGAAAGTCGTTATGACGTAGAATGTGCATACCTTGTTGATTCCATTTATGAAATAAAACACATTTTCTAAAAACTCATGTTTTTTAAAAAATATGTAAACCTTCTAGAAGCTGTGATTTTAAAAAACGGGGGAAGTAAGCTTTTCTTATTTCCAAACGCATGCGCAAACTATAGAAAGTCGTTATGACGTAGAATGTGCATACTTTGTTGATTCTATTTATGAAATAAAACACATTTTCTAAAAAATCGTGTTTTTTACGAAATCATGTAAACCTTCTAGAAGCTGTGATTTTAAAAAACGGTGGAAGTAAGTTTTTCTTATTTCCAGACGAATGCGCAAACTATAGAAATTCGTTATGACGTAGAATGTTCATACTTTGTTGATTCCATTTATGAAATAAAACACATTTTCTAAAAACTCGTGCTTTTTATGAAATCATGTAAACCTTCTAGAAGCTGTGATTTTAAAAAACGATGGAAGTAAACTTTTCTTATTTCCGGACGCATGCGAAAACAATAGAAAGTTGTTATGACGTAGAATGTCCATACATTGTAGATTCCATTTATGAAACAAAACAAATTTTCTAAAAACTCGTGTTTTTTACGAAATCATTTAAACCTTCTAGAAGCTGTGATTTTAAAGAACGGGTAAAGTAAGCTTTTCTTATTTCCGGACGCATGCGCAAACTATAGAAAGTCGTTATGACGTAGAATGTGCGAACTTTGTTGATTCCATTTATGAAATAAAACACATTTTCTAAATACTCGTGTTTTTTACGAAATCTTGTAAACCTTCTAGAAGCTGTGATTTTAAAAAACGGTGGAAGTAAGCTTTTCTTATTTCTGGACGCATGTGCAAACTATAGAAAGTCGTTATGACGTAGAATGTGCATACTTTGTTGATTCTATTTATGACATAAAACACATTTTCTAAATACTCGTGTTTTTTAAGAAATCATGTAAACCTTCTAGAAGCTGTGATTTTAAAAAACGGGGGAAGTAAGATTTTCTTATTTCCAAACGCATGCGCAAACTATAGAAAGTCATTATGACGTAGAATGTGCATACTTTGTTGATTCCATTTATGAAATAAAACACATTTTCTAAAAACTCATGTTTTTTAAACAATCATGTAAACCTTCCAGAAGCTGTGATTTTAAAAAACGGGGAAAGTAAGCTCTTCTTATTTCCAAACCCATGCGCAAACTATAGAAAGTCGTTATGACGTAGAATGTTAAGCTTTTCTTATTTCCGGACGCATGCGCAAACTATAGAAAGTCGTTATGACGTAGAATGTGCATACTTTGTAGATTCCATTTATCAAATAAAACACATTTTCGAAAAAGCCGTGTTTTTTACGAAATCATGTAAACCTTCTAGAAGCTGTGATTTTAAAAAACGGTGGAAGTAAGCTTTTCTTATTTCCGGACGAATGCACAAACTATAGAAAGTCGTTATGACGTAGAATGTGCATACTTTTCTTGATTCCATTTATGAAATAAAACACATTTTCTAAAAACTCATGTTTTTAAGAAATCATGTAAACCTCCTAGAAGCTGTGATTTTAAAAAATGGTGGAAGTAAGCTTTTCTTATTTCTGGACGCTTTCGCAAACTATAGAAAGTCTTTATGACGTAGAATGTGCATACTTTGTTGATTCCATTTATGAAATAAAACACATTTTCTAAAAACTCGTGTTTTTTAAGAAATCATGTAAACCTTCCAGAAGCTGTGATTTTAAAAAACGGTGGATGTAAGCTTTTCTTATTTCCGAACGAATGCGCAAACTATAGAAAGTCGTTACGACGTAGAATCTGCATACTTTGTTGATTCCATTTATGAAATAAAACAAATTTTCAAAAAACTCGTGTTTTACAAGAAATCATGTAAACCTTCTAGAAGCTGTGATTTTAAAAAATGGCGGAAGTAAGCTTTTCTTATTTCCGGACGCATGCGCAAACTATAGTAAGTCGTTATGACGTAGAATGTGCATACTTTGTAGATTCCATTTATGAAATAAAAAACATTTTCTAAAAACTCGTGTTTTTTACGAAATCATGTAAACCTTCTAGAAGCTGTGATTTTAAAAAACGGTGGAAGTAAGCTTTATTTATTTCCGGACGCATGCGCAAACTATAGAAAGTCGTTACGATGTAGAATGTGCATACTTTGTTGATTACATTTATGAAATAAAACAAATTTTCTAAAAACTCATGTTTTTTAAGAAATCATGTAAACCTTCTAGAACCTGTGATTTTAAAAAACGGGGGAAGTAAGCTTTTCTTATTTCCGGACGCATGCGCAAACTATAGAAAGTCGTTATTACGTAGAATGTGCATACTTTGTAGATTCCATTTATGAAATAAAGAAGATTTTCTAAAAGCTCATTTTTTTTACGAAATCATGTAAACCTTCTAGAAGCTGTGATTTTAAAAAATGGTGGAAGTAATATTTTCTTATTTCCGGACGAATGCGCAAACTATAGAAAGTCGTTATGATGTAGAATGTGCATACTTTGTTGATTCCACTTATGAAATAAAACACATTTTCTAAAAACTCGTGTTTTTTAAGAAATCATGTAAACCCTCTAGAAGTTGTGACTTTAAAAAACGGTGGAAGTAAGCTTTTCTTATTTTCGGACGCATGCGCAATCTATAGCAAGACGTTATGACGTAGAATGTGCATACTTTGTTGATTCCATTTATGAAATAAAACACATTTTCTAAAAACTCGTGTTTTTTAAGAAATCATGTAAACCTTCTAGAAGCTGTGATTTTAAAAAACGGGGAAAGTAATCATTTCTTATTTCCAAACGCATGCTCAAGCTATAGGAAGTCTTTATGACATAGAATGTGCATACTTTGTTGATTCCATTTATGAAATAAAACACATTTTCTAAAAACTCGTGTTTTTTAAGAAATCATGTAAACCTTCTAGAAGCTATTATTTTAAAAAACGGGGGCAGTAAGCTTTTCTTATTTCCGGACGCATGCGCAAACTATAGAAAGTCATTATGACATAGAATGTGCATACTTTGTAGATTCCATTTACTAAATAAAACACATTTTCTAAAAACTCGTGTTTTTTACGAAATCATGTAAACCTTCTAGAAGCTGTGATTTTAAAAAACGGTGGAAGTAAGCTTTTCTTATTTCCGGACGCATGTGCAAACTATAGAAAGTCATTATGACGTAGAATGTGCATACTTTGTTGATTCTATTTATGAAATAAAACACATTTTCTAAAAACTCGTGTTTTTTAAGAAATCATGTAAACCTTCTAGAAGCTGTGATTTTAAAAAATGGGGGAAGTAATCTTTTCTTATTTCCAAACGCATGCGCAAACTATAGAAAGTCGTTATGACGTAGAATGTGCATACTTTGTTGATTCCATTTATGAAATAAAACACATTTTCTAAAAACTCGGGTTTTTTAAGAAATCATGTAAACCTTCTAGAAGCTGTGATTTTAAAAAATTGGGGAAGTAAGCTTTTCTTATTTCCGGACGCATGCGCAAACTATAGAAAGTCGTTATGACGTAGAATGTGCATAGTTTGTAGATTCGATTTATGAAATAAAGAACATTTTCTAAAAACTCGTGTTTTTTACGAAATCATGTAAACCTTCTAGAAGCTGTGATTTTAAAAAACGGTGGAAGTAAGCTTTTCTTATTTCCGGATGCATGCGCAAACTATAGAAAGTCGTTACGATGTAGAATGTGCATACTTTGTTGATTCCATTTATGAAATAAAACAAATTTTCTAAAAACTCGTGTTTTTTAAGAAATCATGTAAACCTTCTAGAAGCTGTGATTTGAAAAAACGGGGGAAGCAAGCTTTTCTTATTTCCGAACGCATGCACAAACTATAGAAAGTCGTTATTACGTAGAATGTGCATACTTTGTAGATTCCATTTATGAAATAAAGAACATTTTCTAAAAACTCGTTTTTTTTACGAAATCATGTAAACCTTCTAGAAGCTGTGATTTTAAAAAATGGTGGAAGTATGGTTTTCTTATTTCCGGACGAATGCGCAAACTATAGAAAGTCGTTATGATGTAGAATGTGCATACTTTGTTGATTCCACTTATGAAATAAAACACATTTTCTAAAAACTCGTGTTTTTTAAGAAATCATGTAAACCCTCTAGAAGTTGTGACTTTAAAAAACGGTGGAAGTAAGCTTTTCTTATTTCCGGACGCATGCGCAAACTATAGCAAGACGTTATGACGTAGAATGTGCACACTTTGTTGATTCCATTTATGTAATAAAACACATTTTCTAAAAACTCGTGTTTTTTAAGAAATCATGTAAACCTTCTAGAAGCTGTGATTTTAAAAAACGAGGAAAGTAAGCATTTCTTATTTCCAAACGCATGCGCAAGCTATAGGAAGTCTTTATGACGTAGAATGTGCATACTTTGTTGATTCCATTTATGAAATAAAACACATTTTCTAAAAACTCGTGTTTTTTAAGAAATCATGTAAACCTTCTAGAAGCTATTATTTTAAAAAACGGGGGCAGTAAGCTTTTCTTATTTCCGGACGCATTCGCAAACTATAGAAAGTCTTTATGACATAGAATGTGCATACTTTGTAGATTCCATTTATGAAATAAAACACATTTTCTAAAAACTCGTGTTTTTTACGAAATCATGTAAACCTTCTAGAAGCTGTGGTTTTAAAAAACAGTGGAAGTAAGCTTTTCTTATTTCCGGACGCATGTGGAAACTATAGAAAGTTGTTATCACGTAGAATGTGCATACTTTGTAGATTCCATTTATGAATTAAAACACATTTTCTAAAAACTCGTATTTTTTACGAGATCATGTAAACCTTCTAGAAGCTGTGATTTTAAAAAACGGGGGAAGTGAGCTTTTCTTATTTCCAAACGCATGCGCAAACTATAGAAAGTCGTTATGACGTAGAATGTGCATACTTTGTTGATTCCATTTATGAAATAAAACACATTTTCTAAAAAGTCGTGTTTTTTGAGAAATCATGTAAACCTTCTAGAAGCTGTGATTTTAAAAAACGGGGGAAGTAAGCTTTTCTTATTTCCGGACGCATGCGCAAACTATAGAAAGTCGCTATGACCTAGAATGTGCATACTTTGTAGATTCCATTTATCAAATAAAACACATTTTCGAAAAAGTCATGTTTTTTACGAAATCATGTAAACCTTCTAGAAGCTGTGATTTTAAAAAACGGTGGAAGTAAGCTTTTCTTATTTCCGGATGCATGCGCAAACTATAGAAAGTCGTTACGATGTAGAATGTGCATACTTTGTTGATTCCATTTATGAAATAAAACAAATTTTCTAAAAACTCGTGTTTTTTAAGAAATCATGTAAACCTTCTAGAAGCTGTGATTTGAAAAAACGGGGGAAGCAAGCTTTTCTTATTTCCGAACGCATGCACAAACTATAGAAAGTCGTTATTACGTAGAATGTGCATACTTTGTAGATTCCATTTATGAAATAAAGAACATTTTCTAAAAACTCGTTTTTTTTACGAAATCATGTAAACCTTCTAGAAGCTGTGATTTTAAAAAATGGTGGAAGTATGGTTTTCTTATTTCCGGACGAATGCGCAAACTATAGAAAGTCGTTATGATGTAGAATGTGCATACTTTGTTGATTCCACTTATGAAATAAAACACATTTTCTAAAAACTCGTGTTTTTTAAGAAATCATGTAAACCCTCTAGAAGTTGTGACTTTAAAAAACGGTGGAAGTAAGCTTTTCTTATTTCCGGACGCATGCGCAAACTATAGCAAGACGTTATGACGTAGAATGTGCACACTTTGTTGATTCCATTTATGTAATAAAACACATTTTCTAAAAACTCGTGTTTTTTAAGAAATCATGTAAACCTTCTAGAAGCTGTGATTTTAAAAAACGAGGAAAGTAAGCATTTCTTATTTCCAAACGCATGCGCAAGCTATAGGAAGTCTTTATGACGTAGAATGTGCATACTTTGTTGATTCCATTTATGAAATAAAACACATTTTCTAAAAACTCATGTTTTTTAAGAAATCATGTAAACCTTCTAGAAGCTATTATTTTAAAAAACGGGGGCAGTAAGCTTTTCTTATTTCCGGACACATTCGCAAACTATAGAAAGTCTTTATGACATAGAATGTGCATACTTTGTAGATTCCATTTATGAAATAAAACACATTTTCTAAAAACTCGTGTTTTTTACGAAATCATGTAAACCTTCTAGAAGCTGTGGTTTTAAAAAACGGTGGAAGTAAGCTTTTCTTATTTCCGGACGCATGTGGAAACTATAGAAAGTTGTTATCACGTAGAATGTGCATACTTTGTAGATTCCATTTATGAATTAAAACACATTTTCTAAAAACTCGTATTTTTTACGAGATCATGTAAACCTTCTAGAAGCTGTGATTTTAAAAAACGGGGGAAGTGAGCTTTTCTTATTTCCAAACGCATGCGCAAACTATAGAAAGTCGTTATGACGTAGAATGTGCATACTTTGTTGATTCCATTTATGAAATAAAACACATTTTCTAAAAAGTCGTGTTTTTTGAGAAATCATGTAAACCTTCTAGAAGCTGTGATTTTAAAAAACGGGGGAAGTAAGCTTTTCTTATTTCCGGACGCATGCGCAAACTATAGAAAGTCGCTATGACCTAGAATGTGCATACTTTGTAGATTCCATTTATCAAATAAAACACATTTTCGAAAAAGTCGTGTTTTTTACGAAATCATGTAAACCTTCTAGAAGCTGTGATTTTAAAAAACGGTGGAAGTAAGCTTTTCTTATTTCCGGACGAATGCGGAAACTATAGAAAGTCGTTATGACGTAGAATGTGCATACTTTGTTGATTCCATTTATGAAATAAAACACATTTTCTAAAAACTCGTGTTTTTAAGAAATCATGTAAACCTCCTAGAAGCTGTGATTTTTAAAAATGGTGGAAGTAAGCTTTTCTTATTTCTGGACGCATTCGCAAACTATAGAAAGTCGTTATGACGTAGAATGTGCATACTTTGTTGATTCCATTTATGAAATAAAACACATTTTCTAAAAACTCGTGTTTTTTAAGAAATCATGTAAACCTTCCAGAAGCTGTGATTTTAAAAAACGGTGGAAGTAAGCTTTTCTTATTTCCGAACGAATGCGCAAACTATAGAAAGTCGTTACGACGTAGAATCTGCATACTTTGTTGATTCCATTTGTGAAATAAAACAATTTTTCTAAAAATTCGTGTTTTTTACGAAATCATGTAAACCTTCTAGAAGCTGTGATTTTAAAAAACGGTGGAAGTAAGCTTTTCTTATTTCCGGATGCATGCGCAAACTATAGAAAGTCGTTACGATGTAGAATGTGCATACTTTGTTGATTCCATTTATGAAATAAAACAAATTTTCTAAAAACTCGTGTTTTTTAAGAAATCATGTAAACCTTCTAGAAGCTGTGATTTGAAAAAACGGGGGAAGCAAGCTTTTCTTATTTCCGAACGCATGCACAAACTATAGAAAGTCGTTATTACGTAGAATGTGCATACTTTGTAGATTCCATTTATGAAATAAAGAACATTTTCTAAAAACTCGTTTTTTTTACGAAATCATGTAAACCTTCTAGAAGCTGTGATTTTAAAAAATGGTGGAAGTATGGTTTTCTTATTTCCGGACGAATGCGCAAACTATAGAAAGTCGTTATGATGTAGAATGTGCATACTTTGTTGATTCCACTTATGAAATAAAACACATTTTCTAAAAACTCGTGTTTTTTAAGAAATCATGTAAACCCTCTAGAAGTTGTGACTTTAAAAAACGGTGGAAGTAAGCTTTTCTTATTTCCGGACGCATGCGCAAACTATAGCAAGACGTTATGACGTAGAATGTGCACACTTTGTTGATTCCATTTATGTAATAAAACACATTTTCTAAAAACTCGTGTTTTTTAAGAAATCATGTAAACCTTCTAGAAGCTGTGATTTTAAAAAACGAGGAAAGTAAGCATTTCTTATTTCCAAACGCATGCGCAAGCTATAGGAAGTCTTTATGACGTAGAATGTGCATACTTTGTTGATTCCATTTATGAAATAAAACACATTTTCTAAAAACTCATGTTTTTTAAGAAATCATGTAAACCTTCTAGAAGCTATTATTTTAAAAAACGGGGGCAGTAAGCTTTTCTTATTTCCGGACGCATTCGCAAACTATAGAAAGTCTTTATGACATAGAATGTGCATACTTTGTAGATTCCATTTATGAAATAAAACACATTTTCTAAAAACTCGTGTTTTTTACGAAATCATGTAAACCTTCTAGAAGCTGTGGTTTTAAAAAACGGTGGAAGTAAGCTTTTCTTATTTCCGGACGCATGTGGAAACTATAGAAAGTTGTTATCACGTAGAATGTGCATACTTTGTAGATTCCATTTATGAATTAAAACACATTTTCTAAAAACTCGTATTTTTTACGAGATCATGTAAACCTTCTAGAAGCTGTGATTTTAAAAAACGGGGGAAGTGAGCTTTTCTTATTTCCAAACGCATGCGCAAACTATAGAAAGTCGTTATGACGTAGAATGTGCATACTTTGTTGATTCCATTTATGAAATAAAACACATTTTCTAAAAAGTCGTGTTTTTTGAGAAATCATGTAAACCTTCTAGAAGCTGTGATTTTAAAAAACGGGGGAAGTAAGCTTTTCTTATTTCCGGACGCATGCGCAAACTATAGAAAGTCGCTATGACCTAGAATGTGCATACTTTGTAGATTCCATTTATCAAATAAAACACATTTTCGAAAAAGTCGTGTTTTTTACGAAATCATGTAAACCTTCTAGAAGCTGTGATTTTAAAAAACGGTGGAAGTAAGCTTTTCTTATTTCCGGACGAATGCGGAAACTATAGAAAGTCGTTATGACGTAGAATGTGCATACTTTGTTGATTCCATTTATGAAATAAAACACATTTTCTAAAAACTCGTGTTTTTAAGAAATCATGTAAACCTCCTAGAAGCTGTGATTTTTAAAAATGGTGGAAGTAAGCTTTTCTTATTTCTGGACGCATTCGCAAACTATAGAAAGTCGTTATGACGTAGAATGTGCATACTTTGTTGATTCCATTTATGAAATAAAACACATTTTCTAAAAACTCGTGTTTTTTAAGAAATCATGTAAACCTTCCAGAAGCTGTGATTTTAAAAAACGGTGGAAGTAAGCTTTTCTTATTTCCGAACGAATGCGCAAACTATAGAAAGTCGTTACGACGTAGAATCTGCATACTTTGTTGATTCCATTTGTGAAATAAAACAATTTTTCTAAAAATTCGTGTTTTTTAAGAAATCATGTAAACCTTCTAGAAGCTGTGATTTTAAAAAATGGGGGAAGTAAGCTTTTCTTATTTCCGGACGCATGCGCAAACTATAGTAAGTCGTTATGACGTAGAATGTGCATACTTTGTAGATTCCATTTATGAAATAAAGAACATTTTCTAAAAACTCGTGTTTTTTACGAAATCATGTAAACCTTCTAGAAGCTGTGATTTTAAAAAACGGTGGAAGTAATCTTTTCTTATTTCCGGACGCATGCGCAAACTATAGAAAGTCGTTACGATGTAGAATGTGCATACTTTGTTGATTACATTTATGAAATAAAACAAATTTTCTAAAAACTCATGTTTTTTAAGAAATCATGTAAACCTTCTAGAAGCTGTGATTTTAAAAAATGGGGGAAGTAAGCTTTTCTTATTTCCGGACGCATGCGCAAACTATAGAAAGTCCTTATTACGTAGAATGTGCATACTTTGTAGATTCCATTTATGAAATAAAGAACATTTTCTAAAAACTCGTTTTTTTTACGAAATCATGTAAACCTTCTAGAAGCTGTGATTTTAAAAAATGGTTGAAGTAAGATTTTCTTATTTCCGGACGAATGCGCAAACTATAGAAAGTCGTTATGATGTGGAATGTGCATACTTTGTTGATTCCACTTATGAAATAAAATACATTTTCTAAAAACTCGTGTTTTTTAAGAAATCATGTAAACCCTCTAGAAGTTGTGACTTTAAAAAACGGTGGAAGTAAGCTTTTCTTATTTCCGGACGCATGCGCAATCTATAGCAAGACGTTATGACGTAGAATGTGCATACTTTGTTGATTCCATTTATGAAATAAAACACATTTTCTAAAAACTCGTGTTTTTTAAGAAATCATGTAAACCTTCTAGAAGCTGTGATTTTAAAAAATGGGGAAAGTAAGCATTTCTTATTTCCAAACGCATGCTCAAGCTATAGGAAGTCTTTATGACATAGAATGTGCATACTTTGTTCATTCCATTTATGAAATAAAACACATTTTCTAAAAACTCGTGTTTTTTAAGAAATCATGTAAACCTTCTAGAAGCTATTATTTTAAAAAACGGGGCAGTAAGCTTTTCTTATTTCCGGATGCATGCGCAAACTATAGAAAGTCATTATGACATAGAATGTGCATACTTTGTAGATTCCATTTACTAAATAAAACACATTTTCTAAAAACTCGTGTTTTTTACGAAATCACGTAAACCTTCTAGAAGCTGTGATTTTAAAAAACGGTGGAAGTAAGCTTTTCTTATTTCCGGACGCATGTGCAAACTATAGAAAGTCATTATGACGTAGAATAAGCATACTTTGTTATTTCTATTTATGAAATAAAACACATTTTCTAAAAACTCGTGTTTTTTACGAAATCATGTAAACCTTCTAGAAGCTGTGATTTTAAAAAATGGGGGAAGTAATCTTTTCTTATTTCCAAACGCATGCACAAACTATAGAAAGTCGTTATGACGTAGAATGTGCATACTTTGTTGATTCCATTTATGAAATAAAACACATTTTCTAAAAACTCGGGTTTTTTAAGAAATCATGTAAACCTTCTATAAGCTGTGATTTTAAAAAACAGGGGATGTAAGCTTTTCTTATTTCCAAACGCATGCGCAAACTATAGAAAGTCGTTATGACATAGAATGTGCATACTTTGTTGATTCCATTTATGAAATAAAACACATTTTCTAAAAACTCGTGTTTTTTAGGAAATCATGTAAACCTTCTAGAAGCTGTGATTTTAAAAAACGGTGGAAGTAAGCTTTTCTTATTTCCGGACGAATGCGCAAACTATAGAAAGTCGTTATGACGTAGAATGTGCATACTTTGTTGATTCCATTTATGAAATAAAACACATTTTCTAAAAACTCATGTTTTTTACGAAATCATGTAAACCTTCTAGAAGCTGTGATTTTAAAAAACGGTGGAAGTAAGATTTTCTTATTTCCGGACGCATGCGCAAACTATAGAAAGTCGTTATGACGTAGAATGTGCATACTTTGTTGATTCCATCTATGAAATAAAACACATTTTCTAAAAACCCGTGTTTTTTACGAAATCATGTAAACCTTCTAGAAGCTGTGATTTTTAAAAACGATGGAAGTAAGCTTTTCTTATTTCCGGACACATGCGCAAACTACAGAAAGTAGTTATGACGTAGAATGTGCATACTTTGTTGATTCCATTTATGAAATAAAACACATTTTCTAAAAACTCATGTTTTTTAAGAAATCATGTAAACCTTCTAGAAGCTGTGATTTTAAAAAACGGGGGAAGTAAGCTTTTCTTATTTCCAAACGCATGCGCAAACTATAGAAAGTCGTTATGATGTAGAATGTGGATACTTTGTTGATTACATTTATGAAATAAAACACATTTTCTAAAAACTCGTGTTTTTTACGAAATCATGTAAACCTTCTAGAAGCTGTGATTTTAAAAAATCGTGGAAGTAAGCTTTTCTTATTTCCGGACGAATACGCAAACTATAGAAAGTCGTTATGACGTAGAATGTGCATACTTTTTTGATTCCATTTATGAAATAAAACACATTTTCTAAAAACTCGTGTTTTTTACGAAATCATGTAAACCTTCTAGAAGCTGTGATTTTAAAAAACGGTGGAAGTAAGCTTTTCTTATTTCCGGATGCATCCGCAAACTATAGAAAGTCGTTATGACGTAGAATGTGCATACTTTGTAGATTCCATTTATGAAATAAAACACATTTTCTAAAAACTCGTGTTTTTTAAGAAATCATGTAAACCTTCTAGAAGCTGTGATTTTAGAAAACGGTGGAAGTAAGCTTTTCGTATTTCCAAATGCATGCGCAAACTATAGAAAGTCGTTATGACGTAGAATGTGCATACTTTGTTGATTCCATTTATTAAATAAAGAACATTTTCTAAAAACTCGTGTTTTTTACGAAATCATGTAAACCTTCTAGAAGCTGTGATTTTAAAAAACGGTGGAAGTAAGCTTTTCTTATTTCCGGACGCATGCGAGAACTATAGAAAGTCGTTATGATGTAGAATGTGCATACTTTGATGATTCCATTTATGAAATAAAACAAATTTTCTAAAAACTCGTGTTTTTTAAGAAATCATGTTAACCTTCTAGAAGCTATGATTTTAAAAAACGGGGGAAGTAAGCTTTTCTTATTTCCGGACGCATGCACAAACTATAGAAAGTCGTTATTACGTAGAATGTGCATACTTCGTAGATTCCATTTATGAAATAAAGAACATTTTCTAAAAACTCGTTTTTTTTACGAAATCATGTAAACCTTCTAGAAGCTGTGATTTTAAAAAATGGTGGAAGTAAGCTTTTCTTATTTCCGGACGAATGCGCAAACTATAGAAAGTCGTTATGATGTAGAATGTGCATACTTTGTTGATTCCACTTATGAAATAAAACACATTTTCTAAAAACTCATGTTTTTTAAGAAATCATCTAAACCCTCTAGAAGTTGTGACTTTAAAAAACGGTGGAAGTAAGCTTTTCTTATTTCCGGACGCATGCGCAAACTATAGCAAGACGTTATGACGTAGAATGTGCATACTTTGTTGATTCCATTTATGGAATAAAACACATTTTCTAAAAACTCGTGTTTTTTAAGAAATCATGTAAAGCTTCTAGAAGCTGTGATTTTAAAAAACGGGGAAAGTAAGCATTTCTTATTTCCAAACGCATGCGCAAGCTATAGGAAGTCTTTATGACGTAGAATATGCATACTTTGTTGATTCCATTTATGAAATAAAACATATTTTCTAAAAACTCGTGTTTTTTAAGAAATCATGTAAACCTTCTAGAAGCTATTATTTTAAAAAACGGGGGCAGTAAGCTTTTCTTATTTCCGGACGCATTCGCAAACTATAGAAAGTCTTTATGACATAGAATGTGCATACTTTGTAGATTCCATTTATGAAATAAAACACATTTTCTAAAAACTCGTGTTTTTTACGAAATCATGTAAACCTTCTGGAAGCTGTGATTTTAAAAAACGGTGGAAGTAAGCTTTTCTTATTTCCGGACGCATCTGAAAACTATAGAAAGTTGTTATCACGTAGAATGTGCATACTTTGTAGATTCCATTTATGAATTAAAACACATTTTCTAAAAACTCTTATTTTTTACGAGATCATGTAAACCTTCTAGAAGCTGTGATTTTAAAAAAAGGGGGAAGTAAGCTTTTCTTATTTCCAAACGCATGCACAAACTATAGAAAGTCGTTATGACGTAGAATGTGCATACTTTGTTGATTCCATTTATGAAATAAAACACATTTTCTAAAAAGTCGTGTTTTTTGAGAAATCATGTAAACCTTCTAGAAGCTGTGATTTTAAAAAACGGGGGAAGTAAGCTTTTCTTATTTCCGGACGCATGCGCAAACTATAGAAAGTCGCTATGACCTAGAATGTACATACTTTGTAGATTCCATTTATCAAATAAAACACATTTTCGAAAAAGTCGTGTTTTTTACGAAATCATGTAAACCTTCTAGAAGCTGTGATTTTAAAAAACGGTGGAAGTAAGCTTTTCTTATTTCCGGACGCATGCGCAAACTATAGCAAGACGTTATGACGTAGAATGTGCATACTTTGTTTATTCCATTAATGGAATAAAACACATTTTCTAAAAACTCGTGTTTTTTAAAAAATCATGTAAACCTTCTAGAAGCTGTGATTTTAAAAAACGGGGAAAGTAAGCATTTCTTATTTCCAAACGCATGCGCAAGCTATAGGAAGTCTTTATGACGTAGAATGTGCATACTTTGTTGATTCCATTTATGAAATAAAACACATTTTCTAAAAACTCGTGTTTTTTAAGAAATCATGTAAACCTTCTAGAAGCTATTATTTTAAAAAACGGGGGCAGTAAGCTTTTCTTATTTCCGGACGCATTCGCAAACTATAGAAAGTCTTTATGACATAGAATGTGCATACTTTGTAGATTCCATTTATGAAATAAAACACATTTTCTAAAAACTCATGTTTTTTACCAAATCATGTAAACCTTCTAGAAGCTGTGATTTTAAAAAACGGTGGAAGTAAGCTTTTCTTATTTCCGGACGCATGCGCAAACTATAGAAAGTCGTTATGACGTAGAATGTGCATACTTTGTAGCTTCCATTTATGAAATAAAACACATTTTCTAAAAACTCTTGTTTTTTAAGTAATCATGTAAACCTTTTACAAGCTGTGATTTTAAAAAACGGTGGAAGTAAGCTTTTCTTATTTTCAAACGCATGCGCAAACTATAGAAAGTCGTTATGACGTAGAATGTGCATACTTTGTTGATTCCATTTATGAAATAAAACACATTTTCTAAAAACTCGTGTTTTTTAAGAAATCATGTAAACCTTCTAGAAGGTGTGATTTTAAAAAACGGGGGAAGTAAGCTTTTCTTATTTCCGGACGCATGTGCAAACTATAGAAAGTCGTTATGACGTAGAATGTGCATACTTTGTAGATTACATTTGTGAAATAAAACACATTTTCTAAAAACTCGTGTTTTTTACGAAAGCATGTAAACCTTCTAGAAGCTGTGATTTTATAAAACGGTGAAAGCAAGCTTTTCTTATTTCCGGACGCATGCACAAACTATAGAAAGTCGTTATGACGTAGAATGTGCATACTTTGTTGATTCCATTTATGAAATAAAACACATTTTCTAAAAACTCGTGTTTTTTAAGAAATCATGTAAACCTTCAAGAAGCTCGATTTTAAAAAACGGGGGAAGTAAGCTTTTCTTATTTCCAAACGCATGCGCAAACTATAGAAAGTCGTTATGACGTAGAATGTGCATACTTTGTTGATTCCATTTATGAAATAAAACACATTTGCTAAAAACTCGTGTTTTTTAAGAAATAATGTAAACCTTCTAGAAGCTGTGATTTTAAAAAACGGGTAAAGTAAGCTTTTCTTATTTCCGGACGCATGCACAAACTATAGAAAGTCATTATGACCTAGAATGTGCATACTTTTTTGATTCCATTTATCAAATAAAACACATTTTCTAAAAACTCGTGTTTTCTACGAAATCATGTAAATCTTCTAGAAGCTGTGATTTTAAAAAATGGTGGAAGTAAGCTTTTCTTATTTCCAAACGCATGCGCAAACTATAGAAAGTCGTTATGACGTAGAATGTGCATACTTTGTTGATTCCATTTATGAAATAAAACACATTTTCTAAAAACTCGTGTTTTTTACGAAATCATGTAAACCTTCTAGAAGCTGTGATTTTAAAAAACGGTGGAAGTAAGCTTTTCTTATTTCCGGACGCATGCGCAAACAATAGAAAGTCGTTATGATGTACAATGTGCATACTTTGTAGATTCCATTTATGAAATAAAACACATTTTCTAAAAACTCGTGTTTTTTAAGAAATCCTGTAAACCTTCTAGAAGCTGTGATTTTAAAAAACGGGGGAAGTAAGCTTTTCTTATTTCCAAACGAATGCGCAAACTATAGAAAGTCGTTATGACGTAGAATGTGCATACTTTGTTGATTCGATTTATGAAATAAAACACATTTTCTAAAAAGTCGTGTTTTTTGAGAAATCATGTAAACCTTCTAGAAGCTGTGATTTTAAAAAACGGGGGAAGTAAGCTTTTCTTATTTCCGGATGCATGCGCAAACTATAGAAAGTCGCTATGACCTAGAATTTGCATACTTTGTAGATTCCATTTATCAAATAAAACACATTTTCGAAAAAGTCGTGTTTTTTACGAAATCATGTAAACCTTCTAGAAGCTGTGATTTTAAAAAACGGTGGAAGTAAGCTTTTCTTATTTCCGGACGAATGCGTAAACTATAGAAAGTCGTTATGACGTAGAATGTGCATACTTTGTTGATTCCATTTATGAAATAAAACACATTTTCTAAAAACTCGTGTTTTTAAGAAATCATGTAAACCTCCTAGAAGCTGTGATTTTAAAAAATGGTGGAAGTAAGCTTTTCTTATTTCTGGACGCATTCGCAAACTATAGAAAGCCGTTATGACGTAGAATGTCCATACTTTGTTGATTCCATTTATTAAATAAAACACATTTTCTAAAAACTCGTGTTTTTTAAGAAATCATGTAAACCTTCCAGAAGCTGTGATTTTAAAAAACGGTGGAAGTAAGCTTTTCTTATTTCCGAACAAATGCAGAAACTATAGAAAGTCGTTACGACGTAGAATCTGCATACTTTGTTGATTCCATTTATGAAATAAAACAAATTTTCTAAAAACTCGTGTTTTTTAAGAAATCATGTAAACCTTCTAGAAGCTGTGATTTTAAAAAACGGGGGAAGTAAGCTTTTCTTATTTCCGGACGCATGCGCAAACTATAGTAAGTCGTTATGACGTAGAATGTGCATACTTTGTAGATTCCATTTATGAAATAAAGAACATTTTCTAAAAACTCGTGTTTTTTACGAAATCATGTAAACCTTCTAGAAGCTGTGATTTTTAAAAACGATGGAAGTAAGCTTTTCTTATTTCCGGATGCATGCGCAAACTACAGAAAGTAGTTATGACGTAGAATGTGCATACTTTGTTGGTTACATTTATGAAATAAAACAAATTTTCTAAAAACTCATGTTTTTTAAGAAATCATGTAAACCTTCTAGAAGCTGTGATTTTAAAAAACGGGGGAAGTAAGCTTTTCTTATTTCCGGACGCATGCACAAACTATAGAAAGTCGTTATTACGTAGAATGTGCATACTTTGTTGATTCCACTTTTGAAATAAAACACATTTTCTAAAAACTCATGTTTTTTAAGAAATCATGTAAACCCTCTAGAAGTTGTGACTTTAAAAAACGGTGGAAGTAAGCTTTCCTTATTTCCGGACGCATGCGCAAACTATAGCAAGATGTTATGACGTAGAATGTGCATACTTTGTTTATTCCATTTATGGAGTAAAACATATTTTCTAAAAACTCGTGTTTTTTACCAAATCATGTAAACCTTCTAGAAGCTGTGATTTTAAAAAACGGTGGAAGTAAGCTTTTCTTATTTCCGGACGCATGCGCAAACTATAGAAAGTCGTTATGACGTAGAATGTGCATACTTTGTAGCTTCCATTTATGAAATAAAACACATTTTCTAAAAACTCTTGTTTTTTAAGAAATCATGTAAACCTATTACAAGCTGTGATTTTAAAAAACGGTGGAAGTAAGCTTTTCTTATTTCCAAACGCATGCGCAAACTATAGAAAGTCGTTATGACGTAGAATGTGCATACTTTGTTGATTCCATTTATGAAATAAAACACATTTTCTAAAAACTCGTGTTTTTTAAGAAATCATGTAAACCTTCTAGAAGGTGTGATTTTAAAAAACGGGGGAAGTAAGCTTTTCTTATTTCTGGACGCATGTGCAAACTATAGAAAGTCGTTATGACGTAGAATGTGCATACTTTGTAGATTACATTTGTGAAATAAAACACATTTTCTAAAAACTCGTGTTTTTTACGAAAGCATGTAAACCTTCTAGAAGCTGTGATTTTATAAAACGGTGAAAGTAAGCTTTTCTTATTTCCGGACGCATGCACAAACTATAGAAAGTCGTTATGACGTAGAATGTGCATACTTTGTTGATTCCATTTATGAAATAAAACACATTTTCTAAAAACTCGTGTTTTTTAAGAAATCATGTAAACCTTCTCGAAGCTGTGATTTTAAAAAACAGGGGAAGTAAGCTTTCCTTATTTCCAAACGCATGCGCAAACTATAGAAAGTCGTTATGACGTAGAATGTGCATACTTTGTTGATTCCATTTATGGAATAAAACACATTTTCTAAAAACACGTGTTTTTTAAGAAATAATGTAAACCTTCTAGAAGCTGTGATTTTAAAAAACGGGTAAAGTAAGCTTTTCTTATTTCGGACGCATGCGCAAACTATAGAAAGTCATTATGACCTAGAATGTGCATACTTTTTTGATTCCATTTATCAAATAAAACACATTTTCTAAAAACTCGTGTTTTCTACGAAATCATGTAAACCTTCTAGAAGCTGTGATTTTAAAAAATGGTGGAAGTAAGCTTTTCTTATTTCCAAACGCATGCGCAAACTAAAGAAAGTCGTTATGACGTAGAATGTGCATACTTTGTTGATTCCATTTATGAAATAAAACACATTTTCTAAAAACTCGTGTTTTTTACGAAATCATGTAAACCTTCTAGAAGCTGTGATTTTAAAAAACGGTGGAAGTAAGCTTTTCTTATTTCCGGACGCATGCGCAAACAATAGAAAGTCGTTATGATGTACAATGTGCATACTTTGTAGATTCCATTTATGAAATAAAATACATTTTCTAAAAACTCGTGTTTTTTAAGAAATCATGTAAACCTTCTAGAAGCTGTGATTTTAAAAAACGGGGGAAGTAAGCTTTTCTTATTTCCAAACGAATGCGCAAACTATAGAAAGTCGTTATGACGTAGAATGTGCATACTTTGTTGATTCGATTTATGAAATAAAACAAATATTCTAAAAACTCGTGTTTTCTAAGAAATCATGTAAACATTCTAGAAGCTGTGATTTTAAAAAACGGGGGAAGTAAGCTTTTATTATTTCCGAACGCATGCACAAACTATAGAAAGTCGTTATGATGTAGAATGTGTATACTTTGTTGATTCCATTTATGAAATAAAACACATTTTCTAAAAACTCGTGTTTTTTACGAAATCATGTAAACCTTCTAGAAGCTCTGATTTTAAAAAATGGTGGAAGTAAGCTTTTCTTATTTCCGGACGAATGCGCAAACTATAGAAAGTCGTTATGACGTAGAATGTGCATACTTTGTTGATTCCATTTATAAAAATAAAACACATTTTCTAAAAACTCATATTTTTAACAAATCATGTAAACCTTCTAGAAGCTGTGATTTTAAAAAACGGGCGAAGTAAGCTTTTCTTATTTCCAAACGCATGCGCAAACTATAGAAAGTCGTTATGACGTAGAATGTGCATACTTTGTTGATTCCATTTATGAAATAAAACACATTTTCTAAAAACTCGTGTTTTTTACGAAATCATGTAAACCTTCTAGAAGCTGTGATTTTAAAAAACGATGGAAGTAAGCTTTTCTTTTTTCCGGACGAATGCACAAACTATAGAAAGTCGTTATGACGTAGAATGTGCATACTTTGTTGATTCCATTTATGAAATAAAACACATTTTCTAAAAACTCTTGTTTTTTAAGAAATCATGTAAACCTTCTAGAAGCTGTGATTTTAAAAAATGGTGGAAGTAAGCTTTTCTTATTTCCGGACGAATACGCAAACTATAGAAAGTCGTTATGACGTAGAATGTGCATACTTTGTTGATTCCATTTATGAAATAAAACACATTTTCTAAAAACTCGTGTTTTTTACGAAATCATGTAAACCTTCTAGAAGCTGTGATTTTAAAAAACGGTGGAAGTAAGCTTTTCTTATTTCCGGATGCATCCGCAAACTATAGAAAGTCGTTATGACGTAGAATGTGCATACTTTGTAGATTCCATTTATGAAATAAAACACATTTTCTAAAAACTCGTGTTTTTTAAGAAATCATGTAAACCTTCTAGAAGCTGTGATTTTAGAAAACGGTGGAAGTAAGCTTTTCTTATTTCCAAATGCATGCGCAAACTATAGAAAGTCATTATGACGTACAATGTGCATACTTTGTTGATTCCATTTATGAAATAAAACACATTTTCTAAAAACTCGTGTTTTTTACGAAATCATGTAAACCTTCTAGAAGCTGTGATTTTAAAAAACGGTGGAAGTAAGCTTTTCTTTTTTCCAGACGCATGCGCAAACTATAGAAAGTCGTTTTGACGTAGAATGTGCATACTTTGTTGATTCCATTTATGAAATAAAACACATTTTCTAAAAACTCGTGTTTTTTACGAAATCATGTAAACCTTCTAGAAGCTGTGATTTTAAAAAACGGTGGAAGTAAGCTATTCTTATTTCTGGACGCATGCACAAACTATAGAACGTCGTTATGACGTAGAATGTGCATACTTTGTTCTTTCAATTTATGAAATAAAACACATTTTCTAAAAACTCGTGTTTTTTAAGAAATCATGTAAACCTTCTAGAAGCCGTGATTTTAAAAAACGGGGGAAGTAAGATTTTCTTATTTCCGAACGCAAGCACAAACTATAGAAAGTCGTTATGATGTAGAATGTGCATACTTTGTTGATTCCATTTATGAAATAAAACACATTTTCTAAAAATTCGTGTTTTTTACAAAATCATGTAAACCTTCCAGAAGCTGTGATTTGAAAAAATGGGGGAAGTAAGCTTTTCTTATTTCCGGACGCATGCGCAAACTATAGAAAGTCGTTATGACGTAGAATGTGCATACTTTGTTGATTCTATTTATGAAATAAAACACATTTTCTAAAAACTCGTGTTTTTTAAGAAATCATGTAAACCTTCTAGAAGCTGTGATTTTAAAAAACGGGGGAAGTAAGATTTTCTTATTTCCAAACGCATGCGCAAACTATAGAAAGTCGTTATGACGTAGAATGTGCATACTTTGTTGATTCCATTTATGAAATAAAACACATTTTCTAAAAACTCGTGTTTTTTAAGAAATAATGTAAACCTTCTAGAAGCTGTGATTTTAAAAAACGGGTAAAGTAAGCTTTTCTTATTTCTGGACGCATGCGCAAACTATAGAAAGTCATTATGACCTAGAATGTGCATACTTTTTTTATTCCATTTATCAAATAAAACACATTTTCTAAAAACTCGTGTTTTCTACGAAATCATGTAAACCTTCTAGAAGCTGTGATTTTAAAAAACGGTGGAAGTAAGCTTTTCTTATTTCCAAACGCATGCACAAACTATAGAAAGTCGTTATGACCTAGAATGTGCATACTTTGTTGATTCCATTTATGAAATAAAACACATTTTCTAAAAACTCGTGTTTTTTAACAAATCATGTAAACCTTCCAGAAGCTGTGATTTTAAAAAACGGGGGAAGTAAGCTTTTCTTATTTCCAAACGCATGTGCAAACTATAGAAAGTCATTATGACGTAGAATGTGCATACTTTGTTGATTCCATTTATGAAATAAAACACATTTTCTAAAAACTCGTGTTTTTTACGAAATCATGTAAACCTTCTAGAAGCTGTGATTTTAAAAAACGGTGGAAGTAAGCTTTTCTTATTTCCGGACGCATGCGCAAACAATAGAAAGTCGTTATGATGTACAATGTGCATACTTTGTAGATTCCATTTATGAAATAAAACACATTTTCTAAAAACTCGTGTTTTTTACGAAATCATGTAAACCTTCTAGAAGTTGTGATTTTAAAAAACGGGGGAAGTAAGCTTTTCTTATTTCCAAATGCATGCGCAAACTATAGAAAGTCGTTATGACGTAGAATGTGCATACTTTGTTGATTCCATTTATGAAATAAAACACATTTTCTAAAAACTCGTGTTTTTTACGAAATCATGTAAACCTTCTAGAAGCTGTGATTTTAAAAAACGGTGGAAGTAAGCTTTTCTTATTTCCGGACGCATGCGCAAACTATAGAAAGTCGTTATGACATAGAATGTGCATACTTTGTAGATTCTATTTATGAAATAAAACACATTTTCTAAAAACTCGTGTTTTTTACGAAATCATGTAAACCTTCTAGAAGCTGTGATTTTAAAAAACGGTGGAAGTAAGATTTTCTTATTTCCGGACACATGCGCAAACTATAGAAATTCGTTATGACGTAGAATGTTCATACTTTGTTGATTCCATTTATGAAATAAAACACATTTTCTAAAAACTCGTGTTTTTTACGAAATCATGTAAACCTTCTAGAAGCTGTGATTTTAAAAAACGGGGGAAGTAAGCTTTTCTTATTTCCAAACGCATGCGCAAACTATAGAAAGTCGTTATGACGTAGAATGTGCACACTTTGTTGATTCCATTTATCAAATAAAACATATTTTCGAAAAACTCGTGTTTTTTAAGAAATCATGTAAACCTTCTGGAAGCTGTGATTTTAAAAAATGGGGGAAGTAAGCTTTTCTTATTTCCAAATGCATGCGCAAACTATAGATAGTCGTTATGTCGTAGAATGTGCATACTTTGTTGATTCCATTTATGAAATAAAACACATTTTCTAAAAACTCGTGTTTTTTATGAAATCATGTAAACCTTCTAGAAGCTGTGATTTTAAAAAACAGGTAAAGTAAGTTTTTCTTATTTCCAAACGCATGCGCAAACTATAGAAAGTCGTCATGACCTAGAATGTGCATACTTTGTTGATTCCATTTATCAAATAAAAAACATTTTCTAAAAACTCGTGTTTTTTACGAAATCATGTCAACCTTCTAGAAGCTGTGATTTTAAAAAACGGTCGAAGTAAGCTTTTCTTATTTCCAAACACATGCGCAAACTATAGAAAGTCGTTATGACGTAGAATGTGCATACTTTGTTGATTCCATTTATGAAATAAAACACATTTTCTAAAAACTCGTGTTTTTAAGAAATCATGTAAACCTTCTAGAAGCTGTGATTTTAAAAAATGGGCGAAGTAAGCTTTTCTTATTTCCAAACGCTTGCATAAACTATAGAAAGTCGTTATGACGTAGAATGTGCATACTTTGTTGATTCCATTTATGAAATAAAACACATTTTCTAAAAACTCGTGTTTTTTACGAAATCATGTAAACCTTCTAGAAGCTGTGATTTTAAAAAACGGTGGAAGTAAGCTTTTCTTATTTCCGGACGCATGCGCAAACAATAGAAAGTCGTTATGATGTACAATGTGCATACTTTGTAGATTCCATTTATGAAATAAAACACATTTTCTAAAAACTCGTGTTTTTTACGAAATCATGTAAACCTTCTAGAAGTTGTGATTTTAAAAAACGGGGGAAGTAAGCTTTTCTTATTTCCAAATGCATGCGCAAACTATAGAAAGTCGTTATGACGTAGAATGTGCATACTTTGTTGATTCCATTTATGAAATAAAACACATTTTCTAAAAACTCGTGTTTTTTACGAAATCATGTAAACCTTCTAGAAGCTGTGATTTTAAAAAACGGTGGAAGTAAGCTTTTCTTATTTCCGGACGCATGCGCAAACTATAGAAAGTCGTTATGACATAGAATGTGCATACTTTAAAGATTCTATTTATGAAATAAAACACATTTTCTAAAAACTCGTGTTTTTTACGAAATCATGTAAACCTTCTAGAAGCTGTGATTTTAAAAAACGGTGGAAGTAAGATTTTCTTATTTCCGGACACATGCGCAAACTATAGAAATTCGTTATGACGTAGAATGTTCATACTTTGTTGATTCCATTTATGAAATAAAACACATTTTCTAAAAACTCGTGTTTTTTACGAAATCATGTAAACCTTCTAGAAGCTGTGATTTTAAAAAACGGGGGAAGTAAGCTTTTCTTATTTCCAAACGCATGCGCAAACTATAGAAAGTCGTTATGACGTAGAATGTGCACACTTTGTTGATTCCATTTATCAAATAAAACATATTTTCGAAAAACTCGTGTTTTTTAAAAAATCATGTAAACCTTCTGGAAGCTGTGATTTTAAAAAATGGGGGAAGTAAGCTTTTCTTATTTCCAAATGCATGCGCAAACTATAGAAAGTCGTTATGTCATAGAATGTGCATACTTTGTTGATTCCATTTATGAAATAAAACACATTTTCTAAAAACTCGTGTTTTTTATGAAATCATGTAAACCTTCTAGAAGCTGTGATTTTAAAAAACAGGTAAAGTAAGTTTTTCTTATTTCCAAACGCATGCGCAAACTATAGAAAGTCGTCATGACCTAGAATGTGCATACTTTGTTGATTCCATTTATCAAATAAAAAACATTTTCCAAAAACTCGTGTTTTTTACGAAATCATGTCAACCTTCTAGAAGCTGTGATTTTAAAAAACGGTCGAAGTAAGCTTTTCTTATTTCCAAACACATGCGCAAACTATAGAAAGTCGTTATGACGTAGAATGTGCATACTTTGTTGATTCCATTTATGAAATAAAACACATTTTCTAAAAACTCGTGTTTTTAAGAAATCATGTAAACCTTCTAGAAGCTGTGATTTTAAAAAATGGGGGAAGTAAGCTTTTCTTATTTCCAAACGCTTGCATAAACTATAGAAAGTCGTTATGACGTAGAATGTGCATACTTTGTTGATTCCATTTATGAAATAAAACACATTTTCAAAAAACTCGTGTTTTTTACGAAATCATGTAAACCTTCTAGAAGCTGTGATTTTAAAAAACGGGGGAAGTAAGCTTTTCTTATTTCCAAACGCATGCGCAAACTATAGAAAGTCGTTATGACGTAGAATGTGCATACTTTGTTGATTCCATTTATGAAATAAAACATATTTTCGAAAAAGTCGTGTTTTTTAAGAAATCATGTAAACCTTCTAGAAGCAGTGATTTTAAAAAACGGGGAAAGTAAGCTTTTCTTATTTCCAAACTCATGCGCAAACTATAGAAAGTCGTTATGACGTAGAATGTTCATACTTTGTTGATTCCATTTATGAAATAAAACACATTTTCTAAAAACTCGTGTTTTTTAAGAAATAATGTAAACCTTCCAGAAGCTGTGATTTTAAAAAATGGGTAAAGTAAGCTTTTCTTATTTCCGGACGCATGCGCAAACTATAGAAAGTCATTATGACCTAGAATGTGCATACTTTTTTGATTCCATTTATCAAATAAAACACATTTTCTAAAAACTCGTGTTTTCTACGAAATCATGTAAACCTTCTAGAAGCTGTGATTTTAAAAAATGGTGGAAGTAAGCTTTTCTTATTTCCAAACGCATGCGCAAACTATAGAAAGTCGTTATGACGTAGAATGTGCATACTTTGTTGATTCCATTTATGAAATAAAACACATTTTCTAAAAACTCGTGTTTTTTACGAAATCATGTAAACCTTCTAGAAGCTGTGATTTTAAAAAACGGTGGAAGTAAGCTTTTCTTATTTCCGGACGCATGCGCAAACAATAGAAAGTCGTTATGATCTACAATGTGCATACTTTGTAGATTCCATTTATGAAATAAAACACATTTTCTAAAAACTCGTGTTTTTTAAGAAATCATGTAAACCTTCTAGAAGCTGTGATTTTAAAAAACGGGGGAAGTAAGCTTTTCTTATTTCCAAACGAATGCGCAAACTATAGAAAGTCGTTATGACGTAGAATGTGCATACTTTGTTGATTCGATTTATGAAATAAAACAAATTTTCTAAAAACTCGTGTTTTTTAAGAAATCATGTAAACATTCTAGAAGCTGTGATTTTAAAAAACGGGGGAAGTAAGCTTTTATTATTTCCGAATGCATGCACAAACTATAGAAAGTCGTTATGATGTAGAATGTGCATACTTTGATGATTCCATTTATGAAATAAAACACATTTTCTAAAAACTCGTGTTTTTTACGAAATCATGTAAACGTTCTAGAAGCTGTGATTTTAAAAAATGGTGAAAGTAAGCTTTTCTTATTTCCGGACGAATGCGCAAACTATAGAAAGTCGTTATGACGTAGAATGTGCATACTTTGTTGGTTCCATTTATAAAAATAAAACACATTTTCTAAAAACTCATATTTTTAACAAATCATGTAAACCTTCTAGAAGCAGTGATTTTAAAAAACGGAGGAAGTAAGCTTTTCTTATTTCCAAACGCATGCGCAAACTATAGAAAGTCGTTATGACGTAGAATGTGCATACTTTGTTGATTCCCTTTATGAAATAAAACACATTTTCTAAAAACTCGTGTTTTTTACGAAATCATGTAAACCTTCTAGAAGTTGTGATTTTAAAAAACGGTGGAAGTAAGTTTTTCTTATTTCCGGACGAATGCGCAAACTATAGAAATCCGTTATGACGTATAATGTTAATACTTTGTTGATTCCATTTATGAAATAAAACACATTTTCTAAAAACTCGTGTTTTTTATGAAATCATGTAAACCTTCTAGAAGCTGTGATTTTAAAAAACGATGGTAGTAAGCTTTTCTTATTTCCGGACGCATGCGAAAACAATAGAAAGTCGTTATGACGTAGAATGTGCATACTTTGTAGATTCTATTTATGAAACAAAACAAATTTTCTAAAAACTCGTGTTTTTTACGAAATCATTTAAACCTTCTAGAAGCTGTGATTTTAAAGAACGGGTAAAGTAAGCTTTTCTTATTTCCGGACGCATGCGCAAACTATAGAAAGTCGTTATGACGTAGAATGTGCAAACTTTGTTGATTCCATTTATGAAATAAAACACATTTTCTAAAAACTCGTGTTTTTTACGAAATCTTGTAAACCTTCTAGAAGCTGTGATTTTAAAAAACGGTGGAAGTAAGCTTTTCTTATTTCTGGACGCATGTGCAAACTATAGAAAGTCGTTATGACGTAGAATGTGCATACTTTGTTGATTCTATTTATGAAATAAAACACATTTTCTAAATACTCGTGTTTTTTAAGAAATCATGTAAACCTTCTAGAAGCTGTGATTTTAAAAAACGGGGGAAGTAAGCTTTTCTTATTTCCAAACGCATGCGCAAACTATAGAAAGTCGTTATGACGTAGAATGCGCATACTTTGTTGATTCCATTTATGAAATAAAACACATTTTCTAAAAACTCATGTTTTTTAACAAATCATGTAAACCTTCCAGAAGCTGTGATTTTAAAAAACGGGGGAAGTAAGCTTTTCTTATTTCCAAACGCATGTGCAAACTATAGAAAGTTGTTATGACGTAGAATGTGCATACTTTGTTGATTCCATTTATGAAATAAAACACATTTTCTAAAAAGTCGTGTTTTTTAAGAAATCATGTAAACCTTCTAGAAGCTGTGATTTTAAAAAACGGGGGAAGTAAGCTTTTCTTATTTCCGGACGCATGCGCAAACTATAGAAAGTCGTTATGACCTCGAATGTGCATACTTTGTAGATTCCATTTATGAATTAAAACACATTTTGGAAAAAGTCGTGTTTTTTACGAAATCATGTAAACCTTGTAGAAGTTGTGATTTTAAAAAACGGTGGAAGTAAGCTTTTCTTATTTTCGGACGAATGCGCAAACAATAGAAAGTCGTTAGGATGTAGAATGTGCATACTTTGTTAATTCCATTTATAAAAATAAAACACATTTTCTAAAAACTCGTGTTTTTTAACAAATCATGTAAACCTTCTAGAAGCTGTGATTTTAGAAAATGGTGGAAGTAAGCTTTTCTTATTTCCAAACGCATGCACAAACTATAGAAAGTCGTTATGACATAGAATGTGCATACTTTGTTGATTCCATTTATGAAACAAAACACATTTTCTAAAAACTCGTGTTTTTTACGAAATCATGTAAACCTTCTAGAAGCTGTGATTTTAAAAAACGGTGGAAGTAAGCTTTTCTTATTTCTGGACGAATGCGCAAACTATAGAAAGTCGTTATGACGTAGAATGTGCATACTTTGTTGATTCCATTTATGAAATAAAACAAATTTTCTAAAAACTCATGTTTTTTAAGAAATCATGTAAACCTTCTAGAAGCTGTGATTTTAAAAAACGGTGGAAGTAAGCTTTTCTTATTTCCGGACGCATGCGCAAACTATAGAAAGTCGTTATGACGTAGAATGTGCATACTTTGTTGATTCCCTCTATGAAATAAAACACATTTTCTAAAAACTCGTGTTTTTTACGAAATCATGTAAACCTTCTAGAAGCTGTGATTTTAAAAAACGATGGAAGTAAGCTTTTCTTATTTCCGGACACATGCGCAAACTACAGAAAGTCGTTATGACGTAGAATGTGCATACTTTGTTGATTCCATTTATGAAATAAAACAAATTTTCTAAAAACTCGTGTTTTTTAAGAAATCATGTAAACCTTCTAGAAGCCGTGATTTTAAAAAACGGGGGAAGTAAGCTTTTCTTATTTCCAAACGCATGCGCAAACTATAGAAAGTCGTTATGACATAGAATGTGCATACTTTGTAGATTCCATTTATGAAATAAAACACATTTTCTAAAAACTCATGTTTTTTACGAAATCATGTAAACCTTCTAGAAGCTGTGATTTTAAAAAACGGTGGAAGTAATATTTTCTTATTTCCGGACGAATACGCAAACTATAGAAAGTCGTTATGAAGTAGAATGTGCATACTTTGTTGATTCCATTTATGAAATAAAACACATTTTCTAAAAACTCGTGTTTTTTACAAAATCATGTAAACCTTCTAGAAGCTGTGATTTTAAAAAACGGTGGAAGTAAGCTTTTCTTATTTCTGGATGCATCCGCAAACTATAGAAAGTCGTTATGACGTAGAATGTGCATACTTTGTAGATTCCATTTATGAAATAAAACACATTTTCTAAAAACTCGTGTTTTTTAAGAAATCATGTAAACCTTCTAGAAGCTGTGATTTTAGAAAACGGCGGAAGTAAGCTTTTCTTATTTCCAAACGCATGCGCAAACTATAGAAAGTCGTTATGACGTAGAATGTGCATACTTTGTTGATTCCATTTATGAAATAAAACACATTTTCTAAAAACTCGTGTTTTTTACGAAATCATGTAAACCTTCTAGACGCTGTGATTTTAAAAAACGATGGAAGTAAGCTTTTCTTATTTCCAAACGCATGCGCAAACTATAGAAAGTCGTTATGACATAGAATGTGCATACTTTTTAGATTCCATCTATGAAATAAAACACATTTTCTAAAAACTCGTGTTTTTTACGAAATCATGTAAACCTTCTAGAAGCTGTGAATTTAAAAAACGATGGAAGTAAGCTTTTCTTATTTCCGGACACATGCGCAAACTACAGAAAGTCGTTATGACGTAGAATGTGCATACTTTGTTGATTCCATTTATGAAATAAAACAAATTTTCTAAAAAATCGTGTTTTTTAAGAAATCATGTAAACCTTCTAGAAGTCGTGATTTTAAAAAACGGGGGAAGTAAGCTTTTCTTATTTCCAAACGCATGCGCAAACTATAGAAAGTCGTTATGACATAGAATGTGCATACTTTGTAGATTCCATTTATGAAATAAAACACATTTTCTAAAAACTCATGTTTTTTACGAAATCATGTAAACCTTCTAGAAGCTGTGATTTTAAAAAACGGTGGAAGTAAGATTTTCTTATTTCCGGACGAATACGCAAACTATAGAAAGTCGTTATGACGTAGAATGTGCATACTTTGTTGATTCCATTTATGAAATAAAACACATTTTCTAAAAACTCGTGTTTTTTACAAAATCATGTAAACCTTCTAGAAGCTGTGATTTAAAAAAACGGTGGAAGTAAGCTTTTCTTATTTCCGGATGCATCCGCAAACTATAGAAAGTCGTTATGACGTAGAATGTGCATACTTTGTAGATTCCATTTATGAAATAAAACACATTTTCTAAAAACTCGTGTTTTTTACGAAATCATGTAAACCTTCTAGAAGCTGTGATTTTAAAAAACGATGGAAGTAAGCTTTTCTTTTTTCCGGAGGAATGCACAAACTATAGAAAGTCGTTATGATGTAGAATGTGCATACTTTGTTGATTCCATTTATGAAATAAAACACATTTTCTAAAAACTCATGTTTTTTAAAAAATCATGTAAACCTTCTAGAAGCTGTGATTTTAAAAAACGGAGGAAGTAAGCTTTTCTTATTTCCAAACGCATGCGCAAACTATAGAAAGTCGTTATGACGTAGAATGTGCATACTTTGTTGATTCCATTTATGAAATAAAACACATTTTCTAAAAACTCGTGTTTTTTACGAAATCATGTAAACCTTCTAGAAGCTGTGATTTTAAAAAACGGTGGAAGTAAGCTTTTCTTTTTTCCAGACGCATGGGCAAACTATAGAAAGTCTTTATGACGTAGAATGTGCATACTTTGTTGATTCCATTTATGAAATAAAACACATTTTCTAAAAACTCGTGTTTTTTACGAAATCATGTAAACCTTCTAGAAGCTGTGATTTTAAAAAACGGTGGAAGTAAGCTTTTCTTATTTCCGGACACATGCAAAAACTATAGAAAGTCATTATGACGTAGAATGTGCATACTTTGTTGATTCTATTTATGAAATAAAACACATTTTCTAAAAACTCGTGTTTTTTAAGAAATCATGTAAACCTTCTAGAAGTTGTGATTTTAAAAAATGGGGGAAGTAATCTTTTCTTATTTCCAAACGCATGCGCAAACTATAGAAAGTCGTTATGACGTAGAATGTGCATACTTTGTTGATTCCATTTATGAAATAAAACACATTTTCTAAAAACACGGGTTTTTTAAGAAATCATGTAAACCTTCTAGAATCTGTGATTTTAAAAAACAGGGGAAGTAAGCTTTTCTTATTTCCAAACGCATGCGCAAACTATAGAAAGTCGTTATGACATAGAATGTGCATACTTTGTTGATTCCATTTATGAAATAAAACACATTTTCTAAAAACTCGTGTTTTTTACGAAATCATGTAAACCTTCTAGAAGCTGTGATTTTAAAAAACGGTGGAAGTAAGCTTTTCTTATTTCCGGACGAATGCACAAAATATAGAAAGTCGTTATGACGTAGAATGTGCATACTTTGTTGATTCCATTTATGAAATAAAACACATTTTCTAAAAACTCATGTTTTTTACGAAATCATGTAAACCTTCTAGAAGCTGTGATTTTAAAAAACGGTGGAAGTAAGATTTTCTTATTTCTGGACGCATACGCAAACTATAGAAAGTCGTTATGACGTAGAATGTGCATACTTTGTTGATTCTATCTGTGAAATAAAACACATTTTCTAAAAACCCGTGTTTTTTACGAAATCATGTAAACCTTCTAGAAGCTGTGATTTTAAAAAACGATGGAAGTAAGCTTTTCTTATTTCCGGACACATGCACAAACTACAGAAAGTCGTTATGACGTAGAATGTGCATACTTTGTTGATTCCATTTATGAAATAAAACACATTTTCTAAAAACTCGTGTTTTTTAAGAAATCATGTAAACCTTCTAGAAGCTGTGATTTTAAAAAACGGGGGAAGTAAGCTTTTCTTATTTCCAAACGCATGCGCAAACTATAGAAAGTCGTTATGACATAGAATGTGCATACTTTGTTGATTCCATTTATGAAATAAAACACAGTTTCTAAAAACTCGTGTTTTTTACGAAATCATGTAAACCTTCTAGAAGCTGTGATTTTAAAAAACGGTGGAAGTAAGCTTTTCTTATTTACGGATGCATCCGCAAGCTATAGAAAGTCGTTATGACGTAGAATTTGCATACTTTGTAGATTCCATTTATGAAATAAAACACATTTTCTAAAAACTCGTGTTTTTTAAGAAATCCTGTAAACCTTCTAGAAGCTGTGATTTTAGAAAACGGTGGAAGTAAGCTTTTCTTATTTCCAAACGAATGCGCAAACTATAGAAAGTCGTTATGACGTAGAATGTGCATACTTTGTTGATTCCATTTATGAAATAAAACACATTTTCTAAAAACTCGTGTTTTTTACGAAATCATGTAAACCTTCTAGAAGTTGTGATTTTAAAAAACGGTGGAAGTAAGCTTTTCTTTTTTCCAGACGCATGCGCAAACTATAGAAAGTCGTTATGACATAGAATGTGCATACTTTGTTGATTCCATTTATGAAATAAAACACATTTTCTAAAAACTCGTGTTTTTTACGAAATCATGTAAACCTTCTACAAGCTGTGATTTTAAAAAACGGTGGAAGTAAGCTTTTCTTATTTCCTTACGCATGCACAAACTATAGAACGTCGTTATGACGTAGAATGTGCATACTTTGTTGATTCCATTTATGAAATAAAACACATTTTCTAAAAACTCGTGTTTTTTGAGAAATCATGCAAACCTTCTAGAAGCTGTGATTTTAAAAAATGGCGGAAGTAAGCTTTTCTTATTTCCGAACGCATGCGCAAACTATAGAAAGTCGTTATGACGTAGAATGTGCATAATTTGTTGATTCCATTTATGAAATAAAACACATTTTCTAAAAACTCGTGTTTTTTACGAAATCATGTAAACCTTCTAGAAGCTGTGATTTTAAAAAACGGTGGAAGTAAGCTTTTCTTTTTTCCAGACGCATGCGCAAACTATAGAAAGTCGTTATGACGTAGAATGTGCATACTTTGTTGATTCCATTTATGAAATAAAACACATTTTCTAAAAACTCGTGTTTTTTACGAAATCATGTAAACCTTCTAGAAGCTGTGATTTTAAAAAACGGTAGAAGTAAGCTTTTCTTATTTCCGGACGAATGCACAAACTATAGAAAGTCGTTATGACGTATAATGTGCATACTTTGTTGATTCCATTTATGAAATAAAACACATTTTCTAAAAACTCGTGTTTTTTACAAAATCATGTAAACCTTCTAGAAGCTGTGATTTTAAAAAACAGTGGAAGTAAGCTTTTCTTATTTCCGGATGCATCCGCAAACTATAGAAAGTCGTTATGACGTAGAATGTGCATACTTTGTAGATTCCATTTATGAAATAAAACACATTTTCTAAAAACTCGTGTTTTTTAAGAAATAATGTAAACCTTATAGAAGCTGTGATTTTAGAAAACGGCAGAAGTAAGCTTTTCTTATTTCCGGATGCATCCGCAAACTATAGAAAGTCGTTATGACGTAGAATGTGCATACTTTGTTGATTCTATTTATGAAATAAAACACATTTTCTAAAAACTCATGTTTTTTAAGAAATCATGTAAACCTTCTAGAAGTTGTGATTTTAAAAAATGGGGGAAGTAATCTTTTCTTATTTCCAAACGCATGCGCAAACTATAGAAAGTCGTTATGACGTAGAACGTGCATACTTTGTTGATTCCATTTATGAAATAAAACCCATTTTCTAAAAACTCGTGTTTTTTACGAAATCATGTAAACCTTCTAGAAGCTGTGATTTTAAAAATTGGTGGAAGTAAGCTTTTCTTATTTCCGGACGAATGCACAAACTATAGAAAGTCATTATGACGTAGAATGTGCATACTTTGTTGATTCCATTTATGAAATAAAACACATTTTCTAAAAACTCGTGTTTTTTACAAAATCATGTAAACCTTCTAGAAGCTGTGATTTTAAAAAACGGTGGAAGTAAGCTTTTCTTATTTCCGGATGCATCCGCAAACTATAGAAAGTCGTTATGACGTAGAATGTGCATACTTTGTAGATTCCATTTATGAAATAAAACACATTTTCTAAAAACTCGTGTTTTTTAAGAAATCATGTAAACCTTCTAGAAGCTGTGATTTTAGAAAACGACGGAAGTAATCTTTTACGAAAATGATTTCGTGTTTTTTACGAAATCATGTAAACCTTCTAGAAGCTGTGATTTTAAAAAACGGTGGAAGTAAGCTTTTCTTTTTTCCAGACGCATGCGCAAACTATAGAAAGTCGTTATGACGTAGAATGTGCATACTTTGTTGATTCCATTTATGAAATAAAACACATTTTCTAAAAACTCGTGTTTTTTACGAAATCATGTAAACCTTCTAGAAGCTGTGATTTTAAAAAACGGTAGAAGTAAGCTTTTCTTATTTCCGGACGAATGCACAAACTATAGAAAGTCGTTATGACGTAGAATGTGCATACTTTGTTGATTCCATTTATGAAATAAAACACATTTTCTAAAAACTCGTGTTTTTTACAAAATCATGTAAACCTTCTAGAAGCTGTGATTTTAAAAAACGGTGGAAGTAAGCTTTTCTTATTTCCGGATGCATCCGCAAACTATAGAAAGTCGTTATGACGTAGAATCTGCATACATTGTAGATTCCATTTATGAAATAAAACACATTTTCTAAAAACTCGTGTTTTTTAAGAAATAATGTAAACCTTCTAGAAGCTGTGATTTTAGAAAACGGCAGAAGTAAGCTTTTCTTATTTCCGGATGCATCCGCAAACTATAGAAAGTCGTTATGACGTAGAATGTGCATACTTTGTTGATTCTATTTATGAAATAAAACACATTTTCTAAAAACTCGTGTTTTTTAAGAAATCATGTAAACCTTCTAGAAGTTGTGATTTTAAAAAATGGGGGAAGTAATCTTTTCTTATTTCCAAACGCATGCGCAAACTATAGAAAGTCGTTATGACGTAGAACGTGCATACTTTGTTGATTCCATTTATGAAATAAAACCCATTTTCTAAAAACTCGTGTTTTTTACGAAATCATGTAAACCTTCTAGAAGCTGTGATTTTAAAAATTGGTGGAAGTAAGCTTTTCTTATTTCCGGACGAATGCACAAACTATAGAAAGTCATTATGACGTAGAATGTGCATACTTTGTTGATTCCATTTATGAAATAAAACACATTTTCTAAAAACTCGTGTTTTTTACAAAATCATGTAAACCTTCTAGAAGCTGTGATTTTATAAAACGGTGGAAGTAAGCTTTTCTTATTTCCGGATGCATCCGCAAACTATAGAAAGTCGTTATGACGTAGAATGTGCATACTTTGTAGATTCCATTTATGAAATAAAACACATTTTCTAAAAACTCGTGTTTTTTAAGAAATCATGTAAACCTTCTAGAAGCTGTGATTTTAGAAAACGACGGAAGTAATCTTTTCTTATTTCCAAACGCATGCGCAAACTATAGAAAGTCGTTATGACGTAGAATGTGCATACTTTGTTGATTCCATTTATGAAATAAAACAAATTTTCTAAAAACACATGTTTTTTACGAAATCATGTAAACCTTCTAGAAGCTGTGATTTTAAAAAACGGTGGAAGTAACCTTTTCTTATTTCCAAACGCATGCACAAACTATAGAACGTCGTTATGACGTAGAATGTGCATACTTTGTTGATTCCATTTATGAAATAAAACACATTTTCTAAAAACTCATGTTTTTTACGAAATCATGTAAACCTTCTAGAAGCTGTGATTTTAAAAAACGACGGAAGTAAGATTTTCTTATTTCCAGACGAATACGCAAACTATAGAAAGTCGTTATGACGTAGAATGTGCATACTTTGTTGATTCCATTTATGAAATAAAACACATTTTCTAAAAACTCGTGTTTTTTACAAAATCATGTAAACCTTCTAGAAGCTGTGATTTTAAAAAACGGTGGAAGTAAGCTTTTATTATTTCCGGATGCATCCGCAAACTTTAGAAAGTCGTTATGACGTAGAATGTGCATACTTTGTTGATTCCATTTATGAAATAAAACACATTTTCTAAAAACTCGTGTTTTTTACGAAATCATGTAAACCTTCTAGAAGCGGTGATTTTAGAAAACGGCGGAAGTAAGCTTTTCTTATTTCCAAACGCATGCGCAAACTATAGAAAGTCGTTGTGACGTAGAATGTGCATACTTTGTTGATTCCATTTATGAAATAAAACACATTTTCTAAAAACCTGTGTTTTTTACGAAATCATGTAAACCTTCTAGAAGCTGTGATTTTAAAAAACGATGGAAGCAAGCTTTTCTTATTTTCTGACACATGCGCAAACTACAGAAAGTCGTTATGAGGTAGAATGTGCATACTTTGTTGATTCCATTTATTAAATAAAACACATTTTCTAAAAACTCGTGTTTTTTAAGAAATCATGTAAACCTTCTAGAAGCTGTGATTTTAAAAAACGGGGGGAAGTAAGCTTTTCTTATTTCCAAACGCATGCGCAAACTATAGAAAGTCGTTATGACATAGAATGTGCATACTTTGTTGATTCCATTTATGAAATAAAACACAGTTTCTAAAAACTCGTGTTTTTTACGAAATCATGTAAACCTTCTAGAAGCTGTGATTTTAAAAAACGGTGGAAGTAAGCTTTTCTTATTTACGGATGCATCCGCAAACTATAGAAAGTCGTTATGACGTAGAATGTGCATACTTTGTAGATTCCATTTATGAAATAAAACACATTTTCTAAAAACTCGTGTTTTTTAAGAAATCCTGTAAACCTTCTAGATGCTGTGATTTTAGAAAACGGCGGAAGTAAGCTTTTCTTATTTCCAAACGCATGCGCAAACTATAGAAAGTCGTTATGACGTAGAATGTGCATACTTTGTTGATTCCATTTATGAAATAAAACACATTTTCTAAAAACTCGTGTTTTTTACGAAATCATGTAAACCTTCTAGAAGCTGTGATTTTAAAAAACGGTGGAAGTAAGCTTTTCTTTTTTCCAGACGCATGCGCAAACTATAGAAAGTCGTTATGACATAGAATGTGCATACTTTGTTGTTTCCATTTATGAAATAAAACACATTTTGTAAAAACTCGTGTTTTTTACGAAATCATGTAAACCTTCTACAACCTGTGATTTTAAAAAATGGTGGAAGTAAGCTTTTCTTATTTCCTTACGCATGCACAAACTATAGAACGTCGTTATGACGTAGAATGTGCATACTTTGTTGATTCCATTTATGAAATAAAACACATTTTCTAAAAACTCGTGTTTTTTGAGAAATCATGCATACCTTCTAGAAGCTGTGATTTTAAAAAACGGCGGAAGTAAGCTTTTCTTATTTCCGAACGCATGCGCAAACTATAGAAAGTCCTTATGACGTAGAATGTGCATACTTTGTTGATTCCATTTATGAAATAAAACACATTTTCTAAAAACTCGTGTTTTTTACGAAATCATGTAAACCTTCTAGAAGCTGTGATTTTAAAAAACGGTGGAAGTAAGCTTTTCTTTTTTCCAGACGCATGCGCAAACTATAGAAAGTCGTTATGACGTAGAATGTGCATACTTTGTTGATTCCATTTATGAAATAAAACACATTTTCTAAAAACTCGTGTTTTTTACGAAATCATGTAAACCTTCTAGGAGCTGTGATTTTAAAAAACGGGGGAAGTAAGCTTTTCTTATTTCCAAACGCATGTGCAAACTATAGAAAGTCATTATGACGTAGAATGTGCATACTTTGTTGATTCCATTTATGAAATAAAACACATTTTCTAAAAACTCATGCTTTTTACGAAAACATGTAAACCTTCTAGAAGCTGTGAATTTTAAAAAAGGGTGGAAGTAAGCTTTTCTTATTTCCGGACGCATGCGCAAACAATAGAAATTCGTTATGACATAGAATGTGCATACTTTGTAGATTCCATTTATGAAATAAAACACATTTTCTAAAAACTCGTGTTTTTTACGAAATCATGTAAACCTTCTAGAAGCTGTGATTTTAAAAAACGGTGGAAGTAAGCTTTTCTTATTTCCGGACGCATGCACAAACTATAGAAAGTCGTTATGACGTAGAATGTGCATACTTTGTTGATTCCATTTATGAAATAAAACACATTTTCTAAAAACTCGTTTTTTTTAAGAAATCATGTAAGCCTTCTAGAAGCTGTGATTTTAAAAAACGGCGGAAGTAAGATTTTCTTATTTCCGAACGCATGCGCAAACTATAGAAAGTCGTTATGACGTAGAATGTGCATACTTTGTTGATTCCATTTATGAAATAAAACACATTTTATAAAAACTAGTGTTTTTTACGAAATCATGTAAACCTTCTAGAAGCTGTGATTTTAAAAAACGGTGGAAGTAAGCTTTTCTTATTTCCGGACGATTGCGCAAACTATAGAAAGTCGTTATGACGTAGAATGTGCATACTTTGTTGATTCCATTTATGAAATAATACACATTTTCTAAAAACTCATGTTTTTTAAGAAATCATGTCAACCTTCTAGAAGCTGTGATTTGAAAAAACGGGGGAAGTAAGCTTTTCTTATTTCCGAACGCATGCGCAAACTATAGAAAGTCGTTATGACGTAGAATGTGCATACATTGTAGATTCCATTTATGAAATAAAGAACATTTTCTAAAAACTCGTGTTTTTTACGAAATCATGTAAGCCTTCTTGAAGCTGTGATTTAATAAAACGGTGGAAGTAAGCTTTTCTTATTTCTGGACGCATGCGCAAACTATAGAAAGTCGTTATGACGTTGAATGTGCATACTTTGTTGATTCTATTTATGAAATAAAACACATTTTCTAAAAACTTGTGTTTTTTAAGAAATCATGTAAAGCTTCTAGAAGCTGTGATTTTAAAAAACGGGGGAAGTAAGCTTTTCTTATTTCCAAACGCATGCGCAAACTATAGAAAGTCGTTATGACGTAGAATGTGCATACTTTGTTGATTCCATTTATGAAATAAAACACATTTTCTAAAAACTCGTGTTTTTTACGAAATCATGTAAACCTTCTAGAAGCTGTGATTTTCAAAAACGGTGGAAGTAAGCTTTTCTTATTTCCGGATGAATACGCAAACTATAGAAAGTCGTTATCACGTAGAATGTGTATACTTTGTTGATTCCATTTATGAAATAAAACACATTTTCTAAAAACTCGAGTTTTTTACGAAATCATGTAAACCTTCTAGAAGCTGTGATTTTAAAAAATGGTGGAAGTAAGTTTTTCTTATTTCCGGATGCATGCGCAAACTATAGAAAGTCATTATGATGTAGAATCTGCATACTTTGTAGATTCCATTTATGAAATAAAACACATTTTCTAAAAACTCGTGTTTTTTACGAAATCATGTAAACCTTCTAGAAGCTGTGATTTTAAAAAACGGTGGAAGTAAGCTTTTCTTATTTCCGGATGCATGCGCAAACTATAGAAAGTCGTTATGACGTAGAATGTTCATACTTTGTTGATTCCATTTATGAAATATAACACATTTTCTAAAAACCCGTGTTTTTTAAGAAATCATGTAAAACTTCTAGAATCTGTGATTTTAGAAAACGGTGGAAGTAAGCTTTTCTTATTTCTGGACGAATACGCAAACTATAGAAAGTCGTTATGACATAGAATGTGCATACTTTGTTGATTCCATTTATGAAATAAAACACATTTTCTAAAAACTCGTGTTTTTTATGAAATCTTGTAAAGCTTCTAGAAGCTGTGATTTTAAAAAACGGTGGAAGTAAGGTTTTCTTATTTCCAAACGCATGCGCAAACTATAGAAAGTCGTTATGACGTCGAATGTGCATACTTTGTTGATTCCATTTATGAAATAAAACACATTTTCTAAAAACTCGTGTTTTTTACGAAATCATGTAATACTTCTAGAAGCTGTGATTTTAAAAAACGGGGGAAGTAAGCTTTTCCTATTACTGAACGCATGCGCAAACTATAGAAAGTCGTTATGATGTAGAATGTGCATACTTTGTTGATTCCATTTATGAAATAAAACACATTTTCTAAAAACTCTTGTTTTTTACGAAATCATGTAAACCTTCTAGAAGCTGTGATTTTAAAAAACGGTGGAAGTAAGCTTTTCTTATTTCCGGAGGATTTCGCAAACTATAGAAAGTCGTTATGACGTAGAATGTGCATACTATGCTTATACCATTTATGAAATAAAACACATTTTTAAAAACTCGTGTTTTTTAAGAAATCATGTAAACCTTCTAGAAGCTGTGAATTGAAAAAACGGGGGAAGTAAGCTTTTCTTATTTCCGGACGCATGCGCAAACTATAGAAATTCGTTATGACGTAGAATGTGCATACATTGTAGATTCCATTTATGAAATAAAGAACATTTTCCAAAAACTCATGTTTTTTACGAAATCATGTAAACCTTCTAGAAGCTGTGATTTTAAAAAATGGTGGAAGTAAGCTTTTCTTATTTCCGGACGAATGCACAAAATATAGAAACTCGTTATGAGGTAGAATGTGCATACTTTGTTGATTCCACTTATGAAATAAAGAACATTTTCTAAAAACTCGTGTTTTTTAAGAAATCATGTAAACCCCCTAAAAGCTGTGATTTTAAAAAACGGTGGAAGTAAGCTTCTCTTATTTCCGGACGCATGCGCAAACTATAGAAAGACGTTATGACGTAGAATGTGCATACTTTGTTGATTCCATTTATGAAATAAAACACATTTTCTAAAAACTCGTGTTTTTTAAGAAATGATGTAAACCTTCTAGAAGCTGTGATTTTAAAAAACGGGGGAAGTAAGCTTTTCTTATTTCCGGACGCATGCGCAAACTATAGAAAGTCATTATGACATAGAATGTGCATACTTTGTAGATTCCATTTATGAAATAAAACACATTTTCTAAAAACTCGTGTTTTTTACGAAAACATGTAAACCTTCTAGAAGCTGTGATTTTAAAAAACGGTGGAAGTAAGCTTTTCTTATTTTCGGACGCATGCGCAAACAATAGAAACTCGTTATGACGTAAAATGTGCATACTTTGTAGATTCGATTTATGAAATAAAACACATTTTCTAAAAACTCGTGTTTTTTACGAAATCATGTAAACCTTCTAGAAGCTGTGATTTTAAAAAACGGTGGAAGTAAGCTTTTCTTATTTCCGGACGCATGCACAAACTATAGAAAGTCGTTATGACGTAGAATGTGCATACTTTGTTCATTCCATTTATGAAATAAAACACATTTTCTAAAAACTCGTGTTTTTTAAGAAATCATGTAAACCTTCTAGAAGCTGTGATTTTAAAAAACGGGGGAAGTAAGATTTTCTTATTTCCGAATGCATGCGCAAACTATAGAAAGTCGTTATGACGTAGGATGTGCATACTTTGTTGATTCCATTTATGAAATAAAACACATTTTCTAAAAACTCGTGTTTTTTAAGAAATCATGTAAAACTTCTAGAAGCTGTGATTTGAAAAAACGGGGGAAGTAAGCTTTTCTTATTTCCAAACGCATGCGCAAACTATAGAAAGTCGTTATGACGTAGAATGTGCATACTTTGTTGATTCCATTTATGAAATAAAACACATTTTCTAAAAACTCGTGTTTTTTAGGAAATCATGTAAACCTTCTAGAAGCTGTGATTTTAAAAAACGGGGGAAGTAAGCTTTTCTTATTTACGGACGCATGCGCAAACTATAGAAAGTCGTTATGACCTAGAATGTGCATACTTTGTAGATTCCATTTATCAAATAAAACACATTTTCGAAAAAGTCATGTTTTTTACGAAATCATGTAAACCTTCTAGAAGCTGTGATTTTAAAAAACGATGGAAGTAAGCTTTTCTTATTTCCGGACGAATGCGCAAACTATAGAAAGTCGCTATGACGTAGAATATGCATAGTTTGTTGATTCCATTTATGAAATAAAACACATTTTCTAAAAACTCGTGTTTTTTAAGAAATCATGTAAACCTCCTAGAAGCTGTGATTTTAAAAAATGGTGGACGTAAGCTTTTCTTATTTCCAGACGCATGCGCAAACTATAGAAATTCGTTATGACGTAGAATGTGCATACTTTGTTGATTCCATTTATGAAATAAAACACATTTTCTAAAAACTTGTGTTTTTTAAGAAATCATGTAAACCTTCTAGAAGCTGTGATTTTAAAAAATGGGGGAAGTAAGCTTTTCTTATTTCCAAACGCATGCATAAACTATAGAAAGTCGTTATGACGTAGAATGTGCATACTTTGTAGATTCCATTTATGAAATAAAACACATTTTCTAAAAACTTGTGTTTTTTAAGAAATCATGTAAACCTTCCAGAAGTTGTGATTTTAAAAAACGGTGGAAGTAAGCTTTTCTTATTTCCGAACGCATGCGCAAACTATAGAAAGTCGTTACGACGTAGAATCTGCATACTTTGTTGATTCCATTGATGAAATAAAGAACATTTTCTAAAAACTCGTGTTTTTTACGAAATCATGTAAACCTTCTAGAAGCTGTGATTTTAAAAAACAGTGGAAGTAAGCTTTTCTTTTTTCCGGACGCATGCGCAAACTATAGAAAGTCGTTATGATGTAGAATGTGCATACTTTGTTGATTCCACTTATGAAATAAAACACATTTTCTAAAAACTTGTGTTTTTTAAGAAATCATGTAAACCCTCTAGAAGCTATGACTTTAAAAAACGGTGGAAGTAAGCTTTTCTTATTTCCGGACGCATGCGCAAACTATAGCAAGACGTTATGACGTAGAATGTGCATACTTTGTTGATTCCATTTATGAAATAAAACACATTTTTCTAAAAACTTGTGTTTTTTAAGAAATCATGTAAACCTTCTAAAAGCTGTGATTTTAAAAAACGGGGAAAGTAAGCATTTCTTATTTCCAAACGCATGCGCAAACTATAGGAAGTCTTTATGACGTAGAATGTGCATACTTTGTTGATTCCATTTATGAAATAAAACATATTTTCTAAAAACTCTTGTTTTTTACGAAATCATGTAAACCTTCTAGAAGCTGTGATTTTAAAAAACGGTGGAAGTAAGCTTTTCTTATTTCCGGACGCATGTGCAAACTATAGAAAGTTGTTATGACGTAGAATGTGCATACTTTGTAGATTCCATTTATGAATTAAAACACATTTTCTAAAAACTCGTGTTTTTTACGAGATCACGTAAACCTTCTAGAAGCTGTGATTTTAAAAAATGGTGGAAGTAAGCTTTTCTTATTTCCGGACGCATCGCAAACAATAGAAGGCCGTTATGATGTAGAATGTGCATACTTTTTAGATTCCATTTATGAAATAAAACACATTTTCTAAAAACTCGTGTTTTTTACGAAATCATGTAAACCTTCTAGCAGCTGTGATTTTTAATATCGGTGGAAGTAAGGTTTTCTTATTTCCGGACGCATGCGCAAACTATAGAAAGTCTTTATGACGTAGAATGTGCATACTTTGTTGATTCCATTTATGAAATAAAACACATTTTCTAAAAACACGTGTTTTTTACGAAATCATGTAAACCTTCTAGAAGTTGTGATTTTAAAAAACGGTGGAAGTAAGCTTTTCTTATTTCCGAACGCATGCGCAAGCTATAGAAAGTCGTTATGACGTAGAATGTGCATAATTTGTTGATTGTATTTATGAAATAAAACACATTTTCTAAAAACTCGTGTTTTTTAAGAAATCATGTAAACCTTCTAGAAGCTGTGATTTTAAAAAACGGGGAAAGTAAGCTTTTCTTATTTCCGAACGCATGCGCAAGCTATAGAAAGTCATTATAATGTAGAATGTGGATACTTTTTTGATTCCATTTATGAAATAAAACACATTTTGTACAAACTCCTGTTTTTTAAGAAATCATGTAAACCTTCTAGAAGCTGTGATTTTGAAAAACGGGGGAAGTAAGCGTTTCTTATTTCCGGATGCATGCGAAAACTATAGAAAGTCGTTATGACGTAGAATGTGCATACTTTGTTGATTCCATTTATGAAATAAAACACATTTTCTAAAAACTCGTGTTTTTTACGAAATCATGTAAACCTTCTAGAAGCTGTGATTTTAAAAAACGGTGGAAGTAAGCTTTTCTTATTTCCGGACGCATGCGCAATTTATAGAAAGTCGTTATGACGAAGAATGTGCATACTTTGTTGATTCCATTTATGAAATAAAACACATTTTCTAAAAACTCGTGTTTTTTAAGAAATCATGTAAACCTTCTAGAAGCTGTGATTTTAAAAAACGGGGGAAGTAAGCTTTTCTTATTTCCAAACGCATGCGCAAACTATAGAAAGTCGTTATGACGTAGAATGTGCATACTTTGTTGATTCCATTTATGAAATAAAACAAATTTTCTAAAAACACGTGTTTTTTAAGAAATCATGTAAACCTTCTAGAAGCTTAGATTTTAAAAAACGGGGGAAGTAAGCTTTTCTTATTTCTGGACGCATGCGCAAACTATAGAAACTCGTTATTACGTAGAATGTGCATACTTTGTAGATTCCATTTATGAAATAAAGAACATTTTCTAAAAACTCGTGTTTTTTACGAAATCATGTAAACCCTCTAGAAGCTGTGACTTTAAAAAATGGTGGAAGTAAGTTTTTCTTATTTCAGGACGAATGTGCAAACTATAGAAAGTCGTTATGATGTAGAATGTGCATACTTTGTTGATTCCACTGATGAAATAAAACACATTTTCTAAAAACTCGTGTTTTTTAAGAAATCATGTAAACCCTCTAGAAGCTGTGACTTTAAAAAACGGTGGAAGTAAGCTTTTCTTATTTCCGAACGCATGCGCAAACTATAGAAAGTCGTTACGATGTAGAATGTGCATACTTTGTTGATTCCATTTATGAAATAAAGAACATTTTCTAAAAACTCGTGTTTTTTAAGAAATCATGTAAACCTTCTAGAAGCTGTGATTTTAAAAAACGGGGGAAGTAAGCTTTTCTTATTTCCGGACGCATGCGCAAACTATAGAAAGTCGTTATTACGTAGAATGTGCATACTTTGTTGATTCCATTTATGAAATAAAACACATTTTCTAAAAACTCGTGTTTTTTAAGAAATCATGTAAACCTTCCAGAAGCTGTGATTTTAAAAGACGGTGGAAGTAAGCTTTTCTTATTTCCGAACGCATGCGCAAACTATAGAAAGTCGTTACGACGTAGAATCTGCATACTTTGTTGATTCCATTTATGAAATAAAACAAATTTTATAAAAAATCGTGTTTTTTAAGAAATCATGTAAACCTTCTAGAAGCTGTGATTTTAAAAAACGGGCGAAGTAAGCTTTTCTTATTTCCGGACGCATGCGCAAACTATAGTAAGTCGTTATGACGTAGAATGTGCATACTTTGTAGATTCCATTTATGAAAGAAAGAACATTTTCTAAAAACTCGTGTTTTTTACGAAATCATGTAAACCTTCTAGAAGCTGTGATTTTAAAAAACGGTGGAAGTAAGCTTTTCTTATTTCCGGACGCATGCGCAAACTATAGAAAGTCGTTATTACGTAGAATGTGCATACTTTGTAGATTCCATTTATGAAATAAAGAACATTTTATAAAAACTCGTTTTTTTTCCGAAATCATGTAAACCTTCTAGAAGCTGTCATTTTAAAAAATGGTGGAAGTAAGCTTTTCTTATTTCCGGACGAATGCGCAAACTATAGAAAGTCGTTATGATGTAGAATGTGCATACTTTGTTGATTCCACTTATGAAATAAAACACATTTTCTAAAAACTCGTGTTTTTTAAGAAATCATGTAAACCCTCTAGAAGTTGTGACTTTAAAAAACGGTGGAAGTAAGCTTTTCTTATTTCCAGACGCATGCGCAAACTATAGCAAGACGTTATGACGTAGAATGTGCATACTTTGTTGATTCCATTTATGAAATAAAACACATTTTCTAAAAACTCGTGTTTTTTAAGAAATCATGTAAACTTTCTAGTAGCTGTGATTTTAAAAAACGGGGAAATTAAGCATTTCTTATTCCCAAACGCATGCGCAAGCTATAGGAAGTCTTTATGACGTAGAATGTGCATACTTTGTTGATTCCATTTATGAAATAAAACACATTTTCTAAAAACTCATGTTTTTTAACAAATCATGTAAACCTTCTAGAAGTTGTGATTTTAAAAAACGGGGCAAGTAAGCATTTCTTATTTCCGGACGGATGCGCAAACTATAGAAAGTCGTTATGACGTAGAATGTGCACACTTTGTAGTTTCCATTTATGAAAAAAAACACATTTTCTAAAAACTCGTGTTTTTTACGAAATCATGTAAACCTTCTAGAAGTTGTGATTTTAAATAACGGTGGAAGTAAGCTTTTCTTATTTCCGGACGAATGCGCAAACTATAGAAACCCGTTATGACGTAGAATGTGCATACTTTGTTGATTCCATTTATGAAATAAAACACATTTTCTAAAAACTCGTGTTTTTTAAGAAATCATGTAAACCTTCTAGAAGCTGTGATTTTAAAAAACGGGGGAAGTAAGCTTTTCTTATTTCCAAACGCATTTGCAAACTATAGAAAGTCATTATGACGTAGAATGTGCATACTTTGTAGATTCCATTGATGAAATAAAACACATTTTCTAAAAACTCGTGTTTTTTACGAAATCATGTAAACTTTCTAGAAGCTGTGATTTTAAAAAACGGTGGAAGTAAGCTTTTCTTATCTCCGGACGCATGCGCAAACTATAGAAAGTCGTTATGACGTAGAATGTGCATCCTTTGTAGATTCCATTTATCAAATAAAACACATTTTCTAAAAACTCGTGTTTTTTACGAAATCATATAAACCTTCTAGAAGCTGTGATTTTACAAAACGGTGGAAGTAAGCTTTTCTTATTTCCGGACGCATGCATAAACATTAGAACGTCGTTATGACGTAGAATGTACATACTTTGTTGATTCCATTTATGAAATAAAACACATTTTCTAAAAACTCATGTTTTTTAAGAAATCATGTAAACCTTCTAGAAGCTGTGATTTTGAAAAACGGTGGAAGTAAGCTTTTCTTATATCCAAACGCATGCTCAAACTATAGAAAGTCGTTATGACGTAGAATGTGCATACTTTGTTGATTCCATTTATGAAATAAAACACATTTTCTAAAAACTCGTGTTTTTTAAGAAATCATGTAAACCTTCTAGAACCTTTGATTTTAAAAAACGGGGGAAGTAAGCTTTTCTTATTTCCGGACGCATGCGCAAACTATAGAAAGTCGTTTTGATGTAGAATGTGCATACTTTGTAGATTCCATTTATGAAATAAAACACATTTTCAAAAAACTCATGTTTTTTACAAAATCATGTAAACCTTCTAGAAGCTGTGATTTTAAAAAACGGGGGTAGTAAGCTTTTCTTATCTCCGGACGCATGCGCAAACTATAGAAAGTCGTTATGATGTAGAATGTGCATACTTTGTAGATTCCAATTATCAAATAAAACACATTTTCTAAAAACTCGTGTTTTTTACGAAATCATGTAAACCTTCTAGAAGCTGTGATTTTAAAAAACGGTGGAAGTAAGCTTTTCTTATTTCCGAACGAATGCGTAAACTATAGAAAGTCGTTATGACGTAGAATGTGCATACTTTGTTGATTCCATTTATGAAATAAAACACATTTTCTAAAAACTCGCGTTTTTTAAGAAATCATGTAAACCTTCTAGAAGCTGTGATTTTAAAAAACGGGGGAAGTAAGCTTTTCTTATTTCTGGACGCATGCGCAAACTATAGGAATTCGTTATGATGTAGAATGTGCATACTTTGTTGATTCCATTTATGAAATAAAACACATTTTCTAAAAACTCGTGTTTTTTAAGAAAACATGTAAACCTTCTAGAAGCTGTGAGTTTAAAAAACGGGAGAAGTAAGCTTTTCTTATTTCCGGACGCATGCGCAAACTATAGAAAGTTGTTATGACATAGAATGTGCATACTTTGTAGATTCCGTTTATGAAATAAAACACATTTTCTAAAAACTCGTGTTTTTTACGAAATCATGTAAACCTTCTAGAAGCTGTGATTTTAAAAAACGGTGGAAGTAAGCTTTTCTTATTTCCAAACGCATGCGCAAGGTATAGAAAGTCGTTATGACGTAGAATGTGCATACTTTGTTGATTCCATTTATGAAATAAAACACATTTTCTAAAAACTCGTGTTTTTTACGAAATCATGTAAACCTTCTAGAAGCTGTGATTTAAAAAAACGGTGGAATTAAGGGTTTCTTATTTCCGGAGGCATGCGCAAACTATAGAAAGTCGTTATGACGTAGAATGTGCATACTTTGTTGATTCCATTTATGAAATAAAACACATTTTCTAAAAACTCGTGTTTTGTAAGAAATCATGTAAACCTTCTAGAAGCTGTGATTTTAAAAAACGGTGGAAGTAAGCTTTTCTTATTTATGAACGAATGCGTAAACTATAGAAGGTCGTTATGACGTAGAATGTACATACTTTGTTGATTCCATTTATGAAATAAAACACATTTTCTAAAAACTCATGTTTTTTAAGAAATCATGTAAACCTTCTAGAAGCTGTGATTTTAAAAAACGGTGGAAGTAAGCTTTTCTTATTTCCGGACGCATGCGCAAACTATAGAAAGTCGTTATGACGTAGAATGTGCTTACTTTGTTGATTCCATTTATGAAATAAAACACATTTTCTAAAAACTCATGTTTTTTAAGAAATCATGTAAATCTTCTAGAAGCTGTGATTTTAAAAAACGGTGGAAGTAAGATTTTCTTATTTCCGGACGCATGCACAAACTATAGAAAGTTGTTACGATGTAGAATGTGCATAATTTGTTGATTGTATTTATGAAATAAAGCACATTTTCTAAAAACTCGTGTTTTTTACGAAATCATGTAAACCTTCGAGAAGCTGTGATTTTAAAAAACGGTGGAAGTAAGCTTTTCTTATTTCCGGACGCATGCGCAAACTATAGAAATTCGTTATGACGTAGAATGTGCATACTTTGTTGATTCCATTTATGAAATAAAACACATTTTCTAAAAACTCGTGTTTTTTAAGAAATCATGTAAACCTTCTAGATGCTGTGATTTTAAAAAATGGGGGAAGTAAGCTTTTCTTGTTTCCAAACGCATGCGCAAACTATAGAAAGTCGTTATGACGTAAAATGTGCATACTTTGTTGATTCCATTTATGAAATAAAACACATTTTCTAAAAACTCGTGTTTTTTAAGAAATCATGTAAACCTTCTAGAAGCTGTGAGTTTAAAAACCGGGAGAAGTAAGCTTCTCTTATTTCCGGACGCATGCACAAACTATAGAAAGTCGTTATGACATAGAATGTGCATACTTTGTAGATTCCATTTATGAAATAAAACACATTTTCTAAAAACTCGTGTTTTTTACGAAATCATGTAAACCTTCTAGACGCTGTGATTTTAAAAAACGTTGGAAGTAGGCTTTACTTATTTCCAAACGCATGCGCGAACTATAGAAAGTCGTTATGACGTAGAATGTGCATACTTTGTTGATTCCATTTATGAAATAAAACACATTTTCTAAAAACTCGTGTTTTTACGAAATCATGTAAACCTTGTAGAAGCTGTGATTTCAAAAAACGGGGGAAGTAAATGTTTTTATTTCCGGAGGCATGCGCAAACTATAGAAAGTCGTTATGACGTAGAATGTGCATACTTTGGAGATTCCATTTATCAAATAAAACACATTTTCTAAAAACTCGTGTTTTTACGAAATCATGTAAACCTTGTAGAAGCTGTGATTTCAAAAAACGGGGGAAGTAAATGTTTTTATTTCCGGAGGCATGCGCAAACTATAGAAAGTCGTTATGACGTAGAATGTGCATACTTTGGAGATTCCATTTATCAAATAAAACACATTTTCTAAAAACTCGTGTTTTTTACGAAATCATGTAAACCTTCTAGAAGCTGTGATTTTAAAAAACGGTGGTAGTAAGCTTTTCATATTTCCGGACGCATGCGCAAACAATAGAAAGTTGTTATGACGTAGAATGTGCATACTTTGTAGATTCCATTTATGAAATAAAACACATTTTCTAAAAACTCGTGTTTTTAACGAAATCATGTAAACCTTCTAGAAGCTGTGATTTTAAAAAACGGTGGTATTAAGCTTTTCATATTTCCGGACGCATGCGCAAACTATAGAAAGTTGTTCTGATGTAGAATGTGCATACTTTGTAGATTCCATTTATGAAATAAAACACATTTTCTAAAAACTCGTGTTTTTAACGAAATGATGTAAACCTTCTAGAAGCTGTGATTTAAAAAAACGGTGGAAGTAAGCTTTTCTTATTTCCAGACGAATGCCCAAACTATAGAATGTCGTTATGACATAGAATGTGCATACTTTGTTGATTCCATTTATGAAATAAAACACATTTTCTAAAAACTCATGTTTTTTAAGAAATCATGTAAACCTTCTAGAAGCTGTGATTTTAAAAAACGGGGGAAGTAAGCTTTTCTTATTTCCAAACGCATGCGCAAACTATAGAAAGTCGTTATGACGCAGAATGTGCATACTTTGTTGATTCTATTTATGAAATAAAACACATTTTGGAAAAAGTCGTGTTTTTTACGAAATCATGTAAACCTTGTAGAAGTTGTGATTTTAAAAAACGGTGGAAGTAAGCTTTTCTTATTTCCGGACGCATGCGCAAACTATAGAATGTCATTATGACGTAGAATGTGCATACTTTGTAGATTCCATTTATCAAATAAAACACATTTTCTAAAAACTCGTGTTTTTTACGAAATAAAGTAAACCTTCTAGAAGTTGTGATTTTAAAAAATGGTGGAAGTAAGCTTTTCTTATTTCCGGATGCATCTGCAAACAATAGAAAGTCGTTATGACATAGAATGTGCATAGTTTGTAGATTCCATTGATGAAATAAAACACATTTTCGCATAACTCGTGTTTTTTAAGAAATCATGTAAACCTTCTAGAAGCTATGATTTTGAAAAACGGTGGAAGTAAGCTTTTCTTATTTCCGGACGCATGCGCAAACTATAGAAAGTCGTTATGACGTAGAATGTGCATACTTTGTAGATTCCATTTATGAAATAAAACACATTTTCTAAAACCTCGTGTTTTTTAAGAAATCATGTAAACCCTCTAGAAGCTGTGATTTTAAAAAACGGTGGAAGTAAGCTTTTCTTATTTCCGGACGCATGCGCAAACTATAGAAAGTCGTTATGACGTAGAATGTGCATACTTTGTTGATTCCATTTATGAAATAAAACACATTTTCTAAAAACTCGTGTTTTGTAAGAAATCATGTAAACCTTCTAGAAGCTGTGATTTTAAAAAACGGTGGAAGTAAGCTTTTCTTATTTATGAACGAATGCGTAAACTATAGAAGGTCGTTATGACGTAGAATGTACATACTTTGTTGATTCCATTTATGAAATAAAACACTTTTTCTAAAAACTCGTGTTTTTTACGACATCATGTAAACCTTCTAGAAGCTGTGATTTTAAAAAACGGTGGAAGTAAGCTTCTCTTATATCCGGACGCATGCGCAAACTATAGAATGTCATTATGACGTAGAATGTGCATACTTTGTAGATTCCATTTATCAAATAAAACACATTTTCTAAAAACTCGTGTTTTTTACGAAATAAAGTAAACCTTCTAGAAGTTGTGATTTTAAAAAATGGTGGAAGTAAGCTTTTCTTATTTCCGGATGCATCTGCAAACAATAGAAAGTCGTTATGACATAGAATGTGCATAGTTTGTAGATTCCATTGATGAAATAAAACACATTTTCGCATAACTCGTGTTTTTTAAGAAATCATGTAAACCTTCTAGAAGCTATGATTTTGAAAAACGGTGGAAGTAAGCTTTTCTTATTTCCGGACGCATGCGCAAACTATAGAAAGTCGTTATGACGTAGAATGTGCATACTTTGTAGATTCCATTTATGAAATAAAACACATTTTCTAAAACCTCGTGTTTTTTAAGAAATCATGTAAACCCTCTAGAAGCTGTGATTTTAAAAAACGGCGGAAGTAAGCTTTTCTTATTTCCGGACGCATGCGCAAACTATAGAAAGTCGTTATGACGTAGAATGTGCATACTTTGTTGATTCCATTTATGAAATAAAACACATTTTCTAAAAACTCGTGTTTTTTAAGAAATCATGTAAACCTTCTAGAAGCTGTGATTTTAAAAAACGGGGGAAGTAAGCTTTTCTTATTTCCAAACGCATGCGCAAACTATAGAAAGTCGTTATGATGTAGAATGTGCATACTTTGTTGATTCCATTTATGAAATAAAACACATTTTCTAAAAACTCATGTTTTTTAAGAAATCATGTGAACCTTCTAGTAGCTGTGATTTTAAAAAATGGGGGAAGTAAGCTTTTCTTATTTCCGGACACATGCGCAAACTATCGAAAGTCGTTATGATGTAGAATGTGCATACTTTGTCGATTCCATTTATGAAATAAAACACATTTTCTAAAAACTCATGTTTTTTACGACATCATGTAAACCTTCTAGAAGCTGTGAATTTAAAAAACGGTGGAAGTAAGCTTTTCTTATTTCCGGACGCATGCACAAACTATAGAAAGTCGTTATGACGTAGAATGTGCATACTTTGTAGATTCCATTTATGAAATAAAACACATTTTCTAAAAACTTGCGTTTTTTACAAAATCATGTAAACCTTCTAGAAGCTGTGATTTTAAAAAACGGTGGAAGTAAGCTTTTCTTATTTCCGGACGCATGCGCAAACAATAGAAAGTCGTTATGACGTAGAATGTGCATACTTTGTTGATTCCATTTATGAAATAAAACACATTTTCTAAAAACTCGTGTTTTTTAAGAAATCATGTAAACCTTCTAGAAGCTGTGATTTAAAAAAACGGGGGAAGTAAGCTTTTCTTATTTCCAAACGCATGCGCAAACTATAGAAAGTCGTTATGATGTAGAATGTGCATACTTTGTTGATTCCATTTATGAAATAAAACACATTTTCTAAAAACTCATGTTTTTTAAGAAATCATGTAAACCTTCTAGAAGCTGTGATTTTAAAAAATGGGGGAAGTAAGCTTTTCTTATTTCCGGACACATGCGCAAACTATAGAAAGTCGTTATGATGTAGAATGTGCATACTTTGTCGATTCCATTTATGAAATAAAACACATTTTCTAAAAACTCGTGTTTTTTACGACATCATGTAAACCTTCTAGAAGCTGTGATTTTAAAAAACGGTGGAAGTAATCTTTTCTTATTTCTGGACGCATGCACAAACTATAGAAAGTTGTTATGACGTAGAATGTGCATACTTTGTAGATTCCATTTATGAAATAAAACACATTTTCTAAAAACTCGTGTTTTTTACAAAATCATGTAAACCTTCTAGAAGCTGTGATTTTGAAAAACGGTGGAAGTAAGCTTTTCTTATTTCCGGACGCATGCGCAAACAATAGAAAGTCGTTATGACTTAGAATGTGCATACTTTGTAAATTCCATTTATGAAATAAAACACGTTTTCTAAAAACTCATGTTTTTTACCTAATCATGTAAACCTTCTAGAAGCTGTGATTTTAAAAAATGGTGGAAGTAAGCTTTTCTTATTTCCGGCCGCATGCGCAAACTATAGAAAGTCGTTACGATGTAGAATGTGCATACTTTGTTGATTCCATTTATGAAATAAAACACATTTTCTAAAAACTCCTGTTTTTTAAGAAATCATGTAAAGATTCTAGAAGCTGTGATTTTAAAAAACGGGGGAAGTAAGCTTTTCTTATTTCCAAATGCATGCACAAAAAATAGAAAGTCGTTATGACGTAGAATGTGCATACTTTGTTGATTCCATTTATGAAATAAAACACATTTTCTAAAAAGTCGTGTTTTTTAAGAAATCATGTAAACCTTCTAGAAGCTGTGATTTTAAAAAACGGGCGAAGTAAGCTTTTCTTATTTACAAACGCATGCGCAAACTATAGAAAGTCGTTATGATGTAGAATGTGCATACTTTGTAGATTCCATTTATGAAATAAAACACATTTTCTAAAAACTCGCGTTTTTTAAGAAATCATGTAAACCTTCTAAAAGCTGTGATTTTAAAAAATGGGGGAAGTAAGGTTTTCTTATTTCCGGACACATGCGCAAACTATAGAAAGTCGTTATGACATAGAATGTGCATACTTTGTAGATTCCATTTATGAAATAAAACACATTTTCTAAAAACTCGTGTTTTTTAAGAAATCAACTAAACCTTCTAGAAGCTGTGATTTTAAAAAACGGGGGAAGTAAACTTTTCTTATTTCCGGACGCATGCGCAAACTATAGAAAGTCATTATGACGTAGAATGTGCATACTTTGTTGATTCCATTTATGAAATAAAACACATTTTCTAAAAACTCGTGTTTTTTAAGAAATCATGTAAACCTTCTAGAAGCTGTGATTTTAAAAAACGGGGGAAGTAAGCTTTTCTTATTTCCAAACGCATGCGCAAACTATAGAAAGTCGTTATGACGTAGAATGTGCATACTTTGCTGATTCCATTTATGAAATAAAACACATTTTCTAAAAGCTCATGTTTTTTAACAAATCATGTAAACCTTCCAGAAGCTGTGATTTTAAAAAACGGGGGAAGTAAGCTTTTCTTATTTCCAAACGCATGTGCAAACTATAGAAAGTCGTTATGACGTAGAATGTGCATACTTTGTTGATTCCATTTATGAAATAAAACACATTTTCTAAAAAGTCGTGTTTTTTAAGAAATCATGTAAACCTTCAAGAAGCTGTGATTTTAAAAAACGGGGGAAGTAAGCTTTTCCTATTTCCGGACGCATGCGCAAACTATAGAAAGTCGTTATGACCTAGAATGTGCATACTTTGTAGATTCCATTTATGAATTAAAACACATTTTGGAAAAAGTCGTGTTTTTTACGAAATCATGTAAACCTTGTAGAAGTTGTGATTTTAAAAAACGGTGGAAGTAAGCTTTTCTTATTTCCGGACGAATGCGCAAACAATAGAAAGTCGTTAGGATGTAGAATGTGCATACTTTGTTAATTCCATTTATAAAAATAAAACACATTTTCTAAAAACTCGTGTTTTTTAACAAATCATGTAAACCTTCTAGAAGCTGTGATTTTAGAAAATGGTGGAAGTAAGCTTTTCTTATTTCCAAACGCATGCACAAACTATAGAAAGTCGTTATGACATAGAATGTGCATACTTTGTTGATTCCATTTATGAAATAAAACACATTTTCTAAAAACTCGTGTTTTTTACGAAATCATGTAAGCCTTCTAGAAGCTGTGATTTTAAAAAACGGTGGACGTAAGCTTTTCTTATTTCTGGACGAATGCGCAAACTATAGAAAGTCGTTATGACGTAGAATGTGCATACTTTGTTGATTCCATTTATGAAATAAAACAAATTTTCTAAAAACTCATGTTTTTTAAGAAATCATGTAAACCTTCTAGAAGCTGTGATTTTAAAAAACGGTGGAAGTAAGCTTTTCTTATTTCCGGACGCATGCGCAAACTATAGAAAGTCGTTATGACGTAGAATGTGCATACTTTGTTGATTCCATCTATGAAATAAAACACATTTTCTAAAAACTCGTGTTTTTTACGAAATCATGTAAACCTTCTAGAAGCTGTGATTTTAAAAAACGATGGAAGTAAGCTTTTCTTATTTCCGGACACATGCGCAAACTACAGAAAGTCGTTATGACGTAGAATGTGCATACTTTGTTGATTCCATTTATGAAATAAAACAAATTTTCTAAAAACTCGTGTTTTTTAAGAAATCATGTAAACCTTCTAGAAGCCGTGATTTTAAAAAACGGGGGAAGTAAGCTTTTCTTATTTCCAAACACATGCGCAAACTGTAGAAAGTCGTTATGACATAGAATGTGCATACTTTGTAGATTCCATTTATGAAATAAAACACATTTTCTAAAAACTCATGTTTTTTACGAAATCATGTAAACCTTCTAGAAGCTGTGATTTTAAAAAACGGTGGAAGTAATATTTTCTTATTTCCGGACGAATACGCAAACTATAGAAAGTCGTTATGACGTAGAATGTGCATACTTTGTTGATTCCATTTATGAAATAAAACACATTTTCTAAAAACTCGTGTTTTTTACAAAATCATGTAAACCTTCTAGAAGCTGTGATTTTAAAAAACGGTGGAAGTAAGCTTTTCTGATTTCTGGATGCATCCGCAAACTATAGAAAGTCGTTATGACGTAGAATGTGCATACTTTGTAGATTCCATTTATGAAATAAAACACATTTTCTAAAAACTCGTGTTTTTTAAGAAATCATGTAAACCTTCTAGAAGCTGTGATTTTAGAAAACGGTGGAAGTAAGCTTTTCTTATTTCCAAACGCATGCGCAAACTATAGAAAGTCGTTATGACGTAGAATGTGCATACTTTGTTGATTCCATTTATGAAATAAAACACATTTTCTAAAAACTCGTGTTTTTTACGAAATCATGTAAACCTTCTAGAAGCTGTGATTTTAAAAAACGGGGGAAGTAAGCTTTTCTTATTTCCAAACGCATGCGCAAACTATAGAAAGTCGTTATGACATAGAATGTGCATACTTTTTAGATTCCATATATGAAATAAAACACATTTTCTAAAAACTCGTGTTTTTTACGAAATCATGTAAACCTTCTAGAAGCTGTGATTTTAAAAAACGATGGAAGTAAGCTTTTCTTATTTCCGGACACATGCGCAAACTACAGAAAGTCGTTATGACGTAGAATGTGCATACTTTGTTGATTCCATTTATGAAATAAAACAAATTTTCTAAAAACTCGTGTTTTTTAAGAAATCATGTAAACCTTCTAGAAGTCGTGATTTTAAAAAACGGGGGAAGTAAGCTTTTCTTATTTCCAAACGCATGCGAAAACTATAGAAAGTCGTTATGACATAGAATGTGCATACTTTGTAGATTCCATTTATGAAATAAAACACATTTTCTAAAAACTCATGTTTTTTACGAAATCATGTAAACCTTCTAGAAGCTGTGATTTTAAAAAACGGTGGAAGTAAGATTTTCTTATTTCCGGACGAATACGCAAACTATAGAAAGTCGTTATGACGTAGAATGTGCATACTTTGTTGATTCCATTTATGAAATAAAACACATTTTCTAAAAACTCGTGTTTTTTACAAAATCATGTAAACCTTCTAGAAGCTGTGATTTTAAAAAACGGTGGAAGTAAGCTTTTCTTATTTCCGGATGCATCCGCTAACTATAGAAAGTCGTTATGACGTAGAATGTGCATACTTTGTAGATTCCATTTATGAAATAAAACACATTTTCTAAAAACTCGTGTTTTTTAAGAAATCATGTAAACCTTCTAGAAGCTGTGATTTTAGAAAACGGCGGAAGTAAGCTTTTCTTATTTCCAAACGCATGCGCAAACTATAGAAAGTCGTTATGACGTAGAATGTGCATACTTTGTTGATTCCATTTATGAAATAAAACACATTTTCTAAAAACTCGTGTTTTTTACGAAATCATGTAAACCTTCTAGAAGCTGTGATTTTAAAAAACGGTGGAAGTAAGCTTTTCTTTTTTCCAGACGCATGGGCAAACTATAGAAAGTCTTTATGACGTAGAATGTGCATACTTTGTTGATTCCATTTATGAAATAAAACACATTTTCTAAAAACTCGTGTTTTTTACGAAATCATGTAAACCTTCTAGAAGCTGTGATTTTAAAAAACGGTGGAAGTAAGCTTTTCTTATTTCCGGACACATGCAAAAACTATAGAAAGTCATTATGACGTAGAATGTGCATACTTTGTTGATTATATTTATGAAATAAAACACATTTTCTAAAAACTCGTGTTTTTTAAGAAATCATGTAAACCTTCTAGAAGTTGTGATTTTAAAAAATGGGGGAAGTAATCTTTTCTTATTTCCAAACGCATGCGCAAACTATAGAAAGTCGTTATGACGTAGAATGTGCATACTTTGTTGATTCCATTTATGAAATAAAACACATTTTCTAAAAACTCGGGTTTTTTAAGAAATCATGTAAACCTTCTAGAATCTGTGATTTTAAAAAACAGGGGAAGTAAGCTTTTCTTATTTCCAAACGCATGCGCAAACTATAGAAAGTCGTTATGACATAGAATGTGCATACTTTGTTGATTCCATTTATGAAATAAAACACATTTTCTAAAAACTCGTGTTTTTTACGAAATCATGTAAACCTTCTAGAAGCTATGATTTTAAAAAACGGTGGAAGTAAGCTTTTCTTATTTCCGGACGAATGCACAAAATATAGAAAGTCGTTATGACGTAGAATGTGCATACTTTGTTGATTCCATTTATGAAATAAAACACATTTTCTAAAAACTCATGTTTTTTACGAAATCATGTAAACCTTCTAGAAGCTGTGATTTTAAAAAACGGTGGAAGTAAGATTTTCTTATTTCCGGACGCATACGCAAACTATAGAAAGTCGTTATGACGTAGAATGTGCATACTTTGTTGATTCCATCTGTGAAATAAAACACATTTTCTAAATACCCGTGTTTTTTACGAAATCATGTAAACCTTCTAGAAGCTGTGATTTTAAAAAACGATGGAAGTAAGCTTTTCTTATTTCCCGACACATGCACAAACTACAGAAAGTCGTTATGACGTAGAATGTGCATACTTTGTTGATTCCATTTATGAAATAAAACACATTTTCTAAAAACTCGTGTTTTTTAAGAAATCATGTAAACCTTCTAGAAGCTGTGATTTTAAAAAACGGGGGAAGTAAGCTTTTCTTATTTCCAAACGCATGCGCAAACTATAGAAAGTCGTTATGACATAGAATGTGCATACTTTGGTGATTCCATTTATGAAATAAAACACAGTTTCTAAAAACTCGTGTTTTTTACGAAATCATGTAAACCTTCTAGAAGCTGTGATTTTAAAAAACGGTGGAAGTAAGCTTTTCTTATTTACGGATGCATCCGCAAACTATAGAAAGTCGTTATGACGTAGAATTTGCATACTTTGTAGATTCCATTTATGAAATAAAACACATTTTCTAAAAACTCGTGTTTTTTAAGAAATCCTGTAAACCTTCTAGAAGCTGTGATTTTAGAAAACGGCGGAAGTAAGCTTTTCTTATTTCCAAACGCATGCGCAAACTATAGAAAGTCGTTATGACGTAGAATGTGCATACTTTGTTGATTCCATTTATGAAATAAAACACATTTTCTAAAAACTCGTGTTTTTTACGAAATCATGTAAACCTTCTAGAAGTTGTGATTTTAAAAAACGGTGGAAGTAGCTTTTCTTTTTTCCAGACGCATGCGCAAACTATAGAAAGTCGTTATGACATAGAATGTGCATACTTTGTTGATTCCATTTATGAAATAAAACACATTTTCTAAAAACTCGTGTTTTTTACGAAATCATGTAAACCTTCTACAAGCTGTGATTTTAAAAAACGGTGGAAGTAAGCTTTTCTTATTTCCTTACGCATGCACAAACTATAGAACGTCGTTATGACGTAGAATGTGCATACTTTGTTGATTCCATTTATGAAATAAAACACATTTTCTAAAAACTCGTGTTTTTTGAGAAATCATGCAAACCTTCTAGAAGCTGTGATTTTAAAAAACGGCGGAACTAAGCTTTTCTTATTTCCGAACGCATGCACAAACTATAGAAAGTCGTTATGACGTAGAATGTGCATAATTTGTTGATTCCATTTATGAAATAAAACACATTTTCTAAAAACTCGTGTTTTTTACGAAATCATGTAAACCTTCTAGAAGCTGTGATTTTAAAAAACGGTGGAAGTAAGCTTTTCTTTTTTCCAGACGCATGCGCAAACTATAGAAAGTCGTTATGACGTAGAATGTGCATACTTTGTTGATTCCATTTATGAAATAAAACACATTTTCTAAAAACTCGTGTTTTTTACGAAATCATGTAAACCTTCTAGAAGCTGTGATTTTAAAAAACGGTGGAAGTAAGCTTTTCTTATTTCCGGACGAATGCACAAACTATAGAAAGTCGTTATGACGTAGAATGTGCATACTTTGTTGATTCCATTTATGAAATAAAACACATTTTCTAAAAACTCGTGTTTTTTACAAAATCATGTAAACCTTCTAGAAGCTGTGATTTTAAAAAACGGTGGAAGTATGCTTTTCTTATTTCCGGATGCATCCGCAAACTATAGAAAGTCGTTATGACGTAGAATGTGCATACTTTGTAGATTCCATTTATGAAATAAAACACATTTTCTAAAAACTCGTGTTTTTTAAGAAATCATGTAAACCTTCTAGAAGCTGTGATTTTAGAAAACGGCGGAAGTAAGCTTTTCTTATTTCCGGATGCATCCGCAAACTATAGAAAGTCGTTATGACGTAGAATGTGCATACTTTGTAGATTCAATTTATGAAATAAAACACATTTTCTAAAAACTCGTGTTTTTTACGAAATCATGTAAACCTTCTAGAAGCTGTGATTTTAAAAAACGGTGGAAGTAAGCTTTTCTTATTTCCAGACACATGCACAAACTATAGAAAGTCGTTATGACGTAGAATGTGCATACTTTGTTGATTCTATTTATGAAATAAAACACATTTTCTAAAAACTCGTGTTTTTTAAGAAATCATGTAAACCTTCTAGAAGTTGTGATTTTAAAAAATGGGGGAAGTAATCTTTTCTTATTTCCAAACGCATGCGCAAACTATAGAAAGTCGTTATGACGTAGAACGTGCATACTTTGTTGATTCCATTTATGAAATAAAACACATTTTCTAAAAACTCGTGTTTTTTACGAAATCATCCAAACCTTCTAGAAGCTGTGATTTTAAAAAACGGTGGAAGTAAGCTTTTCTTATTTCCGGACGAATGCACAAACTATAGAAAGTCGTTATGACGTAGAATGTGCATACTTTGTTGATTCCATTTATGAAATAAAACACATTTTCTAAAAACTCGTGTTTTTTACAAAATCATGTAAACCTTCTAGAAGCTGTGATTTTAAAAAACGGTGGAAGTAAGCTTTTCTTATTTCCGGATGCATCCGCAAACTATAGAAAGTCATTCTGACGTAGAATGTGCATACTTTGTAGATTCCATTTATGAAATAAAACACATTTTCTAAAAACTCGTGTTTTTTAAGAAATCATGTAAACCTTCTAGAAGCTGTGATTTTAGAAAACGACGGAAGTAATCTTTTCTTATTTCCAAACGCATGCGCAAACTATAGAAAGTCGTTATGACGTAGAATGTGCATACTTTGTTGATTCCATTTATGAAATAAAACAAATTTTCTAAAAACTCATGTTTTTTACGAAATCATGTAAACCTTCTAGAAGCTGTGATTTTAAAAAACGGTGGAAGTAAGCTTTTCTTATTTCCAAACGCATGCACAAACTATAGAACGTCGTTATGACGTAGAATGTGCATACTTTGTTGACTCCATTTATGAAATAAAACACATTTTCTAAAAACTCATGTTTTTTACGAAATCATGTAAACCTTCTAGAAGCTGTGATTTTAAAAAACGACGGAAGTAAGATTTTCTTATTTCCGGACGAATACGCAAACTATAGAAAGTCGTTATGACATAGAATGTGCATACTTTGTTGTTTCCATTTATGAAATAAAACACATTTTCTAAAAACTCGTGTTTTTTACAAAATCATGTAAACCTTCTAGAAGCTGTGATTTTAAAAAACGGTGGAAGTAAGCTTTTCTTATTTCCGGATGCATCCGCAAACTATAGAAAGTCGTTATGACGTAGAATGTGCATACTTTGTTGATTTCATTTATGAAATAAAACACATTTTCTAAAAACTCGTGTTTTTTACGAAATCATGTAAACCTTCTAGAAGCGGTGATTTTAGAAAACGGCGGAAGTAAGCTTTTCTTATTTCCAAACGCATGCGCAAACTATAGAAAGTCGTTATGACGTAGAATGTGCATACTTTGTTGATTCCATTTATGAAATAAAACACATTTTCTAAAAACCTGTGTTTTTTACGAAATCATGTAAACCTTCTAGAAGCTGTGATTTTAAAAAACGATGGAAGTAAGCTTTTCTTATTTTTGGACACATGCGCAAACTACAGAAAGTCGTTATGAGGTAGAATGTGCATACTTTGTTGATTCCATTTATGAAATAAAACACATTTTCTAAAAACTCGTGTTTTTTAAGAAATCATGTAAACCTTCTAGAAGCTGTGATTTTAAAAAACGGGGGAAGTAAGCTTTTCTTATTTCCAATGGCATGCGCAAACTACAGAAAGTCGTTATGAGGTAGAATGTGCATACTTTGTTGATTCCATTTATGAAATAAAACACATTTTCTAAAAACTCGGGTTTTTTAAGAAATCATGTAAACCTTCTAGAATCTGTGATTTTAAAAAACAGGGGAAGTAAGCTTTTCTTATTTCCAAACGCATGCGCAAACTATAGAAAGTCGTTATGACGTAGAATGTGCATACTTTGTTGATTCCATTTATGAAATAAAACACATTTTATAAAAACTAGTGTTTTTTACGAAATCATGTAAACCTTCTAGAAGCTGTGATTTTAAAAAACGGTGGAAGTAAGCTTTTCTTATTTCCGGACGATTGCGCAAACTATAGAAAGTCGTTATGACGTAGAATGTGCATACTTTGTTGATTCCATTTATGAAATAATACACATTTTCTAAAAACTCATGTTTTTTAAGAAATCATGTCAACCTTCTAGAAGCTGTGATTTGAAAAAACGGGGGAAGTAAGCTTTTCTTATTTCCGAACGCATGCGCAAACTATAGAAAGTCGTTATGACGTAGAATGTGCATACATTGTAGATTCCATTTATGAAATAAAGAACATTTTGTAAAAACTCGTGTTTTTTACGAAATCATGTAAGCCTTCTAGAAGCTGTGATTTAATAAAACGGTGGAAGTAAGCTTTTCTTATTTCTGGACGCATGCGCAAACTATAGAAAGTCGTTATGACGTTGAATGTGCATACTTTGTTGATTCTATTTATGAAATAAAACACATTTTCTAAAAACTTGTGTTTTTTAAGAAATCATGTAAACCTTCTAGAAGCTGTGATTTTAAAAAACGGGGGAAGTAAGCTTTTCTTATTTCCAAACGCATGCGCAAACTATAGAAAGTCGTTATGACGTAGAATGTGCATACTTTGTTGATTCCATTTATGAAATAAAACACATTTTCTAGAAGCTGTGATTTTAAAAAACGGTGGAAGTAAGCTTTTCTTATTTCCGGATGAATACGCAAACTATAGAAAGTCGTTATCACGTAGAATGTGTATACTTTGTTGATTGCATTTATGAAATAAAACACATTTTCTAAAAACTCGAGTTTTTTACGAAATCATGTAAACCTTCTAGAAGCTGTGATTTTAAAAAATGGTGGAAGTAAGTTTTTCTTATTTCCGGATGCATGCGCAAACTATAGAAAGTCATTATGATGTAGAATCTGCATACTTTGTAGATTCCATTTATGAAATAAAACACATTTTCTAAAAACTCGTGTTTTTTACGAAATCATGTAAACCTTCTAGAAGCTGTGATTTTAAAAAACGGTGGAAGTAAGCTTTTCTTATTTCCGGACGCATGCGCAAACTATAGAAAGTCGTTATGACGTAGAATGTTCATACTTTGTTGATTCCATTTATGAAATATAACACATTTTCTAAAAACCCGTGTTTTTTAAGAAATCATGTAAAACTTCTAGAATCTGTGATTTTAAAAAACGGTGGAAGTAAGCTTTTCTTATTTCTGGACGAATACGCAAACTATAGAAAGTCGTTATGACATAGAATGTGCATACTTTGTTGATTCCATTTATGAAATAAAACACATTTTCTAAAAACTCGTGTTTTTTATGAAATCTTGTAAAGCTTCTAGAAGCTGTGATTTTAAAAAACGGTGGAAGTAAGGTTTTCTTATTTCCAAACGCATGGGCAAACTATAGAAAGTCGTTATGACGTCGAATGTGCATACTTTGTTGATTCCATTTATGAAATAAAACACATTTTCTAAAAACTCGTGTTTTTTACGAAATCATGTAATACTTCTAGAAGCTGTGATTTTAAAAAACAGGGGAAGTAAGCTTTTCCTATTACTGAACGCATGCGCAAACTATAGAAAGTCGTTATGATGTAGAATGTGCATACTTTGTTGATTCCATTTATGAAATAAAACACATTTTCTAAAAACTCTTGTTTTTTACGAAATCATGTAAACCTTCTAGAAGCTGTGATTTTAAAAAATGGTGGAAGTAAGCTTTTCTTATTTCCGGAGGATTTCGCAAACTATAGAAAGTCGTTATGACGTAGAATGTGCATACTATGCTGATACCATTTATGAAATAAAACACATTTTTAAAAACTCGTGTTTTTTAAGAAATCATGTAAACCTTCTAGAAGCTGTGAATTGAAAAAACGGGGGAAGTAAGCTTTTCTTATTTCCGGACGCATGTGCAAACTATAGAAATTCGTTATGACGTAGAATGTGCATACATTGTAGATTCCATTTATGAAATAAAGAACATTTTCCAAAAACTCATGTTTTTTACGAAATCATGTAAACCTTCTAGAAGCTGTGATTTTAAAAAATGGTGGAAGTAAGCTTTTCTTATTTCCGGACGAATGCACAAAATATAGAAACTCGTTATGAGGTAGAATGTGCATACTTTGTTGATTCCACTTATGAAATAAAGAACATTTTCTAAAAACTCGTGTTTTTTAAGAAATCATGTAAACCCCCTAAAAGCTGTGATTTTAAAAAACGGTGGAAGTAAGCTTTTCTTATTTCCGGACGCATGCGCAAACTATAGAAAGACGTTATGACGTAGAATGTGCATACTTTGTTGATTCCATTTATGAAATAAAACACATTTTCTAAAAACTCGTGTTTTTTAAGAAATCATGTAAACCTTCTAGAAGCTGTGATTTTAAAAAACGGGGGAAGTAAGCTTTTCTTATTTCCGGACGCATGCGCAAACTATAGAAAGTCATTATGACATAGAATCTGCATACTTTGTAGATTCCATTTATGAAATAAAACACATTTTCTAAAAACTCGTGTTTTTTACGAAAACATGTAAACCTTCTAGAAGCTGTGATTTTAAAAAACGGTGGAAGTAAGCTTTTCTTATTTTCGGACGCATGCGCAAACAATAGAAACTCGTTATGACGTAAAATGTGCATACTTTGTAGATTCGATTTATGAAATAAAACACATTTTCTAAAAACTCGTGTTTTTTACGAAATCATGTAAACCTTCTAGAAGCTGTGATTTTAAAAAACGGTGGAAGTAAGCTTTTCTTATTTCCGGACGCATGCACAAACTATAGAAAGTCGTTATGACGTAGAATGTGCATACTTTGTTCATTCCATTTATGAAATAAAACACATTTTCTAAAAACTCGTGTTTTTTAAGAAATCATGTAAACCTTCTAGAAGCTGTGATTTTAAAAAACGGGGGAAGTAAGATTTTCTTATTTCCGAATGCATGCGCAAACTATAGAAAGTCGTTATGACGTAGGATGTGCATACTTTGTTGATTCCATTTATGAAATAAAACACATTTTCTAAAAACTCGTGTTTTTTAAGAAATCATGTAAACCTTCTAGAAGCTGTGATTTGAAAAAATGGGGGAAGTAAGCTTTTCTTATTTCCAAACGCATGCGCAAACTATAGAAAGTCGTTATGACGTAGAATGTGCATACTTTGTTGATTCCATTTATGAAATAAAACACATTTTCTAAAAACTCGTGTTTTTTAGGAAATCATGTAAACCTTCTAGAAGCTGTGATTTTAAAAAACGGGGGAAGTAAGTTTTCTTATTTCCGGACGCATGCGCAAACTATAGAAAGTCGTTATGACCTAGAATGTGCATACTTTGTAGATTCCATTTATCAAATAAAACACATTTTCAAAAAAGTCGTGTTTTTTAGGAAATCATGTAAACCTTCTAGAAGCTGTGATTTTAAAAAACGATGGAAGTAAGCTTTTCTTATTTCCGGACGAATGCGCAAACTATAGAAAGTCGCTATGACGTAGAATATGCATAGTTTGTTGATTCCATTTATGAAATAAAACACATTTTCTAAAAACTCGTGTTTTTTAAGAAATCATGTAAACCTCCTAGAAGCTGTGATTTTAAAAAATGGTGGAAGTAAGCTTTTCTTATTTCCAGACGCATGCGCAAACTATAGAAAGTCGTTATGGCGTAGAATGTGCATACTTTGTTGATTCCATTTATGAAATAAAACACATCTTCTAAAAACTTGTGTTTTTTAAGAAATCATGTAAACCTTCTAGAAGCTGTGATTTTAAAAAATGGGGGAAGTAAGCTTTTCTTATTTCCAAACGCATGCATAAACTATAGAAAGTCGATATGACGTAGAATGTGCATACTTTGTTGATTTCATTTATGAAATAAAACACATTTTCTAAAAACTTCTGTTTTTTAAGAAATCATGTAAACCTTCCAGAAGTTGTGATTTTAAAAAACGGTGGAAGTAAGCTTTTCTTATTTCCGAACGCATGCGCAAACTATAGAAAGTCGTTACGACGTAGAATCTGCATACTTTGTTGATTCCATTGATGAAATAAAGAACATTTTCTAAAAACTCGTGTTTTTTACGAAATCATGTAAACCTTCTAGAAGCTGTGATTTTAAAAAACGGTGGAAGTAAGCTTTTCTTTTTTCCGGACGCATGCGCAAACTATAGAAAGCCATTATGATGTAGAATGTCCATACTTTGTTGATTCCATTTATGAAATAAAACAAATTTTCTAAAAACTCGTGTTTTTTAAGAAATCATGTAAACCTTCTAGAAGCTGTGATTTTAAAAAATGGGGGAAGTGAGCTTTTCTTATTTCTGGATGCATGCGCAAACTAAAGAAAGTCGTTATTAAGTAGAATGTGCATACTTTGTAGATTCCATTTATGAAATAAAGAACATTTTCTAAAAACTCGTGTTTTATATGAAATCATGTAAACCTTCTAGAAGCTGTGATTTTAAAAAATGGTGGAAGTAAGCTTTTCTTATTTCCGGACGAATGCGCAAACTATAGAAAGTCGTTATGATGTAGAATGTGCATACTTTGTTGATTCCACTTATGAAATAAAACACATTTTCTAAAAACTTGTGTTTTTTAAGAAATCATGTAAACCCTCTAGAAGCTATGACTTTAAAAAACGGTGGAAGTAAGCTTTTCTTATTTCCGGACGCATGCGCAAACGATAGCAAGACGTTATGACGTAGAATGTGCATACTTTGTTGATTCCATTTATGAAATAAAACACATTTTTCTAAAAACTCGTGTTTTTTAAGAAATCATGTAAACCTTCTAAAAGCTGTGATTTTAAAAAACGGGGAAAGTAAGCATTTCTTATTTCCAAACGCATGCGCAAACTATAGGAAGTCTTTATGACGTAGAATGTGCATACTTTGTTGATTCCATTTATGAAATAAAACATATTTTCCGGACGCATGTGCAAACTATAGAAAGTTGTTATGACGTAGAATGTGCATACTTTGTAGATTCCATTTATGAATTAAAAGACATTTTCTAAAAACTCGTGTTTTTTACGAGATCACGTAAACCTTCTAGAAGCTGTGATTTTAAAAAATGGTGGAAGTAAGCTTTTCTTATTTCCGGACGCATCGCAAACAATAGAAGGCCGTTATGATGTAGAATGTGCATACTTTTTAGATTCCATTTATGAAATAAAACACATTTTCTAAAAACTCGTGTTTTTTACGAAATCATGTAAACCTTCTAGAAGCTGTGATTTTTAAAATCGGTGGAAGTAAGGTTTTCTTATTTCCGGACGCATGCGCAAACTATAGAAAGTCTTTATGACGTAGAATGTGCATACTTTGTTGATTCCATTTATGAAATAAAACACATTTTCTAAAAACTCGTGTTTTTTACGAAATCATGTAAACCTTCTAGAAGCTGTGATTTTAAAAAATGGTGGAAGTAAGCTTTTCTTATTTCCGGACGAATGCGCAAACTATAGAAAGTGATTATGACGTAGAATGTGCATACTTTGTTGATTCCATTTATAAAAATAAAACACATTTTCTAAAAACTCATATTTTTAACAAATCATGTAAACCTTCTAAAAGCTGTGATTTTAAAAAACGGGGGAAGTAAGCTTTTCTTATTTGCAAACGCATGCGCAAACTATAGAAAGTCGTTATGATGTAGAATGTGCATACTTTGTTGATTCCATTTATGAAATAAAACACATTTTCTAAAAACTCGTGTTTTTTACGAAATCATGTAAACCTTCTAGAAGCTGTGATTTTAAAAAACGGTGGAAGTAAGCTTTTCTTTTTTCCGGACGAATGCACAAACTATAGAAAGTCGTTATGACGTAGAATGTGCATACTTTGTTGATTCCATTTATGGAATAAAACAGATTTTCTAAAAACTCATGTTTTTTAACAAATCATGTAAACCTTCTAGAAGCTGTGATTTTAAAAAACGGGGGAAGTAAGCTTTTCTGATTTCCAAACGCATGCGGAAACTATAGAAAGTCGTTATGACGTAGAATGTGCATACTTTTTTGATTCCATTTATGAAATAAAACACATTTTCTAAAAACTCGTGTTTTTTACGAAATCATGTAAACCTTCTAGAAGCTGTGATTTTAAAAAACGGTGGAAGTAAGCTTTTCTTATTTTCGGACGAATGCGCAAACTATAGAAATTCGTTATGACGTAGAATGTTCATACTTTGTTGATTCCATTTATGAAATAAAACACATTTTCTAAAAACTCGTGTTTTTTACGAAATCATGTAAACCTCCTAGAAGCTGTGATTTTAAAAAACGATGGAAGTAAGCTTTTCTTATTTCCGGACGCATGCGAAAACAATAGAAAATCGTTATGACGTAGAATGTGCATACTTTGTAGATTCCATTTATGAAATAAAACAAATTTTCTAAAAACTCGTGTTTTTTACGAAATCATTTAAACCTTCTAGAAGCTGTGATTTTAAAGAACGGGTAAAGTAAGCTTTTCTTATTTCCGGACGCATGCGCAAACTATAGAAAGTCGTTATGACGTAGAATGTGCATACTTTGTTGATTCCATTTATGAAATAAAACACATTTTCTAAAAACTCGTGTTTTTTACGAAATCTTGTAAACCTTCGAGAAGCTGTGATTTTAAAAAACGGTGGAAGTAAGCTTTTCTTATTTCTGGACGCATGTGCAAACTATAGAAAGTCGTTATGACGTAGAATGTGCATACTTTGTTGATTCTATTTATGAAATAAAACACATTTTCTAAATACTCATGTTTTTTAAGAAATCATGTAAACCTTCTAGAAGCTGTGATTTTAAAAAACGGGGGAAGTAAGCTTTTCTTATTTCCAAACGCATGCGCAAACTATAGAAAGTCGTTATGACGTAGAATGTGCATACTTTGTTGATTCCATTTATGAAATAAAACACATTTTCTAAAAACTCATGTTTTTTAACAAATCATGTAAACCTTCCAGAAGCTGTGATTTTAAAAAACGGGGGAAGTAAGCTTTTCTTATTTCCAAACGCATGCGCAAACTATAGAAAGTCGTTATGACGTAGAATGTGCATACTTTGTTGATTCCATTTATGAAATAAAACACATTTTCTAAAAAGTCGTGTTTTTTAAGAAATCATGTAAACCTTCTAGAAGCTGTGATTTTAAAAAACGGGGGAAGTAAGCTTTTCTTATTTCCGGACGCATGCGCAAACTATAGAAAGTCGTTATGACCTAGAATGTGCATACTTTGTAGATTCCAATTATCAAATAAAACACATTTTCGAAAAAGTCGTGTTTTTTACGAAATCATGTAAACCTTCTAGAAGCTGTGATTTGAAAAAACGATGGAAGTAAGCTTTTCTTATTTCCGGACGAATGCGCAAACCATAGAAAGTCGTTATGACTTAGAATGTGCATACTTTGTTGATTCCATTTATGAAATAAAACACATTTTCTAAAAACTCGTGTTTTTAAGAAATCATGTAAACCTCCTAGAAACTGTGATTTTAAAAAATGGTGGAAGTAAGCTTTTCTTATTTCTAGACGCATGCGCAAACTATAGAAAGTCGTTATGACGTAGAATGTGCATACTTTGTTGATTCCATTTACGAAATAAAACACATTTTCTAAAAAATCGTGTTTTTTAAGAAATCATGTAAACCTTCTAGAAGCTGTGATTTTAAAAAACGGTGGAAGTAAGCTTTTCTTATTTCCGAACGCATACGCAAACTATAGAAAGTCATTACGACGTAGAATCTGCATACTTTGTTGATTCCATTTATGAAATAAAACAAATTTTCTAAAAACTCGTGTTTTTTAAGAAATCATGTAAACCTTCTAGAAGCTGTGATTTTAAAAAACGGGGGAAGTAAGCTTTTCTTATTTCCGGACGCATGCGCAAACTATAGAAAGTCGTTATGACATAGAATGTGCATAATTTGTAGATTCCATTTATGAAATAAAGAACATTTTCTAAAAACTCGTGTTTTTTACGAAATCATGTAAACCTTCTAGAAGCTGTGATTTTAAAAAACGGTGGAAGTAAGCTTTTCTTATTTCCGAACGCATGCGCAAACTATAGAAAGTCGTTACGATGTAGAATGTGCATACTTTGTTGATTCCATTTATGAAATAAAACAAATTTTCTAAAAACACGTGTTTTTTAAGAAATCATGTAAACCTTCTGGAAGCTGTGATTTTAAAAAACGGGGGAAGTAAGCTTTTCTTATTTCTGGACGCATGCGCAAACTATAGGAATTCGTTATGATGTAGAATGTGCATACTTTGTTGATTCCATTTATGAAATAAAACACATTTTCTAAAAACTCGTGTTTTTTAAGAAAACATGTAAACCTTCTAGAAGCCGTGAGTTTAAAAAACGGGAGAAGTAAGCTTTTCTTATTTCCGGACGCATGCGCAAACTATAGAAAGTTGTTATGACATAGAATGTGCATACTTTGTAGATTCCGTTTATGAAATAAAACACATTTTCTAAAAACTCGTGTTTTTTACGAAATCATGTAAACCTTCTAGAAGCTGTGATTTTAAAAAACGGTGGAAGTAAGCTTTTCTTATTTCCAAACGCATGCGCAAGGTATAGAAAGTCGTTATGACGTAGAATGTGCATACTTTGTTGATTCCATTTATGAAATAAAACACATTTTCTAAAAACTCGTGTTTTTTACGAAATCATGTAAACCTTCTAGAAGCTGTGATTTAAAAAAACGGTGGAATTAAGTGTTTCTTATTTCCGGAGGCATGCGCAAACTATAGAAACTCGTTATTACGTAGAATGTGCATACTTTGTAGATTCCATTTATGAAATAAAGAACATTTTCTAAAAACTCGTGTTTTTTACGAAATCATGTAAACCCTCTAGAAGCTGTGACTTTAAAAAATGGTGGAAGTAAGTTTTTCTTATTTCAGGACGAATGTGCAAACTATAGAAAGTCGTTATGATGTAGAATGTGCATACTTTGTTGATTCCACTGATGAAATAAAACACATTTTCTAAAAACTCGTGTTTTTTAAGAAATCATGTAAACCCTCTAGAAGCTGTGACTTTAAAAAACGGTGGAAGTAACCTTTTCTTATTTCCGGACGCATCCGCAAACTATAGCAAGACGTTATGACGTAGAATGTGCATACTTTACTCATTCCATTTATGAAATAAAACACATTTTCTAAAAACTCATGTTTTTTAAGAAATCATGTAAACCTTCTAGAAGCTGTGATTTTAAAAAACGGGGGAAGTAAGCTTTTCTTATTTCCGGATGCATGCGCAAACTATAGTAAGTCGTTATGACGTAGAATTTGCATACTTTGTAGATTCCATTTATGAAATAAAGAAAATTTTCTAAAAACTCGTGTTTTTTACGAAATCATGTAAACCTTCTAGAAGCTGTGATTTTAAAAAACGGTGGAAGTAAGCTTTTCTTATTTCCGGACGCATGCGCAAACTATAGAAAGTCGTTATTACGTAGAATGTGCATACTTTGTTGATTCCATTTTTGAAATAAAACACATTTTCTAAAAACTCGTGTTTTTTAAGAAATCATGTAAACCTTCTAGAAGCTGTGATTTTAAAAGACGGTGGAAGTAAGCTTTTCTTATTTCCGAACGCATGCGCAAACTATAGAAAGTCGTTACGACGTAGAATCTGCATACTTTGTTGATTCCATTTATGAAATAAAACAAATTTTCTAAAAACTCGTGTTTTTTAAGAAATCATGTAAACCTTCTAGAAGCTGTGATTTTAAAAAACGGGGGAAGTAAGCTTTTCTTATTTCCGGACGCATGCGCAAACTATAGTAAGTCGTTATGACGTAGAATGTGCATACTTTGTAGATTCCATTTATGAAATAAAGAACATTTTCTAAAAACTCGTGTTTTTTACGAAATCATGTAAACCTTCTAGAAGCTGTGATTTTAAAAAACGGTGGAAGTAAGCTTTTCTTATTTCCGGACGCATGCGCAAACTATAGAAAGTCGTTATTACGTAGAATGTGCATACTTTGTAGATTCCATTTATGAAATAAAGAACATTTTATAAAAACTCGTTTTTTTTCCGAAATCATGTAAACCTTCTAGAAGCTGTCATTTTAAAAAATGGTGGAAGTAAGCTTTTCTTATTTCCGGACGAATGCGCAAACTATAGAAAGTCGTTATGATGTAGAATGTGCATACTTTGTTGATTCCACTTATGAAATAAAACACATTTTCTAAAAACTCGTGTTTTTTAAGAAATCATGTAAACCCTCTAGAAGTTGTGACTTTAAAAAACGGTGGAAGTAAGCTTTTCTTATTTCCAGACGCATGCGCAAACTATAGCAAGACGTTATGATGTAGAATGTGCATACTTTGTTGATTCCATTTATGAAATAAAACACATTTTCTAAAAACTCGTGTTTTTTAAGAAATCATGTAAACTTTCTAGAAGCTGTGATTTTAAAAAACGGGGAAATTAAGCATTTCTTATTCCCAAACGCATGCGCAAGCTATAGGAAGTCTTTATGACGTAGAATGTGCATACTTTGTTGATTCCATTTATGAAATAAAACACATTTTCTAAAAACTCATGTTTTTTAAGAAATCATGTAAACTTTCTAGAAGCTGTGATTTTAAAAAACGGTGGAAGTAAGCTTTTCTTATCTCCGGACGCATGCGCAAACTATAGAAAGTCGTTATCACGTAGAATGTGCATCCTTTGTAGATTCCATTTATCAAATAAAACACATTTTCTAAAAACTCGTGTTTTTTACGAAATCATATAAACCTTCTAGAAGCTGTGATTTTACAAAACGGTGGAAGTAAGCTTTTCTTATTTCCGGACGCATGCATAAACATTAGAAAGTCGTTATGACGTAGAATGTACATACTTTGTTGATTCCATTTATGAAATAAAACACATTTTCTAAAAACTCATGTTTTTTAAGAAATCATGTAAACCTTCTAGAAGCTGTGATTTTGAAAAACGGTGGAAGTAAGCTTTTCTTATATCCAAACGCATGCTCAAACTATAGAAAGTCGTTATGACGTAGAATGTGCATACTTTGTTGATTCCATTTATGAAATAAAACACATTTTCTAAAAACTCGTGTTTTTTAAGAAATCATGTAAACCTTCTAGAACCTTTGATTTTAAAAAACGGGGGAAGTAAGCTTTTCTTATTTCCGGACGCATGCGCAAACTATAGAAAGTCGTTTTGATGTAGAATGTGCATACTTTGTAGATTCCATTTATGAAATAAAACACATTTTCAAAAAACTCATGTTTTTTACGAAATCATGTAAACCTTCTAGAAGCTGTGATTTTAAAAAACGGGGGTAGTAAGCTTTTCTTATCTCCGGACGCATGCGCAAACTATAGAAAGTCGTTATGATGTAGAATGTGCATACTTTGTAGATTCCAATTATCAAATAAAACACATTTTCTAAAAACTCGTGTTTTTTACGAAATCATGTAAACCTTCTAGAAGCTGTGATTTTAAAAAACGGTGGAAGTAAGCTTTTCTTATTTCCGAACGAATGCATAAACTATAGAAAGTCGTTATGACGTAGAATGTGCATACTTTGTTGATTCCATTTATGAAATAAAACACATTTTCTAAAAACTCGCGTTTTTTAAGAAATCATGTAAACCTTCTAGAAGCTGTGATTTTAAAAAACGGGGGAAGTAAGCTTTTCTTATTTCTGGACGCATGCGCAAACTATAGGAATTCGTTATGATGTAGAATGTGCATACTTTGTTGATTCCATTTATGAAATAAAACACATTTTCTAAAAACTCGTGTTTTTTAAGAAAACATGTAAACCTTCTAGAAGCTGTGAGTTTAAAAAACGGGAGAAGTAAGCTTTTCTTATTTCCGGACGCATGCGCAAACTATAGAAAGTTGTTATGACATAGAATGTGCATACTTTGTAGATTCCGTTTATGAAATAAAACACATTTTCTAAAAACTCGTGTTTTTTACGAAATCATGTAAACCTTCTAGAAGCTGTGATTTTAAAAAACTGTGGAAGTAAGCTTTTCTTATTTCCAAACGCATGCGCAAGGTATAGAAAGTCGTTATGACGTAGAATGTGCATACTTTGTTGATTCCATTTATGAAATAAAACACATTTTCTAAAAACTCGTGTTTTTTACGAAATCATGTAAACCTTCTAGAAGCTGTGATTTAAAAAAACGGTGGAATTAAGTGTTTCTTATTTCCGGAGGCATGCGCAAACTATAGAAAGTCGTTATGACGTAGAATGTGCATACTTTGTTGATTCCATTTATGAAATAAAACACATTTTCTAAAAACTCATGTTTTGTAAGAAATCATGTAAACCTTCTAGAAGCTGTGATTTTAAAAAACGGTGGAAGTAAGCTTTTCTTATTTATGAACGAATGCGTAAACTATAGAAGGTCGTTATGACGTAGAATGTACATACTTTGTTGATTCCATTTATGAAATAAAACACATTTTCTAAAAACTCATGTTTTTTAAGAAATCATGTAAACCTTCTAGAAGCTGTGATTTTAAAAAACGGTGGAAGTAAGCTTTTCTTATTTCCGGACGCATGCGCAAACTATAGAAAGTCGTTATGACGTAGAATGTGCTTACTTTGTTGATTCCATTTATGAAATAAAACACATTTTCTAAAAACTCATGTTTTTTAAGAAATCATGTAAACCTTCTAGATGCTGTGATTTTAAAAAATGGGGGAAGTAAGCTTTTCTTGTTTCCAAACGCATGCGCAAACTATAGAAAGTCGTTATGACGTAAAATGTGCATACTTTGTTGATTCCATTTATGAAATAAAACACATTTTCTAAAAACTCGTGTTTTTTAAGAAATCATGTAAACCTTCTAGAAGCTGTGATTTTAAAAAACGGGGGAAGTAAACTTTTCTTATTTCCGGACGCATGCGCAAACTATAGAAAGTCATTATGACATAGAATGTGCATACTTTGTTGATTCCATTTATGAAATAAAAGACATTTTCTAGAAACTTGTGTTTTTTAAGAAATCATGTAAACCTTCTAGAAGCTGTGATTTTAAAAAACGGTGGAAGTAAGTTTTTCTTATTTTCGGACGCATGCGCAAACTATAAAAGTCGTTACGACGTAGAATGTGCATAATTTGTTGATTCCATTTATGAAATAAAAAACATTTTCTAAAAACTCGTGTTTTTTAAGAAATCATGTCAACCTTCTAGAAGCTGTGATTTTAAAAAATGGGGGAAGTAAGCTTTTTTTATTTCCAAACCCATGCACAAACTATAGAAAGTCGTTATGACGTAGAATGTGCATTATTTGTTTATTCCATTTATGAAATAAAACACATTTTCTAATAACTCGTGTTTTTTAAGAAATCATGTAAACCTTGTAGAAGCTGTGATTTTAAAAAACGGTGGAAGTAAGCTTTTCTTATTTCCGGACGCATGCGGAAACTATAGAAAGTTGTTATGACGTAGAATGTGCATACTTTGTTGATTCCATTTATGAAATAAAACACATTTTCTAAAAACTCGTGTTTTTTACGAAATCATGTAAATCTTCTAGAAGCTGTAATTTTAAAAAACGGTGGAAGTAAGCATTTCTTATTTACGGACGCATGCGCAAACAATAGAAAGTCGTTATGATGTAGAATGTGCATACTTTGTTGATTCCATTTATGCTATAAAACACATTTTCTACAAACTCGTGTTTTTTACGAAATCATGTAAACCTTATAGAAGCTGTGATTTTAAAAAACGGTGGAATTAAGCTTTTCTTATTTCCGGACGAATGCGCAAACTATAGAAAGTCGTTATGATGTAGAATGTGCATAATTTGTTGATTCCATTTATGAAATAAAACACATTTCCTAGAAATTTGTGTTTTTTAAGAAATCATGTAAACCTTCTAGAAGCTGTGATTTTAAAAAACGGGAGAAGTAAGCTTTTCTTATTTCTGGACGCATGCGCAAACTATAGAAAGTCGTTATGACGTAGAATGTGCATACTTTGTTGATTCCATTTATGAAATAAAACACATTTTCTAAAAACTCGTGTTTTGTAAGAAATCATGTAAACCTTCTAGAAGCTGTGATTTTAAAAAACGGTGGAAGTAAGTTTTTCTTATTTCCGGACACATGCGCAAACTATAGAACGTCGTTATGATGTAGAATGTGCATACTTTGTAGATTCCATTTATGACATAAAGCACATTTTCTAAAAACTCGTGTTTTGTAAGAAATCATGTAAACCTTCTAGAAGCTGTGATTTTAAAAAACGGTGGAAGTAAGTTTTTCTTATTTCCGGACACATGCACAAACTATAGAACGTCGTTATGATGTAGAATGTGCATAATTTGTTGATTGCATTTATGAAATAAAGCACATTTTCTAAAAACTCGTGTTTTTTACGAAATCATGTAAACCTTCTAGAAGTTGTGATTTTAAAAAACGGTGGAAGTAAGCTTTTCTTATTTCCGGACGCATGCGCAAACTATAGAAATTCGTTATGACGTAGAATGTGCATACTTTGTTGATTCCATTTATGAAATAAAACACATTTTCTAAAAACTCGTGTTTTTTAAGAAATCATGTAAACCTTCTAGATGCTGTGATTTTAAAAAATGGGGGAAGTAAGCTTTTCTTGTTTCCAAACGCATGCGCAAACTATAGAAAGTCGTTATGACGTAAAATGTGCATACTTTGTTGATTCCATTTATGAAATAAAACACATTTTCTAAAAACTCGTGTTTTTTAAGAAATCATGTAAACCTTCTAGAAGCTGTGAGTTTAAAAACCGGGAGAAGTAAGCTTCTCTTATTTCCGGACGCATGCACAAACTATAGAAAGTCGTTATGACATAGAATGTGCATACTTTGTAGATTCCATTTATGAAATAAAACACATTTTCTAAAAACTCGTGTTTTTTACGAAATCATGTAAACCTTCTAGACGCTGTGATTTTAAAAAACGTTGGAAGTAGGCTTTACTTATTTCCAAACGCATGCGCGAACTATAGAAAGTCGTTATGACGTAGAATGTGCATACTTTGTTGATTCCATTTATGAAATAAAACACATTTTCTAGAAACTCGTGTTTTTACGAAATCATGTAAACCTTCTAGAAGCTGTGATTTCAAAAAACGGGGGAAGTAAATGTTTTTATTTCCGGAGGCATGCGCAAACTATAGAAAGTCGTTATGACGTAGAATGTGCATACTTTGGAGATTCCATTTATCAAATAAAACACATTTTCTAAAAACTCGTGTTTTTTACGAAATCATGTAAACCTTCTAGAAGCTGTGATTTTAAAAAACGGTGGTAGTAAGCTTTTCATATTTCCGGACGCATGCGCAAACTATAGAAAGTTGTTATGACGTAGAATGTGCATACTTTGTAGATTCAATTTATGAAATAAAACACATTTTCTAAAAACTCGTGTTTTTAACGAAATCATGTAAACCTTCTAGAAGCTGTGATTTTAAAAAACGGTGGTATTAAGCTTTTCATATTTCCGGACGCATGCGCAAACTATAGAAAGTTGTTCTGACGTAGAATGTGCATACTTTGTAGATTCCATTTATGAAATAAAACACATTTTCTAAAAACTCGCGTTTTTAACGAAATGATGTAAACCTTCTAGAAGCTGTGATTTAAAAAAACGGTGGAAGTAAGCTTTTCTTATTTCCAGACGAATGCCCAAACTATAGAATGTCGTTATGACATAGAATGTGCATACTTTGTTGATTCCATTTATGAAATAAAACACATTTTCTAAAAACTCATGTTTTTTAAGAAATCATGTAAACCTTCTAGAAGCTGTGATTTTAAAAAACGGGGGAAGTAAGCTTTTCTTATTTCCAAACGCATGCGCAAACTATAGAAAGTCGTTATGACGCAGAATGTGCATACTTTGTTGATTCTATTTATGAAATAAAACACATTTTCTAAAAACTCGTATTTTTTAAGAAATCATGTAAACCTTCTAGAAGCTGTGATTTTAAAAAACGGTGGAATTAAGCTTTTCTTATTTCCGGATGAATGCGCAAACTATAGAAGGTCGTTATGATGTAGAATGTGCATAATTTGTTGATTCCATTTATGAAATAAAACACATTTTCTAGAAACTCGTGTTTTTTAAGAAATCATGTAAACCCTCTAGAAGCTGTGATTTTAAAAAACGGTGGAAGTAAGCTTTTCTTATTTCTGGACGCATGCGCAAACTATAGAAAGTCGTTATGACGTAGAATGTGCATACTTTGTTGATTCCATTTATGAAATAAAACACATTTTCTAAAAACTCGTGTTTTGTAAGAAATCATGTAAACCTTCTAGAAGCTGTGATTTTAAAAAACGGTGGAAGTAAGCTTTTCTTATTTATGAACGAATGCGTAAACTATAGAAGGTCGTTATGACGTAGAATGTACGTACTTTGTTGATTCCATTTACGAAATAAAACACTTTTTCTAAAAACTCGTATTTTTTAAGAAATCATGTAAACCTTCTAGAAGCTGTGATTTTAAAAAACGGGTGAAGTAAGCTTCTCTTATATCCGGACGCATGCGCAAACTATAGAATGTCATTATGACGTAGAATGTGCATACTTTGTAGATTCCATTTATCAAATAAAACACATTTTCTAAAAACTCGTGTTTTTTACGAAATCAAGTAAACCTTCTAGAAGCTGTGATTTTAAAAAATGGTGGAAGTAAGCTTTTCTTATTTCCGGATGCATGTGCAAACAATAGAAAGTCGTTATGACATAGAATGTGCATAGTTTGTAGATTCCATTGATGAAATAAAACACATTTTCGCATAACTCGTGTTTTTTAAGAAATCATGTAAACCTTCTAGAAGCTATGATTTTGAAAAACGGTGGAAGTAAGCTTTTCTTATTTCCGGACGCATGCGCAAACTATAGAAAGTCGTTATGACGTAGAATGTGCATACTTTGTAGATTCCATTTATGAAATAAAACACATTTTCTAAAACCTCGTGTTTTTTAAGAAATCATGTAAACCCTCTAGAAGCTGTGATTTTAAAAAACGGCGGAAGTAAGCTTTTCTTATTTCCGGACGCATGCGCAAACTATAGAAAGTCGTTATGACGTAGAATGTGCATACTTTGTTGATTCCATTTATGAAATAAAACACATTTTCTAAAAACTCGTGTTTTTTAAGAAATCATGTAAACCTTCTAGAAGCTGTGATTTTAAAAAACGGGGGAAGTAAGCTTTTCTTATTTCCAAACGCATGCGCAAACTATAGAAAGTCGTTATGATGTAGAATGTGCATACTTTGTTGATTCCATTTATGAAATAAAACACATTTTCTAAAAACTCATGTTTTTTAAGAAATCATGTGAACCTTCTAGAAGCTGTGATTTTAAAAAATGGGGGAAGTAAGCTTTTCTTATTTTCGGACACATGCGCAAACTATCGAAAGTCGTTATGATGTAGAATGTGCATACTTTGTCGATTCCATTTATGAAATAAAACACATTTTCTAAAAACTCATGTTTTTTACGACATCATGTAAACCTTCTAGAAGCTGTGAATTTAAAAAACGGTGGAAGTAAGCTTTTCTTATTTCCGGACGCATGCACAAACTATAGAAAGTCGTTATGACGTAGAATGTGCATACTTTGTAGATTCCATTTATGAAATAAAACACATTTTCTAAAAACTTGCGTTTTTTACAAAATCATGTAAACCTTCTAGAAGCTATGATTTTAAAAAACGGTGGAAGTAAGCTTTTCTTATTTCCGGATGCATGCGCAAACAATAGAAAGTCGTTATGACGTAGAATGTGCATACTTTGTTGATTCCATTTATGAAATAAAACACATTTTCTAAAAACTCGTGTTTTTTAAGAAATCATGTAAACCTTCTAGAAGCTGTGATTTAAAAAAACGGGGGAAGTAAGCTTTTCTTATTTCCAAACGCATGCGCAAACTATAGAAAGTCGTTATGATGTAGAATGTGCATACTTTGTTGATTCCATTTATGAAATAAAACACATTTTCCAAAAACTCATGTTTTTTAAGAAATCATGTAAACCTTCTAGAAGCTGTGATTTTAAAAAATGGGGGAAGTAAGCTTTTCTTATTTATGAACGAATGCGTAAACTATAGAAGGTCGTTATGACGTAGAATGTACGTACTTTGTTGATTCCATTTATGAAATAAAACACTTTTTCTAAAAACTCGTATTTTTTAAGAAATCATGTAAACCTTCTAGAAGCTGTGATTTTAAAAAACGGGTGAAGTAAGCTTCTCTTATATCCGGACGCATGCGCAAACTATAGAATGTCATTATGACGTAGAATGTGCATACTTTGTAGATTCCATTTATCAAATAAAACACATTTTCTAAAAACTCGTGTTTTTTACGAAATCAAGTAAACCTTCTAGAAGCTGTGATTTTAAAAAATGGTGGAAATAAGCTTTTCTTATTTCCGGATGCATGTGCAAACAATAGAAAGTCGTTATGACATAGAATGTGCATAGTTTGTAGATTCCATTGATGAAATAAAACACATTTTCGCATAACTCGTGTTTTTTAAGAAATCATGTAAACCTTCTAGAAGCTATGATTTTGAAAAACGGTGGAAGTAAGCTTTTCTTATTTCCGGACGCATGCGCAAACTATAGAAAGTCGTTATGACGTAGAATGTGCATACTTTGTAGATTCCATTTATGAAATAAAACACATTTTCTAAAACCTCGTGTTTTTTAAGAAATCATGTAAACCCTCTAGAAGCTGTGATTTTAAAAAACGGCGGAAGTAAGCTTTTCTTATTTCCGGACGCATGCGCAAACTATAGAAAGTCGTTATGACGTAGAATGTGCATACTTTGTTGATTCCATTTATGAAATAAAACACATTTTCTAAAAACTCGTGTTTTTTAAGAAATCATGTAAACCTTCTAGAAGCTGTGATTTTAAAAAACGGTGGAAGTAAGCTTTTCTTATTTATGAACGAATGCGTAAACTATAGAAGGTCGTTATGACGTAGAATGTACGTACTTTGTTGATTCCATTTATGAAATAAAACACTTTTTCTAAAAACTCGTATTTTTTAAGAAATCATGTAAACCTTCTAGAAGCTGTGATTTTAAAAAACGGGTGAAGTAAGCTTCTCTTATATCCGGACGCATGCGCAAACTATAGAATGTCATTATGACGTAGAATGTGCATACTTTGTAGATTCCATTTATCAAATAAAACACATTTTCTAAAAACTCGTGTTTTTTACGAAATCAAGTAAACCTTCTAGAAGCTGTGATTTTAAAAAATGGTGGAAATAAGCTTTTCTTATTTCCGGATGCATGTGCAAACAATAGAAAGTCGTTATGACATAGAATGTGCATAGTTTGTAGATTCCATTGATGAAATAAAACACATTTTCGCATAACTCGTGTTTTTTAAGAAATCATGTAAACCTTCTAGAAGCTATGATTTTGAAAAACGGTGGAAGTAAGCTTTTCTTATTTCCGGACGCATGCGCAAACTATAGAAAGTCGTTATGACGTAGAATGTGCATACTTTGTAGATTCCATTTATGAAATAAAACACATTTTCTAAAACCTCGTGTTTTTTAAGAAATCATGTAAACCCTCTAGAAGCTGTGATTTTAAAAAACGGCGGAAGTAAGCTTTTCTTATTTCCGGACGCATGCGCAAACTATAGAAAGTCGTTATGACGTAGAATGTGCATACTTTGTTGATTCCATTTATGAAATAAAACACATTTTCTAAAAACTCGTGTTTTTTAAGAAATCATGTAAACCTTCTAGAAGCTGTGATTTTAAAAAATGGGGGAAGAAAGTCGTTATGACGTAGAATGTGCATACTTTGTTGATTCCATTTATGAAATAAAACACATTTTCTAAAAACTCGTGTTTTGTAAGAAATCATGTAAACCTTCTAGAAGCTGTGATTTTAAAAAACGGTGGAAGTAAGCTTTTCTTATTTATGAACGAATGCGTAAACTATAGAAGGTCGTTATGACGTAGAATGTACGTACTTTGTTGATTCCATTTATGAAATAAAACACTTTTTCTAAAAACTCGTATTTTTTAAGAAATCATGTAAACCTTCTAGAAGCTGTGATTTTAAAAAACGGGTGAAGTAAGCTTCTCTTATATCCGGACGCATGCGCAAACTATAGAATGTCATTATGACGTAGAATGTGCATACTTTGTAGATTCCATTTATCAAATAAAACACATTTTCTAAAAACTCGTGTTTTTTACGAAATCAAGTAAACCTTCTAGAAGCTGTGATTTTAAAAAATGGTGGAAATAAGCTTTTCTTATTTCCGGATGCATGTGCAAACAATAGAAAGTCGTTATGACATAGAATGTGCATAGTTTGTAGATTCCATTGATGAAATAAAACACATTTTCGCATAACTCGTGTTTTTTAAGAAATCATGTAAACCTTCTAGAAGCTATGATTTTGAAAAACGGTGGAAGTAAGCTTTTCTTATTTCCGGACGCATGCGCAAACTATAGAAAGTCGTTATGACGTAGAATGTGCATACTTTGTAGATTCCATTTATGAAATAAAACACATTTTCTAAAACCTCGTGTTTTTTAAGAAATCATGTAAACCCTCTAGAAGCTGTGATTTTAAAAAACGGCGGAAGTAAGCTTTTCTTATTTCCGGACGCATGCGCAAACTATAGAAAGTCGTTATGACGTAGAATGTGCATACTTTGTTGATTCCATTTATGAAATAAAACACATTTTCTAAAAACTCGTGTTTTTTAAGAAATCATGTAAACCTTCTAGAAGCTGTGATTTTAAAAAACGGGGGAAGTAAGCTTTTCTTATTTCCAAACGCATGCGCAAACTATAGAAAGTCGTTATGATGTAGAATGTGCATACTTTGTTGATTCCATTTATGAAATAAAACACATTTTCTAAAAACTCATGTTTTTTAAGAAATCATGTGAACCTTCTAGAAGCTGTGATTTTAAAAAATGGGGGAAGTAAGCTTTTCTTATTTTCGGACACATGCGCAAACTATCGAAAGTCGTTATGATGTAGAATGTGCATACTTTGTCGATTCCATTTATGAAATAAAACACATTTTCTAAAAACTCATGTTTTTTACGACATCATGTAAACCTTCTAGAAGCTGTGAATTTAAAAAACGGTGGAAGTAAGCTTTTCTTATTTCCGGACGCATGCACAAACTATAGAAAGTCGTTATGACGTAGAATGTGCATACTTTGTAGATTCCATTTATGAAATAAAACACATTTTCTAAAAACTTGCGTTTTTTACAAAATCATGTAAACCTTCTAGAAGCTATGATTTTAAAAAACGGTGGAAGTAAGCTTTTCTTATTTCCGGATGCATGCGCAAACAATAGAAAGTCGTTATGACGTAGAATGTGCATACTTTGTTGATTCCATTTATGAAATAAAACACATTTTCTAAAAACTCGTGTTTTTTAAGAAATCATGTAAACCTTCTAGAAGCTGTGATTTTAAAAAACGGGGGAAGTAAGCTTTTCTTATTTCCAAACGCATGCGCAAACTATAGAAAGTCGTTATGATGTAGAATGTGCATACTTTGTCGATTCCATTTATGAAATAAAACGCATTTTCTAAAAACTCGTGTTTTTTACGACATCATGTAAACCTTCTAGAAGCTGTGATTTTAAAAAACGGTGGAAGTAATCTTTTCTTATTTCTGGACGCATGCACAAACAATAGAAAGTTGTTATGACGTAGAATGTGCATACTTTGTAGATTCCATTTATGAAATAAAACACATTTTCTAAAAACTCGTGTTTTTTACAAAATCATGTAAACCTTCTAGAAGCTGTGATTTTGAAAAATGGTGGAAGTAAGCTTTTCTTATTTCCGGACGCATGCGCAAACAATAGAAAGTCATTATGACTTAGAATGTGCATACTTTGTAAATTCCATTTATGAAATAAAACACGTTTTCTAAAAACTCATGTTTTTTACCTAATCATGTAAACCTTCTAGAAGCTGTGATTTTAAAAAATGGTGGAAGTAAGCTTTTCTTATTTCCGGCCGCATGCGCAAACTATAGAAAGTCGTTATGACGTAGAATGTGCATACTTTGTTGATTCCATTTATTTAATAAAACACATTTTCTAAAAACTCCTGTTTTTTAAGAAATCATGTAAAGATTCTAGAAGCTGTGATTTTAAAAAACGGGGGAAGTAAGCTTTTTTTATTTCCAAACGCATGCACAAAAAATAGAAAGTCGTTATGACGTAGAATGTGCATACTTTGTTGATTCCATTTATGAAATAAAACACATTTTCTAAAAAGTCGTGTTTTTTAAGAAATCATGTAAACCTTCTAGAAGCTGTGATTTTAAAAAACGGGGGAAGTAAGCTTTTCTTATTTACAAACGCATGCGCAAACTATAGAAAGTCGTTATGATGTAGAATGTGCATACTTTGTAGATTCCATTTATGAAATAAAACACATTTTCTAAAAACTCGCGTTTTTTAAGAAATCATGTAAACCTTCTAAAAGCTGTGATTTTAAAAAATGGGGGAAGTAAGGTTTTCTTATTTCCGGACACATGCGCAAACTATAGAAAGTCGTTATGACATAGAATGTGCATACTTTGTAGATTCCATTTATGAAATAAAACACATTTTCTAAAAACTCGTGTTTTTTAAGAAATCAAGTAAACCTTCTAGAAGCTGTGATTTTAAAAAACGGGGGAAGTAAACTTTTCTTATTTCCGGACGCATGCGCAAACTATAGAAAGTCATTATGACGTAGAATGTGCATACTTTGTTGATTCCATTTATGAAATAAAAGACATTTTCTAGAAACTTGTGTTTTTTAAGAAATCATGTAAACCTTCTAGAAGCTGTGATTTTAAAAAACGGTGGAAGTAAGTTTTTCTTATTTTCGGACGCATGCGCAAACTATAAAAGTCGTTACGACGTAGAATGTGCATAATTTGTTGATTCCATTTATGAAATAAAAAACATTTTCTAAAAACTCGTGTTTTTTAAGAAATCATGTCAACCTTCTAGAAGCTGTGATTTTAAAAAATGGGGGAAGTAAGCTTTTTTTATTTCCAAACCCATGCACAAACTATAGAAAGTCGTTATGACGTAGAATGTGCATTATTTGTTTATTCCATTTATGAAATAAAACACATTTTCTAATAACTCGTGTTTTTTAAGAAATCATGTAAACCTTGTAGAAGCTGTGATTTTAAAAAACGGTGGAAGTAAGCTTTTCTTATTTCCGGACGCATGCGGAAACTATAGAAAGTTGTTATGACGTGGAATGTGCATACTTTGTTGATTCCATTTATGAAATAAAACACATTTTCTAAAAACTCGTGTTTTTTACGAAATCATGTAAATCTTCTAGAAGCTGTAATTTTAAAAAACGGTGGAAGTAAGCATTTCTTATTTACGGACGCATGCGCAAACAATAGAAAGTCGTTATGATGTAGAATGTGCATACTTTGTTGATTCCATTTATGCTATAAAACACATTTTCTACAAACTCGTGTTTTTTACGAAATCATGTAAACCTTATAGAAGCTGTGATTTTAAAAAACGGTGGAATTAAGCTTTTCTTATTTCCGGACGAATGCGCAAACTATAGAAAGTCGTTATGATGTAGAATGTGCATAATTTGTTGATTCCATTTATGAAATAAAACACATTTCCTAGAAATTTGTGTTTTTTAAGAAATCATGTAAACCTTCTAGAAGCTGTGATTTTAAAAAACGGGAGAAGTAAGCTTTTCTTATTTCTGGACGCATGCGCAAACTATAGAAAGTCGTTATGACGTAGAATGTGCATACTTTGTTGATTCCATTTATGAAATAAAACACATTTTCTAAAAACTCGTGTTTTGTAAGAAATCATGTAAACCTTCTAGAAGCTGTGATTTTAAAAAACGGTGGAAGTAAGTTTTTCTTATTTCCGGACACATGCGCAAACTATAGAACGTCGTTATGATGTAGAATGTGCATACTTTGTAGATTCCATTTATGACATAAAGCACATTTTCTAAAAACTCGTGTTTTTTACGAAATCATGTAAACCTTCTAGAAGCTGTGATTTTAAAAAACGGTGGAATTAAGCTTTTCTTATTTCCGGATGAATGCGCAAACTATAGAAGGTCGTTATGATGTAGAATGTGCATAATTTGTTGATTCCATTTATGAAATAAAACACATTTTCTAGAAACTCGTGTTTTTTAAGAAATCATGTAAACCCTCTAGAAGCTGTGATTTTAAAAAACGGTGGAAGTAAGCTTTTCTTATTTCCGGACGCATGCGCAAACTATAGAAAGTCGTTATGACGTAGAATGTGCATACTTTGTTGATTCCATTTATGAAATAAAACACATTTTCTAAAAACTCGTGTTTTGTAAGAAATCATGTAAACCTTCTAGAAGCTGTGATTTTAAAAAACGGTGGAAGTAAGCTTTTCTTATTTATGAACGAATGCGTAAACTATAGAATGTCGTTATGACGTAGAATGTACATACTTTGTTGATTCCATTTATGAAATAAAACACTTTTTCTAAAAACTCATGTTTTTTACGACATCATGTAAACCTTCTAGAAGCTGTGATTTTAAAAAACGGTGGAAGTAAGCTTCTCTTATATCCGGACGCATGCGCAAACTATAGAATGTCATTATGACGTAGAATGTGCATACTTTGTAGATTCCATTTATCAAATAAAACACATTTTCTAAAAACTCGTGTTTTTTACGAAATCATGTAAACCTTCTAGAAGCTGTGATTTTAAAAAATGGTGGAAGTAAGCTTTTCTTATTTCCGGATGCATGTGCAAACAATAGAAAGTCGTTATGACATAGAATGTGCATAGTTTGTAGATTCCATTGATGAAATAAAACACATTTTCGCATAACTCGTGTTTTTTAAGAAATCATGTAAACCTTCTAGAAGCTATGATTTTGAAAAACGGTGGAAGTAAGCTTTTCTTATTTCCGGACGCATGCGCAAACTATAGAAAGTCGTTATGACGTAGAATGTGCATACTTTGTAGATTCCATTTATGAAATAAAACACATTTTCTAAAAACTCGTGTTTTTTAAGAAATCATGTAAACCCTTTAGAAGCTGTGATTTTAAAAAACGGCGGAAGTAAGCTTTTCTTATTTCCGGACGCATGCGCAAACTATAGAAAGTCGTTATGACGTAGAATGTGCATACTTTGTTGATTCCATTTATGAAATAAAACACATTTTCTAAAAACTCGTGTTTTTTAAGAAATCATGTAAACCTTCTAGAAGCTGTGATTTTAAAAAACGGGGGAAGTAAGCTTTTCTTATTTCCAAACGCATGCGCAAACTATAGAAAGTCGTTATGATGTAGAATGTGCATACTTTGTTGATTCCATTTATGAAATAAAACACATTTTCTAAAAACTCATGTTTTTTAAGAAATCATGTGAACCTTCTAGAAGCTGTGATTTTAAAAAATGGGGGAAGTAATCTTTTCTTATTTCCGGACACATGCGCAAACTATCGAAAGTCGTTATGATGTAGAATGTGCATACTTTGTCGATTCCATTTATGAAATAAAACACATTTTCTAAAAACTCGTGTTTTTTACGACATCATGTAAACCTTCTAGAAGCTGTGAATTTAAAAAACGGTGGAAGTAAGCTTTTCTTATTTCCGGACGCATGCACAAACTATAGAAAGTCGTTATGACGTAGAATGTGCATACTTTGTAGATTCCATTTATGAAATAAAACACATTTTCTAAAAACTTGCGTTTTTTACAAAATCATGTAAACCTTCTAGAAGCTGTGATTTTAAAAAACGGTGGAAGTAAGCTTTTCTTATTTCCGGACGCATGCGCAAACAATAGAAATTCATTATGACGTAGAATGTGCATACTTTGTTGATTCCATTTATGAAATAAAACACATTTTGTAAAAACTCGTGTTTTTTAAGAAATCATGTAAACCTTCTAGAAGCTGTGATTTAAAAAAATGGGGGAAGTAAGCTTTTCTTATTTCCAAACGCATGCGCAAACTATAGAAAGTCGTTATGATGTAGAATGTGCATACTTTGTTGATTCCATTTATGAAATAAAACACATTTTCTAAAAACTCATGTTTTTTAAGAAATCATGTAAACCTTCTAGAAGCTGTGATTTTAAAAAATGGGGGAAGTAAGCTTTTCTTATTTCCGGACACATGCGCAAACTATAGAAAGTCGTTATGATGTAGAATGTGCATACTTTGTCGATTCCATTTATGAAATAAAACACATTTTCTAAAAACTCGTGTTTTTTACGACATCATGTAAACCTTCTAGAAGCTGTGATTTTAAAAAACGGTGGAAGTAATCTTTTCTTATTTCTGGACGCATGCACAAACTATAGAAAGTCGTTATGACGTAGAATGTGCATACTTTGTAGATTCCATTTATTAAATAAAACACATTTTCTAAAAACTCGTGTTTTTTGCAAAATCATGTAAACCTTCTAGAAGCTGTGATTTTGAAAAACGGTGGAAGTAAGCTTTTCTTATTTCCGGACACATGCGCAAACAATAGAAAGTCGTTATGACGTAGAATGTGCATACTTTGTAAATTCCATTTATGAAATAAAACACGTTTTCTAAAAACTCATGTTTTTTACCTAATCTTGTAAACCTTCTAGAAGCTGTGATTTTAAAAAATGGTGGAAGTAAGCTTTTCTTATTTCCGGCCGCATGCGCAAACTATAGAAAGTCGTTATGACGTAGAATGTGCATACTTTGTTGATTCCATTTATTTAATAAAACACATTTTCTAAAAACTCTTGTTTTTTAAGAAATCATGTAAAGATTCTAGAAGCTGTGATTTTAAAAAACGGGGGAAGTAAGCTTTTCTTATTTCCAAACGCATGCACAAAAAATAGAAAGTCGTTATGACGTAGAATGTGCATACTTTGTTGATTCCATTTATGAAATAAAACACATTTTCTAAAAAGTTGTGTTTTTTAAGAAATCATGTAAACCTTCTAGAAGCTGTGATTTTAAAAAACGGGGGAAGTAAGCTTTTCTTATTTTCAAACGCATGCGCAAACTATAGAAAGTCGTTATGATGTAGAATGTGCATCCTTTGTAGATTCCATTTATGAAATAAAACACATTTTCTAAAAACTCGCGTTTTTTAAGAAATCATGTAAACCTTCTAAAAGCTGTGATTTTAAAAAATGGGGGAAGTAAGGTTTTCTTATTTCCGGACACATGCGCAAACTATAGAAAGTCGTTATGACATAGAATGTGCATACTTTGTAGATTCCATTTATGAAATAAAACACATTTTCTAAAAACTTGTGTTTTTTAAGAAATCAAGTAAACCTTCTAGAAGCTGTGATTTTAAAAAACGGGGGAAGTAAACTTTTCTTATTTCCGGACGCATGCGAAAACTATAGAAAGTCATTATGACGTAGAATGTGCATACTTTGTTGATTCCATTTATGAAATAAAAACACATTTTCTAGAAACTTGTGTTTTTTAAGAAATCATGTAAACCCTCTAGAAGCTGTGATTTTAAAAAACGGTGGACGTAAGTTTTTCTTATTTCCGGACGCATGCGCAAACTATAAAAAGTCGTTACGACGTAGAATGTGCATAATTTGTTGATTCCATTTATGAAATAAAAAACATTTTCTAAAAACTCGTGTTTTTTAAGAAATCATGTCAACCTTCTAGAAGCTGTGATTTTAAAAAATGGGGGAAGTAAGCTTTTTTTATTTCCAAACCCATGCACAAACTATAGAAAGTCGTTATGACGTAGAATGTGCATTATTTGTTCATTCCATTTATGAAATAAAACACATTTTCTAATAACTCGTGTTTTTTAAGAAATCATGTAAACCTTGTAGAAGCTGTGATTTTAAAAAACGGTGGAAGTAAGCTTTTCTTATTTCCGGACGCATGCGGAAACTATAGAAAGTCGTTATGACGTAGAATGTGCATACTTTGTTGATTCCATTTATGAAATAAAACACATTTTCTAAAAACTCGTGTTTTTTACGAAATCATGTAAATCTTCTAGAAGCCGTGATTTTAAAAAACGGGGGAAGTAAGCTTTTCTTATTTCTGGACGCATGCGCAAACTATAGAAAGACGTTATGACGTAGAATGTGCATACTTTGTTGATTCCATTTATGAAATAAAACACATTTTCTAAAAGCTCGTGTTTTTTAAGAAATCATGTAAACATTCTAGAAGCTGTGATTTTAAAAAACGGTGGAAGTAAGCTTTTCTTATTTCCGGACGCATGCACAAACTATAGAAAGTCGTTATGACGTAGAATGTGCATACTTTGTTGATTCCATTTATGAAATAAAACACATTTTCTAAAAACTCGTGTTTTTTAAGAAATCATGTAAACCTTATAGATGCTGTGATTTTAAAAAATGGGGGAAGTAAGCTTTTCTTATTTCGAAACCCATGTACAAACTATAGAAATTCGTTATGACGTAGAATGTGCATACTTTGTAGATTCCATTTATGAAATAAAACAAATTTTCTAAAAACTCGTGTTTTTTACGAAATCATGTAAACCTTCTAGAAGCTGTGATTTTAAAAAACGGTGGAAGTAAGCTTTTCTTATTTCTGGACGCATGTGCAAACAATAGAAAGTCGTTATGACGTAGAATGTGCATACTTTGTAGATTTCATTTATGAAATAAAACTCATTTTCTAAAAACTCGTGTTTTTATTTCTGGCTGCATGCGCAAAGTATAGAAAGTCGTTATGACATAGAATGTGCATACTTTGTTGATTCCATTTATGAAATAAAACACATTTTCTAAAAACTCGTGTTTTTTAAGAAATCATGTAAACCTTCTAGAAGCTGTGATTTTAAAAAACGGGGGAAGTAAGCTTTTCTTATTTCCGAACGCATGCGCAAACTATAGAAAGTCGTTATGACGTAGAATGTGCATACTTTGTTGATTACATTTATGAAATAAAACACATTTTCGAATAGCTCGTGTTTTTTAAGAAATCATGTAAACCTTATAGAACCTGTGATTTTAAAAAATGGGGGAAGTAAGCTTTTCTTATTTCCAAACCCATGCACAAACTATAGAAATACGTTATGACGTAGAATGTGCATACTTTGTTGATTCCATTTATGAAATAAAACACATTTTCTAAAAATTCGTGTTTTTTAACTAATCATGTAAACCTTCTAGAAGCTATGATTTTAAAAAACGGTGGAAGTAAGCTTTTCTTATTTCCGGACGCATGCGCAAACTATAGAAATTCGTTATGACGTAGAATGTGCATACTTTGTTGATTCCATTTATGAAATAAAACACATTTTCTAAAAACTCGTGTTTTTTAAGAAATCATGTAAACCTTCTAGAAGCTGTGATTTTAAAAAACGGGGGAAGTATGCTTTTCTTATTTCAAAACGCATGCGCAAACTATAGAAAGTCGTTATGACGTAGAATGTGCATACTTTCTTGATTCCATTTATGAAATAAAACACATTTTCTAAAAACTCGTGTTTTTGAAGAAATCATGTTAACCTTTTAGAAGCTGTGATTTTAAAAAATGGGGGAAGTAAGGTTTTCTTATTTCTGGACACATGCGCAAACTATAGAAAGTCTTTATGCCGTAGAATTTGCATACTTTGTAGATTCCATTTATGAAATAAAACACATTTTCTAAAAACTTGTGTTTTTTACGACATCATGTAAACATTCTAGAAGCTGTGATTTTAAAAAACGGTGGAAGTAAGCTTTTCTTATTTCCAGACGCATGCACAGACTATAGAAAGTCGTTATGACGTAGAATGTGCATACTTTGTAGATTCCATTTATGAAATAAAACACATTTTCTAAAAACTTGTGTTTTTTACGACATCATGTAAACATTCTAGAAGTTGTGATTTTAAAAAACGGTGGAAGTAAGCTTTTCTTATTTCCGGACGCATGCGGAAACTATAGAAAGTCGTTATGACGTAGAATGTGCATACTTTGTTGATTCCATTTATGAAATAAAACACATTTTCTAAAAACTCGTGTTTTTTACGAAATCATGTAAATCTTCTAGAAGCTGTGATTTTAAAAAACGGGGGAAGTAAGCTTTTCTTATTTCCGGACGCATGCGCAAACTATAGAAAGACGTTATGACGTAGAATGTGCATACTTTGTTGATTACATTTATGAAATAAAACACATTTTCTAAAAGCTCGTGTTTTTTAAGAAATCATGTAAACATTCTAGAAGCTGTGATTTTAAAAAACGGTGGAAGTAAGCTTTTCTTATTTCCGGACGCATGCACAAACTATAGAAAGTCGTTATGACGTAGAATGTGCATACTTTGTTGATTCCATTTATGAAATAAAACACATTTTCTAAAAACTCGTGTTTTTTAAGAAATCATGTAAACCTTATAGATGCTGTGATTTTAAAAAATGGGGGAAGTAAGCTTTTCTTATTTCGAAACCCATGTACAAACTATAGAAATTCGTTATGACGTAGAATGTGCATACTTTGTAGATTCCATTTATGAAATAAAACAAATTTTCTAAAAACTCGTGTCTTTTACGAAATCATGTAAACCTTCTAGAAGCTGTGATTTTAAAAAACGGTGGAAGTAAGCTTTTCTTATTTCTGGACGCATGTGCAAACAATAGAAAGTCGTTATGACGTAGAATGTGCATACTTTGTAGATTTCATTTATGAAATAAAACACATTTTCTAAAAACTCATGTTTTTTACGTAATCATGTAAACCTTGTAGAAGCTGTGATTTTAAAAAATGGTGGAAGTTAGCTTTTCTTATTTCCGGATGCATGTGCAAACTATAGAAAGTCATTATGACGTAGAATGTGCATACTTTATTTATTCCATTTATGAAATAAAAAACATTTTCTAAAAACTTGTGTTTTTTAAGAAATCATGTAAACCTTCTAGAAGCTGTGATTTTAAAAAATGGGGGAATTAAGCTTTTCTTATTTCCAAACGAATGCGCAAACTGTAGAAAGTCGTTATGACGTAGAATGTGTATACTTTGTTGATTTCATTTATTTAATAAAACACATTTTCTAAAAACTCGTGTTTTTTAAGAAATCATGTAAACCTTCTAGAAGCTGTGATTTTAAAAAGCGGTGGAACTAAGCTTTTCTTATTTCCGGACGCATGCGCAAACTATGAAGAGTTGTTATGACGTAGAATGTGCATAATTTGTTGATTCCATTTATGAAATAAAACACATTTTCTAAAAACTCGTGTTTTTTAAGAAATCATGTAAACCTTCTAGAAGCTGTGATTTTAAAAAATGGGGGAGGTAAGCTTTTCTTATTTCCGGACACATGTGCAAACTATAGAAAGTCGTTATGATGTAGAATGTGCATACTTTGTAGATTCCATTGATGAAATAAAACACATTTTCTAAGAACTTGTGTTTTTTACGACATCATGTAAACTTTCTAGAAGCCGTGATTTTAAAAAATGGCGGAAGTAAGCTTTTCTTATTTCCGGACGCATGCACAAACTATAGAAAGTCGTTATGACATAGAATGTGCATACTTTGTAGATTCCATTTATGAAATAAAACACATTTTCTAAAAACTCGTGTTTTTTACGTAATCATGTAAACCTTCTAGAAGCTGTGATTTTAAAAAATGGTGGAAGTAAGCTTTTCTTATTTCTGGCCGCATGCGCAAACAATAGAAATTCCTTATGACGTAGAATGTGCATACTTTGTTGATTCCATTTATGAAATAAAACACATTTTCTAAAAACTCGTGTTTTTTAAGAAATCATGTAAACCTTCTAGAAGCTGTGATTTTAAAAAACGGTGGAAGTAGGCTTTTCTTATTTCCGAAGACATGCGCAAACTATAGAAAGTCGTTATGATGTAGAATGTGCATACTTTGTAGATTCCATTTATGAAATAAAACACATTTTCTAAAAACTTGTGTTTTTTACGACATCATGTAAACCATCTAGAAGCCGTGATTTTAAAAAATGGCGGAAGTAAGCGTTTCTTATTTTCGGACGCATGCACAAACTATAGAAAGTCGTTATGACATAGAATGTGCATACTTTGTTGATTTCATTTATGAAATAAAACACATTCTCTAAAAACTCGTGTTTTTTACGTAATCATGTAAACCTTCTAGAAGCTGTGATTTTAAAAAATGGTGGAAGTAAGCTTTTCTTATTTCTGGCTGCATGCGCAAAGTATAGAAAGTCGTTATGACATAGAATGTGCATACTTTGTTGATTCCATTTATGAAATAAAACACATTTTCTAAAAACTCGTGTTTTTTAAGAAATCATGTAAACCTTCTAGAAGCTGTGATTTTAAAAAACGGGGGAAGTAAGCTTTTCTTATTTCCGAACGCATGCGCAAACTATAGAAAGTCGTTATGACGTAGAATTTGCATACTTTGTTGATTACATTTATGAAATAAAACACATTTTCGAATAGCTCGTGTTTTTTAAGAAATCATGTAAACCTTATAGAACCTGTGATTTTAAAAAATGGGGGAAGTAAGCTTTTCTTATTTCCAAACCCATGCACAAACTATAGAAATACGTTATGACGTAGAATGTGCATACTTTGTTGATTCCATTTATGAAATAAAACACATTTTCTAAAAATTCGTGTTTTTTAACTAATCATGTAAACCTTCTAGAAGCTATGATTTTAAAAAACGGTGGAAGTAAGCTTTTCTTATTTCCGGACGCATGCGCAAACTATAGAAATTCGTTATGACGTAGAATGTGCATACTTTGTTGATTCCATTTATGAAATAAAACACATTTTCTAAAAACTCGTGTTTTTTAAGAAATCATGTAAACCTTCTAGAAGCTGTGATTTTAAAAAACGGGGGAAGTATGCTTTTCTTATTTCAAAACGCATGCGCAAACTATAGAAAGTCGTTATGACGTAGAATGTGCATACTTTCTTGATTCCATTTATGAAATAAAACACATTTTCTAAAAACTCGTGTTTTTGAAGAAATCATGTAAACCTTTTAGAAGCTGTGATTTTAAAAAATGGGGGAAGTAAGGTTTTCTTATTTCTGGACACATGCGCAAACTATAGAAAGTCTTTATGCCGTAGAATTTGCATACTTTGTAGATTCCATTTATGAAATAAAACACATTTTCTAAAAACTTGTGTTTTTTACGACATCATGTAAACATTCTAGAAGCTGTGATTTTAAAAAACGGTGGAAGTAAGCTTTTCTTATTTCCAGACGCATGCACAGACTATAGAAAGTCGTTATGACGTAGAATGTGCATACTTTGTAGATTCCATTTATGAAATAAAACACATTTTCTAAAAACTTGTGTTTTTTACGACATCATGTAAACATTCTAGAAGTTGTGATTTTAAAAAACGGTGGAAGTAAGCTTTTCTTATTTCCGGACGCATGCGGAAACTATAGAAAGTCGTTATGACGTAGAATGTGCATACTTTGTTGATTCCATTTATGAAATAAAACACATTTTCTAAAAACTCGTGTTTTTTACGAAATCATGTAAATCTTCTAGAAGCTGTGATTTTAAAAAACGGGGGAAGTAAGCTTTTCTTATTTCCGGACGCATGCGCAAACTATAGAAAGACGTTATGACGTAGAATGTGCATACTTTGTTGATTACATTTATGAAATAAAACACATTTTCTAAAAGCTCGTGTTTTTTAAGAAATCATGTAAACATTCTAGAAGCTGTGATTTTAAAAAACGGTGGAAGTAAGCTTTTCTTATTTCCGGACGCATGCACAAACTATAGAAAGTCGTTATGACGTAGAATGTGCATACTTTGTTGATTCCATTTATGAAATAAAACACATTTTCTAAAAACTCGTGTTTTTTAAGAAATCATGTAAACCTTATAGATGCTGTGATTTTAAAAAATGGGGGAAGTAAGATTTTCTTATTTCGAAACCCATGTACAAACTATAGAAATTCGTTATGACGTAGAATGTGCATACTTTGTAGATTCCATTTATGAAATAAAACAAATTTTCTAAAAACTCGTGTTTTTTACGAAATCATGTAAACCTTCTAGAAGCTGTGATTTTAAAAAACGGTGGAAGTAAGCTTTTCTTATTTCTGGACGCATGTGCAAACAATAGAAAGTCGTTATGACGTAGAATGTGCATACTTTGTAGATTTCATTTATGAAATAAAACACATTTTCTAAAAACTCATGTTTTTTACGTAATCATGTAAACCTTGTAGAAGCTGTGATTTTAAAAAATGGTGGAAGTTAGCTTTTCTTATTTCCGGATGCATGTGCAAACTATAGAAAGTCATTATGACGTAGAATGTGCATACTTTATTTATTCCATTTATGAAATAAAAAACATTTTCTAAAAACTTGTGTTTTTTAAGAAATCATGTAAACCTTCTAGAAGCTGTGATTTTAAAAAATGGGGGAATTAAGCTTTTCTTATTTCCAAACGAATGCGCAAACTGTAGAAAGTCGTTATGACGTAGAATGTGTATACTTTGTTGATTTCATTTATTTAATAAAACACATTTTCTAAAAACTCGTGTTTTTTAAGAAATCATGTAAACCTTCTAGTAACTGTGATTTTAAAAAACGGGGGAAGTAAACTTTTCTTATTTCCGGATGCATGCGCAAACAATAGAAAGTCGTTATGAGGTAGAATGTGCATACTTTGTTGATTCCATTTATGAAATAAAACACATTTTCTAAAAACTCGTGTTTTTTAAGAAATCATGTAAACCTTCTAGAAGCTGTGATTTTAAAAAGCGGTGGAACTAAGCTTTTCTTATTTCCGGACGCATGCGCAAACTATAAAGAGTTGTTATGACGTAGAATGTGCATAATTTGTTGATTCCATTTATGAAATAAAACACATTTTCTAAAAACTCGTGTTTTTTAAGAAATCATGTAAACCTTCTAGAAGCTGTGATTTTAAAAAATGGGGGAGGTAAGCTTTTCTTATTTCCGGACACATGTGCAAACTATAGAAAGTCGTTATGATGTAGAATGTGCATACTTTGTAGATTCCATTGATGAAATAAAACACATTTTCTAAGAACTTGTGTTTTTTACGACATCATGTAAACTTTCTAGAAGCCGTGATTTTAAAAAATGGCGGAAGTAAGCTTTTCTTATTTCCGGACGCATGCACAAACTATAGAAAGTCGTTATGACATAGAATGTGCATACTTTGTAGATTCCATTTATGAAATAAAACACATTTTCTAAAAACTCGTGTTTTTTACGTAATCATGTAAACCTTCTAGAAGCTGTGATTTTAAAAAATGGTGGAAGTAAGCTTTTCTTATTTCTGGCCGCATGCGCAAACAATAGAAATTCCTTATGACGTAGAATGTGCATACTTTGTTGATTCCATTTATGAAATAAAACACATTTTCTAAAAACTCGTGTTTTTTAAGAAATCATGTAAACCTTCTAGAAGCTGTGATTTTAAAAAACGGTGGAAGTAGGCTTTTCTTATTTCCGAAGACATGCGCAAACTATAGAAAGTCGTTATGATGTAGAATGTGCATACTTTGTAGATTCCATTTATGAAATAAAACACATTTTCTAAAAACTTGTGTTTTTTACGACATCATGTAAACCATCTAGAAGCCGTGATTTTAAAAAATGGCGGAAGTAAGCGTTTCTTATTTTCGGACGCATGCACAAACTATAGAAAGTCGTTATGACATAGAATGTGCATACTTTGTTGATTTCATTTATGAAATAAAACACATTCTCTAAAAACTCGTGTTTTTTACGTAATCATGTAAACCTTCTAGAAGCTGTGATTTTAAAAAATGGTGGAAGTAAGCTTTTCTTATTTCTGGCTGCATGCGCAAAGTATAGAAAGTCGTTATGACATAGAATGTGCATACTTTGTTGATTCCATTTATGAAATAAAACACATTTTCTAAAAACTCGTGTTTTTTAAGAAATCATGTAAACCTTCTAGAAGCTGTGATTTTAAAAAACGGGGGAAGTAAGCTTTTCTTATTTCCGAACGCATGCGCAAACTATAGAAAGTCGTTATGACGTAGAATGTGCATACTTTGTTGATTACATTTATGAAATAAAACACATTTTCGAATAGCTCGTGTTTTTTAAGAAATCATGTAAACCTTATAGAACCTGTGATTTTAAAAAATGGGGGAAGTAAGCTTTTCTTATTTCCAAACCCATGCACAAACTATAGAAATACGTTATGACGTAGAATGTGCATACTTTGTTGATTCCATTTATGAAATAAAACACATTTTCTAAAAATTCGTGTTTTTTAACTAATCATGTAAACCTTCTAGAAGCTATGATTTTAAAAAACGGTGGAAGTAAGCTTTTCTTATTTCCGGACGCATGCGCAAACTATAGAAATTCGTTATGACGTAGAATGTGCATACTTTGTTGATTCCATTTATGAAATAAAACACATTTTCTAAAAACTCGTGTTTTTTAAGAAATCATGTAAACCTTCTAGAAGCTGTGATTTTAAAAAACGGGGGAAGTATGCTTTTCTTATTTCAAAACGCATGCGCAAACTATAGAAAGTCGTTATGACGTAGAATGTGCATACTTTCTTGATTCCATTTATGAAATAAAACACATTTTCTAAAAACTCGTGTTTTTGAAGAAATCATGTAAACCTTTTAGAAGCTGTGATTTTAAAAAATGGGGGAAGTAAGGTTTTCTTATTTCTGGACACATGCGCAAACTATAGAAAGTCTTTATGCCGTAAAATTTGCATACTTTGTAGATAACATTTATGAAATAAAACACATTTTCTAAAAACTTGTGTTTTTTACGACATCATGTAAACATTCTAGAAGCTGTGATTTTAAAAAACGGTGGAAGTAAGCTTTTCTTATTTCCAGACGCATGCACAGACTATAGAAAGTCGTTATGATGTAGAATGTGCATACTTTGTAGATTCCATTTATGAAATAAAACACATTTTCTAAAAACTTGTGTTTTTTACGACATCATGTAAACATTCTAGAAGTTGTGATTTTAAAAAACGGTGGAAGTAAGCTTTTCTTATTTCCGGACGCATGCACAAACTATAGAAAGTCGCTATGATGTAGAATGTGCATACTTTGTAGATTCCATTTGTGAAATAAAACACATTTTCTAAAAACTCGTGTTTTTTACGTAATCATGTAAACCTTCTAGAAGCTGTGATTTTAAAAAATGGTGGAAGTAAGCTTTTCTTATTTTCGGACGCACGCGCAAACTATAGAAAGTCGTTATGACGTAGAATGTGCATACTTTGTTGATTCCATTTATGAAATAAAACACATTTTCTAAAAACTCGTCTTTTTTAAGAGATCATCTAAACCTTCTAGAAGATGTGATTTTAAAAAACGGGGGAAGTAATCTTTTCTTATTTCCAAACGCATGCGCAAACTATAGAAAGTCGTTAGGACGTAGAATGTGATACTTTGTTGATTCCATTTATGAAATAAAACACATTTTCTAAAAACTCGTGTTTTTTAAGAAATCATGTAAACCTTCTTGAAGCTGTGATTTTAAAAAACGGGGGAAGTAAGCTTTTCTTATTTCCAGACGCATGCGCAACCTATAGAAAGTCGTTATGACGTAGAATGTGCATACTTCGTAGATTCCATTTATGAAATAAAACACATTTTCTAAAAACTCGTGTTTTTTACAAAATCATGTAAACCTTCTAGAAGCTGTGATTTTAAAAAACTGTGGAAGCAAGCCTTTCTTATTTACGGACGTATGCACAAACTATAGAAATTCGTTATGACGTAGAATGTGCATACTTTGTTGATTCCAATTATGAAATAAAACACATTTTCTAAAAAATCATGTTTTTTAAGAAATCATGTAAACCTTCTAGAAGCTGTGATTTTAAAAAACGGGGGAAGTAAGCTTTTCTTATTTCCGGACGCATACGCAAACTATAGAAACTCGTTATGAAGTAGAATGTGCATACTTTGTAGATTTCATTTATGAAATAAAACACATTTTCTAAAAACTCGTGTTTTTTACGAAATCATGTAAACCTTCTAGAAGCTGTGATTTTAAAAAACGGTGGAAGTAAGCTTTTCTTATTTACGGACGCATGCGCAAACTATAGAAAGTCGTTATGACGTAGAATGTGCATACTTTGTTGATTCCATTTATGAAATAAAACACATTTTCTAAAAACTCGTGTTTTTTAAGTTGTCATGTAAACCTTCTAGAAGCTGTGATTTTAAAAAACGGGGGAAGTAAGCTTTTCTTATTTCCAAACGCATTCGCAAACTATAGAAAGTCGTTATGACGTAGAATGTGCATACTTTGTTGATTCCATTTATGAAATAAAACACATTTTCTAAAAACTCGTGTTTTTTAAGAAATCATGTAAACCTTCTAGAAGCTGTGATTTTAAAAAACGGGGGAAGTAAGCTTTTCTTATTTCCGGACGCATTCGCAAACTATAGAAAGTATTTATGACGTAGAATGTGCATACTTTGTAGATTCCATTTATCAAATAAAACACATTTTCTAAAAACTCGTGTTTTTTACGAAAACATGTAAACCTTCTAGAAGCTGTGATTTTAAAAAACGGTGGAAGTAAGCCTTTCTTATTTACGAACGCATGCGCAAACTATAGAAACTCATTATGACGTAGAATGTGCATACTTTGTTGATTCCATTTATGAAATAAAACACATTTTCTAAAAACTCGTCTTTTTTAAGTTATCATGTAAACCTTCTAGAAGATGTGATTTTAAAAAATGGGGGAAGTAAGCTTTTCTTATTTCCGTACGCATGCGCAAACTATAGAAATTCGTTATGACGTAGAATGTGCATACTTTGTAGATTCCATTTATCAAATAAAACACATTTTCTAAAAACTCGTGTTTTTTACGAAATCATGTAAACCTTCTAGAAGCTGTGATTTTAAAAAACTGGTGAAGTAAGCTTTTCTTATTTCCAGACGAATGCACACACTATAGAAAGTCATTATGATGTAGAATGTGCATACTTTGTTGATTCCATTTATGAAATAAAAAACATTTTCTAAAAACTCGTGTTTTTTAAGAAATCATGTAAACCTTCTAGAAGCTATGATTTTAAAAAACTGTGGAAGTAAGCTTTTCTTATTTCCGAACGAGTGCGCAAAGTATAGAAAGTCGTTATGACGTAGAATGTGCATACTTTGTTGATTCCATTTATGAAATAAAACAAATTTTATAAAAACTCGTGTTTTTTAAGAAATCATGTAAACCTTCTAGAAGCTGTGATTTTAAAAAATGGGGGAAGTAAGCTTTTCTTATTTTCGGACGCATGCGCAAACTATAGAAAGTTGTTATGATGTACAATGTGCATACTTTGTAGATTCCATTTATGAAATAAAGCACATTTTCTAAAATCTCATGTTTTTTAAGAAATCATGTAAACCTTCTAGAAGCTGTGATTTTAAAAAACGGTGGAAGTAAGCTTTTCTTATTTCCGGACGAATGCGCAAACTATAGAAAGTATTTATGACGTAGAATGTGCATACTTTGTAGATTCCATTTATCAAATAAAACACATTTTCTAAAAACTCGTGTTTTTTACGAAAACATGTAAACCTTCTAGAAGCTGTGATTTTAAAAAACGGTGGAAGTAAGCCTTTCTTATTTACGAACGCATGCGCAAACTATAGAAACTCATTATGACGTAGAATGTGCATACTTTGTTGATTCCATTTATGAAATAAAACACATTTTCTAAAAACTCGTGTTTTTTAAGTTATCATGTAAACCTTCTAGAAGATGTGATTTTAAAAAATGGGGGAAGTAAGCTTTTCTTATTTCCGTACGCATGCGCAAACTATAGAAATTCGTTATGACGTAGAATGTGCATACTTCGTAGATTCCATTTATCAAATAAAACACATTTTCTAAAAACTCGTGTTTTTTACGAAATCATGTAAACCTTCTAGAAGCTGTGATTTTAAAAAACTGGTGAAGTAAGCTTTTCTTATTTCCAGACGAATGCACACACTATAGAAAGTCGTTATGATGTAGAATGTGCATACTTTGTTGATTCCATTTATGAAATAAAAAACATTTTCTAAAAACTCGTGTTTTTTAAGAAATCATGTAAACCTTCTAGAAGCTATGATTTTAAAAAACGGTGGAAGTAAGCTTTTCTTATTTCCGAACGCGTGCGCAAAGTATAGAAAGTCGTTATGACGTAGAATGTGCATACTTTGTTGATTCCATTTATGAAATAAAACAAATTTTATAAAAACTCGTGTTTTTTAAGAAATCATGTAAACCTTCTAGAAGCTGTGATTTTAAAAAATGGGGAAAGTAAGCTTTTCTTATTTTCGGACGCATGCGCAAACTATAGAAAGTCGTTATGATGTACAATGTGCATACTTTGTAGATTCCATTTATGAAATAAAGCACATTTTCTAAAAACTCATGTTTTTTAAGAAATCATGTAAACCTTCTAGAAGCTGTGATTTTAAAAAACGGTGGAGGTAAGCTTTTCTTATTTCCGGACGAATGCGCAAACTATCGAAAGTCGTTATGATGTAGAATGTGCATAATTTGTTGATTCCATTTATGAAATAAAACACATTTTCTAAAAACTCGTGTTTTTTAAGAAATCATGTAAACCCTCTAGAAGCTGTGATTTTAAAAAACGGTGGAAGTAAGCTTTTCTTATTTCCGGACGCATGCGGAAACTATAGAAAGTCGTTATGATGTAGAATGTGCATAATTTGTTGATTCCATTTATGAAATAAAACACATTTTCTAAAAACTCGTGTTTTTTAAGAAATCATGTAAACCCTCTAGAAGCTGTGATTTTAAAAAACGGTGGAAGTAAGCTTTTCTTATTTCCGGACGCATGCAGAAACTATAGAAAGTCATTATGAAGTAGAATGTGCATATTTTGTTGATTCCATTTATGAAATAAAACACATTTTCTAAAAATGCTTGTTTTTTAACAAATCATGTAAACCTTCTAGAAGCTGTGATATTAAAAAACAGGGGAAGTAAGCTTTTCTTATTTCCAAACGCATGCGCAAACTATAGAAAGTCGTTATGAAGTAGAATGTGCATACTTTTTTGATTCCATTTATGAAATAAAACACATTTTCTAAAAACTCGTGTTTTTTACGAAATCATGTAAACCTTCTAGAAGCTGTGATTTTAAAAAACGGTGGAAGTAAGCTTTTCTTATTTCCGGACGCATGCAGAAACTATAGAAATTCGTTATGAAGTAGAATGTGCATAATTTGTTGATTCCATTTATGAAACAAAACACATTTTCTAAAAACTCGTGTTTTTTAAGAAATCATGTAAACCCTCTAGAAGCTGTGATTTTAAAAAACGGTGGAAGTAAGCTTTTCTTATTTCCGGACGCATGCGGAAACTATAGAAAGTCGTTATGAAGTAGAATGTGTATATTTTGTTGATTCCATTTATGAAATAAAACACATTTTCTAAAAATGCTTGTTTTTTAAGAAATCATGTAAACCTTCTAGAAGCTGTGATTTTATAAAACAGGGGAAGTAAGGTTTTCTTATTTCCAAACGCATGCGCAAACTATAGAAAGTCGTTATGAAGTAGAATGTGCATACTTTGTTGATTCCATTTATGAAATAAAACACATTTTCTAAAAACTCATGTTTTTTACGAAATCATGTAAAGCTTCTAGAAGCTATGATTTTAAAAAACGGTGGAAGTAAGCTTTTCTTATTTCCGGACACATGCGGAAACTATAGAAAGTCGTTATGATGTAGAATGTGCATAATTTGTTGATTCCATTTATGAAATAAAACACATTTTCTAAAAACTTGTGTTTTTTAAGAAATCATGTAAACCCTCTAGAAGCTGTGATTTTAAAAAACGGTGGAAGTAAGCTTTTCTTATTTCCGGACGCATGCGGAAACTATAGAAAGTCATTATGAAGTAGAATGTGCATATTTTGTTGATTCCATTTATGAAATAAAACACATTTTCTAAAAATGCTCGGTTTTTAAGAAATCATTTAAACCTTCTAGAAGCTGTGATTTTAAAAAACAGGGAAAGTAAGCTTTTCTTATTTCCGGACGCATGCGCAAACTATAGAAAGTAGTTATGACGTAGAATGTGCATACTTTGTAGATTCCATTTATGAAATAAAACACATTTTCTAAAAACTCGTGTTTTTTACGAAACCATGTAAACCTTCTAGAAGCTGTGATTGTAAAAAACGGTGGAAGTAAGCTTTTCTTATTTCCGGACGCATGCGGAAACTATAGAAAGTCGTTATGAAGTAGAATGTGCATACTTTGTTGATTCCATTTATGAAATAAAACACATTTTCTAAAAACTCGTGTTTTTTAAGAAATCATGTAAACCCTCTAGAAGCTGCGATTTTAAAAAACGGGGGAAGTAAGCTTTTCTTATTTCCAAACGCATGCGCAAACTATAGAAATTCGCTATGACGTAGAATGTGCATACTTTGTTGATTCCATTGATGAAATAAAACACATTTTCTAAAAACTCGTGTTTTTTAAGAAATCATGTAAACCTTCTAGAAGCTATGATTTTAAAAAACGGGGGAAGTAAGCTTTTCTTATTTCCAAACGCATGCGCAAACTATAGAAAGTCGTTATGACGTAGAATGTGCATACTTTGTAGATTCCACTTATGAAATAAAACACATTTTCTAAAAACTCATGTTTTTTACGAAATCATGTAAACCTTCTAGAAGCTGTGATTTTAAAAAATGATGGAAGTAAGCTTTTCTTATTTCTAGACGCATGCGCAAACTATAGAAAGTCGTTATGACGTAGAATGTGCATACTTTGTTGATTCCATTTACGAAATAAAACACATTTTCTAAAAAATCGTGTTTTTTAAGAAATCATGTAAACCTTCCAGAAGCTGTGATTTTAAAAAACGGTGGAAGTAAGCTTTTCTTATTTCCGAACGCATACGCAAACTATAGAAAGTCGTTACGACGTAGAATCTGCATACTTTGTTGATTCCATTTATGAAATAAAACAAATTTTCTAAAAACTCGTGTTTTTTAAGAAATCATGTAAACCTTCTAGAAGCTGTGATTTTAAAAAACGGGGGAAGTAAGCTTTTCTTATTTCCGGACGCATGCGCAAACTATAGAAAGTCGTTATGACATAGAATGTGCATAATTTGTAGATTCCATTTATGAAATAAAGAACATTTTCTAAAAACTCGTGTTTTTTACGAAATCATGTAAACCTTCTAGAAGCTGTGATTTTAAAAAACGGTGGAAGTAAGCTTTTCTTATTTCCGAACGCATGCGCAAACTATAGAAAGTCGTTACGATGTAGAATGTGCATACTTTGTTGATTCCATTTATGAAATAAAACAAATTTTCTAAAAACACGTGTTTTTTAAGAAATCATGTAAACCTTCTAGAAGCTGTGATTTTAAAAAACGGTGGAAGTAAGATTTTCTTATTTATGAACGAATGCGTAAACTATAGAAGGTCGTTATGACGTAGAATGTGCATACTTTGTAGATTCCATTTATGAAATAAAACACATTTTCTAAAACCTCGTGTTTTTTAAGAAATCATGTAAACCCTCTAGAAGCTGTGATTTTAAAAAACGGCGGAAGTAAGCTTTTCTTATTTCCGGACGCATGCGCAAACTATAGAAAGTCGTTAGGACGTAGAATGTGCATACTTTGTTGATTCCATTTATGAAATAAAACACATTTTCTAAAAACTCGTGTTTTTTAAGAAATCATGTAAACCTTCTAGAAGCTGTGATTTTAAAAAACGGGGGAAGTAAGCTTTTCTTATTTCCAAACGCATGCGCAAACTATAGAAAGTCGTTATGATGTAGAATGTGCATACTTTGTTGATTCCATTTATGAAATAAAACACATTTTCTAAAAACTCATGTTTTTTAAGAAATCATGTGAACCTTCTAGAAGCTGTGATTTTAAAAAATGGGGGAAGTAATCTTTTCTTATTTCCGGACACATGCGCAAACTATCGAAAGTCGTTATGATGTAGAATGTGCATACTTTGTCGATTCCATTTATGAAATAAAACACATTTTCTAAAAACTAGTGTTTTTTACGACATCATGTAAACCTTCTAGAAGCTGTGAATTTAAAAAACGGTGGAAGTAAGCTTTTCTTATTTCCGGACGCATGCGCAAACAATAGAAAGTCGTTATGACGTAGAATGTGCATACTTTGTAGATTCCATTTATGAAATAAAACACATTTTCTAAAAACTCATGTTTTTTACAAAATCATGTAAACCTTCTAGAAGCTGTGATTTTAAAAAACGGTGGAAGTAAGCTTTTCTTATTTCCGGACGCATGCGCAAACAATAGAAAGAAGTTATGACGTAGAATCTGCATACTTTGTTGATTCCATTTATGAAATAAAACACATTTTCTAAAAACTCGTGTTTTTTAAGAAATCAAGTAAACCTTCTAGAAGCTGTGATTTAAAAAAACGGGGGAAGTAAGCTTTTCTTATTTCCAAACGCATGCGCAAACTATAGAAAGTCGTTATGATGTAGAATGTGCATACTTTGTTGATTGCATTTATGAAATAAAACACATTTTCTAAAAACTCATGTTTTTTAAGAAATCATGTAAACCTTCTAGAAGCTGTGATTTTAAAAAATGGGGGAAGTAAGCTTTTCTTATTTCCGGACACATGCGCAAACTATAGAAAGTCGTTATGATGTAGAATGTGCATACTTTGTCGATTCCATTTATGAAATAAAACACATTTTCTAAAAACTCGTGTTTTTTACGACATCATGTAAACCTTCTAGAAGCTGTGATTTTAAAAAACGGTGGAAGTAATCTTTTCTTATTTCTGGACGCATGCACAAACTATAGAAAGTCGTTATGACGAAGAATGTGCATACTTTGTAGATTCCATTTATGAAATAAAACACATTTTCTAAAAACTCGTGTTTTTTACAAAATCATGTAAACCTTCTAGAAGCTGTGATTTTGAAAAACGGTGGAAGTAAGCTTTTCTTATTTCCGGACGCATGCGCAAACAATAGAAAGTCGTTATGACGTAGAATGTGCATAATTTGTAAATTCCATTTATGAAATAAAACACGTTTTCTAAAAACTCATGTTTTTTACCTAATCATGTAAACCTTCTAGAAGCTGTGATTTTAAAAAATGGTGGAAGTAAGCTTTTCTTATTTCCGGCCGCATGCGCAAACTATAGAAAGTCGTTATGACGTAGAATGTGCATACTTTGTTGATTCCATTTATTTAATAAAACACATTTTCTAAAAACTCCTGTTTTTTAAGAAATCATGTAAAGATTCTAGAAGCTGTGATTTTAAAAAACGGGGGAAGTAAGCTTTTCTTATTTCCAAACGCATGCACAAAAAATAGAAAGTCGTTATGACGTAGAATGTGCATACTTTGTTGATTCCATTTATGAAATAAAACACATTTTCTAAAAAGTCGTGTTTTTTAAGAAATCATGTAATCCTTCTAGAAGCTGTGATTTTAAAAAACGGGGGAAGTAAGCTTTTCTTATTTACAAACGCATGCGCAAACTATAGAAAGTCGTTATGATGTAGAATGTGCATACTTTGTAGATTCCATTTATGAAATAAAACACATTTTCTAAAAACTCGCGTTTTTTAAGAAATCATGTAAACCTTCTAAAAGCTGTGATTTTAAAAAATGGGGGAAGTAAGGTTTTCTTATTTCCGGACACATGCGCAAACTATAGAAAGTCGTTATGACATAGAATGTGCATACTTTTTAGATTCCATTTATGAAATAAAACACATTTTCTAAAAACTCGTGTTTTTTAAGAAATCAAGTAAACCTTCTAGAAGCTGTGATTTTAAAAAACGGGGGAAGTAAACTTTTCTTATTTCCGGACGCATGCGCAAACTATAGAAAGTCATTATGACGTAGAATGTGCATACTTTGTTGATTCCATTTATGAAATAAAACACATTTTCTAGAAACTTGTGTTTTTTAAGAAATCATGTAAACCTTCTAGAAGCTGTGATTTTAAAAAACGGCGGAAGTAAGTTTTTCTTATTTCCGGACGCATGCGCAAACTATAAAAAGTCGTTACGACGTAGAATGTGCATAATTTGTTGATTCCATTTATGAAATAAAAAACATTTTCTAAAAACTCGTGTTTTTTAAGAAATCATGTCAACCTTCTAGAAGCTGTGATTTTAAAAAATGGGGGAAGTAAGCTTTTTTTATTTCCAAACCCATGCACAAACTATAGAAAGTCGTTATGACATAGAATGTGCATTATTTGTTGATTCCATTTATGGAATAAAACACATTTTCTAATAACTCGTGTTTTTTAAGAAATCATGTAAACCTTGTAGAAGCTGTGATTTTAAAAAACGGTGGAAGTAAGCTTTTCTTATTTCCGGACGCATGCGGAAACTATAGAAAGTTGTTATGACGTAGAATGTGCATACTTTGTTGATTCTATTTATGAAATAAAACAAATTTTCTAAAAACTCGTGTTTTTTAAGAAATCATGTAAACCTTCTAGAAGCTGTGATATTAAAAAACTGGGGAAGTAAGCTTTTCTTATTTCCGGACGCATGCGCAAACAATAGAAATTCGTTATGACGTAGAATGTGCATACTTTGTAGATTTCATTTTTGAAATAAAGCACATTTTCTAAAAACTCTTGTTTTTTACGAAATCATGTAAACCTTCTAGAAGCTGTGATTTTAAAAAACGGGGGAAGTAAGCTTTTCTTATTTCCAAACGCATGCGCAAACTATAGAAAGTCGTTATGATGTAGAATGTGCATACTTTGTTGATTCCATTTATGAAATAAAACACATTTTCTAAAAACTCGTGTTTTTTAAGAAATCATGTAAACCTTCTAGAAGCTGTGATTTTAAAAAATGGGGGAGGTAAGCATTTCTTATTTCCGGACACATGCGCAAACTATAGAAAGTCGTTATGACGTAAAATGTGCATACTTTGTAGAATCCATTTATGAAATAAAACACATTTTCTAAAAACTCGTGTTTTTTACGACATCATGTAAACCTTCTAGAAGCTGTGATTTTAAAAACCGGTGGAAGTAAGCTTTTCTTATTTCTGGACGCATGCACAAACTATAGAAAGTCGTTATGACATAGAATGTGCATACTTTGTAGATTCCATTTATGAAATAAAACACATTTTCTAAAAACTCGTGTTTTTTACGAAATCATGTAAATCTTCTAGAAGCTGTAATTTTAAAAAACGGTGGAAGTAAGCTTTTCTTATTTCCGGACGCATGCGCAAACAATAGAAAGTCGTTATGATGTAAAATGTGCATACTTTGTTGATTCCATTTATGCTATAAAACACATTTTCTACAAACTCGTGTTTTTTACGAAATCATGTAAACCTTATAGAAGCTGTGATTTTAAAAAACGGTGGAATTAAGCTTTTCTTATTTCCGGACGAATGCGCAAACTATAGAAAGTCGTTATGATGTAGAATGTGCATAATTTGTTGATTCCATTTATGAAATAAAACACATTTCCTAGAAATTTGTGTTTTTTAAGAAATCATGTAAACCTTCTCGAAGTTGTGATTTTAAAAAACGGGAGAAGTAAGTTTTTCTTATTTCCGGACACATGCGCAAACTATAGAACGTCGTTATGATGTAGAATGTGCATACTTTGTAGATTCCATTGATGACATAAAGCACATTTTCTAAAAACTCGTGTTTTTTACGAAATCATGTAAACCTTCTAGAAGCTGTGATTTTAAAAAACGGTGGAATTAAGCTTTTCTTATTTCCGGATGAATGCGCAAACTATAGAAGGTCGTTATGATGTAGAATGTGCATAATTTGTTGATTTCATTTATGAAATAAAACACATTTTCTAGAAACTCGTGTTTTTTAAGAAATCATGTAAACCCTCTAGAAGCTGTGATTTTAAAAAACGGTGGAAGTAAGCTTTTCTTATTTCCGGACGCATGCGCAAACTATAGAAATTCGTTATGACGTAGAATGTGCATACTTTGTTGATTCCATTTATGAAATAAAACACATTTTCTAAAAACTCGTGTTTTGTAAGAAATCATGTAAACCTTCTAGAAGCTGTGCTTTTAAAAAATGGTGGAAGTAAGCTTTTCTTATTTATGAACGAATGCGTAAACTATAGAAGGTCGTTATGACGTAGAATGTGCATAATTTGTTGATTCCATTTATGAAATAAAACACATTTTCTAGAAACTCGTGTTTTTTAAGAAATCATGAAAACCCTCTAGAAGCTGTGATTTTAAAAAACGGTGGAAGTAAGCTTTTCTTATTTCCGGACGCATGCGCAAACTATAGAAAGTCGTTATGACGTAGAATGTGCATACTTTGTAGATTCCATTTATGAAATAAAACACATTTTTTAAAAACTCGTGTTTTTTAAGAAATCATGTAAACCCTTTAGAAGCTGTGATTTTAAAAAACGGCGGAAGTAAGCTTTTCTTATTTCCGGACGCATGCGCAAACTATAGAAAGTCGTTATGACGTAGAATGTGCATACTTTGTTGATTTCATTTATAAAATAAAACACATTTTCTAAAAACTCGTGTTTTTTAAGAAATCATGTAAACCTTCTAGAAGCTGTGATTTTAAAAAACGGGGGAAGTAAGCTTTTCTTATTTCCAAACGCATGCGCAAACTATAGAAAGTCGTTATGATGTAGAATGTGCATACTTTGTTGATTCCATTTATGAAATAAAACACATGCGCATGCGTTTGGAAATAAGAAAAGCTTACTTCCGCTTTTCTTATTTCCGGACACATGCGCAAACTATCGAAAGTCGTTATGATGTAGAATGTGCATACTTTGTCGATTCCATTTATGAAATAAAACACATTTTCTAAAAACTCGTGTTTTTTACGACATCATGTAAACCTTCTAGAAGCTGTGAATTTAAAAAACGGTGGAAGTAAGCTTTTCTTATTTCCGGACGCATGCACAAACTATAGAAAGTCGTTATGACGTAGAATGTGCATACTTTGTAGATTCCATTTATGAAAGAAAACACATTTTCTAAAAACTTGCGTTTTTTACAAAATCATGTAAACCTTCTAGAAGCTGTGATTTTAAAAAACGGTGGAAGTAAGCTTTTCTTATTTCCGGACGCATGCGCAAACAATAGAAAGTCGTTATGACGTAGAATGTGCATACTTTGTTGATTCCATTTATGAAATAAAACACATTTTCTAAAAACTCGTGTTTTTTAAGAAATCATGTAAACCTTCTAGAAGCTGTGATTTAAAAAAACGGGGGAAGTAAGCTTTTCTTATTTCCAAACGCATGCGCAAACTATAGAAAGTCGTTATGATGTAGAATGTGCATACTTTGTTGATTCCATTTATGAAATAAAACACATTTTCTAAAAACTCATGTTTTTTAAGAAATCATGTAAACCTTCTAGAAGCTGTGATTTTAAAAAATGGGGGAAGTAAGCTTTTCTTATTTCCGGACACATGCGCAAACTATAGAAAGTCGTTATGATGTAGAATGTGCATACTTTGTCGATTCCATTTATGAAATAAAACACATTTTCTAAAAACTCGTGTTTTTTACGACATCATGTAAACCTTCTAGAAGCTGTGATTTTAAAAAACGATGGAAGTAATCTTTTCTTATTTCTGGACGCATGCACAAACTATAGAAAGTCGTTATGACGTAGAATGTGCATACTTTGTAGATTCCATTTATGAAATAAAACACATTTTCTAAAAACTCGTGTTTTTTACAAAATCATGTAAACCTTCTAGAAGCTGTGATTTTGAAAAACGGTGGAAGTAAGCTTTTCTTATTTCCGGACGCATGCGCAAACAATAGAAAGTCGTTATGACGTAGAACGTGCATACTTTGTAAATTCCATTTATGAAATAAAACACGTTTTCTAAAAACTCATGTTTTTTACCTAATCATGTAAACCTTCTAGAAGCTGTGATTTTAAAAAATGGTGGAAGTAAGCTTTTCTTATTTCCGGCCGCATGCGCAAACTATAGAAAGTCGTTATGACGTAGAATGTGATAACTTTGTTGATTCCATTTATTTAATAAAACAAATTTTCTAAAAACTCCAGTTTTTTAAGAAATCATGTAAAGATTCTAGAAGCTGTGATTTTAAAAAACGGTGGAAGTAAGCTTTTCTTATTTCCAAACGCATGCACAAAAAATAGAAAGTCGTTATGACGTAGAATGTGCATACTTTGTTGATTCCATTTATGAAATAAAACACATTTTCTAAAAAGTTGTGTTTTTTAAGAAATCATGTAAACCTTCTAGAAGGTGTGATTTTAAAAAACGGGGGAAGTAAGCTTTTCTTATTTACAAACGCATGCGCAAACTATAGAAAGTCGTTATGATGTAGAATGTGCATACTTTGTAGATTCCATTTATGAAATAAAACACATTTTCTAAAAACTCGCGTTTTTTAAGAAATCATGTAAACCTTCTAAAAGCTGTGATTTTAAAAAATGGGGGAAGTAAGGTTTTCTTATTTCCGGACACATGCGCAAACTATAGAAAGTCGTTATGACATAGAATGTGCATACTTTGTATATTCCATTTATGAAATAAAACACATTTTCTAAAACCTCGTGTTTTTTAAGAAATCAAGTAAACCTTCTAGAAGCTGTGATTTTAAAAAACGGGGGAAGTAAACTTTTCTTATTTCCGGACGCATGCGCAAACTATAGAAAGTCATTATGACGTAGAATGTGCATACTTTGTTGATTCCATTTATGAAATAAAACACATTTTCTAGAAACTTGTGTTTTTTAAGAAATCATGTAAACCTTCTAGAAGCTGTGATTTTAAAAAACGGTGGAAGTAAGTTTTTCTTATTTCCGGACGCATGCGCAAACTATAAAAAGTCGTTACGACGTAGAATGTGCATAATTTGTTGATTCCATTTATGAAATAAAAAACATTTTCTAAAAACTCGTGTTTTTTAAGAAATCATGTCAACCTTCTAGAAGCTGTGATTTTAAAAAATGGGGGAAGTAAGCTTTTTTTATTTCCAAACCCATGCACAAACTATAGAAAGTCGTTATGACGTAGAATGTGCATTATTTGTTGATTCCATTTATGAAATAAAACACATTTTCTAATAACTCGTGTTTTTTAAGAAATCATGTAAACCTTGTAGAAGCTGTGATTTTAAAAAACGGTGGAAGTAAGCTTTTCTTATTTCCGGACGCATGCGGAAACTATAGAATGTCGTTATGACGTAGAATGTGCATACTTTGTTGATTACATTTATGAAATAAAACACATTTTCTAAAAACTCGTGTTTTTTACGAAATCATGTAAATCTTCTAGAAGCTGTGATTTTAAAAAACGGTGGAAGTAAGCTTTTCTTATTTCCGGACGCATGCGGAAACTATAGAATGTCGTTATGATGTAGAATGTGCATACTTTGTTGATTACATTTATGAAATAAAACACATTTTCTAAAAGCTCGTGTTTTTTAAGAAATCATGTAAACATTCTAGAAGCTGTGATTTTAAAAAACGGTGGAAGTAAGCTTTTCTTATTTCCGGACGCATGCACAAACTATAGAAAGTCGTTATGACGTAGAATGTGCATACTTTGTTGATTCCATTTATGAAATAAAACACATTTTCTAAAAACTCGTGTTTTTTAAGAAATCATGTAAACCTTATAGATGCTGTGATTTTAAAAAATGGGGGAAGTAAGCTTTTCTTATTTCGAAACCCATGTACAAACTATAGAAATTCGTTATGACGTAGAATGTGCATACTTTGTAGATTCCATTTATGAAATAAAACAAATTTTCTAAAAACTCGTGTTTTTTACGAAATCATGTAAACCTTCTAGAAGCTGTGATTTTAAAAAACGGTGGAAGTAAGCTTTTCTTATTTCTGGACGCATTTGCAAACAATAGAAAGTCGTTATGACGTAGAATGTGCATACTTTGTAGATTTCATTTATGAAATAAAACACATTTTCTAAAAACTCATGTTTTTTACGTAATCATGTAAACCTTGTAGAAGCTGTGATTTTAAAAAACGGTGGAAGTTAGCTTTACTCATTTCCGGATGCATGTGCAAACTATAGAAAGTCATTATGACGTAAAATGTGCATACTTTATTTATTCCATTTATGAAATAAAAAACATTTTCTAAAAACTCATGTTTTTTAAGAAATAATGTAAACCTTCTAGAAGCTGTGATTTTAAAAAATGGGGGAAGTAAGCTTTTCTTATTTCCAAACGAATGCGCAAACTGTAGAAAGTCGTTATGACGTAGAATGTGTATACTTTGTTGATTTCATTTATGAAATAAAACACATTTTCTAAAAACTCGTGTTTTTTAAGAAATCATGTAAACCTTCTAGTAGCTGTGATTTTTAAAAACGGGGGAAGTAAACTTTTCTTATTTCCGGATGCATGCGCAAACAATAGAAAGTCGTTATGACGTAGAATGTGCATACTTTGTTGATTCCATTTATGAAATAAAACACATTTTCTAAAAACTCGTGTTTTTTAAGAAATCATGTAAACCTTCTAGAAGCTGTGATTTTAAAAAGCGGTGGAACTAAGCTTTTCTTATTTCTGGACGCATGCGCAAACTATAAAAAGTTGTTATGACGTAGAATGTGCATAATTTGTTGATTCCATTTATGAAATAAAACACATTTTCTAAAAACTCGTGTTTTTTAAGAAATCATGTAAACCTTCTAGAAGCTGTGATTTTAAAAAATGGGGGAGGTAAGCTTTTCTTATTTGCGGACACATGCGCAAACTATAGAAAGTCGTTATGATGTAGAATGTGCATACTTTGTAGATTCCATTGATGAATAAAAACACATTTTCTAAGAACTTGTGTTTTTTACGACATCATGTAAACTTTCTAGAAGCCGTGATTTTAAAAAATGGCGGAAGTAAGCTTTTATTATTTCCGGACGCATGCACAAACTATAGAAAGTCGTTATGACATAGAATGTGCATACTTTGTAGATTCCATTTATGAAATAAAACACATTTTCTAAAAACTCGTGTTTTTTACATAATCATGTAAACCTTCTAGAAGCTGTGATTTTAAAAAATGGTGGAAGTAAGCTTTTCTTATTTCTGGCCGCATGCGCAAACAATAGAAATTCGTTATGACGTAGAATGTGCATACTTTGTTGATTCCATTTATGAAATAAAACACATTTTCTAAAAACTCGTGTTTTTTAAGAAATCATGTAAACCTTCTAGAAAGCTGTGATTTTAAAAAACGGTGGAAGTAGGCTTTTCTTATTTCCGGAGACATGCGCAAACTATAGAAAGTCGTTATGATGTAGAATGTGCATACTTTGTAGATTCCATTTATGAAATAAAACACATTTTCTAAAAACTTTTGTTTTTTACGACATCATGTAAACCATCTAGAAGCCGTGATTTTAAAAAATGGCGGAAGTAAGCGTTTTTTATTTCCGGACGCATGCACAAACTATAGAAAGTCGTTATGACATAGAATGTGCATACTTTGTAGATTTCATTTATGAAATAAAACACATTCTCTAAAAAATCGTGTTTTTTACGTAATCATGTAAACCTTCTAGAAGCTGTGATTTTAAAAAATGGTGGAAGTAAGCTTTTCTTATTTCTGGCTGCATGCGCAAAGTATAGAAAGTCGTTATGACATAGAATGTGCATACTTTGTTGATTCCGTTTATGAAATAAAACACATTTTCTAAAAACTCGTGTTTTTTAAGAAATCATGTAAACCTTCTAGAAGCTGTGATTTTAAAAAACGGGGGAAGTAAGCTTTTCTTATTTCCGAACGCATGCGCAAACTATAGAAAGTCGTTATGACGTAGAATGTGCATACTTTGTTGATTACATTTATGAAATAAAACACATTTTCGAATAGCTCGTGTTTTTTAAGAAATCATGTAAACCTTATAGAAGCTGTGATTTTAAAAAATGGGGGAAGTAAGCTTTTCTTATTTCCAAACCCATGCACAAACTATAGAAATACGTTATGATGTAGAATGTGCATACTTTGTTGATTCCATTTATGAAATAAAACACATTTTCTAAAAATTCGTGTTTATAAAGAAATCATGTAAACCTTCTAGAAGCTGTGATTTTAAAAAACGGTGGAAGTAAGCTTTTCTTATTTCCGGACGCATGCGCAAACTATAGAAATTCGTTATGACGTAGAATGTGCATACTTTGTTGATTCCATTTATGAAATAAAACACATTTTCTAAAAACTCGTGTTTTTGAAGAAATCATGTAAACCTTTTAGAAGCTGTGATTTTAAAAAATGGGGGAAGTAAGGTTTTCTTATTTCTGGACACATGCGCAAACTATAGAAAGTCGTTATGCCGTAGAATTTGCATACTTTGTAGATTCCATTTATGAAATAAAACACATTTTCTAAAAACTTGTGTTTTTTACGACATCATGTAAACATTCTAGAAGCTGTGATTTTAAAAAACGGTGGAAGTAAGCTTTTCTTATTTCCGGACGCATGCACAGACTATAGAAAGTCGTTATGACGTAGAATGTGCATACTTTGTAGATTCCATTTATGAAATAAAACACATTTTCTAAAAACTTGTGTTTTTTACGACATCATGTAAACATTCTAGAAGTTGTGATTTTAAAAAACGGTGGAAGTAAGCTTTTCTTATTTCCGGACGCATGCACAAACTATAGAAAGTCGCTATGATGTAGAATGTGCATACTTTGTAGATTCCATTTGTGAAATAAAACACATTTTCTAAAAACTCGTGTTTTTTACGTAATCATGTAAACCTTCTAGAAGCTGTGATTTTAAAAAATGGTGGAAGTAAGCTTTTCTTATTTTCGGACGCATGCGCAAACTATAGAAAGTCGTTATGACGTAGAATGTGCATACTTTGTTGATTCAATTTATGAAATAAAACACATTTTCTAAAAACTCGTCTTTTTTAAGAGATCATGTAAACCTTCTAGAAGATGTGATTTTAAAAAACGGGGGAAGTAATCTTTTCTTATTTCCAAACGCATGCGCAAACTATAGAAAGTCGTTAGGACGTAGAATGTGATACTTTGTTGATTCCATTTATGAAATAAAACAGATTTTCTAAAAACTCGTGTTTTTTAAGAAATCATGTAAACCTTCTTGAAGCTGTGATTTTAAAAAACGGGGGAAGTAAGCTTTTCTTATTTCCAGACGCATGCGCAACCTATAGAAAGTCGTTATGACGTAGAATGTGCATACTTCGTAGATTCCATTTATGAAATAAAACACATTTTCTAAAAACTCGTGTTTTTTACGAAATCATATAAACCTTCTAGAAGCTGTGATTTTAAAAAACTGTGGAAGCAAGCCTTTCTTATTTACGGACGTATGCACAAACTATAGAAATTCGTTATGACGTAGAATGTGCATACTTTGTTGATTCCAATTATGAAATGAAACACATTTTCTAAAAAATCATGTTTTTTAAGAAATCATGTAAACCTTCTAGAAGCTGTGATTTTAAAAAACGGGGGAAGTAAGCTTTTCTTATTTCCGGACGCATACGCAAACTATAGAAAGTCGTTATGAAGTAGAATGTGCATACTTTGTAGATTCCATTTATGAAATAAAACACATTTTCTAAAAACTCGTGTTTTTTACGAAATCATGTAAACCTTCTAGAAGCTGTGATTTTAAAAAACGGTGGAAGTAAGCTTTTCTTATTTACGGACGCATGCGCAAACTATAGAAATTCGTTATGACGTAGAATGTGCATACTTTGTAGATTCCATTTATGAAATAAAACACATTTTCTAAAAACTCGTGTTTTTTACGAAATCATGTAAACCGTCTAGAAGCTGTGATTTTAAAAAATGGGGGAAGTAAGCTTTTCTTATTTCCGGATGCATGCGCAAACTATAGAATGTCGTTATGATGTAGAATGTTCATACTTTGTTGATTCCATTTATGAAATAAAACACATTTTCTAAAAACTCGTGTTTTTTAAGAAATCATGTAAACCGTCTAGAAGCTGTGATTTTAAAAAACGGGGGAAGTAAGCTTTTCTTATTTCCAAACGCATGCGCAAACTATAGAAAGTCGTTATGATGTAGAATGTGCATACTTTGTTGATTCAATTGATGAAATAAAACACATTTTCTAAAAACTCGTGTTTTTTAAGAAATCATGTAAACCCTCTAGAAGCTGTGATTTTAAAAAACGGGGGAAGTAAGCTTTTCTTATTTCCAAAAGCATGCGCAAACTATAGAAAGTGATTATGACGTAGAATGTGCATACTTTGTTGATTCCATTTATGAAATAAAACACATTTTCTAACAACTCGTGTTTTTTAAGAAATCATGTAAACCTTCTAGAAGCTGTGATTTTAAAAAATGGGAGAAGTAAGCTTTTCTTATTTCCGGACACATGCGCAAACTATAGAAAGTCGTTATGAGGTAGAATGTGCATACTTTGTAGATTCCATTTATGAAATAAAACACATTTTCTAAAAACTCGTGTTTTTTAAGAAATCATGTAAACCTTATAGATGCTGTGATTTTAAAAAATGGGGGAAGTAAGCTTTTCTTATTTCGAAACCCATGTACAAACAATAGAAATTCGTTATGACGTAGAATGTGCATACTTTGTAGATTCCATTTATGAAATAAAACAAATTTTCTAAAAACTCGTGTTTTTTACGAAATCATGTAAACCTTCTAGAAGCTGTGATTTTAAAAAACGGTGGAAGTAAGCTTTTCTTATTTCTAGACGCATGTGCAAACAATAGAAAGTCATTATGACGTAGAATGTGCATACTTTGTAGATTTCATTTATGAAATAAAACACATTTTCTAAAAACTCATGTTTTTTACGTAATCATGTAAACCTTGTAGAAGCTGTGATTTTAAAAAACGGTGGAAGTTAGCTTTTCTCATTTCCGGATGCATGTGCAAACTATAGAAAGTCATTATGACGTAGAATGTGCATACTTTATTTATTCCATTTATGAAATAAAAAACATTTTCTAAAAACTCGTGTTTTTTAAGAAATCATGTAAACCTTCTAGAAGCTGTGATTTTAAAAAATGGGGGAAGTAAGCTTTTCTTATTTCCAAACGAATGCGCAAACTGTAGAAAGTCGTTATGACGTAGAATGTGTATACTTTGTTGATTTCATTTATGAAATAAAACACATTTTCTAAAAACTCGTGTTTTTTAAGAAATCATGTAAACCTTCTAGTAGCTGTGATTTTAAAAAACGGGGGAAGTAAACTTTTCTTATTTCCGGATGCATGCGCAAACAATAGAAAGTCGTTATGACGTAGAATGTGCATACTTTGTTGATTCCATTTATGAAATAAAACACATTTTCTAAAAACTCGTGTTTTTTAAGAAATCATGTAAACCTTCTAGAAGCTGTGATTTTAAAAAGCGGTGGAACTAAGCTTTTCTTATTTCCGGATGCATGCGCAAACTATAAAAAGTTGTTATGACGTAGAATGTGCATAATTTGTTGATTCCATTTATGAAATAAAACACATTTTCTAAAAACTCGTGTTTTTTAAGAAATCATGTAAACCTTCTAGAAGCTGTGATTTTAAAAAATGGGGGAGGTAAGCTTTTCTTATTTGCGGACACATGCGCAAACTATAGAAAGTCGTTATGATGTAGAATGTGCATACTTTGTAGATTCCATTGATGAATAAAAACACATTTTCTAAGAACTGGTGTTTTTTACGACATCATGTAAACTTTCTAGAAGCCGTGATTTTAAAAAATGGCGGAAGTAAGCTTTTATTATTTCCGGACGCATGCACAAACTATAGAAAGTCGTTATGACATAGAATGTGCATACTTTGTAGATTCCATTTATGAAATAAAACACATTTTCTAAAAACTCGTGTTTTTTACGTAATCATGTAAACCTTCTAGAAGCTGTGATTTTAAAAAATGGTGGAAGTAAGCTTTTCTTGTTTCTGGCCGCATGTGCAAACAATAGAAATTCGTTATGACGTAGAATGTGCATACTTTGTTGATTCCATTTATGAAATAAAACACATTTTCTAAGAACTCGTGTTTTTTAAGAAATCATGTAAACCTTCTAGAAGCTGTGATTTTAAAAAACGGTGGAAGTAGGCTTTTCTTATTTCCGGAGACATGCGCAAACTATAGAAAGTCGTTATGATATAGAATGTGCATACTTTGTAGATTCCATTTATGAAATAAAACACATTTTCTAAAAACTTTTGTTTTTTACGACATCATGTAAACCATCTAGAAGCCGTGATTTTAAAAAATGGCGGAAGTAAGCGTTTTTTATTTCCGGACGCATGCACAAACTATAGAAAGTCGTTATGACATAGAATGTGCATACTTTGTAGATTTCATTTATGAAATAAAACACATTCTCTAAAAACTCGTGTTTTTTACGTAATCATGTAAACCTTCTAGAAGCTGTGATTTTAAAAAATGGTGGAAGTAAGCTTTTTTTATTTCTGGCTGCATGCGCAAAGTATAGAAAGTCGTTATGACATAGAATGTGCATACTTTGTTGATTCCGTTTATGAAATAAAACACATTTTCTAAAAACTCGTGTTTTTTAAGAAATCATGTAAACCTTCTAGAAGCTGTGATTTTAAAAAACGGGGGAAGTAAGCTTTTCTTATTTCCGAACGCATGCGCAAACTATAGAAAGTCGTTATGACGTAGAATGTGCATACTTTGTTGATTACATTTATGAAATAAAACACATTTTCGAATAGCTCGTGTTTTTTAAGAAATCATGTAAACCTTATAGAAGCTGTGATTTTAAAAAATGGGGGAAGTAAGCTTTTCTTATTTCCAAACCCATGCACAAACTATAGAAATACGTTATGACGTAGAATGTGCATACTTTGTTGATTCCATTTATGAAATAAAACACATTTTCTAAAAATTCGTGTTTTTTAAGAAATCATGTAAACCTTCTAGAAGTTGTGATTTTAAAAAACGGTGGAAGTAAGCTTTTCTTATTTCCGGACGCATGCGCAAACTATAGAAATTTGTTATGACGTAGAATGTGCATACTTTGTTGATTCCATTTATGAAATAAAACACATTTTCTAAAAACTCGTGTTTTTGAAGAAATCATGTAAACCTTTTAGAAGCTGTGATTTTAAAAAATGGGGGAAGTAAGGTTTTCTTTTTTCTGGACACATGCGCAAACTATAGAAAGTCGTTATGCCGTAGAATTTGCATACTTTGTAGATTCCATTTATGAAATAAAACACATTTTCTAAAAACTTGTGTTTTTTACGACATCATGTAAACATTCTGGAAGATGTGATTTTAAAAAACTGTGGAAGTAAGCTTTTCTTATTTCCGGACGCATGCACAGACTATAGAAAGTCGTTATGACGTAGAATGTGCATACTTTGTAGATTCCATTTATGAAATAAAACACATTTTCTAAAAACTTGTGTTTTTAACGACATCATGTAAACATTCTAGAAGTTGTGATTTTAAAAAACGGTGGAAGTAAGCTTTTCTTATTTCCGGACGCATGCACAAACTATAGAAAGTCGTTATGACGTAGAATGTGCATACTTTGTTGATTCAATTTATGAAATAAAACACATTTTCTAAAAACTCGTCTTTTTTAAGAGATCATGTAAACCTTCTAGAAGATGTGATTTTAAAAAACGGGGGAAGTAATCTATTCTTATTTCCAAACGCATGCGCAAACTATAGAAAGTCGTTAGGACGTAGAATGTGATACTTTGTTGATTCCATTTATGAAATAAAACAGATTTTCTAAAAACTCATGTTTTTTAAGAAATCATGTAAACCTTCTTGAAGCTGTGATTTTAAAAAACGGGGGAAGTAAGCTTTTCTTATTTCCAGACGCATGCGCAACCTATAGAAAGTCGTTATGACGTAGAATGTGCATACTTCGTAGATTCCATTTATGAAATAAAACACATTTTCTAAAAACTCGTGTTTTTTACGAAATCATGTAAACCTTCTAGAAGCTGTGATTTTAAAAAACTGTGGAAGCAAGCCTTTCTTATTTACGGACGTATGCACAAACTATAGAAATTCGTTATGACGTAGAATGTGCATACTTTGTTGATTCCAATTATGAAATGAAACACATTTTCTAAAAAATCATGTTTTTTAAGAAATCATGTAAACCTTCTAGAAGCTGTGATTTTAAAAAACGGGGGAAGTAAGCTTTTCTTATTTCCGGACGCATACGCAAACTATAGAAAGTCGTTATGAAGTAGAATGTGCATACTTTGTAGATTCCATTTATGAAATAAAACACATTTTCTAAAAACTCGTGTTTTTTACGAAATCATGTAAACCTTCTAGAAGCTGTGATTTTAAAAAACGGTGGAAGTAAGCTTTTCTTATTTACGGACGCATGCGCAAACTATAGAAAGTCATTATGACGTAGAATGTGCATACTTTGTTGATTCCATTTACGAAATAAAACACATTTTCTAAAAACTCGTGTTTTTTAAGTTATCATGTAAACCTTCTAGAAGCTGTGATTTTAAAAAACGGGGGAAGTAAGCTTTTCTTATTTCCGGACGCATTCGCAAACTATAGAAAGTCTTTATGACGTAGAATGTGCATACATTGTTGATTCCATTTATGAAATAAAACACATTTTCTAAAAACTCATGTTTTTTAAGAAATCATGTAAACCTTCTAGAAGCTGTGATTTTAAAAAACGGGGGAAGTAAGCTTTTCTTATTTCCGGACGCATTCGCAAACTATAGAAAGTCTTTATGACGTAGAATGTGCATACTTTGTAGATTCCATTTATCAAATAAAACACATTTTCTAAAAACTCGTGTTTTTTACAAAAACATGTAAACCTTCTAGAAGCTGTGATTTTAAAAAACGGTGGAAGTAAGCCTTTCTTATTTACGAACGCATGCGCAAACTATAGAAACTCATTATGACGTAGAATGTGCATACTTTGTTGATTCCATTTATGAAATAAAACACATTTTCTAAAAACTCATGTTTTTTAAGTTATCATGTAAACCTTCTAGAAGCTGTGATTTTAAAAAATGGGGGAAGTAAGCTTTTCTTATTTCCGTACGCATGCGCAAACTATAGAAATTCGTTATGACGTAGAATGTGCATACTTTGTAGATTCCATTTATCAAATAAAACACATTTTCTAAAAACTCGTGTTTTTTACGAAATCATGTAAACCTTCTAGAAGCTGTGATTTTAAAAAACTGGTGAAGTAAGCTTTTCTTATTTCCAGACGAATGCACACACTATAGAAAGTCGTTATGATGTAGAATGTGCATACTTTGTTGATTCCATTTATGAAATAAAAAACATTTTCTAAAAACTCGTGTTTTTTAAGAAATCATGTAAACCTTCTAGAAGCTATGATTTTAAAAAACGGTGGAAGTAAGCTTTTCTTATTTCCGAACGCGTGCGCAAAGTATAGAAAGTCGTTATGACGTAGAATGTGCATACTTTGTTGATTCCATTTATGAAATAAAACAAATTTTATAAAAACTCGTGTTTTTTAAGAAATCATGTAAACCTTCTAGAAGCTGTGATTTTAAAAAATGGGGGAAGTAAGCTTTTCTTATTTTCGGACGCATGCGCAAACTATAGAAAGTCGTTATGATGTACAATGTGCATACTTTGTAGATTCCATTTATGAAATAAAGCACATTTTCTAAAAACTCATGTTTTTTAAGAAATCATGTAAACCTTCTAGAAGCTGTGATTTTAAAAAACGGTGGAAGTAAGCTTTTCTTATTTCCGGACGAATGCGCAAACTATAGAAAGTCGTTATGATGTAGAATGTGCATAATTTGTTGATTCCATTTATGAAATAAAACACATTTTCTAAAAACTCGTGTTTTTTAAGAAATCATGTAAACCCTCTAGAAGCTGTGATTTTAAAAAACGGTGGAAGTAAGCTTTTCTTATTTCTGGACGCATGCGGAAACTATAGAAAGTCGTTATGATGTAGAATGTGCATAATTTGTTGATTCCATTTATGAAATAAAACACATTTTCTAAAAACTTGTGTTTTTTAAGAAATCATGTAAACCCTCTAGAAGCTGTGATTTTAAAAAACGGTGGAAGTAAGCTTTTCTTATTTCCGGACGCATGCAGAAACTATAGAAAGTCATTATGAAGTAGAATGTGCATATTTTGTTGATTCCATTTATGAAATAAAACACATTTTCTAAAAATGCTTGTTTTTTAACAAATCATGTAAACCTTCTAGAAGCTGTGATTTTAAAAAACAGGGGAAGTAAGCTTTTCTTATTTCCAAACGCATGCGCAAACTATAGAAAGTCGTTATGAAGTAGAATGTGCATACTTTCTTGATTCCATTTATGAAATAAAACACATTTTCTAAAAACTCGTGTTTTTTACGAAATCATGTAAACCTTCTAGAAGCTGTGATTTTAAAAAACGGTGGAAGTAAGCTTTTCTTATTTCCGGACGCATGCGGAAACTATAGAAAGTCGTTATGAAGTAGAATGTGCATAATTTGTTGATTCCATTTATGAAACAAAACACATTTTCTAAAAACTCGTGTTTTTTAAGAAATCATGTAAACCCTCTAGAAGCTGTGATTTTAAAAAACGGTGGAAGTAAGCTTTTCTTATTTCCGGACGCATGCGGAAACTATAGAAAGTCGTTATGAAGTAGAATGTGTATATTTTGTTGATTCCATTTATGAAATAAAACACATTTTCTAAAAATGCTTGTTTTATAAGAAATCATGTAAACCTTCTAGAAGCTGTGATTTTAAAAAACACGGGAAGTAAGGTTTTCTTATTTCCAAACGCATGCGCAAACTATAGAAAGTCCATATGAAGTAGAATGTGCATACTTTGTTGATTCCATTTATGAAATAAAACACATTTTCTAAAAACTCGTGTTTTTTACGAAATCATGTAAACCTTCTAGAAGCTGTGATTTTAAAAAACGGTGGAAGTAAGCTTTTCTTATTTCCGGACACATGCGGAAACTATAGAAAGTCGTTATGATGTAGAATGTGCATAATTTGTTGATTCCATTTATGAAATAAAACACATTTTCTAAAAACTCGTGTTTTTTAAGAAATCATGTAAACCCTCTAGAAGCTGTGATTTTAAAAAACGGTGGAAGTAAGCTTTTCTTATTTCCGGACGCATGCGGAAACTATAGAAAGTCATTATGAAGTAGAATGTGCATATTTTGTTGATTCCATTTATGAAATAAAATACATTTTCTAAAAATGCTCGGTTTTTAAGAAATCATGTAAACCTTCTAGAAGCTGTGATTTTAAAAAACAGGGAAAGTAAGCTTTTCTTATTTCCGGACGCATGCGCAAACTATAGAAAGTAGTTATGACGTAGAATGTGCATACTTTGTAGATTCCATTTATGAAATAAAACACATTTTCTAAAAACTCATGTTTTTTACGAAACCATGTAAACCTTCTAGAAGCTGTGATTTTAAAAAACGGTGGAAGTAAGCTTTTCTTATTTCCGGACGCATGCGGAAACTATAGAAAGTCGTTATGAAGTAGAATGTGCATACTTTGTTGATTCCATTTATGAAATAAAACACATTTTTTCTAAAAACTCGTGTTTTTTAAGAAATCATGTAAACCCTCTAGAAGCTGCGATTTTAAAAAACGGGGGAAGTAAGCTTTTCTTATTTCCAAACGCATGCGCAAACTATAGAAATTCGCTATGACGTAGAATGTGCATACTTTGTTGATTCCATTGATGAAATAAAACACATTTTCTAAAAATGCTTGTTTTATAAGAAATCATGTAAACCTTCTAGAAGCTGTGATTTTAAAAAACGGGGGAAGTAAGCTTTTCTTATTTCCAAACGCATGCGCAAACTATAGAAAGTCGTTATGACGTAGAATGTGCATACTTTGTAGATTCCACTTATGAAATAAAACACATTTTCTAAAAACTCATGTTTTTTACGAAATCATGTAAACCTTCTAGAAGCTGTGATTTTAAAAAACGGTGGAAGTAAGCTTTTCTTATTTCCGGACGCATGCGCAAACAACAGAAAGCCGTTATGACGTAGAATGTGCATACTTTGTAGATTCCATTTATGAAATAAAACACATTTTCTAAAAACTCGTGTTTTTTACGAAATCATGTAAACCGTCTAGAAGCTGTGATTTTAAAAAATGGGGGAAGTAAGCTTTTCTTATTTCCGGATGCATGCGCAAACTATAGAATGTCGTTATGATGTAGAATGTGCATACTTTGTTGATTCCATTTATGAAATAAAACACATTTTCTAAAAACTCGTGTTTTTTAAGAAATCATGTAAACCCTCTAGAAGCTGTGATTTTAAAAAACGGGGGAAGTAAGCTTTTCTTATTTCCAAAAGCATGCGCAAACTATAGAAAGTGATTATGACGTAGAATGTGCATACTTTGTTGCTTCCATTTATGAAATAAAACACATTTTCTAACAACTCGTGTTTTTTAAGAAATCATGTAAACCTTCTAGAAGCTGTGATTTTAAAAAATGGGAGAAGTAAGCTTTTCTTATTTCCGGACACATGAGCAAACTATAGAAAGCCGTTATGAGGTAGAATGTGCATACTTTGTAGATTCCATTTATGAAATAAAACACATTTTCTAAAAACTCGTGTTTTTTGAGAAATCACGTAAACCTTCTAGAAGCTGTGGTTTTAAAAAATGGGGGAAGTAAGCTTTTCTTGTTTCCAAACGCATGCGCAAACTATAGAAAGTCATTATGATGTAGAATGTGCATACTTTGTAGATGCCATTTATGAAATAAAACACATTTTCTAAAAACTCATGTTTTTTAAGAAATCATGTAAACCTTCTAGAAGCTGTGATTTTAAAAAACGGAGGAAGTAAGCTTTTCTTATTTCCAAACGCATGCGCAAAGTATAGAAAGTCGTTATGACGTAGAATGTGCATACTTTGTTGATTCCATTTATGAAATAAAGCACATTTTCTAAAAACTCGTGCTTTTTAAGAAATCATGTAAACCTTCTAGAAGCTGTGATTTTAAAAAACGGGGGAAGTAAGCTTTTCTTATTTCCAAACAAATGCGCAAAGTATAGAAAGTCGTTATGATGTAGAATGTGCATACTTTGTAGATTCCATTTATGAAATAAAACACATTTTCGAAAAACTCGTGTTTTTTAAGAAATCATGCAAACCTTCTAGAAGCTGTGATTTTAAAAAACGGGGGAAGTAAGATTTTCTTATTTCCAGACGCATGCGCAAACTATAGAAAGTCGTTATGACGTAGAATGTGCATACTTTGTAGATTGCATTTATGAAATAAAACACATTTTCTAAAAACTCGTGTTTTTTACGAAATCATGTAAACCTTCTAGAAGCTGTGATTTTAATAAATGGTGGAAGTATGCTTTTCTTATTTCCGGACGAATGTGCAAAATATAGAAAGTCGTTATGACGTAGAATGTGCATACTTTGTTTATTCCATTTATGACATAAAACACATTTTCTAAAAACTGGTGTTTTTTAAGAAATCATGTAAACCTTCTAGAAGCTGTGATTTTAAAAAACGGTGGAAGTAAGCTTTTCTTATTTCCGGACGCATGCGCAAACTATAGAAAGTCATTATGACATAGAATGTGCATACTTTGTAGATTCCATTTATGAAATAAAGCACATTTTCTAAAAACTCGTCTTTTTTACGAAATCATGTAAACCTTCTAGAAGCTGTGATTTTAAAAAACGGGGGAAGTAAGCTTTTCTTATTTGCTGACGCATGCGCAAACTATAGAAAGTCATTATGATGTAGAATGTGCATACATGGTTGATTCCATTTATTAAATAACACACATTTTCTAAAAACTCGTGTTTTTTAAGAAATCATGTAAACATTCTAGAAGCTGTGATTTTAAAAATTGTGGGAAGTAAGCTTTTCTTTTTCCGAACGCCTGCGCAAACTATAGAAAGTCGTTATGACGTAGAATGTGCATGCTTTGTTGATTCCATTTATGAAATAAAACAGATTTTCTAAAAACTCGTGTGTTTTAAGAAATCATGTAAACGTTCTAGAAGCCGTGATTTTAAAAAACGGGGGAAGTAAGCTTTTCATATTTCCAAATGCACGCGCAAACTATAGAAAGTCGTTATGACATGGAATGTGCATGCTTTGTAGATTCCATTTATGAAATAAAACACATTTTCTAAAAACTCGTGTTTTTTAAGAAATCATGTAAACCTTCTAGAAGCTGTGATATTAAAAAACGGGGGAAGAAAGATTTTCTTATTTCTGGACGGATGCGCAAACTATAGAAAGTTTTTATGACGTAGAATGTGCATACTTTGTAGATTCCATTCATCAAATAAAACACATTTTCTAAAAACTCGTGTTTTTTAAGAAATCGTGTAAACCTTCTAGAAGCTGTGATTTTAAAAAACGGTGGAAGTAAGATTTTCATATTTCCGGATGAATGCGCAAACTATAGAAAGTCAGTATGACGTAGAATGTGCATGCTTTGTTGATTCCATTTATGAAATAAAACACATTTTCTAAAAACTCGTGTTTTTTAAGAAATCATGTAAACCTTCTAGAAGCTGTGATTTTAAAAAACGGGGGAAGTAAGCTTTTCTTATTTCCGGACGCATGCGCAAACTATAGAAAGTCGTTATGACGTAGAATGTGCATACTTTGTAGATTGAATTTATGAAATAAAACACATTTTCTAAAAACTCGTGTTTTTTACAAAATCATGTAAACCTTCTAGAAGCTGTGATTTTAATAAACGGTGGAAGTAAGCTTTTCTTATTTCTGGACGAATGCGCAAACTAAAGAAAGTCGTTATGACGTAGAATGTGCATACTTTTTTGATTCCATTTATGAAATAAAACACATTTTGTAAAAACTCGTGTTTTTAAGAAATCATGTAAACCTTCTAGAAGCTGTGATTTTAAAAAACGGTGGAAGTAAGCTTTTCTTATTTCCAGACGCATGCGCGAACTATAGAAATTCATTATGACGTATAATGTGCATACTTTGTTGATTCTATTTATGAAATAAAACACATTTTCTAAAAACTCATTTTTTTTAAGAAATCATGTAAACCTTCTAGAAGCCGTGATTTTAAAAAATGGGGGAAATAACCTTTTCTTATTTCCGGACGCATGCGCAAACTATAGAAAGTCGTTATGACATAGAATGTGCATACTTTGTAGATTCCATTTATGAAATAAAACACATTTTCTAAAAACTCGTGTTTTTTACGAAATCATGTAAACCTTCTAGAAGCTGTGATTTTAAAAAACGGTGGAAGTAAGCTTTTCTTGTTTTCTGACGCATGCGCAAACTATAGAAAGTCGTTATGGCGTAGAATGTGCATACATGGTTGATTCCATTTATGAAATAAAACACATTTTCTAAAAACTCGTGTTTTTGAAGAAATCATGTAAACCTTCTAGAAGCTGTGATTTTAAAAAACGGGGGAAGTAAGCTTTTCTTATTTCCAAACGCATGCGCAAACTATAGAAAGTCGTTATGATGTAAAATGTGCATACTTTGTTGATTCCATTTATGAAATAAAACACATTTTCTAAAAACTCGTGTTTTTTAAGAAATCATGTAAACCTTATAGAAGCTGTGATTTAAAAAAACGGGGGAAGTAAGCTTTTCTTATTTCTGGACGCATGCGCAAACTATAGAATGTCGTTATGACGTAGAATGTGCATACTTTGTAGATTGCATTCATGAAATAAAACACATTTTCTAAAAACCCGTGTTTTTTAAGAAATCATGTAAACCTTCTCGAAGCTGTGATTTTAATAAACGGTGGAAGTAAGCTTTTCTTATTTCCGGACGAATGCTCAAACTATAGAAATTCGTTATGACGTAGAATGTGCATACTTTTTAGATTCCATTCATGAAATAAAACACATTTTCTAAAAACTCGTGTTTTTTAAGAAATCATGTAAACCTTCTAGAAGCTGTGATTTTAAAAAACAGTGGAATTAAGATTTTCATATTTCCGAACGAATGCGCAAACTATAGAAAGTCATTATGACGTACAATGTGCATAATTTGTTGATTCCATTTATGAAATAAAACACATTTTCTAAAAACTCGTGTTTTTTAAGAAATCATGTAAACTTTCTAGAAGCTGTGATTTTAAAAAACGGAGGAAGTAAGCTTTTCTTATTTCCGGACGCATGCGCAAACTATAGAAAGTCGTTATGACAATGAATGTGCATACTTGGTAGATTCCATTTATGAAATAAAACACATTTTCTAAAAACTCGTGTTTTTTAAGAAATCATGTAAACCTTCTAGAAGCTGTGATTTTAAAAAACGGGAGAAGTAAGATTTTCATGTTTCCAAATGCATGCGCAAACTATAGAAAGCCGTTATGATGTAGAATGTGCATACTTTGTTGATTCTATTTATCTAATAAAACACATTTTCTAAAAACTCCTGTTTTTTAAGAAATCATGTAAACCTTTTAGAAGCTGTGATTTTAAAAAACGTGGGAAGTAAGCTTTTCTTATTTCCAAACGCATGCGCAAACTATAGAAAGTCGTTATGATGTAGAATGTGCATACTTTGTAGATTCCATTTATGAATTAACACACATTTTCTAAAAACTTTTGTTTTTTAAGAAATCATGTAAACCTTCTAGAAGCTGTGATTTTAAAAAACGGGGGAAGTAAGCTTTTCTTATTTCCAAACGCATGCGCAAAGTATAGAAAGTCGTTATGACGTAGAGTGTGCATACTTTGTTGATTCCATTTATGAAATAAAGCACATTTTCTAAAAACTCGTGCTTTTTAAGAAATCATGTAATCCTTCTAGAAGCTGTGATTTTAAAAAACGGGGGAAGTAAGCTTTTCTTATTTCCAAACGCATGCGCAAAGTATAGAAAGTCGTTATGACGTAGAATGTGCATACTTTGTAGATTCCATTTATGAAATAAAACACATTTTCTAAAAACTCGTGTTTTTTAAGAAATCATGCAAACCTTCTAGAAGCTGTGATTTTAAAAAACGGGGGAAGTAATATTCTCTTATTTCCAGACGCATGCGCAAACTATAGAAAGTCGTTATGACGTAGAATGTGCATACTTTGTAGATTGCATTTATGAAATAAAACACATTTTCTAAAAACTCGTGTTTTTTAGGAAATCATGTAAACCTTCTAGAAGCTGTGATTTTAATAAACGGTGGAAGTATGCTTTTCTTATTTCCGGACGAATGCACAAACTATAGAAAGTCGTTATGAGGTAGAATGTGCATACTTTGTTTATTCCATTTATGACATAAAACACATTTTCTAAAAACTGGTGTTTTTTAAGGAATCATGTAAACCTTCTAGAAGCTGTGATTTTAAAAAACGGTGGAAGTAAGCTTTTCATATTTCCGGACGCATGCGCAAACTATAGAAAGTCATTATGACGTAGAATGTGCATACTTTGTAGATTCCATTTAAGAAATAAAACACATTTTCTAAAAACTATTGTTTTTTAAGAAATCGTGTAAACCTTCTAGAAGCTGTGATGCTAAAAAACGGGGCAAGTAAGCTTTTCTTATTTCCGGACGCATGCGCAAAGTATAGAAAGTCTTTATGACGTAGAATGTGCATACTTTGTAGATTCCATTTATTAAATAAAACACATTTTCTAAAAACTCGTGTTTTTTAAGAAATGATTTAAACCTTCTAGAAGCTGTGATTTTAAAAAATGGTGGAAGTAAGCTTTTCATATTCCAGACGAATGCGCAAACTATAGAAAGTCGTTATGATGTAGAATATGCATACTTTGTTGATTCCATTTTTGAAATAAAACACATTTTCTAAAAACTCGTGTTTTTTACGAAATCATGTAAACCTTCTAGAAGCTGTGATTTTAAAAAACGGTGGAAGTAAGCTTTTCATATTTCCGGACGAATGTGCAAACTATAGAAAGTCATTATGACGTAGAATGTGCATACTTTGTTGATTCTATTTATGAAATAAAACACATTTTCTAAAAACTCCTGTTTTTTAAGAAATCATGTAAATCTTCTAGAAGCTGTGATTTAAAAAACGTGGGAAGTAAGCTTTTCTTATTTTCAAACGTGTGCGCAAACTATAGAAAGTCGTTATGACGTAGAATGTGCATACTTTGTAGATTCCATTTATGAAATAAAACACATTTTCTAAAAGCTCGTGTTTTTTACGAAATCATGTAAACCTTCTAGAAGCTGTGATTTTAAAAAACGGTGGAAGTAAGCTTTTCTTATCTCCGGACGTATCCGCAAACTATAGAAAGTCATTATGACGTAGAATGTGCATACTTTGTTGATTCTATTTATGAAATAAAACACATTTTCTAAAAACTCGTTTTTTTTAAGAAATCATATAAACCTTCTAGAAGCTGTGATTTTAAAAAACGTGGGACGTAAGCTTTTCTTATTTCCAAACTCATGCGCAAACTATAAAAAGTTGTTATGACGTAGAATGTGCATACTTTGTAGATTCCATTTATGAAATAAAACACATTTTCTAAAAACTCATGTTTTTTAGGAAATCATGTAAACCTTCTAGAAGCTGTGGTTTTAAAAAACGGGGGAAGTAAGCTTTTCTTATTTCCAAATGCATGCACAAAGTATAGAAAGCCGTTATGACGTAGAATTTGCATACTTTGTTGATTCCATTTATGAAATAAAATACATTTTCTAAAAACTCGTGTTTTTTAAGAAATCATGTAAACCTTCTAGAAGCTGTGATTTTAAAAAACGGTGGAAGTAAGCTTTTCTTATTTCCGGATGCATGCGCAAACTATAGAAAGTCATTATGACGTAGAATGTGCATACTTTGTTGATTCCATTAAGAAATAAAACACGTTTTCTAAAAACTCGTGTTTTTTAAGAAATCATATAAACCTTCCAGAAGCTATGATTTTAAAAAACGGGGGAAGTAAGCTTTTCTTATTTCCAAAAGCATGCGCAAAGTATAGAAAGTCGTTATGACGTAGAATGTATATACTTTGTTGATTCCATTTATGAAATAAAACACATTTTCTAAAAACTCGTGTTTTTTAAGAAATCATGTAAAACTTCTAGAAGCTGTGATTTTTAAAAACGGGGGAAGTAAGCTTTTCTTATTTCCAAACGCATGCGGAAACTATAGAAATTCGTTATGACATAGAATGTGCATACTTTGTAGATTCCATTTATGAAATAAAAGACATTTTCTAAAAACTCGTGTTTTTTAAGAAATCATGTAAACCTTCTAGAAGCTTTGATTTTAAAAAACGGGGGAAGTAAGCTTTTCTTATTTCCAAACGCATGAGCAATGTATAGAAAGTCGTTATGACGTAGAATGCGCATACTTTGTTGATTCCATTTATGAAATAAAACACATTTTCTAAAAACTCGTGTTTTTTACGAAATCATGTAAACCTTCTAGAAGCTGTGATTTTCAAAAACGGTGGAAGTAAGCTTTTCTTATTTCCTGACGCATGTGCAAACTATAGAAAGTCGTTATTATGTAGAATGTGCATACATGGTTGATTCCATTTATGAAATAAAACACATCTTGTTTTTTAAGAAATCATGTAAACCTTCTAGAAGTTGTGATTTTAAAAAACGGGGGAAGTAAGCTTTTCCTATTTCCAAACGCATGTGCAAACTATAGAAAGTCATTATGACATAGAATGTGCATACTTTGTAGATTCCATTTATGAAATAAAACACATTTTCTAAAAACTCGTGTTTTTTAAGAAATCATGTAAACCTTCTAGAAGCTGTGATTTTAAAAAACGGGGGAAGTAAGCTTTTCTTATTTCCGGACGCATGCGCAAACTATAGAAAGTCGTTATGACGTAGAATGTGCATACTTTGTAGATTCCATTTCTGAAATAAAACACATTTTCTAAAAACTCGTGTTTTTTAAGAAATCATGTAAACCTTCTAGAAGCTATGAGTTTAAAAAACGGTGGAGGTAAGATTTTCATATTTCTGAACGAATGCGCAAACTATAGAAAGTCATTATGACGTAGAATGTGCATACTTTGTTGATTCCATTTTTGAAATAAAACACATTTTCTAAAAACTCATGTTTTTTAGGAAATCATGTAAACCTTCTAAAAGCTGTGGTTTTAAAAAACGGGGGAAGTAAGCTTTTCTTATTTCCAAATGCATGCGCAAAGTATAGAAAGCCGTTATGACATAGAATTTGCATACTTTGTTGATTCCATTTATGAAATAAAACACATTTTCTAAAAACTCGTGTTTTTTAAGAAATCATGTAAACCTTCTAGAAGCTGTGATTTTAAAAAACGGTGGAAGTAAGCTTTTCTTATTTCCGGATGCATGCACAAACTATAGAAAGTCATTATGACGTAGAATGTGCATAATTTGTTGATTCCATTAAGAAATAAAACACGTTTTCTAAAAACTCGTGTTTTTTAAGAAATCATATAAACCTTCTAGAAGCTATGATTTTAAAAAACGGGGGAAGTAAGCTTTTCTTATTTCCAAAAGCATGCGCAAAGTTTAGAAAGTCGTTATGACGTAGAATGTATATACTTTGTTGATTCCATTTATGAAATAAAACACATTTTCTAAAAACTCGTGTTTTTTAAGAAATCATGTAAAACTTCTAGAAGCTGTGATTTTTAAAAACGGGGGAAGTAAGCTTTTCTTATTTCCAAACGCATGCGCAAACTATAGAAAGTCGTTATGACATAGAATGTGCATACTTTGTAGATTCCATTTATGAAATAAAACACATTTTCTAAAAACTCGTGTTTTTTAAGAAATCATGTAAACCTTCTAAAAGCTGTGATTTTAAAAAACGGGGGAAGTAAGCTTTTCTTATTTCCAAACGCATGAGCAAAGTATAGAAAGTCGTTATGACGTAGAATGCGCATACTTTGTTGATTCCATTTATGAAATAAAACACATTTTCTAAAAACTCGTGTTTTTTACGAAATCATGTAAACCTTCTAGAAGCTGTGATTTTAAAAAACGGTGGAAGTAAGCTTTTCTAATTTCCTGACGCATGCACAAACTATAGAAAGTCGTTATGATGTAGAATGTGCATACATGGTTGATTCCATTTATGAAATAAAACACATTTTCTAAAAACTCTTGTTTTTTAAGAAATCATGTAAACCTTCTAGAAGCTGTGATTTTAAAAAACGGGGGAAGTAAGCTTTTCCTATTTCCAAACGCATGTGCAAACTATAGAAAGTCATTATGACATAGAATGTGCATACTTTGTAGATTCCATTTATGAAATAAAACACATTTTCTAAAAACTCGTGTTTTTTAAGAAATCATGTAAACCTTCTAGAAGCTGTGATTTTAAAAAATGGGGGAAGTAAGCTTTTCTTATTTCCGGACGCATGCGCAAACTATAGAAAGTCGTTATGACGTAGAATGTGCATACTTTGTAGATTCCATTTATGAAATAAAACACATTTTCTAAAAACTCGTGTTTTTTAAGAAATCATGTAAACCTTCTAGAAGCTGTGATTTTAAAAAACGGTGGAGGTAAGATTTTCATATTTCCGAACGAATGCGCAAACTATAGAAAGTCTTTATGACGTAGAATGTGCATACTTTGTTGATTCCATTTTTGAAATAAAACACATTTTCTAAAAACTCGTGTTTTTTAAGAAATCATGTAAACCTTCTAGAAGCTGTGATTTTTAAAAACGGTGGAAGTAAGCTTTTCTTATTTTCGGACGTATTCGAAAACTATAGAAAGTCGTTATGACATAGAATGTGCATACTTGGTAGATTCCATTGATGAAATAAAGCACATTTTCTAAAAACTCGTGTTTTTTAAGGAATCATGTAAACCTTCTAGAAGCTGTGATTTTAAAAAAGGGAGAAGTAAGCTTTTCTTATTTCCGGAAGCATGCGCAAACTATAGAAACTCATTATGATGTGGAATGTGCATACATGGTTGATTCCATTTATGAAATAAAACACATTTTCTAAAAACTCGTGTTTTTTAAGAAATCATGTAAACCTTCTAGAAGCTGTGATTTTAAAAAACGGGGGACGTAAGCTTTTCTTATTTCCGAATGCCTGCCCAAACTATAGAAAGTCGTTATGATGTAGAATCTGCATACTTTGTTAATTCCATTTATTCAATAAAACACATTTTCTAAAAACTCGTGTTTTTTAAGAAATCATGTAAACCTTCTAGAAGCTGTGATTTTAAAAAACGTGGGAAGTAAGCTTTTCTTATTTCCGGACGCATGCGCAAACTATAGAAAGTCATTATGACGTAGAATGTGCATACTTTGTAGATTCCATTGATGAAATAAAACACATTTTCCAAAAACTCGTGTTTTTTATGAAATCATGTAAACCTTTTAGAAGCTGTGATTTTAAAAAACGGGGGAAGTAAGCTTTTCTTATTTCCGGACGCATCCGCAAACTATACAAAGTCATTATGACGTCGAATGTGCATACTTTGTTGATTCTATTTATGAAATAAAACACATTTTCTAAAAACTCGTGTTTTTTAAGAAATCATGTAAACCTTCTAGAAGCTGTGATTTTAAAAAACGTGGGAAGTAAGCTTTTCTTATTTCCAAACGCGTGCGCAAACTATAGAAAGTCATTATGACGTAGAATGTGCATACTTTGTAGATTCCATTTATGAAATAAAACACATTTTCTAAAAACTCGTGTTTTTTAAGAAATCATGTAAACCTTCTAGAAGCTGTGATTTTAAAAAACGGTGGAAGTAAAAAATGGTGGAAGTAAGCTTTTCATATTTCTGGACGAATGCGCAAACTATAGAAAGTCGTTATGACGTAGAATGCGCATACTTTGTTCATTCCATTTATGAAATAAAACACGTTTTCTAAAAACTCGTGTTTTTTAAGAAATCATGTAAACCTTCTAGAAGCTGTGATTTTAAAAAACGGGGGAAGTAAGCTTTTCTTATTTTCGTACGCATGCGCAAACTATAGAAAGTCTTTATGACGTAGAATGTGCATACTTTGTAGATTCCATTCATGAAATAAAACACATTTTCTAAAAACTCGTGTTTTTTAAGAAATCATGTAAACCTTCTAGAAGCTGTGATTTTAAAAAACGGTGGAAGTAAGATTTTCATATTTCCGGACGAATGCGCAAACTATAGAAAGTCGTTATGACATAGAATGTGCATACTTTGTTGATTCCGTTTATGAAATAAAACACATTTTCTAAAAACTCTTGGTTTTAAAGAAATCATGTAAACCTTCTAGAAGCTGTGATTTAAAAAAACGGTGGAAGTAATCTTTTCTTATTTCCGGACGCATGCGCAAACTATAGAAAGTCGTTATGACTTAGAATGTGCATACTTGGAAGATTCCATTTATGAAATAAAACACATTTTCTAAAAACTCGTGTTTTTTACGAAATCATGTAAACCTTCTAGAAGCTGTGATTTTAAAAAACGGGGGAAGTAAGCTTTTCATATTTCCAAATGCATGCGTAAACTATAGAAAGTCGTTATGGCGTAGAATGTGCATACTTTGTTGATTCCATTTATGAAATAAAACACATTTTCTAATAACTCATGTTTTTTACGAAATCATGTAAACCTTCTAGAAGCTGTGATTTTAAAAAACGGTGGAAGTAGGCTTTTCATATTCCGGACGAATGCGCAAACTATAGAAAGTCGTTATGACGTAGAACATGCATACTTTGTTGATTCCATTTTTGAAATAAAACACATTTTCTAAAAACTCGTGTTTCTTACGAAATGATGTAAACCTTCTAGAAGCTGTGATTTTAAAAAACGGTGGAAGTAAGCTTTTCATATTTCCGGACGAATGCGCAAACTATAGAAAGTCATTATGACGTAGAATGTGCATACTTTGTTGATTCTATTTATGAAATAAAACACATTTTCTAAAAACTCGTCTTTTTTAAGAAATCATGTAAACCTTCTAGAAGCTGTGATTTTAAAAAACGTGGGAAGTAAGCTTTTCTTATTTCCAAACGCGTGCGCAAACTATAGAAAGTTGTTATGACGTAGAATGTGCATACTTTGTAGATTCCATTTATGAAATAAAACACATTTTCTAAAAACTCGTGTTTTTTACGAAATCATGTAAACCTTCTAGAAGTTGTGATTTTAAAAAACGGTGGAAGTAAGCTTTTCTTATCTCCAGACGCATCCGCAAACTATAGAAAGTCATTATGACGTAGAATGTGCATACTTTGTTGATTCTATTTATGAAATAAAACACATTTTCTAAAAACTCGTGTTTTTTAAGAAATCATGTAAACCTTCTAGAAGCTGTGATTTAAAAAACGTGGGAAGTAAGCTTTTCTTATTTCCAAACGCATGTGCAAACTATAAAAAGTCGTTATGACGTAGAATGTGCATACTTTGTAGATTCCATTTATGAAATAAAACACATTTTCTAAAAACTCATGTTTTTTAAGAAATCATGTAAACCTTCTAGAAGCTGTGGTTTTAAAAAACGGGGGAAGTAAGCTTTTCTTATTTCCAAACGCATGCGCAAAGTATAGAAAGTCGTTATGACGTAGAATTTGCATACTTTGTTGATTCCATTTATGAAATAAAACACATTTTCTAAAAACTCGTGTTTTTTAAGAAATCATGTAAACCTTCTAGAAGCTGTGATTTTAAAAAACGGTGGAAGTAAGCTTTTCTTATTTCTGGATGCATGCGCAAACAATAGAAAGTCATTATGATGTAGAATGTGCATACTTTGTTGATTCCATTAAGAAATAAAACACATTTTCTAAAAACTCATGTTTTTTAAGAAATCATGTAAACCTTCTAGAAGCTATGATTTTAAAAAACGGGGGAAGTAAGCTTTTCTTATTTCCAAAAGAATGCGCAAAGTATAGAAAGTCATTATGACGTAGAATGTGCATACTTTGTTGATTCCATTTATGAAATAAAACACATTTTCTAAAAACTCGTGTTTTTTAAGAAATCATGTAAACCTTCTAGAAGCTGTGATTTTAAAAAACGGGGGAAGTAAGCTTTTCTTATTTCCAAACGCATGCGGAAACTACTGAAAGTCGTTATGACATAGAATATTTATACTTTGTAGATTCCATTTATGAAATAAAACACATTTTCTAAAAACTCGTGTTTTTAAAGAAATCATGTAAACCTTCTAGAAGCTGTGATTTTAATAAACGAGGGAAGTAAGCTTTTCTTATTTCCAAACGCATGCGCAAAGTATAGAAAGTCGTTATGACGTAGAATGCGCATACTTTGTTGATTCCATTTATGAAATAAAACACATATTCTAAAAACTCGTGTTTTTAACAAAATCATGTAAACCTTCTAGAAGCTGTGATTTTAAAAAACGGGGGAAGTAAGCTTTTCTTATTTTCAGACGCATGCGCAAACTATAGAAAGTCGTTATGATGTAGAATGTGCATACATGGTTGATTCCATTTATGAAATAAAACACATTTTCTAAAAACTCGTGTTTTTTAAGAAATCATGTAAACCTTCTAGAAGCTGTGATTTTAAAAAACGGGGGAAGTAAGCTTTTCTTATTTCCAAACGCATGCGCAAAGTATAGAAAGTCGTTATGACGTAGAATGTGCATACTTTGTTGATTCCATTTATGAAATAAAGCACATTTTCTAAAAACTCGTGCTTTTTAAGAAATCATGTAAACCTTCTAGAAGCTGTGATTTTAAAAAACGGGGGAAGTAAGCTTTTCTTATTTCCAAACGCATGCGCAAAGTATAGAAAGTCGCTATGATGTAGAATGTGCATACTTTGTAGATTCCATTTATGAAATAAAACACATTTTCTAAAAACTCGTGCTTTTTAAGAAATCATGCAAACCTTCTAGAAGCTGTGATTTTAAAAAACGGGGGAAGTAAGATTTTCTTATTTCCAGACGCATGCGCAAACTATAGAAAGTCGTTATGACGTAGAATGTGCATACTTTGTAGATTGCATTTATGAAATAAAACACATTTTCTAAAAACTCGTGTTTTTTACGAAATCATGTAAACGTTCTAGAAGCTGTGATTTTAATAAACGGTGGAAGTATCCTTTTCTTATTTCCGGACGAATGTGCAAACTATAGAAAGTCGTTATGACGTAGAATGTGCATACTTTGTTTATTCCATTTATAACATAAAACACATTTTCTAAAACCTGGTGTTTTTTAAGAAATCATGTAAACCTTCTAGAAGCTGTGATTTTAAAAAACGGTGGAAGTAAGCTTTTCTTATTTCCGGACGCATGCGCAAACTATAGAAAGTCATTATGACGTAGAATGTGCATACTTTGTTGATTCCAATTAAGAAATAAAACACATTTTCTAAAAACTATTGTTTTTTAAGAAATCGTATAAACCTTCTAGAAGCTGTGATGTTAAAAAACGGGGCAAGTAAGCTTTTCTTATTTCTGTTCGGGTTCACAGGGTACTACCAAAGGACCGAACACCAAGAGCAACCACTTCACACAAACAGATCACAGATCAACACACCGATGTTTTGACGTGGTTTAAACCCTCTTGAGGGAAACACTCCACGGCCCCGGCCAAATAGCTTCTACGGGACAATTTATTATGCAAAGAAAGAAAGTTACAAATGAGCTTCTCATAATCGATCAACTAAACAATGACCCTCCATGCTCTTTAAATAGAGATCATGGACCAATCGTGTGTTAAGCCACGGATCAAGGTTAGGTTTGATCTAAGAGAATTTGAGCCGTCGGATCACTCTATGTCGGAAACATATCGTGACCGTCGGATTAAGTATTTACAAATGCATACTAATGCATACTAAAGAAACACACTATCCCTAACGGATATATTACACAAGTTGATCTTAACTAACTCCTAAGTGTCTAAATATCCTAACATCCCCCCTTAAGAACAACTTGGGATAGGATTGAAGGATTTACAAAAGTGACACTATTAGGAGAAGGAAGGAGGCATTAGAGCCTATCCCCCCTTAATGACAAGTTCCTGAACTCCTAACATAGATCGAAGTTTAGAAAACTTCGCTTCTGTAAGAGACTTGGTGAAGATGTCTGCAACTTGATCATCTGTAGGGTAAAAGAGCACTTCAAGAACACGATCATGAACAAGATTTCTGATGAAGTGCATATGTAGCTCAATGTGTTTGCTGCGTTGATGTAGAACTGGATCTTTGGCAAGCTTGATGGCACTTTGATTGTCGCACCAAAGTGGAGTAGGCTGCTGCTGCTCGAATCCAAACTCTGAAAGGATCCGTCGAAGCCATAAAGCTTCCTGACTGGCATTGACGGCTGCTCGATATTCTGCCTCTGCTGAAGAAAGAGCAAGAGCTTGTTGTTTCTTACAAGCCCAAGTAATAGGTCCAGATCCCAGACTGAAAACATAACCTGCAGTAGACTTTCGATCATCAGGATCGCCGGCCCAATCTGAATCAGTGAAACCAACCAACAAAGGTTTCCCCCCTGTACTGTAATGAATCCCAAACTGAACTGTACCTCGAATATATCGAAGTATTCTTTTAGCTGCTTTCCAGTGACTTTCATGAGGTGTCTGCATATAACGGGCAACTCGACCAACGGCAAAGGAAAGGTCAGGACGGGAATGAGTCAAGTATAAAAGACTACCAACAAGCTGACGATACAATGTGGCATCTACTTCAGGTGAAGTACAAGTGGCAGAAATTTTGACTCCAGACTGGAAGGGAGAAGGGGCTGGTTTACAATCTTCCATGTGAAAGCGATGAAGAAGGTCACAAGCATACTTAGACTGAGAAAGAAAGATTCCTTCTTTGGTTTGCAGAACTTGGAGACCAAGAAAATAATGCAAATTTCCTAAGTCTGACATTTCAAAAGTTTGTTTAAGACTGGATTTCACATGGGTTATAAGCTTAGGGTCACTACCAGTAAGAATAAGGTCATCAACATATAGAACAAGTATGATGAGATGGTTTCCTACTTTCTTGGTATAGACATTGGGGTCAGAATGGCATCTAGAAAAACCAGTGTCAAGGAGAAAGTTATCTATTTTGGCATACCAAGCTCTAGGAGCTTGCTTAAGGCCATATAAGGATTTCTTAAGGCGGCAAACAAGGCTAGAGTTATTCTGAACATAGCCAGGAGGTTGTTCCATGTAAATTTCCTCCTATAAATCACCATGTAAGAAGGCAGACTTGACATCCATTTGATGGACTTCCCAGTTGTGTAAGGATGCAAGGGAAAGAACAAGACGGATGGAGTTCATTTTGGCGACGGGAGCAAAGGTTTCATTGTAGTCAATCCCTTCAACTTGGGAAAAACCTTTGGCAACTAACCTTGCCTTAAGTCTTTCAACACTTCCATCTGATGCATACTTAGTTCTGTAGACCCATTTACATCTGACAAGTTTTCTTCCTTTTGGAAGAGGTACAAGATCCCAAGTATCGTTCATCATTAAGGAACGATATTCTTCATCCATGGCTGCATCCCAATCTGGATTCCCTGAAGCTTCTGCAAAAGTTTCTGGATCATGATTCGCGGAAACTTGAGCCAAAAGAGAAGAGGCTCGCTGAAACTGAGAACGTGTTCGACGTTGATCTCTAGGATCACCGACAAGATCACCAGCTGCTTCACATGTTGAACGGACCCATCGAGGAAGCACTTGTGCTGGTGCAACTGGAGGAACATGAGCAGGCGGAGGTGTATTTTCATCCTCACTGTCATCATCAGAAACTGGAGTTGAAAACCTGTCAAGGAAGTTGGAAGAAGAAGAAGAAGGCACAAACGCCGAATCAGGCTCGCAGGCCAAAGATGGCACACTCGCCGAGTTAGGCTCGCAGGCCAAGATATTTTCATCAAATTTAACATCTCTTCTAATGATTATAGCATGATAATGCGGTTGAAGAAATCTATAACCTTTTACATCTTCAGAATATCCAACAAATATGCACTTTTCACTTTTAGGCTGCAATGCTTTCCGTTTTTCATCCGGAATGTGAGCCCATGCTTCACTACCAAACACACGAAAGTGACTTACATCAGGTTTAACTTTACTCCATGCTTCTTCCGGTGTTATACCTTGTAATGCTTTTGTGGGGGTGCGATTAACTATGTAATTTGCACAATTTATGGCTTCAGCCCAAAATTGAAGACTTAGTCCCTTAGATTGGATCATACAATTAGCCATTTCTTTTAAAGTGCGGTTCTTTCGCTCAGCTACACCATTTTGTTGTGGTGTATATGGAACAGTGTGTTGTTGTTGGATGCCTTGTTCAGTGCAGAAAGTAGTGAACTGTTTGTTAACATATTCTCCTCCATTGTCAGATCTTAACTTAATAATTTGATGACCAGATTGTTTTTCAACAAGGGCCTTGTAGGCCAAGAACATGTTAAATACTTCGCTCTTAAGTTTTAGGAAATAAACCCAAGTGCGTCTGGTGTAATCATCAATGAAAGTTAAGAAATACTTGAAACCAGAAAAGGAAGCAGATGGAAGAGGACCACACAAGTCACTATGCACAAGATCCAAGGGAACCGAGGCGTGCCAAGAGGCACGTTTGTCAAAACTGTCCCGATGATGTTTTCCGAGTACACAACTGGAACAAACACCATCTCTGCAAGATACCATCGGAAGACCTGTCACCATATTTTCTTTACATAGTTGTTGCAATGAGCGATAATTTAAGTGACCAAATCGCTCATGCCAAAGTTTGCTCAAGTTATCACTATGAGCAACAAAAACTGAAGGGAAAGGTGATGACCCAAAGTTGTTAAACTTGTACAACCTGGTAATATCATCAACAATTCCAGTAGCTAGAACCTGTTGAGGATCTTTAAAATCCTTGATTACAACTTGGTGAGGTGTAAAGGTCACAGTTTTACCTTCACCAGAATGAGTGATCTGATAGACTGATAACAAATTGCAGGAAATTCTTGGAACACATAGTACATCACTAAAATGACCATTATCTACTGGAACTGTTCCAGCTCCTACAACACTTAGAGATCTATCATCACCAAAAAATATTTGTTTGGTGTTACATTCATGCATAGTAGAAAAGATGGCTTGATCCTTAGCCATATGATAAGATGCTCCAGAATCAATGAGCCATTCATTTGAAGTAGAAGAAGAAGATGCATTATAAGAATAACCAGAAGCACAAAGTGCATGTCCATGAGAGGTAGATTCTGATGGCGAATCTAGGCTGATGTGGTGCTTCTTCATTGCTGCTTCCAAGGCTGCCATCTTCTTGAAACACTTTGATTCATCATGATTATCTTTCCCGCAATAGTTGCAATGCCGCTCAGTCTTCTTGCCTTTTGGCTTGGATCCTTTGTCATTTTTTAAAGAAGGAGCTGACTGAGAGGGTTTGGGACCCTTGTTTGTCTTATTATTGCAAAAATTTTGTTTATTGGGAGGCTTGGACTTTTCTTTCTGTTGGGACAATAAGGCTTTCCCAGATGTATCTGCATTGTTGATTATTCCAAGATGAATGAGTTTATCTTGTTCTCTAATCAAGGAATCACAAAAGGATTCAAGACTAGGCTCTTGATAGCTAGCTGCATTCAATGACGCTTTCATGGAGTAAAATGTAGATACAAAAACAGAATATACAGGTCCAAGTTTGGAAAGAATATGATAAATGTATTGTTTGTCTTCCCTCTCAATCTTACATTCTGCACATAAGAGCTTGAGAGTTTTGTACTTAGATAAATAATCTTGAATGCATGAAAATTCACTTGGATTTAAAGAAATCAACTCATTTTCGAGTTGGTGACCTCGAATTTCATTGTGTTTACCAAACACAGTTTCCAACTTGTCCCAAGCAGTATTAGGTTCATCAATTCCAAATATGTGGAATCGCAAATCAGTAGAGATTGACATCCCAATCAATCCACGAGCTTCATCACATCTATTTGCCCATTTTATTTTCTTATCATCATCAGTGGGTTCTTTTTCTTTCCCTGTGGTAATTCTGAAAAGTCCCCTACTTCGTAGAACATCCTCCATACGATATTTCCATGAGAAATAGTTGGAACTGTTAAGTAGAATATCACAATGGGTGGCCATATTTGTAAAGTAATGGCTATAAAAGCAGAAACCAATAGTCTGGATGTGAAGAGATGTGAAGAGAAACCAACTTGTCCCCAATAGTGACGTGGCAGCTAGAGAATGTCCAGCAAAAAAAAAAGAACCCCCCTCTTCCCAAGATGAACCTTTTGACAATCACTTTAAAAAAGTTGCTTTAAGTGAATCACTTTTGTAAAATAAGTGATTTCACTTTTATAATGATATTACTTTTTAAATAGTGCAACAATAAATAAAAAACTTAAGTGACTCACTTGTATTTTTATTTTTTATTATTTAAGTGAGATGCACTTTTACAAATAAAGTAACTTGAAAATAGAAATTGCATGCACTTTTCCTTTTAAAAGTAACTTCCTAAGACTTGAACTCAAGACCTATTAAGGAATAAAGCAACTTTGAACCAAGTGAGCTAGATTAAAAGGTATGTAAAATATGGGAATGAGGAAGGGGGCTTTTTTTTTTTTTTTTTTTTTACTCTTCTTGTTCGGTTTGCGTGCTTGCCCTTTTTCCTGCAAAACAGACCACAAAACGAAACCAAAAATACTTTTCCACACTTGTGGAGTTAGATCTTGTTAGCTTGCCCGGAAAGTCTACGTTTTCTCTCTGTTTCTGATTTGCCGAGATCGCGCAAAGGTGCACGGCAAAGAGCATACGCAGCCGAGAAAAACCCTTTCCGTTTCTGTTTCTGATTTGCCGAGATCGCTCAAGGTGCACGGCAAAGAGCATACGCAGACGGGAAAGCAACAATCCGAACCCAAAAAAAATCTAACAGTAAAAAAAATGAAATATGAGATTTTTTTCTTATTAAAAAACGAAATAAAAAAATGCGTCACTGTAACATTATACCTTCAGATCTCATGAAAAACGCGTTTCTGGAGCAACCGGGAACCGTTTTCGATCAAACGAAAACTATTTCCCAATGGAAACGACGCTCCGGATGCAATGGAACACCTCCAACAGCCCATAAATGCACAGAAATACCAGAACTAAAAACCCTTCCGAGTTTCGGCAACAACAGTTCAATATCTAGATCATAACCGGAAGCGGCACTTCATAAAAGCTCTGATACCATGTTCGGGTACACAGGGTACTACCAAAGGACCGAACACCAAGAGCAACCACTTCACAGAAACAGATCACAGATCACACCGATGTTTTGACGTGGTTTAAACCCTCTTGAGGGAAAGACTCCACGGCCCCGGCCAAATAGCTTCTACGGGACAATTTATTATGCAAAGAAAGAAAGTTACAAATGAGCTTCTCATAATTGATCAACTAAACAATGACCCTCCATGCTCTTTAAATAGAGATCATGGACCAATCGGGTGTTAAGCCACGGATCAAGGATAGGTTTGATCTAAGAGAAGTTGAGCCGTCAGCTCACTCTATGTCGGAAACATATCGTGACAGTCGGATTAAGTATTTACAAATGCATACTAATGCATACTAAAGAAACACACTATCCCTAACGGATATATTAAACAAGTTGATCTTAACTAACTCCTAAGTGTCTAAATATCCTAACAATTTCCGGACGCCTGCGCAAACTATAGAAAGTCTTTATGACGTAGAATGTGCATACTTTGTAGATTCCATTGATGAAATAAAACACATTTTCTAAAAACTCGTGTTTTTTAAGAAATCATTTAAACCTTCTAGAAGCTGTGATTTTAAAAAACGGTGGAAGTAAGCTTTTCATATTCCGGACGAATGCGCAAACTATAGAAAGTCGTTATGACGTAGAATATGCATACTTTGTTGATTCCATTTTTGAAATAAAACACATTTTCTAAAAACTCGTGTTTTTTTACGAAATCATGTAAACCTTCTAGAAGCTGTGATTTTAAAAAATGGTGGAAGTAAGCTTTTCATATTTCCGGACGAATGCGCAAACTATAGAAAGTCATTATGACGTAGAATGTGCATACTTTGTTGATTCTATTTATGAAATAAAACACATTTTCTAAAAACTCGTGTTTTTTAAGAAATCATGTAAATCTTCTAGAAGCTGTGATTTTAAAAAACGTGGGAAGTAAGCTTTTCTTATTTCCAAACGTGTGCGCAAACTATAGAAAGTCGTTATGACGTAGAATGTGCATACTTTGTAGATTCCATTTATGAAATAAAACACATTTTCTAAAAACTCGTGTTTTTTACGAAATCATGTAAAACTTCTAGAAGCTGTGATTCTAAAAAATGGTGGAAGTAAGCTTTTCTTATCTACGGACGCATCCGCAAACTATAGAAAGTCATTATGACGTAGAATGTGCATACTTTGTTGATTCTATTTATGAAATAAAACACATTTTCTAAAAACTCGTGTTTTTTAAGAAATCATGTAAACCTTCTAGAAGCTGTGATTTTAAAAAACGTGGGAAGTAAGCTTTTCTTATTTCCAAACGCATGCGCAAACTATAAAAAGTCGTTATGACGTAGAATGTGAATACTTTGCAGATTCCATTTATGAAATAAAACACATTTTCTAAAAACTCATGTTTTTTAGGAAATCATGTAAACCTTCTAGAAGCTGTGGTTTTAAAAAATGGGGGAAGTAAGCTTTTCTTATTTCCAAACGCATGCGCAAAGTATAGAAAGCCATTATGACGTAGAATTTGCATACTTTGTTGATTCCATTTATGAAATAAAACACATTTTCTAAAAACTCGTGTTTTTTAAGAAATCATGTAAACCTTCTAGAAGCTGTGATTTTAAAAAACGGTGGAAGTAAGCTTTTCTTATTTCCGGATGCATGCGCAAACTATAGAAAGTCATTATGACGTAGAATGTGCATACTTTGTTGATTCCATTAAGAAATAAGACACATTTTCTAAAAACTCGTGTTTTTTAAGAAATCATATAAACCTTCTAGAAGCTATGATTTTAAAAAACGGGGGAAGTAAGCTTTTCTTATTTCCAAAAGCATGCGCAAAGTATAGAAAGTCGTTATGACGTAGAATGTATATACTTTGTTGATTCCATTTATGAAATAAAACACATTTTCTAAAAACTCATGTTTTTTAAGAAATCATGTAAAACTTCTAGAAGCTGTGATTTTTAAAAACGGGGGAAGTAAGCTTTTCTTATTTCCAAACGCATGCGGAAACTATAGAAAGTCGTTATGACATAGAATGTGCATACTTTGTAGATTCCATTTATGAAATAAAACACATTTTCTAAAAACTCGTATTTTTTAAGAAATCATGTAAACCTTCTAGAAGCTGTGATTTTAAAAAACGGGGGAAGTAAGCTTTTCTTATTTCCAAACGCATGCGCAAAGTATAGAAAGTCGTTATGACGTAGAATGCGCATACTTTGTTGATTCCATTTATGAAATAAAACACATTTTCTAAAAACTCGTGTTTCTTACGAAATCATGTAAACCTTCTAGAAGCTGTGATTTTAAAAAACGGTGGAAGTAAGCTTTTCTTATTTCCTGACGCATCCGCAAACTATAGAAAGTCGTTATGATGTAGAATGTGCATACATGGTTGATTCCATTTATGAAATAAAACACATTTTCTAAAAACTCTTGTTTTTTAAGAAATTATGTAAACCTTCTAGAAGCTGTGATTTTAAAAAACGGGGGAAGTAAGCTTTTCATATTTCCAAACGCATGTGCAAACTATAGAAAGTCATTATGACATAGAATGTGCATACTTTGTAGATTCCATTTCTGAAATAAAACACATTTTCTAAAAACTCGTGTTTTTTAAGAAATCATGTAAACCTTCTAGAAGCTGTGATTTTAAAAAACGGGGGAAGTAAGCTTTTCTTATTTCCGGACGCATGCGCAAACTATAGAAAGTCGTTATGACGTAGAATTTGCATACTTTGTAGATTCCATTTATGAAATAAAACACATTTTCTAAAAACTCGTGTTTTTTAAGAAATCATGTAAACCTTCTAGAAGCTGTGATTTTAAAAAACGGTGGAGGTAAGATTTTCATATTTCCGAACGAATGCGCAAACTATAGAAAGTCGTTGTGACGTAGAATGTGCATACTTTGTTGATTCCATTTTTAAAATAAAACACATTTTCTAAAAACTCGTGTTTTTTAAGAAATCATGTAAACCTTCTAGAAGCTGTGATTTTTAAAAACGGTGGAAGTAAGCTTTTCTTATTTCTGGACGCATGCGAAAACTATAGAAAGTCGTTATGACATAGAATGTGCATACTTGGTTGATTCCATTGATGAAATAAAACACATTTTCTAAAAACTCGTGTTTTTTAAGAAATCATGTAAACCTTCTAGAAGCTGTGATTTTAAAAAACGGGAGAAGTAAGCTTTTCTTATTTCCGGACGCATGCGCAAACTATAGAAAGTTATTATGATGTGGAATGTGCATACATGGTTGATTCCATTTATGAAATAAAACACATTTTCTAAAAACTCATGTTTTTTAAGAAATCATGTAAACCTTCTAGAAGCTGTGATTTTAAAAAACGGGGGAAGTAAGCTTTTCTTATTTCCGAACGCCTGCGCAAACTATAGAAAGTCGTTATGATGTAGAATCTGCATACTTTGTTGATTCCATTTATGAAATAAAACACATTTTCTAAAAACTCGTGTTTTTTAAGAAATCATGTAAACCTTCTAGAAGCTGTGATTTTAAAAAACGTGGGAAGTAAGCTTTTCTTATTTCCGGACGCATGCGCAAACTATAGAAAGTCATTATGACATAGAATGTGCATACTTTGTAGATTCCATTTATGAAATAAAACACATTTTCTAAAAACTCATGTTTTTTATGAAATCATGTAAACCTTCTAGAAGCTGTGATTTTAAAAAACGGGGGAAGTAAGCTTTTCTTATTTCCGGACGCATCCGCAAACTATACAAAGTCATTATGACGTCGAATGTGCATACTTTGTTGATTCTATTTATGAAATAAAACACATTTTCTAAAAACTTGTGTTCTATAAGAAATCATGTAAACCTTCTAGAAGCTGTGATTTTAAAAAATGTGGGAAGTAAGCTTTTCTTATTTCCAAATGCGTGCGCAAACTATAGAAAGTCGTTATGACGTAGAATGTGCATACTTTGTAGATTCCATTTATGAAATAAAACACATTTTCTAAAAACTCGTGTTTTTTAAGAAATCATGTAAACCTTCTAGAAGCTGTGATTTTAAAAAACGGTGGAAGTAAAAAATAGTGGAAGTAATCTTTTCATATTTTTGGACGAATGCGCAAACTATAGAAAGTCGTTATGACATAGAATGCGCATACTTTGTTGATTCCATTTATGAAATTAAACACGTTTTCTAAAAACTCGTGTTTTTTAAGAAATCATGTAAACCTTCTAGAAGCTGTGATTTTAAAAAACGGGGGAAGTAAGCTTTTCTTATTTTCGTACGCATGCGCAAACTATAGAAAGTCTTTATGACGTAGAATGTGCATACTTTGAAGATTCCATTCATCAAATAAAACACATTTTCTAAAAACTCGTGTTTTTTAAGAAATCATGTAAACCTTCTAGAAGCTGTGATTTTAAAAAACGGTGGAAGTAAGATTTTCATATTTCCAGACGAATGCGCAAACTATAGAAAGTCATTATGACATAGAATGTGCATACTTTGTTGATTCCGTTTATGAAATAAAACACATTTTCTAAAAACTCTTGTTTTTTAAGAAATCATGTAAACCTTCTAGAAGCTGTGATTTTAAAAAACGGTGGAAGTAATCTTTTCTTATTTCCGGACGCATGCGCAAACTATAGAAAGTCGTTATGACGTAGAATGTGCATACTTGGTAGATTCCATTTATGAAATAAAACACATTTTTTAAAAACTCGTGTTTTTTAAGAAATCATGTAAACCTTCTAGAAGCTGTGATTTTAAAAAACGGGGGAAGTAAGCTTTTCATATTTACAAATGCATGCGCAAACTATAGAAAGTCGTGATGACGTAGAATTTACATACTTTGTTGATTCCAATTATGAAATAAAACACATTTTCTAATAATTCATGTTTTTTAAGAAATCATGTAAACCTTCTAGAAGCTGTGATTTTAAAAAACGGTGGAAGTAGGCTTTTCATATTCCGGACGAATGCGCAAACTATAGAAAGTCGTTATGACGTAGAATATGCATACTTTGTTCATTCCATTTTTGAAATAAAACACATTTTCTAAAAACTCGTGTTTTTTACGAAATCATGTAAACCTTCTAGAAGCTGTGATTTTAAAAAACGGTGGAAGTAAGCTTTTCATATTTCCGGACGAATGCGCAAACTATAGAAAGTCATTATGACGTAGAATGTGCATACTTTGTTGATTCTATTTATGAAATAAAACACATTTTCTAAAAACTCGTCTTTTTTAAGAAATCATGTAAACCTTCTAGAAGCTGTGATTTTAAAAAACGTGGGAAGTAAGCTTTTCTTATTTCCAAACGCGTGCGCAAACTATAGAAAGTCGTTATGACGTAGAATGTGCATACTTTGTAGATTCCATTTATGAAATAAAACACATTTTCTAAAAACTCGTGTTTTTTACGAAATCATGTAAACCTTCTAGAAGCTGTGATTTTAAAAAACGGTGGAAGTAAGCTTTTCTTATTTCCGGACGAATGCACACACTATAGAAAGTCGTTATGATGTAGAATGTGCATACTTTTTTGATTCCATTTATGAAATAAAAAACATTTTCTAAACACTCGTGTTTTTTAAGAAATCATGTAAACCTTCTAGAAGCTATGATTTTAAAAAACGGTGGAAGTAAGCTTTTCTTATTTCCGAACGCGTGCGCAAACTATAGAAAGTCGTTATGACGTAGAATGTGCATACTTTGTTGATTCCATTTATGAAATAAAACAAATTTTCTAAAAACTCGTGTTTTTTAAGAAATCATGTAAACCTTCTAGAAGCTGTGATTTTAAAAAACGGGGGAAGTAAGATTTTCTTATTTTCGGACGCATGCGCAAACTATAGAAAGTCGTTATGATGTACAATGTGCATACTTTGTAGATTCCATTTATGAAATAAAGCACATTTTCTAAAAACTCATGTTGTTTAAGAAATCATGTAAACCTTCTAAAAGCTGTGATTTTAAAAAACGGTGGAAGTAAGCTTTTCTTATTTCCGGACGAATGCGCAAACTATAAAAAGTCGTTATGATGTAGAATGTGCATAATTTGTTGATTCCATTTATGAAATAAAACATATTTTCTAAAAACTCATGTTTTTTAAGAAATCATGTAAACCCTCTAGAAGCTGTGATTTTAAAAAACGGTGGAAGTAAGATTTTTCTTATTTCCGGACGCATGCGGAAACTAGAGAAATTTGTTATGAAGTAGAATGTGCATATTTTGTTGATTCCATTTATGAAATAAAACACATTTTCTAAAAATGCTTGTTTTTTAACAAATCATGTAAACCTTCTAGAAGCTGTGATTTTAAAAAACAGGGGAAGTAAGCTTTTCTTATTTCCAAACGCATGCGCAAACTATAGAAAGTCGTTATGAAGTAGAATGTGCATATTTTGTTGATTCCATTTATGAAATAAAACATATTTTCTAAAAACTCGTGTTTTTTACGAAATCATGTAAACCTTCTAGAAGCTGTGATTTTAAAAAACGGTGGAAGTAAGCTTTTCTTATTTCCGGACGCATGCAGAAACTATAGAAAGTCGTTATGAAGTAGAATGTGCATAATTTGTTGATTCCATTTTTGAAACAAAACACATTTTCTAAAAACTCGTGTTTTTTAAGAAATCATGTAAACCCTCTAGAAGCTGTGATTTTAAAAAACGGTGGAAGTAAGCTTTTCTTATTTCCGGACGCATGCGGAAACTATAGAAAGTCGTTATGAAGTAGAATGTGTATATTTTGTTGATTCCATTTATGAAATAAAACAAATTTTCTAAAAATGCTTGTTTTTTAAGAAATCATGTAAACCTTCTAGAAGCTGTGATTTTAAAAAACAGGGGAAGTAAATTTTTCTTATTTCCAAACGCATGCGCAAACTATAGAAAGTCGTTATGAAGTAGAATGTGCATACTTTGTTGATTCCATTTATGAAATAAAACACATTTTCTAAAAACTCGTGTTTCTTACGAAATCATGTAAACCTTCTAGAAGCTGTGATTTTAAAAAACGGTGGAAGTAAGGTTTTCTTATTTCCTGACGCATGCGGAAACTATAGAAAGTCGTTATGATGTAGAATGTGCATAATTTGTTGATTCCATTTATGAAATAAAACACATTTTCTAAAAACTCATGTTTTTTAAGAAATCATGTAAACCCTCTAGAAGCTGTGATTTTAAAAAACGGTGGAAGTAAGCTTTTCTTATTTCCGGACGCATGCGGAAACTATAGAAAGTCATTACGAAGTAGAATGTGCATATTTTGTTGATTCCATTTATGAAATAAAACACATTTTCTAAAAATGCTCATTTTTTAAGAAATCATGTAAACCTTCTAGAAGCTGTGGTTTTAAAAAACAGGGGAAGTAAGCTTTTCTTATTTCCGGACGCATGCGCAAACTATAGAAAGTAGTTATGATGTAGAATGTGCATACTTTGTAGATTCCATTTATGAAATAAAACACATTTTCTAAAAACTCGTGTTTTTTACGAAACCATTTAAACCTCCTAGAAGCTGTGATTTTAAAAAACGGTGGAAGTAAGCTTTTCTTATTTCCGGACGCATGCGAAAACTATAGAAAGTCGTTATGAAGTAGAATGTGCATACTTTGTTGATTCCATTTATGAAATAAAACACATTTTCTAAAAACTCGTGTTTTTTAGGAAATCATGTAAACCCTCTAGAAGCTGTGATTTTAAAAAACGGGGGAAGTAAGCTTTTCTTATTTCCAAACGCATGCGCAAACTATAGAAATTCGCTATGACGTAGAATGTGCATACTTTGTTGATTCCATTTATGAAATAAAACACATTTTCTAAAAACTCGTGTTTTTTAAGAAATCATGTAAACCTTCTAGAAGCTGTGATTTAAAAAAACGGGGGAAGTAAGCTTTTCTTATTTCCGGACGCATGCGCAAATTATAGAAAGTCGTTATGACGTAGAATGTGCATACTTTGTAGATTCCACTTATGAAATAAAACACATTTTCTAAAAACTCATGTTTTTTAAGAAATCATGTAAACCTTCTAGAAGCTGTGATATTAAAAAACGTGGGAAGTAAGCTTTTCTTATTTCCGGACGCATGCGCAAACTATAGAAAGTCATTATGACGTAGAATGTGCATACTTTGTAGATTCCATTTATGAAATAAAACACATTTTCTAAAAACTCGTGTTTTTTATGAAATCATGTAAACCTTCTAGAAGCTGTGATTTTAAAAAACGAGGGAAGTAAGATTTTCTTATTTCTGGACGCATCCGCAAACTATACAAAGTCATTATGACGTCGAATGTGCATACTTTGTTGATTCTATTTATGAAATAAAACACATTTTCTAAAAACTCGTGTTTTTTAAGAAATCATGTAAACCTTCTAGAAGCTGTGATTTTAAAAAACGTGGGAAGTAAGCTTTTCTTATTTCCAAACGCGTGCGCAAACTATAGAAAGTCGTTATGACGTAGAATGTGCATAGTTTGTAGATTCCATTTATGAAATAAAACACATTTTCTAAAAACTCGTGTTTTTTAAGAAATCATGTAAACCTTCTAGAAGCTGTGATTTTAAAAAACGGTGGAAGTAAAAAATGGTGGAAGTAAGCTTTTCATATTTCTGGACGAATGTGCAAACTATAGAAAGTCGTTATGACGTAGAATTCGCATGCTTTGTTGATTCCATTTATGAAATAAAACACCTTTTCTAAAAACTCGTGTTTTTTAAGAAATCATGTAAACCTTCTAGAAGTTGTGATTTTAAAAAACGGGGGAAGTAAGCTTTTCTTATTTTCGTACGCATGCGCAAACTATAGAAAGTCTTTATGACGTAGAATGTGCATACTTTGTAGATTCCATTCATGAAATAAAACACATTTTCTAAAAACTCGTGTTTTTTAAGAAATCATGTAAACCTTCTAGAAGCTGTGATTTTAAAAAACGGTGGAAGTAAGATTTTCATATTTCCGGACGAATGCGGAAACTATAGAAAGTCGTTATGACATAGAATGTGCATACTTTGTTGATTCCGTTTATGAAATAAAACACATTTTCTAAAAACTCTTGTTTTTTAAGAAATCATGTAAACCTTCTAGAAGCTGTGATTTTAAAAAACGGTGGAAGTAATCTTTTCTTATTTCCGGACGCATGCGCGAACTATAGAAAGTCGTTATGACGTAGAATGTGCATACTTGGTAGATTCCATTTATGAAATAAAACACATTTTCTAAAAACTCGTGTTTTTTAAGAAATCATGTAAACCTTCTAGAAGCTGTGATTTTAAAAAACGGGGGAAGTAAGCTTTTCATATTTCCAAATGCATGCGCAAACTATAGAAAGTCGTTATGACGTAGAATGTGCATACTTTGTTGATTCCATTTATGAAATAAAACACATTTTCTAATAACTCATGTTTTTTACGAAATCATGCAAACCTTCTAGAAGCTGTGGTTTTAAAAAACGGTGGAAGTAGGCTTTTCATATTCCGGACGAATGCACAAACTATAGAAAGTCGTTATGACGTAGAATATGCATACTTTGTTTATTCCATTTTTGAAATAAAACACATTTTCTAAAAACTCGTGTTCTTTACAAAATCATGTAAACCTTCTAGAAGCTGTGATTTTAAAAAACGGTGGAAGTAAGCTTTTCATATTTCCGGACGAATGCGCAAACTATAGAAAGTCATTATGACGTAGAATGTGCATACTTTGTTGATTCTATTTATGAAATAAAACACATTTTCTAAAAACTCGTCTTTTTTAAGAAATCATGTAAACCGTCTAGAAGCTGTGATTTTAAAAAACGTGGGAAGTAAGCTTTTCTTATTTCCAAACGCGTGCGCAAACTATAGAAAGTCGTTATGACGTAGAATGTGCATACTTTGTAGATTCCATTTATGAAATAAAACACATTTTCTAAAAACTCGTGTTTTTTACGAAATCATGTAAACCTTCTAGAAGCTGTGATTTTAAAAAACGGTGGAAGTAAGCTTTTCTTATCTCCAGACGCATCCGCAAACTATAGAAAGTCATTATGACGTAGAATGTGCATACTTTGTTGATTCTATTTATGAAATAAAACACATTTTCTAAAAACTCGTGTTTTTTAAGAAATCATGTAAACCTTCTAGAAGCTGTGATTTTAAAAAACGGTGGAAGTAAGCTTTTCTTATTTCCGGATGCATGCGCAAACTATAGAAAGTCATTATAATGTAGAATGTGCATACTTTGTTGATTCCATTAAGAAATAAAACACATTTTCTAAAAACTCATGTTTTTTAAGAAATCATGTAAACCATCTAGAAGCTATGATTTTAAAAAATGGGGGAAGTAAGCTTTTCTTATTTCCAAAAGCATGCGCAAAGTATAGAAAGTCGTTATGACGTAGAATGTGCATAATTTGTTGATTCCATTTATGAAATAAAACACATTTTCTAAAAACTCGTGTTTTTTAAGAAATCATGTAAACCTTCTAGAAGCTGTGATTTTAAAAAACGGGGGAAGTAAGCTTTTCTTATTTCCAAACGCATGCGGAAACTATAGAAAGTCGTTATGACATAGAATGTTTATACTTTGTAGATTCCATTTATGAAATAAAACACATTTTCTAAAAACTCGTGTTTTTTAAGAAATCATGTAAACCTTCTAGAAGCTGTGATTTTAATAAACGGGGGAATTAAGCTTTTCTTATTTCCAAACGCATGCGCAAAGTATAGAAAGTCGTTATGACGTAGAATGCGCATACTTTGTTGATTCCATTTATGAAATAAAACACATATTCTAAAAACTCGTGTTTTTAACAAAATCATGTAAACCTTCTAGAAGCTGTGATTTTAAAAAACGGGGGAAGTAAGCTTTTCTTATTTTCGGACGCATGCGCAAACTATAGAAAGTCGTTATGATGTAGAATGTGCATACATGGTTGATTCCATTTATGAAATAAAACACATTTTCAAAAAACTCGTGTTTTTTAAGAAATCATGTAAACCTTCTAGAAGCTGTGATTTTAAAAAATGGGGGAAGTAAGCTTTTCTTATTTCCAAACGCATGCGCAAAGTATAGAAAGTCGTTATGACGTAGAATGTGCATACTTTGTTGATTCCATTTATGAAATAAAGCACATTTTCTAAAAACTCGTGCTTTTTAAGAAATCATGTAAACCTTCTAGAAGTTGTGATTTTAAAAAACGGGGGAAGTAAGCTTTTCTTATTTCCAAACGCATGCGCAAAGTATAGAAAGTCGTTATGACGTAGAATGTGCATGCTTTGTAGATTCCATTTGTGAAATAAAACACGTTTTCTAAAAACTCGTGTTTTTTAAGAAATCATGCAAACCTTCTAGAAGCTGTGATTTTAAAAAACGGGGGAAGTAGGATTTTCTTATTTCCAGACGCATGTGCAAACTATAGAAATTCGTTATGACGTAGAATGTGCATACTTTGTAGATTGCATTTATGAAATAAAACACATTTTCTAAAAACTCGTGTTTTTTACGAAATCATGTAAACGTTCTAGAAGCTGTGATTTTAATAAACGGTGGAAGTATGCTTTTCTTATTTCCGGACGAATGTGCAAACTATAGAAAGTCGTTATGACGTAGAATGTGCATACTTTGTTTATTCCATTTATGACATAAAACACATTTTCTAAAAACTGGTGTTTTTTAAGAAATCATGTAAACCTTCTAGAAGCTGTGATTTTAAAAAACGGTGGAAGTAAGCTTTTCTTATTTCCGGACGCATGCGCAAACTATAGAAAGTCATTATGACGTAGAATGTGCATACTTTGTTGATTCCAATTAAGAAATAAAACACATTTTCTAAAAACTATTGTTTTTTAAGAAATCATATAAACCTTCTAGAAGCTGTGATGTTAAAAAACGGGGCAAGTAAGCTTTTCCTATTTCTGTTCGGGTACACAGGGTACTACCAAAGGACCGAACACCAAGAGCAACCACTTCACACAAACAGATCACAGATCAACACACCGATGTTTTGACGTGGTTTAAGCCCTCTTGAGGGAAACACTCCACGGCCCCGGCCAAATAGCTTCTACGGGACAATTTATTATGCAAAGAAAGAAAGTTACAAATGAGCTTCTCATAATCGATCAACTAAACAATGACCCTCCATGCTCTTTAAATAGAGATCATGGACCAATCGTGTGTTAAGCCACGGATCAAGGTTAGGTTTGATCTAAGAGAATTTGAGCCGTCGGATCACTCTATGTCGGAAACATATCGTGACCGTCGGATTAAGTATTTACAAATGCATACTAATGCATACTAAAGAAACACGCTATCCCTAACGGATATATTACACAAGTTGATCTTAACTAACTCCTAAGTGTCTAAATATCCTAACATCCCCCCTTAAGAACAACTTGGGATAGGATTGAAGGATTTACAAAAGTGACACTATTAGGAGAAGGAAGGAGGCATTAGAGCCTATCCCCCCTTAATGACAAGTTCCTGAACTCCTAACATTGATCGAAGTTTAGAAAACTTCGCTTCTGTAAGAGACTTGGTGAAGATGTCTGCAACTTGATCATCTGTAGGGTAAAAGAGCACTTCAAGAACACGATCATGAACAAGATTTCTGATGAAGTGCATATGTAGCTCAATGTGTTTGCTGCGTTGATATAGAACTGGATCTTTGGCAAGCTTGATGGCACTTTGATTGTCGCACCAAAGTGGAGTAGGCTGCTGCTGCTCGAATCCAAACTCTGAAAGGATCCGTCGAAGCCATAAAGCTTCCTGACTGGAATTGACGGCTGCTCGATATTCTGCCTCTGCTGAAGAAAGAGCAAGAGCTTGTTGTTTCTTACAAGCCCAAGTAATAGGTCCAGATCCCAGACTGAAAACATAACCTGCAGTAGACTTTCGATCATCAGGATCGCCGGCCCAATATGAATCAGTTAAACCAACCAACAAAGGTTTCCCCCCTGTACTGTAATGAATCCCAAATTGAACTGTACCTCAAATATATCGAAGTATTCTTTTAGCTGCTTTCCAGTGACTTTCATGAGGTGTCTGCATATAACAGGCAACTCGACCAACGGCAAAGGAAAGGTCAGGACGGGAATGAGTCAAGTATAAAAGACTACCAACAAGCTGACGATACAATGTGGCATCTACTTCAGGTGAAGTACAAGTGGCAGAAAGTTTGACTCCAGACTGGAAGGGAGAAGGGGCTGGTTTACAATCTTCCATGTGAAAGCGATGAAGAAGGTCACAAGCATACTTAGACTGAGAAAGAAAGATTCCTTCTTTGGTTTGCAGAACTTGGAGACCAAGAAAATAATGCAAATGTCCTAAGTCTGACATTTCAAAAGTTTGTTTAAGACTGGATTTCACATGGGTTATAAGCTTAGGGTCACTACCAGTAAGAATAAGGTCATCAACATATAGAACAAGTATGATGAGATGGTTTCCTACTTTCTTGGTATAGACATTGGGGTCAGAATGGCATCTAGAAAAACCAGTGTCAAGGAGAAAGTTATCTATTTTGGCATACCAAGCTCTAGGAGCTTGCTTAAGGCCATATAAGGATTTCTTAAGGCGGCAAACAAGGCTAGAGTTATTCTGAACATAGCCAGGAGGTTTTTCCATGTAAATTTCCTCCTGTAAATCACCATGTAAGAAGGAAGACTTGACATCCATTTGATGGACTTCCCAGTTGTGTAAGGCTGCAAGGGAAAGAACAAGACGGATGGAGTTCATTTTGGCGACGGGAGCAAAGGTTTCATTGTAGTCAATCCCTTCAACTTGGGAAAAACCTTTGGCAACTAACCTTGCCTTAAGTCTTTCAACACTTCCATCTGATGCATACTTAGTTCTGTAGACCCATTTACATCTGACAAGTTTTCTTCCTTTTGGAAGAGGTACAAGATCCCAAGTATCGTTCGTCATTAAGGAACGATATTCTTCATCCATGGTTGCATCCCAATCTGGATTCCCTGAAGCTTCTGCAAAAGTTTCTGGATCATGATTCGCGGAAACTTGAGCCAAAAGAGAAGAGGCTCGCTGAAACTGAGAACGTGTTCGACGTTGATCTCTAGGATCACCGGCAAGATCACCAGCTGCTTCACATGTTGAACGGACCCATCGAGGAAGCACTTGTGCTGGTGCAACTGGAGGAACATGAGCAGGCGGAGGTGTATTTTCATCCTCACTGTCATCATCAAGAACTGGAGTTGAAAACATGTCAAGGAAGTTGGAAGAAGAAGAAGAAGGCACAAACGCCGAATCAGGCTCGCAGGCCAAAGATGGCACACTCGCCGAGTTAGGCTCGCAGGCCAAGATATTTTCATCAAATTTAACATCTCTTCTAATGATTATAGCATGATAATGTGGTTGAAGAAATCTATAACCTTTTACATCTTCATAATATCCAACAAATATGCACTTTTCACTTTTAGGCTGCAATGCTTTCCGTTTTTCATCCGGAATGTGAGCCCATGCTTCACTACCAAACACACGAAAGTGACTTACATCAGGTTTAACTTTACTCCATGCTTCTTCTGGTGTTATACCTTGTAATGCTTTTGTGGGGGTGCGATTAACTATGTAATTTGCACAATTTATGGCTTCAGCCCAAAATTGAAGACTTAGTCCCTTAGATTGGATCATACAATTAGCCATTTCTTTTAAAGTGCGGTTCTTCCGCTCAGCTACACCATTTTGTTGTGGTGTATATGGAACAGTGTGTTGTTGTTGGATGCCTTGTTCAGTGTAGAAAGTAGTGAACTATTTGTTAACATATTCTCCTCCATTGTCAGATCTTAACTTAATAATTTGATGACCAGATTGTTTTTCAACAAGGGCCTTGTAGGCCAAGAACATGTTAAATACTTCGCTCTTAAGTTTTAGGAAATAAACCCAAGTGCGTCTGGTGTAATCATCAATGAAAGTTAAGAAATACTTGAAACCAGAAAAGGAAGCAGATGGAAGAGGACCACACAAGTCACTATGCACAAGATCCAAGGGAACCGAGGCGTGCCAAGAGGCACGTTTGTCAAAACTGTCCCGATGATGTTTTCCGAGTACACAACCGGAACAAACACCATCTCTGCAAGATACCATCGGAAGACCTGTCACCATATTTTCTTTACATAGTTGTTGCAATGAGCGATAATTTAAGTGACCAAATCGCTCATGCCAAAGTTTGCTCAAGTTATCACTATGAGCAACAAAAACTGAAGGGAAAGGTGATGACCCAAAGTTGTTAAACTTGTACAACCTGGTAATATCATCAACAATTCCGGTAGCTAGAACCTGTTGAGGATCTTTAAAATCCTTGATTACAACTTGGTGAGGTGTAAAGGTCACAGTTTTACCTTCACCAGAATGAGTGATCTGATAGACTGATAACAAATTGCAGGAAATTCTTGGAACACATAGTACATCACTTAAATGACCATTATCTACTGGAACTGTTCCAGCTCCTACAACACTTAGAGATCTATCATCACCAAAAAATATTTGTTTGGTGTTACATTCATGCATAGTAGAAAAGATGGCTTGATCCTTAGCCATATGATAAGATGCTCCAGAATCAATGAGCCATTCATTTGAAGTAGAAGAAGAAGATGCATTATAAGAATAACCAGAAGCACAAAGTGCATGTCCATGAGAGGTAGATTCTGATGGAGAATCTAGGCTGATGTGGTGCTTCTTCATTGCTGCTTCCAAGGCTGCCATCTTCTTGAAACACTTTGATTCATCATGATTATCTTTCCCGCAATAGTTGCAATGCCGCTCAGTCTTCTTGCCTTTTGGCTTGGATCCTTTGTCATTTTTTAAAGAAGGAGCTGACTGAGAGGGTTTGGGACCCTTGTTTGTCTTATTATTGCGAAAATTTTGTTTATTGGGAGGCTTGGACTTTTCTTTCTGTTGGGACAATAAGGCTTTCCCAGATGTATCTGCATTGTTGATTATTCCAAGATGAATGAGTTTATCTTGTTCTCTAATCAGGGAATCACAAAAGGATTCAAGACTAGGCTCTTGATAGCTAGCTGCATTCAATGACGCTTTCATGGAGTAAAATGTAGATACAAAAACAGAATATGCAGGTCCAAGTTTGGAAAGAATATGATAAATGCATTGTTTGTCTTCCCTCTCAATCTTACATTCTGCACATAAGAGCTTGAGAGTTTTGTACTTAGATAAATAATCTTGAATGCATGAAAAGTCACTTGGATTTAAAGAAATCAACTCATTTTCGAGTTGGTGACCTTGAATTTCATTGTGTTTACCAAACACAGTTTCCAACTTGTCCCAAGCAGTATTAGGTTCATCAATTCCAAATATGTGGAATCGCAAATCAGTAGAGATTGACATCCCAATCAATCCACGAGCTTCATCACATCTATTTGCCCATTTTATTTTCTTATCATCATCAGTGGGTTCTTTTTCTTTCCCTGTGGTAATTCTGAAAAGTCCCCTACTTCGTAGAACATCCTCCATATGAGATTTCCATGAGAAATAGTTGGAACTGTTAAGTAGAATATCACAATGGGTGGCCATATTTGTAAAGTAATGGCTATAAAAGCAGAAACCAATAGTCTGGATGTGAAGAGATGTGAAGAGAAACCAACTTGTCCCCAATAGTGACGTGGCAGCTAGAGAATGTCCAGCAAAAAAAAAAGAACCCCCCTCTTCCCAAGATGAACCTTTTGAAAATCACTTTAAAAAAGTTGCTTTAAGTGAATCACTTTTGTAAAATAAGTGATTTCACTTTTATAATGATATTACTTTTTAAATAGTTCAACAATAAATAAAAAACTTAAGTGACTCACTTGTATTTTTATTTTTTATTATTTAAGTGAGATGCACTTTTACAATAAAGTAACTTGAAAATAGAAATTGCATGCACTTTTCCTTTTAAAAGTAACTTCCTAAGACTTGAACTCAAGACCTATTAAGGAATAAAGCAACTTTGAACCAAGTGAGCTAGATTAAAAGGTATGTAAAATATGGGAATGAGGAAGGGGGCTTTTTTTTTTTTTTTTTTTTTACTCTTCTTGTTCGGTTTGCGTGCTTGCCCTTTTTCCTGCAAAACAGACCACAAAACGAAACCAAAAATACTTTTCCACACTTGTGGAGTTAGATCTTGTTAGCTTGCCCGGAAAGTCTACGTTTTCTCTCTGTTTCTGATTTGCCGAGATCGCGCAAAGGTGCACGGCAAAGAGCATACGCAGCCGAGAAAAACCCTTTCCCTTTCTGTTTCTGATTTGCCGAGATCGCTCAAGGTGCACGGCAAAGAGCATACGCAGACGGGAAAGCAACAATCCGAACCCAAAAAAAATCTAACAGTAAAAAAAATGAAATATGAGATTTTTTTCTTATTAAAAAACGAAATAAAAAAATGCGTCACTGTAACATTATACCTTCAGATCTCATGAAAAACGCGTTTCTGGAGCAACCGGGAACCGTTTTCGATCAAACGAAAACTATTTCCCAATGGAAACGACGCTCCGGATGCAATGGAACACCTCCCACAGCCCAAAAATGCACAGAAATACCAGAACTAAAAACCCTTTCGAGTTTTGGCAACAAAAGTTCAATATCTAGATCATAACCGGAAGCGGCACTTCATAAAAGCTCTGATACCATGTTCGGGTACACAGGGTACTACCAAAGGACCGAACACCAAGAGCAACCACTCCACACAAATAGATCACAGATCACACCGATGTTTTGACGTGGTTTAAACCCTCTTGAGGGAAACACTCCACGGCCCCGGCCAAATAGCTTCTACGGGACAATTTATTATGCAAAGAAAGAAAGTTACAAATGAGCTTCTCATAATCGATCAACTAAACAATGACCCTCCATGCTCTTTAAATAGAGATCATGGACCAATCGGGTGTTAAGCCACGGATCAAGGTTAGGTTTGATCTAAGAGAAGTTGAGCCGTCGGCTCACTCTATGTCGGAAACATATCGTGACCGTCGGATTAAGTATTTACAAATGCATACTAATGCATACTAAAGAAACACACTATCCCTAACGAATATATTAAACAAGTTGATCTTAACTAACACCTAAGTGTCTAAATATCCTAACAATTTCCGGACGCATGCGCAAACTATAGAAAGTCTTTATGACGTAAAATGTGCATACTTTGTAGATTCCATTGATGAAATAAAACACATTTTCTAAAAACTACTGTTTTTTAAGAAATCATTTCAACCTTCTAGAAGCTGTGATTTTAAAAAACGGTGGAAGTAAGCTTTTCATATTCCGGACGAATGCGCAAACTATAGAAAGTCGTTATGACGTAGAATATGCATACTTTGTTGATTCCATTTTTGAAATAAAACACATTTTCTAAAAACTCGTGTTTTTTACGAAATCATGTAAACCTTCTAGAAGCTGTGATTTTAAAAAACGGGGGAAGTAAGCTTTTCTTATTTTCGGATGCATGCGCAAACTATAGAAAGTCGATATGACATAGAATGTGCATACTTTGTAGATTCCATTTATGAAATAAAACACTTTTTCTAAAAACTCGTGTTTTTTATGAAATCATGTAAACCTTCTAGAAGCTGTGATTTTAAAAAACGGTGGAAGTAAGCTTTTCTTATTTCTGGACGCATGCGCAAACTATAGAAAGTCGTTATGACGTAGAATGTGCACACTTTCTAGATTCCATTTATGAAATAAAACACATTTTCTAAAAACTCCTGTTTCTTACGAAATGATGTAAACCTTCTAGAAGCTGTGATTTTAAAAAACGGGGGAAGTAAGCTTTTCTTATTTCCGGACGCATGCGCAAACTATAGAAAGTCGTTATGACGTAGAATGTGCATACTTTGTTGATTCCATTTATGAAATAAAACACATTTTCTAAAACCTCGTGTTTTTTAAGAAATCATGTAAACCTTCTAAAAGCTGTGATTTTAAAAAACGAGGGAAGTAAGCTTTTCTTATTTCCAAACTCATGCGCAAACTATAGAAAGTCGTTATGATGTAGAATGTGCATACTTTGTTGATTCCATTTATGAAATAAAACACATTTTCTAAAAACTCGTGTTTTTTAAGAAATTATGTAAACCTTCTAGAAGCTGTGAGTTTAAAAAAAAGGGGAAGTAAGCTTTTCTTATTTCCGGACGCATGCGCAAACTATAGAAAGTCGTTATGACCTAGAATGTGCATACTTTGTAGATTCCATTTATGGAATAAAGCACATTTTCTAAAAAACTCGTGGTTTTTACGAAATCATGTAAACCTTCTAGAAGCTGTGATTTTATAAAACGGTGGAAGTAAGCTTTTCTTATTTCCGGACGAATGCGCAAACTATAGAAAGTCGTTATGATGTAGAATGTGCATACTTTGTAGATTCCATTTATGTAATAAAACACATTTTCTAAAAACTCGCGTTTTTTAAGAAATCATGTAAACCTTCTAGAAGCTGTGATTTTAAAAAAAGGGGGAAGTAAGCTTTTCTTATTTCCAAACGCATGCGCAAACTATAGAAAGTCTTTATGACGTAGAATGTGCATACTTTGTTGATTCCATTTTTGAAATAAAACTCATTTTCTTAAAACTCGTGTTTTTTAAGAAATCATGTAAACCTTCTAGAAGCTGTGATTTTAAAAAACGGTGGAAGTAAGCTTTTCTTATTTCCAGACGGATGCGCAAACTATAGAAAGTCGTTATGACGTAGAATGTGCATAGTTTGTACATTCCATTTATGAAATAAAACACATTTTCTAAAAACTCATGTTTTTTAAGAAATCATGTAAACCTTCTAGAAGTTGTGATTTAAAAAAACGGGGGAAGTAAGCTTTTCTTATTTCCAAACGCATGCGCAAACTATAGAAATTCGTTATGACGTAGAATGTGCATTCTTTGTTGATTCCATTTATGAAATAAAACACATTTTCTAAAAACTCGTGTTTTTTAGGAAATCATGTAAACCTTCTAGAAGCTGTGATTTTAAAGAAAGGGGGAAGTAAGCTTTTCTTATTTCCGGACGCATGCGCAAACTATAGAGATTCGTTATGACGTAGAATGTGCATACTTTGTAGATTCCATTTATGAAATAAAACACATTTTCTAAAAACTCGTGTTTTTTAAGAAATCATGTAAAACTTCTAGAAGCTGTGATTTAAAAAAATGGGTGAAGTAAGCTTTTCTTATTTCCATACGCATGCGTAAACTATAGAAAGTCGTTAGGATGTAGAATGTGCATACTTTGTTGATTCCATTTATGAAATAAAACACATTTTCTAAAAACTCATGTTTTTTAAGAAATCATGTAAACCTTCTAGAAGCTCTGATTTTAAAAAACGGGGGAAGTAAGCTTTTCTTATTTCCGGACGCATGCGCAAACTATAGAAAGTCGTTATGACCTAGAATGTGCATACTTTGTTGATTCCTTTTATGAAATAAAACACATTTTCTAAAAACTCGTGTTTTTTAAGAAATCATGTAAACCTTCTAGAAGCTGTGATTTTAAAAAATGGGGGAAGTAACCTTTTCTTATTTCCGGACGCATGCGCAAACTATAGAAAGTCGTTATGACGTAGAATTTGCATACTTTGTAGATTCCATTTATGAAATAAAACACATTTTCTAAAAACTCATGTTTTTTACGAAATCATGTAAACCTTTAAGAAGCTGTGATTTTAAAAAACGGTGGAAGTAAGCATTTCTTATTTCCGGACGCATGCGCAAACTATAGAAAGTTGTTATGATGTAGAATGTGCATACTTTGTAGATTCCATTTATGAAATAAAACACATTTTGTAAAAACTCGTGTTTTTTAAGAAATCATGTAAACCTTCTAGAAGCTGTGATTTTAAAAAACGGGGGAAGTAAGCTTTTCTTATTTCCGGACGCATGCGCAAACTATAGAAATTCGTTATCACGTAGAATGTGCATAGTTTGTAGATTCCATTTATGAAATAAAACACATTTTCTAAAAACTCGTGTTTTTTACGAAATCATGTAAACCTTCAAGAAGCTGTGATTTTAAAAAACGGTGGAAGTAAGCATTTCTTATTTCCAAACGCATGCGCAAAGTATAGAAAGTCGTTATGACGTAGAATGTGCATACTTTGTCGATTCCGTTTATGAAATAAAACACATTTTCTAAAAACTCGTGTTTTTTAAGAAATTATGTAAACGTTCTAGAAGCTGTGATTTTAAAAAACGGGGGAAGTAAGCTTTTCTTATTTCCGGATGCATGCGCAAACAATAGAAAGTCGTTATGACGTAGAATGTGCATACTTTGTTGATTCCGTTTATGAAATAAAACACATTTTGTAAAAACTCGTGTTTTTTAAGAAATCATGTAAAGCTTCTAGAAGCTGTGATTTTAAAAAACGGGGGAAGTAAGCTTTTCTTATTTCCAAACGCATGCGCAAACTATAGAAAGTCGTTATGACGTAGACTGTGCATACTTTGTAGATTCCTTTTATGAAATAAAACACATTTTCTAAAAATTCGTGTTTTTTACGAAATGATGTAAACCTTCTAGAAGCTGTGATTTTAAAAAACGGTGGAAGTAAGCTTTTCTTATTTCAGGACGCATGCGCAAACTATAGAAATTCATTATGACGTAGAATGTGCATACTTTGTTGATTCCGTTTATGAAATAAAACACATTTTCTAAAAACTCGTGTTTTTTAAGAAATCATGTAAATCTTCTAGAAGCTGTGATTTTAAAAAACGGGGGAAGTAAGCTTTTCTTATTTCCAAACGCATACGCAAACTATAGAAAGTCATTATGACGTAGAATGTGCATACTTTGTTGATTCCATTTATGAAATAAAACACATTTTCTAAAAACTCGTGTTTTTTAAGAAATCATGTAAACTTTCTAGAAGCTGTGATTTTAAAAAACGGGGGAAGTAAGCTTTTTTTATTTCCGGACGCATGCACAAACTATAGAAAGTCGTTATGACGTAGACTGTGCATACTTTGTAGATTCCATTTATGAAATAAAAGACATTTTCTAAAAACTCATGTTTTTTAAGAAATTATGTAAACCTTCTGGAAACTGTGATTTTATAAAACGGGGGAAGTAAGCTTTTCTTATTTCCGGATGCATGGGCAAAATATAGAAAGTCGTTATGACGTAGAATGTGCATACTTTGTTGATTCCCTTTATGAAATAAAACACATTCTCTAAAAACTCGTGTTTTTTAAGAAATGATGTAAACCTTCTAGAAGCTGTGATTTTAAAAAACGAGGGAAGTAAGCTTTTCTTATTTCCGGACGCATGCGCAAAGTATAGAAAGTCGTTATGACGTAGAATGTGCATACTTTGTAGATTCCATTTATGAAATAAAACACATTTTCTAAAAACTCATGTTTTTTACGAAATCATGTAAACCTTCAAGAAGCTGTTATTTTAAAAAACGGTGGAAGTAAGCATTTCTTATTTCCGGATGCATGCGCAAACTATAGAAAGTTGTTATGACGTAGAATGTGCATACTTTGTTCATTCCGTTTATGAAATAAAACACATTTTCTAAAAACTTGTGTTTTTCTAAGAAATTATGTAAACCTTCTAGAAGCTGTGATTTTAAAAAACGGGGGAAGTAAGCTTTTCTTATTTCCGGACGCATGCGCAAACTATAGAAATTCGTTATGACGTAGAATGTGCATACTTTGTTGATTCCGTTTATGAAATAAAACACATTTTCTGAAAACTCGTGTTTTTTAAGAAATCATGTATACCTTCTAGAAGCTGTGAATTTAAAAAACGGTGGAAGTAAGCTTTTCTTATTTCCGGACGAATGCGCAAACTATAGAAAGTCGTTATGACGTAGAATGTGCATACTTTATCGATTCCATTGATGAAATAAAACACATTTTCTAAAAACTCGTGTTTTTTAAGAAATCACGTAAACCTGCTAGAAGCTGTGATTTTAAAAAATGGTGGAAGTAAGCTTTCCTTATTTCCGGAAGCATGCGCAATCTATAAAAAGTCGTTATGACGTAGAATGTGCATACTTTTTTGTTTCCATTTATGAAATAAAACACGTCTTCTAAAAACTCATGTTTTTTAAGAAATCATGTAAACCTTCTAGAAGCTGTGATTTTAAAAAACGTGGGAAGTAAGCTTTTCTTATTTCCAAACGCATGCGCAAACTATAGAAAGTCGTTATGACGTAGAATGTGCATACTTTATTGATTCCATTTATGAAATAAAACACATTTTCTAAAAACTCGTGTTTTTTAAGAAATCATGTAAACCTTCTAGAAGCTGTGATTTTAAAAAACGGGGGAAGTAAGCTTTTCTTATTTCCGTACGCGTGCACAAACTATAGAAAGTCGTTATGACGTAGACTGTGCATACTTTGTAGATTCCATTTATGAAATAAAACACATTTTGTAAAAACTCGTGTTTTTTACGAAATCATGTAAACCTTCTAGAAAATGTGATTTTAAAAAACGGGGGAAGTAAGCTTTTCTTATTTCCGGACGCATGCGCAAACTATAGAAATTCGTTATGACGTAGAATGTGCATACTTTGTAGATTCCATTTATGAAATAAAACACATTTTCTAAAAACTCGTGTTTTTTACGAAATCATGTAAACCTTCTAGAAGCTTTTATGTTAAAAAACGGTCAAAGTAAACTTTTCTTATTTCCGGACGCATGCGCAAACTATAGAAAGTCGTTATGTCGTAGAATGTCCATACTTTGTTGATTCCATTTATGAAATAAAACACATTTTCTAAAAACTCGTGTTTTTTAACAAATCATGTAAACCTTCTAGAAGTTGTGATTTTAAAAAACGGGGGACGTAAGCTTTTCTTTTTTCCAAACGCATGCGGACACTATAGAAATTTCTTATGACGTAGAATGTGCATACTTTGTTGATTCCATTTATGAAATAAAACACATTTTCTAAAAACTCGTGTTTTTTAAGAAATCATGTAAACCTTCTAGAAGCTGTGATTTTGAAAAATAGTGGAAGTAAGCTTTTCTTATTTCCGGACGCATGCACAAACTATAGAAAGTCCTTATGACGTAGAATGTGCATACATTGTTGATTCCATTTATGAAATAAAACACATTTTCTAAAAACTCGTGCTTTTTACGAAATCATGTAAACCTTCTAGAAGCTGTGATTTTAAAAAACGGTGGAAGTAAGCTTTTCTTATTTCCGGTCGAATGCGGAAACTATAAAAAGTCATTATTATGTAGAATGTGCATACTTTGTAGATTCGATTTATGAAATAAAACACATTTTCTAAAAACTCGTGTTTTTTACGAAATCTTGTAAACCTTCTAGAAGCTGTGATTCTAAAAAACGATGGAAGTAAGCATTTATTATTTCCGGACGCATGCGCAAACTATATAAAGTCGTTATGACGTAGAATGTGCATACTTTGTAGATTCCATTTATGAAATAAAACACATTTTGTAAAAACTCGTGTTTTTTAAGAAATCATGTAAACCTTCTAGAAGCTGTGATTTTAAAAAACGAGGGAAGTAAGCTTTTCTTATTTCCGGACGCATGCGCAAACTATAGAAAGTCATTATGACGTAGAATGTGCATACTTTGTAGATTCCATTTATGAAATAAAACACATTTTCTAAAAACTCGTGTTTTTTACGAAATCATGTAAACCTTCAAGAAGCTGTGATTTTAAAAAACGGTGGAAGTAAGCATTTCTTATTTCCGGATGCATGCGCAAACTATAGAAAGTTGTTATGACGTAGAATGTGCATACTTTGTTGATTCCGTTTATGAAATAAAACACATTTTCTAAAAACTTGTGTTTTTTAAGAAATTATGTAAACCTTCTAGAAGCTGTGATTTTAAAAAACGGGGGAAGTAAGCTTTTCTTATTTCCGGACGCATGCGCAAACTATAGAAAGTCGTTATGACGTAGAATGTGCATACTTTGTTGATTCCGTTTATGAAATAAAACACATTTTCTAAAAACTCGTGTTTTTTAAGAAATCATGTAAACCTTCTAGAAGCTGTGATTTTAAAAAACGGGGGAAGTAAGCTTTTCTTATTTCCGGAAGCATGCGCAATCTATAGAAAGTCGTTATGACGTAGAATGTGCATACTTTTTTGTTTCCATTTATGAAATAAAACACGTCTTCTAAAAACTCATGTTTTTTAAGAAATCATGTAAACCTTCTAGAAGCTGTGATTTTAAAAAACGGGGGAAGTAAGCTTTTCTTATTTCCAAATGCATGCGCAAACTATAGAAAGTCGTTATGACGTAGAATGTGCATACTTTGTTGATTCCATTTATGAAATAAAACACATTTTCTAAAAACTCGTGTTTTTTAAGAAATCATGTAAACCTTCTAGAAGCTGTGATTTTAAAAAAAGGGGGAAGTAAGCTTTTCTTATTTCCGGATGCATGCGCAAACTATAGAAAGTCGTTATGACGTAGAATGTGCATACTTTGTAGATTCCATTTATGAAATATAACACATTTTCTAAAAACTCATGTTTTTTAAGAAATCATGTAAACCTTTTAGAAGCTGTGATTTTAAAAAACGGGGGAAGTAAGCTTTTCTTATTTCCGGACGCATGCGCAAAGTATAGAAAGTCGTTATGACGTAGAATGCGCATACTTTGTTGATTCCATTTATGAAATAAAACACATTTTCTAAAAACTCGTGTTTTTTACGAAATCATGTAAACCGTCTAGAAGCTGTGATTTTAAAAAATGGGGGAAGTAAGCTTTTCTTATTTGCAGACGCATGCGCAAACTATAGAAAGTCGTTATGACGTAGAATGTGCATACTTTGTTGATTCCATTTATGAAATAAATCAAATTTTATAAAAACTCGTGTTTTTTAAGAAATCATGTAAACCTTCTAGAAGCTGTGATTTTAAAAAACGAGGGAAGTAAGCTTTTCTTATTTCCAAACGCATGCGCAAACTATAGAAAGTCGTTGTGACATAGAATGTGCATACTTTGTTGATTCCATTTATGAAATAAAACACATTTTCTAAAAACTCGTGTTTTTTATGAAATGCTGTAAACCTTCTAGAAGCTATGATTTTAAAAAACGGGGGAAGTAAGCTTTTCTTATTTCCGGACACATGTGCAAACTATAGAAAGTCGTTATGACGTAGAATGTGCATAATTTGTAGATTCCATTTACGAAATAAAGCACATTTTCTAAAAACTCGTGTTTTTTACGAAATCATGTAAACCTTCTAGAAGCTGTGATTTTAAATAACAGGGGAAGTAGGCTTTTCTTATTTCCAAATTCATGCGCAAACTATAGAAAGTCGTTATGACATACAATGTGCATACTTTGTTGATTCCATTTATGAAATAAAACACGTTTTCTAAAAACTCATGTTTTTTACGAAATCATGTAAACCTTCTAGAAGCTGTGATTATAAAAAACGGGGGAAGTAAGCTTTTCTTATTTGCAGACGCATGCGCAAACTATAGAAAGTCGTTATGACGTAGAATGTGCATACTTTGTAGATTCCATTTATGAAATATAACACATTTTCTAAAAACTCGTGTTTTTTAAGAAATCATGTAAACCTTCTAGAAGCTATGATTTTAAAAAATGGTGGAAGTAAGCTTTTCTTATTTCCGGACGCATGCGCAAACTATAGAAAGTCGTTATGACGTAGAATGTGCATACTTTGTTGATTCCGTTTATGAAATAAAACACAGTTTCTAAAAACTCGTGTTTTTTAAGAAATCATGTAAATCTTCTAGAAGCTGTGATTTTAAAAAACGGGGGAAGTAAGCTTTTCTTATTTCCAAACGCATGCGCAAACTATAGAAAGTCATTATGACGTAGAATGTGCATACTTTGTTGATTCCATTTATGAAATAAAACACATTTTCTAACAACTCGTGTTTTTTAAGAAATCATGTAAACCATCTAGAAGCTGTGATTTTAAAAAACGGGGGAAGTAAGCTTTTCTTATTTCCGTACGCATGCACAAACTATAGAAAGTCATTATGACGTAGACTGTGCATACTTTGTAGATTCCATTTATGAAATAAAACACAATTTCTAAAAACTCGTGTTTTTTACGAAATCATGTAAACCTTCTAGAAGCTGTGATTTTAAAAAACGGGGGAAGTAAGATTTTCTTATTTCGGATGCATGCGCAAACTATAGAAAGTCGTTATGACGTAGAATGTGCATACTTTGTAGATTCCATTTATGAAATAAAACACATTTTATAAAAACTCGTGTTTTTTACGAAATCATGTAAATCTTCTAGAAGCTTTTATTTTAAAAAACGGTCCAAGTAAGCTTTTCTTATTTCCGGACGCATGCGCAAACTATAGAAATTCGTTATGACGTAGAATGTCCATACTTTGTTGATTCCATTTATGAAATAAAACACATTTTCTAAAAACTCGTGTTTTTTAACAAATCATGTAAACCTTCTAGAAGTTGTGATTTTAAAAAACGGGGGACGTAAGCTTTTCTTTTTTCCAAACGCATGCGGAAACTATAGAAATTTCTTATGACGTAGAATGTGCATACTTTGTTGATTCCATTTATGAAATAAAACACATTTTCTAAAAACTCGTGTTTTTTAAGAAATCATGTAAACCTTCTAGAAGCTGTGATTTTGAAAAACAGTGGAAGTAAGCTTTTCTTATTTCCGGACGCATGCGCAAACTATAGAAAGTCCTTATGACGTAGAATGTGCATACTTTGTTGATTCCATTTATGAAATAAAACACATTTTCTAAAAACTCGTGTTTTTTACGAAATCATGTAAACCTTCTAGAAGCTGTGATTTTAAAAAACGGTGGAAGTAAGCTTTTCTTATTTCCGGTCGAATGCGGAAACTATAAAAAGTCGTTATTATGTAGAATGTGCATACTTTGTAGATTCCATTTATGAAATAAAACACATTTTCTAAAAACTCGTGTTTTTTACGAAATCATGTAAACCTTCTAGAAGCTGTGATTCTAAAAAACGGTGGAAATAAGCTTTTCTTATTTCCGGACGCATGCGCAAACTATAGAAAGTCGTTATGACGTAGAATATGCATACTTTGTTGATTCAATTTAGGAAATAAAACGCATTTTCTAAAAGCTCGTGTTTTTTAACAAATCATGTAAACCTTCTAGAAGCTGTGATTTTAAATAACGGGGGAAGTAAGCTTTTCTTATTTCCAAATTCATGCGCAAACTATAGAAAGTCGTTATGACATAGAATGTGCATACGTTGTTGATTCCATTTATGAAATAAAACACGTTTTCTAAAAACTCATGTTTTTTACGAAATCATGTAAACCTTCTAGAAGCTGTGATTTTAAAAAATGGGGGAAGTAAGCTTTTCTTATTTGCAGACGCATGCGCAAACTATAGAAAGTCGTTATGACGTAGAATGTGCATACTTTGTTGATTCCATTTATGAAATAAATCACATTTTATAAAAACTCGTGTTTTTTAAGAAATCATGTAAACCTTCTAGAAGCTGTGATTTTAAAAAACGAGGGAAGTAAGCTTTTCTTATTTCCAAACGCATGCGCAAACTATAGAAAGTCGTTGTGACATAGAATGTGCATACTTTGTTGATTCCATTTATGAAATAAAACACATTTTCTAAAAACTCGTGTTTTTTAAGAAATTATGTAAACCTTCTAGAAGCTGTGATTTTAAAAAACGGGGGAAGTAAGCTTTTCTTATTTCCGGACACATGTGCAAACTATAGAAAGTCGTTATGACGTAGAATGTGCATAATTTGTAGATTCCATTTACGAAATAAAGCACATTTTCTAAAAACTCGTGTTTTTTACGAAATCATGTATACCTTCTAGAAGCTGTGAATTTAAAAAACGGTGGAAGTAAGCTTTTCTTATTTCCGGAAGAATGCGAAAACTATAGAAAGTCGTTATGACGTAGAATGTGCATACTTTATCGATTCCATTGATTAAATAAAACACATTTTCTAAAAACTCGTGTTTTTTAAGAAATCATGTAAACTTTCTAGAAGCTGTGATTTTAAAAAATGGTGGAAGTAAGCTTTTCTTATTTCCGGAAGCATGCGCAATCTATAGAAAGTCGTTATGACGTAGAATGTGCATACTTTGTTGTTTCCATTTATGAAATAAAACACGTCTTCTAAAAACTCATGTTTTTTAAGAAATCATGTAAACCTTCTAGAAGCTGTGATTTTAAAAAACGGGGGAAGTAAGCTTTTCTTATTTCTGGACGAATGCACAAACTATAGAAAGTCGTTATGACGTAGAATGTGCATAATTTGTAGATTACATTGATGAAATAAAACACATTTTCTAAAAACTCATGTTTTTTAGGAAATCATGTAAACCTTCTAGAAGCTGTGATTTTAAAAAACGGTGGAAGTAAGCTTTTCTTATTTCCGGACGAATGCGCAAACTATAGAAAGTCGTTATGACGTAGAATGTGCATACTTTGTTGATTCCATTTATGAAATAAAACACATTTTCTGAAAACTCCTGTTTTTTAAGAAATTATGTAAACCTTCTAGAAGCTGTGATTTTAAAAAACGGGGGAAGTAAGCTTTTCTTCTTTCCGGACGCATGCGCAAACTATAGAAATTCGTTATGACGTAGAATGTGCATACTTTGTAGATTCCATTTATGAAATAAAGCACATTTTCTAAAAACTCGTGTTTTTTACGAAATCATGTAAACCTTCTAGAAGCTGTGATTTTAAAAAACGGTGGAAGTAAGCTTTTCTTATTTCCGGACGAATGCGCAAACTATAGAAAGTAGTTATGACGTAGAATGTGCATACTTTGTCGATTCCATTGATGAAATAAAACACATTTTCTAAAAACTCGTGCATTTTAAGAAATCATGTAAACCTTCTAGAAGCTGTGATTTTAACAAACAGTGGAAGTAAGCTTTTCTTATTTTCGGACGCATGCGAAAACTATAGAAAGTCGTTATGACGTAGAATGTGCATACTTTGTTGTTTCCATTTATGAAATAAAACACCTTTTCAAAAAACTCGTGTTTTTTAAGAAATCAAGTAAACCTTCTAGAAGCTGTGATTTTAAAAAACGGGGGAAATAAGCATTTCTTATTTCCAAACGCATGCGCAAATTATAGAAAGTCGTTATGACGTAGAACGTGCATACTTTGTTGATTCCATTTATGAAATAAAACAAATTTTCTAAAAACTCGTGCTTTTTAAGAAATCATGTAAACCTTCTAGAAGCTGTGATTTTAAAAAACGGGGGAAGTAAGCTTTTCTTATTTCCGCACGCATTCACAAACTATAGAAAGTCGTTATGACGTAGAATGTGCATACTTTGTAGATTCCATTTATGAAATAAAACACATTTTCCTAAAAACTCGTTGTTTTTTAAGAAATCATGTAAACCTTCTAGAAGCTGTGATTTTAAAAAACGGGGGAAGTAAGATTTTCTTATTTCCGCACGCATGCGCAAACTATAGAAAGTCGTTATGACGTAGAATGTGCATACTTTGTAGATTCCATTTATGAAATAAAACACATTTTCTAAAAACTCGTGTTTTTTACGAAATCATGCAAACCTTCTAGAAGCTGTGATTTTAAAAAACGGGGGAAGTAAGATTTTCTTATTTCGGATGCATGCGCAAACTATAGAAAGTCGTTATGACGTAGAATGTGCATAATTTGTAGATTCCATTTATAAAATAAAACACATTTTATAAAAACTCGTGTTTTTTACGAAATCATGTAAACCTTCTAGAAGCTTTTGTTTTAAAAAACGGTCCAAGTAAGCTTTTCTTATTTCCGGACGCATGCGCAAACTATAGAAATTCGTTATGACGTAGAATGTCCATACTTTGTTGATTCCATTTATGAAATAAAACACATTTTCTAAAAACTCGTGTTTTTTAACAAATCATGTAAACCTTCTAGAAGTTGTGATTTTAAAAAACGGGGGACGTAAGCTTTTCTTTTTTCCAAACGCATGCGGAAACTATAGAAATTTCTTATGACATAGAATGTGCATACTTTGTAGATTCCATTTATGAAATAAAACATATTTTCTAAAAACTCGTGTTTTTTATGAAATCATGTAAACCTTCTAGAAGCTGTGATTTTAAAAAATGGGGAAAGTAAGCTTTTCTTATTTCCGGACGCATGCGCAAACTATAGAAAGTCGTTATGACGTAGAATATGCATACTTTGTAGATTCCATTTATGATAAAAAACACATTTTCTAAAAACTCGTGTTTTTTACGAAATGATGTAAACCTTCTAGAAGCTGTGATTTTAAAAAACGACGGAAGTAAGCTTTTCTTATTTCCGGACGCATGCGCAAACTATAGAAAGTCGTTATGACGTATAATGTGCATACTTTGTTGATTCCGTTTATGAAATAAAACACATTTTCTAAAAACTCGTGTTTTTTAAGAAATCATGTAAATCTTCTAGAAGCTGTGATTTTAAAAAACGGGGGAAGTAAGCTTTTCTTATTTCCAAACGCATGCGCAAACTATAGAAAGTCATTATGACGTAGAACGTGCATACTTTGTTGATTCCATTTATGAAATAAAACAAATTTTCTAAAAACTCGTGCTTTTTAAGAAATCATGTAAACCTTCTAGAAGCTGTGATTTTAAAAAACGGGGGAAGTAAGCTTTTCTTATTTCCGCACGCATTCACAAACTATAGAAAGTCGTTATGACGTAGAATGTGCATACTTTGTAGATTCCATTTATGAAATAAAACACATTTTCCTAAAAACTCGTTGTTTTTTAAGAAATCATGTAAACCTTCTAGAAGCTGTGATTTTAAAAAACGGGGGAAGTAAGATTTTCTTATTTCCGCACGCATGCGCAAACTATAGAAAGTCGTTATGACGTAGAATGTGCATACTTTGTAGATTCCATTTATGAAATAAAACACATTTTCTAAAAACTCGTGTTTTTTACGAAATCATGCAAACCTTCTAGAAGCTGTGATTTTAAAAAACGGGGGAAGTAAGATTTTCTTATTTCGGATGCATGCGCAAACTATAGAAAGTCGTTATGACGTAGAATGTGCATAATTTGTAGATTCCATTTATAAAATAAAACACATTTTATAAAAACTCGTGTTTTTTACGAAATCATGTAAACCTTCTAGAAGCTTTTGTTTTAAAAAACGGTCCAAGTAAGCTTTTCTTATTTCCGGACGCATGCGCAAACTATAGAAATTCGTTATGACGTAGAATGTCCATACTTTGTTGATTCCATTTATGAAATAAAACACATTTTCTAAAAACTCGTGTTTTTTAACAAATCATGTAAACCTTCTAGAAGTTGTGATTTTAAAAAACGGGGGACGTAAGCTTTTCTTTTTTCCAAACGCATGCGGAAACTATAGAAATTTCTTATGACATAGAATGTGCATACTTTGTAGATTCCATTTATGAAATAAAACATATTTTCTAAAAACTCGTGTTTTTTATGAAATCATGTAAACCTTCTAGAAGCTGTGATTTTAAAAAATGGGGAAAGTAAGCTTTTCTTATTTCCGGACGCATGCGCAAACTATAGAAAGTCGTTATGACGTAGAATATGCATACTTTGTAGATTCCATTTATGATAAAAAACACATTTTCTAAAAACTCGTGTTTTTTACGAAATGATGTAAACCTTCTAGAAGCTGTGATTTTAAAAAACGACGGAAGTAAGCTTTTCTTATTTCCGGACGCATGCGCAAACTATAGAAAGTCGTTATGACGTATAATGTGCATACTTTGTTGATTCCGTTTATGAAATAAAACACATTTTCTAAAAACTCGTGTTTTTTAAGAAATCATGTAAATCTTCTAGAAGCTGTGATTTTAAAAAACGGGGGAAGTAAGCTTTTCTTATTTCCAAACGCATGCGCAAACTATAGAAAGTCATTATGACGTAGAATGTGCATACTTTGTTGATTCCATTTATGAAATAAAATACAATTTCTAAAAACTCGTGTTTTTTAAGAAATCATGTAAACCTTCTAGAAGCTGTGATTTTAAAAAACAGGGGAAGTAAGCATTTCTTATTTCCGGATGCATGTGCAAACTATAGAAAGTCGTTATGACGTAGAATGTGCATACTTTGTTGATTCCATTTATGAAATAAAACACATTTTCTCAAAACTCGTGTTTTTTACGAAATCATGTAAACCTTCTAGAAGCTGTGATTTCAAAAAACGGCGGAAGTAAGCTTTTCTTATTTCCAAACGCATGCGCAAACTATAGAAAGTCGTTATGACGTAGAATGTGCATACTTTGTTGATTCCATTTATGAAATAAAACACATTTTCCTAAAAACTCGTTGTTTTTTAAGAAATCATGTAAACCTTCTAGAAGCTGTGATTTTAAAAAACGGGGGAATTAAGATTTTCTTATTTCCGCACGCATGCGCAAACTATAGAAAGTCGTTATGACGTAGAATGTGCATACTTTGTAGATTCCATTTATGAAATAAAACATATTTTCTAAAAACTCGTGTTTTTTACGAAATTATGTAAACCTTCTAGAAGCTGTGATTTTAAAAAACAGGGGAAGTAAGCTTTTCTTATTTTCGGACGCATGCGCAAACTATAGAAAGTCGTTATCACGTAGAATGTGCATACTTTGTAGATTCCGTTTATGAAATAAAACACATTTTCTAAAAACTCGTGTTTTTTTACGAAATGATGTAAACCTTCTAGAAGCTATGATTTTAAAAAACGGGGGAAGTAAGCTTTTCTTATTTCCGGACGCATGCGCAAACTATAGAAAGTCGTTATGACGTAGAATGTGCATACTTTGTTGATTTCGTTTATGAAATAAATCACATTTTCTAAAAACTCGTGTTTTTTAAGAAATCATGTAAATCTTCTAGAAGCTCTGATTTTAAAAAACGGGGGAAGTAAGCTTTTCTTTTTTCCGCAAGCATTCGCAAACTATAGAAAATCATTATGATGTAGAATGTGCATACTTTGTAGATTCCATTTATGAAATAAAACACATTTTCTAAAAACTCGTGTTTTTTAAGAAATCATGTAAACCTTCAAGAAGCTGTGATTTTAAAAAAGGGTGGAAGTAAACTTTTCTTATTTCCGGACGCATGCGCAAACTATAGAAAGTCGTTATGACGTAGAATGTGCATACTTTGTATATTCCATTTATGAAATAAAACACATTTTCTAAAAACTCGTGTTTTTTACGAAATGATGTAAACCTTCTAGAAGCTGTGATTTTAAAAAACGGTGGAAGTAAGCTTTTCCTATTTCCAGAAGCATGCGGAAACTATAGAAAGTCGTTATGACGTAGAATGTGCATACTTTGTTGATTCCGTTTATGAAATAAAACACATTTTCTAAAAACTCGTGTTTTTTAAGAAATCATGTAAAGCTTCTAGAAGCTGTGATTTTAAAAAACGAGGGAAATAAGCTTTTCTTATTTCCAAACGCATGCGCAAACTATAGAAAGTCGTTATGACGTAGAATGTGCATACTTTGTTGATTCCATTTATGAAATAAAACACATTTTCTAAAAACTCGTGTTTTTTAAGAAATGATGTAAACCTTCTAGAAGCTGTGATTTAAAAAAACGGTGGAAGTAAGCTTTTCTTATTTCGGGACGAATACGCAAACTATAGAAATTCGTTATGATGAAGAATGTGCATACTTTGTTGATTCCATTTATGAAATAAAACATATTTTCTAAAAACTCATGTTTTTTAAGAAATCATGTAAACCTTCTAGAAGCTGTGATTTTAAAAAACGGGTTAAGTAAGTTTTTCTTATTTCCGGACGCATGCGCAAACTATAGAAAGTCGTTATGACGTAGAATGTGCATACTTTGTTGATTCCATTTATGAAATAAAGCACACTTTCTAAAAAATCGTGTTTTTTAGGAAATCATGTAAACATTCTAGAAGCTGTGATTTTAAAAAATGGTGGAAGTAAGCTTTTCTTATTTCCGGACGCATGCACAAACTATAGAAAGTCGTTATGACGTAGAATGTGCATACTTTGTAGATTCCATTTATGAAATAAAGCATATTTTCTAAAAACTCGTGTTTTTTACGAAATCATGTAAACTTTCTAGAAGCTGTGATTTTAAAAAACGGTTGAAGTAAGCTTTTATTATTTTCGGACGAATGCGCAAACTATAGAAAGTCGTTATGACGTAGAATGTGCATACTTTGTATATTCCATTTATGTAATAAAACACATTTTTTAAAAACTCGTGTTCTTTACGAAATCATGTAAACCTTCTAGAAGCTGTGATTTTAAAAAATGGTGGAAGTAACCTTTTCTTATTTCCGGACGCATGCGCAAAATATAAAAGTCGTTATGACGTAGAATGTGCATACTTTGTTGATTCCATTTATGAAATAAAACACATTTTCTAAAAACTCGTGTTTTTTAACAAATCCTGTAAACCTTCTAGAAGCTGTGATTTTAAAAAACGGGGACACTAAGATTTTCTTATTTCCAAATGCATGCGCAAACTATAGAAAGTCGTAATGACGTAGAATGTGCATACTTTGTTGATTCCATTTATGAAATAAAACACATTTTCTAAAAACTCGTGTTTTTTAAGAAATCATGTAAACCTTCTAGAAGCTGTGATTTTAAAAAACAGGGGAAGTAACTTTTCTTATTTCCGGACGCATGCGCAAACTATAGAAAGTCGTTATGACGTAGAATGTCCATACTTTGTAGATTCCATTTATGAAATAAAACACATTTTCTAAAAACTCGTGTTTTTTACGAAATCATGTAAACCTTCTAGAAGCTGTGATTTAAAAAAACGGTGGAAGTAAGCTTTTCTTATTTCCGGACAAATACGCAAACTATAGAAAGTCGTTATGACGAAGAAAGTGAATATTTTGTTGATTCCATTTATGAAATAAAACACATTTTCTAAAAACTCATGTTTTTTAGGAAATCATGGAAACCTTCTAGAAGATGTGATTTTAAAAAATGGGGGAAGTAAGCTTCTCTTATTTCCAAACGCATGCGCAAACTATAGAAAGTTGATATGAAGTAGAATGCGCATACTTTGTTGATTCCATTTATGAAGTCAAACACATTTTCTAAAAACTCGTGTTTTTTAAGAAATCATGTAAACCTACTAGAAGCTGTGATTTTAAAAAACGGTGGAAGTAAGCTTTTCTTATTTCCGGATGAATGCGCAAACTATAGAAAGTCGTTAAGACGTAGAATGTACATACTTTGTTGATTCCATTTATGAAATAAAACACATTTTCTAAAAACTCGTGTTTTTTACGAAATCATGTAAACCTTCTAGAAGCTGTGATTTAAAAAAACGGTGGAAGTAAGCTTTTCTTATTTCCGGACAAATACGCAAACTATAGAAAGTCGTTATGACGAAGAATGTGCATATTTTGTTGATTCCATTTATGAAATAAAACACATTTTCTAAAAACTCATGTTTTTTAGGAAATCATGGAAACCCTCTAGAAGATGTGATTTTAAAAAATGGGGGAAGTAAGCTTCTCTTATTTCCAAACGCATGCGCAAACTATAGAAAGTTGATATGAAGTAGAATGCGCATACTTTGTTGATTCCATTTATGAAATCAAACACATTTTCTAAAAACTCGTGTTTTTTAAGAAATCATGTAAACCTACTAGAAGCTGTGATTTTAAAAAACGGTGGAAGTAAGCTTTTCTTATTTCCGGATGAATGCGCAAACTATAGAAAGTCGTTAAGACGTAGAATGTACATACTTTGTTGATTCCATTTATGAAATAAAACACATTTTCTAAAAACTCGTGTTTTTTACGAAATCATGTAAACCTTATAGAAGCTGTGATTTTAAAAAACGGGCGAAATAAGCTTTTCTTATTTCCAGACGCATGCGCAAACTATAGAAAGTCGTTATGACGTAGAATGTGCATACTTTGTAGAATCCATTTATGAAATAAAACACATTTTTTTAAAACTCGTGTTTTTTACGAAATCATGTAAACCTTCTAGAAGCTGTGATTTTGAAAAACGGTGGAAGTAAGCTTTTATTATTTCTGGACGCATGCGCAATGTATAAAAGTCGTTATGACGTAGAATGTGCATACTTTGTTTATTCCATTTATGAAATAAAACACATTTTCTAAAAACTCATGTTTTTTAACAAATCCTGTAAACCTTCTAGAAGCTGTGATTTTAAAAAATGGGGGAAGTAAGCTTTTCTTATTTCCGGACGCATGCGCAAACTAAAGAAATTCGTTATGACGTAGAATGTGCATACTTTGTTGATTCCATCTTCAAAATAAAGCACATTTTCTAAAAACTCGTGTTTTTTAGGAAATCATGTAAACCTTCTAGAAGCTGTGATTTTAAAAAATGGTGGAAGTAAGCTTTTCTTATTTCCGGACGCATGCTCAAACTATAGAAAGTCGTTATGACGTAGAATGTGCATACTTTGTAGATTCCATTTATGAAATAAAGCACATTTTCTAAAAACTCGTGTTTTTTACGAAATCATGTAAACCTTCTAGAAGCTGTGATTTTAAAAAATGGTTGAAGTAAGCTTTTCTTATTTCCGGACGCATGCGCAAACTATAGAAAGTCGTTATGACATAGAATGTGCATACTTTGTAGATTCCATTTATGAAATAAAACACATTTTTTAAAAACACATGTTTTTTACGAAATCATGTAAACCTTCTAGAAGCTGTGATTTTAAAAAACGGTGGAAGTAACCTTTTCTTATTTCCGGACGCATGCGCAAAATATAAAAGTCGTTATGACGTAGAATGTGCATACTTTGTTGATTCCATTTATGAAATAAAACACATTTTCTAAAAACTCGTGTTTTTTAACAAATCCTGTAAACCTTCTAGAAGCTGTGATTTTAAAAAACGGGGGAAGTAAGCTTTTCTTATTTCCGGACGCATGCGCAAACTATAGAAAGTCGTTATGACGTAGAATGTGCATACTTTGTTGATTCCATTTATGAAATAAAACTCATTTTCTAAAAACTCGTGTTTTTTAAGAAATCATGTAAACCTTCTAGAAGCTGTGATTTTAAAAAACGAGGGAAGTAAGCTTTTCTTATTTCCAAACGCATGCGTAAACTATAGAAAGTCGTTATGAGGTAGAATGTGCATACTTTGTAGATTCCATTTATGAAATAAAACACATTTTCTAAAAACTCGTGTTTTTTAAGAAATTATGTAAACCTTCTAGAAGCTGTGATTTTAAAAAACGGGGGAAGTAAGCTTTTCTTATTTCCGGACGCATGCACAAACTATAGAAAGTCGTTATGATGTAGAATGTGCATACTTTGTTGATTCCATTTATGAAATAAAACTCATTTTCTCAAAAATCGTGTTTTTTAAGAAATCATGTAAACCTTCTAGAAGCTGTGATTTTAGAAAACGGGGGAAGTAAGATTTTCTTATTTCCGGACGCATGCGCAAACTATTAAAAGTCGTTATGACGTAGAATGTGCATACTTTGTAGATTCCATTTATGAAATAAAACACATTTTCTAAAAACTCGTGTTTTTTACGAAATCATGTAAACCTTCTAGAAGCTGTGATTTTAAAAAACGGTGGAAGTAAGCTTTTTTTATTTCCGGACAAATGCGCAAACTATAGAAAGTCGTTATGACTTAGAATGTGCATACTTTGTTGATTCCATTTATGAAACAAAACACATTTTCTAAACTCTCGTGTTTTTTAAGAAATCATGTAAACCTTCTAGAAGCTGTGATTTTAAAAAACGGGGAAGTAAGATTTTCTTATTTCCGGACGCATGCGCAAACTATAGAAAGTCGTTATGACGTAGAATGTGCATACTTTGTTGATTCCATTTATGAAATAAAACACATTTTCTAAAAACTCGTGTTTTTTAAGAAATCATGTAAACCTTCTAGAAGCTGTGATTTTAAAAAACAAGGGAAGTAAGCTTTTCTTATTTCCGGACGCATGCGCAAACTATAGAAAGTCGTTATGACGTAGAATGTGCATACTTTGTAGATTCCATTTATGAAATAAAACACATTTTCTAAAAACTCGTGTTTTTTACGAAATCATGTAAATGTTCTAGAAGCGGTGATTTTAAAAAACGGGGGAAGTAAGATTTTCTTATTTCCGGATGAATGCGGAAACTATAGAAAGTCGTTATGACGTAGAATGTGCATACTTTGTAGATTCCATTTATGAAATAAAACACATTTTCTAAAAATTCTTGTTTTTTACGAAATCATGTAAACCTTCTAGAAGCGGTGATTTTAAAAAACGGGGGAAGTAAGCTTTTCTTATTTCCGGACGCATGCGCAAACTTTAGAAAGTTGTTATGACGTAGAATGTGCATACTTTGTTGATTCCATTTAATAAATAAAACACATTTTCTAAAAACTCGTGTTTTTTAACAAATCATGTAAACCTTCTAGAAGCCGTGATTTTAAAAAACGGGAGAAGTAAGCTTTTCTTATTTCCAAACGCATGCGCAAACTATAGATAGTCATTATGACGAATAATGTGCATACTTTGTTGATTCCATTTATGAAATAAAACACATTTTCTAAAAACTCGTGTTTTTTACGAAATCATGTAAATGTTCTAGAAGCGGTGATTTAAAAAACGGGGGAAGTAAGATTTTCTTATTTCCGGATGAATGCAGAAACTATAGAAAGTCGTTATGACGTAGAATGTGCATACTTTGTAGATTGCATTTATGAAATAAAACACATTTTCTAAAAACTCGTGTTTTTTAAGAAATTATGTAAACCTTCTAGAAGCTGTGATTTTAAAAAACGGGGGAAGAAAGCTTTTCTTATTTCCGGACGCATGCGCAAACTATAGAAATTCGTTATGACGTAGAATGTGCATACTTTGTAGATTACATTTATGAAATAAAACACATTTTCTAAAAACTCTTGTTTTTTAAGAAATCATGTAAACCTTCTAGAAGCTGTTATTTAAAAAAATGGGTGAAGTAAGCTTTTCTTATTTCCAAACGCATGCGCAAACTATAGAAAGTCGTTATGATGTAGAATGTGCATACTTTGTTGATTCCATTTATGAAATAAAACACATTTTCTAAAAACTCGTGTTTTTTTAAGAAATCATGTAAACCTTCTAGAAGCTGTGATTTTAAAAAACGGGGGAAGTAAGCTTTTCTTATTTCCGGACGCATGCACAAAGTATAGAAAGTCGTTATGACGTAGAATGCGCATACTTTGTAGATTCCATTTATGAAATAAAACACATTTTCTAAAAACTCGTGTTTTTTAAGAAATCATGTAAACCTTCTAGAAGCTGTGATTTTAAAAAACGGGGGAAGTAAGCTTTTCTTATTTCCGGACGCATGCGCAAACTATAGAAAGTCGTTATGACGTATAATGTGCATACTTTGTTGATTCCATTTATGAAATAAAACACATTTTCTAAAAACTCGTGTTTTTTAAGAAATCATGTAAACCTTCTAGAAGCTGTGATTTTAAAAAACGGGGGTAGTAAGCTTTTCTTATTTCCGGACGCATGCGCAAACTATAGAAAGTCGTTATGACGTAGAATGTGCATACTTTGTAGATTCCATTTATGAAATAAAACACATTTTCTAAAAACTCGTGTTTTTTAAGAAATTATGTAAACCTTCTAGAAGCTGTGATTTTAAAAAACGGGGGAAGTAAGCTTTTCTTATTTCCAGACGCATGCGCAAACTATAGAAAGTCGTTATGACGTAGAATGAGCATAATTTGTAGATTCCATTTACGAAATAAAGCACATTTTCTAAAAACTCATGTTTTTTACGAAATCATGTAAACCTTCTAGAAGCTCTGAATTTAAAAAACGGTGGAAGTAAGCTTTTCTTATTTCCGGACGAATGCGCAAACTATAGAAAGTCATTATGACGTAGAATGTGCATACTTTGTCGATTCCATTGATGAAATAAAACACATTTTCTAAAAACTCGTGTTTTTTAAGAAATCATGTAAACCTTCTAGAAGCTGTGATTTTAAAAAATGGTGGAAGTAAGCTTTTCTTATTTCCGAACGCATGCGCAAACTATAGAAAGTCGTTATGACGTAGAATGTGGATACTTTGTTGTTTCCATTTATGAAATAAAACACGTTTTCTAAAAACTCGTGTTTTTTAAGAAATCATGTAAACCTTCTACAAGCTGTGATTTTAAAAAACGAGGGATGTAAGCTTTTCTTATTTCCAAACGCATGCGCAAACTATAGAAAGTCGTTATGACGTAGAATGTGCATACTTTGTTCATTCCATTTATGAAATAAAACACATTTTCTAAAAACTTGTGTTTTTTAAGAAATCATGTAAACCTTCTAGAAGCTGTGATTTTAAAAAATGGGTGAAGTAAGCTTTTCTTATTTCCGGACGCATGCGCAAACTATAGAAAGTCATTATGACGTAGAATGTGCATACTTTGTAGATTCCATTTATGAAAGAAAACACATTTTCTAAAAACTCGTGTTTTTTACGAAATCATGTAAACCTTCAAGAAGCTGTGATTTTAAAAAACGGTGGAAGTAAGCTTTTCTTATTTCCAGATGCAAGCGCAAAGTATAGAAAGACGTTATGACCTAGAATGTGCATACTTTGTATATTCCATTTATGAAATAAAACACATTTTCTAAAAACTCGTGTTTTTTACGAAATGATGTAAACCTTCTAGAAGCTGTGATTTTAAAAAACGGTGGAAGTAAGCTTTTCTTATTTCCCGACGCATGCGCAAACTATATAAAGTCGTTATGATGTAGAATGTGCATACTTTGTTGATTCCATTTATGAAATAAAACACATTTTCTAAAAACTCGTGTTTTTAAAGAAATCATGTAAACCTTCTAGAAGCTGTGATTTTAAAAAACGGGGGAAGTAAGCTTTTCCTATTTCCGGACGCATGCGCAAACTATAGAAAGTCGTTATGATGTAGAATGTGCATACTTTGTAGATTCCATTTATGAAATAAAACACATTTTCTAAAAACTCGTGTTTTTTACGAAATGATGTAAACCTTCTAGAAGCTGTGATTTTAAAAAACGGTGGAAGTAAGCTTTTCTTATTTCCGGACGCATGCGCAAACTATAGAAATTCGTTATAATGTAGAATGTGCATACTTTGTTGATTGCATTTATGAAATAAAACACATTTTCTAAAAACTCGTGTTTTTCAAGAAATTATGTAAACCTTCTAGAAGCTATGATTTTAAAAAACGGTGGAAGTAAGCTTTTCTTATTTCCAAACGCATGCGCAAACTATAGAAAGTCGTTATGACATAGAATGTGCATACTTTGTTGATTCTATTTATGATATAAAACACATTTTCGAAAAATTCTTGTTTTTTAATAAATTATGTAAACCTTCTAGAAGCTGTGATTTTAAAAAACGGGGGAAGTAAGCTTTTCTTATTTCCGGACGCATGCGCAAACTATAGAAAGTTGTTATGACGTAGAATGTGCATACTTTGTAGATTCCATTTTTGAAAGAAAACATATTTTCTAAAAACTCGTGTTTTTTACGAAATCATGTAAACCTTCTAGAAGCTGTGATTTTAAAAAACGGTGGAAGTAAGCTTTCGTTATTTCCGGACGAATGCGCAAACTATAGAAAGTCGTTATGACGTAGAATATGCATACTTTGTTGATTCCATTTATGAAACAAAACACATTTTGTAAAATCTCGTGTTTTTTAAGAAATCATGTAAACCTTCTAGAAGCTGTGATTTTAAAAAACGGGGAAGTAAGCTTTTCTTATTTCCGGACGCATGCGCAAACTATAGAAATTCGGTATGACGTAGAATGTGCATACTTTGTTGATTCCATTTATGAATTAAAACACATTTTCTAAAAACTCGTGTTTTTTAAGAAATCATGTAAACCTTCAAGAAGCTGTGATTTTAAAAAACGAGGGAAGTAAGCTTTGATTATTTCCGGACGCATGCGGAAACTATAGAAAGTCATTATGACGTAGAATGTGCATACTTTGTAGATTGCATTTATGAAATAAAACACATTTTCTAAAAACTCGTGTTTTTTACGAAATCATGTAAATGTTCTAGAAGCGGTGATTTTAAAAAACGGGGGAAGTAATATTTTCTTATTTCCGGACGAATGCGCAAGATATACAAAGTCGTTATGACGTAGAATGTGCATACTTTGTAGATTCCATTTATGAAATAAAACACATTTTCTAAAAATTCGTGTTTTTTACAAAATCACGTAAACCTTCTAGAAGCAGTGATTTTAAAAAACGGGGGAAGTAAGCTTTTCTTATTTCCGGACGCATGCGCAAACTATAGAAAGTCGTTATGACGTAGAATGTGCATACTTTGTTGATTCCATTTATGAAAGAAAACACATTTTCTAAAAACTCGTGTTTTTTAACAAATCATGTAAACCTTCTAGAAGCTGTGATTTTAAAAAATGGGAGAAGTAAGCTTTTCTTATTTCCAAACGCATGCGCAAACTATAGAAAGTCGTTATGACGTAGAATGTGCATACTTTGTTGATTCCATTTATGAAATAAAACACATTTTCTAAAAACTCATGTTTTTTACGAAATCATGTAAACCGTCTAGAAGCTGTGATTTTAAAAAACGGGGGAAGTAAGCTTTTCTTATTTCTGGACGCATGCGCAAACTATAGAAAGTCGTTATGACGTAGAATGTGCATACTTTGTTGATTCCATTTATGAAATAAAACACATTTTCTAAAAACTCGTGTTTTTTAAGAAATCATGTAAACCTTCTAGAAGCTGTGATTTTAAAAAACGAGGGAAGTAAGCTTTTCTTATTTCCAAACGCATGCGCAAACTATAGAAAGTCGTTATGACGTAGAATGTGCATACTTTGTTGAGTCCATTTATGAAATAAAACACATTTTCTAAAAACTCATGTTTTTTACGAAATCATGTAAACCGTCTAGAAGCTGTGATTTTAAAAAACGGGGGAAGTAAGCTTTTCTTATTTCTGGACGCATGCGCAAACTATAGAAAGTCGTTATGACGTAGAATGTGCATACTTTGTTGATTCCATTTATGAAATAAAACACATTTTCTAAAAACTCGTGTTTTTTAAGAAATCATGTAAACCTTCTAGAAGCTGTGATTTTAAAAAACGGGGAAGTAAGCTTTTCTTATTTCCAAACGCATGCGCAAACTATAGAAAGTCGTTATGACGTAGAATGTGCATACTTTGTTGATTCCATTTATGAAATAAAACACATTTTCTAAAAACTCATGTTTTTTACGAAATCATGTAAACCGTCTAGAAGCTGTGATTTTAAAAAACGGGGGAAGTAAGCTTTTCTTATTTCTGGACGCATGTGCAAACTATAGAAAGTCGTTATGACGTAGAATGTGCATACTTTGTTGATTCCATTTATGAAATAAAACACATTTTCTAAAAACTCGTGTTTTTTAAGAAATCATGTAAACCTTCTAGAAGCTGTGATTTTAAAAAACGGGGGAAGTAAGCTTTTCTTATTTCCGGACGCATGCGCAAACTATAGAAATTCGTTATGACGTAGAATGTGCATACTTTGTAGATTCCATTTATGAAATAAAGGACATTTTCTAAAAAACTCATGTTTTTTACGAAATCATGTAAACCTTCTAGAAACTGTGATTTTAAAAAACGATGGAAGTAAGCTTTTCTTATTTCCGGACGAATGCGCAAACTATATAAAGTCGTTATGACGTAGAATGTGGATACTTTGTTGATTCCATTTATGAAATAAAACACATTTTCTAAAAACTCGTGTTTTTTAAGAAATCATGTAAACCTTCTAGAAGCTGTGATTTTAAAAAACGGTGGAAGTAAGCTTTTCTTATTTCCGGACGCATGCGCAAACTATAGAAAGTCGTTATGACGTAGAATGTGCATACTTTGTTGATTCCATTTATGAAATAAAAGACATTTTCTAAAAACTCGTGTTTTTTAAGAAATCATGTAAACCTTCTAGAAGCTGTGATTTTAAAAAACGACGGAAGTAAGCTTTTCTTATTTCGAAACGCATGTGCAAACTATAGAAAGTCGATATGACGTAGAATGTGCATATTTTGTTGATTCCATTTATGAAATAAAACACATTTTCTAAAAACTCGTGTTTTTTTAGAAATCATGTAAACCTTCTAGAAGCTGTGATTTTAAAAAACGGGGGAAGTAAGCTTTTCTTATTTCCGGACGCATGCGCAAACTATAGAAAGTCGTTATGACATAGAATGTGCATACTTTGTAGATTCCATTTATGAAATAAAACAAATTTTCTAAAAACTCGTGTTTTTTACGAAATCATGTAAACCTTCTAGAAGCTGTGATTTTAAAAAACGGGGGAAGTAAGCTTTTCTTATTTCCGGACGCATGCGCAAACTATAGAAAGTCCTTATGACATAGAATGTGCATACTTTGTAGATTCCATTTATGAAATAAAACACATTTTCTAAAAACTCGTGTTTTTTACGAAATCATGTAAACCTTCTAGAAGCTATTATTTTAAAAAATGGTGGAAGTAAGCTTTTCTTATTTTCGGACGCATGCACAAACTATAGAAAGTCGTTATGACGTAGAATGTGCATAATTTGTTGATTCCATTTATGAAATAAAACACATTTTCTAAAAACTCGTATTTTTTAACAAATCATGTAAACCTTCTAGAAGCTGTGATTTTAAAAAACGGAGAAAGTAAGCTTTTCTTATTTCCAAACGCATGCACAAACTATAGAAAGTCGTTGTTGATGTATATGTAACTTCGGAATGTATTTCATCTGTATATTATATTTATATTTATTGTACCCTTATAAGAGATGTGTTATTCCTCTATAAGGAAGTGTCGTAATGTGGATTGACAAGTGTCGCAAGTGGGTGTACTTGCCGATGGGTTATTAGACCACCTTATGGGGTCGGCCCTGATTAATATATAATATAATGTGGGTGTATCAAAGTAGACAAGTCGGCCCCAGTAGGTCACTGGGCAAAAAGGTGAGTATAAATAGAGATAGGAGATCTCTATTTTACTCACTCGGAAAAGTAACTATCTCTCTCTCTGAAAAGTGGCGCACTAGTGAGGAGGAGGAGGATCATCTACTAGGAGAATATCTCAGTGTTATTTGGTTGTATTTTGGTTGAGCCATTGCTCTCTCTATCTTTGAGGAAGTTGTGGGTTTTTTCACCTTAGGGTTTTCCCCACGGAAACTCTGTGTCTCTTGTCTCTATGCTTTTGATTCTTGTGATGCTTGTGATGCTTGTCATATTATGATTGTCATGCATTGATATACTTTAGATGTTATTCTCTCAGCAAAGATCCTATAGTATTGTGATTTAATACTAAAAATTTAACATGGTATCAGAGCTTAACTGAGAAGAAGACATTTTGCAGTGACGAAAGCTTGTATTCCTTGTTTATTGGGTTTCTCTCCACAGATTTTTGAAATTCAGTATAGTAGATTGGATCTACTCATCAAGGCGCATCTATCTGTCTAATCAGAATTCAGTTCCGAGCATTTTCAGATTTGGCCCTAAAAATTAGGGTTTCCACAAAAATAGGAATTTCTGGAAACTGAAGGTACAGCTGGAAGCTCCTTGCAAAAATCGAAGGTTTGAGCTTTGGATCGAGATTTTTGGCTGGGTAGATCTCTGGGAAACTCAAACCCTAATTCAGGGCTCTCCTTAGTGAACCCGGGAGGACAAAAAGGCAATTTTGAAGGGCAAGACTTTGCTGATCTCAAATTCTGAATGTACTAGGCTGATCAGCTCTCCAAGTCGCATCTTTCTATCCTTTCAGAATTTTGAAATTCACATTTTGAATTTTTAGGGTTTCTCTGACAAACCCTAATCCGGGACCAGATCCAGTTTTCAGTACTTCAAGTGGTAAGTCCTAAATCTTTTCTATTTCCATTTGAAGTACTCTTAAAGATGTCTCTCCACACCAAGCTTAAGGATAAGCTTGAAGGGGCTGATAACTTCCGAGCCTGGAAGTATAGGATTGGGCTAATCCTGGAAGAGAATGAGTTGGACTCATATGTGAAAGAAGACATCCCTATCCCAGAGGATGAAGAGGCCAAGGCATTACACAAGAAGAACTTGGTCAAGGAAAAGAGAATCATTGCTGATTCTATCAAAGACCATCTCATTCCCCATGTGTCTTCTCTCAAGACACCCAAGGAGATGTTTGAATCCTTGACCAAGCTATTTGAAGGAAAGAACATAAATCGGAAGATGACCCTGCGGAACCAATTGAAAGCAGTAAAGTTTCAGAATGGAGAAACCATTCAATCTTACTTTTCAAGGGTCTCTCAAATCAAGGAACAATTAGAAGCAGTAGATGAAATGGTGGAGAATGGTGAGGTGGTGATGACTACTCTAAATGGCCTACCCAGGTCATGGGATTCCTTTATTCAAGGAATTTGTGCAAGGAAGAAGTTGATCTCTTTTAGTAGACTTCGGGAGGAATGTTCTCAAGAAGAAGCTAGACTTATAGCTCGTGAGGAAAAGATGGGAGTAGAAGATCAAGCTCTTGCAGCTCACACCAAAAGAAGAAAAACCAAGAAGGATCTCTCTCGCCTCAATAGATCCCATCAAAAGAAGAACAAGAAAGACCTAAGATGCTTCACATGCAATGAGAAGGGTCACTTTGCTTCAGATTGTCCTAAGAACGAAAGGGATAATAACAACAACTCTAGTAAGAAGAAGAAGGGCAGCAAAAGAAGGTTTCATGCTCATGCTGCCGAAGATGATGAACCCCCAAGGAAGAAGGCTAAGGCAGAAAGTAGTAGTGATGATGACTCATCAAGTGAAGAAGAGTATGTTCAAGGAATCTCCCATGGTTGCAATGATTGGTTGATTGATAGTGGGGCTTCCAAACACATGACTGGGTTCAAGGAATCTTTTCTGAACCTTTCTGAACATGAATCACCTCATAAGGTGAAACTTGGGGATGATTATCAATATCCAATCAAAGGAAGTGGTGAAGCCTCCTACAACCTAGATTCTGGAAAATCTTTAAAGATGAAAGAAGTACTGTATGTACCTGGACTAAAGAAGAACTTACTCTCCATATCTGCATTGGATGCAAAAGGCATGAGGGTTGCATTTGTGGATGGCCAAGTCCTAATGTGGCCAAAGGGAAAGAACATAGATGATGCAGTAGTGATTGGAGAGCAAGAGGGAGGCTTCTATAAATTGAAGGGACAACCTGAACATGCCATGGTACATGAATCCATGGAGCCAAGTGAACTTTGGCATAGAAGACTTGCTCATATGCACTATAGGGCACTTCCAATTGCAAGCAAGGCAGTAGAGGGTCTTCCTGAAATCAAGACCAAGCATGAAGGTGTCTGCAAAGGATGTGCAAAAGGAAAGAACACTAAGAAGGCTTTCCCAAGCAGTGAAAGCAAGGCAAAAGACATTCTGGAAATCATCCACTCAGATGTATGTGGCCCCATGTCATCCAGTTCCCTAAGTGGGTATGTTTACTATGTATCATTTATTGATGACTTCTCCAGAAAGACTTGGGTATACTTCTTGAAAGGCAAAGATGAGGTGCTTGACAAATTCAAGGAATTTAAAAACTTGATGGAGAATCAAACTGACAAGAAGATCAAAACTTTCAGATCCGACAATGGTGGAGAATTCACCTCAAATGACTTCAAGAAGCTTTGCAGTGATTTAGGGATTAAGAGGGAGTTGACTGCTCCTTATAATCCTCAACAGAATGGAGTTGCAGAAAGGAAGAACAGAACCATCATGGAAGCAGCAAGGGAAATGTTGCATGACCAGGATCTTCCTATGCATCTATGGGCAGAAGCAGCTAGAACAACTGTATATGTGCAGAACAGAACACCCCACAAGATTTTGGACAACAAGACACCAGAAGAGGTCTTTTCTGATAAGAAACCTGAAGTCAGCCATCTCAGAATATTTGGTTGTCTAGTATATACTCATGTCCCAAAAGAGAAGAGGACTAAACTAGATCCTTCAGGAAAGAAGGGCATCTTTGTGGGATATAGTGAAAGCTCGAAGGCTTACAGAATATACTTTCCAGGGTTCAAGAAAATTGATGTCAGTAGGGATGTAACATTTGATGAAAACTCAGCATTCATCAAATCAAGGAAGGCACCTACCGAAGTTTATGAAGAACCTAAGGAAACAAGATTTCAGGACACTACCATGACTGAAGCAGTTCCAGAAGTTGTTCGTGAGTTTGAAGATCCACAAGAACCTGTAGATCCACCCCGTGAGGATAACTCTCACAAGAGGAAACCTGTATGGGATAGAGAGCTCATTCATGATGCAGAAAGATTTGGCATTCCAAAAGAAGAACACAGAGCAAAGAAGAGAACCAGATCATACACCAGTTATGTTGCTTTACTCTGTGACATCATGAACAAAGAGCCTTCCAGTTATGAAGAGGCAACAGAAAAGAAAGAATGGAAGGATGCTATGATCGAGGAATACCAATCAATAATGAAGAATGATGTTTGGGATGTTGTCCCAAGACCTAAAGAGAAGTCTGTTGTGACTTCAAAATGGATCTACAAAATCAAGCATGCTGCAGATGGTAGTGTGGAGAAGTACAAAGCAAGATTCGTAGCTCAAGGATTCTCTCAGAAAGAGGGAATAGATTATGAAGAAACCTTTGCACCTATAGCCAGATATACTTCCATCAGAACAGTACTTGCCCTGGCTGCAGCAATGAAATGGAAGATACACCAGATGGATGTCAAGACTGCTTTCCTGAACGGTGTAGTAGAAGAGGAAGTATATGTGGAACAACCACTCGGTTTTGAAATACATAACAGAGAATCATATGTATGCAGATTGAAGAAAGCCTTGTATGGCTTGAAGCAAGCTCCCAGAACTTGGTATGGTAGGATGGACAGTTTCCTATCTAGTTTGGGCTTTACCAAGAGTAAAGCAGATTCCAACCTTTACTACAAGGTCGAGGAAGGGAATCCTGTGATTCTACTACTGTATGTGGATGACCTATTTGTGACAGGAGATGACAGACTGATTGCGGATACCAAGAGGAAGCTTGCAGCTGAATTCGATATGAAAGACTTGGGAATGATGCACTATTTCCTAGGTATGGAGGTGTGGCAGAATGCAAGTGGGATCTTCCTTGGTCAAGGAAAGTACACAGTAGATATCCTGAAGAGATTCGGGATGATGGATTGCAAGGCCATGGCCACACCGATGGCATCGAATCTGAAGCTTCTATGTGATGCTTCATCTGAGCCAGTTGATGTCTCTATGTATCGTCAGATGATTGGATCCTTGATGTACCTGACGAACACGAGACCAGACATTTGCTTTGTTGTGAACACATTGAGCCAGTTCCTGACAGATCCAAGAAGTGTTCACCTGGTTGCTGTAAAGCATGTTCTGAGGTACCTAAAGGGTACAGTGGATTATGGGCTCAGGTATGAGGCGAATCAAAAGTTTAACCTGCAGGGTTATGTTGATTCAGACTGGGCTGGCAGTGCTGCAGACAGGAAGAGCACATCTAGGTGTTGCTTCAGTATGGGATCAGGTGTGATCTCTTGGTTTAGCAGGAAGCAGTCCTGCGTAGCACTGAGTACAGCTGAGGCAGAGTATGTTGCAGCCTGTTCAGCTAGTTGTGAGGCAGTATGGCTACGGAAGCTACTGTCTGAGTTATTTGATCTCCTGTTGGAGGCTACTGGTATCTTCTGTGATAACCAGAGTTGTGTGAAGCTGTCCGAGAACCCAGTGTTTCATGACAGGTCGAAACACATAGAGATCAAATATCACTATATCAGGGATATGGTGCAGAGAGGAGCTGTGAAGCTCCTGTATGTTGCGACGGACGAGCAGATTGCAAATGTGCTGACGAAGCCACTAGCCAGGGTGAAGTTCGAGTACTTCAGAGAGAGGCTTGGCGTGCTTCAGATCGAGGATACTTCGAGGAAGAAGTGATGAACACATTTGCTGAAGCCATTCCAAGGATGTTGGAAGGAGGATCCTTCACATGGCTGTGGATGTAAGCGCTGGATGATGAGCATCAGGATGATGTTCTGGTTTCTGCTTGGATATGATCAGTTGGATCATTTTATGTATGTATGTACGCATCATGTGGATGCTGGATATGATCAGTTCGATCATTTTATGTATGTATGTATGCATCATATTGGATGCTTGGACCATGTATCTGTATATGTATCAGGTGGATACATTGTATGATCAGGTGGATCATGTATGGTGATATGTATCATGTATTTGTATTTGTATCAGGTGGATACATTGATGATCAGGAGGATCATGTATGATGATATGTGTCAGGTAGATACTTGGTATGCATCAGGTAGATGCATTGATGATCAGTAGGATCATGTATAATGATATGTATCATGTATTTGTATCAGGTGGATACATTGATGATCAGGAGGATCATGTATGATACTTGGTATGCATCAGGTAGATGCATTGATGATCAGGTGGATCATGTAGCAGGATGTTGCAGTGATTATCAGGATGATCATAGATGACGAGCTTCAGGATGTTGCTCCAGATAACATGCAGCAGGATGTTGCAGTGATGATCAGGATGATCATAGATGACGAGCTTCAGGATGTTGCTCCAGATGACATGCAGCAGGATGTTGCAGTGATGATCAGGATGATCATAGATGATGAGCTTCAGGATGTTGCTCCAGATGACATGCAGCAGGACGTTGCAGTGATGATGATCAGGATGATCATGGATACATCAGGATGATGTATGGTGAGTATCAGGTTGATACTCTATGGCCGTGGATCAGGTTGTGCAGATGAGCATGTAATTCGTTGCCCTGGGATATTTGCAGATGGTCTTTCGAGGTTTTGCCTATGGCATGTAATTCGGTGCCCTAGGACATCTGGCAAATGCTCTTTCAAGGTTTTGCTCTGGGAGGACATGTAATTCGTTGCCCTGGGAGATCTGCAAATAGTCTTTCGAGGTTTTTCCTATGGCATATAATAGCGCCCTGGGATATCTGGCAGATGCTCTTGCGAGGTTTTGTCCTATGGCATGTAATTCGTTTCCCTGGGAGATCCGATAGGTTGGTCTGTGTGCCCGTAATCAGTCCTGGGATGCTCTTGCGAGGTTTTGCCATGACCACATGTAATTCGTTGCCCTGGGAGATCCTATAGGTAGAGCTGTGTGCTCGTAACAGCCTGGGATGCTCTTGCGAGGTTTTGTGGTGAGGTCACATGTAATTCGTTGCCCTGGGAGATCCTATAGGTAGAGTTGTGTGCTCGTAACAGCCTGGGATGCTCTTTCAAGGTTTTGTGACGCACGTAAAAGTCCTGAGGATTCCACAGTATGGCCAATGATGACGAAGACCTGCAGGTGGTGGGCCTACATCCAGTATGAAAAAGGACTGGCTCTGTACAACTTCCAATGACGAGTAGAGACAGAGATTGGTTGAGATAGTAGTAGCAGTGACGATGATGATGACGATGCATCGATGACGATGATCCAGAGAAGAAGACTTGTCTAGCAGATCTGTGTCGAGAAATACCTTCCTAGTTAAGAGGGAGTGTTGATGTATATGTAACTTCGGAATGTATTTCATCTGTATATTATATTTATATTTATTGTACCCTTATAAGAGATGTGTTATTCCTCTATAAGGAAGTGTCGTCATGTGGATTGACAAGTGTCGCAAGTGGGTGTACTTGCCGATGGGTTATTAGACCACCTTATGGGGTCGGCCCTGATTAATATATAATATAATGTGGGTGTATCAAAGTAGACAAGTCGGCCCCAGTAGGTCACTGGGCAAAAAGGTGAGTATAAATAGAGATAGGAGATCTCTATTTTACTCACTCGGAAAAGTAACTATCTCTCTCTCTGAAAAGTGGCGCACTAGTGAGGAGGAGGAGAATCATCTGCTAGGAGACTATCTCAGTGTTATTTGGTTGTATTTTGGTTGAGCCATTGCTCTCTCTATCTCTGAGGAAGTTGTGGGGTTTTTCACCTTAGGGTTTTCCCCACGGAAACTCTGTGTCTCTTCTCTCTATGCTTTTGATTCTTGTGATGCTTGTGATGCTTGTCATATTATGATTGTCATGCATTGATATATTGTAGATGTTATTCTCTCAGCAAAGATCCTATAGTATTGTGATTTAATACTAAAAATTTAACAGTCGTTATGACGTAGAATGTGCATACTTTGTTGATTACATTTATGAAATAAAACACATTTTCTGAAAACTCGTGTTTTTTAAGAAATCATGTAAACCTTCTAGAAGCTGTGATTTTTGAAAAATGGTGGAAGTAAGCTTTTCTTATTTCCAAATGAATGTGCAAACTATAGAAAGTCGTTATGACGTAGAATGTGCATACTTTGTTGATTCCATTTATGAAATAAAACACATTTTCTAAAAAATCGTGTTTTTTAAGAAATCATGTAAACCTTCTAGAAGCTGTGATTTTAAAAAACGGGGGAAGTAAGCTTTTCTTATTTCTGGACGCATGCGCAAACTATAGAAAGTCGTTATGACGTAGAATGTGCATAATTTGTTGATTCCATTTATAAAATAAAAAACATTTTCTAAAAACTCGTGTTTTTTAAGAAATCATTTAAACCTTCTAGAAGCTGTGATTTTAAAAAACGGGGGAAGTAAGCTTTTCTTATTTCCAAACGCATGCGCAAACTATAGAAAGTCGTTATGACGTAGAATGTGCATACTTTGTAGATTCCATTTATGCAATAAAACACATTTTCTAAAAACTCGTGTTTCTTAAGAAATCATGTAAACCTTCTAGAAGCCGTGATTTTAAAAAACGGGGCAAGTAAGCTTTTCTTATTTCCAAACGCATGCGCAAACTATAGAAAGTCGTTACGACGTAGAATGTGTGTACTTTGTTGATTCCATTTATGAAATAAAACACATTTTCTAAAAAATCGTGTTTTTTAGGAAATCATGTAAACCTTCTAGAAGCTATGATTTTAAAAAACGGTGGAAGTAAGCTTTTCTTATTTCCGGACGCATGCGCAAACTATAGAAAGTCCTCATGACATAGAATGTGCATACTTTGTAGATTCCATTTATGAAATAAAGCACATTTTCTCAAAACTCGTGTTTTTTACGAAATCATGTAAACCTTCTAGAAGCTGTGATTTTAAAAAATGGGGGAAGTAAGATTTTCTTATTTCCGGACGCATGCGCAAACTATAGAAAGTTGTTATGACGTAGAATGTGCATACTTTGTAGATACGATTTATGAAATAAAACACATTTTCTAAAAACTCGTGTTTTTTACGAAATCATGTAAACCTTCTAGAAGTTGTGATTTTAAAAAACGGTGGAAGTAAGCTTTTCTTATTTCCGGACGAATGCGCAAACTATAGAAAGTCGTTATGACGTAGAATGTGCATACTTTGTTGATTCCATTGATGAAATAAAACACATTTTCTAAAAACTCATGTTTTTTACGAAATCATGTAAACCTTCTAGAAGCTATGATTTTAAAAAATGGGGGAAGTAAGCTTTTCTTATTTCCAAACTTATGCGCAAACTATAGAATGTCGTTATGACGTAGAATGTGCATACTTTGTTTATTCCATTTATGAAATAAAACATATTTTCTAAAAACTCTTGTTTTTTAAGAAATCATGTAAACCTTCTAGAAGCTGTGATTTTAAAAAATGGGGGAAGTAAGCTTTTCTTATTTCCGGGCGCATGCGCAAACTATAGAAAGTCGTTATGACGTAGAATGTGCGTACTTTGAAGATTCCATTTATGAAATAAAACACATTTTCTAAAAACTCGTGTTTTTTACGAAATCATGTAAACCTTCTAGAAGCCGTGATTTTAAAAAAAAGGGGAAGTAAGCATTTCTTATTTCCGGACGCATGCGCAAACTATAGAAAGTCGTTATGACGTAGAATGTGCATACTTTGTTGATTCCATTTATGAAATAAAAAATATTTTCTAAAAACTCGTGTTTTTTAAGAAATCATGTAAACCTTCTAGAAGCTGTGATTTTAAAAAACAGGGGAAGTAAGCTTTTCTTATTTCCGGACGCATGCGCATACTATAGAAAGTCGTTATGACGTAGAATGTGCGTACTTTGTTGATTCCATTTATGAAATAAAACACATTTTCTAAAAAATCGTGTTTTTTAGGAAATCATGTAAACCTTCTACAAGCTGTGATTTTAAAAAACGGTGGAAGTAAGCTTTTCTTATTTCTGGACGCATGCGCAAACTATAGAAAGTCCTCATGACGTAGAATGTGCATACTTTGTAGATTCCATTTATGAAATAAAGCACATTTTCTAAAAACTCGTGTTTTTTACGAAATCATGTAAACCTTCTAGAAGCTGTGATTTTAAAAAAAGGTGGAGGTAAGCTTTTCTTATTTCCGGACGAATGCGCAAACTATAGAAAGTCGTTATGACGTAGAATGTGCATACTTTGTTGATTCCATTTATGAAATAAAACACATTTTCTAAAAACTCTCGTTTTTTACGAAATCATGTAAACCTTCTCGAAGCTGTGATTTTAAAAAACGGGGGAAGTAAGCTTTTCTTATTTCCAAACGCATGCGGAAACTATAGAAAGTCGTTATGACGTAGAATGTGCGTACTTTGTTGATTCCATTTATGAAATAAAACACATTTTCTAAAAAATCGTGTTTTTTAGGAAATCATGTAAACCTTCTACAAGCTGTGATTTTAAAAAACGGTGGAAGTAAGCTTTTCTTATTTCTGGACGCATGCGCAAACTATAGAAAGTCCTCATGACGTAGAATGTGCATACTTTGTAGATTCCATTTATGAAATAAAGCACATTTTCTGAAAACTCGTGTTTTTTACGAAATCATGTAAACCTTCTAGAAGCTGTGATTTTAAAAAAAGGTGGAGGTAAGCTTCTCTTATTTCCGGACGAATGCGCAAACTATAGAAAGTCGTTATGACGTAGAATGTGCATACTTTGTTGATTCCATTTATGAAATAAAACACATTTTCTAAAAACTCTCGTTTTTTACGAAATCATGTAAACCTTCTAGAAGCTGTGATTTTAAAAAAAGGGGGAAGTAAGCATTTCTTATTTCCGGACGCATGCGCAAACTATAGAAAGTCGTTATGACGTAGAATGTGCATACTTTGTTGATTCCATTTATGAAATAAAAAATATTTTCTAAAAACTCGTGTTTTTTAAGAAATCATGTAAACCTTCTAGAAGCTGTGATTTTAAAAAACAGGGGAAGTAAGCTTTTCTTATTTCCGGACGCATGCGCATACTATAGAAAGTCGTTATGACGTAGAATGTGCGTACTTTGTTGATTCCATTTATGAAATAAAACACATTTTCTAAAAAATCGTGTTTTTTAGGAAATCATGTAAACCTTCTACAAGCTGTGATTTTAAAAAACGGTGGAAGTAAGCTTTTCTTATTTCTGGACGCATGCGCAAACTATAGAAAGTCCTCATGACGTAGAATGTGCATACTTTGTAGATTCCATTTATGAAATAAAGCACATTTTCTAAAAACTCATGTTTTTTACGAAATCATGTAAACCTTCTAGAAGCTGTGATTTTAAAAAAAGGTGGAGGTAAGCTTTTCTTATTTCCGGACGAATGCGCAAACTATAGAAAGTCGTTATGAAGTAGAATGTGCATACTTTGTTGATTCCATTTATGAAATAAAACACATTTTCTAAAAACTCTCGTTTTTTACGAAATCATGTAAACCTTCTAGAAGCTGTGATTTTAAAAAAAGGGGGAAGTAAGCATTTCTTATTTCCGGACGCATGCGCAAACTATAGAAAGTCGTTATGACGTAGAATGTGCATACTTTGTTGATTCCATTTATGAAATAAAAAGTATTTTCTAAAAACTCGTGTTTTTTAAGAAATCATGTAAACCTTCTAGAAGCTGTGATTTTAAAAAACAGGGGAAGTAAGCTTTTCTTATTTCCGGACGCATGCGCATACTATAGAAAGTCGTTATGACGTAGAATGTGCGTACTTTGTTGATTCCATTTATGAAATAAAACACATTTTCTAAAAAATCATGTTTTTTAGGAAATCATGTAAACCTTCTACAAGCTGTGATTTTAAAAAACGGTGGAAGTAAGCTTTTCTTATTTCTGGACGCATGCGCAAACTATAGAAAGTCCTCATGACGTAGAATGTGCATACTTTGTAGATTCCATTTATGAAATAAAGCACATTTTCTAAAAACTCGTGTTTTTTACGAAATCATGTAAACCTTCTAGAAGCTGTGATTTTAAAAAAAGGTGGAGGTAAGCTTTTCTTATTTCCGGACGAATGCGCAAACTATAGAAAGTCGTTATGACGTAGAATGTGCATACTTTGTTGATTCCATTTATGAAATAAAACACATTTTCTAAAAACTCTCGTTTTTTACGAAATCATGTAAACCTTCTAGAAGCTGTGATTTTAAAAAACGGGGGAAGTAAGCTTTTCTTATTTCCAAACGCATGCGGAAACTATAGAAAGTGTTTATGACGTAGAATGTGCATACTTTGTTGATTCCTTTTATGAAATAAAACACATTTTCTAAAAACTCGTGTTTTTTAAGAAATCAAGTAAACCTTCTAGAAGCTGTGATTTTAAAAAACGGGGGAAGTAAGCTCTTCTTATTTCCGGATGCATGCGCAAACTATAGAAAGTCGTTATGACGTGGAATGTGCATACTTTGTAGATTCCATTTATGAAATAAAACACATTTTCTAAAAACTCGTGTTTTTTACGAATTCATGTAAACCTTCTAGAAGGTGTGATTTTAAAAAACGGGGGAAGTAAGCTTTTCTTATTTCTGGACGCACGCGCAAACTATAGAAAGTCGTTATGACGTAGAATGTGCATACTTTGTAGATTCCATTGATGAAATAAAACACATTTTCTAAAAACTCGTGTTTTTTACGAAATCATGTAAACCTTCTAGAAGCTGTGATTTTAAAAAACGGGGAAAGTAAGCTTTTCTTATTTCTGGACGCATGCGCAAACTATAGAAACTCGTTATGACGTAGAATGTGCATACTTTGTAGATTTCATTTATGAAATAAAACACAGTTTCTGAAAACTCGTGTTTTTTACGAAATCATGTAAACCTTCTAGAAGCCGTGATTTTTAAAAACGGTGGAAGTAAGCTTTTCTTATTTCCGGACGAATGCGCAAACTATAGAAAGTCGTTATGACGTAGAATGTGCATACTTTGTTGATTCCATTTATGAAATAAAACACATTTTCTAAATACTCGTGTTTTTTAACAAATCATGTAAACCTTCTAGAAGCTGTAATTTTTAAAAACGGGGGAAGTAAGCTTTTCTTATTTCCAAACACATGCGCAAACTATAGAAAGTCGTTATGACATAGAATGTGCATACTTTGTTGATTCCATTTATGAAATAAAACACATTTTCTAAAAACTCGTGTTTTTTAAGAAATCATGTAAACCTTCTAGAAGCTGTGATTTTAAAAAACGGGGGAAGTAAGCTTTTCTTATTTCCGGATGCATGCGCAATCTATAGAAAGTCGTTATGACGTAGAATGTGCATACTTTGTCGATTCCTTTTATGAAATAAAAGACATTTTCTAAAAACTCGTGTTTTTTAAGAAATCATGTAAACCTTCTAGAAGCTGTGATTTTAAAAAATGGGGGAAGTAAGCTTTTCTTATTTCCGGACGCATGCGCAAACTATTGAAAGTCGTTATGACGTAGAATGTGCATACTTTGAAGATTCCATTTATAAAATAAAACACATTTTCTAAAAACTCGTGCTTTTTACGAAATCATGTAAACCTTCTAGAAGCTGTGATTTTAAAAAACAGGGGAAGTAAGCTTTTCTTATTTCCGGACGCATGCGCAAACTATAGAAAGTCGTTATGACGTAAAATGTGCATACTTTGTTGATTCCATTTATGAAATAAAAAATATTTTCTAAAAACTCGTGTTTTTTAAGAAATCATGTAAACCTTCTAGAAGCTATGATTTTAAAAAACAGGGGAAGTAAGCTTTTCTTATTTCCGGACGCATGCGCAAACTATAGAATGTCGTTATGACGTAGAATGTGCGTACTTTGTTGATTCCATTTATGAAATAAAACACATTTTCTAAAAAATCGTGTTTTTTAGGAAATCATGGAAACCTTCTAGAAGCTGTGATTTTAAAAAACGGTGGAAGTAAGCTTTTCGTATTTCCGGACCCATGCGCAAACTATAGAAAGTCCGCATGATGTAGAATGTGCATACTTTGTAGATTCCATTTATTAAATAAATCACATTTTCTAAAAACTCGTGTTTTTTAGGAAATCATGTAAACCTTCTAGAAGCTGTGATTTTAAAAAACGGTGGAGGTAAGCTTTTCTTATTTCCGGACGAATGCGAAACTATAGAAAGTCGTTATGATGTAGAATGTGCATACTTTGTTGATTCCATTTATGAAATAAAACACATTTTCTAAAAACTCTCGTTTTTTACGAAATCATGTAAACCTTCTAGAAGCTGTGATTTTAAAAAACGGGGGAAGTAAGCTTTTCTTATTTCCAAACGCATGCGGAAACTATAGAAAGTGTTTATGACGTAGAATGTGCATACTTTGTTGATTCCATTTATGAAATAAAACACATTTTCTAAAAACTCGTGTTTTTTAAGAAATCAAGTAAACCTTCTAGAAGCTGTGATTTTAAAAAACGGGGGAAGTAAGCTTTTCTTATTTCCGGATGCATGCGGAAACTATAGAAATTCGTTATGACGTAGAATGTGCATACTTTGTAGATTCCATTTATGAAATAAAACACATTTTCTAAAAACTCGTGTTTTTTACGAAATCATGTAAACCTTCTAGAAGCTGTGATTTTAAAAAACGGGGGAAGTAAGCTTTTCTTATTTCCGGACACATGCGCAAACTATAGAAAGTCGTTATGACGTAGAATGTGCATACTTTGTAGATTCCATTTATGAAATAAAACACATTTTCTAAAAACTCGTGTTTTTTACGAAATCATGTAAACCTTCTAGAAGCTGTGATTTTAAAAAACGGGGGAAGTAAGCTTTTCTTATTTCCGGACGCATGCGCAAACTATAGAAACTCGTTATGACATAGAATGTGCATACTTTGTAGATTTCATTTATGAAATAAAACACATTTTCTAAAAACTCGTGTTTTTTACGAAATCATGTAAACCTTCTAGAAGCCGTGATTTTAAAAAACGGTGGAAGTAAGCTTTTCTTATTTCCGGACACATGTGCAAGCTATAGAAAGTCGTTATGACGAAGAATGTGCATACTTTGTTGATTCCTTTTATGAAATAAAAGACATTTTCTAAAAACTCATGTTTCTTAAGAAATCATGTAAACCTTCTAGAAGCTGTGATTTTAAAAAACGGGGGAAGTAAGCTTTTCTTATTTCCAAACGCATGCGCAAACTATAGCAAGTCGTTATGACGTAGAATGTGCATACTTTGGAGATTCCATTTATGAAATAAAACACATTTTCTAAAAACTCGTGTTTTTTACGAAATCATGTAAACCTTATAGAAGCTGTGATTTTAAAAAATGGGGGAAGTAAGCTTTTCTTATTTCCGGATGCATGCGCAATCTATAGAAAGTCGTTATGACGTAGAATGTGTATACTTTGTCGATTCCTTTTATGAAATAAAAGACATTTTCTAAAAACTCGTGTTTTTTAAGAAATCATGTAAACCTTCTAGAAGCTGTGATTTTAAAAAACGGGGGAAGTAAGGTTTTCTTATTTCCAAATGCATGCGCAAACTATAGAAAGTCGTTACGACGTGGAATGTGCATACTTTGTTGATTCCATTTATGAAATAAAACACATTTTCTAAAAACTCGTGTTTTTTAAGAAATCATGTAAACCTTCTAGAAGTTGTGATTTTAAGAAACGGTGGAAGTAAGCTTTTCTTATTTTCGGACGAATGCGCAAACTATAGAAAGTCGTTATGACGTAGAATGTGCATACTTTGTTGATTCCATTTATGAAATAAAACACATTTTCTAAAAACTCGTGTTTTTTACGAAATCATGTAAACCTTCTAGAAGCTGTGATTTTAAAAAACGGGGGAAGTAAGCTTTTCTTATTTCCGGACGCATGCGCAAACTATAAAAACTCGTTATGACATAGAATGTGCATACTTTGTAGATTTCATTTATGAAATAAAACACATTTTCTAAAAACTCGTGTTTTTTACGAAATCATGTAAACCTTCTAGAAGCTGTGACTTTAAAAAACGGTGGAAGTAAGCTTTTCTTATTTCCAAACGCATGCGCAAACTATAGAAAGTCGTTATGACGTAGAATGTGCATACTTTGTTGATTCCTTTTATGAAATAAAACACATTTTCTAAAAACTCATGTTTTTTACGAAATCATGTAAACCTTCTAGAAGCTGTGATTTTAAAAAACGGGGGAAGTAAGCTTTTCTTATTTCCAAACGCATGCCCAAACTATAGAAAGTCGTTATGACGTAGAATGTGCATACTTTTTTTATTCCATCTATGAAATAAAACACATTTTCTAAAAACTCATGTTTTTTACGAAATCATGTAAACCTTATAGAAGCTGTGATTTTAAAAAACGGGGGAAGTAAGCTATTCTTATTTCCGGATGCATGCGCAATCTATAGAAAGTCGTTATGACGTAGAATGTGCATACTTTGTCGACTCCTTTTATGAAATAAAAGACATTTTCTGAAAATTCGTGTTTTTTAAGAAATCATGTAAACCTTCTAGAAGCTGTGATTTTAAAAAACGGGGGAAGTAAGGTTTTCTTATTTCCAAATGCATGCGCAAACTATAGAAAGTCGTTACGACGTGGAATGTGCATACTTTGTTGATTCCATTTATGAAATAAAACACATTTTCTAAAAACTCGTGTTTTTTAAGAAATCATGTAAACCTTCTAGAAGTTGTGATTTTAAGAAACGGTGGAAGTAAGCTTTTCTTATTTTCGGACGAATGCGCAAACTATAGAAAGTCGTTATGACGTAGAATGTGCATACTTTGTTGATTCCATTTATGAAATAAAACACATTTTCTAAAAACTCATGTTTTTTACGATATCATGTAAACCTTCTAGAAGCTGTGATTTTAAAAAACGGTGGAAGTAAGCTTTTCTTATTTCCGGACGAATGCGCAAACTATAGAAAGTCGTTATGACGTAGAATGTGCATACTTTGTTGATTCCATTTATGAAATAAAACACATTTTCTAAAAACTCGTGTTTTTTACGAAATCATGTAAACCTTCTAGAAGCTGTGATTTTAAAAAACGGTGGAAGTAAGCTTTTCTTATTTCCGGACGGATGCGTAAACTATAGAAATTCGTTATGACGTAGAATGTGCATACTTTGTAGATTCCATTTATGAAATAAAACACATTTTCTAAAAACTCGTGTTTTTTACGAAATCATGTAAACCTTCTAGAAGCTGTGATTTTAAAAAACGGGGGAAGTAAGCTTTTCTTATTTCCGGACGCATGCGCAAACTATAGAAAGTCGTTATGATGTAGAATGTGCATACTTTGTAGATTCCATTTATGAAATAAAGCACATTTTCGAAAAACTCGTGTTTTTTACGAAATCATGTAAACCTTCTAGAAGCTGTGATTTTAAAAAACGGTGGAAGTAAGCTTTTCTTATTTCTGGACGAATGCGCAAACTATAGAAAGTTGTTATGACGTAGAATGTGCATACTTTGTCGATTCCATTGATGAAATAAAACACATTTTCTAAAAACTCGTGTTTTTTAAGAACTCATGTAAACCTTCTAGAAGCTGTGATTTTAAAAAACGGTGGAAGTAAGTTTTTCTTATTTTCGGACGCATGCGCAAACTATAGAAAGTCGTTATGACGTAGAATGTGCATACTTTGTTGTTTCGATTTATGAATGTGATTTTACGAAACAAATCGTGTTTCGATTTACGAATGTGCATACTTTGTAGATTCCATTTATGAAATAAAACACATTTTCTAAAAACTCGTGTTTTTTACGAAATCATGTAAACCTTCTAGAAGCTGTGATTTTAAAAAACGGGGGAAGTAAGCTTTTCTTATTTCCGGACGCATGCGCAAACTATAGAAAGTCCTTATGATGTAGAATGTGCATACTTTGTAGATTCCATTTATGAAATAAAGCACATTTTCGAAAAACTCGTGTTTTTTACGAAATCATGTAAACCTTCTAGAAGCTGTGATTTTAAAAAACGGTGGAAGTAAGCTTTTCTTATTTCCGGACGAATGCGCAAACTATAGAAAGTTGTTATGACGTAGAATGTGCATACGTTGTCGATTCCATTGATGAAATAAAACACATTTTCTAAAAACTCGTGTTTTTTAAGAACTCATGTAAACCTTCTAGAAGCTGTGATTTTAAAAAATGGTGGAAGTAAGCTTTTCTTATTTCCGGACGCATGCGCAAACTCTAGAAAGTCGTTATGACGTAGAATGTGCATACTTTGTTGTTTCGATTTATGAAATAAAACACATTTTCTAAAAACTCGTGTTTTTTACGAAATCATGTAAACCTTCTAGAAGCTGTGATTTATGAATGTGCATACTTTGTAGATTCCATTTATAAAATAAAACACATTTTCTAAAAACTCGTGTTTTTTACGAAATCATGTAAACCTTCTAGAAGCTGTGATTTTAAAAAACGGGGGAAGTAAGCTTTTCTTATTTCTGGACGCATGCGCAAACTATAGAAAGTCGTTATGATGTAGAATGTGCATACTTTGTAGATTCCATTTATGAAATAAAGCACATTTTTGAAAAACTCGTGTTTTTTACGAAATCATGTAAACCTTCTAGAAGTTGTGGATTTAAAAAACGGTGGAAGTAAGCTTCTCTTATTTCCGGACGAATGCGCAAACTATAGAAAGTTGTTATGACGTAGAATTTGCATACTTTGTCGATTCCATTGATGAAATAAAACACATTTTCTAAAAACTCGTGTTTTTTAAGAACTCATGTAAACCTTCTAGAACCTGTGATTTTAAAAAACGGTGGAAGTAAGCTTTTCTTATTTCCGGACGCATGCGCAAACTATAGAAATTCGTTATGACGTAGAATGTGTGTACTTTGTTGATTCCATTTATGAAATAAAACACATTTTCTAAAAAATCGTGTTTTTTACGAAATCATGTAAACCTTCTAGAAGCTGTGATTTTCAAAAATGGTGGAAGTAAGCTTTTCTTATTTCCGGACGAATGCGCAAACTATAGAAATTTGTTATGACGTAGAATGTGCACACTTTGTCGATTCCATTGATGAAATAAAACACATTTTCTAAAAACTCGTGTTTTTTAAGAACTCATGTAAACCTTCTAGAAGCTGTGATTTTAAAAAACGGTGGAAGTAAGCTTTTCTTATTTCCGGACGCATGCGCAAACTATAGAAAGTCGTTATGACGTAGAATGTGCATATTTTGTTGTTTCGATTTTATGAATGTGATTTTCTAAAAACTCGTGTTTTTTACGAAATCATGTAAACCTTCTAGAAGCTGTGATTTTAAAAAACAGTGGAAGTAAGCTTTTCTTATTTCCGGACGAATGCGCAAACTATAGAAAGTTGTTATGACGTAGAATGTGCATACTTTGTCGATTCGATTGATGAAATAAAACACATTTTCTAAAAACTCGTGTTTTTTAAGAACTCATGTAAACCTTCTAGAAGCTGTGATTTTAAAAAATGGTGGAAGTAAGCTTTTCTTATATCCGGACGCATGCGCAAACTATAGAAAGTCGTTATGACTTAGAATGTGCATACTTTGTTGTTTCGATTTATGAAATAAAACACATTTTCTAAAAACTCGTGTTTTTTACGAAATCATGTAAACCTTCTAGAAGCTGTGATTTATGAATGTGCATACTTTGTAGATACCATTTATGAAATAAAACACATTTTCTAAAAACTCGTGTTTTTTACGAAATCATGTAAACCTTCTAGAAGCTGTGATTTTAAAAAACGGGGGAAGTAAGCATTTCTTATGTCCGGACGCATGCGCAAACTATAGAAAGTCGTTATGATGTAGAATTGGCATACTTTGTAGATTCCATTTATGAAATAAAGCACATTTTAGAAAAACTCGTGTTTTTTATGAAATCTTGTAAACCTTCTAGAAGTTGTGGATTTAAAAAACGGTGGAAGTAAGCTTCTCTTATTTCCGGACGAATGCGCAAACTATAGAAAGTTGTTATGACGTAGAATGTGCATACTTTGTCGATTCCATTGATGAAAGAAAACACATTTTCTAAAAACTCGTGTTTTTTAAGAACTCATGTAAACCTTCTATTACCTGTGATTTTAAAAAACAGTGGAAGTAAGCTTTTCTTATTTTCGGACGCATGCGCAAACTATAGAAAGTCGTTATGACGTAGAATGTGCATACTTTGTTGTTTCGATTTATGAATGTGATTTTAAAAAACGGTGGAAGTAAGCTTTTCTTATTTCCGGACGAATGCGCAAACTATAGAAAGTTGTTATGACGTAGAATGTGCATACTTTGTCGATTCCATTGATGAAATAAAACACATTTTCTAAAAACTCGTGTTTTTTAAGAACTCATGTAAACCTTCTAGAAGCTGTGATTTTAAAAAATGGGAGAAGTAAGCTTTTCTTATTTCCGGATGCATGCGCAAACTATAGAAAGTCGTTATGACGTAGAATGTGCATACTTTGTTGTTTCGATTTATGAAATAAAACACATTTTCTAAAAACTCGTGTTTTTTAAGAAATCATGTAAACCTTCTAGAAGCTGTGATTTTAAAAAACGGGGGAAGTAAGGTTTTCTCATTTCCAAATGCATGCGCAAACTATAGAAAGTCGTTACGACGTGGAATGTGCATACTTTGTTGAATCCATTTATGAAATAAAACAAATTTTCTAAAAACTCGTGTTTTTTAAGAAATCATGTAAACCTTCTAGAAGTTGTGATTTTAAGAAACGGCGGAAGTAAGCTTTTCTTATTTTCGGACGAATGCGCAAACTATAGAAAGTCGTTATGACGTAGAATGTGCATACTTTGTTGATTCCATTTATGAAATAAAACACATTTTCTAAAAACTCATGTTTTTTACGAAATCATGTAAACCTTCTAGAAGCTGTGATTTTAAAAAACGGTGGAAGTAAGCTTTTCTTATTTCCGGACGAATGCGCAAACTATAGAAAGTCATTATGACGTAGAATGTGCATACTTTGTTGATTCCATTTATGAAATAAAACACATTTTCTAAAAACTCGTGTTTTTTACGAAATCATGTAAACCTTCTAGAAGCTGTGATTTTAAAAAACGGTGGAAGTAAGCTTTTCTTATTTCCGGACGGATGCTCAAACTATAGAAATTCTTTATGACGTAGAATGTGCATACTTTGTAGATTCCATTTATGAAATAAAACACATTTTCTAAAAACTCGTGTTTTTTACGAAATCATGTAAACCTTCTAGAAGCAATGATTTTAAAAAACGGGGGAAGTAAGCTTTTCTTATTTACGGACGCATGCACAAACTATAGAAAGTCGTTATGATGTAGAATGCGCATACTTTGTAGATTCCATTTATGAAATAAAGCACGTTTTCGAAAAATTCATGTTTTTTACGAAATCATGTAAACCTTCTAGAAGCTGTGATTTTAAAAAACGGTGGAAGTAAGCTTTTCTTATTTCCGGACGAATGCGCAAACTATAGAAAGTTGTTATGACGTAGAATGTGCATACTTTGTCGATTCCATTGATGAAATAAAACACATTTTCTAAAAACTCGTGTTTTTTAAGAACTCATGTAAACCTTCTAGAAGCTGTGATTTTAAAAAACGGTGGAAGTAAGCTTTTCTTATATCCGGACGCATGCGCAAACTATAGAAAGTCGTTATGACGTAGAATGTGCATACTTTGTTGTTTCGATTTATGAAATAAAACACATTTTCTAAAAACTCGTGTTTTTTACGAAATCATGTAAACCTTCTAGAAGCTATGATTTATGAATGTGCATACTTTGTAGATTCCATTTATGAAATAAAACACACTTTCTAAAAACTCGTGTTTTTTACGAAATCATGTAAACCTTCTAGAAGCTGTGATTTTAAAAAACGGGGGAAGTAAGCTTTTCTTATTTCCGGATGCATGCGCAATCTATAGAAAGTCGTTATGACGTAGAATGTGCATACTTTGTCGACTCCCTTTATGAAATAAAACACATTTTCTAAAAACTCGTGTTTTTTAAGAAATCATGTAAACCTTCTAGAAGCTGTGATTTTAAAAAACGGGGGAAGTAAGGTTTTCTTATTTCCAAATGCATGCGCAAACTATAGAAAGTCGTTATGATGTGGAATGTGCATACTTTGTTGATTCCATTTATGAAATAAAACACATTTTCTAAAAACTCGTGTTTTTTAAGAAATCATGTAAACCTTCTAGAAGTTGTGATTTTAAGAAACGGTGGAAGTAAGCTTTTCTTATTTCCAGACGAATGCGCAAACTATAGAAAGTCGTTATGACGTAGAATGTGCATACTTTGTTGATTCCATTTATGAAATAAAACACATTTTCTAAAAACTCGTGTTTTTTACGAAATCATGTAAACCTTCTAGAAGCTGTGATTTTAAAAAACGGGGGAAGTAAGCTTTTCTTATTTCCGGACGCATGCGCAAACTATAGAAACTCGTTATGACGTAGAATGTGCATACTTTGTAGATTTCATTTATGAAATAAAACACATTTTCTAAAAACTCGTGTTTTTTACAAAATCATGTAAACCTTCTAGAAGTTGTTATTTTAAAAAACGGTGGAAGTAAGCTTTTCTTATTTCCGAACGCATGCGCAAACTATAGAAAGTCGTTATGACGTAGAATGTGCATACTTTGTTGATTCCATTTATTAAATAAAACACATTTTCTAAATACTCGTGTTTTTTAACAAATCATATAAACCTTCTAGAAGCTGTAATTTTTAAAAACGGGGGAAGTAAGCTTTTCTTATTTCCAAACACATGCGCAAACTATAGAAATTCGTTATGACATAGAATGTGCATACTTTGTTGATTCCATTTATGAAATAAAACACATTTTCTAAAAACTCCTGTTTTTTAAGAAATCATGTAAACCTTCTAGAACCTGTGATTTTAAAAAACGGGGGAAGTAAGCTTTTCTTATTTCCAAACGCATGCGCAAACTATAGAAAGTCGTTATGACGTAGAATGTGCATAGTTTGTAGATTCCATTTATGAAATAAAACACATTTTCTAAAAACTCGTGTTTTTTACGAAATCATGTAAACCTTCTAGAAGCTGTGATTTTAAAAAACGGGGTAAGTGAGCTTTTCTTATTTCCGGACGCATGCGCAAACAATAGAAAGTCGTTATGATGTAGAATGTGCATACTTTGTAGATTCCATTTATGAAATAAAGCACATTTTCGAAAAACTCGTGTTTTTTACGAAATCATGTAAACCTTCTAGAAGCTGTGATTTTAAAAAACGGTGGAAGTAAGCTTTTCTTATTTCCGGACGAATGCGCAAACTATAGAAATTTGTTATGACGTAGAATGTGCATACTTTGTCGATTCCATTGATGAAATAAAACACATTTTCTAAAAACTCGTGTTTTTTAAGAACTCATGTAAACCTTCTAGAAGCTGTGATTTTAGAAAACGGTGGAAGTAAGCTTTTCTGATTTCCGGACGCATGCGCAAACTATAGAAAGTCGTTATGACGTAGAATGTGCATACTTTCTTGTTTCGATTTATGAAATAAAACACATTTTCTAAAAACTCGTGTTTTTTACGAAATCATGTAAACCTTCTAGAAGCTGTGATTTAAAAAAACGGTGGAAGTAAGCTTTTCTTATTTCCAAACGCATGCGCAAACTATAGAAAGTTGTTATGACGTAGAATGTGCATACTTTGTTGATTCCATTTATGAAATAAAACACATTTTCTAAAAACTCGTGTTTTTTAAGAAATCATGTAAACCTTCTAGAAGCTGTGATTTTAAAAAACGGGGGAAGTAAGCTTTTCTTATTTCCAAATGCATGCGCAAACTATAGAAAGTCGTTATGACGTAGAGTGTGCATACTTTTTTGATTCCATTTATGAAATAAAACACATTTTCTAAAAACTCATGTTTTTTAAGATATCATGTAAACCTTCTAGAAGCTGTGATTTTAAAAAACGGGGGAAGTAAGCTTTTCTTATTTCCAAACACATGCGAAAACTATAGAAAGTCATTATGACGTAGAATGTGCATACTTTGTTGATTCCATTTATGAAATAAAACACATTTTCTAAAAACTCGTGTTTTTTAAGAAATCATGTAAACCTTCTAGGAGCTGTGATTTTAAAAAACGGGGGAAGTAAGGTTTTCTTATTTCCGGACGCATGCGCAAACTATAGAAAGTCGTTATGATGTAGAATGTGCATACTTTGTAGATTCCATTTATGAAATAAAACACATTTTCTAAAAACCCGTGTTTTTTACGAAATCATGTAAACCTTCTAGAAGCTATGATTTAAAAAAACGGTGGAAGTAAGCTTTTCGTATTTCCGGACGCATGCGCAAACTACAGAAAGTCATTATGACGTAGAATGTGCATACTTTGTTGATTCCATTTATGAAATAAAACACATTTTCTACAAACTCGTGTTTTTTACGAAATCAAGTAAACCTTCTAGAAGCTGTGATTTCCAAAAACGGTGGAAGTAAGCTTTTCTTATTTCCCGACGCATGCGCAAACTATAGAAAGTCGTTATGACGTAGAATGTGCATACTTTGTAGATTCCATTTATGAAGTAAAACACATTTTCTAAAAACTCGTGTTTCTTAAGAAATCATGTAAACCTTCTAGAAGCCGTGATTTTGAAAAACGGGGCAAGTAAGCTTTTCTTATTTCCAAACGCATGCGCAAACTATAGAAAGTCGTTATGATGTAGAATGTGCATACTTTGTAGATTCCATTTATGAAATAAAGCACATTTTCGAAAAACTCGTGTTTTTTATGAAATCATGTAAACCTTCTAGAAGGTGTGATTTTCAAAAACGGTGGAAGTAAGCTTTTCTTATTTCCGGATGAATGCGCAAACTATAGAAAGTTGTTATGACGTAGAATGTGCATACTTTGTCGATTCCATTGATGAAATAAAACACATTTTCTAAAAACTCGTGTTTTTTAAGAACTCATGTAAACTTTCTAGAAGCTGTGATTTTAAAAAACGGTGGAAGTAAGCTTTTCTTATTTCCGGACGCATGCGCAAACTATAGAAACAACTCGAATTTCCGGACACGCAAACTATAGAAAACTGTTATGACGTAGAATGTGCATACTTTGTCGATTCCATTGATGAAATAAAACACATTTTCTAAAAACTCGTGTTTTTTAGGAACTCATGTAAACCTTCTAGAAGCTGTGATTTTAAAAAACGGTGGAAGTAAGCTTTTCTTATTTCCGGACGCATGCGCAAACTATAGAAACAACTCGAATTTCCGGACGCGCAAACTATAGAAAACTGTTATGACGTAGAATGTGCATACTTTGTCGATTCCATTGATGAAATAAAACACATTTTCTAAAAACTCGTGTTTTTTAAGAACTCATGTAAACCTTCTAGAAGCTGTGATTTTAAAAAACGGGGGAAGTAAGCTTTTCTTATTTCCGGACTCATGCGCAAACTATAGAAAGTCGTTATGATGTAGAATGTGCATACTTTGTAGATTCCATTTATGAAATAAAGCACATTTTCGAAAAACTCGTGTTTTTTACGAAATCATGTAAACCTTCTAGAAGCTGTGATTTTAAAAAACGGTGGAAGTAAGCTTTTCTTATTTCCGGACGAATTCGCAAACTATAGAAAGTTGTTATGACGTAGAATGTGCATACTTTGTCGATTCCATTGATGAAATAAAACACATTTTCTAAAAACTCGTGTTTTTTAAGAACTCATGTAAACCTTCTAGAAGCTGTGATTTTAAAAAACAGTGGAAGTAAGCTTTTCTTATTTCCGGACGCATGCGCAAACTATAGAAACAACTCGAATTTCCGGACGTGCAAACTATAGAAAGTTGTTATGACGTAGATTCCATTTATGAAATAAAGCACATTTTCGAAAAACTCGTGTTTTTTACGAAATCATGTAAACCTTCTAGAAGCTGTGATTTTAAAAAACGGTGGAGGTAAGCTTTTCTTATTTCCGGACGAATGCGCAAACTATAGAAAGTAGTTATGACGTAGAATGTGCATACTTTGTCGATTCCATTGATGAAATAAAACACATTTTCTAAAAACTCGTGTTTTTTAAGAACTCATGTAAACCTTCTAGAAGCTGTGATTTTAAAAAACGGTGTAAGTAAGCTTTTCTTATTTCCGGACGCATGCGCAAACTATAGAAAGTCGTTATGACGTCGAATGTGCATACTTTGTTGTTTCGATTTATGAATGTGATTTTACGAAACAACTCGTGTTTCGATTTATGAATGTGCATACTTTGTAGATTCCATTTATGAAATAAAACACATTTTCTAAAAACTCGTGTTTTTTACGAAATCATGTAAACCTTCTAGAAGCTGTGATTTTAAAAAACGGGGGAAGTAAGCTTTTCTTATTGCCGGGCGCATGCGCAAACAATAGAAAGTCCTTATGATGTAGAATGTGCATACTTTGTAGATTCCATTTATGAAATAAAACACATTTTCTAATAACTCGTGTTTTTTAAGAAATCATGTAAACCTTCTAGAAGCTGTGGTTTTAAAAAACGGGGGAAGTAAGTTTTTCTTATTTCCAAACACATGCACAAACTATAGAAAGTCATTATGACGTAGAATGTGCATACTTTGTTGAATCCATTTATGAAATAAAACACATTTTCTAAAAACTCGTGTTTTTTACGAAATCATGTAAACCTTCTAGAAGCTGTGATTTTAAAAAACGGTGGAAGTAAGCTTTTCTTATTTCCAGACGAATGCGCAAACTATAGAAAGTTGTTATGACGTAGAATGTGCATACTTTGTCGATTCCATTGATGAAATAAAACACATTTTCTAAAAACTCGTGTTTTTTAAGAACTCATGTAAACCTTCTAGAAGCTGTGATTTTAAAAAACGGTGGAAGTAAGCTTTTCTTATTTCCGGACGCATGCGCAAACTATAGAAAGTCGTTATGACGTAGAATGTCCATACTTTGTTGATTCCATTTATGAAATAAAACACATTTTCTAAAAACTCGTGTTTTTTAAGAAATCATGTAAACCTTCTAGAAGCTGTGATTTTAAAAAACGGGGGAAGTAAGCTTTTCTTATTTCCAAACGCATGCGCAAACTATAGAAAGTCATTATGACGTAGAATGTGCATAGTTTGTTGATTCCATTTATGAAATAAAACACATTTTCTAAAAACTCTTGTTTTTTAAGAAATCATGTAGACCTTCTAGAAGCTGTGATTTTAAAAAACGAGGAAGTAAGCTTTTCTTATTTCCGGACGCATGCGCAAACTATAGAACGTCGTTATGACGTTGAATGTGCATACTTTGTAGATTCCATTTATGAAATAAAACACATTTTCTAAAAAATCGTGTTTTTTACGAAATCATGTAAACCTTCAAGAAGTTGTGATTTTAAAAAACGGTGAAGGTAAGCTTTTCTTATTTCCGGACGCATGCGGAAAGTATAGAAAGTCGTTATGACGTAGAATGTGCATACTTTGTAGATTCCATTTATGAAATAAAACACATTTTCTAAAAACTCGTGTTTTTTACGAAAGCATGTAAACCTTCTAGAAGCTGTGATTTTAAAAAATGGTGGAAGTAAGCTTTTCTTATTTCCGGACGCATGCGCAAACTATAGAAAGTCGTTATGAAGTAGAATGTGCATACTTTGTTGATTCCATTTATGAAATAAAACACATTTTCTAAAAACTCATGTTTTTTACGAAATCATGTAAACCTTCTAGAAGCTGTGATTTTAAAAAACGGTGGAAGTAAGCTTTTCTTATTTCCAAACGCATGCGCAAGCTATAGAAAGTCATTATGATGTAGAATGTGCCTGCTTTGTTGATTCCATTTATGAAATAAAACACATTTTCTAAAAACTCGTGTTTTTTAAGAAATCATGTAAACCTTCTAGAAGCCGTGATTTTAAAAAAAGGGGGACATAAGCTTTTCTTATTTCCGGACGCATGCGCAAACTATAGAAAGTCGTTATGACGTAGAATGTGCATACTTTGTAGATTTCATTTCTGAAATAAAACACATTTTCTAAAAACGCGTGTTTTTTAAGAAATCATGGAAACCTTCTAGAAGCTGTGATTTAAAAAAACGGGGGAAGTAAGCTTTTCTTATTTCCAAACGCATGCGCAAACTATAGAAAGTCGTTATGACGTAGAATGTGCATACTTTGTTGATTCCATTTATGAAATAAAACACATTTTCTAAAAACTCATGTTTTTTAGGAAATCATGTAAACCTTCTAGAAGGTGTGATTTTAAAAAATGGTGGAAGTAAGCTTTTCTTATTTCCGGACGCATGCACAAACTATAGAAACTTGTTATGACTTAGAATGTGCATACTTTGTAGATTCCATTTATAAAATAAAGCACATTTTCTAAAAATTCGTGTTTTTTACGAAATCATGTAAACCTTCTAGAAGCTGTGATTTTAAAAAATGGTGGAAGTAAGCTTTTCTTATTTCCAAACTTATGCGCAAACTATAGAAAGTCGTTATGACGTAGAATGTGCATACTTTGTTTATTCCATTTATGAAATAAAACATATTTTCTAAAAACTCATGTTTTTTAAGTAATCATGTAAACCTTCTAGAAGCTGTGATTTTAAAAAACAGGGGAAGTAAGCTTTTCTTATTTCTGGATGCATGCGCAAACTTTAGAAATTCGTTATGACGTAGAATGTGCATACTTTGAAGATTCCATTGATGAAATAAAACACATTTTCTAAAAACTCGTGTTTTTTACGAAATCATGTAAACCTTCTAGAAGCTGTGATTTTAAAAAACGGTGGAAGTAAGCTTTTCTTATTTCCGGACGCATGTGCAAACTATAGAAAGTCGTTATGACGTAGAATGTGCATACTTTGTTGATTCCATTTATGAAATAAAACACATTTTCTAAAAACTCATGTTTTTTACGAAATCATGTAAACCTTCTAGAAGCTGTGATTTTAAAAAACGGTGGAAGTAATCTTTTCTTATTTCCGGACGGATGCGCAAACTATAGAAATTCGTTATGACGTAGAAAGTGCATACTTTGTAGATTCCATTTATGAAATAAAACACATTTTCTAAAAACTCGTGTTTTTTACGAAATCATGTAAACCTTCTAGAAGCTGTGATTTTAAAAAACGGGGGAAGTAAGCTTTTCTTATTTCCGGACGCATGCGCAAACTATAGAAAGTCATTATTAGGTACAATGTGCATACTTTGTAGATTCCATTTATGAAATACAACACATTTTCTAAAAACTCGTGTTTTTTACGAAATCATGTAAACCTTCTAGAAGCTGTGATTTTAAAAAACGGTGGAAGTAAGCTTTTCTTATTTCCGGACGAATGCGCAAACTATAGAAAGTTGTTATGACGTAGAACGTGCATACTTTGTCGATTCCATTGATGAAATAAAACACATTTTCTAAAAACTCGTGTTTTTTAAGAACTCATGTAAACCTTCTGGAAGCTGTGATTTTAAAAAACGGTGGAAGTAAGCTTTTCGTATTTCCGGACGCATGCGCAAACTATAGAAAGTCGTTATGACGTAGAATGTGCATACTTTGTAGATTCCATTTATGAAATAAAATACATTTTCTAAAAACTCCTGTTTCTTAAGAAATCATGTAAACCTTCTAGAAGCCGTGATTTTAAAAAACGGGGCAAGTAAGCTTTTCTTATTTCCAAACGCATGCGCAAACTATAGAAAGTCGTTATGATGTAGAATGTGTGTACTTTGTTGATTCCATTTATGAAATAAAACACATTTTCTAAAAAATCGTCTTTTTTAGGAAATCATGTAAACCTTCTAGAAGCTGTGATTTTAAAAAACGGTGGAAGTAAGCTTTTCTTATTTTCGGACGGATGCGCAAACTATAGAAAGTCCTCATGACGTAGAATGTGCATACTTTGTAGATTCCATTTATGAAATAAAGCACATTTTCTAAAAACTCATGTTTTTTACGAAATCATGTAAACCTTCTCGAAGCTGTGATTTTAAAAAATGGGGGAAGTAAGCTTTTCTTATTTCCGGACGCATGCGCAAACTATAGAAAGTTGTTATGATGTAGAATGTGGATACTTTGTAGATTCGATTTATGAAATAAAACACATTTTCTAAAAACTTGTGTTTTTTATGAAATCATGTAAACCTTCTAGAAGCTGTGATTTTAAAAAACGGTGGAAGTAAGCTTTCCTTATTTCCGGAGGCATGCGCAAACTATAGAAAGTCGTTATGACGTATAATGTGCATACTTTGTAGATTCCATTTATGAAATAAAGCACATTTTTTAAAAACTCGTGTTTTTTACGAAATCATGTAAACCTTCTAGAAGCTGTGATTTTAAAAAACGGTGGAAGTAAGCTTTTCTTATTTCCGGACGAATACGCAAACTATAGAAAGTCGTTATGACGTAGAATGTGCATACTTTGTTGATTCTATTTATGAAATAAAAGACATTTTCTAGAAACTCGTGTTTTTTACGAAATCATGTAAACCTTTTAGAAGCTGTGATTTTAAAAAACGGGGGAAGTAAGCTTTTCTTATTTCCAAACTTATGCATAAACTATAGAAAGTCGTTATGACGTAGAATGTGCATACTTTGTTATTTCCATTTATGAAATAAAACATATTTTCTAAAAACTCGTGTTTTTTAAGAAATCATGTAAACCTTCTAGAAGCTGTGATTTTAAAAAACGGGGGAAGTAAGCTTTTCTTATTTCCGGACGCATGCGCAAACTATAGAAAGTTGTTATGACGTAGAATGTGCATACTTTGTAGATTCCATTTATGAAATAAAACACATTTTCTAAAAACTCGTGTTCTTTACGAAATCATGTAAACCTTCTAGAAGCTGTGATTTTAAAAAACGGTGGAAGTAAGCTTTTCTTATTTCCAAACAAATGTGCAAACTATAGAAAGTCGTTATGACGTAGAATGTGCATACTTTGTTGATTCCATTGATGAAATAAAACACATTTTCTAAAAACTCGTGTTTTTTACGAAATCATGTAAACCTTCTAGAAGCTATGATTTTAAAAAATGGGGGAAGTAAGATTTTCTAATTTCCAAACTTATGCGCAAACTATAGAATGTCGTTATGATGTAGAATTTGCATACTTGGTTTATTCCATTTATGAAATAAAACATATTTTCTAAAAACTCTTGTTTTTTAAGAAATCATGTAAACCTTCTAGAAGCTGTGATTTTAAAAAATGGGGGAAGTAAGCTTTTCTTATTTCCGGACGCATGCGCAAACTATAGAAAGTCGTTATGACGTAGAATGTGCATACTTTGAAGATTCCATTTATGAAATAAAACACATTTTCTAGAAACTCGTGTTTTTTACGAAATCATGTAAACCTTCTAGAAGCTGTGATTTTAAAAAACGGGGGAAGTAAGCTTTTCTTATTTCCGGACGCATGCGCAAAATATAGAAAGTCGTTATGACGAAAAATGTGCATACTTTTTTGATTCCATTTATGAAATAAAAAATATTTTCTAAAAACTCGTGTTTTTTAAGAAATCATGTAAACCTTCTAGAAGCTGTGATTTTAAAAAACAGGGGAAGTAAGCTTTTCCTATTTCCGGACGCATGCGCAAACTATAGAAAGTCGTTATGACCTAGAATGTGCATACTTTGTAGATTCCATTTATGAAATAAAACACATTTTCTAAAAACTCATGTTTTTTACGAAATCATGTAAACCTTCTAGAAGCTGTGATTTAAAAAAACGGTGGAAGTAAGCTTTTCTTATTTCGGGACGCATGCGCAAACTATAGAAAGTCATAATGACGAAGAATGTGCATACTTTGTAGATTCCATTTATGAAATAAAACACATTTTCTAAAAACTCGTGTTTTTTATGAAATCATGTAAACCTTCTAGAAGCTGTGATTTTAAAAAACGGTGGAAGTAAGCTTTTCTTATTTCCGGACGCATGCGCAAACTATAGAAAGTTGTTATGACGTAGAATGTGCATACTTTGCTGATTCCATTTCTGAAATAAAACACATTTTCTAAAAACTCGTGTTTTTTAAGAAATCATGTAAACCTTCTAGAAGCTGTGATTTTAAAAAACGGGGGAAGTAAGCTTTTCTTATTTCCAAACGCATGCGCAAACTATAGAAAGTCGTTATGATGTAGAATGTGCATACTTTGTTGATTCCATTTATGAAATAAAACACATTTTCTAAAAACTCATGTTTTTTAACAAATCATGTAAACCGTCTAGAACCTGTGATTTTAAAAAACAGGGGAAGTAAGCTGTTCTTATTTCCGGCCGCATGCGCAAACTATAGAAAGTCGTTATGACGTAGAATTTGCATACTTTGTAGATTCCATTTATGAAATAAAACAGATTTTCTAAAAACTCGTGTTTTTTACGAAATCATGTAAACCTTCTAGAAGCTGTGATTTTAAAAAACGCGTGAAGTAAGGTTTTCTTAGTTCCGGACGCATGCGCAAACTACAGAAAGTCGTTATGACGTAGAATGTGCATACTTTGTAGATTCCATTTATGAAATAAAACACATTTTCTAAAAACTCTTGTTTTTTACGAAATCATGTAAACCTTCTAGAAGCTGTGATTTTAAAAAACGGTGGAAGTAAGCTTTTCTTATTTCCGGACGAATGTGCAAAGTATAGAAAGTCGTTATGACGTAGAATTTGCATAGTTTGTTGATTCCATTTATGAAATAAAACACATTTTCTACAAACTCGTGTTTTTTAAGAAACCATGTAAACCTTCTAGAAGCTGTGATTTTAAAAACGGGGGAAGTAAGCTTTTCTTATTTCCAAACACATGCGCAAAGTATAGAAAGTCGTTATGACGTAGAATGTGCATACTTTGTTGATTCCATTTATGAATTAAAACAAATTTTCTAAAACTCGTGTTTTTTAAGAAATCATGTAAACCTTCTAGAAGCTGTGATTTTAAAAAACGGTGGAAGTAAGCTTTTCTTATTTCCAGATGAATGCGCAAACTATAGAATGTCATTATGACGTAGCATGTGCATACTTTGTTGATTCCATTTATGAAATAAAACACATTTTCTAATAACTCGTGTTTTGTAAGAAATCATGTAAACCGTCTAGAACCTGTGATTTTAAAAAACAGGGGAAGTAAGCTTTTCTTATTTCCGGCCGCATGCGCAAACTATAGAAAGTCGTTATGACGTAGAATTTGCATACTTTGTAGATTCCATTTATGAAATAAAACAGATTTTCTAAAAACTCGTGTTTTTTACGAAATCATGTAAACCTTCTAGAAGCTGTGATTTTAAAAAACGCGGGAAGTAAGGTTTTCTTAGTTCCGGACGCATGCGCAAACTAGAGAAAGTCGTTATGACGTAGAATGTGCATACTTTGTAGATTCCATTTATGAAATAAAACACATTTTCTAAAAACTCTTGTTTTTTACGAAATCATGTAAACCTTCTAGAAGCTGTGATTTTAAAAAACGGTGGAAGTAAGCTTTTCTTATTTCCGGACGAATGTGCAAACTATAGAAAGTCGTTATGACGTAGAATTTGCATAGTTTGTTGATTCCATTTATGAAATAAAACACATTTTCTACAAACTCGTGTTTTTTAAGAAACCATGTAAACCTTCTAGAAGCTGTGATTTTAAAAACGGGGGAAGTAAGCTTTTCTTATTTCCAAACACATGCGCAAACTATAGAAAGTCGTTATGACGTAGAATGTGCATACTTTGTTGATTCCATTTATGAATTAAAACAAATTTTCTAAAACTCGTGTTTTTTAAGAAATCATGTAAACCTTCTAGAAGCTGTGATTTTAAAAAACGGTGGAAGTAAGCTTTTCTTATTTCCAAATGAATGCGCAAACTATAGAATGTCATTATGACGTAGCATGTGCATACTTTGTTGATTCCATTTATGAAATAAAAGACATTTTCTAATAACTCGTGTTTTTTAAGAAATCATGTAAACCTTCTAGAAGTTGTGAATTTAAAAAACGGGGTAAGTAAGCTTTTCTTATTTACAAACGCATGCGCAAACTATAGAAAGTCATTATGACGTAGAATGTGCATACTTTGTTGATTCCATTTATGAATTAAAACACATTTTCTAAAAACTCATGTTTTTTAAGAAACCATGTAAACCTTCTAGAAGCTGTGATTTTAAAAAACGGGGGAAGTAAGCTTTTCTTATTTCCGGATGAATGCGCAAACTATAGAAAGTCGTTATGACATAGAATGTGCATACTTTGTAGATTCCATTTATGAAATAAAACACATTTTCTAAAAACTCATGTTTTTTATGAAATCATCTAAACCTTCTAGAAGCTGTGATTTTAAAAAATGGTGGAATTAAGCTTTTCTTATTTCTGGGCGCATGCGCAAACTATAGAAAGTCGTTATGACGTAGAATGTGCATACTTTGTTGATTCCATTTATGAAATAAAACACATTTTCTAAAAACTCATGTTTTTAAAGAAATCATGTAAACCTTCTAGAAGCTGTGATTTTAAAAAACGGGGTAAGTAAGCTTTTCTTATTTCCAAACGCATGCGCAAACTATAGAAAGTCATTATGACGTAGAATGTGCATACTTTGTTGATTCCATTTATGAATTAAAACACATTTTCTAAAAACTCGTGTTTTTTAAGAAACCATGTAAACCTTCCAGAAGCTGTGATTTTAAAAAACGGGGGAAGTAAGCTTTTCTTATTTCCGGATGAATGCGCAAACTATAGAAAGTCGTTATGACGTAGAATGTGCATACTTTGTAGATTCGATTTATGAAATAAAACACATTTTCTAAAAACTCGTGTTTTTTACGAAATCATGTAAACCTTCTACAAGCTGTGATTTTAAAAAAAGGTGGAAGTAAGATTTTCTTATTTCTGGACGAATTCGCAAACTATAGAAAGTCGTTATGACGTAGAATGTGCATACTTTGTTGATTCTATTTATGAAATAAAACTTATTTTCTAAAAACTTGTGTGTTTTAAGAAATCATGTAAACCTTCTAAAAGCTATTATTTTAAAAAACGATGGAAGTAAGATTTTCTTATTTCCGGATGCCTGCGCAAACTAAAGAAAGTCGTTATGATGTAGAATGTGCATAGTTTGTTGATTCCATTTATGAAATAAAACACATTTTCTAAAAACTCGTGTTTTTTAAGAAATCATGTAAACCTTCCAGAAGCTGTGATTTAAAAAAACGGGGGAAGTAACCTTTTCTTATTTTCGGACGCATGCGCAAACTATAGAAAGTCGTTATGACGTAGAATGTGCATACTTTGTTGATTCCATTTATGAAATAAAACACATTTTCTAAAAACTCATGTTTTTTCAGAAATCATGTAAACCCTCTAGAGGCTGTGATTTTAAAAAACGGGGGAAGTAAGCTTTTCTTATTTCCGGACGCATGCGCAAACTATAGAAAGTCGTTATGACGTAGAATGTGCATACTTTGTTGATTCCATTTATTAAATAAAACACATTTTCTAAATACTCGTGTTTTTTACGAAGTCATGTAAACCTTCTAGAAGCTGTGATTTTAAAAAACGGTGGAAGTAAGCTTTTCTTATTTCCGGACGCATGCGCAAACTATAGAAAGTCGTTATGACGTAGAATGTGCATACTTTGTTGATTCCAGATATGAAATAAAACACATTTTCTAAAAACTCGTGTTTTTTAAGAAATCATGTAAACCTTCTAGAAGCTGTGATTTTAAAAAACGGTGGAAGTAAGCTTTTCTTATTTCCGGACGAATGCGCAAACTATAGAAAGTCGTTATGACGTAGAATGTGCATACTTTGTTGACTCCATTTATGAAATAAAACACATTTTCTAAAAACTTGTGTTTTTTACGAAATCATGTAAACCTTCTAGAAGCTGTGATTTTAAAAAACGGTGGAAGTAAGCTTTTCTTATTTCCGAACGAATGCGCAAACTATAGAAAGTCGTTATGACGTAGAATGTGCATACTTTGTTGATTCCATTTATGAAATAAAACACATTTTCTAAAAACTCGTGTTTTTTAAGAAACCATGTAAACCTTCTAGACGCTGTGATTTTAAAAAACGGGGCAAGTAAGCTGTTCTTATTTCCGAACGCATGCGCAAACTATAGAAAGTCGTTATGACGTAGAATGTGCATACTTTGTTGATAACATTTATGAAATAAAACACATTTTCTAAAAACTCGTGTTTTTTAAGAAATCATTTAAACCTTCTAGAAGCTGTGATTTTAAAAAATGGGGTAAGTAAGCTTTTCTTATTTCCGGACGAATGCGCAAACTATAGAAAGTCGTTATGACGTAAAATGTGCATACTTTGTTGATTCCATTTATGAAACAAAACGCATTTTCTAAAAACTCGTGTTTTTTAGGAAATCATGTAAACCTTCTAGAAGCTGTGATTTTAAAAAACGGTGGAAGTAAGCTTTTCTTATTTCCGGACGCATGCGCAAACTATAGAGAGTCGTTATGACGTAGAATGTGCATACTTTGAGGATTCCATTTATGAAATAAAACACATTTTCTTAAAACTCGTGTTTTTTACGAAATCATGTAAACCTTCTAGAAGCCGTGATTTTAAAAAACGGTGGAATTAAGATTTTTTTATTTCCGGACGCCTGCGCAAACTATAGAAAGTCGTTATGATGTAGAATGTGCATACTTTGTAGATTCCATTTATGAAATAAAACACATTTTCTATAAACTCGTTTTTTTTATGAAATCATGTAAACCTTCTAGAAGCTGTGGTTTTAAAAAATGGTGGAAGTAAGATTTTCTCATTTCCGGACGAATGCGTAAACTATAGAAAGTCGTTATGATGTAGAATGTGCATACTTTGTTGATTCCATTTATGAAATAAAACATATTTTCTAAAAAGTCGTGTTTTTTAAGAAATCATGTAAACCTTCTAGAAGCTGTGATTTCAAAAAACGGTGGAAGTAAGCTTTTCTTATTTCTGGATGAATGCGCAAACTATAGAATGTCATTATGACGTAGAATGTGCATACTTTGTAGATTCCATTTATGAAATAAAACACATTTTCTAAAAACTCATGTTTTTTACGAGACCATTTAAACCTTCTAGAAGCTGTGATTTTAAAAAACGATGGAAGTAAGCTTTTCTTATTTCCGGACGCATGCGCAAACTATAGAAAGTCGTTATGATGTAGAATGTGCATACTTTGTAGATTCCATTGATGAAATAAAACCCATTTTCAAAAAACTCGTGTTTTTTACGAAATCATGTAAACCTTCTAGAAGCTGTGGTTTTAAAAAACGATGGAAGTAAGCTTTTCTTATTTCCGGACGAATGCGTAAACTATAGAAAGTCGTTATGATGTAGAATGTGCATACTTTGTTGATTCCATTTATGAAATAAAACACATTTTCTAAAAACTCATGTTTTTTAAGAAATCATGTAAACCTTCTAGAAGCTGTGATTTTAAAAAATGGTGGAATTAAGCTGTTCTTATTTCCGGATGAATGCGCAAACTATAGAATGTCGTTATGACGTAGAATGTGCATACTTTGTTGATTCCATTTATGAAATAAAATACATTTTCTAATAACTCGTGTTTTTTACGAAATCATGTAAACCTTCTAGAAGCTGTGATTTTAAAAAAGAGTGGAAGTAAGCTTTTCTTATTTCCGGACACATGCGCAAACTATAGAAAGTCGTTATGACGTAGAATGTGCATACTTTGTTGATTCCATTTATGAAATAAAACACATTTTCTAAAAACTCGTGTTTTTTAAGAAATCATGTAAACCTTCTAGACGATGTGATTTTAAAAAACGGGGGAAGTATGCTTTTCTTATTTCTGGACGCATGCGCAAACTATAGAAAGTCGTTATGATGTAGAATGTGCATACTTTGATGATTCCATTTATGAAATAAAACACATTTTCTAAAAACTCGTGTTTTTTACGAAATCATGTAAACCTTCTTGAAGCTGTGGTTTTAAAAAACGGTGGAAGTAAGCTTTTCTTATTTCCGGACGAATGCGTAAACTATAGAAAGTTGTTATGATGTAGAATGTGCATACTTTGTTGATTCCATTTATGAAATAAAACACATTTTCTAAAAACTCGTATTTTTTAAGAAATCATGTAAACCATCTAGAAGCTGTGATTTTAAAAAACGGTGGAAGTAAGCTTTTCTTATTTCCGGATGAATGCGCAAACTATAGAATGTCGTTATGATGTAGAATGTGCATACTTTGTTGATTCCATTTATGAAATAAAACACATTTTCTAATAACTCGTGTTTTTTACGAAATCATGTAAACCTTCTAGAAGCCGTGATTTTAAAAAACGGTGGAAGTAAGCTTCTCTTATTTCTGGACGCATGCGCAAACTATAGAAAGTCGTTATGACGTAGAATGTGCATACTTTGTAGATTCCATTTATGAAATAAAACACATTTTCTAAAAACTCATGTTTTTTACGAGATCATTTAAACCTTCTAGAAGCTGTGATTTTAAAAAACGATGGAAGTAAGCTTTTCTTATTTCCGGACGCATGCGCAAACTATAGAAAGTCGTTATGACATAGAATGTGCATACTTTGTTGATTCCATTTATGAAATAAAACACATTTTCTAAAAACTCGTGTTTTTTACGAAATCATGTAAACCTTCTTGAAGCTGTGGTTTTAAAAAACGGTGGAAGTAAGATTTTCTTATTTCCGGACGAATGCGTAAACTATAGAAAGTTGTTATGATGTAGAATGTGCATACTTTGTTGATTCCATTTATGAAATAAAACACATTTTCTAAAAACTCGTATTTTTTAAGAAATCATGTAAACCATTTAGAAGCTGTGATTTTAAAAAACGGTGGAAGTAAGCTTTTCTTATTTCCGGATGAATGCGCAAACTATAGAATGTCGTTATGATGTAGAATGTGCATACTTTGTTGATTCCATTTATGAAATAAAACACATTTTCTAATAACTCGTGTTTTTTACGAAATCATGTAAACCTTCTAGAAGCCGTGATTTTAAAAAACGGTGGAAGTAAGCTTCTCTTATTTCTGGACGCATGCGCAAACTATAGAAAGTCGTTATGACGTAGAATGTGCATACTTTGTAGATTCCATTTATGAAATAAAACACATTTTCTAAAAACTCATGTTTTTTACGAGATCATTTAAACCTTCTAGAAGCTGTGATTTTAAAAAACGATGGAAGTAAGCTTTTCTTATTTCCGGACGCATGCGCAAACTATAGAAAGTCTTTATGATGTAGAATGTGCATACTTTGTAGATTCCATTTATGAAATAAAACACATTTTCTAAAAACTCGTGTTTTTTACGAAATCATGTAAACCTTCTAGAAGCTGTGGTTTTAAAAAACGATGGAAGTAAGCTTTTCTTATTTCCGGACGAATGCGTAAACTATAGAAAGTCGTTATGATGTAGAATGTGCATACTTTGTTGATTCCATTTATGAAATAAAACACATTTTCTAAAAACTCGTGTTTTTTAAGAAATCATGTAAACCTTCTAGAAGCTGTGATTTTAAAAAATGGTGGAATTAAGCTGTTCTTATTTCCGGATGAATGCGCAAACTATAGAATGTCGTTATGACGTAGAATGTGCATACTTTGTTGATTCCATTTATGAAATAAAACACATTTTCTAATAACTCGTGTTTTTTACGAAATCATGTAAACCTTCTAGAAGCTGTGATTTTAAAAAAGAGTGGAAGTAAGCTTTTCTTATTTCCGGACACATGCGCAAACTATAGAAAGTCGTTATGACGTAGAATGTGCATACTTTGTTGATTCCATTTATGAAATAAAACACATTTTCTAAAAACTCGTGTTTTTTAAGAAATCATGTAAACCTTCTAGAGGATGTGATTTTAAAAAACGGGGGAAGTATGCTTTTCTTATTTCTGGACGCATGCGCAAACTATAGAAAGTCGTTATGATGTAGAATGTGCATACTTTGATGATTCCATTTATGAAATAAAACACATTTTCTAAAAACTCATGTTTTTTACGAAATCATGTAAACCTTCTAGAAGCTCTGATTTCAAAAAACGGTGGAAGTAAGCTTTTCTTATTTCCGGATGAATGCGCAAACTATAGAATGTCATTATGACGTAGAATGTGCATACTTTGTTGATTCCATTTATGAAATAAACCACATTTTCTAAAAACTCGTGTTTTTTAAGAAATCATGTAAACCTTCTAGAAGCTGTGATTTTAAAAAACGATGGAAGTAAGCTTTTCTTATTTCCGGACGCATGCACAAACTATAGAAAGTCGTTATGACGTAGAATGTGCATACTTTGTAGAGTCCATTTATGAAATAAAACACATTTTCTAAATACTCGTGTTTTTAACGAAATCATGTAAACCTTCTAGAAGCTGTGGTTTTAAAAACCGGTGGAAGTAAGCTTTTCTTATTTCCGGTCGCATGCGCAAACTATAGAAAGTCGTTATGATGTAGAATGTGCATACTTTGTTGATTCCATTTATGAAATAAAACACATTTTCTAAAAACTCGTGTTTTTTACGAAATCATGTAAACCTTCTAGAAGCTGTGATTTTAAAAAACGGTGGAACTAAGCTTTTCTTATTTCCAAACGCATGCGCAAACTATAGAATGTCGTTATGATGTAGAATGTGCATACTTTGTTGATTCCATTTATGAAATAAAACACATTTTCTAAAAACTCCTGTTTTTTACGAAATCATGTAAACCTTCTAGAAGCTGTGATTTTAAAAAACGGTGGAAGTAAGCTTTTCTTATTTCCAGACGCATGCGCAAGCTATAGAAAGTCCTTATGACGTAGAATGTGCATACTTTGTTGATTCCATTTATGAAATAAAGCACATTTTCTAAAAACTCTTGTTTTTTAAGAAATCATGTAAACCTTCTAGAAGCTGTGATTTTAAAAAACGGTGGAAGTAAGCTTTTCTTATTTCCAGACGAATGCGCAAACTATAGAAAGTCGTTATGACATAGAATGTGCATACTTTATTGATTCCATTTATAAAATAAAACACATTTTCTCAAAACTCATGTTTTTTACGAAATCATGTAAACCTTCTAGAAGCTGTGATTTTAAAAAACGGCGGAAGTAAGCTTTTCTTATTTCCGGACGCATGCGCAAACTATAGAAAGTCGTTATGATTTAAAATGTGCAAACTTTGTAGATTCCATTTATGAAATAAAACACATTTTCTAAAAACTCGTGTTTTTTACGAAATCATGTAAACCTTCTAGAAGCTGTGGTTTTAAGAAATGGTGGAAGTAAGCTTTTCTTATTTCCGAAGGAACGTGTAAACTATAGAAAGTCGTTATGACGTAGAATGTGCATACTTTGTTGTTTCCATTTATGAAATAAAACACATTTTCTAAAAACTCGTGTTTTTTACGAAATCATGTAAACCTTCTAGAAGCTGTGATTTTAAAAAATGGTGGAAGTAAGCTTTTCTTATTTCCAAACGCATGCGCAAACTATAGAATGTCGTTATGACGTAGAATGTGCATACTTTGTTGATTCCATTTATGAAATAAAACACATTTTCTAAAAACTCATGTTTTTTACGAAATCTTGTAAACCTTCTAGAAGCTGTGATTTTAAAAAATGGCGGAAGTAAGCTTTTCTTATTTCCGGACGCATGCGCAAACTATAGAAAGTCGTTATGATGTAGAATGTGGAAAATTTGTAGATTCCATTTATGAAATAAAACACATTTTCTAAAAACTCGTGTTTTTTACGAAATCATGTAAACCTTCTAGAAGCTGTGGTTTTAAGAAACGGTGGAAGTAAGCTTTTCTTATTTCCGAACGAACGTGTAAACTATAGAAAGTCGTTATGACGTAGAATGTGCATACTTTGTTGATTCCATTTATGAAATAAAACACATTTTCTAAAAACTCGTGTTTTTTAAGAAATCATGTAAACCTTCTAGAAGCTGTGATTTTAAAAAACATGGGAAGCAAGCTTTTCTTATTTCCGGACGCATGCGCAAACTATAGAAAGTCGTTATGACGTAGAATGTGCATACTTTGTTGATTCTATTTATGAAATAAAACACATTTTCTAAAAACTCGTGTTTTTTAAAAAATCCTGTAAACCTTGTAGAAGCTGTGATTTTAAAAAATGGTGGAAGTAAGCTTTTCTTATTTCCGGACACATGCGCAAACAATAGAAAGTCGTTATGACGTAGAATGTGCATACTTTGTTGATAACTTTTATGAAATAAAACACATTTTCTAAAAATCATGTTTTTTAAGAAATCATGTAAACCTTCTAGAAGCTGTGATTTTAAAAAACGGGGGAAGTAAGCTTTTATTATTTCCAAATGCATGTGCAAACTATAGAAAGTCGTTATGACGTAGAATGTGCATACTTTTTTCAATCCATTTATGAAATAAAACACATTTTCTAAAAACTCATGTTTTTTAAGAAATCATGTAAACCTTCTAGAAGTTGTGAATTTAAAAAACGGGGGAAGTAAGCTATTCTTATTTCCGGACGCATGCGCAAACTATAGAAAGTCGTTATGACGTAGAATGTAAATACTCTATAGATTCCATTTATGAAATAAAGTACATTTTCTAAAAACTCGTGTTTTTTACGAAAGCATGTAAACCTTCTAGAAGCTGTGATTTTAAAAAACGGTGGAAGTAAGCTTTTCTTATTTCAGGATGAATGCGCAAACTATAGAAAGTCGTTATGACGTAGAATGAGCATACTTTGTTGATTCCATTTATGAAATAAAACACATTTTCTAAAAACTCGTGTTTTTTACGAAATCATGTAAACCTTCTAGAAGCTGTGATTTTAAAAAACGGTGGAAGTAAGATTTTCTTATTTCCAGACGAATGCGCAAACTATAGAAAGTCGTTATGACGTAGAATGTGCATACTTTGTAGATTCCATTTATGAAATAAAACACATTTTCTAAAAACTCGTGTTTTTTACGAAATCATCTAAACCTTCTAGAAGCTGTGATTTTAAAAAACGGTGGAAGTAAGATTTTCTTATTTCCGGACGAATGCGCAAACTATAGAAAGTCGTTATGACGTAGAATGTGCATACTTTGTTGATTCCATTTATGAAATAAAACACGTTTTCTAAAAACTTGTGTGTTTTAAGAAATCATGTAAACCTTCTAGAAGCTGTTATTTTAAAAAACGGTGGAAGTAAGCTTTTCTTATTTCCGGATGGATGTGCAAACTAAAGAAAGTCGTTATGATGTAGAATGTGCATAGTTTTTTTATTCCATTTATGAAATAAAACACATTTTCTAAAAACTTGTGTTTTATAAGAAATCATGTAAACCTTCCAGAAGCTGTGATTTTAAAAAACGGGGGAAGTAAGCTTTTCTTATTTCCAAACGCATGCGCAAACTATAGAAAGTCGTTATGACGTAGAATGTGCATACTTTGTTGATTCCATTTATGAAATAAAACACATTTTCTAAAAACTCGTGTTTTTTAAGAAACCATGTAAACCTTCTAGAAGCTGTGATTTTAAAAAACGGGGCAAGTAAGCTTTTCTTATTTCCAAACGCATGAGCAAACTATAGAAAGTCGTTATGTTGTAGAATGTGCATACTTTATTGATAACATTTATGAAATAAAAGACATTTTCTAAAAACTCGTGTTTTTTAAGAAATCATGTAAACCTTCTAGAAGCTGTGATTTTAAAAAACGGGGGAAGTAAGCTTTTCTTATTTCTGGACGCATGCGCAAACTATAGAATGTTGTTATAACGTAGAATGTGCATACTTTGTAGATTCCATTTATGAAATAAAACACATTTTCTAAACACTCGTGTTTTTTACGAAATCATCTAAACCTTCTAGAAGCTGTGATTTTAAAAAACGGTGGAAGTAAGCTTTTCTTATTTCCGGACACATGCGCAAACTATAGAAAGTCGTTATGACGTAGAATGTGCATACTTTGTAGATTCCATTTATGAAATAAAACACATTTTCTTAAAACTCGTGTTTTTTACGAAATCATGTAAACCTTCTAGAAGCTGTGATTTTAAAAAACGGTGGAAGTAAGATTTTTTTATTTCTGGACGCATGCGCAAACTATAGAAAGTCGTTATGATGTAGAATGTGCATACATTGTAGATTCCATTTATGAAATAAAACACATTTTTTAAAACTCATTTTTTTTATGAAATCATGTAAACCTTCTAGAAGCTGTGGTTTTAAAAAACGGTGGAAGTAAGCTTTTCTTATTTCCGGAGGAATGCGTAAACTATAGAAAGTCGTTATTATGTAGAATGTGCATACTTTGTTGATTCCATTTATGAAATAAAACACATTTTCTAAAAACTCGTGTTTTTTAAGAAATCATGTAAAGCTTCTAGAAGATGTGATTTTAAAAAACGGTGGAAGTAAGCTTTTCTTATTTCCGGATGAATGCGCAAACTATAGAATGTCGTTATGACGTAGAATGTGCATACTTTGTTGATAACATTTATGAAATAAACCACATTTTCTAAAAACTCGTGTTTTTTAAGAAATCATGTAAACCTTCTAGAAGCTGTGATTTTAAAAAACGGTGGAAGTAAGCTTTTCTTATTTCCGGACGCATGCCCAAGCTATAGAAAGTCCTTATGACGTAGAATGTGCATACTTTGTTGATTCCGTTTATGAAATAAAGCACATTTTCTAAAAAATCGTGTTTTTTAAAAAATCATGTAAACCTTCGAGAAGCTGTGATTTTAAAAAACGGTGGAAGTAAGCTTTTCTTATTTCCGGACGAATGCGCAAACTATAGAAAGTCGTTATGACATAGAATGTGCATACTTCGTTGATTCCATTTATAAAATAAAACACATTTTATCAAAACTCATGTTTTTTACGAAATCATGTAAATCTTCTAGAAGCTGTGATTTTAAAAAACGGTGGAAGTAAGCTTTTCTTATTTCCGGACGCATGTGAAAACTATAGAAAGTCGTTATGATGTAGAATGTACAAACTTTGTAGATTCCATTGATGAAATAAAACACATTTTCTAAAATCTCGTGTTTTTTACGAAATCATGTAAACCTTCAAGAAGCTGTGGTTTTAAGAAACGGTGGAAGTAAGCTTTTCTTATTTCCGAACGAACGCGTAAACTATAGAAAGTCGTTATGATGTAGAATGTGCATACTTTGTTGATTCCATTTATGAAATAAAACACATTTTCTAAAAACTCGTGTTTTTTAAGAAATCATGTAAACCTTCTAGAAGTTGTGATTTTAAAAAACGGTGGAAGTAAGCTTTTCTTATTTCCGGATGAATGCGCAAACTATAGAATGTCGTTATGACGTAGAATGTGCATACTTTGTTGATTCCATTTAAGAAATAAAACACATTTTCTAATAACTCGTGTTTTTTACGAAATCATGTAAACCTTCTAGAAGCTGTGATTTTAAAAAACGGTGGAAGTAAGCTTTTCTTATTTCCGGACGCATGCGCAAACTATAGAAAGTCGTTATGACGTAGAATGTGCATACTTTGTTGATTCCATTAATGAAATAAAACACATTTTCTAAAAACTCGTGTTTTTTAAGAAATCATATAAACCTTATAGAAGCTGTGATTTTGAAAAACATGGTAAGTAAGCTTTTCTTATTTCCGGACGCATGCGCAAACTATAGAAAGTCGTTATGACGTAGAATGTGCATACTTTGTTGATTCCATTTATGAAATAAAACACATTTTCTAAATACTCGTGTTTTTTAAGAAATCATGTAAACCTTCTAGAAGCTGTGATTTTAAAAAATGGTGGAACTAAGCTTTTCTTATTTCCGGATGCATGCGCAAACTATAGAAAGTCGTTATGACGTAGAATGTGCATACTTTGTTGATAAAATTTATGAAATAAAACACATTTTCTAAAAACTCATGTTTTTTAAGAAATCATGTAAACCTTCTAGAAGCTGTGATTTTAAAAAACGGTGGAAGTAAGCTTTTCTTATTTCCGGACGCATGTGCAAACTATAGAAAGTCGTTATGACGTAGAATGTGCATACTTTGTTGATTCCATTTCTGAAATAAAATGCATTTTCTAAAAACTTGTGTTTTTTAAGAAATCATGTAAACCTTCTAGAAGTTGTGATTTTTAAAATCGGTGGAAGTAATCTTTTCTTATTTCCGGACGAATGCGCAAACTATAGAAAGTCGTTATGACGTAAAATGTGCATACTTTGTTGATTCCATTTATGAAATAAAACACATTTTCTAAAAACTCGTATTTGTTAGGAAATCATGTAAACCTTCTAGAAGCTGTGATTTTAAAAAACATGGGAAGTAAGCTTTTCTTATTTCCGGACGCATGCGCAAACTATAGAAATTCGTTATGACGTAGAATGTTCATACTTTGTAGATTCCATTTATGAAATAAAACACATTTTCTAAAAACTCGTGTTTTTTACGAAATCATGTAAACCTTCTAGAAGCTGTGATTTTAAAAAACGGGGGAAGTAAGCTTTTCTTGTTTCCGGACACATGCGCAAATTACAGAAAGTCGTTATGATGTAGAATGTGCATAATTTGTAGATTCCATTTATGAAATAAAGCACATTTTCTAAAAACTCGTGTTTTTTACGAAATCATGTAAACCATCTAGAAGCTGTGATTTTAACAAAAGTTGGAAATAAGCTTTTCTTATTTCCGGACGAATGCACAAACTATAGAAAGTCGTTATGACGTAGAATGTGCATACTTTGTAGATTCCATTTATGAAATAAAGCACATTTTCTAAAAACCCTTGTTTTTTACGAAATCATGTAAACCTTCTAGAAGCTGTGATTTTAAAAAACGGTGGAAGTAAGCTTTTCTTATTTCCGGACGCATGCACAAACTATAGAAAGTCGTTATGACGTAGAATGTGCATACTTTGTTGATTCCATTTATGAAATAAAACACATTTTCTAAAAACTCGTGTTTTTTAAGAAATCATGTAAACCTTCTAGAAGCTGTGATTTTAAAAAATGGGGGAAGTAAGCTTTTCTTATTTCCGGACACATGCGCAAACTATAGAAAGTCGTTATGACCTAGAATGTGCATACTTTGTAGATTCCATTTACGAAATAAAGCACATTTTCTAAAAACTCATGTTTTTTACGAAATCATGTGAACCTTCTAGAAGCTGTCATTTTAAAAAACGGTGGAAGTAAGCTTTTCTTATTTCCGGACGCATGCGCAAACTATAGGAAGTCGTTATGATGTAGAATGTGCATACTTTGAAGATTCCAATTATGAAATAAAACACATTTTCTAAAAACTCATGTTTTTTACGAAATCATGTAAACCTTCTAGAAGCTGTGATTTTAAAAAACGGGGGAAGTAACCTTTTCTTATTTCTGGATGCATGCGCAAACTATAGAAAGTCGTTATGACGTAGAATGTGCATACTTTGTAGATTACATTTATGAAATAAAACACATTTTCTAAAAACTCGTGTTTTTTACGAAATCATGTAAACCTTCTAGAAGCTGTGATTTTAAAAAACTGGGGAAGTAAAAGCTTTTCTTATTTCCGGACGCATGCGCAAACTATAGAAAGTCATTATGACGTAGAATGGGCATACTTTGTAGATTCCATTTATGAAATAAATCACATTTTCTAAAAACTCTTGTTTTTTACGAAATCATGTAAACCTTCTAGAAGCTGTGATTTTAAAAAACGGTGGAAGTAAGCTTTTCTTATTTCTGGACGAATGCGCAAACTATAGAAAGTCGTTATGACGTAGAATGTGCATACTTTGTTGATTCCATTTATGAAATAAAACACAGTTTCTAAAAACTCGTGTTTTTTAAGAAATCATGTAAACCTTCTAGAAGTTGTGATTTTAAAAAACGGGGGAAGTAAGCTTTTCTTATTTCCAAACGCATGCGCAAACTATAGAAAGTCGTTATGACGTAGAATGTGCATACTTTGTTGATTCCATTTATGAAATAAAACACATTTTCTAAAAACTCGTGTTTTTTAAGAAATCATGTAAACCTTCTAGAAGCTGTGATTTTAAAAAACGGTGGAAGTAAGCTTTCCTTATTTCCGGACGTATGCGCAAACTATAGAAAGTCGTTATGACGTAGAATGGGCATACTTTGTTGATTCCATTTATGAAATAAAACACATTTTCTAAAAACTCATGTTTTTTACGAAATCATGTAAACCTTCTAGAAGCTGTGATTTTAAAAAACGGGGGAAGTAACCTTTTCTTATTTCTGGATGCATGCGCAAACTAGAGAAAGTCGTTATGACGTAGAATGTACATACTTTGTAGATTACATTTATGAAATAAAACACATTTTCTAAAAACTCATGTTTTTACGAAATCATGTAAACCTTCTAGAAGCTGTGATTTCAAAAAATGGTGGAAGTAAGCTTTTATTATTTCCGGACGCATGCGCAAACTATAGAAAGTCTTTATGACGTAGAATGTGCATACTTTGTTGATTCCATTTATGAAATAAAACACATTTTCTAAAAACTCGTGTTTTTTACGAAATCATGTAAACCTTCTAGAAGCTGTGATTTTAAAAAACTGGGGAAGTAAGCTTTTCTTATTTCCGGACGCATGCGCAAACTATAGAAATTCGTTATGACGTAAAATGTGCATACTTTGTAGATTCCATTTAGGAAATAAATCACATTTTCTAAAAACTCATGTTTTTTACGAAATCATGTAAACCTTCTAGAAGCTGTGATTTTAAAAAATGGTGGAAGTAAGCTTTTCTTATTTCTGGACGAATGCGCAAACTATAGAAAGTCGTTATGACGTAGAATGTGCATAGTTTGTTGATTCCATTTATGAAATAAAACACAGTTTCTAAAAATTCGTGTTTTTTACGAAATCATGTAAACCTTCTAGAAGCTGTGATTTTAAAAAATGGTGGAAGTAAGCTTTTCTTATTTCCGAACGCATGCCCAAACTATAGAAAGTTGTTATGACCTAGAATGTGCATACTTTGTTGATTCCATTTATGAAATAAAACACATTTTCTAAAAACTCGTGTTTTTTAAGAAATCATGTAAACCTTCTAGAAGCTGTGATTTTAAAATACCGTGGAATTAAGCTTTTCTTATTTCCTGACGCATGCGCAAACTATAGAAAGTCTTTATGACGTAGAATGTGCATACTTTGTTGATTCCATTTATAAAATAAAAAACATTTTCTAAAAACTCGTGTTTTCTAAGAAATCATGTAAACCTTCTAGAAGCTATGATTTTAAAAAACGGGGGAAGTAAGCTTTTCTTATTTCCGGACGCATGCGCAAACTATAGAAAGTCATTATGACGTAGAATGTGCATACTTTTTTTATTCCATTTATGAAATAAAACACATTTTCTAAAAACTCGTGTTTTTTACAAAATCTTGTAAACCTTCTAGAAGCTGTGATTTTAAAAAACGGGGGAAGTAAGCTTTTCTTATTTCCGGACGCATGGGCAAACTATAGAATGTCGTTATGACGTAGAATGTGCATACTTTGTAGATTCCATTTATGAAATAAAACACATTTTCTAAAAACTCATGTTTTTTATGAAATCATGTAAACCTTCTAGAAGCTGTGATTTTAAAAAACGGTGGAAGTAAGCTTTTCTTATTTCCGGACGCATGCGCAAACTATGGAAAGTCGTTATGACGTAGAATGTGCATACTTTGTAGATTCCATTTATGAAATAAAACACATTTTTTGAAAACTCGTGTTTTTTACGAAATCATGTAAACCTTCTAGAAGCTGTGATTTTAAAAAACGGTGGAAGTAAGCTTTTCTTATTTCCGGACGCATGCCCAAACTATAGAAAGTCGTTATGACATAGAATGTGCATACTTTGTTGATTCAATTTAAGAAATAAAACACATTTTCTAAAAACTCGTGTTTTTTAAGAAATCATGTAAACCTTCTAGAAGCTGTGATTTTAAAAAACGGTGGAAGTAAGATTTTCTTATTTCCGGACGAATACGCAAACTATAGAAGGTCGTTATGTCGTAGAATGTGCATACTTTGTTGATTCCATTTATGAAAAAAACACATTTTCTAAAAACTCGTGTTTTTTAAGAAATCATGTAAACCTTCTAGAAGCTGTTATTTTAAAAAACGGTGGAAGTAAGCTTTTCTTATTTCCGGACGCATGCGCAAACTATAGAAAGTCGTTATGATGTAGAATGTGCATAGTTTGTTGATTCCATTTATGAAATAAAACACATTTTCTAAAAACTCGTGTTTTTTAAGAAATCATGTAAACCTTCTAGAAGCTGTGATTTTAAAAAACAGGGGAAGTAAGCTTTTCTTATTTCTGGACGCATGCGCAAACTATAGAAAGTCTTTATGACGTAGAATGTGCATACTTTGTTGATTCCATTTATAAAATAAAAAACATTTTCTAAAAACTCGTGTTTTTTAAGAAATCATGTAAACCTTCTAGAAGCTGTGATTTTAAAAAACGGGGGAAGTAAGCTTTTCTTATTTTCGGACGCATGCGCAAACTATAGAAAGTCATTATGACGTAGAATGTGCATACTTTTTTTATTCCATTTATGAAATAAAACACATTTTCTAAAAACTCATGTTTTTTACAAAATCTTGTAAACCTTCTAGAAGCTGTGATTTTAAAAAACGGGGGAAGTAAGCTTTTCTTATTTCCGGACGCATGCGCAAACTATAGAATGTCGTTATGACGTAGAATGTGCATACTTTGTAGATTCCATTTATGAAATAAAACACATTTTCTAAAAACTCATGTTTTTTATGAAATCATGTAAACCTTCTAGAAGCTGTGATTTTAAAAAACGGTGGAAGTAAGCTTTTCTTATTTCTGGACGCATGCGCAAAGTATAGAAAGTCGTTATGACGTAGAATGTGCATACTTTGTAGATTCCATTTATGAAATAAAACACATTTTTTGAAAACTCGTGTTTTTTACAAAATCATGTAAACCTTCTAGAAGCTGTGATTTTAAAAAACGGTCGAAGTAAGCTTTTCTTATTTCCGGACGCATGCGCAAACTATAGAAAGTCGTTATGATGTAGAATGTGCATACTTTGTTGATTCCATTTAAGAAATAAAACACATTTTCTAAAAACTCGTGTTTTTTAAGAAATCATGTAAACCTTCTAGAAGCTGTGATTTTAAAAAACGGTGGAAGTAAGATTTTCTTATTTCCGGACGAATGCGCAAACTATAGAAGGTCGTTATGACGTAGAATGTGCATACTTTGTTGATTCCATTTATGAAATAAAACACATTTTCTAAACACTCGTGTTTTTTAAGAAATCATGTAAACCTTCTAGAAGCTGTTATTTTAAAAAACGGTGGAAGTAAGCTTTTCTTATTTACGGACGCATGCGCAAACTATAGAAAGTCGTTATGATGTAGAATGTGCATAGTTTGTTGATTCCATTTATGAAATAAAACACATTTTCTAAAAACTCGTGTTTTTTAAGAAATCATGTAAACCTTCTAGAAGCTGTGATTTTAAAAAACAGGGGAAGTAAGCTTTTCTTATTTCCAAACGCATGCGCAAACTATAGAAAGTCGTTATGACGTAGAATGTGCATACTTTGTTGACTCCATTTATGAAATAAAACACATTTTCTAAAAAGTCATGTTTTTTAAGAAATCATGTAAACCTTCTAGAAGTTGTGAATTTAAAAAACGGGGGAAGTAAGCTTTTCTTATTTCGGGACGCATGCGCAAACTATGGAAAGTCGTTATGACGTAGAATGTGCATATTTTGTAGATTCCATTTATGAAATAAAACACATTTTCTAAGAACTCGTGTTTTTTACGAAATCATGTAAACCTTCTAGAATCTGTGATTTTAAAAAATTGTAGAAGTAATATTTTCTTATTTCCGGACGAAAACGCAAACTATAGAAAGTCGTTATGACGTAGAATGTGCATACTTTGTTGATTCCATTTATGAAATAAAACACATTTTCTAAAAACTCGTGTTTTTTACGAAATCATGTAAGCCTTCTAGAAGCTGTGATTTTAAAAAACGGGGGAAGTAAGCTTTTCTTATTTCCGGACACATGCGCAAACTATAGAAAGTCGTTATGATGTAGAATGTGCATAGTTTGTAGATTCCATTTATGAAATAAAACACATTTTCTAAAAACTCGTGTTTTTTACGAAATCATGTAAACCTTCTAGAAGCTGTGATTTTAAAAAATGGTGGAAGTAAGCTATTCTTATTTCCGAACGCATGCACAAACTATAGAAAGTCGTTATGACGTAGAATGTGCATACTTTGTTGATTCCATTTATGAAATAAAACACATTTTCTAAAAACTCGTGTTTTTTAAGAAATCATGTAAACCTTCTAGAAGCTGTGATTTTAAAAAACAGTGGAAGTAAGCTTTTCTTATTTCCGGACGCATGCGCAAACTATAGAAAGTCGTTATGACGTAGAATGTGCATACTTTGTTGACTCCATTTATGAAATAAAACACATTTTCTAAAAAGTCATGTTTTTTAAGAAATCATGTAAACCTTCTAGAAGTTGTGAATTTAAAAAACGGGGGAAGTAAGCTTTTCTTATTTCGGGACGCATGCGCAAACTATGGAAATTCGTTATGACGTAGAATGTGCATACTTTGTAGATTCCATTTATGAAATAAAACACATTTTCTAAAAACTCGTGTTTTTTACGAAATCATGTAAACCTTCTAGAAGCTGTGATTTTAAAAAATTGTAGAAGTAAGATTTTCTTATTTCCGGACGAAAGCGCAAACTATAGAAAGTCGTTATGACGTAGAATGTGCATACTTTTTTGATTCCATTTATGAAATAAAACACATTTTCTAAAAACTCGTGTTTTTTACGAAATCATGTAAGCCTTCTAGAAGCTGTGATTTTAAAAAACGGGGGAAGTAAGCTTTTCTTATTTCCGGACACATGCGCAAACTATAGAAAGTCGTTATGATGTAGAATGTGCATAGTTTGTAGAGTCCATTTTTGAAATAAAACACATTTTCTAAAAACTCGTGTTTTTTACGAAATCATGTAAACCTTCTAGAAGCTGTGATTTTAAAAAATGGTGGAAGTAAGCTATTCTTATTTCCGAACGCATGCACAAACTATAGAAAGTCGTTATGACGTAGAATGTGCATACTTTGTTGATTCCATTTATGAAATAAAACACATTTTCTAAAAACTCGTGTTTTTTAAGAAATCATGTAAACCTTCTAGAAGCTGTGAGTTAAAAAAACGGTGAAAGTAAGCTTTTCTTATTTCCGGACGAATGCGCAAACTATAGAAAGTCGTTATGACGTATAATGTGCATACTTTGTTGATTCCATTTATAAAATAAAACACATTTTCTAAAAACTCGTGTTTTTTAAGAAATCATGTAAACCTTCTAGAAGCTATGATTTTAAAAAACGGGGGAAGTAAGCTTTTCTTATTTCCAGACGCATGCGCAAACTATAGAAAGTCGTTATGACGTAGAATGTGCATACTTTGTTGATTCCATTTATGAAATAAAACACATTTTCTAAAAACTCGTGTTTTTTACAAAATCATGTAAACCTTCTAGAAGCTGTGATTTTAAAAAACGGGGGAAGTAAGCTTTTCTTATTTCCGGACGCATGCGCAAACTATAGAAAGTCGTTATGATGTAGAATGTGCATACTTTGTAGATTCCATTTATGAAATAAAACACATTTTCTAAAAACTCGTGTTTTTTACGAAATCATGTAAACCTTCTAGAAGCTGTGATTTTAAAAAATGGTGGGAGTAAGCTTTTCTTATTTCCGGACGTATGCGCAAACTATAGAAAGTCGTTATGACGTAGAATGTGCATACTTTGTTGATTCCATTTATGAAATAAAACACATTTTCTAAAAACTCGTGTTTTTTACGAAATCATGTAAACCTTCTAGAAGCTGTGATTTTAAAAAATGGGGGGAGTAAGCTTTTCTTATTTCCGGACGTATGCGCAAACTATAGAAAGTCGTTATGACGTAGAATGTGCATACTTTGTTGATTCCATTTATGAAATAAAACACATTTTCTAAAAACTCGTGTTTTTTACGAAATCATGTAAACCTTCTAGAAGCTGTGATTTTAAAAAATGGGGGGAGTAAGCTTTTCTTATTTCCGGATGCATGCGCAAACTATAGAAAGTCGTTACGACGTAGAATGTGCATACTTTGTTGATTCCATTTATGAAATAAAACACATTTTCTAAAAACTCGTGTCTTTTAAGAAATCATGTAAACCTTCTAGAAGCTGTGATTTTAAAAAATGGTGGAAGTAAGCTTTTCTTATTTCCGGACGCATGCGCAAACTATAGAAAGTCGTTATGACGTAGAATGTGCATACTTTGTTGATTCCATTTATAAAATAAAACACATTTTCTAAAAACTCGTGTTTTTTAAGAAATCATGTAAACCTTCTAGAAGCTATGATTTCAAAAAACGGGGGAAGTAAGCTTTTCTTATTTCCGGACGCATGCGCAAACTATAGAAGGTCGTTATGACGTAGAATGTGCATACTTTGTTGATTCCATTTATGAAATAAAACACATTTTCTAAAAACTCGTGTTTTTTACAAAATCATGTAAACCTTCTAGAAGCTGTGATTTTAAAAAATGGTCGAAGTAATATTTTCTTATTTCTGGACGAATGTGCAAACTATAGAAAGTCGTTATGACGTAGAATGTGCATACTTTGTTGATTCCATTGATGAAATAAAACACATTTTTTAAAAACTCGTGTTTTTTACGAAATCATGTAAACCTTCTAGAAGCTGTGATTTTAAAAAACGGGGGAAGTAAGCTTTTCTTTTTTCCGGACACATGCGCAAACTATAGAAAGTCGTTATGATGTAGAATGTGCATAATTTGTAGATTCCATTTATGAAATAAAGCACATTCTCTAAAAACTCGTGTTTTTTATGAAATCATGTAAACCTTCTAGAAGCTTTGATTTTAACAAACAGTGGAAGTAAGCTTTTCTTATTTCCGGACGAATGCGCAAACCATAGAAAGTCGTTATGACGTAGAATGTGCATACTTTGTAGATTCCATTTATGAAATAAAGCACATTTTCTAAAAACCTGTGTTTTTTACGAAATCATGTAAACCTTCTAGAAGCTGTGATTTTAAAAAACGGTGGAAGTAATCTTTTCTTATTTCCGGACGCATGCGCAAACTATAGAAAGTCGTTATGATGTAGAATGTGCATACTTTGTTGATTTTATTTATGAAATAAAACACATTTTCTAAAAACTCATGTTTTTTAAGAAGCCATGTAAACCTTCTAGAAGCTGTGATTTTAAAAAATGGGGAAAGTAAGCTTTTCTTATTTCCGGACGCATGCGCAAACTATAGAAAGTCGTTATGACGTAGAATGTGCATACTTTGTTCATTCCATTTATGAAATAAAACACATTTTCTAAAAACTCATGTTTTTTAAGAAACCATGTAAACCTTCTAGAAGCTGTGATTTTAAAAAATGGGGGAAGTAAGCTTTTCTTATTTCCGGACGCATGCGCAAACTATAGAAAGTTGTTATGACCTAGAATGTGCATACTTTGTAGATTCCATTTACGAAATAAAGCACATTTTCTCAAAACTCCTGTTTTTTACGAAATCATGTAAACCTTCTAGAAGCTGTGATTTTAAAAAACGGTGGAAGTAAGCTTTTCTTATTTCCGGACGCATGCGCAAACTATAGAAAGTCGTTATGAGGTAGAATGTGCATACTTTGTAGATTCCATTTATGAAATAAAACACATTTTCTAAAAACTCGTGTTTTTTAAAAAATCATGTAAACCTTCTAGAAGCTGTGATTTTAAAAAATGGTGGAAGTAAGCTTTTCTTATTTCCGGACGCATGCCAAACTATAGAAAGTCGTTATGACGTAGAATGTGCATACTTTGTTGATTCCATTTATGAAATAAAACACATTTTCTAAAAACTTGTGTGTTTTAAGAAATCATGTAAACCTTCTAGAAGCTGTTATTTTAAAAAACAGTGGAAGTAAGCTTTTCTTATTTCCGGATGCATGCACAAACTAAAGAAAGTCGTTATGATGTAGAATGTGCATAGTTTGTTGATTCCATTTATGAAATAAAACACATTTTCTAAAAACTCATGTTTTTTAAGAAGCCATGTAAACCTTCTAGAAGCTGTGATTTTAAAAAATGGGGAAAGTAAGCTTTTCTTATTTCCGGACGCATGCGCAAAATATAGAAAGTCGTCATGACGTAGAATGTGCATACTTTGTTGATTCCATTTATGAAATAAAACACATTTTCTAAAAACTCATGTTTTTTCAGAAATCATGTAAACCTTCTAGAAGCTGTGATTTTAAAAAACGGGGGAAGTAAGCTTTTCTTATTTCCGGACGCATGCGCAAACTATAGAAAGTCGTTATGACGTAGAATGTGCATACTTTGTTGATTCCATTTATGAAATAAAACACATTTTCTAAAAACTCATGTTTTTTACGAAATCATGTAAACCTTCTAGAAGCTGTGATTTCAAAAAACGGTGGAAGTAAGCTTTTCTTATTTCCGGACGCATGCGCAAACTATAGAAAGTCGTTGTGACGTAGAATGTCCATACTTTGTAGATTCCATTGATGAAATAAAGCACATTTTCTAAATACTCGTGTTTTTTACGAAATCATGTAAACCTTCTAGAAGCTGTGATTTTAACAAACAGTGGAAGTAAGCTTTTCTTATTTCCGGACGAATGCGCAAACTATAGAAAGTCGTTATGACGTAGAATGTGCATACTTTGTTGATTCCATTTATGAAATAAAACACATTTTCTAAAAACTCGTGTTTTTTAAGAAACCATGTAAACCTTCTAGAAGCTGTGATTTTAAAAAATGGGGGAAGTAAGCTTTTCTTATTTCGGCACGCATGCGCAAACTATAGAAAGTCGTTATGACCTAGAATGTGCATACTTTGTAAATTCCATTTACGAAATAAAGCACATTTTCTAAAAACTCATGTTTTTTACGAAATCATGTAAACCTTCTAGAAGCTGTGATTTTAAAAAACGGTCGAAGTAAGCTTTTCTTATTTCTGGACGCATGCGCAAACTATAGAAAGTCGTTATGAGGTAGAATGTGCATACTTTGTAGATTCCATTTTTGAAATAAAACACATTTTCTAAAAACTCGTGTTTTTTACAAAATCATGTAAACCTTCTAGAAGCTGTGATTTTAAAAAATGGTGGAAGTAAGTTTTTCTTATTTCCGGAAGCATGCACAAACTATAGAAAGTCGTTATGACGTAGAATGTGCATACTTTGTTGATTCCATTTATAAAATAAAACACATTTTCTAAAAACTCGTAATTTTTAAGAAATCATGTAAACCTTCTAGAAGCTATGATTTTAAAAAACGGGGGAAGTAAGCTTTTCTTATTTCCGGACGCATGAGCAAACTATAGAAAGTCGTTATGACGTAGAATGTGTATACTTTGTTGATTCCATTTATGAAATAAAACACATTTTCTAAAAACTCGTGTTTTTTAAGAAATCATGTAAACCTTCCAGAAGCTGTGATTTTAAAAAACGGGGAAAGTAAGCTTTTCTTATTTCCAAACGCATGCGCAAACTATAGAAAGTCGTTATGACGTAGAATGTGCACACTTTGTTTATTCCATTTATGAAATAAAACACATTTTCTAAAAACTCATGTTTTTTCAGAAATCATGTAAACCTTCTAGAAGCTGTGATTTTAAAAAACGGGGGAAGTAAGCTTTTCTTATTTCCGGACGCATGCGCAAACTATAGAAAGTCGTTATGACGTAGAATGTGCATACTTTGTTGATTCCATTTATGAAATAAAACACATTTTCTAAAAACTCGTGTTTTTTACGAAATCATGTAAACCTTCTAGAAGCTGTGATTTTTAAAAACGGTGGAAGTAAGCTTTTCTTATTTCTGGACGAATGTGCAAACTATAGAAAGTCGTAATGACGTATAATGTGCATACTTTGTTGATTCCAATTATAAAATAAAACACATTTTCTAAAAACTCATGTTTTTTAAGAAATCATGTAAACCTTCTAGAAGCTATGATTTTAAAAAACAGGGGAAGTAAGCTTTTCTTATTTCCAAACACATGCGCAAACTATAGAAAGTCGTTATGACCTAGAATGTGCATACTTTGTTGATTCCATTTATTAAATAAAACAAATTTTCTAAAAACTCGTGTTTTTTGCGAAATCATGTGAACCTTCTAGAAGCTGTGATTTTAAAAAATGGTGGAAGTAAGCTTTTCTTATTTCTGGACACATGCGCAAACTATAGAAAGTCATTATGATGTAGAATGTGCATAGTTTGTAGATTCCATTTATGAAATAAAGCACATTTTCTAAATACTCGTGTTTTTTACGAAATCATGTAAACCTTCTAGAAGCTGTGATTTTAACAAACAGTGGAAGTAAGCTTTTCTTATTTCCGGATGAATGTGCAAACTATAGAAAGTCGTTATGACGTAGAATGTCCATACTTTGTAGAATCCATTGATGAAATAAAGCACATTTTCTAAAAATTCGTGTTTTTTACGAAATCATGTAAACCTTCTAGAAGCTGTGATTTTAAAAAACGGTGGAAGTAAGCTTTTCTTATTTCCGGAGGCATGTGCAAACTATAGAAAGTCGTAATGACGTATAATGTGCATACTTTGTTGATTCCAATTATAAAATAAAACACATTTTCTAAAAACTCGTGTTTTTTAAGAAATCATGTAAACCTTCCAGAAGCTGTGATTTTAAAAAACGGGGAAAGTAAGCTTTTCTTATTTCCAAACACATGCGCAAACTATAGAAAGTCGTTATGACCTAGAATGTGCACACTTTGTTGATTCCATTTATGAAATAAAACACATTTTCTAAAAACTCGTGTTTTTTAAGAAATCATGTAAACCTTCTAGAAGCTGTGATTTTAAAAAACGGGGGAAATAAGCTTTTCTTATTTCCGGACGCATGCGCAAACTATAGAAAGTCGTTATGATGTCGAATGTGCATACTTTGTAGATTCCATTTATGAAATAAAACACATTTTCTAAAAACTCGTGTTTTTTACGAAATCATGTAAACCTTCTAGAAGCTGTGATTTTAAAAAATGGTGGAAATAAGCTTTTCTTATTTCCGGACGCATGCGCAAACTATAGAAAGTCGTTATGACGTAGAATGTGCATAATTTGTTGATTCCATTTATGAAATAAAACACATTTTCTAAAAACTTGTGTTTTTTAAAAAATCATGTAAACCTTCTAGAAGCTGTGATTTTAAAAAACGGGGGAAGTAAGCTTTTCTTATTTCCAGATGCATGCGCAAACTATAAAAAGTCGTTATGACGTAGAATGTGCATACTTTGTAGATTCCATTTATGAAATAAAACACATTTTCTAAAAACTCGTGTTTTTTACGAAATCATGTAAATCTTCTAGAAGCTGTGATTTTAAAAAACGGTAGAAGTAAGATTTTCTTATTTCCGGACGAATGCGTAAACTATAGAAAGTCGTTATGACGTAGAATGTGCATACTTTGTTGATTCCATTTATGAAATAAAACACATTTTCTAAAAACTCGTGCTTTTTACGAAATCATGTAAACCTTCTAGAAGCTGTGATTTTAAAAAACGGGGGAAGTAAGGTTTTCTTATTTCCGGATGCATGCGCAAACTATAGAAAGTCGTTATGACCTAGAATGTGCGTACATTGTTGATTCCATGTATGAAATAAAACACATTTTCTAAAAACTCGTGTTTTTTAAGAAATCATGTAAACCTTCTAGAAGCTGTGATTTTAAAAAACGGTGGAAGTAAGCTTTTCTTATTTCCGGAAGCATGCGCAAACTATAGAAAGTCCTTATGACGTAGAATGTGCATACTTTGTTGATTCCATTTATGAAATAAAACACATTTTCTAAAAACTCGTGTTTTTTACGACATCATGTAAACCTTCTAGAAACTGTGATTTTAAAAAACGGTGGAAGTAAGCTTTTCGTATCTCCGGACGCATGCGCAAACTATAGAAAGTCGTTATGACATAGAATGCGCATACTTTTTTTCATGTAAACCTTGTAGAAGCTATGATTTTAAAAAATGGGGGAAGTAAGTTTTTCTTATTTCCAAACGCATGCGCAAACTTTAGAAAGTCGTTATGACGTAGAATGTGCATACTTTGTTGATTCCATTTATGAAATAAAACACATTTTCTAAAAACTCATGTTTTTTACGAAATCATGTAAACCTTCTAGAAGCCGTGATTTCAAAAAACGGTGGAAGTAAGCTTTTCTTATTTCCGGACGCATGCGCAAACTATAGAAAGTCGTTATGACGTAGAATGTGCGTACTTTGTAGATTCCATTTAAGAAATAAAACACATTTTCTAAAAACTCGTTTTTTTACGAAATCATGTAAACCTTCTAGAAGCTGTGATTTTAAAAAATGGTGGAAGTAAGATTTTCTTATTTCTGGACGAATGTGCAAACTATAGAAAGTCGTTATGATGTAGAATGTGCATAATTTGTAGATTCCATTTATGAAATAAAGCACATTTTCTAAAAACTCGTGTTTTTTATGAAATCATGTAAACCTTCTAGAAGCTGTGATTTTAACAAACGGTGGAAGTAAGCTTTTCTTATTTCCGGATGAATGCGCAATCTATAGAAATTCGTTATGACGTAGAATGTGCATACTTTGTGGATTCCATTTATGAAATAAAGCACATTTTCTAAGAACCCGTGTTTTTTACGAAATCATGTAAACCTTCTAGAAGTTGTGATTTTAAAAAACGGTGGAAGTAAGCTTTTCTTATTTCCGGACGCATGCGCAAACTATAGAAATTCATTATGAGGTAGAATGTGCATACTTTGTTGATTCCATTTATGAAATAAAACACATTTTCTAAAAACTTGTGTTTTTTAAGAAACCATGTAAACCTTCTAGAAGTTGTGATTTTAAAAAATGGGGGAAGTAAGCTTTTCTTATTTCCGGACGCATGCGCAAACTATAGAAAGTCGTTATGACCTAGAATGTGCATACTTTGTAGATTCCATTTACGAAATAAAGCACATTTTCTAAAAACTCGTGTTTTTTACGAAATCATGTAAACCTTCTAGAAGCTGTGATTTTAAAAAACGGTGGAAGAAAGCTTTTCTTATTTCCGGACGCATGCGCAAACTATAGAAAGTCGTTATGACCTAGAATGTGCATACTTTGTAGATTCCATTTACGAAATAAAGCACATTTTCTAAAAACTCGTGTTTTTTACGAAATCATGTAAACCTTCTAGAAGCTGTGATTTTAACAAACGGTGGAAGTAAGCTTTTCTTATTTCCGGACGAATGCGCAAACCATAGAAAGTCGTTATGACGTAGAATGTGCATACTTTGTAGATTCCATTTATGAAATAAAGCACATTTTCTAAAAACCCGTGTTTTTTACGAAATCATGTAAACCTTCTAGAAGCTGTGATTTTAAAAAACGGTGGAAGTAAGCTTTTCTTATTTCCGGACGCATGCGAAAACTATAGAAAGTCATTATGACGTAGAATGTGCATACTTTATTGATTCCATTTATGAAATAAAACACATTTTCTAAAAACTCGTGTTTTTTAAGAAACCATGTAAACCTTCTAGAAGCTGTGATTTTAAAAAATGGGGGAAGTAAGCTTTTCTTATTTCCGGACGCATGCGCAAACTATAGAAAGTCGTTATGACCTAGAATGTGCATACTTTGTAGATTCCATTTACGAAATAAAGCACATTTTCTAAAAACTCGTGTTTTTTACGAAATCATGTAAACCTTCTAGAAGCTGTGATTTTAAAAAACGGTGGAAGAAAGCTTTTCTTATTTCTGGACGCATGCGCAAACTATAGAAAGTCGTTATGAGGTAGAATGTGCATACTTTGTAAATTCCATTTATGAAATAAAACACATTTTCTAAAAACTCGTGTTTTTTACGAAATCATGTAAACCTTCTAGAAGCTATGATTTTAACAAACGGTGGAAGTAAGCTTTTCTTATTTCCGGACGACTGCGCAAACTATAGAAAGTCGTTATGACGTAGAATGTGCATACTTTGTAGATTCCATTTATGAAATAAAACACATTTTCTAAAAACCCGTGTTTTTTATGAAATCATGTAAACCTTCTAGAAGCTGTGATTTTAAAAAACGGTGGAAGTAAGCTTTTCTTATTTCCGGACGCATGCGCAAACTATAGAAAGTCGTTATGACATAGAATGTGCATACTTTGTTGATTCCATTTATGAAATTGAACACATTTTCTAAAAACTCATGTTTTTTAAGAAACCATGTAAAACTTCTAGAAGCTGTGATTTTAAGAAATGGGGGAAGTAAGCTTTTCTTATTTCCGGACGCATGCGCAAACTATAGAAAGTTGTTATGACCTAGAATGTGCATACTTTGTAGATTCCATTTACGAAATAAAGCACATTTTCTAAAAACTCGTGTTTTTTACGAAATCATGTAAACCTTCTAGAAGCTGTGATTTTAAAAAACGGTGGAAGTAAGCTTTTCTTATTTCCGGACGCGTGCGCAAACTATAGAAAGTCGTTATGAGGTAGAATGTGCATACTTTGTAGATTCCATTTATGAAATAAAACACATTTTCTAAAAACTCGTGCTTTTTACGAAACCATGTAAACCTTCAAGAAGCTGTGATTTTAAAAAACGGGGGAAGTAACCTTTTCTTATTTCCGGATGCATGCGCAAACTAATGAAAGTCGTTATGACGTAGAATGTGCATACTTTGTTGATTCCATTTATGAAATAAAACAAATTTTCTAAAAACTCGTGTTTTTTAAGAAATCATGTAAACCTTCTAGAAGCTGTGATTTTAAAAAACGGTGGAAGTAAGCTTTTCTTATTTCCGGATGCATGCGCAAACTATAGAAAGTCCTTATCACGTAGAATGGGCATACTTTGTTGATTCCATTTATGAAATAAAACACATTTTCTAAAAACTCATGTTTTTTAAGATATCATGTAAACCTTCTAGAAGCTGTGATTTTAAAAAACGGGGGAAGTAAGCTCTTCTTATTTCCAAACGCATGCGCAAACTATAGAAAGTCCTTATGACGTATAATATGCATACTTTGTTGATTCCATTTATGAAATAAAACACATTTTCTAAAAACTCATGTTTTTTAAGAAATCATGTAAACCTTATAGAAGTTGTGATTTTAAAAAACGGGGGAAGTAAGCTTTTCTTATTTCCGGACGCATGCGCAAACTATAGAAAGTCGTTATGACGTAGAATACGCATACTTTGTAGATTCCATTTATGAAATAAAGCACATTTTCTAAAAACTTGTGTTTTTTACGAAATCATGTAAACCTTCTAGAAGCTGTGATTTTAAAAAACGGTGGAAATAAGCTTTTCTTATTTCCGGACGCATGCGCAAACTATAGAAAGTCGTTATGACGTAAAATGTGCATACATTGTTGATTCCATTTATGAAATAAAACACATTTTCTAAAAACTCATGTTTTTTAAGAAATCATGTAAACCTTGTAGAAGCTGTGATTTTAAAAAACGGGGGAAGTAAGCTTTTCTTATTTCCAAACGCATGCGCAAACTATAGAAAGTCGTTATGACGTAGAATGTGCATACTTTGTTGATTCCATTTATGAAATAAAACACATTTTCTAAAAACTCGTGTTTTTTAAGAAATCCTGTAAACCTTCTAGAAGCTGTGATTTTAAAAAACGGTGGAAGTAAGCTTTTCTTATTTCCGGACGCATGCGCAAACTATAGAAAGTCGTTATGACGTAGAATGTGCATACTTTGTAGATTCCATTTATGAAATAAAACACATTTTCTAAAAACTCGTGTTTTTTAAGAAATCATGTAAACCTTCTAGAAGCTGTGATTTTAAAAAACGGGGGAAGTAAGCTTTTCTTATTTCCAAACGCAGGCGCAAACTATAGAAAGTCATTATGACGTAGAATGTGCATACTTTGTTGATTCCATTTATGAAATAAAACACATTTTCTAAAAACTCATGTAAAACTTCTAGAAGCTGTGATTTTAAAAAACGGGGGAAGTAAGCTCTTCTTATTTCCGGACGCATGCGCAAACTATAGAAAGTCGTTATGATGTAGAATGTGCATACTTTGTAGATTCCATTTATGAAATAAAACACATTTTCTAAAAACTCATGTTTTTTACGAAATCATGTAAACCCTCTAGAAGCTGTGATTTTAAAAAACGGTGGAAGTAAGCTTTTCTTATTTCCGGACGCATGCATAAACTATACAAAGTCCTTATGACGTAGAATCTGCATACTTTGTTGATTCCATTTATGAAATAAAACACATTTTCTAAAAACTCGTGTTTTTTAAGAAATCATGTAAACCTTCTAGAAGCTGTGATTTTAAAAAACGGGGGAAGTAAGCTTTTCTTATTTCCGGACGCATGCACAAACTATAGAAAGTCGTTATGACGTAGAATGTGCATACTTTGTAGATTCCATTAATGAAATAAAGCACATTTTCTAGAAACTGGTGTTTTTAACGAAATCATGTAAACCCTCTGGAAGCTGTGATTTTAAAAAACGGTGGAAGTAAGCTTTTCTTATTTCCGGATGAATGCGCAAACTATAGAAAGTCGTTATGACGTAGAATGTGCATACTTTGTTGATTCCATTGATGAAATAAAACACATTTTCTAAAAACTCGTGTTTTTTAAGAAATCATGTAAACCTTCTAGAAGCTGTGATTTTAAAAAACGTTGGAAGTAGGCTTTTCTTATTTCCGGACCAATGCGCAAACTATAGAAAGTCGTTATGACGTAGAATGTGCATACTTTGTTGATTCCATTTATGAAATAAAACACATTTTCTAAAAGCTCGTGTTTTTTACGAAATCATGTAAACCTTCTAGAAGCTGTGATTTTAAAAAATGGGGGAAGTAACCTTTTCTTATTTCCGGATGCATGCGCAAACTATAGAAAGTCGTTATAACGTAGAATGTGCATACTTTGTTGATTCCATTTATGAAATAAAACACATTTTATAAAAACTCGTGTTTTTTAAGAAATCATGTAAACCTTCTAGAAGCTATGATTTTAAAAAACGGGGGAAGTAAGCTTTTCTTATTTCCGGACGCATGCGCAAACTATAGAAAGTCGTTATGACGTAGAATGTGCATACTTTGTAGATTCCATTTATGAAATAAAGCACATTTTATAAAAACTCGTGTTTTTTACGAAATCATGTAAACCTTCTAGAAGCTGTGATTTTAAAAAACGGTGGAAGTAAGCTTTTCTTATTTCTGGACTAATGCGCAAACTATAGAAAGTTGTTATGACGTAGAATGTGAATGCTTTGTTGATTCCATTTATGAAATAAAACACATTTTCTAAAAACTCGTGTTTTTTAAGATATCGTGTAAATCTTCTAGAAGTTGTGATTTTAAAAAACGGGGGAAGTAAGCTTTTCTTATTTCCAAACGCATGCACAAATTATAGAAAGTCGTTATGACGTAGAATGTGCATACTTTGTTGATACCATTTATGAAATAAAACACATTTTCTAAAATCTCCTGTTTTTTAAGAAATCATGTAAACCTCCTAGAAGCTGTGATTTTTAAAAACGGGGGAAGTAAGCTTTTCTTATTTCCGGACGCATGCGCAAACTATAGAAAGTCGTTATGACGTAGAATGTGCATACTTTGTAGATTACATTTATGAAATAAAACACATTTTCTAAAAACTCGTGTTTTTTACGAAATCATGTAAACCTTCTAGAAGCTGTGATTTCAAAAAACGGTGGAAGGAAGCTTTTCTTATTTCCGGACGCATGCGCAAACTATAGAAAGTCGTTATGACGTAGAATGTGCATACTTTGTAGATTCCATTTCTGAAATAAAACACATCTTCTAAAAACTCGTGTTTTTTACGAAATCATGTAAACCTTCTAGAAGCTGTGATTTTAAAAAACGGCGGAAGTAAGATTTTCTTATTTCCAGATGAATGCGCAAACTATAGAAAGTCGTTATGACGTAGAATGTGCATACTTTGTTGATTCCATTTATGAAATAAAACACATTTTCTAAAAACTCGTGTTTTTTAAGAAATCATGTAAACCTTCTAGAAGCTGTGATTTTAAAAAACCGTGGAAGTAAGCTTTTCTTATTTCCGGACGCATGCGCAAACTATAGAAAGTCGTTATGACGTAGAATGTGCATACTTGTTGATTCCATTTATGAAATAAAACACATTTTCTAAAAACTCGTGTTTTTTAAGAAATCATGTAAACCTTCTAGAAACTGTGATTTTAAAAAACGGCGGAAGTAAGCTTTTCTTATTTCCAAACGCATGCGCAAACTATAGAAAGTCGTTATGACCTAGAATGTGCATACTTTGTTGATTCCATTTATGAAATAAAACACATTTTCTAAAAACTCATGTTTTTTAAGAAATCATGTAAACCTTCTAGAAGCTGTGATTTTAAAAAACGGGGGAAGTAAGCTTTTCTTATTTCCAGACGCATGCGCAAACTATAGAAAGTAGTTATGACGTAGAACATGAATACATTGTAGATTCCATTTATGAAATAAAGCACATTTTCTAAAAACTCGTGTTTTTTACGAAATCATGTAAACCTTCTAGAATCTGTGATTTTAAAAAGCGGTGGAACTAAGCTTTTCTTATTTCCGGACGATTGCGAAAACTATAGAAAGTCGTTATGACATAGAATGTGCATACTTTGTTGATTCCATTTATGAAATAAAACACATTTTCTAAAAACTCGTGTTTTTTAAGAAATCATGTAAACCTTCTAGAAGCTGTGATTTTAAAAAACGGTGGAAGTAAGCTTTTCTTATTTTCGGACGCATGCGCAAACTATAGAAAGTCCTTATGACGTAGAATGTGCATACTTTGTTGATTCCATTTATGAAATAAAACACATTTTCTAAAAACTCATTTTTTTTAAGAAATCATGTAAACCTTCTAGAAGCTGTGATTTTAAAAAACGGGGGAAGTAAGCTTTTCTTGTTTCCAAACGCATGCGCAAACTATAGAAAGTCGTTATGATGTAGAATGTGCATACTTTGTTGATTCCATTTATGAAATAAAACACATTTTCTAAAAACTCATGTTTTTTACGAAATCATGTAAACCTTCTAGAAGCTATGATTTCAAAAAACGGTGGAAGTAAGCTTTTCTTATTTCCGGACGCATGCGCAATCTATAGAAAGTCGTTATGACGTAGAATGTGCATACTTTGTAGATTCCATTTATGAAATAAAACACATTTTCTAAAAACTCATGTTTTTTACGAAATCATGTAAACCTTCTAGAAGCTGTGATTTTAAAAAACGGTGGAAGTAAGATTTTCTTATTTCCGGACGAATGCGCAAACTATAGAATGTCGTTATGACGTAGAATGTGCATACTTTGTTGATTCCATTTATGAAATAAAACACATTTTCTAAAAACTCGTGTTTTTTAAGAAATCATTTAAACCTTCTAGAAGCTGTTATTTTAAAAAACCGTGGAAGTAAGCTTTTCTTATTTCCGGACGCATGCGCAAACTATAGAAAGTTGTTATGAGGTAGAATGTGCATAGTTTGTTGATTCCATTTATGAAATAAAACACATTTTCTAAAAACTTGTGTTTTTTAAGAAATCATGTAAACCTTCTAGAAGCTGTGATTTTAAAAAACGAGGGAAGTAAGCTTTTCTTATTTCCAAACGCATTCGCAAACTATAGAAAGTCGTTATGACGTAGAATGTGCATAAATTGTTGATTCCATTTATGAAATAAAACACATTTTCTAAAAACTTGTGTTTTTTACGAAATCATGTAAACCTTCTAGACGCTGTGATTTCAAAAAACGGTCTAAGTAAGCTTTTCTTATTTCCAGACGCATGCGCTATAAAATTAGTCACACTAGATCTAATGAACAAGTAAATCAATCACAACAGATGAATATAGAAAATATGGTGCAAAACTGTGCAAAACATGCAGCAGTGCTCAATATCCCAGAAAGGGTGAATGAATTACAATACAAACTGTCACAATGACTGAGCAATTCGAATTTCCTAAGGAGGTCATTCGAATCACTGAATGGAGTAGCTTGACTCCAACTAGGAGTCCTCATCATCAATCGGTGGTGCTCATCAATGCACAAGAACCAGTCATCCAGGTGTGAATCTGAGTCTAACTGAGTGTAATAAGTGTAACTGAAGTGTGTAGCACTGATTAAGGATCAGGAGGCTCAGTGGGGGCGCATGGGAGGCTAACTGAAGTCAGAACAAGTCATCTAGTCAATCTGGAGGTCCAACGGAAGTGAAACAGTCAGTCGGGAGTGAAACTAGCCTCAAATCAGGGAGAACCGGAGCTAACTGAATGTAACTGAAGTGGAACTGCAGTGGTAGGTGAACAAGTGTGCCCTTCTCTGGAAGTAGGTGAGAAGTGGGCACCTTTCAGCCTAGGAGGGCTAAAACGCTGTGGTAAGTGGCTCCTGGGTGCTAGAATAAGGTGGATAAGGTGCTGGAGGCATCAAACTGGTGACTGGGATGCATGCAAGTGCATGCAGGTGCATGCAAACCCTAGATTCTGCGTGCAAACCCTAATTGCATGTAAGATCCTGAAAAAGATGATGTGGATATCCGAACACCCCCCCTCAAGCTAGACTATGATGTGCCAACAAAAATAATGTGGGGCCCTGGTAACTAAGACCAAAGGTCACCCCAATACAATAATCCAAAAAATGCTGAAAATAAACTAAGTGAGGAAAGAGGGAAAACCCAGTGGGAAGAAATCCCCCCCTCAAGCTAAAGCATAATAATGAATCAATCTATCTTCACCATGATGGAACTCACCCCCAACAATGAACGGAGGTAAGAGAACTTCTTCTCAGTGAAGCTCTTGGTGAAGATGTCTGCAATTTGCTCATCAGTAGGGAAATATTGCAGAATGATGGTGCGGTCATGCACCAACTGTCGAATGTAATGCATATGAATCTCAATGTGTTTGGTACTCTGCCACTGAACTGGATCTGTGGATATCTTGATAGCACTTTGATTGTCACAAAATAGGACTGTCGAAGTAGTGCCACCAAAACCAAACTTGGAAAGAATACCCTGCAACCAAACTGCCTGAATGCAGGCATTGACTGCCCCTCGATACTCTGCCTCTGCTGAAGAAAGTGCAATGGCTGCTTGCTTTTTGCTGGACCAGAAAATAGCACCATGACCAATCATGAAAACATAACCGGAAGTGGACTTCCGATTAATACTATCACCTGCCCAATCTGAATCAGTAAAACCAATGAAATCTAGCTCAGAATCTGCAGCATAATGTATGCCAAACTGTCTCGTACCTTGCACATACTGCAAGATCCGCTTGGCTGCTCGCCAATGAAGCTCATGTGGCTGCTGCATATATATTGACACGGCACTCACGACATATGAGATATCAGGCCGTGAGTGTGTCAAATAAAGTAGTGAACCAATCAACTGTCGATACATACTGCAATCTGCAAGCGGTGTAGAATCTCCCTCCTCAAGACTGATTCCTGAGAGGAATGGGAACGGGGCTGCCTTACATTCAGCCATATTAAACTTCAATAACAGGTCGGAAGCATATTTTTGCTGAGATATAGTGATCCCATCAAAATTTTGAGCTATCTCCAAGCCCACAAAATGACTCAGCAAGCCCAAATCGCTCATGTCAAAAGCTAGATTTAAGGCAGATTTTAGCTTGTTTATTGAAGTAAGTGTGCTACCAGTAATAAGCAGATAATCAACATAAAGTACAATAACCAACAAATTACCTTTAACTCGCTGAAGATACACATTCGGATCAGATTTGCACCTTTGGAAATTCTGAGAAAGAAGGAAGGAGTCCATCTTTGCGTACCAAGCTCTTGGGGCCTGTTTTAACCCGTACAAAGATTTCTTCAATCTACAAACCAATGATGGATATGATGTGTAACCCTATGGCTGCTGCATATAGACCTCTTCAGCAAGGTCTCCATGTAAAAATTCACTCTTCACATCCATGTGGTGCACTTCCCAGTGCTTGGATGCGGCAATAGCTAAAACAAGGCGGATGGAATCCATCTTTGCAACCGGTGCAAAGGTCTCAGTGTAGTCCACTCCTTGGACTTGGGAAAAACCTTTTGCCACCAACCTTGCTTTATATTTGCTGATAGTGCCATCAGCAACAACTTTAGTATGGTAGACCCATTTACGCTTCACTAATTTTCTTCCAGGTGGAAGAGAAACTAGCTCCCATGTGTTGTTCTTTTGAAGAGAACTGTACTCTTCGTCCATGGCACTTTTCCATCTCGGATCTCGATGGGCTGAATAGTATGATGTAGGATCTGAACCAGCCATCAAATAACAAATCTCAGGAAAAAATGGATCAGCAATAGAAAGAGCCATACCTTCTCTTTGAAAGTCTCCTCTTGTTCGTCTCGGATCAGCAAGATTTCCAAGATTCGAACCAACAGAATGTAGAGTGTTTTGGGCCCACTTTGGTAACTGAGGAGGATCATAATGATCGGATTCCGAACCTGATATGTCATGATCATCATATTCTGCTACAATATCAGAAATATCAGAACTCATACCTTCATTATCGCTGCTCGGATCTTCTTCTGGTGAAGGCGGTGAATCGGCAGTCTTCTCCTCGACTAGTTGCAATTCTTGAAGCGGTTCTTCAAATTGCACACTGCGCTCTATGAATATCTTTTTTAGATCTGATATCCATGAGTTTATATGCTTTTTATTCTTCCCCATATCCTATCAATATGCACTCGATACTTTGTGGATCCAAAGCTCGTCTCTTCTCAGAAGGAATTCTAGCCCATGCAGTAGAGCCAAAAACTCTCAAATTTGACACATCCGGTTTGTGACCAAAGAATGCTTCGAAAGGAGTCATACCTTTCACGGATGAATGTGGAACCCGGTTCTGTATATATGCAGCAACATTGATTGCTTCAGCCCAAATATTTTCAGCCAAACCTTTCGATTCAATCATGCATGTCGCCATCTCTTTCAGTGACCGATTTTTCCTTTCCGCTACACCGTTCTGCTGGGGTGTGTAGGGAACTGTATGTTGGATCTTAATTCTGCTTTGGGCACAAAGTTGCAGCAACTCGGACTTGATATATTCCCCACCATTATCAGATCTAAGAGCTTTGATCTTTCTCTCAGTGGTGGTCTCAACAGAAGCCTTAAAATCCTTGAATTTTCCAAGCACTTCTGACTTGTTTTTGAGAAAGAATACCCATGTAAAGCGAGAAAAATCGTCAATAAATGTCAAAACATACCTTGAACCATTTAATGACATATGGGGCAGCGGACCACTGATATCAGAATGTATCAATCCCAAAATAGTAGAAGCTCTGCTAGCTTTGCCGCAGTCGAATCTGTGCTCGGGGTGCTTCCAATAATGCAACCAGTGCATATTCCCTTCGAGGAACGGAGTTGTGGAAGCCCATCTACCATGGATTTATTTGATAGCAGCAGCAAATACTTATAATTTATATGTCCAAATCTTTCATGCCAAAGCCTACTAACCTCATTACCATGTGTGCGAAGAGCAGTGGGCTTTGCAAGCGGAATAAAGTGCGAAAACTCATAGCATTTTGCAGTGTGGTTTGCCTTTCCAACCGCAACTAGTCTTCCACTTTTGATATCAGAAATTTCAACTATATTAGGGCTGAATGTGACTTGCTTTGGTTCACCAGTATGTGTCATTTGATACACAGAAAGGAGATTTGAAGCCAAGGAAGGCACATAGAGAACATTCTGAAAGCTTCCATGTTCTACATGAATCGTACCTTTGCCCTTTGAAGAAATTTTTGAGTCATCTCCCAAATGGATGGGGATGGAGCTGTTTGGATCGAATGAGTAAAAAGAATCAATATTTGCAGCCATATGATTTGATGCACCCGAATCTATCAAGAGAGTAGTGGGCTTCGAAACCGTTGCCATGAGTGCTTGTCCTCTTTCATGATCATCATTCCTATCCTTCTTCCTTGCACCGTCAGGAAGGGTTATGTTGCTCTTTTCCAAAAGGAGGGCCATTTGATCTATAGTCTTCTTCATACATGAACTTTCGGGATGAAAGCCACGGTTACAATAAGTACATTTAGATTTTTGGTTACCTTCTTTGCCCTTTTGCTTGGATTTCGAACCGGATGGTGCATCCGTTTGCTTGCCTTTGTCTTTTTGCTTGTGAGGCTCGAATTTAGGCTTCTCCTTCTTTTGCTTTCCTTTACCATTCGAGATCTTGGGTCCTTGAACATATAGGGATGAATCTTTGGAGCTTATGGACCCCATTTGAATCAACTTGTCATGCTCCTTTGTGACGGACTCAATGAAGGCATTCAAGGTAGGCATCTTCCAATTCGGGGTAGTTAGCCGACCGGAATTGAAAGTAGAGACAAATACCGAATAATCTTTCCCAAGCTTGCTTAGAATGGAGAGGATCAACTGTTTATCCTCTTTGATAACACCACTGTTCTTCAATTGCAAGTTCAAGTTCTTGAATTTTGTGAAGAATTCATTGATGGTCTCGAAATTCTCAGGATTAAGGCCAATCAATTCATTCTCTAATTGAAAAGCCCTAAGCTCATCCTGCTTGCCGAATAGTGTTTCAAGTTGCTCCCATATGGCTTTTGGAGTCTTCAATCCGCTGAGATGGAAGTGAAGATCTTTGGAGATGGAGAGACAAAGAAGACCATAAGCTTCATCAAGCTTGTTGTAGTGTTTGGTTCTATCTGATAGATTGCTTGGCTCCAATTCAAGACCAATAGTGACTCGGTAGTAACCTTTTGAACGTAATATGATCTCCATATCATCTTTCCAATCAAAATAATTGGATGGGGTGAGGATAGGCTTTGAAGAAGAGTATTCCATTGCTAGGAGCGAGTCAACTGATGTAGAGGAAGCTTGCATGCACACTATAGCGAATGCAATTGCTGTAGGGAAGCTTGCATGCAAAATGGAGCGAGTGCAATTGATGGAGACAATAAACCTGCAAATCACATAAAACCAAGAACCGTAAGGTCGAACAATCCACCCTTTGAGAGTTGCATCACACCTGGGATTGGATTTCAAACAATGTTGAATGGGTCCAATGTATCAGATCCAGGAATTATGTGGTAACTCAAGCTTCTGGAGTGGTATTAGAATCATTTTCAAGCTTTGCATGCACAGGAGCGAATGCCCTTGAGATATCTCATCCCAAACTTTTTGCAATTTTTAGCAATTCAGTCAAATCTTCTTGTGAAAACACCTGTAGAAAGGAGATCTTGTCCCTGCAATGGCTCTGATACCATGTAAAATTAGTCACAGCAGATCTAATGAACAAGTAAATCAATCACAATAGATGAATATAGAAAATATGGTGCAAAACTGTGCAAAACATGCAGCAGTGCTCAATATCCCAGAAAGGGTGAATGAATTACAATACAAACTGTCACAATGACTGAGCAATTCGAATTGCCTAAGGAGTTCATTCGAATCACTGAATGGAGTAGCTTGACTCCAACTAGGAGTCCTCATCATCAATCGGTGGTGCTCATCAATGCACAAGAACCAGTCATCCAAGTGTCAATCTGAGTCTAACTGAGTGTAATAAGTGTAACTGAAGTGTGTAGCACTGATTAAGGATCAGGAGGCTCAGTGGGGGCGCATAGGAGGCTAACTGAAGTCAGAAAAAGTCATCTAGTCAATCTAGAGGTCCAACGGAAGTGAAACAGTCAGTCGAGAGTGAAACTAGCCTCAAATCAAGGAGAATCGGAGCTAACTGAATGTAACTGAAGTGGAACTGCAGTCGTAGGTGAACAAGTGCGCCCTTCTCTGGCAGTAGGTGAGAAGTGGGTGCCTTTCAGCCTAGGATGGCTAAAACTCTGTGGTAAGTGGCTCCCGGGTGCTAGAATAAGGTGGATAAGGTGCTGGAGGCATCAAACTGGTGACTAGGATGCATGCAAGTGCATGCAGGTGCATGCAAACCCTAGAGGTGCATGCAAGATCCTGAAAAAGATGATCTGGATATCTGAACATGCGCAAACTATAGAAAGTCATTATGACGTAGAATGTGCATACTTTGTAGATTCCATTTATGAAATAAAACACATTTTCTAAAAACTCGTGTTTTTTACGAAATCATGTAAACCTTCTAGAAGCTGTCATTTTAAAAAACGGAGGAAGTAAGCTTTTCTTATTTCCGAACGAATGCGCAAACTATAGAAAGTCGTTATGACGTAGGATGTGCATACTTAGTTGATTCCATTTATGAAATAAAACACATTTTCTAAAAACTCGTTTTTTTTAAGAAATCATGTAAACCTTCTAGAAGCTGTTATTTTAAAAAACGGTGGAAGTAAGCTTTTCTTATTTCCAGACGCATGCGCAAACTATAGAAAGTCGTTATGATGTAGAATTTGCATACTTTGTTGATTCCATTTATGAAATAAAACACATTTTCTAAAAACTCGTGTTTTTTAAGAAATCATGTAAACCTTCTAGAAGCTGTGATTTTAAAAAACGGGGGAAGTAAGCTTTTCTTATTTCCAAACGCATGCGCAAACTATAGAAAGTCATTATGACGTAGAATGTGCATACTTTGTTGATTCCATTTATGAAATAAAACACATTTTCTAAAAACTCATGTTTTTTAAGAAATCATGTAAACCTTCAAGAAGCTGTGATTTTAAAAAATGGGAGAAGTAAGCTTTTCTTATTTCCGGACGCATGTGCAAACTATAGAAAGTCGTTATGACGTAGAATGTGCATACTTTGTTGATTCCATTTATGAAATAAAACACATTTTCTAAAAACTCGTGTTTTTTACGAAATCATGTAAACCTTCTAGAAGCTGTGATTTTAAAAAACGGTGGAAGTAAGATTTTCTTATTTCCGGACGAATGCGCAAACTATAGAAAGTCCTTATGATGTAGAATGTGCATACTTTGTTGATTCCATTTATGAAATAAAACATATTTTCTAAAAACTCGTGTTTTTTAAGAAATCATGTAAACCTTCTAGAAGCTGTGATTTTAAAAAACGGTGGAAGTAAGCTTTTCTTAATTCCGGACGCATGCGCAAACTATAGAAAGTCCTTATCAAGTAGAAAGTGCATACTTTGTTGATTCCATTTATGAAATAAAACACATTTTCTAAAAACTCATGTTTTTTAAGAAATCATGTAAACCTTCTAGAAGCTGTGATTTTAAAAAACGGGGGAAGAAAGCTTTTCTTATTTCCAAACGCATGCGCAAACTATACAAAGTCGTTATAACGTAGAATGTGCATACTTTGTTGATTCCATTTATGAAATAAAACACATTTTCTAAAAACTCGTGTTTTTTACGAAATCATCTAAACCTTCTAGAAGTTGTGATTTCAAAAAACGGTGGAAGTAAGATTTTCTTATTTCCGGACGAATGCGCAAACAATAGAAATTCGTTATGATGTAGAATGTGCATAGTTTGTAGATTCCATGTATGAAATAAAACACATTTTCTAAAAACTCGTGTTTTTTAAGAAATCATATAAACCTTCTAGAAGTTGTGATTTTAAAAAACGGGGGAAGTAAGCTTTTCTTATTTCCAGGCGCATGCGCAAACTATAGAAAGTCGTTATGACGTAGAGTGTGCATACTTTGTAGATTACATTTATGGAATAAAACACATTTTCTAAAAACTCGTGTTTTTTACGAAATCATGTAAACCTTCTAGAAACTGTGATTTTAGAAAACGGTGGAAGTAAGCTTTTCTTATTTCTGGACGCATGCGAAAACTATAGAAAGTCGTTATGACGTAGAATGTGCATACTTTGTTGATTCCATTTATGAAATAAAACACATTTTCTAAAAACTCGTTTTTTTTACGAAATCATGTAAACCTTCTAGAAGCTGTGTTTTTAAAAAACGGGGGAAGTAAGCTTTTCTTTTTTCTGGAGGAATGCGCAAACTATAGAAAGTCGTTATGACGTAGAATGTGCATACTTTGTTGATTCCATTTATGAAATAAAACACATTTTCTAAAAACTCGTGTTTTTTACGAAGTCATGTAAACCTTCTAGAAGCTGTGATTTTAAAAAACGGGGGAAGTAAGCTTTTCTTATTTCCAAACGCATGCGCAAACTATAGAAAGTCGTTATGACGTAGAATGTGCATACTTTGTTGATTCCATTTATGAAATAAAACACATTTTCTGAAAACTCGTGTTTTTTAAGAAATCATGTAAACCTTCTAGAAGCTGTGATTTTAAAAAACAGGGGAAGTAAGCTTTTCTTATTTCCGGACGCATGCGCAAACTATAGATAGTCATTATGACATAGAATGTGCATACTTTGTAAATTTCATTTATGAAATAAAACACATTTTCTAAAAACTCATGTTTTTTACTAAATCATGTAAACCTTCTAGAAGCTGTGATTTTAAAAAACGGTGGAAGTAACCTTTTCTTATTTCCGGATGCATGTGCAAACTATAGAAAGTCGTTATGACGTAGAATGTGAATACTTTGTAGATTCAATTTATGAAATAAAACACATTTTCTAAAAACTTGTGTTTTTTACGAAATCATGTAAACCTTCTAGAAGCTGTGATTTTAAAAAACGGTGGAAGTAAGCTTTTCTTATTTCCGGACGCATGCGCAAACTATAGAAAGTCGTTATGACGTAGAATGTGCATACTTTGTAGATTCCATTTATGAAATAAATCACATTTTCTAAAAACTCGTGTTTTTTACGAAATCATGTAAACCTTCTAGAAGCTGTGAGTTAAAAAAACGGTGGAAGTAAGCTTTTCTTATTTCCGGACGAATGCGCAAACTATAGAAAGTCGTTATGACGTATAATGTGCATACTTTGTTGATTCCATTTATAAAATAAAACACATTTTCTAAAAACTCGTGTTTTTTAAGAAATCATGTAAACCTTCTAGAAGCTGTGATTTTAAAAAACGGGGGAGGTAAGCTTTTCTTATTTCCAAACGCATGCGCAAACTATAGAAAGTCATTATGATGTAGAATGTGCATACTTTGTTGATTCCATTTATTAAATAAAACACATTTTCTAAAAACTCGTTTTTTTTACTAAATCATGTAAACCTTCTAGAAGCTGTGATTTTAAAAAACGGGGGAAGTAAGCTTTTCTTTTTTCCGGAGGAAGCTTGCATGCACACTATAGCGAATGCAATTGCTGTAGGGAAGCTTGCATGCAAAATGAAGCGAGTGCAATTGATGGAGACAATAAACCTGCAAATCACATAAAACCAAGAACCGTAAGGTCGAACAATCCACCCTTTGAGAGTTGCATCACACCTGGGATTGGATTTCAAACAATGTTGAATGGGTCCAATGTATCAGATCCAGGAATTATGTGGTAACTCAAGCTTCTGGAGTGGTATTAGAATCATTTTCAAGCTTTGCATGCACAGGAGCGAATGCCCTTGAGATATCTCATCCCAAACTTTTTGCAATTTTTAGCAATTCAGTCAAATCTTCTTGTGAAAACACCTGTAGAAAGGAGATCTTGTCCCTGCAATGGCTCTGATACCATGTAAAATTAGTCACAGCAGATCTAATGAACAAGTAAATCAATCACAATAGATGAATATAGAAAATATGGTGCAAAACTGTGCAAAACATGCAGCAGTGCTCAATATCCCAGAAAGGGTGAATGAATTACAATACAAACTGTCACAATGACTGAGCAATTCGAATTGCCTAAGGAGTTCATTCGAATCACTGAATGGAGTAGCTTGACTCCAACTAGGAGTCCTCATCATCAATCGGTGGTGCTCATCAATGCACAAGAACCAGTCATCCAAGTGTCAATCTGAGTCTAACTGAGTGTAATAAGTGTAACTGAAGTGTGTAGCACTGATTAAGGATCAGGAGGCTCAGTGGGGGCGCATAGGAGGCTAACTGAAGTCAGAAAAAGTCATCTAGTCAATCTAGAGGTCCAACGGAAGTGAAACAGTCAGTCGAGAGTGAAACTAGCCTCAAATCAAGGAGAATCGGAGCTAACTGAATGTAACTGAAGTGGAACTGCAGTCGTAGGTGAACAAGTGCGCCCTTCTCTGGCAGTAGGTGAGAAGTGGGTGCCTTTCAGCCTAGGATGGCTAAAACTCTGTGGTAAGTGGCTCCCGGGTGCTAGAATAAGGTGGATAAGGTGCTGGAGGCATCAAACTGGTGACTAGGATGCATGCAAGTGCATGCAGGTGCATGCAAACCCTAGAGGTGCATGCAAGATCCTGAAAAAGATGATCTGGATATCTGAACATGCGCAAACTATAGAAAGTCATTATGACGTAGAATGTGCATACTTTGTAGATTCCATTTATGAAATAAAACACATTTTCTAAAAACTCGTGTTTTTTACGAAATCATGTAAACCTTCTAGAAGCTGTCATTTTAAAAAACGGAGGAAGTAAGCTTTTCTTATTTCCGAACGAATGCGCAAACTATAGAAAGTCGTTATGACGTAGGATGTGCATACTTAGTTGATTCCATTTATGAAATAAAACACATTTTCTAAAAACTCGTTTTTTTTAAGAAATCATGTAAACCTTCTAGAAGCTGTTATTTTAAAAAACGGTGGAAGTAAGCTTTTCTTATTTCCAGACGCATGCGCAAACTATAGAAAGTCGTTATGATGTAGAATTTGCATACTTTGTTGATTCCATTTATGAAATAAAACACATTTTCTAAAAACTCGTGTTTTTTAAGAAATCATGTAAACCTTCTAGAAGCTGTGATTTTAAAAAACGGGGGAAGTAAGCTTTTCTTATTTCCAAACGCATGCGCAAACTATAGAAAGTCATTATGACGTAGAATGTGCATACTTTGTTGATTCCATTTATGAAATAAAACACATTTTCTAAAAACTCATGTTTTTTAAGAAATCATGTAAACCTTCAAGAAGCTGTGATTTTAAAAAATGGGAGAAGTAAGCTTTTCTTATTTCCGGACGCATGTGCAAACTATAGAAAGTCGTTATGACGTAGAATGTGCATACTTTGTTGATTCCATTTATGAAATAAAACACATTTTCTAAAAACTCGTGTTTTTTACGAAATCATGTAAACCTTCTAGAAGCTGTGATTTTAAAAAACGGTGGAAGTAAGATTTTCTTATTTCCGGACGAATGCGCAAACTATAGAAAGTCCTTATGATGTAGAATGTGCATACTTTGTTGATTCCATTTATGAAATAAAACATATTTTCTAAAAACTCGTGTTTTTTAAGAAATCATGTAAACCTTCTAGAAGCTGTGATTTTAAAAAACGGTGGAAGTAAGCTTTTCTTAATTCCGGACGCATGCGCAAACTATAGAAAGTCCTTATCAAGTAGAAAGTGCATACTTTGTTGATTCCATTTATGAAATAAAACACATTTTCTAAAAACTCATGTTTTTTAAGAAATCATGTAAACCTTCTAGAAGCTGTGATTTTAAAAAACGGGGGAAGAAAGCTTTTCTTATTTCCAAACGCATGCGCAAACTATACAAAGTCGTTATAACGTAGAATGTGCATACTTTGTTGATTCCATTTATGAAATAAAACACATTTTCTAAAAACTCGTGTTTTTTACGAAATCATCTAAACCTTCTAGAAGTTGTGATTTCAAAAAACGGTGGAAGTAAGATTTTCTTATTTCCGGACGAATGCGCAAACAATAGAAATTCGTTATGATGTAGAATGTGCATAGTTTGTAGATTCCATGTATGAAATAAAACACATTTTCTAAAAACTCGTGTTTTTTAAGAAATCATATAAACCTTCTAGAAGTTGTGATTTTAAAAAACGGGGGAAGTAAGCTTTTCTTATTTCCAGGCGCATGCGCAAACTATAGAAAGTCGTTATGACGTAGAGTGTGCATACTTTGTAGATTACATTTATGGAATAAAACACATTTTCTAAAAACTCGTGTTTTTTACGAAATCATGTAAACCTTCTAGAAACTGTGATTTTAGAAAACGGTGGAAGTAAGCTTTTCTTATTTCTGGACGCATGCGAAAACTATAGAAAGTCGTTATGACGTAGAATGTGCATACTTTGTTGATTCCATTTATGAAATAAAACACATTTTCTAAAAACTCGTTTTTTTTACGAAATCATGTAAACCTTCTAGAAGCTGTGTTTTTAAAAAACGGGGGAAGTAAGCTTTTCTTTTTTCTGGAGGAATGCGCAAACTATAGAAAGTCGTTATGACGTAGAATGTGCATACTTTGTTGATTCCATTTATGAAATAAAACACATTTTCTAAAAACTCGTGTTTTTTACGAAGTCATGTAAACCTTCTAGAAGCTGTGATTTTAAAAAACGGGGGAAGTAAGCTTTTCTTATTTCCAAACGCATGCGCAAACTATAGAAAGTCGTTATGACGTAGAATGTGCATACTTTGTTGATTCCATTTATGAAATAAAACACATTTTCTGAAAACTCGTGTTTTTTAAGAAATCATGTAAACCTTCTAGAAGCTGTGATTTTAAAAAACAGGGGAAGTAAGCTTTTCTTATTTCCGGACGCATGCGCAAACTATAGATAGTCATTATGACATAGAATGTGCATACTTTGTAAATTTCATTTATGAAATAAAACACATTTTCTAAAAACTCATGTTTTTTACGAAATCATGTAAACCTTCTAGAAGCTGTGATTTTAAAAAACGGTGGAAGTAACCTTTTCTTATTTCCGGATGCATGTGCAAACTATAGAAAGTCGTTATGACGTAGAATGTGAATACTTTGTAGATTCAATTTATGAAATAAAACACATTTTCTAAAAACTTGTGTTTTTTACGAAATCATGTAAACCTTCTAGAAGCTGTGATTTTAAAAAACGGTGGAAGTAAGCTTTTCTTATTTCCGGACGCATGCGCAAACTATAGAAAGTCGTTATGACGTAGAATGTGCATACTTTGTAGATTCCATTTATGAAATAAATCACATTTTCTAAAAACTCGTGTTTTTTACGAAATCATGTAAACCTTCTAGAAGCTGTGAGTTAAAAAAACGGTGGAAGTAAGCTTTTCTTATTTCCGGACGAATGCGCAAACTATAGAAAGTCGTTATGACGTATAATGTGCATACTTTGTTGATTCCATTTATAAAATAAAACACATTTTCTAAAAACTCGTGTTTTTTAAGAAATCATGTAAACCTTCTAGAAGCTGTGATTTTAAAAAACGGGGGAGGTAAGCTTTTCTTATTTCCAAACGCATGCGCAAACTATAGAAAGTCATTATGATGTAGAATGTGCATACTTTGTTGATTCCATTTATTAAATAAAACACATTTTCTAAAAACTCGTGTTTTTTACGAAATCATGTAAACCTTCTAGAAGCTGTGATTTTAAAAAACGGGGGAAGTAAGCTTTTCTTATTTCGAAACGGATCGCAAACTATAGAAAGTCGTTATGACGTAAAATGTGCATACTTTGTTGATTCCATTTATGAAATAAAACACATTTTCTAAAAACTCGTGTTTTTTAAGAAATCATGTAAACCTTCTAGAAGCTGTGATTTTAAAAAACGGGGGAAGTAAGCTTTTCTTAATTCCGGACGTATGCGCAAACTATAGAAAGTAGTTATGACGTAGAATGTGCATACTTTGTTGATTCCATTGATGAAATAAAACACATTTTCTAAAAACTCCTGTTTTTTAAGAAATCATGTAAACCTCCTAGAAGCTCTGATTTTTAAAAATGGGGGAAGTAAGCTTTTCTTATTTCCGGACGCATGCGCAAACTATAGAAAGTCGTTATGACGTAGAATGTGCATACTTTGTAGATTCCATTTATGAAATAAAACACATTTTCTAAAAACTCGTGTTTTTTACGAAATCATGTAAACCTTCTAGAAGCTGTGATTTTAAAAAACGGTGGAAGTAAGCTTTTCTTATTTCCAGACGCATGCGAAAACTATAGAAAGCCGTTATGACGTAGAATGTGCATACTTTGTTGATTCCATTTATGAAATAAAACACATTTTCTAAAAACTCATTTTTTTTACGAAATCATGTAAACCTTCTAGAAGCTGTGATTTTAGAAAACGGGGGAAGTAAGCTTTTCTTATTTCCGGACGAATGCGAAAACTATAGAAAGTCGTTATGAAGTAGAATGTGCATACTTTGTTGACTCCATTTAATAAATAAAACACATTTTCTAAAATCTCGTGTTTTTTACGAAATCATGTAAACCTTCCAGAAGCTGTGATTTTAAAAAATGGGGGAAGTAAGCTTTTCTTATTTTCAAACGCATGCGCAAACTATTGAAAGTCGTTATGACGTAGAATGTGCATACTTTGTTCATTCCATTTATGAAATAAAACACATTTTCTAAAAACTCGTGTTTTTTAAGAAATCATGTAAACCTTCTAGAAGCTGTGATTTTAAAAAACTTGGGAAGTAAGCTTTTCTTTTTTCCGGACGCATGCGCAAACTATAGATAGTCGTTATGACGTAGAATGTGCATACTTTGTTGATTCCATTTATGAAATAAAACACATTTTCTAAAAACTCGTGTTTTTTACGAAATCATGTAAACCTTCTAGAAGCTGTGATTTTACAAAACGGGGGAAGTAAGCTTTTCTTATTTCCAAACGGATGCGCAAACTATGGAAAGTCGTTATGACGTAAAATGTGCATACTTTGTTGATTCCATTTATGAAATAAAACACATTTTCTAAAAACTCGTGTTTTTTAAGAAATCATCTAAACCTTCTAGAAGCTGTGATTTTAAAAAACGGGGGAAGTAAACTTTTCTCAATTCCGGACGCATGCGCAAACTATAGAAAGTCGTTATGACATAGAATGTGCATACTTTGTTGATTCCATTTATGAAATAAAATACATTTTCTAAAAACTCGTGTTTTTTAAGAAATCATGTAAACCTCCTAGAAGCTCTGATTTTTAAAAATGGGGGAAGTAAGCTTTTCTTATTTCCGGACGCATGCGCAAACTATAGAATGTCGTTATGACGTAGAATGTGCATACTTTGTAGATTCCATTTATGAAATAAAACACATTTCTAAAAACTCGTGTTTTTGACGAAATCATGTAAACCAACTAGAAGCTGTGATTTTAAAAAACGGTGGAAGTAAGCTTTTCTTATTTCCGGACGCATGCGAAAATTATAGAAAGTCGTTATGACGTAGAATGTGCATACTTTGTTGATTCCATTTATGAAATAAAACACATTTTCTAAAAACTCATTTTTTTTACGAAATCATCTAAACCTTCTAGAAGCTGTGATTTTAAAAAACGGGGGAAGTAAGCTTTTCTTATTTCCGGACGAATGCGCAAACTATAGAAAGTCTATATGACGTATAATGTGCATACTTTGTTGATTCCATTTATGAAATAAAACACATTTTCTAAAATCTCGTGTTTTTTACGAAATCATGTAAACCTTCTAGAAGCTGTGATTTTAAAAAATGGGGGAAGTAAGCTTTTCTTATTTTCAAACGCATGCGCAAACTATAGAAAGTCGTTATGATGTAGAATGTGCATACTTTGTTGATTCCATTTATGAAATAAAATACATTTTCTAAAAACACGTGTTTTTTAAGAAATCATGTAAACCTTCTACAAGCTGTGATTTTAAAAAACTTGGGAAGTAAGCTTTTCTTATTTCCGGACGCATGCGCAAACTATAGATAGTCGTTATGACGTAGAATGTGCATACTTTGTAGATTTCATTGATGAAATAAAACACATTTTCTAAAAACTCGTGTTTTTTACGAAATCATGTAAACCTTCTAGAAGCTCTGATTTTTAAAAATGGGGGAAGTAAGCTTTTCTTATTTCCAGACGCATGCGCAAACTATAGATAGTCGTTATGACGTAGAATGTGCATACTTTGTAGATTTCATTGATGAAATAAAACACATTTTCTAAAAACTCGTGTTTTTTACGAAATCATGTAAACCTTCTAGAAGCTGTGATTTTAAAAAACGGTGGAAGTAAGCTTTTCTTATTTCCAAACACATGCGCAAACTATAGAAAGTCATTATGACGTAGAATGTGCATACTTTGTGTATTCCATTTATGAAATAAAACACATTTTCTAAAAACTCGTGTTTTTTACGAAATCATGTAAACCTTCTAGAAGTTGTGATTTTAAAAAACTGTGGAAGTAAGCTTTTCTTATTTTCGGACGAATGCGCAAACTATAGAAAGTCATTATGTCGTAGAATGTGCATACTTTGTAGATTCCATTTATGAAATAAAGCACATTTTCTAAAAACTCGTGTTTTTTACGAAATCATGTAAACCTTCTAGACGCTGTGATTTTAAAAAACGGTGGAAGTAAGCTTTTCTTATTTCCGGACGAATGCGCAAACTATAGAAAGTCCTTATGACGTAGAATGTGCATACTTTGTTGATTCCATTTATGAAATAAAACATATTTTCTAAAAACTCGTGTTTTTTAAGAAATCATGTAAACCTTCTAGAAGCTGTGATTTTAAAAAACGGGGGAAGTAAGCTTTTCTTATTTCCAAACGCATGCGCAAACTATAGAAAGTCGTTATGACGTAGAATGTGCATACTTTGTTGATTCCATTTATGAAATAAAACACATTTTCTAAAAACTCATGTTTTTTAAGAAATCATGTAAACCTTCTAGAAGCTGTGATTTTAAAAAGCGGGGGAAGTAAGCTTTCCTTATTTCCGGACGCAAGCGCAAACTATAGAAAGTCGTTAGGACGTAGAATGTGCATACTTTGTTGATTCCATTTATGAAATAAATCACATTTTCTAAAAACTCATGTTTTTTAAGAAATCATGTAAACCTTCTAGAAGCTGTGATTTTAAAAAACGGGGGAAGTAAGCTTTTCTTATTTACAAACGCATTCGCAAACTATAGAAAGTTGTTATGACGTAAAATCTGCATACTTTGTTGATTCCATTTATAAAATAAAACACATTTTCTAAAAACTCGTGTTTTTTAACAAATCATGTAAACCTTCTAGAAGCTGTGATTTTAAAAAACGGTGGAAGTAAGCTTTTCTTATTTCCGGACGCATGTGCAAACTATAGAAATTCGTTAAGACGTAGAATGTGCATACTTTGCTGATTCCATTTATGAAATAAAAAACATTTTCTAAAAACTCGTGTTTTTTACGAAATCATGTAAACCTTCTAGAAGCTGTGATTTTAAAAAACGGTGGATGTAAGATTTTCTTATTTCCGGACGAATGCGCAAACTATAGAAAGTCGTTATGACGTAGAATGTGCATACTTTGTAGATTCCATTTATGAAATAAAGCACATTTTCTAAAAACTCGTATTTTTTACGAAATCATGTAAACCTTCTAGAAGCTGTGATTTTAAAAAACGGTGGAAGTAAGCTTTTCTTATTTCCGGACGAATGCGCAAACTATAGAAAGTCCTTATGACGTAGAATGTGCATACTTTGTTGATTCCATTTATGAAATAAAACATATTTTCTAAAAACTCGTGTTTTTTAAGAAATCATGTAAACCTTCTAGAAGCTGTGATTTTAAAAAACGGTGGAAGTAAGCTTTTCTTAATTCCGGACGCATGCGCGAACTATAGAAAGTCCTTATGAAGTAGAATGTGCATACTTTGTTGATTCCATTTATGAAATAAAACACATTTTCTAAAAACTCGTGTTTTTTAAGAAATCATGTAAACCTTCTAGAAGCTGTGATTTTAAAAAACGGGGGAAGTAAGCTTTTCTTATTTCCAAACGCATGCGCAAACTATAGAAAGTCGTTATGACGTAGAATGTGCATACTTTGTTGATTCCATTTATGAAATAAAACACATTTTCTAAAAACTCGTGTTTTTTAAGAAATCATGTAAACCTCCTAGAAGCTCTGATTTTTAAAAATGGGGGAAGTAAGCTTTTCTTATTTCCGGACGCATGCGCAAACTATACAAAGTCGTTATGACGTAGAATGTGCATACTTTGTAGATTCCATTTATGAAATAAAACACATTTTCTAAAAACTCGTGTTTTTTACGAAATCATGTAAACCTTCTAGAAGCTGTGATTTTAAAAAACGGTGGAAGTAAGCTTTTCTTATTTCCGGACGCATGCGAAAACTATAGAAAGCCGTTATGACGTAGAATGTGCATACTTTGTTGATTCCATTTATGAAATAAAACACATTTTCTAAAAACTCATTTTTTTTACGAAATCATGTAAACCTTCTAGAAGCTGTGATTTTAGAAAACGGGGGAAGTAAGCTTTTCTTATTTCCGGACGAATGCGAAAACTATAGAAAGTCGTTATGAAGTAGAATGTGCATACTTTGTTGACTCCATTTATTAAATAAAACAAATTTTCTAAAATCTCGTGTTTTTTACGAAATCATGTAAACCTTCCAGAAGCTGTGATTTTAAAAAATGGGGGAAGTAAGCTTTTCTTATTTTCAAACGCATGCGCAAACTATTGAAAGTCGTTATGACGTAGAATGTGCATACTTTGTTCATTCCATTTATGAAATAAAACACATTTTCTAAAAACTCGTGTTTTTTAAGAAATCATGTAAACCTTCTAGAAGCTGTGATTTTAAAAAACTTGGGAAGTAAGCTTTTCTTATTTCCGGACGCATGCGCAAACTATAGATAGTCGTTATGACGTAGAATGTGCATACTTTGTTGATTCCATTTATGAAATCAAACACATTTTCTAAAAACTCGTGTTTTTTACGAAATCATGTAAACCTTCTAGAAGCTGTGATTTTACAAAACGGGGGAAGTAAGCTTTTCTTATTTCCAAACGGATGCGCAAACTATAGAAAGTCGTGATGACGTAAAATGTGCATACTTTGTTGATTCCATTTATGAAATAAAACACATTTTCTAAAAACTCGTGTTTTTTAAGAAATCATCTAAACCTTCTAGAAGCTGTGATTTTAAAAAACGGGGGAAGTAAGCTTTTATTAATTCCGGACGCATGCGCAAACTATAGAAAGTCGTTATGACATAGAATGTGCATACTTTGTTGATTCCATTTATGAAATAAAATACATTTTCTAAAAACTCGTGTTTTTTAAGAAATCATGTAAACCTCCTAGAAGCTCTTATTTTTAAAAATGGGGGAAGTAAGCTTTTCTTATTTCCGGACGCATGCGCAAACTATAGAATGTCGTTATGACGTAGAATGTGCATACTTTGTAGATTCCATTTATGAAATAAAACACATTTCTAAAAACTCGTGTTTTTGGCGAAATCATGTAAACCAACTAGAAGCTGTGATTTTAAAAAACGGTGGAAGTAAGCTTTTCTTATTTCCGGACGCATGCGAAAATTATAGAAAGTCGTTATGACGTAGAATGTGCATACTTTGTTGATTCCATTTATGAAATAAAACACATTTTCTAAAAACTCGTTTTTTTTACGAAATCATCTAAACCTTCTAGAAGCTGTGATTTTAAAAAACGGGGGAAGTAAGCTTTTCTTATTTCCGGACGAATGCGCAAACTATAGAAAGTCTATATGACGTATAATGTGCATACTTTGTTGATTCCATTTATGAAATAAAACACATTTTCTAAAATCTCGTGTTTTTTACGAAATCATGTAAACCTTCTAGAAGCTGTGATTTTAAAAAATGGGGGAAGTAAGCTTTTCTTATTTTCAAACGCATGCACAAACTATAGAAAGTCGTTATGATGTAGAATGTGCATACTTTGTTGATTCCATTTATGAAATAAAATACATTTTCTAAAAACACGTGTTTTTTAAGAAATCATGTAAACCTTCTAGAAGCTGTGATTTTAAAAAACTTGGGAAGTAAGCTTTTCTTATTTCCGGACGCATGCGCAAACTATAGATAGTCATTATGACGTAGAATGTGCATACTTTGTAGATTTCATTGATGAAATAAACCACATTTTCTAAAAACTCGTGTTTTTTACGAAATCATGTAAACCTTCTAGAAGCTCTGATTTTTAAAAATGGGGGAAGTAAGCTTTTCTTATTTCCAGACGCATGCGCAAACTATAGATAGTCGTTATGACGTAGAATATGCATACTTTGTAGATTTCATTGATGAAATAAAACACATTTTCTAAAAACTCGTGTTTTTTACGAAATCATGTAAACCTTCTAGAAGCTGTGATTTTAAAAAACGGTGGAAGTAAGCTTTTCTTATTTCCAAACACATGCGCAAACTATAGAAAGTCATTATGACATAGAATGTGCATACTTTGTGTATTCCATTTATGAAATAAAACACATTTTCTAAAAACTCGTGTTTTTTACGAAATCATGTAAACCTTCTAGAAGTTGTGATTTTAAAAAACTGTGGAAGTAAGCTTTTCTTATTTTCGGACGAATGCGCAAACTATAGAAAGTCGTTATGACGTAGAATGTGCATACTTTGTAGATTCCATTTATGAAATAAAGCACATTTTCTAAAAACTCGTGTTTTTTACGAAATCATGTAAACCTTCTAGACGCTGTGATTTTAAAAAACGGTGGAAGTAAGCTTTTCTTTTTTCCGGACGAATGCGCAAACTATAGAAAGTCCTTATGACGTAGAATGTGCATACTTTGTTGATTCCATTTATGAAATAAAACATATTTTCTAAAAACTCGGGTTTTTTAAGAAATCATGTAAACCTTCTAGAAGCTGTGATTTTAAAAAACGAGGGAAGTAAGCTTTTCTTATTTCCAAACGCATGCGCAAACTATAGAAAGTCGTTATGACGTAGAATGTGCATACTTTGTTGATTCCATTTATGAAATGAAACACATTTTCTAAAAACTCATGTTTTTTAAGAAATCATGTAAACCTTCTAGAAGCTGTGATTTTAAAAAGCGGGGGAAGTAAGCTTTCCTTATTTCCGGACGCAAGCGCAAACTATAGAAAGTCGTTAGGACGTAGAATGTGCATACTTTGTTGATTCCATTTATGAAATAAATCACATTTTCTAAAAACTCATGTTTTTTAAGAAATCATGTAAACCTTCTAGAAGCTGTGATTTTAAAAAACGGGGGAAGTAAGCTTTTCTTATTTACAAACGCATTCGCAAACTATAGAAAGTCGTTATGACGTAAAATCTGCATACTTTGTTGATTCCATTTATAAAATAAAACACATTTTCTAAAAACTCGTGTTTTTAAAAAAATCATGTAAACCTTCTAGAAGCTGTGATTTTAAAAAACGGTGGAAGTAAGCTTTTCTTATTTCCGGACGCATGTGCAAACTATAGAAAGTCGTTATGACGTAGAATGTGCATACTTTGCTGATTCCATTTATGAAATAAAAAACATTTTCTAAAAACTCGTGTTTTTTACAAAATCATGTAAACCTTCTAGAAGCTGTGATTTTAAAAAACGGTGGAAGTAAGATTTTCTTATTTCCGGACGAATGCGCAAACTATAGAAAGTTGTTATGACGTAGAATGTGCATACTTTGTAGATTCCATTTATGAAATAAAGCACATTTTCTAAAAACTCGTGTTTTTTACGAAATCATGTAAACCTTCTAGAAGCTGTGATTTTAAAAAACGGTGGAAGTAAGCTTTTCTTATTTCCGGACGAATGCGCAAACTATAGAAAGTCCTTATGACGTAGAATGTGCATACTTTGTTGATTCCATTTATGAAATAAAACATATTTTCTAAAAACTCGTGTTTTTTAAGAAATCATGTAAACCTTCTAGAAGCTGTGATTTTAAAAAACGGTGGAAGTAAGCTTTTCTTAATTCCGGACGCATGCGCGAACTATAGAAAGTCCTTATGAAGTAGAATGTGCATACTTTGTTGATTCCATTTATGAAATAAAACACATTTTCTAAAAACTCGTGTTTTTTAAGAAATCATCTAAACCTTCTAGAAGCTGTGATTTTAAAAAACGGGGGAAGTAAGCTTTTCTTATTTCCAAACGCATGCGCAAACTATAGAAAGTCGTTATGACGTAGAATGTGCATACTTTGTTGATTCCATTTATGAAATAAAACACATTTTCTAAAAACTCGTGTTTTTTACGAAATCATGTAAACCTTCTAGAAGCTGTGATTTCAAAAAACGGTGGAAATAAGATTTTCTTATTTCCGGACGCATGCGCAAACTATAGAAAGTCGTTATGACGTAGAGTGTGCATACTTTGTAGATTCCATTTATGAAATAAAACACATTTTCTAAAAACTCGTGTTTTTTACGAAATCATGTAAACCTTCTAGAAACTGTGATTTTAGAAAACGGTGGAAGTAAGCTTTTCTTATTTCTGGACGCATGCCAAAACTATAGAAAGTTTTTATGATGTAGAATGTGCATACTTTGTTGATTCCATTTATGAAATAAAACACATTTTCTAAAAACTCATTTTTTTTACGAAATCATGTAAACCTTCTAGAAGCTGTGTTTTTAAAAAACGGGGGAAGTAAGCTTTTCTTTTTTCCGGAGGAATGCGCAAACTATAGAAAGTCGTTATGACGTAGAATGTGCATACTTTGTTGATTCCATTTATGAAATAAAACACATTTTCTAAAAACTTGTGTTTTTTACGAAGTCATGTAAACCTTCTAGAAGCTGTGATTTTAAAAAACCGGGGAAGTAAGCTTTTCTTATTTCCAAACGCATGCGCAAACTATAGAAAGTCGTTATGACGTAGAATGTGCATACTTTGTTGATTCCATTTATGAAATAAAACACATTTTCTAAAAACTCGTGTTTTTTAAGAAATCATGTAAACCTTCTAAAAGCTGTGATTTTAAAAAACGGGGGAAGTAACCTTTTCTTATTTCCGGACGCATGCGCAAACTATAGAAATTCGTTATGACGTAGAATGTGCATACTTTGTAGATTCAATTTATGAAATAAAACACATTTTCTAAAAACTTGTGTTTTTTACGAAATCATGTAAACCTTCTAGAAGCTGTGATTTTAAAAAACGGTGGAAGTAAGCTTTTCTTATTTCCGGACGCATGCGCAAACTATAGAAAGTCGTTATGACGTAGAATGTGCATACTTTGTAGATTCCATTTATGAAATAAAACACATTTTCTAAAAACTCGTGTTTTTTACGAAATCATGTAAACTTCTAGAAGCTGTGAGTTAAAAAAACGGTGGAAGTAAGCTTTTCTTATTTCCGGACGAATGCGCAAACATTAGAAAATCGTTATGACGTAGAATGTGCATACTTTGTTGATTCCATTTATGAAATAAAACACATTTTCTAAAAACTCGTGTTTTTTAAGAAATCATGTAAACCTTCTAGAAGCTGTGATTTTAAAAAACGGGGGAGGTAAGCTTTTCTTATTTCCAAACGCATGCGCAAACTATAGAAAGTCGTTATGACATAGAATGTGCATACGTTGTTGATTCCATTTATGAAATAAAACACATTTTCTAAAAACTCATGTTTTTTAAGAAATCATGTAAACCTTCTAGAAGCTGTGATTTTAAAAAACGGGGGAAGTAAGCTTTCCTTATTTCCGGACGCATGCGCAAACTATAGAAAGTCATTATGACGTAGAATGTGCATACTTTGTTGATTCCATTTATGAAATAAATCACATTTTCTAAAAACTCATGTTTTTTAAGAAATCATGTAAACCTTCTAGAAGCTGTGATTTTAAAAAATGGGGGAAGTAAGCTTTTCTTATTTACAAACGCATTCGCAAACTATAGAAAGTCGTTATGACGTAGAATCTGCATACTTTTTTGATAACATTTATAAAATAAAACACATTTTCTAAAAACTCGTGTTTTTTAAGAAATCATGTAAACCTTCTAGAAGCTGTGATTTTAAAAAACGGTGGAACTAAGCTTTTCTTATTTCCGGACGCATGTGCAAACTATAGAAAGTCGTTATGACATAGAATGTGCATACTTTGTTGATTCCATTTATGAAATAAAGCACATTTTCTAAAAACTCGTGTTTTTTACGAAATCATGTAAACCTTCTAGAAACTGTGATTTTAAAAAACGGTGGAAGTAAGCTTTTCTTATTTCCAAACACATGCGCAAACTATAGAAAGTCATTATGACATAGAATGTGCATACTTTGTAGATTCCATTTATGAAATAAAACACATTTTCTAAAACCTCGTGTTTTTTACGAAATCATGTAAACCTTCTATAAGCTGTGATTTTAAAAAACTGTGGAAGTAAGCTTTTCTTATTTCCGGACGAATGCGCAAACTATAGAAAGTCGTTATGACGTAGAATGTGCATACTTTGTTGATTCCATTTATGAAATAAAACACATTTTCTAAAAACTCGTGTTTTTTACGAAATCATGTAAACCTTCTGGAAGCTGTGATTTTAAAGAACGGGGGAAGTAAGCTTTTCTTATTTCCAAACGCATGCGCAAACTATAGAAAGTCGTTATGACGTAGAATGTTCATACTTTGTAGATTCCATTTATGAAATAAAACACATTTTCTAAAAACTCGTGTTTTTTACGAAATCATGTAAACCTTCTATAAGCTGTGATTTTAAAAAACTGTGGAAGTAAGCTTTTCTTATTTCCGGACGAATGCGCAAACTATAGAAAGTCGTTATGACGTAGAATGTGCATACTTTGTTGATTCCATTTATGAAATAAAACACATTTTCTAAAAACTCGTGTTTTTTAAGAGATCATGTAAACCTTCTGGAAGCTGTGATTTTAAAGAACGGGGGAAGTAAGCTTTTCTTATTTCCAAACGCATGCGCAAACTATAGAAAGTCGTTATGACGTAGAATGTGCATACTTTGTTGATTCCATTTATGAAATAAAACACATTTTCTAAAAACTCATGTTTTTTAAGAAATCATGTAAACCTTCTAGAAGCTGTGATTTTAAAAAACGGGGGAAGTAAGCTTTCCTTATTTCCGGACGCATGCGCAAACTATAGAAAGTCGTTATGACGTAGAATGTGCATACTTTGTTGATTCCATTTATGAAATAAATCACATTTTCTAAAACCTCATGTTTTTTAAGAAATCATGTAAACCTTCTAGAAGCTGTGATTTTAAAAAACGGGGGAAGTAAGCTTTTCTTATTTACAAACGCATTCGCAAACTATAGAAAGTCGTTATGACGTAGAATCTGCATACTTTGTTGATTCGATTTATAAAATAAAACACATTTTCTAAAAACTCGTGTTTTTTAAGAAATCATGTAAACCTTCTAGAAGCTGTGATTTTAAAAAACGGTGGAACTAAGCTTTTCTTATTTCCGGACGCATGTGCAAACTATAGAAAGTCGTTATGACGTAGAATGTGCATACTTTGTTGATTCCATTGATGAAATAAAACACATTTTCTAAAAACTCGTGTTTTTTACGAAATCATGTAAACCTTTTAGAAGCTGTGATTTTAAAAAACGGTGGAAGTAAGATTTTCTTATTTCCGGACGAATGCGCAAACTATAGAAAGTCGTTATGACGTAGAATGTGCATACTTTGTAGATTCCATTTATGAAATAAAGCACATTTTCTAAAAACTCATGTTTTTTACGAAATCATGTAAACCTTCTAGAAGCTGTGATTTTTAAAAACGGTGGAAGTAAGCTTTTCTTATTTCCGGACGAATGCGCAAACTATAGAAAGTCCTTATGACATAGAATGTGCATACTTTGTTGATTCCATTTATGAAAAAAAACATATTTTCTAAAAACTCGTGTTTTTTAAGAAATCATGTAAACCTTCTAGAAGCTGTGATTTTAAAAAACGGTGGAAGTAAGCTTTTCTTAATTCCGGACGCATGCGCAAACTATAGAAAGTCCTTATGAAGTAGAATGTGCATACTTTGTTGATTCCATTTATGAAATAAAACACATTTTCTAAAAACTCGTGTTTTTTAAGAAATCATGTAAACCTTCTAGAAGCTGTGATTTTAAAAAACGGGGGAAGTAAGCTTTTCTTATTTCGAAACGCATGCGCAAACTATAGAAAGTCGTTATGACGTAGAGTGTGCATACTTTGTAGATTCCATTTATGAAATAAAACACATTTTCTAAAAACTCGTGTTTTTTACGAAATCATGTAAACCTTCTAGAAACTGTGATTTTAGAAAACGGTGGAAGTAAGCTTTTCTTATTTCTGGACGCATGCGAAAACTATAGAAAGTCGTTATGATGTAGAATGTGCATACTTTGTTGATTCCATTTATGAAATAAAACACATTTTCTAAAAACTCGTTTTTTTTACGAAATCATGTAAACCTTCTAGAAGCTGTGTTTTTAAAAAACGGGGGAAGTAAGCTTTTCTTTTTTCCGGAGGAATGCGCAAACTATAGAAAGTCGTTATGACGTAGAATGTGCATACTTTGTTGATTCCATTTATGAAATAAAACACATTTTCTAAAAACTCGTGTTTTTTACGAAGTCATGTAAACCTTCTAGTAGCTGTGATTTTAAAAAACCGGGGAAGTAAGCTTTTCTTATTTCCAAACGCATGCGCAAACTATAGAAAATCGTTATGACGTAGAATGTGCATACTTTGTTGATTCCATTTATGAAATAAAACACATTTTCTAAAAACTCGTGTTTTTTAAGAAATCATGTAAACCTTCTAAAAGCTGTGATTTTAAAAAACGGGGGAAGTAACCTTTTCTTATTTCCGGACGCATGCGCAAACTATAGAAATTCGTTATGACGTATAATGTGCATACTTTGTAGATTCAATTTATGAAATAAAACACATTTTCTAAAAACTTGTGTTTTTTACGAAATCATGTAAACCTTCTAGAAGCTGTGATTTTAAAAAACGGTGGAAGTAAGCTTTTCTTATTTCCGGACGCATGCGCAAACTATAGAAAGTCGTTATGACGTAGAATGTGCATACTTTGTAGATTCCATTTATGAAATAAAACACATTTTCTAAAAACTCGTGTTTTTTACGAAATCATGTAAACTTCTAGAAGCTGTGAGTTAAAAAAACGGTGGAAGTAAGCTTTTCTTATTTCCGGACGAATGCGCAAACATTAGAAAATCGTTATGACGTAGAATGTGCATACTTTGTTGATTCCATTTATGAAATAAAACACATTTTCTAAAAACTCGTGTTTTTTAAGAAATCATATAAACCTTCTAGAAGCTGTGATTTTAAAAAACGGGGGAGGTAAGCTTTTCTTATTTCCAAACGCATGCGCAAACTATAGAAAGTTGTTATGACATAGAATGTGCATACTTTGTTGATTCCATTTATGAAATAAAACACATTTTCTAAAAACTCATGTTTTTTAAGAAATCATGTAAACCTTCTAGAAGCTGTGATTTTAAAAAACGGGGGAAGTAAGCTTTCCTTATTTCCGGACGCATGCGCAAACTATAGAAAGTCATTATGACGTAGAATGTGCATACTTTGTTGATTCCATTTATGAAATAAATCACATTTTCTAAAAACTCATGTTTTTTAAGAAATCATGTAAACCTTCTAGAAGCTGTGATTTTAAAAAATGGGGGAAGTAAGCTTTTCTTATTTACAAACGCATTCGCAAACTATAGAAAGTCGTTATGACGTAGAATCTGCATACTTTTTTGATAACATTTATAAAATAAAACACATTTTCTAAAAACTCGTGTTTTTTAAGAAATCATGTAAACCTTCTAGAAGCTGTGATTTTAAAAAACGGTGGAACTAAGCTTTTCTTATTTCCGGACGCATGTGCAAACTATAGAAAGTCGTTATGAAATAGAATGTGCATACTTTGTTGATTCCATTTATGAAATAAAGCACATTTTCTAAAAACTCGTGTTTTTTACGAAATCATGTAAACCTTCTAGAAACTGTGATTTTAAAAAACGGTGGAAGTAAGCTTTTCTTATTTCCAAACACATGCGCAAACTATAGAAAGTCATTATGACATAGAATGTGCATACTTTGTAGATTCCATTTATGAAATAAAACACATTTTCTAAAACCTCGTGTTTTTTACGAAATCATGTAAACCTTCTATAAGCTGTGATTTTAAAAAACTGTGGAAGTAAGCTTTTCTTATTTCCAGACGAATGCGCAAACTATAGAAAGTCTTTATGACGTAGAATGTGCATACTTTGTTGATTCCATTTATGAAATAAAACACATTTTCTAAAAACTCGTGTTTTTTAAGAAATCATGTAAACCTTCTGGAAGCTGTGATTTTAAAGAACGGGGGAAGTAAGCTTTTCTTATTTCCAAACGCATGCGCAAACTATAGAAAGTCGTTATGACGTAGAATGTTCATACTTTGTAGATTCCATTTATGAAATAAAACACATTTTCTAAAAACTCGTGTTTTTTACGAAATCATGTAAACCTTCTATAAGCTGTGATTTTAAAAAACTGTGGAAGTAAGCTTTTCTTATTTCCGGACGAATGCGCAAACTATAGAAAGTCGTTATGACGTAGAATGTGCATACTTTGTTGATTCCATTTATGAAATAAAACACATTTTCTAAAAACTCGTGTTTTTTAAGAGATCATGTAAACCTTCTGGAAGCTGTGATTTTAAAGAACGGGGGAAGTAAGCTTTTCTTATTTCCAAACGCATGCGCAAACTATAGAAAGTCGTTATGACGTAGAATGTGCATACTTTGTTGATTCCATTTATGAAATAAAACACATTTTCTAAAAACTCATGTTTTTTAAGAAATCATGTAAACCTTCTAGAAGCTGTGATTTTAAAAAACGGGGGAAGTAAGCTTTCCTTATTTCCGGACGCATGCGCAAACTATAGAAAGTCGTTATGACGTAGAATGTGCATACTTTGTTGATTCCATTTATGAAATAAATCACATTTTCTAAAACCTCATGTTTTTTAAGAAATCATGTAAACCTTCTAGAAGCTGTGATTTTAAAAAACGGGGGAAGTAAGCTTTTCTTATTTACAAACGCATTCGCAAACTATAGAAAGTCGTTATGACATAGAATCTGCATACTTTGTTGATTCGATTTATAAAATAAAACACATTTTCTAAAAACTCGTGTTTTTTAAGAAATCATGTAAACCTTCTAGAAGCTGTGATTTTAAAAAACGGTGGAACTAAGCTTTTCTTATTTCCGGACGCATGTGCAAACTATAGAAAGTCGTTATGACGTAGAATGTGCATACTTTGTTGATTCCATTGATGAAATAAAACACATTTTCTAAAAACTCGTGTTTTTTACGAAATCATGTAAACCTTTTAGAAGCTGTGATTTTAAAAAACGGTGGAAGTAAGATTTTCTTATTTCCGGACGAATGCGCAAACTATAGAAAGTCGTTATGACGTAGAATGTGCATACTTTGTAGATTCCATTTATGAAATAAAGCACATTTTCTAAAAACTCATGTTTTTTACGAAATCATGTAAACCTTCTAGAAGCTGTGATTTTTAAAAACGGTGGAAGTAAGCTTTTCTTATTTCCGGACGAATGCGCAAACTATAGAAAGTCCTTATGACATAGAATGTGCATACTTTGTTGATTCCATTTATGAAATAAAACATATTTTCTAAAAACTCGTGTTTTTTAAGAAATCATGTAAACCTTCTAGAAGCTGTGATTTTAAAAAACGGTGGAAATAAGCTTTTCTTAATTCCGGACGCATGCGCAAACTATAGAAAGTCCTTATGAAGTAGAATGTGCATACTTTGTTGATTTCATTTATGAAATAAAACACATTTTCTAAAAACTCGTGTTTTTTAAGAAATCATGTAAACCTTCTAGAAGCTGTGATTTTAAAAAACGGGGGAAGTAAGCTATTCTTATTTCCAAACGCATGCGCAAACTATAGAAAGTCGTTATGACGTAGAGTGTGCATACTTTGTAGATTCCATTTATGAAATAAAACACATTTTCTAAAAACTCGTGTTTTTTACGAAATCATGTAAACCTTCTAGAAACTGTGATTTTAGAAAACGGTGGAAGTAAGCTTTTCTTATTTCTGGACGCATGCGAAAACTATAGAAAGTCGTTATGATGTAGAATGTGCATACTTTGTTGATTCCATTTATGAAATAAAACACATTTTCTAAAAACTCGTTTTTTTTACGAAATCATGTAAACCTTCTAGAAGCTGTGTTTTTAAAAAACGGGGGAAGTAAGCTTTTCTTTTTTCCGGAGGAATGCGCAAACTATAGAAAGTCGTTATGACGTAGAATGTGCATACTTTGTTGATTCCATTTATGAAATAAAACACATTTTCTAAAAACTCGTGTTTTTTACGAAGTCATGTAAACCTTCTAGAAGCTGTGATTTTAAAAAATGGGGGAAGTAAGCTTTTCTTATTTCCAAACGCATGCGCAAACTATAGAAAGTCGTTATGACGTAGAATGTGCATACTTTGTTGATTCCATTTATGAAATAAAACACATTTTCTAAAAACCCATGTTTTTTAAGAAATCATGTAAACCTTCTAGAAGTTGTGATTTTAAAAAACGGGGGAAGTAAGCTTTTCTTATTTCCAAACGCATTCGCAAACTATAGAAAGTCGTTATGACGTAGAATCTGCATACTTTGTTGATTCCATTTATAAAATAAAACACATTTTCTAAAAACTCGTGTTTTTTAAGAAATCATGTAAACCTTCTAGAAGCTGTGATTTTAAAAAACGGTGGAAGTAAGCTTTTCTTATTTTGGGAGGAATGCACAAACTATAGAAAGTCGTTATGACGTAGAATGTGCATACTTTGTTGATTCCATTTATGAAATAAAACACATTTTCTAAAAACTCGTGTTTTTTAAGAAATCATGTAAACCTTCTAGAAGCTGTGATTTTAAAAAACGGGGGAAGTAAGCTTTTCTTATTTCCGGACGAATGCGCAAACTATAGAAAGTCGTTATGACGTAGAATGTGCATAAATTGTTGATTCCATTTATGAAATAAAACACATTTTCTAAAAACTCGTGTTTTATACGAAATCATGTAAACCTTCTAGAAGCTGTGATTTAAAAAAATGGTGGAAATAAGCTTTTCTTATTTCCGGACGCATGCGCAAACTATAGAAAGTCGTTATGACCTAGAATGTGCATACTTTGTAGATTCCATTTATGAAATAAAACACATTTTCTAAAAACTCGTGTTTTTTACGAAATCATGTAAACCTTCTAGAAGCTGTGATTTTAAAAAACGGTGGAAGTAAGATTTTCTTATTTCCGGACGAATGCGCAAACTATAGAAAGTCGTTATGACGTAGAATGTGCATACTTTGTTGATTCCATTTATGAAATAAAACACATTTTATAAAAACTCGTGTGTTTTAAGAAATCATGTAAACCTTCTAGAAGCTGTTATTTTAAAAAACGGTGGAAGTAAGCTTTTCTTATTTCCGGATGCATGCGCAAACTATAGAAAGCTGTTATGACGTAGAATTTGCATACTTTGTTGATTCCATTTATGAAATAAAACACATTTTCTAAAAACTCTTGTTTTTTAAGAAATCATGTAAACCTTCTAGAAGCTGTGATTTTAAAAAACGGGGGAAGTAAGCTTTTCTTATTTCCAAACGCATGCGCAAACTATAGAAAGTCGTTATGACGTAGAATGTGCGTACTTTGTTTATTCCATTTATGAAATAAAACACATTTTCTAAAAACTCATGTTTTTTAAGAAATCATGTAAACCTTCTAGAAGCTGTGATTTAAAAAAATGGGAGAAGTAAGCTTTTCTTATTTCCGGACGCATGCGCAAACTATAGAAATTTGTTATGACGTAGAATGTGCATACTTTGTAGATTCCATTTATGAAATAAAGCACTTTTTCTAAAAACTCGTGTTTTTTACGAAATCATGTAAACGTTCTAGAAGCTGTGATTTTAAAAAACGGTGGAAGTAAGCTTTTCTTATTTCCAAACGCATGCGCAAACTAAAGAAAGTTGTTAGGACTTAGAATGTGCATACTTTGTTGATTCCATTTATGAAATAAAACACACTTTCTAAAAACTCGTGTTTTTTAAGAAATCATGTAAACCTTCTAGAAGCGGTGATTTTAAAAAATGGGGGAAGTAAGCTTTTCTTATTTCCAAACGAATTCGCAAACTATAGAAAGTCGTTATGACGTAGAATGTGCATACTTTGTTGATTCCATTTATGAAATAAAACACATTTTCTAAAAACTTATGTTTTTTAAGAAATCATGTAAACCTTCTAGAAGCTGTGATTTTAAGAAACGATGGAAGTAAGCTTTTCTTATTTCCGGACGAATGCGCAAACTATAGAAAGTCGTTATGACGTAGAATGTGCATACTTTGTTGATTCCATTTATGAAATAAAACACATTTTCTAAAAACTCGTGTTTTTTAAGAAATCATGTAAACCTTCTAGAAGCTGTGATTTTAAAAAACGGGGGAAGTAAGCTTTTCTTAATTCCAAACACATGCGCAAACTATAGAAAGTCGTTATGAGGTAGAATGTGCATACTTTGTTGATTCCATTTATGAAATAAAACACATTTTCTAAAAACTCGTGTTTTTTAAGAAATCATGTAAACCTTCTAGAAGCTGTGATTTTAAAAAACGGTGGAAGTAAGATTTTCTTATTTCCGGACGAATGCGCAAACTATAGAAAGTCGTTATGACGTAGAATGTGCATACTTTGTTGATTCCATTTATGAAATAAAACAGATTTTCTAAAAACTCGTGTTTTTTAAGAAATCATGTAAACCTTCTAGAAGCTGTGATTTTAAAAAACGGGGGAAGTAAGCTTTTCTTATTTCCGGACGCATGCGCAAACTATAGAAAGTCGTTATGACGTAGAATGTGCATACTTTGTTGATTCCATTTATGAAATAAAACACATTTTCTAAAAACTCGTGTTTTTTAAGAAATCATGTAAACCTTCTAGAAGCTGTGATTTTAAAAAACGGGGGAAGTAAGCTTTTCTTAATTCCAAACACATGCGCAAACTATAGAAAGTCGTTATGAGGTAGAATGTGCATACTTTGTTGATTCCATTTATGAAATAAAACACATTTTCTAAAAACTCGTGTTTTTTAAGAAATCATGTCAACCTTCTAGAAGCTGTGATTTTAAAAAACGGGGAAGTAAGCTTTTTCTTATTTCTTGACGCATGCGCAAACTATAGAAAGTCGTTATGACGTAGAATGTGCATACTTTGTTGATTCCATGTTTTTTAAGAAATCATGTAAACCTTCTAGAAGTTGTGATTTTAAAAAACGGGGGAAGTAAGCTTTTCTTATTTCCAAACGCATTCGCAAACTATAGAAAGTCGTTATGACGTAGAATCTGCATACTTTGTTGATTCCATTTATAAAATAAAACACATTTTCTAAAAACTCGTGTTTTTTAAGAAATCATGTAAACCTTCTAGAAGCTGTGATTTTAAAAAACGGTGGAAGTAAGCTTTTCTTATTTCGGGAGGAATGCACAAACTATAGAAAGTCGTTATGACGTAGAATGTGCATACTTTTTTGATTCCATTTATGAACTAAAACACATTTTCTAAAAACTCGTGTTTTTTACGAAATCATGTAAAGCTTCTAGACGCTGTGATTTTAAAAAACGGTGGAAGTAAGCTTTTCTTATTTCCAAACGCATGTACAAAGTATAGAAAGTCGCTATGATGTAGAATGTGCATACTTTGTTGATTGCATTTATGAAATAAAACACCTTTTCTAAAAAGTTGTGTTTTTTAAGAAATCATGTAAACCTTCTAGAAGCTGTGATTTTAAACAACGGGGGAAGTAAGCTTTTCTTATTTCCAAACGCATGCGCAAACTATAGAAAGTCGTTATGACGTAGAATGTGCATACTTTGTTGATTCCATTTATGAAATAAAACACATTTTCTAAAAACTCGTGTTTTTTACGAAATCATGTAAACCTTCTAGAAGCTGTGATTTTAAAAAACGGTGGAAGTAAGCTTTTCTTATTTCCAAACGCATGCACAAAGTACAGAAAGTCGCTATGATGTAGAATGTGCATACTTTGTTGATTGCATTTATGAAATAAAACACATTTTCTAAAAACTTGTGTTTTTTAAGAAAACATGTAAACCTTCTAGAAGATGTGATTTTAAAAAACGGGGGAAGTAAGCTTTTCTTATTTCCAAACGCATGCATTCAAAAACTATAGAAAGTCGTTATGACGTAGAATGTGCATACTTTGTTGATTCCATTTATGAAATAAAACACATTTTCTAAAAACTCATGTTTTTTACAAAATCATGTAAACCTTCTAGAAGCTGTGATTTTAAGAAACGATGGAAGTAAGCTTTTCTTATTTCCGGACGCATGCGCAAACTATAGAAAGGCATTATGACGTAGAATGTGCATACTTTGTTGATTCCATTTATGAAATAAAACAGATTTTCTAAAAACTCGTGTTTTTTAAGAAATCATGTAAACCTTCTAGAAGCTGTGATTTTAAAAAACGGGGGAAGTAAGCTTTTCTTAATTCCAGATGCATGCGCAAACTATAGAAAGTCGTTATGACGTAGAATGTGCATACTTTGTTGATTCCATTTATGAAATAAAACACATTTTCTAAAAACTCGTGTTTTTTAAGAAATCATGTAAACCTTCTAGAAGCTGTGATTTTAAAAAACGGGGGAAGTAAGCTTTTCTTAATTCCAAACGCATGTGCAAACTATAGAAAGTCGTTATGAGGTAGAATGTGCATACTTTGTTGACTCCATTGATGAAATAAAACACATTTTCTAAAAACTCGTGTTTTTTAAGAAATCATGTCAACCTTCTAGAAGCTGTGATTTTAAAAAACGGGGGAAGTAAGCTTTTCTTAATTCCAAACGCTTGCGCAAACTATAGAAAGTCGTTATGACGTAGAATGTTTATACTTTGTAGATTCCATTTATGAAATAAAACATATTTTCTAGAAACTCGTGTTTTTTACGAAATCATGTAAACCTTCTAGACGCTGTGATTTTAAAAAACGGTGGAAGTAAGCTTTTCTTATTTCCAAACGCATGCGCAAAGTACAGAAAGTCGCTATGATGTAGAATGTGCATACTTTGTTGATTGCATTTATGAAATAAAACACATTTTCTAAAAACTTGTGTTTTTTAAGAAATCATGTAAACCTTTTAGAATCTGTGATTTTAAAAAACGGGGGAAGTAAGCTTTTCTTATTTCCAAACGCATGCGGAAACTATAGAAAGTCGTTATGACATAGAATGTGCATACTTTGTAGATTCCATTTATGAAATAAAACACATTTTCTGAAAAGTCGTGTTTTTTAAGAAATCATGTAAACCTTCTAGAAGCTGTGATTTTAAAAAAAGGTGGAAGTAAGCTTCTTTTATTTCCAAACGCATGCGCAAACTACAGAAAGTCGCTATGATGTAGAATGTGCATACTTTGTTGATTGCATTTATGAAATAAAACACATTTTCTAAAAACTCGTGTTTTTTAAGAAATCATGTAAACCTTCTAGAAGCGGTGATTTTAAAAAATGGGCGAAGTAAGCTTTTCTTATTTCCAAACGCATTCGCAAACTATAGAAAGTCGTTATGACGTAGAATGTGCATACTTTGTTGATTCCATTTATGAAATAAAACACATTTTCTAAAAACTCGTGTTTTGTAACAAATCATGCAAACCTTCTAGAAGCTGTGATTTTAAAACACGAGGGAAGTAAGCTTTTCTTAATTCCAAACGCATGAGCAAACTATAGAAAGTCGTTATGATGTAGAATGTGCATACTTTGTTGATTCCATTTATGAAATAAAACACATTTTTAAAAACTCGTGTTTTTTAAGAAAGCATGTCTACCTTCTAGAAGCTGTGATTTTAAAAAACGGGGATTTAAGCTTTTCTTATTTCCGGACGCATGCGCAAACTATAGAAAGTCGTTATGACGTAGAATGTGCATACTTTGTTGATTCCATTTACGAAATACAACACATTTTCTAAAAACTCATGTTTTTTAAGTAATCATGTAAACCTTCTAGAAGCTGTGATTTTAAAAAACGGGGGAAGTAAGCTTTTCTTATTTCCGAACGCATGCGCAAACTATAGAAAGTCGTTATGACGTAGAATGTGCATACTTTGTTGATTCCATTTATGAAATAAAACACATTTTCTAAAAACTCGTGTTTTTTAAGAAATCATGTAAACCTTCTAGACGCTGTGATTTTAAAAAACGGTGGAAGTAAGCTTTTCTTATTTCCAAACGCATGCACAAACTACCGAAAGTCTCTATGACGTAGAATGTGCATACTTTGTTGATTCCATTTATGAAATAAAACACATTTTCTAAAAACTCATGTTTTTTACAAAATCATGTAAACCTTCTAGAAGCTGTGATTTTAAAAAATGGTGGAAGTAAGCTTTTCTTATTTCCGGACGCATGCGCAAACTATAGAAAGGCGTTATGACGTAGAATGTGCATACTTTGTTGATTCCATTTATGAAATAAAACACATTTTCTAAAAACTCGTGTTTTTTAACAAATCATGTAAACCTTCTTGAAGCTGTGATTTTAAAAAACGGTGGAAGTAAGCTTTTCTTATTTCCGGACGCATGCGCAAACTATAGAAAGTCGTTATGATGTACAATGTGCATACTTTGTTGATTCCATTTATGAAATAAGACACATTTTCTAAAAACTCGTGTTTTTTAAGAAATCATGTAAACCTTCTAGAAGCTGTGATTTTAAAAAACGGGGGAAGTAAGCTTTTCTTAATTCCAAACGCTTGCGCAAACTATAGAAAGTCGTTATGATGTAGAATGTGCATACTTTGTTGATTCCATTTATGAAATAAAACACATTTTCTAAAAACTCGTGTTTTTTAAGAAATCATGTCAACCTTCTAGAAGCTGTGATTTTAAAAAACGGGGAAGTAAGCTTTTCTTATTTCCGGACGCATGCGCAAACTATAGAAAGTCGTTATGACGTAGAATGTGCATACTTTGTTGATTCCATTTATGAAATAAAACACATTTCTTAAAAACTCATGTTTTTTAAGAAATCATGTAAACCTTCTAGAAGCACTGATTTTAAAAAACGGGGGAAGTAAGCTTTTCTTATTTCCATACACATGCGCAAACTATAGAAAGTCGTTATGACGTAGAATGTGCATACTTTGTAGATTCCATTTATGAAATAAAACACATTTTCTAAAAACTCGTGTTTTTTACGAAATCATGTAAACCTTCTAGAAGCTGTGATTTTAAAAAACGGTGGAAGTAAGCTTTTCTTATTTCCGGACGAATGCGCAAACTATAGAAAGTCGTTATGACGTAGAATGTGTATACTTTGTTGATTCCATTAATGAAATAAAACACATTTTCTAAAAACTCATGTTTTTTAAGAAATCATGTAAACCTTCTAGAAGCTGTGATTTTAAAAAACTGTGGAAGTAAGCTTTTCTTATTTCTGGACGCATGCGCAAACTATAGAAAGTCGTTATGACGTAGAATGTGCATACTTTGAAGATTCCATTTATGAAATAAAACACATTTTCTAAAAACTCGTGTTTTTTTCGAAATCATGTAAACCTTCTAGAAGCTGTGATTTTAAAAAACAGGGGAAGTAAGCTTTTCTTATTTCCAGACGAATGCGCAAACTATAGAAAGTCGTTATGACATAGAATGTGCATACTTTGTTGATTCCATTTATGAAATAAAGCACATTTTCTAAAAACTCCTATTTTTTAAGAAATCATGTAAACCTTCTAGAAGCTGTGATTTTAAAAAACGGGGAAGTAAGCTTTTGTTATTTCCGTACGAATGCGCAAACTATAGAAAGTCGTTATGACGTACAATGTGCATACTTATTTGAATCCATTTATGAAATAAAACACGTTTTCTAAAAACTCGTGTTTTTTACGAAATCATGTAAACCTTCTAGAAGCTGTGATTTTTTAAAACGGGGGAAGTAAGCTTTTCTTATTTCCAAACGCATGCGCAAACTAGAGAAAGTCGTTATGATGTAGAATGTGCATACTTTGTTGATTCCATTTATGAAATAAAACACATTTTCTAAAAACTCGTGTTTTTTAAGAAATCATGTAAACCTTCTAGAAGCCGTGATTTTAAAAAACGGGGGAAGTAAGCTTTTCTTGTTTCCGGACGAATGCGCAAACAGTAGAAAGTCGTTATGACGTAGAATGTGCATACTTTGTTGATTCCATTTATGAAATAAAACACATTTTCTAAAAACTCGTGTTTTTAAGAAATCATGTGAACCTTCTAGAAGCTGTGATTTTAAAAAAAGGGGGAAGTAAGCTTTTCTTATTTCCAAACCCATGCGCAAACTATAGAAAGTCGTTATGACATAGAATGTGCATACTTTGTTGATTCCATTTATGAAATAAAACACATTTTCTAAAAACTCGTGTTTTTTACGAAATCATGTAAACCTTCTAGAAGCTGTGATATTAAAAAACGGTGGAAATAAGCTTTTCTTATTTCGGACGCATGCGCAAACTATAGAAAGTCGTTATATCGTAGAATGTGCATAATTTGTAGATTCCATTTATGAAATAAAACACATTTTCTAAAAACTCGTGTTTTTTACGAAATCATGCAAACCTTCTAGAAGTTGTGATTTTAAAAAACGGTGGAAGTAAGCTTTTCTTATTTCCGGACACATGCGCAAGCTATAGAAAGTCGTTATATCGTAGAATGAGCATACTTTGTAGATTCCATTTATGAAATAAAACACATTTTCTAAAAACTCGTGTTTTTTACGAAATCATGTAAACCTTCTAGAAGATGTGATTTTAAAAAACGGTGGAAATAAGCTTTTCTTATTTCCGGACGCATGCGCAAACTATAGAAAGTCGTTATATCGTAGAATGTGCATACTTTGTAGATTCCATTTATGAAATAAAACACATTTTCTAAAAACTCGTGTTTTTTACGAAATCATGTAAACCTTCTAGAAGTTGTGATTTTAAAAAACGGTGGAAGTAAGCTTTTCTTATTTCCGGACGCATGCGCAAACTATAGAAAGTCGTTATGACGTAGACTATGCATACTTTGTTGCTTCCATTTATGAAATAAAACACATTTTCTAAAAACTCGTGTTTTTTAACAAATCATGTAAACCTTCCAGAAGCTGTGATTTTAAAAAACGGGGGAAGTAAGCTTTTCTTATTTCCAAACGCATGTGCAAACTATAGAAAGTCGTTATGACGTAGAATGTGCATACTTTGTTGATTCCATTTATGAAATAAAACACATTTTTTAAAAACTCGTGTTTTTTAAGAAATCATGTAAACCTTCTAGAAGCTGTGATTTTAAAAAACGGGGGAAGTAAGCTTTTCTTATTTCCATACGCATGCGCAAACTATAGAAAGTCGTTATGACGTAGAATGTGCATACTTTGTAGATTCCATTTATGAAATAAAACACATTTTCTAAAAACTCGTGTTTTTTACGAAATCATGTAAACCTTCTAGAAGCTGTGATTTTAAAAAACGGTGGAAGTAAGCTTTTCTTATTTCCGGACGAATGCGCAAACTATAGAAAGTCGTTATGACGTAGAATGTGTATACTTTGTTGATTCCATTAATGAAATAAAACACATTTTCTAAAAACTCATGTTTTTTAAGAAATCATGTAAACCTTCTAGAAGCTGTGATTTTAAAAAACTGTGGAAGTAAGCTTTTCTTATTTCTGGACGCATGCGCAAACTATAGAAAGTCGTTATGACGTAGAATGTGCATACTTTGAAGATTCCATTTATGAAATAAAACACATTTTCTAAAAACTCGTGTTTTTTTCGAAATCATGTAAACCTTCTAGAAGCTGTGATTTTAAAAAACAGGGGAAGTAAGCTTTTCTTATTTCCAGACGAATGCGCAAACTATAGAAAGTCGTTATGACATAGAATGTGCATACTTTGTTGATTCCATTTATGAAATAAAACACATTTTCTAAAAACTCGTGTTTTTTAAGAAATCATGTAAACCTTCTAGAAGCTGTGATTTTAAAAAACGGGGGAAGTAAGCTTTTGTTATTTCCGTACGAATGCGCAAACTATAGAAAGTCGTTATGACGTACAATGTGCATACTTATTTGAATCAATTTATGAAATAAAACACGTTTTCTAAAAACTCATGTTTTTTACGAAATCATGTAAACCTTCTAGAAGCTGTGATTTTAAAAAACGGGGGAAGTAAGCTTTTCTTATTTCCAAACATTGCAAACTATAGAAAGTCCTTATGACATAGAATGTGCATACTTTGTTGATAACATTTATGAAATAAAACACATTTTCTAAAAACTCGTGTTTTTTAAAAAATCATGTAAACCTTCTAGAATCCGTGATTTTAAAAAATGGGGGAGGTAAGCTTTTCTTATTTCCGGACGCATGCGCAAACTATAGTGTTGATGTATATGTAACTTCGAAATGTATTTCACATATATGTATATTGTATTCCTATAGAGATGTTATTATTCCTCTATACGGAAGTGTCGTCATTTATATTGTAAGTGTCGTAAGTTATACTTGATGGGTTATTAGACCACCTTGTTTGGGGTCGGCCTTGTATAAGTCATGTAGGTCAAAGGGTTATTAGACCACCCTATTGGGGGTCGGCCCAGTCAGCATTATGTTATGTGGTTAAGTTCGAGCCTACATGAGTTAGGTAAAAAAGCAAGTCAAGTCAAGTATAAATAGAGTGCGGGAGGCACTCTATTTGTTCACTCACTTCTCACTCAAGCACTCAAGGAGGAGTGGCGCACTTATGGAGGAGGAGGATCTGCTGCTAGGTTGTGTCTATCTCTTATGGTTGGTTCTATCATTGCTCTATCTATCTCTGAGGAAGTTATTGGGTTTTTTCACCTTTATGGTTTTCCCCAAGTAAATCTTTGTGTCTCTTGTGTGCTTGCATTATTGTCTCCATGATTGATATGCTGTAGATATGTTGTACATGTTGTTCTCTCAGTTAAGATCCTAGATCAGATTGAAGTAAATTTTGAAAATTTAACATATACAAAGTCGTTATGACGTAGAATGTGCCAATTTTGTAGATTCCAGTTATGAAATAAAACACATTTTCTAAAAACTCGTGTTTTTTACGAAATCATGTAAACCTTCTTGAAGCTGTGATTTTAAAAAACGGTGGAAGTAAGCTTTTCTTATTTCCGGACGAATGCGCAAACTATAGAAAGTCGCTATGACGTAGAATGTGCATACTTTGTTGATTCCATTTATGAAATAAAACACATTTTCTAAAAACTCGTGTTTTTTAAGAAATCATGTAAACCTTCTAGAAGATGTGATTTTAAAAAACGGTGGAAGTAAGCTTTTCTTATTTCCAAATGCATGCGCAAACTACAGAAAGTCGCTATGATGTAGAATGTGCATACTTTGTTGATTCCATTTATGAAATAAAACACATTTTCCAAAAACTCGTGTTTTTTAAGAAATCATGTAAACCTTCTAGAAACTGTGATTTTAAAAAACGGGGGAAGTAAGCTTTTTTTATTTCCGAACGCATGCGCAAACTATAGAACGTCGTTATGACGTAGAATGTGCATACTTTGTTTATTCCATTTAGGAAATAAAACACATTTTCTAAAAACTCGTGTTTTTTAAGAAATCATGTAAACCATCTAGAATCTGTGATTTTAAAAAATGGGGGAGGTAAGCTTTTCTTAATTCCGGACGCATGCGCAAACTATAGAAACTCGTTATGACATAGAATGTGCATACTTTGTAGATTACATTTAGGAAATAAACCACATTTTCAAAAAACTCTTGTTTTTTACGAAATCATGTAAACCTTCTAGAAGCTGTGATTTTAAAAAACGGTGGAAATAAGCTTTCCTTATTTCCGAACGAATGCGCAAACTGTAGAAAGTCGTTATGACGTAGAATGTGCATACTTTGTTGATTCCATTTATGAAATAAAACACATTTTCTAAAAACTCGTGTTTTTTACGAAATCATGTAAACCTTCTAGAAGCTGTGATTTTAAAAAACGGTGGAAGTAAGTTTTCCTTATTTCCGGACGAATGGGCAAACTGTAGAAAGTCGTTATGACGTAGAATGTGCATACTTTGTTGATTCCATTTATGAAATAAAACACATTTTCTAAAAACTTGTGTTTTTTAAGAAATCATGTAAACCTTCTAGAAGCTGCGTTTTTAAAAAACGGGTGAAGTCAGTTTTTCTTATTTCCAAACGCATGCGCAAACTATAGAAAGTCGTTATGACGTAGAATGTGCATACTTTGTTGATAACATTTATGACATAAAACACATTTTCTAAGAACTCATGTTTTTTAAGAAATCATGTAAACCTTCTAGAAGGTGTGATTTTAAAAAACGGGGGAAGTAAGCTTTTCTTATTTCCGGACGCATGCGCAAACTATAGAAACTCGTTATGACGTAGAATGTGCATACTTTGTTGATTCCATTTATGAAATAAAACACATTTTCTAAAAACTCATGTTTTTTAAGAAATCATATAAACCTTCTAGAAGCTGTGATTTTAAAAAACGGTGGAAGTAAGCTTTTCTTATTTCCAGACACGTGCACAAACTATAGAAATTCGTTATGACGTAGAATGTGCATACTTTGTTGATTCCATTTATGAAATAAAACACATTTTCTAAAAACTCGTGTTTTTTAAGAAATCATGTAAACCTTCTAGAAGCTGTGATTTTAAAAAACGGGGGAAGTAAGCTTTTCTTATTTCCAAACGCATGCACAAACTATAGAAAGTCGTTATGACGTAGAATGTGCATACTTTGTAGATTCCATTTATGAAGTAAAACACATTTTCTAAAAACTCCTGTTTTTTAAGAAATCATGTAAACCTTCTAGAAGCTGTGATTTTAAAAAACAGTGGAAGTCAGTTTTTCTTATTTCCAAACCCATGCGCAAACTATAGAAAGTAGTTATGATGTAGAATGTGCATACTTTGTCGATTCCATTTATGAAGTAAAACACATTTTCTAAAAACTCGTGTTTTTTAAGAAATCATGTAAACCTTCTAGAAGCTATGATTTTAAAAAACGGGGGAAGTAAGCTTTTCTTATTTCCAAACGCATGCGCAAACTATAGAAAGTCGTTATGACGTAGAATGTGCATACTTTGTTGATTCCATTTATGAAATAAAACACATTTTCTAAAAACTCGTGTTTTTTAAGAAATCATGTAAACCTTCTAGAAGCTGTGATTTTAAAAAACGATGGAAGTAAGCTTTTCTTATTTCCCGACGCATGCACAAACTATAGAAAGTCGTTATGATGTAGAATGTGCATACTTTGTAGATTCCATTTATGAAATAAAACACATTTTCTAAAAACTCTTGTTTTTTACGAAATCATGTAAACCTTCTAGAAGGTGTGATTTTAAAAAATGGTGGAAGTAAGCTTTTCTTATTTCCGGACGAATGCGCAAACTATAGAAAGTCATTATGACGTAGAATGTGCATATTTTGTTGATTCCATTTATGAAATAAAACACATTTTCTAAAAACTCGTGTTTTTTACGAAATACTGTAAACCTTCTAGAAGCTGTGATTTTAAAAAGCGTTGGAAGTAAGCTTTTCTTATTTCCGGACGCATGCGCAAACTATAGAAAGTCGTTATGACGTAGAATGTGTATACTTTGTTGATTCCATTAATGAAATAAAACACATTTTCTAAAAACTCATGTTTTTTAAGAAATCATGTAAACCTTCTAGAAGCTGTGATTTTAAAAAACTGTGGAAGTAAGCTTTTCTTATTTCTGGACGGATGCGCAAACTATAGAAAGTCGTTATGACGTAGAATGTGCATACTTTGTCTCTTCCATTTATGAAATAAAACACATTTTCTAAAAACTCGTGTTTTTTACGAAATCATGTAAACCTTCTAGAAGCTATGATTTTATAAAACGGTGGAAGTAAGCTTTTCTTATTTCCGGATGCATGCGCAAACTATAGAAAGTCGTTATGATGTAGAATGTGCATACTTCGTAGATACCATTTATGAAATAAAACACATTTTCTAAAAACTCGTGTTTTTTACGAAATCATGTAAACCTTCTAGAAGCTGTGATTTTAAAAAACGGTGGAAGTAAGCTTTTCTTATTTCCAGACGAATGCGCAAACTATAGAAAGTCATTATGACGTAGAATGTGCATACTTTGTTGATTCCATTTATGAAATAAAACACATTTTCTAAAAACTCGTGTTTTTTACGAAATACTGTAAACCTTCTAGAAGCTGTGATTTTAAAAAACGGTGGAAGTAAGCTTTTCTTATTTCCGGACGAATTCGCAAACTGTAGAAAGTCGTTATGACGTAGAATGTGCATAATTTGTTGATTCCATTTATGAAATAAAACACATTTTCTAAAAACTCGTGTTTTTTAAGAAATCATGTAAACCTTCTAGAAGCTGTGATTTTAAAAAACGGGGGAAGTAAGCTTTTCTTATTTCCGGACGCATGCGCAAACTATAGAATGTCATTATGACATAGAATGTGCATACTTTGTAGATTCCATTTATGAAATAAAACACATTTTCTAAAAACTCGTGTTTTTTACGAAATCATGTAAACCCTTTAGAAGCTGTGATTTTAAAAAGCGTTAGAAGTAAGCTTTTCTTATTTCCGGACGCATGCGCAAACTATAGAAAGTCGTTATGACGTAGAATGTGCATACTTTGTAGATTCCATTTATGAAATAAAACACATTTTCTAAAAACTCGTGTTTTTTACGAAATCATGTAAACCTTCTAGAAGTTGTGATTTTAAAAAACGGTGGAAGTAAGCTTTTCTTATTTCCGGACACATGCGCAAACTATAGAAAGTCGTTATATCGTAGAATGAGCATACTTTGTAGAATCCATTTATGAAATAAAACACATTTTCTAAAAACTCGTGTTTTTTACGAAATCATGTAAACCTTCTAGAAGCTGTGATTTTAAAAAACGGTGGAAATAAGCTTTTCTTATTTCCGGACGCATGCGCAAACTATAGAAATTCGTTATATCGTAGAATGAGCATACTTTGTAGAATCCATTTATGAAATAAAACACATTTTCTAAAAACTCGTGTTTTTTACGAAATCATGTAAACCTTCTAGAAGCTGTGATTTTAAAAAACGGTGGAAATAAGCTTTTCTTATTTCCGGACGCATGCGCAAACTATAGAAAGTCGTTATATCGTAGAATGTGCATAGTTTGTAGATTCCATTTATGAAATAAAACACATTTTCTAAAAACTCGTGTTTTTTACGAAATCATGTAAACCTTCTAGAAGTTGTGATTTTAAAAAATGGTGGAAGTAAGCTTTTCTTATTTCCGGACGCATGCGCAAACTATAGAAAGTCCTTATGACATAGACTGTGCATACTTTGTTGATTCCATTTATGAAATAAAACACATTTTTTAAAAACTCGTGTTTTTTAACAAATCATGTAAACCTTCTAGAAGCTGTGATTTTAAAAAACGGGGGAAGTAAGCTTTTCTTATTTCCAAACGCATGCGCAAACTATAGAAAGTCGTTATGACGTAGAATGTGCATACATTGTTGATTCCATTTATGAAATAAAACACATTTTCTAAAAACTCGTGTTTTTTAAGAAACCATGTAAACCTTCTAGAAGCTGTGATTTTAAAAAACGGGGGAAGTAAGCTTTTCTTATTTCCAAACGCATGCGCAAAGTATAGAAATTCGTTATGACGTAGAATGTGCATACTTTGTCTCTTCCATTTATGAAATAAAACACATTTTCTAAAAACTCGTGTTTTTTACGAAATCATGTAAACCTTCTAGAAGCTGTGATTTTATAAAATGGTGGAAGTAAGCTTTTCTTATTTCTGGATGCATGCGCAAACTATAGAAAGTCGTTATGATGTAGAATGTGCATACTTCGTAGATACCATTTATGAAATAAAACACATTTTCTAAAAACTCGTGTTTTTTAAGAAATCATGTAAACCTTCTAGAAGCTGTGATTTTAAAAAACGGGGAAAGTAAGCTTTTCTTATTTCCATACGCATGCGCAAACTATAGAAAGTCCTTATGACGTAGAATGTGCATACTTTGTAGATTCCATTTATGAAATAAAACACATTTTCTAAAAACTCGTGTTTTTTACGAAATCATGTAAACCTTCTAGAAGCTGTGATTTTAAAAAACGGTGGAAGTAAGCTTTTCTTATTTCCGGACGAATGCGCAAACTATAGAAAGTCGTTATGACGTAGAATGTGTATACTTTGTTGATTCCATTAATGAAATAAAACACATTTTCTAAAAACTCATGTTTTTTAAGAAATCATGTAAACCTTCTAGAAGCTGTGATATTAAAAAACTGTGGAAGTAAGCTTTTCTTATTTCTGGACGCATGAGCAAACTATAGAAAGTCGTTATGACGTAGAATGTGCATACTTTGAAGATTCCATTTATGAAATAAAACACATTTTCTAAAAACTCGTGTTTTTTTGGAAATCATGTAAACCTTCTAGAAGCTGTGATTTTAAAAAACAGGGGAAGTAAGCTTTTCTTATTTCCAGATGAATGCGCAAACTATAGAAAGTCATTATGACATAGAATGTGCATACTTTGTTGATTCCATTTATGAAATAAAACACATTTTCTAAAAACTCCTGTTTTTTAAGAAATCATGTAAACCTTCTAGAAGCTGTGATTTTAAAAAACGGGGGAAGTAAGCTTTTCTTATTTCCAAACGCATGTGCAAACTATAGAAAGTCGTTATGATGTAGAATGTGCATACTTTGTTCATTCCATTTTCTAAATAAAACACATTTTCTAAAAACTCGTGTTTTTTAAGAAATCATGTAAACCTTCTAGAAGCTGTGATTTTAAAAAACGGGGGAAATAAGCTTTTCTTATTTCCAAACGCATGTGCAAACTATAGAAAGTCGTTATGACGTAGAATGTGCATACTTTGTTGATTCCATTTATGAAATAAAACACATTTTCTAAAATCTCGTGTTTTTTAAGAAATCATGTAAACCTTGTAGAAGCTGTGATTTTAAAAAACGGTGGAAGTAAGTTTTTCTTATTTCCAGACGCATGCGCAAACTATAGAAAGTCGTTATGACATAGAATGTGCATACTTTGTTGATTCCATTTATGAAATAAAACACATTTTCTAAAAACTCGTGTTTTTTACGAAATCATGTAAACCTTCTAGAAGCTGTGATTTTAAAAAACGGTGGAAGTAAGCTTTTCTTATTTCCGGACGAATGCGCAAACTATAGAAAGTCGTTATGACGTAGAATGTGTATACTTTGTTGATTCCATTAATGAAATAAAACACATTTTCTAAAAACTCATGTTTTTTAAGAAATCATGTAAACCTTCTAGAAGCTGTGATTTTAAAAAACTGTGGAAGTAAGCTTTTCTTATTTCTGGACGCATGCGCAAACTATAGAAAGTCGTTATGACGTAGAATGTGCATACTTTGAAGATTCCATTTATGAAATAAAACACATTTTCTAAAAACTCGTGTTTTTTTCGAAATCATGTAAACCTTCTAGAAGCTGTGATTTTAAAAAACGGTGGAAGTAAGCTTTTCTTATTTCCGGACAAATGCGCAAACTGTAGAAAGTCGTTATGACGTAGAATGTGCATACTTTGTCGATTCCATTTATGAAATAAAACACATTTTCTAAAAACTCGTGTTTTTCAAGAAATCATGTAAACCTTCTAGAAGCTGTGATTTTAAAAAATGGGGGAAGTAAGGTTTTCTTATTTCCGGACGCATGCACAAACTATAGAAAGTCGTTATGACGTAGAATGTGCATACTTTGTAGATTCCATTTATGAAGTAAAACACATTTTCTAAAAACTCGTGTTTTTTAAGAAATTATGTAAACCTTCTAGAAGCTGTGATTTTAAAAAACGGGGAAAGTAAGCTTTTCTTATTTCCAAATGCATGCGCAAACTATAGAAAGTCGTTATGACGTAGAATGTGCATACTTTGTTGATTCCATTTATGAAATAAAACACATTTTCTAAAAACCCGTGTTTTTTAAGAAATCATGTAAACCTTCTAGAAGCTGTGATTTTAAAAAACGGTGGAAGCAAGCTTTTCTTATTTCCGGGCGCATGCACAAACTATGGAAAATCGTTATGACGTAGAATGTGCATACTTTGTAGATTCCATTTATGAAATAAAACACATTTTCTAAAAACTCTTGTTTTTTACAAAATCATGTAAACCTTCTAGAAGGTGTGATTTTAAAAAATGGTGGAAGTAAGCTTTTCTTATTTCGGGACGCACGCGCACAATATAGAAAGTTTTTATGACGTAGAATGTGCATACTTTGCTGATTCCATTGATGAAATAAAACACATTTTCTAAAAACTCATGTTTTTTACGAAGTCATGTAAAACTTCTAGAAGCTGTGATTTTAAAAAACACTGGAAGTAAGCTTTTCTTATTTCTGGACGCATGGGCAAACCATCGAACGTCATTATGAGGTAGAATGTGCATACATTGTTGATTCCATTTATGAAATAAAACACATTTTCTAAACACTCGTGTTTTTTAAGAAACCATGTAAACCTTCTAGAAGCTATGATTTTAAAAAACGGTGGAAGTAAGCTTTTCTTATTTTCGGACGAATGCGCAAACTATAGAATGTCATTATGACGTAGAATATGCATACTTTTTGGATTCCGTTTATGAAATAAAATACATTTTCTAAAAACTCGTGTTTTTTAAGAAATCATGTAAACCTTCTAGAAGCTGTGATTTTAAAAAACGGGGGAAGTAAGCTTTTCTTATTTCCAAACGCATGCGCAAACTATAGAAAATAGTTATGACGTAGAATGTGCATACATTGTTGATTCCATTTATGAAATAAAACACATTTTCTAAAAACTCGTGTTTTTTAAGAAACCATGTAAACCTTCTAGAAGCTGTGATTTTAAAAAACGGGGGAAGTAAGCTTTTCTTATTTCCAAACGCATGCGCAAAGTATAGAAATTCGTTATGACGTAGAATGTGCATACTTTGTCTCTTCCATTTATGAAATAAAACACATTTTCTAAAAACTCGTGTTTTTTACGAAATCATGTAAACCTTCTAGAAGCTGTGATTTTATAAAACGGTGGAAGTAAGCTTTTCTTATTTCTGGATGCATGCGCAAACTATAGAAAGTCGTTATGATGTAGAATGTGCATACTTCGTAGATACCATTTATGAAATAAAACACATTTTCTAAAAACTCGTGTTTTTTACGAAATCATGTAAACCTTCTAGAAGCTGTGATTTAAAAAAACGGTGGAAGTAAGCTTTTCTTATTTCCGGACGAATGCGCAAACTATAGAAAGTCATTATGACGTAGAATGCGCATACTTTGTTGATTCCATTTATGAAATAAAACACATTTTCTAAAAACTCGTGTTTTTTAAGAAATCATGTAAACCTTCTAGAAGCTGCGATTTTAAAAAACGGGGGAAGTAAGCTTTTCTTATTTCCAAACGCATGCGCAAACTATAGAAAGTCGTTATGACGTAGAATGTGCATACTTTGTTGATTCCACTTATGAAATAAAACACATTTTCTAAAAACTCATGTTTTTTAAGAAATCATGTAAACCTTCTAGAAGCTGTGATTTTAAAAAACGGTGGAAGTAAGCTTTTTCTTATTTTCGGACGAATGCGCAAACTATAGAAAGTCGTTATGAAGTAGAATGTGCATACTTTGTAGATTCCATTTATGAAATAAAACAGATTTTCTAAAAACTCGTGTTTTTTACGAAATCATGCAAACCTTCTAGAAGCTGTGATTTTAAAAAACGGTGGAAGTAAGCTTTTCTTATTTCCGGACACATGCACAATCTATAGAAAGTCGTTATGACGTAGAATGTGCATACTTTGTCGATTCCATTTATGAAATAAAACACATTTTTTAAAAAATCGTGTTTTTTAAGAAATCATGTAAACCTTCTAGAAGCTGTGATTTAAAAAAACAGGGAAAGTAAGCTTTTCTTATTTCCGGACGCATGCGCAAACTATAGAAAGTTGTTATGTCGTATAATGTGCATACTTTGTTGATTCCATTTATAAAATAAAACACATTTTCTAAAAACTCTTGTTTTTTTACGAAATCATGTAAACCTTCTAGAAGTTGTAATTTTAAAAAATGGTGGAAGTAAGCTTTTCTTATTTCGGGACGCATGCGCAAACTATAGAAAGTCGTTATGACGTAGAATGTGCATACTTTGTTGATTCCATTGATGAAATAAAACACATTTTCTAAAAACTCGTGTTTTTTACGAAATCATGTAAACCTTCTAGAAGCTGTGATTTTAAAAAACGGTGGAAGTAAGCTTTTCTTATTTCTGGAGGCATGCGCAAACCATAGAAAGTCATTATGAGGTAGAATGTGCATACATTGTTGATTCCATTTATTAAATAAAATACATTTTCTAAACGCTCGTGTTTTTTAAGAAACCATGTAAACCTTCTAGAAGCTGTGATTTTAAAAGACGGTGGAAGTAAGCTTTTATTATTTCCGGACGAATGCGCAAACTATAGAATGTCGTTATGACGTAGAATGTGCATACTTTGTTGATTCCATTTATGAAATAAAACACATTTTCTAAAAACTCGTGTTTTTTAAGAAATCATGTAAACCTTCTAGAAGCTGTGATTTTAAAAAACAGGGGAAGTAAGCTTTTTTTATTTCCAAACGCATGCGCAAACTATAGAAAGTTGTTATGACGTAGAATGTGCATACATGGTTGATTCCATTTATGAAATAAAACACATTTTCTAAACACTCGTGTTTTTTAAGAAACCATGTAAACCTTCTAGAAGCTGTGATTTTAAAAAACGGGGGAAGTAAGCTTTTCTTATTTCCAAACGCATGCGCAAACTATAGAAAGTCGTTATGACGTAGAATGTGCATACTTTGTCTCTTCCATTTATGAAATAAAACACATTTTCTAAAAACTCGTGTTTTTTACGAAATCATGTAAACCTTCTAGAAGCTGTGATTTTATAAAACGGTGGAAGTAAGCTTTTCTTATTTCCTGACGCATGCACAAACTATAGAAAGTCGTTATCATGTAGAATGTGCATACTTCGTAGATACCATTTATGAAGTAAAACACATTTTCTAAAAGCCCGTGTTTTTTACGAAATCATGTAAACCTTCTAGAAGCTGTGATTTTAAAAAACGGTGGAAGTAAGCTTTTCTTATTTCCGGACGAATGCGCAAACTATAGAAATTCATTATGACGTAGAATGCGCATACTTTGTTGATTCCATTTATGAAATAAAACACATTTTCTAAAAACTCGTGTTTTTTAGGAAATCATGTAAACCTTCTAGAAGCTGCGATTTTAAAAAACGGGGGAAGTAAGCTTTTCTTATTTACAAACGCATGCGCAAACTATAGAAAGTCGTTATGACGTAGAATGTGCATACTTTGTTGATTCCACTTATGAAATAAAACACATTTTCTAAAAACTCATGTTTTTTAAGAAATCATGTAAACCTTCTAGAAGCTGTGATTTTAGAAAACGGTGGAAGTAAGCTTTTTCTTATTTTCGGATGAATTCGAAAACTATAGAAAGTCGTTATGACGTAGAATGTGCATACTTTGTAGATTCCATTGATGAAATAAAACACATTTTCTAAAAACTCTTGTTTTTTACGAAATCTTGTAAACCTTCTAGAAGGTGTGATTTTAAAAAATGGTGGAAGTAAGCTTTTCTTATTTCGGGATGGATGCGCACACTATAGAAAGTTGTTATGATGTAGAATGTGCATACTTTGTTGATTCCATTGATGAAATAAAACACATTTTTTAAAAACTCGTGTTTTTTACGAAATCATGTAAACCTTCTAGAAGCTGTGATTTTAAAAAACGGGGGAAGTAAGCTTTTCTTATTTCCATACGCATGCGCAAACTATAGAAAGTCATTATGACGTAGAATGTGCATACATTGTTGATTCCATTTATGAAATAAAGCACATTTTCTAAAAACTCGTGTTTTTTACGAAATCATGTAAACCTTCTAGAAGCTATGATTTTATAAAACGGTGGAAGTAAGCTTTTCTTATTTCCGGATGCATGCGCAAACTATAGAAAGTCGTTATGATGTAGAATGTACATACTTCGTAGATACCATTTATGAAATAAAACACATTTTCTAAAAACTCGTGTTTTTTACGAAATCATGTAAACATTCTAGAAGCTGTGATTTTAAAAAACGGTGGAAGTAAGCTTTTCTTATTTCCGGACGAATGCGCAAACTATAGAAAGTCATTATGACGTAGAATGTGCATACTTTGTTGATTCCATTTATGAAATAAAACACATTTTCTAAAAGCTCGTGTTTTTTAAGAAATCCTGTAAACCTTCTAGAAGCTGTGATTTTAAAAAATGGTGGAAGTAAGCTTTTCTTATTTCCGGACGAATTCGCAAACTGTAGAAAGTCGTTATGACGTAGAATGTGCATACTTTGTTGATTCCATTTATGAAATAAAACACATTTTCTAAAAACTCGTGTTTTTTAAGAAATCATGTAAACTTTCTAGAAGCTTTGATTTTAAAAAACGGGGGAAGTAAGCTTTTCTTATTTCCGGATGCATGCGCAAACTATAGAAAGTCGTTATGACGTAGAATGTGCATACTTTGTAGATTTCATTTATGAAATAAAAGACATTGTCTAAAAACTCGTGTTTTTTACGAAATCATGTAAACCATTTAGAAGCTGTGATTTTAAAAAACGTTGGAAGTAAGCTTTTCTTATTTACGGACGCATGCACAAACTATAGAAAGTCGTTATGACGTAGAATGTGCATACTTTGTAGATTCCATTTATGAAATAAAACACATTTTCTAAAAACTCGTGTTTTTTACGAAATCATGTAAACCCTTTAGAAGCTGTGATTTTAAAAAACGTTGGAAGTAAGCTTTTCTTATTTTCGGACGCATGCGCAAACTATAGAAAGTTGTTATGACGTAGAATGTGCATACTTTGTAGATTCCATTTATGAAATAAAACACATTTTCTAAAAACTCGTGTTTTTTACGAAATCATGTAAACCTTCTAGAAGCTGTGATTTTTAAAAACGGTGGAAGTAAGCTTTTGTTATTTCCGGACGCATGCGCAAACTATAGAAAGTCGTTATGACGTAGAATGCGCATACTTTGTTGATTACATTTATGAAATAAAACACATTTTCTAAAAACTCGTGCTTTTAGAAATCATGTAAACCTTCTTGAAGCTATGATTTTAAAAAATGGGGGAAGTAAGCTTTTCTTATTTCTGGACGCATGCGCAAACTATAGAAAGTCTTTATGACGTAGAATGTGCATACTTTGTTTATTCCATTTATAAAATAAAACATATTTTCTAAAAACTCATGTTTTTTAAGAAATCATGTAAACCTTCTAGAAGCTGTGGTTTTAAAAAACGGGGGAAGTAAGCTTTTATTATTTCCGGACGCATGCACAAACTATAGAAAGTCGTTATGACGTAGAATGTGCATACTTTGTAGATTCCATTTATGAAATAAAACACATTTTCTAAAAACTCGTGTTTTTTACGAAATAATGTAAACCTTCTAGAAGCTGTGATTTTAAAAAACGGTGGAAGTAAGCATTTCTTATTTCCGGACGCATTCGCAAACTATAGAAAGTCGTTATGACGTCGAATGTGCATACTTTGTTGATTCCATTTATGAAATAAAACACATTTTATAAAAACTCGTGTTTTTTAAGAAATCATGTAAACCTTCTAGAATCTGTGATTTTAAAAAACGGGGGAAGTAAGCTTTTCTTATTTCCAAACGCATGCGCAAACTATAGAAAGTCGTTATGACGTAGAATGTGCATACTTTGTCGATTCCATTTATGAAATAAAACACATTTTCTAAAAACTCGTGTTTTTTACGAAATCATGTAAACATTCTAGAAGCTGTGATTTTAAAAAACGGTGGAAGTAAGCTTTTCTTATTTCCGGATGAATGCGCAAACTATAGAAAGTCGTTATGATGTAGAATGTGCATACTTTGTTGATTCCATTGATGAAATAAAACACATTTTGTAAAAACTCATGTTTTTTAAGAAATCATGTAAACCTTCTAGAAGCTGTGATTTTAAAAAACGGGGGAAGTAAGCTTTTCTTATTTCCGGACGCATGCACAAACTATAGAAAGTCGTTATGACGTAGAATGTGCATACTTTGTAGATTCCATTTATGAAGTAAAAGACATTTTCTAAAAACTCATGTTTTTTAAGAAATCATGTAAACCTTCTAGAAGCTGTGATTTTAAAAAACGGGGAAGTAAGCTTTTCTTATTTCCAAACGCATGCGCAAACTATAGAAAGTCGTTATGACGTAGAATGTGCATACTTTGTTGATTCCATTTATGAAATAAAACACATTTTCTAAAAACTCGTGTTTTTTAAGAAATCATGTAAACCTTCTAGAAGCTGTGATGTTAAAAAACGGTGGAAGCAAGCTTTTGTTATTTCCGGACGCATGCACAAACTATAGAAAGTCGCTATGACATAGAATGTGCATACTTTGTAGATTCCATTTATTAAATAAAACACATTTTCTAAAAACTATTGTTTTTTACGAAATCATGTAAACCTTCTAGAAGGTGTGATTTTAAAAAATGGTGGAAGTAAGCTTTTCTTATTTCGGGACGCACGTGCACACTATAGAAATTTGTTATGACGTAGAATGTGCATACTTTGTTGATTCCATTGATGAAATAAAACACATTTTCTAAAAACTCGTGTTTTTTACGAAATCATGCAAAACCTTCTAGAAGTTGTGATTTTAAAAAACACTGGAAGTAAGCTTTTCTTATTTCTGGACAAATGCGCAAACCATAGAACGAAACTATGAGGTAGAATGTGCATACATTGTTGATTCCATTTATGAAATAAAACACATTTTCTAAACACTCGTGTTTTTTAAGAAACCATGTAAACCTTCTAGAAGCTGTGATTTTAAAAAACGGTGGAAGTAAGCTTTTCTTATTTCCGGACGCATGCGCAAACTATAGAAAGTCGTTATGACGTAGAATGTGCATACTTTGTCTCTTCCATTTATGAAATAAAACACATTTTCTAAAAACTCGTGTTTTTTACGAAATCATGTAAACCTTCTAGAAGCTGTGATTTTATAAAACGGTGGAAGTAAGCTTTTCTTGTTTCCGGACGCATGCGCAAATTATAGAAAGTCATTATGATGTAGAATGTGCATACTTCGTAGATACCATTTATGAAATAAAACACATTTTCTAAAAACTCGTGTTTTTTACGAAATCATGTAAACCTTCTAGAAGGTGTGATTTTAAAAAAGGGTGGAAATAAGCTTTTCTTATTTCCGGACGAATGCGCAATTTATAGAAAGTCATTATAACGTAGAATGTGCATACTTTGTTGATTCCATTTATGAAATAAAACACATTTTCTAAAAACTCGTGTTTTTTAAGAAATCATGTAAACCTTCTAGAAGCTGTGATTTTAAAAAACGGGGGAAGTAAGCTTTTCTTATTTCCAAACGCATGCGCAAACTATAGAAAGTCGTTATGATATATAATGTGCATACCTTGTTGATTCCATTTATGAAATAAAACACATTTTCTAAAAACTCGTGTTTTTTACGAAATCATGTAAACCTTCTACAAGCTCAGATTTTAAAAAACGGTGGAAGGAAGCTTTTCTTATTTCCGGACGCATGCGCAAACTATAGAAAGTCGTTATGACGTAGAATGTGCATACTTTGTTGATTCCATTTATGAAATAAAACACATTTTCTAAAAACTCGTGTTTTTTAAGAAATCATGTAAACCTTATAGAAGCTGTGATTTTAAAAAACGTGGAAGTAAGCTTTTCTTATTTCCGGACGAATGAGCAAACTTTAGAAAGTCGTTATGACGTAGAATGTGCATAGTTCGTTGATTCCATTTATGAAATAAAACACATTTTCTAAAAACTCGTATTTTTTACGAAATCATGTCAACCTTCTAGAAGCTGTGATTTTAAAAAACGAGGGAAGTAACCTTTTCTTATTTCCGGACGCATGCGCAAACTATAGAAATTCGTTATGACGTAGAATGTGCATACTTTGAAGATTCCATTTATGAAATAAAACGCATTTTCTAAAAACTCGTGTTTTTTACGAAATCATGTAAACCCTTTAGAAGCTGTGATTTTAAAAAACAGTGGAAGTAAGCTTTTCTTATTTTCGGACGCATGCGCAAACTATAGAAAGTCGTTATGACGTAGAATGTGCATACTTTGTAGATTCCATTTATGAAATAAAACACATTTTCTAAAAACTCGTTTTTTTTAAGAAATCATGTAAACCTTCTAGAAGCTGTGATTTTAAAAAACGGTGGAAGTAAGCTTTTCTTATTTCCGGACAAATGCGCAAACTGTAGAAAGTCGTTATGACGTAGAATGTGCATACTTTGTAGATTCCATTGATGAAATAAAACACATTTTCTAAAAACTCGTGTTTTTTAAGAAATCACGTAAACCTTCTAAAAGCTGTGATTTTAAAAAACGGGGGAAGTAAGCTTTTCTTATTTCCGGACGTATGCGCAAACTATAGAAAGTCGTTATGACATAGAATGTGCATACTTTGTAGATTACATTTATAAAATAAAACTCATTTTCTAAAAACTGGTGTTTTTTACGAAATCATGTAAACCCTTTAGAACCTGTGATTTTAAAAAACGTTGGAAGTAAGCTTTTCTTATTTTCGGATGCATGCGCAAACTGTAGAAAGTCGTTATGACGTAGAATGTGCATACTTTGTAGATTCCATTTATGAAATAAAACACATTTTCTAAAAACTCATGTTTTTTACGAAATCATGTAAACCTTCTAGAAGCTGTGATTTTAAAAAACGGTGGAAGTAAGCTTTTCTTATTTCCGGACGCATGCGCAAACTATAGAAAGTCGTTATGACATAGAATGTGCATACTTTGTTGATTCCATTTATGAAATAAAACACATTTTCTAAAACCTCGTGTTTTTTAAAAAATCATGTAAACCTTCTAGAGGCTGTGATTTTAAAAAACGGGGGAAGTAAGCTTTTCTTATTTCCGGATGCATGCGCAAACTATAGAAAGTCGTTATGACGTAGAATGTGCATACTTTGTTGATTCCATTTATGAAATAAAACACATTTTCTAAAAACTCGTGTTTTTTAAGAAATCATGTAAACCTTCTAGAAGCTATGATTTTAAAAAACGGGGGAAGTAAGCTTTTCTTATTTCCAAACGCATGCGCAAACTATAGAAAGTCGTTATGACGTAGAATGTGCATACTTTGTTGATTCCAATTATGAAATAAAACACATTTTCTTAAAACTCGTGTTTTTTAAGAAATCATGTAAACCTTCTATAATCTGTGATTTTAAAAAACGGGGGAGGTAAGCTTTTCTTATTTCCGGACACATGCGCAAAATATAGAAAGTCGTTATGACATAGAATGTGCATACTTTGTAGATTCCATTTATCAAATAAAACACATTTTCTAAAAACTCGTGTTTTTTACGAAATCATGTAAACCTGCTAGAAGCTGTGATTTTAAAAAACGTTGGAAGTAAGCTTTTCTTATTTCCGGACGAATGCGCAAACTGTAGAAAGTCATTATGATGTAGAATGTGCATACTTTGTTGATTCCATTTATGAAATAAAACACATTTTCCAAAAACTCGTGTTTTTTAAGAAATCCTGTAAACCTTCTAGAAGCTGTGATTTTAAAAAACGGGAGAAGTAAGCTTTTCTTATTTCCAAATGCATGCGCAAACTATAGAATGTCGTTATGATGTAGAATGTGCATACTTTGTTGATTCCATTTATGAAATAAAACACATTTTCTAAAAACTCGTGTTTTTTACGAAATCATGTAAAGCTTCTAGAAGCTGTGATTTTAAAAAAGGGTGGAAGTAAGCTTTTCTTATTTCCGGACGAATGCGAAAACTATAGAAATTCGTTATGACGTAGAATGTGCATACTTTGTTGATTCCATTTATGAAATAAAACACATTTTCTAAAAACTCGTGTTTTTTACGAAAACATGTAAACCTTCTAGAAGCTGTGATTTTAAAAAACGGTGGAAGTAAGCTTTTTTATTTCCGGACGAATGCGCAAACTATAGAATGTCATTATGACGTAGAATGTGCATACTTTGTTGATTCCATTTATGAAATAAAACACATTTTCTAAAAACTCGTGTTTTTTACGAAATCATGTAAACCTTCTAGAAGCTGTGATTTTAAAAAACGGTGGAAGTAAGCTTTTCTTATTTCCGGACGCATGCGCAAACTATAGAAAGTCGTTATGACATAGAATGTGCATACCTTGTTGATTCCATTTATGAAATAAAACACATTTTCTAAAAACTCATGTTTTTTAAGAAATCATGTAAACCTTCTAGAAGCTGTGATTTTAAAAAACGGTGGAAGGAAGCTTTTCTTATTTCCGGACGCATGCGCAAACTATAGAAAGTCGTTATGACGTAGAATGTGCATACTTTGTTGATTCCATTTATGAAATAAAACACATTTTCTAAAAACTCGTGTTTTTTACGAAATCATGTAAACCTTCTAGAAGCTGTGATTTTAAAAAACGAGGGAAGTAAGCTTTTCTTATTTCCGGACGCATGCGCAAACTATAGAAAATCGTTATGACGTAGAATGTGCATACTTTGTTGATTCCATTTATGAAATAAAACACATTTTCTAAAAACTCATGTTTTTTAAGAAATCATGTAAACCTTCTAGAAGCTGTGATTTTAAAAAACTGGGGTAGTAAGCTTTTCTTATTTCCGGACGCATCCGCAAACTATAGAAAGTCGTTATGACGTAGAATGTGCATACTTTTTAGATTCCATTTATGAAATAAAACAAATTTTCTAAAAACTCGTGTTTTTTACGAAATCATGTAAACCTTCTAGAAGCTTTGATTTTAAAAAATGGCGGAAGTAAGCTTTTCTTATTTCCGGATGAATGCGCAAACTATATAAAATCTTCATGACGTAGACGGTGCATACTTTGTTGATTCCATTTATGAAATAAAACACATTTTCTAAAACGCATGCGCAAACTATAGAAAGTCGTTATGACGTAGAATGTGCATACTTTGTTGATTCCATTTATGAAATAAAACACATTTTCTAAAAACTCGTGTTTTTTAAGAAATCATGTAAACCTTCTAGAAGCTGTGATTTTAAAAAACGGTGGAAGTAAGCTTTTTCTTATTTTCGGACGAATGCGCAAACTATAGAAAGTCGTTATGACTTAGAATGTGCATACTTTGTAGATTCCATTTCTGAAATAAAACACATTTTCTAAAAACTCGTGTTTTTTACGAAATAATGGAAACCTTCTAGAAGCTGTGATTTTAAAAAACGGTGGAAGTAAGCTTTTCTTATTTCCGGACACATGCGCAAACTATAGAAAGTCGTTATGACGTAGAATGTGCATACTTTGTCGATTCCATTTACGAAGTAAAACACATTTTCTAAAAACTCGTGTTTTTTAAGAAATCATGTAAACCTTCTAGAAGCTATGATTTTAAAAAATGGGGGAAGTAAGCTTTTCTTATTTCCAAACACATGCGCAAACTATAGAAAGTCGTTATGACGTAGAATGTGCATACTTAGTTGATTCCATTTATGAAATAAAACATATTTTCTAAAAAATCGTGTTTTTTAAGAAATCATGTAAACCTTCTAGAAGCTGTGATTTTAAAAAACGGGGGAAGTAAGCTTTTCTTATTTTCAGACGAATGCGCAAACTATAGAAAGCCATTTTGACGTAGAATGTGCATACTTTGTAGACTCCATTTATGAAATAAAACACATTTTCTAAAAACTCGTGTTTTTTACGAAATCATGGAAAACTTCTAGAAGCTGTGATTTTAAAAAATGGTGGAAGTAAGCTTTTTCTTATTTTCGGACGAATGCGCAAACTATAGAAAGTCGTTATGACTTAGAATGTGCATACTTTGTAGATTCCATTTATGAAATAAAACACATTTTCTAAAAACTCGTGTTTTTTACGAAATCATGGAAAACTTCTAGAAGCTGTGATTTTAAAAAACGGTGGAAGTAAGCTTTTCTTATTTCCGGACACATGCGCAAACTATAGAAAGTCGTTATGACGTAGAATGTGCATACTTTGTCGATTCCATTTGTGAATTAAAACACATTTTCTAAAAACTCGTGTTTTTTAAGAAATCATGTAAACCTTCTAGAAGCTGTGATTTTAAAAAACGGGGGAAGTAAGCTTTTCTTATTTCCAAACGCATGCGCAAACTCTAGAAAGTCGTTATGACGTAGAATGTGCATAGTTTGTTGATTCCATTTATGAAATAAAACACATTTTCTAAAAACCCATGTTTTTTAAGAAATCATGTAAACCTTCTAGAAGCTGTGATTTTAAAAAACGGTGGAAGTAAGCTTTTCTTATTTCCGGACGCATGCACAAACTATAGAAAGTCGTTATGACGTAGAATGTGCATACTTTGTAGATTCCATTTATGAAATAAAATACATTTTCTAAAAACTCTTGTTTTTTACGAAATCATGTAAACCTTCTAGAAGTTGTGATTTTAAAAAATGGTGGAAGTAAGCTTTTCTTATTTCTGGACGCATGCGCAAACCATAGAACGTCATTATGAGGTAGAATGTGCATACATTGTTGATTGCATTTATGAAATAAAACACATTTTCTAAACACTCGTGTTTTTTAAGAAACCATGTAAACCTTCTAGAAGCTGTGATTTTAAAACACGGTGGAAGTAAGCTGTTCTTATTTCCGGATGAATGTGCAAACTATAGAATGTCGCTATGATGTAGAATGTGCATACTTTGTTGATTCCATTTATGAAATAAAACACATTTTCTAAAAACTCATGTTTTTTAAGAAATCATGTAAACCTTCTAGAAGCTGTGATTTTAAAAAACGAGGGAAGTAAGATTTTCTTATTTCCAAACACATGCGCAAACTATAGAAAGTCGTTATGACGTAGAATGTGCATATATTGTTGATTCCATTTATGAAATAAAACACATTTTCTAAAAACTCATGTTTTTTAAGGAGCCATGTAGACCTTCTAGAAGCTGTGATTTTAAAAAACGGGGGAAGTAAGCTTTTCTTATTTCCAAACGCATGCGCAAACTATAGAAAGTCGTTATGACGTAGAATGTACATACTTTGTCTCTTCCATTTATGAAATAAAACACATTTTCTAAAAACTCGTGTTTTTTACGAAATCATGTAAACCTTCTAAAAGCTGTGATTTTAAAAAACGGTGGAAGTAAGCTTTTCTTATTTCCGGACGCATGCGCAAACTATAGAAAGTCGTTATCATGTAGAATGTGCATACTTCGTAGATACCATTTAGGAAATAAAACACATTTTCTAAAAACTCGTGTTTTTTACGAAATCATGTAAACCTTCTAGAAGCTGTGATTTTAAAAAACAATGGAAGTAAGCTTTTCTTATTTCCGGACAAATGCGGAAACTGTAGAAAGTCATTATGACGTAGAATGTGCATACTTTATTGATTCCATTTATGAAATAAAACACATTTTCTAAAAATTCGTGTTTTTTAAGAAATCATGTAAACCGTCTAGAAGCTGTGATTTTAAAAAACGGGGGAAGAAAGCTTTTCTTATTTCCAAACGCATGCGCAAACTATAGAAAGTTGTTATGATGTAGAATGTGCATACTTTGTTGATTCCATTTATGAAATAAAACACATTTTCTAAAAACTCGTGTTATTTAAGAAATCATGTAAACCTTCTAGAAGCTATGATTTAAAAAAACGGGGAAAGTAAGCTTTTCTTATTTCCAAACGCATGCGCAAACTATAGAAAGTCGTTATGACGTAGAATGTGCATGCTTTGTAGATTCCATTTATGAAATAAAACACATTTTCTAAAAACTCGTGTTTTTTACGAAATCATGTAAACCTTCTAGAAGCTATGATTTTAAAAAACGGTGGAAGTAAGCTTTTCTTATTTCCGGACGAATGCGCAAACTATAGAAAGTCGTTATGACATAGAATGTCCATACTTTGTCGATTCCATTTATGAAATAAAACACATTTTCTAAAAACTCATGTTTTTTACGAAATCATGTAAACCTTCTAGAAGCTGTGATTTTAAAAAACGGTGGAAGTAAGCTTTTCTTATTTCCGGACGAATGCGCAAACTTTAGAAATTCGTTATGACGTAGAATGTGCATACTTTGTTTATTCAATTTATGAAATAAAACACATTTTCTAAAAACTCGTGTTTTTTAAGAAATCATGTAAACCTTCTAGAAGCTGTGATTTTAAAAAACGGGGGAAGTAAGCTTTTCTTATTTCCAAACGCATGCGCAAACGATAGAAAGTCGTTATGACATAGAATGTGCCTACTTTGTAGATTCCATTTATGAAATAAAACACATTTTCTAAAAACTCGTGTTTTTTACGAAATCATGTAAACCTTCTAGAAGCTGTGATTTAAAAAAACGGTGGAAGTATGCTTTTCTTATTTCCGGACGAATGCGCAAACTATAGAAAGTCGTTATGATGTAGAATGTGCATACTTTGTAGATTCCATTTATCTAATAAAACACATTTTCTAAAAACTCGTGTTTTTTACGAAATCATGTAAACCTTCTAGAAGCTGTGATTTTAAAAAACGGTGGAAGTAAGCTTTTCTTATTTCCGGACGCATGCGGAAACTATAGAAAGTCGTTATGACGTAGAATGTGCATACTTTGTTGATTCCATTTATGAAATAAAACACCTTTTCTAAAAACTCGTGTTTTTTACGAAATCATGTAAACCTTCTAGAAGCTGTGATTTAAAAAAACGGTGGAAGTATGCTTTTCTTATTTCCGGACGAATGCGCAAACTATAGAAAGTCGTTATGATGTAGAATGTGCATACTTTGTAGATTCCATTTATCTAATAAAACACATTTTCTAAAAACTCGTGTTTTTTACGAAATCATGTAAACCTTCTAGAAGCTGTGATTTTAAAAAACGGTGGAAGTAAGCTTTTCTTATTTCCGGACGCATGCGCAAACTATAGAAAGTCGTTATGACGTAGAATGTGCATACTTTGTAGATTCCATTTATGAAATAAAACACATTTTCTAAAAACTCGTGTTTTTTACGAAATCACGTAAACCTTCTAGAAGCTGTGATTTAAAAAAACGGTGGAAGTATGCTTTTCTTATTTCCGGACGAATGCGCAAACTATAGAAAGTCGTTATGATGTAGAATGTGCATACTTTGTAGATTCCATTTATCTAATAAAACACATTTTCTAAAAACTCGTGTTTTTTACGAAATCATGTAAACCTTCTAGAAGCTGTGATTTTAAAAAACGGTGGAAGTAAGCTTTTCTTATTTCCGGACGCATGCGCAAACTATAGAAAGTCGTTATGACGTAGAATGTGCATACTTTGTTGATTCCATTTATGAAATAAAACACCTTTTCTAAAAACTCGTGTTTTTTACGAAATCATGTAAACCTTCTAGAAGCTGTGATTTCAAAAAATGGTGGAAGTAAGCTTTTCTTATTTCTGGAGGCATGCGCAAACTATAGAAAGTCGTTATGACTTAGAATGTGCGTACATTGTTGATTCCATTTATTAAATAAAACACATTTTCTTAAAACTCGTGTTTTTTAAGAAACAATGTAAACCTTCTAGAAGCTATGATTTTAAAAAATGGGGGAAGTAAGCATTTCTTATTTCCGAACGCATGCGCAAACTATAGAAAGTCGTTATGACGTAGAATGTGCATACTTTGTTGATTCCATTTATGAAATAAAACACATTTTCTAAAAACTCGTGTTTTTTAAGAAATCATGTAGAAGCTTTGATTTTAAAAAACGGTGGAAGTAAGCTTTTCTAATTTCCGGACGCATGCCCAAACTATAGAAAGTCGTTATGACGTAGAATGTGCATACTTTGTCGATTCCATTTATGAAATAAAACTCATTTTCTAAAAACTCGTGTTTTTTAAGAAATCATGTAAACCTTCTAGAAGCTGTGATTTTAAAAAATGGGGGAAGTAAGCTTTTCTTATTTCCAAACGCATGCGCAAACTATAGAAAGTCGTTATGACATAGAATGTGCATACTTTGTTGATTCCATTTATGAAATAAAACACATTTTCTAAAAACTCGTGTTTTTTACGAAATCATGTAAAACTTCTAGAAGCTGTGATTTTAAAAAACGGTGGAAGTAAGTTTTTCTTATTTCCGGAAAATGCACAAACTATAGAATGTCATTATGACGTAGAATGTGCATACTTTGTTGATTCCATTTATGAAATAAAACACATTTTCTAAAAACTCGTGTTTTTTAAGAAATCATGTAAACCTTCTAGAAGCTATGATTTTAAAAAACGGGGGAAGTAAGCTTTTCTTATTTACAAACGCGTGGGCAAACTATATAAAGCCGTTATGACGTAGAATGTGCATACATTGTTGATTCCATTTATGAAATAAAACACATTTTCTTAAAACTCGTGTTTTTTAAGAAACAATGTAAACCTTCTAGAAGCTGTCATTTTAAAAAATGGGGGAAGTAAGCTTCTCTTATTTCCGAACGCATGCGCAAACTATAGAAAGTCGTTATGACGTAGAATGTGCATACTTTGTTGATTCCATTTATGAAATAAAACACATTTTTAAAAACTCGTGTTTTTTAAGAAATCATGTAGAAGCTGTGATTTTAAAAAACGGTGGAAGTAAGCTTTTCTTATTTCCGGACGCATGCGCAAACTATAGAAAGTCGTTATGACGTAGAATGTGCATACTTTGTCGATTCCATTTATGAAATAAAACACATTTTCTAAAAACTCATGTTTTTTAAGAAATCATGTAAACCTTCTAAAAGTTGTGATTTTAAAAAACGGGGGAAGTAAGCTTTTCTTATTTCCGGACGCATGCGCAAACTATAGAAAGTCGTTATGATGTAGAATTTGTATACTTTTTTGATTCCATTTATGAAATAAAACACATTTTCTAAAAACTCGTGTTTTTTAAGAAATCATGTAAACCTTCTAGAAGCTGTGAGTTTAAAAAATGGGGGAAGTAAGGTTTTCTTATTTCCAAACGTATGCGCAAACTATAGAAAGTCGTTATGACGTAGAATGTTCATACTTTGTAGATTCCATTTGTGAAATAAAACACATTTTCTAAAAACTCGTGTTTTTTACGAAATCATGTAAACCTTCTAGAAGCTGTGATTTTAAAAAACGGTGGAAGTAAGCTTTTCTTATTTCCGGACAAATGCGCAAACTATAGAAAGTCGTTATGACGTAGAATGTGCATACTTTGTTGATTCCATTGATGAAATAAAACACATTTTCTAAAAACTCGCGTTTTTTAAGAAATCATGTAAACCTTCTAGAAGCTGTGATTTTAAAAAACGATGGAAGTAAGCTTTTCTTATTTCCGGACGCATGCGCAAAATATAGAAAGTCGTGATGACGTAGAATGTGCATACATTGTTGATTCCATATATGAAATAAAACACATTTTCTAAAAACTCGTGTTTTTTAAGAAACCATGTAAACCTTCTAGAAGCTGTGATTTTAAAAAATGGTGGAAGTAAGCGTTTCTTATTTCCAAATGCATGCGCAAACTATAGAAAGTCGTTATGACGTAGAATGTGCATACTTTGTTGATTCCATTTATGAAATAAAACACATTTTCTAAAAACTCGTGTTTTTTACGAAATCATGTAAACCTTCTAGAAGCTGTGATTTTAAAAAATGGTGGAAGTAAGCTTTTCTTATTTCCGGACGAATGCGCAAACTATAGAAATTCGTTATGATGTAGAATGTGCATACTTTGTCGATTCCATTTATGAAATAAAACACATTTTCTAAAAGCTCGTGTTTTTTTAGAAATCATGTAAACTTTCTAGAATCTGTGATTTTAAAAAACGGGGAAAGTAAGCTTTTCTTACTTCCAAACGCATGCGCAAACTATAGAAAGTCGTTATGACGTAGAATGTTCATACTTTGTAGATTCCATTTATGAAATAAAACACATTTTCTAAAAACTCATGTTTTTTACGAAATCATGTAAACCTTCTAGAAGCTGTGATTTTAAAAAACGGGGGAAGTAAGCTTTTCTTATTTCCGGACGCATGCGCAAACTATAGAAAGTCGTTATGACGTAGAATGTGCATACTTTGTAGATTCCATTTATGAAATAAAACACATTTTCTAGAAACTCGTTTTTTTTACGAAATCATGTAAACCTTCTACAAACTGTGATTTAAAAAAACATTGGAAGTAAGCTTTTCTTATTTCCAGACGAATGCGCAAACTATAGAAAGTCGCTATGACGTAGAATGTGCATACTTTGTAGATTCCATTTATGAAATAAAACACATTTTGTAAAAACTCGTGCTTTTTACGAAATCATGTAAACCTTCTAGAAGCTGTGATTTTAAAAAATGGTGGAAGTAAGCTTTTCTTATTTCCGGACGCATGCGCAAACTATAGAAAATCGTTCTGACGTAGAATGTGCATACTTTGTAGATTCCATTTATGAAATAAAACACATTTTCTAAAAACTCGTGTTTTTTAAGAAATCATGTAAACCTTCTAGAAGCTGTGATTTTAAAAAACGGGGGAAGTAAGCTTTTCTTATTTCCAAACGCATGCGCAAACTATAGAAAGTCGTTATGACGTAGAATGTGTATAATTTGTTGATTCCATTTATGAAATAGAACACATTTTCTAAAAACTCGTGTTTTTTAAGAAATCATGTAAACCTTCTAGAAGCTGTGATTCTAAAAAACGGGGGAAGTAAGCTTTTCTTATTTCCGGACGCATGCACAAACTATAGAAAGTTGTTATGATGTAGAATGTGCATACTTTGTAGATTCCATTTATGAAATAAAACACATTTTCTAAAAACTCGTGTTTTTTAAGAAATCATGTAAACCTTCTAGAAGCTGTGATTCTAAAAAACGGGGGAAGTAAGCTTTTCTTATTTCCGGACGCATGCACAAACTATAGAAAGTCGTTATGATGTAGAATGTTAATACTTTGTAGATTCCATTTATGAAATAAAACACATTTTCTAAAAACTCGTGTTTTTTACGAAATCATGTAAAACTTCTAGAAGCTGTGATTTTAAAAAACGGTGGAAGTAAGCTTTTCTTATTTCCGGACGCATGCGCAAACTATAGAAAGTCGTTATGACGAACAATGTGCATAGATTGTTGATTCCATTTATGAAATAAAACACATTTTTTAAAAACTCATGTTTTTTAAGAAATCATGTAAACCTTCTAAAAGCTGTGATTTTAAAAAACGGGGGAAGTAAGCTTTTCTTATTTCCAAATGCATGCGCAAACTATAGAAAGTCGTTATGACGTAGAATGTGCATACTTTGTTGATTCCATTTATGAAATAAAACACATTTTCTAAAAACTCGTGTATTTTAAGAAATCATGTAAACCTTCTAGAAGCTGTGATTTTAAAAGCCGGGGGAAGTAAGCTTTTCTTTTTTCCGGATGCATGCGCAAACTATAGAAAGTTGTTATGACGTAGAATGTGCATAGTTTGTATTTTCCATTTATGAAATAAAACACATTTTCTAAAAACTCATGTTTTTTACGAAATCATGTAAACCTTCTATAAGCTGTGATTTTAAAAAATGGTGGAAGTAAGGTTTTTTTATTTCCGTACGAATGCGCAAACTATAGAATTTCGTTATGACGTAGAATGTGCATACTTTGTTGATTCCATTGATGAAATAAAACACATTTTCTAAATACTCGCGTTTTTTAAGAAATCATGTAAACCTTCTAGAAGCTGTGATTTTAAAAAACGGTGGAAGTAAGCTTTTCTTATTTCCGGACGCATGCGCAAACTATAGAAAGTCGTTATGACGAACAATGTGCATACATTGTTGATTCCATTTAAGAAGTAAAACACATTTTCTAAAAACTCGTGTTTTTTAAGAAATCATGTAAACCTTCTAGAAGCTGTGATTTTAAAAAACGGGGGAAGTAAGCTTTTCTTATTTCCAAACGCTTGCGCAAACAATAGAAAGTCGTTATGACGTAGAATGTGCATACTTTGTTCATTCCATTTATGAAATAAAACACATTTTCTAAAAACTCGTGTTTTTTAAGAAACCATGTAAACCTTCTAGAAGCTGTGATTTTAAAAAATGGGGGAAGTAAGCGTTTCTTATTTCCAAACGCATGCGCAAACTATAGAAAGTCGTCATGACGGAGAATGTGCATACTTTGTTGATTCCATTTATGAAATAAAACACATTTTCTAAAAACTCGTGTTTTTTAAGAAATCATTTAAACCTTCTAGAAGCTGTGATTTTAAAAAACGGGGAAAGTAAGCTTTTATTATTTCCAAACGCATGCGCAAACTATAGAAAGTCGTTATGACGTAGAATGTGCATACTTTGTAGATTCCACTTATGAAATAAAACACATTTTCTAAAACCTCGTGTTTTTTAAGAAATCATGTAAACCTTCTAGAAGCTGTGATTTTAAAAAACGGGGAAAGTAAGCTTTTCTTATTTCCAAACGCACGCCCAAACTATAGAAAGTCGTTATGACGTAGAATGTGTATACTTTGTAGATTCCATTTATGAAATAAAACACATTTTCTAAAAACTCGTGTTTTTTACAAAATCATGTAAACCTTCTAGAAGCTGTGATTTTAAAAAACGGGGGAAGTAAGATTTTGTTATTTCCGGACGCATGCGCAAACTATAGAAAGTCGTTATGACGTAGAATGTGCATACTTTGTAGATTCCATTTATGAAATAAAACACATTTTCTAGAAACTCGTGTTTTTTACGAAATCATGTAAACCTTCTACAAACTGTGATTTAAAAAAACGGTGGAAGTAAGCTTTTCTTAATTCCGGACGAATGCGCAAACTATAGAAAGTCGTTATGATGTAGAATGTGAATACTTTGTAGATTCCATTTATGAAATAAAACACATTTTCTAAAAACTCGTGTTTTTTACGAAATCATGTAAACCTTCTACAAACTGTGATTTAAAAAAACGGTGGAAGTAAGCTTTTCTTATTTCCGGACGAATGCGCAAACTATAGAAAGTCGTTATGACGTAGAATGTGAATACTTTGTAGATTTCATTTATGAAATAAAACACATTTTCTAAAAACTCGTGTTTTTTAAGAAATCATGTAAACCTTCTAGAAGCTGTGATTTTAAAAAACGGGGAAAGTAAGCTTTTCTTATTTCCGGACGAATGCGCAAACTATAGAAAGTCGTTATGACGTAGAATGTGAATACTTTGTAGATCCCATTTATGAAATAAAACACATTTTCTAAAAACTAGTGTTTTTTAAGAAATCATGTAAACCTTCTAGAAGCTGTGATTTTAAAAAACGGGGGAAGTAAGCTTTTCTTATTTCCAAACGCATGCGCAAACTATAGAAAGTCGTTATGACGTAGACTGTGCATACTTTGTTGACTCCATTTATGAAATAAAACACATTTTCTAAAAACTCGTGTTTTTTAAGAAATCATGTAAACCTTCTAGAAGCTGTGATTTTAAAAAACGGGGGAAGTAAGCTTTTCTTATTTCCGGATGCATGCGCAAACTATAAAAAGTCGTTATGATGTAGAATGTGCATACTTTGTTGATTCCATTTATGAAATAAAACACATTTTCTAAAAACTCATGTTTTTTAAGAAATCATGTAAACCTTCTAGAAGCTGTGATTTTAAAAAACGGGGAAAGTAAGCTTTTCGTATTTCCGAACGCATATGCAAACTATAGAAAGATATTATGACGTAGAATGTGCTTATTTTGTAGATTCCATTTATGAAATAAAACACATTTTTTAAAAACTCGTGTTTTTTACGAAATCATGTAAACCTTCTAGAAGCTGTGGTTTTAAAAAACGGTGGAAGTAAGCTTTTCTTCTTTCCGGACGAATGCGCAAACTATAGAAAGTCGTTATGACGTAGAATGTGCATACTTTGTTGATTCCATTTATGAAATAAAACACATTTTCTAAAAACTCATGTTTTTTAAGAAATCATGTAAACCTTCTAGAAACTGTGATTTTAAAAAATGGAGGAAGTAAGCATTTCTTATTTCCAAACGCATGCACAAACTATAGAAAGCCGTTATGATGTAGAATGTGCATACTTTGTTGATTCCATTTATGAAATAAAACACATTTTCTAAAAACTCGTGTTTTTTAAGAAATCATGTAAACCTTCTAGAAGCTGTGATTTTAAAAAACGGTGGAAGTAAGCTTTTCTTATTTCCAAACGTATGCGCAAACTATAGAAAGTCGTTATGACGTAGAATGTTCATACTTTGTAGATTCCATCTATGAAATAAAACACATTTTCTAAAAACTCGTGTTTTTTACGAAATCATGTAAACCTTCTAGAAGCTGCGATTTTAAAAAACGGTGGAAGTAAGCTTTTCTTATTTCCGGACGCATGCGCAAACTATAGAAATTCGTTATGACGTAGAATGTGCATACATTGTAGATTCCATTTATGAAATAAAACACATTTTCTAAAAACACGTGTTTTTTAAGAAACCATGTACACCTTCTAGAAGCTGTGATTTTAAAAAATGGGAGAAGTTAGCGTTTCTTATTTCCAAACGCATGCGCAAACTATAGAAAGTCGTTATGATGTAGAATGTGCATACTTTGTTGATTCCATTTATGAAATAAAACACATTTTCTAAAAACTCGTGTTTTTTAAGAAATCATGTAAACCTTCTAGAAGATGTGATTTTAAAAGCCGGGGGAAGTAAGCTTTTCTTATTTCTGGACGCATGTGCAAACTATAGAAAGTCGTTATGACGTAGAATGTGCATACTTTGTAGATTCCATTTATGAAATAAAACACATTTTCTAAAAACTCGTGTTTTTTACGAAATCATGTAAACCTTCTAGAAGCTGTGATTTTAAAAAATGGTGGAAGTAAGCTTTTCTTATTTCCGGACGAATGCGCAAACTATAGAAATTCGTTATGACGTAGAATGTGCATACTTTATCGATTCCATTTATGAACTAAAACACATTTTCTAAAAACTCGTGTTTTTTAAGAAATCATGTAAACCTTCTAGAAGCTGTGATTTTAAAAAACGGGGAAAGTAAACTTTTCTTATTTCCGGACGCATGCGCAAACTATAGAAAGTCGTTATTACGTAGAATGTGCATACTTTGTAGATTCCATTTATGAAATAAAAGACATTTTCTAAAAACTCGTGTTTTTTACGAAACCATGTAAACCTTCTAGAAGCTGTGATTTTAAAAATTGGTGGAAGTAAGCTTTTCTTATTTCCAAACGCATGCGCAAACTATAGAAATTCGTTATGACGTAGAATGTGCATACTTTGTCGATTCCATTTGTGAAATAAAAGACATTTTCTAAAAACTCGTGTTTTTTAAGAAATCATGTAAACCTTCTAGAAGCTGTGATTTTAAAAAACGGGGGAAGTAAGCATTTCTTATTTCCAAACGCATGCGCAAACTATAGAAAGTCGTTATGACGTAGAATGTGCATACTTTGTTGATTCCATTTATGAAATAAAACACATTTTCTAAAAACTCGTGTTTTTTAAGAAATCATGTAAACCTTCTAGAAGCTGTGATTTTAAAAAACGGGGAAAGTAAGCTTTTCTTATTTCCGGACGCATGCACAAACTATAGAAAGTCCTGATGACGTAGAATGTGCATACTTTGTTGATTCCATTTATGAAATAAAACACATTTTCTAAAAACTCGTGTTTTTTACGAAATCATGTAAACCTTCTAGAAGCTGTGATTTTAAAAAACGGGGGAAGTAAGCTTTTCTTATTTCGGGAAGCATGCGCAAACTATAGAAAGTCGTTATGACGTAGAATGTGCATACTTTGTAGATTCCATTTATGAAATAAAACACATTTTCTAGAAACTCGTGTTTTTTACGAAATCATATAAACCTTCTAGAAGCTGTGATTTTAAAAAACGGTGGAAGTAAGCTTTTCTTATTTCCGGACGAATGCGCAAACTGTAGAAAGTCTTTATGACGTAGAATGCGCATACTTTGTAGATTCCATTTATGAAATAAAACACATTTTCTAAAAACTCGTGTTTTTTACGAAATCATGTAAACCTTCTAGAAGCTGTGATTTTAAAAATGGTGGAAGTAAGCTTTTCTTTTTTCCGGACGCATGCGCAAACTATAGAAAGTCGTTATGACGTAGAATGTGCATACTTTGTCGATTCCATTTATGAAATAAAACACATTTTCTAAAAACTCGTGTTTTTTAAGAAATCATGTAAACCTTCTAGAAGCTGTGATTTTAAAAAACGGTGGAAGTAAGCTTTTCTTATTTCCAAAAGCATGCGCAAACTATAGAAAGTCGTTATGACGTAGAATGTGCATACTTTGTTGATTCCATTTATGAAATAGAACAAATTTTCTAAAAACTCGTGTTTTTTAAGAAATCATGTAAACCTTCTAGAAGCTGTGATTCTAAAAAATGATGGAAGTAAGCTTTTTTTATTTCCGGACGCATTCAAAAACTATAGAAAGTCGTTATGACGTAGAATGTGCATACTTTGTAGATTCCATTTATGAAATAAAACACATTTTCTAAAAACTCGTGTTTTTTACGAAATCATGTAAACCTTCTAGAAGCTGTGATTTTAAAAAAGGGTGGAAGTAAGCTTTTCTTATTTCCGGATGCATGCGAAAACTATCGAAGGTCGTTATGATGTAGAATTTGCATACTTTGTTGATTCCATTTATGAAATAAAACACATTTTCTAAAAACTCGTATTTTTTAAGAAATCATGTAAACCTTCTAGAAGCTGTGATTTTAAAAAATGGGGGAAGTAAGCTTTTCTTATTTCCGGACGCATGCGCAAACTATAGAAAGTCGTTATGACGTAAAATGTGCATACTTCGTAGATTCCATTTATGAAATAAAACACATTTTCTAAAAACTCGTGTTTTTTACGAAATCATGTAAACCTTCTAGAAGCTGTGATTTTAAAAAACGGTGGAAGTAAGCTTTTCTTATTTCCGGACGCATGTGCAAACTATAGAAAGTTGTTATGACGTAGAATGTGCATACTTTGTCTATTCCATTTATGAAATAAAACACATTTTCTAAAAACTCTTGTTTTTTAAGAAATCATGTAAACCTTCTAGAAGCTGTGATTTTAAAAAACGGGGGAAGTAAGCTTTTCTTATTTCCAAACGCATGCGCAAACTATAGAAAGTCGTTATGACGTAGAATGTGCATACTTTGTTGATTCCATTTATGAAATAAATCACATTTTCTAAAAACTCGTGTTTCTTACGAAATCATGTATACCTTCTAGAAGCTGTGATTTTAAAAAACCGTGCAAGTAAGTTTTTCTTATTTTCGGATGCATGTGCAAACTATAGAAAGTCGTTATGACATAGAATGTGCATACTTTGTTGATTCTATTTATGAAGTAAAACACATTTTCTAAAAACTCATGTTTTTTAAGAAATCATGTAAACCTTCTAGAAGCTGTGATTTTAAAAAACGAGGGAAGTAAGCTTTTCTTTTTTCCAAACGCATGCGCAAACTATAGAAAGTCGTTATGACGTAGAATGTGCATACTTTGTTCATTCCATTTATGAAATAAAACACATTTTCTAAAAACTCGTGTTTTTTACTAAATCATGTAAACCTTCTAGAAGCTGTGATTTTAAAAAACGGGGGAAGTAAGCTTTTCTTATTTCCAAACGCATGCACAAACTATAGAAAGCCGTTATGACATAGAATGTGCATACTTTGTTGATTCCATTTATGAAATAAAACACATTTTCTAAAAACTCATTTTTTTTAAGAAATCATGTAAACCTTCTAGAAATTGTGATTTTAAACAACGAGGGAAGTAAGCTTTTCTTATTTCCGGACGAATGCGCAAACTATAGAAAGTCGTTATGACGTAGAATGTGGATACTTTGTTGATTCCATTTATGAAATAAAACACATTTTCTAAAAACTCCTGTTTTTTAAGAAATCATGTAAACCTTCTAGAAGCTGTGAGTTTAAAAAACGGGGGGCAGTAAGCTTTTCTTATTTCCAAACGTATGCGCAAAATATAAAAAGTTGTTATGACGTAGAATGTTCATACTTTGTAGATTCCATCTATGAAATAAAACACATTTTCTAAAAACTCGTGTTTTTTACGAAATCATGTAAACCTTCTAGAAGCTGCGATTTTAAAAAAAGGTGGAAGTAAGCTTTTCTTATTTCCGTATGCATGCGCAAACTATAGAAAGTCGTTATGACGTAGAATGTGCATACATTGTAGATTCCATTTATGAAATAAAACACATTTTCTAAAAACTCGTGTTTTTTAAGAAACCATGTAAACCTTCTAGAAGCTGTGATTTTAAAAAATGGGAGAAGTTAGCGTTTCTTATTTCCAAACGCATGCACAAACTATAGAAAGTCGTTATGATGTAGAATGTGCATACTTTGTTGATTCCATTTATGAAATAAAACAAATTTTCTAAAAACTCGTGTTTTTTAAGAAATCATGTAAACCTTCTAGAAGCTGTGATTTTAAAAGCCGGGGGAAGTAAGCTTTTCTTATTTCCGGACGCATGTGCAAACTATAGAAAGTCGTTATGACGTAGAATGTGCATACTTTGTAGATACCATTTATGAAATAAAACACATTTTCTAAAAACTCGTGTTTCTTACGAAATCATGTAAACCTTCTAGAAGTTGTGATTTTAAAAAATGGTGGAAGTAAGCTTTTCTTATTTCCGGACGAATGCGCAAACTATAGAAATTCGTTATGACATAGAATGTGCATACTTTGTCGATTCCATTTATGAACAAAAACACATTTTCTAAAAACTCGTGTTTTTTAAGAAATCATGTAAACCTTCTAGAAGCTGTGATTTTAAAAAACGGGGAAAGTAAGCTTTTCTTATTTCCGGACGCATGCGCAAACTATAGAAAGTCGTTATTACGTAGAATGTGCATACTTTGTAGATTCCATTTATGAAATAAAAGACATTTTCTAAAAACTCGTGTTTTTTACGAAACCATGTAAACCTTCTAGAAGCTGTGATTTTAAAAAACGGTGGAAGTAAGCTTTTCTTATTTCCAAACGCATGCGCAAACTATAGAAATTCGTTATGACGTAGAATGTGCATACTTTGTCGATTCCATTTATGAAATAAAACACATTTTCTAAAAACTCGTGTTTTTTAAGAAATCATGTAAACCTTCTAGAAGCTGTGATTTTAAAAAACGGGGGAAGTAAACTTTTCTTATTTCCAAACGCATGCGCAAACTATAGAAAATCGTTATGACGTAGAATGTGCATACTTTGTTGATTCCATTTATGAAATAAAACACATTTTCTAAAAACTCGTGTTTTTTAAGAAATCATGTAAACCTTCTAGAAGCTATGATTTTAAAAAACGGGAAAAGTAAGCTTTTCTTATTTCCCGACGCATGCACAAACTATAGAAAGTCCTTGTGACGTAGAATGTGCATACTTTGTTGATTCCATTTATGAAATAAAACACATTTTCTAAAAACTCGTGTTTTTTAAGAAATCATGTAAACCCTCTAGAAGCTGTGATTTTAAAAAATGGGGGAAGTAAGCTTTTCTTTTTTCCGGACGCATGCGCAAACTATAGAAAGTCGTTATGACGTAGAATGTGCATACTTTGTTGATTCCATTTATGAAATAAAACACATTTTCTAAAAACTCATGTTTTTTAAGAAATCATGTAAACCTTCTAGAAGCTATGATTTTAAAAAACGGGGGAAGTGAGCTTTTCTTATTTCCGGACGCATGCGCAAACTATAGAAAGTCGTTATGACGTAGAATGTGCATACTTTGTAGATTCCATTTATGAAATAAAACACATTTTCTAGAAACTCGTGTTTTTTACGAAATCATGTAAACCTTCTAGAAGCTGTGATTTTAAAAAACGGTGGAAGTAAGCTTTTCTTATTTCCGGACGAATGCGCAAACTGTAGAAAGTCGTTATGACGTAGAATGCGCATACTTTGTAGATTCCATTTATGAAATAAAACACATTTTCTAAAAACTCTAGTTTTTTACGAAATCATGTAAACCTTCTAGAAGCTGTGATTTTAAAAAATGGTGGAAGTAAGCTTTTCTTATTTCCGGACGCATGCGCAAACTATAGAAAGTCGTTATGACGTAGAATGTGCATACTTTGTCGATTCCATTTATGAAATAAAACACATTTTCTAAAAACTCGTGTTTTTTAAGAAATCATGTAAACCTTCTAGAAGCTGTGATTTTAAAAAACGGTGGAAGTAAGCTTTTCTTATTTCCAAACGCATGCGGAAACTATAGAAAGTCGTTATGACGTAGAATGTGCATACTTTGTTGATTCCATTTATGAAATAGAACAAATTTTCTAAAAACTCGTGTTTTTTAAGAAATCATGTAAACCTTCTAGAAGCTGCGATTCTAAAAAACGGTGGAAGTAAGCTTTTCTTATTTCCGGACGCATGCAAAAACTATAGAAAGTCGTTATGACGTAGAATGTGCATACTTTGTAGATTCCATTTATGAAATAAAACACATTTTCTGAAAACTCGTGTTTTTTACGAAATCATGTAAACCTTCTAGAAGCTGTGATTTTAAAAAACGGTGGAAGTAAGCTTTTCTTATTTCCAAAAGCATGCGCAAACTATCGAATGTCGTTATGACGTAGAATGTGCATACATTGTTGATTCCATTTATGAAATAAAACACATTTTCTAAAAACTCATGTTTTTTAAGAAATCATGTAAACCTTCTAGAAGCTGTGATTTTAAAAAACGGGGGAAGTAAGCTTTTCTTATTTCCAAACACATGCGTAAACTATAGAAGGTCGTTATGACGTAGAATTTGCATACTTTGTTGATTCCATTTATGAAATAAAACACATTTTGTAAAAACTCATGTTTTTTAAGAAATCATCTAAACCTTCTGGAAGCTGTGATTTTAAAAAACTAGGGAAGTAAGCTTTTCTTATTTCCGGACGCATGAGCAAACTATAGAAAGTCGTTATGACGTAGAATGTGCATACTTTGTAGATTCCATTTATGAAATAAAACACATTTTCTAAAAACTCATGTTTTTTACGAAATCATGTAAACCTTCTAGAAGCCGTGATTTTAAAAAACGGTGGAAGTAAGCTTTTCTTATTTCCGGACGCATGCGCAAACTATAGAAAGTCGTTATGACATAGAATGTGCATACTTTGTTTATTCCATTTATGAAATAAAACACATTTTCTAAAAACTCATGTTTTTTAAGAAATCATGTAAACCTTCTAGAAGCTGTGATTTTAAAAAACGGGGGAAGTAAGCTTTTCTTATTTCCAAACGCATGCGCAAACTATAGAAAGTCGTTATGAGGTAGAATGTGCATACTTTGTTGATTCCATTTATGAAATAAAACACATTTTCTAAAAACTCGTGTTTTTTAAGAAATCATGTAAACCTTCTAGAAGCTGCGATTTTAAAAAACGGGGGAAGTAAGCTTTTCTTATTTCCAGACGCATGCGCAAACTATAGAAAGTCGTTATGACGTAGAATATGCATACTTTGTAGATTCCATTTATGAAATAAAACACATTTTCTAAAAACTCGTGTTTTTTACGAAATCATGTAAACCTTCTAGAAGCTGTGATTTTAAAAAACGGTGGAAGTAAGCTTTTCTTATTTCCGGACGCATGCGCAAACTATAGAAAGTCGTTATGACGTAGAATGTGCATACTTTGTCGATTTTATTTACGAAATAAAACACATTTTCTAAAAAATCATGTTTTTTACGAAATCATGTAAACCTTCTAGAAGCTCTGATTTTAAAAAACGGGGGAAGTTAGCTTTTCTTATTTCCAAATGCATGCGCAAACTATAGAAAGTCGTTATGATGTAGAATGTGCATACTTTCTTGATTCCATTTATGAAATAAAACACATTTTCTAAAAACAGGTGTTTTTTAAGAAATCATGTAAACCTTCTAGAAGCTATGATTTTAAAAAACGGGGGAAGTAAGCTTTTCTTATTTCCAAACGCATGCGCAAACTATACAAAGTCGTTATGATGTAGAATGTGCATACTTTGTTGATTCCATTTATGAAATAAAACACATTTTCTAAAAACTCGTGTTTTTTAAGAAATCATGTAAACCTCCTAGAAGCTGTGATTTTAAAAAACGGGGGAAGTAAGCTTTTCTTATTTCCAAACACATGCGTAAACTATAGAAGGTCGTTATGACGTAGAATTTGCATACTTTGTTGATTCCATTTATGAAATAAAACACATTTTCTAAAAACTCATGTTTTTTAAGAAATCATCTAAACCTTCTGGAAGCTGTGATTTTAAAAAACTAGGGAAGTAAGCTTTTCTTATTTCCGGACGCATGAGCAAACTATAGAAAGTCGTTATGACGTAGAATGTGCATACTTTGTAGATTCCATTTATGAAATAAAACACATTTTCTAAAAACTCGTGTTTCTTACGAAATCATGTAAACCTTCTAGAAGCTGTGATTTTAAAAAATGGTGGAAGTAAGCTTTTCTTATTTCGGGACGAATGCGCAAACTATAGAAATTCGTTATGACATAGAATGTGCATACTTTGTCGATTCCATTTTTGAACAAAAACACATTTTCTAAAAACTCGTGTTTTTTAAGAAATCATGTAAACCTTCTAGAAGCTATGATTTTAAAAAACGGGGAAAGTAAGCTTTTCTTATTTCCGGACGCATGCGCAAACTATAGAAAGTCGTTATTACGTAGAATGTGCATACTTTGTAGATTCCATTTATGAAATAAAAGACATTTTCTAAAAACTCATGTTTTTTACGAAACCATGTAAACCTTCTAGAAGCTGTGATTTTAAAAAACGGTGGAAGTAAGCTTTTCTTATTTCCAAACGCATGCGCAAACTATAGAAATTCGTTATGACGTAGAATGTGCATACTTTGTCGATTCCATTTATGAAATAAAACAGATTTTCTAAAAACTCGTGTTTTTTAAGAAATCATGTAAACCTTCTAGAAGCTGTGATTTTAAAAAACGGGGGAATTAACTTTTCTTATTTCCAAACGCATGCGCAAACTATAGAAAGTCGTTATGACGTAGAATGTGCATACTTTGTTGATTCCATTTATGAAATAAAACACATTTTCTAAAAACTCGTGTTTTTTAAGAAATCATGTAAACCTTCTAGAAGCTATGATTTTAAAAAACGGGGAAAGTAAGCTTTTCTTATTTCCGGACGCATGCACAAACTATAGAAAGTCCTTGTGACGTAGAATGTGCATACTTTGTTGATTCCATTTATGAAATAAAACACATTTTCTAAAAACTCGTGTTTTTTAAGAAATCATGTAAACCCTCTAGAAGCTGTGATTTTAAAAAATGGGGGAAGTAAGCTTTTCTTTTTTCCGGACGCATGCGCAAACTATAGAAAGTCGTTATGACGTAGAATGTGCATACTTTGTTGATTCCATTTATGAAATAAAACACATTTTCTAAAAACTCGTGTTTTTTAAGAAATCATGTAAACCTTCTAGAAGCTATGATTTTAAAAAACGGGGGAAGTGAGCTTTTCTTATTTCCAGACGCATGCGCAAACTATAGAAAGTCGTTATGACGTAGAATGTGCATACTTTGTAGATTCCATTTATGAAATAAAACACATTTTCTACAAACTCGTGTTTTTTACGAAATCATGTAAACCTTCTAGAAGCTGTGATTTTAAAAAACGGTGGAAGTAAGCTTTTCTTATTTCCGGACGAATGTGCAAACTGTAGAAAGTCGTTATGACGTAGAATGCGCATACTTTGTAGATTCCATTTATGAAATAAAACACATTTTCTAAAAACTCTAGTTTTTTACGAAATCATGTAAACCTTCTAGAAGCTGTGATTTTAAAAAATGGTGGAAGTAAGCTTTTCTTATTTCCGGACGCATGCGCAAACTATAGAAAGTTGTTATGACGTAGAATGTGCATACTTTGTCGATTCCATTTATGAAATAAAACACATTTTCTAAAAACTCGTGTTTTTTAAGAAATCATGTAAACCTTCTAGAAGCTGTGATTTTAAAAAACGGTGGAAGTAAGCTTTTCTTATTTCCAAACGCATGCGCAAACTATAGAAAGTCGTTATGACGTAGAATGTGCATACTTTGTTGATTCCATTTATGAAATAGAACAAATTTTCTAAAAACTCGTGTTTTTTAAGAAATCATGTAAACCTTCTAGAAGCTGTGATTCTAAAAAACGGTGGAAGTAAGCTTTTCTTATTTCCGGACGCATGCAAAAACTATAGAAAGTCGTTATGACGTAGAATGTGCATACTTTGTAGATTCCATTTATGAAATAAAACACATTTTCTGAAAACTCGTGTTTTTTACGAAATCATGTAAACCTTCTAGAAGCTGTGATTTTAAAAAACGGTGGAAGTAAGCTTTTCTTATTTCCGGATGCATGCGCAAACTATCGAATGTCGTTATGACGTAGAATGTGCATACATTGTTGATTCCATTTATGAAATAAAACACATTTTCTAAAAACTCATGTTTTTTAAGAAATCATGTAAACCTTCTAGAAGCTGTGATTTTAAAAAACGGGGGAAGTAAGCTTTTCTTATTTCCAAACACATGCGTAAACTATAGAAGGTCGTTATGACGTAGAATTTGCATACTTTGTTGATTCCATTTATGAAATAAAACACATTTTCTAAAAACTCAAGTTTTTTAAGAAATCATCTAAACCTTCTGGAAGCTGTGATTTTAAAAAACTAGGGAAGTAAGCTTTTCTTATTTCCGGACGCATGAGCAAACTATAAAAAGTCGTTATGACGTAGAATGTGCATACTTTGTAGATTCCATTTATGAAATAAAACACATTTTCTAAAAACTCATGTTTTTTACGAAATCATGTAAACCTTCTAGAAGCCGTGATTTTAAAAAACGGTGGAAGTAAGCTTTTCTTATTTCCGGACGCATGCGCAAACTATAGAAAGTCGTTATGACATAGAATGTGCATACTTTGTCTATTCCATTTATGAAATAAAACACATTTTCTAAAAACTCATGTTTTTTAAGAAATCATGTAAACCTTCTAGAAGCTGTGATTTTAAAAAACGGGGGAAGTAAGCTTTTCTTATTTCCAAACGCATGCGCAAACTATAGAAAGTCGTTATGAGGTAGAATGTGCATACTTTGTTGATTCCATTTATGAAATAAAACACATTTTCTAAAAACTCGTGTTTTTTAAGAAATCATGTAAACCTTCTAGAAGCTGTGATTTTAAAAAATGGGGGAAGTAAGCTTTTCTTATTTCCGGACGCATGCGCAAACTATAGAAAGTCGTTATGACGTAGAATGTGCATACTTTGTAGATTCCATCTATGAAATAAAACACTTTTTCTAAAAACTCGTGTTTTTTACAAAATCATGTAAACCTTCTACAAGATGTGAATTTAAAAAACGGTGGAAGTAAGCTTTTCTTATTTCCGGACGCATGCGCAAACTATAGAAAGTCGTTATGACGTAGAATGTGCATACTTTGTTGATTCCATTTATGAAATAAAACACATTTTCTAAAAACTCATGTTTTTTACGAAATCATGTAAACCGTCTAGAAGCTGTGATTTTAATAAATGGTGGAAGTAAGCTTTTCTTATGTCCGGACGCATGCGCAAACTATAGAAAGTCATTATGACGTAGAATGTGCATACTTTGTAGATTCCATTTATGAAATAAAACACATTTTCTAAAAACTCGTGTTTTTTACGAAATCATGTAAACCTTCTGGAAGCTGTGATTTTAAAAAACGGTGGAAGTAAGCTTTTCCTATTTCCGGACGCATGTGCAAACTATAGAAAGTCGTTATGATGTAGAATGTGCATACTTTGTTGATTCCATTTATGAAATAAAACACATTTTCAAAAAAATCGTGTTTTTTAAGAAATCATGGAAACCTTCTAGAAGCTGTGATTTTAAAAAACGGGGGAAGTAAGCTTTTCTTATTTCCAAACGCATGCGCAAACTATAGAAAGTCGTTATGACGTAGAATGTGCATACTTTGTTGATTCCATTTATGAAATAAAACACATTTTCTAAAAACTCATGTTTTTTACGAAATCATGTAAACCTTCTAGAAGCTGTGATTTTAAAAAACGTTGGAAGTAAGCTTTTCTTATTTCCGGACGAATGCGCAAACTATAGAAATTCGTTATGACGTAGAATTTGCATACTTTGTTGATTCCATTTATGAAATAAAACACATTTTCTAAAAACTCGTGTTTTTTAAGAAATCATGTAAACATTCTAGAAGCTGTGATTTTAAAAAACGGGGGAAGTAAGCTTTTCTTATTTCCGGACGCATGTGCAAACTATAGAATTTCGTTATGACGTAGAATGTGCATACTTTGTAGATTCCATTTATGAAATAAAACACATTTTGTAAAAACTCGTGTTTTTTACGAAATCATGTAAACCTTCTAGAAGCTGTGATTTTAAAAAACGGTGGAAGTAAGCTTTTCTTATTTCCGGACGAATGCGCAAACTATAGAAGGTCGTTGTGATGTAGAATGTGCATAATTTGTTGATTCCATTTATGAAATAAAACACATTTTCTAAAAACTCGTGTTTTTTAAGAAATCATATAAACCCTCTAGAAGCTGTGACTTTAAAAAACGGGGGAAGTAAGCGTTTCTTATTTCCTGATGCATGCGCAAACTATAGAAACTCGTTATGACGTAGAATGTACATACTTTGTTGAATCCATTTATGAAATAAAACACATTTTCTAAAAACTTGTGTTTTTTAAGAAATCATGTAAACCTTCTAGAAGCGATGATTTTAAAAAACGGTGGAAGTAAGCTTTTCTTATTTCCGGACGCATGCGCAAACTATAGAAAGTCGTTATGACGTAGAATGTGCATACTTTGTTGATTCCTTTTATGAAATAAAACACATTTTCTAAAAACTCGTGTTTTTTAAGAAATAAAGTAAACCTTCTAGAAGCTGTGATTTTAAAAAATGGGGGAAGTAAACTTTTCTTATTTCCAAACGCATGCGCAAACTATAGAAAGTCGTTATGACGTAGAATGTGCATACTTTGTTGATTCCATTTATAAAATAAAACACATTTTCTAAAAATTCGTGTATTTTAAGAAATCATGTAAACCTTCTAGAAGCTGTGATTTTGAAACACGGGGGAAGTAAGCTTTTCTTATTTCCAAACGCATGCGCAAACTATAGAAAGTCGTTATGACGTAGAATGTGCATACTTTGTTGATTCCATTTATGAAATAAAACAGATTTTCTAAAAACTCGTGTTTTTTAACAAATCATGTAAACCTTCTAAAAGCTGTGAGTTTAAAAAACGGGAGAAGTAAGCTTTTCTTATTTCCGGACGCATGCGTAAACTATATAAATTCGTTATGACATAGAATGTGCATACTTTGAAGATTCTGTTTATGATATAAAACACATTCTCTAAAAACTCGTGTTTTTTACGAAATCATGTAAACCTTCTAGAAGCTGTGATTTTAAAAAACGGTAGAAGTAAGCTTTTCTTATTTCCAAACACATGCGCAAACTATAGAAAGTCGTTATGACGTAGAATGTGCATACTTTGTTGATTCCATTTATGAAATAAAACACATTTTCTAAAAACTCGTGTTTTTTAAGAAATCATGTAAACCTTCTAGAAGCTGTTATTTTAAAAAACGGTGGAAGTAAGCTTTTCTTATTTCCGGACGCATGCACAAACTATAGAAAGTCGTTATGATGTAGAATGTACATACTTTGTAGATTCCATTTATGAAATAAAGCACATTTTCTAAAAACTCGTGTTTTTTACGAAATCATGTAAACCTTCTAGAAGCTGTGATTTTAAAAAACAGTGGAAGTAAGCTTTTCTTATTTCTAGACGCATGCGCAAACTATAGAAAGTGGTTATGAAATAGAATGTGCATACTTTGTAGATTCCATTTATGAAATAAAGTACATTTTCTAAAAACTCGTGTTTTTTACGAAATAATGTAAACCTTCTAGAAGCTGTGATTTTAAAAAACGGGAGAAGTAAGCTTTTCTTATTTCCGGACGCATGCGCAATCTATAGAAAGTCGTTATGACGTAGAATGTGCATGCTTTGTAGATTCCATTGATGAAATAAAGCACATTTTCTAAAAACTCGTGTTTTTTAAGAAATCATGTAAACCTTCTAGAAGCTGTGATTTTAAAAAACGGTGGAAGTAAGCTTTTCTTATTTCCGGACGAATGCGCAAACTATAGAAGGTCGTTATGATGTAGAATGTGCATAATTTGTTGATTCCATTTATGAAATAAAACACATTTTGTAAAAACTCGTGTTTTTTACGAAATCATGTAAACCTTCTAGAAGCTGTGATTTTAAAAAACGGTGGAAGTAAGCTTTTCTTATTTCCGGACGAATGCGCAAAATATAGAAGGTCGTTATGATGTAGAATGTGCATAATTTGTTGATTCCATTTATGAAATAAAACACATTTTCTAAAAACTCGTGTTTTTTAAGAAATCATGTAAACCCTCTAGAAGCTGTGATTTTAAAAAACGGTGGAAGTAATCTTTTCTTATTTCCGGATGCATGCGCAAACTATAGAAATTCGTTATGACGTATAATGTACATACTTTGTTGAATCCATTTATGAAATAAAACACATTTTCTAAAAACTCGTGTTTTTTAAGAAATCATGTAAACCTTCTAGAAGCTGTGATTTTAAAAAACGGTGGAAGTAAGCTTTTCTTATTTCCGAACGCATGCGCGAACTATAGAAAGTCGTTATGACGTAGAATGTGCATACTTTGTTGATTCCATTTATGAAATAAAACACATTTTCTAAAAACTCGTGGTTTTTAAGAAATCATGTAAACCTTCTAGAAGCTGTGATTTTAAAAAACGGGGGAAGTAAGCGTTTCTTATTTCCGGACGCATGCGCAAACTATAGAAAGTCGTTATGACGTAGAATGTTCATACTTTGTTGATTCCATTTATGAAATAAAACACATTTTCTAAAAACTCGTGTTTTTTAAGAAATCATGTAAACCTTCTAGAAGCTGTGATTTTAAAAAACGGTGGAAGTAAGCTTTTCGTATTTCCGGACGAATGCGCAAACTATAGAAAGTAGTTATGATGTAGAATTTGCATACTTTGTTGATTCAATTTATGAAATAAAACACATTTTCGAAAAACTCGTGATTTTTAAGAAATCATGTAAACCCTCTAGAAGCTGTGATTTTAAAAAACGGTGGAAGTAATCTTTTCTTATTTTCAACTGCATACGCAAACTATAGAAAGTCGTTATGACGTAGAATGTGCATACATTGTTGATTCCATTTATGAAATAAAACACATTTTCTAAAAATTCATGTTTTTTATGAAATCATGGAAAACTTCTAGAAGCTGTGATTTTAAAAAACGGCGGAAGTAAGCTTTCCTATTTCCGGACGAATGTGCAAACTATAGAAAGTCGTTATGACGTAGAATGTGCATACTTTGTTTATTCCATTGATGAAATAAAACACATTTTCTAAAAACTCATGTTTTTTAAGAAATCATGTAAACCTTCTAGAAGCTGTGATTTTAAAAAACGGGGGAAGTAAGCTTTTCTTATTTCCAAACGCATGCGCAAACTATAGAAAGTAGTTATGATGTAGAATTTGCATACTTTGTTGATTCCATTTATGAAATAAAACAAATTTTCTAAAAACTCGTGTTTTTTAAGAAATCATGTAAACCTTCTAGAAGCTGTGATTTTAAAAAACGGGGAAAGTAAGCTTTTCGTATTTCCGGACGCATATCCAAACTATAGAAAGTTATTATGACGTAGAATGTGCTTATTTTGTAGATTCCATTTATGAAATAAAACACATTTTCTAAAAACTCATGTTTTTTACGAAATCATGTAAACCTTCTAGAAGCTGTGATTTTAAAAAACGTTGGAAGTAAGCTTTTCTTATTTCCGGACTAATGCGCAAACTATAGAAAGTCATTATGACATAGAATGTGCATACTTTGTTGATTCCATTTATGAAATAAAACACATTTTCTAAAAACTCGTGTTTTTTAAGAAACCATGTAAACCTTCTTGAAGCTGTGATTTTAAAAAATGGGAGAAGTTAGCGTTTCTTATTTCCAAACGCATGCGCAAACTATAGAAAGTCGTTATGATGTAGAATGTGCATACTTTGTTGATTCCATTTATGAAATAAAACACATTTTCTAAAAACTCGTGTTTTTTACGAAATCATGTAAACCATCTAGAAGCTGTGATTTTAAAAAATGGTGGAAGTAAGCTTTTCTTATTTCCGGACGCATGCGCAAACTATAGAAAGTCGTTATGACGTAGAATGTGCATACATTGTAGATTCCATTTATGAAATAAAACACATTTTCTAAAAACTCGTGTTTTTTAAGAAACCATGTAAACCTTCTTGAAGCTGTGATTTTAAAAAATGGGAGAAGTTAGCGTTTCTTATTTCCAAACGCATGCGCAAACTATAGAAAGTCGTTATGATGTCGAATGTGCATACTTTGTTGATTCCATTTATGAAATAAAACACATTTTCTAAAAACTCATGTTTTTTACGAAATCATGTAAACCTTCTAGAAGCTGTGATTTTAAAAAATGGTGGAAGTAAGCTTTTCTTATTTCCGGACGCATGCGCAAACTATAGAAAGTCGTTATGACGTAGAATGTGCATACTTTTTCGATTCCATTTATGAAATAAAAGACATTTTCTAAAAACTCGTGTTTTTTATGAAACCATGTAAACCTTCTAGAAGCTGTGATTTTAAGAAACGGTGGAAGTAAGCTTTTCTTATTTCCAAACGCATGCGCAAACTATAGAAATTCGTTATGACGTAGAATGTGCATACTTTGTCGATTCCATTTATGAAATAAAACACTATTTCTAAAAACTCGTGTTTTTTAAGAAATCATGTAAACCTTCTAGAAGCTGTGATTTTAAAAAACGGGGGATGTAATCTTTTCTTATTTCCAAACGCATGCGCAAACTATAGAAAGTCGTTATGACGTAGAATGTGCATACTTTGTTGATTCCATTTATGAAATAAAACACATTTTCTAAAAACTCGTGTTTTTTAAGAAATCATGTAAACCTTCTAGAAGCTGTGATTTTAAAAAACGGGGGAAGTAAGCTTTTCTTATTTCCGGACGCATGCGCAAACTATAGAAAGTCGTTATGACGTAGAATGTGCATACTTTGTAGATTCCATTTATGAAATAAAACACATTTTCTAGAAACTCGTGTTTTTTACGAAATCATGTAAACCTTCTAGAAGCTGTGATTTTAAAAAACGGTGGAAGTAAGCTTTTCTTATTTCCGGACGAATGCGCAAACTGTAGAAAGTCGTTATGACGTAGAATGCGCATACTTTGTAGATTCCATTTATGAAATAAAACACATTTTCTAAAAACTCGTGTTTTTTACGAAATCATGTAAACCTTCTAGAAGCTGTGATTTTAAAAATTGGTGGAAGTAAGCTTTTCTTATTTCCGGACGCATGCGCAAACTATAGAAAGTCGTTATGACGTAGAATGTGCATACTTTGTAGATTCCATTTATGAAATAAAACACATTTTCTAAAAACTCGTGTTTTTTACGAAATCATGTAAACCTTCTAGAAGCTGTGATTTTAAAAAACGGTGGAAGTAAGCTTTTCTTATTTCCGGATGCATGCGCAAACTATCGAATGTCGTTATGACGTAGAATGTGCATACATTCTTGATTCCATTTACGAAATAAAACACATTTTGTAAAAACTCATGTTTTTTAAGAAATCATGTAAACCTTCTAGAAGCTGTGATTTTAAAAAACGGGGGAAGTAAGCTTTTCTTATTTCCAAACACATGCGTAAACTACAGAAGGTCGTTATGACGTAGAATTTGCATACTTTGTTGATTTCATTTAGGAAATAAAACACATTTTCTAAAAACTCGTGTTTTTTAAGAAATCATCTAAACCTTCTGGATGCTGTGATTTTAAAAAACTAGGGAAGTAAGCTTTTCTTATTTCCGGACGCATGCGAAAAATATAGAAAGTCGTTATGACGTAGAATGTGCATACTTTGTAGATTCCATTTATGAAATAAAACACATTTTCTAAAAACTCATGTTTTTTACGAAATCATGTAAACCTTCTAGAAGCCGTGATTTTAAAAAACGATGGAAGTAAGCTTTTCTTATTTCCGGACGCAGGTGCAAACTATAGAAATTCGTTATGATGTAGAATGTGCATACTTTGTATATTCCATTTATGAAATAAAACACATTTTGTAAAAACTCGTGTTTTTTACGAAATCATGTAAACCTTCTAGAAGCTGTGATTTTAAAAAACGGTGGAAGTAAGCTTTTCGTATTTCCGGACGAATGCGCAAACTACAGAAATTCGTTATGATGTAAAATCTACATACTTTGTAGATTCCATTTATGAAATAATACACATTTTATAAAAACTCGTGTTTTTTACGAAATCATGTAAACCTTCTAGAAGCTGTGATTTTAAAAAACGGTGGAAGTAAGCTTTTCGTATTTCCGGACGAATGCGCAAACTATAGAAGGTCGTTATGATGTAGAATGTGCATAATTTGTTGAATCCATTTATGAAATAAAACACATTTTCTAAAAACTCGTGTTTTTTAAGAAATCATGTAAACCTTCTAGAAGCTGTGATTTTAAAAAACGGTGGAAGTAAGCTTTTCTTATTTCCGAACGCATGCGCAAACTATAGAAAGTCGTTATGACGTAGAATGTGCATACTCTGTTGATTCCTTTTATGAAATAAAACACATTTTCTAAAAACTCGTGTTTTTTAAGAAATAAAGTAAACCTTCTAGAAGCTGTGATTTTAAAAAATGGGGGAAGTAAACTTTTCTTATTTCCAAACGCATGCGTAAACTATAGAAAGTCGTTATGACGTAGAATGTGCATACATTGTTGATTCCATTTATGAAATAAAACACATTTTCTTATTTACAGAGGAATGCGCAAACTATAGAAAGTTGTTATGACGTAGAATTTGCATACTTTGTTGATTCCATTTACTAAGTAAATCACATTTTCTAAAAACTCGTGTTTTTTACGAAATCATGTAAACCTTCTAGAAGCTGTGATTTTAAAAAACGGTGGAAGTAAGCTTTTCTTATTTCCGGATGCATGTGCAAACTATAGAAAGTCGTTATGCCGTAGAATGTGCATACTTTGATGATTCTATTTATGAAATAAAACACATTTTCTAAAAACTCGTGTTTTTTAAGAAATCATGTACACCTTCTAGAAGCTGTGATTTTAAAAAACGGGGGAAGTAAGCTTTTCTTATTTCCAAACGCATGTGCAAACTATAGAAAGTCGTTATGATGTAGAATGTGCATACTTTGTTCATTCCATTTTCTAAATAAAACACATTTTCTAAAAACTCGTGTTTTTTAAGAAATCATGTAAACCTTCTAGAAGCTGTGATTTTAAAAAACGGGGGAAATAAGCTTTTCTTATTTCCAAACGCATGTGCAAACTATAGAAAGTCGTTATGACGTAGAATGTGCATACTTTGTTGATTCCATTTATGAAATAAAACACATTTTCTAAAATCTCGTGTTTTTTAAGAAATCATGTAAACCTTGTAGAAGCTGTGATTTTAAAAAACGGTGGAAGTAAGTTTTTCTTATTTCCAGACGCATGCGCAAACTATAGAAAGTCGTTATGACATAGAATGTGCATACTTTGTTGATTCCATTTATGAAATAAAACACATTTTCTAAAAACTCGTGTTTTTCAAGAAATCATGTAAACCTTCTAGAAGCTGTGATTTAAAAAAATCGGGGAAATAAGCTTTTCTTATTTTCAACTGCATGCGCAAACTATAGAAAGTCATTATGATGTAGAATGTGCATACTTTGTTGATTCCATTGATGAAATAAAGCACATTTTCTAAAAACTCCTGTTTTTTACGAAATCATGTAAACCTTCTACAAGCAATGATTTTAAAAAACGGTGGAAGTAAGCTTTTCTTATTTCCGGACGAATGCGCAAACTATAGAAGGTCGTTATGATGTAGAATCTGCATAATATGTTGATTCCATTTATGAAATAAAACACATTTTCGAAAAACTCGTGTTTTTTAAGAAATCATGTAAACCCTCTAGAAGCTGTGATTTTAAAAAACGGTGGAAGTAAGCTTTTCTTATTTCCGGATGCATGTGCAAACTATAGAAATTCGTTATGACGTATAATGTGCATACTTTGTTGAATCCATTTATGAAATAAAACACATTTTCTAAAAATTCGTGTTTTTAAAGAAATCATGTAAACCTTCTAGAAGCTGTGATTTTAAAAAACGGTGGAAGTAAGCTTTTCTTATTTCCGAACGCATGCGCAAACTATAGAAAGTCGTTATGACGTAGAATGTGCATACTTTGTTGATTCCATTTATGAAATAAAACACATTTTCTAAAAACTCGTGTTTTTTAAGAAATCATGTAAACCTTCTAGAAGCTGTGATTTTGAAACACGAGGGAAGTAAGGTTTTTTTATTTCCAAACGCATGCGCAAACTATAGAAATACATTATGACATAGAATGTGCATACTTTGTTGATTCCATTTATGAAATAAAACACATTTTCTAAAAACTCATGTTTTTTAAGAAATCATGTAAACCTTCTAGAAGCTGTGATTTTAAAAAACGGGGGAAGTAATCTTTTCTTATTTCCGGACGCATGCGCAAACTATAGAAAGTCGTTATGACGTAGAATGTGCATACTTTCTTGATTCCATTTATGAAATAAAACACATTTTCTAAAAACTCGTGTTTTTTAAGAAATCATGTAAACCTTCTAAAAGCTGTGAGTTTAAAAAACGAGAGAAGTAAGCTTTTCTTATTTCCGGACGCATGCGTAAACGATATAAAGTCATTATGACATAGAATGTGCATACTTTGTAGATTCCATTTATGAAATAAAACACATTTTCGAAAAACTCGTGTTTTTTACGAAATCATGTAAACCTTCTAGAAGCTGTGATTTTAAAAAACGGTGGAAGTAAGCTTTTCTTCTTTCCAAACGCATCCGCAAACTATAGAAAGTTGTTATGACGTAGAATGTGCATACTTTGTTGATACCATTTATGAAATAAAACACATTTTCTAAAAACTCGTGTTTTTTACGAAATCATGTAAACCTTCTAGAAGCTGTGATTTTAAAAAACGGGGGAAGTAAGCGTTTCTTATTTCCGGACGCTTGCCCAAACTATAGAAAGTTGTTATGACGTAGAATGTTCATACTTTGTAGATTCCATTTATGAAATAAAACACATTTTCTAAAAACTCATGTTTTTTACGAAATCATGTAAACCTTCTAAAAGCTGTGATTTTAAAAAACGGTGGAAGTAAGCTTTTCTTATTTCTAGAGGAATGCGCAAACTATAGAAAGTCGTTATGACATAGAATGTGCATACTTTGTTTATTCCATTAATGAAATTGAAAACATTTTCTAAAAACTCGTGTTTTTTAAGAAATCATGTAAACCTTCTAGAAGCTGTGATTTTAAAAAATCGGGGAAGTAAGCTTTTCTTATTTTCAACTGCATGCACAAACTATAGAAAGTCGTTATGACGTAGAATGTGCATACATTGTTGATTCCATTTATGAAATAAAACACATTTTCTAAAAACTCGTGTTTTTTACGAAATGATGTAAACCTTCTAGAAGCTGTGATTTTAAAAAACGGCGGAAGTAAGCTTTCCTATTTCCTGACGAATGTGCAAACTATAGAAAGTCGTTATGACGTAGAATGTGCATACTTTGTTTATTCCATTTATGAAATAAAACACATTTTCTAAAAACTCGTGTTTTTTAAGAAATCATGTAAACCTTCTAGAAGCGATGATTTTAAAAAACGGGGGAAGTAAGCTTTTCTTATTTCCAAACGCATGCGCAAACTATAGAAAGTCGTTATGACGTAGAATTTGCATACTTTGTTGATTCCATTTATGAAATAAAACATATTTTCTAAAAACTCGTGTTTTTTAAGAAATCATGTAAACCTTCTAGAAGCTGTGATTTTAAAAAACGGGGGAAGTAAGCTTTTTCTATTTCCGGACGCATGCGCAAACTATAGAAAGTCGTTATGATGTAGAATGTGCATACTTTGTAGATTCCATTTATGAAATAAAGCACATTTTCTAAAAACTCGTGTTTTTTACGAAATCATGTAAACCTTCTAGAAGCTGTGATTTTAAAAAACGGTGGAAGTAAGCTTTTCTTATTTCCGGACGAATGCGCAAACTATAGAAGGTCGTTATGATGTAGAATGTGCATAATTTGTTGATTCAATTTATGAAATAAAACACATTTTCGAAAAACTCGTGATTTTTAAGAAATCATGTAAACCCTCTAGAAGCTGTGATTTTAAAAAACGGTGGAAGTAAGCTTTTCTTATTTCCAAACGCATGCGCAAACTATAGAAAGTCGTTATGACGTAGAATGTGCATACTTTGTTTCTTCCATTTATGAAATAAAACACATTTTCTAAAAAGTCATGTTTTTTAAGAAATCATGTAAACCTTTTAGAAGCTGTGATTTTAAAAAACGGGGGAAGTAAGCTTTTCTTATTTCCAAACGCATGCGCAAACTATAGAAAGTCGTTATGACGTAGAATGTGCATACTTTGTTGATTACATTTATGAAACAAATTTTTTTTTCTATAAACTCGTGTTTTTTAAGAAATCATGTAAACCTTCTAGAAGTTGTGATTTTAAAAAATGGGGGAAGTAAGCTTTTCTTTTTTCCGGACGCTTGGGCAAAACTATAGAAAGTCCTTATGATGTAGAATGTTCATACTTTGTTGATTCCATTCATGAAATAAAAAACATTTTCTAAAAACTCGTGTTTTTTACGAAATCATGTAAACCTTCAAGAAGCTGTGATTTTAAAAAACGGGGGAGGTAAGCTTTTCTTATTTCCGGACGCATGCGCAAACTATAGAAAGTCGTTATGACGTAGAATGTGCATAATTTGTAGATTCCATTTATGAAATAAAACACATTTTCTAAAAACTCGTGTTTTTTACGAAATCATGTAAACCTTCTAGAAGCTGTGATTTTAAAAAACGGTGGAAGTAAGATTTTCTTATTTCCAAACACATGCGCAAACTATAGAAAGTCGTTATGACGTAGAATGTGCATACTTTGTTGATTCCATTTATGAAATAAACACATTTTCTAAAAACTCGTGTTTTTTAAGAAATCATGTAAACCTTCTAGAAGCTGTTATTTTAAAAAACAGTGGAAGTAAGCTTTTCTTATTTCCGGACGCATCCGCAAACTATAGAAAGTCGTTATGATGTAGAATGTGCATAGTTTGTTGATTCAATTTATGAAATAAAACACATTTTCTAAAAACTCGTATTTTTTAAGAAATCATGTAAACCTTCTAGAAGCTGTGATTTTAAAAAACGGGGGAAGTAAGCTTTTCTTATTTCCAAACGCATGCGCAAACTATAGAAAGTCGTTATGACGTAGAATGTGCATACTTTGTTGATTCCATTTATGAAATAAAACATATTTTCTAAAAACTCATGTCTTTTAAGAAATCATGTAAACCTTCTAGAAGCTGTGATTTTAAAAAACGGGGGAAGTAAGCTTTTCTTATATCCGGACGCATGCGCAAACTATAGAAAGTCGTTATGACGTAGAATGTGCATACTTTGTAGATTCCATTTATGAAATAAAGTACATTTTCTAAAAACTCGTGTTTTTTATGAAATCATGTAAACCTTCTAGAAGTTGTGATTTTAAAAAACGGTGGAAGTAAGCTTTTCTTATTTCCGGATGAATGCGCAAACTATATTAAGTCGTTATGACGTAGAATGTGCATACTTTGTTGATTCTATTTATGAAATAAAACACATTTTCTAAAAACTCATGTTTTTTAAGAAATCATGTAAACCTTCTAGAAGCTGTGATTTTAAAAAACGGTGGAAGTAAGCTTTTCTTATTTCGGGACGCATGCGCAAACTATAGAAAGTCGTTATGATGTAGAATGTGCTTTGGTAGATTCCCTTTATGAAATAAAACACATTTTCTAAAAACTTGTGTTTTTTAAGAAATCATGTAAACCTTCTAGAAGCTGTGATTTTAAAAAACGGGGGAAGTAAGCTTTTCATATTTCCAAATGCATGCGCAAAATATAGAAAGTCGTTATGATGTAGAATGTGCATACTTTGTTGATTCCATTTATGAAATAAAACACATTTTCTAAAAACTCGTGTTTTTTACGAAATAATGTAAAACTTCTAGAAGCTGTGATTTTTAAAAACGGTGGAACTAAGCTTTTCTTATTTCCGGACGCATGCGAAAAATATAGAAAGTCGTTATGACGTAGAATGTGCATACTTGGTAGATTCCATTGATGAAATAAAACACATTTTCTAAAAACTCGTGTTTTTTAAGAAATCATGTAAACCTTCTAGAAGCTGTGATTTTAAATAACGGGGGAAGTAAGCTTTTCTTATTTCCTGACGCATGCGCAAACTATAGAAAGTCATTATGACGTAGAATGTGCATACATGGTTGATTCCATTTATGAAATAAAACACATTTTCTAAAAACTCGTGTTTTTTAAGAAATCATGTAAACCTTCTAGAAGCTGTGATTTTAAAAAACGGGGGAAGTAAGCTTTTCTTATTTCCGAACGCCTGCGCAAACTATAGAAAGTCGTTATGACGTAGAATGTGCATACTTTGTTGATTCCATTTATGAAATAAAACACATTTTCTAAGAACTCGTGTTTTTTAAGAAATCATGTAAACCTTCTAGAAGCCGTGATTTTAAAAAACGGTGGAAGTAAGCTTTTCTTATTTCCTGACGCATGCGCAAACTATAGAAAGTCGTTATGATGTAGAATGTGCATACATGGTTGATTCCATTTATGAAATAAAACACATTTTCTAAAAACAGATGTTTTTTAAGAAATCATGTAAACCTTCTAGAAACTGTGATTTTAAAAAACGGGGGAAGAAAGCTTTTCTTATTTCCGGACGAATGCGCAAACTATAGAAAGTCGTTGTGACGGAGAATGTGCATACTTTGTAAATTCCATTTATGAAATAAAACACATTTTCTAAAAAGTCGTGTTTTTTACGAAATCATGTAGACATTCTAGAAGCTGTGATTTTAAAAAACGGTGGAAGTAAGCTTTTCTTATTTCCGGACGCATGCGCAAACTATAGAAAGTCATTATGACATAGAATGTGCATACTTTGTTGATTCTATTTATGAAATAAAACACATTTTCTAAAAACTCGTGTTTTTTAAGAAATCATGTAAACCTTCTAGAAGCTGTGATTTTAAAAAACGGTGGAAGTAAGCTTTTCTTATTTCTGGACGCATGTGCAAACTATAGAAAGTCGTTATGACGTAGAATGTGCTTGGTAGATTCCATTTATGAAATAAAACACATTTTCTAAAAACTTGTGTTTTTTAAGAAATCATGTAAACCTTCTAGAAGCTGTGATTTTAAAAAACGGGGGAAGTAAGCTTTTCATATTTCCAAATGCATGCGCAAACTATAGAAAGTCGTTATGACGTAGAATGTGCATACTTTGTTGATTCCATTTATGAAATAAAACACATTTTCTAAAAACTCCTGTTTTTTAAGAAATCATGTAAACCTTCTAGAAGCTGTGATTTTTAAAAACGGTGGAAGTAAGCTTTTCTTATTTCCGGACGCATGCGAAAACTATAGAAAGTCGTTATGACGTAGAATGTGCATAGTTGGTAGATTCCATTGATGAAATAAAACACATTTTCTAAAAACTCGTGTTTTTTAAGAAATCATGTAAACCTTCTAGAAGCTGTGATTTTAAAAAACGGGGGAAGTAAGCTTTTCTTATTTCCTGACGCATTCGCAAACTATAGAAAGTCATTATGACGTAGAATGTGCATACATGGTTGATTCGATTTATAAAATAAAACACATTTTCTAAAAACTCATGTTTTTTAAGAAATCATGTAAACCTTCTAGAAGCTGTGATTTTAAAAAACGGAGGAAGTAAGCTTTTCTTATTTCTGAACGCCTGCGCAAACTATAGAAAGTCATTATGACGTAGAATGTGCATACTTTGTTGATTCCATTTATGAAATAAAACACATTTTCTAAAAACTCGTGTGTTTTAAGAAATCATGTAAACCTTCTAGAAGCCGTGATTTTAAAAAACGGGGGGGAAGTAAGCTTTTCTTATTTCCGGACGCATGCGCAAACTATAGAAAGTCGTTATGACGTAGAATGTGCATACTTTGTAGATTCCATTTATGAAATAAAACACATTTTCTAAAAACTCGTGTTTTTTACGAAATCATCTAAACCTTCTAGAAGCTGTGATTTTAAAAAACTGTGGAAGTAAGCTTTTCATATTTCCGGATGAATGCGCAAACTATAGAAAGTCGTTATGACGTAGAATGTGCATACTTTGTTGATTCCATTTATGAAATAAAACACATTTTCTAAAAACACGTGTTTTTTAAGTAATCATGTAAACCTTCTAGAAGCTGTGATTTTAAAAAACGGGGGAAGTAAGCTTTTTTATTTCCGGACGCATGCGCAAATTATAGAAATTCGTTATGACGTAGAATGTGCATAATTTGTAGATTCCATTTATGAAATAAAACACATTTTCTAAAAACTCGTGTTTTTTACGAAATCATGTAAACCTTCTAGAAGCTGTGATTTTAAAAAACGGTGGAAGTAAGCTTTTCTTATTTCCGGACGCATCCGAACACTATAGAAAGTCATTATGACGTAGAATGTGCATACTTTCTTGATTCTATTTATGAAATAAAATACATTTTCTAAAAACTCGTGTTTTTTAAGAAATCATGTAAACCTTCTAGAAGCTATGATTTTAAAAAACGCGGGAAGTAAGCTTTTCATATTTCCAAACACATGCGCAAACTATAGAAAGTCGTTATGACGTAGAATGTGCATACTTTGTTGATTCCATTTATGAAATAAAACACATTTTCTAAAAACTCGTGTTTTTTACGAAATCATGTAAACCTTCTAGAAGCTGTGATTTTAAAAAACGGTGGAAGTAAGCTTTTCTTATTTCCGGACGCATCCGAACACTATAGAAAGTCATTATGACGTAGAATGTGCATACTTTCTTGATTCTATTTATTAAATAAAATACATTTTCTAAAAACTCGTGTTTTTTAAGAAATCATGTAAACCTTCTAGAAGCTATGATTTTAAAAAACGCGGGAAGTAAGCTTTTCATATTTCCAAACACATGCGCAAACTATAGAAAGTCGTTATGACCTAGAATGTGCATACTTTGTAGATTCCATTTATGAAATAAAACACATTTTCTAAAAACTCTTGTTTTTTACGAAATCTTGTAAACCTTCTAGAAGATGTGATTTTAAAAAACGTTGGAAGTAAGCTTTTCTTATTTCCGGACGCATGCATAAACTATAGAAAGTCGTTATGACATAGAATGTGCATACTTTTCCATTTATGAAATAAAACACATTTTCTAAAAACTCGTGTTTTTTACGAAATCATGTAAACCTTCTACAAGCTGTGATTTTAAAAAACGGTGGAAGTAAGCTTTTCTTATTTCCGGACGCATGCGCAAACTATAGAAAGTATTTATGACATTGAATGTGCATACATTGTTGATTCTATTTATGAAATAAAACACATTTTTAAAAACTCGTGTTTTTTAAGAAATCATGTAAACCTTCTAGAAGCTGTGATTTTAAAAAACGGTGGAAGTAAGCTTTTCTTATTTCCGGATGCATGTGCAAACTATAGAAAGTCGTTATGACGTAGAATGTGCTTGGTAGATTCCATTTATGAAATAAAACACATTTTCTAAAAACTTGTGTTTTTTAAGAAATAATGTAAACCTTCTAGAAGTTGTGATTTTAAAAAACGGGGGAACTAAGCTTTTCATATTTCCAAATGCATGCGCAAACTTTAGAAATTCGTTATGACGTAGAATGTGCATACTTTGTTGATTCCATTAATGAAATAAAACACATTTTATAAAAACTCATGTTTTTTAAGAAATCATGTAAACCTTCTAGAAGCCGTGATTTTTAAAAACGGTGGAAGTAAGCTTTTCTTATTTCCGGACGCATGCCAAAACTATAAAAAGTCGTTATGATGTAGAATGTGCATACTTGGTAGATTCCATTGATGAAATAAAACACATTCTCTAAAAACTCGTGTTTTTTCAGAAATCATGTAAACCTTCTAGAAGCTGTGATTTTAAAAAACGGTGGAAGTAAGCTTTTCTTATTTCCGAACGCCTGCGCAAACTATAGAAAGTCGTTATGACGTAGAATCTGCATACTTTGTTGATTCCATTTATGAAATAAAACACATTTTCTAAAAACTCATGTTTTTTAAGAAACCATGTAAACCTTCTAGAAGCCGTGATTTTAAAAAACTGGTGAAGTAAGGTTTTCTTATTTTCGGACGCATGCGCAAACTATAGAAATTCGTTATGACGTAGAATGTGCATACTTTGTAGATTCCATTTATGAAATAAAACACATTTTCTAAAAACTCATGTTTTTTAAGAAATCATGTAAACCTTCTAGAAGCTGTGATTTAAAAAAACGGTGGAGGTAAGATTTTCTTATTTCCAAACGCATGCTCAAACTATAGAAAGTCGTTATGACGTAGAATGTGCATACTTTGTTCATTCCATTTATGAAATAAAACACATTTTCTAAAAACTCGTGTTTTTTACGAAATCATGTAAACCTTCTAGAAGCTGTGATTTTAAAAAATGGGGGAAGTAAGCTTTTCTTATTTCCGGACGCATGCGCAAATTATAGAAAGTCATTATGATGTAGAATGTGCATACATTATTGATTCTATTTATGAAATAAAACACATTTTCTAAAAACTAGTGTTTTTTAAGAAATCATGTAAACCTTCTAGAAGCTGTGATTTTAAAAAACGGGGGAAGTAAGCTTTTCTTATTTCCGGACGCATGCACAAACTATAGAAAGTCGTTATGATGTAGAATGTGCATACTTTGTTGATTCCATTTACGAAATAAATCACATTTTCTAAAAACTCGTGTTTTTTAAGAAATCATGTAAACCTTCTAGAAGCTGTGATTTTAAAAAACGGGGGAAGTAAGCTTTTCTTATTTTCGGACGCATGCGCAAACTATAGAAAGTCGTTATGACGTAGAATGTGCATACTTTGTAGATTCCATTTATGAAATAAAACAAATTTTCTAAAAACTCGTGTTTTTTACGAAATCATTTAAACCTTCTAGGAAGCTGTGATTTTAAAAAACGGTGGAAGTAAGCTTTTCTTATTTCCGGACGCATGCGCATACTATAGAAAGTCATTATGACATAGAATGTGCATACTTTGTAGATTCCATTTATGAAATAAAACACATTTTCTAAAAACTCGTGTTTTTTACGAAATCATGTAAACCTTCTAGAAGCTGTGATTTTAAAAAACAGTGGAAGTAAGCTTTTCTTATTTTCGGACGCATGCGCAAACTATAGAAAGTCATTATGACATAGAATGTGCATACTTTGTTGATTCTATTTATGAAATAAAACACATTTTCTAAAAACTCGTGTTTTTTAAGAAATCATGTAAACCTTCTAGAAGCTGTGATTTTAAAAAACGGGTGAAGTGAGCTTTTCAGATTTCCAAACGCATGCGCAAACAATAGAAAGTCGTTATGACGTAGAATGTGCAAACTTTGTAGATTCCATTTATGAAATAAAACACATTTTCTAAAAACTCGTGTTTTTTAAGAAATCATGTAAACCTTCTAGAAGCTGTGATTTTAAAAAACGGGGGAAGTAAGCTTTTCTTATTTCTGGACGCATGCGCAAGCTATAGAAAGTCGTTATGACGTAGAATGTGCATACTTTGTAGATTCTATTCATGAAATAAAACACATTTTCTAAAAACTCGTGTTTTTTACGAAATCATGTAAACCTTCTAGAAGCTCTGATTTTAAAAAACGGTGGAAGTAAGATTTTCATATTTCTGGACGAATGCGCAAACTATAGAAAGTCGTTATGACGTAGAATGTGCATACTTTATTAATTCTATTTATGAAATAAAACACATTTTCTAAAAACTCGTGCTTTTTAAGAAAGCATGTAAACCTTCTAGAAGCTGTGATTTTAAAAAACGGGGGAAGTATGCTTTTCTTATTTCCGGACACATGCGCAAACTATAGAAAGTCGTTATGACGTAGAATGCGCATACTTTGTAGATTCCATTTATGAAATAAAACACATTTTCTAAAAACACGTGTTTTTTACGAAATCATGTAAACCTTCTAGAAGCTGTGATTTTAAAAAACGATGGAAGTAAGGTTTACTTATTTCCGGACGCATGCGCAAACTATAGAAAGTCATTATGACGTAGAATGTGCATACTTTGTTGATTCTATTTATGAAATAAAACACATTTTCTAAAAAGTCGTGTTTTTTAAGAAATCATGTAAACCTTCTAGAAGCTGTGATTTTAAAAAACGGTGGAAGTAAGCTTTTCTTATTTCCGGACGCATGCGCAAACTATAGAAAGTCGTTATGACGTAGAATGTGCTTGGTAGATTCCATTTATGAAATAAAACACATTTTCTAAAAACTCGTGTTTTTTACGAAATCATGTAAAACTTCTAGAAGTTGTGATTTTAAAAAACGGTGGAAGTAAGCTTTTCTTATTTCCAGACGCATGCGCAAACTATAGAAAGTCGTTATGACGTAGAATGTGCATACTTTGTTGATTCGATTTATGAAATAAAACACATTTTCTAAAAACTAGTGTTTTTTACGAAATCATGTAAACCTTCTAGAAGCTGTGATTTTAAAAAACGGGGCAAGTAAGCTTTTCTTATTTCCGGACACATGCGCAAACTATAGAAAGTCTTTATGACGTAGAATGTGCATACTTTGTTGATTCGATTTATGAAATAAAACACATTTTAAAAAAACTAGTGTTTTTTAAGAAATCATGTAAACCTTCTAGAAGCTGTGATTTTAAAAAATGGGGCAAGTAAGCTTTTCTTATTTCCGGATGCATGCGCAAACTATAGAAAGTATTTATGACGTAGTATGTGCATACTTTTTAGATTCCATTTATGAAATACAACACATTTTCTAAAAACTCGTGTTTTTTACGAAATCATGTAAACCTTCTAGAACCTGTGATTTTAAAAAACAGGGCAAGTAAGCTTTTCTTATTTCCTGACGCATGCGCAAACTATAGAAAGTCGTTATGACGTAGAATGTGCATACATGGTTGATTCGATTTATGAAATAAAACACATTTTCTAAAAACTCGTGTTTTTTAAGAAATCATGTAAACCTTCTAGAAGCTGTGATTTTAAAAAAAGGTGGAAGTAAGCTTTTCTTATTTCCGGACGCATGCGCAAACTATAGCAAGTCGTTATGACGTAGAATGTGCATACTTGGTAGATTCCATTTATGAAATAAAACACATTTTCTAAAAACTCGTGTTTTTTAAGAAATCATGTAAACCTTCTAGAAGCTGTGATTTTAAAAAACGGTGGAAGTAAGCTTTTCTTATTTCCGGACGCATGCGCAAACTATAGCAAGTCATTATGACGTAGAATGTGCATACTTTGTTTATTCCATTTATGAAATAAAACACATTTTCTAAAAACTCGTGTTTTTTAAGAAATCATGTAAACCTTCTAGAAGCTATGATTTTAAAAAATGGGGGAAGTAAGCTTTTCTTATTTCCAAACGCATGCGCAAAGTATAGAAAGTCGTTATGACGTAGAATGTGCATACTTTGTTGATTCGATTTATGAAATAAAACACATTTTCTAAAAACTCATGTTTTTTAAGAAATCATGTAAACCTTCTAGAAGCTATGATTTTAAAAAACGGGGGAAGTAAGATTTTCTTATTTCCGGACGCATGCGCAAACTATAAAAAGTCGTTATGACGTAGAATGTGCATAATTTGTAGATTACATTTATGAAATAAAACACATTTTCTAAAAACTCGTGTTTTTTAGGAAATCATGTAAACCTTCTAGAAGTTGTGTTTTTAAAAAACGGTGGAAGTAAGCTTTTCATATTTCCGGACGAATGCGCAAACTATAGAAAGTCGTTATGACGTAGAATGTGCATACTTTGTAGATTCCATTTATGAAATAAAACACATTTTCTAAAAACTCGTGTTTTTTACGAAATTAAGTAAACCTTCTAGAAGCTGTGATTTTAAAAAACGTGGGAAGTAAGCTTTTCTTATTTCCAAATGCATGCGCAAACTATAGAAATTCGTTATGACGTAGAATGTGCATACTTTCTAGATTGCATTTATGAAATAAAACACATTTTCTAAAAACTCGTGTTTTTTAAGAAATCATGTAAACCTTCTAGAAGCTGTGATTTTAAAAAACGGGGGAAGTAAGGTTTTCTTATTTCCAAACGCATGTGCAAAGTATAGAAAGTCGTTATGACGTAGAATGTGCATACTTTGTTGATTCCATTTATGAAATAAAAAACATTTTCTAAAAACTCATGCTTTTTACGAAATCATGTAAACCTTCTAGAAGCTGTGATTTTAAGAAACGGTGGAAGTAAGCTTTTCATATATCCGGACGAATGCGCAAACTATAGAAAGTCGTTATGACGTAGAATGTACATACTTTGTTGATTCCATTTATGAAATAAAACACATTTTCTAAAAACTCGTGTTTTTTAAGAAATCGTGTAAACCTTCTAGAAGCTGTGATTTTAAAAAACAGGGGAAGTAAGCTTTTCTTATTTCCGGACGCATTCGCAAACTATAGAAAGTCGTTATGACGTAGAATGTGCATACTTTGTAGATACCATTTATGGAATAAAACACATTTTCTAAAAACTCGTGTCTTTTACGAAATCATGTAAACCTTCTAGAAGCTGTGATTTTAAAAAACGGTGGAAGTAAGATTTTCTTATTTCCGGACGCATCCGCAAACTATAGAATGTCGTTATGACGTAGAATGTGCATACTTTGCTGATTCCATTTATGAAATAAAACACATTTTCTAAAAACTCGTGTTTTTTAAGAAATCATGTAAACCTTCTAGAAGCTGTGATTTTAAAAAATGGGCGAAGTAAGCTTTTCTTATTTCCAAGCGCATGCGCAAACTATAAAAAGTCGTTATGATGTAGAAATTCTCATACCAGTTATCAGGATCTTGCGGAATTAAACATTGCTTGAGCCGAAACATTCAACACATTGAGAATGTAATAACAGCTTTGAGAGAAACGCCATCAACACGAAACAGATTGCAATTGCTGCTATTATTAATGCCACAAAATTCATCTTTACAGACACAGTGGATCGACCTCGGATTGCGAAGTTCGTCACCACAATATTCACTCTGGACTTATGCCTAAGCACAATGTCTTGGGTCCATTTAGATTTCACTATTTCCCGAAGGCATATAGCTACTTTCAAGCTCCTGGGAGTCCCAAGATATGCTTACTAGCATACCCTCACTTACAGACTTTGACAGAGGGAGTCTTCACCTTTCTGGTGCAATGTTATACCCAAATGGGCAACTTGCAGAGCATACGGGCTCAGCTCTTACAGACACAGACTTTTTTACAGAACGAGTCTTTGCCTTTCTGGTGCAATGTTATACCCAAATGGGAAACTTGCAGAGCATACGGGCTTGGCTCTCACACACCTAGACACTGTCGAGCGGACTACTTGCTCAGACGACTCTCTAACTTGCAAAGCGGACTACTTGCTCATGCAGACTCGAATCAATCAAATGAGCTCGCAGGCCTCATATTTATAATCTCCTAGCCAGTATACCGGTGACTGATGACTTACACTAACCAGTAAAAGGCTTTGATTCCCGGGGCATGGTGGGACCACACCATGTTATCTCGTCCCTTAAAGGCAGCGCCATATGGGGACCCGGTACTCAGACTGACAATCTACTTGACAGGAAAAGATTCTAATGGCCGACAAACATGGCCCATTATTATTACATCAGTCATTATTACAAAATATCGGGGAATAAAGCATCCCGAATGATAATATGAAAATCAAACATGGTCGACAGCATAAGACAAGAAGAGGCCCACCAACGGCTTCCTTAAAAGATATGTACAGGGAAAAGATTCTTCAGACGGACCGGCAGCTTCATTCCCGGAGAAACTTGACGGGTCTTCAGGATGTGTCATAACCGGAACCACACACGCAAACATTTGTTCCTTCAGGACCAGGAACACCACCGCACACACAGTCGAATACACCCTGTTCATAAAGATGCTCTTCGAGTTCCCTTCGTGCTAACTCATCTTCAATATAATTTGGCTGGGATTCTGTGAATCGCCAATATTCATTTTCCGGGAACTCATAAGCCATGTCAGGGTACAGGAGATCACCAAAACAATGTTCAACATCGGAACCATGAATATACTCATTTGGACCAAAAACAAACTCTGAGGCGAATTGGGATTCAACCCGATAGTTTAAAGGCAGAGTCCTTCGGTGAACTTTGGTATCCAACCTCTTACCTTGGTCATCACGTTTAATAAACTTTTGAGTGAGAGTTACAATATGCTGCAATGGGGTATACCTGCCACCATGGTGTCTTAGTTTAAATTTGAACCACTGATTGTGTTGATCAGCGGCCTGCATATCAGCTTCTAAGTGCAGAATGAAATTAGCTCTTCTCTCCACCCAATCTAACCTCGGACAGAACTTATCCAGAAAAACTTCTGTCCATCCTGACCACTTTCTGTGCTTCAGGTTTGCTGGATCAGCACAGATTATTATAGAAGTTTGCTCACGACAGAATTGCAGAATCAAATTGTAGGTAGTCCATGTGAGATCTCCTTCGCCAAGATCTACATACCAAATTGGTCCTTCTGCTTCTTCATTACAATCTATCCAAACTTCTTTACACTGCCGCAGCTTTTCTTCGGCATTTCTGAGATAATTAAAAGCACCCTTTTCCCAACGTTCGAGAATTTGCAGCTTACAGGGGCTTTCTTGAATTTGCTTGATTAAGGTAAGACTCAGAAATTTATCTACTTCCTGCCGGTCAGCATATTCTAATAACTGTTGGTGTTCTTCTTGCGAAATATCTTTATCCCATGGAGCTAGGAATAAAGATCCAGGAGGCGCTCTGAGCGCTTTATCTTCCTCTTGCATAGGAGCTTTGCCTTTATCAGCAACTATCCTGTCTTTCATGAAATTAAAATGTTGACGTGGGCCAGGTCCAGATCCAGAACCCGATCCAGAAGAAAACATCATTAACTGTGGAATATCTTTCTGCACAGTCTCACGAGTCAACATATCAGCAAGACAATTTAGATACCCTGGTTTATAGACAATATCATAATCAAAGTTACTTAACCAGAGAAACCATTTTAATATTCGACTACTGTTTTCGGCCATCAGATTTTCATTCTTAAAAATACCTGGCATAATCTCTAAATATGTTCTAATAACAAATCTGACAGGTTTTAAATAAAGGATAAAATGGCTGACTGCCTTTTTTACTGCTAAGATTTCTTTATGGCTGCTGGGATAGTTTAACTCTGCTCCTTTAAATGATCTAGATGCAAAACCACAGATATTAGCTTTTCCTTCGATCTCTTCTAGTAGAACACCACCCCAAGTGGTACTAGATGCATCTGTCTCAATTATCAATTTTCCAACTCCCTGGGGAAGGATGAGAGATGGTAGGGTTTTTACTTTGGCCTTTATCTGCTGAACCGCCAAAGTAATTTTTTCAGACCAGGGAATAGGCTTCTTCTTAAGCCTTTGCTGCAGGCAATGGATATCAGCAGCTTGTCCTTTGTAAAATGGTCTGATATAATTTAAACACCCTAAAAATCTTTGCAACTGGGTTTTCTCCATTATTTTGTCAGGGAAATGTTCAAAAGATTGAAGAACATGATTCTGCAAAACAACCTGACCTGCTTTAATATGTAAACCCAAAAACTCAATATCTGTTCTGCCTACTTCCATTTTACTTTCAGACAGAACTAACCCATGCTTGAAAACCATATCATAAAACTGCTGCAAATGTTTTAGATGTTCTTGTAGATTCTTTGAGCAAATAAGAATATCATCTATGAACACTGCTAACCATGGAATGTCTCTAAATATATCTTCCATTCTCTTTTGAAATTCAGAAGGGGCATTGTTAATTCCAAAAGGGAGAACCTTCCATTGGTATTGGCCATGGGGTACGACAAATGGAGTTTTAAACCTATCTTTCGCCTCTATTCCAATCTGGTAAAAGCCTGACTTTAAGTCAAACTTACTGAAGATGGTGCAACCAGTAATTTTCTGAAGCAAACTAGCTTTATCCGGCAAGGGATATCTAATTTTCTGGAGCACTGCATTTAAAGGCTTAAAATTTACTACCAGACGAGGCTTACCTCTTTTCTGCTCTGAATGTTTGTTTACCACAAAGGCTCTGCATGCCCATGGGCTTTTAGATGGCTCAATTAGACCTTTAGCCAACAAGTCTTTTATTTCTTTGGAGCAGAATTCTCTTTCGCTAGGGCTCATGAATCTAGCCGAAGCTTTCATTGGCTTTATCTTTTGCAAAGGATCAAAAGGTAGTGAAACAAAATATTTTTCTCTTGTCCAGAAAGCATTTGGGCTTTCTGAGCAGCAATCCTTTTTCAACCTTTCAGTAATCCCTCCAAGAAACTTGTCAGCGTGTACTTTTGCAAAGGAAATACACCTTTCCATCTTTCCTAATGAAACTTTGGACTGAGGAGGAGAAGGCTTGGTTATTGGTTTACAACGCTGTACAAAAGTATGAATCAAAGGTAAAGAAACTGACTGGTTATTTATTGTACAGGAAAATATTAACTTTTGTGTGTCAATAGAAAATGGACTCACAGTGGTTAAAAATTCTGACCCTAAAACACAATCTTCTTTGACTTCATCTAAACGAAATAAAGATATAGAGCTTTTTACAGAAGATAGAGAAATAGGGAAATTCTCAACTCTACCAGTTAGATATACAGGAGAACCTTCAATTGCATATCCAAACTCTTTAGTTTTTTCCCAATAAAATTGGGGAATGGCATTACCCCTTGCTAAATTAAATTGACATCCTGAATCAATTAGGCATTGGACTGGGTAGGATTTAAATTCATCAGGACAAAACTGTAAGGTAATGAACAGCTTAGGACCAGAAACTGCACCTAACAAGCTGATACTTTGAGATTTAGGGGTAGGAGAACTATCAGGAGAGGGAGTTCTTTCAGGTGATCTTTCAGGAGAACCTTTCTTTGTGCCACAAACCCTTTCTATCTCATTTGACAATTCATCCTCTGATGACTGGTATTTTTCTATCAGCAGAACTGTCAATGCACTTTTTATCTCATCAGCTTCTTTGACTAGAGCTCTTATTTGTTGTTGCTTTTCTTTTAACTTCAATTTTAGAAATCTTTCTCTGTCGACTCTATGTGCCTGTCTATCTGAATGTCCACTGGGATAATCACAATATAGATCTGCAGGATTAGAAATCAAAGATAATTTCTCTTTTCCTCTTTCTTTTGTTAAAGTCTGCAACTGAGCTTGCAGTGCTTTCTTTTCTTCTCTTAACTCAGTTCTCTCATGGTGTCTAAAAATCGGAATAGTAGACATCTGTAAATCAATAGAAGCAATCTTCTTTTCTAACTGTCCTGGAGAAACTGAAGTAGAAAACATATATAGGTTATAATCAAATTCTGGCAACTCACACCCCCTGAAATGTGGGGCACTGGCTGAATCAGACTCAGAAGAGGATGAGGAGGATGGACCACATTTAGCTAATGTAGGAGGATCTTCTTCAAAATCAGAATCTGTACATGAAGAAGATTCAGAATCAGGTAAATAAATAATCTCGTCGGAAGGATGAGGGGAATCAGAGGAAACTTTGTATAAATCCCACCAAGCAGGATCCAGGGTAGTGCAGAGAGCTGCAAGCCTTGGACGGGATTTTTTGTCTGGACACTTGCTTGCCCAATGACCTTTCTTTCCACATATGAAACAAGTATCACCTGAACCTTTTTCTTTTCTTCTTTTCACAAATCTTTTGCTGGAACGTTGGTATCTTTTAGAAAACTTGTGAGATTTGTGTCTATAGTGCTTGTGCTTTTAAGGTTTATCTAGGTGATATCTGCCTTCAGAGGTAAAAAATTTCTTTTTCTTTTTCTTACCTTCACAATGGCAATCTCCTTTGCCAAGGTGACCTCTGTTATGAGCACCACATCCCCAATCTGGCATTTTTGCAACCTGCTTGCAGAAGGAAGCAGAAAACATCTCTTGGTGTCTTTTAAAATCTTTATCAACTCTCTTTTGTAGGCAATGTTCTTGCCATGTTTCAAGAATATGATTATGCAGTTGTGCTAAAGAGAGGGACCTTAACGGGATGTTTTTATCTTTCAATGCCTTTTCCACAGCAACTGGAACATGTCCAGGGAAACTACGGAGATAGTGCTTTAAGTAGGCTGGATCGCCTGACTTACCTGAAGATATAATTAATTTCTGCATATAGCAGAAATATTCTTCTGACTTACTAAGATTACACAGCCGGGCAGACATGAATAAAGAAGCCATGTGATCATAGTCTTCTTGATCTTCAGGACCATAAAATTCTCTCCCAAGGGCAGAGAGAATCTGCTCATCAGAGTCATTAGCAGCTAATAACTCATTTCTTGCATCTTGTGGCAACCATCGCCACCATTCGTATGCCAAACCTGATAAACCAGCAACTAACTGAGCACCAAGCATCTGTCCAGTTAAATTGTGGTCTTGTTGCTTTTTGTATAATATCCAGTGAGTTAGCAACTGAATTGCATTTTTAATCTCATCTCTAGATTGACACTGAATATTTAAAACAGGCTGCTCTGGCATTTTCGAAATCAAATTGTTTAGATTATTGATACCAAAAGACATGACTTTAGGAGCAACAAACACAGCTTGTGCATCTGGCATATGGGTATCAAAACCTTCATGAGGAATTTGCCTTTCATAACCGATTCTTCGGTTAGAGGATTCTGCCATCATATTCAAGTCACCAATATATTTTGGATCTAAAACAGGTTTATAATTTTTGAAAGCATCGATCCATTCTTGAATATCTTGCTTTATCAAATCAGATTCACCAAAATCCCATTCTGGTTTATCTTCATCTGGGGTAGATCTGAGAACTCCTAGAGAGGCTGCCTTAGAATGACCTTTCTTGGCCAATCTGAGAACATGATCAGGAACAATATATTCCTTCTTTTTCAACTCTTGTGTTTTAACAGTCAGATCTGCTAAAACATCCATTCTTTTTTGTAGCTTATCAGAGGCTACAGAAATTGCTCTCTCTATCTCTGTGGTATCATGCAAAAGATGATCCAGGAGCTCAAGTTTGGTGATAACTTTATCTAATTGTTCTTTCTGAGAATCACAACTAGATTTCAACTGCAAGATATCAAAAGCCATATCATCAAGATTATGGGCAGTACACATTTGCTGCATATTACCCCAATTAGCTAATTTTATCTCATCTGATACTGTCTGATCAGAAGGTGTTGACTTGGCTGAAATAAATTCTCTTTTTTTCGAACCATCTGAGGCATATTGCCGAAATCCGGTTTCAGGAAGATTTCGACCAGGATAAAAGGACTTTTGTCCTAAAGAATTTATTCCTTCGGCAGAAGCATTTGATCTAGGAAGTGAGGAAAGCATTCCTAGGCTAGGAAACTCATGCAATGACTTTTGTTTCTCTTTTTGTAACAATTTTGTTTTTATATTTTTGCAGGCAGGACAATCTGCATGCTGACCTCTATGTTCAAACTGAGAAAGACCAGAATAAGACTCAGTATTTACAGAATTATTTTGTACAGGAGAGGAAGATTCTTCAAGAGATTTTTTCTCTACTTGATTGGACAAGGCTTGTCGCCTAGCATTGTGATAGGATGCAAGAGATGCAGATTTGATCAATGGAGGACCAAACCTGGGGATTGGTTCTTCAGGATGGGATCTGAAAGAGGATGAAGCTTCATCAAAGACTAAGGGCTTTGGATTCATGGTAGCTCTGACTCTTTCTTGGTGTCTCAGCTCTGTGTATTTCATTTCCCAAGCTTGAGGATATTTTATACCAGTCCAGTTAAAGGTAATAGGAGTGGCATTTTTGGATTTGGATTTGGACAAGCGGGGATTTTCTGGAGTTTCCACCACGCTGCAGTCTGCAGATATCTGATGGACATGGGAACGGAGCTGGGGTAACGTGTCATTACCAAAACGAACACAAACACCACCTTTTAATTGAATGATTTTAGAACCAGATTGCATATCAAATCCTTTGGGGAGGATATAAGCCTTGAGAATATTGTATATATGCGGATCTTCCAAACTGACAGAGAAACGAGGATAAACAGTACCAAAAGCAGGACCATCATGTAAAGGAGCTGTGAAGCCTCCAATGACGGCATCAGAAAACTTATTATGACGGGTATCTACAATACAACATAATGAAGAAATAGCAAGACGCGGACGGACAAGGGGACCGAGACCGAGCTTAACAGCACCAAAATGTGCATATCTGAAATTACATTTTTTAGCCCAATCAATTTGTGCTTTATCAAGAAGAGTGATGTGAATAGGTTCTTGATTGTCTGTAAAAGAAACATCGATACTAGAGACTTTAATTTGAGTGGTAGAATATAGATTCCACCAGTTTAATCTGTAAACGTCTCTGGGTAAGATCTGGGGTAATTCCCAGTTTTCACTTGGATTCTGGTCATGTATAGTGATATAAGAAGCATCATCGCCAGAGGCAGATGAATCGAATTGACTGCTTCTTCTTTCTGCTAATGAGACTTCTTGGTCATTGGTTGATTCACATTCTAAATTGGTCAGCTGAACTGTGTCCATTGTGGGATCCATTTGTTTTAAGGAAAGGGCTGACTTCTACGCGGTGGGTAACTATGTAGACTTACTCCCCTTCCACGGGCCTTACGGCTACTCTGACTTCCACACCACGCTTATACCTTAAGGATTCTCACAATTTCCTCATCGGTCATTTCCACCGACTACAAGACACAATAGTTCATAGAATGTTGTAATAATCAACCAAGCATTTTGTACACTTTTTGACTTAGCAGAAATACATAAGTTGTGAAAGAATATTACCAGAATTTAACGTGAGAATTTCTGGCTCTGATAACCAGTTATCAGGATCTTGTGGAATTAAACATTGCTTGAGCCAAAATATTCAACACATTGAGAATGTAATAACAGCTTTGAGAGAAACGCCATCAACACGAAACATATTGCAATTGCTGCTATTATTAATGCCACAAAATTCATCTTTACAGACACAGTGGATCGACCTCGGATTGCGAAGTTCGTCACCACAATATTCACTCTGGACTTATGCCTAAGCACAATGTCTTGGGTCCATTTAGATTTCACTATTTCCAGAAGGCATATAGCTACTTTCAAGCTCCTGGGAGTCCCAAGATATGCTTACTAGCATACCCTCACTTACAAACTTTGACAGAGGGAGTCTTCACCTTTCTGGTGCAATGTTATACCCAAATGGGCAACTTGCAGAGCATACGGGCTCAGCTCTTACAGACACAGACTTTTTACAGAACGAGTCTTTGCCTTTCTGGTGCAATGTTATACCCAAATGGGCAACTTGCAGAGCATACGGGCTTGGCTCTCACACACCTAGACACTGTCGAGCGGACTACTTGCTCAGACGACTCTCTAACTTGCAGAGCGGACTACTTGCTCATGCAGACTCGAATCAATCAAATGAGCTCGCAGGACTCATATTTATAATCTCCTAGCCAGTATACCGGTGACTGATGACTTACACTAACCAGTAAAAGGATTTGATTCCCGGGGCATGGTGGGACCACACCATGTTATCTCGTCCCTTAAAGGCAGCACCATATGGGGACTCGGTACTCAGACTGACAATCTACTTGACAGGAAAAGATTCTAATGGCCGACAAACATGGCCCATTATTATTACATCAGTCATTATTACAAAATATCGGGGAATAAAGCATCCCGAATGATAATATGAAAATCAAACATGGTCGACAGCATAAGATAAGAAGAGGCCCACCAACGGCTTCCTTAAAAGATATGTACAGGGAAAATATTCTTCAGATGGACCGGCAGCTTCATTCCCGGAGAAACTCGACGGGTCTTCAGGATGTGTCATAATCGGAACCACACACGCAAACATTTGTTCCTTCAGGACCAGGAACACCACCGCACACACAGTCGAATACACCTTGTTCATAAAGATGCTCTTCGAGTTCCCTTCGTGCTAACTCATCTTCAATATAATTTGGCTGGGATTCTGTGAATCGCCAATATTCATTTTCCGGGAACTCGTCAGCCATGTCAGGGTACAGGAGATCACCAAAACAATGTTCAACATCGGAACCATGAAGATACTCATTTGGACCAAAAACAAACTCTGAGGCGAATTGGGATTCAACCCGATAGTTTAAAGGCAGAGTCCTTCGGTGAACTTTGGTATCCAACCTCTTACCTTGGTCATCACGTTTAATAAACTTTTGAGTGACAGTTACAATATGCTGCAATGGGGTATACCTGCCACCATGGTGTCTTAGTTTAAATTTGAACCACTGATTGTGTTGATCAGCGGCCTGCATATCAGCTTCTAAGTGCAGAATGAAATTAGCTCTTCTCTGCACCCAATCTAACCTCGGACAGAACTTATCCAGAAAAACTTCTGTCCATCCTGACCACTTTCTGTGCTTCAGGTTTGCTGGATCAGCACAGATTATTATCGAAGTTTGCTCACGACAGAATTGCAGAATCAAATTGTAGGTAGTCCATGTGAGATCTCCTTCGCCAAGGTCTACATACCAAATTGGTCCTTCTGCTTCTTCATTACAATCTATCCAAACTTCTTTACACTACCGCAGCTTTTCTTCGGCATTTCTGAGACCATTAAAAGCACCCTTTTCCCAACGTTCGAGAATTTGCAGCTTACAGGGGCTTTCTTGAATTTGCTTAATTAAGGTAAGACTCAGAAATTTATCTGCTTCCTGCCGGTCAGCATAATCTAATAACTGCTGGCATTCTTCTTGCGAAATATCTTTATCCCATGGAGCTAGGAATAAAGATCCAGGAGGTGCTCTGAGCGCTTTATCTTCCTCTTGCATAGGAGCTTTGCCTTTATCAGCAACTATCCTGTCTTTCATGAAATTAAAATGTTGACGTGGGCCAGGTCCAGATCCAGAACCCGATCCAGAAGAAAACATCATTAACTGTGGAATATCTTTCTGCACAGTCTCACGAGTCAACATATCAGCAAGACAATTTAGATACCCTAGTTTATAGACAATATCATAATCAAAGTTACTTAACCAGAAAAACCATTTTAATATTCGACTGCTGTTTTCAGCCATCAGATTTTCATTCTTAAAAATACCTGGCATAATCTTTAAATCTGTTCTAATAACAAATCTGACAGGTTTTAAATAAAGGATAAAATGGCTGACTGTCTTTTTTACTGCTAAGATTTCTTTATGGCTGCTGGGATAGTTTAACTCTGCTCCTTTAAATGATCCAGATGCAAAACCACAGATATTAGCTTTTCCTTCGATCTCTTCTAGTAGAACACCAGCCCAAGTGGTACTGGATGCATCTGTCTCAATTATCAATTTTCCAACTCCCTGGGGAAGGCTGAGAGCTGGTAGGGTTTTTACTTTGGCCTTTATCTGCTGAACCGCCAAAGTCATTTTTTCAGACCAGGGAATAAGCTTCTTCTTAAGCCTTTGCTGCAGGCAATGGATATCAGCAGCTTGTCCTTTGTAAAATGGCCTGATATAATTTAAACACCCTAAAAATCTTTGCAACTGGGTTTTCTCCATTATTTTGTCAGGGAAATGTTCAAAAGATTGAAGAACATGATTCTGCAAAACAACCTGACCTGCTTTAATATGTAAACCCAAAAACTCAATATCTGTTCTGCCTACTTCCATTTTACTTTCAGACAGAACTAACCCATGCTTGAAAACCATATCATAAAACTGCTGCAAATGTTTTAGATGTTCTTGTAGATTCTTTGAGCAAATAAGAATATCATCTATGAACACTGCTAACCATGGAATGTCTCTAAATATATCTTCCATTCTCTTTTGAAATTCAGAAGGGGCATTGTTAATTCCAAAAGGGAGAACCTTCCATTGGTATTGGCCATGGGGTACCACAAATGCAGTTTTAAACCTATCTTTCGCCTCTATTCCAATCTGGTAAAAGCCTGACTTTAAGTCAAACTTACTGAAGATGGTGCAACTAGTAATTTTCTGAAGCAAACTAGCTTTATCCGGCAAGGGATATCTAATTTTCTGGAGCACTGCATTTAAAGGCTTAAAATTTACTACCAGACGAGGCTTACCTCTTTTCTGCTCTAAATGTTTGTTTACCACAAAGGCTCTGCATGCCCATGGGCTTTTAGATGGCTCAATTAGACCTTTAGCCAACAAGTCTTTTATTTCTTTGGAGCAGAATTCTCTTTCGCTAGGGCTCATGAGTCTAGCCGAAGCTTTCATTGGCTTTATCTTTTGCAAAGGATAAAAAGGTAGTGAAACAAAATATTTTTCTCTTGTCCAGAAAGCATTTGGGCTTTCTGAGCAGCAATCCTTTTTCAACCTTTCAGTAATCCCTACAAGAAACTTGTCAGCGTGTACTTCTGCAAAGGAAATACACCTTTCCATCTTTCCTAATGAAACTTTGGACTGAGGAGGAGAAGGCTTGGTTATTGGTTTACAACACTGTACAAAAGTATGACTCAAAGGTAAAGAAACTGACTGGTTATTTATTGTACAGGAAAATATTAACTTTTGTGTGTCAATAGAAAATGGACTCACAGTGGTTAAAAATTCTGACCCTAAAACACAATCTTCTTTGACTTCATCTAAACGAAATAAAGATATAGAGATTTTTACAGAAGATAGAGAAATAGGGAAATTCTCAACTCTACCAGTTAGATATACAGGAGAACCTTCAATTGCAGATCCAAATTCTTTAGTTTTTTCCCAATAAAATTGGGGAATGGCATTACCCCTTGCTAAATTAAATTGACATCCTGAATCAATTAGGAATTGGACTGGGTAGGATTTAAATTCATCAGGACAAAACTGTAAGGTAATGAACAGCTTAGGACCAGAAACTGCACCTAACAAGCTGATACTTTGAGATTTAGGGGTAGGAGAACTATCAGGAGAGGGAGTTCTTTCAGGTGATCTTTCAGGAGAACCTTTCTTTGTGCCACAAACCCTTTCTATCTCATTTGACAATTCATCCTCTGATGACTGGTCTTTTTCTATCAGCAGAACTGTCAATGCACTTTTTATTTCATCAGCTTCTTTGACTAGACCTCTTATTTGTTGTTGCTTTTCTTTTAACTTCAATTTTAGCAATCTTTCTCTGTCGACTCTATGTGCCTGTCTATCTGAATGTCCACTGGGATAATCACAATATAGATCTGCAGGATTAGAAATCAAAGATAATTTCTCTTTTCCTCTTTCTTTTGTTAAAGTCTGCAACTGAGCTTACAGTGCTTTCTTTTCTTCTCTTAACTCAGTTCTCTCATGGTGTCTAAAAATCGGAATAGTAGACATCTGTAAATCAATAGAAGCAATCTTCTTTTCTAACTGTCCTGGAGAAACTGAAGTAGAAAACATATATAGGTTATAATCAAATTCTGGCAACTCACACCCCCCGAAATGTGGGACACTGGCTGAATCAGACTCAGAAGAGGATGAGGAGGATGGACCACATTTAGCTAATGTAGGAGGATCTTCTTCAAAATCAGAATCTGTACATGAAGAAGATTCAGAATCAGGTAAATAAATAATCTCGTCGGAAGGATGAGGGGAATCAGAGGAAACTTTGTATAAATCCCACCAAGCAAGATCCAGGGTAGTGCAGAGAGCTGCAAGCCTTGGACGGGATTTTTTGTCTGGACACTTGCTTGCCCAATGACCTTTCTTTCCACATATGAAACAAGTATCACCTGAACCTTTTTCTTTTCTTCTTTTCACAAATCTTTTGCTGGAACGCTGGTATCTTTTAGAAAACTTGTGAGATTTGTGTCTATAGTGCTTGTGCTTGTAAGGTTTATCTAGGTGATATCTGCCTTCAGAGGTAAAAAATTTCTTTTTCTTTTTCTTACCTTCACAATGGCAATCTCCTTTTCCAAGGTGACCTCTGTTATGAGCACCACATCCCCAATCTGGCATTTTTGCAACCTGCTTGCAGAAGGAAGCAGAAAACATCTCTTGGTGTCTTTTAAAATCTTTATCAACTCTCTTTTGTAGGCAATGTTCTTGCCATGTTTCAAGAATATGATTATGCAGTTGTGCTAAAGAGAGGGACCTTAACGGGATGTTTTATCTTTCAATGCCTTTTCCACAGCATCTGGAACATGTCCAGGGAAACTACGGAGATAGTGCTTTAAGTAGGCTGGATCGCCTGACTTACCTGAAGATATAATTAATTTCTCCATATAGCAGAAATATTCTTCTTACTTACTAAGATTACACAGCCGGGCAGACATGAATAAAGAAGCCATGTGATCATAGTCTTCTTGATCTTTAGGACCATAAAATTCTCTCCCAAGGGAAGAGATAATCTGCTCATCAGAGTCATTAGCATCTAATAACTCATTTCTTGCATCTTGTGGCAACCATCGCCACCATTCGTATGCCAAACCTGATAAACCAGCAACTAACTGAGCACCAAGCATCTGTCCAGTTAAATTGTGGTCTTGTTGCTTTTGTTATATTTTCAGAATTTACTTCAATCTGATCTAGGATCTTAACTGAGAGAACAACATGTACAGCATATCTACAGCATATCAATCATGGAGACAATAATGCAAGCACACAAGAGACACAAAGATTTACTTGGGGAAAACCATAAAGGTGAAAAACCCCAATAACTTCCTCAGAGATAGATAGAGCAAAGATACAACCAACCAATAGAGATAGCCATAACCTAGCAGCAATCCTCCTCCTCCATAAGTGCGCCTCTCCTCCTTGAGAGCATGTGTGAGAAGTGAGTGAAGAAATAGAGTGCCTCCCGCACTCTATTTATACTTGACTTGACTTGCCTTTTTACCTAACTCATGTAGGCTCGAACTTAACCACATAACATAATGCTGAGTGGGCCGACCCCCAATAGGGTGGTCTAATAACCCTTTTGACCCACATGGCCGACCCCCAATAGGGTGGTCTAATAACCCTTTGACCCACATGACTTATACAGGGCCGACCCCAAATAAGGTGGTCTAATAACCCATCAAGTATAAGTTACGACACTTACAATATAAATGACGACACTTCCTTATAGAGGAATAATACCATCTCTATAGGAATACAATATACATATATGTGAAATACATTCCGAAGTTACATATACATCAACACTCCCTCTTAACTAGGAAGGTATTTCTCAACACAGTTCTTCTAGCACAAGTCATCTTCTCTGGATCATCGTCACTGGATAATCGTCATTGAGTCATCATCATCGTCACTGCTGCTGCTATCTCAATCAATCTCTGAATCTACTCGTCATAGGAAGTTCTACAGAGCCAGTCCTTTTTCATACTGGATGTAGGCCCACCACCTGCAGGTCTTCGTCATCACTGGCCATACTGTGGAATCCTCAGGACTTTTACGTGTGTCACAAAACCTCGAAAGAGCATTTGCCAGATGTCCCAGGGCACAGATTACATGCCATAGGCAAAACCTCGAAAGACCATCTGCAAATCTCCCAGGGCACAAATTATATGTGACCTCACCACAAAACCTCGCAAGAGCATCCCAGGACTGATTACGAGCACACAGCTCAACCTATCGGATCTCCCAGGGCACAAATTACATGTGGTCACCACAAAACCTCGCAAGAGCATCCCAGGACTGATTACGAGCACACAGCTCAACCTATCGGATCTCCCAGGGCATAAATTACATGTGGTCATGGCAAAACCTCGCAAGAGCATCCCAGGACTGATTACGAGCACACAGCTCAACCTATCGGATCTCCCAGGGCACAAATTACATGCCATAGGACAAAACCTCGAAAGAGCATCTGCCAGATATCCCAGGGCACAAATTACATGCCATAGGCAAAACCTCGAAAGACTATCTGCAGATCTCCCAGGGCATAAATTATATGTCCTCCCAAGCAAAACCTCGAAAGAGCATTTGCCAGATGTCCCAGGGCACAAATTACATGCCATAGGCAAAACCTCGAAAGACCATCTGCAAATCTCCCAGGGTACAAATTACATGCTTATCTGCACAACCTGATCCACGGCCACAGAGTATCAAACTGATACTCACCATACATCATCCTGATGTATCCATGATCATCCTGATCATCATCACTGCAACATCCTGCTGCATGTCATCTGGAGCAACATCCTGAAGCTCGTCATCTATGATCATCCTGATCATCAATGCATCTACCTGATGCATACCAAGTATCTACCTGATACATATCATCATACATGATCCTCCTGATCATCAATGCATCTACCTGATGCATACCAAGTATCTACCTGATACATATCATCATACATGATCCTCCTGATCATCAATGCATCTATCTGATGCATACCAAGTATCTACCTGATACATATCATCATACATGATCCTCCTGATCATCAATGCATCTACCTGATGCAAATACAAATACATGATACATATCACCATACATGATCCACCTGATCATACAATGTACCCACCTGATACATATACAGATACATGGTCCAAGCATCCAACATGATGCATATACAAAATACATATACATGATCCAACTGATCATATCCAGCATCTACATGATGCATACATACATACAAAAATGATCCAACTGATCATATCCAGCAGAAACCAGAACATCATCCTGATGCTCATCATCCAGCGCTTACATCCACAGCCATGTGAAGGATCCTCCTTCCAACATGCTTGGAATGGCTTCAGCAAATGTGTCCATCACTTCTTCCTCGAAGTGTCCTCGATCTGAAGAACACCAAGCCTCTCTCTGAAGTACTCGAACTTCACCCTGGCTAGTGGCTTCGTCAACACATCTGCAATCTGCTCGTACGTCGCAACATACAGGAGCTTCACAGCTCCTCTCTGCACCATATCCCTGATATAGTGATATTTGATCTCTATGTGTTTCGACCTGTCATGAAACACTGGGTTCTCGGACAGCTTCACACAACTCTGGTTATCACAGAAGATACCAGTAGCCTCCAACGAGAGATCAAATAACTCAGACAGTAGCTTCCGTAGCCATACTGCCTCACAACTAGCTGAACAGGCTGCAACATACTCTGCCTCAGCTGTACTCAGTGCTACGCAGGACTGCTTCCTGCTAAACCAAGAGATCACACCCGATCCCATACTGAAGCAACACCCAGATGTGCTCTTCCTATCTGCAGCACTGCCAGCCCAATATGAATCAACATAACCCTACAGGTTAAACTTTTGATTCGCCTCATATCTGAGCCCATAATCCACTGTACCCTTCAGGTACCTCAGAACATGCTTTACAGCAACCAGGTGAACACTCCTCGGATCCGTCAGGAACTGGCTCAATGTGTTCACAGCAAAGCAAATATCTGGTCTCGTGTTCGTCAGGTACATCAAGGACCCAATCATCTGACGATACATAGAAACATCAACTGGCTCAGATGAAGCATCACAAAGAAGCTTCAGATTCGATGCCATAGGTGTGGCCATGGTCTTGCAATCCATCATCCCGAACCTATTCAGGATTTCTACTACATACTTCCCTTGTCCAAGGAAGATTCCTTCTGCACTCTGCCACACCTCCATGCCAAAAACAAATAGTGCATCATCCCCAAGTTCTTCACCTCGAACTCGGTAGTAAGCTTCCGCTGCGTGTTGGCAATCAATCTATCTTCACCATACCAAGTTCTGCACATATATGATTTCCTATCATGTGTCTCAGAACCATCTGGTGCATCTTCTATTTCATCACTTTTATATTTCTCAATGCTGCCATCTGCAACATGCTTGATCTGATAGTTCCATTTGGAAGTCATAGCAAACTTCCCTTCATGTCTTGGGATTACATCCCAAACATCATTCTTCATGATCGACGGATCATGGCATTTCATTTCTTCATCCCAGATCCTGGGAACTTCAATATCTTCAATATCTTCAATAGATATCTTTGTTGCTGGAACAAAATGTTGTAGTTCTTCTTTTGTAGGAGATGGCATACGATCTTTCCTACACAACAAGTTAAATTGCATGATTAGAAAACATCTCATAGTTTTCAGAACAAATTCTTACACATAAAGAAATATGTCATACAGTCATGCAATTATCTTAGCCAATGCTTCAATACAACATTTATCCATATTCCGTAACTTTCTAGATGCCTTCCAATCTCTACCAGAACATTGTTAAGAGTGTGCACAACTCCCAACATGTCAGCAAAGAGGTTTCATTCTAGATAAGTAGCAATGGAATGTTGTACAGTGCCATAGGCCACTTACCCATGTATATTAGTAGTATAATGTTCATCAATGCAACTATTCTAATATGCACAATACATATCCTAAGTCTAGGAACATGAGCATATACATTATTGAACAATTTTATTTAAGCAAACACATATACAAGAAATGATAATTAAAGTACTTATCTTTGTTTGTTCGTTGGGTGGACTCCCTCTGAGTCTTCGCTTCCTTGCAGGAGCTGCTGGAGTCCTAATCTGAAGTAGCTTCTTCTACACCTTTCTGTTGTGGGATGTAGAGAGATGGTCAACTCCCTCTGAATATCTGCATCCTTGCATAAACCACTGATCTTTGCTTCCTGGATTACCTGTCCTTGAACTTACATTCATCCTTGGTTCCTATGCATGCTTATTAGTATCATGATTGTGATATCCTTGTGATCTTATATAAAATCATACATTCATTAGTATACTATTAAAAAAAAATAATCTCAAGCATGTATAGTCATGATCATTTCAAACAGAAATAATAAGCATTAGCATTCAAGGTTTATGTAGGATTCTTATGGTTAGTCAAATCATAAGAAACATAACATGTCTAAACCTGTAATTACTCAAACATATGACTCTTCAGATTAGTTGAATCATCAATAAAGATAAGATATATAAAATGCATAAAACCTGTGATTATTCAAACCTAAACCATCATGATTCTTCTGGTTAGTCATATCATCAATTAAGGTAAGAAACATAATATGCATACAACCATGATTATTCAAACCTATGACTTCATGAATAATCATTATCAACAACAGTATAAGATCCTAACACAAGGTAGGATTCTATCTTGATATAGGAAAAACATACCTGGATTAGCATGCTAGCTATTTATGTCTAACATACTCACATGATGTCTTCTTGTTCTTCTTCAATGACTTGTGCTAGTAACCTGTATATCTCATAGGTTAACTATTACAAAACCAAGTTATACATACCTCGTAAATGGATCTTCTATGAGATCCATGACAATGGATGAATCTTTGTCCTCATGTTATCATGATCATATGTTCTTGGACCAGAACATGATTTTTCTTTCTTGGTGTACCTTTCATGTTAGTAGACAACATAAACCTCATACAACACCATAATGCATTAGTACAATCATAAGTGTCAACACCCTAACCAATGAATATCTTCTATCATGCATTCATAATTTTGTTAAGGTGATACGACAAATCTAAAATCAAAATTGTACTGACCGTAATAACATGAAGACAAACATACCATAAACTTAATCATGGACAAATATCGAAACATACCTCGATGAGTCATACCTGTTGAGATCGCTTGTAATCTTCTTATGTAAGGCCTTAGCCTCATCTCCCTCTGAAACAGGAACTTCTTCACTCATGCAGATGATCAATCCATCTTCTTCTGGGATTAACCCAATCCACTTGATTTGCAAGAACTGGACCTGGAGCTGGATATGGGTTTGTCAGAGAAACCCCAAAAATTCAAACTTTGAATTTCAACCTTCTGACAGGATAGAAATATGTGTCTTGATGAGCTGATCAAGCTGGTATATTCAAAATTTGAAGACTGCAAAGTTTCACTCCTCAATTTTGCCTTTGAAACTTCCGGATTCACTGGACGTGACCCTGAACTGGGGTTTGATGAAGCCCACTCTTCTTCCCAATCAAAATGTTTGATCCAAAGCTCTAAGCTTCTATTTTTCTAAGGAGCGTCCAGCCGTGGTCACAGATTTCAAAAATTCCCATTTTTACAGAAGCCCTAATTTTTCACTTTTCTGATCAAAGTCCCGAACTAGAGTCTAATCAAGCCCGGCCTTCTTCCCAACCAAAAATTCTGATCTTGGTCTCTAAATTTCTATTTTGATGAGTAGCATCCAGCCGTGGTCTCCTATTACAAAAATTCCAACTTTCTTCAAAGCCCTAAATTCCGGAAGCAATGAATGAAGGTACCAAAAAATAATTCTGTTTTGACAGAAATATGTACCTGATTGTTTCTGGTGTAACTCCGAAATTTTTGATCCACAGGGTTTGAAAAAGTTTCCTGAGATAGCCTGACCTGTTATCTTTCCATCCTGACAGGTATGACCTCAATTGGATTCTCTGAGAGAGAGTTATGCCAAATGTCGCAACGTGACCTGTTTATGGGATAATACAGGAGAGCGAACTTGTACGGCGTTCCACGTGTCACTGTTTTAACTTCGGCCTCTAAAAACGTTTTCTTAGATAGTATAGACTGTGTACTACCTGTCACATTTTACGAAATTTCATTTGGAGCTTCCTAGCCCAAGATATGACCTTTTTCCCAAGGTCACCTGATTTTGACTCAGATCTGGAAGAGGCAGAAACCCTATATTGTACAGATCATAAATCACAAAGTACAACGAATTAGAGGTTTTCCTTTGGACACAAGATACCGGGAGATCTTATCTTCGGCCTGTAACAATTTCAGATACGAAAACTTCGCCAAAACGGATTTATAGCGAAAGTGCTACGATGACTGGTTTTTGCTATATCAAGCCCTAGCATCGTAAGTGCAACAAGTGTCATACATGCCATATCATGCCTTCCTTCAGGCTAGCTCTGATACCATGTTATATTTTCAGAATTTACTTCAATCTGATCTAGGATCTTAACTGAGAGAACAACATGTACATCATATCTATAGCATATCAATCATGGAGACAATAATGCAAGCACACAAGAGACACAAAGATTTACTTGGGGAAAACCATAAAGGTGAAAAACCCCAATAACTTCCTCAGAGATAGATAGAGCAAAGATACAACCAACCAATAGAGATAGCCATAACCTAGCAGCAATCCTCCTCCTCCATAAGTGCGCCTCTCCTCCTTGAGAGCATGTGTGAGAAGTGAGTGAGTAAATAGAGTGCCTCCCGCACTCTATTTATACTTGACTTGACTTGCCTTTTTACCTAACTCATGTAGGCTCGAACTTAACCACATAACATAATGCTGAGTGGGCCGACCCCCAATAGGGTGGTCTAATAACCCTTTTGACCCACATGGCCGACCCCCAATAGGGTGGTCTAATAACCCTTTGACCCACATGACTTATACAGGGCCGACCCCAAATAAGGTGGTCTAATAACCCATCAAGTATAAGTTACGACACTTACAATATAAATGACAACACTTCCTTATAGAGGAATAATACCATCTCTATAGGAATACAATATACATATATGTGAAATACATTTCGAAGTTACATATACATCAACAGCTTTTTGTATAATATCCAGTGAGTTAGCAACTGAATTGCATTTTTAATCTCATCTCTAGATTCACACTGAATATTTAAAACAGGCTGCTCTGGCATTTGCGAAATCAAATTGTTTAGATTATTGATACCAAAAGACATGACTTTAGGAGCAACAGACACAGCTTGTGCATCTGGCATATGGGTATCAAAACCTTCATGAGGAATTTGCCTTTCATAACCGATTCTTCGGTTAGAGGATTCTGCCATCATATTCAAGTCACCAATATATTTTGGATCTAAAACAGGTCTATAATTTTTGAAAGCATCGATCCATTCTTGAATATCTTCTAGAAGCTGTGATTTTAAAAAACGGTGGAAGTAAGCTTTTCTTATTTCCGGATGAATGCGCAAACTATAGAAAGTCGTTATGATGTAGAATGTGCATACTTTGTTGATTCCATTTATGAAATAAAACACACTTTCTAAAAACTCGTGTTTTTTACGAAATCATGTAAACCTTCTAGAAGCTGTGATTTTAAAAAATGGTGGAAGTAAGCTTTTCTTATTTCCGGACGCATCCGCAAACTATAGAAAGTCATTATGACGTAGAATGTGCATACTTTGTTGATTCTATTTATGAAATAAAACAAATTTTCAAAAAACTCGTGTTTCTTAAGAAATCATGTAAACCTTCTAGAAGCTGTGATTTTAAAAAACGGTGGAAGTAAGCTTTTCTTATTTCCGGACGCATGCGCAAACTATAGAAAGACATTATGATGTAGAATGCGCAGACTTTGTTAATTCCATTTATGAAATAAAACACATTTTCTAAAAACTCGTGTTTTTTAAGAAATCATGTAAACCTTCTAGAAGCCGTGATTTTAAAAAACGGGGGAAGTAAGCTTTTCTTATTTCCAAACGCAAGCGCAAACTATAGAAACTCGTTATGACGTAGAATGTGGATACTTTGTTGATTCTATTTATGAAATAAAACACATTTTCTAAAAACTCGTGTTTTTTAAGAAATCATGTAAACCTTCTAGAAGCTGTCATTTTAAAAAACAGGGGAAGTAAGCTTTTCTTATTTCCAAACGCATGCGCAAACTATAGAAAGTCGTTATGACATAGAATCTGCATACTTTGTAGATTCCATTTATGAAATAAAACATATTTTCTAAAAACTTGTGTTTTTTACGAAATCATGTAAACTTCTAGAAGCTGTGATTTTAAAAAATGGTGGAAGTAAGCTTTTCATATTTCCGGATGAATGCGAAAACTATAGAAAGTCGTTATGACGTAGAATGTGCATACTTTGTTGATTCCATTTATGAAATAAAACACATTTTCTAAAAACTCGTGTTTTTTAAGAAACCATGTAAACCTTCTAGAAGCTGTGATTTTAAAAAACGGAGGAAGTAAGCTTTTCTTATTTCCGGATGAATGCGCAAACTATAGAAAGTCGTTATGACGTAGAATGTGCATACTTTGTTGATTCCTTTTATGAAATAAAACACATTTTCTAAAAACTCGTGTTTTTTAAGAAACCATGTAAACCTTCTAGAAGCTGTGATTTTAAAAAACGGTGGAAGTAAGCTTTTCTTATTTCCGGATGAATGCGCAAACTATAGAAAGTCGTTATGATGTAGAATGTGCATACTTTGTTGATTCCATTTATGAAATAAAACACACTTTCTAAAAACTCGTGTTTTTTACGAAATCATGTAAACCTTCTAGAAGCTGTGATTTTAAAAAACGGTGGAAGTAAGCTTTTCTTATTTCCGGATGAATGCGCAAACTATAAAAAGTCGTTATGACGTAGAATGTGCATACTTTGTATATTCCATTTATGAAATAAAACACATTTTCTAAACACTCGTGTTTTTTAAGAAATCATGTAAACCTTCTAGAAGCTGTGATTTTAAAAAACGGTGGAAGTAAGCTTTTCTTATTTCCGGACGCATGCGCAAACTATAGAAAGTCTTTATGACGTAGAATGTGCATACTTTGTTGATTCCATTTATGAAATAAAACACATTTTCTAAAAACTCGTGTTTTTTAAGAAATCATGTAAACCTTCTAGAAGCTGTGATTTTAAAAAACGAGGGAAGTAATCCTTTTTTATTTCCGGATGCATGCGCAAACTATAGAAATTCGTTATGACGTAGAATGTGCATACTTTGTATATTTCATTTATGAAATAAAACACATTTTCTAAAAACTCGCGTTTTTTTCGAAATCATTTAAACCTTCTAGAAGCTGTGATTTCCAAAAATGGTGGAAGTAAGCTTTTCTTATTTCCGGACGCATGTGCAAACTCTAGAAAGTCGTTATGACGTAGAATGTGCATACTTTGTAGATTCCATTTATGAAATAAAACACATTTTCTAAAAACTCGTGTTTTTTAAGAAATCATGAAAACCTTCTAGAAGCTGTGATTTTAAAAAACGGGGGAAGTAAGCTTTTCTTATTTCCGGATGCATGCGCAAACTATAAAAAGTTGTTATGACGTAGAATGTCCATACTTTGTAGATTCCATTTATGAAATAAAACACATTTTCTAAAAACCTGTGTTTTTTACGAAATAATGTAAACCTTCTAGAATCTGTGATTTTAAAAAACGGTGGAAGTAAGCTTTTCTTCTTTCCGGACGCATGCAAAAACTATAGAAAGTCGTTATGATGTAGAATGTGCATACTCTGTTGATTCCATTTATGAAATAAAACACATTTTCTAAAAACTCGTGTTTTTTAAGAAATCATGTAAACCTTCTAGAAGCTGTGATTTTAAAAAATGGGGAAAGTAAGCTTTTATTATTTCCGGACGCATCGCAAACTATAGAAAGTCGTTATGACGTAGAATGTCCATACTTTGTAGATTCCATTTATGAAATAAAACACATTTTCTAAAAACTCGTGTTTTTTACGAAATCATGTAAACCTTCTAGAAGCTGTGATTTTAAAAAACGGTGGAAGTAAGCTTTTATTATTTCCGGATGAATGCGCAAACTATAGAAAGCCGTTATGACGTAGAATGTGCATACTTTTTTGATTCCATTTATGAAATAAAACACATTTTCTAAAAACTCGTGTTTTTTAAGAAACCATGTAAACCTTCTAGAAGCTGTGATTTTAAAAAACGGTGGAAGTAAGCTTTTCTTATTTCCGGACGCATGCGCAAACTATAGAAATTTGTTATGACGTAGAATGTTCATACTTTGTTGATTCCATTTATGAAATAAAACACATTTTCTAAAAACTCATGTTTTTTAAGAAATCATGTAAACCTTCTAGAAGCTGTGATTTTAAAAAATGGTGGAAGTAAGCTTTTCTTATTTCCGGACTCCTGCGCAAACTATAGAAAGTCATTATGACGTAGAATGTGCATACTTTGTAGATTCCATTTATGAAATAAAACACATTTTCTAAAAACTCGTGTTTTTTACAAAATCATGTAAACCATCTAGAAGCTGTGATTTTAAAAAACGGGGGAAGTAAGCTTTTCTTATTTCCGGACGCAAGCGCAAACTATAGAAAGTCGTTATGACGTAGAATGTGCATACTTTGTAGATTCCATTTATGATATAAAACATATTTTCTAAAAACTCGTGTTTTTTACGAAATCATGTAAACCTTCTAGAAGCTGTGATTTTAAAAAACGTTGGAAATAAGCTTTTCTTATTTCCGGACGCATCCGCAAACTATAGAAAGTCGTTATGACGTAGAATGTGCATACTTTTTTGATTCTATTTCTGAAATAAAACACATTTTCTAAAAACTCATGTTTTTTAAGAACTCATGTAAACCTTCTAGAAGCTGTGATTTTAGAAAACGGGGGAAGTAAGCTTTTCTTATTTCCAAACGCATGCGCAAACTATAGAAAGTTGTTATGATGTAGAATGTGCATACTTTGTTGATTCCATTTATGAAATAAAACACATTTTCTAAAAACTCGTGTTTTTTACGAAATCATGTAAACCTTCTAGAAGCTGTGATTTTAAAAAACGGGGGGAGTAAGCTTTTCTTATTTCCAGACGCATGCGCAAACTATAGAAAGTCGTTATGACGTATAATGTCCACACTTTGTAGATTCCATTTATGAAATAAAACACATTTTCTAAAAACCTGTGTTTTTTACGAAATCATGTAAACCTTCTAGAAGCTGTGATTTTAAAAAACGGTGGAAGTAAGCTTTTCTTCTTTCCGGATGCATGCGCAAACTATAGAAAGTTGTTATGATGTAGAATGTGCATACTTTGTTGATTCCATTTATGAAATAAAATACATTTTCTAAAAACTCGTGTTTTTTAAGAAATCATGTAAACCTTCTAGAAGCTGTGATTTTAAAAAACGGGGGAAGTAAGCTTTTATTATTTCCGGACGCATGGGCAAACTATAGAAAGTCGTTATGACATAGAATGTCCATACTTTGTAGATTCCATTTATGAAATAAAACACATTTTCTAAAAACTCGTGTTTTTTACGAAATCATGTAAACCTTCTAGAAGCTGTGATTTTAAAAAAAACTGGAAGTAAGCTTTTCTTATTTCCGGATGAATGCGCAAACTATAGAAAGTGGTTATGACGTAGAATGTGCATACTTTGTTGATTCCATTTATGAAATAAAATACATTTTCTAAAAACTCGTGTTTTTTAAGAAACCGTGTAAATCTTCTAGAAGCTGTGATTTTAAAAAACGGTGGAAGTAAGCCTTTTTTATTTCCGGATGCATGCGCAAACTATAGAAATTCGTTATGACGTAGAATGTGCATACTTTGTAGATTCCATTTATGAAATAAAACACATTTTCTAAAAACTCGTGTTTTTTACGAAATCATGTAAACCTTCTAGAAGCTGTGATTTTAAAAAATGGTGGAAGTAAGCTTTTCTTATTTCCGGACGCATGCGCAAACTATAGAAAGTCGTTATGACGTAGAATGTGCATACTTTGTAGATTCCATTTATGAAATAAAACACATTTTCTAAAAACTCGTGTTTTTTAAGAAATCATGTAAACCTTCTAGAAGCTGTGATTTTAAAAAACGGGGGAAGTAAGCTTTTCTTATTTCCGGATGCATGCGCAAACTATAAAAAGTTGTTATGACGTAGAATTTCCATACTTTGTAGATTCCATTTATGAAATAAAACACGTTTTCTAAAAACCTGTGTTTTTTACGAAATCATGTAAACCTTTCTATAAGCTGTGATTTTAAAAAACGGTGGAAGTAAGCTTTTCTTCTTTCCGGACGCATGCAAAAACTATAGAAAGTTATTATGATGTAGAATGTGCATACTTTGTTGATTCCATTTATGAAATAAAACACATTTTTTAAAAACTCGTGTTTTTTAAGAAATCATGTAAACCTTCTAGAAGCTGTGATTTTAAAAAACGGGGGAAGTAAGCTTTTATTATTTCCGGACGCATGTGACAACTATAGAAAGTCGTTATGACGTAGAACGTCCATACTTTGTAGATTCCATTTATGAAATAAAACACATTTTCTAAAAACTCGTGTTTTTTACGAAATCATGTAAACCTTCTAGAAGCTGTGATTTTAAAAAACGGTGGAAGTAAGCTTTTCTTATTTCCGGATGAATGCGCAAACTATAGAAAGTCGTTATGACGTAGAATGTGCATACTTTGTTGATTCCATTTATGAAATAAAACACATTTTCTAAAAACTCGTGTTTTTTAAGAAACCATGTAAACCTTCTAGAAGCTGTGATTTTAAAAAATGGTGGAAGTAAGCTTTTCTTATTTCCGGACGCATGCGCAAACTATAGAAAGTCGTTATGACGTAGAATGTTCATACTTTGTTGATTCCATTTATGAAATAAAACACATTTTCTAAAAACTCATGTTTTTTAAGAAATCATGTAAACCTTCTAGAAGCTGTGATTTTAAAAAATGGTGGAAGTAAGCTTTTCTTATTTCCGGACTCCTGCGCAAACTATAGAAAGTCGTTATGACGTAGAATGTGCATACTTTGTAGATTCCATTTATGAAATAAAACACATTTTCTAAAAACTCGTGTTTTTTACGAAATCATGTAAACCTTCTAGAAGCTGTGATTTTAAAAAACGGGGGAAGTAAGCTTTTCTTATTTCCGGATGCAAGCGCAAACTATAGAAAGTCGTTATGACGTAGAATGTGCATACTTTGTAGATTCCATTTATGATATAAAACATATTTTCTAAAAACTCGTGTTTTTTACGAAATCATGTAAACCTTCAAGAAGCTGTGATTTTAAAAAACGGTGGAAATAAGCTTTTCTTATTTCCGGACGCATCCGCAAACTATAGAAAGTCGTTATGACGTAGAATGTGCATACTTTTTTGATTCTATTTCTGAAATAAAACACATTTTCTAAAAACTCGTGTTTTTTAAGAACTCATGTAAACCTTCTAGAAGTTGTGATTTTAAAAAACCGGGGAAGTAAGCTTTTCTTATTTCCAAACGCATGCGAAAACTATAGAAATTAGTTATGATGTAGAATGTGCATACTTTGTTGATTCCATTTATGAAATAAAACACATTTTATAAAACTCGTGTTTTTTACGAAATGATGTAAACCTTCTAGAAGCTATGATTTTAAAAAACGGGGGGAGTAAGCTTTTCTTCTTTCCAGACGCATGCGCAAACTCTAGAAAGTCGTTATGACATAGAATGTCCATACTTTGTAGATTCCATTTATGAAATAAAACACATTTCCTAAAAACCTGTGTTTTTTACGAAATCATGTAAACCTTCTAGAAGCTGTGATTTTAAAAAACGGTGGAAGTAAGCTTTTCTTCTTTCCGGACGCATGGGCAAACTATAGAAAGTCGTTATGATGTAGAATGTGCATACTTTGTTGATTCCATTTATGAAATAAAACACATTTTCTAAAAACTCGTGTTTTTTAAGAAATCATGTAAACCTTCTACAAGCTGTGATTTTAAAAAACGGGGGAAGTAAACTTTTATTATTTTCGGACGCATGCTCAAACTATAGAAAGTCGTTATGACGTAGAATTTCCATACTTTGTAGATTCCATTTATGAAATAAAACACATTTTCTAAAAACTCGTGTTTTTTACGAAATCATGTAAACCTTCTAGAAGCTGTGATTTTAAAAAACGGTGGAAGTAAGCCTTTCTTATTTCCGGATGAATGCGCAAACTATAGAAAGTCGATGTGACGTAGAATGTGCATACTTTGTTGATTCCATTTATGAAATAAAACACATTTTCTAAAAACTCGTGTTTTTTAAGAAACCATGTAAACCTTCTAGAAGCTGTGATTTAAAAAAACGGTGGAAGTAAGCTTTTCTTATTTCCGGACGCATGCGCAAACTATAGAAAGTCGTTATGACGTAGAATGTGCATACTTTTTTGATTCCATTTATGAAATAAAACACATTTTCTAAAAACTCGTGTTTTTTAAGAAATCATGTAAACCTTCTAGAAGCTGTGATTTTAAAAAACGGGGGAAGTAAGCCTTTCTTATTTCCGGATGCATGCAGAAACTATAGAAATTCGTTATGACGTAGATTGTGCATACTTTGTAGATTCCATTTATGAAATAAAACACATTTTCTAAAAACTCGTGTTTTTACGAAATCATGTAAACCTTCTAGAAGCTGTGATTTTAAAAAACGGTGGAAGTAAGCTTTTCTTATTTTCGGACGCATGCGCAAACTATAGAAAGTCGTTATGACGTAGAATGTGCATACTTTGTAGATTCCATTTATGAAATAAAACACATTTTCTAAAAACTCGTGTTTTTTAAGAAATCATGTAAACCTTCTAGAAGCTGTGATTTTAAAAAACGGGGGAAGTAAGCTTTTCTTATTTCCGGATGCATGCGCAAACTATAGAAAGTTGTTATGATGTAGAATGTCCATACTTTGTAGATTCCATTTATGAAATAAAACACATTTTCTAAAAATTCGTGTTTTTTAAGAAATCATGTAAACCTTCTAGAAGCTGTGATTTTAAAAAACGGGGGAAGTAAGCTTTTCTTATTTCCAAACGCAAGCGCAAACTATAGAAAGTCGTTATGACGTAGAATGTGCATACTTTCTTGATTCCATTATTGAAATAAAACACATTTTCTAAAAAGTCGTGTTTTTTAAGAAATCATGTAAACCTTCTAGAAGCTGTGATTTTAAAAAACGGGGGAAGTAAGCTTTTCTTATTTCTGAACACATGCACAAACAATAGAAATTCGTTATGACGTTGAATGTGCATACTTTGTTGATTCCATTTATGAAATAAAACACATTTTCTAAAAACTCGTGTTTGTTAAGAAATCATGTAAACCATCTAGAAGCTGTGATTTTAAAAAACGGGGGAAGTAAGCTTTTCTTATTTCCAAACGCATGCAAAAACTATAGAAAGTCGTTATGACGTAGAATGTGCATACTTTGTAGATTCCATTTATAAAATAAAACACATTTTCTAAAAACTCGTGTTTTTTACGAAATCATGTAAACCTTCTAGAAGCTGTGATTTTAAAAAACGGTGGAAGTAAGATTTTCTTATTTCCGGACGAATGCGCAAACTATAGAAAGTCGTTATGACATAGAATGTCCATACTTTGTTGATTCCATTGATGAAATAAAACACATTTTCTAAAAACTCGTGTTTTTTACGAAATTATGTAAACCTTCTAGAAGCTGTGATTTTAAAAAACGGTGGAAGTAAGCTTTTCTTACTTCCCGATGCATGCGCAAACTATAGAAATTCATTATGACGTATAATGTGCATACTTTGTTGATTCCATTTATGAAATAAAAAACATTTTCTAAAAACTCATGTTTTTTAAGAAATCATGTAAACCTTCTAGAAGCTGTGATTTTAAAAAACGGGGGAAGTAAGCTTTTCTTATTTCCAGATGCATGCGCAAACTATAGAAAGTCGTTATGACGTAGAATGTGCATTCTTTGTAGATTCCATTTATGAAATAAAACACATTTTCTAAAAACTCATGTTTTTTACGAAATCATGTAAACCTTCTAGAAGCTGTGATTTTAAAAAACGGTGGAAGTAAGCTTTTCTTATTTCCGGACGCATCCGAAAAGTATAGAATGTCATTATGACGTAGAATGTGCATACTTTGTTGATTCTATTTATGAAATAAAACACATTTTCAAAAAACTCGTGTTTTTTAAGAAATCATGTAAACCTTCTAGAAGCTGTGATTTTAAAAAACATGGGAAGTACGCTTTTCTTATTTCCAAACGCATGCGCAAACTATAGAAAGTCGTTATGACGTAGAATGTGCATACTTTTTTGATTCCGTTTATGAAATAAAACACATTTTCTAAAAACTCGTGTTTTTTAATAAATCATGTAAACCTTCTAGAAGCTGTGATTTTAAAGAACGAGAAAAGTAAGCTTTTATTATTTCCGGACGCAGGCGCAAACTATAGAAAGTCGTTATGACGTAGAATATGCATACTTTGTAGATTCCATTTATGAAATAAAACACATTTTCTAAAAACTCATGTTTTTTACGAAATCATGTAAACCTTCTAGAAGCTATGATTTTAAAAAACGGTGGAAGTTAGCTTTTCATATTTCCTGACGAATGCGCAAACTATAAAAAGTCGTTATGATGTAGAATGTGCATACATGGTTGATTCAATTTATGAAATAAAACATATTTTCTAAAACCTCGTGTTTTTTAAGAAATCATGTAAACCTTCTAGAAGCTGTGATTTTAAAAAACGGGGGAAGTAAGCTTTTCACATTTCGAAACGCATGCGCAAACTATAGAAATTCGTTATGATGTAGAATGTGCATACTTTGTTGATTCCTTTTATGAAATAAAACACATTTTCTAAAAACTCGTGTTTTTTATGAAATCATGTAAACCTTCTAGAAGCTGTGATTTTAAAAAACGGGGGAAGTAAGCTTTTCTTATTTCCAGATGCATGCGCAAACTATAGAAAGTCGTTATGACGTAGAATGTGCATACTTTGTTGATTCCATTTATGAAATAAAACACATTTTCTAAAAACTCATGTTTTTTAAGAAATCATGTAAACCTTCTAGAAGCTGTGATTTTAAAAAACGGGGGAAGTAAGCTTTTCTTAATTCCAAATGCATGCGCAAACTATAGAAAGTAGTTATGATGTAGAATATGCATACTTTGTTGATTCGATTTATTTAATAAAACACATTTTCTAAAAACTGGTGTTTTTTAAGAAATCATGCAAAACTTCTAGAATCTGTGATTTTAAAAAACGGGTGAGCTAAGCTTTTCTTATTTGCGGACGCATGCACAAACTATAGAAAATCATTATGACGTAGAATTTGCATACTTTGTAGATTCCATTTATGAAATAAAACACATTTTCTAAAAACTCGTGTTTTTTATGAAATCATGTAAACCTTCTAGAAGCTGTGATTTTAAAAAACGGTGGAAGTAAGCTTTTCTTATTTCTGAACACATGCGCAAACAATAGAAATTCGTTATGACGTAGAATGTGCATACTTTGTTGATTCCATTTATGAAATAAAACACATTTTCTAAAAACTCGTGTTTGTTAAGAAATCATGTAAACCATCTAGAAGCTGTGATTTTAAAAAACGGGGGAAGTAAGCTTTTCTTATTTCCAAATGCATGCAAAAACTATAGAAAGTCGTTATGACGTAGAATGTGCATACTTTGTAGATTCCATTTATAAAATAAAACACATTTTCTAAAAACTCGTGTTTTTTACGAAATCATGTAAACCTTCTAGAAGCTGTGATTTTAAAAAATGGTGGAAGTAAGATTTTCTTATTTCCGGACGAATGCGCAAACTATAGAAAGTCGTTATGACATAGAATGTCCATACTTTGTTGATTCCATTGATGAAATAAAACACATTTTCTAAAAACTCGTGTTTTTTACGAAATTATGTAAACCTTCTAGAAGCTGTGATTTTAAAAAACGGTGGAAGTAAGCTTTTCTTACTTCCCGACGCATGCGCAAACTATAGAAATTCATTATGACGTAGAATGTGCATACTTTGTTGATTCCATTTATGAAATAAAAAACATTTTCTAAAAACTCATGTTTTTTAAGAAATCATGTAAACCTTCTAGAAGCTGTGATTTTAAAAAACGGGGGAAGTAAGCTTTTCTTATTTCCAGATGCATGCACAAACTATAGAAAGTCGTTATGACATAGAATGTGCATTCTTTGTAGATTCCATTTATGAAATAAAACACATTTTCTAAAAACTCATGTTTTTTACGAAATCATGTAAACCTTCTAGAAGCTGTGATTTTAAAAAACGGTGGAAGTAAGCTTTTCTTATTTCCGGACGCATCCGCAAAGTATAGAAAGTCATTATGACGTAGAATGTGCATACTTTGTTGATTCTATTTAGGAAATAAAACACATTTTCAAAAAACTCGTGTTTTTTAAGAAATCATGTAAACCTTCTAGAAGCTATGATTTTAAAAAACATGGGAAGTAAGCTTTTCTTATTTCCAAACGCATGCGCAAACTATAGAAAGTCGTTATGACGTAGAATGTGCATACTTTTTTGATTCCATTTATGAAATAAAACACATTTTCTAAAAACTCGTGTTTTTTAATAAATCATGTAAACCTTCTAGAAGCTGTGATTTTAAAGAACGAGGAAAGTAAGCTTTTCTTATTTCCGGACGCAGGCGCAAACTATAGAAAGTCGTTATGACGTAGAATATGCATACTTTGTAGATTCCATTTATGAAATAAAACACATTTTCTAAAAACTCATGTTTTTTACGAAATCATGTAAACCTTCTAGAAGCTATGATTTTAAAAAACGGTGGAAGTTAGCTTTTCATATTTCCTGACGAATGCGCAAACTATAAAAAGTCGTTATGATGTAGAATGTGCATACATGGTTGATTCAATTTATGAGATAAAACACATTTTCTAAAACCTCGTGTTTTTTAAGAAATCATGTAAACCTTCTAGAAGCTGCGATTTTAAAAAACGGGGGAAGTAAGCTTTTCACATTTCGAAACGCATGCGCAAACTATAGAAATTCGTTATGATGTAGAATGTGCATACTTTGTCGATTCCTTTTATGAAATAAAACACATTTTCTAAAAACTCGTGTTTTTTATGAAATCATGTAAACCTTCTAGAAGCTGTGATTTTAAAAAACGGGGGAAGTAAGCTTTTCTTATTTCCAGATGCATGCGCAAACTATAGAAAGTCGTTATGACGTAGAATGTGCATTCTTTGTAGATTCCATTTATGAAATAAAACACATTTTCTAAAAACTCATGTTTTTTACGAAATCATGTAAACCTTCTAGAAGCTGTGATTTTAAAAAACATGGGAAGTAAGCTTTTCTTATTTCCAAACGCATGCGCAAACTATAGAAAGTCGTTATGACGTATAATGTGCATACTTTGTAGATTCCATTTATGAAATAAAACACATTTTCTAAAAAATCGTGTTTTTTAAGAAATCATGTAAACCTTCTAGAAGCTGTGATTTTAAAAAACGGGGGAAGTTAGCTTTTCATATTTCGAAACGCATGCGCAAACTATAGAAATTCGTTATGATGTAGAATGTGCATACTTTGTAGATTCCATTTATGAAATAAAACACATTTTCTAAAAACTCGTGTTTTTTACGAAATCATGTAAACCTTCTAGAAGCTGTGATTTTAAAAAACGGTGGAAGTAAGCTTTTCATATTTCCGGACGAATGCGCAAACTATAGAAAGTCGTTATGATGTAGAATGTGCATACTTTGTTGATTCCATTTATGAAATAAAACACATTTTCTAAAAACTCGTGTTTTTTAAGAAATCATGTAAACCTTCTAGAAGCTGTGATTTTAAAAAACGGGGGAAGTAAGCTGTTCTTATTTCCAAACGCATGCGCAAACTATAGAAAGTCGTTATGATGTAGAATGTGCATACTTTGTAGATTCCATTTATGAAATAAAACACATTTTCTAAAAACTCGTGTTTTTTACGAAATCATGTAAACCTTCTAGAAGCTGTGATTTTAAAAAACGGTGGAAGTAAGCTTTTTTTATTTCCGAACGCATGCGCAAACTATAGAAAGTCGTTATGACATTGAATGTGCATACTTTGTTGATTCTATTTATGAAATAAAACACATTTTCTAAAAACTCATGTTTTTTACGAAATCCTTTAAACCTTCTAGAAGCTGTGATTTTAAAAAACGGGGGAAGTAAGCTTTTCTTATTTCCAAACGCATGCGCAAACTATAGAAAGTCATTATGAGGTAAAATGTGCATACTTTGTTTATTCCATTTATGAAATAAAACACATTTTCTAAAAACTTGTGTATTTTAAGAAATCATGTAAACCTTCTAGAAGCTGTGATTTTAAAAAACGGGGGAAGTAAACTTTTCTTATTTCCAGACGCATGCGCAAACTATAGAAAGTCGTTTTGAAGTAGAATGTCAATGCTTTGTAGATTCCATTTATGAAATAAAACACATTTTCTAAAAACTCGTGTTTTTTAGGAAATCATGTAAACCTTCTAAAAGCTGTGATTTTAAAAAACGGGGGAAGTAAGCTTTTCTTATTTCCGGACGCATGCGCAAACTATAGAAAGTCGTTATGACGTAGAATGTGCATACTTTGTAGAGTCCATTTATGAAATAAAACACATTTTCTAAAAACTCGTGTTTTTTACTAAATCATGTAAACCTTCTAGAAGCTGTGATTTTAAAAAACGGGGGAAGTAAGCTTTTCTTATTTCCGGACGCATGCGCAAACTATAGAAAGTCGTTATGACATAGAATGTGCATACTTTGTTGATTCCATTTATGAAATAAAACACATTTTCTAAAAACTTGTGTTTTTTAAGAAATCATGTAAACCTTCTAGAAGCTGTGATTTTAAAAAATGGGGGAAGTAAGCTTTTCTTATTTCCGGACGCATGCGCAGACTATAGAAAGTCGTTATGAAGTAGAATGTGCATTCTTTGTAGATTCCATTTATGAAATAAAACACATTTTCTAAAAACTCATGTTTTTTACGAAATCATGTAAACCTTCTAGCAACTGTGATTTTAAAAAACAGTGGAAGTAAGCTTTTCGTATTTCCAGACGCATGCGCAAACTATAGAAAGTCATTATGACGTAGAATGTGCATACTTTGTTGATTCCATTTATGAAATAAAACACATTTTCTAAAAACTCGTGTTTTTTAAGAAACCATGTAAACCTTCTAGAAGCTGTGATTTTAAAAAACGGTGGAAGTAAGCTTTCCTTATTTCTGGACGCATGCGCAAACTATAGAAAGTCGTTATGACGTAGAATGTGCATACTTTGTTGATTCCATTTATGAAATAAAACACATTTTCTAAAAACTCGTGTTTTTTAAGAAATCATGTAAACCTTCTAGAAGCTGTGTTTTTAAAAAACGGGGGAAGTAAGCATTTCTTATTTCCAAATGCAAGCGCAAACTATAGAAAGTCGTTATGACGTAGAATGTGCATACTTTGTTGATTCCATTTATGAAATAAAACACATTTTCTAAAAACTCATGTTTTTTAAGAAATCATGTAAACCATCTAGAAGCTGTGATTTTAAAAAACGGGGGAAGTAAGTTTTTCTTATTTCCAAACGCATGCGCAAACTATAGAAAGTCGTTATGATGTAGAATATGCATACTTTGTTGATTCCATTTATTTAATAAAACACATTTTCTAAAAACTCGTGTTTTTTATGAAATCATGTAACCCTTTTAGAAGCCGTGATTTTAAAAAACGGGGGAAGTAAGCTTTTCTTATTTCTGAATGCATGCGCAAACAATAGAAAGTCTTTATGATGTAGAATTTGCATACTTTGTTGATTGCATTTATGAAATAAAACACATTTTCTAAAAACTCGTGTTTGTTAAGAAATCATGTAAACCATCTAGAAGCTGTGATTTTAAAAAACAGGGGAAGTAAGCTTTGCTTATTTCCAAACGCATGCGCAAACTATAGAAAGTCGTTATGATGTAGAATGTGCATACTTTGTAGATTCCATTGATGAAATAAAAGACATTTTCTAAAAACTCGTGTTTTTTACGAAATTATGTAAACCTTCTAGAAGCTGTGATTATAAAAAACGGTGGAAGTAAGCATTTCTTATTTCCGGACGCATGCGCAAACTATAGAAAGTCGTTATGACGTAGAATGCGCCTACTTTCTTCATTCCATTTATGAAATAAAACACATTTTCTAAAAACTCGTGTTTTTTAAGAAATCATGTAAACCTTCTAGAAGCTGTGATTTTAAAAAATGGGGGAAGTAAGCTTTTCTTATTTCCAAACGCAAGCGCAAACTATACAAACTCGTTATGACGTAGAATGTGCATACTTTGTTGATTCCATTTATGAAATAAAACACATTTTCTAAAAACTCATGTTTTTTAAGAAATCATGTAAACCTTCTAGAAGCTGTGATTTAAAAAAACAGGGGAAGTAAGCCTTTATTATTTCCGGACGCATGCGCAAACTATAGAAAGTTGTTATGACGTAGAATGTCCATACTTTGTAGATTCCATTTATGAAATAAAACACATTTTCTAAAAACTCGTGTTTTTTACGAAATCATGTAAACCTTGTAGAAGCTGTGATTTTAAAAAACAGTGAAAGTAAGCTTTTCTTATTTCCGGATGAATGCGCAAACTATAGAAAGTCGTTATGACGTAGAATGTGCATACTTTGTTGATTCCATTTATGAAATAAAACACATTTTCTAAAAACTCATGTTTTTTAAGAAACCATGTAAACCTTCTAGAAGCTGTGATTTTAAAAAACGGTGGAAGTAAGCTTTTCTTATTTCCGGACACATGCGCAAACTATAGAAAGTCGTTATGACGTAGAATGTGCATACTTTGTTGATTCCATTTATGAAATAAAACACATTTTCTAAAAACTCATGTTTTTTAAGAAATCATGTAAACCTTCTAGAAGCTGTGATTTTAAAAAACGGGGGAAGTAAGCCTTTCTTATTTCCGGATGCATGCGAAAACTATAGAAATTCGTTATGACGTAGAATGTGCATACTTTGTAGATTCCATTTATGAAATAAAACACATTTTCTAAAAACTCGTGTTTTTTACGAAATCATGTAAACCTTCTAGAAGCTGTGATTTTAAAAAATGGTGGAAGTAAGCTTTTCTTATTTCCGGACGCATGCGCAAACTATAGAAAGTCCTTATGACGTAGAATGTTCATACTTTGTAGATTCCATTTATGAAATAAAACACATTTTCTAAAAACTCGTGTTTTTTAAGAAATCATGTAAACCTTCTAGAAGCTGTGATTTTAAAAAATGGGGGAAGTAAGCTTTTCTTACTTCCGGCCGCATGCGCAAACTATAGAAAGTCGTTATGACGTAGAATGTCCATACTTTGTAGATTCCATTGATGAAATAAAACACATTTTCTAAAAATTCATGTTTTTTAAGAAATCATGTAAACCTTCTAGAAGCTGTGATTTTAAAAAACGGTGGAAGTAAGATTTTCTTATTTCCGGACGAATGCGCAAACTATATAAAGTCATTATGACATAGAATGTCCGTACTTTTTTGATTCCATTGATGAAATAAAACACATTTTCTAAAAACTCGTGTTTTTTACGAAATTATGTAAGCCTTCTAGAAGCTGTGATTTTAAAAAACGGTGGAAGTAAGCTTTTCTTATTTCTGGACGCATGCGCAAACTATAGAAAGTCGTTATGACGTAGAATGTGCATACTTTGTTGATTACATTTATGAAATAAAACACATTTTCTAAAAACTCGTGTTTTTTAAGAAATCATGTAAACCTTCTAGAAGCTGTGATTTTAAAAAACGGGGGAAGTAAGCTTTTCTTATTTCCGAACGCATGCGCAAACTATAGAAAGTCGTTATGACATAGAATGTGCATACTTTGTAGATTCCATTTATGAAATAAAACACATTTTCTAAAAACTCGTGTTTTTTACGAAATCATGTAAACCTTCTAGAAGTTGTGATTTTAAAAAACGGTGGAAGTAAGATTTTCTTATTTCCGGACGAATGCGCAAACTATAGAAAGTCATTATGACATAGAATGTCCGTACTTTGTTGATTCGATTGATGAAATAAAACACATTTTCTAAAAACTCGTGTTTTTTACGAAATTATATAAGCCTTCTAGAAGCTGTGATTTTAAAAAACGGTGGAAGTAAGCTTTTCTTATTTCCGGACGCATGCGCAAACTATAGAAAGTCGTTATGACGTAGAATGTGCATACTTTGTTGATTACATTTATGAAATAAAACACATTTTCTAAAAACTCGTGTTTTTTAAGAAATCATGTCAACCTTCTAGAAGCTGTGATTTTAAAAAATGGGGGAAGTAAGCTTTTCTTATTTCCAAACGCAAGCGAAAACTATAGAAAATCGTTATGACGTAGAATGTGCATACTTTTTTTATTCCATTTATGAAATAAAACACATTTTCTAAAAACTCGTGTTTTGTAAGAAATCATGTAAACCTTCTAGAAACTGTGATTTTAAAAAACGGGGGAAGTAAGCTTTTCTTATTTCCAAACGCATGCGCAAACTATAGAAAGTCGTTATGACGTAGAATCTGCATACGTGGTAGATTCCATTTATGAAATAAAACACATTTTCTAAAAACTTGTTTTTTTTACGAAATCATGTAAACCTTCTAGAAGATGTGATTTTAAAAAATGGTGGAAGTAATCTTTTCTTATTTCCAGACGAATGCGCAAACTATAGAAAGTCGTTATGATGTAGAATGTGCATACTTTGTTGATTCCATTTATGAAATAAAATACATTTTCTAAAAACTCGTGTTTTTTAAGAAATCATGTAAACCTTCTAGAAGCTGTGATTTTAAAAAACGGGGGAAGTAAGCTTTTCTTATTTCCAAACGCAAGCACAAACTATAGAAAGTCGTTATGACATAGAATATGCATACTTTGTTCATTCCATTTATGAAATAAAACACATTTTCTAAAAACTAGTGTTTTTTAAGAAATCATGTAAACCATCTAGAAGCTGTGATTTTAAAAAACGGGGGAAGTAAGCTTTTCTTATTTCCAAACGCATGCGCAAACTATAGAAAGTCGTTATGACGTAGAATATGCATACTTTGTTGATTCCATTTATTTAATAAAACACATTTTCTAAAAACTCGTCTTTTTTAAGAAATCATGCAAAACTTCTAGAATCTGTGATTTTAAAAAACGGGGGAGGTTATCTTTTCTTATTTGCGGACGCATGCGCAAACTATAGAAAATCGTTATGACGTAGAATGGGCATACTTTGTAGATTCCATTTATGAAATAAAACACATTTTCTAAAAACTCGTGTTTTTTACGAAATCATGTAAACCTTCTAGAAGCTGTGATTTTAAAAAACGGTGGAAGTAAGTTTTTCTTATTTCCGAACGCATGCGCAAACTATAGAAAGTTGTTATGACGTTGAATGTGCATACTCTGTTGATTCTATTTATGAAATAAAACAGATTTTCTAAAAACTCGTGTTTTTTACGAAATCCTTTAAACCTTCTAGAAGCTGTGATTTTAAAAAACGGGGGAAGTAAGCTTTTCTTATTTCCAAACGCATGCGCAAACTATAGAAAGTCGTTATGAGGTAGAATGTGCATACTTTGTTTATTCCATTTATGAAATAACACACATTTTCTAAAACTTGTGTATTTTAAGAAATCACGTAAACCTTGTAGAAGCTGTTATTTTAAAAAACGGTGGAAGTAAGTTTTTCTTATTTCCGAACGCATGCGCAAACTATAGAAAGTCGTTATGACGTAGAATGTGCATACTTTGTAGATTCCATTTATGAAATAAAACACATATTCTAAAAACTCGTGTTTTTTAAGAAATCATGTAAACCTTCTAGAAGCCGTGATTTTAAAAAACGGGGGAAGTAAGCTTTTCTTATTTCCGGACGCATGCGCAAACTATAGAAAGTCGTTATGACGTAGAATGTGCATACTTTGTTGATTACATTTATGAAATAAAACACATTTTCTAAAAACTCGTGTTTTTTAAGAAATCATGTCAACCTTCTAGAAGCTGTGATTTTAAAAAATGGGGGAAGTAAGCTTTTCTTATTTCCAAACGCAAGCGAAAACTATAGAAAATCGTTATGACGTAGAATGTGCATACTTTTTTTATTCCATTTATGAAATAAAACACATTTTCTAAAAACTCGTGTTTTGTAAGAAATCATGTAAACCTTCTAGAAACTGTGATTTTAAAAAACGGGGGAAGTAAGCTTTTCTTATTTCCAAACGCATGCGCAAACTATAGAAAGTCGTTATGACGTAGAATCTGCATACGTGGTAGATTCCATTTATGAAATAAAACACATTTTCTAAAAACTTGTTTTTTTTACGAAATCATGTAAACCTTCTAGAAGATGTGATTTTAAAAAATGGTGGAAGTAATCTTTTCTTATTTCCAGACGAATGCGCAAACTATAGAAAGTCGTTATGATGTAGAATGTGCATACTTTGTTGATTCCATTTATGAAATAAAATACATTTTCTAAAAACTCGTGTTTTTTAAGAAATCATGTAAACCTTCTCGAAGCTGTGATTTTAAAAAATGGGGGAAGTAAGCTTTTCTTATTTCCAAACGCATGCGAAAGCTATAGAAAGTCGTTATGAGGTAGAATGTGCATACTTTGTTGATTCCATTTATGAAATAAAACACATTTTCTAAAAACTTGTGTTTTTTAAGAAATCATGTAAACCTTCTAGAAGCTGTGATTTTAAAAAATGGGGGAAGTAAGCTTTTCTTATTTCCGGACGCATGCGCAAACTATAGAAAGTCGTTATGAAGTAGAATGTGCATTCTTTGTAGATTCCATTTATGAAATAAAACACATTTTCTAAAACCTCATGTTTTTTACGAAATCATGTAAACCTTCTAGAAACTGTGATTTTAAAAAACAGTGGAAGTAAGCTTTTCTTATTTCCGGACGCATGCGCAAACTATAGAAAGTCATTATGACATAGAATGTGCATACTTTGATGATTCCATTTATGAAATAAAACACATTTTCTAAAAACTCGTGTTTTTTAAGAAACCATGTAAACCTTCTAGAAGCTGTGATTTTAAAAAACGGTGGAAGTAAGCTTTTCTTATTTCCAGATGCATGCGCAAACTATAGAAAGTCGTTATGACGTAGAATGTGCATTCTTTGTAGATTCCATTTATGAAATAAAACACATTTTCTAAAAACTCATGTTTTTTACGAAATCATGTAAACCTTCTAGAAGCTGTGATTTTAAAAAACATGGGAAGTAAGCTTTTCTTATTTCCAAACGCATGCGCAAACTATAGAAAGTCGTTATGACGTAGAATGTGCATACTTTGTAGATTCCATTTATGAAATAAAACACATTTTCTAAAAAATCGTGTTTTTTAAGAAATCATGTAAACCTTCTAGAAGCTGTGATTTTAAAAAACGGGGGAAGTTAGCTTTTCATATTTCGAAACGCATGCGCAAACTATAGAAATTCGTTATGATGTAGAATGTGCATACTTTGTAGATTCCATTTATGAAATAAAACACATTTTCTAAAAACTCGTGTTTTTTACGAAATCATGTAAACCTTCTAGAAGCTGTGATTTTAAAAAACGGTGGAAGTAAGCTTTTCATATTTCCGGACGAATGCGGAAACTATAGAAAGTCGTTATGATGTAGAATGTGCATACTTTGTTGATTCCATTTATGAAATAAAACACATTTTCTAAAAACTCGTGTTTTTTAAGAAATCATGTAAACCTTCTAGAAGCTGTGATTTTAAAAAACGGGGGAAGTAAGCTTTTCTTATTTCCAAACGCATGCGCAAACTATAGAAAGTCGTTATGATGTAGAATGTGCATACTTTGTAGATTCCATTTATGAAATAAAACACATTTTCTAAAAACTCGTGTTTTTTACGAAATCATGTAAACCTTCTAGAAGCTGTGATTTTAAAAAACGGTGGAAGTAAGCTTTTTTTATTTCCGAACGCATGCGCAAACTATAGAAAGTCGTTATGACATTGAATGTGCATACTTTGTTGATTCTATTTATGAAATAAAACACATTTTCTAAAAACTCATGTTTTTTACGAAATCCTTTAAACCTTCTAGAAGCTGTGATTTTAAAAAACGGGGGAAGTAAGCTTTTCTTATTTCCAAACGCATGCGCAAACTATAGAAAGTCATTATGAGGTAAAATGTGCATACTTTGTTTATTCCATTTATGAAATAAAACACATTTTCTAAAAACTTGTGTATTTTAAGAAATCATGTAAACCTTCTAGAAGCTGTGATTTTAAAAAACGGGGGAAGTAAACTTTTCTTATTTCCAGACGCATGCGCAAACTATAGAAAGTCGTTTTGAAGTAGAATGTCAATGCTTTGTAGATTCCATTTATGAAATAAAACACATTTTCTAAAAACTCGTGTTTTTTAGGAAATCATGTAAACCTTCTAAAAGCTGTGATTTTAAAAAACGGGGGAAGTAAGCTTTTCTTATTTCCGGACGCATGCGCAAACTATAGAAAGTCGTTATGACGTAGAATGTGCATACTTTGTAGAGTCCATTTATGAAATAAAACACATTTTCTAAAAACTCGTGTTTTTTACTAAATCATGTAAACCTTCTAGAAGCTGTGATTTTAAAAAACGGGGGAAGTAAGCTTTTCTTATTTCCGGACGCATGCGCAAACTATAGAAAGTCGTTATGACATAGAATGTGCATACTTTGTTGATTCCATTTATGAAATAAAACACATTTTCTAAAAACTTGTGTTTTTTAAGAAATCATGTAAACCTTCTAGAAGCTGTGATTTTAAAAAATGGGGGAAGTAAGCTTTTCTTATTTCCGGACGCATGCGCAGACTATAGAAAGTCGTTATGAAGTAGAATGTGCATTCTTTGTAGATTCCATTTATGAAATAAAACACATTTTCTAAAAACTCATGTTTTTTACGAAATCATGTAAACCTTCTAGCAACTGTGATTTTAAAAAACAGTGGAAGTAAGCTTTTCGTATTTCCAGACGCATGCGCAAACTATAGAAAGTCATTATGACGTAGAATGTGCATACTTTGTTGATTCCATTTATGAAATAAAACACATTTTCTAAAAACTCGTGTTTTTTAAGAAACCATGTAAACCTTCTAGAAGCTGTGATTTTAAAAAACGGTGGAAGTAAGCTTTCCTTATTTCTGGACGCATGCGCAAACTATAGAAAGTCGTTATGACGTAGAATGTGCATACTTTGTTGATTCCATTTATGAAATAAAACACATTTTCTAAAAACTCGTGTTTTTTAAGAAATCATGTAAACCTTCTAGAAGCTGTGTTTTTAAAAAACGGGGGAAGTAAGCATTTCTTATTTCCAAATGCAAGCGCAAACTATAGAAAGTCGTTATGACGTAGAATGTGCATACTTTGTTGATTCCATTTATGAAATAAAACACATTTTCTAAAAACTCATGTTTTTTAAGAAATCATGTAAACCATCTAGAAGCTGTGATTTTAAAAAACGGGGGAAGTAAGTTTTTCTTATTTCCAAACGCATGCGCAAACTATAGAAAGTCGTTATGATGTAGAATATGCATACTTTGTTGATTCCATTTATTTAATAAAACACATTTTCTAAAAACTCGTGTTTTTTATGAAATCATGTAACCCTTTTAGAAGCCGTGATTTTAAAAAACGGGGGAAGTAAGCTTTTCTTATTTCTGAATGCATGCGCAAACAATAGAAAGTCTTTATGATGTAGAATTTGCATACTTTGTTGATTGCATTTATGAAATAAAACACATTTTCTAAAAACTCGTGTTTGTTAAGAAATCATGTAAACCATCTAGAAGCTGTGATTTTAAAAACCAGGGGAAGTAAGCTTTGCTTATTTCCAAACGCATGCGCAAACTATAGAAAGTCGTTATGATGTAGAATGTGCATACTTTGTAGATTCCATTGATGAAATAAAAGACATTTTCTAAAAACTCGTGTTTTTTACGAAATTATGTAAACCTTCTACAAGCTGTGATTATAAAAAACGGGGGACGTACGCTTTTCTTATTTCCGAACGCATGCGCAAACTATAGAAAGTCGTTATGACATAGAATGCGCCTACTTTCTTCATTCCATTTATGAAATAAAACACATTTTCTAAAAACTCGTGTTTTTTAAGAAATCATGTAAACCTTCTAGAAGCTGTGATTTTAAAAAACAAGGGAAGTAAGCTTTTCTTATTTCCGAACGCAAGCGCAAACTATACAAAGTCGTTATTACATAGAATGTGCATACTTTGTAGAATCCATTTATGAAATAAAACACATTTTCTAAAAACTCATGTTTTTTAAGAAATCATGTAAACCTTCTAGAAGCTGTGATTTTAAAAAACGTGGGAAGTAAGCCTTTCATATTTCGAAAGGCATGCGCAAACTATAGAAATTCGTTATGATGTAGAATGTCCATACTTTGTAGATTCCATTTATGAAATAAAACACATTTTCTAAAAACTCGTGTTTTTTACGAAATCATGTAAACCTTGTAGAAGCTGTGATTTTAAAAAACAGTGGAAGTAAGCTTTTCATATTTCCGGATGAATGCGCAAACTATAGAAAGTCGTTATGACGTAGAATGTGCATACTTTGTTGATTCCATTTATGAAATAAAACACATTTTCTAAAAACTCGTGCTTTTTAAGAAATCATGTAAACCTTCTAGAAGTTGTGATTTTAAAAAACGGTGGAAGTAAGCTTTTCTTATTTCCGGACACATGCGCAAACTATAGAAATTCGTTATGATGTAGAATGTGCATACTTTGTAGATTCCATTTATGAAATAAAACACATTTTCTAAAAACTCGTGTTTTTTACGAAATCATGTAAACCTTCTAGAAGCTGTGATTTTAAAAAACGGTGGAAGTAAGCTTTTCTTATTTCCGAACGCATGCGCAAACTATAGAAAGTCGTTATGACGTAGAATGTGCATACTTTGTTGATTCTATTTATGAAATAAAACACATTTTCTAAAAACTCGTGTTTTTTACGAAATCCTTTAAACCTTCTAGAAGCTGTGATTTTAAAAAACGGGGAAAGTAAACTTTTCTTATTTCCAAACGCATGCGCAAACTATAGAAAGTCGTTATGAGGTAGAATGTGCATGCTTTGTAGATTCCATTTATGAAATAAAACACATTTTCTAAAAACTCGTGTTTTTTAGGAAATCATGTAAACCTTCTAAAAGCTGTGATTTTAAAAAATGGGGGAAGTAAGCTTTTCTTATTTCCGGACGCATGCGCAAACTATAGAAAGTCGTTATGACGTAGAATGTGCATACTTTGTAGATTCCATTTATGAAATAAAACACATTTTCTAAAAACTCGTGTTTTTTACTAAATCATGTAAACCTTCTAGAAGCTGTGATTTTAAAAAACGGTGGAAGTAAGCTTTTCTTATTTCCGGACGCATGCGCAAACTATAGAAAGTTGTTATGACGTATAATGTGCATACTTTGTTGATTCTATTTATGAAATAAAACACATTTTCTAAAAACTCGTGTTTTGTTTGAAATCATGTAAACCTTCTCGAAGCTGTGATTTTAAAAAATGGGGGAAGTAAGCTTTTCTTATTTCCAAACGCATGCGAAAACTATAGAAATTCGTTATGAGGTAGAATGTGCATACTGTTGAAATATTGTAACTTCAAAGAATATTATATTTGTATATTATTTATTCCGGAGATGTTCCATACCTCCGATGTGATTATACTATAAATTCGGAGATGTTTATTCCTCCGATTTGGGTGTGGTAACTAGGGTTATTAGACCCACCATGTGGGGGTCGGCCCAGTCAGTTATAATGGGGTATTTAACCTAATGGTTAAATACGAGCCTACATGTACTTGTGTAAAATACATATCAAAGTAGTGTATAAATAGAGGAGGTGTGTTCCTCATTTGATACACACACACACTCACTTGAGAAAGGCGCATTTGTGGAGGAGAGGTCTGCTATGGAGGAGAAGGAGCTTATGCTCAGGGTTTGCATCTTTGTATATTGCTGGTCATCTATATTGAGGAAGCTTTACTGGGTTTTCTACCCCATGAGGGTTTCCCAGGATAAATCTCTGTCTCTTGTGTTTATGCTATGCTTGTTGTTTCTTCAGTGATCCTGTATATGCTATTATTGTGAAATGGAATGTAATGCTGCTATTTTCTGTCTTAGCATATTGAATTTTAACACATACTTTGTTGATTCCATTTATGAAATAAAACACATTTTCTAAAAACTTGTGTTTTTTAAGAAATCATGTAAACCTTCTAGAAGCTGTGATTTTAAAAAATGGGGGAAGTAAGCTTTTCTTATTTCCGGACGCATGCGCAAACTATAGAAAGTCGTTATGAAGTAGAATGTGCATTCTTTGTAGATTCCATTTATGAAATAAAACACATTTTCTAAAAACTCATGTTTTTTACGAAATCATGTAAACCTTCTAGAAACTGTGATTTTAAAAAACAGTGGAAGTAAGCTTTTCTTATTTCTGGACGCATGCGCAAACTATAGAAAGTCATTATGACGTAGAACGTGCATACTTTGTTGATTCCATTTATGAAATAAAACACATTTTCTAAAAACTCGTGTTTTTTAAGAAACCATGTAAACCTTCTAGAAGCTGTGATTTTAAAAAACGGTGGAAGTAAGCTTTTCTTATTTCTGGACGCATTCGCAAACTATAGAAAGTCGTTATGACGTAGAATGTGCATACTTTGTTGATTCCATTTATGAAATAAAACACATTTTTTAAAAACTCGTGTTTTTTAAGAAATCATGTAAACCTTCTAGAAGCTGTGATTTTAAAAAACGGGGGAAGTAAGCATTTCTTATTTCCGGGCGCATGCGCAAACTATAGAAAGTCGTTATGACGTAGAATGTGCATACTTTGTTGATTCCATTTATGAAATAAAACACATTTTCTAAAAACTCGTGTTTTTTAAGAAATCATGTAAACCATCTAGAAGCTGTGATTTTAAAAAACGGGGGAAGTAAGCTTTTCTTATTTCCAAACGCATGCGCAAACTATAGAAAGTCTTTATGACGTAGAATATGGATACTTTTTTGATTCCATTTATTTAATAAAACACATTTTCTAAAAACTCGTGTTTTTTAAGAAATCACGCAAAACTTCTAGAATCTGTGATTTTAAAAAGCGGGGGAGATAAGCTTTTCTTATTTGCGGACGCATGCGCAAACTATAGAAAATCATCATGACATAGAATGTGCATACTTTGTAGATTCCATTTATGAAATAAAACACATTTTCTAAAAACTCGTGTTTGTTAAGAAATCATGTAAACCATCTAGAAGCTGTGATTTTAAAAAACGGCGGAAGTAAGCTTTGCTTATTTCCAAACGCATGCGCAAACTATAGAAAGTCGTTATGATGTAGAATGTGCATACTTTGTAGATTCCATTGATGAAATAAAACACATTTTCTAAAAACTCGTGTTTTTTACTAAATCATGTAAACCTTCTAGAAGCTGTGATTTTAAAAAACGGTGGAAGTAAGCTTTTCTTATTTCCGGACGCATGCGCAAACTATAGAAAGTTGTTATGACGTATAATGTGCATACTTTGTTGATTCTATTTATGAAATAAAACACATTTTCTAAAAACTCGTGTTTTTTAAGAAATCATGTAGACCTTCTCGAAGTTGTGATTTTAAAAAATGGGGGAAGTAAGCTTTTCTTATTTCCAAACGCATGCGAAAACTATAGAAATTCTTTATGAGGTAGAATGTGCATACTTTGTTGATTCCATTTATGAAATAAAACACATTTTCTAAAAACTTGTGTTTTTTAAGAAATCATGTAAACCTTCTAGAAGCTGTGATTTTAAAAAATGGGGGAAGTAAGCTTTTCTTATTTCCGGACGCATGCGCAAACTATAGAAAGTCGTTATGAAGTAGAATGTGCATTCTTTGTAGATTCCATTTATGAAATAAAACACATTTTCTAAAAACTCATGTTTTTTACGAAATCATGTAAACCTTCTAGAAACTGTGATTTTAAAAAACAGTGGAAGTAAGCTTTTCTTATTTCTGGACGCATGCGCAAACTATAGAAAGTCATTATGACATAGAATGTGCATACTTTGTTGATTCCATTTATGAAATAAAACACATTTTCTAAAAACTCGTGTTTTTTAAGAAACCATGTAAACCTTCTAGAAGCTGTGATTTTAAAAAACGGTGGAAGTAAGCTTTTCTTATTTCTGGACGCATTCGCAAACTATAGAAAGTCGTTATGACGTAGAATGTGCATACTTTGTTGATTCCATTTATGAAATAAAACACATTTTCTAAAAACTCTAGTTTTTTAAGAAATCATGTAAACCTTCTAGAAGCTGTGATTTTAAAAAACGGGGGAAGTAAGCATTTCTTATTTCCAAACGCAAGCGCAAACTATAGAAAGTCGTTATGACGTAGAATGTGCATACTTTGTTGATTCCATTTATGAAATAAAACACATTTTCTAAAAACTCGTGTTTTTTAAGAAATCATGTAAACCATCTAGAAGCTGTGATTTTAAAAAACGGGGGAAGTAAGCTTTTCTTATTTCCAAACGCATGCGCAAACTATAGAAAGTCTTTATGACGTAGAATATGGATACTTTGTTGATTCCATTTATTTAATAAAACACATTTTCTAAAAACTCGTGTTTTTTAAGAAATCACGCAAAACTTCTAGAATCTGTGATTTTAAAAAGTGGGGGAGATAGGCTTTTCTTATTTGCGGACGCATGCGCAAACTATAGAAAATCATCAAGACATAGAATGTGCATACTTTGTAGATTCCATTTATGAAATAAAACACATTTTCTAAAAACTCGTGTTTGTTAAGAAATCATGTAAACCATCTAGAAGCTGTGATTTTAAAAAAAGGCGGAAGTAAGCTTTGCTTATTTCCAAACGCATGCGCAAACTATAGAAAGTCGTTATGATGTAGAATGTGCATACTTTGTAGATTCCATTGATGAAATAAAACACATTTTCTAAAAACTCGTGTTTTTTACGAAATTATGTAAACCTTCTAGAAGCTGTGATTATAAAAAACGGTGGAAGTAAGCATTTCTTATTTCCGGACGCATGCGCAAACTATAGAAAGTCGTTATGACGTAGAATGCGCATACTTTGTTGATTCCATTTATGAAATAAAACACATTTTCTAAAAACTCGTGTTTTTTAAGAAATCATGTAAACCTTCTAGAAGCTGTGATTTTAAAAAATGGGGGAAGTAAGCTTTTCTTATTTCCAAACGCAAGCGCAAACTATAGAAACTCGTTATGACGTAGAATGTGCATACTTTGTTGATTCCATTTATGAAATAAAACACATTTTCTAAAAACTCATGTTTTTTAAGAAATCATGTAAACCTTCTAGAAGCTGTGATTTTAAAAAACGGGGGAAGTAAGCTTTTATTATTTCCGGACGCATGCACAAACTATAGAAAGTCGTTATGACGTAGAATGTCCATACTTTGTAGATTCCATTTATGAAATAAAACACATTTTCTAAAAACTCGTGTTTTTTACGAAATTATGTAAACCTTCTAGAAGCTGTGATTTTAAAAAACGGTGGAAGTAAGCTTTTCTTATTTCTTGACGCATGCGCAAACTATAGAAAGTCGTTATGATGTAGAATGTGCATACTTTGTTGATACCATTTATGAAATAAAACACATTTTCTAAAAACTCGTGTTTTTTAAGAAATCATGTAAACCTTCTAGAAGCTGTGATTTTAAAAAATGGGGGTAGTAAGCGTTTCTTATTTCCAAACGCATGCGCAAACTATAGAAATTCGTTATGACGTAGGATGTGCATACTTTGTTGATTCCATTTATGAAATAAAACACATTTTCTAAAAACTCGTGTTTTTTATGAAATCATGTAAACCTTCTAGAAGTTGTGATTTTAAAAAACAGTGGAAGTAAGCTTTTCTTATTTCCGGACGCATACGCAAACTATAGAAAGTCGTCATGAGGTAAAATGTGCATACTTTGTAGATTCCATTTATGAAATAAAACACATTTTCTAAAAACTCGTGTTTTTTACGAAATCATGTAAACCTTCTAGAAGCTGTGATTTTAAAAAACGGTGGAAGTAAGCTTTTCATATTTCCGGACGAATGCGCAAACTATAGAAAGTCGTTATGACGTAGAATGTGCATACTTTGTTGATTCCATTTATGAAATAAAACACATTTTCTAAAAACTCGTGTTTTTTAAGAAATCATGTAAACCTTCTAGAAGCGGTGATTTTAAAAAACGGTGGAGGTAAGATTTTCTTATTTCCGGACGCATGCGCAAACTATAGAAAGTTGTTATGACGTAGAATGTGCATACTTTGTTGATTCCATTTATGAAATAAAACACATTTTTTAAAAACTCATTTTTTTTAAGAAATCATGTAAACCTTCTAGAAGCTATGATTTTAAAAAACAGTGGAAGTAAGCTTTTCATATTTCCAAACGCATGCGCAAACTATAGAAAGTCGTAATGACGTAGAATGTGCATACTTTGTAGATTCCATGTATGAAATAAAATACATTTTCTAAAAACTCGTGTTTTTTACGAAATGATGTAAACCTTCTAAAAGCTGTGATTTTCAAAAACGGTGGAAGTAAGCTTTTCTTATTTCCGGACGCATGCGAAAACTATAGAAAGTCGTTATGATGTAGAATGTGCATACTTTGTAGATTCCATTTATGAAATAAAAGACATTTTCTAAAAACTCATGTTTTTTACGAAATCATGTAAACCTTCTAGAAGCTGTGATTTTCAAAAACGGTGGAAGTAAGCTTTTCTTATTTCCAGACGCATGCGCAAACTATAGAAAGTCGTTATGATTTAGAATGTGCATACTTTGTTGATTCCATTTATGAAATAAAACACATTGTCTAAAAACTCGTGTTTTTTACGAAATCATCTAAACCTTCTAGAAGCTGTGATTTTATAAAATGGTGGAAGTAAGCTTTTCTTATTTCCGAACGCATGCGCAAGCTATCGAAAGTTGTTATGACATAGAATGTGCATACTTTGTAGATTCCATTTATGAAATAAAACACATTTTCTAAAAACTCTTGTTTTTTACGAAATCATGTAAACCTTCTAGAAGCTGTGATTTTAAAAAACGGTGGAAGTAAGCGTTTCTTATTTCTGGACGCATGCGCAAACTATAGAAAGTCGTTATGATGTAGAATGTGCATACTTTGTTGATTCCATTTATGAAATAAAACACATTTTCTAAAAACTCGTGTTTTTTAAGAAATCATGTAAACCTTCTAGAAGCTGTGATTTTAAAAAACCGGGGAAGTGAACTTTTCTTATTTCCGGACGCATGCGCAAACTATAGAAAGTCATTATGACGTAGAATGTCGATACTTTGTAGATTCCATTTATGAAATAAAACACATTTTCTAAAAACGCGTGTTTTTTACGAAATCATGTAAACCTTCTAGAAGCTGTGATTTTAAAAAATGGTGGAAGTAAGCTTTTCTTATTTCCGGACGAATGCGCAAACTATAGAAAGTCGTTATGACGTAGAATGTGCATACTTTGTTGATTCCATTTATGAAATAAAACACATTTTCTAAAAACTCGTGTTTTTTACGAAATCATGTAAACCTTCTAAAAGCTGTGATTTTAAAAAACGGTTGAAGTAAGCTTTTCTTATTTCCGGACGCATGCGCAAAGTATAGAAAGTCGTTATGACATAGAATGTGCATACTTTGTTGATTCCATTTATGAAATAAAACACATTTTCTACAAACTCATGTTTTTTAAGAAATCATGTAAACCTTCTAGAAGCTGTGATTTTAAAAAACGGGGGAAGTAAGATTTTCTTATTTCCGGATGCATGCGCAAACTATAGAAATTCGTTATGACGTAGAATGTGCATACTTTGTAGATTCCATTTATTAAATAAAACACATTTTCTAAAAACTAGTGTTTTTTACGAAATCATGTAAACCTTCTAGAAGCTATGATTTTGAAAAATGGTGGAAGTAAGCTTTTCTTATTTCCGGACGCATGCGCAAACTATAGAAATTCGTTATGATGTAGAATGTGCATACTTTGTAGATTCCATTTATGAAATAAAACACATTTTCTAAAAACTCGTGTTTTTTACGAAATCATGTAAACCTTCTAGAAGTTGTGATTTTAAAAAACGGTGGAAGTAAGCTTTTCTTATTTCCGGACGCATGCGCAAACTATAGAAAGTCGTTATGATGTAGAATGTGCATACTTTGTTTATTCCATTTATGAAATAAAACACATTTTCTAAAAAGTCATATTTTTTACGAAATCATTTAAACCTTCTAGAAACTGTGATTTTGAAAAACGGGGGAAGTAAGCGTTTCTTATTTCCGGACGCATGCGCAAACGATAGAAAGTCGTTATGATGTAGAATTTCCATACTTTGTAGATTCCATTTATGAAATAAAACACATTTTCTAAAAACTCGTGTTTTTTACGAAATCATCTAAACCTTCTAGAAGCTGTGATTTTATAAAATGGTGGAAGTAAGCTTTTCTTATTTCCGAACGCATGCGCAAACTATAGAAAGTTGTTATGACATAGAATGTGCATACTTTGTAGATTCCATTTATGAAATAAAACACATTTTCTAAAAACTCGTGTTTTTTACGAAATCATGTAAACCTTCTAGAAGCTGTGATTTTAAAAAACGGTGGAAGTAAGATTTTCTTATTTCCGGACGAATGCGCAAACTATAGAAATTAGTTATGATGTAGAATGTGCATACTTTGTTGATTCCATTTATGAAGTAAAACACATTTTCTAAAAACATGTGTTTTTTAAGAAAACATGTAAAGCTTCTTGAAGCTGTGATTTTAAAAAACGGGGGAAGTAAGCTTTTCTTATTTCCGGACGCATGCACAAACTATAGAAAGTCGTTATGACGTAATATATGCATACTTTTTAGATTCCATTTATGAAATAAAACACATTTTCTAAAAACTCATGTTTTTTACGAAATCATGTAAACTTTCTAGAAGCTGTGATTTTAAAAAATGGTGGAAGTAAGCTTTTCTTATTTCCGGACGCATGCGCAAACTATAGAAAGTCGTTATGACGTAGAAAATGCTTACTTTGTAGATTCCATTTATGAAATAAAACACATTTTCTTAAAACTCGTGTTTTTTACGAAATCATGTAAACCTTCTAGAAGTTGTGATTTTAAAAAACGGTGGAAGTAAGCTTTTCTTATTTCCGGACGCATGCGCAAACTATAGAAAGTCGTTATGACGTAGAATGTGTATACTTTGTTGATTCCATTTATGAAATAAAACACATTTTCTAAAAATTCATGTTTTTTAAGAAATCATGTAAACCTTCTAGAAGCTGCGATTTTAAAAAACGGGGGAAGTAAGCTTTTCTTATTTCCAGACGCATGCACAAACTATAGAAAGTAGTTATGATTTAGAATGTCCATACTTTGTAGATTCCATTTGTGAAATAAAACACATTTTCTAAAAACTCGTGTTTTTTACGAAATCATGTAAACCTTCTAGAAGCTCTGATTTTAAAAACGGTGAAAGTAAGATTTTCTTATTTCCGGACGAATGCACAAACTATAGAAAGTCGTTATGACATAGAATGTGCATACTTTGTTGATTCCATTTATGAAATAAAACACATTTTCTAAAAACTCGTGTTTTTTAAGAAACCATGTAAACCTTCTAGAAGCTGTGATTTTAAAAAACGGGGGAAGTAAGCTTTTCCTATTTCCGGACGCATGCACAAACTATAGAAAGTCGTTAAGATTTAGAATGTGCATACTTTGTACATTCTATTTATGAAATAAAACACATTTTCTAAAAACTCGTGTTTTTTACGAAATCATGTAAACCTTCTAGAAGCTGTGATTTTATAAAATGGTGGAAGTAAGCTTTTCTTATTTCCGGACGCATGCGCAAAGTATAGAAACTCGTTATGACATAGAATGTGCATACTTTGTAGATTCCATTGATGAAATAAAACACATTTTCTAAAAACTCGTGTTTTTTACGAAATCATGTAAACCTTCTAGAAGCTGTGATTTTAAAAAACGGTGGTAGTAAGCGTTTCTTATTTCCGGACGCATGCGCAAACTATAGAAAGTCGTTATGACGTAGAATGTGCATACTTTGTTGATTCCATTTATGAAATAAAACACATTTTCTAAAAACTCGTGTTTTTTACGAAATCATGTAAACCTTCTAGAAGCTGTGATTTTAAAAAACAGTGGAAGTAAGCTTTTCTTATTTCCGGACGCAGGCGCAAACTATAGAAAGTCGTTATGAGGTAGAATGTGCATACTTTGTAGATTCCATTCATGAAATAAAACACATTTTCTAAAAACCCGTGTTTTTTACGAAATCATGTAAACCTTCTAGAAGCTGTTATTTTATAAAACCGTGGAAGTAAGCTTTTCATATTTCCGGACGAATGCGCAAACTATAGAAAGTCGTCATGACGTAGAATGTGCATACTTTGTTGATTCTATTTATGAAATAAAACACATTTTCTAAAAACTCGTGTTTTTTAAGAAATCATGTAAACCTTCTAGAAGCTGTGATTTTAAAAAACGGTGGAGGTAAGCTTTTCTTATTTCCGGACGCATGCGCAAACTATAGAAAGTCGTTATGACGTAGAATGTGCACACTTTGTTGATTCCATTTATGAAATAAAACACATTTTTTAAAAACTCGTGTTTTTTAAGAAATCATGTAAACCTTCTAGAAGCTGTGATTTTAAAAAACCGTGGAAGTAAGCTTTTCATATTTCCAAACGCATGCGCAAACTATAGAAAGTCGTAATGACGTAGAATGTGCATACTTTGTAGATTCCATTTATGAAATAAAACACACTTTTTAAAAACTCGTGTTTTTTACGAAATGATGTAAACCTTATAAAAGCTGTGATTTTCAAAAACGGTGGAAGTAAGCTTTTCTTATTTCCGGACGCATGCGCAAACTATAGAAAGTTGTTATGACGTAGAATGTGCATACTTTGTTGATTCCATTTATGAAATAAAACACATTTTCTAAAAACTCGTGTTTTTTACGAAATCATGTAAAACTTCTAGAAGCTGTGATTTTAAAAAACGGGGGAAGTAAGCGTTTCTTATTTCCAAACGCATGCGCAAACTATAGAAATTCGTTATGACGTAGAATGTGCACACTTTGTTGATTCCATTTATGAAATAAAACACATTTTGTAAAAACTCGTGTTTTTTAAGAAATCATGTAAACCTTCTAGAAGCTGTGATTTTAAAAAACGGGGGAAGTAAGCTTTTCTTATTTCCGGACGCATGCAAAAATTATAGAAAGTCGTAATGACGTAGAATGTCCATACTTTGTAGATTCCATTTATGAAATAAAACACATTTTCTAAAAACCCGTGTTTTTTACGAAATCATGTAAACCTTCTAGAAGTTGTGATTTTAAAAAACGGTGGAAGTAAGCTTTTCTTATTTCCGGACGCATGCGCAAACTATAGAAAGTCGTTATGATGTAGAATGTGCATACTTTGTTTATTCCATTTATGAAATAAAACACATTTTCTAAAAAGTCATATTTTTTACGAAATCATTTAAACCTTCTAGAAACTGTGATTTTGAAAAACGGGGGAAGTAAGCGTTTCTTATTTCCGGACGCATGCGCAAACGATAGAAAGTCGTTATGATGTAGAATTTCCATACTTTGTAGATTCCATTTATGAAATAAAACACATTTTCTAAAAACTCGTGTTTTTTACGAAATCATGTAAACCTTCTAGAAGCTGTGATTTTAAAAAACGAGGGAAGTAAGCTTTTCTTATTTCCGGACGCATGCGCAAACTATAGAAAGTCGTTATGACGTAGAATGTGCATACTTTGTTGATTCCATTTATGAAATAAAACACATTTTCTAAAAACTCTTGTTTTTTAAGAAATCATGTAAACCTTCCAGAAACTGTGATTTAAAAAAACGGGGGAAGTAAGCTTTTCTTATTTCCGGACTCATGCGCAAACTATAGAAAGTCGTTATGACGTAGAATGTGCATACTTTGTTGATTCCATTTATGAAATAAAACACATTTTCTAAAAACTCGTGTTTTTTACGAAATCATGTAAACCTTCTAGAAGCTGTGATTTTAAAAAACAGTGGAAGTAAGCTTTTCTTATTTCCGGACGCATGCGCAAACTATAGAAAGTCGTTATGAGGTAGAATGTGCATGCTTTATAGATTCCATTCATGAAATAAAACACATTTTCTAAAAACTCGTGTTTTTTACGAAATCATGTAAACCTTCTAGAAGCTGTGATTTTAAAAAACGGTGGAAGTAAGCTTTTCATATTTCCGGACGAATGCACAAACTATAGAAAGTCGTTATGACGTAGAATGTGCATTATTTGTTGATTCCATTTATGAAATAAAACACATTTTCTAAAAACTCGTGTTTTTTAAGAAATCATGTAAACTTTCTAGAAGCTGTGATTTTAAAAAACGGTGGAGGTAAGCTTTTCTTATTTCCGGACGCATGCGCAAACTATAGAAAGTCGTTATGACGTAGAATGTGCATACTTTGTTGATTCCATTTATGAAATAAAACACATTTTTTAAAAACTCATGTTTTTTAAGAAAGCATGTAAACCTTCTAGAAGCTGTGATTTTAAAAAACCGTGGAAGTAAGCTTTTCATATTTCCAAACGCATGCGCAAACTATAGAAAGTCGTAATGACGTAGAATGTGCATACTTTGTTGATTCCATTTATGAAATAAAACACATTTTCTAAAAACTCATGTTTTTTACGAAATCATGTAAACCTTCTAGAAGCTGTGATTTTAAAAAACGAGGGAAGTAAGCGTTTCTTATTTCCAAACGCATGCCCAAACTATAGAAAGACGTTATGACGTAGAATGTGCATACTTTGTTGATTCCATTTATGAAATAAAACACATTTTCTAAAAACTCGTGTTTTTTACGAAATCATGTAAACCTTCTAGAAGCTGTGATTTTAAAAAACGGGGGAAGTAAGCTTTTCTTCTTTCCGGACGCATGCGCAAAATATAGAAAGTCGTTATGACATAGAATGTGGATACTTTGTAGATTCCATTTATGAAATAAAAGACATTTTCTAAAAACTCATGTTTTTTACGAAATCATGTAAACCTTCCAGAAGTTGTGATTTTAAAAAACGGTGGAAGTAAGCTTTTCTTATTTCCGGACGCATGCGCAAACTATAGAAAGTCATTATGACGTAGAATGTGCATACTTTGTTGATTCCATTTATGAAATAAAACACATTTTCTAAAAACTCGTGTTTTTTACGAAATCATGTAAACCTTCTAGAAGCTGTGATTTTAAAAAACGGGGGAAGTAAGCGTTTCTTATTTCCAAACGCATGCGCAAACTATAGAAATTCGTTATGACGTAGAATGTGCATACTTTGTTGATTCCATTTATGAAATAAAACACATTTTGTAAAAACTCGTGTTTTTTAAGAAATCATGTAAACCTTCTAGAAGCTGTGATTTTAAAAAAGGGGGGAAGTAAGCTTTTCTTATTTCCGGACGCATGCGCAAACTATAGAAAGTCGTTATGACGTAGAATGGGCATACTTTGTAGAATCCATTTAGGAAATAAAAGACATTTTCTTAAAACTCGTGTTTTTTACGAAATCATGTAAACCTTCTAGAAGCTGTGATTTTAAAAAACTGTGGAAGTAAGCTTTTCTTATTTCCGAACGGATGCGCAAACTATAGAAAGTCATTATGACGTAGAATGTGCATACTTTGTTGATTCCATTTATGAAATAAAACACATTTTCTAAAAACTCTTGTTTTTTAAGAAATCATGTAAACCTTCCAGAAGCTGTGATTTTAAAAAACAGGGAAAGTAAGCTTTTCTTATTTTCGGACTCATGCACAAACTATAGAAAGTCGTTATGACGTAGAATGTGCATACTTTGTTGATTCCATTTATGAAATAAAACACATTTTCTAAAAACTCGTGTTTTTTACAAAATCATGTAAACCTTCTAGAAGCTGTGATTTTAAAAAATGGGGGAAGTAAGCGTTTCTTATTTCCAAATGCATGCGCAAACTATAGAAAGTTGTTATGACATAGAATGTGCATACTTTGTTGATTCCATTTATGAAATAAAACACATTTTCTAAAAACTCTTGTTTTTTAAGAAATCATGTAAACCTTCTAGAAGCTGTGATTTTAAAAAACGGGGGAAGTAAGCTTTCCTTATTTCCAGACGCATGCGCAAACTATAGAAAGTCGTTATGATGTAGAATGTCCATACTTTGTAGAATCCATTTAGGAAATAAAACACATTTTCTAAAAACTCGTTTTTTTTACGAAATCATGTAAACCTTCTAGAAGCTGTGATTTTAAAAAACTGTGGAAGTAAGCTTTTCTTATTACCGGACGGATGCGCAAACTATAGAAAGTCGTTATGACGTAGAATGTGCATACTTTGTTGATTCCATTTATGAAATAAAACACATTTTCTAAAAACTCTTGTTTTTTAAGAAATCATGTAAACCTTCCAGAAGCTGTGATTTTAAAAAACGGGGGAAGTAAGATTTTCTTATTTCCGGACGCATGCGCAAATTATAGAAAGTCGTTATGACGTAGAATGTGCATACTTTGTGGATTCCATTTATGAAATAAAACACATTTTCTAAAAACTCGTGTTTTTTACGAAATGATGTAAACCTTCTAGAAGCTATGATTTTAAAAAACGGTGGAAGTAAGCTTTTCTTATTTCCGGACGCATGCGAAAACTATAGAAAATCGTTATGATGTAGAATGTGCATACTTTGTTGATTCCATTTATGCAATAAAACACATTTTCTAAAAACTCGTGTTTTTTAAGAAATCATGTAAACCTTCTAGAAGCTGCGATTTTAAAAAACGGGGGAAGTAAGCTTTTCTTATTTCCGGACGCATGCGCAAACTATAGAAAGTCGTTATGACATAGAATGTGCATACTTTGTAGATTCCATTGATGAAATAAAAAACATTTTCTAAAAACTCGTGTTTTTTACGAAATCATATAAACCTTCTAGAAGCTGTGATTTTCAAAAACGGTGGAAGTAAGCTTTTCTTATTTCCGGACGCATGCGCAAACTATAGAAAGTCGTTATGACGTAGAATGTGCATACATGGTTGATTCCATTTATGAAATAAAACACATTTTCTAAAAACTCGTGTTTTTTAAGAACTCATGTAAACCTTCTAGAAGCTGTGATTTTAAAAAACGGGGGAAGTAAGCTTTTCTTATTTCCGGATGCATGCGCAAATTATAGAAAGTCATTATGACATAGAATGCGCATACTTTGTAGATTCCATTTATGAAATAAAACACATTTTCTAAAAACTCGTGTTTTTTACGAAATCATGTAAACCTTCTAGAAGATGTGATTTTAAAAAACTGTGGAAGTAAGCTTTTCTTATTTCCGGACGCATGCGCAAACTATAGAAAGTCGTTATGACGTACAATGTGCATACTTTGTAGATTCCATTTATGAAATAAAACACATTTTCTAAAAACTTGTGTTTTTTCCGAAATCATGTAAATCTTTAAGAAGCTGTGATTTTAAAAAACGGTGGAAGTAAGCTTTTCATATTTCCGGACGAATGCGCAAACTATAGAAAGTCGTTATGACGTAGAATGTGCATACTTTGTTGATTCCATTTATGAAATAAAACACATTTTCTAAAAACTCGTGTTTTTTAAGAAATCATGTAAACCTTCTAGAACCTGTGATTTTAAAAAATGGTGGATGTAAGCTTTTCTTATTTCTGGACGCATGCGCAAACTATAGAAAGTCATTATGACGTCGAATGTGCATGCTTTGTTGATTCCATTTATGAAATAAAACATATTTTCTAAAAACTCGTGTTTTTTAAGAAATCATGTAAACCTTCTAGAAGCTGTGATTTTAAAAAAACGTGGAAGTAAGCTTTTCATATTTCCAAACGCATGCGCAAACTATAGAAAGTCGTTATGACGGAGAATATGCATACTTTGTAGATTCCATTTATGAAATAAAACACATTTTCTAAAAACTCGTGTTTTTTACGAAATCATGTAAACCTTCTAGAAGCTGTGATTTTAAAAAACAGTGGAAGTAAGCTTTTCTTATTTCCGGACGCATGCGCAAACTATAGAAAGTCGTTATGATGTACAATGTGCATACTTTGTAGATTCCTTTTATGAAATAAAACACATTTTCTAAAAACTTGTGTTTTTTACGAAATCATGTAAACCTTCTAGAAGCTGTGATTTTAAAAAACGGTGGAAGTAAGCTTTTCTTATTTCCGGACGCATCCGCAAACTATAGAAAGTCGTTATGACGTAGAATGTGCATACTTTGTTGATTCTATTTATGAAATAAAACACATTTTCTAAAAACTCATGTTTTTTAAGAAATCATGTAAACCTTTTTGAAGCTGTGATTTTAAAAAACGGGGGAAGTAAGCTTTTCTTATTTCCGGACGCATGCGCAAACTATAGAAAGTCGTTATGAAGTAGAATGTGCATACTTTGTAGATTCCATTTATGAAATAAAACACATTTTCTAAAAACTCGTGTTTTTTACGAAGGCAGGTAAACGTTTTAGAAGCTGTGATTTTAAAAAAGGGAGGAAGTAAGCTTTTCTTATTTCCGGAGGAATGCGCAAACTATAGAAATTCGTTATGACGTAGAATGTGCATACTTTGTTGATTCCATTTATGAAATAAAACACATTTTCTAAAAACTCGTGTTTTTTATGAAATCATGTAAACCTTCTAGAAGCTGTGATTTTAAAAAACGGGGGAAGTAAGCTTTTCTTATTTCCGGACGCATGCGCAAACTATAGAAAGTCGTTATGACGTACAATGTGCATACTTTGTAGATTCCATTTATGAAATAAAACACATTTTCTAAAAACTTGTGTTTTTTACGAAATCATGTAAACCTTCAAGAAGCTGTGATTTTAAAAAACGGTGGAAGTAAGCTTTTCATATTTCCGGACGAATACGCAAACTATAGAAAGTCGTTATGACGTAGAATGTGCATACTTTGTTGATTCCATTTATGAAATAAAACACATTTTCTAAAAACTCGTGTTTTTTAAGAAATCATGTAAACCTTCTAGAAGCTGTGATTTTAAAAAATGGTGGATGTAAGCTTTTCTTATTTCTGGATGCATGCGCAAACTATAGAAAGTCGTTATGACGTAGAATGTGCATGCTTTGTTGATTCCATTTATGAAATAAAAGACATTTTCTAAAAACTCGTGTTTTTTCAGAAATCATGTAAACCTTCTAGAAGCTGTGATTTTAAAAAAATGTGGAAGTAAGCTTTTCATATTTCCAAACGCATGCGCAAACTATAGAAAGTCGTTATGACGTAGAATATGCATACTTTGTAGATTCCATTTATGAAATAAAACACATTTTCTAAAAACTCGTTTTTTTTACGAAATCATGTAAACCTTCTAGAAGCTGTGATTTTAAAAAACAGTGGAAGTAAGCTTTTCTTATTTCCGGATGCATGCGCAAACTATAGAAAGTCGTTATGATGTACATTGTGCATACTTTGTAGATTCCATATATGAAATAAAAAACATTTTCTAAAAACTTGTGTTTTTTACGAAATCATGTAAACCTTCTAGAAGCTGTGATTTTAAAAAACGGTGGAATTAAGCTTTTCTTATTTCCGGACGCATCCGCAAACTATAGAAAGTCGTTATGACGTAGAATGTGCATACTTTGTTGATTCCATTTATGAAATAAAACACATTTTCTAAAAACTCGTGTTTTTTAAGAAATCATGTAAACCTTCTAGAAGCTGTGATTTTAAAAAACGGGGAAGTAAGCTTTTCTTATTTCCGGACGCATGCGCAAACTCTAGAAATTCATTATGACGTAGAATGTGCATACTTTGTAGATTCCATTTATGAAATAAAGCACATTTTCTAAAAACTCGTGTTTTTTACGAAATCATGTAAACCTTCTAGAAGCTGTGATTTTAAAAAACGGTGGAAGTAAGCTTTTCTTATTTCCGGACGAATGCGCAAACTATAGAAAGTCGTTATGACGTAGAATATGCATACTTTGTAGATTCCATTTATGAAATAAAACACATTTTCTAAAAACTCGTGTTTTTTACGAAATCATGTAAACCTTCTAGAAGCTGTGATTTTAAAAAATGGTGGAAGTAAGCTTTTCTTATTTCCGGACGCATGCGCAAACTATAGAAAGTCGTTATGACATAGAATGTGCATACTTTGTAGATTCCATTTATGAGATAAAACACATTTTCTAAAAACTCGTGTTTTTTACGAAATCATGTAAACCTTCTAGAAGCTGTGATTTTAAAAAATGGTGGAAGTAAGCTTTTCTTATTTCCGGATGCATGCGCAAAATATAGAAAGTCGTTATGACGTAGAATGCGCATACTTTGTTGATTCCATTTATGAAATAAAACACATTTTCTAAAAACTCTTGTAAGAAATCATGTAAACCTTCCAGAAGCTGTGATTTTAAAAAACGGGGGAGGTAAGCTTTTCTTATTTCCGGACTCATGCGCAAACTATAGAAAGTCGTTATGACGTAGAATGTGCATACTTTGTTGATTCCATTTATGAAATAAAACACATTTTCTAAAAACTCGTGTTTTTTACGAAATTATGTAAACCTTCTAGAAGCTGTGATTTTAAAAAACGGTGGAAGTAAGCTTTTCTTATTTCCGGACGCATGCGCAAACTATAGAAAGTCGTTATGAGGTAGAATGTGCATACTTTGTTGATTCCAATTATGAAATAAAACACATTTTCTAAAAACTCATGTTTTTTAAGAAATCATGTAAAGCTTCTAGAAGCTGTGATTTTAAAAAACGGGGGAAGTAAGGTTTTCTTATTTCCAAACGCAAGCGCAAACTATAGAAACTCGTTATGACGTAGAATGTGCATACTGTTAAAATATTGTAACTTCAAAGAATATTATATTTGTATATTATTTATTCCAAAGATGTTCCATACCTCCGATGTAATTATACTATGAATCCGGAGATGTTTACTCCTCCGTCTGAATGTGGTAACTTGGGTTATTAGACTTCCCTTGTGGGGGTCGGCCCTGTATGTGTTATGTGGGTCAAAGGGTTATTAGACCACCCTAGAGGGTTCGGCCCAGTCAGTTGTAGTGGGGTATTTAACCCATTGGTTAAATACGATCCTACGTGTACTTGTGTAAAAGATATGTCAGAGTAGTGTATAAATAGAGGAGCTGTGTTCCTCATTTGACACACTCACTCACTTGAGGATACCGCATTTGTGAAGAAGAGGTATGCTATTGTGGAGGAGGAGATCATGTCTCAGGGTTTCATCTTTGTATATTGCTGGTCATCTATATTGAGGAAGCTTTGCTGGGTTTTCTACCCTATGAGGGTTTCCCAGGATAAATCTCTGTCTCTTGTGTTTATGCTATGCTTGTTGTTTCTTCAGTGATCCTGTATATGCTATTATTGTGAAATGGAATGTAATGCTACTATTTTTTGTCTTAGCATATTAAATATTAACATGGTATCAGAGCTAACCTGAAGGAATACAAGGTATGGCACTTACAACACTTGCTTTACTTACGACAATTTGAAGGTTAGGGTCTTACATAGCAAAAACCAGTCATCGTGGCACTTTCGCTATAACTCCATTTTGGCAAAGGTTTAGGGTCGAAAAAGTTTACAGGGCAAAGATAACATCCCCAGGTACCTTGTGTCCAAAGGGCATCCTCAGATTCGTTGTACTTTGTAAGCTATGATCAGTACAAATTAGGGTTTCTACCTCTTCCAGATCTCAGTCAAAATCAGGTGACCTTGGAAAAAAGGTCATAACTTGGGCTAGGAAGCTCCAAATGAAATTTCGTAAAATGTGACAGGTATTTCACAGACTGTACTGTCTCAGGAAACATTTTCAGAGGCTGAAGGTGAACCAATGACACGTGGCACGCCGTACAAGTGCGCTCTCCTGTTTTATCCCATAAATAGGTCACGTTGCGACACTTGGCATAACTCTCTCTCAGAGAGTCCAATTAAGGTCAGACCTGTCAGGATGGAAAGCTAACAGGCCGAGCTATCTCAGAAAAAGTTTTCGGAGGCCGATGTTCAAACAGTGACATGTGGCATGCCGTACAAGTTCACCCTCCTGTTTTATCCCATAAACAGGTCACGTTGCGACACTTGGCATAACTCTCTCTCAGAAAACCCAATTAAGGTCAGACCTATTAGGATGGAAAAATGATAGGTCAAGATACTGCAGAAAAACGGTTTCAGACCCTATGGAGCAAAAATTTTAGAGTTATAGAAGAAACAATCAGGTGCATATTTCTGTCAAAACAGAATTTTTTTTGGAGCACTTTTATTCATGGCTTCCGGAATTTAGGGTTTCGGAGAAAGTTAGAATTTTTGGAATCGGAGTCCACGACTGAATGCTACTCAGGAAAATCGAAATTTAGAGACCAAGATCAAATTTTTTGGTTGGGTAGAAGACCGGGCTTGATAAAACCCTAGTTCGCGATTTTGATCAGAAAATTGGAAAATTAGGGCTTCAACAAAAGTTGGAATTTTTGAAGTCTGTAACCACGGCTGGAAGCTTCTCAGAAAAATAAGAGTTTAGAGCCTTGGATCAAACCTTTTGATTGGATAGAAGGGTGGGATTCATCAAACCCTAGTTCGGGGTCCTGTCCAAAAGATCCAGAAGTTTCAAAGGCAATTTTGAGGGGTCAAATTTTTGGAGATTCCAAAATTGAAGTATGCCAGTTTGATCAGCTCAGCAAGACATATTCTTTCATCCATTCAGAAGTGTGAAAGTCAAAGATTGAATTTTTAGGGTTTCTCTAGCAAACCCTAATCAAGCTCCAGATCATGTTTCAGGGGGACAAGTATGACTTAAGGAGGTTCAGGTATGCCTTGAAATCTGATTCTTGATTAAGTTCATAATGTGTTTGTCTTCATGTTATTTATTAGTACAATCTTGATATGAATGCATGTGAATGATCAAAGAAATTCATTGATTAGGGCTATATGATTGTACTTATGCATTATGGTGTTGTGTGAGGTTGATGTTGTCTGCTAACAAGACACAGGTACATTACAAAAGACAAATCAAGTTCCATGGCCATGACAACATGAAGACAAAGACTCACGAGGTATGTATGACTTTGTTATATTATGTTTAACCTACGAGACATGCAGGTTCTAGCTCAGGATCACTAAATCATTGAAGAGATTGTTTAGGTATGTTGTACATAACTAAGCAGGTATACTAATCCAGGTATGTTTTCCTATGTCATGTTAGAGTCTTACCTTGTGTAAGTATACTTGGTATGATTGGTTAGTAATCAAGGGTTTATGCATATTATGTCTCTTATCTTGGTTGATGATTTAACTAACTAGATCAAACAAGAATATGCATGAGTAAAAGAAGACTTCCTTGAAACCCTGAATATTAATGATCATGACTGTACATATTCAAGATTATTTAGAATTAGAATGTTTTGATAATATTGAGAATATACTAATGAATGCATGTTTGTGTATGAGATCATGAGGATGACACTAGTGTACACTTGAGCATGCACAGTGGTACAAAATGAATAGAAGTTCAGAAGACATACAGAAGATCAAGCGGGAGGCAACCACACAAACATAAAAGATAAGTATTTGAGTTGTTATTAGAAATAGTAAATGATTTTGCTTGTATGCATATTTGTATTCCTAGAATATATCATGCTGAGTAAACATTCATAAAGCATTGAACAATATACTACTAATATGCATATGATTGGTAAGTTGGACAAACATTCCATTGTTGCTTGTCTAGAATGAAACCTCTTTGCTGACATGCTGAGAGCTGTGCACACTCTCGATAGTATGTTCTGGTGGAGATGGAAGGCATCTAGATAGCCACTGTATGCATACAGGATATGGGAAAGTGTTGTGCCAAATTATTGGTCCAAATAGTTGCATAACTATGTAAATGATATCTGTATGCATAATAGGTTATCATGTCAAATATGATTTGATGATTATGAAGTATTACTAATCATGTATTTAATTTTGATTTGTAGGAAAGATCATGATGAATGATGAACTCTGAACAAGCAATGGATGTTCAACAAAATATTTACAAATCAAACACACTATAGAAAGCTTGTGGTGAAGATATTATCTTAGAAAGAGGAAGAGAATCATGATGAGATGTTTTGCTCCAAGGGACTAGGTTTTGTATGGGTTCCCAGGATCAGTAGTCAATTGATGAGCTTAATGATCATCATGGGTAATGTGGATCTCAACCCTTACTACAAGGTTGAATATAGCTTCTATACACATATGACATGGTTGCAAGAAGGAACTCACCATAGAGTTCGAATGACTTTGAGGCTCATATTAGTAGACCCATCTGACGAGAGATGGCACAGATAGATATGCAGAATATCACTCAATGCAGAGTGTGAATAATGGACAATTGACAGCTTCATGACAAAGCTTGGGCTTTACCAGAAGTAAATCTGATCCTAACCTTTACCTTAAGGTTGTGGATGATGAACCTATCATACCATTATTGTGTGACGATGATCTCTTTCTCACAAGGAATGAGAAACAGATCATGAAAATGGCTGCAGAAATTAAAAAAAAATGAAAGATCTCGGATTAATGCACTACTTCTAGAAGTATGGCAAGATCCAAAAGGAATCTTTTAAATCAAGGTAAGTATGCTGTGAAGTTTCTAAAAAGATTTGATATGTTGGAGTGTAAAGCCATGGCCACTCCCATGGACTCCAACTTGAAGTTATTAGTTAATGACTCATCGGATTTAGTGGACCTAACCCTATATAGACAATTCATTGGGCCAATGATGTATTTAACAAATACTAGGCCAGATATATGCTTTGTTGTAAATACCCTAAGTCAGTATCTAGTAGAACCTAGAAAGGTTCACTTAATAGCTACAAAGCATGTAGTGAGGTACCTAAAAGGTACATTAGATTTTGGTCTATATTATCTTGGAGGTCATGAACTCCGATTACATGGTTACTCAAATTCTGATTGGGCAGGAAGTGTCTCAGACAGAAAGAGTACATCAGGTGGATGTTATAGTCTTGAATCTACCATGATCTCATGGTTTAGCAAGAAACAATCTAGTGTGGCTCTCAGTACTACTGAAGCAGAATATATAGCTGTCTGCTCTGCCAGATGTGAAGCAGTGTGGCTTCAGAAGCTATTATATGGAGTGTTTGACTTAGAAATGGATCCCACTGTGATTATGTGTGACAATCAAAGCTGCATTAAGACGACTGAAAATCCTGTGTTCCACGATAAGTCAAAACACATAGAGATCCGATACTTCTATATACGAGATATGGTGCAAAGAGGAGCTATCAAGCTCGTATATATAAGCACTGAGGATCAGATTGCTGATATCTTGACTAAACCTCTGTCTCGAGTGAAGTTTGAATACTTTCGAGACAAGCTTGGTATAGTTCAAAAGAAATCTCCTCGAAAGGGGGAGTAGCATAGTATCTGATAACAAGTCTGTCTCATCAATGATGAGGTTATCTATTTACTGCACCTAGTTACTTAGAATTATTTAGATTTAGGACTCTTATATTCTTTCCTTTGATGATAGATGTAGACATGTTTTTTTGATGTTAGTTTTTTATGATAGATGTATACATGCTTTTGATGTTAGTTTTTAATGATGATGATACATGTGGTTATACATGTTTTGATGATGATGATACATGTGGTTATACATGTTTTGATGATGATGATACATGTTGTGGTTATACATGTTTTGATGATGATGATACATGTTGTGGTTATACATGTTTTGATGATTTTGATACATGTTGTATGTTATACATGTTTTGATGATGATGATACATGTTGTGGTTATACATGTTTTGATGATGATGATACATACATTGATGATGATGATACATGTTATGGTTATACATGTTTTGATGATGATGATGATACATGTTGTGGTTATACATGTTTTGATGATGATGACACATGTTGTGGTTATACATGTCTTGATGATGATGACACATGTTGTGGTTATACATGTCTTGATGATGATGATACATGTTGTGGTTATACATATTTTGATGATGAGGATACATGTTTTGTTATACATGTTGTGAAGGGATTGAATCATTCCTGGACTTCAGTCCTAAAGAAGAGCCGTAGACGTATGTCTTCGAAAATGAAGTTCTTGGTGAACATGTGAAGGGATTGGATCATTCCTGGACTTCAGTCCTAAAGAAGAGCCGTAGACGTATGTCTTCGAAAATGAAGTTCTTGATGAACATGTGAAGGGATTGAATCATTCCTGGACTTCAGTTCTAAAGAAGAGCCGTAGACGTATGTCTTCGAAAATGAAGTTCTTGGTGAACATGTGAAGGGATTGGATCATTCCTGGACTTCAGTCCTAAAGAAGAGCCGTAGACGTATGTCTTCGAAAATGAAGTTCTTGATGAACATGTGAAGGGATTGGATCATTCCTGGACTTCAGTCCTAAAGAAGAGCCGTAGACGTAAGTCTTCGAGAATGAAGTCCTTGGTGGACGGTAAAGGATTAAGTCATCCTTGGACGTAGGTCCTAAATGCACGGTTGAGGATTAAGTCATCCTTGGACGTAGGTCCTAAATGCACGGTGGAGGATTAAGTCATCCTTGGACGTAGGTCCTAAATGCACGGTGGAGGATTAAGTCATCCTTGGACGTAGGTCCTAAATGCACGGTGGAGGATTAAGTCATCCTTGGATGTAGGTCCTAAATGCACGGTGGAGGATTAAGTCATCCTTGGACGTGGTCCTAAATGCACGGTGGAGGATTAAGTCATCCTTGGACGTAGGTCCTAAATGTACGGTGGAGGATTAAGTCATCCTTGGACGTAGGTCCTAAATGTACGGTGGAGGATTAAGTCATCCTTGGACGTAGGTCCTAAATGTACGGTGGAGGATTAAGTCATCCTTGGACGTGGTCCTAAATGTACGGAGGAGGATTAAGTCATCCTTGGACGTGGTCCTAAATGCACGGTGGAGGATTAAGTCATCCTTGGATGTGGCCCTAAATGCACGGTGGAGGATTAAGTCATCCTTGGACGTGGTCCTAAATGTACGGTGGAGGATTAAGTCATCCTTGGACGCTGTCCTAAATGTACGGTAATGATTGGATCATCCTTGGACTTTGGTCCTGTAAAGTGAGCCGTAGACATGTGGTCTCCGAGAACATGATAGGACTGGATCGTCCCTAGACTTCGGTTCAAGAGGTACATGATAGGACTGGATCGTCCCTGGACTTCGGTTCAAAAGGTACATGACTGGTTTGCATAGAGAATTGGATTGATCGTGTGATGATGATGCTGATGATCGTGTGATGACGATGCTGATGATCGTGTGATGATGATGCTGACGATGTTGATGATCGTGTGATGACGATGCTGATGATCGTGTGATGACGATGCTGATGATCATGTGATGATGGTGCTGATGATCGTGTGATGACGATGCTGATGATGCTGATGATCGTGAGATGACGATGCTGATGATCATGTGATGACGATGCTGATGATCGTGAGATGATGATACTGATGATCGTGAGGATCCAGATGTTGATGTTGTTGTAGCTGTTCGAATGCTGCAGACGATAAAGACTCGGTACTGAAGATGTTGATGTTCCAGTATTGAAGATGTTCCAGTAACTGCTTAAGTTATTGATGATGTTGTGAAAGCTTCCAATAATTTATAGCAGTATCATGTATGATGTTGATGACTCCTTGCTCGTGCAGATACTGTTATAATATCCTTCTCGTTAAGGGGGAGTGTTAAAATATTGTAACTTCAAAGAATATTATATTTGTATATTATTTATTCCGGAGATGTTCCATACCTCCGATGTAATTATACTATGAATCCGGAGATGTTTACTCCTCCGTCGGAATGTGGTAACTTGGGTTATTAGATTTCCCTAGTGGGGGCCGGCCCTGTATGTGTTATGTGGGTCAAAGGGTTATTAGAACACCCTAGAGGGGTCAGCCCAGTCAGTTGTAGTGGGGTATTTAACCCATTGGTTAAATACGAGCCTACGTGTACTTGTGTAAAAGATATGTCAGAGTAGTGTATAAATAGAGGAGGTGTGTTCCTCATTTGACACACTCACTCACTTGAGGATAGCGCATTTGTGAAGAAGAGGTCTGCTATTGTGGAGGAGGAGATCATGTCTCAGGGTTTCATCTTTGTATATTGCTGGTCATCTATATTGAGGAAGCTTTGCTGGGTTTTCTACCCCATGAGGGTTTCCCAGGATAAATCTCTGTCTCTTGTGTTTATGCTATGCTTGTTGTTTCTTCAGTGATCCTGTATATGCTATTATTGTGAAATGGAATGTAATGCTGCTATTTTCTGTCTTAGCATATTAAATATTAACACATACTTTGTTGATTCCATTTATGAAATAAAACACATTTTCTAAAAACTCGTGTTTTTTAAGAAATCATGTAAACTTTCTAGAAGCTGTGATTTTAAAAACCGGTGGAAGTAAGCTTTTCTTATTTCCGGACACATGCGCAAACTATAGAAAGTCATTATGACGTAGAATGTGCATACTTTGTAGATTCCATTTATGAAATAAAACACATTTTCTAAAAACTTGTGTTTTTTACGAAATCATGTAAACCTTCTAGAAGCTGTGATTTTAAAAAACGGTGGAAGTAAGCTTTTCTTATTTCCGGACGCATGCGCAAACTATAGAAAGTCCTTATGATGTAGAATGTGCATACATGGTTGATTCCATTTATGAAATAAAACACATTTTCTAAAAACTCGTGTTTTTTAAGAAATCATGTAAACCTTCTAGAAGCTGTGATTTTAAAAAACGGGGGAAGTAAGCTTTTCTTATTTCCGGACGCATGCGCAAACTATAGAAAGTCATTATGACGTAGAATGTGCATACTTTGTAGATTCCATTTATGAAATAAAACACATTTTCTAAAAACTCATATTTTTTACGAAATCATGTAAACCTTCTAGAAGCTGTGATTTTAAAAAACAGTGGAAGTAAGCTTTTCTTATTTCCGGATGCATGCGCAAACTATAGAAAGTCGTTATGACGTAGAATGTGCATACTTTGTAGATTCCATTTATGAAATAAAACACATTTTCTAAAAACTCGTGTTTTTTACGAAATCATGTAAACCTTCTAGAAGCCGTGATTTTAAAAAACGGTGGAAGTAAGCTTTTCATATTTCCGGACGAATGCGCAAACTATAGAAAGTCGTTATGACGTAGAATGTGCATACTTTGTTGATTCCATTTATGTAATAAAACACATTTTCAAAAAACTCGTGTTTTTGAAGAAATCATGTAAACCTTCTAGAAGCTGTGATTTTAAAAAACGGTGGAAGTAAGCTTTTCTTATTTCCGGACGCATGTGCAAACTATAGAAAGTCGTTATGACGTAGAATGTGCATACTTTGTTCATTCCATTTATGAAATAAAACACATTTTCTAAAAACTCGTGTTTTTTAAGAAATCATGTAAACCTTCTAGAAGCTGTGATTTTAAAAAACCGTGGAAGTAAGCCTTTCATATTTCCAAATGCATGCGCAAACTATAGAAAGTCGTTATCACGTAGAATGTGCATAATTTGTAGATTCCATTTATGAAATAAAACACATTTTCTGAAAACTCGTGTTTTTTACGAAATCATGTAAACCTTCTAGAAGCTGTCATTTTAAAAAATGGTGGAAGTAAGCTTTTCTTATTTCCGGACGCATCCGCAAACTATAGAAAGTCGTTATGACGTAGAATGTGCATACTTTGTTGATTCTATTTATGAAATAAAACAAATTTTCTAAAAACTCGTGTTTTTTAAGAAATCATGTAAACCTTCTAGAAGCTGTGATTTTAAAAAATGGGGGAAGTAAGCTTTTCTTATTTCTGGACGCATGCGCAAACTATAGAAAGTCGTTATGAAGTAGAATGTGCATACTTTGCAGATTCCATTTATGAAATAGAACACATTTACTGAAAACTCGTGTTTTTTACGAAATCAGGTAAACCTTATAGAAGCTGTGATTTTAAAAAACGGTGGAAGTAAGCTTTTCTTATTTCCGGACGAATGCGCAAACTATAGAAATTCGTTATGACGTAGAATGTGCATACTTTGTTGATTCCATTTATGAAATAAAACACATTTTCTAAAAACTCGTGTTTTTTACGAAATCATGTAAACCTTCTAGAAGTTGTGATTTCAAAAAACGGGGGAAGTAAGCTTTTCTAATTTCCGGAAGCATGCGCAAACTATAGAAAGTCGTTATAACGTAGAATGTGATTACTTTGTTGATTCCATTTATGAAATAAAACACATATCCTAAAAACTCATGTTTTTTACGAAATCATGTAAACCTTCTAGAAGCTGTGATTTTAAAAAACGGGGGAAGTAAGCGTTTCTTGTTTCCAAACGCATGCGCAAACTATAGAAAGTCGTTATGACATAGAATGTGCATACTTTGTTGATTCCATTTATGAAATAAAACACATTTTCTAAAAAATCGTGTTTTTTAAGAAATCATGTAAACCTTCTAGAAGCTGTGATTTTAAAAAACGGGGGTAGTAAGCTTTTCTTATTTCCGGACGCATGCGCAAACTATAGAAATTCGTTATGACGTAGAATATGCATACTTTGTAGATTCCATTTATGAAATAAAACACATTTTCTAAAAACTCGTGTTTTTTACGAAATCATGTAAACCTTCTAGAAGCTGTGATTTTAAAAAATGGTAGAAGTAAGCTTTTCTTATTTACGGACGAATGCGCAAACTATAGAAAGTCGTTATGACGTAGAATGTGCATACTTTGTTGATTCCATTTATGAAATAAAACACATTTTCTAAAAACACGTGTTTTTTAACAAATCATGTAAACCTTCTAGAAGCTGTGATTTTAAAAAACGAGGGAAGTAAGCTTTTCTTATTTCCAGACGCATGCGCAAACTATAGAAAATCGTTATGACGTAGAATTTCCATACTTTGTAGATAAAATTTATGAAATAAAACACATTTTCTAAGAACTCGTGTTTTTTACGAAATCATGTAAACCTTCTAGGAGCTGTGATTTTAAAAAATGGTGGAAGTAAGCTTTTCTTATTTCCGAACGCATGCGCAAACTATAGAAAGTCGTTATGACGCAGAATGTGCATACTTTGTAGATTCTATTTATGAAATAAAACACATTTTCTAAAAACTCGTGTTTTTTACGAAATCATGTAAACCTTCTAGAAGCTGTGATTTTCAAAAACGTTGGAAGTAAGCTTTTCTTATTTCCGGATGCATGCGCAAACTATAGAAAGTCGTTATGACGTAGAATGTGCATACATGGTTGATTCCATTTACGAAATAAAACACATTTTCTAAAAACTCGTGTTTTTTAAGAAATCATGTAAACCTTCTAGAAGCTGTGATTTTAAAAAAAGGGGGAAGTAAGCTTTTCTTATTTCTGGACGCATGCGCAAACTATAGAAAGTCATTATGACGTAGAATGTGCATACTTTGTAGATTCCATTTATGAAATAAAACACATTTTCTAAAAACTCGTGTTTTTTACGAAATCATGTAAACCTTCTAGAAGCTGTGATTTTAAAAAATAGTGGAAGTAAGCTTTTCTTATTTCTGTATGCATGCGCAAACTATAGAAAGTCGTTATGACGTAGAATGTGCATACTTTGTAGATTCCATTTATGAAATAAAACACATTTTCTAAAAACTCGTGTTTTTTACGAAATCATGTAAACCTTCTAGAAGCTGTGATTTTAAAAAACGGTAGAAGTAAGCTTTTCATATTTTCGGACGAATGCGCAAACTATAGAAATTCGTTATGACGTAGAATGTGCATACTTTGTTGATTCCATTTATGTAATAAAACACATTTTCTAAAAACTCGTGTTTTTTAAGAAATCATGTAAACCTTCTAGAAGCTGTGATTTTAAAAAACGGTGGAAGTAAGCTTTTCTTATTTCCGGACGCATGTGCAAACTATAGAAAGTCGTTATGACGTAGAATGTGCATACTTTGTTCATTCCATTTATGAAATAAAACACATTTTCTAAAAACTCGTGTTTTTTAAGAACTCATGTAAACCTTCTAGAAGTTGTGATTTTAAAAAACCGTGGAAGTAAGCCTTTCATATTTCCAAATGCATGCGCAAACTATAGAAAGTCGTTATCACGTAGAATGTGCATAATTTGTAGATTCCGTTTATGAAATAAAACACATTTTCTAAAAACTCGTGTTTTTTACGAAATCATTTAAACCTTCTAGAAGCTATCATTTTAAAAAACGGTGGAAGTAAGCTTTTCTTATTTCCAGACGCATTCGAAAACTATAGAAAGTTGTTATGACGTAGAATGTGCATAGTTTGTAGATTCCATTTATGAAATAAAACACATTTTCTAAAAGCTCGTGTTTTTTACGAAATCATGCAAACCTTCTAGAAGCTGTGATTTTAAAAAATGGTGGAAGTAAGCTTTTCTTATTTCCAGACGCATTCGAAAACTATAGAAAGTTGTTATGACGTAGAATGTGCATACTTTGTAGATTCCATTTATGAAATAAAACACATTTTCTAAAAGCTCGTGTTTTTTACGAAATCATGCAAACCTTCTAGAAGCTGTGATTTTAAAAAATGGTGGAAGTAAGCTTTTCTTATTTCCGGACGCATGCGCAAACTATAGAAAGTCGTTATGACGTAGAATGTGCGTAATTTGTTGATTCCATTTATGAAATAAAACACATTTTCTAAAAACTCGTGTTTTTTAAGAAATCATGTAAACCTTCTAGAAGCTGTGATTTTAAAAAACGGGGGAAGTAAGCTTTTCTTATTTCCGGACGCATGGGCAAACTATAGAAATTCCTTATGACGTAGAATGTGCATACTTTGTACATTCCATTTATGAAATAAAAAACATTTTCTAAAAACTCGTGTTTTTTAAGAAATCATGTAAACCTTTTAGAAGCTGTGATTTTAAAAAATGGTGGTAGTAAGCTTTTCTTATTTCCGGACGCATGCGCAAACTATAGAAAGTCCTTATGACGTAGAATGTGCATACTTAGTAGATTCCATTTATGAAATAAAACACATTTTCTAAAAGCTCATGTTTTTTACAAAATCATCTAAATCTTCTAGAAGCTGTGATTTTAAAAAATGGTGGAAGTAAGCTTTTCTTATTTCCGGACGCGTGCGCAAACTATAGAAAGTCATTATGACGTAGAATGTGCATACTTTGTACATTCCATTTATGAAATAAAACACATTTTCTAAAAACTCGTGTTTTTTAAGAAATCATGTAAACCTTCTAGAAGCTGTGATTTTAAAAAACGGGGGAAGTAAGCTTTTCTTATTTCCGAACGAATGCGTAAACTATAGAAATTCGTTATGACGTAGAATGTGCATACTTTGTTGATTCCATTTATGAAATAAAACACATTTTCTAAAAACTCGTGTTTTTTAAGAAATCATGTAAACCTTCTAGAAGCAATGATTTTAAAAAACGGTGGAAGTAAGGTTTTCTTATTTCCGGACGCATGTGCAAGGTATAGAAAGTCGTTATGACGTAGAATGTGCGTACTTTGTTGATTCCATTTATGAAGTAAAACACATTTTCTAAAAACTCGTGTTTTTTAAGAAATCATGTAAATCTTCTAGAAACGGTGATTTTAAAAAACGGTGGAAGTAAGCTTTTCTTATTTCCTGACGCATGCGCAAACTATAGAAAGTCGTTATGACGTAGAATGTGAATACTTTGTTGATTCCATTTATGAAATAAAACACATTCTCTAAAAACTCGTGTTTTTTAAGAAATCATGTAAACCTTCTAGAAGCTGTGATTCTAAAAAACGGGAGAAGTAAGCTTTTCTTATTTCCAAACGCATGCGCAAAGTATAGAAAGTCGTTATGACGTAGAATGTGCATAATTTGTTCATTCCATTTATGAAATAAAACACATTTTCTAAAAACTCATGTTTTTTAAGAAATCATGTAAACCTTTTAGAAGTTGTGATTTTAAAAAACGGTGGTAGTAAGCTTTTCTTATTTCCGGACGCATGCGCAAACTATAGAAAGTCGTTATGACGTAGAATGTGCATACTTTGTAGATTCCATTTATGAAATAAAACACATTTTCTAAAAACTCGTGTTTTTTACGAAATCATGTAAACCTTCTAGAAGCTGTGATTTTAAAAAACGGTGGAAGTAAGCTTTTCTTATTTCTGGACGAATGCGCAAACTATAGAAAGTCGTTATGACGTAGAATGTGCATACTTTGTTGATTCCATTTATGAAATAAAACACATTTTCTAAAAACTTGTGTTTTTTACGAAATCATGTAAACCTTCTAGAAGCGGTGATTTTAAAAAACGGTGGAAGTAAGCTTTTCTTATTTCCGGACGCATCCGCAAACTATAGAAAGTCATTATGACGTAGAATGTGCATACTTTGTTGAATCCATTTATGAAATAAAACACATTTTCTAAAAACTCGTGTTTTTTAAGAAATCACGTAAAACTTCTAGAAGCGGTGATTTTAAAAAACGGTGGAAGTAAGCTTTTCTTATTTCCGGACGCATGCGCAAACTATAGAAAGTCGTTATGATGTAGAATGTGCATACTTTGTAGATTCCATTTATGAAATAAAACACATTTTCTAAAAACTCGTGTTTTTTAAGAAATCATGTAAACCTTCTAGAAGCTGTGATTTTAAAAAACAGTGGAAATAAGCTTTTCTTATTTCCGAACGCATGCGCAAACCATAGAAAGTCGTTATGACGTAGAATGTGCATATTTTGTTGATTCCATTTATGAAATAAAACACATTTTCTAAAAACTCGTGTTTTTTAAGAAATCATGTAAACCTTCTAGAAGCTATGATTTTAAAAAATGGGGGAAGTAAGCTTTTCTTATTTTCGGACGCATGCGCAAACTATAGAAACTCGTTCTAACGTAGAATGTGCATAGTTTGTAGATTCCATTTATGAAATAAAACACATTTTCTAAAAACTCATGTTTTTTACGAAATCATGTAAACCTTCTAGAAACTGTGATTTTAAAAAACGGTGGAAGTGAGCTTTTCTTATTTCCGGAGGAATGCGCAAACTATAGAAAGTCGTTATGACGTAGAATGTGCATACTTTTTTGAATACATTTATGAAATAAAACACATTTTCTAAAAACTCGTGTTTTTTAAGAAATCATGTAAACCTTCTAGAAGCGGTGATTTTAAAAAACGGTGGAAGTAAGCTTTTCTTATTTCGGATGCATGCGCAAACTATAGAAAGTCGTTATGAGGTAGAATGTGCATACTTTGTTGATTCCATTTATGAAATAAAACACATTTTCTAAAAACTCATGTTTTTTAAGAAATCATGTAAACCTTCTAGAAGCTGTGATTTTAAAAAACGGGAGAAGTAAGCTTTTCTTATTTCCAAATGCATGCTCAAACTATAGAAAGTCGTTATGACGTAGAATGTGCATACTTTGTTGATTCCATTTATGAAATAAAACACATTTTCTAAAAACTCGTGTTTTTTAAGAAATGGGGGAAGTAAGCATACTTTGTGTAAACCTTCTAGAAGCTGTGATTTTAAAAAATGGGGGAAGTAAGCTTTTCTTATTTCCGGACGCATGCACAAACTATAGAAAGTCGTTATGATGTAGAATGTGCATACTTTGTAGATTCCATTTATGAAATAAAACACATTTTCTAAAAACTCGTGTTTTTTAGGAAATCATGTAAACCTTCTAGAAGCTGTGATTTTAAAAAACGGTTGAAGTAAGGTTTTCTTATTTCGGGACGCATGTGCAAACTATAGAAAGTCGTTATGACGTATAATGTGCATACTTTGTTGATTCTATTTATGAAATAAAACACATTTTCTAAAAACTCGTGTTTGTGAAGAAAACATGTAAACCTTCTGGAAGCTGTGATTTTAAAAAATGGGGGAAGTAAGCTTTTCTTATTTCCAAACGCATGCACAAAATATAGAAAGTCGTTATGACGTAGAATGTGCATACTTTGTAGATTCCATTTATGAAATAAAACACATTTTCTAAAAACTCGTGTTTTTTACGAAATCATGTAAACCTTCTAGAAGCTGTGATTTTAAAAAACGGTGGAAGTAAGCTTTTCTTATTTCCGTACGCATGCGCAAACTATAGAAAGTCGTTATGACGTAGAATGTGCATACTTTGTAGATTCCATTTATGAAATAAAACACATTTTCTAAAAACTCGAGTCTTTTAGGAAATCATGTAAACCTCCTAGAAGCTGTGATTTTAAAAAACGGGGGAAGTAAGCGTTTCTTATTTCCAGACGCATGCGCAAACTATAGAAAGTCGTTATGACGTAGAATGTGCGTAATTTTTTGATTCCATTTATGAAATAAAACACATTTTCTAAAAACTCATGTTTTTTAAGAAATCATGTAAACCTTCTAGAAGTTGTGATTTTAAAAAACGGGGGAAGTAAGCTTTTCTTATTTCCGGACGCATGTGCAAACTATAGAAAGTCCTTATGACGTAGAATGTGCATACTTTGTTCATTCCATTTATGAAATAAAACACATTTTCTAAAAACTCGTGTTTTTTAAGAAATCATGTAAACCTTTTAGAAGCTGTGATTTTAAAAAATGGTGGTAGTAAGCTTTTCTTATTTCCGGACGCATGCGCAAACTATAGAAAGTCCTTATGACGTAGAATGTGCATACTTTGTAGATTCCATTTATGAAATAAAACACATTTTCTAAAAGCTCATGTTTTTTACGAAATCATGTAAATATTCTTGAAGCTGTGATTTTAAAAAATGGTGGAAGTAAGCTTTTCTTATTTCCGGACGCGTGCGCAAACTATATAAAATCATTATGACGTAGAATGTGCATACTTTGTACCTTCCATTTATGAAATAAAACACATTTTCTAAAAACTCGTGTTCCTTAAGAAATCATGTAAACCTTCTAGAAGCTGTGATTTTAAAAAACGGGGGAAGTAAGCTTTTCTTATTTCCGGACGAATGCACAAACTATAGAAAGTCGTTATGACGTAGAATGTGCATATTTTGTTGATTCCATTTATTAAATAAAACACATTTTCTAAAAACTCGTGTTTTTTAGGAAATCATGTAAACCTTCTAGAAGCTGTGATTTTAAAAAACGGTTGAAGTAAGGTTTTCTTATTTCGGGACGCATGTGCAAACTATAGAAAGTCGTTATGACGTATAATGTGCATACTTTGTTGATTCTATTTATGAAATAAAACACATTTTCTAAAAACTCGTGTTTGTGAAGAAAACATGTAAACCTTCTGGAAGCTGTGATTTTAAAAAATGGGGGGAAGTAAGCTTTTCTTATATCCAAACGCATGCACAAACTATAGAAAGTCGTTATGACGTAGAATGTGCATACTTTGTAGATTCCATTTATGAAATAAAACACATTTTCTAAAAACTCGTGTTTTTTACGAAATCATGTAAACCTTCTAGAAGCTGTGATTTTAAAAAACGGTGGAAGTAAGCTTTTCTTATTTCCGTACGCATGTGCAAACTATAGAAAGTCGTTATGACGTAGAATGTGCATACTTTGTAGATTCCATTTATGAAATAAAACACATTTTCTAAAAACTCGTGTCTTTTAGGAAATCATGTAAACCTCCTAGAAGCTGTGATTTTAAAAAACGGGGGAAGTAAGCGTTTCTTATTTCCAGACGCATGCGCAAACTATAGAAAGTCGTTATGACGTAGAATGTGCGTAATTTTTTGATTCCATTTATGAAATAAAACACATTTTCTAAAAACTCATGTTTTTTAAGAAATCATGTAAACCTTCTAGAAGTTGTGATTTTAAAAAACGGGGGAAGTAAGCTTTTCTTATTTCCGGACGCATGGGCAAACTATAGAAAGTCCTTATGACGTAGAATGTGCATACTTTGTATATTTCATTTATGAAATAAAACACATTTTCTAAAAACTCGTGTTTCTTAAGAAATCATGTAAATCTTCTAGAAGCTGCGATTTTAAAAAACGGGGGTAGTAAGCTTTTCTTATTTTCGGACGAATGCGCAAACTATAGAAAGTCATTATGACGTAGAATGTGCATATTATGTTGATTCCATTTATGAAATAAAACACATTTTCTAAAAACTTGTGTTTTTTAAGAAATCATATAAACCTTCTAGAAGCATTGATTTTAAAAAACTGTCGAAGTAAGGTTTTCTTATTTCGGGACGCATGCGCAAAGTATAGAAAGTCGTTATGACGTAGAATGTGCATACTTTGTTGATTCCATTTATGAAATAAAACACATTTTCTAAAAACTCGTGTTTTTTAAGAAATGATGTAAATCTTCTAGAAACGGTGATTTTAAAAAACGGTGGAAGTAAGCTTTTCTTATTTCCTGACGCATGCGCAAACTATAGAAAGTCGTTATGACGTAGAATATGAATACTTTGTTGATTCCATTTATGAAATAAAACACATTCTCTAAAAACTCGTGTTTTTTAAGAAATCATGTAAACCTTCTAGAAGCTGTGATTCTAAAACACGGGAGAAGTAAGCTTTTCTTATTTCCAAACGCATGCTCAAACTAAAGAAATTCGTTATGACGTAGAATGTGCATACTTTGTTGATTCCATTTATGAAATAAAACACATTTTCTAAAAACTCATGTTTTTTAAGAAATCATGCAAACCTTCTAGAAGCTGTGATTTTAAAAAACAGGGGAAGTAAGCTTTTCTTATTTCCAGACGCATGCGCAAACTATAGAAATTCGTTATGACGCAGAATGTGCATAATTTGTTGATTCCATTTATGAAATAAAACACATTTTCTAAAAATTCGTGTTTTTTAAGAAATCATGTAAACCTTTTAGAAGCTGTGATTTTAAAAAACGGTGGAAGTAAGCATTTCTTATTTCCGGACGCATGCGCAAACTATAGAAAGTCGTTATGATGTAGAATGTGCATACTTTGTAGATTCCATTTATGAAATAAAACACATTTTCTAAAAACTCGTGTTTTTTACGAAATCATGTAAACCTTCTAGAAGTTGTGATTTTAAAAAACGGTGGAAGTAAGCTTTTCTTATTTCTGGACGAATGCACAAACTATAGAAAGTCGTTATGACGTAGAATGTGCATACTTTGTAGATTCCATTTATGAAATAAAACACATTTTCTAAAAACTCGTGTTTTTTACGAAATCATGTAAACCTTCTAGAAGTTGTGATTTTAAAAAACGGTGGAAGTAAGCTTTTCTTATTTCCGGACGCATGCGGAAACTATAGAAAGTCGTTATGACGTAGAATGTGCATACTTTGTAGATTCCATTTATGAAATAAAACACATTTTCTAAAAACTCGTGTCTTTTACGAAATCATGTAAACCTCCTAGAAGCTGTGATTTTAAAAAATGGGGGAAGTAAGCGTTTCTTATTTCCAGACGCATGCGCAAACTATAGAAAGTCGTTATGACGTAGAATGTGTATACTTTATTGATTCCATTTATGAAATAAAACACATTTTCTAAAAACTCGTGTTTTTTAATAAATCATGTAAACCTTCTAGAAGCTGTGATTTTAAAAAACGGGGGAAGTAAGCTTTTCCTATTTCCGGACGCATGCACAAACTATAGAAGGTCGTTATGACGTAGAATGTGCATACTTTGTACATTCCATTTATGAAATAAAACACATTTTCTAAAAACTCGTGTTTTTTAAGAAATCATGTAAACCTTATAGAAGCTGTGATTTTAAAAAACGGTGGAAGTAAGCTTTTCTTATTTCCGGACGTATGCGCAAACTATAGAAAGTCGTTATGACGTAGAATGTGCATACTTTGTAGATTCCATTTATGAAATAAAACACATTTTCTAAAAACTCGTGTTTTTTACGAAATCATGTAAACCTTCTAGAAGCGGTGATTTTAAAGAACGGTGGAAGTAATCTTTTCTTATTTCTGGACGAATGCGCAAACTGTAGAAAGTCGTTATCACATAGAATGTGCATACTTTGTTGATTCCATTTATGAAATAAAACACATTTTCTAAAAACTTGTGTTTTTTAAGAAATCATGTAAACCTTCTAGAAGCGGTGACTTTAAAAAACGGTGGAAGTAAGCTTTTCTTATTTCCGGACGCATGCGCAAACTATAGAAAGTCGTTATGACATAGAATGTGCATACTTTGTAGATTCCATTTATGAAATAAAACACATTTTCTAAAAACTCGTGTTTTTTAAGAAATCATGTAAACCTTCTAGAAGCGGTGATTTTAAAAAACGGTGGAAGTAAGCTTTTCTTATTTCCGGACGCATGCGCAAACTATAGAAAGTCGTTATGAAGTACAATGTGCATACTTTGTTGATTCCATTTATGAAATAAAATACATTTTCTAAAAACTTGTGTTTTTTAAGAAATCATATAAACCTTATAGAAGCTGTGATTTTAAAAAACGGTGGAAGTAAGCTTTTCTTATTTCCAGACGCATTCGCAAACTATAGAAAGTTGTTATGACGTAGAATGTGCACACTTTGTAGATTCCATTTATTAAATAAAACACATTTTTTAAAAACTCGTGTTTTTTACGAAATCATGTAACCCTTCTAGAAGCTGTGATTTTAAAAAACGGTGGAAGTAAACTTTTCTTATTTCCGGACACATGCGCAAACTATACAAAGTCGTTATGACGTAGAATGTGCGTAATTTGTTGATTCCATTTATGAAATAAAACACATTTTCTAAAAACTCATGTTTTTTAAGAAATCATGTAAACCTTTAGAAGTTGTGATTTTAAAAAATGGGGGAAGTAAGCTTTTCTTATTTCCGGATGCATGTGCAAACTATAGAAAGTCCTTATGACGTAGAATGTGCATACTTTGTTCATTCCATTTATGAAATAAAACACATTTTCTAAAAACTCGTGTTTTTTAAGAAATCATGTAAACCTTCTAAAAGCAGTGATTTTAAAAAATGGTGGAAGTAAGCTTTTCTTATTTCCAGACGCGTGCGCAAACTATATAAAGTCATTATGACGTATAATGTGCATAGTTTGTAGATTCCATTTATGAAATAAAACACATTTTCTAAAAACTCATGTTTTTTACGAAATCATGTAAACCTTCTAGAAGATGTGATTTTAAAAAACGGTGGAAGTGAGCTTTTCTTATTTCTGGACAAATGCGCAAACTATAGAAAGTCGTTATGATGTAGAATGTGCATACTTTTTTGAATCCATTTATGAAATAAAACACATTTTCTAAAAACTCGTGTTTTTTAAGAAATCATGTAAACCTTCTAGAAGCGGTGATTTTAAAAAACGGTGGAAGTAACCTTTTCTTATTTCCGGATGCATGCGCAAACTATAGAAAGTCGTTATGACGTAGAATGTGCATACTTTGTTGATTCCATTTAAGAAATAAGACACATTTTCTAAAAACTCATGTTTTTTAAGAAATCATGTAAACCTTCTAGAAGCTGTGATTTTAAAAAACGGGAGAAGTAAGGTTTTCTTATTTCCAAACGCATGCTCAAACTATAGAAAGTCGTTATGACGTAGAATGTGCATACTTTGTTGAGTCCATTTATGAAATAAAACACATTTTCTAAAAACTCGTGTTTTTTAAGAAATCATGTAAACCTTCTAGAAGCTGTGATTTTAAAAAATGGGGGAAGTAAGCTTTTCTTATTTCTGGACGCATGCACAAACTATAGAAAGTCGTTATGAAGTAGAATGTGCATACTTTGTAGATTCCATTTATTAAATAAAACACATTTTCTAAAAACTCATGTTTTTTACGAAATCATGTAAACCTTCTAGAAGCTCTGATTTTAAAAAACGGTGGAAGTAAGCTTTTCTTATTTCCGGACGCATGCGCAAACTATAGAAAGTCGTTATGATGTAGAATGTGCATACTTTGTTCATTCTATTTATGAAATAAAACACATTTTCTAAAAACTCATGTTTTTTAAGAAATCATGTAAACCTTCTAGAAGCTATGATTTTAAAAAATGGGGGAAGTAAGCTTTTCTTATTTCCAAACGCATGCGCAAACTATAGAAAGTCGTTATGACGTAGAATGTGCATACTTTGTTGATTCCATTTATGAAATAAAACACATTTTCTAAAAACTCGTGTTTTTTACGAAATCATGTAAACCTTCTAGAAGCTGTGATTTTAAAAAACGGGGAAAGTAAGATTTTCTTATTTCCGGACGCATGCGCAAAATATAGAAAGTCATTATGACGTAGAATGTGCATACTTTGTAGATTCCATTTATGAAATAAAACACATTTTCTAAAAACTCGTGTTTTTTACGAAATCATGTAAACCTTCTAGTAGCTGTGATTTTAAAAAATGGTGGAAGTAAGCTTTTCTTATTTCCGGACGCATACGCAAACTATAGAAAGTCGTTATGACGTAGAATGTGCATACTTTGTAGATTCCATTTATTTAATAAAACACATTTTCTAAAAACTCGTGTCTTTTACGAAATCATGTAAACCTCCTAGAAGCTGTGATTTTAAAAAACGGGGGAAGTAAGCGTTTCTTATTTCCAGACGCATGCGCAAACTATAGAAAGTTGTTATGACGTAGAATGTTCATACTTTGTAGATTCCATTAATGAAATAAAACACATTTTCTAAAAACTCGTGTTTTTAACGAAATCATTTAAACCTTCTAGAAGCTGTGATTTTAAAAAACGGTGGAAGTAAGCTTTTCTTATTTCTAGACGCATGCCCAAACTATAGAAAGTCGTTATGACGTAGAATGTGCATACTTTGTTGATTCCATTTATGAAATAAAACACATTTTCTAAAAACTCGTGTTTTTTAATAAATCATGTAAACCTTCTACAAGCTGTGATTTTAAAAAACGGGGGAAGTAAGCTTTTCTTATTTCCGGACGCATGCGCAAACTATAGAAAGTCGTTATGACGTAGAATGTGCATACTTTGTACATTCCATTTATGAAATAAAACACATTTTCTAAAAACTCGTGTTTTTTAAGAAATCATGTAAACCTTATAGAAGCTATGATTTTAAAAAACGGTGGAAGTAAGCTTTTCTTATTTCCGGACGCATGAGCAAACTATAGAAAGTTGTTATGACGTAGAATGTGCATACTTTGTAGATTCCATTTATGAAATAAAACACATTTTCTAAAAACTCGTGTTTTTTACGAAATCATGTAAACCTTCTAGAAGCTGTGATTTTAAAAAATGGTGGAAGTTAGCTTTTCTTATTTCCGGATGCATGCGCAAACTATAGAAAGTCGTTATGACGTAGAATGTGCATAATTTGTTGATTCCATTTATGAAATACAACACATTTTCTAAAAACTCGTGTTTTTTAAGAAATCATGTAAACCTTCTAGAAGTTGTGATTTTAAAAAACGATGGAAGTAAGCTTTTATTATTTCCGGACGCGTGCACAAACTATAGAAAGTCGTTATGACGTAGAATGTGCATACTTTGTACATTCCATTTATGAAATAAAACACATTTTCTAAAAACTCGTGTTTTTTACGAAATCATGTAAACCTTCTAGAAGCTGTGATTTTAAAAAACGGTGGAAGTGAGCTTTTCTTATTTCCGGACGAATGCGCAAACTATAGAAAGTCGTTATGACGTAGAATGTGCATACTTTGTTCATTCCATTTATGAAATAAAACACATTTTCTAAAAACTCGTGTTTTTTATGAAAGCATGTAAACCTTCTAGAAGCTGTGATTGTAAAAAACGGGAGAAGTATGCTTTTCTTATTTCCAAACGCATGCTCAAACTATAGAAAGTCGTTATGACGTAGAATGTGCATACTTTGTTGATTCCATTTATTAAATAAAACACATTTTCTAAAAACTCGTCTTTTTTAAGAAATCATGCAAACCTTCTAGAAGCTGTGATTTTAAAAAACGGGGGAAGTAAACTTTTATTATTTCCGGACGCATGCGCAAAATATAGAATGTCGTTATGACGTAGAATGTGCATACTCTGTTGATTCCATTTATGAAATAAAACACATTTTCTAAAAACTCGTGTTTTTTAAGAAATCATGTAAACCTTCTAGAAGCTGTGATTCTAAAAAACGGGAGAAGTAAGCTTTTCTTATTTCCAAACGCATGCTCAAACTATAGAAAGTCGTTATGACGTAGAATGTGCATACTTTGTAAATTCCATTTATGAAATAAAACACATTTTCTAAAAACTCGTGTTTTTTAAGAAATCATGTAAACCTTCTAGAAGCTGTGATTTTAAAAAATGGGGGAAGTAAGCTTTTCTTATTTCCGGACGCATGCGCAAACTATAGAAATTCGTTATGACGTAGAATGTGCATACTTCATAGATTCCATTTATGAAATAAAACACATTTTCTAAAAACTCGTGTTTTTTAAGAAATCATGTAAACCTTCTAGAAGTTGTGATTTTAAAAAACGGTGGAAGTAAGCTTTTCTTATTTCCAAACGCATGCTCAAACTATAGAAAGTCGTTATGACGTAGAATGTGCATACTTTCTTGATTCCATTTATGAAATAAAACACATTTTCTAAAAACTCGTGTTTTTTAAGAAATCATGCAAACCTTCTAGAAGCTGTGATTTTAAAAAACGGGGGAAGTTAGCTTTTCTTATTTCCGGAGGCATGGGCAAACTATAGAAAGTCGTTATGACGTAGAATGTGTATACTTTGTAGATTCCATTTATGAAATAAAACACATTTTCTAAAAACTCGTGTCTTTCACGAAATCAAGTAAACCTTCTAGAAGATGTGATTTTAAAAAACGGGGGAAGTAAGCGTTTCTTATTTCAGGACGCGTGCGCAAACTATAGAAAGTCTGTTTGACGTAGAATGTGCATACTTTGTAGATTCCATTTATGAAATAAAACACATTTTCTAAAGACTCGTGTTTTTGACGAAATCATGTAAACCTTCTAGAAGCTGTGATTTTAAAAAACGGTGGAAGTAAGCTTTTCTTATTTCCGGACGAATGCGCAAACTATAGAAGGTCGTTATGATGTAGAATGTGAATACTTTGTTGATTCCATTTATGAAATAAAACACATTTTCTAAAAACTCGTGTTTTTTAAGAAATCATGTAAACATTCTAGAAGTGGAAGTAAGCTTTTCTTATTTCCAGACGCATGCGCAAACTATAGAAAGTCGTTATGACGTAGAATGTGCATACTTTGTTGATTCCATTTATGAAATAAAACACATTTTCTAAAAACTCATGTTTTTTAAGAAATCATGTAAACATTCTAGAAGCGATGATTTTAAAAATTGGTGTAAGTAAGTTTTTCTTATTTCCGGACGCATGCGCAAACTATAGAAAGTCGTTATGATGTAGAATGTGCATACTTTGTAGATTCCATTTATGAAATAAAACACATTTTCTAAAAACTCATGTTTTTCACGAAATCATGTAAACCTTCTAGAAGCTGTGATTTTAAAAAACGGTGGAAGTAAGCTTTTCTTATTTCCCGACGAATGCACAAACTATAGAAAGTCGTTATGACGTAGAATGTGCATACTTTGTTTATTCCATTTATGAAATAAAACACATTTTCTAAAAACTCGTGTTTTTTAAGAAATCATGTAAACCTTCTAGAAGCGGTGATTTTAAAAAACGGTGGAAGTAAGCTTTTCTTATTTCCGGAAGAATGCGCAAACTATAGAAAGTCGTTATGACGTAGAATGTGCATACTTTGTGGATTCCAGTTATGAAATAAAACACATTTTCTAAAAACTCGTGTTTTTTAAGAAATCATGTAAACCTTCTAGAAGCGGTGATTTTAAAAAACGGTGGAAGTAAGCTTTCCTTATTTCCGGACACATGCGCAAACTATAGAAAGTCGTTATGACGTAGAATGTGCATACTTTGTTGATTCCATTGATGAAATAAAACACATTTTCTAAAAACTCGTGTCTTTTAAGAAATCATGTAAACCTTCTAGAAGCTGTGATTTTAAAAAACGGGAGAAGTAAGCTTTTCTTATTTCCAAACGCATGCGCAAACTTCAGAAAGTCGTTATGATGTAGAATGTGCATACTTTGTTGATTCCATTTAAGAAATAAAACACATTTTCTAAAAACTCGGTTTTTTACGAAATCAGGTAAACCTTCTAGAAGCTGTGATTTTAAAAAATGGGGGAAGTAAGCTTTTCTTATTTCTGGACGCATGCGCAAATTATAGAAAGTCATTATAACGTAGAATGTGCATACTTTCTAAATTCCATTTATGAAATAAAGCACATTTTCTAAAAACTCGTGTTTTTTATGAAATCATGTAAACCTTCTAGAAGCTGTGATTTTAAAAAACGGTGGAAGTAAGCTTTTCTTATTTCCGGACGCATGCGCAAACTATAGAAAGTCGTTATGACGTAGAATGTGCATACTTTGTAGATTCCATTTATGAAAAAAAACACATTTTCTAAAAACTCATGTTTTTTACGAAATCATGTAAACCTTCTAGAAACTGTGATTTTAAAAAACGGTGGAAGTAAGCTTTTCTTATTTCCGGACGAATGCACAAACTATAGAAAGTCGTTATGACGTAGAATGTGCATACTTTGTTGATTCCATTTATGAAATAAAACACATTTTCTAAAAACTCGTGTTTTTTAAGAAATCATGGAAACCTTCTAGAAGCGGTGATTTTAAAAAACGGGGGAAGTAAGCTTTTCTTATTTCCGGACGAATGCGCAAACTATATAAAGTCGTTATGACGTAGAATGTTCATACTTTGTACATTCCATTTATGAAATAAAACACATTTTCTAAAAACTCGTGTTTTTTAATAAATCATGTAAACCTTCTAGAAGCTGTGATTTTAAAAAACGGGGAAAGTAAGCTTTTCTTATTTCCGGACGCATTCGCAAACTATAGAAAGTCGTTATGACGTAGAATGTGCATACTTTGTACATTCCATTTATGAAATAAAACACATTTTCTAAAAACTCGTGTTTTTTAATAAATCATGTAAACCTTCTAGAAGCTGTGATTTTACAAAACGGGGGAAGTAAGCTTTTCTTATTTCCGGACGCGTGCGAAAACTATAGAAAGTCGTTATGACGTAGAATGTGCATACTTTGTTGATTCCATTTATGAAATAAAACACATTTTCTAAAAACTCGTGTTTTTTATGAAATCATGCAAACCTTCTAGAAGCTGTGATTTTAAAAAACGGGGGAAGTAAGCTTTTCTTATTTCCGGACGCATGCGCAAACTATAGAAAGTCGTTATGACGTAGAATGTGCATACTTTGTTGATTCCATTTATGAAATAAAACACATTTTCTAAAAACTCGTGTTTTTTAAGAAATCATGCAAAGCTTCTAGAAGCTTTGATTTTAAAAAACAGGAGAAGTAAGCTTTTCTTATTTCCGGACGCATGCGCAAACTATAAAAAGTCATTATGGCGTAGAATGTGCATACTTTGTAGATTCCATTTATGAAATAAAACACATTTTCTAAAAACTCATGTTTTTTAAGCAATCATGTAAACCTTTTAGAAGCTGTGATTTTAAAAAACGGTGGAAGTAAGCTTTTCTTATTTCCGGACGCGTGCGCAAACTATAGAAAGTCGTTATGACGTAGAATGTGCATACTTTGTTGATTCCATTTATTAAATAAAACACATTTTCTAAAAACTCGTGTCTTTTACGAAATCATGTAAACCTTCTAGAAGCTGCGATTTTAAAAAACGGGGGAAGTAAGCGTTTCTTATTTCCGGATGCATGCGCAAACTATAGAAAGTCTTTATGACGTAGAATGTGCATACTTTGTAGATTCCATTTATGAAATAAAACACATTTTCTAAAAACTCATGTTTTTTACGAAATCATGTAAACCTTATAGAAGCTGTGATTTTAAAAAACGGTGGAAGTAAGCTTTTCTTATTTCCGGACGAATGCGCAAACTATAGAAAGTCGTTATGACATAGAATGTGCATACTTTGTTGATTCCATTGATGAAATAAAACACATTTTCTAAAAACTCGTGTTTTTTACGAAATTATGTAAACCTTCTAGAAGCTGTGATTTTAAAAAACGATTGAAGTAAGCTTTTCTAATTTCCGGACGCATGCGCAAACTATAGAAAGTCGTTATGATGTAGAATGTGCATACTTTTTAGATTCCATTTATGAAATAAAACACATTTTCTAAAAACTCGTGTTTTTTACGAAATCATGTAAACCTTCTAGAAGCTGTGATTTTAAAAAACGGGGGAAGTAAGCTTTTCTTATTTCCGGACACATGCGCAAACTATAGAAAGTCGTTATGACGTAAAATGTGCATACTTTGTAGATTCCATTTATGAAATAAAACACATTTTCTAAAAACTCGTGTTTTTTACGAAATCATGTAAACCTTCTAGAAGCTGTGATTTTAAAAAACGGTGGAAGTAAGCTTTTCTTATTTCCGGACGCATGCACAAACTATAGAAATTCGTTATGACATAGAATGTGCATACTTTGTAGATTCCATTTATGAAATAAAACAAATTTTCTAAAAACTCGTGTTTTTTACGAAATCATGTAAACCTTCTAGAAGCTGTGATTTTAAAAAACGGTGGAAGTAAGCTTTTCTTATTTCCGAACGCATGCGCAAACTATAGAAAGTCGTTATGACATACAATGTGCATACTTTGTTGATTCTATTTATGAAATAAAACACATTTTCTAAAAACTCATGTTTTTTAAGAAATCATTCAAACCTTCTACAAGCTGTGATTTTAAAAAACGGGGAAGTAAGCTTTTCTTATTTCCGGACGCATGCGCAAACTATAGAAATTCGTTATGACGTAGAATGTGCATACTTTGAAGATTCCATTTATGAAATAAAACACATTTTCTAAAAACTCGTGTTTTTTAAGAAATCATGTAAACCTTATAGAAGCTGTGATTTTAAATAATGGTGGAAGTAAGCTTTTCTTATCTCCGGATGCGTGCGCAAACTATAGAAAGTCGTTATGACGTAGAATGTGCATACATTGTTGATTCCATTTATGAAATAAAACACATTTTCTAAAAACTCGTGTTTTTTAAGAAATCATGTAAACCTACTAGAAGCTGTGATTTTAAAAAACGGGGGAAATAAGCTTTTCTTATTTCTGGACGCATGCGCAAACTATAGAAATTCGTTATGACGTAGAATGTGCATACTTTGTAGATTCCATTTGTGAAATAAAACACATTTTCTAAAAACTCATGTTTTTTACGAAATCATGTAAACGTTCTAGAAGCTGTGATTTTAAAAAACGGTGGAAGTAAGCTTTTCTTATTTCTGGACGAATGCGCAAACTATAGAAAGTCGTTATGACGTAGAATGTGCATACTTTGTTGATTCCATTTATGAAATAAAACACATTTTCTAAAAACTTGTGTTTTTTAAGAAATCATGTAAACCTTCAAGAAGCGGTGATTTTAAAAAACGGTGGAAGTAAGCTTTTCTTATTTCCGGACGCATGCCCGAACTATAGAAAGTCATTATGAGGTAGAATGTGCATACTTTATTGATTCCATTTATGAAATAAAACACATTTTCTAAAAACTCGTGTTTTTTAAGAAATCATGTAAACATTCTAGAAGCGATGATTTTAAAAATTGGTGTAAGTAAGTTTTTCTTATTTCCGGACGCATGCGGAAACTATAGAAAGTCATTATGACGTAGAATGTGCATACTTTGTAGATTCTATTTATGAAATAAAACACATTTTCTAAAAACTAGTGTTTTTTAAGAAATCATGCAAACCTTCTAGAAGTTGTGATTTTAAAAAACGGGGGAAGTAAGCTTTTCTTACTTCCGGACGCATGCGAAAACTATAGAAAGTCGTTATGACGTAGAATGTGCATACTTTGTAGATTCCATTTATGAAATAAAACACATTTTCTAAAAACTCGTGTTTTTTAAGAAATCATGTAAACCTTCTAGAAGCTGTGATTGTAAAAAACGGTGGAAGTAAGCTTTTCTTATTTCCGGACGCATGCGCAAACTATAGAAAGTTGTTATGACGTAGAATGTGCATACTTTGTTGATTCCATTTATGAAATAAAACACATTTTCTAAAAACTCGTGTTTTTTAAGAAATCATGTAAACCTTCTAGAAGCTGTGATTTTAAAAAACGGGGGAAGTAAGCTTTTCTTATTTCCGGACGCATGCGCAAACTATAGAAAGTCGTTATGATGTAGAATGTGCATACTTTGTAGATTCCATTTATGAAATAAAACACATTTTCTAAAAACTCGTGTTTTTCACGAAATCATGTAAACCTTCTAGAAGCTGTGATTTTAAAAAACGGTTGAAGTAAGCTTTTCTTATTTCCCGACGAATGCACAAACTATAGAAAGTCGTTATGACGTAGAATGTGCATACTTTGTTGATTCCATTTATGAAATAAAACACATTTTCTAAAAACTCGTGTTTTTTAAGAAATCATGTAAACCTTCTAGAAGCGGTGATTTTAAAAAACGGTGGAAGTAAGCTTTTCTTATTTCCGGAAGAATGCGCAAACTATAGAAAGTCGTTATGACGTAGAATGTGCATACTTTGTGGATTCCAGTTATGAAATAAAACACATTTTCTAAAAACTCGTGTTTTTTAAGAAATCATGTAAACCTTCTAGAAGCGGTGATTTTAAAAAACGGTGGAAGTAAGCTTTCCTTATTTCCGGACACATGCGCAAACTATAGAAAGTCGTTATGACGTAGAATGTGCATACTTTGTTGATTCCATTGATGAAATAAAACACATTTTCTAAAAACTCGTGTCTTTTAAGAAATCATGTAAACCTTCTAGAAGCTGTGATTTTAAAAAACGGGAGAAGTAAGCTTTTCTTATTTCCAAATGCATGCGCAAACTTCAGAAAGTCGTTATGATGAAGAATGTGCATACTTTGTTGATTCCATTTAAGAAATAAAACACATTTTCTAAAAACTCGGTTTTTTACGAAATCAGGTAAACCTTCTAGAAGCTGTGATTTTAAAAAATGGGGGAAGTAAGCTTTTCTTATTTCTGGACGCATGCGCAAATTATAGAAAGTCATTATAACGTAGAATGTGCATACTTTGTAAATTCCATTTATGAAATAAAGCACATTTTCTAAAAACTCGTGTTTTTTATGAAATCATGTAAACCTTCTAGAAGCTGTGATTTTAAAAAACGGTGGAAGTAAGCTTTTCTTATTTCCGGACGCATGCGCAAACTATAGAAAGTCGTTATGACGTAGAATGTGCATACTTTGTAGATTCCATTTATGAAAAAAAACACATTTTCTAAAAACTCATGTTTTTTACGAAATCATGTAAACCTTCTAGAAACTGTGATTTTAAAAAACGGTGGAAGTAAGCTTTTCTTATTTCCGGACGAATGCACAAACTATAGAAAGTCGTTATGACGTAGAATGTGCATACTTTGTTGATTCCATTTATGAAATAAAACACATTTTCTAAAAACTCGTGTTTTTTAAGAAATCATGGAAACCTTCTAGAAGCGGTGATTTTAAAAAACGGGGGAAGTAAGCTTTTCTTATTTCCGGACGAATGCGCAAACTATATAAAGTCGTTATGACGTAGAATGTTCATACTTTGTACATTCCATTAATGAAATAAAACACATTTTCTAAAAACTCGTGTTTTTTAATAAATCATGTAAACCTTCTAGAAGCTGTGATTTTAAAAAACGGGGAAAGTAAGCTTTTCTTATTTCCGGACGCATGCGCAAACTATAGAAAGTCGTTATGACGTAGAATGTGCATACTTTGTACATTCCATTTATGAAATAAAACACATTTTCTAAAAACTCGTGTTTTTTAATAAATCATGTAAACCTTCTAGAAGCTGTGATTTTACAAAACGGGGGAAGTAAGCTTTTCTTATTTCCAGACGCGTGCGAAAACTATAGAAAGTCGTTATGACGTAGAATGTGCATACTTTGTTGATTCCATTTATGAAATAAAACACATTTTCTAAAAACTCGTGTTTTTTATGAAATCATGCAAACCTTCTAGAAGCTGTGATTTTAAAAAACGGGGGAAGTAAGCTTTTCTTATTTCCAGACGCATGCGCAAACTATAGAAAGTCGTTATGACGTAGAATGTGCATACTTTGTTGATTCCATTTATGAAATAAAACACATTTTCTAAAAACTCGTGTTTTTTAAGAAATCATGCAAAGCTTCTAGAAGCTTTGATTTTAAAAAACAGGAGAAGTAAGCTTTTCTTATTTCCGGACGCATGCGCAAACTATAAAAAGTCATTATGACGTAGAATGTGCATACTTTGTAGATTCCATTTATGAAATAAAACACATTTTCTAAAAACTCATGTTTTTTAAGCAATCATGTAAACCTTTTAGAAGCTGTGATTTTAAAAAACGGTGGAAGTAAGCTTTTCTTATTTCCGGACGCGTGCGCAAACTATAGAAAGTCGTTATGACGTAGAATGTGCATACTTTGTTGATTCCATTTATTAAATAAAACACATTTTCTAAAAACTCGTGTCTTTTACGAAATCATGTAAACCTTCTAGAAGCTGCGATTTTAAAAAACGGGGGAAGTAAGCGTTTCTTATTTCCGGATGCATGCGCAAACTATAGAAAGTCTTTATGACGTAGAATGTGCATACTTTGTAGATTCCATTTATGAAATAAAACACATTTTCTAAAAACTCATGTTTTTTACGAAATCATGTAAACCTTTTAGAAGCTGTGATTTTAAAAAACGGTGGAAGTAAGCTTTTCTTATTTCCGGACGAATGCGCAAACTATAGAAAGTCGTTATGACGTAGAATGTGCATACTTTGTTGATTCCATTGATGAAATAAAACACATTTTCTAAAAACTCATTTTTTTTACGAAGTTATGTAAACCTTCTAGAAGCTGTGATTTTAAAAAACGATGGAAGTAAGCTTTTCTAATTTCCGGACGCATGCGCAAACTATAGAAAGTCGTTATGATGTAGAATGTGCATACTTTTTAGATTCCATTTATGAAATAAAACACATTTTCTAAAAACTCGTGTTTTTTACGAAATCATGTAAACCTTCTAGAAGCTGTGATTTTAAAAAACGGGGGAAGTAAGCTTTTCTTATTTCCGGACGCATGCGCAAACTATAGAAAGTCGTTATGACGTAAAATGTGCATACTTTGTAGATTCCATTTATGAAATAAAACACATTTTCTAAAAACTCGTGTTTTTTACGAAATCATGTAAACCTTCTAGAAGCTGTGATTTTAAAAAACGGTGGAAGTAAGCTTTTCTTATTTCCGGACGCATGCACAAACTATAGAAATTCGTTATGACATAGAATGTGCATACTTTGTAGATTCCATTTATGAAATAAAACAAATTTTCTAAAAACTCGTGTTTTTTACGAAATCATGTAAACCTTCTAGAAGCTGTGATTTTAAAAAACGGTGGAAGTAAGCTTTTCTTATTTCCGAACGCATGCGCAAACTATAGAAAGTCGTTATGACGTACAATGTGCATACTTTGTTGATTCTATTTATGAAATAAAACACATTTTCTAAAAACTCATGTTTTTTAAGAAATCATTCAAACCTTCTACAAGCTGTGATTTTAAAAAACGGGGGAAGTAAGCTTTTCTTATTTCCGGACGCATGCGCAAACTATAGAAATTCGTTATGACGTAGAATGTGCATACTTTGAAGATTCCATTTATGAAATAAAACACATTTTCTAAAAACTCGTTTTTTTTAAGAAATCATGCAAACCTTATAGAAGCTGTGATTTTAAAAAATGGTGGAAGTAAGCTTTTCTTATCTCCGGATGCGTGCGCAAACTATAGAAATTCGTTATGACGTAGAATGTGCATACATTGTTGATTCCATTTATGAAATAAAACACATTTTATAAAATTCGTGTTTTTTAAGAAATCATGCAAACCTTCTAGAAGCTGTGATTTTAAAAAACGGGGGAAGTAAGCTTTTCTTATTTCCGGACGCATGCGCAAACTATAGAAAGTCGTTATGACGTAGAATGTGCATACTTTGTTGATTCCATTTATGAAATAAAACACATTTTCTAAAAACTCGTGTTTTTTAAGAAATCATGCAAAGCTTCTAGAAGCTGTGATTTTAAAAAACAGGAGAAGTAAGCTTTTCTTATTTCCGGACGCATGCGCGAACTATAGAAAGTCATTATGAGGTAGAATGTGCATACTTTGTTGATTCCATTTATGAAATAAAACACATTTTCTAAAAACTTGTGTTTTTTAAGAAATCATGTAAACCTTCAAGAAGCGGTGATTTTAAAAAACGGTGGAAGTAAGCTTTTCTTATTTCCGGACGCATGCGCGAACTATAGAAAGTCATTATGAGGTAGAATGTGCATACTTTATTGATTCCATTTATGAAATAAAACACATTTTCTAAAAACTCGTGTTTTTTAAGAAATCATGTAAACCTTCTAGAAGCTGTGATTTTAAAAAACGGGGGAAGTAAGCGTTTCTTATTTCCGGATCCATGCGCAAACTATAGAAAGTCGTTATGACGTAGAATGTGCATACTTTGTAGATTCCATTTATGAAATAAAACACATTTTCTAAAAACTCGTGTCTTTTACGAAATCATGTAAACCTTCTAGAAGCTGTGATTTTAAAAAACGGTGGAAGTAAGATTTTCTTATTTCCGGACGAATGCACAAACTATAGAAAGTCATTATGACGTAGAATGTGCATACTTTGTAGATTCCATTTATGAAATAAAACACATTTTCTAAAAACTCGTGTTTTTTACGAAGTCATGTAAACCTTCTAGAAGTTGTGATTTTAAAAAATGGGGGAAGTAAGCTTTTCTTATTTACGGACGCGTGCGCAAATAATAGAAAGTCGTTATGACGTAGAATGCGCATACTTTGTAGATTCCATTTATGAAATAAAACACATTTTCTAAAAACTCGTGTCTTTTACGAAATCATGTAAACCTTCTAGAAGCTGTGATTTTAAAAAACGGGGGAAGTAAGCGTTTCTTATTTCCGGATGCATGCGCAAACTATAGAAAGTCTTTATGACGTAGAATGTGCATACTTTGTAGATTACATTTATGAAATAAAACACATTTTCTAAAAACTCATGTTTTTTACGAAATCATGTAAACCTTATAGAAGCTGTGATTTTAAAAAACGGTGGAAGTAAGCTTTTCTTATTTCCGGACGAATGCGCAAACTATAGAAAGTCGTTATGACGTAGAATGTGCATACTTTGTTGATTCCATTGATGAAATAAAACACATTTTCTAAAAACTCGTGTTTTTTAAGAAATCATGTAAACCTTCTAGAAGCTGTGATTTTAAAAAACGGGAGAAGTAAGCTTTTCTTATTTCCAAACGCATGCGCAAAATTCAGAAATTCGTTATGATGTAGAATGTGCATACTTTGTTGATTCCATTTAAAGAATAAAACACATTTTCTAAAAACTCGGTTTTTTACGAAATCAGGTAAACCTTCTAGAAGCTGTGATTTTAAAAAATGGGGGAAGTAAGCTTTTCTTATTTCTGGACGCATGCGCAAACTATAGAAAGTCATTATGACGTAGAATGTGCATACTTTGTAAATTCCATTTATGAAATAAAGCACATTTTCTAAAAACTCGTGTTTTTTATGAAATCATGTAAACCTTCTAGAAGCTGTGATTTTAAAAAACGGTGGAAGTAAGCTTTTCTTATTTCCGGATGCATGCGCAAACTATAGAAAGTCGTTATGACGTAGAATGTGCATACTTTGTAGATTCCATTTATGAAAAAAAACACATTTTCTAAAAACTCATGTTTTTTACGAAATCATGTAAACCTTCTAGAAACTGTGATTTTAAAAAACGGTGGAAGTAAGCTTTTCTTATTTCCGGACGCATGCACAAACTATAGAGAGTCGTTATGACGTAGAATGTGCATACTTTGTTGATTCCATTTATGAAATAAAACACATTTTCTAAAAACTCGTGTTTTTTAAGAAATCATGGAAACCTTCTAGAAGCGGTGATTTTAAAAAATGGGGGAAGTAAGCTTTTCTTATTTCCGGACGAATGCGCAAACTATATAAAGTCCTTATGACGTAGAATGTTCATACTTTGTACATTCCATTTATGAAATAAAACACATTTTCTAAAAACTCGTGTTTTTTAATAAATCATGTAAACCTTCTAGAAGCTGTGATTTTAAAAAACGGGGAAAGTAAGCTTTTCTTATTTCCGGACGCATGCGCAAACTATAGAAAGTCGTTATGACGTAGAATGTGCATACTTTGTACATTCCATTTATGAAATAAAACACATTTTCTAAAAACTCGTGTTTTTTAATAAATCATGTAAACCTTCTAGAAGCTGTGATTTTACAAAACGGGGGAAGTAAGCTTTTCAGGTTTCCGGACGCGTGCGCAAACTATAGAAATTCGTTATGACGTAGAATGTGCATACTTTGTTGATTCCATTTATGAAATAAAACACATTTTCTAAAAACTCGTGTTTTTTAAGAAATCATGCAAACCTTCTAGAAGCTGTGATTTTAAAAAACGGGGGAAGTAAGCTTTTCTTATTTCCGGACGCATGCGCAAACTATAGAAAGTCGTTATGACGTAGAATGTGCATACTTTGTTGATTCCATTTATGAAATAAAACACATTTTCTAAAAACTCGTGTTTTTTAAGAAATCATGCAAAGCTTCTAGAAGCTGTGATTTTAAAAAACAAGAGAAGTAAGCTTTTCTTATTTCCGGACGCATGCGCAAACTATAAAAAGTCATTATGACGTAGAATGTGCATACTTTGTAGATTCCATTTATGAAATAAAACACATTTTCTAAAAACTCATGTTTTTTAAGCAATCATGTAAACCTTTTAGAAGCTGTGATTTTAAAAAACGGTGGAAGTAAGCTTTTCTTATTTCCGGACGCGTGCGCAAACTATAGAAAGTCGTTATGACGTAGAATGTGCATACTTTGTTGATTCCATTTATTAAATAAAACACATTTTCTAAAAACTCGTGTCTTTTACGAAATCATGTAAACCTTCTAGAAGCTGTGATTTTAAAAAATGGGGGAAGTAAGCGTTTCTTATTTCAGGATGCATGCGCAAACTATAGAAAGTCTTTATGACGTAGAATGTGCATACTTTGTAGATTCCATTTATGAAATAAAACACATTTTCTAAAAACTCATGTTTTTTACGAAACCATGTAAACCTTCTAGAAGCTGTGATTTTAAAAAACGGGGGAAGTAAGCTTTTCTTATTTCCGGACGCATGCGCAAACTATAGAAAGTCGTTATGACGTAAAATGTGCATACTTTGTAGATTCCATTTATGAAATAAAACACATTTTCTAAAAACTCGTGTTTTTTACGAAATCATGTAAACCTTCTAGAAGCTGTGATTTTAAAAAACGGTGGAAGTAAGCTTTTCTTATTTCCGGACGCATGCGCAAACTATCGAAAGTCGTTATGACGTAGAATGTGCATACTTTTTTGATTCCATTTATGAAATAAAACACATTTTCTAAAAACTCGTGTTTTTTAAGAAATCATGTAAACCTTCAAGAAGCTGTGATTTTAAAAAATGGTGGAAGTAAGCTTTTCTTATTTCCGGACGAATGCGCAAACTATAGAAAGTCGTTATGACGTAGAATGTGCATACTTTGTTGATTCCTTTTTTGAAATAAAACACATTTTCTAAAAACTTGTGTTTTTTACGAAATCATGTAAACCTTCTAGAAGCTGTGATTTTAAAAAACGGGGGAAGTAAGCTTTTATTATTTCCGGACGCATGCGCAAACTATAGAAAGTCATTTTGATGAAGAATGTGCATACTTTGTAGATTCCATTTATGAAATAAAGCACATTTTCAAAAAACTCGTGTTTTTTATGAAATCATGTAAACCTTCTAGAAGCTGTGATTTTAAAAAACGGTGGAAGTAAGCTTTTCTTATTTTCGGACGAATGCGCAAAATATATAAAGTTGTTATGACGTAGAATGTGCATACTTTGTTGATTCCATTTATGAAATAAAAGACATTTTCTAAAAACTCTTGTTTTTTAAGAAATCATCTAAACCTTCTAGAAGCTGTGATTTTAAAAAACGGGGAAGTAAGCTTTTCTTATTTCCGGACGCATGCGCAAACTATAGAAATTCGTGATGAAGTAGAATGTCCATAATTTGTAGATTCCATTTATGAAATAAAACACATTTTCTAAAAAATCGTGTTTTTACGAAATCATGTAAACCTTCAAGAAGTTGTGATTTCAAAAAAAGGTGGAAGTAAGCTTTTCTTATTTCCGGACGCATGCGCAAACTATAGAAAGTCGTTCTGACATAGAATGTGCATACTTTGTAGATTCCATTTATGAAATAAAACACATTTTCTAAAAACTCGTGTTTTTTACGAAAGCATGTAAACCTTCTAGAAGCTGTGATTTTAAAAAACGGTGGAAGTAAGCTTTTCTTATTTCCGGACGCATACGCAAACTATAGAAAGTCGTTATGACGTAGAATGTGCAGATTTTGTTGATTCCATTTATGAAATAAAACACATTTTCTAAAAATTCATGTTTTTTAAGAAATCATGTAAACCTTCTAGAAGCTGTGATTTTAAAAAACGGGGGAAGTAAGCTTTTCTTATTTCCAAACACATGCGCAAACTATAGAAAGTCGTTATGACGTAGAATGTGCATACTTTGTTTATTCCATTTATGAGATAAAACACATTTTCTAAAAACTCGTGTTTTTTAAGAAATCATGTAAACCTTCTAGAAGCTGTGATTTTAAAAAAAGGGGGAAGTAAGCTTTTCCTATTTCCGGACGCATGCGCAAACTATAGAAAGTCGTTATGACGTAGAATGTGCATACTTTGTAGATTCCATTTATGAAATAAAACACATTTTCTAAAAACTCGTGTTTTTTAAGATATCATGTAAACCTTCTAGAAGCCTTGATTTAAAAAAACGGGGGAAGTAAGCTTTTCTTATTTCCAAACGCATGCGCAAACTATAGAAAGTCGTTATGACATTGAATGTGCATACTTTGTTGATTACATTTATGAAATAAAACACATTTTCTAAAAACTCGTGTTTTTTAGGAAATCATGTAAACCTTCTAGAAGCTGTGATTTTAAAAAACGGTGGAAGTAAGCTTTTCTTATTTCCGGACGCATGCGCAAACTATAGAAAGTCGTTATGACGTAGAATGTGCATACTTTTTAGATTCCATTTATGAAATAAAGCACATTTTCTAAAAACTGGTGTTTTTTACGAAATCATGTAAACCTTCTAGAAGCTGTGATTTTAAAAAACGGTGGAAGTAAGATTTTCTTATTTCCAAACGAATGCGCAAACTATAGAAAGTTGTTATGACGTAGAATGTGCATACTTTGTTGATTCCATTTATGAAATAAAACACATTTTCTAAAAACTCGTATTTTTTACGAAATCATGTAAACCTTCTAGAAGCTGTGATTTTAAAAAACGGTGGAAGTAAGCTTTTCTTATTTCCGGACGAATGCGCAAACTATAGAAAGTCGATATGACGTAGAATGTGCATACTTTGTTTATTCCATTTATGAAATAAAACACATTTTCTAAAAACCCGTGTTTTTTAAGAAATCATGTAAACCTTTTAGAAGCTGTGATTTTAAAAAACGGGGGACGTAAGCTTTTCTTATTTCCAAACTTATGCGCAAACTATAGAAAGTCGTTATGACGTAGAATGTGCATACTTTGTTGATTCCATTTATGAAATAAAACATATTTTCTAAAAACTCGTGTTTTTTAAGAAATCATGTAAACCTTCTAGAAGCTGTGATTTTAAAAAATGGGGGAAGTAAGCTTTTCTTATTTCCGGACACATGCGCAAACTATAGAAAGTCGTTATGACGTAGAATGTGCATACTTTGTAGATTCCATTTATGAAATAAAACACATTTTCTAAAAACTCGTGTCTTTTACGAAATCATGTAAACCTTCTAGAAGCTGTGATTTTAAAAAACGGTGGAAGTAAGTTTTTCTTATTTCCGGAGGCATGCGCAATCTATAGAAAGTCATTATGACGTAGAATGTGCATACTTTGTAGATTCCATTTATGAAATAAAACACATTTTCTAAAAACTCGTGTTTTTTAAGAAATCATGTAAACCTTCTAAAAGCTGTGATTTTAAAAAACGGGGGAAGTAAGGTTTTCTCATTTCCAAATGCTTGTGCAAACTATAGAAAGTCCTTGTGACGTAGAATGTGCATACTTTTTAGATTCCATTTATGAAATAAAACACATTTTCTAAAAACTCGTGTTTTTTACGAAATCATGTAAACCTTCTAGAAGCTGTGATTTTAAAAAACGGGGGAAGTAAGCTTTTCTTATTTCCGGACGCATCCGCAAACTATAGAAAGTCGTTATGACGTAGAATGTGCATACTTTGAAGATTCCATTTATGAAATAAAACACATTTTCTAAAAACTCGTGTTTTTTAAGAAATCATGTAAACCTTCTAGAAGCTGTGATTTTAAAAAATGGTGGAAGTAAGTTTTTCTTATTTCCGGACGCATGCGCAAACTACAGAAATTCGTTATGACGTAGAATGTGCATACTTTGTAGATTCCATTTATGAAATAAAGCACATTTTCTAAAAACTCGTGTTTTTTACGAAATCATGTAAACCTTCTAGAAGCTGTGATTTTAAAAAACGGTGGAAGTAAGCTTTTCTTATTTCCGTACGAATGCGCAAACTATAGAGAGTCGTTATGACATAGAATGTGCATAATTTGTCGATTCCATTGATGAAATAAAACACATTTTCTAAAAACTTGTGTTTTTTAAGAAATTATGTAAACCTTCTAGAAGCTGTGATTTTAAAAAACGGGGGAAGTAAGCTTTTCTTATTTGCGGACGCATGCGCAAACTATAGAAATTCGTTATGACGTAGTATGTGCATACTTTGTAGATTCCATTTATGAAATAAAGCACATTTTCTAAAGACTCGTGTTTTTTACGAAATGATGTAAACCTTCTAGAAGCTGTGATTTTAAAAAACGGGGGAAGTAAGCTTTTCTTATTTCAAAATGCACGCGCAAACTATAAAAAGTCGTTATGACGTAGAATGTGCATACTTTGTTGATTCCATTTATGAAATAAAACACATTTTCTAAAATCTCGTGTTTTTTAAGAAATCATGTAAACCTTCTAAAAGCTGTGATTTTAAAAAATAGGGGAAGTAAGCTTCTCTTATTTCCAAACGCATGCGCAAACTATAGAAAGTCGTTATGACGTAGAATGTGCATACTTTGTTGATTCCATTTATGAAATAAAACACATTTTCTAAAAACTCGTGTTTTTTAAGAAATCATGTAAACCTTCTGGAAGCTGTGATTTTAGAAAACGGGGCAAGTAAGCTTTTCTTATTTCCGGACGCATGCGCAAAATATAGAAAGTCGTTATGACGTAGAATGTGCATACTTTGTAGATTCCATTTATGAAATAAAACACATTTTCTAAAAACTAATGTTTTTTAGGAAATCATGTAAACCTTCTAGAAGCTGTGATTTTAAAAAATGGGGGAAGTAAGCTTTTCTTATTTCCAAACGCATGCGCAAACTATAGAAAGTCGTTATGACGGAGAATGTGAATATTTTGTTGATTCCATTGATGAAATAAAACACATTTTGTAAAAACTCGTGTTTTTTAACAAATCATGTAAACCTTCTAGGAGCTGTGATTTTTAAAAACAGTGGAAGTAAGCTTTTCTTATTTCCGGACGCATGCTCAAACTATAGAAAGTCGTTACGACGTTAAATTTGCATACTTTGTAGATTCCATTTATGAAATAAAGCAAATTTTCTAAAAACTCGTGTTTTTTACGAAATGATGTAAACCTACTAGAAGCTGTGATTTTAAAAAACGGGGGAAGTAAGCTTTTCTTATTTCCGGACGCATGCGCAAACTATAGAAAGTCGTTATGACGTAGAATGTGCATACTTTGTACATTCCATTTATGAAATAAAGCACATTTTCTAAAAACTCGTGTTCTTTACGAAATGATGTAAACCTTCTAGAAGCAGTGATTTTAAAAAACGGTGGAAGTAAGCCTTTCTTATTTCCGGACGAATGCGCAAACTATAGAAAGTGGTTATGACGTAGAATGTGCATATTTTGTTGATTCGGTTTATGAAATAAAACACATTTTCTAAAAACTTGTGTTTTTTAAGAAATCAAGTAAACCTTCTAGAAGCTGTGATTTTAAAAAAGGGGGGAAGTAAGCTTTTCTTATTTCCAAACGCATGCGCAAACTATAGAAAGTCGTTATGACGTAGAATTTGCATATTTTGTTGATTCCACTTTTGAAATAAAACACATTTTCTAAAAACTTGTGTTTTTTAAGAAATCATTTAAACCTTCTAGAAGCTGTGATTTTAAAAAACGGGGGAAGTAAGCTTTTCTTATTTCCAAACGCATGCGCAAACTATAGAAAGTTGTTATGACGTAGAATGTGCATATTTTGTTGATTCCATTTATAAACTAAAACACATTTTCTAAAAACTCGTGTTTTTTAGGAAATCATGTAAACCTTCTAGAAGCTGTGATTTTAAAAAACGGTGGAAGTCAACTTTTCTTATTTCCGGAAGCATGCACAAACTATAGAAAGTCGTTATGACGTAGAATGTGCATACTTTGTAGATTCCGTTTATGAAATAAAGCACATTTTGTAAAAACTCGTGTTTTTTACGAAATCATGTAAACCTTCTAGAGGCTGTGATTTTAAAAAACCGTGGAAGTAAGCTTTTCTTATTTTCGGACAAATGCGCAAACTATAGAAATTTGTTATGACGTAGAATGTGCATACTTTGTCGATTCCATTGATGAAATAAAACACATTTTCTAAAAACTCGTGTTTTTTAAGAAATCGTGTAAACCTTCTAGAAGCTGTGATTTTAAAAAACGGCGGAAGAAAGCTTTTCTTATTTCCGGACGCATGCGAAAACTATAGAAAGTCGTTATGACGTAGAATGTGCATACTTTGTTGATTCCATTTATGAAATAAAACACATTTTCTAAAAACTCGTGCTTTTTAAGAAATCATGTAAACCTTCTAGAAGCTGTGGTTTTAAAAAAAGGGGGAAGTAAGCTTTTCTTATTTCAAAACGCATGCGCAAACTATAGAAATTCGTTATGACGTAGAATGTGCATACTTTGGTGATTCCATTTATGAAATAAAACACATTTTCTAAAAACTCGTGTTTTTTAAGAAATCATGTAAACCTTCTAGAAGCTGTGATTTTAAAAAATGGGGGAAGTAAGGTTTTCTTATTTCCAAACACATGCGCAAACTATAGAAAGTTGTTATGACGTAGAATGTGCATACTTTGTTGATTCCATTTATGAAATAAAACACATTTTCGAAAAACTCGTGTTTTTTAAGAAATCATGTAAACCTTCTAGAAGCTGTGATTTTAAAAAATGGAGGAAGTAAGCTTTTCTTATTTCCGGACGCATGCGCAAACTATAGAAAGTCGTTATGACGTAGAATGTGCATACTTTGTAGATTCCATTTATGAAATAAAACACATTTTCTAAAAACTCGTGTTTTTTACGAAATCATGTAAACCTTCTAGAAGTTGTGATTTTAAAAAACGGGTGAAGTAAGCTTTTCTTATTACCGGACGAATGCGCAAACTATAGAAAGTCGTTATGACGTAGAATGTGCATACTTTGTTGATTCCATTTATGAAACAAAACACATTTTCTAAAAACTCGTGTTTTTTAAGAAATCATGTAAACCTTCTAGAAGCTGTGATTTTAAAAAATGGTGAAAGTAAGCTTTTCTTATTTCTGGACACATGCGCAAACTATAGAAAGTCGTTATGATGTAGAATGTGCATACTTTGTTGATTCCATTTATGAAATAAAACACATTTTCTAAAAACTCGTGTTTTTTAAGAAATCATGTAAACCTTCTAGAAGCTGTGATTTTAAAAAATGGTGAAAGTAAGCTTTTCTTATTTCTGGACGCATGCGCAAACTATAGAAAGTCGTTATGACGTAGAATGTGCATATTTTGTTGATTCCATTTATGAAATAAAACACATTTTCTAAAAACTCGTGTTTTTTAAGAAATCATGTAAACCTTCTAGAAGCTGTGATTTTAAAAAAACGAGGGATGTAAGCTTTTCTTTTTTCCAAACGCATGCGCAAACTATAGAAAGTCGTTATGACGTAGAATGTGCATATTTTGTTGATTCCATTTATGAAATAAAACACATTTTCTAAAAACTTGCGTTTTTTAAGAAATCATGTAAACCTTCTAGAAATTTTGATTTTAAAAAAAGGGGGAAGTAAGCTTTTCTTATTTCCGGACGCCTGCACATACTATAGAAAGTCGTTATGACGTAGAATGTGCATACTTTGTAGATTCCATTTATGAAATAAAGCACATTTTGTAAAAACTCGTGTTTTTTACGAAATCATGTAAACCTTCTAGAAGCTGTGATTTTAAAAAACAGTGGAATAAGCTTTTCTTACTTCCGGACGAATGCACAAACTATAGAAAGTCGTTATGATGTAGAATGTGCATACTTTGTTGATTCCATTTATGAAATAAAGCACATTTTCTAAAAACTCGTGTTTTTTAAGAAATCAAGTAAACCTTCTAGAAGCTGTGATTTTAAAAAACAGTGGAAGTAAGCTTTTCTTATTTCCGGACGCATGCGCAAACTATAGAAAGTCGTTATGACGTAGAATGTGCATACTTTGTTGATTCAATTTATGAAATAAGACACATTTTCTAGAAACTCGTGTTTTTTAACAAATCATGTAAACCTTCTAGAAGCTGTGATTTTAGAAAACGGGGGAAGTAAGCTTTTCTTATTTCCAAATGCATGCGCAAACTGTATGAAGTGTTTATGACGTAGAATGTGCATACATTGTTGATTCCATTTATGATATAAAACACATTTTCTAAAAACTCATGTTTTTTATGAAATCAAGTAAACCTTCTAGAAGCTGTGATTTTAAAAAACGGGGGATTAAGCTTTTCTTATTTCCGTACGCATGCGCAAAATATAGAAAGTCGTTATGACGTAGAATGTGCATACTTTGTTGATTCCATTTATGAAATAAAACACATTTTCTAAAAAGTCGTGTTTTTTAACAACTCATGTAAACCTTCTAGAAGTTGTGATTTTAAAAAATGGGGGAAGTAAGCTTTTCTTATTTCCGAACGCATGCGAAAAATATAGAAAGTCGTTATGACGTAGAATGTGCATACTTTGTAGATTCCAATTATGAAATAAAACACATTTTCTAAAAACTCTTGTTTTTTAAGAAATCATGTAAAACTTCTACAAGCTGTGATTTTAAAAAACGGTGGAAGTAAGCTTTTCTTATTTCCGGACGCATGCGCAAACTATAGAAAGTCGTTTTGACGTAGAATGTGCATACTTTGTCGATTCCATTGATGAAATAAAACACATTTTCTAAAAACTCGTGTTTTTTAAGAAATCATGTAAACCTTCTAGAAGCTGTGATTTTAAAAAACGGTGGAAGTAAGCTTTTCTTACTTCCGGACGCATGCGCAAACTATAGAAAGTCAATATGATGTAGAATGTGCATACTTTGTTGATTCCATTTATGAAATAAAGCACATTTTCTAAAAACTCGTGTTTTTTAAGAAATCATGTAAACCTTCTAGAAGCTGTGATTTTGAAAAACGGGGGAAGTAAGCTTTTCTTATTTCCAAACGAATGCGGAAACTATAGAAAGTCGTTATGACGTAGAATGTGCATACTTTGTTGATTCCATTTATGAAATAAAACACATTTTCTAAAAACTTTTGTTTTTTAAGAAATCATGTAAACCTTCTAGAAGCTGTGATTTTAAAAAACGGGGGAAGTAGGATTTACTTATTTCCAAACGCATGCGCAAACTATATGAAGTCTTTATGACGTAGAATGTGCATACATTGTTGATTCCATTTATGAAATAAAACACATTTTCTAAAAACTCATGTTTTTTACGAAATCATGTAAACCTTCTAGAAGCTGTGATTTTAAAAAACGGGGGAAGTAAGCTTTTCTTATTTCCGGACGCATGCGCAAACTATAGAAATTCGTTATGACGTAGAATGTGCATACTTTGTTTATTCCATTTATGAAATAAAACACATTTTTTAAAAACCCGTGTTTTTTAAGAAATCATGTAAACCTTTTAGAAGCTGTGATTTTAAAAAACGGGGGACGTAAGCTTTTCTTATTTCCAAACTTATGCGCAAACTATAGAAAGTCGTTATGACGTAGAATGTGCATACTTTGTTGATTCCATTTATGAAATAAAACATATTTTCTAAAAACTCGTGTTTTTTAAGAAATCATGTAAACCTTCTAGATGCTGTGATTTTAAAAAATGGGGGAAGTAAGCTTTTCTTATTTCCGGACACATGCGCAAACTATAGAAAGTCGTTATGACGTAGAATGTGCATACTTTGTAGATTCCATTTATGAAATAAAACACATTTTCTAAAAACTCGTGTCTTTTACGAAATCATGTAAACCTTCTAGAAGCTGTGATTTTAAAAAACGGTGGAAGTAAGTTTTTCTTATTTCCGGAGGCATGCGCAATCTATAGAAAGTCATTATGACGTAGAATGTGCATACTTTGTAGATTCCATTTATGAAATAAAACACATTTTCTAAAAACTCGTGTTTTTTAAGAAATCATGTAAACCTTCTAAAAGCTGTGATTTTAAAAAACGGGGGAACTAAAGTTTTCTCATTTCCAAATGCATGTGCAAACTATAGAAAGTCGTTGTGACGTAGAATGTGCATACTTTGTTGATTCCATTTATGAAATAAAAGACATTTTCTAAAAACTCGTGTTTTTTACGAAATCATGTCAACCTTCTAGAACCTGTGATTTTAAAAAATGGGGGAAGTAAGCTTTTCTTATTTTGTATGACGTAGAATGTGCATATTTTGTTGATTCCATTTATGAAATAAAACACATTTTCTAAAAACTCGTGTTTTTTAAGAAATCATGTAAACCTTCTAGAAGCTGTGATTTTAAAAAATGGTGGAAGTAAGCTTTTCTTATTTCCGGACGCATGCGCAAACTACAGAAATTCGTTATGACGTAGAATGTGCATACTTTGTAGATTCCATTTATGAAATAAAGCACATTTTCTAAAAACTCGTGTTTTTTACGAAATCATGTAAACCTTCTAGAAGCTGTGATTTTAAAAAAGGGTGGAAGTAAGCTTTTCTTATTTCCGTACGAATGCGCAAACTATAGAGAGTCGTTATGACATAGAATGTGCATAATTTGTCGATTCCATTGATGAAATAAAACACATTTTCTAAAAACTTGTGTTTTTTAAGAAATTATGTAAACCTTCTAGAAGCTGTGATTTTAAAAAACGGGGGAAGTAAGCTTTTCTTATTTGCGGACGCATGCGCAAACTCTAGAAAGTCGTTATGACGTAGTATGTGCATACTTTGTAGATTCCATTTATGAAATAAAGCACATTTTCTAAAGACTCGTGTTTTTTACGAAATGATGTAAACCTTCTAGAAGCTGTGATTTTAAAAAACGGGGGAAGTAAGCTTTTCTTATTTAAAAATGCACGCGCAAACTATAAAAAGTCGTTATGACGTAGAAACTGCATACTTTGTTGATTCCATTTATGAAATAAAACACATTTTCTAAAATCTCGTGTTTTTTAAGAAATCATGTAAACCTTCTAGAAGCTGTGATTTTAAAAAACAGGGGAAGTAAGCTTCTCTTATTTCCAAACGCATGCGCAAACTATAGAAAGTCGTTATGACGTAGAATGTGCATACTTTGTTGATTCCATTTATGAAATAAAACACATTTTCTAAAAACTCGTGTTTTTTAAGAAATCATGTAAACCTTCTGGAAGCTGTGATTTTAGAAAACGGGGCAAGTAAGCTTTTCTTATTTCCGGACGCATGCGAAAAATATAGAAAGTCGTTATGACGTAGAATGTGCATACTTTGTAGATTCCATTTATGAAATAAAACACATTTTCTAAAAACTAATGTTTTTTAGGAAATCATGTAAACCTTCTAGAAGCTGTGATTTTATAAAATGGGGGAAGTAAGCTTTTCTTATTTCCAAACGCATGCGCAAACTATAGAAAGTCGTTATGACGTAGAATGTGAATATTTTGTTGATTCCATTGATGAAATAAAACACATTTTGTAAAAACTCGTGTTTTTTAACAAATCATGTAAACCTTCTAGGAGCTGTGATTTTAAAAAACAGTGGAAGTAAGCTTTTCTTATTTCCGGACGCATGCTCAAACTATAGAAAGTCGTTATGACGTTACATTTGCATACTTTGTAGATTCCATTTATGAAATAAAGCAAATTTTCTAAAAACTCGTGTTTTTTAGGAAATGATGTAAACCTACTAGAAGCTGTGATTTTAAAAAACGGTGGAAGTAAGCTTTTCTTATTTCCGGACGCATGCGCAAACTACAGAAATTCGTTATGACGTAGAATGTGCATACTTTGTAGATTAGATTTATGAAATAAAGCACATTTTCTAAAAACTCGTGTTTTTTACGAAATCATGTAAACCTTCTAGAAGCTGTGATTTTAAAAAACGGTGGAAGTAAGCTTTTCTTATTTCCAAATGCATTCGCAAACTATAGAAAGTCGTTATGACGTAAAATGTGCATACTTTGTCGATTCCATTGATGAAATAAAACACATTTTCTAAAAACTTGTGTTTTTTAAGAAATTATGTAAGCCTTCTAGAAGCTGTGATTTTAAAAAACGGTGGAAGTAAGCTTTTCTTATTTCCGGACGAATGCGCAAACTATAGAAAGTGGTTATGACGTAGAATGTGCATATTTTGTTGATTCGGTTTATGAAATAAAACACATTTTCTAAAAACTTGTGTTTTTTAAGAAATCAAGTAAACCTTCTAGAAGCTGTGATTTTAAAAAAGGGGGGAACTAAGCTTTTCTTATTTCCAAACGCATGCGCAAACTATAGAAAGTCGTTATGACGTAGAATGTGCATATTTTGTTGATTCCACTTTTGAAATAAAACACATTTTCTAAAAACTTGTGTTTTTTAAGAAATCATGTAAACCTTCTAGAAGCTGTGATTTTAAAAAATGGGGGAAGTAAGCTTTTCTTATTTCCAAACGCATGCGCAAACTATAGAAAGTTGTTATGACGTAGAATGTGCATATTTTGTTGATTCCATTTATAAAATAAAACACATTTTCTAAAAACTCGTGTTTTTTAAGAAATCATGTAAACCTTCTAGAAGCTGTGATTTTAAAAAACGGTGGAAGTCAACTTTTCTTATTTCCGGAAGCATGCACAAACTATAGAAAGTCGTTATGACGTAGAATGTGCATACTTTGTAGATTCCGTTTATGAAATAAAGCACATTTTGTAAAAACTCGTGTTTTTTACGAAATCATGTAAACCTTCTAGAGGCTGTGATTTTAAAAAACCGTGGAAGTAAGCTTTTCTTATTTTCGGACGAATGCGAAAACTATAGAAATTTGTTATGACGTAGAATGTGCATACTTTGTCGATTCCATTGATGAAATAAAACACATTTTCTAAAAACTCGTGTTTTTTAAGAAATCATGTAAACCTTCTAGAAGTTGTGATTTTAAAAAACGGTGGTAGTAAGCTTTTCTTATTTCCGGAAGCATGCGCAAACTATAGAAAGTCGTTATGACGTAGAATGTGCATACTTTATTGTTTCCATTTATGAAATAAAACACATTTTATAAAAACTCATGTTTTTTACGAAATCATGTAAACCTTCTAGAAGCTGTGATTTTAAAAAACGGTGGAAGTAAGCTTTTCTTATTTCCGGACGAATGCGCAAACTGTAGAAAGTCGTTACGACGTAGAATGTGCATACTTTGTTGATTCCATTTATGAAATAAAACACATTTTCTAAAAACTCGTGTTTTTTACGAAATCATGTAAACCTTCTAGAAGCTGTGATTTTAAAAAATGGTGGAAGTAAGCTTTTCTTATTTCCAAACGCATGTGCAAACTATAGAAAGTCGTTATGACGTAGAATGTGCATACTTTGTTGATTCCATTTTTGAAATAAAACACATTTTCTAAAAACTCGTGCTTTTTAAGAAATCATGTAAACCTTCTAGAAGCTGTGGTTTTAAAAAACGGGGGAAGTAAGCTTTTCTTATTTCCAAACGCATGCGCAAACTATAGAAATTCATTATGACGTAGAATGTGCATACTTTGGTGATTCCATTTATGAAATAAAACACATTTTCTAAAAACTCGTGTTTTTTAAGAAATCATGTAAACCTTTTAGAAGCTGTGATTTTAAAAAATGGGGGAAGTAAGGTTTTCTTATTTCCAAACACATGCGCAAACTATAGAAAGTCGTAATGACGTAGAATGTGCATACTTTGTTGATTCCATTTATGAAATAAAACACATTTTCGAAAAACTCGTGTTTTTTAAGAAATCATGTAAACCTTCAAGAAGCTGTGATTTTAAAAAACGGAGGAAGTAAGCTTTTCTTATTTCCGGACGCATGCGCAAACTATAGAAAGTCGTTATGACGTAGAATGTGCATACTTTGTAGATTCCATTTATGAAATAAAACACATTTTCTAAAAACTCGTGTTTTTTACGAAATCATGTAAACCTTCTAGAAGTTGTGATTTTAAAAAACGGGTGAAGTAAGCTTTTCTTATTACCAGACGAATGCGCAAACTATAGAAAGTCGTTATGACGTAGAATGTGCATACTTTGTTGATTCCATTTATGAAACAAAACACATTTTCTAAAAACTCGTGTTTTTTAAGAAATCATGTAAACCTTCTAGAAGCTGTGATTTTAAAAAATGGTGAAAGTAAGCTTTTCTTATTTCTGGACACATGCGCAAACTATAGAAAGTCGTTATGATGTAGAATGTGCATACGATGTTGATTCCATTTATGAAATAAAACACATTTTCTAAAAACTCGCGTTTTTTAAGAAATCATGTAAACCTTCTAGAAATTTTGATTTTAAAAAAAGGGGGAAGTAAGCTTTTCTTATTTCCGGACGCCTGCACAAACTATAGAAAGTCGTTATGACGTAGAATGTGCATACTTTGTAGATTCCATTTATGAAATAAAGCACATTTTGTAAAAACTCGTGTTTTTTAGGAAATCATGTAAACCTTCTAGAAGCTGTGATTTTAAAAAACGGTGGAATAAGCTTTTCTTACTTCCGGACGAATGCACAAACTATAGAAAGTCGTTATGATGTAGAATGTGCATACTTTGTTGATTCCATTTATGAAATAAAGCACATTTTCTAAAAACTCGTGTTTTTTAAGAAATCATGTAAACCTTCTAGAAGCTGTGATTTTAAAAAACAGTGGAAGTAAGCTTTTCTTATTTCCGGACGCGTGCGCAAACTATAGAAAGTCGTTATGACGTAGAATGTGCATACTTTGTTGATTCAATTTATGAAATAAGACACATTTTCTAGAAACTCGTGTTTTTTAACAAATCATGTAAACCTTCTAGAAGCTGTGATTTTAGAAAACGGGGGAAGTAAGCTTTTCTTATTTCCAAATGCATGCGCAAACTGTATGAAGTCTTTATGACGTAGAATGTGCATACATTGTTGATTCCATTTATGATATAAAACACATTTTCTAAAAACTCATGTTTTTTACGAAATCATGTAAACCTTCTAGAAGCTGTGATTTTAAAAAACGGGGGATTAAGCTTTTCTTATTTCCGTACGCATGCGCAAAATATAGAAAGTCGTTATGACGTAGAATGTGCATACTTTGTTGATTCCATTTATGAAATAAAACACATTTTCTAAAAAGTCGTGTTTTTTAACAACTCATGTAAACCTTCTAGAAGTTGTGATTTTAAAAAATGGGGGAAGTAAGCTTTTCTTATTTCCGAACGCATGCGAAAAATATAGAAAGTCGTTATGATGTAGAATGTGCATACTTTGTAGATTCCAATTATGAAATAAAACACATTTTCTAAAAACTCGTGTTTTTTAAGAAATCATGTAAAACTTCTACAAGCTGTGATTTTAAAAAACGGTGGAAGTAAGCTTTTCTTATTTCCGGACGCATGCGCAAACTATAGAAAGTCGTTATGACGTAGAATGTGCATACTTTGTCGATTCCATTGATGAAATAAAACACATTTTCTAAAAACTCGTGTCTTTTAAGAAATCATGTAAACCTTCTAGAAGCTGTGATTTTAAAAAACGGTGGAAGTAAGCTTTTCTTACTTCCGGACGCATGCGCAAACTATAGAAAGTCAATATGATGTAGAATGTGCATACTTTGTTGATTCCATTTATGAAATAAAGCACATTTTCTAAAAACTCGTGCTTTTTAAGAAATCATGTAAACCTTCTAGAAGCTGTGATTTTGAAAAACGGGGGAAGTAAGCTTTTCTTATTTCCAAACGAATGCGGAAACTATAGAAAGTCGTTATGACGTAGAATGTGCATACTTTGTTGATTCCATTTATGAAATAAAACACATTTTCTAAAAACTTTTGTTTTTTAAGAAATCATGTAAACCTTCTAGAAGCTGTGATTTTAAAAAACGGGGGAAGTAGGATTTACTTATTTCCAAACGCATGCGCAAACTATATGAAGTCTTTATGACGTAGAATGTGCATACATTGTTGATTCCATTTATGAAATAAAACACATTTTCTAAAAACTCATGTTTTTTACGAAATCATGTAAACCTTCTAGAAGCTGTGATTTTAAAAAACGGGGGAAGTAAGCTTTTCTTATTTCCGGACGCATGCGCAAACTATAGAAAGTCGTTATGACGTAGAATGTGCATACTTTGTTGATTCCATTTATGAAATAAAACACATTTTCTAAAAAGTCGTGTTTTTTAACAACTCATGTAAATCTTCTAGAAGTTGTGATTTTAAAAAACAGGGGAAGTAAGCTTTTCTTATTTCCGAACGCATGCGCAAACTATAGAAAGTCGATATGACGTAGAATGTGCATACTTTCTAGATTCCAATTATGAAATAAAACACATTTTCTAAAAACTCGTGTTTTTTAAGAAATCATGTAAAACTTCTACAAGCTGTGATTTTAAAAAACGGTGGAAGTAAGCTTTTCTTATTTCCAGACGCGTGCACAAACTATAGAAAGTCGTTATGACGTAGAATGTGCATACTTTGTCGATTCCATTGATGAAATAAAACACATTTTCTAAAAACTCGTGTTTTTTAAGAAATCATGTAAACCTTCTAGAAGCTGTGATTTTAAACAACGGTGGAAGTAAGCTTTTCTTACTTCCGGACGCATGCGCAAACTATAGAAAGTCGTTATGACGTAGAATGTGCATACTTTGTAATTTCCATTTATGAAATAAAACACATTTTCTAAAAACTCATGTTTTTTAAGAAATCATGTAAAGCTTCTAGAAGCTGTGATTTTAAAAAATGGGGGAAGTAAGCTTTTCTTATTTCCAAACGAATGCGGAAACTATAGAAAGTCGTTATGACGTAGAATGTACATACTTTGTTGATTCCATTTATGAAATAAAACACATTTTCTAAAAACTCGTGTTTTTTAAGAAATCATGTAAACCTTCTAGAAGCTGTGATATTAAAAAACGGTGGAAGTAAGCTTTTATTATTTCCAAACGCATGCGCAAACTATAGAAAGTCGTTATGACGTAGAATGTGCATAGTTTGTTGATTCCATTTATGAAATAAAACACATTTTCAAAAAACTAGTTTTTTTTAAGAAATCATGTAAACCTTCTAGAAGCTGTGATTTTAAAAAACAGTGGAAGTAAGCTTTTCTTATTTCCGGACGCATTCGCAAACTATAGAAAGTTGTTATGACGTAGAATGTGCATACTTTGTTGATTCCGTTTATGAAATAAAACACATTTTCTAAAAACTCGTGTTTTTTAAGAAATCATGTAAACCTTCTAGAAGCTGTGATTTTAAAAAACGGTGGAAGTAAGCTTTTCTTATTTCCGGAGGCATGCGCAAACTACAGAAATTCATTATGATGTAGAATGTGCATACTTTGTAGATTCCATTTATTAAATAAAGCACATTTTCTAAAAACTCGTGTTTTTTACGAAATCATGTAAACCTTCTAGAAGCTGTGATTTTAAAAAACGGTGGAAGTAAGCTTTTCTTATTTCCGGACGAATGCGCAAACTATAGAAAGTCGTTATGACATAGAATGTGCATACTTTGTCGATTCCATTGATGAAATAAAACACATTTTCTAAAAACTTGTGTTTTTTAAGAAATTATGTAAGCCTTCTAGAAGCTGTGATTTTAAAAAATGGGGGAAGTAAGCTTTTCTTATTTCCGGACGCATGCGCAAACTATAGAAATTCGTTATGACGTAGAATGTGCATACTTTGTAGATTCCATTCATGAAATAAAGCACATTTTCTAAAAACTCGTGTTTTTTACGAAATGATGTAAACCTTCTAGAAGCAGTGATTTTAAAAAACGGTGGAAGTAAGCTTTTCTTATTTCCGGATGCATGCGCAAACTATAGAAAGTGGTTATGACGTAGAATGTGCATATTTTGTTGATTCGGTTTATGAAATAAAACACATTTTCTAAAAACTTGTGTTTTTTAAGATATCAAGTAAACCTTCTAGAAGCTGTGATTCTAAAAAACGGGGGAAGTAAGCTTTTCTTATTTCCAAACGCATGCGCAAACTATAGAAAGTCGTTATGACGTAGAATGTGCATATTTTGTTGATTCCACTTTTGAAATAAAACACATTTTCTAAAAACTTTTGTTTTTTAAGAAAACATGTAAACCTTCTAGAAGCTGTGATTTTAAAAAACCGGGGAAGTAAGCTTTTCTTATTTCCAAACGCATGCGCAAACTATAGAAATTTGTTATGACGTAGAATGTGCATATTTTGTTGATTCCATTTATGAAATAAAACACATTTTCTAAAAACTCGTGTCTTTTAAGAAATCATGTAAACCTTCTAGAAGCTGTGATTTTAAAAAACGGTGGAAGTAAGCTTTTCTTATTTCCGGATGCATGCGCAAACTATAGAGAGTCATTATGACGTAGAATGTGCATACTTTGCTGATTCCGTTTATGAAATAAAACACATTTTCTAAAAACTCGTGTTTTTTAAGAAATCATGTAAACCTTCTAGAAGCTGTGATTTTAAAAAACAGTGGAAGTAAGCTTTTCTTATTTCCGGACGCATGCGCAAACTATAGAAAGTCGTTATGACGTAGAATGTGCATACTTTGTTGATTCAATTTATGAAATAAGACACATTTTCTAGAAACTCGTGTTTTTTAACAAATCATGTAAACCTTCTAGAAGCTGTGATTTTAGAAAACGGGGGAAGTAAGCTTTTCTTATTTCCAAACGCATGCGCAAACTATATGAAGTCTTTATGACGTAGAATGTGCATACATTGTTGATTCCATTTATGAAATAAAACACATTTAATAAAAACTCATGTTTTTTACGAAATAATGTAAACCTTCTAGAAGCTGTGATTTTAAAAAACGGGGGAAGTAAGCTTTTCTTATTTCCGGACGCATGCGCAAACTATAGAAAGTCATTATGACGTAGAATGTGCATACTTTTTTGATTCCATTTATGAAATAAAACACATTTTCTAAAAACTCGTGTTTTTTAACAACTCATGTAAACCTTCTAGAAGTTGTGATTTTAAAAAACGGGGGAAGTAAGCTTTTCTTATTTCCAAACGCATGCCCAAACTATAGAAAGTCGTTATGACGTAGAATGTGCATACTTTGTAGATTGAAATTATGAAATAAAACAAATTTTCTAAAAACTCGTGTTTTTTAAGAAATCATGTAAACCTTCTACAAGCTGTGATTTTAAAAAACGGTGGAAGTAAGGTTTTCTTATTTCCGGACGCATGCGCAAACTATAGAAAGTCGTTATGACGTAGAATGTGCATACTTTGTCGATTCCATTGATGAAATAAAACACATTTTCTAAAAACTCGTGTTCTTTAAGAAATCATGTAAACCTTCTAGAACCTGTGATTTTAAAAAACGGTGGAAGTAAGCTTTTCTTCCTTCCGGACGCATGCGCAAACTATAGAAAATCGTTATGACGTAGAATGTGCATACTTTGTAGTTTCCATTTATGAAATAAAACACATTTTCTAAAAACTCGTGTTTTTTAAGAAATCATGTAAACCTTCTAGAAGCTGTGATTTTAAAAAACGGGGGAAGTAAGCTTTTCTTATTTCCAAACGAATGCGGAAACTATAGAAAGTCATTATGACGTAGAATGTGCATACTTTGTTGATTCCATTTATGAAATAAAACACATTTTCTAAAAACTCGTGTTTTTTAAGAAATCATGTAAACCTTCTAGAAGTTGTGATTTTAAAAAACGGTGGAAGTAAGATTTTCTTATTTCCAAAGGCATGCGCAAACTATAGAAAGTCGTTATGACGTAGAATGTGCATTATTTGGTGATTCCATTTATGAAATAAAACACATTTTCTAAAAATTCATGTTTTTAAGAAATCATGTAAACCTTCTAGAAGCTGTGATTTTAAAAAACGGGGGAAGTAAGCTTTTCTTATTTCCGGACGCATGCGCAAACTATAGAAAGTCGTTATGACGTAAAATGTGCATACTTTGTAGATTCCATTTATGAAATAAAACACATTTTCTAAAAACTCGTGTTTTTTACGAAATCATGTAAACCTTCTAGAAGCTGTGATTTTAAAAAACGGGGGAAGTAAGCTTTTCTTATTTCCGGACGCATGCGCAAACTATAGAAATTCGTTAATTTAGAATGTGCATACTTTGTAGATTCCATTTATGAAATAAAACATATTTTCTAAAAACTCGTGTTTTTTACGAAATCATGTCAACCTTCTAGAAGCTGTGATTTTAAAAAACGGGGGAAGTAAGCTTTTCTTATTTCCGGACGCATCCGCAAACTATAGAAAGTCGTTATGACGTAGAATGTGCATACTTTGTAGATTCCATTTATGAAACAAAACACATTTTCTAAAAACTCGTGTTTTTTAAGAAATCATGTAAACCTTCTAGAAGCTGTGATTTTAAAAAATGGTGGAAGTAAGCTTTTCTTATTCCTTTACACATGCGCAAACTATAGAAAGTCGTTATGACGTAGAATGTGCATACTTTGTTGATTCCATTTATGAAATAAAACACATTTTCTAAAAACTTGTGTTTTTTAAGAAATCATGTAAACCTTCTACAAGCTCTGATTTTAAAAAACGGGGGAAGTAGGATTTACGTATTTCCAAACGCATGCGCAAACTATAGAAAGTCGATATGACGTAGAATGTGCATACTTTGTTGATTCCATTTATGAAATAAAACACATTTTCTAAAAACTCGTGTTTTTTAAGAAATCATGTAAACCTTCTAGAAATTGTGATTTTTAAAAACGGTGGAAGTAAGCTTTTCTTATTTCGAAACGCATCCGCAGAGTATAGAAAGTCGTTATGACGTAGAATGTACACACTTTGTTGATTCCATTTATGAAATAACTCACATTTTCTAAAAACTCGTGTTTTTTACGAAATCATGTAAACCTTCTAGAAGCTGTGATTTTAAAAAACGGTGGAAGTAAGCTTTTCTTATTTCCGGACGCATGCGCAAACTATAGAAATTCGTTATGACGTAGAATGTGCATACTTTGTAGACTCCATTTATGAAATAAAACATATTTTCTAAAAACTCGTGTTTTTTACGAAATCATGTAAACCTTCTAGAAGCTGTGATTTTCAAAAACGATGGAAGTAAGCTTTTCTTATTTCCGTACACATGCTCAAACAATATAAAGTCCTTATGAAGTAGAATGTGCATACTTTGTAGATTCCATTTATGAAATAAAGCACATTTTCTAAAAACTCGTGTTTTTTAGGAAATCATGTAAACCTTCTAGAAGCTGTGATTTTAAAAAACAGTGGAAGTAAGCTTTTCTTATTTCCGGACGCATGCGCAAACTATAGAAAGTCGTTATGACGTAGAATGTGCATACTTTGTTGATTCAATTTATGAAATAAGACACATTTTCTAGAAACTCGTGTTTTTTAACAAATCATGTAAACCTTCTAGAAGCTGTGATTTTAGAAAACGGGGGAAGTAAGCTTTTCTTATTTCCAAATGCATGCGCAAACTATATGAAGTTTTTATGACGTAGAATGTGCATACATTGTTGATTCCATTTATGAAATAAAACACATTTAATAAAAACTCATGTTTTTTACGAAATCATGTAAACCTTCTAGAAGCTGTGATTTTAAAAAACGGGGGAAGTAAGCTTTTCTTATTTCCGGACGCATGCGCAAACTATAGAAAGTCGTTATGACGTAGAATGTGCATACTTTTTTGATTCCATTTATGAAATAAAACACATTTTCTAAAAACTCGTGTTTTTTAACAACTCATGTAAACCTTCTAGAAGTTGTGATTTTAAAAAACGGGGGAAGTAAGCTTTTCTTATTTCCAAACGCATGCGCAAACTATAGAAAGTCGTTATGACGTAGAATGTGCATACTTTGTAGATTTCAATTATGAAATAAAACACATTTTCTAAAAACTCGTGTTTTTTAAGAAATCATGTAAACCTTCTACAAGCTGTGATTTTAAAAAACGGTGGAAGTAAGCTTTTCTTATTTCCGGACGCATGCGCAAACTATAGAAAGTCGTTATGACGTAGAATGTGCATACTTTGTCGATTCCATTGATGAAATAAAACACATTTTCTAAAAACTCGTGTTTTTTAAGAAATCATGTAAACCTTCTAGAACCTGTGATTTTAAAAAACGGTGGAAGTAAACTTTTCTTCCTTCCGGACGCATGCGCAAGCTATAGAAAGTCGTTATGACATAGAATGTGCATACTTTGTAGTTTCCATTTATGAAATAAAACACATTTTAAAAAACGGGGGAAGTAAGCTTTTCTTATTTCCGGACGCATCCGCAAACTATAGAAAGTCGTTATGACGTAGAATGTGCATACTTTGTAGATTCCATTTATGAAACAAAACACATTTTCTAAAAACTCGTGTTTTTTAAGAAATCATGTAAACCTTCTAGAAGCTGTGATTTTAAAAAATGGTGGAAGTAAGCTTTTCTTATTCCTTTACACATGCGCAAACTATAGAAAGTCGTTATGACGTAGAATGTGCATACTTTGTTGATTCCATTTATGAAATAAAACACATTTTCTAAAAACTTGTGTTTTTTAAGAAATCATGTAAACCTTCTACAAGCTCTGATTTTAAAAAACGGGGGAAGTAGGATTTACGTATTTCCAAACGCATGCGCAAACTATAGAAAGTCGATATGACGTAGAATGTGCATACTTTGTTGATTCCATTTATGAAATAAAACACATTTTCTAAAAACTCGTGTTTTTTAAGAAATCATGTAAACCTTCTAGAAATTGTGATTTTTAAAAACGGTGGAAGTAAGCTTTTCTTATTTCGAAACGCATCCGCAGAGTATAGAAAGTCGTTATGACGTAGAATGTACACACTTTGTTGATTCCATTTATGAAATAACTCACATTTTCTAAAAACTCGTGTTTTTTACGAAATCATGTAAACCTTCTAGAAGCTGTGATTTTAAAAAACGGTGGAAGTAAGCTTTTCTTATTTCCGGACGCATGCGCAAACTATAGAAATTCGTTATGACGTAGAATGTGCATACTTTGTAGACTCCATTTATGAAATAAAACATATTTTCTAAAAACTCGTGTTTTTTACGAAATCATGTAAACCTTCTAGAAGCTGTGATTTTCAAAAACGATGGAAGTAAGCTTTTCTTATTTCCGTACACATGCTCAAACAATATAAAGTCCTTATGAAGTAGAATGTGCATACTTTGTAGATTCCATTTATGAAATAAAGCACATTTTCTAAAAACTCGTGTTTTTTAGGAAATCATGTAAACCTTCTAGAAGCTGTGATTTTAAAAAACAGTGGAAGTAAGCTTTTCTTATTTCCGGACGCATGCGCAAACTATAGAAAGTCGTTATGACGTAGAATGTGCATACTTTGTTGATTCAATTTATGAAATAAGACACATTTTCTAGAAACTCGTGTTTTTTAACAAATCATGTAAACCTTCTAGAAGCTGTGATTTTAGAAAACGGGGGAAGTAAGCTTTTCTTATTTCCAAATGCATGCGCAAACTATATGAAGTTTTTATGACGTAGAATGTGCATACATTGTTGATTCCATTTATGAAATAAAACACATTTAATAAAAACTCATGTTTTTTACGAAATCATGTAAACCTTCTAGAAGCTGTGATTTTAAAAAACGGGGGAAGTAAGCTTTTCTTATTTCCGGACGCATGCGCAAACTATAGAAAGTCGTTATGACGTAGAATGTGCATACTTTTTTGATTCCATTTATGAAATAAAACACATTTTCTAAAAACTCGTGTTTTTTAACAACTCATGTAAACCTTCTAGAAGTTGTGATTTTAAAAAACGGGGGAAGTAAGCTTTTCTTATTTCCAAACGCATGCGCAAACTATAGAAAGTCGTTATGACGTAGAATGTGCATACTTTGTAGATTTCAATTATGAAATAAAACACATTTTCTAAAAACTCGTGTTTTTTAAGAAATCATGTAAACCTTCTACAAGCTGTGATTTTAAAAAACGGTGGAAGTAAGCTTTTCTTATTTCCGGACGCATGCGCAAACTATAGAAAGTCGTTATGACGTAGAATGTGCATACTTTGTCGATTCCATTGATGAAATAAAACACATTTTCTAAAAACTCGTGTTTTTTAAGAAATCATGTAAACCTTCTAGAACCTGTGATTTTAAAAAACGGTGGAAGTAAACTTTTCTTCCTTCCGGACGCATGCGCAAGCTATAGAAAGTCGTTATGACATAGAATGTGCATACTTTGTAGTTTCCATTTATGAAATAAAACACATTTTAAAAAACGGGGGAAGTAAGCTTTTCTTATTTCCAAACGAATGCGGAAACTATAGAAAGTCGTTATCACGTAGAATGTGCATACTTTGTTGATTCCATTTATGAAATAAAACACATTTTTTAAAAACTCGTGTTTTTTAAGAAATCATGTAAACCTTCTAGAAGTTGTGATTTTAAAAAACGGTGGAAGTAAGATTTTCTTATTTCCAAAGGCATGCGCAAACTATAGAAAGTCGTTATGACGTAGAATGTGCATACTTTGTTGATTCCATTTATGAAATAAAACACATTTTCTAAAAATTCGTGTTTTTAAGAAATCATGTAAACCTTCTAGAAGCTATGATTTTAAAACACGGGGGAAGTAAGCTTTTCTTATTTCCGGACGCATGCGCAAACTATAGAAATTCGTTATGACATAGAATGTGCATACTTGGTAGATTCCATTTATGAAATAAAACACATTTTCTAAAAACTCGTGTTTTTTACGAAATCATGTCAACCTTCTAGAAGCTGTGATTTTAAAAAATGGGGAAGTAAGCTTTTCTTATTTGCTAAAAACTCGTGTTTTTTAAGAAATAATGTAAACCTTCTAGAAGCTGTGATTTTAAAAAACGGGGGAACTAAGCTTTTCTTATTTCCAAACGCATGCGCAAACTATAGAAAGTCGTTATGACGTAGAATGTGCATACTTTGTTGATTCCATTTATGAAATAAAACACATTTTCTAAAAAGTCGTGTTTTTTAAGAAATCATGTAAACCTTCAAGAAGCTGTGATTTTAAAAAACGGGGGAAGTGAGCTTTTCTTATTTCCGGACGCATGCACAAACTATAGAAAGTCGTTATGACGTAGAATGTGCATACTTTGTAGATTCCAATTATGAAATAAAGCACATTTTCTAAAAACTCGTGTTTTTTACGAGATGATGTAAACCTCCTAGAAGCCGTGATTTTAAAAAACGGTGGAAGTAAGCTTTTCTTATTTCCGGACGAATGCACAAACTATAGAATTTCGTTATGACGTAGAATGTGCATACTTTGTTGATTCCATTGATGAAATAAATCACATTTTCTAAAAACTCGTGTTTTTTAAGAAATCATGTAAACCTTCTAGAAGCTTCGATTTTAAAAAACGGTGGAAGTAAGCTTTTCTTACTTCCGGACGCATGCTCAAACTATAGAAAGTCGTTATGACGTAGAATGCGCATACTTTGTAGTTTCCATTTATGAAATAAAACACATTTTCTAAAAACTCGTCTTTTTTAAGAAATCATGTAAACCTTCTAGAAGCTGTGATTTTAAAAAACGGGGGAAGTAAGCTTTTCTTATTTCCAAACGCATGCGCAAAATATAAAAAGTCGTTATGACGTAGAATGTGCATACTTTGTTGATTCCATTTATGAAATAAAACACATTTTCTAAAAACTCGTGTTTTTTAAGAAATCATGTAAACCTTCTGGAAGCTGTGATTTTAAAAAATGGGGAGAAGTAAGCTTTTCTTATTTCCGGACGAATGCGCAAAATATAGAAAGTCGTTATGACGTAGAATGTGCATACTTTGTAGATTCCATTTATGAAATAAAGCACATTTTCTAAAAACTCGTGTTTTTTACGAAATGATGTAAACCTTCTAGAAGCTGTGATTTTAAAAAACGGTGGAAGTAAGCTTTTCTTATTTCTGGACGCATGCGCAAACTATAGAAAGTCGTTATGACGTAGAATGTGCATACTTTGTTGATTCGGTTTATGAAATAAAGCACATTTTCTAAAAACTAATGTTTTTTAAGAAATCATGTAAACCTTCTAGAAGCCGTGATTTTAAAAAATGGGGGAAGTAAGCTTTTCTTATTTCCAAACGCATGCGCAAACTATAGAAAGTCGTTGTGACGTAGAATGTGCATATTTTGTTTATTCCATTTATGAAATAAAACACATTTTCTAAAAACTCGTGTTTTTTAAGAAATCATATAAACCTTCTAGAAGCTGTGATTTTAAAAAACTGGGGAAGTAAGCTTTTCTTATTTCTGGACGCATGCGCAAAGTATAGAAATTCGTTATGATGTAGAATGCGCATACTTTGTAGATTCCATGAATGAAATATAACACATTTTCTAAAAACTCGTGTTTTTTACGAAATCATGTAAACCTTCTAGAAGCTGTTATTTTAAAAAAAGGTGGAAGTAAGCTTTTCTTATTTCCAAAGGCATGCGCAAACTATAGAAAGTCGTTATGACGTAGAATGTGCATACTTTGTTGATTCCATTTATGAAATAAAACACATTTTCTAAAAACTCGTGTTTTTAAGAAATCATGTAAACCTTCTAGAAGCTGTGATTTTAAAAAACGGGGGAAGTAAGCTTTTCTTATTTCTGGACGCATGCGCAAAGTATAGAAATTCGTTATGATGTAGAATGCGCATACTTTGTAGATTCCATGAATGAAATATAACACATTTTCTAAAAACTCGTGTTTTTTACGAAATCATGTCAACCTTCTAGAAGCTGTGATTTTAAAAAACGGGGGAAGTAAGCTTTTCTTATTTCCGGACGCATGCACAAACTATAGAAAGTCGTTATGACGTAGAATGTGCATACTTTGTAGATTCCATTTATGAAATAAAAACACATTTTCTAAAAAGTCGTGTATTTTACGAAATCATGTAAACCTTTCTAGAAGCTGTGATTTTGAAAAACGGCTGAAGTAACCTTTTCTTATTTCCGGACGCATGCGCAAACTATAGAATGTCCTTATGACGTAGAATGTGCATACTTTGTTCATTCCATTTATGAAATAAAACCCATTTTCTAAAAACTCGTCTGTTTTAAGAAATCATGTAAACCTTCTAGAAGCTGTGATTTTAAAAAACGGGGGAAGTAAGCTTTTCTTATTTCCAAACGGATGCGCAAACTATAGAAAGTCGTTATGACGTAGAATGTGCATACTTTGTAGATTCCATTGATGAAATAAAACACATTTTCTAAAAACTGGTGTTTTTTACGAAATCATGTAAACCTTCAAGAAGCTGTGATTTTAAAAAACGGTGGAAGTAAGCTTTTCTTATTTCCGGACGCATGCGCAAACTATAGAAAGTCGTTATGAAGTAGAATGTGCATATTTTGTTGATTCCATTTATGAAATAAAACACATTTTCTAAAAACTCGTGTTTTTTACGAAATCATGTAAACCTTCAAGAAGCTGTGATTTTAAAAAACGGTGGAAGTAAGCTTTTTTTATTTCCGGACGCATGCGCAAACTATAGAAAGTCGTTATGAAGTAGAATGTGCATATTTTGTTGATTCCATTTATGAAATAAAACACATTTTCTAAAAACTCGTGTTTTTTAAGAAATCATGTAAACCTTCTAGAAGCTGTGATTTTAAAAAACGGTGTAAGTAAGCTTTTCTTATTTCCGGACGCATGCGCAAACTATAGAAAGTCGTTATGACGTAGAATGTGCATACTTTGTTGATTCCGTTTATGAAATAAAACACATTTGCTAAAAACTCGTGTTTTTTAAGAAATAATGTAAACCTTCTAGAAGCTGTGATTTTAAAAAACGGGGGAACTAAGCTTTTCTTATTTCCAAACGCATGCGCAAACTATAGAAAGTCGTTATGACGTAGAATGTGCATACTTTGTTGATTCCATTTATGAAATAAAACACATTTTCTAAAAAGTCGTGTTTTTTAAGAAATCATGTAAACCTTCAAGAAGCTGTGATTTTAAAAAACGGGGGAAGTGAGCTTTTCTTATTTCCGGACGCATGCACAAACTATAGAAAGTCGTTATGACGTAGAATGTGCATACTTTGTAGATTCCAATTATGAAATAAAGCACATTTTCTAAAAACTCGTGTTTTTTACGAGATGATGTAAACCTCCTAGAAGCCGTGATTTTAAAAAACGGTGGAAGTAAGCTTTTCTTATTTCCGGACGAATGCACAAACTATAGAATTTCGTTATGACGTAGAATGTGCATACTTTGTTGATTCCATTGATGAAATAAATCACATTTTCTAAAAACTCGTGTTTTTTAAGAAATCATGTAAACCTTCTAGAAGCTTCGATTTTAAAAAACGGTGGAAGTAAGCTTTTCTTACTTCCGGACGCATGCTCAAACTATAGAAAGTCGTTATGACGTAGAATGCGCATACTTTGTAGTTTCCATTTATGAAATAAAACACATTTTCTAAAAACTCGTCTTTTTTAAGAAATCATGTAAACCTTCTAGAAGCTGTGATTTTAAAAAACGGGGGAAGTAAGCTTTTCTTATTTCCAAACGCATGCGCAAAATATAAAAAGTCGTTATGACGTAGAATGTGCATACTTTGTTGATTCCATTTATGAAATAAAACACATTTTCTAAAAACTCGTGTTTTTTAAGAAATCATGTAAACCTTCTGGAAGCTGTGATTTTAAAAAACGGGGAGAAGTAAGCTTTTCTTATTTCCGGACGAATGCGCAAAATATAGAAAGTCGTTATGACGTAGAATGTGCATACTTTGTAGATTCCATTTATGAAATAAAGCACATTTTCTAAAAACTCGTGTTTTTTACGAAATGATGTAAACCTTCTAGAAGCTGTGATTTTAAAAAACGGTGGAAGTAAGCTTTTCTTATTTCTGGACGCATGCGCAAACTATAGAAAGTCGTTATGACGTAGAATGTGCATACTTTGTTGATTCGGTTTATGAAATAAAGCACATTTTCTAAAAACTAATGTTTTTTAAGAAATCATGTAAACCTTCTAGAAGCCGTGATTTTAAAAAATGGGGGAAGTAAGCTTTTCTTATTTCCAAACGCATGCGCAAACTATAGAAAGTCGTTGTGACGTAGAATGTGCATATTTTGTTTATTCCATTTATGAAATAAAACACATTTTCTAAAAACTCGTGTTTTTTAAGAAATCATATAAACCTTCTAGAAGCTGTGATTTTAAAAAACTGGGGAAGTAGGCTTTTCTTATTTCCAAACGCATGCGCAAACTATAGAAAGTCGTTATGACATAGAATGTGAATATTTTGTTGATTCCATTTATGAAATAAAACACATTTTCTAAAAACTCGTGTTTTTTAAGAAATCATGTAAACCTTCTAGAAGCTGTGATTTTAAAAAACGGTGGAAGTAAGTTTTTCTTATTTCCGGACGCATGCGCAAACTATAGAAAGTCGTTATGACGTAGAATTTGCATACTTTGTAGATTCCATTTATGAAATAAAACACATTTTCTAAAAACTCGTTTTTTTTACGAAATGATGTAAAACTTCTAGAAGCTGTGATTTTAAAAAATGGTGGAAGTAAGCTTTTCTTATTTCCGGACGCATGCGCAAACTATAGAAAGTCATTATGACGTAGAATGTGCATACTTTGTTGATTCCGTTTATGAAATAAAACACATTTTCTAAAAACTCGTGTTTTTTAAGAAATCATGTAAACCTTCTAGAAGCTGTGATTTTAAAAAACGGGGGAAGTAAGCTTTTCTTTTTTCCAAACGCATTCGCAAACTATAGAAAGTCGTTATGACGTAAAATGTGCATACTTTGTTGATTCCATTTATGAAATAAAACACATTTTCTAAAAACTCGTGTTTTTAAAGAAATCATGTAACCCTTCTAGAAGCTGTGATTTTAAAAAACGGGGGAAGTAAGCTTTTCTTCTTTCCGGACGCATGCGCAAACTATAGAAAGTCGTTATGACGTAGAATGAGAATACTTTGTTGATTCCATTTATGAAATAAAACACATTTTCTAAAAACTCGTGTTTTTTACGAAATCATGTAAACCTTCTAGAAGCTGTGATTCAAAAAAACGGGGGAAGTAACCTTTTCTTATTTCCAAAGGCATGCGCAAACTATAGAAAGTCGTTATGACGTAGAATGTGCATACTTTGTTGATTCCATTTATGAAATAAAACACATTTTCTAAAAACTCATGTTTTTTACGAAATCATGTAAACCTTCTAAAAAGATGTGATTTTAAAAAATGGTGGAAGTAAGCTTTTCTTATTTCCGGACCCATGCGCAAACTATAGAAAGTCGTTATGACGTAGAATATGCATACTTTGTTGATTCCATTTATGAAATAAAACTCATTTTCTAAAAACTCGTGTTTTTTACGAAATCATGTAAACCTTATAGAAGTTGTGATTTTAAAAAACGTGGGAAGTAAGCTTTTCTTATTTCCAAATGCATGCTCAAGCTATAGAAAGTCATTATGACGTAGCATGTGCATACTTTGTTGATTCCATTTATGAAATAAAACACATTTTATAAAAACTCGTGTTTTTTACGAAATCATGTAAACCTTCTACAAGCTGCGATTTTAAGAAACGGGGGAAGTAAGCTTTTCTTATTTCCGGGCGCATTCGCAAACTATAGAAAGTCGTTATGACGTAGAATGTGCATACTTTGTTGATTCCATTTATGAAATAAAACACATTTTCTAAAAACTCGTGTTTTTTAAGAAATCATGTAAACCTTCTAGAAGCTGTGATTTTAAAAAACGGGGGAAGTAAGCTTTTCTTATTTCCGGACGCATGTGCAAACTATAGAAAGTCGTTATGACGTAGAATGTGCATACTTTTTTGATTCCATTTATGAAATAAAACACATTTTCTAAAAACTCGTGTTTTTTAAGAAATCATGTAAACCTTCTAGAAGCTGTGATTTTAAAAACGGCGGAAGTAAGCTTTTCTTATTTCCGGACGCATGCGCAAACTATAGAAAGTCGTTATGACGTAGAATGTGCATACTTTGTTGATTCCATTTATGAAATAAAACACATTTTCTAAAAACTCGTGTTTTTTAACAAATCATGTAAACCTTCTAGAAGCTGTAATTTTAAAAAACAGGGGAAGTAAGCTTTTCTTATTTCCAAACGCATGCGCAAACTATAGAAAGTCGTTATGACGTAGAATGTGCATACTTTGTTGATTCCATTTATGAAATAAAACACATTTTCTAAAAACTCGTGTTTTTTAAGAAATCTTGTAAACCTTCTAGAAGCTGTGATTTTAAAAAACGGGGGAAGTAAGCTTTTCTTATTTCCGGACGCATGCGCAAACTATAGAAATTCGTTATGACGTAGAATGTGCATACTTTGTAGATTCCATTTATGAAATAAAACACATCTTCTAAAAACTCGTGTTTTTTATGAAATCATGTAAACCTTCTAGAAGCTGTGATTTTAAAAAACGGGGCAAGTAAGCTTTTTCTTATTTTCGGACGAATGCGCAAAGTATAGAAAATCTTTATGACGTAGAATGTGCATACTTTTTTGATTCCATTTATGAAATAAAACACATTTTCTAAAAACTCGTGTTTTTTAAGAAACCATGTAAAGCTTCTAGAAGCTGTGATTTTAAAAAACAGGGGAAGTAAGCTTTTCTTATTTCCGGGCGCATGCCCAAACTATAGAAAGTCGTTATGACGTAGAATGTGCATACTTTGTAGATTCCATTTATGAAATAAAACACATTTTCTAAAAACTCGTGTTTTTTACGAAATCATGTAAACCTTCTAGAAGCTGTGATTTTAAAAAACGGGGGAAGTAAGCTTTTCTTATTTCCGGCCGCATGCGCAAACTATAGAAAGTCGTTATGACGTAGAATGTGGATACTTTGTAGATTCCATTTATGAAATAAAACATATTTTCTAAAAACTCATGTTTTTTACTATATCATGTAAACCTCTTAGAAGCTGTGATTTTAAAAAACGGGGGAAGCAAGCTTTTCTTATTTCCGGACGCATGCGAAAACTATAGAAAGTCGTTATGACGTAGAATGTGCATACTTTGTAGATTCCATTTATGAAATAAAACACATTTTCCAAAAACTCGTGCTTTTTAAGAAATCATGTAAACCTTCTCGAAGCTGTGATTTTAAAAAACGGTGGAAGTAAGCTTTTCTTATTTCCGGACGAATCCGCAAACTATAGAAAGTCGTTATGACGTAGAATGTGCATACTTTGTATATTCCATTTATGAAACAAAACACATTTTCTGAAAACTCGTGTTTTTTATGAAATCATGTAAACCTTCTAGAAGCTGTGATTTTAAAAAACGGTGGAAGTAAGCTTTTCTTATTTCCGGACGCATGCGCAAACTATAGAAAGTCGTTATGACGTATAATGTGCACACTTTGTAGATTCCATTTATGAAATAAAACACATTTTCTAAAAACTCGTGTTTTTTACGAAATGATGTAAACCTTCTACAAGCTGTGATTTTAAAAAACGGTGGAAGTAAGCTTTTCTTATTTCCGAACGCATGCGCAAACTATAGAAATTCGTTATGACGTAGAATGTGCATACTTTGTTGATTCCATTTATGAAATAAAACACATTTTCTAAATACTCGTGTTTTTTAACAAATCATGTAAACCTTCTAGAAGCTGTAATTTTAAAAAACGGGGGAAGGAAGCTTTTCTTATTTCCAAACGCATGCGCAAACTATAGAAAGTCGTTATGCGTAGAATGTGCATACTTTGTTGATTCCATTTATGAAATAAAACACATTTTCTAAAAACTCGTGTTTTTTAAGAAATCATGTAAACCTTCTAGAAGCTGTGATTTTAAAAAACGGGGGAAGTAAGCTTTTCTTATTTCCGGACGAATGAGAAAACTATAGAAAGTCGTTATGACGTAGAATGTGCATACTTTGTTGATTCCATTTATGAAATAAAACACATTTTCTTAAAACTCCTGTTTTTTAAGAAATCATGTAAACCTTCTAGAAGGTGTGATTTTAAAAAACGGTGGAAATAAGCTTTTCTTATTTCCGGACGAATGCGCAAACTATAGAAAGTCGTTATGACGTAGAATGTGCATAGTTTGTAGATTCCATTTATGAAATAAAACACATTTTCTAAAAACTCATTTTTTTTACGAAATCATGTAAACCTTCTAGAAGCTGTGATTTTAAAAAACGGGGGAAGTAAGCTTTTCTTATTTCCGGACGCATGCGCAAACTATAGAAAGTCGTTATGACGTAGAATGTGCATACTTTGTATATTCCATTTATGAAATAAAACACCTTTTCTAAAAACTCGTGTTTTTTACGAAATCATGTAAACCTTCTAGAAGCTGTGATTTTAAAAAACGGTGGAAGTAAGCTTTTCTTATTTCCGGACGCATGCGCAAACTATAGAAAGTCGTTATGACGTAGAATCTGCATACTTTGTTGATTACATTTATGAAATAAAACACATTTTCTAAATACTCGTGTTTTTTAACAAATCATGTAAACCTTCTAGAAGCTGTAATTTTAAAAAATGGGGGAAGTAAGCTTTTCTTATTTCCAAACGCATGCGCAAACTATAGAAAGTCATTATGACGTAGAATGTGCATACTTTGTTGATTCCATTTATGAAATAAAACACATTTTCTAAAAACTCGTGTTTTTTAAGAAATCGTGTAAACCTTCTAGAAGCTGTGATTTTAAAAAATGGGGGAAGTAAGCTTTTCTTATTTCCGGACGCATTTGCAAACTATAGAAAGTCGTTATAACGTAGAATGTGCATACTTTGTAGATTCCATTTCTGAAATAAAGCACATTTTCTAAAAACTCGTGTTTTTTACGAAATCATGTAAACCTTCTAGGAGCTGTGATTTTAAAAAACGGTGGAAGTAAGCTTTTCTTATTTCCAGACGAATGCGCAAACTATAGAAAGTCGTTATGACGTAGAATGTGCATACTTTGTTGATTCCATTTATGAAATAAAACACATTTTCTAAAAAGTCATGTTTTTTACGAAATCATGTAAACCTTCTAGAAGCTGTGATTTTAAAAAACGGTGGAAGTAAGCTTTTCTTATTTCCGGACGAATGCGCAAACTATAGAAAGTCGTTATGACGTAGAATGTGCGTACTTTATTGATTCCATTTATGAAATAAAACATATTTTCTAAAAACTCGTGTTTTTTAAGAAATCATGTAAACCTTCTAGAAGCTGTGATTTTAAAAAACGGGGGAAGTAAGCTTTTCTTATTTCCGGATGCATGCGCAAAATATAGGAAGTCATTATGACGTAGAATGTGCATACTTTGTAGATTCCATTTATGAAATAAAACACATTTTCTAAAAACTCCTGTTTTTTACGAAATCATGTAAACCTTCTAGAAGCTGTGATTTTAAAAAACGGTGGAAGTAAGCTTTTCTTATTTCCGGAGGCATGCGCAAATTATAGAAAGTCGTTATGACGTACAATGTGCATACTTTGTTGATTCCATTTATGAAATAAAACACATTTTCTAAATACTCGTGTTTTTTAAGAAATCATGTAAACCTTCTAGAAGCTGTAATTTTAAAAAATGGGGGAAGTAAGCTTTTCTTATTTCCAAACGCATGCGCAAACTATAGAAAGTCGTTATGACGTAGAATGTGCATACTTTGTTGATTGCATTTATGAAATAAAACACATTTTCTCAAAACTTGTGTTTTTTAAGAAACCATGTAAACCTTCTAGAAGCTGTGATTTTAAAAAACGGGGGAGGTAAGGTTTTCTTATTTCGGGACGCATGCGCAAACTATAGAAAGTCGTTATGACGTAGAATGTGCATACTTTGTAGATTCCATTTATGAAATAAAACACATTTTCCAAAAACTCGTGTTTTTTACGAAATCATGTAAACCTTCTAGAAGCTGTGATTTTAAAAAACGGTGGAAGTAAGCTTTTCTTATTTCTGGACGAATGCGCAAACTATAGAAAGTCGTTATGACGTAGAATGTTCATACTTTGTTGAGTCAATTTATGAAATAAAACACATTTTCTAAAAACTTGTGTTTTTTAAGAAATCATGTAAACCTTCTAGAAGCTGTGATTTTGAGAAACGTTGGAAGTAAGCTTTTCTTATTTCCGGACGCATGCGAAAACTATAGAAAGTCATTATGACGTAGAATCTGCATACTTTGTTGATTGCATTTATGAAATAAAACACATTTTCTACAAACTCTTGTTTTTTACGAAATCATGTAAACCTTCTAGAAGCTGTGATTTCAAAAAACGGTGGAAGTAAGCTTTTCTAATTTCCGGACGCATGCGCAAACTATAGAAAGTCGTTATGACGTAGAATGTGCATACTTTGTAGATTCCATTTATGAAATAAAACACATTTTCTAAAAACTCGTGTTTTTTAAGAAATCATGTAAACCTTCTAGAAGCCGTGATTTTAAAAAACGGGGCAAGTAAGCTTTTCTTATTTCCAAACGCATGCGCAAACTATAGAAAGTCGTTATGATGTAGAATGTGCGTACTTTGTTGATTCCTTTTATGAAATAAAACACATTTTCTAAAAACTCGTGTTTTTTAAGAAACCATGTAAACCTTCTAGAAGCTGTGATTTTAAAAAACAGGGGAAGTAAGCTTTTCTTATTTCCAAAAGCATGCGCAAACTATAGAAAGTCGTTATGATGTAGAATGTGCATACTTTGTAGATTCCATTTATGAAATAAAACAAATTTTCTAAAAACTCGTGTTTTTTACGAAATCATGTAAACCTTCTAGAAGCTGTGTGTTGATGTATATGTAACTTTGGAATGTATTTCACATATATGTATATTGTATTCCTATATATGGTATTATTCCTCTATAAGGAAGTGTCGTCATTTATATTGTAAGTGTCGTAACTTATACTTGATGGGTTATTAGACCACCTTATTTGGGGTCGGACCTGTATAAGTCATGTGGGTCAAAGGGTTATTAGACCACCCTATTGGGGGTCGACCCACTCAGCATTATGTTATGTGGTAAAGTTCGAGCCTACATGAGTTAGGTAAAAAGGCAAGTCAAGTCAAGTATAAATAGAGTGCGGGAGGCACTCTATTTACTCACTCATTTCTCACACATGCACTTATGGAGGAAGAGGATCTGCTGCTAGGTTATGTCTATCTCTCATGGTTGGTTGTATCATTGCTCTATCTATCTCTGAAGAAGTTATTGGGGTTTTTCACCTTTATGGTTTTCCCCAAGTAAATCTTTGTGTCTCTTGTGTGCTTGCATTATTGTCTCCATGATTGATATGCTGTAGATATGCTGTACATGTTGTTCTCTCAGTTAAGATCCTAGATCAGATTGAAGTAAATTCTGAAAATTTAACATGGTATCAGAGCTAGCCTGAAAGAAGGCATGATATGGCATGTATGACACTTGTTGCACTTACGATGCTAGGGCTTGATATAGCAAAAACCAGTCATCGTAGCACTTTCGCTATAAATCCATTTTGGCGAAGTTTTCAGATCTAAAATTGTTATAGGACGAAGATTAAATCTCCAGGTACCTTGTGTATAAAGGAAAACCTCTAATTCATTGTACTTTGTGATTTATGATCTGTACAATATAGGGTTTCTGCCTCTTCCAGATCTGAGTCAAAATCAGGTGACCTTGGGAAAAAGGTCATAACTTGGGCTAGGAAGCTCCAAATGAAATTTCGTAAAAAGTGACAGGTAGTACACAGACTGTACTGTTTCAGAAAATTGTTGCAGAGGCTGAAGATGAACCAGTGACACGTGGCATGCCGTACAAGTGCGCTCTCCTGCATTATCCCATAAACAGGTCACGTTGTGACACTTGGCATAACTCTCTCTCTCAGAGAGTCCAATTTAGGTCATACCTATCAGGATGGAAAGATAACAGGCCGAGATATCTCAGGAAAAGTGTTTAGGGGCCGAAGTTCAAACAGTGACACGTGGCACTCCGTACACGTTCGCTCTCCTGTTTTATCCCAAAACAGGTCACGTTACGACATTTGGCATAACTCTCTCTCAGCGAATCCAATTGAGGTCAGACCTGTCAGGATGGAAAGATAACAGGTCAGGCTATCTCAGGAAACTTTTTCAGACCCTGTGAATCGAAAAGTTCGGAGTTACACCAGAAACAATCAGGTACATATTTCTGTCAAAATAGAATTATTTTGAGTACCTTCATTCATGGCTTCCGGAATTTAGGGCTTTGAAGAAAGTTGGAATTTTTGTAATCGGAGACCACGGCTGGATGATACTCATCAAAATAGAAATTTAGAGACCAAGATCAGAATTTTTGGTTGGGAAGAAGGACGGGCTTGATCAAACCCTAGTTCGGGACTTTGATCAGAAAAGTGGAAAATTAGGGCTTCTGTAAAAATGGGAATTTTTGAAATCTGTGACCATGGCTGGAAGCTCCTCAGAAAAATAGAAGCTTAGAGCTTTGGATCAAACATTTTGATTGGGAAGAAGAGTGGGCTTCATCAAACCCCAGTTCAGCGTCACGTGAATCTGGAAGTTTCAAAGGAAAAATTGAGGAGTGAAACTTTGCAGTTTTCAAATTCTGAATATACCAGTTTGATCAGTTCATCAAGGCGCATATTCCTATCCTTTCGAAAGTTTGAAATTCAAAGTTTGAATTTTTGGGGTTTCTCTGACAAACCCATATCCAGCTCCAGGTCCAGTTCTTGCAAATCAAGTGGATGGGGTTAACCCTAGAAGAAGATGGATTGGTCACTTGCATAAGTGAAGAAGTTCCTGTTTCAGAGGGAGATGAGGCTAAGGCCTTACATAAGAAGATTACAAGTGATCTCGACAAGTATGACTCATCGAGGTATGTTTTGAGATTTGTTCATAATTAAGTTTATGGTATGTTTGTCTTTATGTTATCACGGTTATTACAATCTTGATTTTAGACTTGTCATATCACCTTAACAAAATTATGAATGCATGATAGAAGATATTCATTGGTTAGGGTGTTGACACTTATGATTGTACTAATGCATTATGGTGTTGTATGAGGTTTATGTTGTCTACTAACATGAAAGGTACACCAAGAAAGACAAATCATGTTCCGGTCCAAGAACATATGATCATGATGACATGAGGACAAAGATTCATCCATTGCCATGGATCTCATAGAAGATCCATTCTCGAGGTATGTATAACTTGGTTTTATAATGGTTAACTTATGAGACATGTAGGTTACTAGCACAAGTCACTAAAGAGAACCAAAAGACATTATGCGGGTATGTTAAACATAAACTAGCTAGCATGCTAATCCAGGTATGTTTTTCCTATATCAAGCTAGAATCCTACCTTGGTTTAGGATCTTATACTGTTGTGTTGTTGATAATGATTATTCATGAAGTCATAAGTTTGAATAATCATGGTTGTATGCATATTATGTTTCTTACCATAATTGATGATATGACTAACCAGAAGAATCATGAAGGTATAGGTTTGAATAATCACAGGTGTTATGCATATTATATCTCTTATCTTAATTGATGATTCAACTAACCCGAAGAGTCATAGGTTTGAGTAATTATAGGTCTAGACATGTTATGCTTCTTATGATTTGACTAACCATAAGATTCCTACATAAACCTTGAATGCTAATGCTTATTATTTCTGTTTGAAATGATCATGACTATACATGCTTGAGATTATTGTGTTTTAGTAGTATACTAATGAATGTATGATTTTATATGAGATCACAAGGATAACACAATCATGATACTAATAAGCATGCATAGGGACCAAGGATGAATGTAAGTTCAAGGACAGGTAATCCAGGAAGCAAAGATCAAGAGGGAGCACACTCCAGTTGTTCCTGCAAAGAAAGGAAAGGAGCACACTTCAGTAGCTTCTGCAAGAATGCAGATATTCAGAGGGAGTTGAACTTCTTCCTACATTCCACAACAGAAAGGTGTAGAAGAAGCTACTTCATATTATGACTCCAGTATCTCCCGCAAAGAAGCAAAGACTCAGAGGGAGTCCACCCAACGAACAAACAAAGATAAGTATTTTAATTATCATTTCATGCATATTTGTTTGTTTAAATAAAATTGTTCAAATGATGTATATGCTCATGTTCCTAGACTTAGGATATGTATTGTGCATATTAGAATAGTTGCATTGATGAATAGTATACTACTAATATACATGGGTAAGTGGCCTATGGCACTGTACAACATTCCATTGCTACTTATCTAGAATGAAACCTCTTTGCTGACATGTTGAGAGTTGTGCACACTCTTAACAATGTTCTGGTAGAGATTGGAAGGCATCTAGAAAGTTACGGAATATGGATAAATGTTGTATTGAAGCATTGGCTAAGATAATTGCATGACTGTATGACATATTTATTTATGTGTAAGAATTTGTTCTAAAAACTATGAGATGTTTTCTAATCATGCAATTTAACTTGTTGTGTAGGAAAGATCATATGCCATCTCCTACAAAAGAAGAATTACAACATTTGTTCCAGCAACAATGATATCTATTGAAGATATTGAAGTTCCCAGGATTTGGGATGGAATGCCATGATCCGTCGATCATGAAGAATGATGTTTGGGATGTAGTCCCAAGATGTGAAGGGAAGTTTGTTATGACTTCCAAATGGAACTATCAGATCAAGCATGTTGCAGATGGCAGCATTGAGAAATATAAAAGTGATGAAATAGAAGATGCACCAGATGGATTTCAAGACAGCATGGTGCAGTCATATATGTGTGCAGAACTTGGTGAAGATAGATTGATTGCCAACATGCAGCGGAAGCTTGTTGCCGAGTTCGAAATGAAGAACTTGGGGATGATGCACTATTTATTTTTTGGCATGGAGGTGTGGCAGAGTGATGGAATCTTCCTTGGACAAGGGAAGTATGCAGTAGAGATCCTGAAGAGGTTCGGGATGATGGACTGCAAAGCTATGGCCACACCTATGGCATCGAACCTGTAGCGTCAATGTGATGCTTCATCTGAGCCGATTGATATCACTATGTATCGTCAGATGATTGGGTCCTTGATGTACCTGATGAACACGAGACCAGACATTTGCTTTGCTGTGAACACATTGAGCCAGTTCCTGACGGATCCGAGGAGTGTTCACCTGGTTGCTGTAAAGCATGTTCTGAGGTACCTGAAGGGTACAATGGATTATGGGCTTAGGTATGAGGCGAATCAAAAGCTTAACCTGCAGGGTTATGTTGATTCAGATTGGGCTAGCAGTGCTGTAGATAGGAAGAGCACATCTGGGTGCTGCTTCAGTATGGGATCAGATGTGATCTCTTGGTTTAGCAGGAAGCAGTCTTGCGTAGCATTGAGTACAGCTGAGGCAGAGTATGTTGTAGCCTGTTCAGCTAGTTGTGAGGCAGTATGGCTACGGAAGCTACTGTCTGAGTTATTTGATCTCCCGTTGGAGGCTACTGGCATCTTCTGTGATAACCAGAGTTGTGTGAAGCTATCCGAGAACCCAGTGTTTCATGACAGGTCGAAACACATAGAGATCAAATATAACTATATCAGGGATATGGTGCAGAGAGGAGCCGTGAAGCTCCTGTATGTTGCAACGGACGAGCAGATTGCAGATGTGCTGACGAAGCCACTAGCCAGGGTGAAGTTCGAGTACTTCAGAGAGAGGCTTGGCGTTATTCAGATCGAGGACACTTCGAGGAAGAAGTGATGGACACATTTGCTGAAGCCATTCCAAGCATGTTGGAAGGAGGATCCTTCACATGGCTGTGGATGTAAGCGCTGGATGATGAGCATCAGGATGATGTTCTAGTTTCTGCTTAGATATGATCAGTTGGATCATTTTTTATGTATGTATGTATGCATCATGTGGATGCTGGATATGATTAGTTGGATCATTTTTATATGTATGTACGCATCATGTGGATGCTGGATATGATCAGTTGGATCATTTTATATATGTATGCATCATGTTGGATGCTTGGACCATGTATTTGTATATGTATCAGGTGGATACATTTTATAATCAGGTGGATCATGTATGGTGATATGTATCATGTATTTGTATCAGGTGGATACATTGTATGATCAGGAGGATCATGTATGATGATATGTATCAGGTAGATACTTGGTATGCATCAGGTAGATGCATTGATGATCAGGATGATCATGGATGACGAGCTTCAGGATGTTGCTCCAGATGACATGCAGCAGGATGTTGTAGTGATTATCAGGATGATCATGGATGACGAGCTTCAGGATGTTGCTCCAGATGACATGCAGCAGGACGTTGTAGTGATGATGATCAAGATTATCATGGATACATCAGGATGATGTATGGTGAGTATCAGGTTGATACTCTATGGCCGTGGATCAGGTTGTGCAGATGAGCATGTAATAGCGCCCTGGGAGATTTGCAGATGGTCTTTCGAGGTTTTTCCTATGGCATGTAATATCGGTGCCCTGGGACATCTGGCAAATGCTCTTTCGAGGTTTTGCTCTGAGAGGACATGTAATAGCGCCCTGGGAGATCTGCAGATAGTATTTCGAGGTTTTGCCTATGGCATGTAATAGCGCCCTGGGATATCTGGCAGATGCTCTTGCGAGGTTTTGTCCTATGTCATGTAATAGCGCCCTGGGAGATCCGATAGGTTGGGCTGTGTGCCCGTAATCAGTCTTGGGATGCTCTTGCGAGGTTTTGCCATGAACACATGTAATAGCACCCTGGAGATTTCAGGTCGGAGTTGTGTACCTGTAACATCCTGAGATTCTCTTGCGAGGTTTTGTGGTGGACCACATGTAATAGCGCCCTGGGAGATTTCAGGTCGGAAGTTGTGTACCTGTAACATCCTGAGATGCTCTTGCGAGGTTTTGTGGTGGGGTCACATGTAATAGCGCCCCTGGGAGATCCTATAGGTAGAGCTGTGTGCTTGTAACAGTCTGGGATGCTCTTTCGAGGTTTTGTGCCGCACATAATAAGTCCTCAGGATTCCACAGTATGGCAGTGATGATGAAGACCTGCAGGTGGTGGGCCTACATCCAGTATGAAAAAGGACTGGCTCTGTAGAACTTCCTATGACGAGTAGATTCAGAGATTGATTGAGATAGCAGCAGCAGTGACGATGATGATGACTCGATGACGATTATCCAGTGACGATGATCCAGAGAAGATGACTTGTGCGAGAAGAACTATGCTGAGAAATACCTTCCTAGTTAAGAGGGAGTGTTGATGTATATGTAACTTCGAAATGTATTTCACATATATGTATATTGTATTCCTATAGATGGTATTATTCCTCTATAAGGAAGTGTCGTCATTTATATTGTAAGTGTCGTAACTTATACTTGATGGGTTATTAGACCACCTTATTTGGGGTCGGACCTGTATAAGTCATGTGGGTCAAAGGGTTATTAGACCACCCTATTGGGGGTCGGCCATGTGGGTCAAAGGGTTATTAAACCACCCTATTGGGGGTCGGCCCACTCAGCATTATGTTATGTGGTAAAGTTCGAGCCTACATGAGTTAGGTAAAAAGGCAAGTCAAGTCAAGTATAAATAGAGTGCGGGAGGCACTCTATTTACTCACTCACTTCTCACAAATGCACTCAAGGAGGAGTGGCGCACTTATGGAGGAGGAGGATCTGCTGCTAGGTTATGTCTATCTCTCATGGTTGGTTGTATCATTGCTCTATCTATCTCTGAGGAAGTTATTGGGGTTTTTCACCTTTATGGTTTTCCCCAAGTAAATCTTTGTGTCTCTTGTGTGCTTGCATTATTGTCTCCATGATTGATATGTTGTAGATATGCTGTACATGTTGTTCTCTCAGTTAAGATCCTAGATCAGATTGAAGTAAATTCTGAAAATTTAACACTGTGATTTTAAAAAACAGTGGAAGTAAGCTTTTCTTTTTTCCGGACGCATGCGCAAAATATAGAAATTCGTTATGACGTAGAATGTGCATACTTTGTTGATTCCATTTATGAAATAAAACACATTTTCTAAAAACTCATGTTTTTTAACAAATCATGTAAACCTTCTAGAAGCTGTAATTTTAAAAAACGAGGGAAGTAAGCTTTTCTTATTTCCAAACGCATGCGCAAACTATAGAAAGTCATTATGCGTAGAATGTGCATACTTTGTTGATTCCATTTATGAAATAAAACACATTTTCTAAAAACTCGTGTTTTTTAAGAAATCATGTAAACCTTCTAGAACCTCTGATTTTAAAAAACGGTGGAAGTAAGCTTTTCTTATTTCCGGACGAATGCGCAAACTATAGAAAGTCGTTATGACGTAGAATGTGCATACTTTGTATATTCCATTTATGAAATAAAACACATTTTCTAAAAACTCGTGTTTTTTACGAAATCATGTAAACCTTCTAGAAGCTGTGATTTTAAAAAACGGGGGAAGTAAGCTTTTCTTATTTCCGGATGCATGCGCAAACTATAGAAAGTCGTTATGACGTAGAATGTGCATACTTTGTAGATTCCATTTATGAAATAAAACACATTTTCTAAAAACTCATGTTTTTTACGAAATCATGTAAACCTTCTAGAAGCTGTGATTTTAGAAAAAGGTGGAAGTAAGCTTTTCTTATTTCCGGACGCATGCGCAAACTATAGAAAGTCGTTATGACGTAGAATGTGCATACTTTGTTGATTCCATTTATGAAATAAAATACATTTTCTAAATACTCCGTGTTTTTTAACAAATCATGTAAACCTTCTAGAAGCTGTAATTTTAAAAAACGGGGGAAGTAAGCTTTTCTTATTTCCAAACGCATGCGCAAACTATAGAAAGTCGTTATGACGTAGAATGTGCATACTTTGTTGATTCCATTTATGAAATAAAACACATTTTCTAAAAACTCGTGTTTTTTAAGAAATCGTGTAAACCTTCTACAAGCTGTGATTTTAAAAAATGGGGGAAGTAAGCTTTTCTTATTTCCGGACGCATACGAAAACTATAGGAAGTCATTATGACGTAGAATGTGCATACTTTGTAGATTCGATTTATGAAATAAAACAAATTTTCCAAAAACTCGTGTTTTTTACGAAATCATGTAAACCTTCTAGAAGCTGTGATTTTAAAAAACAGGGGAAGTAAGCTTTTCTTATTTCCAAAAGCATGCGCAAATTTTACAAAGTCGTTATGACCTAGAATGTGCATACTTTGTAGATTCCATTTATGTAATAAAACAAATTTTCTAAAAACTCGTGTTTTTTACGAAATCATGTAAACCTTCTAGAAGCTGTGATTTTAAAAAATGGTGGAAGTAAGCTTTTCTTATTTCCGGACGCATGCGCAAACTATAGAAATTCGTTATAACGTAGAATGTGCATACTTTGTTGATTCCATTTATGAAATAAAACACATTTTCTAAATACTCGTGTTTTTTAACAAATCATGTAAACCTTCTAGAAGCTGTAATTTTAAAAAACGGGGGAAGTAAGTTTTTCTTATTTCCAAACGCATGCGCAAACTATAGAAAGTCGTTATGCGTAGAATGTGCATACTTTGTTGATTCCACTTATGAAATAAAACACATTTTCTAAAAACTCGTGTTTTTTCAGAAATCATGTAAACCTTCTAGAAGCTGTTATTTTAAAAAACCGTGGAAGTAAGCTTTTCTTATTTCCGGACGAATGCGCAAACTATAGAAAGTCTTTATGACGTAGAATGTGCATACTTTGTTGATTCCATTTATGAAATAAAACACATTTTCTAAAAACTCGTTTTTCTTAAGAAATCATGTAAACCTTCTAGAAGCTGTGATTTTAAAAAACGGTGGAAGTAAGCTTTTCTTATTTCCGGACGAATACACAAACTATAGAAAGTCGTTATGACGTAGAATGTGCATACTTTGTAGATTCCATTTTCTAAAAACTCGTGTTTTTTACGAAATCTTGTAAACCTTCTAGAAGCTGTGATTTTAAAAAACGGTGGAAGTAAGCTTTTCTTATTTCCGGACGCATGCGCAAACTATAGAAAGTCATTATGACGTAGAATGTGCACACTTTGTAGATTCCATTTATGAAATAAAACACATTTTCTAAAAACTCGTGTTTTTTACGAAATCATGTAAACCTTCTAGAAGCTGTGATTTTAAAAAACGGTGGAAGTAAGATTTTCTTATTTCCGGACGCATGCGCAAACTATAGAAATTCGTTATGACGTAGAATGTGCATACTTTGTTGATTCCATTTATGAAATAAAATACATTTTCTAAATACTCGTGTTTTTTAACAAATCATGTAAACCTTCTAGAAGCTGTAATTTTAAAAAACAGGGGAAGGAAGCTTTTCTTATTTCCAAACGAATGCGCAAACTATGGAAAGTCGTTATGCGTAGAATGTGTATACTTTGTTGATTCCATTTATGAAATAAAACACATTTGCTAAAAACTCGTGTTTTTTAAGAAATCATGTAAACCTTCTAAAAGCTGTGATTTTAAAAAACGGTGGAAGTAAGCTTTTCTTATTTCTGGACGAATGAGCAAGCTATAAAAAGTCATTATGACGTAGAATGTGCATACTTTGTTGATTCCATTTATGAAATAAAACCCATTTTCTTAAAACTTGTGTTTTTTAAGAAATCATGTAACCCTTCTAGAAGCTGTGATTTTAAAAAACGGTGGAAGTAAGATTTTCTTATTTCCGGACGAATGCGAAAACTATAGAAAGTCGTTATGACGTAGAATGTGCATACTTTGTAGATTCCATTTATGAAATAAAACACATTTTCCAAAAACTCATGTTTTTTACGAAATCATGTAAACCTTGTAGAAGCTGTGATTTTAAAAAACGGGGGAAGTAAGCTTTTCTTATTTCCGGACGAATGCGCAAACTATAGAAATTCGTTACGACGTAGAATGTGCATACTTTGTAGATTCCATTTATGAAATAAAACACATTTTCTAAAAACTCGTGTTTTTTAAGAAATCATGTAAACCTTCTAGAAGATGTGATTTTAAAAAACGGTGCAAGTAAGCTTTTCTTATTTCCGGACGAATGCGCAAACTATACAAAGTCGTTATGACGTAGAATGTGCATACTTTGTAGATTCCATTTATGAAATAAAACACATTTTCTAAAAACTCGTGTTTTTTACGAAATCATGTAAACCTTCTAGAAGCTGTGATTTTAAAAAATGGTGGAAGTAAGCTTTTCTTATTTCCGGACTCCTGCGCAAACTATAGAAAGTTGTTATGACGTAGAATGTGCATACTTTGTAGATTCCATTTATGAAATAAAACACATTTTCTAAAAACTCGTGTTTTTTACGAAATCATGTAAACCTTCTAGAAGCTGTGATTTTAAAAAACAGGGGAAGTATGCTTTTCTTATTTCCAAACGCATGCGCAAACTATAGAAAGTCGTTATGACGTAGAATGTGCATACTTCGTAGATTCCATTTATGAAATAAAACACATTTTCTAAAAACTCGTGTTTTTAAAGAAATCATGTAAACCTTCTAGAAGCTGTGATTTTAAAAAACGGGAGATGTAAGCTTTTCTTATTTCTAGACGCATGCGCAAACTATAGAATGTCGTTATGAAGTAGAATGTGCATACTTTGTAGATTCCATTTATGAAATAAAACATATTTTCTAAGAACTCTTGTTTTTTACAAAATCATGTAAACCTTCTAGAAGCTGTGATTTTAAAAAACGGTGGAAGTAAGCTTTTCTTATTTCCGGACGCATGCGCAAACTATAGAAAGTCGTTATGACGTAGAATGTGCATACTTTGTTGATTCCATTTATGAAATAAAACACATTTTCTAAAAACTCGTGTTTTTTAAGAAATCATGTAAACCTTCTAGAAGCTGTGATTTTAAAAAACGGGAGATGTAAGCTTTTCTTATTTCTAGACACATGCGCAAACTATAGAAAGTCATTATGACGTAGAATGTGCATACTTTGTAGATTCCATTTATGAAATAAAACATATTTTCTAAGAACTCTTGTTTTTTACGAAATCATGTAAACCTTCTAGAAGCTGTGATTTTAAAAAACGGTGGAAGTAAGCTTTTCTTATTTCTGGATGAATGCGCAAACTATAGAAAGTCGTTATGACGTAGAATGTGCATACTTTTTAGATTCTATTGATGAAATAAAAAACATTTTCTAAAAACTCGTGTTTTTTAAAAAATCATGTAAACCTTCTAGAAGCTGTGATTTTAAAAAACGGGGGAAGTAAGCTTTTCTGATTTCCGGGCTCATGCGCAAACTATAGAAAGTCATTATGACGTAGAATGTGCATACTTTGTAGAGTGCATTTATGAAACAAAACACATTTTCTAAAAACTCATGTTTTTTACGAAATCATGTAAACCTTCTAGAAGCTGTGATTTTAAAAAACGGTGGAAGTAAGCTTTTCTTATTTCCGGATGAATCCGCAAACTATAGAAAGTCGTTATGATGTAGAATGTGCATACTTTGTAGATTCCATTTATGAAATAAAACACATTTTCTAAAAACTCTTGTTTTTTACGAAATCATGTAAACCTTCTAGAAGCTGTGATTTTAAAAAACGGGGGAAGTAAGCCTTTCTTATTTCCAGACGCATGCCCAAACTATAGAAAGTCGTTATGACATAGAATGTGCATACTTTGTAGATTCCATTTATGAAATAAAACACATTTTCTAAAAACTCGTGTTTTTTACGAAATCATGAAAACCTTCTAGAAGCTGTGATTTTAAAAAACGGTGGAAGTAAGCTTTTCTTATTTCTGGACGCATGCGCAAACTATAGAAAGTTGTTATGACGTAGAATGTGCACACTTTGCAGATTCCATTTATGAAATAAAACACATTTTCTAAAAACTCGTGTTTTTTACGAAATCATGTAAACCTTCTAGAAGCTGTGATTTTAAAAAACGGGGGAAGTAAGCATTTCTTATTTCCGGACGCATGCGCAAACTATAGAAAGTCGTAATGACGTAGAATGTGCATACTTTGTAGATTGCATTTATGAAATAAAACACATTTTCTAAAAACTCGTGTTTTTTAAGAAATCATGTAAACCTTCTAGAAGCTGTGATTTTAAAAAATGGGGGAAGTAAGCTTTTCTTATTTCCATATGAATGAGAAAACTATAGATAGTCGTTATGACGTAGAATGTGCATACTTTGTTGATTGCATTTATGAAATAAAACAAATTTTCTAAAAACTCGTGTTTTTTAAGAAATCATGTAAACCTTCTAGAAGCTGTGATTTTAAAAAACGGGGGAAGTAAGATTTTCTTATTTCCAGACGCATGCCCAAACTATAGAAAGTCGTTATGACGTAGAATGTGCATACTTTGTAGATTCCATTTATGAAATAAAACACATTTTCTAAAAACTCGTGTTTTTTACGAAATCATGTAAACCTTCTAGAAGCTGTGATTTTAAAAAACGATGGAAGTAAGCTTTTCTTATTTCTGGACGAATGCGCAAACTATAGAAAGTCGTTATGACGTAGAATGTGAATACTTTGTAGATTCCATTTATGAAATAAAACACATTTTCTAAAAACTCGTGTTTTTTAAGAAATCATGTAAACCTTCTAGAAGCTGTGATTTTAAAAAACGGGGGAAGTAAGCTTTTCTTATTTCCGGGCTCATGCGCAAACTATAGAAAGTCATTATGACGTAGAATGTGCATACTTTGTAGATTCCATTTATGAAACAAAACACATTTTCTAAAAACTCATGTTTTTTACGAAATCATGTAAACCTTCTAGAAGCTGTGATTTTAAAAAACGGTGGAAGTAAGCTTTTCTTATTTCCGGACGAATGCGCAAACTATAGAAAGTCATTATGACGTAGAATGTGCATACTTTGTTGATTCCATTTATGAAATAAAACACATTTTCTAAAAACTCGTGTTTTTTAAGAAATCATGTAACCTTCTAAAAGCTGTGATTTTAAAAAACGGGGGAAGTAAGTTTTTCTTATTTCCAAACGCATGCGCAAACTATAGAAAGTCGTTATGACGTAGAATGTGCATACTTTGTTGATTCCATTTATGAAATAAAACCCATTTTCTAGAAACTCGTGTTTTTTAAGAAATCATGTAAACCTACCAGAAGCTGTGATTTTAAAAAACGGGGAAGTAAGCTTTTCTTATTTCCGGGCGCATGCGCAAACTATAGAAAGTCATTATGACGTAGAATGTGCATACTTTCTAGATTCCATTTATGAAATAAAACACATTTTCTAAAAACTCGTTTTTTTTACGAAATCATGTAAACCTTCTAGAAGCTGTGATTTTAAAAAACGGGGGAAGTAAGCTTTTCTTATTTCCAAACGCATGCGCAAACTATAGAAAGTCGTTATGACGTAGAATGTGCATACTTTGTTGATTCCATTTATGAAATAAAACACATTTTCTAAAAACTCGTGTTTTTTAAGAAATCATGTAAACCTTCTAGAAGCAGTGATTTTAAAAAACGGGGGAGGTAAGCTTTTCTTATTTCCGGGCGCATGCGCAAACTATAGAAAGTCATTATGACGTAGAATGTGCATACTTTGTAGATTCCATTTATGAAATAAAACACATTTTCTAAAAACTCGTGTTTTTTACGAAATCATGTAAACCTTCTAGAAGCTGTGATTTTAAAAAACGGGGGAAGTAAGATTTTTCTTATTTCCGGGCGCATGCGCAAACTATAGAAAGTCGTTATGACATAGAATGTGCATACTTTGTAGATTCCATTTATGAAATAAAACACATTTTCTAAATACTCGTGTTTTTTACGAAAGCATGTAAACCTTCTAGAAGCTGTGATTTTAAAAAACGGTGGAAGTAAGCTTTTCTTATTTCCGGATGAATGCGCAAACTATAGAAAGTCGTTATGACGAAGAATGTGCATACTTTGTTGATTCCATTTATGAAATAAAACAAATTTTCTAAAAACTCGTGTTTTTTAAGAAATCGTGTAAACCTTCTAGAAGATGTGATTTTAAAAAACGGGGGAAGTAAGCTTTTCTTATTTCCGGACGCATGCGAATACTATAGAAAGTCGTTATGACGTAGAATGTGCATACTTTGTATATTCCATTTATGAAATAAAAGACATTTTCCAAAAACTCGTGTTTTTTACGAAATCATGTAAACCTTCTAGAAGCTGTGATTTTAAAAAACGGTGGAAGTAAGCTTTTCTTATTTCCGGACGAATGCGCAAACTATAGAAAGTTGTTATGACATAGAATGTGCATACTTTGTTGATTCCATTTATGAAATAAAACACATTTTCTAAAAACTCATGTTTTTTAAGAAATCATGGAAACCTTCTAGAAGCTGTGATTTTAAAAAACAGTGGAAGTAAGCTTTTCTTATTTCCGGATGAATGCGCAAACTATAGAAAGTCGTTATGACGTAGAATGTGCATACTTTGTTGATTCCATTTATGAAATAAAACACATTTTCTAAAAACTCGTGTTTTTTAAGAAATCATTTAAACCTTCTAGAAGCTGTGATTTTGAAAAACGTTGGAAGTAAGCTTTTCTTATTTCCGGACGCATGCGCAAACTATAGAAAGTCCTTATGACGTAGAATGTGCATACTTTGTTGATTCCATTTATGAAATAAAACACATTTTCTAAAAACTCGTGTTTTTTAAGAAACCATGTAAACCTTCTGGAAGCCGTGATTTTAAAAAACGGGGCAAGTAAGGTTTTCTTATTTCCAAACGCATGCGCAAACTATAGAAAGTCGTTATGGCGTAGAATGTGCATACTTTGTTGATTCCATTTATGAAATAAAACACATTTTCTAAAAACTCGGGTTTTTTAAGAAATCATGTAAACCTTCTAGAATCTGTGATTTTAAAAAACGGGGGAAGTAAGCTTTTCTTATTTCCAAATGCATGCGCAAACTATAGAAAGTCGTTATGACGTAGAATGTGCATACTTTGTAGATTCCATTTATGAAATAAAACACATTTTCTAAAAATTCGTGTTTTTTAAGAAATCATGTAAACCTTCTAGAAGCTGTGATTTTAAAAAATGGGGGAAGTAAGCTTTTCTTATTTCCAAATGCATGCGCAAACTATAGAAATTCGTTATGACGTAGAATGTGGATACTTTGTTGATTCCATTTATGAAATAAAACACATTTTCTGAAAACTCGTGTTTTTTAAGAAATCATGTAAACCTTCTAGAAGCTGTGATTTTAAAAAACGGGGGAAGTAAGCTTTTCTTATTTCCGGACGCATGCGCAAACTATAGAAAGTCATTATGACGTAGAATGTGCATAATTTGTAGATTCCATTTATGAAATAAAACACATTTTCTAAAAACTCGTGTTTTTTACGAAATCATGTAAACCTTCTAGAAGCTGTGATTTTAAAAAATGGGGGCAGTAAGCTTTTCTTATTTCCGTGCGCATGCGCAAACTATAGAAAGTCATTATGACGTAGAATGTGCATACTTTGTAGATTCCATTTATGAAATAAAACACATTTTCTAAATACTCGTGTTTTTTACGAAATCATGTAAACCTTCTAGAAGCTTTGATTTTAAAAAATGGGGGAAGTAAGCTTTTCTTATTTCCGGGCGCATGCGCAAACTATAGAAAGTCGTTATGACGTAGAATGTGCATACTTTGTAGATTCCATTTATGAAACAAAACACATTTTCTAAAAACTCATGTTTTTTACGAAATCATGTATACCTTCTAGAAGCTGTGATTTTAAAAAACGGTGGAAGTCAGTTTTCTTATTTTCGGACGAATGCGCCAACTATAGAAAGTCGTTATGACGTAGAATGTGCATACTTTGTAGATTCCATTTATGAAATAAAACATATTTTCTAAAAACTCGTGTTTTTTAAGAAATCATGTAAACCTTCTAGAAGCTGTGATTTTAAAAAACGGGGGAAGTAAGCTTTTCTTATTTCCAAACGCATGCGCAAACTATAGAAAGTCGTTATGACGTAGAATGTGCATACTTTGTTGATTCCATTTATGAAATAAAACACATTTTCTAAAAACTCGTGTTTTTTAAGAAATCATGTAAACCTTCTAGAAGCTGTGATTTTAAAAAACGGGGGAAGTAAGCTTTTCTTATTTCCGGGCGCATGCGCAAACTATAGAAAGTCATTATGACGTAGAATGTGCATACTTTGTAGATGCCATTTATGAAATAAAACACATTTTCTAAAAACTCGTGTTTTTTACGAAATCATGTAAACCTTCTAGAAGCTGTGATTTTAAAAAACGGTGGAAGTAAGCTTTTCTTATTTCCGGATGAATGCGCAAACTATAGAAAGTCGTTATGATGTAGAATGTGCATACTTTGTTGATTCCATTTATGAAATAAAACAAATTTTCTAAAAACTCGTGTTTTTTAAGAAATCGTGTAAACCTTCTAGAAGCTGTGATTTTAAAAAACGGGGGAAGTAAGCATTTCTTATTTCCGGACGCATGCGCAAACTATAGAAAGTCGTAATGACGTAGAATGTGCATACTTTGTAGATTGCATTTATGAAATAAAACACATTTTCTAAAAACTCGTGTTTTTTAAGAAATCATGTAAACCTTCTAGAAGCGGTGATTTTAAAAAATGGGGGAAGTAAGCTTTTCTTATTTCCAGATGAATGAGCAAACTATAGATAGTCGTTATGACGTAGAATGTGCATACTTTGTTGATTGCATTTATGAAATAAAACAAATTTTCTAAAAACTCGTGTTTTTTAAGAAATCATGTAAACCTTCTAGAAGCTGTGATTTTAAAAAATGGGGGAAGTAAGATTTTCTTATTTCCAGACACATGCCCAAACTATAGAAAGTCGTTATGACGTAGAATGTGCATACTTTGTAGATTCCATTTATGAAATAAAACACATTTTCTAAAAACTCGTGTTTTTTACGAAATCATGTAAACCTTCTAGAAGCTGTGATTTTAAAAAACGATGGAAGTAAGCTTTTCTTATTTCTGGACGAATGCGCAAACTATAGAAAGTCGTTATGACGTAGAATGTGCATACTTTGTAGATTCCATTTATGAAATAAAACACATTTTCTAAAAACTCGTGTTTTTTAAGAAATCATGTAAACCTTCTAGAAGCTGTGATTTTAAAAAACGGGGGAAGTAAGCTTTTCTTATTTCCGGGCTCATGCGCAAACTATAGAAAGTCATTATTTCGTAGAATGTGCATACTTTGTGGATTCCATTTATGAAACAAAACACATTTTCTAAAAACTCATGTTTTTTACGAAATCATGTAAACCTTCTAGAAGCTGTGATTTTAAAAAACGGTGGAAGTAAGCTTTTCTTATTTCCGGACGAATGCGCAAACTATAGAAAGTCATTATGACGTAGAATGTGCATACTTTGTTGATTCCATTTATGAAATAAAACACATTTTCTAAAAACTCGTGTTTTTTAAGAAATCATTTAACCTTCTAAAAGCTGTGATTTTAAAAAACGGGGGAAGTAAGCTTTTCTTATTTCCAAACGCATGCGCAAACTATAGAAAGTCGTTATGACGTAGAATGTGCATACTTTGTTGATTCCATTTATGAAATAAAACCCATTTTCTAGAAACTCGTGTTTTTTAAGAAATCATGTAAACCTACTAGAAGCTGTGATTTTAAAAAACGGGGAAGTAAGCTTTTCTTATTTCCGGGCGCATGCGCAAACTATAGAAAGTCATTATGACGTAGAATGTGCATACTTTCTAGATTCCATTTATGAAATAAAACACATTTTCTAAAAACTCGTTTTTTTTACGAAATCATGTAAACCTTCTAGAAGCTGTGATTTTAAAAAACGGGAGAAGTAAGCTTTTCTTATTTCCAAACGCATGCGCAAACTATAGAAATTCGTTATGACGTAGAATGTGCATACTTTATTGATTCCATTTATGAAATAAAACACATTTTCTAAAAACTCGTGTTTTTTAAGAAATCATGTAAACCTTCTAGAAGCAGTGATTTTAAAAAACGGGGGAAGTAAGCTTTTCTTATTTCCGGGCGCATGCGCAAACTATAGAAAGTCATTATGACGTAGAATGTGCATACTTTGTAGATTCCATTTATGAAACAAAACACATTTTCTAAAAACTCGTGTTTTTTACGAAATCATGTAAACCTTCTAGAAGCTGTGATTTTAAAAAACGGGGGAAGTAAGCTTTTCTTATTTCCGGGCGCATGCGCAAACTATAGAAAGTCGTTATGACATAGAATGTGCATACTTTGTAGATTCCATTTATGAAATAAAACACATTTTCTAAATACTCGTGTTTTTTACGAAAGCATGTAAACCTTCTAGAAGCTGTGATTTTAAAAAACGGTGGAAGTAAGATTTTCTTATTTCCGGATGAATGCGCAAACTATAGAAAGTCGTTATGACGAAGAATGTGCATACTTTGTTGATTCCATTTATGAAATAAAACAAATTTTCTAAAAACTCGTGTTTTTTAAGAAATCGTGTAAACCTTCTAGAAGCTGTGATTTTAAAAAACGGTGGAAGTAAGCTTTTCTTATTTCCGGACGAATGCGCAAACTATAGAAAGTCGTTATGACGTAGAATGTGCATACTTTGTTGATTCCATTTATGAAATAAAACACATTTTCTAAAAACTCATGTTTTTTAAGAAATCATGGAAACCTTCTAGAAGCTGTGATTTTAAAAAACAGTGGAAGTAAGCTTTTCTTATTTCCGGATGAATGCGCAAACTATAGAAAGTCGTTATGACGTAGAATGTGCATACTTTGTTGATTCCATTTATGAAATAAAACACATTTTCTAAAAACTCGTGTTTTTTAAGAAATCATTTAAACCTTCTAGAAGCCGTGATTTTGAAAAAAGTTGGAAGTAAGCTTTTCTTATTTCCGGACGCATGCGCAAACTATAGAAAGTCCTTATGACGTAGAATGTGCATACTTTGCTGATTCCATTGATGAAATAAAACACATTTTCTAAAAACTCGGGTTTTTTAAGAAATCATGTAAACCTTCTAGAATCTGTGATTTTAAAAAACGGGGGAAGTAAGCTTTTCTTATTTCCAAATGCATGCGCAAACTATAGAAAGTCATTATGACGTAGAATGTGCATACTTTTTAGATTCCATTTATGAAATAAAACACATTTTCTAAAAACTCGTGTTTTTTAAGAAATCATGTAAACCTTCTAGAAGCTGTGATTTTAAAAAATGGGGGAAGTAAGCTTTTCTTATTTCCAAATGCATGCGCAAACTATAGAAAGTCGTTATGACGTAGAATGTGGATACTTTGTTGATTCCATTTTTGAAATAAAAGACATTTTCTAAAAACTCGTGTTTTTTAAGAAATCATGTAAACCTTCTAGAAGCTGTGATTTTAAAAAACGGGGGAAGTAAGCTTTTCTTATTTCCGGACGCATGCACAAACTATAGAAAGTCATTATGACATAGAATGTGCATACTTTGTAGATTCCATTTATGAAATAAAACACATTTTCTAAAAACTCGTGTTTTTTACGAAATCATGTAAACCTTCTAGAAGCTGTGATTTTAAAAAATGGGGGAAGTAAGCTTTTCTTATTTCCGTGCGCATGCGCAAACTATAGAAAGTCATTATGACGTAGAATGTGCATACTTTGTAGATTCCATTTATGAAATAAAACACATTTTCTAAATACTCGTGTTTTTTACGAAGTCATGTAAACCTTCTAGAAGCTTTGATTTTAAAAAATGGGGGAAGTAAGCTTTTCTTATTTCCGGGCGCATGCGCAAACTATAGAAAGTCGTTATGACGTAGAATGTGCATACTTTGTAGATTCTATTTATGAAATAAAACACATTTTCTAAAAACTCGTGTTTTTTACGAAATCATGTAAACCTTCTAGAAGCTGTGATTTTAAAAAACGGGGGAAGTAAGCTTTTCTTATTTCCGGGCGCATGCGCAAACTATAGAAAGTCGTTATGAAGTAGAATGTGCATACTTTGTAGATTCCATTTATGAAACAAAACACATTTTCTAAAAACTCATGTTTTTTACGAAATCATGTATACCTTCTAGAAGCTGTGATTTTAAAAAACGGTGGAAGTCAGTTTTCTTATTTCCGGACGAATGCGCCAACTATAGAAAGTCGTTATGACGTAGAATGTGCATACTTTGTAGATTCCATTTATGAAATAAAACACATTTTCTAAAAACTCGTGTTTTTTAAGAAATCATGTAAACCTTCTAGAAGCTGTGATTTTAAAAAACGGGGGAAGTAAGCTTTTCTTATTTCCGAACGCATGCGAAAACTATAGAAAGTCGTTATGACGTAGAATGTGCATACTTTGTAGATTCCATTTATGAAATAAAACACATTTTCTAAAAACTCGTGTTTTTTACGAAATCATGTAAACCTTCTAGAAGCTGTGATTTTAAAAAACGGTGGAAGTAAGCTTTTCTTATTTCCGGATGAATGCGCAAACTATAGAAAGTCGTTATGATGTAGAATGTGCATACTTTGTTGATTCCATTTATGAAATAAAACAAATTTTCTAAAAACTCGTGTTTTTTAAGAAATCGTGTAAACCTTCTAGAAGCTGTGATTTTAAAAAACGGTGGAAGTAAGCTTTTCTTATTTCCGGACGCATGCGAAAACTATAGAAAGTCGTTATGACGTAGAATGTGCATACTTTGTAGATTCCATTTATGAAATAAAACACATTTTCCAAAAACTCGTGTTTTTTACGAAATCATGTAAACCTTCTAGATGCTGTGATTTTAAAAAACGGTGGAAGTAAGCTTTTCTTATTTCCGGACGAATGCGCAAACTATAGAAAGTCGTTATGACATAGAATGTGCATACTTTGTTGATTCCATTTATGAAATAAAACACATTTTCTAAAAACTCATGTTTTTTAAGAAATCATGGAAACCTTCTAGAAGCTGTGATTTTAAAAAACGGTGGAAGTAAGCTTTTCTTATTTCCGGATGAATGCGCAAACTATAGAAAGTCGTTATGACGTAGAATGTGCATACTTTGTTGATTCCATTTATGAAATAAAACACATTTTCTAAAAACTCGTGTTTTTTAAGAAATCATGTAAACCTTCTAGAAGCTGTGATTTTGAAAAATGTTGGCAGTAAGCTTTTCTTATTTCCGGACGCATGCGCAAACTATAGAAAGTTCTTATGACGTAGAATATGCATACTTTGTTGATTCCATTTATGAAATAAAACACATTTTCTAAAAACTCGTGTTTTTTAAGAAACCATGTAAACCTTCTAGAAGCCGTGATTTTAAAAAACGGGGCAAGTAAGCTTTTCTTATTTCCAAACGCATGCGCAAACTATAGAAAGTCGTTATGACGTAGAATGTGCATACTTTGTTGATTCCATTTATGAAATAAAACACATTTTCTAAAAACTCGGGTTTTTTAAGAAATCATGTAAACCTTCTAGAATCTGTGATTTTAAAAAACGGGGGAAGTAAGCTTTTCTTATTTCCAAACGCATGCGCAAACTATAGCAAGTCGTTATGACGTAGAATGTGCATACTTTGTAGATTCCATTTATGAAATAAAACACATTTTCTAAAAACTCGTGTTTTTTAAGAAATCATGTAAACCTTCTAGAAGCTGTGATTTTAAAAAATGGTGGAAGTAAGCTTTTCTTATTTCCAAATGCATGCGTAAACTATAGAAAGTCGTTATGACATAGAATGTGCATACTTTGTTGATTCCATTTATGAAATAAAACACATTTTCTAGAAACTCGTGTTTTTTAAGAAATCATGTAAACCTACTAGAAGCTGTGATTTTAAAAAACGGGGAAGTAAGGTTTTCTTATTTCCGGGCGCATGCGCAAACTATAGAAAGTCATTATGACGTAGAATGTGCATACTTTCTAGATTCTATTTATGAAATAAAACACATTTTCTAAAAACTCGTTTTTTTTACGAAATCATGTAAACCTTCTAGAAGCTGTGATTTTAAAAAACGGGAGAACTAAGCTTTTCTTATTTCCGGGCGCATGCGCAATCTATAGAAAGTCGTTATGACGTAGAATGTGCATACTTTGTAGATTCGATTTATGAAATAAAACACATTTTCTAAAAACTCGTGTTTTTTAAGAAATCATGTAAACCTTCTAGAAGCTGTGATTTTAAAAAACGGGGGAAGTAAGCTTTTCTTATTTCCTGACGAATGAGCAAACTATAGAAAGTCGTTGTGACGTAGAATGTCAATACTTTGTTGATTCCATTTATGAAATAAAACACATTTTCTAAAAACTCGTGTTTTTTAAGAAATCATGTAAACCTTCTAGAAGCTGTGATTTTAAAAAACGGGGGAAGTAAGCTTTTCTTATTTCCAAACGCATGCGCAAACTATAGAAAGTCGTTATGACGTAGAATATGCATACTTTGTAGATTCCATTTATGAAATAAAACACATTTTCTAAAAACTCGTGTTTTTTCAGAAATCATGTAAACCTTCTAGAAGCTGTGATTTTAAAAAACGGGGGAAGTAAGCTTTTCTTATTTCCGGGCGCATGCGCAAACTATAGAAAGTCGTTATGACGTAGAATGTGCATACTTTGTAGATTCCATTTATGAAATAAAACACATTTTCTAAAAACTCATGTTTTTTACGAAATCATGTATACCTTCTAGAAGCTGTGATTTTAAAAAACGGTGGAAGTAAGCTTTTCTTATTTCCAGACGAATGCGCAAACTATAGAAAGTCGTTATGACGTAGAATGTGCATACTTTGTTGATTCCATTTATGAAATAAAACACATTTTCTAAAAACTCGTGTTTTTTAAGAAATCATGTAAACCTTCTAGAAGCTGTGATTTTAAAAAATGGGGGAAGTAAGCTTTTCTTATTTCCAAACGCATGCGCAAACTATAGAAAGTCCTTATGACGTAGAATGTGCATACTTTGTTGATTCCATTTATGAAATAAAACACATTTTCTAAAAACTCGTGTTTTTTAAGGAATCATGTAAACCTTCTAGAAGCTGTGATTTTAAAAAACGGTGGAAGTAAGCTTTTCTTATTTCCGGACGAATCCACAGACCATAGAAAGTCGTTATGACATAGAATGTGCATACTTTGTAGATTCCATTTTCTAAAAACTCGTGTTTTTTACGAAATCTTGTAAACCTTCTAGAAGCTGTGATTTTAAAAAACGGGGGAAGTAAGCTTTTCTTATTTCCGGGCGCATGCGCAAACTATAGAAAGTCATTATGACGTTGAATGTGCATACTTTGTAGATTCCATTTATGAAATAAAACACATTTTCTAAAAACTCGTGTTTTTTACGAAATCATGTAAACCGTCTAGAAGCTGTGATTTTAAAAAATGGGGGAAGTAAGCTTTTCTTATTTCCGGGCGCATGCGCAAACTATAGAAAGTCGTTATGACATAGAATGTGCATACTTTGTAGATTCCATTTATGAAATAAAACACATTTTCTAAATACTCGTGTTTTTTACGAAATCATGTAAACCTTCTAGAAGCTGTGATTTTAAAAAACGGGGGAAGTAAGCTTTTCTTATTTCCGGATGAATGCGCAAACTATAGAAAGTCGTTATGACGTAGAATGTGCATACTTTGTTGATTCCATTTATTAAATAAAACAAATTTTCTAAAAACTCGTGTTTTTTAAGAAATCGTGTAAACCTTCTAGAAGCTGTGATTTTAAAAAACGGGGGAAGTAAGCTTTTTTTATTTCCGGACGCATGCGAAAACTATAGAAATTCGTTATGACATAGAATGTGCATACTTTGTAGATTCCATTTATGAAATAAAACACATTTTCCAAAAACTCGTGTTTTTTACGAAATCATGTAAACCTTCTAGAAGCTGTGATTTTAAAAAACGGTGGAAGTAAGCTTTTCTTATTTCCGGACGAATGCGCAAACTATAGAAAGTCGTTATGACATAGAATGTGCATACTTTGTTGATTCCATTTATGAAATAAAACACATTTTCTAAAAACTCATGTTTTTTAACAAATCATGGAAACCTTCTAGAAGCTGTGATTTTAAAAAACGGTGGAAGTAAGCTTTTCTTATTTCCGGACGAATGCACAAACTATAGAAAGTCGTTATGACGTAGAATGTGCACACTTTGTTGATTCCATTTATGAAATAAAACACATTTTCTAAAAACTCGTGTTTTTTAAGAAATCATGTAAACCTTCTAGAAGCTGTGATTTTGAAAAACGTTGGAGGTAAGCTTTTCTTATTTCCGGACTCATGCGCAAACTATAGAAAGTCCTTATGACGTAGAATGTGCATACTTTGTTGATTCCATTTATGAAATAAAACACATTTTCTAAAAACTCGTGTTTTTTATGGAACCATGTAAACCTTCTAGAAGCCGTGATTTTAAAAAACGGGGCAAGTAAGCTTTTCTTATTTCCAAACGCATGCGCAAACTATAGAAAGTCGTTATGACGTAGAATGTGCATACTTTGTTGATTCCATTTATGAAATAAAACACATTTTCTAAAAACTCGGGTTTTTTAAGAAATCATGTAAACCTTCTAGAATCTGTGATTTTAAAAAACGGGGGAAGTAAGCTTTTCTTATTTCGAAACGCATGCGCAAACTATAGAAAGTCGTTATGACGTAGAATGTGCATACTTTGTAGATTCCATTTATGAAATAAAACACATTTTCTAAAAACTCGTGTTTTTTAAGAAATCATGTAAACCTTCTAGAAGCTGTGATTTTAAAAAATGGGGGAAGTAAGCTTTTCTTATTTCCAAACGCATGCGCAAACTATAGAAAGTCGTTATGACGTAGAATGTGCATACTTTGTTGATTCCATTTATGAAATAAAACATATTTTCTAGAAACTCGTGTTTTTTAAGAAATCATGTAAACCTACTAGAAGCTGTGATTTTAAAAAACGGGGAAGTAAGGTTTTTTATTTCCAAACGCATGCGCAAACTATAGAAAGTCATTATGACGTAGAATGTGCATACTTTCTAGATTCCATTTATGAAATAAAACACATTTTCTAAAGACTCGTTTTTTTTACGAAATCATGTAAACCTTCTAGAAGCTGTGATTTTAAAAAACGGGTGAAGTAAGCTTTTCTTATTTCCGGGCGCATGCGCAAACTATAGAAGGTCGTTATGACGTAGAATGTGCATACTTTTTAAATTCGATTTATGAAATAAAACACATTTTCTAAAAACTCGTGTTTTTTAAGAAATCATGTAAACCTTCTAGAAGCTGTGATTTTAAAAAACGGGGGAAGTAAGCTTTTCTTATTTCCTGACGAATGAGAAAACTATAGAAAGTCGTTATGACGTAGAATGTGCATACTTTGTTGATTCCATTTATGAAATAAAACACATTTTCTAAAAACTCGTGTTTTTTAAGAAATCATGTAAACCTTCTAGAAGCTGTGATTTTAAAAAACGGGGGAAGTAAGCTTTTCTTATTTCCAAAAGCATGCGCAAACTATAGAAAGTCGTTATGACGTAGAATGTGCATACTTTGTAGATTCCATTTATGAAATAAAACACATTTTCTAAAAACTCGTGTTTTTTAAGAAATCATGTAAACCTTCTAGAAGATGTGATTTTAAAAAACGGGGGAAGTAAGCTTTTCTTATTTCCGGGCGCATGCGCAAACTATAGAAAGTCGTTATGACGTAGAATGTGCATACTTTGTAGATTCCATTTATGAAACAAAACACATTTTCTAAAAACTCATGTTTTTTACGAAATCATGTATACCTTCTAGAAGCTGTGATTTTAAAAAACGGTGGAAGTAAGCTTTTCTTATTTCCGGACGAATGCGCAAACTATAGAAAGTCGTTATGACGTAGAATGTGCATACTTTGTTGATTCCATTTATGAAATAAAACACATTTTCTAGAAACTCGTGTTCTAAAAGAAATCATGTAAACCTTCTAGAAGCCGTGATTTTAAAAAACGGGGAAGTAAGGTTTTCTTATTTCCAAACGCATGCGCAAACTATAGAAAGTCATTATGACGTAAAATGTGCATACTTTCTAGATTCCATTTATGAAATAAAACCCATTTTCTAAAAACTCGTTTTTTTTACGAAATCATGTAAACCTTCTAGAAGCTGTGATTTTAAAAAACGGGAGAAGTAAGCTTTTCTTATTTCCGGGCGCATGCGCAAACTATAGAAAGTCGTTATGACGTAGAATGTGCATACTTTGTACATTCGATTTATGAAATAAAACACATTTTCTAAAAACTCGTGTTTTTTAAGAAATCATGTAAACCTTCTAGAAGCTGTGATTTTAAAAAACGGGGGAAGTAAGCTTTTCTTATTTTTTGACGAATGAGCAAACTATAGAAAGTCGTTATGACGTAGAATGTGCATACTTTGTTGATTCCATTTATGAAATAAAACACATTTTCTAAAAACTCGTGTTTTTTACGAAATCATGTAAACCTTCTAGAAGCTGTGATTTTAAAAAACAGGGGAAGTAAGCTTTTATTATTTCCAAACGCATGCGCAAACTATAGAAAGTCGTTATGATGTAGAATGTGCATACTTTGTTGATTCCATTTATGAAATAAAACACATTTTCTAAAAACTCGTGTTTTTTAAGAAATCATGTAAACCTTCTAGAAGCTGTGATTTTAAAAAACAGGGGAAGTAAGCTTTTATTATTTCCAAACGCATGCGCAAACTATAGAAAGTCGTTATGATGTAGAATGTGCATACTTTGTTGATTCCATTTATGAAATAAAACACATTTTCTAAAAACTCGTGTTTTAAAAGAAATCATGTAAACCTTCTAGAAGCTGTGATTTTAAAAAACGGGGGAAGTAAGCTTTTCTTATTTCCAAACGCATGCGCAAACTATAGAAAGTCATTATGACATAGAATGTGCACACTTTGTAGATTCCATTTATGAAATAAAACACATTTTCTAAAAACTCGTGTTTTTTACGAAATCATGTAAACCTTCTAGAAGCTGTGATTTTAAAAAACGGGGGAAGTAAGCTTTTCTTATTTCCGGGCGCATGCGCAAACTATAGAAAGTCGTTATGACATAGAATGTGCATACTTTGTAGATTCCATTTATGAAATAAAACACATTTTCTAAATACTCGTGTTTTTTACGAAATCATGTAAACCTTCTAGAAGCTGTGATTTTAAAAAACGGTGGAAGTAAGCTTTTCTTATTTCCGGATGAATGCGCAAACTATAGAAAATCGTTATGACGTAGAATGTGCATACTTTGTAGATTCCTTTATGAAATAAAACACATTTTCCAAAAACTCGTGTTTTTTACGAAATCATGTAAACCTTCTACAAGCTGTGATTTTAAAAAATGGTGGAAGTAAGATTTTCTTATCTCCGGACGAATACGCAAACTATAGAAAGTCGTTATGACATAGAATGTGGATACTTTGTTGATTCCATTTATGAAATAAAACACATTTTCTAAAAACTCATGTTTTTTAAGAAATCATGGAAACCTTCTAGAAGCTGTGATTTTAAAAAACAGGGGAAGTAAGCTTTTATTATTTCCAAACGCATGCGCAAACTATAGAAAGTCGTTATGATGTAGAATGTGCATACTTTGTTGATTCCATTTATGAAATAAAACACATTTTCTAAAAACTCGTGTTTTAAAAGAAATCATGTAAACCTTCTAGAAGCTGTGATTTTAAAAAACGGGGGAAGTAAGCTTTTCTTATTTCCAAACGCATGCGCAAACTATAGAAAGTCATTATGACATAGAATGTGCACACTTTGTAGATTCCATTTATGAAATAAAACACATTTTCTAAAAACTCGTGTTTTTTACGAAATCATGTAAACCTTCTAGAAGCTGTGATTTTAAAAAACGGGGGAAGTAAGCTTTTCTTATTTCCGGGCGCATGCGCAAACTATAGAAAGTCGTTATGACATAGAATGTGCATACTTTGTAGATTCCATTTATGAAATAAAACACATTTTCTAAATACTCGTGTTTTTTACGAAATCATGTAAACCTTCTAGAAGCTGTGATTTTAAAAAACGGTGGAAGTAAGCTTTTCTTATTTCCGGATGAATGCGCAAACTATAGAAAATCGTTATGACGTAGAATGTGCATACTTTGTAGATTCCTTTATGAAATAAAACACATTTTCCAAAAACTCGTGTTTTTTACGAAATCATGTAAACCTTCTACAAGCTGTGATTTTAAAAAATGGTGGAAGTAAGATTTTCTTATCTCCGGACGAATACGCAAACTATAGAAAGTCGTTATGACATAGAATGTGGATACTTTGTTGATTCCATTTATGAAATAAAACACATTTTCTAAAAACTCATGTTTTTTAAGAAATCATGGAAACCTTCTAGAAGCTGTGATTTTAAAAAACGGTGGAAGTAAGCTTTTCTTATTTCCGGACGAATGCGCAAACTATAGAAAGTCGTTATGACATAGAATGTGCATACTTTGTTGATTCCATTTATGAAATAAAACACATTTTCTAAAAACTCATGTTTTTTAAGAAATCATGGAAACCTTCTAGAAGCTGTGATTTTAAAAAACGGTGGAAGTAAGCTTTTCTTATTTCCGGACGAATGCGCAAACTATAGAAATTCGTTATGACGTAGAATGTGCATACTTTGTTGATTCCATTTATGAAATAAAACACATTTTCTAAAAACTCGTGTTTTTTAAGAAATCATGTAAACCTTCTAGAAGCTGTGATTTTGAAAAACGTTGGAAGTAAGCTTTTCTTATTTCCGGACGCATGCGCAAACTATAGAAAGTCTTTATGACGTAGAATGTTCATACTTTGTTGATTCCATTTATGAAATAAAACACATTTTCTAAAAACTCGTGTTTTTTAAGAAACCATGTAAACCATCTAGAAGCCGTGATTTTAAAAAACGGGGCAAGTAAGCTTTTCTTATTTCCAAACGCATGCGCAAACTATAGAAAGTCGTTATGACATAGAATGTGCATACTTTGTTGATTCCATTTATGAAATAAAGCACATTTTCTAAAAACTCTGGTTTTTTAAGAAATCATGTAAACCTTCTAGAATCTGTGATTTTAAAAAACGGGGGAAGTAAGCTTTTCTTATTTCCAAACGCATGCGCAAACTATAGAAAGTCGTTATGACGTAGAATGTGCATACTTTGTAGATTCCATTTATGAAATAAAACACATTTTCTAAAAACTCGTGTTTTTTAAGAAATCATGTAAACCTTCTAGACGCTGTGATTTTAAAAAATGGGGGAAGTAAGCTTTTCTTATTTCCAAACGCATGTGCAAACTATAGAAAGTCGTTATGACGTAGAATGTGCATACTTTCTAGATTACATTTATGAAATAAAACACGCTTTCTAAAAACTCATTTTTTTTACGAAATCATGTAAACCTTCTAGAAGCTGTGATTTTAAAAAACGGGGAAAGTAAGCTTTTCTTATTTCCGGGCGCATGCGCAAACTATAGAAAGTCGTTATGACGTAGAATGTGCATACTTTGTAGATTCGATTTATGAAATAAAACACATTTTCTAAAAACTCGTGTTTTTTAAGAAATCATGTAAACCTTCTAGAAGATGTGATTTTAAAAAACGGGGGAAGTAAGCTTTTCTTATTTCCTGACGAATGAGCAAACTATAGAAAGTCGTTATGACGTAGAATGTGCATACTTTGTTGATTCCATTTATGAAATAAAACACATTTTCTAAAAACTCGTGTTTTTTAAGAAATCATGTAAACCTTCTAGAAGCTGTGATTTTAAAAAACGGGGGAAGTAAGCTTTTCTTATTTCCAAACGCATGCGCAAACTATAGAAAGTCGTTATGACGTAGAATGTGCATACTTTGTAGATTCCATTTATGAAATAAAACACATTTTATAAAAACTCGTGTTTTTTAAGAAATCATGTAAACCTTCTAGAAGCTGTGATTTTAAAAAACGGGGGAAGTAAGCTTTTCTTATTTCCAAACGCATGCGAAATCTATAGAAAGTCGTTATGACGTAGAATGTGCATACTTTGTTGATTCCATTTATGAAATAAAACACATTTTCTAAGAACACGTGTTTTTTAAGAAATCATGTAAACCTTCTAGAAGCTGTGATTTTAAAAAACGGGGGAAGTAAGCTTTTCTTATTTCCGGGCGCATGCGCAAACTGTAGAAAGTCATTATGACGTAGAATGTGCATACTTTGTAGATTCCATTTATGAAATAAAACACATTTTCTAAAAACTCGTGTTTTTTACGAAATCATGTAAACCTTCTAGAAGCTGTGATTTTAAAAAACGGGGGAAGTAAGCTTTTCTTATTTCTGGGCGCATGCGCAAACTATAGAAAGTCGTTATGACATAGAATGTGCATACTTTGTAGATTCCATTTATGAAATAAAACACATTTTCTAAATACTCATGTTTTTTACGAAATCATGTAAACCTTCTAGAAGCTGTGATTTTAAAAAACGGTGGAAGTAAGCTTTTCTTATTTCTGGATGAATGCGCAAACTATAGAAAGTCGTTATGACGTAGAATGTCCATACTTTGTTGATTCCATTTATGAAATAAAACAAATTTTCTAAAAACTCGTGTTTTTTAAGAAATCGTGTAAACCTTCTAGAAGCTGTGATTTTAAAAAACGGGGGAAGAAAGCTTTTCTTATTTCCGGACGCATGCGAAAACTATAGAAAGTCGTTATGACGTAGAATGTGCATACTTTGTAGATTCCATTTATGAAATAAAACACATTTCCAAAAACTCGTGTTTTTTACGAAATCATGTAAACCTTCTAGAAGCTGTGATTTTAAAAAACGGTGGAAGTAAGCTTTTCTTATTTCCGGACGAATGCACAAACTATAGAAAGTCGTTATGACATAGAATGTGCATACTTTGTTGATTCCATTTATGAAATAAAACACATTTTCTAAAAACTCATGTTTTTTAAGAAATCATGGAAACATTCTAGAAGCTGTGATTTTAAAAAACAGTGGAAGTAAGCTTTTCTTATTTCCGGACGAATGCGCAAACTATAGAAAGTCGTTATGACGTAGAATGTGCATACTTTGTTGATTCCATTTATGAAATAAAACACATTTTCTAAAAACTCGGGTTTTTTAAGAAATCATGTAAACCTTCTAGAAGTTGTGATTTTGAAAAACGTTGGAAGTAAGCTTTTCTTATTTCCGGACGCATGCGCAAACTATAGAAAGTCCTTATCACGTAGAATGTGCATACTTTGTTGATTCCATTTATGAAATAAAACACATTTTCTAAAAACTCGTGTTTTTTAAGAAACCATGTAAACCTTCTAGAAGCCGTGATTTTAAAAAACGGGACAAGTAAGCTTTTCTTATTTCCAAACGCATGCGCAAACTATAGAAAGTCGTTATGACGTAGAATGTGCATACTTTGTTGATTCCATTTATGAAATAAAACACATTTTCTAAAAACTCGGGTTTTTTAAGAAATCATGTAAACCTTCTAGAATCTGTGATTTTAAAAAACGGGGGAAGTAAGCTTTTCTTATTTCCAAACGCATGCGCAAACTATAGAAAGTCGTTATGACGTAGAATGTGCATACTTTGTAGATTCCATTTATGAAATAAAACACATTTTCTAAAAACTCGTGTTTTTTAAGAAATCATGTAAACCTTCTAGAACCTGTGATTTTAAAAAATGGGGGAAGTAAGCTTTTCTTATTTCCAAATGCATGCGCAAACTATAGAAAGTCGTTATGACGTAGAATGTGGATACTTTGTTGATTCCATTTATGAAATAAAACACATTTTCTAAAAACTCGTGTTTTTTAAGAAATCATGTAAACCTTCTAGAAGCTGTGATTTTAAAAAACGGGGGAAGTAAGCTTTTCTTATTTCCGGACGCATGCGCAAACTATAGAAAGTCATTATGATGTAGAATGTGCATACTTTGTAGATTCCATTTATGAAATAAAACACATTTTCTAAAAACTCGTGTTTTTTACGAAATCATGTAAACCTTCTAGAAGCTGTGATTTTAAAAAACGATGGAAGTAAGCTTTTCTTATTTCTGGACGAATGCGCAAACTATAGAAAGTCGTTATGACGTAGAATGTGCATACTTTGTAGATTCCATTTATGAAATAAAACACATTTTCTAAAAACTCGTGTTTTTTAAGAAATCATGTAAACCTTCTAGAAGCTGTGATTTTAAAAAACGGGGGAAGTAAGCTTTTCTTATTTCCGGGCTCATGCGCAAACTATAGAAAGTCATTATTTCGTAGAATGTGCATACTTTGTGGATTCCATTTATGAAACAAAACACATTTTCTAAAAACTCATGTTTTTTACGAAATCATGTAAACCTTCTAGAAGCTGTGATTTTAAAAAACGGTGGAAGTAAGCTTTTCTTATTTCCGGACGAATGCGCAAACTATAGAAAGTCATTATGACGTAGAATGTGCATACTTTGTTGATTCCATTTATGAAATAAAACACATTTTCTAAAAACTCGTGTTTTTTAAGAAATCATTTAACCTTCTAAAAGCTGTGATTTTAAAAAACGAAGGAAGTAAGCTTTTCTTATTTCCAAACGCATGCGCAAACTATAGAAAGTCGTTATGACGTAGAATGTGCATACTTTGTTGATTCCATTTATGAAATAAAACCCATTTTCTAGAAACTCGAGTTTTTTAAGAAATCATGTAAACCTACTAGAAGCTGTGATTTTAAAAAACGGGGAAGTAAGCTTTTCTTATTTCCGGGTGCATGCGCAAACTATAGAAAGTCATTATGACGTAGAATGTGCATACTTTGTAGATTCCATTTATGAAATAAAACACATTTTCTAAAAACACCTGTTTTTTACGAAATCATGTAAACCTTCTAGAAGCTGTGATTTTAAAAAATGGGGGAAGTAAGCTTTTCTTATTTCCGGGCGCATGCGCAAACTATAGAAAATCATTATGACGTAGAATGTGCATACTTTGTAGACTCCATTTATGAAATAAAATACATTTTCTAAATACTCGTGTTTTTTAAGAAATCATGTAAACCTTCTAGAAGCTGTGATTTTAAAAAACGGTGGAAGTAAGCTTTTCTTATTTCCGGACGCATGCGCAAACTATAGAAATTCGTTATGACGTAGAATGTGCATACTTTGTTGATTCCATTTATGAAATAAAACACATTTTCTAAATACTCGTGTTTTTTAACAAATCATGTAAACCTTCTAGAAGCCGTGATTTTAAAAAACGGTGGAAGTAAGCTTTTCTTATTTCCAGACGAATCCACAAACTATTGAAAGTCGTTATGACGTAGAATGTGCATACTTTGTAGATTGCATTTTCTAAAAACTCGTGTTTTTTACGAAATCTTGTAAACCTTCTAGAAGCTGTGATTTTAAAAAACGGTGGAAGTAAGCTTTTCTTATTTCCGGACGCATGCGCAAACTATAGAAAGTCATTATGACGTAGAATGTGCACACTTTGTAGATTCCAATTATGAAATAAAACACATTTTCTAAAAACTCGTGTTTTTTACGAAATCATGTAAACCTTCTAGAAGCTGTGATTTTAAAAAACGGTGGAAGTAAGATTTTCTTATTTCCGGACGCATGCGCAAACTATAGAAATTCGTTATGACGTAGAATGTGCATACTTTGTTGATTCCATTTATGAAATAAAACACATTTTCTAAATACTCGTTTTTTTAACAAATCATGTAAACCTTCTAGAAGCTGTAATTTTAAAAAACGGGAGATGTAAGCTTTTCTTATTTCTAGACGCATGCACAAACTATAGAATGTCGTTATGACGTAGAATTTGCATACTTTGTAGATTCCATTTATGAAATAAAACACATTTTCTAAAAACTCATGTTTTTTACGAAATCATGTAAACCTTCTAGAAGCTGTGATTTTAAAAAGCGGGGGAAGTAAGCTTTTCTTATTTCCGGACGCATGCACAAACTATAGAAAGTCGTTATGACGTAGAATGTGCATACTTTGTAGATTCCATTTATGAAATAAAACACATTTTCTAAAAACTCGTGTTTTTTACGAAATCATGTAAACCTTCTAGAAGCTGTGATTTTAAAAAACGGGGGAAGTAAGCTTTTCTTATTTCCAAACGCATGCACAAACTATAGAAAGTCGTTATGACGTAGAATGTGCATACTTTGTAGATTCCATTTATGAAATAAAACACATTTTCTAAAAACTCATGTTTTTTAAGAAATCATGTAAACCTTCTAGAAGCTGTGATTTTAAAAAACGGGAGATGTAAGCTTTTCTTATTTCTAGACGCATGCACAAACTATAGAATGTCGTTATGACGTAGAATGTGCATACTTTGTAGATTCCGTTTATGAAATAAAACATATTTTCTAAGAACTCTTGTTTTTTACGAAATCATGTAAACCTTCTACAAGCTGTGATTTTAAAAAACGGTGGAAGTAAGCTTTTCTTATTTCCGGACGCATGCGCAAACTATAGAAAGTCGTTATGATGTAGAATGTGCATACTTTGTTGATTCCATTTATGAAATAAAACACATTTTCTAAAAACTCGTGTTTTTTAAGAAATCATGTAAACCTTCTAGAAGCTGTGATTTTACAAAACGGGAGATGTAAGCTTTTCTTATTTCTAGACGCATGCGCAAACTATAGAAAGTCGTTATGACATAGAATGTGCATACCTTGTAGATTCCATTTATGAAATAAAACATATTTTCTAAGAACTCTTGTTTTTTACGAAATCATGTAAACCTTCTAGAAGCTGTGATTTTAAAAAACGGTGGAAGTAAGCTTTTCTTATTTCCGGACGCATGCGCAAAGTATAGAAAGTCGTTATGACGTAGAATGTGCATACTTTGTTGATTCCATTCATGAAATAAAACGCATTTTCTAAAAACTCGTGTTTTTTAAGAAATCATGTAAACCTTCTAGAAGCTGTGATTTTAAAAAACGGTGGAAGTAAGCTTTTCTTATTTCCGGACGAATGCGCAAACTATAGAAAGTCGTTATGATGTAGAATGGGCATACTTTGTTGATTCCATTTATGAAATAAAACACATTTTCTAAAAACTCGTGTTTTTTAAGAAATCATGTAAACCTTCTAGAAGCTGTGATTTTAAAAAACGGTGGAAGTAAGCTTTTCTTATTTCCGGATGAATCCGCAAACTATAGAAAGTCATTATGACGTAGAATGTGCATACTTTGTAGATTCCATTTATGAAATAAAACACATTTTCTAAAAACTCGTGTTATTTACGAAATCATGAAAACCTTCTAGAAGCTGTGATTTTAAAAAACGGTGGAAGTAAGTTTTTCTTATTTCTGGACGCATGCGCAAACTATAGAAAGTTGTTATGACGTAGAATGTGCACACTTTGTATATTCCATTTATGAAATAAAACACATTTTCTAAAAACTCGTGTTTTTTACGAAATCATGTAAACCTTCTAGAAGCTGTGATTTTAAAAAACGGGGGAAGTAAGCATTTCTTATTTCCGGACGCATGCGCAAACTATAGAAAGTCGTAATGACGTAGAATGTGCATAATTTGTAGATTCCAATTATGAAATAAAACACATTTTTTAAAAACTCGTGTTTTTTAAGAAATCATGTAAACCTTCTAGAAGCTGTGATTTTAAAAAATGGGGGAAGTAAGCTTTTCTTATTTCCAGATGAATGGGCAAACTATAGAAAGTCGTTATGACGTAGAATGTGCATAGTTTGTTGATTGCATTTATGAAATAAAACACATTTTCTAAAAACTCGTGTTTTTTACGAAATCATGTAAACCTTCTAGAAGCTGTGATTTTAAAAAACGGTGGAAGTAAGCTTTTCTTATTTCCGGACGCATGCGCAAACTATAGAAAGTCGTTATGACGTAGAATGTGCATACTTTGTTGATTCCATTCATGAAATAAAACGCATTTTCTAAAAACTCGTGTTTTTTAAGAAATCATGTAAACCTTCTAGAAGCTGTGATTTTAAAAAACGGTGGAAGTAAGCTTTTCTTATTTCCGGACGAATGCGCAAACTATAGAAAGTCGTTATGATGTAGAATGGGCATACTTTGTTGATTCCATTTATGAAATAAAACACATTTTCTAAAAACTCGTGTTTTTTAAGAAATCATGTAAACCTTCTAGAAGCTGTGATTTTAAAAAACGGTGGAAGTAAGCTTTTCTTATTTCCGGACGAATCGGCAAACTATAGAAAGTCGTTATGACGTAGAATGTGCATACTTTGTAGATTCCATTTATGAAATAAAACACATTTTCTAAAAACTCGTGTTTTTTACGAAATCATGTAAACCTTCTAGAAGCTGTGATTTTAAAAAACGGGGGAAGTAAGCTTTTCTTATTTCCAGACGCATGCCCAAACTATAGAAAGTCGTTATGACGTAGAATCTGCATACTTTGTAGATTCCATTTATGAAATAAAACACATTTTCTAAAAACTCGTGTTTTTTACGAAATCATGAAAACCTTCTAGAAGCTGTGATTTTAAAAAACGGTGGAAGTAAGCTTTTCTTATTTCTGGACGCATGCGCAAACTATAGAAAGTTGTTATGACGTAGAATGTGCACACTTTGTAGATTCCATTTATGAAATAAAACACATTTTCTAAAAACCCGTGTTTTTTACGAAATCATGTAAACCTTCTAGAAGCTGTGATTTTAAAAAACGGGGGAAGTAAGCATTTCTTATTTCCGGACGCATGCGCAAGCTATAGAAAGTCGTAATGACATAGAATGTGCATACCCTGTAGATTCCATTTATGAAATAAAACACATTTTCTAAAAACTCGTGTTTTTTAAGAAATCATGTAAACCTTCTAGAAGCTGTGATTTTAAAAAATGGGGGAAGTAAGCTTTTCTTATTTCCAGATGACTGAGAAAACTATAGAAAGTCGTTATGACGTAGAATGTGCATACTTTGTTGATTGCATTTATGAAATAAAACACATTTTCTAAAAACTCGTGTTTTTTAAGAAATCATGTAAACCTTCTAGAAGCTGTGATTTTAAAAAACGGGGGAAGTAAACTTTTCTTATTTCCAGACGCATGCCCAAACTATAGAAAGTCGTTATGACGTAGAATGTTTATACTTTGTAGATTCCATTTATGAAATAAAACACATTTTCTAAAAACTCATGTTTTTTACGAAATCATGTAAACCTTCTAGAAGCTGTGATTTTAAAAAACGGTGGAAGTAAGCTTTTCTTATTTCTGGATGAATGCGCAAACTATAGAAAGTCGTTATGACGTAGAATGTGCATACTTTGTAGATTCCATTTATGAAATAAAAAACATTTTCTAAAAACTCGTGTTTTTTAAGAAATCATGTAAACCTTCTAGAAGCTGTGATTTTAAAAAACGGGGGAAGTAAGCTTTTCTGATTTCCGGGCTCATGCGCAAACTATAGAAAGTCATTATGACGTAGAATGTGCATACTTTGTAGAGTCCATTTATGAAACAAAACACATTTTCTAAAAACTCATGTTTTTTACGAAATCATGTAAACCTTCTAGAAGCTGTGATTTTAAAAAACGGTGGAAGTAAGCTTTTCTTATTTCCGGACGAATGCGCAAACTATAGAAAGTCATTATGACGTAGAATGTGCATACTTTGTTGATTCCATTTATGAAATAAAACACATTTTCTAAAAACTCGTGTTTTTTAAGAAATCATGAACGTTCTAAAAGCTGTGATTTTAAAAAACGGGGGAAGTAAGCTTTTCTTATTTCCAAACGCATGCGCAAACTATAGAAAGTCGTTATGACGTAGAATGTGCATACTTTGTTGATTCCATTTATGAAATAAAACACATTTTCTAAAAACTCGTGTTTTTTAAGAAATCATGTAAACCTACTAGAAGTTGTGATTTTAAAAAACGGGGAAGTAAGCTTTTCTTATTCCCGGGCACATGCGCAAACTATAGAAAGTCATTATGATGTAGAATGTGCATACTTTCTAGATTCCATTTATGAAATAAAACACATTTTCTAAAAACTTGTTTTTTTTACGAAATCATGTAAACCTTCTAGAAGCTGTGATTTTAAAAAACAGGGGAAGTAAGCTTTTCTTATTTCCAGGCGCATGCGCAAACTATAGAAAGTCGTTATGATGTAGAATGTGCATACTTTGTATATTCGATTTAAGAAATAAAACACATTTTCGAAAAACTCGTGTTTCTTAAGAAATCATGTAAACCTTCTAGAAGCTGTGATTTTAAAAAACGGGGGAAGTAAGCTTTTCTTATTTCCGGACGAATGAGCAAACTATAGAAAGTCGTTATGACGTAGAATGTGCATACTTTGTTGATTCCATTTATGAAATAAACACATTTTCTAAAAACTCGTGTTTTTTAAGAAATCATGTAAACCTTCTAGAAGCTGTGATTTTAAAAAACGGGGGAAGTAAGCTTTTCTTATTTCCAAACGCATGCGCAAACTATAGAAAGTCATTATGACGTAGAATGTGCATATTTTGTAGATTCCATTTATGAAATAAAACACATTTTCTATAAACTCGTGTTTTTTAAGAAATCATGTAAACCTTCTAGAAGCTGTGATTTTAAAAAACGGGGGAAGTAAGCTTTTCTTATTTCCGGGCGCATGCGCAAACTATAGAAAGTCGTTATGACGTAGAATATGCATACTTTGTAGATTCCATTTATGAAACAAAACACATTTTCTAAAAACTCATGTTTTTTACGAAATCATGTATACCTTCTAGAAGCTGTGATTTTAAAAAACGGTGGAAGTAAGCTTTTCTTATTTCCGGACGAATGCGCAAACTATAGAAAGTCGTTATGACGTAGAATGTTTATACTTTGTAGATTCCATTTATGAAATAAAACACATTTTCTAAAAACTCATGTTTTTTACGAAATCATGTAAACCTTCTAGAAGCTGTGATTTTAAAAAACGGTGGAAGTAAGCTTTTCTTATTTCTGGATGAATGCGCAAACTATAGAAAGTCGTTATGACGTAGAATGTGCATACTTTGTAGATTCCATTTATGAAATAAAAAACATTTTCTAAAAACTCGTGTTTTTTAAGAAATCATGTAAACCTTCTAGAAGCTGTGATTTTAAAAAACGGGGGAAGTAAGCTTTTCTGATTTCCGGGCTCATGCGCAAACTATAGAAAGTCATTATGACGTAGAATGTGCATACTTTGTAGAGTCCATTTATGAAACAAAACACATTTTCTAAAAACTCATGTTTTTTACGAAATCATGTAAACCTTCTAGAAGCTGTGATTTTAAAAAACGGTGGAAGTAAGCTTTTCTTATTTCCGGACGAATGCGCAAACTATAGAAAGTCATTATGACGTAGAATGTGCATACTTTGTTGATTCCATTTATGAAATAAAACACATTTTCTAAAAACTCGTGTTTTTTAAGAAATCATGAACGTTCTAAAAGCTGTGATTTTAAAAAACGGGGGAAGTAAGCTTTTCTTATTTCCAAACGCATGCGCAAACTATAGAAAGTCGTTATGACGTAGAATGTGCATACTTTGTTGATTCCATTTATGAAATAAAACACATTTTCTAAAAACTCGTGTTTTTTAAGAAATCATGTAAACCTACTAGAAGTTGTGATTTTAAAAAACGGGGAAGTAAGCTTTTCTTATTCCCGGGCGCATGCGCAAACTATAGAAAGTCATTATGATGTAGAATGTGCATACTTTCTAGATTCCATTTATGAAATAAAACACATTTTCTAAAAACTTGTTTTTTTTACGAAATCATGTAAACCTTCTAGAAGCTGTGATTTTAAAAAACAGGGGAAGTAAGCTTTTCTTATTTCCAGGCGCATGCGCAAACTATAGAAAGTCGTTATGATGTAGAATGTGCATACTTTGTATATTCGATTTAAGAAATAAAACACATTTTCGAAAAACTCGTGTTTCTTAAGAAATCATGTAAACCTTCTAGAAGCTGTGATTTTAAAAAACGGGGGAAGTAAGCTTTTCTTATTTCCGGACGAATGAGCAAACTATAGAAAGTCGTTATGACGTAGAATGTGCATACTTTGTTGATTCCATTTATGAAATAAACACATTTTCTAAAAACTCGTGTTTTTTAAGAAATCATGTAAACCTTCTAGAAGCTGTGATTTTAAAAAACGGGGGAAGTAAGCTTTTCTTATTTCCAAACGCATGCGCAAACTATAGAAAGTCATTATGACGTAGAATGTGCATATTTTGTAGATTCCATTTATGAAATAAAACACATTTTCTATAAACTCGTGTTTTTTAAGAAATCATGTAAACCTTCTAGAAGCTGTGATTTTAAAAAACGGGGGAAGTAAGCTTTTCTTATTTCCGGGCGCATGCGCAAACTATAGAAAGTCGTTATGACGTAGAATATGCATACTTTGTAGATTCCATTTATGAAACAAAACACATTTTCTAAAAACTCATGTTTTTTACGAAATCATGTATACCTTCTAGAAGCTGTGATTTTAAAAAACGGTGGAAGTAAGCTTTTCTTATTTCCGGACGAATGCGCAAACTATAGAAAGTCGTTATGACGTAGAATGTGCATACATTGTTGATTCCATTTATGAAATAAAACACATTTTCTAAAAACTCGTGTTTTTTAAGAAATCATGTAAACCTTCTAGAAGCTGTGATTTTAAAAAACGGGGGAAGTAAGCTTTTCTTATTTCCAAACGCATGCGCAAACTATAGAAAGTCGTTATGACGTAGAATGTGCATACTTTGTTGATTCCATTTATGAAATAAAACACATTTTCTAAAAACTCGTGTTTTTTATGAAATCATGTAAACCTTCTAGAAGCTGTGATTTTAAAAAACGGGGGAAGTAAGCTTTTCTTATTTCCGGGCGCATGCGCAAACTATAGAAAGTCATTATGACGTAGAATGTGCATACTTTGTAGATTCCATTTATGAAATAAAACACATTTTCTAAAAACTCGTGTTTTTTACGAAATCATGTAAACCTTCTAGAAGCTGTGATTTTAAAAAACGGGGGAAGTAAGCTTTTCTTATTTCCGGGCGCATGCGCAAACTATAGAAAGTCGTTATGACGTAGAATGTGCATACTTTGTAGATTCCATTTATGAAATAAAACACATTTTCTAAATACTCGTGTTTTTTACGAAATCATGTAAACCTTCTAGAAGCTGTGATTTTAAAAAACGGTGGAAGTAAGCTTTTCTTATTTCCAAACGCATGTGCAAACTATAGAAAGTCGTTATGACGTAGAATGTGCATACTTTGTTTATTCCATTTATGAAATAAAACAAATTTTCTAAAAACTCGTGTTTTTTAAGAAATCATGTAAACCTTCTAGAAGCTGTGATTTTAAAAAACGGGGGAAGTAAGCTTTTCTTATTTCCGGACGCATGCGAAAACTATAGAAAGTCATTATTACGTAGAATGTGCATACTTTGTAGATTCCATTTATGAAATAAAACACATTTTCCAAAAACTCGTGTTTTTTACGAAATCATGTAAACCTTCTAGAAGCTGTGATTTTAAAAAACGGTGGAAGTAAGCTTTTCTTATTTCCGGACGAATGCGCAAACTATAGAAATTCGTTATGACGTAGAATGTGCATACTTTGTTGATTCCATTTATGAAATAAAACACATTTTCTAAAAACTCGTGTTTTTTAAGAAATCATGTAAACCTTCTAGAAGCTGTGATTTTGAAAAACGTTGGAAGTAAGCTTTTCTTATTTCCGGACGCATGCGCAAACTATAGAAAGTCCTTATGACGTAGAATGTGCATACTTTGTTGATTCCATTTATGAAATAAAACACATTTTCTAAAAACTCGTGTTTTTTAAGAAACCATGTAAACCTTCTAGAAGCCGTGATTTTAAAAAACGGGGCAAGTAAGCTTTTCTTATTTCCAAACGCATGCGCAAACTATAGAAAGTCATTATGACGTAGAATGTGCATACTTTGTTGATTCTGTTTATGAAAGAAAACACATTTTCTAAAAACTCAGGTTTTTTAAGAAATCATGTAAACCTTCTAGAATCTGTGATTTTAAAAAACGGGGGAAGTAAGCTTTGCTTATTTCCAAACCATGCGCAAACTATAGAAAGTCGTTATGACGTAGAATGTGCATACTTTGTAGATTCCATTTATGAAATAAAACACATTTTCTAAAAACTCGTGTTTTTTAAGAAATCATGTAAACCTTCTAGAAGCTGTGATTTTAAAAAACGGGGGAAGTAAGCTTTTCTTATTTCCAAATGCATGCGCAAAATATAGAAATTCGTTATGACGTAGAATGTGCATACTTTGTTGATTCCATTTATGAAATAAAACACATTTTCTAAAAACTCGTGTTTTTTAAGAAATCATGTAAACCTTCTAGAAGCTGTGATTTTAAAAAACGGGGGAAGTAAGCTTTTCTTATTTCCGGACGCATGCGCAAACTATAGAAAGTCATTATGATGTAGAATGTGCATACTTTGTAGATTCCATTTATGAAATAAAACACATTTTCTAAAAACTCGTGTTTTTTACGAAATCATGTAAACCTTCTAGAAGCTGTGATTTTAAAAAATGGGGGAAGTAAGCTTTTCTTATTTCCGGGCGCATGCGCAAACTATAGAAAGTCATTATGACGTAGAATGTGCATACTTTGTAGATTCCATTTATGAAACAAAACACATTTTCTAAATACTCGTGTTTTTTACGAAATCATGTAAACCTTCTAGAAGCTGTGATTTTAAAAAACGGTGGAAGTAAGCTTTTCTTATTTCCGGACGCATGCGCAAACTATAGAAAGTCGTTATGACGTAGAATGTGCATACTTTGTTGATTCCATTTATAAAATAAAACACATTTTCTAAAAACTCGTGTTTTTTAAGAAATCATGTAAACCTTCTAGAAGCTGTGATTTTAAAAAATTTGGGAAGTAAGCTTTTCTTATTTCCGGACGCATGCGCAAACTATAGAAAATCATTATGACGTAGAATGTGCATACTTTGTAGATTCCATTTATGAAACAAAACACATTTTCTAAATACTCGTGTTTTTTACGAAATCATGTAAACCTTCTAGAAGCTGTGATTTTAAAAAACGGTGGAAGTAAGCTTTTCTTATTTCCGGACGCATGCGCAAACTATAGAAAGTCGTTATGACGTAGAATGTGCATACTTTGTTGATTCCATTTATAAAATAAAACACATTTTCTAAAAACTCGTGTTTTTTAAGAAATCATGTAAACCTTCTAGAAGCTGTGATTTTAAAAAATGAGGGAAGTAAGCTTTTCTTATTTCCGGACGCATGCGCAAACTATAGAAAATCATTATGACGTAGAATGTGCATACTTTGTAGATTCCATTTATGAAATAAAACACATTTTCTAAAAACTCATGTTTTTTAAGAAATCATTTAAACCTTCTAGAAGCTCTGATTTTAAAAAACGAGGGAAGTAAGCTTTTCTTATTTCCGGGCGCATGCGCAAACTATAGAAAGTCGTTATGACGTAGAATGTGCATACTTTGTTGATTCCATTTATGAAATAAAACACATTTTCTAAAAACTCGTGTTTTTTAAGAAATCATGTAAACCTTCTAGAAGCTGTGATTTAAAAAAACGGTGGAAGTAAGCTTTTCTTATTTCCGGACGAATGCGCAAACTATAGAAAGCCGTTATGACGTAGAATGTGCATACTTTGTAGATTCCATTTATGATTAAAACACATTTTCTAAAAACTCGTGTTTTTTACGAAATCATGTAAACCTTCTAGAAGTTGTGATTTTAAAAAACGGGGGAAGTAAGCTTTTCTTATTTCCGGATGCATGCGCAAACTATAGAAAGTCGTTATGACGTAGAATGTGCATACTTTGTAGATTCCATTTATGAAATAAAACACATTTTCTAAAAACTCGTGTTTTTTACGAAATCATGTAAACCTTCTAGAAGCTGTGATTTTAAAAAACGGTGGAAGTAAGATTTTCTTATTTCCGGACGCATGCGCAAACTATAGAAATTCGTTATGACGTAGAATGTGCACACTTTGTAGATTCCGTTTATGAAATAAAACACGTTTTCTAAAAACTCGTGTTTTTTACGAAATCATGTAGACCTTCTAGAAGCCGTGATTTTAAAAAACGGGGGAAGTAAGCTTTTCTTATTTCCGGACGCATGCGCAAACTATAGAAATTCGTTATGACGTAGAATGTGCATACTTTGTTGATTCCATTTATGAAATAAAACACATTTTCTAAAAACTCGTGTTTTTTACGAAATCATGTAAACCTTCTAGAAGCTGTGATTTTAAAAAACCAGGGAAGTAAGCTTTTCTTATTTCCAAACGCATGTGCAAACTATAGAAATTCATTATGACGTAGAATGTGCATACTTTGTAGATTCCATTGATGAAATAAAACACATTTTCTAAAAACTCGGGTTTTTTAAGAAATCATGTAAACCTTCTAGAATCTGTGATTTTAAAAAACGGGGGAAGTAAGCTTTTCTTATTTCCGGGCGCATGCGCAAACTATAGAAAGTCGTTATGACGTAGAATGTGCATACTTTGTAGATTCCATTTATGAAATAAAACACATTTTCTAAAAACTCGTGTTTTTTAAGAAATCATGTAAACCTTCTAGAAGCTATGATTTAAAAAAACGGTGGAAGTAAGCTTTTCTTATTTCCGGACGAATGCGCAAACTATAGAAAGTCGTTATGACGTAGAATGTGCATACTTTGTAGATTCCATTTATGAAATAAAACACATTTTCTAAAAACTCGTGTTTTTTACAAAATCATGTAAACCTTCTAGAAGCTGTGATTTTAAAAAACGGGGGAAGTAAGCTTTTCTTATTTCCGGACGCATGCGCAAACTATAGAAAGTCGTTATGACGTAGAATGTGCATACTTTGTAGATTCCATTTATGAAATAAAACACATTTTCTAAAAACTCGTGTTTTTTACGAAATCATGTAAACCTTCTAGAAGCTGTGATTTTAAAAAACGGTGGAAGTAAGCTTTTCTTATTTCTGGGCGCATGCGCAAACTATAGAAATTCGTTATGACGTAGAATGTGCACACTTTGTAGATTCCATTTATGAAATAAAACACGTTTTCTAAAAACTCATGTTTTTTACGAAATCATGTATACCTTCTAGAAGCTGTGATTTTAAAAAACGGTGGAAGTAAGCTTTTCTTGTTTCCGGAGGCATGCGCAAACTATAGAAAGTCGTTATGACGTAGAATGTGCATACTTTGTTGATTCCATTTATGAAATAAAACACATTTTCTAAAAACTCGTGTTTTTTAAGAAATCATGTAAACCTTCTAGAAGCTGTGATTTTAAAAAACCAGGGAAGTAAGCTTTTCTTATTTCCAAACGCATGTGCAAACTATAGAAAGTCGTTATGCGTAGAATGTGCATACTTTGTTGATTCCATTTATGAAATAAAACACATTTTCTAAAAACTCGTGTTTTTTACGAAATCATGTAAACCTTCTAGAAGCTGTGATTTTAAAAAACGGTGGAAGTAAGCTTTTCTTATTTCCGGACGAATGCGCAAACTATAGAAAGTCGTTATGAGGTAGAATGTGCATACTTTGTTGATTCCAGTTATGAAATAAAACACATTTTCTAAAAACTCGTGTTTTTTAAGAAATCATGTAAACCTTCTAGAAGCTGTTATTTTAAAAAACGGTGGAAGTAAGCTTTTCTTATTTCCGGACGAATGCGCAAACTATAGAAAGTCCTTATGACGTAGAATGTGCATACTTTGTAGATTCCATTTATGAAATAAAACACATTTTCTAAAAACTCGTGTTTTTTAAGAAACCATGTAGACCTTCTAGAAGCCGTGATTTTAAAAAACGGGGCAAGTAAGCTTTTCTTATTTCCGGACGCATGCGCAAACTATAGAAAGTCATTATGATGTAGAATGTGCATACTTTGTTGATTCCATTTATGAAATAAAACACATTTTCGAAAAACTCGGGTTTTTTAAGAAATCATGTAAACCTTCTAGAATCTGTGATTTTAAAAAACGGGGGAAGTAAGCTTTTCTTATTTCCAAACGCATGCGCAAACTATAGAAAGTCGTTATGACGTAGAATGTGCATACTTTGTAGATTCCATTTATGAAATAAAACACATTTTCTAAAAACTCGTGTTTTTTAAGAAATTATGTAAACCTTCTAGAAGATGTGATTTTAAAAAACGGTGGAAGTAAGCTTTTCTTATTTCCGGACGAATGCGCCAACTATAGAAAGTCCTTATGACGTAGAATGTGCATACTTTGTTGATTCCATTTATGAAATAAAACACATTTTCTAAAAACTCGTGTTTTTTAAGAAATCATGTAAACCTTCTAGAAGCTGTGATTTTAAAAAACGGGGGAAGTAAGCTTTTCTTATTTCCGGACGCATGCGTAAACTATAGAAAGTCATTATGACGTAGAATGTGCATACTTTGTAGATTCCATTTATGAAATAAAACACATTTTCTAAAAACTCGTGTTTTTTACAAAATCATGTAAACCTTCTAGAAGCTGTGATTTTAAAAAATGGGGGAAGTAAGCTTTTCTTATTTCCGGGTGCATGCGCAAACTATAGAAAGTCATTATGACGTAGAATGTGCATACTTTGTAGATTCCATTTATGAAATAAAACACATTTTCTAAAAACACCTGTTTTTTACGAAATCATGTAAACCTTCTAGAAGCTGTGATTTTAAAAAATGGGGGAAGTAAGCTTTTCTTATTTCCGGGTGCATGCGCAAACTATAGAAAGTCATTATGACGTAGAATGTGCATACTTTGTAGACTCCATTTATGAAATAAAATACATTTTCTAAATACTCGTGTTTTTTAAGAAATCATGTAAACCTTCTAGAAGCTGTGATTTTAAAAAACGGTGGAAGTAAGCTTTTCTTATTTCCGGACGCATGCGCAAACTATAGAAATTCGTTATGACGTAGAATGTGCATACTTTGTTGATTCCATTTATGAAATAAAACACATTTTCTAAATACTCGTGTTTTTTAACAAATCATGTAAACCTTCTAGAAGCTGTGATTTTAAAAAACGGTGGAAGTAAGCTTTTCTTATTTCCGGGCGCATGCACAAACTATAGAAAGTCGTTATGATGTAGAATGTGCATACTTTGTAGATTGCATTTTCTAAAAACTCGTGTTTTTTACGAAATCTTGTAAACCTTCTAGAAGCTGTGATTTTAAAAAACGGTGGAAGTAAGCTTTTCTTATTTCCGGACGCATGCGCAAACTATAGAACTCATTATGACGTAGAATGTGCACACTTTGTAGATTCCATTTATGAAATAAAACACATTTTCTAAAAGCTCGTGTTTTTTACGAAATCATGTAAACCTTCTAGAAGCTGTGATTTTAAAAAACGGTGGAAGTAAGATTTTCTTATTTCCGGACGCATGCGCAAACTATAGAAATTCGTTATGACGTAGAATGTGCATACTTTGTTGATTCCATTTATGAAATAAAACACATTTTCTAAATACTCGTTTTTTTAACAAATCATGTAAACCTTCTAGAAGCTGTAATTTTAAAAAACGGGAGATGTAAGCTTTTCTTATTTCTAGACGCATGCACAAACTATAGAATGTCGTTATGACGTAGAATTTGCATACTTCGTAGATTCCATTTATGAAATAAAACACATTTTCTAAAAACTCGTGTTTTTTACGAAATCATGTAAACCTTCTAGAAGCTGTGATTTTAAAAAGCGGGGGAAGTAAGCTTTTCTTATTTCCGGACGCATGCACAAACTATAGAAAGTCGTTATGACGTAGAATGTGCATACTTTGTAGATTCCATTTATGAAATAAAACACATTTTCTAAAAACTCGTGTTTTTTACGAAATCATGTAAACCTTCTAGAAGCTGTGATTTTAAAAAACGGGGGAAGTAAGCTTTTCTTATTTCCAAACGCATGCACAAACTATAGAAAGTCGTTATGACGTAGAATGTGCATACTTTGTAGATTGCATTTATGAAATAAAACACATTTTCTAAAAACTCATGTTTTTTAAGAAATCATGTAAACCTTCTAGAAGCTGTGATTTTAAAAAACGGGAGATGTAAGCTTTTCTTATTTCTAGACGCATGCACAAACTATAGAATGTCGTTATGATGTAGAATGTGCATACTTTGTAGATTCCATTTATGAAATAAAACATATTTTCTAAGAACTCTTGTTTTTTACGAAATCATGTAAACCTTCTACAAGCTGTGATTTTAAAAAACGGGGGAAGTAAGCTTTTCTTATTTCCAAACACATGCACAAACTATAGAAAGTCGTTATGACGTAGAATGTGCATACTTTGTAGATTGCATTTATGAAATAAAACACATTTTCTAAAAACTCATGTTTTTTAAGAAATCATGTAAACCTTCTAGAAGCTGTGATTTTAAAAAACGGGAGATGTAAGCTTTTTTTATTTCTAGACGCATGCACAAACTATAGAATGTCGTTATGACGTAGAATGTGCATACTTTGTAGATTCCATTTATGAAATAAAACATATTTTCTAAGAACTCTTGTTTTTTACGAAATCATGTAAACCTTCTACAAGCTGTGATTTTAAAAAACGGTGGAAGTAAGCTTTTCTTATTTCCGGACGCATGCGCAAACTATAGAAAGTCGTTATGATGTAGAATGTGCATACTTTGTTGATTCCATTTATGAAATAAAACACATTTTCTAAAAACTCGTGTTTTTTAAGAAATCATGTAAACCTTCTAGAAGCTGTGATTTTACAAAACGGGAGATGTAAGCTTTTCTTATTTCTAGACGCATGCGCAAACTATAGAAAGTCGTTATGACGTAGAATGTGCATACTTTGTAGATTCCATTTATGAAATAAAACATATTTTCTAAGAACTCTTGTTTTTTACGAAATCATGTAAATCTTCTAGAAGCTGTGATTTTAAAAAACGGTGGAAGTAAGCTTTTCTTATTTCCGGACGCATGCGCAAAGTATAGAAAGTCGTTATGACGTAGAATGTGCATACTTTGTTGATTCCATTCATGAAATAAAACGCATTTTCTAAAAACTCGTGTTTTTTAAGAAATCATGTCAACCTTCTAGAAGCTGTGATTTTAAAAAACGGTGGAAGTAAGCTTTTCTTATTTCCGGACGAATGCGCAAACTATAGAAAGTCGTTATGATGTAGAATGGGCATACTTTGTTGATTCCATTTATGAAATAAAACACATTTTCTAAAAACTCGTGTTTTTTAAGAAATCATGTAAACCTTCTAGAAGCTGTGATTTTAAAAAACGGTGGAAGTAAGCTTTTCTTATTTCCGGATGAATCCGCAAACTATAGAAAGTCGTTATGACGTAGAATGTGCATACTTTGTAGATTCCATTTATGAAATAAAACACATTTTCTAAAAACTCGTGTTATTTACGAAATCATGAAAACCTTCTAGAAGCTGTGATTTTAAAAAACGGTGGAAGTAAGTTTTTCTTATTTCTGGACGCATGCGCAAACTATAGAAAGTTGTTATGACGTAGAATGTGCACACTTTGTATATTCCATTTATGAAATAAAACACATTTTCTAAAAACTCGTGTTTTTTACGAAATCATGTAAACCTTCTAGAAGCTGTGATTTTAAAAAATGGGGGAAGTAAGCATTTCTTATTTCCGGACGCATGCGCAAACTATAGAAAGTCGTAATGACGTAGAATGTGCATAATTTGTAGATTCCAATTATGAAATAAAACACATTTTCTAAAAACTCGTGTTTTTTAAGAAATCATGTAAACCTTCTAGAAGCTGTGATTTTAAAAAATGGGGGAAGTAAGCTTTTCTTATTTCCAGATGAATGGGCAAACTATAGAAAGTCGTTATGACGTAGAATGTGCATACTTTGTTGATTGCATTTATGAAATAAAACACATTTTCTAAAAACTCGTGTTTTTTACGAAATCATGTAAACCTTCTAGAAGCTGTGATTTTAAAAAACGGTGGAAGTAAGCTTTTCTTATTTCCGGACGCATGCGCAAACTATAGAAAGTCGTTATGACGTAGAATGTGCATACTTTGTTGATTCCATTCATGAAATAAAACGCATTTTCTAAAAACTCGTGTTTTTTAAGAAATCATGTAAACCTTCTAGAAGCTGTGATTTTAAAAAACGGTGGAAGTAAGCTTTTCTTATTTCCGGACGAATGCGCAAACTATAGAAAGTCGTTATGATGTAGAATGGGCATACTTTGTTGATTCCATTTATGAAATAAAACACATTTTCTAAAAACTCGTGTTTTTTAAGAAATCATGTAAACCTTCTAGAAGCTGTGATTTTAAAAAACGGTGGAAGTAAGCTTTTCTTATTTCCGGACGAATCGGCAAACTATAGAAATTCGTTATGACGTAGAATGTGCATACTTTGTAGATTCCATTTATGAAATAAAACACATTTTCTAAAAACTCGTGTTTTTTACGAAATCATGTAAACCTTCTAGAAGCTGTGATTTTAAAAAACGGGGGAAGTAAGCTTTTCTTATTTCCAGACGCATGCCCAAACTATAGAAAGTCGTTATGACGTAGAATCTGCATACTTTGTAGATTCCATTTATGAAATAAAACACATTTTCTAAAAACTCGTGTTTTTTACGAAATCATGAAAACCTTCTAGAAGCTGTGATTTTAAAAAACGGTGGAAGTAAGCTTTTCTTATTTCTGGACGCATGCGCAAACTATAGAAAGTTGTTATGGCGTAGAATGTGCACACTTTGTAGATTCTATTTATGAAATAAAACACATTTTCTAAAAACCCGTGTTTTTTACGAAATCATGTAAACCTTCTAGAAGCTGTGATTTTAAAAAACGGGGGAAGTAAGCATTTCTTATTTCCGGACGCATGCGCAAGCTATAGAAAGTCGTAATGACATAGAATGTGCATACTTTGTAGATTCCATTTATGAAATAAAACACATTTTCTAAAAACTCGTGTTTTTTAAGAAATCATGTAAACCTTCTAGAAGCTGTGATTTTAAAAAATGGGGGAAGTAAGCTTTTCTTATTTCCAGATGACTGAGCAAACTATAGAAAGTCGTTATGACGTAGAATGTGCATACTTTGTTGATTGCATTTATGAAATAAAACACATTTTCTAAAAACTCGTGTTTTTTAAGAAATCATGTAAACCTTCTAGAAGCTGTGATTTTAAAAAACGGGGGAAGTAAGCTTTTCTTATTTCCAGACGCATGCCCAAACTATAGAAAGTCGTTATGACGTAGAATGTTTATACTTTGTAGATTCCATTTATGAAATAAAACACATTTTCTAAAAACTCATGTTTTTTACGAAATCATGTAAACCTTCTAGAAGCTGTGATTTTAAAAAACGGTGGAAGTAAGCTTTTCTTATTTCTGGATGAATGCGCAAACTATAGAAAGTCGTTATGACGTAGAATGTGCATACTTTTTAGATTCTATTTATGAAATAAAAAACATTTTCTAAAAACTCGTGTTTTTTAAGAAATCATGTAAACCTTCTAGAAGCTGTGATTTTAAAAAACGGGGGAAGTAAGCTTTTCTGATTTCCGGGCTCATGCGCAAACTATAGAAAGTCATTATGACGTAGAATGTGCATACTTTGTAGAGTGCATTTATGAAACAAAACACATTTTCTAAAAACTCATGTTTTTTACGAAATCATGTAAACCTTCTAGAAGCTGTGATTTTAAAAAACGGTGGAAGTAAGCTTTTCTTATTTCCGGACGAATGCGCAAACTATAGAAAGTCATTATGACGTAGAATGTGCATACTTTGTTGATTCCATTTATGAAATAAAACACATTTTCTAAAAACTCGTGTTTTTTAAGAAATCATGAACGTTCTAAAAGCTGTGATTTTAAAAAACGGGGGAAGTAAGCTTTTCTTATTTCCAAACGCATGCGCAAACTATAGAAAGTCGTTATGACGTAGAATGTGCATACTTTGTTGATTCCATTTATGAAATAAAACACATTTTCTAAAAACTCGTGTTTTTTAAGAAATCATGTAAACCTACTAGAAGTTGTGATTTTAAAAAACGGGGAAGTAAGCTTTTCTTATTCCCGGGCGCATGCGCAAACTATAGAAAGTCATTATGATGTAGAATGTGCATACTTTCTAGATTCCATTTATGAAATAAAACACATTTTCTAAAAACTCGTTTTTTTTACGAAATCATGTAAACCTTCTAGAAGCTGTGATTTTAAAAAACAGGGGAAGTAAGCTTTTCTTATTTCCGGGCGCATGCGCAAACTATAGAAAGTCGTTATGATGTAGAATGTGCATACTTTGGATATTCGATTTAAGAAATAAAACACATTTTCGAAAAACTCGTGTTTCTTAAGAAATCATGTAAACCTTCTAGAAGCTGTGATTTTAAAAAACGGGGGAAGTAAGCTTTTCTTATTTCCGGACGAATGAGCAAACTATAGAAAGTCGTTATGACGTAGAATGTGCATACTTTGTTGATTCCATTTATGAAATAAACACATTTTCTAAAAACTCGTGTTTTTTAAGAAATCATGTAAACCTTCTAGAAGCTGTGATTTTAAAAAACGGGGGAAGTAAGCTTTTCTTATTTCCAAACGCATGCGCAAACTATAGAAAGTCGTTATGACGTAGAATGTGCATATTTTGTAGATTCCATTTATGAAATAAAACACATTTTCTATAAACTCGTGTTTTTTAAGAAATCATGTAAACCTTCTAGAAGCTGTGATTTTAAAAAACGGGGGAAGTAAGCTTTTCTTATTTCCGGGCGCATGCGCAAACTATAGAAAGTCGTTATGACGTAGAATATGCATACTTTGTAGATTCCATTTATGAAACAAAACACATTTTCTAAAAACTCATGTTTTTTACGAAATCATGTATACCTTCTAGAAGCTGTGATTTTAAAAAACGGTGGAAGTAAGCTTTTCTTATTTCCGGACGAATGCGCAAACTATAGAAAGTCGTTATGACGTAGAATGTGCATACATTGTTGATTCCATTTATGAAATAAAACACATTTTCTAAAAACTCGTGTTTTTTAAGAAATCATGTAAACCTTCTAGAAGCTGTGATTTTAAAAAACGGGGGAAGTAAGCTTTTCTTATTTCCAAACGCATGCGCAAACTATAGAAAGTCGTTATGACGTAGAATGTGCATACTTTGTTGATTCCATTTATGAAATAAAACACATTTTCTAAAAACTCGTGTTTTTTATGAAATCATGTAAACCTTCTAGAAGCTGTGATTTTAAAAAACGGGGGAAGTAAGCTTTTCTTATTTCCGGGCGCATGCGCAAACTATAGAAAGTCATTATGACGTAGAATGTGCATACTTTGTAGATTCCATTTATGAAATAAAACACATTTTCTAAAAACTCGTGTTTTTTACGAAATCATGTAAACCTTCTAGAAGCTGTGATTTTAAAAAATGGGGGAAGTAAGCTTTTCTTATTTCCGGGCGCATGCGCAAACTATAGAAAGTCATTATGACGTAGAATGTGCATACTTTGTAGATTCCATTTATGAAACAAAACACATTTTCTAAATACTCGTGTTTTTTACGAAATCATGTAAACCTTCTAGAAGCTGTGATTTTAAAAAACGGTGGAAGTAAGCTTTTCTTATTTCCGGACGCATGCGCAAACTATAGAAAGTCGTTATGACGTAGAATGTGCATACTTTGTTGATTCCATTTATAAAATAAAACACATTTTCTAAAAACTCGTGTTTTTTAAGAAATCATGTAAACCTTCTAGAAGCTGTGATTTTAAAAAATTTGGGAAGTAAGCTTTTCTTATTTCCGGACGCATGCGCAAACTATAGAAAATCATTATGACGTAGAATGTGCATACTTTGTAGATTCCATTTATGAAACAAAACACATTTTCTAAATACTCGTGTTTTTTACGAAATCATGTAAACCTTCTAGAAGCTGTGATTTTAAAAAACGGTGGAAGTAAGCTTTTCTTATTTCCGGACGCATGCGCAAACTATAGAAAGTCGTTATGACGTAGAATGTGCATACTTTGTTGATTCCATTTATAAAATAAAACACATTTTCTAAAAACTCGTGTTTTTTAAGAAATCATGTAAACCTTCTAGAAGCTGTGATTTTAAAAAATGAGGGAAGTAAGCTTTTCTTATTTCCGGACGCATGCGCAAACTATAGAAAATCATTATGACGTAGAATGTGCATACTTTGTAGATTCCATTTATGAAATAAAACACATTTTCTAAAAACTCATGTTTTTTAAGAAATCATTTAAACCTTCTAGAAGCTCTGATTTTAAAAAACGAGGGAAGTAAGCTTTTCTTATTTCCGGGCGCATGCGCAAACTATAGAAAGTCGTTATGACGTAGAATGTGCATACTTTGTTGATTCCATTTATGAAATAAAACACATTTTCTAAAAACTCGTGTTTTTTAAGAAATCATGTAAACCTTCTAGAAGCTGTGATTTAAAAAAACGGTGGAAGTAAGCTTTTCTTATTTCCGGACGAATGCGCAAACTATAGAAAGCCGTTATGACGTAGAATGTGCATACTTTGTAGATTCCATTTATGATTAAAACACATTTTCTAAAAACTCGTGTTTTTTACGAAATCATGTAAACCTTCTAGAAGTTGTGATTTTAAAAAACGGGGGAAGTAAGCTTTTCTTATTTCCGGATGCATGCGCAAACTATAGAAAGTCGTTATGACGTAGAATGTGCATACTTTGTAGATTCCATTTATGAAATAAAACACATTTTCTAAAAACTCGTGTTTTTTACGAAATCATGTAAACCTTCTAGAAGCTGTGATTTTAAAAAACGGTGGAAGTAAGATTTTCTTATTTCCGGACGCATGCGCAAACTATAGAAATTCGTTATGACGTAGAATGTGCACACTTTGTAGATTCCGTTTATGAAATAAAACACGTTTTCTAAAAACTCGTGTTTTTTACGAAATCATGTAGACCTTCTAGAAGCCGTGATTTTAAAAAACGGGGGAAGTAAGCTTTTCTTATTTCCGGACGCATGCGCAAACTATAGAAATTCGTTATGACGTAGAATGTGCATACTTTGTTGATTCCATTTATGAAATAAAACACATTTTCTAAAAACTCGTGTTTTTTACGAAATCATGTAAACCTTCTAGAAGCTGTGATTTTAAAAAACCAGGGAAGTAAGCTTTTCTTATTTCCAAACGCATGTGCAAACTATAGAAATTCATTATGACGTAGAATGTGCATACTTTGTAGATTCCATTGATGAAATAAAACACATTTTCTAAAAACTCGGGTTTTTTAAGAAATCATGTAAACCTTCTAGAATCTGTGATTTTAAAAAACGGGGGAAGTAAGCTTTTCTTATTTCCGGGCGCATGCGCAAACTATAGAAAGTCGTTATGACGTAGAATGTGCATACTTTGTAGATTCCATTTATGAAATAAAACACATTTTCTAAAAACTCGTGTTTTTTAAGAAATCATGTAAACCTTCTAGAAGCTATGATTTAAAAAAACGGTGGAAGTAAGCTTTTCTTATTTCCGGACGAATGCGCAAACTATAGAAAGTCGTTATGACGTAGAATGTGCATACTTTGTAGATTCCATTTATGAAATAAAACACATTTTCTAAAAACTCGTGTTTTTTACAAAATCATGTAAACCTTCTAGAAGCTGTGATTTTAAAAAACGGGGGAAGTAAGCTTTTCTTATTTCCGGACGCATGCGCAAACTATAGAAAGTCGTTATGACGTAGAATGTGCATACTTTGTAGATTCCATTTATGAAATAAAACACATTTTCTAAAAACTCGTGTTTTTTACGAAATCATGTAAACCTTCTAGAAGCTGTGATTTTAAAAAACGGTGGAAGTAAGCTTTTCTTATTTCTGGGCGCATGCGCAAACTATAGAAATTCGTTATGACGTAGAATGTGCACACTTTGTAGATTCCATTTATGAAATAAAACACGTTTTCTAAAAACTCATGTTTTTTACGAAATCATGTATACCTTCTAGAAGCTGTGATTTTAAAAAACGGTGGAAGTAAGCTTTTCTTGTTTCCGGAGGCATGCGCAAACTATAGAAAGTCGTTATGACGTAGAATGTGCATACTTTGTTGATTCCATTTATGAAATAAAACACATTTTCTAAAAACTCGTGTTTTTTAAGAAATCATGTAAACCTTCTAGAAGCTGTGATTTTAAAAAACCAGGGAAGTAAGCTTTTCTTATTTCCAAACGCATGTGCAAACTATAGAAAGTCGTTATGCGTAGAATGTGCATACTTTGTTGATTCCATTTATGAAATAAAACACATTTTCTAAAAACTCGTGTTTTTTACGAAATCATGTAAACCTTCTAGAAGCTGTGATTTTAAAAAACGGTGGAAGTAAGCTTTTCTTATTTCCGGACGAATGCGCAAACTATAGAAAGTCGTTATGAGGTAGAATGTGCATACTTTGTTGATTCCAGTTATGAAATAAAACACATTTTCTAAAAACTCGTGTTTTTTAAGAAATCATGTAAACCTTCTAGAAGCTGTTATTTTAAAAAACGGTGGAAGTAAGCTTTTCTTATTTCCGGACGAATGCGCAAACTATAGAAAGTCCTTATGACGTAGAATGTGCATACTTTGTAGATTCCATTTATGAAATAAAACACATTTTCTAAAAACTCGTGTTTTTTAAGAAACCATGTAGACCTTCTAGAAGCCGTGATTTTAAAAAACGGGGCAAGTAAGCTTTTCTTATTTCCGGACGCATGCGCAAACTATAGAAAGTCATTATGATGTAGAATGTGCATACTTTGTTGATTCCATTTATGAAATAAAACACATTTTCGAAAAACTCGGGTTTTTTAAGAAATCATGTAAACCTTCTAGAATCTGTGATTTTAAAAAACGGGGGAAGTAAGCTTTTCTTATTTCCAAACGCATGCGCAAACTATAGAAAGTCGTTATGACGTAGAATGTGCATACTTTGTAGATTCCATTTATGAAATAAAACACATTTTCTAAAAACTCGTGTTTTTTAAGAAATTATGTAAACCTTCTAGAAGATGTGATTTTAAAAAACGGTGGAAGTAAGCTTTTCTTATTTCCGGACGAATGCGCCAACTATAGAAAGTCCTTATGACGTAGAATGTGCATACTTTGTTGATTCCATTTATGAAATAAAACACATTTTCTAAAAACTCGTGTTTTTTAAGAAATCATGTAAACCTTCTAGAAGCTGTGATTTTAAAAAACGGGGGAAGTAAGCTTTTCTTATTTCCGGACGCATGCGTAAACTATAGAAAGTCATTATGACGTAGAATGTGCATACTTTGTAGATTCCATTTATGAAATAAAACACATTTTCTAAAAACTCGTGTTTTTTACAAAATCATGTAAACCTTCTAGAAGCTGTGATTTTAAAAAATGGGGGAAGTAAGCTTTTCTTATTTCCGGGTGCATGCGCAAACTATAGAAAGTCATTATGACGTAGAATGTGCATACTTTGTAGATTCCATTTATGAAATAAAACACATTTTCTAAAAACACCTGTTTTTTACGAAATCATGTAAACCTTCTAGAAGCTGTGATTTTAAAAAATGGGGGAAGTAAGCTTTTCTTATTTCCGGGTGCATGCGCAAACTATAGAAAGTCATTATGACGTAGAATGTGCATACTTTGTAGACTCCATTTATGAAATAAAATACATTTTCTAAATACTCGTGTTTTTTAAGAAATCATGTAAACCTTCTAGAAGCTGTGATTTTAAAAAACGGTGGAAGTAAGCTTTTCTTATTTCCGGACGCATGCGCAAACTATAGAAATTCGTTATGACGTAGAATGTGCATACTTTGTTGATTCCATTTATGAAATAAAACACATTTTCTAAATACTCGTGTTTTTTAACAAATCATGTAAACCTTCTAGAAGCTGTGATTTTAAAAAACGGTGGAAGTAAGCTTTTCTTATTTCCGGGCGCATGCACAAACTATAGAAAGTCGTTATGATGTAGAATGTGCATACTTTGTAGATTGCATTTTCTAAAAACTCGTGTTTTTTACGAAATCTTGTAAACCTTCTAGAAGCTGTGATTTTAAAAAACGGTGGAAGTAAGCTTTTCTTATTTCCGGACGCATGCGCAAACTATAGAACTCATTATGACGTAGAATGTGCACACTTTGTAGATTCCATTTATGAAATAAAACACATTTTCTAAAAACTCGTGTTTTTTACGAAATCATGTAAACCTTCTAGAAGCTGTGATTTTAAAAAACGGTGGAAGTAAGATATTCTTATTTCCGGACGCATGCGCAAACTATAGAAATTCGTTATGACGTAGAATGTGCATACTTTGTTGATTCCATTTATGAAATAAAACACATTTTCTAAATACTCGTTTTTTTAACAAATCATGTAAACCTTCTAGAAGCTGTAATTTTAAAAAACGGGAGATGTAAGCTTTTCTTATTTCTAGACGCATGCACAAACTATAGAATGTCGTTATGACGTAGAATTTGCATACTTTGTAGATTCCATTTATGAAATAAAACACATTTTCTAAAAACTCGTGTTTTTTACGAAATCATGTAAACCTTCTAGAAGCTGTGATTTTAAAAAGCGGGGGAAGTAAGCTTTTCTTATTTCCGGACGCATGCACAAACTATAGAAAGTCGTTATGACGTAGAATGTGCATACTTTGTAGATTCCATTTATGAAATAAAACACATTTTCTAAAAACTCGTGTTTTTTACGAAATCATGTAAACCTTCTAGAAGCTGTGATTTTAAAAAACGGGGGAAGTAAGCTTTTCTTATTTCCAAACGCATGCACAAACTATAGAAAGTCGTTATGACGTAGAATGTGCATACTTTGTAGATTGCATTTATGAAATAAAACACATTTTCTAAAAACTCATGTTTTTTAAGAAATCATGTAAACCTTCTAGAAGCTGTGATTTTAAAAAACGGGAGATGTAAGCTTTTCTTATTTCTAGACGCATGCACAAACTATAGAATGTCGTTATGATGTAGAATGTGCATACTTTGTAGATTCCATTTATGAAATAAAACATATTTTCTAAGAACTCTTGTTTTTTACGAAATCATGTAAACCTTCTACAAGCTGTGATTTTAAAAAACGGGGGAAGTAAGCTTTTCTTATTTCCAAACGCATGCACAAACTATAGAAAGTCGTTATGACGTAGAATGTGCATACTTTGTAGATTGCATTTATGAAATAAAACACATTTTCTAAAAACTCATGTTTTTTAAGAAATCATGTAAACCTTCTAGAAGCTGTGATTTTAAAAAACGGGAGATGTAAGCTTTTTTTATTTCTAGACGCATGCACAAACTATAGAATGTCGTTATGACGTAGAATGTGCATACTTTGTAGATTCCATTTATGAAATAAAACATATTTTCTAAGAACTCTTGTTTTTTACGAAATCATGTAAACCTTCTACAAGCTGTGATTTTAAAAAACGGTGGAAGTAAGCTTTTCTTATTTCCGGACGCATGCGCAAACTATAGAAAGTCGTTATGATGTAGAATGTGCATACTTTGTTGATTCCATTTATGAAATAAAACACATTTTCTAAAAACTCGTGTTTTTTAAGAAATCATGTAAACCTTCTAGAAGCTGTGATTTTACAAAACGGGAGATGTAAGCTTTTCTTATTTCTAGACGCATGCGCAAACTATAGAAAGTCGTTATGACGTAGAATGTGCATACTTTGTAGATTCCATTTATGAAATAAAACATATTTTCTAAGAACTCTTGTTTTTTACGAAATCATGTAAACCTTCTAGAAGCTGTGATTTTAAAAAACGGTGGAAGTAAGCTTTTCTTATTTCCGGACGCATGCGCAAAGTATAGAAAGTCGTTATGACGTAGAATGTGCATACTTTGTTGATTCCATTCATGAAATAAAACGCATTTTCTAAAAACTCGTGTTTTTTAAGAAATCATGTCAACCTTCTAGAAGCTGTGATTTTAAAAAACGGTGGAAGTAAGCTTTTCTTATTTCCGGACGAATGCGCAAACTATAGAAAGTCGTTATGATGTAGAATGGGCATACTTTGTTGATTCCATTTATGAAATAAAACACATTTTCTAAAAACTCGTGTTTTTTAAGAAATCATGTAAACCTTCTAGAAGCTGTGATTTTAAAAAACGGTGGAAGTAAGCTTTTCTTATTTCCGGATGAATCCGCAAACTATAGAAAGTCGTTATGACGTAGAATGTGCATACTTTGTAGATTCCATTTATGAAATAAAACACATTTTCTAAAAACTCGTGTTATTTACGAAATCATGAAAACCTTCTAGAAGCTGTGATTTTAAAAAACGGTGGAAGTAAGTTTTTCTTATTTCTGGACGCATGCGCAAACTATAGAAAGTTGTTATGACGTAGAATGTGCACACTTTGTATATTCCATTTATGAAATAAAACACATTTTCTAAAAACTCGTGTTTTTTACGAAATCATGTAAACCTTCTAGAAGCTGTGATTTTAAAAAACGGGGGAAGTAAGCATTTCTTATTTCCGGACGCATGCGCAAACTATAGAAAGTCGTAATGACGTAGAATGTGCATAATTTGTAGATTCCAATTATGAAATAAAACACATTTTCTAAAAACTCGTGTTTTTTAAGAAATCATGTAAACCTTCTAGAAGCTGTGATTTTAAAAAATGGGGGAAGTAAGCTTTTCTTATTTCCAGATGAATGGGCAAACTATAGAAAGTCGTTATGACGTAGAATGTGCATACTTTGTTGATTGCATTTATGAAATAAAACACATTTTCTAAAAACTCGTGTTTTTTACGAAATCATGTAAACCTTCTAGAAGCTGTGATTTTAAAAAACGGTGGAAGTAAGCTTTTCTTATTTCCGGACGCATGCGCAAACTATAGAAAGTCGTTATGACGTAGAATGTGCATACTTTGTTGATTCCATTCATGAAATAAAACGCATTTTCTAAAAACTCGTGTTTTTTAAGAAATCATGTAAACCTTCTAGAAGCTGTGATTTTAAAAAACGGTGGAAGTAAGCTTTTCTTATTTCCGGACGAATGCGCAAACTATAGAAAGTTGTTATGATGTAGAATGGGCATACTTTGTTGATTCCATTTATGAAATAAAACACATTTTCTAAAAACTCGTGTTTTTTAAGAAATCATGTAAACCTTCTAGAAGCTGTGATTTTAAAAAACGGTGGAAGTAAGCTTTTCTTATTTCCGGACGAATCGGCAAACTATAGAAATTCGTTATGACGTAGAATGTGCATACTTTGTAGATTCCATTTATGAAATAAAACACATTTTCTAAAAACTCGTGTTTTTTACGAAATCATGTAAACCTTCTAGAAGCTGTGATTTTAAAAAACGGGGGAAGTAAGCTTTTCTTATTTCCAGACGCATGCCCAAACTATAGAAAGTCGTTATGACGTAGAATCTGCATACTTTGTAGATTCCATTTATGAAATAAAACACATTTTCTAAAAACTCGTGTTTTTTACGAAATCATGAAAACCTTCTAGAAGCTGTGATTTTAAAAAACGGTGGAAGTAAGCTTTTCTTATTTCTGGACGCATGCGCAAACTATAGAAAGTTGTTATGGCGTAGAATGTGCACACTTTGTAGATTCTATTTATGAAATAAAACACATTTTCTAAAAACCCGTGTTTTTTACGAAATCATGTAAACCTTCTAGAAGCTGTGATTTTAAAAAACGGGGGAAGTAAGCATTTCTTATTTCCGGACGCATGCGCAAGCTATAGAAAGTCGTAATGACATAGAATGTGCATACTTTGTAGATTCCATTTATGAAATAAAACACATTTTCTAAAAACTCGTGTTTTTTAAGAAATCATGTAAACCTTCTAGAAGCTGTGATTTTAAAAAATGGGGGAAGTAAGCTTTTCTTATTTCCAGATGACTGAGCAAACTATAGAAAGTCGTTATGACGTAGAATGTGCATACTTTGTTGATTGCATTTATGAAATAAAACACATTTTCTAAAAACTCGTGTTTTTTAAGAAATCATGTAAACCTTCTAGAAGCTGTGATTTTAAAAAACGGGGGAAGTAAGCTTTTCTTATTTCCAGACGCATGCCCAAACTATAGAAAGTCGTTATGACGTAGAATGTTTATACTTTGTAGATTCCATTTATGAAATAAAACACATTTTCTAAAAACTCATGTTTTTTACGAAATCATGTAAACCTTCTAGAAGCTGTGATTTTAAAAAACGGTGGAAGTAAGCTTTTCTTATTTCTGGATGAATGCGCAAACTATAGAAAGTCGTTATGACGTAGAATGTGCATACTTTTTAGATTCTATTTATGAAATAAAAAACATTTTCTAAAAACTCGTGTTTTTTAAGAAATCATGTAAACCTTCTAGAAGCTGTGATTTTAAAAAACGGGGGAAGTAAGCTTTTCTGATTTCCGGGCTCATGCGCAAACTATAGAAAGTCATTATGACGTAGAATGTGCATACTTTGTAGAGTGCATTTATGAAACAAAACACATTTTCTAAAAACTCATGTTTTTTACGAAATCATGTAAACCTTCTAGAAGCTGTGATTTTAAAAAACGGTGGAAGTAAGCTTTTCTTATTTCCGGACGAATGCGCAAACTATAGAAAGTCATTATGACGTAGAATGTGCATACTTTGTTGATTCCATTTATGAAATAAAACACATTTTCTAAAAACTCGTGTTTTTTAAGAAATCATGAACGTTCTAAAAGCTGTGATTTTAAAAAACGGGGGAAGTAAGCTTTTCTTATTTCCAAACGCATGCGCAAACTATAGAAAGTCGTTATGACGTAGAATGTGCATACTTTGTTGATTCCATTTATGAAATAAAACACATTTTCTAAAAACTCGTGTTTTTTAAGAAATCATGTAAACCTACTAGAAGTTGTGATTTTAAAAAACGGGGAAGTAAGCTTTTCTTATTCCCGGGCGCATGCGCAAACTATAGAAAGTCATTATGATGTAGAATGTGCATACTTTCTAGATTCCATTTATGAAATAAAACACATTTTCTAAAAACTCGTTTTTTTTACGAAATCATGTAAACCTTCTAGAAGCTGTGATTTTAAAAAACAGGGGAAGTAAGCTTTTCTTATTTCCGGGCGCATGCGCAAACTATAGAAAGTCGTTATGATGTAGAATGTGCATACTTTGGATATTCGATTTAAGAAATAAAACACATTTTCGAAAAACTCGTGTTTCTTAAGAAATCATGTAAACCTTCTAGAAGCTGTGATTTTAAAAAACGGGGGAAGTAAGCTTTTCTTATTTCCGGACGAATGAGCAAACTATAGAAAGTCGTTATGACGTAGAATGTGCATACTTTGTTGATTCCATTTATGAAATAAACACATTTTCTAAAAACTCGTGTTTTTTAAGAAATCATGTAAACCTTCTAGAAGCTGTGATTTTAAAAAACGGGGGAAGTAAGCTTTTCTTATTTCCAAACGCATGCGCAAACTATAGAAAGTCGTTATGACGTAGAATGTGCATATTTTGTAGATTCCATTTATGAAATAAAACACATTTTCTATAAACTCGTGTTTTTTAAGAAATCATGTAAACCTTCTAGAAGCTGTGATTTTAAAAAACGGGGGAAGTAAGCTTTTCTTATTTCCGGGCGCATGCGCAAACTATAGAAAGTCGTTATGACGTAGAATATGCATACTTTGTAGATTCCATTTATGAAACAAAACACATTTTCTAAAAACTCATGTTTTTTACGAAATCATGTATACCTTCTAGAAGCTGTGATTTTAAAAAACGGTGGAAGTAAGCTTTTCTTATTTCCGGACGAATGCGCAAACTATAGAAAGTCGTTATGACGTAGAATGTGCATACATTGTTGATTCCATTTATGAAATAAAACACATTTTCTAAAAACTCGTGTTTTTTAAGAAATCATGTAAACCTTCTAGAAGCTGTGATTTTAAAAAACGGGGGAAGTAAGCTTTTCTTATTTCCAAACGCATGCGCAAACTATAGAAAGTCGTTATGACGTAGAATGTGCATACTTTGTTGATTCCATTTATGAAATAAAACACATTTTCTAAAAACTCGTGTTTTTTATGAAATCATGTAAACCTTCTAGAAGCTGTGATTTTAAAAAACGGGGGAAGTAAGCTTTTCTTATTTCCGGGCGCATGCGCAAACTATAGAAAGTCATTATGACGTAGAATGTGCATACTTTGTAGATTCCATTTATGAAATAAAACACATTTTCTAAAAACTCGTGTTTTTTACGAAATCATGTAAACCTTCTAGAAGCTGTGATTTTAAAAAACGGGGAAAGTAAGCTTTTCTTATTTCCGGGCGCATGCGCAAACTATAGAAAGTCGTTATGACGTAGAATGTGCATACTTTGTAGATTCCATTTATGAAATAAAACACATTTTCTAAATACTCGTGTTTTTTACGAAATCATGTAAACCTTCTAGAAGCTGTGATTTTAAAAAACGGTGGAAGTAAGCTTTTCTTATTTCCAAACGCATGTGCAAACTATAGAAAGTCGTTATGACGTAGAATGTGCATACTTTGTTTATTCCATTTATGAAATAAAACAAATTTTCTAAAAACTCGTGTTTTTTAAGAAATCATGTAAACCTTCTAGAAGCTGTGATTTTAAAAAACGGGGGAAGTAAGCTTTTCTTATTTCCGGACGCATGCGAAAACTATAGAAAGTCGTTATTACGTAGAATGTGCATACTTTGTAGATTCTATTTATGAAATAAAACACATTTTCCAAAAACTCGTGTTTTTTACGAAATCATGTAAACCTTCTAGAAGCTGTGATTTTAAAAAACGGTGGAAGTAAGCTTTTCTTATTTCCGGACGAATGCGCAAACTATAGAAATTCGTTATGACGTAGAATGTGCATACTTTGTTGATTCCATTTATGAAATAAAACACATTTTCTAAAAACTCGTGTTTTTTAAGAAATCATGTAAACCTTCTAGAAGCTGTGATTTTGAAAAACGTTGGAAGTAAGCTTTTCTTATTTCCGGACGCATGCGCAAACTATAGAAAGTCCTTATGACGTAGAATGTGCATACTTTGTTGATTCCATTTATGAAATAAAACACATTTTCTAAAAACTCGTGTTTTTTAAGAAACCATGTAAACCTTCTAGAAGCCGTGATTTTAAAAAACGGGGCAAGTAAGCTTTTCTTATTTCCAAACGCATGCGCAAACTATAGAAAGTCATTATGACGTAGAATGTGCATACTTTGTTGATTCTTTTTATGAAAGAAAACACATTTTCTAAAAACTCAGGTTTTTTAAGAAATCATGTAAACCTTCTAGAATCTGTGATTTTAAAAAACGGGGGAAGTAAGCTTTGCTTATTTCCAAACCATGCGCAAACTATAGAAAGTCGTTATGACGTAGAATGTGCATACTTTGTAGATTCCATTTATGAAATAAAACACATTTTCTAAAAACTCGTGTTTTTTAAGAAATCATGTAAACCTTCTAGAAGCTGTGATTTTAAAAAACGGGGGAAGTAAGCTTTTCTTATTTCCAAATGCATGCGCAAAATATAGAAATTCGTTATGACGTAGAATGTGCATACTTTGTTGATTCCATTTATGAAATAAAAGACATTTTCTAAAAACTCGTGTTTTTTAAGAAATCATGTAAACCTTCTAGAAGCTGTGATTTTAAAAAACGGGGGAAGTAAGCTTTTCTTATTTCCGGACGCATGCGCAAACTATAGAAAGTCATTATGACGTAGAATGTGCATACTTTGTAGATTCCATTTATGAAATAAAACACATTTTCTAAAAACTCGTGTTTTTTACGAAATCATGTAAACCTTCTAGAAGCTGTGATTTTAAAAAATGGGGGAAGTAAGCTTTTCTTATTTCCGGGCGCATGCGCAAACTATAGAAAGTCATTATGACGTAGAATGTGCATACTTTGTAGATTCCATTTATGAAATAAAACACATTTTCTAAATACTCGTGTTTTTTACGAAATCATGTAAACCTTCTAGAAGTTGTGATTTTAAAAAACGGTTGAAGTAAGCTTTTCTTATTTCCGGACGCATGCGCAAACTATAGAAAGTCGTTATGACGTAGAGTGTGCATACTTTGTTGATTCCATTTATAAAATAAAACACATTTTCTAAAAACTCGTGTTTTTTAAGAAATCATGTAAACCTTCTAGAAGGTGTGATTTTAAAAAATGAGGGAAGTAAGCTTTTCTTATTTCCGGACGCATGCGCAAACTATAGAAAATCATTATGACGTAGAATGTGCATACTTTGTAGATTCCATTTAAGAAATAAAACACATTTTCTAAAAACTCGTGTTTTTTAAGAAATCATGTAAACCTTCTAGAAGCTCTGATTTTAAAAAACGAGGGAAGTAAGCTTTTCTTATTTCCGGGCGCATGCGCAAACTATAGAAAGTCGTTATGACGTAGAATGTGCATACTTTGTTGATTCCATTTATGAAATAAAACACATTTTCTAAAAACTCGTGTTTTTTAAGAAATCATTTAAACCTTCTAGAAGCTGTGATTTAAAAAAACGGTGGAAGTAAGCTTTTCTTATTTCCGGACGAATGCGCAAACTATAGAAAGTCGTTATGACGTAGAATGTGCATACTTTGTAGATTCCATTTATGATTAAAACACATTTTCTAAAAACTCGTGTTTTTTACGAAATCATGTAAACCTTCTAGAAGTTGTGATTTTAAAAAACGGGGGAAGTAAGCTTTTCTTATTTCCGGATGCATGCGCAAACTATAGAAAGTCGTTATGACGTAGAATGTGCATACTTTGTAGATTCCATTTATGAAATAAAACACATTTTCTAAAAACTCGTGTTTTTTACGAAATCATGTAAACCTTCTAGAAGCTGTGATTTTAAAAAACGGTGGAAGTAAGCTTTTCTTATTTCCGGACGCATGCGCAAACTATAGAAATTCGTTATGACGTAGAATGTGCACACTTTGTAGATTCCGTTTATGAAATAAAACACGTTTTCTAAAAACTCGTGTTTTTTACGAAATCATGCAAACCTTCTAGAAGCTGTGATTTTAAAAAACGGTGGAGGTATGCTTTTCTTGTTTCCGGACGCATGCGCAAACTATAGAAATTCGTTATGACGTAGAATGTGCATACTTTCTTGATTCCATTTATGAAATAAAACACATTTTCTAAAAACTCGTGTTTTTTACGAAATCATGTAAACCTTCTAGAAGCTGTGATTTTAAAAAACCAGGGAAGTAAGCTTTTCTTATTTCCAAACGCATGTGCAAACTATAGAAATTCATTATGACGTAGATTGTGCATACTTTGTAGATTCCATTGATGAAATAAAACACATTTTCTAAAAACTCGTGTTTTTTAAGAAATCATGTAAACCTTCTAGAAGCTCTGATTTTAAAAAACGAGGGAAGTAAGCTTTTCTTATTTCCGGGCGCATGCGCAAACTATAGAAAGTCGTTATGACGTAGAATGTGCATACTTTGTTGATTCCATTTATGAAATAAAACACATTTTCTAAAAACTCGTGTTTTTTAAGAAATCATGTAAACCTTCTAGAAGCTATGGTTTAAAAAAACGGTGGAGGTAAGCTTTTCTTATTTCCGGACGAATGCGCAAACTATAGAAAGTCGTTATGACGTAGAATGTGCATACTTTGTAGATTCCATTTATGAAATAAAACACATTTTCTAAAAACTCATGTTTTTTACAAAATCATGTAAACCTTCTAGAAGCTGTGATTTTAAAAAACGGGGGAAGTAAGCTTTTCTTATTTCCGGACGCATGCGCAAACTATAGAAAGTCGTTATGACATAGAATGTGCATACTTTGTTGATTCCATTTATGAAATAAAACACATTTCTAAAAACTCGTGTTTTTTAAGAAATCATGTAAACCTTCTAGAAGCTGTGATTTTAAAAAACGGTGGAAGTAAGCTTTTCTTATTTCCGGACGCATGCGCAAACTATAGAAATTCGTTATGACGTAGAATGTGCACACTTTGTAGATTCCGTTTATGAAATAAAACACGTTTTCTAAAAACTCATGTTTTTTACGAAATCATGTAAACCTTCTAGAAGCTGTGATTTTAAAAAACGGTGGAGGTATGCTTTTCTTGTTTCCGGAGGCATGCGCAAACTATAGAAATTCGTTATGACGTAGAATGTGCATACTTTGTTTATTCCATTTATGAAATAAAACACATTTTCTAAAAACTCGTGTTTTTTACGAAATCATGTAAACCTTCTAGAAGCTGTGATTTTAAAAAACCAGGGAAGTAAGCTTTTCTTATTTCCAAACGCATGCGCAAACTATAGAAAGTCGTTATGCGTAGAATGTGCATACTTTGTTGATTCCATTTAGGAAATAAAACACATTTTCTAAAAACTCGTGTTTTTTAAGAAATCATGTAAACCTTCTAGAAGCTGTGATTTTAAAAAACAGTGGAAGTAAGCTTTTCTTATTTCCGGACGAATGCGCAAACTATAGAAAGTCGTTATGACGTAGAATGTGCATACTTTGTTGATTCCATTTATGAAATAAAACACATTTCTAAAAACTCGTGTTTTTTAAGAAATCATGTAAACCTTCTAGAAGCTGTGATTTTAAAAAATGGTGGAAGTAAGCTTTTCTTTTTTCCGGACGAATGCGCAAACTATAGAAAGTCGTTATGACGTAGAATGTGCATACATTGTTTATTCCCTTTATGAAATAAAACACATTTTCTAAAATCTCGTGTTTTTTAAGAAATCATGCAAACCTTCTAGAAGCTGTGATTTTGAAAAACGTTGGAAGTAAGCTTTTCTTATTTCCGAACGCATTCGCAAACTATATAAAGTCGTTGTGACGTAGAATGTGCATACTTTTAAGATTCCATTTATGAAATAAAACACATTTTCTAAAAACTCGTGTTTTTTAAGAAATTATGTAAATCTTCTAGAATCTGTGATTTTAAAAAACGGGGGAAGTAAGCTTTTCTTATTTCCAAACGCATGCGCAAACTATAGAAAGTCATTATGACGTAGAATGTGCATACTTTGTAGATTCCATTTATGAAATAAAACACATTTTCTAAAAACTCGTGTTTTTAAGAAATCATGTAAACCTTCTAGAAGATGTCATTTTAAAAAATGGGGGAAGTAAGCTTTTCTTATTTCCAAACGCATGCGCAAACTATAGAAAGTCGTTATGACGTAGAATGTGCATACTTTGTTGATTCCATTTATGAAATAAAACACATTTTCTAGAAACTCGTGTTTTTTAAGAAATCATGTAAACCTACTAGAAGCTGTGATTTTAAAAAACCGGGAGGTAAGGTTTTCTTATTTCCAAACGCATGCGCAAACTATAGAAAGTCATTATGACGTAGAATGTGCATACTTTCTTGATTCCATTTATGAAATAAAACACATTTTCAAAAACTCGTTTTTTTTACGAAATCATGTAAACCTTCTAGAAGCTGTGATTTTAAAAGACGGGAGAAGTAAGCTTTTCTTATTTCCAGGCGCATGCGCAAACTATAGAAGGTCGTTATGACGTAGAATGTGCATACTTTTTAGATTCGATTTATGAAATAAAACACATTTTCTAAAAACTCGTGTTTTTTAAGAAATCACGTAAACCTTCTAGAAGCTGTGATTTTAAAAAACGGGGGAAGTAAGCTTTTCTTATTTCCTGACGAATGAGCAAACTATAGAAAGTCGTTATGACGTAGAATGTGCATAGTTTGTTGATTCCATTTATGAAATAAAACACATTTTCTAAAAACTCGTGTTTTTTAAGAAATCATGTAAACCTTCTAGAAGCTGTGATTTTAAAAAACGGGGGAAGTAAGCTTTTCTTATTTCCAAACGCATGCGCAAACTATAGAAAGTCGTTATGACGTAGAATGTGCATACTTTGTAGATTCCATTTATGAAATAAAACACATTTTCTAAAAACTCGTGTTTTTTAAGAAATCATGTAAACCTTCTAGAAGATGTGATTTTAAAAAATGGGGGAAGTAAGCTTTTCTTATTTCCAAACGCATGCGCAAACTATAGAAAGTCGTTATGACGTAGAATGTGCATACTTTGTAGATTCCATTTATGAAATAAAACACATTTTCTAAAAACTCGTGTTTTTTAAGAAATCATGTAAACCTTCTAGAAGCTGTGATTTTAAAAAACGGGGGAAGTAAGCTTTTCTTATTTCCAAACGCATGCGCAAACTATAGAAATTCGTAATGACGTAGAATGTGCATACTTTGTAGATTCCATTTATGAAATAAAACACATTTTCTAAAAACTCGTGTTTTTTAAGAAATCATGTAAACCTTCTAGAAGCTGTGATTTTAAAAAATGGGGGAAGTAAGGTTTTCTTATTTCCAGATGACTCAGCAAACTATAGAAAGTCGTTATGACGTAGAATGTGCATACTTTGTTGATTGCATTTATGAAATAAAACACATTTTCTAAAAACTCGTGTTTTTTAAGAAATCATGTAAACCTTCTAGAAGCTGTGATTTTAAAAAACGGGGGAAGTAAGCTTTTCTTATTTCCAGACGCATGCCCAAACTATAGAAAATCATTATGACGTAGAATGTGCATACTTTGTAGATTCCATTTATGAAATAAAACACATTTTCTAAAAACTCGTGTTTTTTAAGAAATCATGTAAAGCTACTAGAAGCTGTGATTTTAAAAAACGGGGAAGTAAGCTTTTCTTATTTCTGGATGAATGCGCAAACTATAGAAAGTCGTTATGACGTAGAATGTGCATACTTTGTAGATTCCATTTATGAAATAAAACACATTTTCTAAAAACTCATTTTTTTTACGAAATCATGTAAACCTTCTAGAAGCTGTGATTTTAAAAAACAGGGGAAGTAAGCTTTCTTATTTCCGGGCGCATGCACAAACTATAGAAAGTCGTTATGATGTAGAATGTGCATACTTTGTATATTCGATTTAAGAAATAAAACACATTTTCGAAAAACTCGTGTTTCTTAAGAAATCATGTAAACCTTCTAGAAGCTGTGATTTTAAAAAACGGGGGAAGTAAGCTTTTCTTATTTCCGGACGAATGAGCAAACTATAGAAAGTCGTTATGACGTAGAATGTGCATACTTTGTTGATTCCATTTATGAAATAAAACACATTTTCTAAAAACTCGTGTTTTTTAAGAAATCATGTAAACCTTCTAGAAGCTGTGATTTTAAAAAACGGGGGAAGTAAGCTTTTCTTATTTCCAAACGCATGCGCAAACTATAGAAAGTCGTTATGACGTAGAATGTGCATATTTTGTAGATTCCATTTATGAAATAAAACACATTTTCTAAAAACTCGTGTTTTTTAAGAAATCATGTAAACCTTCTAGAAGCTGTGATTTTAAAAAACGGGGGAAGTAAGCTTTTCTTATTTCCGGGCGCATGCGCAAACTATAGAAAGTCGTTATGACGTAGAATATGCATACTTTGTAGATTCCATTTATGAAACAAAACACATTTTCTAAAAACTCATGTTTTTTACGAAATCATGTATACCTTCTAGAAGCTGTGATTTTAAAAAACGGTGGAAGTAAGCTTTTCTTATTTCCGGACGAATGCGCAAACTATAGAAAGTCGTTATGACGTAGAATGTGCATACTTTGTTGATTCCATTTATGAAATAAAACACATTTTCTAAAAACTCGTGTTTTTTAAGAAATCATGTAAACCTTCTAGAAGCTGTGATTTTAAAAAACGGGGGAAGTAAGCTTTTCTTATTTCCAAACGCATGCGCAAACTATAGAAAGTCGTTATGACGTAGAATGTGCATACTTTGTTGATTCCATTTATGAAATAAAACACATTTTCTAAAAACTCGTGTTTTTTAAGAAATCATGTAAACCTTCTAGAAGCTGTGATTTTAAAAAATGGGGGAAGTAAGCTTTTCTTATTTCCGGGCGGATGCACAAACTATAGAAAGTCATTATGACGTAGAATGTGCATACTTTGTAGATTCCATTTATGAAATAAAACACATTTTCTAAAAACTCGTGTTTTTTACGAAATCATGTAAACCTTCTAGAAGCTGTGATTTTAAAAAACGGGGGAAGTAAGCTTTTCTTATTTCCGGGCGCATGCGCAAACTATAGAAAGTCGTTATGACGTAGAATGTGCATACTTTGTAGATTCCATTTATGAAATAAAACACATTTTCTAAATACTCGTGTTTTTTACGAAATCATGTAAACCTTCTAGAAGCTGTGATTTTAAAAAACGGTGGAAGTAAGCTTTTCTTATTTCCAAACGCATGTGCAAACTATAGAAAGTCGTTATGACGTAGAATGTGCATACTTTTTTTATTCCATTTATGAAATAAAACAAATTTTCTAAAAACTCGTGTTTTTTAAGAAATCGTGTAAACCTTCTAGAAGCTGTGATTTTAAAAAACGGGGGAAGTAAGCTTTTCTTATTTCCGGACGCATGCGAAAACTATAGAAAGTCGTTATTACGTAGAATGTGCATACTTTGTAGATTCCATTTATGAAATAAAACACATTTTCCAAAAACTCTTGTTTTTTACGAAATCATGTAAACCTTCTAGAAGCTGTGATTTTAAAAAACGGTGGAAGTAAGCTTTTCTTATTTCCGGACGAATGCGCAAACTATAGAAATTCATTATGACGTAGAATGTGCATACTTTGTTGATTCCATTTATGAAATAAAACACATTTTCTAAAAACTCATGTTTTTTAAGAAATCATGTAAACCTTCTAGAAGCTGTGATTTTGAAAAACGTTGGAAGTAAGCTTTTCTTATTTCCGGACGCATGCGCAAACTATAGAAAGTCCTTATGACGTAGAATGTGCATACTTTGTTGATTCCATTTATGAAATAAAACACATTTTCTAAAAACTCGTGTTTTTTAAGAAACCATGTAAACCTTCTAGAAGCCGTGATTTTAAAAAACGGGGCAAGTAAGCTTTTCTTATTTCCAAACGTATGCGCAAACTATAGAAAGTCGTTATGACGTAGAATGTGCATACTTTGTTGATTCTGTTTATGAAAGAAAACACATTTTCTAAAAACTCGGGTTTTTTAAGAAATCATGTAAACCTTCTAGAATCTGTGATTTTAAAAAACGGGGGAAGTAAGCTTTGCTTATTTCCAAACCATGCGCAAACTATAGAAAGTCGTTATGACGTAGAATGTGCATACTTTGTAGATTCCATTTATGAAATAAAACACATTTTCTAAAAACTCGTGTTTTTTAAGAAATCATGTAAACCTTCTAGAAGCTGTGATTTTAAAAAACGGGGGAAGTAAGCTTTTCTTATTTCCAAATGCATGCGCAAACTATAGAAAGTCGTTATGACGTAGAATGTGCATACTTTGTTGATTCCATTTATGAAATAAAAGACATTTTCTAAAAACTCGTGTTTTTTAAGAAATCATGTAAACCTTCTAGAAGCTGTGATTTTAAAAAACGGGGGAAGTAAGCTTTTCTTATTTCCGGACGCATGCGCAAACTATAGAAATTCATTATGACGTAGAATGTGCATACTTTGTAGATTCCATTTATGAAATAAAACACATTTTCTAAAAACTCGTGTTTTTTAAGAAATCATGTAAACCTTCTAGAAGCTGTGATTTTAAAAAACGGGGGAAGTAAGCTTTTCTTATTTCCAAACGCATGCGCAAACTATAGAAATTCGTAATGACGTAGAATGTGCATACTTTGTAGATTCCATTTATGAAATAAAACACATTTTCTAAAAACTCGTGTTTTTTAAGAAATCATGTAAACCTTCTAGAAGCTGTGATTTTAAAAAATGGGGGAAGTAAGGTTTTCTTATTTCCAGATGACTCAGCAAACTATAGAAAGTCGTTATGACGTAGAATGTGCATACTTTGTTGATTGCATTTATGAAATAAAACACATTTTCTAAAAACTCGTGTTTTTTAAGAAATCATGTAAACCTTCTAGAAGCTGTGATTTTAAAAAACGGGGGAAGTAAGCTTTTCTTATTTCCAGACGCATGCCCAAACTATAGAAAATCATTATGACGTAGAATGTGCATACTTTGTAGATTCCATTTATGAAATAAAACACATTTTCTAAAAACTCGTGTTTTTTAAGAAATCATGTAAAGCTACTAGAAGCTGTGATTTTAAAAAACGGGGAAGTAAGCTTTTCTTATTTCTGGATGAATGCGCAAACTATAGAAAGTCGTTATGACGTAGAATGTGCATACTTTGTAGATTCCATTTATGAAATAAAACACATTTTCTAAAAACTCATTTTTTTTACGAAATCATGTAAACCTTCTAGAAGCTGTGATTTTAAAAAACAGGGGAAGTAAGCTTTCTTATTTCCGGGCGCATGCACAAACTATAGAAAGTCGTTATGATGTAGAATGTGCATACTTTGTATATTCGATTTAAGAAATAAAACACATTTTCGAAAAACTCGTGTTTCTTAAGAAATCATGTAAACCTTCTAGAAGCTGTGATTTTAAAAAACGGGGGAAGTAAGCTTTTCTTATTTCCGGACGAATGAGCAAACTATAGAAAGTCGTTATGACGTAGAATGTGCATACTTTGTTGATTCCATTTATGAAATAAAACACATTTTCTAAAAACTCGTGTTTTTTAAGAAATCATGTAAACCTTCTAGAAGCTGTGATTTTAAAAAACGGGGGAAGTAAGCTTTTCTTATTTCCAAACGCATGCGCAAACTATAGAAAGTCGTTATGACGTAGAATGTGCATATTTTGTAGATTCCATTTATGAAATAAAACACATTTTCTAAAAACTCGTGTTTTTTAAGAAATCATGTAAACCTTCTAGAAGCTGTGATTTTAAAAAACGGGGGAAGTAAGCTTTTCTTATTTCCGGGCGCATGCGCAAACTATAGAAAGTCGTTATGACGTAGAATATGCATACTTTGTAGATTCCATTTATGAAACAAAACACATTTTCTAAAAACTCATGTTTTTTACGAAATCATGTATACCTTCTAGAAGCTGTGATTTTAAAAAACGGTGGAAGTAAGCTTTTCTTATTTCCGGACGAATGCGCAAACTATAGAAAGTCGTTATGACGTAGAATGTGCATACTTTGTTGATTCCATTTATGAAATAAAACACATTTTCTAAAAACTCGTGTTTTTTAAGAAATCATGTAAACCTTCTAGAAGCTGTGATTTTAAAAAACGGGGGAAGTAAGCTTTTCTTATTTCCAAACGCATGCGCAAACTATAGAAAGTCGTTATGACGTAGAATGTGCATACTTTGTTGATTCCATTTATGAAATAAAACACATTTTCTAAAAACTCGTGTTTTTTAAGAAATCATGTAAACCTTCTAGAAGCTGTGATTTTAAAAAATGGGGGAAGTAAGCTTTTCTTATTTCCGGGCGGATGCACAAACTATAGAAAGTCATTATGACGTAGAATGTGCATACTTTGTAGATTCCATTTATGAAATAAAACACATTTTCTAAAAACTCGTGTTTTTTACGAAATCATGTAAACCTTCTAGAAGCTGTGATTTTAAAAAACGGGGGAAGTAAGCTTTTCTTATTTCCGGGCGCATGCGCAAACTATAGAAAGTCGTTATGACGTAGAATGTGCATACTTTGTAGATTCCATTTATGAAATAAAACACATTTTCTAAATACTCGTGTTTTTTACGAAATCATGTAAACCTTCTAGAAGCTGTGATTTTAAAAAACGGTGGAAGTAAGCTTTTCTTATTTCCAAACGCATGTGCAAACTATAGAAAGTCGTTATGACGTAGAATGTGCATACTTTTTTTATTCCATTTATGAAATAAAACAAATTTTCTAAAAACTCGTGTTTTTTAAGAAATCGTGTAAACCTTCTAGAAGCTGTGATTTTAAAAAACGGGGGAAGTAAGCTTTTCTTATTTCCGGACGCATGCGAAAACTATAGAAAGTCGTTATTACGTAGAATGTGCATACTTTGTAGATTCCATTTATGAAATAAAACACATTTTCCAAAAACTCTTGTTTTTTACGAAATCATGTAAACCTTCTAGAAGCTGTGATTTTAAAAAACGGTGGAAGTAAGCTTTTCTTATTTCCGGACGAATGCGCAAACTATAGAAATTCATTATGACGTAGAATGTGCATACTTTGTTGATTCCATTTATGAAATAAAACACATTTTCTAAAAACTCATGTTTTTTAAGAAATCATGTAAACCTTCTAGAAGCTGTGATTTTGAAAAACGTTGGAAGTAAGCTTTTCTTATTTCCGGACGCATGCGCAAACTATAGAAAGTCCTTATGACGTAGAATGTGCATACTTTGTTGATTCCATTTATGAAATAAAACACATTTTCTAAAAACTCGTGTTTTTTAAGAAACCATGTAAACCTTCTAGAAGCCGTGATTTTAAAAAACGGGGCAAGTAAGCTTTTCTTATTTCCAAACGTATGCGCAAACTATAGAAAGTCGTTATGACGTAGAATGTGCATACTTTGTTGATTCTGTTTATGAAAGAAAACACATTTTCTAAAAACTCGGGTTTTTTAAGAAATCATGTAAACCTTCTAGAATCTGTGATTTTAAAAAACGGGGGAAGTAAGCTTTGCTTATTTCCAAACCATGCGCAAACTATAGAAAGTCGTTATGACGTAGAATGTGCATACTTTGTAGATTCCATTTATGAAATAAAACACATTTTCTAAAAACTCGTGTTTTTTAAGAAATCATGTAAACCTTCTAGAAGCTGTGATTTTAAAAAACGGGGGAAGTAAGCTTTTCTTATTTCCAAATGCATGCGCAAACTATAGAAAGTCGTTATGACGTAGAATGTGCATACTTTGTTGATTCCATTTATGAAATAAAAGACATTTTCTAAAAACTCGTGTTTTTTAAGAAATCATGTAAACCTTCTAGAAGCTGTGATTTTAAAAAACGGGGGAAGTAAGCTTTTCTTATTTCCGGACACATGCGCAAACTATAGAAATTCATTATGACGTAGAATGTGCATACTTTGTAGATTCCATTTATGAAATAAAACACATTTTCTAAAAACTCGTGTTTTTCACAAAATCATGTAAACCTTCTAGAAGCTGTGATTTTAAAAAATGGGGGAAGTAAGCTTTTCTTATTTCCGGGCGCATGCGCAAACTATAGAAAGTCATTATGACGTAGAATGTGCATACTTTGTAGATTCCATTTATGAAATAAAACACATTTTCTAAATACTCGTGTTTTTTACGAAATCATGTAAACCTTCTAGAAGCTGTGATTTTAAAAAACGGTGGAAGTAAGCTTTTCTTATTTCCAGACGCATGTGCAAACTATAGAAAGTCATTATGACGTAGAATGTGCATACTTTGTAGATTCCATTTATGAAATAAAACACATTTTCTAAAAACTCGTGTTTTTTACGAAATCATGTAAACCTTCTTAGACGTTGTGATTTTAAAAAATGGGGGAAGTAAGTTTTTCTTATTTCCGGGCGCATGCGCAAACTATAGAAAGTCATTATGACGTAGAATGTGCATACTTTGTAGATTCCATTTATGAAATAAAACACATTTTCTAAATACTCGTGTTTTTTAAGAAATCATGTAAACCTTCTAGAAGCTGTGATTTTAAAAAACGGGGGAAGTATGCTTTTCTTATTTCCGGACGAATGCACAAACAATAGAAAGTCGTTATGAGGTAGAATGTGCATACTTTGTTGATTCAATTTATAAAATAAAACACATTTTCTAAAAACTCGTGTTTTTTAAGAAATCATGTAAACCTTCAAGAAGCTGTGATTTTAAAAAACGGTGGAAGTAAGGCTTTCTTATTTCCGGACGAATGCGCAAACTATAGAAAGTCGTTATGACATAGAATGTGCATACTTTGTAGATTCCATTTATGAAATAAAACACATTTTCTAAAAACTCGTGTTTTTTAAGAAATCATGTAAACCTTCTAGAAGCTGTGATTTTAAAAAATGGGGGAAGTAAGCTTTTCTCATTTCCGCACACATGCGCAAACTATAGAAAGTCCTTATGACGTAGAATGTGCATACTTTGTTGATTCCATTTATGAAATAAAACACATTTTCTAAAAACTCGTGTTTTTTACGAAATCATGTAAACCTTCTAGAAGCTGTGATTTTAAAAAACGGTGGAAGTAAGCTTTTCTTATTTCCGGACGCATGCGCAAACTATAGAAAGTCGTTATGACGTAGAATGTGCATACTTTGTTGATTCCATTTATAAAATAAAACACATTTTCTAAAAACTCGTGTTTTTTAAGAAATCATGTAAACCTTCTAGAAGCTGTGATTTTAAAAAATGAGGGAAGTAAGCTTTTCTTATTTCCGGACGCATGCGCAAACTATAGAAAATCATTATGACGTAGAATGTGCATACTTTGTAGATTCCATTTATGAAATAAAACACATTTTCTAAAAACTCGTGTTTTTTAAGAAATCATGTACACCTTCTAGAAGCTGTGATTTTAAAAAACGGTGGAAGTAAGCTTTTCTTATTTCCGGACGCATGCGCAAACTATAGAAACACGTTATGTCGAAGAATGTGCATAGTTTGTAGATTCCATTTATGAAATAAAACACATTTTCTTAAAACTCGTGTTTTTTACGAAATCATGTAAACCTTCTAGAAGCTGTGATTTTAAAAAACGGCGGAAGTAAGCTTTTATTATTTGTGGACGCATGCGCAAACTATAGAAAGTCGTTATGACGTAGAATGTGCATACTTTGTTGATTCCATTTATGAAATAAAAAACATTTTCTAAAAACTCGTGTTTTTTACGAAATCATGTAAACCTTCTAGAAGCTGTGATTTTAAAAAACGGTGGAAGTAAACTTTTCTTATTTCCGGACGTATGCTCAAACTTTAGAAACTCGTTATGACGTAGAATGTGCATACTTTGTTGATTGCATTGATGAAATAAAACACATTTTCTAAAAACTCATGTTTTTATCAAATCATCTAAACCTTCTAGAAGCTGTGATTTTAAAAAACGGGGGAAGTAAGCTTTTCTTATTTCCAAACGCATGCGCAAACTATAGAAAGTCGTTATGACGTAGAATGTGTATACTTTGTTGATAACATTTATGAAATAAAACACATTTTCTAAAAAATCATGTTTTTTAAGAAATCATGTAAAACTTCTAGAAGCTGTGATTTTAAAAAACGGGGGATGTAAGCTTTTCCTATTTCCAAACGCATGCGCAAACTATAGAAAGTCGTTATGACGTAGAATGTGCATACTTTGTTGATTCCATTTATTTAATAAAACACATTTTCTAAAAACTCGTGTTTTTTAAAAAATCATGCAAAACTTCTAGAATCTGTGATTTTAAAAAACGGGGGAGGTAAGCTTTGCTTATTTCCGGACGCATGCGCAAACTATAGAAAGTCGTTATGACGTAGAATGTGCATACTTTGTTGATTCCATTTATGAAATTACACACATTTTCTAAAAACTCGTGATTTTTAAGAAATCATGTAAACCTTCTAGAAGCTGTGATTTTAAAAAACAGGGGAAGTAAGCTATTCTTATATCCAAATGCATGCGCAAACTATAGAAGGTCGTTATGATGTAGAATGTGCATACTTTGTTGATTCCATTTATGAAATAAAACACATTTTCTAAAAACTCATGTTTTTTACGAAATCATGTAAACCTTCTAGAAGCTGTGATTTTAAAAAACGGGGGAAGTTAACTATTCTTATTTCCAAATGCATGCGCAAACTATAGAAAGTCGTTATGACGTAGAATGTGCATACTTTGTTGATTCCATTTATAAAATAAAACATATTTTCTAAAAACTCATGTTTTTTACGAAATCATGTAAACCTTCTAGAAGCTGTGATTTTAAAAAACGGTGGAAGTAAGCTTTTCTTATTTCCGGACGAATGCGCAAACTATAGAAAGTCATTATGACGTAGAATGTGCATACTTTGTTGATTCCATTTATGAAATAAAACACATTTTCTAAAAACTCGTGTTTTTTAAGAAACCATGTAAACCTTCTAGAAGCTGTGATTTTAAAAAACGGTGGAAGTAAGCTTTTCTTATTTCCGGACGCATACGCAAACTATAGAAAGTCGTTATGACGTAGAATGTGCATACTTTGTTGATTCCATTTATGAAATAAAACACATTTTCTAAAAACTCATGTTTTTTAAGAAATCATGTAAACCTTCTAAAAGCTGTGATTTTAAAAAACGGGGGAAGTAAGCTTTTCTTATTTCCAGACACATGTGCAAACCTTAGAAAGTCGTTATGACATAGAATGTGCATACTTTGTAGATTCCATTTATGAAATAAAACACATTTTCTAAAAACTCGTGTTTTTTACGAAATCATGTACACCTTCTAGAAGCTGTGATTTTAAAAAACGGTGGAAGTCAGATTTTCTTATTTTTGGACACATGCACAAACTATAGAAAGTTGTTATGACGTAGAATGTGCATACTTTGTAGATTCCATTTATGAAATAATACACATTTTCTAAAAACTCATGTTTTTTACGAAATCATGTACACCTAGAAGCTGTGATTTTAAAAAACGGTGGAAGTAAGATTTTCTTATTTCTGGACGCATGCACAAACTATAGAAAGTTGTTATGACGTAGAATGTGCATACTTTGTAGATTCCATTTATGAAATAAAACACATTTTCTAAAAACTCGTGTTTTTTACGAAATCATGTAAACCTTCTAGAAGCTGTGATTTTAAAAAACGGTGGAAGTAAGCTTTTCTTATTTCTGGACGCATGCACAAACTATAGAAAGTCGTTATGACGTAGAATGTGGATACTTTGTTGATTCCATTTATGAAATAAAACACATTTTCTAAAAACTCGTGTTTTTTAAGAAATCATGCAAACCTTCTAGAAGCTGTGATTCTAAAAAACGGGGGAAGTAAGTGTAATGCCCATATTTTGATTCGGCATATTTATTAGTTAGACACACCATACTTTACTTCTTATATATTTTGTCGAACTCAGCTCGACTGAGTAAACTATATTGGACCTCATTATATGATGTTACTCTGTCTTATGATTTCACCATGATTATGATGTTACTATGTTATGCAATTATGATGTCATGATTATCATATGATTTCCTTATTTTACGATTTCAGTATATGTTTATATGTTTTCCTTAATGAAATGTGAAATATATGATTCGGTACGTGGATACCATCTTCTTTAATGAATTGCTGAAATGTTATATGTCATATGCATCTATGATGAGCTAAAAGGTTACATGAAATAAAATGATAACATGGATCAATTGGCGATCAATGGAAAATGCTTTCTATAAATTGTATTTTGCAAAACACTAACCTACAGGACACAGGGGCTATGGGATAGCCAGTTACTTGATCTGATATATATTGAAAAGGAAAAACATGTTCATACAGCAAACCTTAGCAGCCAAAATGAGGATACGATAACACAAACTGATAATCCCGATAGCAGCAAGTATGAGTTGATAAGGGCGTAGGCCCAGTATGTTGAGAGGGATGGATGTGTTTCCCACCCTATGTTTCCATGAGACCCGAGGTCGTGGGAGGGCCGTGCTGAGACACGCTCCCCATGTTGTTGTGATGACGATTGTCGGATGCCTGCTAGGGGAGGATAGGTCCGCTATTCAGCCGACGCTATCGCTCTCAAGTTCTAAGTGGTCAGATCGGTGAGTCCGACATCCACTGTTGTACTAGCAGAGGAAGGATAGGGAGGATGCTGGACGTAGGTTATGAAGGGAGGATGTGTTAGTTAGCACTGTTGGGGGGGTTTTTTTGATGGGGGAAGAAAAGAAGTTTGGAGAACAGAAGTTGGGAGAACAGAAAGTTTGGCGAACAGAAAGATTTTGAGAACAGAAGGAAAGACTGCTCTCGGGATTATCAGATTGTGGGCTCGGGGGCTTGGAAATCCTTTGATTTCCAAGGGCCAGCAAGATTATAGCTGTTCGGTAGGGTGGACACTTCAGTTTGGCTGTCTAAGGGGTCACACAACCTGCTACAACTTACGGTTAGCATCAGCATCAGGTAATTTCCGTTATTTACTATTATGCTAAATCTTACTGTAAACATGCAAACTTACTATTTACTGATTTACTGCTATTTACTGATTTACTAAGTTGTGAAACCTATTCTTATGCTGTTGAAAAGAAAATAACGATATGTTTGTTTATTTTAAATTTACGAATGTAAGGTTAGTGAAAACACCACAGTACACTAAATATTATTTCGGCACATAGAAATTCTTAGAAATTCACTTCCATAAACTGATAAAGTTTAAAACTTAGAAAATTAAACCTGAAATTTTACATAGTGCTCTGCCGTAAAAACCAGAGCACTACAGATGGTATCAGAGCCTTTGTTCAGACTCTTGAACCTACAGGCCTATTCATGCTTCACCTAGAAAATTTACTTGATAATTTACCTACTTGACCTCCAGCCATAGTCATCTTTCAAGGTACCTGCACAACGATAACAACAATTACATTAAAAATATAAATATATATATTTATATTTTCCTTCTTTATATAGTTAATCTACCACTAAACAAATGCAAATTATTTAGGGCTTCCATCAATTTATCCCCTTCCGTTCTATTTCCTACTACTGTTGCCAAAATCTTGGCGAGTGATGGGAATCCATGAACAAAATTAAGAGAAGAAAATTTAAATTGAAATTACAACAAAAACAAAAGAGCGTTATAGCAAATTTCCTATGGGATCTTATTGTTTAAATATTACTGTCTAATTTTGTTTTCATATAAAAATATTGGGTCTTAGATTTCATAGAAAGAACTGAAATTTGCTTGCTGTACATTAGAAATATATAATTGTTTTATCACTATCTTATTTTGTAGGAGGATCAAGAATCTAAGGAAAAAAAAAAATATATATATATATATATATATATAATGCCCAGAATTGTTCTTCATTCATAAAACACAGTAATTATTCTTCTTGAATTTAAAATAAAGGTGCCAATACTCCCCAACATTTTGCCAAAAGTCACTTTAAACCATGAATTCTTGAGAACTTCAGCCAGTAGCCAAGTTTAGGAAGTCACGACAAATTACTAAAAATCATGGTATAGTGAATTAAAAAGTAACTTATCATAAACAAAGTTATTTAAGAAAATAAATAACATTACCCAAATTCAAGAAAGAAGACCAATTAAGCTTGAAGCAAATAGCATTAGAGCATCAACCAAATTCAAGAAAGAAAATCGATTAAGCTTGAAGCAAATCGCGTGACCCAAATTCAAGAAAGAAAACTAATTAAGCTTGAAGCCAATGCAAATTAGGGTTGAATCGGTCACGGTATAAGCAAATTAGAAGGTGAGATCATAAAAGACCTTTATTTTTTTTTTAACGAGTAACAAAATAAGTTTTATTATACGAAATCTTTTGCCATATTAATTAGAACTTTTACCATAACTTCTCGGTTAAGAAAAAAAAAATATATATATATATAATAAAATAAAAAGCAGAAAAAAAAAAAAACTTGAAAGCCCTTGCTACGGCAGTCCATCTGCAAGCAATTGGCAAAGCTCCGCACGAGACTTCATACCTCTGTACAGCAGCCTGTGCAAAGCCGAGTGCATATTGTTTGGTCTGAGATCGCTTGAGGATGCCTGCTAAGGCCATTAATCCACTCCAAACGAATTCAAGCAGAAGTATAAGCGAACGGTGGGAGGAAAATCTAGGCGGGAGACATAATTACTAAGGTTTATGGATGATCGTACAGGAATGAAGAACGCAGACGGAACATTGAACCTCCATTTGCGCTAAATCTCATCACAGCCCGCTGGGATTAACCGGTTCATATTTTTCGTCATTACAATTGTAGATAGGAGTGGAAATAATGATAGGTTGTGTTGATGGATTTAACTGCAACCTATTATAAATTGTTGAGAAAAAAAAAGTCTGCACTGCAAACACATTGGAGATTCAATGTCCCCATACTCCGCATAAGTGGATAACCTGCGACATGGTCTTGAAGATTTACTCCACCCATACTTGCAATAGCCTGACCCACCATCTATAATGACAGACCCCTGCAATTGTTTCCGCTGACTATATATTAGCTGGAAAGGTAGGTGGCCATACACATCAGTAACAACAGACCTGACCGAAAACCCGGATCGCAAGTAAGTCTCAGCGAAAAGCACAGCCTCCCACATCTCCCCGGACTCCTCCCTAAGAAAGAAGTACCACAAACTCTCTTCCTCCACCATCGACCGCCATGCCCTGCAAACCAAAGAGGCCTTTGCGGAATCCTTGGGGCCGAGGCGCTTCAATATAAGCAAGAACACATCCGGCGTCAATTTTTGTGCAGGAGAAACGATGCCACAGTCCAAATCAGCGTTACGTTGAGAAGAAGATGGGCATTTTGTCACTGATTTCCAAACCCTGCGCAGCAGCGTCGCCATTAAAAAACTTCTCGCCGGAAACAGAGACTGTACTGTATGGATTCTCTACCGTGTTCCGGTTAAACTCACACTTTCTCTGGAAAATTGAGAAAACGAAAGCGGGTCCGTACGGTTTTCACCGTGTTTACGAGTCTCGCACATCTGTAGGGCAAGGACTAGTGCCTCTTGTTAATTAGATAACCGTGAACCAATTTCAATTTCATCATTATTTCCCCTACAGCTGACAGGCCATGGCTGTGCGCATCTCCTGCTGTATCATGTTGGCAATATCCAGTAGATTGCCGAGCATAAAACGTGGGGGAGGCCCTTTGAATCCCTGCTTTTCAGAGCTCCATGGAGAGCCCATGGCGTCCATAAGCATTTGATGAAGAAACATAGCAGAAAAGGGGATATTCCAGCGATAAATAGTGTGAATAGCAGACCATTGATACCAACTCCCGAGACCTCCGATGATGGGAATCTGAAGGGTGGAGCGGCCACCTGCTCGGCTGTTAATTCTTGGTTCTGCAATTTACCAGGGTGCATGAGATAACAGAAGCTTACGGGAGCAACGGGAGCATCTCTGCAGCGGTGCTTTGCACCCAATATTGCACGAAGTCGTGGATGAGATAATCCGGCGAGAGCTGCCGAGGCAATCCAACCACCAATATTTTGCAGTTCTGCAAATAGTAACTCAGAAAATTGTATTAGGTTTCAGCTTTCAATTTCTAAAAACTAGCCAGTTTTTAAATTCAACATTCTATTTTCGACGAATGGTCTCACCAGACCCACGCGCTGAATGGGAGACCAGGCTCACGCGCGGGAGACGAAGCACCGCTTAGTAGGGGGAGGCACCACGTTTTGGTTAATGGGGAGAAGGGGTGCATGCAGCCCAGGTGGCTGGCATGCAGCCCAGGCCTCCTCGTGGATCTTTGAGCCGGTTGGTCTGGCGAGAGGTAGAAACCCGGTCGAAGTTAATAGGTGGAGTGGGAGACACGAGGAGGTAGGTAGGGTGGACGCGCGTCGAAGTCCGCGTGAGAGGTTATAATGTTTAAAAATAAAGAAAAAAAATATATATATATATAATAAATGGTTTAAAACTTGAAAATAAATTGTTTAATGTTTCAAATTGTTTAAATGTTTAAAATTATTTAAATCTCAAATTTTAGTTGTAAAATAAAATATCTGCATGGTGGGATATTTCTAAATAATTAATGTTTAAAATTATTTAAATTTATTTAATTATTTAAAAATTCAATTGTAGTTCTTTCGAAATTGATATTTATGATATATATATATATTGCTAAAAGTATGGAGATATAATTGTAAATTTAATGCAATACATATATAATAGTTTTTAGGTTGATTTAAAATTCATATAAATAAAAGTTAGATTATGATTAGAGTCTCTATGTTTAGGATTAACTTTAATTAAACCTAAGGGTGATTAGAGGATTCAGAATTTTAAGATAAATTAATGTCAATTAGGTTGTTTAGATTAAAGGGTAACATTTAAAGTAACTAACATAGAGATATTAAAAATTTTGCCGAAATTTCAACTCCTAGTCGAAGGGATGAAAGAAACCCGAAATCTCAAAAACAAGACACCGTTAAGACCAGCATGACGAGCTGAACACCATGACAAAGATTGTTTAATAAAAACGACTATAGATTTTACTGCGCTAACCCTGACAATCTGTTATCTCATGATGCAAGTTATTTCTTATGCATAAGTATAAGTGTATGAATACCTACATTTTAGTTCCGCGTGTATTTGATTAAACAACTAAGGACATGATTTTATTTTCAACAAACTCAGGGACTATCATGGTGACAACACGCAGAGGTCGAGGTCGGGGTCAAGGTCGACCACCGTCACCACCACCTCCGCCACCGCCAACACCGCCACAACCAACCTCAACACCAGAAATGCAGATCATAATGCGGTCATTGGAGGCTATTATGACCACGATGAACAGGCAGTCGGAAAGGGCCGCCGAGGTGGAAACCACTCAAGTGAGTCGAGAGAACTCTGAAAGGGCACATGGCCCAAGACTGGAACCGCTTCAGGACATATCGAGGGAGTTGCAAAAGATAAAGGTTCCAGAGTTTTCAGGAGGACGACCCGGTAAGCATGCCGAAGCATGGCCGGAAGGCATGAAGAGGTGCTTCGCATTGAATGAGTACACATCTAGTTCCAAGGCTAGGATGGCCGTCTTTCAGCTTAAAGGTGATGCTTTGAATTGGTGGTCAGACCTCGAGAAGCAGTTGCACCTTACTCCTCTTACAACTTCTTGGGAACTGTTCGAGGAAAGGTTCCACATGAAGTATTTGCCAAATTATTACAAGGAAGAGCAGGCAGGTGCACTCCATGCCTTGGTACAGGGAGACAAGACGGTGGAGGAGTATGAATCTCGGTTTATGGAACTAGTAAAATATGTTCCTTACCTGGATGCAGATGATTGTCAGGTAGAGCGTTTTGTGTATGGACTTAGCTACAAGATTAGAGCTGCTGTGCGGATGTGGAAGCCAACTTCAGTTGCCATGGCAGTTGAGTATGCTCGTTATGCAGCTGATATGTCAGATGGAAAAGGGGGTAGTAAGTTGACAGGAACCAATCAGTATGTTACAGGGAAGGCGTCACGCCCTTACTTCAGGGGAGGACAATCTAGGCCTCCTCCTTACAGTAACAGGTTCACACCGAGGGGTAATACTTCAGTTAACTCAATCTCGCAGGCATCGTCCGCAACCCACCAAAGCCAGGGACGTACACAGGGAAGTTCATATAGAGGAGCAAGGGGTTTTAGAGGAACCAGGGGAAGGAACTCATCTCAGAGGATTCCTTCGAGCAACAGGCAAGCCCCTCCCAATCTCTCTTGTTGGGGATGCGGAGGTCCTCATTTCAAACGAGACTGTCCCAAGGGTCAGTCAAGCAGCAGGCACAGGGAAGGAAAAGCACCCATGGATAGTTCAGGTAACAGTCATCGGATTCATGCAGCGGTGCATAACCACCAGGCAGAACATCAGTCTACTGTAGTAGAATCCACTGGTAATGTAAACAATGTCAAACTTAAAATTTTGTTTGATCCAGGAGCAACTGATAGTTTTATTTCAACATATGCATTAGATAAATGTGGGTTGGCAGCCTACGAGCACGATGATTTCAAACTGGTCGAAATGGCTTCAGGAACTAAGCAACCAGTAGGTCTTAAAGTGAGAGGTTGTGGGGTTGACTTAGGAGTTTGCACCACTAAGTTGGATGCTTATGTCACCAATTTGGGGACTTATGACCTCATTATTGGCATGGATTGGTTAGAAGACCATAGAGCTTTCATAGACTGCTATGCAAAGAAGGTGTTGTGCCTCGATGACGAGGGAAGGACAATTCAAATCCAAGGCTTGAAGAGGAAGGTATCCCTCCGTTTCATCTCTATGGTGAAAGCTAAGCGGTGCCTAAGACAAGGATGCCAGTTGTTCGTAGTGGAGGCCGTGAGCGATAGTAAAGGACCTTCCTTGAATTCTTACCCAGTACTTTCTGAGTTCAAGGATGTCTTTCCGAAGGAATTACCAGGACTACCTCCAGAAAGAGAGCTCGATTTCACAATCGAACTAAAACCTGGTGTAGAACCTATCTCAAAAACTCCTTATAGAATGACAACTCCAGAGCTCCGTGAGTTACAGATCCAGTTAAAAGAGTTGCTAGATTTGGGACTGATTAGACCTAGTATCTCGCCATGGGGAGCACCAGTGATCTTCGTTAAGAAGAAGGATGGATCTCTGCGACTGTGCATAGATTACAGAGATTTGAACAAGGCCACCGTGAAGAACAGGTATCCCATACCAAGAATCGATGACCTCTTTGATCAAATGAAAGGTGCGTCAGTCTTCTCAAAAATTGATTTACGATCAGGGTATCACCAGTTGAGGATCAAGGAAGGCGACATTCCTAAGACTGCCTTTCGAACTCGATTTGGGCATTACGAGTTTGTAGTGGTACCATTTGGTTTGACCAATGCTCCAGCTGTATTCATGAGCCTCATGAATGGTGTCTTCCGAAAATACTTGGACCACTTTGTTCAGGTCTTCTTAGATGATATTCTTATCTATTCTAAGAATGAGAAGGAGCATGAGGAACACTTGCGGTTAGTCTTGACATGCTTAAGGGAACATAAACTTTATGGTAAATTGTCAAAGTGTTCCTTCTTCCAAAAAGAGATTCACTACTTGGGGCACATCATCTCAGGTGAAGGGATCTCTGTAGACCCAGAAAAGGTAAAGGCCATTGAAGATTGGCCAATTCCAAGGAATGCTCATGAGGTGCGCAGCTTCATGGGGTTAGCAGGCTATTACCGGAGGTTTGTGGAAGGATTTTCTAAAATTGCAAAACCTATTACCACCTTGCAACGCAAGGGAATCCGGTATGAATGGACCGATGAATGCGATGCCGCTTTTACAGAGTTAAAAAGATTGTTGACAAGTGCACCGATCTTGCGGGTACCAGACATGGATAAAGATTTCATGGTATGCACCGATGCCTCGAAGCAAGGATTAGGAGCGGTGTTGATGCAGGAAGGTGGGGTAATAGCTTATGCATCTCGAAAGTTGAAACCTCATGAGGAGCAGTATGCCACGCATGATCTAGAATTGGCAGCAGTAATGTTGGCACTAAAATTATGGAGGCACTACCTAGTTGGTAGAAGCTTCACCCTTAAAACAGACCATCAGAGCTTGCAGTACATATTTACCCAAAGGGATTTGAATGCTAGGCAAAGGCGATGGAGTGAGTTCATGAGTGAGTATGACTTTGGTATCTCTTATATCAAAGGAAAGGAGAATGTGGTGGCAGACGCTCTAAGCCGAAGGCCGAGACTTTTCTCCTTAATTCCCTTGAAGGTTGACTTGAGGGAAAGGGTACTAGGACAACTATTGGGCGATAGTTGGTATCTAAAAGTAACCTCAGCTATTCAGAATGGAAAGAAACAGGAATTGAAGTATGATGGGTACCATCTTGAGGAAGATGGGTTGTTGCGGTATCAGGGAAGGATGTATGTTCCTAAGGAAGGTGATATCAGGAAAACAATCCTTAGAGAGGCCCATAGATCACATTACTGTGCACACCCAGGAGTGAAGAAGATGTATGCTGACATGAAGCAACTCTTCTTTTGGCCAGGTATGAAGAGGGATGTAGTGGATTTTGTTTCGAAGTGCCTTGAGTGTCAACAAGTGAAGGCAGATCATCATCACCCGGCCGGTCTCCTACAACCGCATGATATCCCTATGACTAAATGGGAAGTCATTTCCATGGACTTCGTTGTAGGATTACCACTCACATCTCTGAGACATAATGCTATTTTGGTGGTAGTCGACAAACTGACCAAAAGTGCTCACTTCATTCCAGTCAGAGACACCTATGATGTGACAGATGTGGCAAGGGTATTCATAAATGAGATTATACGTCTTCAGATTGGGCCTGAATTGATTCAGGAAATGGAGGAGCAAGTGATACAGATTAGGCAGCGGCTGAAGGAAGCACAGGATAGGAAAAAGAGTTATGCTGATGCACACAGATCAGATAGAACTTATGGAGTAGGGGATCGTGTATTTATTCGCATCAGACCAAATAAAAGTACCATTCGGTTTGGGAAGGGTACCAAGTTGTCACCTCGCTTTATAGGTCCATTTGAAATTCTTGAGAAAATCGGACCAGTTGCTTATCGTCTCGCGCTGCCACCCCACTTGCATAAAACTCATAATGTATTTCATGTTTCTGTATTACGACATTACATAGCTGATGAGACTCACAAAAATCATTGGAAGGAATTGCAGGTCTCGGACGAGGGAACCTTCAGGGTCGAACCATTACGTATACTTGATCGTAGGGTTCGACAGCTCCGTAGTCGCCATGTGGACCAAGTTAAGGTCCAATGGGACAAGTATAGCCCAGGGTCTGCTACCTGGGAGGATGCAGAGACCATGCGTCGAGATTTTCCCTCACTATTTTGACCATAAATTCGGGACGAAGTTTCCCGAAGGGTGGGTGTATGTAATGCCCATATTTTGATTCGGCATATTTATTAGTTAGACACACCATACTTTACTTCTTATATATTTTGTCGAACTCAGCTCGACTGAGTAAACTATATTGGACCTCATTATATGATGTTACTCTGTCTTATGATTTCACCATGATTATGATGTTACTATGTTATGCAGTTATGATGTCATGATTATCATATGATTTCCTTATTTTACGATTTCAGTATATGTTTATATGTTTTCCTTAATGAAATGTGAAATATATGATTCGGTACGTGGATACCATCTTCTTTAATGAATTGCTGAAATGTTATATGTCATATGCATCTATGATGAGCTAAAAGGTTACATGAAATAAAATGATAACATGGATCAATTGGCGATCAATGGAAAATGCTTTCTATAAATTGTATTTTGCAAAACACTAACCTACAGGACACAGGGGCTATGGGATAGCCAGTTACTTGATCTGATATATATTGAAAAGGAAAAACATGTTCATACAGCAAACCTTAGCAGCCAAAATGAGGATACGATAACACAAACTGATAATCCCGATAGCAGCAAGTATGAGTTGATAAGGGCGTAGGCCCAGTATGTTGAGAGGGATGGATGTGTTTCCCACCCTATGTTTCCATGAGACCCGAGGTCGTGGGAGGGCAGTGCTGAGACACGCTCCCCATGTTGTTGTGATGACGATTGTCGGATGCCTGCTAGGGGAGGATAGGTCCGCTATTCAGCCGACGCTATCGCTCTCAAGTTCTAAGTGGTCAGATCGGTGAGTCCGACATCCACTGTTGTACTAGCAGAGGAAGGATAGGGAGGATGCTGGACGTAGGTTATGAAGGGAGGATGTGTTAGTTAGCACTGTTGGGGGGGTTTTTTTGATGGGGGAAGAAAAGAAGTTTGGAGAACAGAAGTTTGGAGAACAGAAGTTGGGAGAACAGAAAGTTTGGCGAACAGAAAGATTTTGAGAACAGAAGGAAAGACTGCTCTCGGGATTATCAGATTGTGGGCTCGGGGGCTTGGAAATCCTTTGATTTCCAAGGGCCAGCAAGATTATAGCTGGTCGGTAGGCTGGACACTTCAGTTTGGCTGTCTAAGGGGTCACACAACCTGCTACAACTTACGGTTAGCATCAGCATCAGGTAATTTCCGTTATTTACTATTATGCTAAATCTTACTGTAAACATGCAAACTTACTATTTACTGATTTACTGCTATTTACTGATTTACTAAGTTGTGAAACCTATTCTTATGCTGTTGAAAAGAAAATAACGATATGTTTGTTTATTTTAAATTTACGAATGTAAGGTTAGTGAAAACACCACAGTACACTAAATATTATTTCGGCACATAGAAATTCTTAGAAATTCACTTCCATAAACTGATAAAGTTTAAAACTTAGAAAATTAAACCTGAAATTTTACATAGTGCTCTGCCGTAAAAACCAGAGCACTACAGTAAGCTTTTCTTATTTCCAAACGCATGGACAAACTATAGAAATTCGTTATGACGTAGAATATGCATACTTTGTTGATTCCATTTATGAAATCAAACACATTTTCTAAAAACTCGTGTTTTTTAAGAACTCATGTAAACCTTCTAGAAGCTGTGATTTTAAAAAACGGGGGAAGTAAGCTTTTCTTATTTCCGGACGCATGCACAAACTATAGAAAGTCGTTGTGACGTAGAATGTGCATACTTTGTAGATTCCATTTATGAAATAAAACACATTTTCTAAAAACTCATGTTTTTTACGAAATTTTGTAAACCTTCTAGAAGCTGTGATTTTAAAAAACGGTGGAAGTATTCTTTTCTTATTTCCCGACGCATGCGCAAACTATAGAAAGTCGTTATGACGTAGAATGTGCATACTTTGTTGATAAGATTTATGAAATAAAACACATTTTCTAAAAACTCGTGTTTTTTAAGAAATCATGTCAACCTTCTAGAAGCTGTGATTTTAAAAAATGGTGGAAGTAAGCTTTTCTTATTTCCGGACGGATGCGCAAACTATAGAAAGTCGTTATGACGTAGAATGTGCATACTTTTTTGATTCCGTTTATGAAATAAAACACATTTTCTAAAAACTCGTGTTTTTTAAGAAATGATGTAAACCTTCTAGAAGCTGTGATTTTGAAAAACTGGGGAAGTAAGTTTTTATTATTTCCAAACGCATGCTCAAACTCTAGAAAGTCGTTATGACATAGAATGTGCATACTTTATAGATTCCATTTATGAAATAAAACACATTTTCTAAAAACTCGTGTTTTTTACGAAATTATATAAACCTTCTAGAAGCTGTGATTTTAAAAAACGGTGGAATTATTCTTTTCTTATTTCCAGACGAATGCGCAAACTATAGAAATTCGTTATGACGTAGAATGTGCATACTTTGTTGATTCCATTTATGAAATAAAACACATTTTCTAAAAACTCGTGTTTTTTAAGAAATCCTGTAAACCTTCTAGAAGCTGTGATTTTAAAAAACGGTGGAAGTAAGCTTTTCTTATTTCCGGACGCATCCACAAACCATAGAAAGTCCTTATGACGTAGAATGTGCATACTTTGTAGATTCCATTTATGAAATAAAACACATTTTCTAAAAACTCATGTTTTTTACGAAATCATGTACACCTTCTAGAAGCTGTGATTTTAAAAAACGGTGGAAGTAAGCTTTTCTTATTTCGGGACGCATGCACAAACTATAGAAAGTCGTTATGACGTAGAATGTGCATACTTTGTAGATTCCATTTATGAAATAAAACACATTTTCTAAAAACTCGTGTTTTTTACGAAATCATGTAAACCTTCTAGAAGCCGTGATTTTAAAAAACGGTGGAAGTAAGCTTTTGTTATTTCCGGACGCATGCGCAAACTATAGAAAGTCGTTATGACGTAGAATGTGCATACTTAGTTGAATCCATTTATGAAATAAAATACATTTTCTAAAAACTCGTGTTTTTTAAGAAATCATGTAAACCTTCTAGAAGCTGTGATTTTAAAAAACGGGGGAAGTAAGCTTTGCTTATTTCCAAACGCATGCACAAACTATAGAAAGTCGTTATGACGTAGAATGTGCATACTTTGTTGATTCCATTTATGAAATAAAACACATTTTCTAAAAACTCGTGTTTTTTAAGAACTCATGTAAACCTTCTAGAAGCTGTGATTTTAAAAAACGGGGGATGTAAGCTTTTCTTATTTCCGGATGCATGCGCAAACTATAGAAAGTCGTTGTGACGTAGAATGTGCATACTTTGTAGATTCCATTTATGAAATAAAACACATTTTCTAAAAACTCGTGTTTTTTAAGAAATCATGTAAACCTTCTAGAAGCTGTGATTTTAGAAAACAGTGGAAGTAGTCTTTTCTTATTTCCGGACGCATGCGCAAACTATAGAAAGTCGTTATGACGTAGAATGTGCATACTTTGTTGATTCCATTTATGAAATAAAACACATTTTCTAAAAACTCGTGTTTTTTAAGAAATCATGTAAACCTTCTAGAAGCTGTGATTTTAAAAAACGGTGGAAGTAAGCTTTTCATATTTCCGGACGAATGCGCAAACTATAGAAAGTCATTATGATGTAGAATGTGCATACTTTTTTTATTCCATTTATGAAATAAAACACATTTTCTAAAAACTCGTGTTTTTTAAGAAATCATGTAAACCTTCTAGAAGCTGTAATTTTAAAAAACGGGGGAAGTAAGCTTTTCTTATTTCCAAACGCATGCGCAAACTATAGAAAGTCGTTATGACGTAGAATGTACATACTTTGTTGATTCCATTTATGAAATAAAACACATTTTCTAAAAACTCGTGTTTTTTAATAAATCATGTAAACCTTCTAGAAGCTGTGATTTTAAAAAACGGGGGAAGTAAGCTTTTCTTATTATCCGGACGCATGCGCAAACCATAGAAAGTCGTTATGACGTAGAATGTGCATACTTTGTAGATTCCATTTAAGAAATAAAACACATTTTCTAAAAACTCATGTTTTTTACGAAATCATGTAAACCTTCTAGAAGCTGTGATTTTAAAAAACGGTGGAAGTAAACTTTTCTTATTTCCGGACGCATGCACAAACTATAGAAAGTCGTTATGACGTAGAATGTGCATACTTTGTAGATTCCATTTATGAAATAAAACACATTTTCTAAAAACTCATGTTTTTTACGAAATCATGTAAACCTTCCAGAAGCTGTGATTTTAAAAAACGGTGGAAGTAAGCTTTTCTTATTTCCGGACGCATGCGCAAACTATAGAAAGTCGTTATGACGTAGAATGTGCATACTTTGTTGATTCCATTTATGAAATAAAACATATTTTCTAAAAACTCGTGTTTTTTACGAAATCATGTAAACCTTCTAGAAGCTGTGATTTTAAAAAACGGTGGAAGTAAGCTTTTCTTATTTCCGGACGAATGCGCAAACTATAGAAAGTCGTTATGACATAGAATGTGCGTACTTTGTTCATTCCATTTATGAAATAAAACACATTTTCTAAAAAATCGTGTTTTTTAAGAAATCATGTAAACCTTCTAGAAGCTGTGATTTTAAAAAACGGTGGAAGTAAGCTTTTCTTATTTCCGGATGCATGCGCAAACTATAGAAAGTCATTATGACGTAGAATGTGCATACTTTGTTGATTCCATTTATGAAATAAAACACATTTTCTAAAAACTCGTGTTTTTTAAGAAATCATGTAAACCTTCTAGAAGCTGTGATTTTAAAAAACGGGGGAAGTAAGCTTTTCTTATATCCGGACGCATGCGCAAACTATAGAAAGTCGTTATGAAGTAGAATGTGCATACTTTGTAGATTCCATTTATGAAATAAAACACATTTTCTAAAAACTCATTTTTTTTACGAAATCATGTAAAACTTCTAGAAGCTGTGATTTTAAAAAACGGTGGAAGTAAGCTTTTCTTATTTCCGGATGCATGCACAAACTAAAGAAAGTCGTTATGACGTAGAATGTGCATATTTTCTAGATTCCATTTATGCAATAAAACACATTTTCTAAAAACTCGTGTTTTTTACGAAATTATGTAAACCTTCTAGAAGCTGTGATTTTAGAAAACAGTGGAAGTAGTCTTTTCTTATTTCCGGACGCATGCGCAAACTATAGAAAGTCGTTATGACGTAGAATGTGCATACTTTGTTGATTCCATTTATGAAATAAAACACATTTTCTAAAAACTCGTGTTTTTTAAGAAATCATGTAAACCTTCTAGAAGCTGTGATTTTAAAAAACGGTGGAAGTAAGCTTTTCTTATTTCCAGACGAATGCGCAAACTATAGAAAGTCATTATGATGTAGAATGTGCATACTTTTTTTATTCCATTTATGAAATAAAACACATTTTCTAAAAACTCGTGTTTTTTAAGAAATCATGTAAACCTTCTAGAAGCTGTAATTTTAAAAAATGGGGGAAGTAAGCTTTTCTTATTTCCAAACGCATGCGCAAACTATAGAAAGTCGTTATGACGTAGAATGTACATACTTTGTTGATTCCATTTATGAAATAAAACACATTTTCTAAAAACTCGTGTTTTTTAATAAATCATGTAAACCTTCTAGAAGCTGTGATTTTAAAAAATGGGGGAAGTAAGCTTTTCTTATTATCCGGACGCATGCGCAAACCATAGAAAGTCGTTATGACGTAGAATGTGCATACTTTGTAGATTCCATTTAAGAAATAAAACACATTTTCTAAAAACTCATGTTTTTTACGAAATCATGTAAACTTTCTAGAAGCTGTGATTTTAAAAAACGGTGGAAGTAAACTTTTCTTATTTCCGGACGCATGCACAAACTATAGAAAGTCGTTATGACGTAGAATGTGCATACTTTGTAGATTCCATTTATGAAATAAAACACATTTTCTAAAAACTCATGTTTTTTACGAAATCATGTAAACCTTCCAGAAGCTGTGATTTTGAAAAACGGTGGAAGTAAGCTTTTCTTATTTCCGGACGCATGCGCAAACTATAGAAAGTCGTTATGACATAGAATGTGCATACTTTGTTGATTCCATTTATGAAATAAAACACATTTTCTAAAAACTCGTGTTTTTTAAGAAATCATGTAAACCTTCTAGAAGCTGTGATTTTAAAAAACGGGGGAAGTAAGCTTTTCTTATTTCCGGACGCATGCGCAAACTATAGAAAGTCGTTATGACGTAGAATGTGCATACTTTGTATATTCCATTTATGAAATAAAACATATTTTCTAAAAACTCGTGTTTTTTACGAAATCATGTAAACCTTCTAGAAGCTGTGATTTTAAAAAACGGTGGAAGTAAGCTTTTCTTATTTCCGGACGAATGCGCAAACTATAGAAAGTCGTTATGACATAGAATGTGCGTACTTTGTTCATTCCATTTATGAAATAAAACACATTTTCTAAAAAATCGTGTTTTTTAAGAAATCATGTAAACCTTCTAGAAGCTGTGATTTTAAAAAACGGCGGAAGTAAGCTTTTCTTATTTCCGGATGCATGCGCAAACTATAGAAAGTCATTATGACGTAGAATGTGCATACTTTGTTGATTCCATTTATGAAATAAAACACATTTTCTAAAAACTCGTGTTTTTTAAGAAATCATGTAAACCTTCTAGAAGCTGTGATTTTAAAAAACGGGGGAAGTAAGCTTTTCTTATATCCGGACGCATGCGCAAACTATAGAAAGTCGTTATGAAGTAGAATGTGCATACTTTGTAAATTCCATTTATGAAATAAAACACATTTTCTAAAAACTCATTTTTTTTACGAAATCATGTAAAACTTCTAGAAGCTGTGATTTTAAAAAACGGTGGAAGTAAGCTTTTCTTATTTCCGGATGCATGCACAAACTAAAGAAAGTCGTTATGACGTAGAATGTGCCTACTTTGTAGATTCCATTTATAAAATAAAACACATTTTCTAAAAACTCGTGCTTTTTACGAAATCATGTAAACCTTCTAGAAACTGTGATTTTAAAAAACGGTGGAAGTAAGCTTTTCTTATTTCCGGACGCATCCACAAACTATAGAAAGCCGTTATGATGTAGAATGTGCATACTTTGTTGATTCCATTTATGAAGTAAAACACATTTTCTAAAAACTCGTGTTTTTTAAGAAATCATGTAAACCTTCTAGAAGCTGTGATTTTAAAAAACGGGGGAAGTAAGCTTTTCTTATTTCCAAACGCATGCGCAAACTATAGAAAGTCGTTATGACGTACAATGTGCATACTTTGTTGATTCCATTTATGAAATAAAACACATTTTCTAAAAACTTGTGTTTTTTAAGAACTCATGTAAACCCTGTAGAAGCTGTGATTTTAAAAAACATGGGAAATAAGCTTTTCTTATTTCCGAACGCATGCGCAAACTATAGAAAATCGTTGTGACATAGAATGTGTATACTTTGTAGATTCCATTTATGAAATAAAACACATTTTCTAAAAACTCGTGTTTTTTACGAAAATATTTAAACCTTCTAGAAGCTGTGATTTTAAAAAACGGTGGAAGTAATCTTTTCTTATTTTCGAATGCATGCGCAAACTATAGAAAGTCGTTATGACGTAGAATGTGCATACTTTGTAGATTCCGTTTATGAAATAAAACACATTTTCTAAAAACTCGTGTTTTTTACGAAATCATGTAAACCTTCTAGAAGCTGTGATTTTAGAAAATGGTGGAAGTAAGCTTTTCTTATTGCCAGACACATGCGCAAACTATAGAAAGTCGTTATGACGTAGAATGTGCATACTTTGTTGATTCCATTGATGAAATAAAACACATTTTCTAAAAACTCGTGTTTTTTAAGAAATCATGTAAACCTTCTAGAAGCTGTGATTTCCAAAAACGGGGGAAGTAAGCTTTTCTTATTTCCGGACGCATGCGCAAACTATAGAAAGTCGTTATGCCGTAGAATTTGCATACTTTGTAGATTCCATTTATGAAATAAAACACATTTTCTAAAAACTCGTGTTTTTTATGAAATCATGTAAGCCTTTTAGAAGCTGTGATTTTAAAAAACGGTGGAAGGAAGCTTTTCTTATTTCCGGACGCATGCGCAAACTTTAGAAAGTCGTTATGACGTAGAATGTGCATACTTTGTTTATTCCATTTATGAAATAAAACACATTTTCTAAAAACTTGTGTTTTTTAAGAAATCATGTAAACCTTCTAGAAGCTGTGATTTTAAAAAACGGGGGAAGTGAGCTTTTCTTATTTCCGGACGCATGCGCAAACTATAGAAAGTCGTTATGACGTAGAATATGCATACTTTGTAGATTGCATTTATGAAATAAAACACATTTTTGAAAACTCGTGTTTTTTACGAAATCATGTAAACCTTTTAGAAGCTGTGATTTTAAAATACGGTGGAAGTAAGCTTTTCTTATTTCCAAACGCATGCGCAAACAATAGAAAGTCGTTATGACGTAGAATGTGCATACTTTGTTGATTCCATTCATGAAATAAAACACATTTTCTAAAAACTCGTGTTTCTTGAGAATTCATGTAAACCTTCTAGAAGCTATGATTTTAAAAAACGGGGGAAGTAAGCTTTTCTTATTTCCGGACGCATGCGCAAACTATAGAAAGTCGTTGTGACATAGAGTGTGCATAATTTGTAGATTCCATTTATGAAATGAAACACATTTTCTAAAAACTCATGTTTTTTACGAAATTATATAAACCTTCTAGAAGCTGTGATTTTAAAAAACGGTGGAAGTAATCTTTTCTTATTTCCGGACGCATGCGCAAACTATAGAAAGTCTCTATGACGTAGAATGTGCATACTTTGTTGATTCCATTTATGAAATAGAAGACATTTTCTAAAAACTCGTGTTTTTTAAGAAATCATGTAAACCTTCTAGAAGCTGTGATTTTAAAAAACGGGGGAAGTAAGCTTTTCTTATTTCGGGACGCATGCGCAAACAATAGAAAGTCCTTATGACGTAGAATGTGCATACTTTGTAGATTCCATTTATGAAATAAAACATATTTTCTGAAAACTCGTGTTTTTTACGAAATCATGTAAACCTCTAGAAGCTGTGATTTTAAAATACGGTGGAAGTAAGCTTTTCTTATTTCTGGACGCATGCGCATACTATAGAAAGTCGTTAGTATGTAGAATGTGCATACTTTGTTGATTCCATTTATGAAATAAAACACATTTTCTAAAAACTCTTGTTTTTTAAGAGATCATGTAAACCTTCTAGAAGCTGTGATTTTAAAAAAAGGGGGAAGTAAGCTTTTCTTTTTTCCGGACGCATGCGCAAACTATAGAAAGTCGTTATAACGTAGAATTTGCATACTTTGTAGATTCCATTTATGAAATAAAACACATTTTCTAAAAACTCGTGTTTTTTATGAAATCATGTAAACCTTCTAGAAGCTGTGATTTTAAAAAATGGGGGAAGTAAGCTTTTCTTATTTCCGGGCGGATGCGGAAACTATAGAAAGTCGTTATGACGTAGAATGTGCATACTTTGTAGATTCCATTTATGAAATAAAACACATCTTCTAAAAACTCGTGTTTTTTAAGAAGTCATGTAAACCTTCTAGAAGCTTTGATTTTAAAAAACGGGGGAAGTAAGCTTTTCTTATTTCCAAACGCAAGCGCAAACTATAGAAAGTCATTATGACGTAGAATGTGCATACTTTGTTGATTCTATTTATGAAATAAAACACATTTTCTAAAAACTCGTGTTTTTTACGAAATCATGTAAACCTTCTAGAAGGTGTGATTTTAAAAAACGGTGGAAGTAAGCTTTTCTTATTTCCGGACGCATGCGCAAACTATAGAAAGTCGTTATGACGTAGAATGTGCATACTTTGTAGATTCCATTTATGAAATAAAACAAATTTTCTAAAAACTCACTTTTTTTACGAAATCATGTAAACCTTCTAGAAGGTGTGATTTTAAAAAACGGGGGAAGTAAGCTTTTCTTATTTCCGGTCGCATGCGCAAACTATAGAAAGTCGTTATGACGTAGAATGTGCATACTTTGTTGATTCCATTTATGAAATAAAACACATTTTCTAAAAACTTGTGCTTTTTAAGAAATCATGTAAACCTTCTAGAGCTGTGATTCTAAAAAATGGTGGAAGTAAGATTTTCTTATTTCCGAACGCATGTGCAAACTATAGAAAGTCGTTATGACGTAGAATGCGCATACTTTGTTCATTTCATTTATGAAATAAAACACTTTTTCTAAAAACTCATTTTTTTTAAGAAATCATGTAAACCTTCTAGAAGCTGTGATTTTAAAAAACGGGGAAAGTAAGCTTTTCTTATTTCCAGACGCATGCGCAAACTATAGAAAGTCGTTATGACGTAGAATGTGCATAATTTTTTGATTCCGTTTATGAAATAAAACACATTTTCTAAAAACTTGTGTTTTTTAAGAAATCATGTAAACCTTCTAGAAGCTGTGATTTAAAAAATGGGGGGAAGTAAGCTTTTCTTACTTCCGGACGCATGCGCAAACTATAGAAAGTCGTTATGACGTAGAATTTGCATACTTTGTAGATTCCATTTATGAAATAAAACACATTTTCTAAAAACTCGTGTTTTTTAAGAAATCATGTAAACCTTCTAGAAGCTGTGATTTTAAAAAACGGGGGAAGTAAGCTTTTCTTATTTCCGGACGCATGCGCAAACTATAGAAAGTCGTTATGACGTAGAATGTGCATACTTTGTTGATTCCATTTATGAAATAAAACATATTTTCTAAAAACTCGTGTTTTTTACGAAATCATGTAAACCTTCTAGAAGCTGTGATTTTAAAAAACGGTGGAAGTAAGCTTTTCTTATTTCCGGACGAATGCGCAAACTATAGAAAGTCGTTATGACGTAGAATGTGCATACTTTGTTGATTCCATTTATGAAATAAAACACATTTTCTAAAAACTCGTGTTTTTTAAGAAATCGTGTAAACCTTCTAGAGCTGTGATTTTAAAAAACGGTGGAATTAAGCTTTTCTTATTTCCGAAAGCATGCGCAAACTATAGAAAGTCGTTATGACGTAGAATGTGCATACTTTGTTGATTCCATTTATGAAATAAAACACATTTTCTAAAAACTCGTGTTTTTTACGAAATCATGTAAACCTTCTAGAAGCTGTGATTTTAAAAAACGGTGGAAGTAAGCTTTTCTTATTTCCGGACGCATGCGCAAACTATAGAAGGTCGTTATGACGTAGAATGTGCATACTTTGTTGATTCCATTTATGAAATAAAACACATTTTCTAAAAACTCGTGTTTTTTAAGAAATCATGTAAACCTTCTAGAAGCTGTGATTTTAAAAAACGGTGGATGTAAGCTTTTCTTATTTCCAAACGCATGCGCAAACTATAGAAATTCGTTATGACATAGAATGTGCATACTTTGTTGATTCCATTTATGAAATAAAACACATTTTCTAAAAACTCGCGTTTTTTACGAAATCATGTACACCTTCTAGAAGCTGTGATTTTAAAAAACGGTGGAAGTAAGCTTTTCTTATTTCCGGATGCATGCGCAAACTATATAAAGTCATTATGACGTAGAATGTGCATACTTTGTAGATTCCATTTATGGAATAAAACACATTTTCTAAAAACTCATGTTTTTTACCAAATCATGTAAACCTTCTAGAAGCTGTGATTTTAAAAAACGGTGGAAGTAAGCTTTTCTTATTTCCGGATGAATCTGGAAACTATAGAAAGTCGTTATGACATGGAATGTGCATACTTTGTTGATTCCATTTATGAAATAAAACACATTTTCTAAAAACTCGTGTTTTTTAAGAAATCATGTAAACCTTCTAGAAGCTGTGATTTTAAAAAACAGTGGAAGTAAGCTTTTCTTATTTCTGGACGCATGCGCAAACTATAGAAAATCGTTATGACGTAGAATGTGCATACTTTGTTGATTCTATTTATGAAATAAAACACATTTTCTAAAAACTCGTGTTTTTTAAGAAATCATGTAAACCTTCTAGAAGCAGTGATTTTAAAAAACGGGGGAAGTAAGCTTTTCTTATTTCCGGACGCATGTGAAAACTATAGAAAGTCGTTATGACGTAGAATGTGCTTACTTTGTTGATTGCATTGATGAAATAAAACACATTTTCTAAAAACTCATGTTTTTTAACAAATCATCTAAACCTTCTAGAAGCTGTGATTTTAAAAAACGGGGGAAGTAAGCTTTTCTTATTTCCGGATGCATGCACAAACTATAGAAAGTCGTTATGACGTAGAATGTGCATACTTTGTAGATTCCAATTATGAAATAAAACACATTTTCTAAAAACTCATGTTTTTTACGAAATCATGTAAACCTTCTAGAAGCTGTGATTTTAAAAAATGGGGGAAGTAAGCTTTTCTTATTTCTGGACGCAATCGCAAACTATAGAAAGTCGTTATGACGTAGAATGTGCATACTTTGTAGATTCCATCTATGAAATAAAAGATATTTTCTAAAAACCCTTTTTTTTTACGAAATCATGTAAACCGTCTAAAAGCTGTGATTTTTAAAAACGGTGGAAGTAATATTTTCTTATTTCCAGAAGAATGCGCAAACTATAGAAAGTCGTTATGACGTAGAATGTGCATACTTTGTTGATTCCATTTATGAAATAAAACACATTTTCTAAAAACTCGTGTTTTTTAAGAAATCATGTAAACCTTCTAGAAGCTGTGATTTAAAAAAACGGTGGAAGTAAGCTTTTCTTATTTCTGGACGCATGCGGAAACTATAGAAAGTCGTTATGACGTAGAATGTGCATACTTTGTTGATTCTATTTATGAAATAAAACACATTTTCTAAAAACTTGTGTTTTTTAAGAAATCATGTAAACCTTCTAGAAGCAGTGATTTTAAAAAACGGGGGAAGTAAGCTTTTCTTATTTCCAAACGCATGCGCAAACTATAGAAGGTCGTGATGATGTAGAATGTGCATACTTTGTTGATTCCATTTATGAAATAAAACACATTTTCTAAAAACTCGTGTTTTTTACGAAATCATGTAAACCTTCTAGAAGTTGTGATTTTAAAAAACGGGGGAAGTAAGCTTTTCTTATTTCCAAATGCATGCGCAAACTATAGAAAGTCGTTATGACGTAGAATGTGCATACTTTGTTGATTCCATTTATTTAATAAAACACATTTTCTAAAAACTGGTGTTTTTTAAGAAATCATGCAAAACCTCTAGAATCTGTGATTTTAAAAAACGGGGGAGGTAAGCTTTTCTTATTTCCGGACGCATGCGCAAACTATAGAAAGTCGTTGTGACGTAGAATGTGCATACTTTGTTGATTCCATTTATGAAATTAAACACATTTTCTAAAAACTCGTGTTTTTTACGAAATCATGTAAACCTTCTAGAAGTTGTGATTTTAAAAAAAGGGGGAAGTAAGCAATTCTTATTTCCAAACGCATGCGCAAACTATAGAAGGTCGTTATGATGTAGAATGTGCATACTTTTTTGATTCCATTGATGAAATAAAACACATTTTCTAAAAACTCGTGTTTTTTACGAAATCATGTAAACCTTCTAGAAGCTCTGATTTTAAAAAACGGTGGAAGTAAGCTTTTCTTATTTCCAAACGCATGTGCAAACTATAGAAAGTCGATATGACGTAGAATTTGCATACTTTGTTGATTCCATTTATGAAATAAAACACATTTTCTAAAAACTCGTGTTTTTTAAGAAATCATGTAAACCTTCTAGAAGCTGTGATTTTAAAAAACGGGGGAAGTAAACTTTTCTTATTTCCGGACGCATGCGCAAACTTTAGAAAGTCGTTATGACGTAGAATGTGGATACTTTGTAGATTCCATTTATGAAATAAAACACATTTTCTAAAAACTCGTGTTTTTTATGAAATCATGTAAACCTTCTAGAAGCTGCGATTTTAAAAAACGGGGGAAGTAAGCTTTTCTTATTTGTGGACGCATGTGCAAACTATAGAAAGTCGTTATGATGTAGAATGTGCATACTTTGTAGATTCCATTTATGAAATAAAACACATTTTCTAAAAACTCGTGTTTTTTAAGAAGTCATGTAAACCTTTTAGAAGCTGTGATTTTAAAAAACGGGGGAAGTAAGCTTTTCTTATTTCCAAACGCAAGCGCAAACTATAGAAAGTCATTATGACGTAGAATGTGCATACTTTGTTGATTCCATTTATGAAATAAAACACATTTTCTAAAAACTCGTGTTTTTTACGAAATCATGTAAACCTTCTAGAAGCTGTGATTTTAAAAAATGGTGGAAGTAAGCTTTTCTTATTTCCGGACGCATGCGCAAACTATAGAAAGTCGTTATAACGTAGAATGTGCATACTTTGTAGATTCCATTTATGAAATTAAACAAATTTTCTAAAAACTCGTTTTTTTTACGAAATCATGTAAACCTTCTAGAAGCTGTGATTTTAAAAAACGGGGGAAGTAAGCTTTTCTTATTTCCGGTCGCATGCGCAAACTATAGAAAGTCGTTATGACGTAGAATGTGCATACTTTGTAGATTCCATTTATGAAATAAAACATATTTTCTAAAAACTCGTGTTTTTTACGAAATCATGTAAACCTTCTAGAAGCTGTGATTTTAAAAAACGGTGGAAGTAAGCTTTTCTTATTTCCGGACGAATGCGCAAACTATAGAAAGTCGTTATGACATAGAATGTGCATACTTTGTTGATTCCATTTATGAAATAAAACACATTTTCTAAAAACTCATGTTTTTTAAGAAATCATGTAAACCTTCTAGAGCTGTGATTTTAAAAAACGGTGGAAGTAAGATTTTCTTATTTCCGAACGCATGCGCAAACAATAGAAAGTCGTTATGACGTAGAATGCGCGTACTTTGTTCATTTCATTTATGAAATAAAACACTTTTTCTAAAATCTCGTGTTTTTTAAGAAATCATGTAAACCTTCTAGAAGCTGTGATTTTAAAAAACGGGGGAAGTAAGCTTTTCTTATTTACGGACGCATGCGCAAACTATAGAAAGTCGTTATGACATAGAATGTGCATACTTTGTAGATTCCATTTATGAAATAAAACACATTTTCTAAAAACTCGTGTTTTTTACGAAATCATGTAAACCTTCTAGAAGCTGTGATTTTAAAAAATGGTGGAAGTAAGCTTTTCTTATTTACGGACGCATGCACAAACTATAGAAATTCGTTATGACATAGAATGTGCATACTTTGTTGATTCCATTTATGAAATAAAACACATTTTCTAAAAACTTGTGTTTTTTAAGAAATCATGTAAACGTTCTAGAAGCTGTGATTTTAAATCACGGGGGAAGTAAGCTTTTCTTATCTCCGCACGCATGCGCAAACTATAGACAGTCATTATGACGTAGAATGTGCATATTTTGTTGATTCCATTTATGAAATAAAACATATTTTCTAAAAACTCGTGTTTTTTACGAAATCATGTAAACCTTCTAGAAGCTGTGATTTTAAAAAATGGTGGAAGTAAGCTTTTCTTATTTCCGGACGAATGCGCAAACTATAGAAAGTCATTATGACGTAGAATGTGCATACTTTGTTGATTGCATTAATGAAATAAAACACATTTTCTAAAAACTCGTGTTTTTTAAGAAATCGTGTAAACCTTCTAGAGCCGTGATTTTAAAAAACGGTGGAAGTAAGCTTTTCTTATTTCCGAACGCATGCGCAAACTATAGAAAGTCGTTATGACGTAGAATGTGCATACTTTGTTGATTCCATTTATGAAATAAAACACTTTTTCTAAAAACTCGTGTTTTTTAAGAAATCATGTGAACCTTCTAGAAGCTGTGATTTTAAAAAACGGGGGAAGTAAGCTTTTCTTATTTCCGGACGGATGCGCAAACTATAGAAAGTTGTTATGAGGTAGAATTTGCATACTTTGTAGATTCCATTTATGAAATAAAACACATTTTCTAAAAACTCGTGTTTTTTACGAAATCATGTAAACCTTCTAGAAGCTGTGATTTTAAAAAACGGTGGAAGTAATCTTTTCTTATTTACGGACGCATGCACAAACTATAGAAAGTCGTTATGACGTAGAATGTGCATACTTTGTTGATTCCTTTTATGAAATAAAACACATTTTCTAAAAACTCGTGTTTTTTATGAAATCATGTAAACCTTCTAGAAGCTGTGATTTTAAAAAACGGTGGAAGTAAGCTTTTCTTATTTCCGGACGCATGCGAAAACTATAGAAAGTCGTTATGACGTAGAATGTGCTTACTTTGTTGATTGCATTGATGAAAGAAAACACATTTTCTAAAAACTCATGTTTTTTAACAAATCATCTAAACCTTCTAGAAGCTGTGATTTTAAAAAACGGGGGAAGTAAGCTTTTCTTATTTCCGGATGCATGCGCAAACTATAGAAAGTCGTTATGACGTAGAATGTGCATACTTTGTAGATTCCAATTATGAAATAAAACACATTTTCTAAAAACTCATGTTTTTTACGAAATCATGTAAACCTTCTAGAAGCTGTGATTTTAAAAAATGGGGGAAGTAAGCTTTTCTTATTTCCGGACGCAATCGCAAACTATAGAAAGTCGTTATGACGTAGAATGTGCATACTTTGTAGATTCCATCTATGAAATAAAAGATATTTTCTAAAAACTCTTTTTTTTTACGAAATCATGTAAACCGTCTAAAAGCTGTGATTTTTAAAAACGGTGGAAGTAATATTTTCTTATTTCCAGACGAATGCGCAAACTATAGAAAGTCGTTATGACGTAGAATGTGCATACTTTATTGATTCCATTTATGAAATAAAACACATTTTCTAAAAACTCGTGTTTTTTAAGAAATCATGTAAACCTTCTAGAAGCTGTGATTTTAAAAAACGGTGGAAGTAAGCTTTTCTTATTTCCGGACGCATGCGCAAACTATAGAAAGTCGTTATGACGTAGAATGTTCATACTTTGTAGATTCCATTTATGAAATAAAACACAGTTTCTAAAAACTCGTGTTTTTTACGAAATCATGTAAACCTTCTAGAAGCTGTGATTTTAAAAAACGGTGGAAGTAAGCTTTTCTTATTTACGGATGCATGCACAAACTATAGAAAGTCGTTATGACGTAGAATGTGCATACTTTGTAGATTCCATTTATGAAATAAAACACATTTTCTAAAAACTCGTGTTTTTTACGAAATCATGTAAACCTTCTAGAAGCTGTGATTTTAAAAAACGGTGGAAGTAAGCTTTTCTTATTTCCGGATGCATGCGCAAACTATAGAAAGTCGTTATGACGTAGAATGTGCATACTTTGTTGATTGCATTTATGAAATAAAACACATTTTCTAAAAACTCATGTTTTTTAAGAAATCATGTAAACCTTCTAGAAGCTGTGATTTTAAAAAATGGGGGATCTAAGCTTTTCTTATTTTCGGACGCATGCGCAAACTATAGAAAGTCGTTGTGACATAGACTGTGCATACTTTTTAGATTCCATTTATGAAATAAAACACATTTTCTAAAAACTCGTGTTTTTTACGAAATTATGTAAATCTTCTAGAAGCTGTGATTTTAAAAAACGGTGGAAGTAATCTTTTCTTATTTCCGGACGCATGCGCAAACTATAGAAAGTCGTTATGACGTAGAATGTGCATACTTTGTTGATTCCATTTATGAAATAAAACACATTTTCTAAAAACTCGTGTTTTTTAAGAAATCATGTAAACCTTCTAGAAGCTGTGATTTTAAAAAACGGTGGAAGTAAGCTTTTCTTATTTCCGGACGCATGCGGAAACTATAGAAAGTCGATATGACATAGAATGTGCATACTTTGTTGATTACATTTATGAAATAAAACACATTTTCTAAAAACTCGTGTTTTTTACGAAATCATGTAAACCTTCTAGAAGCTGTGATTTTAAAAAACGGTGGAAGTAAGCTTTTCTTATTTACGGATGCATGCACAAACTATAGAAAGTCGTTATGACGTAGAATGTGCATACTTTGTAGATTCCATTTATGAAATAAAACACATTTTCTAAAAACTCATGTTTTTTACGAAATCATGTAAACCTTCTAGAAGCTGTGATTTTAAAAAACGGTGGAAGTAAGCTTTTCTTATTTCCGTATGCATGCGCAAACTATAGAAAGTCGTTATGACGTAGAATGTGCATACTTTGTTGATTGCATTTATGAAATAAAACACATTTTCTAAAAACTCGTGTTTTTTAAGAAATCATGTAAACCTTCTAGAAGCTGTGATTTTAAAAAACGGGGGATGTAAGCTTTTCTTATTTCCGGACGCATGCGCAAACTATAGAAAGTCGTTATGACGTAGAATGTGCATACTTTGTAGATTCCAATTATGAAATAAAACACATTTTCTAAAAACTCGTGTTTTTTACGAAATCATGTAAACCTTCTAGAAGCTGTGATTTTAAAAAATGGGGGAAGTAAGCTTTTCTTATTTCCGGACGAATGCGCAAACTATAGGAAGTCGTTATGACGTAGAATGTTCATACTTTGTTGAGTCCATTTATGAAATAAAAGATATTTTCTAAAAACTCTTTTTTTTTACGAAATCATGTAAACCGTCTAGAAGCTGTGATTTTTAAAAACGGTGGAAGTAATCTTTTCTTATTTCCAGACGAATGCGGAAACTATAGAAAGTCGTTATGACGTAGAATGTGCATACTTTGTTGATTCCATTTATGAAATAAAACACATTTTCTAAAAACTCGTGTTTTTTACGAAATCATGTAAACCTTCTAGAAGCTGTGATTTTAAAAAACGGGGGAAGTAAGCTTTTCTTATTTCCGGACGCAATCGCAAACTATAGAAAGTCGTTATGACGTAGAATGTGCATACTTTGTAGATTCCATTTATGAAATAAAAGATATTTTCTAAAAACTCTTTTTTTTTACGAAATCATGTAAACCGTCTAGAAGCTGTGATTTTCAAAAACGGTGGAAGTAATCTTTTCTTATTTCCAGACGAATGCGCAAACTATAGAAAGACGTTATGACGTAGAATGTGCATACTTTATTGATTCGATTTATGAAATAAAACACATTTTCTGAAAACTCGTGTTTTTTAAGAAATCATGTAAACCTTCTAGAAGCTGTGATTTTAAAAAACGGTGGAAGTAAGCTTTTCTTATTTCCGAACGCATGCGGAAACTATAGAAAGTCGTTATGACGTAGAATATGCATACTTTGTAGATTCCATTTATGAAATAAAACACATTTTCTAAAAACTCGTGTTTTTTACGAAATCATGTAAACCTTCTAGAAGCTGTGATTTTAAAAAACGGTGGAAGTAAGCTTTTCTTATTTCCGGATGCATGCGCAAACTATAGAAAGTCGTTATGACGTAGAATGTGCATACTTTGTTGATTGCATTTATGAAATAAAACACATTTTCTAAAAACTCGTGTTTTTTAAGAAATCATCTAAACCTTCTAGAAGCTGTGATTTTAAAAAACGGGGGATGTAAGCTTTTCTTATTTTCAGACGCATGCGCAAACTATAGAAAGTCGTTGTGACGTAGACTGTGCATACTTTTTAGATTCCATTTATGAAATAAAACATATTTTCTAAAAACTCGTGTTTTTTACGAAATTATGTAAATCTTCTAGAAGCTGTGATTTTAAAAAACGGTGGAAGTAAGCTTTTCTTATTTCCGGACGCATGCGGAAACTATAGAAAGTCGTTATGACGTAGAATGTGCATACTTTGTTGATTCTATTTATGAAATAAAACACATTTTCTAAAAACTCATGTTTTTTACGACATCATGTACACATTCTAGAAGCTGTGATTTTAAAAAATGGTGGAAGTAAGATTTTCTTATTTCTGGACGCATGCACAAACTATAGAAAGTTGTTATGACGTAGAATGTGCATACTTTGTAGATTCCATTTATGAAATAAAACACATTTTCTAAAAAGTCGTGTTTTTTACGAAATCATGTAAACCTTCTAGAAGCTGTGATTTTAAAAAACGGTGGAAGTAAGCTTTTCTTATTTCTGGACGCATGCGCAAACTATAGAAAGTCGTTATGACGTAGAATGTGCATAATTTTTTGATTCCGTTTATGAAATAAAACACATTTTCTAAAAACTTGTGTTTTTTAAGAAATCATGTAAACCTTCTAGAAGTTGTGATTTAAAAAATGGGGGAAGTAAGCTTTTTTTACTTCCGGACGCATGCGCAAACTATAGAAAGTCGTTATGACGTAGAATTTGCATACTTTGTAGATTCCATTTATGAAATAAAACACATTTTCTAAAAACTCGTGTTTTTTAAGAAATCATGTAAACCTTCTAGAAGCTGTGATTTTAAAAAACGGGGGAAGTAAGCTTTTCTTATTTCCGGACGCATGCGCAAACTATAGAAAGTCGTTATGACGTAGAATGTGCATACTTTGTAGATTCCATTTATGAAATAAAACACATTTTCTAAAAACTCGTGTTTTTTAAGAAATCATGCAAACCTTCTAGAAGCTGTGATTTTAAAAAACGGTGGAAGTAAGCTTTTCTTATTTACGGATGCATGTACAAACTATAGAAACTCGTTATGACGTAGAATGTGCATACTTTGTAGATTCCATTTATGAAATAAAACACATTTTCTAAAAACTCGTGTTTTTTACGAAATCATGTAAACCTTCTAGAAGCTGTGATTTTAAAAAACGGTGGAAGTAAGCTTTTCTTATTTCCGGATGCATGCGCAAACTATAGAAAGTCGTTATGACGTAGAATGTGCATACTTTGTTGATTGCATTTATGAAATAAAACACATTTTCTAAAAACTCGTGTTTTTTAATAAATCATGTACACCTTCTAGAAGCTGTGATTTTAAAAACCGGTGGAAGTAAGCTTTTCTTATTTCCGAACGCATGCGCAAACTATAGAAAGTCGTTATGACATAGAATGTGCATACTTTGTAGATTCCATTTATGAAATAAAACACATTTTCTAAAAACTCGTGTTTTTTAATAAATCATGTAAACCTTCTAGAAGCTGTGATTTTAAAAAACGGGGGAAGTAAGCTTTTCTTATTTCCAGACGAATGCGCAAACTATAGAAATTCGTTATGACGTAGAATGTGCCTACTTTGTTGATTCCATTTATGAAATAAAACACATTTTCTAAAAACTCGTGTTTTTTAAGAAATCATGTAAACCTTCTAGAAGCTGTGATTTTAAAAAACGGTGGAAGTAAGCTTTTATTATTTCCGGACGCATGCGCAAACTATAGAAAGTCGTTATGACGTAGATTGTGCTTACTTTGTAGATTCCATTTATGAAATAAAACACATTTTCTAAAAACTCGTGTTTTTTACGAAATCATGTAAACCTTCTAGAACCTATGATTTTAAAAAATAGTGGAAGTAAGCTTTTCTTATTTCCGGACGCATCTGCAAACTATAGAAAGTCCTTATGACGTAGAATGCGCATACTTTGTTGATTCCATTTATGAAATAAAACACATTTTCTAAAAATTCGTGTTTTTTACGAAATCATGTAAACCTTCTAGAAGCTGTGATTTTAAAAAACGGTGGAAGTAAGCTTTTCTTATTTACGGATGCATGCACAAACTATAGAAAGTCGTTATGACGTAGAATGTGCATACTTTGTAGATTCCATTTATGAAATAAAACACATTTTCTAAAAACTCGTGTTTTTTACGAAATCATGTAAACCTTCTAGAAGCTGTGATTTTAAAAAACGGTGGAAGTAAGCTTTTCTTATTTCCGGACGCATGCACAAACTATAGAAAGTAGTTATGACGTAGAATATGCATACTTGTTCGATTCCATTTATGAAATAAAACACATTTTCTAAAAACTCGTGTTTTTTATGAAATCATGTAAACCTTCTAGAAGCTGTGATTTTAAAAAACGGTGGAAGTAAGCTTTTCTTATTTCCGGACGCATGCGAAAACTATAGAAAGTCGTTATGACGTAGAATGTGCATACTTTGTCGATTGCATTGATGAAATAAAAAACATTTTCTAAAAACTCATGTTTTTTAACAAATCATCTAAACCTTCTAGAAGCTGTGATTTTAAAAAACGGGGGAAGTAAGCTTTTCTTATTTCCGGACGCATGCGCAAACTATAGAAAGTCGTTATGACGTAGAATGTGCATACTTTGTAGATTCCAATTATGAAATAAAACACATTTTCTAAAAACTCGTGTTTTTTACGAAATCATGTAAACCTTCTAGAAGCTGTGATTTTATAAAACGGGGGAAGTAAGCTTTTCTTATTTCCGGACGCAATCGCAAACTATAGAAAGTCGTTATGACGTAGAATGTGCATACTTTGTAGATTCCATTTATGAAATAAAAGATATTTTCTAAAAAGTCTTTTTTTTTACGAAATCATGTAAACCGTCTAGAAGCTGTGATTTTTAAAAACGGTGGAAGTAATCTTTTCTTATTTCCAGACGAATGCGCAAACTATAGAAAGTCGTTATGACGTAGAATGTGCATACTTTGTTGATTCCATTTATGAAATAAAACACATTTTCTAAAAACTCTTGTTTTTTAAGAAATCGTGTAAACCTTCTAGAAGCTGTGATTTTAAAAAACGGTGGAAGTAAGTTTTTCTTATTTCCAAACGCATGCGCAAACTATAGAAAGTCGTTATGACGTAGAATGTGCATACTTTGTTCATTCCATTTATGAAATAAAACACATTTTCTAAAAACTCGTATTTTTTAAGAAATCATGTAAACCTTCTAGAAGCTGTGATTTTAAAAAACGGGGGAAGTAAGCTTTTCTTATTTCCGGACGCATGCGCAAACTATAGAAAGTCGTTATGACGTAGAATGTGCATACTTTGTAGATTCCATTTATGAAATAAAACACATTTTCTAAAAACTCGTGTTTTTTAAGAAATCATGTAAACCTTCTAGAAGCTGTGATTTTAAAAAACGGTGGAAGTAAGCTTTTCTTATTTACGGATGCATGCACAAACTATAGAAAGTCGTTATGATGTAGAATGTGCATACTTTGTAGATTCCATTTATGAAATAAAACACATTTTCTAAAAACTCATGTTTTTTACGAAATCATGTAAACCTTCTAGAAGCTGTGATTTTAAAAAACGGTGGAAGTAAGCTTTTCTTATTTCCGGATGCATGCGCAAACTATAGAAAGTCGTTATGACGTAGAATGTGCATAATTTGTTGATTGCATTTATGAAATAAAACACATCTTCTAAAAACTCGTGTTTTTTAAGAAATCATGTAAACCTTCTAGAAGCTGTGATTTTAAAAAACGGGGGATGTAAGCTTTTCTTATTTTCGGACGCATGCGCAAACTATAAAAAGTCGTTGTGACGTAGAATGTGCATACTTTTTAGATTCCATTTATGAAATAAAACACATTTTCTAAAAACTCGTGTTTTTTACGAAATTATGTAAATCTTCTAGAAGCTGTGATTTTAAAAAACGGTGGAAGTAATCTTTTCTTATTTCTGGACGCATGCGCAAACTATAGAAAGTCGTTATGACGTAGAATGTGCATACTTTGTTGATTCCATTTATGAAATAAAACACATTTTCTAAAAACTCGTGTTTTTTAAGAAATCATGTAAACCTTCTAGAAACTGTGATTTTAAAAAACGGTGGAAGTAAGCTTTTCTTATTTCCGGACGCATGCGGAAACTATAGAAAGTCGTTATGACGTAGAATGTGCATACTTTGTTGATTACATTGATGAAATAAAACACATTTTCTAAAAACTTGTGTTTTTATAAAACTGATGTAAACCTTCTAGAAGCTGTGATTTTAAAAAACGGGGGAAGTAAGCTTTTCTTATTTTCGGACGCATGCGCAAACTATAGAAAGTAGTTGTGACGTAGAATGTCCATACTTTTTAGATTCCATTTATGAAATAAAACACATTTTCTAAAAATTCGTGTTTTTTACGAAATTATGTAAATCTTCTAGAAGCTGTGATTTTAAAAAACGGTGGAAGTAATCTTTTCTTATTTCCGGACGCATGCGCAAACTATAGAAAGTCGTTATGACGTAGAATGTGCATACTTTGTTGATTCTATTTATGAAATAAAACACATTTTCTAAAAACTCATGTTTTTTAAGAAATCATGTAAACCTTCTAGAAGCTGTGATTTTAAAAAACGGTGGAAGTAAGCTTTTCTTATTTCCGGACGCATGCGGAAACTATAGAAAGTCGTTATGACGTAGAATGTGCATACTTTGTTGATTCCATTTATGAAATAAAACACATTTTCTAAAAACTCGTGTTTTTATAAAACTCATGTAAACCTTCTAGAACCTGTGATTTTAAAAAACGGGGGAAGTAAGCTTTTCTTATTTTCGGACGGATGCGCAAACTATAGAAAGTCATTGTGACGTAGAATGTGCATACTTTTTAGATTCCATTTATGAAATAAAACACATTTTCTAAAAACTCGTGTTTTTTACGAAATTATGTAAATCTTCTAGAAGTTGTGATTTTAAAAAACGGTGGAAGTAATCTTTTCTTATTTCCGGACGCATGCGCAAACTATAGAAAATCGTTATGACGTAGAATGTGCATACTTTGTTGATTCCATTTATGAAATAAAACACATTTTCTAAAAACTCGTGTTTTTTACGAAATCATGTAAACCTTCTAGAAGCTGTGATTTTAAAAAACGGTGGAAGTAAGCTTTTCTTATTTCCGGATGCATGCGCAAACTATAGAAAGTCGTTATGACATAGAATATGCATACTTTGTTGATTCCATTTATGAAATAAAACACATTTTCTAAAAACTCTTGTTTTTTAAGAAATCATGTACACCTTCTAGAAGTTGTGATTTTAAAAAACGGTGGAAGTAAGCTTTTCTTATTTCCGGACGCATGCGCAAACTATAGAAACACGTTATGTCGAAGAATGTGCATACTTTGTAGATTCCATTTATGAAATAAAACACATTTTCTTAAAACTCGTGTTTTTTACTAAATCATGTAAACCTTCTAGAAGCTGTGATTTTAAAAAACAGTGGAAGTAAGCTTTTCTTATTTGCGGACGCATGCGCAAACTATATAAAGTCGTTATGATGTAGAATGTGCATACTTTGTTGATTCCATTTATGAAATAAAAAACATTTTCTAAAAACTCGTGTTTTTTCCGAAATCATGTAAACCTTCTATAAGCTGTGATTTTAAAAAATGGTGGAAGTAAGCTTTTCTTATTTCCGGACGTACGCTCAAACTTTAGAAAGTCGTTATGACGTAGAATGTGCATACTTTGTTGATTGCATTGATCAAATAAAACACATTTTCTAAAAACTCATGTTTTTTAACAAATCATCTAAACCTTCTAGAAGCTGTGATTTTAAAAAACGGGGGAAGTAAGCTTTTCTTATTTCCAAACGCATGCGCAAACTATAGAAAGTCGTTATGACGTAGAATGTGTAAACTTTGTTGATTCCATTTATGAAATAAAACACATTTTCTAAAAAATCATGTAAAACTTCTAGAAGCTGTGATTTTAAAAAACGAGGGATGTAAGCTTTTCTTATTTTCAAACGCATGCGCAAACTATAGAAAGTCGTTATGACGTAGAATGTGCATACTTTGTTGATTTCATTTATTTAATAAAACACATTTTCTAAAAACTCGTGTTTTTTAAGAAATCATGCAAAACTTCTAGAATCTGCGATTTTAAAAAACGGGGGAGGTAAGCTTTTCTTATTTCCGGACGCATGCGCAAACTATAGAAAGTCGTTATGACGTAGAATGTGCATACTTTGTTGATTCCATTTATGAAATTAAACACATTTTCTAAAAACTCGTGATTTTTAAGAAATCATGTAAACCTTCTAGAAGCTGTGATTTTAAAAAACAGGGGAAGTAAGCTATTCTTATATCCAAATGCATGCGCAAACTATAGAAGGTCGTTATGATGTAGAATGTGCATACTTTGTTGATTCCATTTATGAAATAAAACACATTTTCTAAAAACTCATGTTTTTTACGAAATCATGTAAACCTTCTAGAAGCTGTGATTTTTAAAAATGGGGGAAGTTAACTATTCTTATTTCCAAACGCATGCGCAAACTATAGAAAGTCGTTATGATGTAGAATGTGCATACTTTGTTGATTCCATTTATGAAATAAAACATATTTTCTAAAAACTCATGTTTTTTACGAAATCATGTAACCCTGTTAGAAGCTGTGATTTTAAAAAACGGTGGAAGTAAGCTTTTCTTATTTCCGGACGAATGCGCAAACTATAGAAAGTTGTTATGACGTAGAATGTGCATACTTTGTTGATTCCATTTATGAAATAAAAAACATTTTCTAAAAACTCGTGTTTTTTAAGAAATCATGTAAACCTTCTAGAAGCTGTGATTTTAAAAAACGGTGGAAGTAAGCTTTTCTTATTTCCGGACGCATACGCAAACTATAGAAAGTCGTTATGTCGTAGAATGTGCATACTTTGTTGATTCCATTTATGAAATAAAACACATTTTCTAAAAACTCATGTTTTTTAAGAAATCATGTAAACCTTCTAAAAGTTGTGATTTTAAAAAACGGGGGAAGTAAGCTTTTCTTATTTCCGGACGCATGTGCAAACCTTAGAAAGTCGTTATGACGTAGAATGTGCATACTTTGTAGATTCCATTTATGAAATAAAACACATTTTCTAAAAACTCGTGTTTTTTACGAAATCATGTACACCTTCTAAAAGCTGTGATTTTCAAAAACGTTGGAAGTAAGATTTTCTTATTTCTGGACACATGCACAAACTATAGAAAGTTGTTATGACGTAGAATGTGCATACTTTGTAGATTCCATTTATGAAATAAAACACATTTTCTAAAAACTCGTGTTTTTTACGACATCATGTACACATTCTAAAAGCTATGATTTTAAAAAACGGTGGAAGTAAGATTTTCTTATTTTTGGACGCATGCACAAACTATAGAAAGTTGTTATGACTTAGAATGTGCATACTTTGTAGATTCCATTTATGAAATAAAACACATTTTCTAAAAACTCGTGTTTTTTACGAAATCATGTAAACCTTCTAGAAGCTGTGATTTTAAAAAACGGTGGAAGTAAGCTTTTCTTATTTCTGGACGCATGCGCAAACTATAGAAAGTCGTTATGACGTAGAATGTGCATACTTTTTTGATTCCGTTTATGAAATAAAACACATTTTCTAAAAACTTGTGTTTTTTAAGAAATCATGTAAACCTTCTAGAAGCTGTGATTTAAAAAACGGGGGAAGTAAGCTTTTCTTATTTCCAAACGCATGCTCAAACTATGGAAAGTCGTTATGACGTAGAATGTACATACTTTGTTCATTCCATTTTTGAAATAAAACACATTTTCTAAAAACTCGTGTTTTTTAATAAATCATGTACACCTTCTAGAAGCTGTGATTTTAAAAACCGGTGGAAGTAAGCTTTTCTTATTTCCGAACGCATGCGCAAACTATAGAAAGTCGTTATGACATAGAATGTGCATACTTTGTAGATTCCATTTATGAAATAAAACACATTTTCTAAAAACTCGTGTTTTTTAATAAATCATGTAAACCTTCTAGAAGCTGTGATTTTAAAAAACGGGGGAAGTAAGCTTTTCTTATTTCCAGACGAATGCGCAAACTATAGAAATTCGTTATGACGTAGAATGTGCCTACTTTGTTGATTCCATTTATGAAATAAAACACATTTTCTAAAAACTCGTGTTTTTTACGAAATCATGTAAACCTTCTAGAAGCTGTGATTTTAAAAAACGGTGGAAGTAAGCTTTTCTTATTTACGGATGCATGCACAAACTATAGAAAGTCGTTATGACGTAGAATGTGCATACTTTGTAGATTCCATTTATGAAATAAAACACATTTTCTAAAAACTCGTGTTTTTTACGAAATCATGTAAACCTTCTAGAAGCTGTGATTTTAAAAAACGGTGGAAGTAAGCTTTTCTTATTTCCGGATGCATGCACAAACTAAAGAAAGTCGTTATGACGTAGAATGTGCCTACTTTGTAGATTCCATTTATGAAATAAAACACATTTTCTAAAAACTCGTGTTTTTCACGAAATCATGTAAACCTTCTAGAAGCTGTGATTTTAAAAAACGGTGGAAGTAAGCTTTTCTTATTTCCGGATGCATGCACAAACTAAAGAAAGAATTTATGACGTAGAATGTGCCTACTTTGTAGATTCCATTTATGAAATAAAACACATTTTCTAAAAACTCGTGTTTTTTAAGAAATCATGTAAACCTTCTAGAAGCTGTAATTTTAAAAAACGGGGGAAGTAAGCTTTTCTTATTTCCAAACGCATGCGGAAACTATAGAAAGTCGTTATGACGTAGAATGTGCATACTTTGTTGACTACATTTATGAAATAAAACACATTTTCTAAAAACTCGTGTTTATATAAAACTCATGTAAACCTTCTAGAAGCTGTGATTTTAAAAAACGGGGGAAGTAAGCTTTTCTTATTTTCGGACGCATGCGCAAACTATAGAAAGTCGTTGTGACGTAGAATGTGCATACTTTTTAGATTCCATTTATGAAATAAAACACATTTTCTAAAAACTCGTGTTTTTTACGAAAATATGTAAATCTTCTATAAGCTGTGATTTTAAAAAACGGTGGAAGTAATCTTTTCTTATTTCCGGACGCATGCGCAAACTATAGAAAGTCGTTATGACGTAGAATGTGCATACTTTGTTGATTCCATTTATGAAATAAAACACATTTTCTAAAAACTCGTGTTTTTAAAGAAATCATGTAAACCTTCTAGAAGCTGTGATTTTAACAAACGGTGGAAGTAAGCTTTTCTTATTTCCGGACGCATGCGGAAACTATAGAAAGTCGTTATGACGTAGAATGTGCATACTTTGTTGACTATATTTATGAAATAAAACACATTTTCTAAAAACTCATGTTTTTATAAAACTCATGTTTTTATAAAACTCATGTAAACCTTCTAGAAGCTGTGATTTTAAAAAACGGGGGAAGTAAGCTTTTCTTATTTTCGGACGCATGCGCAAACTATAGAAAGTCGTTGTGACGTATAATGTGCATACTTTTTAGATTCCATTTATGAAATAAAACACATTTTCTAAAAACTTGTGTTTTTTACGAAATCATGTAAATCTTCTAGAGGCTGTGATTTTAAAAAACGGTGGAAGTAATCTTTTCTTATTTCCGGACGCATGCGCAAACTATAGAAAGTCGTTATGACGTAGAATACGCATACTTTGTTGATTCCATTTATGAAATAAAACACATTTTCTAAAAACTCGTGTTTTTATAAAACTCATGTAAACCTTCTAGAAGCTGTGATTTTAAAAAACGGTGGAAGTATTCTTTTCTTATTTCGCGACGCATGCGCAAACTATAGAAAGTCGTTATGACGTAGAATGTGCATAATTTGTTGATAACATTTATGAAATAAAACACATTTTCTAAAAACTCGTGTTTTTTAAGAAATCATGTAAACCTTCTAGAAGCTGTGATTTTAAAAAATGGTGGAAGTAAGCTTTTCTTATTTCCGGACCCATGCGCAAACTATAGAAAGTCGTTATGACGTAGAATGTGCATACTTTTTTGATTCCGTTTATGAAATAAAACACATTTTCTAAAAACTCGTGTTTTTTAAGAAATGATGTAAACCTTCTAGAAGCTGTGATTTTGAAAAACTGGGGAAGTAAGTTTTTCTTATTTCCAAACGCATGCTCAAACTCTAGAAAGTCGGTATGACGTAGAATGTACATACTTTGTTGATTCCATTTTTAAATAAAACACATTTTCTAAAAACTCGTGTTTTTTAATAAATCATGTACACCTTCTAGAAGCTGTGATTTTAAAAACCGGTGGAAGTAAGCTTTTCTTATTTCCGAACGCATGCGCAAACTATAGAAAGTCGTTATGACATAGAATGTGCATACTTTGTAGATTCCATTTATGAAATAAAACACATTTTCTAAAAACTCGTGTTTTTACGAAATTATGTAAACCTTCTAGAAGCTGTGATTTTAAAAAACGGTGGAATTATTCTTTTCTTATTTCCAGACGAATGCGCAAACTATAGAAATTCGTTATGACGTAGAATGTGCATACTTTGTTGATTCCATTTATGAAATAAAACACATTTTCTAAAAACTCGTGTTTTTTAGGAACTCATGTAAACCTTCTAGAAGCTGTGATTTTAAAAAACGGGGGAAGCAAGCTTTTCTTATTTCCGGATGCATGCGCAAACTATAGAAAGTCGTTGTGACGTAGAATGTGCATACTTTATAGATTCCATTTATGAAATAAAACACATTTTCTAAAAACTCGTGTTTTTTACGAATTATGTAAACCTTCTAGAAGCTGTGATTTTAGAAAACGGTGGAAGTAATCTTTTCTTATTTCCGGACGCATGCGCAAACTATAGAAAGTCGTTATGACGTAGAATGTGCATACTTTGTTGATTTCATTTATGAAATAAAACACATTTTCTAAAAACTCGTGTTTTTTAAGAAATCATGTAAACCTTCTAGAAGCTGTGATTTTAAAAAACGGTGGAAGTAAGCTTTTCTTATTTCCGGACGAATGCGCAAACTATAGAAAGTCATTATGACGTAGAATGTGCATACTTATTTTATTCCATTTATGAAATAAAACACATTTTCTTAAAACTCGTGTTTTTTAAGAAATCATGTAAACCTTCTAGAAGTTGTAATTTTAAAAAACGGGGGAAGTAAGCTTTTCTTATTTCCAAACGCATGCGCAAACTATAGAAAGTCGTTATGATGTAGAATGTACATACTTTGTTGATTCCATTTATGAAATAAAACACATTTTCTAAAAACTCGTGTTTTTTAATAAATCATGTAAACCTTCTAGAAGCTGTGATTTTAAAAAACGGGGGAAGTAAGCTTTTCTTATTATCCGGACGCATGCGCAAACTATAGAAAGTCGTTATGACGTAGAATGTGCATACTTTGTAGATTCCATTTAAGAAATAAAACACATTTTCTTAAAGCTCGTGTTTTTTAAGAAATCATGTAAACCTTCTAGAAGCTGTGATTTTAAAAAACGGTGGAAGTAAACTTTTCTTATTTCCGGACGCATGCACAAACTATAGAAAGTCGTTATGACATAGAATGTGCATACTTTGTAGATTCCATTTATGAAATAAAACACATTTTCTAAAAACTCGTGTTTTTTATGAAATCATGTAAACCTTCTAGAAGCTGTGATTTTAAAAAACGGTGGAAGTAAGCTTTTCTTATTTCTGGACGAATGCGCAAACTATAGAAAGTCGTTATGACGTAGAATGTGCATACTTTGTTGATTCCATTTATGAAATAAAACATATTTTCTAAAAACTCGTGTTTTTTAAGAAATCGTGTAAACCTTCTAGAAGCTGTGATTTTAAAAAACGGGGGAAGTAAGCTTTTCTTATTTCCGGACGCATGCGCAAACTATAGAAAGTCATTATGACGTAGAATGTGCATACTTTGTAGATTCCATTTATGAAATAAAACATATTTTCTAAAAACTCGTGTTTTTTACGAAATCATGTAAACCTTGTAGAAGCTGTGATTTTAAAAAACGGTGGAAGTAAGCTTTTCTTATTTCCGGACGAATGCGCAAACTATAGAAATTCGTTATGATGTAGAATGTGCGTACTTTGTTGATTCCATTTATGAAATAAAACACATTTTCTAAAAAATCGTGTTTTTTAAGAAATCATGTAAACCTTCTAGAAGCTGTGATTTTAAAAAACGGTGGAAGTAAGCTTTTCTTATTTCCGGACGCATGCGCAAACTATAGAAAGTCATTATGACGTAGAATGTGCATACTTTGTTGATTCCATTTATGAAATAAAACACATTTTCTAAAAACTCGTGTTTTTTAAGAAATCATGTAAACCTTCTAGAAGCTGTGATTTTAAAAAACGGGGGAAGTAAGCTTTTCTTATTTCCGGACGCATGCGCAAACTATAGAAAGTCGTTATGAAGTAGAATGTGCATACTTTGTAGATTCCATTTATGAAATAAAACACATTTTCTAAAAACTCATTTTTTTTACGAAATCATGTAAAACTTCTAGAAGCTGTGATTTTAAAAAACGGTGGAAGTAAGCTTTTCTTATTTCCGGATGCATGCACAAACTAAAGAAAGTCATTATGACGTAGAATGTGCCTACTTTGTAGATTCCATTTATGAAATAAAACACATTTTCTAAAAACTCGTGCTTTTTACGAAATCATGTAAACCTTCTAGAAGCTGTGATTTTAAAAAACGATGGAAGTAAGCTTTTCTTATTTCCGGACGCATCCACAAACTATAGAAAGTCGTTATGATGTAGAATGTGCATACTTTGTTGATTCCATTTATGAAGTAAAACACATTTTCTAAAAACTCGTGTTTTTAGAGAAATCATGTAAACCTTCTAGAAGCTGTGATTTTAAAAAACGGGGAAAGTAAGCTTTTCTTATTTCCAAACGCATGCGCAAACTATAGAAAGTCGTTACGACGTACAATGTGCATACTTTGTTGATTCCATTTATGAAATAAAACACATTTTCTAAAAACTTGTGTTTTTTAAGAACTCATGTAAACCTTGTAGAAGCTGTGATTTTAAAAAACATGGGAAATAAGCTTTTCTTATTTCCGGACGCATGCGCAAACTATAGAAAGTCGTTGTGACGTAGAATGTGTATACTTTGTAGATTCCATTTAGGAAATAAAACACATTTTCTAAAAACTCGTGTTTTTTACGAAATTATTTAAACCTTCTAGAAGCTGTGATTTTGAAAAACTGGGGAAGTAAGTTTTTCTTATTTCCAAACGCATGCTCAAACTCTAGAAAGTCGTTATGACGTAGAATGTACATACTTTGTTGATTCCATTTTTGAAATAAAACACATTTTGTAAAAACTCGTGGTTTTTAATAAATCATGTACACCTTCTAGAAGCTGTGATTTTAAAAACCGGTGGAAGTAAGCTTTTCTTATTTCCGAACGCATGCGCAAACTATAGAAAGTCGTTATGACATAGAATGTGCATACTTTGTAGATTCCATTTATGAAATAAAACACATTTTCTAAAAACTCGTGTTTTTTACGAAATTATGTAAACCTTCTAGAAGCTGTGATTTTAAAAAACGGTGGAATTATTCTTTTCTTATTTCCAGACGAATGCGCAAACTATAGAAATTCGTTATGACGTAGAATTTGCATACTTTGTTGATTCCATTTATGAAATAAAACACATTTTCTAAAAACTCGTGTTTTTTAAGAAATCATGTAAACATTCTAGAAGCTGTGATTTTAAAAAACGGTGGAAGTAAGCTTTTCTTATTTCCGGACGCATCCGCAAACTATAGAAAGTCCTTATGACGTAGAATGTGCATACTTTGTAGATTCCATTTATGAAATAAAACACATTTTCTAAAAACTCATGTTTTTTACGAAATCATGTACACCTTCTAGAAGCTGTGATTTTAAAAAACGGTGGAAGTAAGCTTTTCTTATTTCGGGACGCATGCACAAACTATAGAAAGTCATTATGACGTAGAATGTGCATACTTTGTAGATTCCATTTATGAAATAAAACACATTTTCTAAAAACTCGTGTTTTTTACGAAATCATGTAAACCTTCTAGAAGTTGTGATTTTAAAAAACAGTGGAATTAAGCTTTTCTTATTTCCGGACCCATGCGCAAACTATAGAAAGTCGTTATGACGTAGAATGTGCATACTTTTTTGATTCCGTTTATGAAATAAAACACATTTTCTAAAAACTCGTGTTTTTTAAGAAATCATGTAAACCTTCTAGAAGCTGTGATTTTAAAAAACGGGGGAAGTAAGTTTTTCTTATTTCCAAACGCATGCTCAAACTCTAGAAAGTCGTTATGACGTAGAATGTACATACTTTGTTGATTCCATTTTTGAAATAAAACACATTTTCTAAAAACTCGTGTTTTTTAAGAAATCATGTAAACCTTCTAGAAGCTGTGATTTTAGAAAACGGTGGAAGTAATCTTTTCTTATTTCCGGACGCATGCGCAAACTATAGAAAGTCGTTATGACATAGAATGTGCATACTTTGTTGATTCCATTTATGAAATAATACACATTTTCTAAAAACCCGTGTTTTTTAACAAATCATGTAAACCTTCTAGAAGCTGTGATTCTAAAAAACGGGGGAAGTAAGCTTTTCTTATTTCCAAACGCATGGACAAACTATAGAAAGTCGTTATGACGTAGAATATGCATACTTTGTTGATTCCATTTATGAAATCAAACACATTTTCTAAAAACTCGTGTTTTTTAAGAACTCATGTAAACCTTCTAGAAGCTGTGATTTTAAAAAACGGGGGTAGTAAGCTTTTCTTATTTCCGGACGCATGCACAAACTATAGAAAGTCGTTGTGACGTAGAATGTGCATACTTTGTAGATTCCATTTATGAAATAAAACACATTTTCTAAAAACTCGTGTTTTTTACGAAATTATGTAAACCTTCTAGAAGCTGTGATTTTAAAAAACGGTGTAAGTATTCTTTTCTTATTTCCCGACGCATGCGCAAACTATAGAAAGTCGTTATGACGTAGAATGTGCATACTTTGTTGATTCCATTTATGAAATAAAACACATTTTCTAAAAACTCGTGTTTTTTAAGAAATCATGTAAACCTTCTAGAAGGTGTGATTTTAAAAAATAGTGGAAGTAAGCTTTTCTTATTTCCGGACCCATGCGCAAACTATAGAAAGTCGTTATGACGTAGAATGTGCATACTTTTTTGATTCCGTTTATGAAATAAAACACATTTTCTAAAAACTCGTGTTTTTTAAGAAATCATGTAAACCTTCTAGAAGCTGTGATATTAAAAAACGGGGGAAGTAAGTTTTTCTTATTTCCAAACGCATGCGCAAACTATAGAAAGTCGTTATGACATAGAATGTGCATACTTTGTAGATTCCATTTATGAAATAAAACACCTTTTCTAAAAACTCGTGTTTTTTACGAAATTATGTAAACCTTCTAGAAGCTGTGATTTTAAAAAACGGTGGAAGTATTCTTTTCTTATTTCCAGACGAATGCGCAAACTATAGAAATTCGTTATGACGTAGAATGTGCATACTTTGTTGATTCCATTTATGAAATAAAACACATTTTCTAAAAAGTCGTGTTTTTTAAGAAATCATGTAAACTTTCTAGAAGCTGTGATTTTAAAAAACGGTGGAAGTAAGCTTTTCTTATTTCCGGACGCATCCGCAAACTATAGAAAGTCGTTATGACGTAGAATGTGCATAGTTTGTAGATTCCATTTATGAAATAAAACACATTTTCTAAAAACTCATGTTTTTTACGAAATCATGTAAACCTTCTAGAAGCTGTGATTTTAAAAAACGGTGGAAGTAAGCTTTTCTTATTTCCGGACGCATACGCAAACTATAGGAAGTCGTTATGACGTAGAATGGGCATACTTTGTTGATTCCATTTATGAAATAAAACACATTTTCTAAAAACTCGTGTTTTTTAAGAACTCATGTAAACCTTCTAGAAGCTGTGATTTTAAAAAACGGGGGAAGTAAGCTTTTCTTATTTCCGGATGCATGCGCAAACTATAGAAATTCGTTGTGACGTAGAATGTGCATACTTTGTAGATTCCATTTATGAAATAAAACACATTTTCTAAAAACTCGTGTTTTTTACGAAATTATGTAAACCTTCTAGAAGCTGTGATTTTAGAAAACGGTGGAAGTAATCTTTTCTTATTTCCGGACGCATGCGCAAACTATAGAAAGTCGTTATGACGTAGAATGTGCATACTTTGTTGATTCCATTTATGAAATAAAACACATTTTCTAAAAACTCGTGTTTTTTAAGAAATCATGTAAACCTTCTAGAAGCTGTGATTTTAAAAAACGGTGGAAGTAAGCTTTTCTTATTTCCGGACGAATGCGCAAACTATAGAAAGTCATTATGACGTAGAATGTGCATACTTTTTTTATTCCATTTATGAAATAAAACACATTTTCTAAAAACTCGTGTTTTTTAAGAAATCATGTAAACCATTTAGAAGCTGTAATTTTAAAAAACGGGGGAAGTAAGCTTTTCTTATTTTCAAATGCATGCGCAAACTATAGAAAGTCGTTATAATGTAGAATGTACATACTTTGTTGATTCCATTTATTAAATAAAACACATTTTCTAAAAACTCGTGTTTTTTAAGAAATCGTGTAAACCTTCTAGAAGCTGTGATTTTAAAAAATGGGGGAAGTAAGCTTTTCTTATTTCCGGACGGATGCGCAAACTATAGAAAGTCGTTATGATGTAGAATGTGCATACTTTGTAGATTCCATTGATGAAATAAAACATATTTTCGAAAAACTCGTGTTTTTTACGAAATCATGTAAACCTTTTAGAAGCTGTGATTTTAAAAAATGGTGGAAGTAAGTTTTCTTATTTCCGGACGAATGCGCAAACTATAGAAAGTCGTTATGACGTAGAATGTCCGTACTTTGTTGATTCCATTTATGAAATAAAACACATTTTCTAAAAAATCGTGTTTTTTAAGAAATCATGTAAACCTTCTAGAAGCTGTGATTTTAAAAAACGGTGGAAGTAAGCTTTTCTTATTTCCGGACGCATGCGCAAACTATAGAAAGTCATTATGACGTAGAATGTGCATACTTTGTTGATTCCATTTATGAAATAAAACACATTTTCTAAAAACTCGTGTTTTTTAAGAAATCATGTAAACCTTCTAGAAGCTGTGATTTTAAAAAATGGGGGAAGTAAGCTTTTCTTATTTCCGGACGCATGCGCAAACTATAGAAAGTCGTTATGACGTAGAATGTGCATACTTTGTAGATTCCATTTATGAAATAAAACACATTTTCTAAAAACTCATTTTTTTTACGAAATCATGTAAAACTTCTAGAAGCTGTGATTTTAAAAAACGGTGGAAGTAAGCTTTTCTTATTTCCGGATGCATGCACAAACTAAAGAAAGTCGTTATGACGTAGAATGTGCCTACTTTGTAGATTCCATTGATGAAATAAAACACATTTTCTAAAAACTCGTGCTTTTTACGAAATCATGTAAACCTTCTAGAAGCTGTGATTTTAAAAAACGGTGGAAGTAAGCTTTTCTTATTTCCGGACGCATCCACAAACTATAGAAATTCGTTATGATGTATAATGTGCATACTTTGTTGATTCCATTTATGAAGTAAAACACATTTTATAAAAACTCGTGTTTTTAAAGAAATCATGTAAACCTTCTAGAAGCTGTGATTTTAAAAAATGGGGGAAGTAAGCTTTTCTTATTTCCAAACGCATGCGCAAACTATAGAAAGTCGTTATGACGTACAATGTGCATACTTTGTTGATTCCATTTATAAAATAAAACACATTTTCTAAAAACTTGTGTTTTTTAAGAACTCATGTAAACCTTGTAGAAGCTGTGATTTTAAAAAACATGGGAAATAAGCTTTTATTATTTCCGGACGCATGTGCAAACTATAGAAAGTCGTTGTGACGTAGAATGTGTATACTTTGTAGATTCGATTTATGAAATTAAACACATTTTCTAAAAACTCGTGTTTTTTACGAAATTATTTAAACCTTCTACATGATGTGATTTTAAAAAACGGTGGAAGTAATCTTTTCTTATTTCCGAATGCATGCGCAAACAATAGAAAGTCGTTATGACGTAGAATGTGCATACTTTGTAGATTCCATTTATGAAATAAAACACATTTTCTAAAAACTCGTGTTTTTTACGAAATCATGTAAACCTTCTAGAAGCTGTGATTTTAAAAAATGGTGGAAGTAAGCTTTTCTTATTTCCAGACGCATGCGCAAACTATAGAAAGTCGTTATGACGTAGAATGTGCATACTTTGTTGATTCCATTGATGAAATAAAACACATTTTCTAAAAACTCGTGTTTTTTAAGAAATCATGTAAACCTTCTAGAAGCTGTGATTTTAAAAAACGGGGGAAGTAAGCTTTTCTTATTTCCGGACGCATGCGCAAACTATAGAAAGTCGTTATGACGTAGAATTTGCATACTTTGTAGATTCCATTTATGAAATAAAACATATTTTCTGAAAACTCGTGTTTTTTACGAAATCATGTAAACCTCTAGAAGCTGTGATTTTAAAATACGGTGGAAGTAAGCTTTTCTTATTTTTGGACGCATGCGCATACTATAGAAAGTCCTTATGACGTAGAATGTGCATACTTTTTTTATTCCATTTATGAAATAAAACACATTTTCTAAAACTCGTGTTTTTTAAGAAATCATGTAAACCTTCTAGAAGCTGTGATTTTAAAAAATGGGGGAAGTAAGCTTTTCTTATTTCCGGACGCATGGGCAAACTATAGAAAGTCGTTATGATGTAGAATGTGCATACTTTGTTGATTCCATTTATGAAATAAAACACATTTTCTAAAAACTCGTGTTTTTTACGAAATCATGTAAACCTTCTAGAAGCTGTGATTTTCAAAAATGGGGGAAGTAAGCTTTTCTTATTTCCGGACGCATGCGCAAACTATAGAAAGTCGTTATGACGTAGAATGTGCATACTTTGTAAATTCCATTTATGAAATAAAACACATTTTCTAAAAACTCGTGTTTTTTAAGAAATCATGTAAACCTTCTAGAAGCTATTATTTTAAAAAATGGTGGAAGTAAGCTTTTCTTATTTCCGGATGCATGCGCAAACTATAGAAAGTCGTTATGACGTAGAATGTGCATACTTTGTTGATTCCATTTATGAAATAAAACACATTTTCTAAAAACTCGTGTTTCTTAAGAACTCATGTAAACCTTCTGGAAGCTGTGATTTTAAAAAACGGGGGAAGTAAGCTTTTCTTATTTCCGGACGCATGCGCAAACTGTAGAAACTCGTTGTGACGTAGAATGTGCATACTTTGTAGATTCCATTTATGAAATAAAACACATTTTCTAAAACCTTGTGTTTTTTACGAAATTATTTAAACCTTCTAGAAGCTGTGATTTTAAAAAACGGTGGAAGTAATCTTTTCTTATTTCTGGACGCATGCGCAAACTATAGAAAGTCTCTATGACGTAGAATGTTCATACTTTGTTGATTCCATTTATGAAATAAAACACATTTTCTAAAAACTCATGTTTTTTAGGAAATCATGTAAACCTTCTAGAAGCTGTGATTTTAAAAAACGGGGGAATTAAGGTTTTCTTATTTCCAAACGCATGCGCAAACTATAGAAAGTCGTTATGACGTAGAATGTGCATACTTTGTAGTTTCCATTTATGAAATAAAACACAGTTTCTAAAAACTCGTGTGTTTTACGAAATCATGTAAACCTTCTAGAAGCTGTGATTTTAAAAAACGGGGGAAGTAAGCTTTTCTTATTTCCAAACGCATGCGCAAACTGTAGAAAGTCGTTATGACGTAGAATGTGCATACTTTGTAGATTCCATTTATGAAATAAAACACATTTTCCAAAAACTCGTGTTTTTTACGAAATTATGTAAACCTTCTAGAAGCTGTGATTTTAAAAAACGGTGGAAGTAAGCTTTTCTTATTTCCGGACGCATGAGCAAACTATAGAAAGTCGTTATGACATAGAATGTGCATACTTTGTTGATTATATTTATGAAATAAAACACATTTTCTAAAAACTCATGTTTTTTAAGAAATCATGGAAACCTTCTAGAAGCTGTGATTTTAAAAAACGGGGGAAGTAAGCTTTTCTTATTTCCAAACGAATGCGCAAACTATAGAAAGTCCTTATGACGTAGAATGTGCATACTTTGTTGATTCCATTTATGAAATAAAACACATTTTCTAAAAACTCGTGTTTTTTAAGAAATCATGTAAACCTTCTAGAAGCTGTGATTTTGAAAAACGTTGGAAGTAAGCTTTTCTTATTTCCGGACGAATCCACAAACAATAGAAAGTCGTTATGACGTAGAATGTGCATACTTTGTAGATTCCATTTTCTAAAAACTCGTGTTTTTTACGAAATCTTGTAAACCTTCTAGAAGCTGTGATTTTAAAAAACGGGGGAAGTAAGCTTTTCTTATTTCCGGGCGCATGCGCAAACTATAGAAAGTCATTATGACGTAGAATGTGCATACTTTGTAGATTCCATTTATGAAATAAAACACATTTTCTAAAAACTCGTGTTTTTTACGAAATCATGTAAACCTTCTAGAAGCTGTGATTTTAAAAAACGGGGGAAGTAAGCTTTTCTTATTTCCGGGCGCATGCGCAAACTATAGAAAGTCGTTATGACATAGAATGTGCATACTTTGTAGATTCCATTTATGAAATAAAACACATTTTCTAAATACTCATGTTTTTTACGAAATCATGTAAACCTTCTAGAAGCTGTGATTTTAAAAAATGGGGGAAGTAAGCTTTTCTTATTTCCGGATGAATGCGCAAACTATAGAAAGTCGTTATGACGTAGAATGTGCATACTTTGTTGATTCCATTTATGAAATAAAACAAATTTTCTAAAAACTCGTGTTTTTTAAGAAATCGTGTAAACCTTCTAGAAGCCGTGATTTTAAAAAACGGTGGAAGTAAGCTTTTCTTATTTCCGGACGCATGCGGAAACTATAGAAAGTCGTTATGACGTAGAATGTGCATACTTTGTAGATTCCATTTATGAAACAAAACACATTTTCCAAAAACTCGTGTTTTTTACGAAATCATGTAAACCTTCTAGAAGCTGTGATTTTAAAAAACGGTGGAAGTAAGCTTTTCTTATTTCCGGACGAATGCGCAAACTATAGAAAGTCGTTATGACATAGAATGTGCATACTTTGTTAATTCCATTTATGAAATAAAACACATTTTCTCAAAATTCATGTTTTTTAAGAAATCATGGAAACCTTCTAGAAGCTGTGATTTTAAAAAACGGTGGAAGTAAGCTTTTCTTATTTCCGGACGAATGCGCAAACTATAGAAAGTCGTTATGACGTAGAATGTGCATACTTTGTTGATTCCATTTATGAAATAAAACACATTTTCTAAAAACTCGTGTTTTTTAAGAAATCATGTAAACCTTCTAGAAGCTGTGATTTTGAAAAACGTTAAAAGTAAGCTTTTCTTATTTCCGGACGCATGCGCAAACTATAGAAAGTCCTTATGACGTAGAATGTGCATACTTTGTTGATTCCATTTATGAAATAAAACACATTTTCTAAAAACTCGTGTTTTTTATGAAACCACCATGTAAACCTTCTAGAAGCCGTGATTTTAAAAAACGGGGCAAGTAAGCTTTTCTTATTTCCAAACGCATGCGCAAACTATAGAAAGTCGTTATGACGTAGAATGTGCATACTTTGTTGATTCCAATTATGAAATAAAACACATTTTCTAAAAACTCGGGTTTTTTAAGAAATCATGTAAACCTTCTAGAATCTGTGATTTTAAAAAACGGGGGAAGTAAGCTTTTCTTATTTCCAAACGCATGCGCAAACTATAGAAAGTCGTTATGACGTAGAATGTGCATACTTTGTAGATTCCATTTATGAAATAAAACACATTTTCTAAAAACTCGTGTTTTTTAAGAAATCATGTAAACCTTCTAGAAGCTGTGATTTTGAAAAACGTTGGAAGTAAGCTTTTCTTATTTCCGGACGCATGCGCAAACTATAAAAAGTCGTTATGACGTAGAATGTGCATACTTTGTAGATTCCATTTATGAAACAAAACACATTTTCTAAAAACTCATGTTTTTTACGAAATCATGTATACCTTCTAGAAGCTGTGATTTTAAAAAACGGTGGAAGTAAGCTTTTCTTATTTCCGGACGAATGCGCAAACTATAGAAAGTCGTTATGACATAGAATGTGCATACTTTGTTGATTCCATTTATGAAATAAAACACATTTTCTCAAAACTCATGTTTTTTAAGAAACCATGGAAACCTTCTAGAAGCTGTGATTTTAAAAAACGGTGGAAGTAAGCTTTTCTTATTTCCGGACGAATGCGCAAACTATAGAAAGTCCTTATGAGGTAGAATGTGCATACTTTGTTGATTCCATTTATGAAATAAAACACATTTTCTAAAAACTCGTGTTTTTTACGAAATCATGAACACCTTCTAGAAGTTGTGATTTTAAAAAATGGTGGAAGTAAGATTTTCTTATTTCTGGACGCATGCACAAAATATAGAAAGTTGTTATGACGTAGAATGTGCATACTTTGTAGATTCCATTTATGAAATAAAACACATTTTCTAAAAACTCGTGTTTTTTACGAAATCATGTAAACCTTCTAGAAGCTGTGATTTTAAAAAACGGTGGAAGTAAGCTTTTCTTATTTCTGGACGCATGCACAAACTATAGTAAGTCGTTATGACGTAGAATGTGGACACTTTGTTGATTCCATTTATGAAATAAAACACATCTTCTAAAAACTCGTGTTTTTTAAGAAATCATGTAAACCTTCTAGAAGCTGTGATTCTAAAAAACGGGGGAAGTAAGCTTTTCTTATTTCCAAACGCATGGACAAACTATAGAAAGTCGTTATGACGTAGAATATGCATACTTTGTTGATTCCATTTATGAAATCAAACACATTTTCTAAAAACTCGTGTTTTTTAAGAACTCATGTAAACCTTCTTGAAGCTGTGATTTTAAAAAACGGGGGAAGTAAGCTTTTCTTATTTCCGGACGCATGCACAAACTATAGAAAGTCGTTATGACTTAGAATGTACATACTTTGTTGTTTCCATTTATGAAATAAAATACGTTTTCTAAAAACTCGTGTTTTTTAAGAAATCATGTAAACGTTCTAGAAGCTGTGATTTTAAAAAATGGGGCAAGTAAGCTTTTATTATTTTCAAACGCATGCGCAAACTATAGAAAGTTGTTATGACGTGGAATGTGCATACTTTGTTGATTCCATTGATGAAATAAAACACATTTTCTAAAAACTCATTTTTTTTAAGAATTCATGTAAACCTTCTAGAAGTTGTGATTTTAAAAAATGGGGGAAGTAAGCTTTTCTTATTTCCGGACGCATGCGCAAACTATAGAGAGTCATTATGACGTAGAATGTGCATACTTTGTAGATTGAATTTATGAAATAAAACACATTTTCTAAAAACTCGTGTTTTTTACGAAATCATGTAAACCTTCCAGAAGCTGTGATTTTAAAAAACGCTGGAAGTAAGCTTTTCTTATTTCCGGACGAATGCATAAACTATAGAAAGTCGATATGACGTAGAATGTGCATACTTTGTAGATTCCATTTATGAAATAAAACACATTTTCTAAAAACTCATGTTTTCTACGAAATCATGTAAACCTTCTAGAAGCTGTGATTTTAAAAAACGGTGGAAGTAAGGTTTTCTTATTTCCGGACGCATGCGCAAACTATAGAAAGTCGTTATGACGTAGAATGTGCATACTTTGTAGATTCCATTTATGAAATAAAACACATTTTCTAAAAACTCGTGTTTTTTACGAAATCATGTAAACCTTCTAGAAGTTGTGATTTTAAAAAACGGTGGAAGTAAGCTTTTCTTATTTCCGGACGCATGCGCAAACTATAGAAATTCGTTATGACGTAGAATGTGCATACTTTGTAGATTCCATTTATGAAATAAAACACATTTTCTAAAAACTCATGTTTTTTACGAAATCATGTAAACCTTCTAGAAGCTGTGATTTTAAAAAACGGTGGAAGTAAGCTTTTCTTATTTCCAGACGCATGCGCAAACTATACAAAGTCGTTATGACGTAGAATGTGCATACTTTGTTCATTCTATTTATGAAATAAAACACATTTTCTAAAAAGTCGTGTTTTTTAAGAAATCATGTAAACCTTCTAGAAGCTGTGATTTTAAAAAACGGGGGAAGTAAGCTTTTCTTATTTCCAAACACATGCGCAAACTATAGAAAGTCGTTATGACATAGAATGTGCATACTTTGTTGATTCCAATTATGAAATAAAACACATTTTCTAAAAACTTGTGTTTTTTAAGAACTCATGTAAACCTTCTAGAAGCTGTGATTTTAAAAAACGGGGGAAGTAAGCTTTTTTTATTTCCGGATGCATACGCAAACTATAGAAAGTCGTTATGACGTAGAATGTGCATACTTTGTAAATTCCATTTATGAAATAAAACACAGTTTCTAAAAACTCGTGTTTTTTAAGAAATCATTTAAACCTTCTAGAAGCTGTGATTTTAAAAAACGGGGGAAGTAAGCTTTTCTTATTTCCAAACACATGCGCAAACTATAGAAAGTCGTTATGACATAGAATGTGCATACTTTGTTGATTCCATTTATGAAATAAAACACATTTTCTAAATATTGTGTTTTTTAAGAAATCATGTAAACCTTCTAGAAGCTGTGATTTTAAAAAACGGGGGAAGTAAGCTTTTCTTGTTTCCGGACGCATGCGCAAACTATAGAAAGTCGTTATGACGTGGAATATGCATACTTTGTAGATTCCATTGATGAAATAAAACACATTTTCTAAAAACTCGTGTTTTTTACGAAATTATGTAAACCTTCCTGAAGCTGTGATTTTAAAAAACAGTGGAAGTAAGCTTTTCTTATTTCTGGACGAATGCGCAAACTATGGAGAGTCGTTATGACGTAGAATGTGCATACTTTGTTGATTCCATTTATGAAATAAAACACATTTTCTAAAAACTCGTGTCTTTTAAGAAACCATGTAAACCTTCTAGAAGCTGTGATTTTAAAAAATGGGGGAAGTAAGCTTTTCTTATTTCCAAACACATGCGCAAACTATAGAAAGTCATTATGACATAGAATGTGCATACTTTGTAGATTCCATTTATGAAATAAAACACATTTTCTAAAAACTCGTGTTTTTTAAGAAATCATGTAAACCTTCTAGAAGCTGTGATTTTAAAAAACGGGGGAGGTAAGCTTTTCTTATTTCCGGCCGCATGCGCAAACTATCGAAAGTCGTTATGACGTAGAATGTGCATACTTTGTAGATTCCATTTATGAAATAAAACATATTTTCTAAAAACTCGTGTTTTTTACGAAATCATGTAAACCTTAAAGAAGCTGTGATTTTAAAAAACGGGGGAAGTAAGCTTTTCTTATTTCAGACCGCATGTGCAAACTATAGAAAGTCGTTATGACGTAGAATGTGCATACTTTTTAGATTCCATTTATGAAATAAAACACATTTTCTAAAAACTCTTGTTTTTTACGAAATCATGTAAACCTTCTAAGAGCTGTGATTTTAAAAAACGGTGGAAGTAAGCTTTTTTTATTTCCGGACGAATGCGCAAACTATAGAAAGTCGTTATGATGTAGAATGTGCATACTTTGTTGATTCCATTTATGAAATAAAACACATTTTCTAAAAACTCGTGTTTTTTAAGAAACCATGTAAACCTTCTAGAAGCTGTGATTTTAAAAAACGGGGGAAGTAAGCTTTTCTTATTTCCAAACACTTGCGCAAACTATAGAAAGTCATTATGACATAGAATGTGCATACTTTGTAGATTCCATTTATGAAATAAAACACATTTTCTAAAAACTCATGTTTTTTACGAAATCATGTAAACCTTCTAGAAGCTGTGATTTTAAAAAACGGTGGAAGTAAGCTTTTCTTATTTCCGGCCGCATGCGCAAACTATAGAAATTCGTGATGACGTAGAATGTGCATACTTTGTAGATTCCTTTTATGAAATAAAACACATTTTCTAAAAACTCGTGTTTTTTACGAAATCATGTAAACCTTCTAGAAGCTCTGATTTTAAAAAACGGTGGAAGTAAGCTTTTCTTATTTCCGGACGCATGCGCAAACTACAGAAATTCGTTATGACGTAGAATGTGAATACTTTCTAGATTCCATTTATGAAATAAAAAACATTTTCTAAAAACTCATGTTTTTTACGAAATCATGTAAACCTTCTAGAAGCTGTGATTTTAAAAAACGGTGGAAGTAAGCTTTTCTTATTTCCGGACGCATGCGCAAACTATAGAAAGTCCTTATGATGTAGAATGTTCATAGTTTGTAGATTCCATTTATGAAATAAAACACATTTTCTAAAAACATCATGTTTTTTACGAAATCTGTAAACCTTGTAGAAGCTATGATTTTAAAAAACAGTGGAAGTAATCTTTTCTTATATCCGGACGCATGCGCAAACTATAGAAAGTCGTTATGACGTAGAATGTGCATACTTTGTTGATTCCATTTATGAAATAAAACACATTTTCTAAAAAGTCATGTTTTTTACGAAATCATGTAAACCTTCTAGAAGCTGTGATTTTAAAAAACGGTGGAAGTAAGCTTTTCTTATTTCCGGACGAATGCGCAAACTATAGAAAGTCGTTATGACATAGAGTGTGCATACTTTGTTCGTTCCATTTATGAATTAAAACACATTTTCTAAAAACTCGTGTTTTTTACGAAATCATGTAAACCTTCTAGAAGCTGTGATTTTAAAAAACAGGGGAAGTAAGTTTTTCTTATTTCCAAACTTATGCGCAAACTATAGAAAGTCGTTATGACGTAGAATGTGCATACTTTGTTGATTCCATTTATGAAATAAAGAATATTTTCTAAAAACTCGTGTTTTTTAACAAATCATGTAAACCTTCTAGAAGCTGTGATTTTAAAAAACGGGGGAAGTAAGCTTTTCTTATTTCCGGACGCAAGCGCAAACCATAGAAAATTGTTATGACGTAGAATGTTCATACTTTATAGATTCGATTTATGAAATAAAACACATTTTCTAAAAACTCATGTTTTTTACGAAATCATGTAAGCCTTCTAGAAGCTGTGATTTTAAAAAACGGTGGAAGTAAGCTTTTCTTATTTCCGGACGCATGTGCAATCTATAGAAAGTTGTTATGACGTAGAATGTGCATACTTTGTAGATTCCATTTATAAAATAAAACGCATTTTCTAAAAACTCGTGTTTTTTAAGAAATCATGTAAACCTTCTAGAAGCTGTGATTTTAAAAAATGGGGGAAGTAAGCTTTTCTTATTTCTGGACGCATGCGCAAACTATAGAAAGTCGTTATGACGTAGAATGTGCATACTTTGTTGATTCAATTTATGAAATAAAACACATTTTCTAAAAACTCGTGTTTTTTAAGAAATCATGTAAACCTTCTAGAAGCTGTGATTTTAAAAAATGGTGGAAGTAAGCTTTTCTTATTTCCGGACGCATGCACAAACTATAGAAAGTCATTATGACTTAGAATGTACATACTTTGTTGATTCCATTTATGAAATAAAACACATTTTCTAAAAATTCGTGTTTTTTAAGAAATCATGTAAACCTTCTAGAAGCTGTGATTTTAAAAAACGGGGGAAGTAAGCTTTTCTTATTTCTGGACGAATGCGCAAACTATAGAAAGTCGTTATGACGTATAATGTGCATACTTTGTTGATTCCATTTATGAAATAAAACACATTTTCTAAAAACTCGTGTCTTTTAAGAAACCATGTAAACCTTCTGGAAGCTGTGATTTTAAAAAACTGGGGAAGTAAGCTTTTCTTATTTCCAAACACATGCGCAAACTATAGAAATTCATTATGACATAGAATGTACATACTTTGTTGATTCCATTTATGAAATAAAACACATTTTCTAAAAACTCGTGTTTTTTAAGAAATCATGTAAACCTTCTAGAAGCTGTGATTTTAAAAAACGGGGGAGGTAAGCTTTTCTTATTTCCGGATGCATGCGGAAACTATGGAAATTCGTTATGACATAGAATGTGCATACTTTGTTGATTCCATTTATGAAATAAAACACATTTTCTAAATATTGTGTTTTTTAAGAAATCATGTAAACCTTCTAGAAGCTGTGATTTTAAAAAACGGGGGAAGTAAGCTTTTCTTGTTTCCGGACGCATGCGCAAACTATAGAAAGTCGTTATGACATAGAATCTGCATACTTTGTAGATTCCATTGATGAAATAAAACACATTTTCTAAAAACTCGTGTTTTTTACGAAATTATGTAAACCTTCCTGAAGCTGTGATTTTAAAAAACAGTGGAAGTAAGCTTTTCTTATTTCTGGACGAATGCGCAAACTATGGAGAGTCGTTATGACGTAGAATGTGCATACTTTGTTGATTCCATTTATCTAATAAAGCACATTTTCTAAAAACTCGTGATTTTTAAGAAATCATGTAAACCTTCTAGAAGCTGTGATTTTAAAAAATGGGTGAAGTAAGCTTTTCTCATTTCCAAACGCATGCGCAAACTATAGAAAGTCGTTATGATGTAGAATGTGCATACTTTGTTGATTCCATTTATGTAATAAAACACATTTTCTAAAAACTCATGTTTTTTAAGAAATCATGTAAACCTTCTAGAAGCTGTGATTTTGAAAAAAGGGGGAAGTAAGCTTTTCTTATTTCCGGATGCATGCACAAACTATAGAAAGTCATTATGACGTAGAATGTGCATACTTTGTAGATTCCATTTTTGAAATAAAACACATTTTCTAAAAACTCGTGTTTTTTACGAAATCATGTTAACCTTCTACAAGCTGTGATTTTAAAAAATGGCGGAAGTAAGCTTTTCTTATTTCCGGACCCATGCGCAAACTATAGAAAGTCGTTATGACGTAGAATGTGCATACTTTGTTGATTCCATTTATGAAATAAAACACATTTTCTAAAAACTCGTGTTTTTTAAGAAATCATGTAAACCTTCTAGAAGCTGTGATTTTAAAAAATGGTGGAAGTAAGCTTTTCTTATTTCCGGACGCATGCACAAACTATAGAAAGTCGTTATGACTTAGAATGTACATACTTTGTTGTTTCCATTTATGAAATAAAATACATTTTCTAAAAACTCGTGTTTTTTAAGAAATCATTTAAACCTTCTAGAAGCTGTGATTTTAAAAAACGGTGGAAGTAAGCTTTTCTTATTTCCGGACGCATGCGCAAACTATAGAAAGTCGTTATGACGTAGAATGTGCATACTTTGTAGATTCCATTTATGAAATAAAACACATTTTCTAAAAACTCATGTTTTTTAAGAAATCATGTAAACCTTCTAGAAGCTGTGATTTTAAAAAATGGGGGAAGTAAGCTTTTCTTATTTCCAAACGCATGCGCAAACTATAGAAAGTCATTATGACGTAGAATGTGCATACTTTGTTGATTCCATTTATGAAATAAAACAGATTTTCTAAAAATTCGTGTTTTTTAAGAAATCATGTAAACCTTCTAGAAGCTGTGATTTTAAAAAACGGGGGAAGTAAGCTTTTCTTATTTCCGGATGCATGCGCAAACCATAGAAAATTGTTATGACGTAGAATGTTCATACTTTGTAGATTCGATTTATGAAATAAAACACATTTTCTAAAAACTCATGTTTTTTACGAAATCATGTAAACCTTCTAGAAGCTGTGATTTTAAAAAATGGTGGAAGTAAGCTTTTCTTATTTCCGGACGCATGTGCAAACTATAGAAAGTTGTTATGACGTAGAATGTGCATACTTTGTAGATTCCATTATGAAATAAAACACATTTTCTAAAAACTCGTGTTTTTTAAGAAATCATGTAAACCTTCTAGAAGCTGTGATTTTAAAAAATGGGGGAAGTAAGCTTTTCTTATTTCCGGACGCATGCGCAAACTATAGAAAGTCATTATGACGTAGAATGTGCATACTTTGTTGATTCAATTTATGAAATAAAACACATTTTCTAAAAACTCGTTTTTTTTAAGAAATCATGTAAACCTTCTAGAAGCTGTGATTTTAAAATATGGTGGAAGTAAGCTTTTCTTATTTCCGGACGCATGCACAAACTATAGAAAGTCGTTATGACTTAGAATGTACATACTTTGTTGTTTCCATTTATGAAATAAAATACGTTTTCTAAAAACTCGTGTTTTTTAAGAAATCATGTAAACCTTCTAGAAGCTGTGATTTTAAAAAATGGGGCAAGTAAGCTTTTCTTATTTCCAAACGCATGCGCAAACTATAGAAAGTTGTTATGACGTGGAATGTGCATACTTTGTTGATTCCATTGATGAAATAAAACACATTTTCTAAAAACTCATTTTTTTTAAGAAATCATGTAAACCTTCTAGAAGTTGTGATTTTAAAAAACGGGGGAAGTAAGCTTTTCTTATTTCCGGACGCATGCGCAAACTATAGACAGTCGTTATGACGTAGAATGTGCATACTTTGTAGATTGAATTTATGAAATAAAACACATTTTCTAAAAACTCGTGTTTTTTACGAAATCATGTAAACCTTCCAGAAGCTGTGATTTTAAAAAATGCTGGAAGTAAGCTTTTCTTATTTCCGGACGAATACGTAAACTATAGAAAGTCGATATGACGTACAATGTGCATACTTTGTAGATTCCATTTATGAAATAAAACACATTTTCTAAAAACTCATGTTTTTTACGAAATCATGTAAACCTTCTAGAAGCTGTGATTTTAAAAAACGGTGGAAGTAAGGTTTTCTTATTTCCGGACGCATGCGCAAACTATAGAAAGTCGTTATGACGTAGAATGTGCATACTTTGTAGATTCCATTTATGAAATAAAACACATTTTCTAAAAACTCATGTTTTTTAAGAAATCATGTAAACCTTCTAGAAGTTGTGATTTTAAAAAACGGGGGAAGTAAGCTTTTCTTATTTCCGGACGCATGCGCAAACTATAGACAGTCGTTATGACGTAGAATGTGCATACTTTGTAGATTCCATTTATGAAATAAAACACATTTTCTAAAAACTCGTGTTTTTTACGAAATCATGTAAACCTTCTAGAAGCTGTGATTTTAAAAAATGGTGGAAGTAAGCTTTTCTTATTTCCAGACGCATGCGCAAACTATAGAAAGTCGTTATGACGTAGAATGTGCATACTTTGTAGATTGAATTTATGAAATAAAACACATTTTCTAAAAACTCGTGTTTTTTACGAAATCATGTAAACCTTCTAGAAGCTGTGATTTTAAAAAACGGTGGAAGTAAGCTTTTCTTATTTCCGGACGAATGCGTAAACTATAGAAAGTCGATATGACGTAGAATGTGCATACTTTGTAGATTCCATTTATGAAATAAAACACATTTTCTAAAAACTCGTGTTTTTTAAGAAATCATGTAAACCTTCTAGAAGCTGTGATTTTAAAAAATGGGGGAAGTAAGCTTTTCTTATTTCCGGACGCATGCGCAAACTATAGAAAGTCATTATGACGTAGAATGTGCATACTTTGTTGATTCAATTTATGAAATAAAACACATTTTCTAAAAACTCGTGTTTTTTCAGAAATCATGTAAACCTTCTAGAAGCTGTGATTTTAAAAAACGGTGGAAGTAAGCTTTTCTTATTTCCGGACGCATGCGCAAACTATACAAAATCGTTATGACGTAGAATGTGCATACTTTGTTCATTCTATTTATGAAATAAAACACATTTTCTAAAAACTCGTGTTTTTTAAGAAATCATGTAAACCTTCTAGAAGCTGTGATTTTAGAAAACGGGGGAAGTAAGCTTTTCTTATTTCCAAACACATGCGCAAACTATAGAAAGTTGTTATGACGTAGAATGTGCATACTTTGTAGATTCCATTTATGAAATAAAACACATTTTCTGAAAACTCGTGTTTTTTAAGAAATCATGTAAACCTTCTATAAGCTGTGATTTTAAAAAACTGTGGAAGTAAGCTTTTCTTATTTCCGGACGCATGTGCAAACTATAGAAAGTTGTTATGACGTAGAATGTGCATACTTTGTAGATTCCATTTATGAAATAAAACACATTTTCTAAAAACTCGTGTTTTTTAAGAAATCATGTAAACCTTCTAGAAGCTGTGATTTTAAAAAATGGGGGAAGTAAGCTTTTCTTATTTCCGGACGCATGCGCAAACTGTAGAAAGTCATTATGACGTAGAATGTGCATACTTTGTTGATTCAATTAATGAAATAAAACAAATTTTCTAAAAACTCGTGTTTTTTAAGAAATCATGTAAACCTTCTAGAAGCTGTGATTTTAAAATATTGTGGAAGTAAGCTTTTCTTATTTCCGGACGCATGCACAAACTATAGAAAGTCGTTATGACTTAGAATGTACATACTTTGTTGTTTCCATTTATGAAATAAAATACGTTTTCTAAAAACTCGTGTTTTTTAAGAAATCATGTAAACCTTCTAGAAGCTGTGATTTTAAAAAATGGGGCAAGTAAGCTTTTCTTATTTCCAAACGCATGCGCAAACTATAGAAAGTTGTTATGATGTGGAATGTGCATACTTTGTTGATTCCATTGATGAAATAAAACACATTTTCTAAAAACTCATTTTTTTTAAGAAATCATGTAAACCTTCTAGAAGTTGTGATTTTAAAAAACGGGGGAAGTAAGCTTTTCTTATTTCCGGACGCATGCGCAAACTATAGACAGGCGTTATGACGTAGAATGTGCATACTTTGTAGATTGAATTTATGAAATAAAACACATTTTCTAAAAACTCGTGTTTTTTACGAAATCATGTAAACCTTCTAGGAGCTGTGATTTTAAAAAATGCTGGAAGTAAGCTTTTCTTATTTCCAGACGAATGCGCAAACTATAGAAAGTCGATATGACGTAGAATGTGCATACTTTGTAGATTCCATTTATGAAATAAAACACATTTTCTAAAAACTCATGTTTTTTACGAAATCATGTAAACCTTCTAGAAGCTGTGATTTTAAAAAACGGTGGAAGTAAGGTTTTCTTATTTCCGGACGCATGCGCAAACTATTGAAAGTCGTTATGACGTAGAATGTGCATACTTTGTAGATTCCATTTATGAAATAAAACACATTTTCTAAAAACTCGTGTTTTTTACGAAATCATCTAAACCTTCTAGAAGCTGTGATTTTAAAAAACGGTGGAAGTAAGATTTTCTTATTTCCAAACACATGCGCAAACTATAGAAAGTCGTTATGACATAGAATGTGCATACTTTGTTGATTCCAATTATGAAATAAAACACATTTTCTAAAAACTTGTGTTTTTTAAGAAATCATGTAAACCTTCTAGAAGCTGTGATTTTAAAAAACGGGGGAAGTAAGCTTTTTTTTTATTTCCGGATGCATACGCAAACTATAGAAAGTCGTTATGACGTAGAATGTGCATACTTTGTAAATTCAATTTATGAAATAAAACACAGTTTCTAAAAACTCGTGTTTTTTAAGAAATCATTTAAACCTTCTAGAAGCTGTGATTTTAAAAAACGGGGGAAGTAAGCTTTTCTTATTTCCAAACACATGCGCAAACTATAGAAAGTCGTTATGACATAGAATGTGCATACTTTGTTGATTCCATTTATGAAATAAAACACATTTTCTAAATATTGTGTTTTTTAAGAAATCATGTAAACCTTCTCGAAGCTGTGATTTTAAAAAACGGGGGAAGTAAGCTTTTCTTATTTCCGGACGCATGCGCAAACTATAGAAAGTCGTTATGACGTGGAATCTCCATACTTTGTAGATTCCATTGATGAAATAAAACACATTTTCTAAAAACTCGTGTTTTTTACGAAATCATGTAAACCTTCTAGAAGCTGTGATTTTAAAAAACAGTCGAAGTAAGCTTTTCTTATTTCTGGACGAATGCGCAAACTATAGAAAGTCGTTATGACGTAGAATGTGCATACTTTGTTGATTCCATTTATGAAGTAAAACACATTTTCTAAAAACTCGTGTCTTTTAAGAAACCATGTAAACCTTCTAGAAGCTGTGATTTTAAAAAACGGGGGAAGTAAGCTTTTCTTATTTCCAAACACATGCGCAAACTATAGAAAGTCATTATGACATAGAATGTGCATACTTTGTTGATTCCATTTATGAAATAAAACACATTTTCTAAAAACTCGTGTTTTTTAAGAAATCATGTAAGCCTTCTAGAAGCTGTGATTTTAAAAAACGGGGGAGGCAAGCTTTTCTTATTTCCGGCCACATGCACAAACAATAGAAAGTCGTTATGACGTAGAATGTGCATACTTTGTAGATTCCATTTATGAAATAAAACATATTTTCTAAAAACTCGTGTTTTTTACGAAATCATGTAAACCTTCTAGAAGATGTGATTTTAAAAAACGGGGGAAGTAAGCTTTTCTTATTTCAGACCGCATGCGCAAACTATAGAAAGTCGTTATGACGTAGAATTTGCATACTTTGTAGATTCCATTTATGAAATAAAACACATTTTCTAAAAACTCGTGTTTTTTACGAAATCATGTAAACCTTCTAAGAGCTGTGATTTTAAAAAACGGTGGAAGTAAGCTTTTTTTATTTCCGGACGAATAAGCAAACTATAGAAAGTCGTTATGACGTAGAATGTGCATACTTTGTTGATTCGATTTATGAAATAAAACACATTTTCTAAAAACTCATGTTTTTTAAGAAACCATGTAAACCTTCTAGAAGCTATGATTTTAAAAAACGGGGGAAGTAAGCTTTTCTTATTTCCAAACACTTGCGCAAACTATAGAAAGTCATTATCACATAGAATGTGCATACTTTGTTGATTCCATTTATGAAATAAAACTCATTTTCGAAAAACTCGTGTTTTCTAAGTAATCATGTAAACCTTCTAGAAGCTGCGATTTTAAAAAACGGTGGAAGTAAGCTTTTCTTATATTCGGACGCATGCGCAAACTATAGAAAGTTGTTATGACATAGAATATGCATACTTTTTTTATTCCATTTATGAAATAAAACACATTTTCTAAAAGTCGTGTTTTTTACGAAATCTGTAAACCTTCTAGAAGCTATGATTTTAAAAAACGGTGGAAGTAAGCTTTTCTTATATTCGGACGCATGCGCAAACTATAGAAAGTTGTTATGACGTAGAATGTGCATACTTTGTTGATTCCATTTATGAAATAAAACACATTTTCTAAAAAGTCGTGTTTTTTACGAAATCATGTAAACCTTCTAGAAGCTGTGATTTTAAAAAACGGTGGAAGTAAGCTTTTCTTATTTCCGGACGAATGCACAAACTATAGAAAGTCGTTATGACGTAGAATGTGCATACTTTGTTGATTCCATTTATGAAATAAAACACATTTTCTAAAAACTCATTTTTTTTAAGAAATCATGTAAACCTTCAAGAAGTTGTGATTTTAAAAAACGGGGGAAGTAAGCTTTTCTTTTTTCCGGACGCATGCGAAAACTATAGACAGTCGTTATGACGTAGAATGTGCATACTTTCTAGATTGAATTTGTGAAATAAAACACATTTTCTAAAAACTCGTGTTTTTTACGACATCATGTAAACCTTCCAGAAGCTGTGATTTTAAAAAACGCTGGAAGTAAGCTTTTCTTATTTCCGGACGAATGCGTAAACTATAGAAAGTCGTTATGACATAGAATGTGCATACTTTGTAGATTCCATTTATGAAATAAAACACATTTTCTAAAAGCTCGTGTTTTTTAAGAAATCATGTAAACCTTCTAGAAGCTGTGATTTTAAAAAACGGGGGAAGTAACCTTTTCTTATTTCTGAACGCATGCGCAAACTATAGAAAGTCGTTATGACGTAGAATGTGCATACTTTGTAGATTCCATTTATGAAATAAAACACATTTTCTGAAAACTCGTGTTTTTTACGAAATCATGTAAACCTTCTAGAAGCTGTGATTTTAAAAAACGGTGGAAGTAAGCTTTTCTTATTTCCGGACGCATGCGCAAACTATAGAAAGTCGTTATGACGTAGAATGTGCATACTTTGTAGATTCCATTTATGAAATAAAACATATTTTCTACAAACTCGTGTTTTTTACAAAATCATGTAAACTTTCTAGAAGCTGTGATTTTAAAAAACGGTGGAAGTAAGCTTTTCTTATTTCCGGACGCATGCACAAACTATAGAAATTGGTTATGACGTAGAATGTGCATACTTTGTTGATTCCATTTATGAAATAAAGCACATTTTCTAAAAACTCGTGATTTTTAAGAAATCATGTAAACCTTCTAGAAGCTGTGATTTTAAAAAATGGGTGAAATAAGCTTTTCTCATTTCCAAACGCATGCGCAAACTATCGAAAGTCGTTATGATGTAGAATGTGCATACTTTGTTGATTACATTTATGTAATAAAACACATTTTCTAAAAACTCGTGTTTTTTAAGAAATCATGTAAACCTTCTAGAAGCTGTGATTTTGAAAAAAGGGGGAAGTAAGCTTTTCTTATTTCCGGATGCATGCACAAACTATAGAAAGTCGTTATGACGTAGAATGTGCATACTTTGTAGATTCCATTTTTGAAATAAAACACATTTTCTAAAAACTCGTGTTTTTTACGAAATCATGTAAACCTTCTAGAAGCTGTGATTTTAAAAAACGGTGGAAGTAAGCTTTTCTTATTTCCGGACGCATGCACAAACTATAGAAAGTCGTTATGACGTAGAATTTGAATACTTCATTGATTCCATTTATGAAATAAAACACATTTTCTAAAAACTCATGTTTTTTAAGAAATCATGTAAACCTTCTAGAAGCTGTGATTTTAAAAAACGGGGGAAGTAAGCTTTTCTTATTTCCAAACGCATGCGCAAACTATAGAAAGTCGTTATGACGTAGAATGTGCATACTTTGTTGATTCCATTTATGAAATAAAAAACATTTTCTAAAAACTCATGTTTTTTACGAAATCATGTAAACCTTCTAGAAGCTGTGATTTTAAAAAATAGGCGAAGTAAGCTTTTCTTATTTCCAAATGCATGCGCAGACTATAGAAAGTCGTTATGACGTAGAATGTGCATACTTTGTTGATTCCATTTATGAAATAAAACACATTTTCTAAAAACTCGTGTTTTTTAAGAAATCATGTAAACCTTCTAGAAGCTGTGATTTTAAAACGGTGGAAGTAAGCTTTTCTTATTTTCGGCCGCATGCGCAAACTATAGAAATTCATGATGACGTAGAATGTGCATACTTTGTACATTCCATTTATGAAATAAAACACATTTTCTAAAAACTCGTGTTTTTTACAAAATCATGTAAACCTTCTAGAAGCTGTGATTTTAAAAAACGGTGGAAGTAAGCTTTTCTTATTTCCGGATGCATGCGCAAACTATACAAAGTCGTTATGATGTAGAATGTGCATACTTCATAGATTCCATTTATGAAATAAAACACATTTTCTAAAAACTCGTGTTTTTTACGAAATCATGTAAACCTTCTAGAAGCTGTGATTTTAAAAAACGGTGGAAGTAAACTTTTCTTATTTCCGGACGCATGCGCAAACTATAGAAAGTCGTTATGACGTAGAATGTGCATACTTTGTAGATTCCATTTATGAAATAAAACACATTTTCTAAAAACTCGTGTTTTTTAAGAAATCATGTAAACCTTCTAGAAGCTGTGATTTTAAAAAACGGGGGAAGTAAGCTTTTCTCATTTCCAAACGCATGCGCAAACTATAGAAAGTCGTTATGAAGTAGAATGTGCATACTTTGTAGATTTGCATTTATGAAATAAAACACATTTTCTAAAAACTCGTGTTTTTTACGAAATCATGTAAACCTTCTAGACGCTGTGATTTCAAAAAACGGTGGAAGTAAGCTTTTCTTATTTCCGGACGCATGCGCAAACTATAGAAAGTCGTTATGACTGTAAAACTCGTATTTTTTAAGAAATAATGTAAGCTGTGATTTTAAAAAACGTTGGAAGTAAGCTTTTCTTATTTCCGGATGAATGCGCAAACTATAGAAAGTCGTTATGATGTAGAGTGTTCATACTTTGTTGATTCGATTTATGAAATAAAACGCATTTTCTAAAAACTAGTGTTTTTTAAGAAATCATGTAAACCTTCTAGAAGCTGTGATTTTAAAAAACGGTGGAAGTAAGCTTTTCTTATTTCCGGATGCATGCGCAAACTATAGAAAGCCGTTATGACGTAGAATGTGCATACTTTGTTGTTTCCATTTATGAAATAAAACACATTTTCTAAAAACTCGTGTTTTTTAAGAAATCATGTAAACCTTCTAGAAGCTATGATTTTAAAAAACGGGGGAAGTAAGCTTGTCTTATTTCCGGACGCATGCGCAAACTATAGAAAGTCATTATGACGTAGAATGTGCATACTTTTTTGATTCCATTTATGAAATAAAACACATTTTCTAAAAACTTGTGTTTTTTAAGAAATCATGTAAACCTTCTAGAAGCTGTGATTTCAAAAAACAGTGGAAGTAAGCTTTTCTTATTTCCGGATGCATGCGCAAACTATAGAAAGTCATTATGACGTAGAATGTGCATACTTTTTTGATTCCATTTATGAAATAAAATACATTTTCTAAAAACTCGTGTTTTTTAAGAAATCATGTAAACCTTCTAGAAGCTGTGATTTTAAAAAACGGCGGAAGTAAGCTTTTCTTATTTCCGGACGCATGCCCAAACTATAGATTGTCGTTATCACGTAGAATGTGCATACTTTGTTGATTCCATTTATGAAATAAAACACATTTTCTAAAAACTCGTGTTTTTTAAGAAATCATGTAAACCTTCTAGAAGCTGTGATTTTAAAAAACGGGGGAAGTAAGCTTTTCTTATTTCCAAACGCATGCGCAAACTATAGAAAGTCGTTATGATGTAGAATGTGCATACTTTGTCGATTCCATTTATGAAATAAAACACATTTTCTAAAAACTCGTGTTTTTTAAGAAATCATGTCAACCTTCTAGAAGCTGTGATTTTAAAAAACGGGGGAAGTAAGCTTTTCTTATTTCCAAACGCATGCGCAAACTATAGAAAGTCATTATGACGTAGAATGTGCATACTTTGTAGATTCCATTTATGAAATAAAACACATTTTCTAAAAACTCGTGTTTTTTACGAAATCATGTAAACCTTCTAGAAGCTGTGATTTTAAAAAACGGGGGAAGTAAGCTTTTCTTATTTCCAAACGCATGCGCAAACTATAGAAAGTCGTTATGACGTAGAATGTGCATACTTTGTAGATTCCATTTATGAAATAAAACACATTTTCTAAAAACTCGTGTTTTTTACGAAATCATGTAAACCTTCTAAAAGCTGTGATTTTAAAAAACGGGGGAAGTAAGCTTTTCTTATTTTCGGACGCATGCGCAAACTATAGAAAGTCGTTATGACGTGGAATGTGCATACTTTGTAGATTCCATTGATGAAATAAAACACATTTTCTAAAAACTCGTGTTTTTTACGAAATCATGTAAACCTTCTAGAAGCTGTGATTTTAAAAAACAGTGGAAGTAAGCTTTTCTTATTTCCGGACGAATGCGCAAACTATAGAAAGTCGTTATGACGTAGAATGTGCATACTTTGTTGATTCCATTTACGAAATAAAACACATTTTCTAAAAACTCGTGTCTTTTAAGAAACCATGTAAACCTTCTAGAAGCTGTGATTTTAAAAAACGGGGGAAGTAAGCTTTTCTTATTTCCAAACACATGCTCAAACTATAGAAAGTCATTATGACATAGAATGACCATACTTTGTTGATTCAATTTATGAAATAAAACACATTTTCTAAAAAACGGGGGAAGTAAGCTTTTCTTATTTCCGGACGCATGCGCAAACTATAGAAAGTCGTTATGACGTAGAATGCACATACTTTGTAGATTCCATTTATGAAATAAAACACATTTTCTAAAAACTTGTGTTTATTACGAAATCATGTAAACCCTCTAGAAGCTGTGATTTTAAAAAACGGTGGAAGTAAGCTTTTCTTATTTCCGGACGAATGCACAAACTATAGAAAGTCGTTATGACGTAGAATGTGCATACTTTGTTAGTTCCATTTATGAATTAAAACACATTTTCTAAGAACTCGTGTTTTTTACGAAATCATGTAAACCTTCTAGAAGCTGTGATTTTAAAAAACAGGGGAAGTAAGTTTTTCTTATTTCCAAACTTATGCGCAAACTATAGAAAGTCGTTATGACGTAGAATGTGCATACTTTGTTGATTCCATTTATTAAATAAAACATATTTCTAAAAACTCGTGTTTTTTAACAAATCATGTAAACCTTCTAGAAGCTGTGATTTTAAAAAACGGGGGAAGTAAGCTTTTCTTATTTCCGGACGCGAGCGCAAACCATAGAAAATTGTTACGACGTAGAATGTTCATACTTTGTAGATTCGATTTATGAAATAAAACACATTTTCTAAAAACTCATGTTTTTTACGAAATCATGTAAACCTTCTAGAAGCTGTGATTTTAAAAAACGGTGGAAGTAAGCTTTTCTTATTTCCGGACGCATGTGCAAACTATAGAAAGGTGTTATGACGTAGAATGTGCATACTTTGTAGATTCCATTTATGAAATAAAACACATTTTCTAAAAACTCGTGTTTTTTAAGAAATCATGTAAACCTTCTAGAAGCTGTGATTTTAAAAAATGGGTGAAATAAGCTTTTCTCATTTCCAAACGCATGCGCAAACTATCGAAAGTCGTTATGATGTAGAATGTGCATACTTTGTTGATTACATTTATGTAATAAAACACATTTTCTAAAAACTTGTGTTTTTTAAGAAATCATGTAAACCTTCTAGAAGCTGTGATTTTGAAAAAAGGGGGAAGTAAGCTTTTCTTATTTCCGGATGCATGCACAAACTATAGAAAGTCGTTATGACGTAGAATGTGCATACTTTGTAGATTCCATTTTTGAAATAAAACACATTTTCTAAAAACTCGTGTTTTTTACGAAATCATGTAAACCTTCTAGAAGCTGTGATTTTAAAAAACGGTGGAAGTAAGCTTTTCTTATTTCCGGACGCATGCACAAACTATAGAAAGTCGTTATGACGTAGAATTTGAATACTTCGTTGATTCCATTTATGAAATAAAACACATTTTCTAAAAACTCATGTTTTTTAAGAAATCATGTAAACCTTCTAGAAGCTGTGATTTTAAAAAACGGGGGAAGTAAGCTTTTCTTATTTCCAAACGCATGCGCAAACTATAGAAAGTCGTTATGACGTAGAATGTGCATACTTTGTTGATTCCATTTATGAAATAAAAAACATTTTCTAAAAACTCATGTTTTTTACGAAATCATGTAAACCTTCTAGAAGCTGTGATTTTAAAAAATAGGCGAAGTAAGCTTTTCTTATTTCCAAATGCATGCGCAGACTATAGAAAGTCGTTATGACGTAGAATGTGCATACTTTGTTGATTCCATTTATGAAATAAAACACATTTTCTAAAAACTCGTGTTTTTTAAGAAATCATGTAAACCTTCTAGAAGCTGTGATTTTAAAAAACGGTGGAAGTAAGCTTTTCTTATTTTCGGCCGCATGCGCAAACTATAGAAATTCATGATGACGTAGAATGTGCATACTTTGTACATTCCATTTATGAAATAAAACACATTTTCTAAAAACTCGTGTTTTTTACAAAATCATGTAAACCTTCTAGAAGCTGTGATTTTAAAAAACGGTGGAAGTAAGCTTTTCTTATTTCCGGACGCATGCGCAAACTATACAAAGTCGTTATGATGTAGAATGTGCATACTTCATAGATTCCATTTATGAAATAAAACACATTTTCTAAAAACTCGTGTTTTTTACGAAATCATGTAAACCTTCTAGAAGCTGTGATTTTAAAAAACGGGGGAAGTAAGCTTTTCTTACTTCCAAACGCATGCGCAAACTATAGAAAGTCGTTATGACGTAGAATGTGCATACTTTGTAGATTCCATTTATGAAATAAAACACATTTTCTAAAAACTCGTGTTTTTTACGAAATCATGTAAACCTTCTAAAAGCTGTGATTTTAAAAAACGGGGGAAGTAAGCTTTTCTTATTTCCGGACGCATGCGCAAACTATAGAAAGTCGTTATGACGTAGAATGTGCATACTTTGTAGATTCCATTTATGAAATAAAACACATTTTCTAAAAACTCATGTTTTTTACGAAATCATGTAAACCTTCTAGAAGCTGTGATTTTAAAAAACGGTGGAAGTAAGCTTTTCTTATTTCCGGACGCATGCGCAAACTATAGAAAGTCGTTATGACGTAGAATGTGCATAATTTGTAGATTCCATTTATGAAATAAAACACATTTTCTAAAAACTCGTGTTTTTTACGAAATCATGTAAACCTTCTAGAAGCTGTGATTTTAAAAAACGGGGGAAGTAAGCTTTTCTTACTTCCAAACGCATGCGCAAACTATAGAAAGTCGTTATGACGTAGAATGTGCATACTTTGTAGATTCCATTTATGAAATAAAACACATTTTCTAAAAACTCGTGTTTTTTACGAAATCATGTAAACCTTCTAAAAGCTGTGATTTTAAAAAACGGGGGAAGTAAGCTTTTCTTATTTCCGGACGCATGCGCAAACTATAGAAAGTCGTTATGACGTGGAATGTGCATACTTTGTAGATTCCATTGATGAAATAAAACACATTTTCTAAAAACTCGTGTTTTTTACGAAATCATGTAAACCTTCTAGAAGCTGTGATTTTAAAAAACAGTGGAAGTAAGCTTTTCTTATTTCCGGACGAATGCGCAAACTATAGAAAGTCGTTATGACGTAGAATGTGCATACTTTGTTGATTCCATTTACGAAATAAAACACATTTTCTAAAAACTCGTGTCTTTTAAGAAACCATGTAAACCTTCTAGAAGCTGTGATTTTAAAAAACGGGGGAAGTAAGCTTTTCTTATTTCCAAACACATGCTCAAACTATAGAAAGTCATTATGACATAGAATGACCATACTTTGTTGATTCCATTTATGAAATAAAACACATTTTCTAAAAAACGGGGGAAGTAAGCTTTTCTTATTTCCGGACGCATGCGCAAACTATAGAAAGTCGTTATGACGTAGAATGCGCATACTTTGCAGATTCCATTTATGAAATAAAACACATTTTCTAAAAACTTGTGTTTATTACGAAATCATGTAAACCCTCTAGAAGCTGTGATTTTAAAAAACGGTGGAAGTAAGCTTTTCTTATTTCCGGACGAATGCACAAACTATAGAAAGTCGTTATGACGTAGAATGTGCATACTTTGTTGGTTCCATTTATGAATTAAAACACATTTTCTAAAAACTCGTGTTTTTTACGAAATCATGTAAACCTTCTAGAAGCTGTGATTTTAAAAAACAGGGGAAGTAAGTTTTTCTTATTTCCAAACTTATGCGCAAACTATAGAAAGTCGTTATGACGTAGAATGTGCATACTTTGTTGATTCCATTTATGAAATAAAACATATTTTCTAAAAACTCGTGTTTTTTAACAAATCATGTAAACCTTCTAGAAGCTGTGATTTTAAAAAACGGGGGAAGTAAGCTTTTCTTATTTCCGGACGCGAACGCAAACCATAGAAAATTGTTATGACGTAGAATGTTCATACTTTGTAGATTCGATTTATGAAATAAAACATATTTTCTAAAAACTCATGTTTTTTACGAAATCATGTAAACCTTCTAGAAGCTGTGATTTTAAAAAACGGTGGAAGTAAGCTTTTCTTATTTCCGGACGCATGTGCAAACTATAGAAAGGTGTTATGACGTAGAATGTGCATACTTTGTAGATTCCATTTATGAAATAAAACACATTTTCTAAAAACTCGTGTTTTTTAAGAAATCATGTAAACCTTCTAGAAGCTGTGATTTTAAAAAATGGGGGAAGTAAGCTTTTCTTATTTCTGGACGCATGCGCAAACTATAGAAAGTCGTTATGACGTAGAATGTGCATACTTTGTTGATTCAATTTATGAAATAAAACACATTTTCTAAAAACTCGTGTTTTTTAAGAAATCATGTAAACCTTCTAGAAGCTGTGATTTTAAAAAATGGTGGAAGTAAGCTTTTCTTATTTCCGGACGCATGCACAAACTATAGAAATTTGTTATGACTTAGAATGTACATACTTTGTTAATTCCATTTATGAAATAAAACACATTTTCTAAATATTCGTGTTTTTTAAGAAATCATGTAAACCTTCTAGAAGCTGTGATTTTAAAAAACGGGGGAAGTAAGCTTTTCTTATTTCTGGACGAATGCGCAAACTATAGAAAGTCGTTATGACGTAGAATGTGCATACTTTGTTGATTCCATTTATGAAATAAAACACATTTTCTAAAAACTCGTGTCTTTTAAGAAACCATGTAAACCTTCTAGAAGCTGTGATTTTAAAAAACGGGGGAAGTAAGCTTTTCTTATTTCCAAACACATGCGCAAACTATAGAAATTCATTATGACATAGAATGTGCATACTTTGTTGATTCCATTTATGAAATAAAACACATTTTCTAAAAACTCGTGTTTTTTAAGAAATCATGTAAACCTTCTAGAAGCTGTGATTTTAAAAAACGGGGGAGGTAAGCTTTTCTTATTTCCGGATGCATGTGCAAACTATAGAAAGTCGTTATGACGTAGAATGTGCATACTTTGTAGATTCCATTTATGAAATAAAACACATTTTCTAAAAACTCGTGTTTTTTACGAAATCATGTAAACCTTCTAGAAGCTGTGATTTTAAAAAACGGTGGAAGTTAGCTTTTCTTATTTCCGGACGCATGCGCAAACTATAGAAATATGTTATGACGTAGAATGTGCATACTTTGTAGATGCCATTTATGAAATAAAACACATTTTCTAAAAACTTGTGTTTTTTACGAAATCATGTAAACTTTCTAGAAGCTGTGATTTTAAAAAACGGTGGAAGTAAGCTTTTCTTATTTCCGGACGCATGCGCAAACTATAGAAATTCGTTATGACGTAGAATGTGCATACTTTGTTGATTCCATTTATGAAATAAAGCACATTTTCTAAAAACTCGTGATTTTTAAGAAATCATGTAAACCTTCTAGAAGCTGTGATTTTAAAAAATGGGTGAAGTAAGCTTTTCTCATTTCCAAACGCATGCGCAAACTATAGACAGTCGTTATGATGTAGAATGTGCATACTTTGTTGATTCCATTTATGTAATAAAACACATTTTCTAAAAACTCGTGTTTTTTAAGAAATCATGTAAACCTTCTAGAAGTTGTGATGTTGAAAAAAGGGGGAAGTAAGCTTTTCTTATTTCCGGATGCATGCACAAACTATAGAAAGTCGTTATGACGTAGAATGTGCATACTTTGTAGATTCCATTTTTGAAATAAAACACATTTTCTAAAAACTCGTGTTTTTTACGAAATCATGTAAACCTTCTAGAAGCTGTGATTTTAAAAAACGTTGGAAGTAAGCTTTTCTTATTCCCTGACGAATGCGCAAACTATAGAAAGTCGTTATGATTTAGAATGTGCATACTTTGTTGATTCCATTTATGAAATAAAACACATTTTCTTAAAACCAGTGTTTTTTAAGAAATCATGTAAACCTTCTAGAAGCTGTGATTTTAAAAAACGGTGGAAGTAAGCTTTTCTTATTTCCGAACGCATGCGCAAACTATAGAAAGTCGTTATGACGTAGAATGTGCATACTTTGTTGATTCCATTTATGAAATAAAACACATTTTCTAAAAACTCTTGTTTTTTAAGAAATCATGTAAACCTTCTAGAACCTATGATTTTAAAAAACAGGGGAAGTGAGCTTTTCTTATTTTCGGACGCATGCGCAAACTATAGAAAGTCATTATGACGTAGAGTGTGCATATTTTTTTGATTCCATTTAGGAAATAAAACACATTTTCTAAAAACTCGTGTTTTTTAAGAAATCATGTAAACCTGCTAGAAGCTGTGATTTTAAAAAAAGGTGGAAGTAAGCTTTTCTTATTTCCGGACGCATGCGCAAACTATAGAAAGTCGTTATGACGTAGAATGTGCATACTTTTTTGATTCCATTTATGAAATAAAACACATTCTCTAAAAACTCGTGTTTTTTAATAAATCATGTAAACCTTCTAGAAGCTGTGATTTTAAAAAACGGTCGAAGTAAGCTTTTCTTATTTCCGGACGCATGCGCAAACTGTAGAAAGTCGTTATGATGTAGAATGTGCATACTTTGTTGATTCCATTTATGAAATAAAACACATTTTCTAAAAACTCGTGTTTTTTACGAAATCATGTAAACCTTCTAGAAGCTGTGATTTTAAAAAACGGGGGAAGTAAGATTTTCTTATTTCCGGACGCATGCGCAGACTATAGAAAGTCGTGATGACGTAGAATGTGCATACTTTGTAGATTCCATTTATGAAATAAAACACATTTTCTAAAAACTCGTGTTTTTTACGAAATCATGTAAACCTTATAGAAGCTGTGATTTTAAAAAACGGTGGAAGTAAGCTTTTCTTATTTCCGGACGCATGCGGGAACTACAGAAATTCGTTATGACGTAGAATGTGCATACTTTCTAGATTCGATTTATGAAATAAAAAACATTTTCTAAAAACTCATGTTTTTTACGAAATCATGTAAACCTTCTAGAAGCTGTGATTTTAAAAAACGGTGGAAGTAAGCTTTTCTTATTTCCGGACGCATGCGCAAACTATAGAAAGTCCTTATGACGTAGAATGTTCATAGTTTGTAGATTCAATTTATGAAATAAAACACAATTTCTAAAAACTCATGTTTTTTACGAAATCTGTAAACCTTCTAGAAGCTATGATTTTAAAAAACGGTGGAAGTAAGCTTTTCTTATATCCGGACGCATGCGCAAACTATAGAAAGTCGTTATGACGTAGAATGTGCATACTTTGTTGATTCCATTTATGAAATAAAACACATTTTCTAAAAAGTCATGTTTTTTACGAAATCATGTAAACCTTCTAGAAGCTGTGATTTTAAAAAACGGTGGAAGTAAGCTTTTCTTATTTCCGGACGAATGCGCAAACTATAGAAAGTCGTTATGACGTAGAATGTGCATACTTTGTAGATTCCATTTATGAAATAAAACACATTTTCTAAAAACTCGTGTTTTTTACGAAATCATGTAAACCTTCTAGAAGCTGTGATTTTAAAAAACGGTGGAAGTAAGCTTTTCTTATTTCCGGATGCATGCGCAAACTATACAAAGTCGTTATGACGTAGAATGTGCATACTTTGTAGATTCCATTTATGAAATAAAACACATTTTCTAAAAACTCGTGTTTTTTACGAAATCATGTAAACCTTCTAGAAGCTGTGATTTTAAAAAACGATGGAAGTAAGCTTTTCTTATTTCCAGACGCATGCGCAACCTATAGAAAGTCGTTATGATGTAGAATGTGCATACTTTGTAGATTCCATTTATGAAATAAAACACACTTTCTAAAAACTCGTGTTTTTTAAGAAATCATGTAAACCTTCTAGAAGATGTGATTTTAAAAAACGGGGGAAGTAAGCTTTTCTCATTTCCAAACACATGCGCAAACTATAGAAAGCCGTTATGAGGTAGAATGTGCATACTTTGTAGATTTGCATTTATGAAATAAAACACATTTTCTAAGAACTCGTGTTTTTTACGAAATCATGTAAACCTTCTAGACGCTGTGATTTCAAAAAACGGTGGAAGTAAGCTTTTCTTATTTCCGGACGCATGCGCAAACTATAGAAAGTCGATATGAATGTAAAACTCGTGTTTTTTAAGAAATCATGTAAGCTGTGATTTCAAAAAACGTTGGAAGTAAGCTTTTCTTATTTCCGGATGAATGCGCAAACTATAGAAACTCGTTATGATGTAGAATGTACATACTTTGTTGATTCGATTTATGAAATAAAACACATTTTCTAAAAACTAGTGTTTTTTAAGAAATCATGTAAACCTTCTAGAAGCTGTGATTTTAAAAAACGGTGGAAGTAAGCTTTTCTTATTTCCGGATGCATGCGCAAACTATAGAAAGTGGTTATGACGTAGAATGTGCATACTTTGTTGATTCCATTTATGAAATAAAACACATTTTCTAAAAACTCGTGTTTTTTAAGAAATCATGTAAACCTTCTAGAAGCTATGATTTTAAAAAACTGGGTAAGTAAGCTTTTCTTATTTCCGGACCCATGCGCAAACTATAGAAAGTCATTATGACGTAGAATGTGCATACTTTTTTTATTCCATTTATGAAATAAAACACATTTTCTAAAAACTCGTGTTTTTTGAGAAATCATGTAAACCTTCTAGAAGCTGTGATTTTAAAAAACGGTGGAAGTAAGCTTTTCTTATTTCCGGACGCATGCCCAAACTATAGAAAGTCGTTATGACGTAGAATGTGCATACTTTGTTGATTCCATTTATGAAAGAAAACACATTTTCTAAAAACTCGTGTTTTTTAAGAAATCATGTAAACCTTCTATAAGCTGTGATTTTAAAAAACGGGGGAAGTAAGCTTTTCTTATTTCCAAACGCATGTGCAAACTATAGAAAGTCGTTATGATGTAGAATGTGCATACTTTTTAGATTCCATTTATGAAATAAAACACATTTTCTAAAAACTCGTGTTTTTTACGAAATCATGTAAACCTTCTAGAAGCTGTGATTTAAAAAAACGGGGGAAGTAAGCTTTTCTTATTTCCGAACGCATGCGCAAACTATAGAAAGTCGTTATGAAGAAGAATGTGCATACTTTGTAGATTCCATTTATGAAATAAAACACATTTTCTAAAAACTCGTGTTTTTTAAGAAATCATGTAAACCTTCTAGAAGCTGTGATTTTAAAAAACGGGGGAAGAAAGCTTTTCTTATTTCCGGACACATGCGCAAACTATAGAAAGTCGTTATGAAGAAGAATGTGCATACTTTGTAGATTCCATTTATGAAATAAAGCACGTTTTCTAAAAACTTGTGTTTTTTACGAAATCATGTAAACCTTCTAGAAGCTGTGATTTTAAAAAACCGTGGAAGTAAGCTTTTCTTATTTCCGGACGCATGCGCAAACTATAGAAATTCGTTATGACGTAGAATGTGCATACTTTGTAGATTCGATTTATGAAATAAAACACATTTTCTAAAAACTCGTGTTTTTTACGAAATCATGTAAACCTTCTAGAAGCTGTGATTTTAAAAAACGGTGGAAGTAAGCTTTTCTTATTTCCGGACGCATGCGCAAACTATAGAAAGTCGTTAGGATGTAGAATGTGCATACTTTGTAGATTCCATTTATGAAATAAAACACATTTTATAAAAACTCGTGTTTTTTAAGAAATCATGTAAACCTTCTAGAAGCTATGATTTTAAGAAATGGGGGAAGTAAGCTTTTCTTATTTCCAAACGCATGCGCAAACTATAGAAAGTCGTTATGACGTAGAATGTGCATACTTTGTTGATTCCATTTATGAAATAAAACACATTTTCTAAAAATTCATGTTTTTTAAGAAATCATGTAAACCATCTCGAAGTTGTGATTTTAAAAAACGGGGGAAGTAAGCTTTTCTTATTTCCGGACGCATGCGCAAACTATAGAAAGTCGTTATGACGTAGAATGCGCATGCTTTGTAGATTCCATTTATGAAATAAAACACATTTTCTAAAAACTTGTGTTTATTACGAAATCATGTAAACCCTCTAGAAGCTGTGATTTTAAAAACGGTGGAAGTAAGCTTTTCTTATTTCCGGACGAATGCGCAAACTATAGAAAGTCGTTATGACGTAGAATGTGCATACTTTGTTGGTTCCATTTACTAATTAAAACACATTTTCTAAAAACTCGTGTTTTTTACGAAATGATGTAAGCCTTCTAGAAGCTGTGATTTTAAAAAACAAGGGAAGTAAGTTTTTCTTATTTCCAAACTTATGCGCAAACTGTAGAAAGTCGTTATGACGTAGAATGTGCATACTTTGTTGATTCCATTGATAAAATAAAACATATTTTCTAAAAACTCGTGTTTTTTAACAAATCATGTAAACCTTCTAGAAGCTGTGATTTTAAAAAACGGGGGAAGTAAGCTTTTCTTATTTCCGGACGCAAGCGCAAACCATACAAAGTTGTTATGACGTAGAATGTTCATACTTTGTAGATTCGATTTATGAAATAAAACACATTTTCTAAAAACTCATGTTTTTTACGAAATCATGTAAACCTTCTAGAAGCTGTGATTTTAAAAAATGGTGGAAGGAAGCTTTTCTTATTTCCGGACGCATGTGCAAACTATAGAAAGTTTTTATGACGTAGAATGTGCATACTTTGTAGATTCCATTTATGAAATAAAACACATTTTCTAAACTTTCATATTTTTTAAGAAATCATGTAAACCTTCTAGAAGCTGTGATTTAAAAAAAATGGGGGAAGTAAGCTTTTCTTATTTCCGGACGCATGCGCAAAGTATAGAAAGTCGTTATGACGTAGAATGTGCATACTTTGTAGATTCCATTTATGAAATAAAACACATTTTCTAAAAACTCATTTTTTTTAAGAAATCATGTAAACCTTCTAGAAGTTGTGATTTTAAAAAACGGGGGAAGTAAGTTTTCTTATTTCCGGACGCATGCGCAAACTATAGACAGTCGTTATGACGTAGAATGTGCATACTTTGTAGATTGAATTTATGAAATAAAACACATTTTCTAAAAACTCGTGTTTTTTACGACATCATGTAAACCTTCTAGAAGCTGTGATTTTAAAAAAGGGTGGAAGTAAGCTTTTCATATTTCCGGACGCATGCGCAAACTATACAAAGTCGTTATGACGTAGAATGTGCATACTTTGTAGATTCCATTGATGAAATAAAACACATTTTCTAAAAACTCGTGTTTTTTAAGAAATCATGTAAACATTCTAGAAGCTGTGATTTTAAAAAACGGGGGAAGTAAGCTTTTCTCATTTCCAAACGCATGCGCAAACTATAGAAAGTTGTTATGACGTAGAATGTGCATACTTTGTAGATTTGCATTTATGAAATAAAACACATTTTCTAAAAACTCGTGTCTTTTAAGAAACCATGTAAACCTTCTAGAAGCTGTGATTTTAAAAAACGGGGGAAGTAAGCTTTTCTTATTTCCAAACACATGCGCAAACTATAGAAAGTTATTATGACATAGAATGTGCATACTTTGTTGATTCCATTTGTGAAATAAAACACATTTTCTAAAAAACGGTGGAAGTAAGCTTTTCTTATTTCCGGACGCATGCGCAAACTATAGAAAGTTGTTATGACGTAGAATGTGCATACTTTGTTGATTCCATTTATGAAATAAAACACATTTTTAAAAACTCGTGTTTTTTAAGAAATCATGTAAACCTTCTAGAAGCTGTGATTTTAAAAAACGGGGAAAGTAAGATTTTCTTATTTCCGGACGCATGCGAAAACTAGAGAAAGTTGTTATGACATAGAATGTGCATACTTTGTTGATTCCATTTATGAAATAGAACACATTTTCTAAAAACTCGTGTTTTTTAACAAATCATGTAAACCGTCTAGAAGCTGTAATTTTAAAAAACGGGGGAAGTAAGCTTTTCTTATTTCCAAATGCATGCGCAAACTATAGAAAGTCGTTATGACGTAGAATGTTCATACTTTGTTGATTCCATTTATGAAATAAAACACATTTTCTAAAAACTCATGTTTTTTAAGAAATCATGTAAACCTTCTAGAAGCTGTGATTTTAAAAAACGGGGGAAGTAACCTTTTCTTATTTCCGGACGCATGCGCAAACTATAGAAAGTCGTTATGAAGAAGAATGTGCATACTTTGTAGATTCCATTTATGAAATAAAGCACGTTTTCTAAAAACTTGTGTTTTTTACGAAATCATGTAAACCTTCTAGAAGCTGTGATTTTAAAAAACGGTGGAAGTAAGCTTTTCTTATTTCCGGACGCATGCGCAAACTATAGAAAGTGGTTATGACGTAGAATGTGCATACTTTGTTGATTCCATTTATGAAATAAAACACATTTTCTAAAAACTCGTGTTTTTTAAGAAATCATGTAAACCTTCTAGAAGCTATGATTTTAAAAAACTGGGGAAGTAAGCTTTTCTTATTTCCGGACCCATGCGCAAACTATAGAAAGTCATTATGACGTAGAATGTGCATACTTTGTAGATTCCATTTATGAAATAAAACACATTTTCTAAAAACTCGTGTTTTTTACGAAATCATGTAAACCTTCTAGAAGTTGTGATTTTAAAAAACAGGGGAAGTAAGTTTTTCTTATTTCCAAACGCATGCGCAAACTATAGAAAGTCGTTATGACGTAGAATGTGCATACTTTGTTGATTCCATTTATGAAATAAAACATATTTTCTAAAAACTCGTGTTTTTTAACAAATCATGTAAACCTTCTAGAAGCTGTGATTTTAAAAAATGGGGGAAGTAAGCTTTTTTTATTTCCGGATGCAAGCGCAAACCATAGAAAGTTGTTATGACGTAGAATGTTCATACTTTGTAGATTCGATTTAAGAAATAAGACACATTTTCTAAAAACTCATGTTTTTTACGAAATCATGTAAACCTTCTAGAAGCTGTGATTTTAAAAAATGTTGGAAGTAAGCTTTTCTTATTTCCGGACGCATGCGCAAACTATAGAAAGTCGTTATGACGTAGAATGTGCATACTTTGTTGATTCAATTTATGAAATAAAACACATTTTATAAAAATTCGTGTTTTTTTAAGAAATCATGTAAACCTTCTAGAAGCTGTGATTTTAAAAAACGGTGGAAGTAAGCTTTTCTTATTTCCGGACGCATGCACAAACTATAGAAAGTCGTTATGACGTAGAATGCGCATACTTTGTAGATTCCATTTATGAAATAAAACACATTTTCTAAAAACTCGTGTTTATTACGAAATCATGTAAACCCTCTAGAAGCCGTGATTTTAAAAAACAGTGGAAGTAAGCTTTTCTTATTTCCGGACGAATGCGCAAACTATAGAAAGTCGTTATGACGTAGAATGTGCATACTTTTTTGATTCCATTTATGAAATAAAACACATTTTCTAAAAACTCATGTTTTTAAAGAAATCATGTAAACCTTCTAGAAGCTATGATTTTAAAAAACGGGGGAGGTAAGATTTTCTTATTTCCGGCCGCATGCGCAAACTATAGAAAGTCTTTATGACGTAGAATGTGCATACTTTGTAGATTCCATTTATGAAATAAAACACATTTTCTAAAAACTCGTGTTTTTTAAGAAATCATGTAAACCTTCTAAAAGCTGTGATTTTAAAAAACGGGGGAAGTAACCTTTTCTTATTTCCGGACGCATGCGCAAACTATAGAAAGTCGTTATGAAGAAGAATGTGCATACTTTGTAGATTCCATTTATGAAATAAAGCACGTTTTCTAAAAACTTGTGTTTTTTACGAAATCATGTAAACCTTCTAGAAGCTGTGATTTTAAAAAACGGTGGAAGTAAGCTTTTCTTATTTCCGGACGCATGCGCAAACTATAGAAAGTGGTTATGACGTAGAATGTGCATACTTTGTTGATTCCATTTATGAAATAAAACACATTTTCTAAAAACTCGTGTTTTTTAAGAAATCATGTAAACCTTCTAGAAGCTATGATTTTAAAAAACTGGGGAGGTAAGCTTTTCTTATTTCCGGACCCATGCGCAAACTATAGAAAGTCATTATGACGTAGAATGTGCATACTTTGTAGATTCCATTTATGAAATAAAACACATTTTCTAAAAACTCGTGTTTTTTACGAAATCATGTAAACCTTCTAGAAGTTGTGATTTTAAAAAACAGGGGAAGTAAGTTTTTCTTATTTCCAAACGCATGCGCAAACTATAGAAAGTCGTTATGACGTAGAATGTGCATACTTTGTTGATTCCATTTATGAAATAAAACATATTTTCTAAAAACTCGTGTTTTTTAACAAATCATGTAAACCTTCTAGAAGCTGTGATTTTAAAAAATGGGGGAAGTAAGCTTTTTTTATTTCCGGATGCAAGCGCAAACCATAGAAAGTTGTTATGACGTAGAATGTTCATACTTTGTAGATTCGATTTAAGAAATAAGACACATTTTCTAAAAACTCATGTTTTTTACGAAATCATGTAAACCTTCTAGAAGCTGTGATTTTAAAAAATGTTGGAAGTAAGCTTTTCTTATTTCCGGACGCATGCGCAAACTATAGAAAGTCGTTATGACGTAGAATGTGCATACTTTGTTGATTCAATTTATGAAATAAAACACATTTTATAAAAAATCGTGTTTTTTTAAGAAATCATGTAAACCTTCTAGAAGCTGTGATTTTAAAAAACGGTGGAAGTAAGCTTTTCTTATTTCCGGACGCATGCACAAACTATAGAAAGTCGTTATGACGTAGAATGCGCATACTTTGTAGATTCCATTTATGAAATAAAACACATTTTCTAAAAACTCGTGTTTATTACGAAATCATGTAAACCCTCTAGAAGCCGTGATTTTAAAAAACGGTGGAAGTAAGCTTTTCTTATTTCCGGACGAATGCGCAAACTATAGAAAGTCGTTATGACGTAGAATGTGCATACTTTTTTGATTCCATTTATGAAATAAAACACATTTTCTAAAAACTCATGTTTTTTAAGAAATCATGTAAACCTTCTAGAAGCTGTGATTTTAAAAAACGGCGGAGGTAAGCTTTTCTTATTTCCGGCCGCATGCGCAAACTATAGAAAGTCGTTATGACATAGAATGTGCATACTTTGTAGATTCCATTTATGAAATAAAACACACTTTCTAAAAACTCGTGTTTTTTACGAAATCATGTAAACCTTCTAGAAGCTGTGATTTTAAAAAACGGTGGAAGTAAGCTTTTCTTATTTCCGGACGCATGCGCAAACTATACAAAGTCGTTATGACGTAGAATGTGCATACTTTGTTCATTCTATTTATGAAATAAAACACATTTTCTAAAAAGTCGTGTTTTTTAAGAAATCATGTAAACCTTCTAGAAGCTGTGATTTTAAAAAACGGGGGAAGTAAGCTTTTCTTAATTCCAAACACATGCGCAAACTATAGAAAGTCGTTATGACATAGAATGTGCATACTTTGTTGATTCCAATTATGAAATAAAACACATTTTCTAAAAACTTGTGTTTTTTAAGAAATCATGTAAACCTTCTAGAAGCTGTGATTTTAAAAAACGAGGGAAGTAAGCTTTTTTTTTTTATTTCCGGACGCATACGCAAACTATAGAAAGTCGTTATGACGTAGAATGTGCATACTTTGTAAATTCCATTTATGAAATAAAACACAGTTTCTAAAAACTCGTGTTTTTTAAGAAATCATTTAAACCTTCTAGAAGCTGTGATTTTAAAAAACGGGGGAAGTAAGCTTTTCTTATTTCCAAACACATGCGCAAACTATAGAAAGTCGTTATGACATAGAATGTGCATACTTTGTTGATTCCATTTATGAAATAAAACACATTTTCTAAATATTGTGTTTTTTAAGAAATCATGTAAACCTTCTCGAAGCTGTGATTTTAAAAAACGGGGGAAGTAAGCTTTTCTTATCTCCGGACGCATGCGCAAACTATAGAAAGTCGTTATGACGTGGAATCTCCATACTTTGTAGATTCCATTTATGAAATAAAACACATTTTCTAAAAACTCGTGTTTTTTACGAAATCATGTAAACCTTCTAGAAGCTGTGATTTTAAAAAACAGTCGAAGTAAGCTTTTCTTATTTCTGGACGAATGCGCAAACTATAGAAAGTCGTTATGACGTAGAATGTGCATACTTTGTTGATTCCATTTATGAAGTAAAACACATTTTCTAAAAACTCGTGTCTTTTAAGAAACCATGTAAACCTTCTAGAAGCTGTGATTTTAAAAAACGGGGGAAGTAAGCTTTTCTTATTTCCAAAGACATGCGCAAACTATAGAAAGTCATTATGACATAGAATGTGCATACTTTGTTGATTCCATTTATGAAATAAAACACATTTTCTAAAAACTCGTGTTTTTTAAGAAATCATGTAAACCTTCTAGAAGCTGTGATTTTAAAAAACGGGGGAGGTAAGCTTTTCTTATTTCCGGCCGCATGCGCAAACTATAGAAAGTCGTTATGACGTAGAATGTGCATACTTTGTAGATTCCATTTATGAAATAAAACATATTTTCTAAAAACTCGTGTTTTTTACGAAATCATGTAAACCTTCTAGAAGCTGTGATTTTAAAAAACGGGGGAAGTAAGCTTTTCCTATTTCAGACCGCATGCGCAAACTATAGAAATTCGTTATGACGTAGAATTTGCATACTTTGTAGATTCCATTTATGAAATAAAACACATTTTCTAAAAACTCGTGTTTTTTACGAAATCATGTAAACCTTCTAAGAGCTGTGATTTTAAAAAACGGTGGAAGTAAGCTTTTTTTATTTCCGGACGAATGCGCAAACTATAGAAAGTCGTTATGACGTAGAATGTGCATACTTTGTTGATTCGATTTATGAAATAAAACACATTTTCTAAAAACTCATGTTTTTTAAGAAACCATGTAAACCTGCTAGAAGCTGTGATTTTAAAAAACGGGGGAAGTAAGCTTTTCTTATTTCCAAACACTTGCGCAAACTATAGAAAGTCATTATCACATAGAATGTGCATACTTTGTTGATTCCATTTATGAAATAAAACTCATTTTCGAAAAACTCGTGTTTTCTAAGTAATCATGTAAACCTTCTAGAAGCTGCGATTTTAAAAAACGGTGGAAGTAAGCTTTTCTTATATTCGGACGCATGCGCAACCTATAGAAAGTTGTTATGACGTAGAATGTGCATACTTTGTTGATTCCATTTAGGAAATAAAACACATTTTCTAAAAAGTCGTGTTTTTTACGAAATCATGTAAACCTTCTAGAAGCTGTGATTTTAAAAAACGGTGGAAGTAAGCTTTTCTTATTTCCGGACGAATGCACAAACTATAGAAAGTCGTTATGACGTAGAATGTGCATACTTTGTTGATTCCATTTATGAAATAAAACACATTTTCTAAAAACTCATTTTTTTTAAGAAATCATGTTAACATTCTAGAAGTTGTGATTTTAAAAAACGGCGGAAGTAAGCTTTTCTTTTTTCCGGACGCATGCGCAAACTATAGACAGTCGTTATGACGTAGAATGTGCATACTTTGTAGATTGAATTTATGAAATAAAACACATTTTCTAAAAACTCGTTTTTTTTACGACATCATGTAAACCTTCCAGAAGCTGTGATTTTAAAAAACGCTGGAAGTAAGCTTTTCTTATTTTCGGACGAATGCGTAAACTATAGAAAGATGTTATGACATAGAATGTGCATACTTTGTAGATTCCATTTATGAAATAAAACACATTTTCTAAAAGCTCGTGTTTTTTAAGAAATCATGTAAACCTTCTAGAAGCCGTGATTTTAAAAAACGGGGGAAGTAACCTTTTCTTATTTCCGAACGCATGCGCAAACTATAGAAAGTCATTATGACGTAGAATGTGCATACTTTGTAGATTCCATTTATGAAATAAAACACATTTTCTGAAAACTCGTGTTTTTTACGAAATCATGTAAACCTTCTAGAAGCCGTGATTTTAAAAAACGGTGGAAGTAAGCTTTTCTTATTTCCGGACGCATGCGTAAACTATAGAAAGTCGTTATGATGTAGAATGCGCATACTTTGTAGATTCCATTTATGAAATCAAACACATTTTCTAAAAACTTGTGTTTATTACGAAATCATGTAAACCCTCTAGAAGCTGTGATTTTAAAAAACGGTGGAAGTAAGCTTTTCTTATTTCCGGACGAATGCACAAACTATAGAAAGTCGTTATGACGTAAAATGTGCATACTTTGCTGGTTCCATTTATGAATTAAAACACATTTTCTAAAAACTCGTGTTTTTTACGAAATCATGTAAACCTTCTAGAAGCTGTGATTTTAAAAAACAGGGGAAGTAAGTTTTTCTTATTTCCAAACTTATGCGCAAACTATAGAAAGTCGTTATGACGTAGAATGTGCATACTTTGTTGATTCCATTTATGAAATAAAACATATTTTCTAAAAACTCGTGTTTTTTAACAAATCATGTAAACCTTCTAGAAGCTGTGATTTTAAAAAACAGGGGAAGTAAGCTTTTCTTATTTCCGGACGCAAGCGCAAACCATAGAAAATTGTTATGACGTAGAATGTTCATACTTTGTAGATTCGATTTATGAAATAAAACACATTTTCTAAAAACTCATGTTTTTTACGAAATCATGTAAACCTTCTAGAAGCTGTGATTTTAAAAAACGGTGGAAGTAAGCTTTTCTTATTTCCGGACGCATGTGCAAACAATAGAAAGGTGTTATGACGTAGAATGTGCATACTTTGTAGATTCCATTTATGAAATAAAACACATTTTCTAAAAACTCGTGCTTTTTAAGAAATCATGTAAACCTTCTAGAAGCTGTGATTTTAAAAAATGGGGGAAGTAAGCTTTTCTTATTTCTGGACGCATGCACAAACTATAGAAAGTCGTTATGACGTAGAATGTGCATACTTTGTTGATTCAATTTATGAAATAAAACACATTTTCTAAAAACTCGTGTTTTTTAAGAAATCATGTAAACCTTCTAGAAGCTGTGATTTTAAAAAATGGTGGAAGTAAGCTTTTCTTATTTCCGGATGCATGCACAAACTATAGAAAGTCGTTATGACTTAGAATGTACATACTTTGTTGATTCCATTTATGAAATAAAACACATTTTCTAAAAATTCGTGTTTTTTAAGAAATCATGTAAACCTTCTAGAAGCTGTGATTTTAAAAAACGGGGGAAGTAAGCTTTTCTTATTACTGGACGAATGCGCAAACTATAGAAAGTCGTTATGACGTAGAATGTGCATACTTTGTTGATTCCATTTATGAAATAAAACACATTTTCTAAAAACTCGTGTCTTTTAAGAAACCATGTAAACCTTCTAGAAGCTGTGATTTTAAAAAACGGGGGAAGTAAGCTTTTCTTATTTCCAAACACATGCGCAAACTATAGAAATTCATTATGACATAGAATGTGCATACTTTGTTGATTCCATTTATGAAATAAAACACATTTTCTAAGAACTCGTGTTTTTTAAGAAATCATGTAAACCTTCTAGAAGCTGTGATTTTAAAAAACGGGGGAGGTAAGCTTTTCTTATTTCCGGATGCATGCGCAAACTATAGAAAGTCGTTATGACGTAGAATGTGCATACTTTGTAGATTCCATTTATGAAATAAAACACATTTTCTAAAAACTCGTGTTTTTTACGAAATCATGTAAACCTTCTAGAAGCTGTGATTTTAAAAAACGGTGGAAGTAAGCTTTTCTTATTTCCGGACGCATGCGCAAACTATAGAAAGTCGTTATGACGTAGAATGTGCATACTTTGTAGATTCCATTTATGAAATAAAACACATTTTCTAAAAACTTGTGTTTTTTACAAAATCATGTAAACTTTCTAGAAGCTGTGATTTTAAAAAACGGTGGAAGTAAGCTTTTCTTATTTCCGGACGCATGCGCAAACTATAGAAATTCGTTATGACGTAGAATGTGCATACTTTCTTGATTCCATTTATGAAATAAAGCACATTTTCTAAAAACTCGTGATTTTTAAGAAATCATGTAAACCTTCTAGAAGCTGCGATTTTAAAAAATGGGTGAAGTAAGCTTTTCTCATTTCCAAACGCATGCGCAAACTATAGAAAGTCGTTATGATGTAGAATGTGCATACTTTGTTGATTCCATTTATGTAATAAAACACATTTTCTAAAAACTCATGTTTTTTAAGAAATCATGTAAACCTTCTAGAAGTTGTGATTTTGAAAAAAGGGGGAAGTAAGCTTTTCTTATTTCCGGATGCATGCACAAACTATAGAAAGTCGTTACGACGTAGAATGTGCATACTTTGTAGATTCCATTTTTGAAATAAAACACATTTTCTAAAAACTCGTGTTTTTTACGAAATCATGTAAACCTTCTAGAAGCTGTGATTTTAAAAAACGTTGGAAGTAAGCTTTTCTTATTCCCTGACGAATGCGCAAACTATAGAAAGTCGTTATGATGTAGAATGTGCATACTTTGTTGATTCCATTTATGAAATAAAACACATTTTCTAAAAACTAGTGTTTTTTAAGAAATCATGTAAACCTTCTAGAAGCTGTGATTTTAAAAAACGGTCGAAGTAAGCTTTTCTTATTTCCGGACGCATGCGCAAACTGTAGAAAGTCATTATGATGTAGAATTTGCATACTTTGTTGATTCCATTTATGAAATAAAACACATTTTCTAAAAACTCGTGTTTTTTACGAAATCATGTAAACCTTCTAGAAGCTGTGATTTTAAAAAACGGGGGAAGTAAGATTTTCTAATTTCCGGACGCATGCGCAGACTATAGAAAGTCGTGATGACGTAGAATGTGCATAGTTTGTAGATTCCATTTATGAAATAAAAGACATTTTCTAAAAACTCGTGTTTTTTACGAAATCATGTAAACCTTATAGAAGCTGTGATTTTAAAAAACGGTGGAAGTAAGCTTTTCTTATTTCCGGACGCATGCGCGAACTACAGAAATTCGTTATGACGTAGAATGTGCATACTTTCTAGATTCGATTTATGAAATAAAAAACATTTTCTAAAAACTCATGTTTTTTACGAAATCATGTAAACCTTCTAAAAGCTGTGATTTTAAAAAACGGTGGAAGTAAGCTTTTCTTATTTCCGGACGCATGCGCAAACTATAGAAAGTCCTTATGACGTAGAATGTTCATAGTTTGTAGATTCAATTTATGAAATAAAACACATTTTCTAAAAACTCATGTTTTTTACGAAATCTGTAAACCTTCTAGAAGCTATGATTTTAAAAAACGGTGGATGTAAGCTTTTCTTATATCCGGACGCATGCGCAAACTATAGAAAGTCGTTATGACGTAGAATGTGCATACTTTGTTGATTCCATTTATGAAATAAAACACATTTTCTAAAAAGTCATGTTTTTTACGAAATCATGTAAACCTTCTAGAAGCTGTGATTTTAAAAAACGGTGGAAGTAAGCTTTTCTTATTTCCGGACGAATGCGCAAACTATAGAAAGTCGTTATGACGTAGAATGTGCATACTTTGTAGATTCCATTTATGAAATAAAACACATTTTCTAAAAACTTGTGTTTATTACGAAATCATGTAAACCCTCTAGAAGCTGTGATTTTAAAAAACGGTGGAAGTAAGCTTTTCTTATTTCCGGACGAATGCGCAAACTATAGAAAGTCGTTATGACGTAGAATGTGCATACTTTGTTGGTTCCATTTACTAATTAAAACACATTTTCTAAAAACTCGTGTTTTTTACGAAATGATGTAAACCTTCTAGAAGCTGTGATTTTAAAAAACAAGGGAAGTAAGTTTTTCTTATTTCCAAACTTATGCGCAAATTGTAGAAAGTCGTTATGACGTAGAATGTGCATACTTTCTTGATTCCATTGATGAAATAAAACATATTTTCTAAAAACTCGTGTTTTTTAACAAATCATGTAAACCTTCTAGAAGCTGTGATTTTAAAAAACGGGGGAAGTAAGCTTTTCTTATTTCCGGACGCAAGCGCAAACCATACAAAGTTGTTATGACGTAGAATGTTCATACTTTGTAGATTCCATTTATGAAATAAAACACATTTTCTAAACTTTCATGTTTTTTAAGAAATCATGTAAACCTTCTAGAAGCTGTGATTTAAAAAAAATGGGGAAGTAAGCTTTTCTTATTTCCGGACGCATGCGCAAAGTATAGAAAGTCGTTATGACGTAGAATGTGCATACTTTGTAGATTCCATTTATGAAATAAAACACATTTTCTAAAAACTCATTTTTTTTAAGAAATCATGTAAACCTTCTAGAAGTTGTGATTTTAAAAAATGGGGGAAGTAAGCTTTTCTTATTTCCGAACGCATGCGCAAACTATAGAAAGTCGTTATGACGTAGAATGTGCATACTTTGTAGATTGAATTTATGAAATAAAACACATTTTCTAAAAACTCGTGTTTTTTACGACATCATGTAAACCTTCTAGAAGCTGTGATTCTAAAAAAGGGTGGAAGTAAGCTTTTCATATTTCCGGACGCATGCGCAAACTATACAAAGTCGTTATGACGTAGAATGTGCATACTTTGTAGATTCCATTTATGAAATAAAACACATTTTCTAAAAACTCGTGTTTTTTAAGAAATCATGTAAACCTTCTAGAAGCTGTGATTTTAAAAAACGGGGGAAGTAAGCTTTTCTCATTTCCAAACGCATGCGCAAACTATAGAAAGTCATTATGACGTAGAATGTGCATACTTTGTAGATTTGCATTTATGAAATAAAACACATTTTCTAAAAACTCGTGTCTTTTAAGAAACCATGTAAACCTTCTAGAAGCTGTGATTTTAAAAAACGGGGGAAGTAAGCTTTTCTTATTTCCAAACACATGCGCAAACTATAGAAAGTCATTATGACATAGAATGTGCATACTTTGTTGATTCCATTTATGAAATAAAACACATTTTCTAAAAAACGGTGGAAGTAAGCTTTTCTTATTTCCGGACGCATGCGCAAACTATAGAAAGTTGTTATGACGTAGAATGTGCATACTTTGTTGATTCCATTTATGAAATAAAACACATTTTTAAAAACTCATGTTTTTTAAGAAATCATGTAAACCTTCTAGAAGCTGTGATTTTAAAAAACGGGGAAAGTAAGCTTTTCTTATTTCCGGACGCATGCGAAAACTAGAGAAAGTTGTTATGACATAGAATGTGCATACTTTGTTGATTCCATTTATGAAATAAAACACATTTTCTAAAAACTCGTGTTTTTTAACAAATCATGTAAACCGTCTAGAAGCTGTAATTTTAAAAAACGGGGGAAGTAAGCTTTTCTTATTTCCAAATGCATGCGCAAACTATAGAAAGTCGTTATGACGTAGAATGTGCATACTTTGTTGATTCCATTTATGAAGTAAAACACATTTTCTAAAAACTCGTGTCTTTTAAGAAACCATGTAAACCTTCTAGAAGCTGTGATTTTAAAAAACGGGGGAAGTAAGCTTTTCTTATTTCCAAACACATGCGCAAACTATAGAAAGTCATTATGACATAGAATGTGCATACTTTGTTGATTCCATTTATGAAATAAAACACATTTTCTAAAAACTCGTGTTTTTTAAGAAATCATGTAAACCTTCTAGAAGCTGTGATTTTAAAAAACGGGGGAGGTAAGCTTTTCTTATTTCCGGCCGCATGCGCAAACTATAGAAAGTCGTTATGACGTAGAATGTGCATACTTTGTAGATTCCATTTATGAAATAAAACATATTTTCTAAAAACTCGTGTTTTTTACGAAATCATGTAAACCTTCTAGAAGCTGTGATTTTAAAAAACGGGGGAAGTAAGCTTTTCTTATTTCAGACCGCATGCGCAAACTATAGAAAGTCGTTATGACGTAGAATTTGCATACTTTGTAGATTCCATTTATGAAATAAAACACATTTTCTAAAAACTCGTGTTTTTTACGAAATCATGTAAACCTTCTAAGAGCTGTGATTTTAAAAAACGGTGGAAGTAAGCTTTTTTTATTTCCGGACGAATGCGCAAACTATAGAAAGTCGTTATGACGTAGAATGTGCATACTTTGTTGATTCGATTTATGAAATAAAACACATTTTCTAACAACTCATGTTTTTTAAGAAACCATGTAAACCTTCTAGAAGCTGTGATTTTAAAAAACGGGGGAAGTAAGCTTTTCTTATTTCCAAACACTTGCGCAAACTATAGAAAGTCATTATCACATAGAATGTGCATACTTTGTTGATTCCATTTATGAAATAAAACTCATTTTCGAAAAACTCGTGTTTTCTAAGTAATCATGTAAACCTTCTAGAAGCTGCGATTTTAAAAAACGGTGGAAGTAAGCTTTTCTTATATTCGGACGCATGCGCAACCTATAGAAAGTTGTTATGACGTAGAATGTGCATACTTTGTTGATTCCATTTAGGAAATAAAACACATTTTCTAAAAAGTCGTGTTTTTTACGAAATCATGTAAACCTTCTAGAAGCTGTGATTTTAAAAAACGGTGGAAGTAAGCTTTTCTTATTTCCGGACGAATGCACAAACTATAGAAAGTCGTTATGACGTAGAATGTGCATACTTTGTTGATTCCATTTATGAAATAAAACACATTTTCTAAAAACTCATTTTTTTTAAGAAATCATGTTAACATTCTAGAAGTTGTGATTTTAAAAAACGGCGGAAGTAAGCTTTTCTTTTTTCCGGACGCATGCGCAAACTATAGACAGTCGTTATGACGTAGAATGTGCATACTTTGTAGATTGAATTTATGAAATAAAACACATTTTCTAAAAACTCGTGTTTTTTACGACATCATGTAAACCTTCCAGAAGCTGTGATTTTAAAAACCGCTGGAAGTAAGCTTTTCTTATTTTCGGACGAATGCGTAAACTATAGAAAGATGTTATGACATAGAATGTGCATACTTTGTAGATTCCATTTATGAAATAAAACACATTTTCTAAAAGCTCGTGTTTTTTAAGAAATCATGTAAACCTTCTAGAAGCCGTGATTTTAAAAAACGGGGGAAGTAACCTTTTCTTATTTCCGAACGCATGCGCAAACTATAGAAAGTCGTTATGACGTAGAATGTGCATACTTTGTAGATTCCATTTATGAAATAAAACACATTTTCTGAAAACTCGTGTTTTTTACGAAATCATGTAAACCTTCCAGAAGCTGTGATTTTAAAAAACGGTGGAAGTAAGCTTTTCTTATTTCCGGACGCATGCGTAAACTATAGAAAGTCGTTATGACGTAGAATGCGCATACTTTGTAGATTCCATTTATGAAATCAAACACATTTTCTAAAAACTTGTGTTTATTACGAAATCATGTAAACCCTCTAGAAGCTGTGATTTTAAAAAACGGTGGAAGTAAGCTTTTCTTATTTCCGGACGAATGCACAAACTATAGAAAGTCGTTATGACGTAGAATGTGCATACTTTGCTGGTTCCATTTATGAATTAAAACACATTTTCTAAAAACTCGTGTTTTTTACGAAATCATGTAAACCTTCTAGAAGCTGTGATTTTAAAAAACAGGGGAAGTAAGTTTTTCTTATTTCCAAACTTATGCGCAAACTATAGAAAGTCGTTATGACGTAGAATGTGCATACTTTGTTGATTCCATTTATGAAATAAAACATATTTTCTAAAAACTCGTGTTTTTTAACAAATCATGTAAACCTTCTAGAAGCTGTGATTTTAAAAAACGGGGGAAGTAAGCTTTTCTTATTTCCGGACGCAAGCGCAAACCATAGAAAATTGTTATGACGTAGAATGTTCATACTTTGTAGATTCGATTTATGAAATAAAACACATTTTCTAAAAACTCATGTTTTTTACGAAATCATGTAAACCTTCTAGAAGCTGTGATTTTAAAAAACGGTGGAAGTAAGCTTTTCTTATTTCCGGACGCATGTGCAAACAATAGAAAGGTGTTATGACGTAGAATGTGCATACTTTGTAGATTCCATTTATGAAATAAAACACATTTTCTAAAAACTCGTGCTTTTTAAGAAATCATGTAAACCTTCTAGAAGCTGTGATTTTAAAAAATGGGGGAAGTAAGCTTTTCTTATTTCTGGACGCATGCACAAACTATAGAAAGTCGTTATGACGTAGAATGTGCATACTTTGTTGATTCAATTTATGAAATAAAACACATTTTCTAAAAACTCGTGTTTTTTAAGAAATCATGTAAACCTTCTAGAAGCTGTGATTTTAAAAAATGGTGGAAGTAAGCTTTTCTTATTTCCGGACGCATGCACAAACTATAGAAAGTCGTTATGACTTAGAATGTACATACTTTGTTGATTCCATTTATGAAATAAAACACATTTTCTAAAAATTCGTGTTTTTTAAGAAATCATGTAAACCTTCTAGAAGCTGTGATTTTAAAAAACGGGGGAAGTAAGCTTTTCTTATTTCTGGACGAATGCGCAAACTAAAGAAAGTCGTTATGACGTAGAATGTGCATACTTTGTTGATTCCATTTATGAAATAAAACACATTTTCAAAAAACTCGTGTCTTTTAAGAAACCATGTAAACCTTCTAGAAGCTGTGATTTTAAAAAACGGGGGAAGTAAGCTTTTCTTATTTCCAAACACATGCGCAAACTATAGAAATTCATTATGACATAGAATGTGCATACTTTGTTGATTCCATTTATGAAATAAAACACATTTTCTAAGAACTCGTGTTTTTTAAGAAATCATGTAAACCTTCTAGAAGCTGTGATTTTAAAAAACGGGGGAGGTAAGCTTTTCTTATTTCCGGATGCATGCGCAAACTATAGAAAGTCGTTATGACGTAGAATGTGCATACTTTGTAGATTCCATTTATGAAATAAAACACATTTTCTAAAAACTCGTGTTTTTTACGAAATCATGTAAACCTTCTAGAAGCTGTGATTTTAAAAAACGGTGGAAGTAAGCTTTTCTTATTTCCGGACGCATGCGCAAACTATAGAATGTCGTTATGACGTAGAATGTGCATACTTTGTAGATTCCATTTATGAAATAAAACACATTTTCTAAAAACTTGTGTTTTTTACGAAATCATGTAAACTTTCTAGAAGCTGTGATTTTAAAAAACGGTGGAAGTAAGCTTTTCTTATTTCCGGACGCATGCGCAAACTATAGAAATTCGTTATGACGTAGAATGTGCATACTTTCTTGATTCCATTTATGAAATAAAGCACATTTTCTAAAAACTCGTGATTTTTAAGAAATCATGTAAACCTTCTAGAAGCTGCGATTTTAAAAAATGGGTGAAGTAAGCTTTTCTCATTTCCAAACGCATGCGCAAACTATAGAAAGTCGTTATGATGTAGAATGTGCATACTTTGTTGATTCCATTTATGTAATAAAACACATTTTCTAAAAACTCGTGTTTTTTAAGAAATCATGTAAACCTTCTAGAAGTTGTGATTTTGAAAAAAGGGGGAAGTAAGCTTTTCTTATTTCCGGATGCATGCACAAACTATAGAAAGTCGTTACGACGTAGAATGTGCATACTTTGTAGATTCCATTTTTGAAATAAAACACATTTTCTAAAAACTCGTGTTTTTTACGAAATCATGTAAACCTTCTAGAAGCTGTGATTTTAAAAAACGTTGGAAGTAAGCTTTTCTTATTCCCTGACGAATGCGCAAACTATAGAAAGTCGTTATGATGTAGAATGTGCATACTTTGTTGATTCCATTTATGAAATAAAACACATTTTCTAAAAACTAGTGTTTTTTAAGAAATCATGTAAACCTTCTAGAAGCTGTGATTTTAAAAAACGGTCGAAGTAAGCTTTTCTTATTTCCGGACGCATGCGCAAACTGTAGAAAGTCATTATGATGTAGAATGTGCATACTTTGTTGATTCCATTTATGAAATAAAACACATTTTCTAAAAACTCGTGTTTTTTACGAAATCATGTAAACCTTCTAGAAGCTGTGATTTTAAAAAACGGGGGAAGTAAGATTTTCTTATTTCCGGACGCATGCGCAGACTATAGAAAGTCGTGATGACGTAGAATGTGCATAGTTTGTAGATTCCATTTATGAAATAAAACACATTTTCTAAAAACTCGTGTTTTTTACGAAATCATGTAAACCTTATAGAAGCTGTGATTTTAAAAAACGGTGGAAGTAAGCTTTTCTTATTTCCGGACGCATGCGCGAACTACAGAAATTCGTTATGACGTAGAATGTGCATACTTTCTAGATTCGATTTATGAAATAAAAAACATTTTCTAAAAACTCATGTTTTTTACGAAATCATGTAAACCTTCTAGAAGCTGTGATTTTAAAAAACGGTGGAAGTAAGCTTTTCTTATTTCCGGACGCATGCGCAAACTATAGAAAGTCCTTATGACGTAGAATGTTCATAGTTTGTAGATTCAATTTATGAAATAAAACACATTTTCTAAAAACTCATGTTTTTTACGAAATCTGTAAACCTTCTAGAAGCTATGATTTTAAAAAACGGTGGATGTAAGCTTTTCTTATATCCGGACGCATGCGCAAACTATAGAAAGTCGTTATGACGTAGAATGTGCATACTTTGTTGATTCCATTTATGAAATAAAACACATTTTCTAAAAAGTCATGTTTTTTACGAAATCATGTAAACATTCTAGAAGCTGTGATTTTCAAAAACGGTGGAAGTAAGCTTTTCTTATTTCCGGACGAATGTGCAAACTATAGAAAGTCGTTATGACGTAGAATGTGCATACTTTGTAGATTCCATTTATGAAATAAAACACATTTTCTAAAAACTTGTGTTTATTACGAAATCATGTAAACCCTCTAGAAGCTGTGATTTTAAAAAACGGTGGAAGTAAGCTTTTCTTATTTCCGGACGAATGCGCAAACTATAGAAAGTCGTTATGACGTAGAATGTGCATACTTTGTTGGTTCCATTTACTAATTAAAACACATTTTCTAAAAACTCGTGTTTTTTACGAAATGATGTAAACCTTCTAGAAGCTGTGATTTTAAAAAACAAGGGAAGTAAGTTTTTCTTATTTCCAAACTTATGCGCAAATTGTAGAAAGTCGTTATGACGTAGAATGTGCATACTTTATTGATTCCATTGATGAAATAAAACATATTTTCTAAAAACTCGTGTTTTTTAACAAATCATGTAAACCTTCTAGAAGCTGTGATTTTAAAAAACGGGGGAAGTAAGCTTTTCTTATTTCCGGACGCAAGCGCAAACCATACAAAGTGTTTATGACGTAGAATGTTCATACTTTGTAGATTCCATTTATGAAATAAAACACATTTTCTAAACTTTCATGTTTTTTAAGAAATCATGTAAACCTTCTAGAAGCTGTGATTTAAAAAAAATGGGGGAAGTAAGCTTTTCTTATTTCCTGACGCATGCGCAAATCATAGAAAGTCGTTATGACGTAGAATGTGCATACTTTGTAGATTCCATTTATGAAATAAAACACATTTTCTAAAAACTCATTTTTTTTAAGAAATCATGTAAACCTTCTAGAAGTTGTGATTTTAAAAAATGGGGGAAGTAAGCTTTTCTTATTTCCGGACGCATGCGCAAACTATAGAAAGTCGTTATGACGTAGAATGTGCATACTTTGTAGATTGAATTTATGAAATAAAACACATTTTCTAAAAACTCGTGTTTTTTACGACATCATGCAAACCTTCTAGAAGCTGTGATTTTAAAAAAGGGTGGAAGTAAGCTTTTCATATTTCCGGACGCATGCGCAAACTATACAAAGTCGTTATGACGTAGAATGTGCATACTTTGTAGATTCCATTTATGAAGTAAAACACATTTTCTAAAAACTCGTGTTTTTTAAGAAATCATGTAAACCTTCTAGAAGCTGTGATTTTAAAAAACGGGGGAAGTAAGCTTTTCTCATTTCCAAACGCATGCGCAAACTATAGAAAGTCATTATGACGTAGAATGTGCATACTTTGTAGATTTGCATTTATGAAATAAAACACATTTTCTAAAAACTCGTGTCTTTTAAGAAACCATGTAAACCTTCTAGAAGCTGTGATTTTAAAAAACGGGGGAAGTAAGCTTTTCTTATTTCCAAACACATGCGCAAACAATAGAAAGTCATTATGACATAGAATGTGCATACTTTGTTGATTCCATTTATGAAATAAAACACATTTTCTAAAAAACGGTGGAAGTAAGCTTTTCTTATTTCCGGACGCATGCGCAAACTATAGAAAGTTGTTATGACGTAGAATGTGCATACTTTGTTGATTCCATTTATGAAATAAAACACATTTTTAAAAACTCATGTTTTTTAAGAAATCATGTAAACCTTCTAGAAGCTGTGATTTTAAAAAACGGGGAAAGTAAGCTTTTCTTATTTCCGGACGCATGCGAAAACTAGAGAAAGTTGTTATGACATAGAATGTGCATACTTTGTTGATTCCATTTATGAAATAAAACACATTTTCTAAAAACTCGTGTTTTTTAACAAATCATGTAAACCGTCTAGAAGCTGTAATTTTAAAAAACGGGGGAAGTAAGCTTTTCTTATTTCCAAATGCATGCGCAAACTATAGAAAGTCGTTATGACGTAGAATGTGCATACTTTGTTGATTCCATTTATGAAATAAAACACATTTTCTAAAAACTCATGTTTTTTAAGAAATCATGTAAACCTTCTAGAAGCTGTGATTTTAAAAAACGGGGGAAGTAAGCTTTTCTTATTTCCGGTCGCATGCACAAACTATAGAAAGTTGTTATGAAGAAGAATGTGCATACTTTGTAGATTCCATTTATGAAATAAAGCACGTTTTCTAAAAACTTGTGTTTTTTACGAAATCATGTAAACCTTCTAGAAGCTGTGATTTTAAAAAACGGTGGAAGTAAGCTTTTCTTATTTCCGGACGCATGCGCAAACTATAGAAAATCGTTATGACGTAGAATGTGCATACTTTGTAGATTCCATTTATGAAATAAAACACATTTTCTAAAAACTCGTGTTTTTTAAGAAATCATGTAAACCTTCTAGAAGCTGTGATTTTAAAAAACGGGGGAAGTAAGCTTTTCTTATTTCCGGACGCATGCGAAAACTATAGAAAGTCTTTATGACGTAGAATGTGCATACTTTGTAGATTCCATTTATGAAATAAAACACATTTTCCAAAAACTCGTGTTTTTTACGAAATCAAGTAAACCTTCTAGAAGCTGTGATTTTAAAAAACGGTGGAAGTAAGCTTTTGTTATTTCCGGACGAATGCGCAAACTATAGAAAGTCGTTATGACGTAGAATGTGCATACTTTTTTGATTCCATTTAAGAAATAAAACACATTTTCTAAAAACTCGTGTTTTTTAAGAAATCATGTAAACCTTCTAGAAGCTGTGATTTTAAAAAACGGGGGAGGTAACATTTTCTTATTTCCGGCCGCATGCGCAAACTATAGAAAGTTGTAATGACGTAGAATGTGCATACTTTGTAGATTCCATTTATGAAATAAAACACATTTTCTAAAAACTCGTGTTTTTTAAGAAATCATGTAAACCTTCTAAAAGCTGTGATTTTAAAAAACGGGGGAGGTAAGCTTTTCTTATTTCCGGCCGCATGCGCAAACTATAGAAAGTCGTTATGACATAGAATGTGCATACTTTGTAGATTCCATTTATGAAATAAAACACATTTTCTAAAAACTCGTGTTTTTTACGAAATCATGTAAACCTTCTAGAAGCTGTGATTTTAAAAAACGGGGGAAGTAAGCTTTTCTTATTTCCGAACGCATGCGCAAACTATAGAAAGTCGCTATGACGTAGAATGTGCATACTTTGTAGATTCCATTTATGAAATAAAACACATTTTCTAAAAACTCGTGTTTTTTACGAAATCATGTAAACCTTCTAAGAGCTGTGATTTTAAAAAACGGTGGAAGTAAGCTTTTTTTATTTCCGGACGAATGCGCAAACTATAGAAAGTCGTTATTATGTAGAATGTGCATACTTTTTTGATCCCATTTATGAAATAAAACACATTTTCTAAAAACTCGTGTTTTTTAAGTAACCATGTAAACCTTCTAGAAGCTGTGATTTTAAAAAACGGGGGAAGTAAGCTTTTCTTATTTCCAAACACTTGCGCAAACTATAGAAAGTCATTATGACATAGAAGGTGCATACTTTGTTGATTCCATTTATGAAATAAAACACATTTTCGAAAAACTCGTGTTTTCTAAGTAATCATGTAAACCTTCTAGAAGCTGCGATTTTAAAAAACGGGGGAAGTAAGCTTTTCTTATTTCCGGACGCATGCGCAAACTATAGAAAGTCGTTATGACATAGAATGTGCATACTTTGTAGATTCCATTTATGAAATAAAACACATTTTCTAAAAACTCGTGTTTTTTACGAAATCATGTAAACCTTCTAGAAGCTGTGATTTTAAAAAACGGGGGAAGTAAGGTTTTCTTATTTCCGGACGCATGCGCAAACTATAGAAAGTCGTTATGACGTAGAATGCGCATACTTTGTAGATTCCATTTATGAAATAAAACACATTTTCTAAAAACTCGTGTTTATTACGAAATCATGTAAACACTCTAGAAGCTGTGATTTTAAAAAACGGTGGAAGTAAGCTTTTCATATTTCCGGACGAATGCGCAAACTATAGAAAGTCGTTATGACGTAGAATGTGCATACTTTGTTGGTTCCATTTATGAATTAAAACACATTTTCTAAAAACTCGTGTTTTTTACAAAATCATGTAAACCTTCTAGAAGCTGTGATTTTAAAAGACAGGGGAAGTAAGCTTTTTTTTTTTTTTTCCGGACGCATGCGCAAACTTTAGAAATTCGTTATGACGTAGAATGTGCATACTTTGTTGATTCCATTTATGAAATAAAACACATTTTCTAAAAACTCGTGTTTTTTAAGAAATCATGTAAACCTTCTAGAAGCTGTGATTTTAAAAAACGGGGGAAGTAAGCTTTTCTTACTTCCAAATGCATGCGCAAACTATACAAAGTCATTATGACGTAGAATGTGCATACTTTGTTGATTCCATTTATCAAATAAAACACATTTTCTAAAAACTCGTGTTTTTTAAGAAATCATGTAAACCTTCTAGAAGCTGTGATTTTAAAAAACGGGGGAAGTAAGCTTTTCTTATTTCCGGGCGAATGCGCAAACTATAGAAAGTCGTTATGATGTAGAATGTGCATACTTCGTCGGTTCCATTTAGGAAATAAAACACATTTTCTAAAAACTCATGTTTTTTACGAAATCATGTAAACCTTCTAGAAGCTGTGATTTTAAAAAACAGGTGAAGTAAGCTTTTCTTATTTCCAAACTTATGCGCAAACTATAGAAAGTTGTTATGACGTAGAATGTGCATACTTTGTTGATTCCATTTATGAAATAAAACATATTTTCTAAAAACTCGTGTTTTTTAACAAATCATGTAAACCTTCTAGAAGCTGTGATTTTAAAAAACGGGGGAAGTAAGCTTTTCTTATTTCCGGACGCATGCGCAAACCATAGAAAGTCGTTATGACGTAGAATGTTCATACTTTGTATATTAGATTTATGAAATAAAACACATTTTCTAAAAACTCGTGTTTTTTACAAAATCATGTAAACCTTCTAGAAGCTGTGATTTTAAAAAACAGTGGAAGTAAGCTTTTCTTATTTCCGGACGCATGCGCAAACTATAGAAAGTCGTTATGACGTAGAATGTGCATACTTTGTAGACTCCATTTAGGAAATAAAACACATTTTCTAAGAACTCGTGTTTATTACGAAATCATGTAAACCCTCTAGAAGCTGTGATTTTAAAAAACGGTGGAAGTAAGCTTTTCTTATTTCCGGACGAATGCGCAAACTATAGAAAGTCGTTATGACGTAGAATGTGCATACTTTGTTGGTTCCATTTATGAATTAAAACACATTTTCTAAAAACTCGTGTTTTTTGCGAAATCATGTAAACCTTCTAGAAGTTGTGATTTTAAAAAACAGGGGAAGTAAGTTTTTCTTATTTCCAAACGCATGCGCAAACTATAGAAAGTCGTTATGACGTAGAATGTGCATACTTTGTTGATTCCATTTATGAAATAAAACATATTTTCTAAAAACTCGTGTTTTTTAACAAATCATGTAAACCTTCTAGAAGCTGTGATTTTAAAAAATGGGGGAAGTAAGCTTTTCTTATTTCCGGATGCAAGCGCAAACCATAGAAAGTTGTTATGACGTATAATGTTCATACTTTGTAGATTCGATTTAAGAAATAAGACACATTTTCTAAAAACTCATGTTTTTTACGAAATCATGTAAACCTTCTAGAAGCTGTGATTTTAAAAAATGTTGGAAGTAAGCTTTTCTTATTTCCGGACGCATGCGCAAACTATAGACAGTCGTTATGACGTAGAATGTGCATACTTTGTTGATTCCATTTATGAAATAAAACACATTTTCTAAAAACTTGTGTTTTTTAAGAAATCATGTAAACCTTCTAGAAGCTGTGATTTTAAAAAACGGCGGAAGTAAGCTTTTCTTATTTCCGGACGCATGCGCAAACTATAGAAAGTCGTTATGATGTAGAATGTGCATACTTTGTAAATTCCATTTATGAAATAAAACACAGTTTATAAAAACTCGTGTTTTTTAAGAAATCATTTAAACCTTCTAGAAGCTGTGATTTTAAAAAACGGGGGAAGTAAGCTTTTCTTATTTCCAAACACATGCGCAAACTATAGAAAGTCGTTATGACATAGAATGTGCATACTTTGTTGATTCCATTTATGAAATAAAACACATTTTCTAAAATCTCGTGTTTTTTAAGAAATCATGTAAACCTTCTAGAAGCTGTGATTTTAAAAAACGGGGGAAGTAAGCTTTTCTTATTTCCGGACGCATGCGCAAACTATAGACAGTCGTTATGACGTAGAATGTGCATACTTTGTAGATTGAATTTATGAAATAAAACACATTTTCTAAAAATTCGTGTTTTTTACGAAATCATGTAAACCTTCTAGAAGCTGTGATTTTAAAAAACGCTGGAAGTAAGCTTTTCTTATTTCCGGATGAATGCGTAAACTATAGAAAGTCGATATGCGGTAGAATGTGCATACTTTGTAGATTCCATTTATGAAATAAAACACATTTTCTAAAAACTCATGTTTTTTACGAAATCATGTAAACCTTCTAGAAGCTGTGATTTTAAAAAACGGTTGAAGTAAGGTTTTCTTATTTCCGGACGCATGCGCAAACTATAGAAAGTCGTTATGACGTAGAATGTGCATACTTTGTAGATTCCATTTATGAAATAAAACACATTTTCTAAAAACTCATGTTTTTTACGAAATCATGTAAACCTACTAGAAGCTGTGATTTTAAAAAACAATGGAAGTAGGCTTTTCTTATTTCTGGACGAATGCGCAAACTATAGAAAGTCGTTATGACGTAGAATGTGCATACTTTGTTGATTCCATTTATGAAATAAAACACATTTTCTAAAAACTCGTGTCTTTTAAGAAACCATGTAAACCTTCTAGAAGCTGTGATTTTAAAAAACGGGGGAAGTAAGCTTTTCTTATTTCCAAACACATGCGCAAACTATAGAAAGTCATTATGACATAGAATGTGCATACTTTGTTGATTCGATTTATGAAATAAAACACATTTTCTAAAAAACGGTGGAAGTAAGATTTTCTTATTTCCGGACGCATGCGCAAACTATAGAAAGTCCTTATGACATAGAATGTTCATACTTTGTAGATTCCATTTATGAAATAAAACACATTTTCTAAAAACTCGTGTTTTTTACGAAATCTGTAAACCTTCTAGAAGCTATGATTTTAAAAAACGGTGGAAGTAAGCTTTTCTTATATCCGGACGCATGCGCAAACTATAGAAAGTTGTTATGACGTAGAATGTGCATACTTTGTTGATTCCATTTATGAAATAAAACACATTTTCTAAAAACTCGTGTTTTTTACGAAATCATGTAAACCTTCTAGAAGCTGTGATTTTAAAAAACGGTGGAAGTAAGCTTTTCTTATTTCCGGACGAATGCGCAAATTATAGAATATCGTTATGGCTTAGAATGTGCATACTTTGTAGATTCCATTTATGAAATAAAACACATTTTCTAAAAACTCATGTTTTTTACGAAATCATGTAAACCTTCTAGAAGCTGTGATTTTAAAAAACGGTGGAAGTAAGCTTTTCTTATTTCCGGATGAATGCGCAAACTATAGAAAGTCGTTATGACGTAGAATGTGCATACTTTGTTGATTCCATTTATGAAATAAAACACATTTTCTAAAAACTCATTTTTTTTAAGAAATCATGTAAACCTTCTAGAAGTTGTTATTTTAAAAAACGGGGGAAGTAAGCTTTTCTTATTTCCGGACGCATGCGCAATCTATACACAGTCGTTATGACGTAGAATGTGCATACTTTGTAGATTGAATTTATGAAATAAAACACATTTTCTAAAAACTCGTGTTTTTTACGAAATCATGTAAACCTACTAGAAGCTGTGATTTTAAAAAACGCTGGAAGTAAGCTTTTCTTATTTCCGGACGCATGCCCAAACTATAGAAAGTCGTTATGACGTAGAATGTGCATACTTTGTTGATTCCATTTATGAAATAAAACACATTTTCTAAAAACTCGTGTTTTTTAGGAAATCATGTAAACCTTCTAGAAGCTGTGATTTTAAAAAACGGTGGAAGTAAGCTTTTCTTATTTCCGGACGCATGCGCAAACTATAGAAAGTCGTTATGACGTAGAATGTGCACACTTTGTAGATTCCATTTATGAAATAAAACACATTTTCTAAAAACTCGTGTTTTTTACGAAATCATGTAAACCTTTTAGAAGCTGTGATTTTAAAAAACGATGGAAGTAAGCTTTTCTTATTTCCAGACGCATGCACAAACTATAGAAAGTCGTTATGACGTAGAATTTGCATACTTTGTTGATTCCATTTATGAAATAAAACACATTTTCTAAAAAGTCGTGTTTTTTACGAAATCATGTAAACCTTCTAGAAGCTGTGATTTTAAAAAACGGTGGAAGTAAGCTTTTCTTATTTCCGGACGAATGCGCAAACTATAGAAAGTCGTTATGACGTAGAATGTGCATACTTTGTAGATTCCATTTATGAAATAAAACCCATTTTCTAAAAACTCGTGTTTTTTACGAAATCATGTAAACCTTCTAGAAGCTGTGATTTTAAAAAACGGCGGAGGTAAGCTTTTCTTATTTCCGGACGCATGCCCAAACTATAGAAAGTCGTTATGACGTAGAATGTGCATACTTTGTTGATTCCATTTATGAAATAAAACACATTTTCTAAAAACTCGTGTTTTTTAAGAAATCATGTAAACCTTCTAGAAGCTGTGATTTTAAAAAACGGGGGAAGTAAGCTTTTCTTATTTCCAAACGCATGCGCAAACTATAAAAAGTCGTTATAACGTAGAATTTGCATACTTTGTAGATTCCATTTATGAAATAAAACACATTTTCTAAAAACTCGTGTTTTTTACGAAATCATGTAAACCTTCTAGAAGCTGTGATTTTAAAAAACGGTGGAAGTAAGCTTTTCTTATTTCCGGACGCATGCGCAAACTATAGAAAGTCGTTATGACGTAGAATGTGCATACTTCGTAGATTTCATTTATGAAATAAAACACATTTTCTAAAAACTCGTGTTTTTTACGAAATCATGTAAACCTTCTAAAAGCTGTGATTTTAAAAAACGGGGGAAGTAAGCTTTTCTTATTTCCGGACGCATGCGCAAACTATAGAAAGTCGTTATGACGTGGAATGTGCATACTTTGTAGATTCCATTCATGAAATAAAACAAATTTTCTAAAAACTCGTGTTTTTTACGAAATCATGTAAACCTTCTAGATGCTGTGATTTTAAAAAACAATGGAAGTAAGCTTTTCTTATTTCCGGACGAATGCGCAAACTATAGAAAGTCATTATGATGTAGAATGTGCATACTTTGTTGATTCCATTTATGAAATAAAACACATTTTCTAAAAAATCGTGTCTTTTAAGAAACCATGTAAACCTTCTAGAAGTTGTGATTTTAAAAAACGGGGGAAGTAAGCTTTTCTTACTTCCAAACACATGCGCAAACTATAGAAAGTCATTATGACATAGAATGTGCATACATTGTTGATTCCATTTATGAAATAAAACACATTTTCTAAAAAACGGTGGAAGTAAGCTTTTCTTATTTCCCGACGCATGGGCAAACTATAGAAAGTCGTTATGACGTAGAATGTGCATACTTTGTTGATTCCATTTATGAAATAAAACACATTTTTTAAATACTCGTGGTTTTTAACAAAACATGTAAACCTTCTAGAAGCTGTGATTTTAAAAAACGGGGCTAGTAAGCTTTTCTTATTTCCGGACGCATGCGCAAACTATAGAAAGTCGTTATGAAGAAGAATGTGCATACTTTGTAGATTGCATTTATGAAATAAAGCACGTTTTCTAAAAACTTGTGTTTTTTACGAAATCATGTAAACCTTCTAGAAGCTGTGATTTTAAAAAACGGGGGAAGTAAGCTTTTCTTATTTCCGGACGCCTGCGAAAACTATAAAAAGTCTTTATGACGTAGAATGTGCATACTTTGTAGATTCCATTTATGAAATAAAACACATTTTCGAAAAACTCGTGCTTTTTACGAAATCAAGTAAACCTTCTAGAAGCTGTGATTTTAAAAAACGGTGGAAGTAAGCTTTTCTTATTTCCGGACGAATGCGCAAACTATAGAAAGTCATTATGACGTAGAATGTGCATACTTTGTTGATTCCATTTATGAAATAAAACACATTTTCTAAAAACTCGTGTTTTTTAAGAAATCATGTAAACCTTCTACAAGCTGTGATTTTAAAAAATGGTGGAAGTAAGCTTTTCTTATTTTCGGACGCATGCGCAAACTAGAGAAAGTTCTTATGACATAGAATGTGCATACTTTGTTGATTCCATTTATGAAATAAAACACATTTTCTAAAAACTCGTGTTTTTTAACAAATCATGTAAACCTTCTAGAAGCTGTAATTTTAAAAAACGGGGGAAGTAAGCTTTTCTTTTTTCCAAATGCATGCGCAAACTATAGAAAGTCGTTATGACGTAGAATCTGCATACTTTGTTGATTCCATTTATGAAATAAAACACATTTTCTAAAAACTCGTGTTTTTTAAGAAATCATGTAAACCTTCTAGAAGATGTGATTTTAAAAAACGGGGGAAGTAAGCTTTTCTTATTTCCAAACGCATTCGCAAACTATAGAAATTCGTTATGACGTAGAATGTGCATACTTTGTAGATTCCATTGATGAAATAAAGCACATTTTCTAAAAACTCGTGTTTTTTATGAAATCATGTAAACCTTCTAGAAGCTGTGATTCTAAAAAACTGTGGAAGTAAGCTTTTCTTATTTCCGGACGAATGCGTAAACTATAGAAAGTCGTTATGACGTAGAATGTGCATTTTTTGTTGATTCCATCTATGAAATAAAACACATTTTCTAAAAACTCGTGTTTTTTAAGAAATCATGTAAACCTTCTAGAAGCTGTGATTTTAAAAAACGGTGGAAGTAAGCTTTTCTTATTTCCGGACGAGTGCGCAAACTATAGAAAGTCGTTATGACGTAGAATTTGCATACTTTGTTGATTCCATTTATGAAATAAAACACATTTTCTAAAAACTCGTGTTTTTTAAGAAACCATGTAAACCTTCTAGAAGCTGTGATTTTAAAAAACGGTGGAAGTAAGCTTTTCTTATTTCCGGACGCATGCGCAAACTATAGAAAGTCGTTATGACGTAGAATGTGCACACTTTGTAGATTCCATTTATGAAATAAAGCACATTTTCTAAAAACTCGTGTTTTTTAAGAAACCATGTAAACCTTCTGGAAGCTGTGATTTTAAAAAACGGGGGAAGTAAGCTTTTCTTATTTCCAAACACATGCGCAAACTAGTCGTTATGACGTAGAATGTGCATACTTTGTAGATTCCATTGATGAAATAAAGCACATTTTCTAGAAAGTCGTTATGACGTAGAATGTGCATACTTTGTAGATTCCATTGATGAAATAAAGCACATATTCTAAAAACTCGTGTTTTTTAAGAAACCATCTAAACCTTCTAGAAGCTGTGATTTTAAAAAACGGTGGAAGTAAGCTTTTCTTATTTCCGGACGCATGCGCAAACTATAGAAAGTCGTTATGACGTAGAATGTGCATACTTTGAAGATTCCATTTATGAAATAAAACACATTTTCTAAAAACTCGTGTTTTTTAAGAAATCATGTAAACCTTCTAGAAGATGTGATTTTAAAAAACGGGGGAAGTAAGCTTTTCTTATTTCCAAATAAATGGGCTAACTATAGAAATTCGTTATGACTTAGAATGTACATACTTTGTTGATTCCATTTATGAAATAAAACACATTTTCTAAAAATTCGTGTTTTTTAAGAAATCATGTAAACCTTCTAGAAGCTGTGATTTTAAAAAACGGGGGAAGTAAGCTTTTCTTATTTCTGGACGAATGCGCAAACTATAGAAAGTCATTATGACGTATAATGTGCATACTTTGTTGATTCCATTTATGAAATAAAGCACATTTTCTAAAAACTCGTGTTTTTTAAGAAACCATGTAAACCTTCTAGAAGCTGTGATTTTAAAAAACGGGGGAAGTAAGCTTTTCTTATTTCCAAACACATGCGCAAACTATAGAAAGTCGTTATGACGTAGAATGTGCATACTTTGTTGATTCCATTTATGAAATAAAACACATTTCCTAAAAACTCGTGTTTTTTAAGAAATCATGTAAACCTTCTAGAAGCTGTGATTTTAAAAAACGGGGGAAGTAAGCTTTTCTTATTTCCGGATGCATGCGAAAACTATTGAAAGTCGTTATGATGTAGAATGTGCATACTTTGTTGATTCCATTTATGAGATAAAACACATTTTCTAAAAACTCGTGTTTTTTAAGAAATCATGTAAACCTTCTAGAAGCTGAGATTTTAAAAAACGGTGGAAGTAAGCTTTTCTTATTTCCGGACGCATACGCAAACTATAGAAAGTCGTTATGATGTAGAATGTGCATGCTTTTTTGATTCCATTTATGAAATAAAACACATTTTCTAAAAACTCGTGTTTTTTAAGAAATCATGTAAACCTTCTAGAAGCTGTGATTTTAAAAAACGGTGGAAGTAAGCTTTTCTTATTTCCGGATGAATGCGGAAACTATAGAAAGGCGTTATGACGTAGAATGTGCATACTTTGTTGATTCCATTTATGAGATAAAACACATTTTCTAAAAACTCGTGTTTTTTAAGAAATCATGTAAACCTTCTAGAAGCTGAGATTTTAAAAAACGGTGGAAGTAAGCTTTTCTTATTTCCGGACGCATACGCAAACTATAGAAAGTCGTTATGATGTAGAATGTGCATGCTTTTTTGATTCCATTTATGAAATAAAACACATTTTCTAAAAACTCGTGTTTTTTAAGAAACCATGTAAACCTTTTAGAAGCTGTGATTTTAAAAAACAGGGGAATTAAGCTTTTCTTATTTCCGGACGCATACGCAAACTATAGAAAGTCGTTATGATGTAGAATGTGCATGCTTTTTTGATTCCATTTATGAAATAAGACACATTTTCTAAAAACTCGTGTTTTTTAAGAAACCATGTAAACCTTTTAGAAGCTGTGATTTTAAAAAACAGGGGAATTAAGATTTTCTTATTTCCAAATGGATGCGCAAACTATAGAAAGTCGTTATGACGTAGAATGTGCATACATTGTTGATTCCATTTATGAAATAAAACACATTTTCTAAAAACTCGTGTTTTTTAAGAAATCATGTAAACCTTCTAGAAGCTGTGAATTTAAAAAACGGGGGAAGTAAGCTTTTCTTATTTCCGGACGCATGCGCAAACTATAGAAAGTCGTTATGACGTAGGATGTGCATATTTTGTAGATTCCATTTATGAAATAAAACACATTTTCTAAAAACTCGTGTTTTTTACGAAATCATGTAAACCTTCTAGAAGCTGTGATTTAAAAAAACGGTGGAAGTAAGCTTTTCTTCTTTCCGGACGCATGCGCAAACTATAGAAAGTCATTATGACGTAGAATATGCATACTTTTAGATTCCATTTATGAAATAAAACACATTTTCTAAACACTCGTATTTTTTAAGAAATCATGTAAACCTTCTAAAAGCTGTGATTTTAAAAAACGGTGGAAGTAAGCTTTTCTTATTTCCGGACGAATGCGCAAACTATAGAAAGTCGTTATGACGTAGAATGTGCATACTTTGTTGATTCCATTTATGAAATAAAACACATTTTCTAAAATCTCGTGTTTTTTAAGAAATCATGTAAACCTTCTAGAAGCTGAGATTTTAAAAAACGGTGGAAGTAAGCTTTTCTTATTTCCGGACGCATGCGCAAACTATAGAAAGTCGTTATGATGTAGAATGTGCATACTTTTTTAATTCCATTTATGAAATAAAACACATTTTCTAAAAACTCGTGTTTTTTAAGAAACCATGTAAACCTTTTAGAAGCTGTGATTTTAAAAAACAGGGGAATTAAGCTTTTCTTATTTCCAAATGGATGCGCAAACTATAGAAAGTCGTTATGACATAGAATGTGCATAGTTTGTTGATTCCATTTATGAAATAAAACACATTTTCTAAAAACTCGTGTTTTTTAAGAAATCATGTAAACCTTCTAGAAGCTGTGATTTTAAAAAACGGGGGAAGTAAGCTTTTCTTATTTCCGGATGCATGCGCAAACTATAGAAAGTCATTATGACGTAGAATGTGCATATTTTGTAGATTCCATTTATGAAATAAAACACATTTTCTAAAAACTCGTGTTTTTTACGAAATCATGTAAACCTTCTAGAAGCTATGATTTAAAACACGGTGGAAGTAAGCTTTTCTTATTTCCGGACGCATGCGCAAACTATAGAAAGTCATTATGACGTAGAATATGCATACTTTGTAGATTCCATTTATGAAATAAAACACATTTTCTAAAAACTTGTGTTTTTTAAGAAATCATGTAAACCTTCTAGAAGCTGTGAATTTAAAAAACGGGGGAAGTAAGCTTTTCTTATTTCCGGACGCATGCACAAACTATAGAAAGTCGTTATGAGGTAGAATGTGCATACTTTGTTGATTCCATTTATGAAATAAAACACATTTTCTAAAAACTTGAGTTTTTTAAGAAATCATGTAAACCTTCTAGAAGCTGTGATTTTAAAAAACGGGGGAAGTAAGCTTTTCTTATTTCCCAACGCATGCGCAAACTATAGAAAGTCGTTATGACGTAGAATGAGCATACTTTGTAGATTCCATTGATGAAATAAAGCACATTTTCTAAAACTCATGTTTTTTATGAAATCATGTAAACCTTCTAGAAGCTGTGATTTTAAAAAACTGTGGAAGTAAGCTTTTCTTATTTCCGGATGAATGCGTAAACTATAGAAAGTCGTTATGACGTAGAATTTGCATACTTTGTTGATTCCATTTATGAAATAAAACACATTTTCTAAAAACTCATGTTTTTTAAGAAATCATGTAAACCTTCTAGAAGCTGTGATTTTAAAAAACGGGGGAAGTAAGCTTTTCTTATTTCCCAACGCATGCGCAAACTATAGAAAGTCGTTATGACGTAGAATGTGCATACTTTGTAGATTCCATTGATGAAATAAAGCACATTTTCTAAAACTCATGTTTTTTCTGAAATCATGTAATCCTTCTAGAAGCTGTGATTTTAAAAAACAGTGGAAGTAAGCTTTTCTTATTTCCGGATGAATGCGTAAACTATAGAAATTCGTTATGACGTAGAATTTGCATACTTTGTTGATTCCATTTATGAAATAAAACACATTTTCTAAAAACTCGTGTTTTTTAAGAAATCATGTAAACCTTCTAGAAGCTGTGATTTTAAAAAATGGTGGAAGTAAGCTTTTCTTATTTCCGGCTGCATGCGCAAACTATGGAAAGTCGTTATGACGTAGAATGTGAATACTTTGTAGATTCCATTGATGAAATAAAGCACATTTTCTAAAAACTCGTGTTTTTTATGAAATCATGTAAACCTTCTAGAAGCTGTGATTCTAAAAAACTGTGGAAGTAAGCTTTTCTTATTTCCGGACGAATGCGTAAACTATAGAAAGTCGTTATGACGTAGAATGTGCATTTTTTGTTGATTCCATTTATGAAATAAAACACATTTTCTAAAAACTTGTGTTTTTTAAGAAATCATGTAAACCTTCTAGAAGCTGTGATTTTAAATAACGGGGGAAGTAAGCTTTTCTTATTTCCGGACGCATGCGCAAACTATAGAAAGTCGTTATGATGTAGAATGTGCATAATTTATAGATTCCATTTATGAAATAAAACACATTATCTAAAATTTCGTGTTTTTTACGAAATGATGTAAACATTCTAGAAGCTGTGATTTTAAAAAACGGTGGAAGTAAGCTTTTCTTATTTCCGGACGCATGCGCAAACTAGAGAAGTTCGTTATGACTTAGAATGTGCATACTTTGTTGATTCCATTTATGAAATAAAACACATTTTCTAAAAACTCGTGTTTTTTAACAAATCATGTAAAACTTCTACAAGCTGTAATTTTAAAAAACGGGGGAAGTAAGCTTTTCTTATTTCCAAACGGATGCGCAAACTATAGAAAGACGTTATGACGTAGAATGTGCATACTTTATTGATTCCATTTATGAAATAAAAAAAAATTTCTAAAAACTCGTGTTTTTTAAGAAATCATGTAAACCTTCTAGAAGCTGTGATTTTAAAAAACGGGGGAAGTAAGCTTTTCTTATTTCCGGACGAATGCGAAAACTATAGAAAGTCTTTATGACGTAGAATGTGCATACTTTGTAGATTCCATTTATGAAATAAAACACATTTTCCAAAAACTCGTGTTTTTTACGAAATCAAGTAAACCTTCTAGAAGCTGTGATTTAAAAAAACGGTGGAAGTAAGCTTTTCTTATTTCCGGACACATGTGCAAACTATAGAAAGTCGTTATGATGTAGAATGTGCATACTTTGTTGATTCCATTTATGAAATAAAACACATTTTCTAAAAACTCGTGTTTTTTAAGAAATCATGTAAACCTTCTAGAAGCTGTGATTTTAAAAAATGGGGGAAGTAAGCTTTTCTTATTTCCAAACGCATGCGCAAACTATAGAAAGAAATTATGACGTAGAATGTGCATACTTTGTTGATTCCATTTGTGAAATAAAACACATTTTCTAAAAACTCGTGTTTTTTAAGAAATCATGTAAACCTTCTAGAAGCTGTGATTTTAAAAAACGGGGGAAGTAAGCTTTTCTTATTTCCGGCCGCATGCGAAAACTATGGAAAGTCGTTATGACGTAGAATGTGCATACTTTGTAAATTCCATTTATGAAATAAAACACATTTTCTAAAAACTCATGTTTTTTATGAAATCATGTAAACCTTCTAGAAGCTGTGATTTTAAAAAACGGGGGAAGTAAGCTTTTCTTATTTGCAAATGCATGCGCAAACTATAGAAAGTCGTTATGACGTAGAATGTGCATACTTTGTTGATTCCATTTATGAAATAAAACACATTTTCTAAAAACTCGTGTTTTTTAAGAAATCATGTAAACCTTCTAGAAGCTGTGATTTTAAAAAACGGGGGAAGTAAGCTTTTCTTATTTCCGGACGCATGCGCAAACTATAGAAAGTCGTTATGACGTAGAATGTGCATACTTTGTAGATTCCATTTATGAAATAAAATACATTTTCTAAAAACTCGTGTTTTTTACGAAATCATGTAAACCTTCTAGAAGCTGTGATTTTAAAAAACGGGGAAAGTAAGCTTTTCTTATTTCCGGCCGCATGCGCAAACTATGGAAAGTCGTTATGACGTAGAATTGGCGTACTTTGTAGATTCCATTTATGAAATAAAACACATTTTCTAAAAACTCGTGTTTTTTAGGAAATCATGTAAACCTTCTAGAAGCTGTGATTTTAAAAAACGGTGGAAGTAAGCTTTTCTTATTTTCGGATGAATGCGCAAACTATAGAAAGTCGTTATGACGTAGAATTTGCATACTTTGTTGATTCCATTTATGAAATAAAACACATTTTCTAAAAACTCGTGTTTTTTAAGAAACCATGTAAACCTTCTAGAAGCTGTGATTTTAAAAAATGGGGGAAGTAAGGTTTTCTAATTTCCAAACACATGCGCAAACTATAGAAAGTCATTATGACGTAGAATGTGCATACTTTGTTGATTCCATTTATGGAATAAAACACATTTTTTAAAAACTCGTGTTTTTTAAGAAATCATGTAAACCTTCTAGAAGCTGTGATTTTAAAAAACGGGGCAAGTAAGCTTTTCTTTTTTCTGGACGCATGCGCAAACTATAGAAAGTCTTTATGACGTAGAATGTGCAGACTTTGTAGATTATATTTATGAAATAAAATACATTTTCTAAAAACTCGTGTTTTTTACGAAATCATGTAAACCTTCTAGAGGCTCTGATTTTAAAAAACGGTGGAAGTAAGCTTTTCTTATTTCCGGACGCATGCGCAAACTATAGAAAGTCGTTATGATGTAGAATGTGCATACTTTGTTGATTCCATTTATGAAATAAAACACATTTTCTAAAAACTCGTGCTTTTTACGAAATCATGTAAACCTTCTAGAAGCTGTGATTTTAAAAAACGGTGGAAGTAAGCTTTTCTTATTTGCGGACGCATGCGCAAACTATAGAAATTCGTTATGACGTAGAATGTGCATACTTTGTAGATTCCATTTATGAAATAAAACACATTTTCTAAAAACTCGTGTTTTTTCTGAAATCATGTAAACCTTCTAGAAGCTGTGATTTTAAAAAACGGTGGAAGTAAGCTTTTCTTATTTTCGGACGAATGAGCAAACTATAGAAAGTCGTTATGACGTAGAATGTGCATACTTTGTAGATTATATTTATGAAATAAATACATTTTCTAAAACCTCGTGTTTTTTACGAAATCATGTAAACCTTCTAGAAGCTCTGATTTTAAAAAACGGTGGAAAAAAGCTTTTCTTATTTCCGGACGCATGCGCAAACTATAGAAAGCCGTTATGATGTGCATACTTTGTAGATTACATTTATGAAATAAAACACATTTTCTAAAAACTCGTGTTTTTTATGAAATCATGTAAACATTCGAGAAGCTGTGATTTTAAAAAACGGGGGAAGTAACCTTTTCTTATTTCCGGATGCATGCGCAAACTATAGAAAGTCGTTATGACGTAGAATGTGCATACTTTGTAGATTCCATTTATGAAATAAAACACATTTTCTATAAACTCGTGTTTTTTACGAAATCATGTAAACCTCCTAGAAGATGTGATTTTTAAAAATGGGGGAAGTAAGCTTTTCTTATTTCCGGACGCATGCGCAAACTATAGAAAGTCTTTATCACGTAGAATGTGCATACTTTGTAGATTACATTTATGAAATAAAACACATTTTCTAAAAACTCATGTTTTTTACGAAATCATGTAAACCTTCTAGAAGCTGTGATTTCAAAAAACGGTGGAAGTAAACTTTTCTTATTCCCGGACGCATGGGCAAACTATAGAAAGTCGTTATGTCGTAGAATGTGCATGCTTTGTAGATTCCATTTATGAAATAAGACACATTTTCTAAAAACTCGTGTTTTTTACGAAATCATGTAAACCTTCTAGAAGCTGTGATTTTAAAAAACGGTGGAAGTAAGCTTTTTTATTTTCTGGATGAATGCGCAAACTATAGAAAGTCATTATGACGTAGAATGTGCATTCTTTGTTGATTCCATTTATGAAATAAAACACATTTTCTAAAAACTCGTGTTTTTTAAGAAATCATGTAAACCTTCTAGAAGTTGTGATTTTAAAAAACGGGGGAAGTAAGCTTTTCTTATTTCCAAACGAATGTGCAAACTATAGAAATTCGTTATGATGTAGAATGTGCATACTTTGTTGATTACATTTATGAAATAAAACACATTTTCTAAAAACTCGTGTTTTTTATGAAATCATGTAAACCTTCTAGAAGCTGTGATTTTAAAAAACGGGGGAAGTAACCTTTTCTTATTTCCAGATGCATGCGCAAACTATAGAAAGTCATTATGACATAAAATGTGCATACTTTGTTGATTCCATTTATGAAATAAAACACATTTTCTAAAAACTCGTGTTTTTTAAGAAATCATGTAAACCTTTTAGAAGCTGTGATTTTAAAAAATGGGGGAAGTAACCTTTTCTTATTTCCGGATGCATGCGCAAACTATAGAAAGTCGTTATGACGTAGAATGTGCATACTTTGTTGATTCCATTTATGAAATAAAACACATTTTCTAAAAACTCGTGTTTTCTAAGAAATCATGTAAACCTTTTAGAAGCTGTGATTTTAAAAAACGGGGCAAGTAAGCTTTTCTTATTTCCGGACGCATGCGCAAACTGTAGAAAGTCGTTATGACGTAGAATGTGCATACTTTGTAGATTCCATTTATGAAATAAAGCACATTTTCTAAAAACTCATGTTTTTTACGAAATCATGTAAACCTTCTAGAAGCTGTGATTTTAAAAAACGGTGGAAGTAAGCTTTTCTTATTTCTGGACGAATGCGCAAACTATAGAAAGTCGTTATGACGTAGAATGTGCATACTTTGTTGATTCCCTTTATGAAATAAAACACATTTTCTAAAAACTCATGTTTTTTAAGAAATCATGTAAACCTTCTAGAAGTTGTGATTTTAAAAAACAGGGGAAGTAAGCTTTTCTTATTTCCAAACGCATGCGCAAACTATAGAAAGTCGTTATGACGTAGAATGTGCATACTTTGTTGATTCCATTGATGAAATAAAACACATTTTCTAATAACTCGTGTTTTTTACGAAATCATGTAAACCTTCTAGAAGCTGTGATTTTAAAAAACAGTGGAAGTAAGCTTTTCTTATTTCCGGACGCATGCGCAAACTATAGAAAGTCGTTATGACATAGAATGTGCATACTTTGTTGATTCCATTTATGAAATAAAACTCATTTTCAAAAAACTCGTGTTTTCTAAGAAATCATGTAAACCTTCTACAAGCTGCGATTTTAAAAAACGGTGGAAGTAAGCTTTCCTATTTCCGGACGCATGCACAAACTATAGAAAGTCGTTATGACATAGAATGTGCATACTTTGTAGATTCCATTTATGAAATAAAACACATTTTCTAAAAACTCGTGTTTTTTACGAAATCATGTAAACCTTCTAGAAGTTGTGATTTTAAAAAACGGTGGAAGTAAGCTTTTCTTATTACCGGACGCTTGCGCAAACTATAGAAAGTCGTTATGATATAGAATGTGCATACTTTGTTGATTCCATTTATGAAATAAAACTCATTTTCTAAAAACTCGTGTTTTTTAAGAAATCATGTAAACCTTCTAGAAGCTGTGATTTTAAAAAACGGTGGAAGTAAGCTTTTCTTATTTCTGGACGCATGCGAAAACTATAGAAATTCGTTATCACGTAGAATGTGCATACTTTGTTGATTCCATTTATGAAATAAAACACATTTTCTAAAAACTCATGTTTTTTAAGAAATCATGTAAACCTCCTAGAAGCTGTGATTTTTAAAAACGGGGGAAGTAAGCTTTTCTTCTTACCGGACGCATGCGCAAACTATAGAAAGTCTTTATGACGTAGAATGTGCACACTTTGTAGATTACATTTATGAAATAAAACACATTTTCTAAAAACTCGTGTTTTTTACGAAATCATGTAAACCTTCTAGAAGCTGTGATTTCAAAAAATGGTGGAAGTAAACTTTTCTTATTCCCGGACGCATGCGCAAACTATAGAAAGTCGTTATGACGTAGAATGTGCATACTTTGTAGATTCCATTTATGAAATAAAACAAATTTTCTAAAAACTCGTGTTCTTTACGAAATCATGTAAACCTTCTGGAAGCTGTGATTTTAAAAAACGGTGGAAGTAAGCTTTTCTTATTTCTGGACGCATGCGAAAACTATAGAAATTCGTTATAACATAGAATGTGCATACTTTGTTGATTCCATTTATGAAATAAAACACATTTTCTAAAAACTCGTGTTTTTTAAGAAATCATGTAAACCTTCTAGAAGTTGTGATTTTAAAAAACGGCGGAAGTAAGCTTTTCTTATTTCCAAACGCATGCGCAAACTATAGAAAGTCATTATGACGTAGAATGTGCATACTTTGTTGATTCCATTTATGAAATAAAACACATTTTCTAAAAACTCGTGTTTTTTAAGAAATCATGTAAAGCTTCTAGAAGCTGTGATTTCAAAAAACGGTGGAAGTAAACTTTTCTTATTCCCGGACGCATGCGCAAACTATAGAAAGTCGTTATGACCTAGAATGTACATACTTTGTTGATTCCATTTATGAAATAAAACACATTTTCTAAAAACTCGTGTTTTTTACGAAATCATGTAAACCTTCTAGAAGCTGTGATTTTAAAAAACGGTGGAAGTAAGCTTTTCTTATTTCCAGACGCATGCGCAAACTATAGAAAGTCGTTATGATGTAGAATGTGCATACTTTGTAGATTCCATTTATGAAATAAAACACATTTTCTAAAAACTTGTGTTTTTTATGAAATCATGTAAATCTTCTAGAAGCTGTGATTTTAAAAAACGGTGGAAGTAAGCTTTCCTTATTTCCGGACGCATGCACAAACTATAGAAAGTCGTTATGACATAGAATGTGCATACTTTGTAGATTCCATTTATGAAATAAAACACATTTTCTAAAAACTCATGTTTTTTACGAAATCATGTAAACCTTCTAGAAGCTGTGATTTTAAAAAACGGTGGAAGTAAGCTTTTCTTATTTCCGGACGCATGCGCAAACTATAGAAAGTCGTTATGACATAGAATGTGCATACTTTGTTGATTCTATTTATGAAATAAAACACATTTTCTAAAAACTCATGTTTTTTACAAAATCATGTAAACCTTCTAGAAGCTGTGATTTTAAAAAACGGTGGAAGTAAGCTTTTCTTATTTCCATACGCATGCGCAAACTATAGAAAGTCGTTATGACGTAGAATGTGCATACTTTGTAGATTATATTTATGAAATAAAAGACATTTTCTAAAAACTCATGTTTTTTAAGAAATCATGTAAACCTTCTAGAAGCTCTGATTTTAAAAAATGGTGGAAGTAAGCTTTTCTTATTTCCGGACGCATGCGCAAACTATAGAAAGTCGTTCTGACATAGAATGTGCATACTTTGTTGATTCTATTTAAGAAATAAAACACATTTTCTAAAAACTCGTGTTTTTTACAAAATCATGTAAACCTTCTAGAAGCTGTGATTTTAAAAAAGGGGGAAGTAAGCTTTTCTTATTTCCGGACGAATGTGAAAACTATAGAAAGTCGTTATGACGTAGAATGTGCATACTTTGTTGATTCCATTTATGAAATAAAACACATTTTCTAAAAACTCATGTTTTTTACGAAATCATGTAAACCTTCTAGAAGCTGTGATTTTAAAAAACGGTGGAAGTAAGCTTTTCTTATTTCCAGACGCATGCGCAAACTATAGAAAGTCGTTATGATGTAGAATGTGCATACTTTGCTGATTCCATTTATGAAATAAAACACATTTTCTAAATACTCGTGTTTTGAAGAAATCATGTAAACCTTCTAGAAGCTGTGATTTTAAAAAACGGGGGAAGTAAGCTTGTCTTATTTCCGGACGAATGTGAAAACTATAGAAAGTCGTTATGACGTAGAATGTGCATAATTTGTTGATTCCATTTATGAAATAAAACACATTTTCTAAAAACTCGTGTTTTTTAAGAAATCATGTAAACCTTCTAGAAGCTGTGATTTTAAAAAACGGTGGAAGTAAGCTTTTCTTATTTCTGGACGCATGCAAAAACTAGAGAAATTCGTTATCACGTAGAATGTGCATACTTTGTCGATTCCATTTATGAAATAAAACACATTTTCTAAAAACTCGTGTTTTTTAAGAAATCATGTAAACCTCCTAGAAGCTGTGATTTTTAAAAACGGGGGAAGTAAGCTTTTCTTATTACCGGACGCATGCGCAAACTATAGAAAGTCTTTATGACATAGAATGTGCATACTTTGTAGATTCCATTTATGAAATAAAACACATTTTCTAAAAACTCGTGTTTTTTACGAAATCATGTAAACCTTCTAGAAGCTGTGATTTCAAAAAACGGTGGAAGTAAACTTTTCTTATTCCTGGACGCATGCGCAAACTATAGAAAGTCGTTATGAGGTAGAATGTGCATACTTTGTAGATTCCATTTAAGAAATAAAACACATTTTCTAAAAACTCGTGTTCTTTACGAAATCATGTAAACCTTCTAGAAGCTGTGATTTTAAAAAACGGTGGAAGTAAGCTTTTCTTATTTCCAGACGCATGCGCAAACTATAGAAATTCGTTATGATGTAGAATGTGCATACTTTGTAGATTCCATTTATGAAATAAAACACATTTTCTAAAAACTCGTCTCTTTTACGAAATCATGTAAACCTTCTAGAAGCTGTGATTTTAAAAAACGGGGGAAGTAAGCGTTTCTTATTTCCAGATGCATGCGCAAACTATAGAAAGTCATTATGACATAGAATGTGCATACTTTGTAGATTCCATTTATGAAATAAAACACATTTTCTAAAAACTTGTGTTTTTTATGAAATCATGTAAATCTTCTAGAAGCTGTGATTTTAAAAAACGGTGGAAGTAAGCTTTCCTTATTTCCGGACGCATGCACAAACTATAGAAAGTTGTTATGACATAGAATGTGCATACTTTGTAGATTCCATTTATGAAATAAAACACATTTTCTAAAAACTCGTGTTTTTTACGAAATCATGTAAACCTTCTAGAAGCTGTGATTTTAAAAAACGGTGGAAGTAAGCTTTTCTTATTTCGGGACGCATGCGCAAACTATAGAAAGTTTTTATGACATAGAATGTGCATACTTTGTTGATTCCATTTATGAAATAAAACACATTTTCTAAAAACTCATGTTTTTTACGAAATCATGTAAACCTTCTAGAAGCTGTGATTTTTAAAAATGGTGGAAGTAAGCTTTTCTTATTTCCAAACGGATGCGCAAACTATAGAAATTCGTTATGACGTAGAATGTGCATACATGGTTGATTCCATTTATGAAATAAAACACATTTTCTAAAAACTCGTGTTTTTTAAGAAATCGTGTAAACCTTCTAGAAGCTGTGATTTTAAAAAACGGGGGAAGTAAGCTTTTCTTATTTCCGGACGCATGCGCAAACTATAGAAAGTCATTATGACGTAGAATGTGCATACTTTGTAGATTATATTTATGAAATAAAAGACATTTTCTAAAAACTCGTGTTTTTTACGAAATCATGTAAACCTTCTAGAAGCTCTGATTTTAAAAAATGGTGGAAGTAAGCTTTTGTTATTTCCGGACGCATGCGCAAACTATAGAAAGTCGTTCTGACGTAGAATGTGCATACTTTGTTGATTCTATTTATGAAATAAAACACATTTTCAAAAACTCGTGTTTTTTACGAAATCATGTAAACCTTCTAGAAGCTGTGATTTGAATAAATGGGGGAAGTAAGCTTTTCTTATTTCCGAACGAATGTGAAAACTATAGAAAGTCGTTATGACGTAGAATGTGCATACTTTGTTGATTCCATTTATGAAATAAAACACATTTTCTAAAAACTCGTCTCTTTTACGAAATCATGTAAACCTTCTAGAAGCTGTGATTTTAAAAAACGGGGGAAGTAAGCGTTTCTTATTTCCAAACGCATGCGCAAACTATAGAAATTCGTTATGACATAGAATGTGCATACTTTGTAGATTCCATTTATGAAATAAAACACATTTTCTAAAAACTCATGTTTTTTACGAAATCATGTAAACCTTCTAGAAGCTGTGATTTTAAAAAACGGTGGAAGTAAGCTTTTCTTATTTCCATACGCATGCGCAAACTATAGAAAGTCGTTATGACGTAGAATGTGCATACTTTGTAGATTATATTTATGAAATAAAAGACATTTTCTAAAAACTCATGTTTTTTACGAAATCATGTAAACCTTCTAGAAGCTCTGATTTTAAAAAATGGTGGAAGTAAGCTTTTCTTATTTCCGGACGCATGCGCAAATTATAGAAAGTCGTTCTGACGTAGAATGTGCATACTTTGTTGATTCTATTTAAGAAATAAAACACATTTTCTAAAAACTCGTGTTTTTTACGAAATCATGTAAACCTTCTAGAAGCTGTGATTTTAAAAAAGGGGGAAGTAAGCTTTTCTTATTTCCGGACGAATGTGAAAACTATAGAAAGACGTTATGACGTAGAATGTGCATACTTTGTTGATTCCATTTATGAAATAAAACACATTTTCTAAAAACTCATGTTTTTTACGAAATCATGTAAACCTTCTAGAAGCTGTGATTTTAAAAAACGGTGGAAGTAAGCTTTTCTTATTTCCAGACGCATGCGCAAACTATAGAAAGTCGTTATGATGTAGAATGTGCATACTTTGTTGATTCCATTTATGAAATAAAACACATTTTCTAAATACTCGTGTTTTTTAAGAAATCATGTAAACCTTCTAGAAGCTGTGATTTTAAAAAACGGGGGAAGTAAGCTTTTCTTATTTCCGGACGAATGTGAAAACTATAGAAAGTCGTTATGACGTAGAATGTGCATAATTTGTTGATTCCATTTATGAAATAAAACACATTTTCTAAAAACTCGTGTTTTTTAAGAAATCATGTAAACCTACTAGAAGCTGTGATTTTAAAAAACGGTGGAAGTAAGCTTTTCTTATTTCTGGACGCATGCAAAAACTATAGAAATTCGTTATCACGTAGAATGTGCATACTTTGTTGATTCCATTTATGAAATAAAACACATTTTCTAAAAACTCGTGTTTTTTAAGAAATCATGTAAACCTCCTAGAAGCTGTGATTTTTAAAAACGGGGGAAGTAAGCTTTTCTTATTACCGGACGCATGCGCAAACTATAGAAAGTCTTTATGACATAGAATGTGCATACTTTGTAGATTACATTTATGAAATAACACACATTTTCTAAAAACTCGTGTTTTTTACGAAATCATGTAAACCTTCTAGAAGCTGTGATTTCAAAAAACGGTGGAAGTAAACTTTTCTTATTCCTGGACGCATGCGCAAACTATAGAAAGTCTTTATGAGGTAGAATGTGCATACTTTGTAGATTCCATTTAAGAAATAAAACACATTTTCTAAAAACTCGTGTTCTTTACGAAATCATGTAAACCTTCTAGAAGCTGTGATTTTAAAAAACGGTGGAAGTAAGCTTTTCTTATTTCCAGACGCATGCGCAAACTATAGAAATTCGTTATGATGTAGAATGTGCATACTTTGTAGATTCCATTTATGAAATAAAACACATTTTATAAAAACTCGTCTCTTTTACGAAATCATGTAAACCTTCTAGAAGCTGTGATTTTAAAAAACGGGGGAAGTAAGCGTTTCTTATTTCCATATGGATGCGCAAACTATAGAAAGTCGTTATGACGTAGAATGTGCATACTTTGTAGATTCCATTTATGAAATAAAACACATTTTCTAAAAACTTGTGTTTTTTATGAAATCATGTAAATCTTCTAGAAGCTGTGATTTTAAAAAACGGTGGAAGTAAGCTTTCCTTATTTCCGGACGCATGCACAAACTATAGAAAGTCGTTATGACATAGAATGTGCATACTTTGTAGATTCCATTTATGAAAAAAAACACATTTTCTAAAAACTCGTGTTTTTTACGAAATCATGTAAACCTTCTAGAAGCTGTGATTTTAAAAAACGGTGGAAGTAAGCTTTTCTTATTTCCGGACGCATGCGCAAACTATAGAAAGTTTTTATGACATAGAATGTGCATACTTTGTTGATTCCATTTATGAAATAAAACACATTTTCTAAAAACTCATGTTTTTTACGAAATCATGTAAACCTTCTAGAAGCTGTGATTTTTAAAAATGGTGGAAGTAAGCTTTTCTTATTTCCAAACGGATGCGCAAACTATAGAAATTCGTTATGACGTAGAATGTGCATACATGGTTGATTCCATTTATGAAATAAAACACATTTTCTAAAAACTCGTGTTTTTTAAGAAATCGTGTAAACCTTCTAGAAGCTGTGATTTTAAAAAACGGGGGAAGTAAGCTTTTCTTATTTCCGGACGCATGCGCAAACTATAGAAAGTCATTATGACGTAGAATGTGCATACTTTGTAGATTATATTTATGAAATAAAAGATATTTTCTAAAAACTCGTGTTTTTTACGAAATCATGTAAACCTTCTAGAAGCTCTGATTTTAAAAAATGGTGGAAGTAAGCTTTTGTTATTTCCGGACGCATGCGCAAACTATAGAAAGTCGTTCTGACGTAGAATGTGCATACTTTGTTGATTCTATTTATGAAATAAAACACATTTTCAAAAACTCGTGTTTTTTACGAAATCATGTAAACCTTCTAGAAGCTGTGATTTGAAAAAATGGGGGAAGTAAGCTTTTCTTATTTCCGAACGAATGTGAAAACTATAGAAAGTCGTTATGACGTAGAATGTGCATACTTTGTTGATTCCATTTATGAAATAAAACACATTTTCTAAAAACTCGTCTCTTTTACGAAATCATGTAAACCTTCTAGAAGCTGTGATTTTAAAAAACGGGGGAAGTAAGCGTTTCTTATTTCCAAACGCATGCGCAAACTATAGAAATTCGTTATGACATAGAATGTGCATACTTTGTAGATTCCATTTATGAAATAACACACATTCTCTAAAAACTCGTGTTTTTTAAGAAATCGTGTAAACCTTCTAGAAGCTGTGATTTTAAAAAACGGGGGAAGTAAGCTTTTCTTATTTCCAGACGCATGCGCAAACTATAGAAAGTCATTATGACTTAGAATGTGCATACTTTGTAGATTCCATTTATGAAATAAAACACATTTTCTAAAAACTCGTGTCTTTTACGAAATCACGTAAACCTTCTAGAAGCTGTGATTTTAAAAAACGGTGGAAGTAAGCTTTTCTTATTTCCAGACGAATGCGCAAACTATAGAATGTCATTATGACGTAGAATGTGCATGCTTTGTAGATTCCATTTATGAAATAAAACACATTTTCTAAAAACTCGTGTTTTTTAAGAAATCATGTAAACCTACTAGAAGCTGTGATTTTAAAAAACGGTGGAAGTAAGCTTTTCTTATTTCCGGGCGCATGCGCAAACTATAGAAAGTCGTTATGACATAGAATGTGCAACTTTGTTCATTTCATTTATGAAATAAAACACATTTTCTAAAAACTCGTGTTTTTTAAGAAACCATGTAAACCTTCTAGAAGCTGTGATTTTAAAAAACGGGGTAAGTAAGCTTTTCTTATTTCCAAACGCATGCCCAAACCATAGAAAGTCGTTATGACGTAGAATGTGCATGCTTTGTTGATTCCATTTATGAAATAAAACACATTTTCTAAAAACTCTTGTTTTTTAAGAAATCATGTAAACCTTCTAGAAGCTGTGATTTTAAAAAATGGGGGAAGTAAGCATTTCTTATTTCCAAACGCATGTGCAAACTATAAAAAGTCGTTATGACGTAGAATGTGCATACTTGGTTGATTCCATTTATGAAATAAAACACATTTTCTAAAAACTCATGTTTTTTACGAAATCATGTAAACCTTGTAGAAGTTGTGATTTTAAAAAACGGTGGAAGTAAGCTTTTCTTATCTCCCGACGCATGCGCAAACTATAGAAACTCGTTATGACGTAGAATGTGCATACATTGTTGATTCCATTTATGAAATAAAACACATTTTCTAAAAACTCGTGTTTTTTACGAAATCATGTAAACCACCTTCTATAAGCTGTGATTTTGAAAAACGGGGGAAGTAAGCTTTTCTTATTTCCGGACGCATCCGCAAACTATAGAAAGTCATTATGACGTAGAATGTGCATACTTTGTTGATTCTATTTATGAAATAAAACACATTTTCTAAAAACTCATGTTTTTCAAGAAATGATGTAAACCTTCTAGAAGCTGTGATTTTAAAAAACGTGGGAAGTAAGCTTTTCTTATTTCCAAACGCATGCGCAAACTATAGAAAGTCGTTATGACATAGAATGTGCATACTTTGTTATCTCCATTTATGAAATAAAACACATTTTCTAAAAACTCGTGTTTTTTAAGAAATCATGTAAACCTTCTAGAAGCTGTGATTTTAAAAAATGGGGGAAGTAAGATTTTCTTATTTCCGGACGCTTGCGTAAACTATAGAAATTCGTTATGACGTAGAATGTGCATACTTTGTAGATTCCATTTATGAAATAAAACACATTTTCTAAAAACTCGTGTTTTTTATGAAATCATGTAAACCTTCTAGAAGCTGTGATTTTTAAAAACGATGGAAGTAAGCTTTTCTTATTTCCGGACGGATGCGCAAACTATAGAAAGTCTTTATGACGTAGAATGTGCATACATGGTTGATTCCATTTATGAAATAAAACACATTTTCTAAAAACTCGTGTTTTTTAAGAAATCATGTAAACCTTCTAGAAGCTGTGATTTTAACAAATGGGGGAAGTAAGCTTTTCTTATTTCCGGACGCATGCGCAAACTATAGAAAGTCATTATGACGTAGAATGTGCATACTTTGTTGATTCCATTTATGAAATAAAACACATTTTCTAAAAACTCGTGTTTTTTAAGAAATCATGTAAACCTTCTAGAAGCCGTGATTTTAAAAAATGGGGGAAGTAAGCTTTTCTTATTTCCGGACGCATCTGCAAACTATAGAAAGTCGTTATGATGTAGAATGTGCATACTTTGTAGATTCCATTTATGAAATAAAACACATTTTATAAAAACTCGTGTTTTTTACGAAATCATGTAAACCTTCTAGAAGCTGTGATTTCAAAAAACGGTGGACGTAAGCTTTTCATATTTCCGGACGAATGCGCAAACTATGGAAAGTCGTTATGACGTAGAATGTGCATACTTTGTTGATTCCATTTATGAAATAAAACACATTTTCTAAAAACTCATGTTTTTTAAGAAATCATGTAAACCTTCTAGAAGCTGTGATTTTAAAAAACGGGGGAAGTAAGCTTTCTTATTTCCGGATGCATACGCAAACTATAGAAAGTCGTTATGACGTAGAATGTGCATACTTTGTAGATTCCATTTATGAAATAAAACACATTTTCTAAAAACTCGTGTTTTTTACGAAATCATGTAAACCTTCTAGAAGCTGTGATTTTAAAAAACGGTGGAAGTAAGCTTTTCTTCTTTCCAGACGCATCCGCAAACCATAGAAAGTCATTATGACGTAGAATCTGCATACTTTGTTGATTCCATTTATGAAATAAAACACATTTTCAAAAAACTCGTGTTTTTTAAGAAATCGTGTAAACCTTGTAGAAGCTGTGATTTTCAAAAACGTGGGAAGTAAGCTTTTCTTATTTCCTGACGCATGCGCAAAATATAGAAAGTCGTTATGATGTAGAATGTGCATACATGATTGATTCCATTTATGAAATAAAACACATTTTCTAAAAACTCGTGTTTTTTAAGAAATCATGTAAACCTTCTAGAAGCTGTGATTTTAAAAAACGGGGGAAGTAAGCTTTTCATATTTCAAAACGCATGCGCAAACTATAGAAAGTCATTATGATGTAGAATGTGCATACTTTGTTGATTCCATTTATGAAATAAAACATATTTTCTAGAAACTTGTGTTTTTTAAGAAATCATGTAAACCTTCTAGAAGCGGTGATTTTAAAAAATGGGGGAAGTAAGCTTTTCTTCTTTCCAAACGCATGCGCAAAGTATAGAAATTCGTTATGACGTAGAATGTGCATTTTTTGTTGATTCCATTTATGAAATAAAACACATTTTCTAAAAACTCGTGTTTTTTAAGAAATCATGTAAACCTTCTAGAAGCTGTGATTTTAAAAAACGTGGTAAGTAAGCTTTTCTTATTTCCGGATGCATGCGCAAACTATAGAAAGTCGTTATGACGTAGAATGTGCATACTTTGTAGATTCCATTTATGAAATAAAACACATTTTCTAAAAACTCATGTTTTTTACGAAATCATGTAAACCTTCTAGAAGCTGTGATTTTAAAAAACGGTGGAAGTAAGCTTTTCTTATTTCCGGACGCATCCGCAAACTATAGAAAGTCATTATGATGTAGAATGTGCATACTTTGTTGATTCTATTTATGAAATAAAACACATTTACAAAAAACTCGCGTTTTTTAAGAAATCATGTAAACCTTCTAGAAGCTGTGATTTTAAAAAACGGGGGAAGTAAGCTTTTCTTATTCCCGGACGCATGCGCAAACTATAGAAAGTAATTATGACGTAGAATGTGCATACTTTGTAGATTCCATTTATGAAATAAAACACATTTTCTAAAAACTCGTGTTTTTTACGAAATCATGTAAACCTTCTAGAAGTTGTGATTTTAAAAAACAGTGGAATTAAGCTTTTCTTATTTCCGGACGAATGCGCAAACTATAGAAAGTCGTTATGACGTAGAATGTGCATACTTTGTAGATTCCATTTATGAAATAAAACACATTTTCTAAAAACTCGTGTTTTTTACGAAATCATGTAAACCTTCTCGAAGTTGTGATTTAAAAAAACGGTGGAAGTGAGCTTTTCATATTTGCGGACGAATGCGCAAACTATAGAATGTTGTTATGACATAGAATGTGCATACTTTGTTGATTCCATTTATGAAATAAAACACATTTTCTAAAAACTCGTGTTTTTTACGAAATCATGTAAACCTTATAGAAGCTGTGATTTTAAAAAACGGTGGAAGTAAGCTTTTCTTATTTCCGGACGCATGTGCAAACTATAGAAAGTCGTTATGACATAGAATGTGCATACTTTGTTGATTCCATTTATGAAATAAAACACATTTTCTAAAAACTCGTGTTTTTTAAGAAATCATGTAAACCCTCTAGAAGCTGTGATTTTAGAAAACCGTGGAAGTAAGCTTTTCATATTTCCAAACGCATGCGCAAACTATAGAGAGTCGTTATGACGTAGAATGTGCATACTTTGTAGATTCCATTTATGAAATAAAACACATTTTCTAAAAACTCGTGTTTTTTACGAAATCATGTAAACCTTCTAGAAGCTGTGATTTTAAAAAACGGTGGAAGTAAGCTTTTCTTATTTCCAGACGCATCCGCAAACTATAGAAAGTCGTTATGATGTAGAATGTGCATACTTTGTTGATTCTATTTATGAAATAAAACACATTTTCTAAAAACTCGTGTTTTTTAAGAAATCATGTAAACCTTCTACAAGCTGTGATTTTAAAAAACGGGGGAAGTAAGCTTTTCTTATTTCCCGATGCATGCGCAAACTATAGAAATTCGTTATGAAGTAGAATGTGCATACTTTGTAGATTCCATTTATGAAATAAAACACATTTTCTAAATACTCGTGTTTTTTAAGAAATCATGTAAACCTTCTAGAAGCTGTGATTTTAAAAAACGGTGGAAGTAAGCTTTTCTTATTTCCGGACGCACGCGCAAACTATAGAAAGTCGTTATGACGTAGAATGTGCATACTTTGTAGATTCCATTTATGAAATAAAACACATTTTCTAAAAACTCGTGTTTTTTACGAAATCATGTAAACCTTCTAGAAGCTGTGATTTTAAAAAACGGGGGAAGTAAGCTTTTCTAAATTCCGGATGCATGCGCAAACTATAGAAAGTCGTTATGACATAGAATGTGCATACATGGTTGATTCCATTTATGAAATAAAACACATTTTCTAAAAACTCGTGTTTTTTACGAAATCATGTAAACCATCTAGAAGCTGTGATTTTAAAAAACAGGGGAAGTAAGCGTTTCTTATTTCCAAACGCATGCGCAAACTATAGAAAGTCATTATGACGTAGAATGTGCATACTTTGTTGATTCCATTTATGATATAAAACACATTTTCTAAAAACTCGTGTTTTTTAAGAAATCATGTAAACCTTCTAGAAGCTGTGATTTTAAAAAACGGGGGAAGTAAGCTTTTCTTATTTCCGGACAAATGTGCAAACTATAGAAAGTCGTTATGACGTAGAATGTGCATACTTTGTTGATTCCATTTATGAAATAAAACACATTTTCTAAAAACTCATGTTTTTTAAGAAATCATGTAAACCTTCTAGAAGCTGTGATTTTAAAAAACGGTGGAAGTAAGCTTTTATTATTTCCGGACGCACGCGCAAACTATAGAAAGTCGTTATGACGTAGAATGTGCATACTTTGTAGATTCCATTTATGAAATAAAACACATTTTCTAAAAACTCGTGTTTTTTACGAAATCATGTAAACCTTCTAGAAGCTGTGATTTTCAAAAACGGTGGAAGTAAGCTTTTCTTATTTCCGGACGTATGCGCAAACTATAGAAAGTCATTATGACGTAGAATGTGCATAGATGGTTGATTCCATTTATGAAATAAAACACATTTTCTAAAAACTCGTGTTTTTTAAGAAATCATGTAAACCTTCTAGAAGCTGTGATTTTAAAAAACGGGGGAAGTAAGCTTTTCTTATTTCCGGACGCATGCGCAAACTATAGAAATTCATTATGATGTCGAATGTGCATACTTTGTAGATTCCATTTATGAAATAAAACACATTTTCTAAAAACTCGTGTTTTTTACGAAATCATGTAAACCTTCTAGAAGCTGTGATTTTAAAAAACAGTGGAAGTAAGCTTTTCTTATTTCCGGACGCATGCGCAAACTATAGAAATTCGTTATGACGTAGAATGTGCATACTTTGTAGATTCCATTTATGAAATAGAACACATTTTCTAAAAACTCGTGTTTTTTACGAAATCATGTAAACCTTCTCGAAGCTGTGATTTTAAAAAACGGTGGAAGTAAGCTTTTCATATTTCCGGGCGAATGCGCAAACTATAGAAAGTCGTTATGACGTAGAATGTGCATACATGGTTGATTCCATTTATGAAATAAAACACATTTTCTAAAAACTCGTGTTTTTTACGAAATCATGTAAACCATCTAGAGGCTGTGATTTTAAAAAACGGGGGAAGTAAGCGTTTCTTATTTCCAAACGCATGCGCAAACTATAGAAAGTCATTATGACATAGAATGTGCATACTTTGTTGATTCCATTTATGAAATAAAACACATTTTCTAAAAACACGTGTTTTTTAAGAAATCATGTAAACCTTCGAGAAGCTGTGATTTTAAAAAACGGGGGAAGTAAGCTTTTCTTATTTCCGTACGAATGCGCAAACTGTTAAGATTTAATATGCTAAGACAGAAAATAGCAGCATTACATTCCATTTCACAATAATAGCATATACAGGATCACTGAAGAAACAACAAGCACAGCATAAACACAAGAGACAGAGATTTATCCTGGGAAACCCTCATGGGGTAGAAAACCCAGCAAAGCTTCCTCAATATAGATGACCAGCAATATACAAATATGAAACCCTGAAACATGATCTCCTCCTCCACAATAGCATACCTCTCCTCCACAAGTGCGCTATCCTCAAGTAAGTGAGTGTATCAAATGAGGAACACACCTCCTCTATTTATACACTACACTGACATGTATTTTACACAGATACACGTAGGCTCGTATTTAACCAATGGGTTAAATACCCCACTACAACTGACTGGGCCAACCCCTCTAGGGTGGTCTAATAACCCTTTGACCCACATAACACATACAGGGCTGACCCCCACTGGGGAAGTCTAATAACCAGAGTTACCACATTCCGATGGAGGAATAAACATCTCCGGATATACAATAAGATCTTCACGGAGGAATGAAACATCTCCATAATAATAAAGTACAATTATAATATTCTTTGAAGTTACAATATCTCAACACTCCCCCTTAACGAGAAGGATATTATAACAGCATCTGCACGAGAAAGGAGTCATCGACATCATATATGATACATCTATAAATCATTGGAAGCTTTCTCAACATCATCAGTAACTCAAGCAGTTACTGGAACATCTTCAATACGCGAACATCGACATCTTTAGTATTGAGTCTTTATCTTCTGTAGCACTTGAACAGCTACAACAATATCATCATCTGGATCCTCATGATTATCGTCATCACACGATCATCAGCATCGTCATCTCACGATCATTAGCATCGTCATCACACGATCATCAGCATCGTCATCTCACGATCATCAGCATCGTCATCACACGATCATCAGCGTCGTCATCACATGATCATCAACATCGTCATCACACGATCATCAGCATCATCATCACACAATCATCAGCATCGTCATCACACGATCATCAGCATCGTCATCACATGATCATCAGCATCGTCATCACACGATCGTCAGCATCGTCATCAATACATGTATCCATAACAATACAAGTATCCACATCATTAGTACAAGTATTCATGCCAATACAAGTATACATATCATCAATACAAGTATCCATACTGATACATGTAATCATGTCATCAATACATGTATCCTACCGATACAAGTAACCACATCATCAATACAAGTATCCATACCGATACAAGTAACCACATCATCAATACAAGTATCCTACCGATACAAGTAACCACATCATCAATACAAGTATCCTACCGATACAAGTAACCACATAATCAATACAAGTATCCTACCGATACAAGTAACCACATCATCAATACAAGTATCCTACCGATACAAGTAACCACATCATCAATACAAGTATCCTACCGATACAAGTAACCACATCATCAATAAAAAATCACTTTCTCGGAGACCATTCGTCTACGGATCAATTCAGGGACCAAAGTCCGGGGATGATACAATCCCCACTTCTCGGAGACCACACGTCTATGGATCAATTCAGGGACCGAAGTCCGGGGATGATACAATCCCCACTTCTCGGAGACCACACGTCTACGGATCAATTCAGGGACCGAAGTCCGGGGATGATACAATCCCCACTTCTCGGAGACCACACGTCTACGGATCAATTCAGGGACCGAAGTCCGGGGATGATACAATCCCCACTTCTCGGAGACCACACGTCTACGGATCAATTCAGGGACCGAAGTCCGGGGATGATACAATCCCCACTTCTCAGAGACCACACGTCTACGGATCAATTCAGGGACCGAAGTCCGGGGATGATACAATCCCCACTTCTCGGAGACCACACGTCTACGGCTCTCTTTAGGACTGAAAGTCCAGGGATGATCCAATCCCCTCAACTGTCCACTAAGGATTTCATTCTCGGAGACCTCACGTCTACGGCTCTCTTTAGGACTGAAAGTCCAGGGATGATCCAATCCCCTCAACTGTCCACTAAGGACTTCATTCTCGGAGACCTCACGTCTACGGCTCTCTTTAGGACTGAAAGTCCAGGGATGATCCAATCCCCTCAACTGTCCACTAAGGACTTCATTCTCGGAGACCTCACGTCTACGGCTCTCTTTAGGACTGAAAGTCCAGGGATGATCCAATCCCCTCAACTGTCCACTAAGGACTTCATTCTCGGAGACCTCACGTCTACGGCTCTCTTTAGGACTGAAATTCCAGGGATGATCCAATCCCCTCAACTATCCACTAAGGACTTCATTTTCGGAGACCATACGTCTACGACTCTCTTTAGAACATGTGTTCAAGGATGATACAATCCCTCTTCTTTCTCGGAGGCACCTGTCTACGGCTCACTTTAGAACATGTGTTCAAGGATGATACAATCCCTACATGTATTCTCATCAATACATCTCATCATCAAAAGCATGTATTCTCATCAATACATCTATCATCAAAAGCATGTATTCTCATCAATACATCTATCATCAAAAGCATGTATAAGTAAAACTAAGTATTCTAAGTATAAGAGTCCTAAATATAAATATTTCTAAGTATCTAGGTGTAGAGAACAGGTTACCTCATCATCGACCTTGTTGTTCAATGAGACAATCTCATCATCAGTGACTATACTACTCCCCCTTTTGAGGAGGGTCCTTTTGAGCTACACCAAGCTTGTCTCGGAATTATTCAACTTTCACTCGAGACAGAGGTTTGGTTAGTATGTTGGTAACTTGTTACAAACTCAAACTTTATAGTTCCTTTTTGCATCATATCTTGTTAGATCCCTATGTTCTTTGACTTATCATGGAACACTGGATTCTATGTCATCTTGATACAACTCTATTTGTCACATAGGATCACGGTTGGTTCTATTTCTAAGTCAAACAATCCTGAAGCCAAACTTCTTCACAACTAGCAAAGCAAGCAGCCATATATTCTGCTTGTGCTAAGAGCCACACTAGACTACTTCCAGCTAAACCACGAGATCATGGATAATCCCAGACAATAACATCCTCTTGATGTGTTCTTCCTGTCTGATACACTTTCTGCCCAATCAACATTTGAGTAGCCATCGAAAGTCATGATCTCCAAGATAGCATAGATCAAAGTCTATCGTATCCTTTAGGTGCCTCATCACATGGTTTGCAACTATCAAGTGAACACATCTAGTTTTCACTAGATACTGACTCAAGGTGTTCACAACAAAGCATATATCTAACCTAGTATATGTTAGATACATCAATCACCCAATAATTTGACTGTACAAAGTTATATCCACTAACTCTGATGAGTCATCCCCTAACAAATTCAAGTTGGAATCCATAAGAGTGGCCATTCCAACACCTCAAGTCCTTTTAATATTTCTCATCATACTTTCCCTGGTTGAGAAAGATTCCTTCTGAGCCTTTCCATACTTCCAAAAACTAGGAAGTAATGCATCAAACTAAGATCTTTCATTTTTATTTCTGCAGCCATCTCGTTAGATGGTTCTACTGATATAAGCCTCAACATCATTCGAACTATGTGGTGAGTTCCTTCTTGCATCCAGTTCATCTGTGTATAGAAACCATATTCAACCTTGTAGCAAAGGTTGTGATCCATATCACCCATGATGATCATTAAGCTCATCAATTTACTATCGATCTTGGGTACCCATACAGAACCTAATTCACACTTCTTCTTTAGTTGCACCATTAAGAGAATGGTCTTATCTATCCACTTGGAGCAAAGATCTTATCATGATTCTCTTCCTCTTTCTAAGAGAATCTTCTAGCCATGAGCCTTCTATAGTGTGTTTGATTTGTAAATCCTTTTGTTGAACATCCATCGCTTGTTAATTGTTCATCATGATCTTTCCTACAAATCAAAATTAAGTACATGATTAGTAATACTTCATAATCATCAAATCACGTTGACATGATAACCTATTATGCATACATATATCATTTTCATAGTTATGCGACTATCTTGACCAATACTTTGGCACAACACTTTCCCATATCCTGTATGCATACAGTGGCTATCTAGATGCCTTCCATCTCTACCAGAACATACTATTGAGAGTGTGCACAGCTCTCAGCATGTCAGCAAAGAGGTTTCATTCTAGACACGCAACAATGGAATGTTTGTCCAACTTACCAATCATATGCATACTAGTAGTACACTGTTCAATGCTCTATGAATGTTTATGCTCGGCATCATATATTCTAGGAATATAAATATGCATACAGGAAATATCATTTACTATTTCAAATAACAACTCAAATACTTATCTGTTCTATTTGTGTGGTTGCCTCCTGCTTGATCTTCTGTATGTTTTTTTTTTTGAACTTCTATTCATTCTGTACCACTATGCATGCTCAAGTGTCATCCTCATGATCTCATACACAAACATACATTCATTAGTATAATCTCAATGTTATCAAAACATTATAGTTCTAAATAATCTTGAAAATGTATAATCATGATTATAGATAATATTCAAGGTTTTAGGGAAGTCTTCCTTTACTTATGCATATTCTTGTTTGATCTAGTTAGTTAAATAATCAACCAAGATAAGAGACATGATATGCATAAACCCTTGATTACTAACTTTATGAATAAGCATAACCAATCGTACCAAGTATACTTATATAAGGGATCCTAACACAAGGTAAGATTCTAACATGACATAGGAAAACATACCTGGATTAGTATACCTGCTTAGTTATGTGCAACATACCTAAACAATCTCTTCATTGATTTAGAGATCCTGAGCTAGAACCTGCATGTCTCATAGGTTAAGCATAATATAACAAGGTCATACATACCTCGTAAGTAGAACAAAGATTATGGATGATTCTTTGTCTTCATGTGGTCATGGTCATGGAACTTGATTTGTCTTTTGCGATGTACCTGTATCTTGTTAGCATACAACATCAACCTCACACAACACCATAATGCATTAGTACAATCATATAGCCCTAATAAATGAATGTATTCGATCATTCACATGCATTCATACTGTTACTAGGGTGATAAGACAATTCTAACATTAATCAAGATTGTACTAATAAATAACATGAAGACAAAACACATTATGAACTTAATCAAGAATCAGATTTCAAGACATACCTGAACCTCCTTAAGTCATACGTTCTTGTAGTCTTCTTATGTAAGGCCTTAGCCTCAACTCCCCCTGAACCTTGATCTGGAGCTTGATTAGGGTTTGCTAGAGAAACCCTAAAAATTCAATCTTTGACTTTCACACTTCCGAATGAATGGAAGGATGTGTCTTGCTGGGTTGATAAAACTAGCATACTTCAATTTTGAAATCTCCAAAATTTGACCCCTCAAAATTGCTTTTGAAGCTTTTGGATCTTCTGGACAGGATCCCGAACTAGGGTTTGATGAAGCCCACCCTTCTGCTCAATGAAAAGGTTTGATCCAAGGCTCTAAACTCTTATTTTTCTGAGGAGCTTCCAGCCGTGGTTACAGACTTCAAAAATTCCAACTTTTGTTGAAGCCCTAATTTTCCATCTTTCCGATCAAGATCCCGAGCTAGGGTTTAATCAAGCCCGGTCTTCTACCCAACCAAAAAAATTCGATCTTGGTCTCTAAATTTCAATTTCCCTGAGTAACATTCAGCAATGGATTCCGATTCCAAGAATTCTAACTTTCTCCGAAACCCTAAATTCCGGAAGCCATGAATAAAGGTGGTCCAAAAATAATTCTGTTTTGACAGAAATATGTACCTGATTGTTTCTGCTATAACTCTGAAATTTTTGCTCCACAGGGTCTGAAAATTTTTTCTGTAGTAGTCTGACATGTCATCTTTCCATCCTGACAGGTCTGACCTCAATTGAATTTTCTGAGAGAGAGTTATTCCAAGTGTCGCAACGTGACCTGTTTATCGGATAAAACAGTAGATCGAACTTGTACGGTGTGCCACGTGTCACTGTTTGAACTTAGGCATCTGAAAAATTTTTCTGAGATAGCTCTCCCTGTTATCTTTCCATCTTGATAGGTCTGACCTCAATTGGACTCTCTGAGAGAGAGTTATGCCAAGTGTCGCAACGTGACCTGTTTATGGGATAAAACAAGAGAGCGAACTTGTACGGCGTTCCATGTGTCATTGTTTCCCCTTCGGCCTCTGAAAAAGTTTCCTGAGATAGTACAGTCTGCGTACTACCTGTCACTTTTTACGAAATTTCATTTGGAGCTTCCTAGCCCAAGTTATGACCTTTTTTCCAAGGTCACCTGATTTTGACTGAGATCTGGAAGAGGCAGAAACCCTAACGTGTACTGATCATAACTCATAAAGTACAATGAATCTGAGGGTGCCCTTGGGACACAAGGTACCTAGGGATGTTATCTTCGACCTGTAAACTTTTCAGAACCTGAACCTTCGCATAAATGGATTTATAGCGAAAGTGCCACGATGACTGGTTTTTGCTATGTAAAACCCTAACCTTCAAATTGTCGTAAGTAAAGAAAGTGTCGTAAGTGCCATACCTTGTCTTCCTTCAGGTTAGCTCTGATTCCATGTTAAGATTTAATATGCTAAGACAGAAAATAGAAGCATTACATTCCATTTCACAATAATAGCATATACAGGATCACTGAAGAAACAACAAGCACAACATAAACACAAGAGACAGAGATTTATCCTGGGAAACCCTCATGGGGTAGAAAACCCAGCAAAGCTTCCTCAATATAGATGACCAGCAATATACAAAGATGAAACCCTGAAACATGATATCCTCCTCCACAATAGCAGACCTCTCCTCCACAAGTGCGCTATCCTCAAGTAAGTGAGTGTATCAAATGAGGAACACACCTCCTCTATTTATACACTACACTGACATGTATTTTACACAGGTACACGTAGGATCGTATTTAACCAATGGGTTAAATACCCCACTACAACTGACTGGGCCGACCCCTCTAGGGTGGTCTAATAACCCTTTGACCCACATAAAACATACAGGGCCGACCCCCACTGGGGAAGTCTAATAACCCGAGTTACCAAATTCCGATGGAGGAATAAACATCTCCGGATATACAATAAGATCTTCACGGAGGAATGAAACATCTCCAGAAAAATAAAGTACAATTATAATATTCTTTGAAGTTACAATATCTCAACACAAACTATATAAAGTCGTTATGACGTAGAATGTGCATACTTTGTTGATTCCATTTATGAGATAAAACACATTTTCTAAAAACTCGTGTTTTTTAAGAAATCATGTAAACCTTCTAGAAGCTGTGATTTTAAAAAACGGTGGAAGTAAGCTTTTCTTATTTCCGGACGCACGCGCAAACTATAGAAATTCGTTATGACGTAGAATGTGCATACTTTGTAGATTCCATTTATGAAATAAAACACATTTTCTAAAAACTCGTGTTTTTTACGAAATCATGTAAACCTTCTAGAAGCTGTGATTTTCAAAAATGGTGGAAGTAAGCTTTTCTTATTTCCAGACGCATGCGCAAACTATAGAAAGTCGTTATGACGTAGAATGTGCATACATGGTTGATTCCATTTATGAAATAAAACACATTTTCTAAAAACTCGTGTTTTTTAAGAAATCATGTAAACCTTCTAGAAGCTGTGATTTTAAAAAAAGGGGGAAGTAAGCTTTTCTTATTTCCGGACACATGCGCAAACTATAGAAAGTCATTATGACGTAGAATGTGCATACTTTGTAGATTACATTTATGAAATAAAACACATTTTCTAAAAACTCGTGTTTTTTACGAAATCATGTAAACCTTCTAGAAGCTGTGATTTTAAAAAACAGTGGAAATAAGATTTTCTTATTTCCGGACGGATGCGCAAACCATAGAAAGTCGTTATGACGTAGAATGTGCATACTTTGTAGATTCCATTTATGAAATCAAACATATTTTCTAAAAACTCGTGTTTTTTACGAAATCACGTAAACCTTCTCGAAGCTGTGATTTTAAAAAACGGTGGAAGTAAGCTTTTCATATTTCCGGACGAATGCGCAAACTATAGAAAGTCATTATGACGTAGAATGTGCATACTTTGTTGATTCCATTTATGAAAAAAAACACATTTTCTAAAAACTCGTGTTTTTTAAGAAATCATGTAAACCTTCTAGAAGCTGTGATTTTAAAAAATGGTGGAAGTAAGCTTTTCTTATTTCCGGACGCATGCGCAAACCCTAGAAAGTCGTTATGACGTAGAATGTGCATACTTTGTTGATTCCATTTATGAAATAAAACACATTTTCTAAAAACTCGTGTTTTTTACGAAATCATGTAAACCTTCTAGAAGCTGTGATTTTAAAAAACGGTGGAAGTAAGCTTTTCTTATTTCCGGACGCATGCGCAAACTATAGAAAGTCGTTATGACGTAGAATGTGCATACTTTGTTGATTCCATTTATGAAATAAAACACATTTTCTAAAAACTCGTGTTTTTTAAGAAATCATGTAAATCTTCTAGAAGCTGTGATTTTAAAAAACGGGGGAAGTAAGCTTTTCTTATTTCCAAACGCATGCGCAAACTATAGAAATTCGTTATGACGTAGAATGTACATACTTTGTTGATTCCATTTTTGAAATAAAACACATTTTCTAAAAACTCGTGTTTTTTAATAAATCATGTAAACCTTCTAGAAGTTGTGATTTTAAAAAACGGGGGAAGTAAGCTTTTCTTATTTCCGGACGCATGCGCAAACTATAGAAAGTCGTTATGACATAGAATGTGCATACTTTGTAGATTCCATTTATGAAATAAAACACATTTTCTAAAAACTCGTGTTTTTTAAGAAATCATGTAAACCTTCTAGAAGCTGTGATTTTAAAAAACGGTTGAAGTAAGCTTTTCTTATTTCCGGACGCATGCGCAAACTATAGAAAGTCGTTATGACGTAGAATGTGCATACTTTGTAGATTCCATTTATGAAATAAAACACATTTTCTAAAAACTCGTGTTTTTTACGAAATCATGTAAACCTTCTAGAAGCCGTGATTTTAAAAAACGGTGGAAGTAAGCTTTTCTTATTTCCGGACGCATCCGCAAACTATAGAAAGTCCTTATGACGTAGAATGTGCATACATTGTTGATTCCATTTATGAAATAAAACACATTTTCTAAAAACTTGTGTTTTTTACGAAATCATGTAAACCTTCTAGAAGCTGTGATTTTAAAAAACGGTGGAAGTAAGCTTTTCTTATTTCCGGACGCATGCGCAAAACTATAGAAAGTTGTTATGACGTAGAATGTGCATACTTTGGTGATTCCATTTATGAAATAAAACACATTTTCTAAAAACTCATGTTTTTTAAGAAATCATGTAAATCTTCTAGAAGCTGTGATTTTAAAAAATGGGGGAAGTAAGCTTTTCTTATTTCCAAACGCATGCGCAAACTATAGAAATTCGTTATGACGTAGAATGTACATACTTTGTTGATTCCATTTTTGAAATAAAACACATTTTCTAAAAACTTGTGTTTTTTAATAAATCATGTAAACCTTCTAGAAGTTGTGATTTTAAAAAACGGGGGAAGTAAGCTTTTCTTATTTCCGGACGCATGCGCAAACTATAGAATGTCGTTATGACATAGAATGTGCATACTTTGTAGATTCCATTGATGAAATAAAACACATTTTCTAAAAATTCGTGTTTTTTAATAAATCATGTAAACCTTCTAGAAGCTGTGATTTTGAAAAATGGGGGAAGTAAGCTTTTCTTATTTCCAGACGAATGCGCAAACTATAGAAATTCGTTATGACGTAGAATGTGCATACTTTGTTGATTCCCTTTATGAAATAAAACACATTTTCTAAAAACTCGTGCTTTTTAAGAAATCATGTAAACCTTCTAGAAGCTGTGATTTTAAAAAACGGTGGAAGTAAGCTTTTCTTATTTCCGGACGCATGCGCAAACTATAGAAAGTCGTTATGACGTAGAATGTGCATACTTTGTAGATTCCATTTATGAAATAAAACACATTTTCTAAAAACTCATGTTTTTTACGAAATCATGTAAACCTTCTAGAAGCCGTGATTTTAAAAAACGGTGGAAGTAAGCTTTTCTTATTTCCGGACGCATCCGCAAACTATAGAAAGTCCTTATAACGTATAATGTGCATACTTTGTTGATTCTATTGATGAAATAAAACACATTTTCTAAAAACTCGTGTTTTTTAAGAAATCATGTAAACCTTCTAGAAGCTGTGATTTTAAAAAACGGTGGAAGTAAGCTTTTCTTATTTCCAAACGCATGCGCAAACTATAGAAGGTCGATATGATGTAGAATGTGCATACTTTGTTGATTCCATTGATGAAATAAAACACATTTTCTAAAAACTCATGTTTTTTACGAAATCATGTAAACCTTCTAGAAGCTGTGATTTCAAAAAACGAGGGAAGTAAGCTTTTCTTATTTCCAAACGCATGCGCAAACTATAGAAAGTCGTTATGACGTAGAATGTGCATACTTTGTTGATTCCATTTATTTAATAAAACACATTTTCTAAAAACTCATGTTTTTTAAGAAATCATTCAAAACTTCTAGAATCTGTGATTTTAAAAAACGGGGGAGGTAAGCTTTTCTTATTTCTGCACGCATGCGCAAACTATAGAAAGTCGTTATGACGTAGAATGTGCATACTTTGTTGATTCCATTTATGAAATAAAACACATTTTCTAAAAACTCGTGTTTTTTAAGAAATCATGTAAACCTCCTAGACGCTGTGATTTTTAAAAACGGGGGAAGTAAGCTTTTCTTATTTCCGGACGGATGCGCAAACTATAGAAAGTCGTTATGATGTAGAATGTGCATACTTTGTAGATTCCATTTATGAAACAAAACACATTTTCTAAAAACTCGTGTTTTTTACGAAATCATGTAAACCTTCTAGAAGCTGTGATTTTAAAAAACAGTGGAAATAAGATTTTCTTATTTCCGGACGGATGCGCAAACTATAGAAAGTCGTTATGACGTAGAATGTGCATACTTTGTAGATTCCATTTATGAAATCAAACATATTTTCTAAAAACTCGTGTTTTTTACGAAATCATGTAAACCTTCTCGAAGCTGTGATTTTAAAAAACGGTGGAAGTAAGCTTTTCATATTTCCGGACGAATGCGCAAACTATAGAAAGTCATTATGACGTAGAATGTGCATACTTTGTTGATTCCATTTATGAAAAAAAACACATTTTCTAAAAACTCGTGTTTTTTAAGAAATCATGTAAACCTTCTAGAAGCTGTGATTTTAAAAAATGGTGGAAGTAAGCTTTTCTTATTTCCGGACGCATGCGCAAACCCTAGAAAGTCGTTATGACGTAGAATGTGCATACTTTGTTGATTCCATTTATGAAATAAAACACATTTTCTAAAAACTCGTGTTTTTTACGAAATCATGTACACCTTCTAGAAGCTGTGATTTTAAAAAACGGTGGAAGTAAGCTCTTCTTATTTCGGGACGCATGCACAAACTATAGAAAGTCGTTATGACGTAGAATGTGCATACTTTGTAGATTCCATTTATGAAATAAAACACATTTTCTAAAAACTCGTGTTTTTTACGAAATCATGTAAACCTTCTCGAAGCTGTGATTTTAAAAAACGGTGGAAGTAAGCTTTTCTTATTTCCGGACGCATGCGCAAACTATAGAAATTTGTTATGACGTAGAATGTGCATACTTTGTTGATTCCATTTATGAAATAAAATACATTTTCTAAAAACTCGTGTTTTTTAAGAAATCATGTAAACCTTCTAGAAGCTGTGATTTTAAAAAACGAGGGAAGTAAGCTTTTCTTATTTACAAACGCATGCACAAACTATAGAAAGTCATTATGACGTAGAATGTGCATACTTTGTTGATTCCATTTATGAAATAAAACACATTTTCTAAAAACTCGTGTTTTTTAAGAACTCATGTAAACCTTCTAGAAGCTGTGATTTTAAAAAACGGGGGAAGTAAGCTTTTCTTATTTCCGGACGCATGCGCAAACTATAGAAAGTCGTTGTGACGTAGAATGTGCATACTTTGTAGATTCCATTTATGAAATAAAACACATTTTCTAAAAACTTGTGTTTTTTACGAAATCATGTAAACCTTCTAGAAGCTGTGATTTTAAAAAACGGTGGAAGTAAGCTTTTCTTATTTCCGGACACATGCGCAAACTATAGAAAGTCGTTATGACGTAGAATGTGCATACTTTGTTGATTCCATTTATGAAATAAAACACATTTTCTAAAAACTCGTGTTTTTTAAGAAATCATGTAAATCTTCTAGAAGCTGTGATTTTAAAAAACGGGGGAAGTAAGCTTTTCTTATTTCCAAACGCATGCGCAAACTATAGAAATTCGTTATGACGTAGAATGTACATACTTTGTTGATTCCATTTTTGAAATAAAACACATTTTCTAAAAACTCATGTTTTTTAATAAATCATGTAAACCTTCTAGAAGTTGTGATTTTAAAAAACGGGGGAAGTAAGCTTTTCTTATTTCCGGACGCATGCGCAAACTATAGAAAGTCGTTATGACATAGAATGTGCATACTTTGTAGATTCCATTTATGAAATAAAACACATTTTCTAAAAACTCGTGTTTTTTAAGAAATCATGTAAACCTTCTAGAAGCTGTGATTTTAAAAAACGGTGGAAGTAAGCTTTTCTTATTTCCGGACGCATGCGCAAACTATAGAAAGTCGTTATGACGTAGAATGTGTATACTTTGTAGATTCCATTTATGAAATAAAACACATTTTCTAAAAACTCATGTTTTTTACGAAATCATGTAAACCTTCTAGAAGCCGTCATTTTAAAAAACGGTGGAAGTAAGCTTTTCTTATTTCCGGACGCATCCGCAAACTATAGAAAGTCCTTATGACGTAGAATGTGCATACATTGTTGATTCCATTTATGAAATAAAACACATTTTCTAAAAACTTGTGTTTTTTACGAAATCATGTAAACCTTCTAGAAGCTGTGATTTTAAAAAACGGTGGAAGTAAGCTTTTCTTATTTCCGGACGCATGCGCAAACTATAGAAAGTCGTTATGACGTAGAATGTGCATACTTTGGTGATTCCATTTATGAAATAAAACACATTTTCTAAAAACTCGTGTTTTTTATGAAATCATGTAAATCTTCTAGAAGCTGTGATTTTAAAAAATGGGGGAAGTAAGCTTTTCTTATTTCCAAACGCATGCGCAAACTATAGAAATTCGTTATGACGTAGAATGTACATACTTTGTTGATTCCATTTTTGAAATAAAACACATTTTCTAAAAACTCGTGTTTTTTAATAAATCATGTAAACCTTCTAGAAGTTGTGATTTTAAAAAACGGGGGAAGTAAGCTTTTCTTATTTCCGGACGCATGCGCAAACTATAGAATGTCGTTATGACATAGAATGTGCATACTTTGTAGATTACATTGATGAAATAAAACACATCTTCTAAAAATTCGTGTTTTTTAATAAATCATGTAAACCTTCTAGAAGCTGTGATTTTGAAAAACGGGGGAAGTAAGCTTTTCTTATTTCCAGACGAATGCGCAAACTATAGAAATTCGTTATGACGAAGAATGTGCATACTTTGTTGATTCCCTTTATGAAATAAAACACATTTTCTAAAAACTCGTGCTTTTTAAGAAATCATGTAAACCTTCTAGAAGCTGTGATTTTAAAAAACGGTGGAAGTAAGCTTTTCTTATTTCCGGACGCATGCGCAAACTATAGAAAGTGGTTATGACGTAGAATGTGCATACTTTGTAGATTCCATTAATGAAATAAAACACATTTTCTAAAAACTCGTGTTTTTTACGAAATCATGTAAACCTTCTATAAGCCGTGATTTTAAAAAACGGTGGAAGTAAGCTTTTCTTATCTCCGGACGCATCCGCAAACTATAGAAAGTCCTTATAACGTATAATGTGCATACTTTGTTGATTCTATTGATGAAATAAAACACATTTTCTAAAAACTCGTGTTTTTTAAGAAATCATGTAAACCTTCTAGAAGCTGTGATTTTAAAAAACGGTGGAAGTAAGCTTTTCTTATTTCCAAACGCATGCGCAAACTATAGAAGGTCGATATGATGTAGAATGTGCATACTTTGTTGATTCCATTGATGAAATAAAACACATTTTCTAAAAACTCAAGTTTTTTACGAAATCATGTAAACCTTCTAGAAGCTGTGATTTCAAAAAACGAGGGAAGTAAGCTTTTCTTATTTCCAAACGCATGCGCAAACTATAGAAAGTCGTTATGACGTAGAATGTGCATACTTTGTTGATTCCATTTATTTAATAAAACACATTTTCTAAAAACTAATGTTTTTTAAGAAATCATTCAAAACTTCTAGAATCTGTGATTTTAAAAAACGGGGGAGGTAAGCTTTTCTTATTTCCGCACGCATGCGCAAACTATAGAAAGTCGTTATGACGTAGAATGTGCATACTTTGTTGATTCCATTTATGAAATAAAAACACATTTTCTAAAAACTCGTGTTTTTTAAGAAATCATGTAAACCTCCTAGAAGCTGTGATTTTTAAAAACGGGGGAAGTAAGCTTTTCTTATTTCCGGACGGATGCGCAAACTATAGAAAGTCGTTATGATGTAGAATGTGCATACTTTGTAGATTCCATTTATGAAACAAAACACATTTTCTAAAAACTCGTGTTTTTTACGAAATCATGTAAACCTTCTAGAAGCTGTGATTTTAAAAAACAGTGGAAATAAGATTTTCTTATTTCCGGACGGATGCGCAAACTATAGAAAGTCGTTATGACGTAGAATGTGCATACTTTGTAGATTCCATTTATGAAATCAAACATATTTTCTAAAAACTCGTGTTTTTTACGAAATCATGTAAACCTTCTCGAAGCTGTGATTTTAAAAAACGGTGGAAGTAAGCTTTTCATATTTCCGGACAAATGCGTAAACTATAGAAAGTCATTATGACGTAGAATGTGCATACTTTGTTGATTCCATTTATGAAAAAAAACACATTTTCTAAAAACTCGTGTTTTTTAAGAAATCATGTAAACCTTCTAGAAGCTGTGATTTTAAAAAACGAGGGAAGTAAGCTTTTCTTATTTCCAAACGCATGCACAAACTATAGAAAGTCATTATGACGTAGAATGTGAATACTTTGTTGATTCCATTTATGAAATAAAACACATTTTCTAAAAACTCGTGTTTTTTAAGAACTCATGTAAACCTTCTAGAAGCTGTGATTTTAAAAAACGGGGGTAGTAAGCTTTTCTTATTTCCGGACGCATGCGCAAACTATAGAAAGTTGTTGTGACGTAGAATGTGCATACTTTGTAGATTCCATTTATGAAATAAAACACATTTTCTAAAACCTTGTGTTTTTTACGAAATCATGTAAACCTTCTAGAAGCTGTGATTTTAAAAAACGGTGGAAGTAAGCTTTTCTTATTTCCGGACGCATGCGCAAACTATAGAAAGTCGTTATGACGTAGAATGTGCATACTTTGTTGATTCCATTTATGAAATAAAACACATTTTCTAAAAACTCGTGTTTTTTAAGAAATCATGTAAATCTTCTAGAAGCTGTGATTTTAAAAAACGGGGGAAGTAAGCTTTTCTTATTTCCAAACGCATGCGCAAACTATAGAAATTCGTTATGACGTAGAATGTACATACTTTGTTGATTCCATTTTTGAAATAAAACACATTTTCTAAAAACTCGTGTTTTTTAATAAATCATGTAAACCTTCTAGAAGTTGTGATTTTAAAAAATGGGGGAAGTAAGCTTTTCTTATTTCCGGACGCATGCGCAAACTATAGAAAGTCGTTATGACATAGAATGTGCATACTTTGTAGATTCCATTTATGAAATAAAACACATTTTCTAAAAACTCATGTTTTTTAAGAAAACATGTAAACCTTCTAGAAGCTTTGATTTTAAAAAACGGTGGAAGTAAGCTTTTCTTATTTCCGGACGCATGCGCAAACTATAGAAAGTCGTTATGACGTAGAATGTGCATACTTTGTAGATTCCATTTATGAAATAAAACACATTTTCTAAAAACTCGTGTTTTTTACGAAATCATGTAAACCTTCAAGAAGCTGTGATTTAAAAAAACGGTGGAAGTAAGCTTTTCTTATTTCTGGACGTATGCACAAACTATAGAAAGTTGTTATGGCGTAGAATGTGCATACTTTGTAGATTCCATTTATTATATAAAACACATTTTCTAAAACCTCGTGTTTTTTACGAAATCATGTAAACCTTCTCGAAGCTGTGACTTTAAAAAACGGTGGAAGTAAGCTTTTCTTATTTCTGGACGCATACGCAAACTATAGAAAGTCGTTATGACGTAGAATGTGCATACTTTGTAGATTCCATATATGAAATAAAGCACATTTTCTAAACACTCGTGTTTTTTACGAAACCATGTAAACCTTCTAGAAGATGTGATTTTAAAAAACGGTGGAAGTAAGTTTTTCTTATTTCCGGACGCATGGGCAAACTATAGAAAGTCGTTATGACGTAGAATGTGCATACTTTGTTGATTCCATTTATGAAATAAAACACATTTTATAAAAACTCGTGTTTTTTACGAAATCATTTAAACCTTCTAGAAGCTTTGATTTCAAAAAACAGGGGAAGTAAGCTTTTGTTATTTCTGGACGCATGAGCAAACTATAGAAAGTCGTTATGACGTAGAATGTGCATACTTTGTATATTCCATTATTGAAATAAAACACATTTTCTAAAAACTCGTGTTTTTTAAGAAATCATGTAAACCTTCTAGAAGCTGTGATTTTAAAAAATGGGGGAAGTAAGGTTTTCTTCTTTCCGGACGCATGCGCAAACTATAGAAAGTCGTTATGACGTAGAATGTGCATACTTTGTTGATTCCATTTATGAAATAAAACACATTTTCTAAAAACTCGTGTTTTTTAAGAAATCATGTAAACCTCCTAGAAGCTATGATTTTTAAAAACGGGGGAAGTAAGCTTTTCTTATTTCCGAACGGATGCGCAAACTATAGAAAGTCGTTATGATGTAGAATGTGCATACTTTGTAGATTCCATTTATGAAACAAAACACATTTTCTAAAAACTCGTGTTTTTTAAGAAATCATGTAAACCTTCTAGAAGCTGTGATTTTAAAAAACGGTGGAAGTAAGCTTTTCTTTTTTCCGAACGCATGCCCAACTATAGAAAGTCGTTATGACGTAGAATGTGCATACTTTGTAGATTCCATTTATGAAATAAAACACATTTTCTAAAAACTCGTGTTTTTTACAAAATCATGTAAACCTTCTAGAAGCTGTGATTTTAAAAAATGGTGGAAGTAAGCTTTTCTTATTTCCGGACACATGAGCAAACTATAGAAAGTCGTTATGATGTAGAATGTGCATACTTTGTAGATTCCATTTATGAAATAACACACATTTTCTAAAAACTTGTGTTTTTTACGAAATCATGTAAACCTTCTAGATGCTGTGATTTTAAAAAACGGAGGAAGTAAGCTTTTCTTATTTCCCGACGCATGCACAAACTATAGAAAGTCGTTATGACGTAAAATGTGCATACTTTGTTGATTCCATTTATGAAATAAAACACATTTTCTAAAAACTCGTGTTTTTTAAGAAATCATGTAAGCCTTCTAAAAGCTGTGATTTTAAAAAACTTGGGAAGTAAGCTTTTCTTATTTCCAAACGCATGATTCTTATTTTCAAACGCATGCGCAAACTATAGAAAGTCGTTATGATGTAGAATGTGCATACTTTGTAGATTCCATTTATGAAATAAAACACATTTTCTAAAAACTCGTGTTTTTTACGAAATCATGTAAATCTTCTAGGAGCTGTGATTTTAAAAAACGGTGGAAGTAAGCTTTTCTTATTTCCGGAAGCATGCGTAAACTATAGAAAGTCGTTATGACGTAGAATGTGCATACTTTGTAGATTCCATTTATGAAATAAAGCACATTTTCTAAAATCTCGTGTTTTTTAAGAAATCATGTAAACCTTCTAGAAGCTGTGATTTTAAAAAACAGTGGAAGTAAGCTTTTCTTATTTCCGGACTAATGCGCAAACTATAGAAAGTCGTTATGACATAGAATGTGCATACGTTGTTGATTACATTTATGAAATAAAACACATTTTCTAAAAACTTGTGTTTTTTAAGAAATCATGTAAACCTTCTAGAAGCTGTGATTTTAAAAAACGGGGGAAGTAAGCTTTTCTTATTTCCGGACGAAAGCGCAAACTATAGAAAGTCGTGATGACATAGAATGTGCATACTTTATTGATACCATTTATGAAATAAAATAGATTTTCTAAAAACTCGTGTTTTTTACGAAATCATGTAAACCTTCTAGAAGCCGTGATTTTAAAAAACGGGGGAAGTAAGCTTTTCTTATTTCCAAACGCATGCGCAAACTATAGAAAGTCGTTATGACGTAGAATGTGCATACTTTGTAGATTACAATTATGAAATAAAACACATTTTCTAAAAACTCATGTTTTTTATGAAATCATGTAAACCTTCTAGAAGCTGTGATTTCAAAAAACGGTGGAAGTAAGCTTTTCTTATTTCCGGACGCATGTGCAAACTATAGAAAGTCGTTATGACATAGAATGTGCATACTTTGTAGATTCCATTTATGAAATAAAACAAATTTTCTAAAAACTCGTGTTTTTTACGAAATCATGTAAACCTTATAGAAGCTGTGATTTTAAAAAACGGTGGAAGTAAGCTTTTCTTATTTCCGGACGCATGCGCAAACTATAGAAAGTCGTTATGACGTAGAATGTGCATACTTTGTAGATTCCATTTATGAAATAAAACACATTTTCTAAAAACTCGTGTTTCTTACGAAATCATGTAAACCTTCTCGAAGCTGTGATTTTAAAAAACGGTGGAAGTAAGCTTTTCTTATTTCCGGAAGCATGCGGAAATTATAGAAAGTCTTTATGATGTAGAATGTGCATACTTTGTAGATTGCATTTATGAAATAAAGCACATTTTCTAAAAACTCGTGTTTTTTTACGAAATCATGTAAACCTTCTAGAAGCTGTAATTTTAAAAAATGGGGGAAGTAAGCTTTTCTTATTTCTGGACGCGTGCGCAAACTATAGAAAGTTGTTATGACGTAGAATGTGCATACTTTGTTGATTCCATTTATGAGATAAAACACATTTTCTAAAAACTCGTGTTTTTTACGAAATCATGTAAACCTCCTAGAAGCTGTGATTTTTAAAAACGGGGGAAGTAAGCTTTTCTTATTTCCGGACGCATGCGCAAACTATAGAAAGTTGTTATGACATAGAATGTGCATACTTTGTAGATTCCATTTATGAAATAAAACACATTTTCTAAAAACTCGTGTTTTTTACGTAATCATGTAAACCTTCTAGAAGCTGTGATTTTAAAAAACGGTGGAAGTAAGCTTTTCTTATTTCCGGACGCATGCGCAAACTATAGAAAGTCGTTATGATGTAGAATGTGCATACTTTGTAGATTCCATATATGAAATAAAGCACATTTTCTAAAAACTCGTGTTTTTTACGAAATCATGTAAACCTCCTAGAAGGTGTGATTTTTAAAAACAGGGGAAGTAAGCTTTTCTTATTTCCGGACGCATGCGCAAACTATAGAAAGTCGTTATGACGTAGAATGTGCATACTTTGTTGATTCCATTTATGAAATAAAACACATTTTCTAAAAACTCGTGTTTTTTACGAAATCATGTAAACCTTCTAAAAGCTTTGATTTCAAAAAACAGGGGAAGTAAGCTTTTGTTATTTCTGGACACATGAGCAAACTATAGAAATTCGTTATGACGTAGAATGTGCATACTTTGTATATTCCATTTATGAAATAAAACACATTTTCTAAAAACTCGTGTTTTTTAAGAAATCATGTAATCCTTCTAGAAGCTGTGATTTTAAAAAATGGGGGAAGTAAGCTTTTCTTATTTCCGGACGCATGCGCAAACTATAGAAAGTCGTTATGATGTAAAATGTGCATACTTTGTTGATTCCATTTATGAAATAAAACACATTTTCTAAAAAATCGTGTTTTTTAAGAAATCATGTAAACCTTCTAGAAGCTGTGATTTTAAAAAACGGTGGAAGTAAGCTTTTCTTATTTCCGGACACATGCGCAAACTATAGAAAGTCATTATGACGTAGAATGTGCATACTTTGTTGATTCCATTTATGAAATAAAACACATTTTCTAAAAACTCGTGTTTTTTAAGAAATTAAGTAAACCTCCTAGAAGCTGTGATTTTTAAAAACGGGGGAAGTAAGCTTTTCTTATTTCCGGACGGATGCGCAAACTATAGAAATTCGTTATGATGTAGAATGTGCATACTTTGTAGATTCCATTTATGAAACAAAACACATTTTCTAAAATCTCCTGTTTTTTAAGAAATCATGTAAACCTTCTAGAAGCTGTGATTTTAAAAAACTGTGGAAGTAAGCTTTTCTTATTTTCGAACGCATGCCCAACTATAGAAAGTCGTTATGACGTAGAATGTGCATACTTTGTAGATTCAATTTATGAAATAAAACACATTTTCTAAAAACTCGTGTTTTTTACAAAATCATGTAAACCTTCTAGAAGCTGTGATTTTAAAAAATGGTGGAAGTAAGCTTTTCTTATTTCCGGACGCATGAGCAAACTATAGAAAGTCGTTATGACGTAGAATGTGCATACTTTGTAGATTCCATTTATGAAATAACACTCATTTTCTAAAAACTCGTGTTTTTTACGAAATCATGTAAACCTTCTAGAAGCCGTGATTTTAAAAAACGGTGGAAGTAAACTTTTCTTATTTCCGGACGCATACGCAAACTATAGAAAGTCCTTATAACGTATAATGTGCATACTTTGTTGATTCCATTTATGAAATAAAACACATTTTCTAAAAACTTGTGTTTTTTAAGAAATCATGTAAATCTTCTAGAAGCTATGATTTTAAAAAACGAGGGAAGTAATCTTTTCTTATTTCCGAACGCATGTGCAAACTACAGAAAGTCGTTATGACGTAGAATGTGCATACTTTGTAGATTCCATTGATGAAATAAAGCACATTTTCTAAAAACTCGTGTTTTTTACGAAATCATGTAAACCTTCTAGAAGCTGTGATTTTAAAAAACGTTGGAAGTAAGCTTTTCTTATTTCCTACGAATGCGCAAACTATAGAAAGTTTTTATGACATAGAATGTGCATACTTTGTTGATTCCATTTATGATATAAAACAAATTTTCTAAAAACTCGTGTTTTTTTCGAAATCATGTAAACCTTCTAGAAGCTGTGATTTTAAAAAACGGGGGAAGTAAGCTTTTCTTATTTCCGGACGCATGTGCAAATTATAGAAAGTCGTTATGACCTAGAATGTGCATACTTTGTTGATTCCATTTATGAAATAAAAGACATTTTCTAAAAACTCGTGTTTTTACGAAATCATGTAAACCTTCTAGAAGGTGTGATTTTAAAAAACGGTGGAAGTAAATTTTCTTATTTCCGGACGCATGCCCAACTATAGAAAGTCGTTATGACGTAGAATGTGCATACTTTGTAGATTCCATTTATTAAATAAAACACATTTTCTAAAAACTCGTCTTTTTTACGAAATCATGTAAACCTTCTAGAAGCTGTGATTTTAAAAAATGGTGGAAGTAAGCTTTTCTTATTTCCGGACGCATGCGCAAACTATAGAAAGTCGTTATGGAGTAGAATGTGCATACTTTGTAGATTCCATTTAACTAATAAAACACATTTTCTAAAAACTCATGTTTTTTAAGAAATCATGTAAACCTTCTAGAAGCTGTGATTTCAAAAAAGGGTGGACGTAAGCTTTTGTTATTTCCGGACCTATGCGCAAACTATAGAAAGTCGTTATGACGTAGAATGTGCATACTTTGTTGATTCCATTTATGAAATAAAACACATTTTCTAAAAACTCATGTTTTTTAAGAAATCATGTAAACCTCCTAGAAGCTGTGATTTTTAAAAACGGGGGAAGTAAGCTTTTCTTAATTCCGGACGCATGCACAAACTATAGAACGTCGTTATGACGTAGAATGTGCATACTTTGTAGATTCCATTTATGAAATAAAACACATTTTCTAAAAACTCGTGTTTTTTAAGAAATCATGTAAACCTTCTAGAAGCTGTGATTTCAAAAAACGATGGAAGTAAGCTTTTCTTATTTCCGGACGCATGCCCAACTATAGAAAGTCGTTATGACGTAGAATGTGCATACTTTCTAGATTCCATTGATGAAATAAAACACATTTTCTAAAAACTCATGTTTTTTACGACATCACGTAAACCTTCTAGAAGCTGTGATTTTAAAAAACGGTGGAAGTAAGCTTTTCTTATTTCTGGACGAATGCGCAAACTATAGAAAGTCGTTATGATGTAGAATGTGCATACTTTGTTGATTCCATTTATGAAATAAAACACATTTTCTAAAAACTCGTGTTTTTTACGAAATCATGTAAACCTTCTAGAAGCTTTGATTTCAAAAAACAGGGGAAGTAAGCTTTTGTTATTTCTGGACACATGAGCAAACTATAGAAATTCGTTATGACGTAGAATGTGCATACTTTGTATATTCGATTTATGAAATAAAACACATTTTCTAAAAACTCGTGTTTTTTAAGAAATCATGTAAACCTTCTAGAAGCTGTGATTTTAAAAAATGGGGGAAGTAAGGTTTTCTTATTTCCGGACGCATGCGCAAACTATAGAAAGTCGTTATGATGTAAAATGTGCATACTTTGTTGATTCCATTTATGAAATAAAACACATTTTCTAAAAACTCGTGTTTTTTGAGAAATCATGTAAACCTTCTAGAAGCTGTGATTTTAAAAAACGGTGGAAGTAAGCTTTTCTTATTTCCAGATGAATGCGCATACTAAAGAATGTCGTTATGACGTAGAATTTCTATACTTTGTTGATTCCATTTACGAAATAAAACACATTTTCTAAAAACTCGTGTTTTTTACGAAATCATGTAAACCTTCTAGAAGCTGTGATTTCAAAAAAAGGTGGAAGTAAGCTTTTCTTATTTCCGGACGCATGCCCAACTATATAAAGTCGTTATGACGTAGAATGTGCATACTTTTTAGATTCCATTTATGAAATAAAACACATTTTCTAAAAACTCGTGTTTTTTACGAAATCATGTAAACCTTCTAGAAGCTGTGATTTTAAAAAACGGTGGAAGTAAGCTTTTCTTATTTCAGGACGAATGGGCAAACTATAGAAAGTCGTTATGACTTAGAATGTGCATACTTTGTTGATTCCATTTATGAAATAAAACACATTTTCTAAAAACTCGTGTTTTTTAAGAAATCATGTAAACCTTCTAGAAGCTGTGATTTAAAAAAACGATGGAAGTAAGCTTTTCTTATTTCCGTACGCATGCGCAAACTATAGAAATTCGTTATGACTTAGAATGTGCATACTTCGTAGATTCCATTTATGAAATAAAACACATTTTCTAAAAACTCATGTTTTTTAAGAAATCATGTAAACCTTCTAGAAGCTGTGATTTCAAAAAATGGTGGAAGTAAGCTTTTCTTATTTCCGGACGCATGCCCAACTATAGAAAGTCGTTATGACGTAGAATGTGCATACTTTGTAGATTCGATTTATGAAATAAAACACATTTTCTAAAAACTCGTGTTTCTTAAGAAATCATGTAAACCTTCTAGAAGCTGTGATTTTAAAAAACGGTGGAAGTAAGCTTTTCTTATTTCCGGACGAATGCGCAAGCTATAGAATGTCGTTATGACGTAGAATGTGCATACTTTGTTGATTCCATTTATGAAATAAAACACATTTTCTAAAAACTCGTGTTTTTTAAGAAATCATGTAAACCTTCTAGAAGCTGTGATTTTAAAAAATGGTGGAAGTAAGCTTTTCTTATTTCCGGACGCATGCGCAAACTATAGAAAGTCATTATGACTTAGAATCTGCATACTTTGTTGATTCCATTTATGAAATAAAACACATTTTCTAAAAACTCGTGTTTTTTAAGAAATCATGTAAACCTTCTAGAAGCTGTTATTTTAAAAAATGGGGGAAGTAAGCTTTTATTATTTCCAAATGCATACGCAAACTATAGAAAGTCGTTATGACGTAGAATGTGCGTAATTTGTTGATTCCATTTGTGAAATAAAACACATTTTCTAAAAACTCGTGTTTTTTAAGAAATCATGTAAACCTTCTAGAAGCTGTGATTTTAAAAAACAGGGGAAGTAAGCTTTTCTTATTTCTGGACGCATGCGGAAACTATAGAAAGTCGTTATGACGTAGAATGTGCATACTTTGTAGATTACATTTATGAAATAAAACACATTTTCTAAAAACTCATGTTTTTTACGAAATCATGTAAACCTTCTAGAAGCTGTGATTTTAAAAAATGGTGGAAGTAAGCTTTTCTTATTTCCGGACACATGTGCAAACTATAGAAAGTTGTTATGACGTAGAATGTGCATACTTTGTAGATTCCATTTGTGAAATAAAACACATTTTCTAAAAACACGTGTTTTTTACGAAATCATGTAAACTTTTTAGAAGCTATGATTTTAAAAAACGGTGGAAGTAAGCTTTTCTTATTTCCAGACGAATGCGCAAACTATAGAAAGCCGTTATGACGTAGAATGTGCATACTTTGTTGATTCCATTTATGCTATAAAACACATTTTCTAAAAACTCGTGTTTTTTAAGAAATCATGTAAACCTTCTAGAAGGTGTGATTTTAAAAAACGGTGGAAGTAAGCTTTTCTTATTTCCCGACGAATGGGTAAACTATAGAAAGTCGTTATGACTTAGAATGTGCATACTTTGTTGATTCCAATTATGAAATAAAACACATTTTCTAAAAACTCGTGTTTTTTAAGAAATCATGTAAACCTTCTAGAAGCTGTGATTTTAAAAAACGGTGGAAGTAAGCTTTTCTTATTTCCGGACGCATGCACAAACTATAGAAAGTCGTTATGACGTAGAATGTGCATACTTTGTTGATTCCATTTATGAAATAAAACACATTTTCTAAAAACTCGTGTTTTTTAAGAAATGATGCAAAACCTTCTAGAAGCTGTGATTTTAAAAAACGGGGGAAGTAAGCTTTTCTTATTTCCGGACGCATGCGCAAACTATAGAAAGTCGTTATGACGTAGAATGTGCATACTTTGTTGATTCCATTTATGAAATAAAACACATTTTCTAAAAACTCGTGTTTTTTTACGAAATCATGTAAACCTTCGAGAAGCTGTGATTTTAAAATACGGGGGAAGTAAGCTTTTCTTATGTCCAGACGCATGCGCAAACTATAGAAAGTCGTTATGACGTAGAATGTGCATACTTTGTAGATTCCATTTATGAAATAAAACACATTTTCTAAAAACTCATGTTTTTCACGAAATCATGTAAACCTTCGAGAAGCTGTGATTTTAAAATACGGGGGAAGTAAGCTTTTCTTATTTCCGGACGAATATGAAAACTATAGAGAGTCGTTATGACGTAGAATGTGCATACTTTGTTGATTCCATTAATGAAATAAAACACATTTTCTAAAAACTCGTGTTTTTTAAGAAATCATGTAAACCTTCTAGAAGCTGTGATTTTAAAAAACGGTGGAAGTAAGCTTTTCTTATTTCCGGATGCATGCGCAAACTATAGAAAGTCGTTATGACGTAGAATGTGCATACTTTGTTGATTCGATTTATTAAATAAAACACATTTTATAAAAACTCGTGTTTTTTAAGAAATCATGTAAACCTTCTAGAAGCTGTGATTTTAAAAAACGGGGGAAGTAAGATTTTCTTATTTTCGGACACATGCGCAAACTATAGAAAGTCGTTACGACCTAGAATGTGCATACTTTGTAGATTCCATTAATGAAATAAAACACATTTTCTAAAAACTTGTGTTTTTTACGAAATCATGTAAACCTTCTAGAAGCTGTGATTTTAAAAAACGGTGGAAGTAAGCTTTTCTTATTTCTGGGCGCATGCGCAAACTATAGAAAGTCGTTATGACGTAGAATGTGCATACTTTGTAGATTACATTTATGAAATAAAACACATTTTCTAAAAACTCATGTTTTTTACGAAATCATGTAAACCTTCTAGAAGCTGTGATTTTAAAAAACGGTGGAAGTAAGCTTTTCTTCTTTCCGGACACATGCGCAAATTATAGAAAGTCATTATGACGTAGAATGTGCATACTTTGTTGATTCCATTTATGAAATAAAACACATTTTCTAAAAACTCATGTTTTTTAGGAAATCATGTAAACCTTCTAGAAGCTGTGATTTTAAAAAACGGTGGAAGTAAGCTTTTCTTATTTCCGGACGAATGCGCAAACTATAGAATGTCGTTATGACGTAGAATGTGCATACTTTGTTGATTCCATTTATGAAATAAAACACATTTTCTAAAAACTCGTGTTTTTTAAGAAATCATGTAAACCTTCTAGAAGCTGTGATTTTAAAAAACGCTGGAAGTAAGCTTTTCTTATTTCCGGACGAATGCACAAACTATAGAAAGTCGTTATGACGTAGAATGTGCATACTTTGTTGATTCCATTTATGAAATAAAACACATTTTCTAAAAACTCTTGTTTTTTAAGAAATCATGTAAACCTTCTAGAAGCTGTGATTTTAAAAAACGGGGGAAGTAAGCTTTTCTTATTTCCAAATGCATGCGCAAACTATAGAAAGTCGTTATGACATAGAATGTGCATACCCTTTGACCCTAGAAAGTCTTTATTTCTAATAACCCTTTGACCCACATAACACATACAGGGCCGACCTCCACTAGGGAAGTCTAATAACCCGAGTTACCACATTCGAACGGAGGAATAAACATCTCCGGATATACAATAAGATCTTTACGGAGGAATGAAACATCTCCGGAATAATAAAGTACAATTATAATATTCTTTGAAGTTACAATATCTCAACACTCCCCCTTAACGAGAAGGATATTATAACAGCATCTGCATGAGCAAGGAGTCATCAACATCATACATGATACATGTATAAATCATTGGAAGCTTTCTCAACATCATCAGTAACTGGAACATCTTCAATACTGGAACATCAACATCTTCAGTACTGAGTCTTCATCTTCTGCAGCACACGAATAGCTACATCATCATGACACGATCATCAGCATCGTCATCACATGATCATCAGCATCGTCATCACACGATCATCAGCATCGTCATCACATGATCATCAGGATCGTCATCACACGATCATCGGCATCGTCATCACACGATCATCAGCATCGTCATAACACAATCATCAGCATTGTCATCACACGATCATTAGCATCGTCATCACATGATCAGCATCGTCATCATACGATCAGCATCGTCATCACACGATCGGCAGCATCGTCATCACACGATCAGCATCGTCATCATACGATCAGCATCGTCATCACACGATCAGCAGCATCGTCATCACACAATCAACAGCATCGTCATCACAGGATCATATTACAGGATGATCAATCCTTATCTCTTTTAAGACAAGTCTCATGTCTACGGACACTTCAATCCCGACCACAGTGCCAGTCTTCTTTCATACTAGATGTGTCACATCTACAGAGCCAGCCCTGTTTCATGCTGGATGTATCACAACTACAGAGCCAGCCCTGTTTCATGCTGGATGTATCACATCTACAGAGCCAACCCTGTTTCATGCTGGATGTATCACAACTACAGAGCCAGCCCTGTTTCATGCTGGATGTATCACAACTACAGAGCCAGCCCTGTTTCATGCTGGATGTATCACAACTACAGAGCCAGCCCTGTTTCATGCTGGATGTATCACAACTACAGAGCCAGCCCTGTTTCATGCTGGATGTATCACATCTACAGAGCCAGCCCTGTTTCATGCTGGATGTATCACAACTACAGAGCCAACCCTGTTTCATGCTGGATGTATCACAACTACAGAGCCAGCCCTGTTTCATGCTGGATGTATCACAACTACAGAGCCAGCCCTGTTTCATGCTGGATGTAACCTAGAGCAATTCTAGGATTTGTCACGTACATTTTGAACCGAGGTCCAGGGACGATCCAGTCCTATCGTGTACCTTTTGAACCGAAGTCCAGGGACAATCCAGTCCTATCGTTCAGTTATCGGAGACCTCATGTCTACGGCTCTTCTTTAGGACTGAAGTCCGGGAATGATCCAATCCCCTCACATGTTCACTAAGAACTTCATTTTCGAAGACATACGTCTACGGCTCTTCTTTCAGACTGAAGTCCAGGAATGATCCAATCCCTTCACATGTTCACCGAGAACTTCATTTTCGAAGACATACGTCTACGGCTCTTCTTTCGGACTGAAGTCTAGGAATGATCCAATCCCTTCACATGTTCACCGAGAAATTCATTTTCGAAGACATACGTCTACGGCTCTTCTTTCGGACTGAAGTCCAGGAATGATCCAATCCCTTCACATGTTCACCAAGAACTTCATTTTCGAAGACATATGTCTACGGCTCTTCTTTCGGACTGAAGTCCAGGAATGATCCAATCCCTTCACATGTTCACCGAGAACTTCATTTTCGAAGACATACGTCTACGGCTCTTCTTTCGGACTGAAGTCCAGGAATGATCCAATCCCTTCACATGTTCACTGAGAACTTCATTTTCGAAGACATACGTCTACGGCTCTTCTTTCGGACTGAAGTCCAGGAATGATCCAATCCCTTCACATGTTCACCAAGAACTTCATTTTCGAAGACATACGTCTACGGCTCTTATTTCGGACTGAAGTCCAGGAATGATCCAATCCCTTCACATGTTCACCAAGAACTTCATTTTCGAAGACATACGTCTACGGCTCTTCTTTCTGACTGAAGTCCAGGAATGATCCAATCCCTTCACATGTTGTATACCAAAAACATGTATCCTCATCACCAAAACATGTATCACCAAAACATGTATCATCATCATCAAAACATGTATCATCAAAACATGTATAATCATCATCAAAACATGTATCATCATCATCAAAACATGTATCATCAAAACATGTATCATCATCACCAAAACATGTATCATCATCATCAAAACATGTATAATCAAAACATGTATCATCATCATCAAAACATGTATAATCAAAACATGTATCATCATCATCAAAACATGTATAATCATCATTAAAACATGTATCATCAAGACATGTATCATCATCATCAAAACATGTATCATCAAAAGCATGTATTCTCACCAATACATCAATCATCAAAAGCATGTATAAGTAAAACTAAGTATTCTAAGTATAAGAGTCCTAAATCTAAATATTTCTAAGTATCTAGGTGTAGAGAATAGGTTACCTCATCATCGACCTTGTTGTTTGATGAGACAATATCATCATCAGTGACTATACTACTCCCCCTTTCGAGGAGGGTCCTTTTGAACTACACCAAGCTTGTCTCGGAAGTATTCAAATTTCACTTGAGACAGAGGTTTGGTTGGTAACTTCTTTACTTGAGGTAGAGGTTTGGTAAGTACAACGGTAACCTGTTACAAATTCAAACTTTATAGTTCCTTTCTGCGTCATATCTTGTTAGTTCCCTATGATCTTTGACTTATCATGGAACACTAGATTCTATGTCATCTTGATACAACTCTATTTATCACATAGGATCACAGTTGGTTCTATCTCTAAGTCAAACAATCCTGAAGTCAAACTTCTTCACAACTAGTAGAGCAAGCAGCCATATATTCCACTTGTGCTGAGAGCCACACTAGACTGCTTCTAGCTCAACCACGAGATCATGGCTAATCCCAGACAATAACATCCTCTCGATGTGTTCTTCCTGTCTGATACACTTTCTTCCCAATCAGCATCTGAGTAGCCATCTGAAGTCATGATCTCCAAGATAGCATAGATCAAAGTCTATCGTATCCTTTATGTGCCTCATCACATGCTTTGCAACTATCGGGTGAACACATCTAGTTTCCACTAGATACTGACTCAAAGTGTTCACAACAAGGCATATATCTAACCTAGTATATGTTAGATACATCAATGACCCAATAATTTGACTGTACAGAGTTATATCCACTAACTCTGATGAGTCATCTCCTAATAGTTTCAAGTTGGAATCCATAAGAGTGGCCATTCCATCATATCAAGTCTTCTCAAGATTTCTCAGCATACTTTCTCTGGTTGAGAAAGATTCCTACTGAGCCTTTCCATACTTCCAGACCTAGGAAGTAATACATTAATCTAAGGTCTTTCATTTTCTTTTCTACAGTCATCTATCTGTGCCATCTCTCATCAGATGGGTCTACTGATATGAGCCTCAACATCATTCGAACTCTGTGGTGAGTTCCTTCTTGCATCCATGTCATATGTGTATAGAAGCCATATTCAACCTTGTAGCAAAGGTTGAGATCCACATCACCCATGGTGATCATTAAGCTCATCAATTGATTATTGATCATGGGAACCCATACAGAACCTGATTCACACTTTTAATTACACCATTAAGAGAATGGTCTTATCTAGCCACTTGGAGCAAAACATCTCATCATGATTCTCTTCCTCTTTCTAAGAGAATCATCTAGCCAAAAGCCTTCTATCGTTTGATTTGTAAATCTTTTGTTGAACATCCATTGCTTGTTCAGTGTTCATCATTCATCATGATCTTTCCTACAAATCAAAATTAAGTACAGGATTAGTAATACTTCATAATCATCAAATCATATTGACATGATAACCTATTATGCATACAGATATCATTTACATAGTTATGCAACTATCTTGACCAATACTTTGGCACAACACTTTCCCATATCATGTATGCATACAGTGGCTATCTAGATGCCTTCCATCTCCACCAGAACATACTATCGAGAGTGTGCACAACTCTCAGCATGTCAGCAAAGAGGTTTCATTCTAGACAAGCAACAATGGAATGTTTGTCCAACTTACCAATCATATGCATATTAGTAGTATACTGTTCAATGTTCCATGAATATTTACACTCAGCATGATACATTATAGGAATACAAATATGCATACAACCTATTACAGGCAATATCATTTACTATTTCAAATAACAACTCAAATACTTATCTTTTATGTTTGTGTGGTTGCCTCCCGCTTGATCTTCTGTATGTCTTTTGAACTTCTATTCATTCGGTACCATTGTGCATGTTCAAGTGTCATCCTCATGATCTCATACACAAACATACACCCATTAGTATGTTCTAAATGTTATCAAAACATTATAGTTCTAAATAATCTTGAAAATGTACAGTCATGATCATTAGTATTCAGGGTTTCAAGGAAGTCTTATTTTACTCATGCATATCCTTGTTTGATCTAGTTAGTTAAATCATCAACCAAGATAAGAGACATAATATGCATAAACCCTTGATTACTAACTTTATGAATAAGCATAACCAATCATACCAAGTATACTTATATAAGGGATCCTAACACAAGGTAAGATTCTAACATGACATAGGAAAACATACCTGGATTAGTATACCTGCTTAGTTATGTACAACATACCTAAACAATCTCTTCAATGATTTAGAGATCCTGAGCTAGAACCTGCATGTCTCATAGGTTAAGCACAATATATCAAAGTCATACATACCTCGTAAGTAGAACAAGGATTATGGATGAGTCTTTGTCTTCATGTGGAACTTGATTTGTCTTTCGCGATGTACCTGAATCTTGTTAGCAGACAATATCAACCTCACACAACACCATAATGCATTAGTACAATCATATAGCCCTAATCAATGAATGTATTCAATTATTCACATGCATTCATACTGTTACTAGGGCGATAAGATAAGTCTAACATTAATCAAGATTGTACTAACAAATAAAGACAAACACATTATGAATTTAATCAGGAATCAGATTTCAAGACATACCTGAACCTCCTTGAGTCATACCTGTCGAGACTTCTTGTAGTCTTCTTATGTAAGGCCTTTAGCCTCAAATCCCCTTGAAACTTGATCTGGAGCTTAATTAGGGTTTGCTAGAGAAACCCTAAAAATTCAATCTTTGACTTTCACACTTCTGAATGGATGGAAGGATGTGTCTTGCTAAGCTGATCAAACTAGCATACTTCAATTTTGAAAACTCCAAAATTTGACCCCTCAAAATTGCCTTCGAAACTTCTGGATCTTCTGGACATGAACCCGAACTAGGGTTTGATAAAGCCCACTTTTCTGTCCAATCAAAAGGTTCGATCCAAGGCTCTAAACTCTTAATTTTCTGAGGAGCTTCCAGCCGTGGTTACAGACTTCAAAAATTCCAACTTTTGTTGAAGCCCTAATTTTCCATCTTTATGATCAAAATCCCGAGCTAGGGTTTAATCAAGCCCGGTCTTCTACCCAACCGAAAAATTCGATCTTGGTCTCTAAATTTTGATTTTCCTGAGTAGCATTCAGCCATGGACTCCGATTCCAAAAATTCTAACTTTCTTCGAAACCCTAAATTCCGGAAGCCATGAATAAGGTGCTCCAAAAATAATTCTGTTTTGACAGAAATAAGCACCTGATTGTTTCTGCTATAATTCTGAAATTTTTACTCCACAGGGTCTGAAAACATTTTCTGTAATAGCCTGACTTGTCATCTTTCCATCCTGATAGGTCTGACCTCAATTGGATTTTCTGAGAGAGAGTTATGCCAAGTGTCGCAACGTGACCTGTTTATGGGATAAAACAGGAGAGCGAACTTGTACGGCGTGCCACGTGTCATTGTTTGAACTTCGGCCTCTGAAAAAGTTTCCTGAGATAGTACAGTCTGTGTACTACCTGTCAATTTTTATGAAATTTCATTTGGAGCTTCCTAGCCCATGTTATGACCTTTTTTCCAAGGTCACCTGATTTTGACTGAGATCTGGAAAAGGCAGAAACCCTAACTTGTACTGATCATAACTCATAAAGTACAACGAATCTGAGGGTTCCTTTTGGACACAAGGTACCTGGGGATGTTGTCTTCGACCTGTAAACTTTTCAGACCCTGAACCTTCGCAAAAATGGATTTATAGCGAAAGTTCCACGATGACTGGTTTTTGCTATGTAAAACCCTAACCTTCAAATTGTCGTAAGTAAAGCAAGTGTCGTAAGTGCCATACCTTGTCTTCCTTCAAGTTAGCTCTGATACCATGTTAAGATTTAATATGCTAAGACAGAAAATAGCAGCATTACATTCCATTTCACAATAATAGCATATACAGGATCACCGAAGAAACAACAAGCACAGCATAAACACAAGAGACAGAGATTTATCCTGGGAAACCTTCATGGGGTAGAAAACCCAGCAAAGCTTCCTCAATATAGATGACCAGCAATATACAAAGATGAAACCCTGAGACATGATCTCCTCCTCCAAAATAGCAGACCTCTCCTCCACAAGTGCGTTATCCTCAAGTGTGTGTGTGTGTGTGTCAAATGAGGAACACACCTCCTCTATTTATACACTACACTGACATATCTTTTACACAAGTACACGTAGGCTCGTATTTAACCAATGGGTTAAATACCCCAATACAACTGACTGGGCCGACCCCTATAGGGTGGTCTAATAACCCTTTCATCCACATAACACATACAGGGCCGACCTCCACTAGGGAAGTCTAATAACCCGAGTTACCACATTCCAACGGAGGAATAAACATCTCCGGATATACAATAAGATCTTTACGGAGGAATGAAACATCTCCGGAATAATAAAGTACAATTATAATATTCTTTGAAGTTACAATATCTCAACAAAAAAACGGGGGAAGTAAGCTTTTCTTATTTCCGGACGCGTGCGCAAACTATAGAAAGTCGTTATGACATAGAATGTGCATACTTTGTAGATTCCATTTATGAAATAAAACACATTATCTAAAAACTCGTGTTTTTTACGAAATCATGTAAACCTTCTAGAAGCTGTGATTTCAAAAAACGGTGGAAGTAAGCTTTTCTTATTTCCGGACGCATGCCCAACTATAGAAAGTCGTTATGACGTAGAATGTGCATACTTTGTTGATTCCATTTATGAAATAAAATACATTTTCTAAAAACTCATGTTTTTTAAGAAATCATGTAAACCTTCTAGAAGCTGTGATTTTAAAAAACGGTGGAAGTAAGCTTTTCTTATTTCCGGACGAATGCGCAAACTATAGAAAGTCGTTATGACGTAGAATGTGCATATTTTGTTGATTCCATTAATGAAATAAAACACATTTTCTAAAAACTCGTGTTTTTTAAGAAATCATGTAAACATTCTAGAAGCTGTGATTTTAAAAAACGGTGGAAGTAAGCTTTTCTTATTTCCGAACGCATGCGCAAACTATAGAAAGTCGTTATGACGTAGAATGAGCATACTCTGTTGATTCCATTTATGAAATAAAACACATTTTCTAAAAACTCGTGTTTTTTAGGAAATCATGTAAACCTTCTAGAAGCTGTGATTTTAAAAAACAGGGGAAGTAAGCTTTTCTTATTTCCGGACGCATGCGCAAACTATAGAAAGTCGTTATGACGTATAATGTGCATACTTTGTAGATTCCATTAATGAAATAAAACACATTTTCTAAAAACTCGTGTTTTTTACGAAATCATGTAAACCTTCTAGAAGCTGTGATTTTAAAAAACGGTGGAAGTAAGCTTTTCTTATTTCCGGACGCATGCGGAAACTATAGAAAGTCGTTATGAAGTAGAATGTGCATACTTTGTAGATTACATTTATGAAATAAAACACATTTTGTAAAAACTCGTGTTTTTTACGAAATCATGTAAACCTTCTAGAAGCTGTGATTTTAAAAAACGGTGGAAGTAAGCTTTTCTTATTTCCGGACGCATGCGCAAATTATAGAAAGTCGTTATGACGTAGAATGTGCATACTTTGTTGATTTCAGTTATGAAATAAAACACATTTTCTAAAAACTCGTGTTTTTTACGAAATCATTTAAACATTCTAGAAGGTGTGATTTCAAAAAACGGTGGAAGTAAGCTTTTCTTATTTCCGGACGCATGCCCAACTATAGAAAGTCGTTATGACGTAGAATGTGCATACTTTGTAGATTCCATTTATGAAATAAAACACATTTTCTAAAAAATCGTGTTTTTTACGAAATCATGTAAACCTTCTAGAAGCTGTGATTTTAAAAAACGGTGGAAGTAAGCTTTTCTTATTTCCAAATGCATGCGCAAAATATAGAAAGTCGTTATGACGTAGAATGTGCATACTTTGTTGATTCCATTTATGAAATAAAACACATTTTCTAAAAACTCGTGTTATTTAAGAAATCGTGTAAACCTTCTAGAAGCTGTGATTTTAAAAAACGGGGGAAGTAAGACTTTCTTATTTCCGGACGCATGCGCAAACTATAGAAAGTCGTTATGACGTAGAATGTGCATACTTTGTAGATTACATTTATGAAATAAAACACATTTTCTAAAAACTCATGTTTTTTACGAAATCATGTAAACCTTCTAGAAGCTGTGATTTTAAAAAACGGTGGAAGTAAGCTTTTCTTATTTCCGGACGCATGTGCAAACTATAGAAAGTCGTTATGACGTAGAATGTGCATACTTTGTAGATTCCATTTAAGAAATAAAACACATTTTCTAAAAACACGTGTTTTTTGCAAAATCATGTAAACTTTTTAGAAGCTGTGATTTTAAAAAACGGTGGAAGTAAGCTTTTCTTATTTCCGGATGAATGCGCAAACTATAGAAAGCCGTTATAACTTAGAATGTGCATACTTTGTTGATTCCATTTATGAAATAAAACACATTTTCTAAAAACTCGTGTTTTTTAAGAAATCATGTAAACCTTCTAGAAGCTGTGATTTTAAAAAACAGTGGAATTAAGCTTTTCTTATTTCCGGACGAATGCGCAAACTATAGAAAGTCGTTATGACGTAGAATGTGCATACTTTGTTGATTCCATGTATGAAATAAAACACATTTTCTAAAAACTCGTGTTTTTAAAGAAATCATGTAAACCTTCTAGAAGCTGTGATTTTAAAAAACGGTGGAAGTAAGCTTTTCCTATTTCCGGACGCATGCACAAACTATAGAAAGTCGTTATGACGTAGAATGTGTATACTTTGTAGATTCCATTTATGAAATAAAACACATTTTTTAAAAACTCGTGTTTTTTACGAAATCATGTAAACCTTCTAGAAGCTGTGATTTTAAAAAACGATGGAAGTAAGCTTTTCTTATTTCTGGACAAATGCGCAAAATATAGAAAGTCATTATGACGTAGAATGTGCATACTTTGTTGATTCCATTTATGAAATATAACACATTTTCTAAAAACTCATGTTATTTAAGAAATCATGTAAACCTTCTAGAAGCTGTGATTTTAAAAAACGGTGGAAGTAAGCTTTTCTTATTTGCGGACGAATGTGCAAACTATAGAATGTCGTTATGACGTAGAATGTGCATACTTTGTTGATTCCATTTATGAAATAAAACACATTTTCTAAAAACTCGTGTTTTTTAAGAAATCATGTAAACCTTGTAGAAGTTGTGATTTTAAAAAATGGGGGAAGTAAGCTTTTCTTATTTCCGGACGCATGCGCAAACTATAGAAAGTCATTATGACGTAGAATGTGCATACTTTGTAGATTCCATTTATGAAATAAAACACATTTTCTAAAAACTCGTGTTTTTTACGAAATCATGTAAACCTTCTAGAAGCTGTGATTTTAAAAAACGGTGGAAGTAAGCTTTTCTTATTTCTGGACTCATGCGCAAACTATAGAAAGTCGTTATGACGTAGAATGTGCATACTTTGTAGATTCCATTTATGAAATAAAACACATTTTCCAAAAACTCGTGTTTTTTATGAAATCATGTAAACCTTCTAGAAGCTGTGATTTCAAAAAACGGTGGAAGTAAGCTTTTCTTATTTCCGGACGCATGCGCAAACAATAGAAAGTCGTTATGCCGTAGAATGTGCATACTTTGTAGATTTCATTGATGAAATAAAACTCATTCTCTAAAAACTCATGTTTTTTACGAAATCATGTAAACCTTCTAGAAGCTGTGATTTTAAAAAACGGTGGAAGTAAGCTTTTCTTATTTCCGGACGCATGCGCAAACTATAGAAAGTCGTTATGACGTAGAATGTGCATACTTTGTTGATTCCATTTATGAAATAAGACAGATTTTCTAAAAACTCGTGTTTTTTAAGAAATCATGTAAACCATCTACAAGCTGTGATTTTAAAAAACGGGCGAAGTAAGCTTTTCTTATTTCCAAATGCATGCGCAAACTATAGAAAGTCGTTATGACATAGAATGTGCATACTTTGTTGATTCCATTTATGAAATACAACACATTTTTTAAAAACTCGTGTTTTTTAAGAAATCATGTAAACCTTCTAGAAGCTGTGATTTTAAAAAACGGGGGAAGTAAGCTTTTCTTATTTCCGGACGCATGCGCAAACTATAGAAAGTTGTTATGACGTAGAATGTGCATACTTTGTTGATTCCATTTATGAAATAAAACACATTTTCTAATAACTCGTGTTTTTTAACAAATCATGTAAACCTTCTAGAAGACGTGATTTTAAAAAACGGGGGAAGTAAGCATTTCTTATTTCCAAACGCATGCGCAAACTATAGAAAATCGTTATGACGTAGAATGTGCATACTTTGTTGATTCCATTTATGAAATAAAACACATTTTCCTAAAAACTCGTGTTTTTTAAGAAATCATGTAAACCTTCTAGAAGCTGTGATTTTAAAAAACGGGCGAACTAAGCTTTTGTTATTTCCGGACGCATGTGCAAACTATAGAAAGTCGTTATGACATAGAATGTGCATACTTTGTAGATTCCATTTATGAAATAATGCACATTTTCTAAAAACTCGTGTTTTTTACTAAATAATGTAAACCTCCTAGAAGCTGTGATTTAAAAAAATGGCGGAAGTACGCTTTTCTTATTTCCGGACGAATGCACAAACTATAGAAAGTCATTATGACGTATAATGTGCATACTTTGTTGCTTCCATTTATGAAATAAAACACATTTTCTAAAAACTCGTGTTTTTTAAGAAATCATGTAAACCTTCTAGAAGCTATGATTTTAAAAAATGGTGGAAGTATGCTTTTCTTATTTCCGGACACATGCGCAAACTATAGAAAGTTGTTATGACGTAGAATGTGCATACTTTGTTGATTCCATTTATGAAAGAAAACACATTTTCTAAAAACTGATGTTTTTTAAGAAATCATGTAAACTTTCTAGAAGCTGTGATTTTAAAAAATGGGGGAAGTAAGCTTTTCTTATTTCCGGACGAATGCGCAAACTATAGAAAGTCGTTATGACGTAGAATGTGCATACTTTGTTGATTCCATTTATGAAATAAAACACATTTTCTAAAAACTCGTGTTTTTTAAGAAATCATGTAAACCTTCTAGAAGCTGTGATTTTAAAAAACAGTGGAAGTAAGCTTTTCTTATTTCCGGACGCATGCACAAACTATAGAAAGTCGTTATGACGTAGAATGTGCATACTTTGTAGATTCCATTTATGAAATAAAACACATTTTCTAAAAACTCGTGTTTTTTACGAATTCATGTAAACCTTCTAGAAGCTGTGATTTTACAAAACGGTGGAAGTAAGCTTTTCTTATTTCCGGACACATGCGCAAACTATAGAAAGTCGTTATGACGTAGAATGTGCATAGTTTGTTGATTCCATTTATGAAATAAAACACATTTTCTAAAAACTCGTGTTTTTTACGAAATCATGTAAACCTTCTAGAAGCTGTGATTTCAAAAAACGGGGGAAGTAAGCTTTTCTTATTTCCGGACGCATGCCCAACTATAGAAAGTCGTTATGACGTAGAATGTGCATACTTTGTAGATTCCATTTATGAAATAAAACACATTTTCTAAAAACTCATGTTTTTTACGAAATCATGTAAACCTTCTAGATGCTGTGATTTTAAAAAACGGTGGAAGTAAGATTTTCTTATTTCTGGACGAATACGCAAACTATAGGAAGTCGTTATGAGGTAGAATGTGCATACTTTGTTGATTCCATTTACGAAATAAAACACATTTTCTAAAAACTGGTGTTTTTTAAGAAATCATGTAAACCCTCTAGATGCTCTGATTTTAAAAAATGGTGGAAGTAAGCTTTTCTTATTTCCGGACGCATGTGCAAACTATAGAAAGTCGTTATGACGTAGTATGTGCATACTTTGTTGATTCCATTTATGAAATAAAACACATTTTCTAGAAACTCGTGTTTTTTAAGAAATCATGTAAACCTTCTAGAAGCTGTGATTTTAAAAAACGGGGGAAGTAAGCTTTTCTTATTTCCGGACACATGCGCAAGCTATAGAAAGTCGTTATGACGTAGAATGTGCATACTTTGTTGACTCCATTTATGAAATAAAACACATTTTCTAAAAACTCGTGTTTTTTAAGAAATCATGTAAACCTTCTAGAAGCTGTGATTTTAAAAAACGAGGGAAGTAAGCTTTTCTTATTTCCAAACGCATGCGCAAACTATAGAAAGTCGTTATGACGTAGAATGTGCATAGTTTGTTGATTCCATTTATGAAATAAAACACATTTTCTAAAAACTCATGTTTTTTAAGAAATCATGTAAACCTTCTAGAAGCTGTGATTTTAAAAAATGGTGGAAGTAAGCTTTTGTTATTTCCGGACGCATGCGTAAACTATAGAAAGTCGTTATGACATAGAATGTGCATACTTTGTAGATTCCATTTATGAAATAATGCACATTTTCTAAAAACTCGTGTTTTTTATGAAATAATGTAAACCTTCTAGAATCCGTGATTTTAAAAAACAGGGGATGTAAGCTATTCTTATTTCCGGACGAATGCACAAACTATAGAAAGTTGTTATGACGTAGAATGTGCATACTTTGTTGATTCCATTTATGAAATAAAACACATTTTCTAAAAACTCGTGTTTTTTAAGAAATCATGTAAACCTTCTAGAAGCTGTGATTTCAAAAAACGGTGGAAGTAAGCTTTTCTTATTTCCGGACGCATGCGTAAACTATAGAAAGTCGTTATGACGTAGAATGTGCATACTTTGTAGATTCCATTTATGAAATAATGCACATTTTCTAAAAACTCGTGTTTTTTACGAAATAATGTAAACCTTCTAGAAGCTGTGATTTTAAAAAACGGTGGAAGTAAGCTTTTCTTATTTCCAGACGAATGCACAAACTATAGAAAGTCGTTATGACGTAGAATGTGCATACTTTGTTGCTTCCATTTATGAAATAAAACACATTTCTAAAAACTCATGTTTTTTAAGAAATCATGTAAACCTTCTAGAAGCTGTGATTTTAAAAAATGGTGGAAGTAAGCTTTTCTTATTTCCGGACGCATGCGCAAACTATAGAAATTCGTTATGACGTAGAATGTGCATACTTTGTTGATTCCATTTATGAAATAAAACACATTTTCTAAAAACTTGTGTTTTTTAAGAAATCATGTAAACCTTCTAGAAGCTGTGATTTTAAAAAACGGGGGAAGTAAGCTTTTCTTATTTCCAAACAGATGCGCAAACTATAGAAAGTCGTTATGACATAGAATGTGCATATTTTGTTGATTCCATTTATGAAATAAAACACATTTTCTAAAAACTTGTGTTTTTTAAGAAATTATGTAAATCTTCTAGAAGCTGTGTTTTTAAAAAACAGGGGAAGTAAGCTTTTCTTATCTCCGGACGCATGCGCAAACTATAGAAAGTCGTTATGATGTAGAATGTGCATACCTTGTAGATTCCATTTATGAAATAAAGCACATTATCTAAAAACTCGTGTTTTTTACGAAATCATGTAAACCTTCTAGAAGCTGTGATTTTAAAAAACGGTGGAAGTAAGCTTTTCTTATTTCCGGACGAAAGCGCAAACTATAGAAAGTCGTTATGACGTAGAATGTGCATACTTTGTTGATTCCATTTATGAAATAAAACAAATTTTCTAAAAACTCCTGTTTTTTAAGAAATCATGTAAACCTTCTAGAATCCGTGATTTTAAAAAACGGGGGAGGTAAGCTTTTCTTATTTCCGGACGCATGCGCAAACTATAGAAAGTCGTTATGAAGTAGAATATGCATACTTTGTTGATTCCATTTATGAAATAAAACAAATTTTCTAAAAACTCATGTTTTTTACGAAATCATGTAAACCTTCTAGAAGCTGTTATTTTAAAAAACGGGGGAAGTAAGCTTTTCTTATTTCCGGACGAATGCGCAAACTATAGAAAGTCATTATGACATAGAATGTGCATACTTTGTTGATTCCATTTATGAAATAAAACACATTTTCTAAAAACTCGAGTTTTTTAAGAAATCATGTAAACCTTCTAAAAGCTGTGATTTTAAAAAACGGGGGAAGTGAGCTTTTCTTATTTCCAAACGCATGCGCAAACTATAGAAAGTCGTTATGACGTAGAATGTGCATACTTTGTTGATTCCATTTATGAAATAAAACACATTTACTAAAAACTCATGTTTTTTAAGAAATCATGTAAACCTTCTAGAAGCTGTGATTTTAAAAAACGGGCGAAGTAAGCTTTTGTTATTTCCGGACGCATGTGCAAACTATAGAAAGTCGTTATGACGTAGAATGTGCATACTTTGTAGATTCCATTTATGAAATAATGCACATTTTCTAAAAACTCGTGTTTTTTACTAAATAATGTAAACCTTCTAGAAGCTGTGATTTAAAAAATGGTGGAAGTAAGCTTTTCTTATTTCCGGACGAATGCACAAACTATAGAAAGTCATTATGACGTAGAATGTGCATACTTTGTTGCTTCCATTTATGAAATAAAACAATATTTCTAAAAACTCGTGTTTTTTAAGAAATCATGTAAACCTTCTAGAAGCTATGATTTTAAAAAATGGTGGAAGTAAGCTTTTCTTATTTCCGGACACATGCGCAAACTATAGAAAGTTGTTATGACGTAGAATGTGCATACTTTGTTGATTCCATTTATGAAAGAGAACACATTTTCTAAAAACTCATGTTTTTTAAGAAATCATGTAAACCTTCTAGAAGCTGTGATTTTAAAAAACGGGGGAAGTAAGCTTTTCTTATTTCCGGACGAATGCGCAAACTATAGAAAGTCGTTATGACGTAGAATGTGCATACTTTGTTGATTCCATTTATGAAATAAAACACATTTTCTAAAAACTCGTGTTTTTTAAGAAATCATGTAAACCTTCTAGAAGCTGTGATTTTAAAAAACGGTGGAAGTAAGCTTTTCTTATTTCCGGACGCATGCACAAACTATAGAAAGTCGTTATGACGTAGAATGTGCATACTTTGTAGATTCCATTTATGAAATAAAACACCTTTTCTAAAAACTCATGTTTTTTATGAAATCATGTAAACCTTCTAGAAGCTGTGATTTCAAAAAACGGGGGAAGTAAGCTTTTCTTATTTCCGGACGCATGCCCAACTATAGAAAGTCGTTATGACGTAGAATGTGCATACTTTGTAGATTCCATTTATGAAATAAGACACATTTTCTAAAAACTCATGTTTTTTACGAAATCATGTAAACCTTCTAGATGCTGTGATTTTAAAAAACGGTGGAAGTAAGCTTTTCTTATTTCTGGACGAATACGCAAACTATAGGAAGTCGTTATGAGGTAGAATGTGCATACTTTGTTGATTCCATTTACGAAATAAAACACATTTTCTAAAAACTCGTGTTTTTTAAGAAATCATGTAAACCCTCTAGAAGCTCTGATTTTAAAAAACGGTGGAAGTAAGCTTTTCTTATTTCCGGACGCATGTGCAGACTATAGAAAGTCGTTATGACGTAGAATGTGCATACTTTGTTGATTCCATTTATGAAATAAAACACATTTTCTAGAAACTCGTGTTTTTTAAGAAATCATGTAAACCTTCTAGAAGCTGTGATTTTAAAAAACGGGGGAAGTAAGCTTTTCTTATTTCCGGACACATGCGCAAGCTATAGAAAGTCGTTATGACGTAGAATGTGCATAGTTTGTTGATTCCACTTATGAAATAAAACACATTTTCTAAAAACTCTTTTTTTTAAGAAATCATGTAAACTTTCTAGAAGCTGTGATTTTGAAAAACGGGGGAAGTAAGCTTTTCTTATTTCCAAACGCATGTGCAAACTATAGAAAGTCGTTATGATGTAGAATGTGCATAGTTTGTTGATTCCATTTATGAAATAAAACAAATTTTCTAAAAACTCATGTTTTATAAGAAATCATGTAAACCTTCTAGAATCCGTGATTTTAAAAAACAGGGGATGTAAGCTTTTCTTATCTCCGGACGAATGCACAAACTATAGAAAGTTGTTATGACGTAGAATGTGCATACTTTGTTGATTCCATTTATGAAATAAAACACATTTTCTAAAAACTCGTGTTTTTTAAGAAATCATGTAAACCTTCTAGAAGCTGTGATTTCAAAAAACGGTGGAAGTAAGCTTTTCTTATTTCCGGACGCATGCGTAAACTATAGAAAGTCGTTATGATGTAGAATGTGCATACTTTGTAGATTCCATTTATGAAATAATGCACATTTTCCCTAAACTCGTGTTTTTTACGAAATAATGTAAACCTTCTAGAAGCTGTGATTTTAAAAAACGGTGGAAGTAAGCTTTTCTTATTTCCAGACGAATGCACAAACTATAGAAAGTCGTTATGACGTAGAAGGTGCATACTTTGTTGCTTCCATTTATGAAATAAAACACATTTCTAAAAACTCATGTTTTTTAAGAAATCATGTAAACCTTCTAGAAGCTGTGATTTTAAAAAATGGTTGAAGTAAGCTTTTCTTATTTCCAAACACATGCGCAAACTATAGAAAGTCGTTATGACGTAGAATGTGCATATTTTGTTGATTCCATTTATGAAATAAAACACATTTTCTAAAAACTTGTGTTTTTTAAGAAATCATGTAAACCTTCTAGAAGCTGTGATTTTAAAAAACGGGGGAAGTAAGCTTTTCTTATTTCCAAACACATGCGCAAACTATAGAAAGTCGTTATGACGTAGAATGTGCATATTTTGTTGATTCCATTTATGAAATAAAACACATTTTCTAAAAACTTGTGTTTTTTAAGAAATCATGTAAATCTTCTAGAAGCTGTGTTTTTAAAAAACAGGGGAAGTAAGCTTTTCTTATCTCCGAACGCATGCGCAAACTATAGAAAGTCGTTATGATGTAGAATGTGCATACTTTGTAGATTCCATTTATGAAATAAAGCACATTATCTAAAAACTCGTGTTTTTTACGAAATCATGTAAACCTTCTAGAAGCTGTGATTTTAAAAAACGGTGGAAGTAAGCTTTTCTTATTTCCGGACGAAAGCGCAAACTATCGAAAGTCGTTATGACGTAGAATGTACATACTTTGTTGATTCCATTTATGAAATAAAACACATTTTCTAAAAACTCGTGTTTTTTAAGAAATCATGTAAACCTTCTAGAAGCTGTGATTTTAAAAAACGGGGGAAGTAAGCTTTTCTTATTTCCAAATGCATGCGCAAACTATAGAAAGTCGTTATGACATAGAATGTGAATACTTTGTTGATTCCATTTATGAAATAAAACAAATTTTCTAAAAACTCCTGTTTTTTAAGAAATCATGTAAACCTTCTAGAATCCGTGATTTTAAAAAACGGGGGAGGTAAGCTTTTCTTATTTCCGGACGCATGCGCAAACTATAGAAAGTCGTTATGAAGTAGAATGTGCATACTTTTTTGATTCCATTTATGAAATAAAACAAATTTTCTAAAAACTCGTGTTTTTTACGAAATCATGTAAACCTTCTAGAAGCTGTTATTTTAAAAAACGGGGGAAGTAAGCTTTTCTTATTTCCAGACGAATGCGCAAACTATAGAAAGTCATTATGTCATAGAATGTGTATACTTTGTTGATTCCATTTATGAAATAAGACACATTTTCTAAAAACTCGTGTTTTTTAAGAAATCATGTAAACCTTCTAAAAGCTGTGATTTTAAAAAACGGGGGAAGTGAGCTTTTCTTATTTCCAAACGCATGCGCAAACTATAGAAAGTCGTTATGACGTAGAATGTGCATACTTTGTTGATTCCATTTATGAAATAAAACACATTTTCTAAAAACTCGTGTTTTTTAAGAAATCATGTAAACCTTCTAGAAGCTGTGATTTTAAAAAACGTGGGAAGTAAGCTTTTCTTATTTCCGAACGCATGCGCAAACTATAGAAAGTCGTTATGAGGTAGAATGTGCATACTTTGTTGATTCCATTTATGAAATAAAACACATTTTCTAAAAACTCGTGTTTTTTACAAAATCATGTAAACCTTCTAGAAGCTGTGATTTTAAAAAACGGTGGAAGTAAGCTTTTCTTATTTCCGGATGCATGCGCAAACTATAGAAAGGCGTTATGACTTAGAATGTGCATACTTTGTAGATTCCGTTTATGAAATAAAACACATTTTCTAAAAACTCGTGTTTTTTAAGAAATCATGTAAAGCTTCTAGAAGCTGTGATTTTAAAAAACGGGGGAAGTAAGTTTTTCTTATTTCTGGACGCATGCGCAAACTATAGAAAGTCGTTATGGCGTAGAATGTGCATACTTTGTTGATTCCATTTATGAAATAAAAAACATTTTCTAAAAACTCGTGTTTTTTAAGAAATCGTGTAAACCTTCTAGAAATTGTGATTTTAAAAAATGGGGGAAGTAAGCTTTTCTTATTTCCAAATGCATGCGCAAACTATAGAAAGTCGTTATGACGTAGAATGTGCATACTTTGTATATTCCATTTGTGAAGTAAAACATATTTTCTAAAAACTCGTGTTTTTTACGAAATCATGTAAACATTCTAGAAGCTGTGATTTTAAAAAAGGGTGGAAGTAAGCTTTTCTTATTTCCAGACACATGCGCAAACTATAGAAAGTCGTTACGACATAGAATGTGCATACTTTGTTGATTCCATTTATGAAATAAAACACATTTTCTAGAAACTCGTCTTTTTTACGAAATCATGTAAAACTTCTAGAAGCTGTGATTTTAAAAAACGGGGGAAGTAAGCTTTTCTTATTTCCGGACGCATTCGCAAACTATAGAAAGTCGTTATGACGTAGAATGTGCATACTTTGTTGATTCCATTTATGAAATAAAACACATTTTCTAAAAACTCATGTTTTTTAAGAAATCATGTAAACCTTCTAGAAGCTGTGATTTTAAAAAACGGTGGAAGTAAGCTTTTGTTATTTCCGGACGCATGCACAAACTATACAAAGTCGTTATGAAGTAGAATGTGCATACTTTGTAGATTCCATTTATGAAATAATGAACATTTTCTAAAAACTCGTGTTTTTTAAGAAATCATGTAAACCTTCTAGAAGCTGTGATTTTAAAAAACGGGGGAAGTAAGCTTTTCTTATTTCCGGACGCATTCGCAAACTATAGAAAGTCGTTATGACGTAGAATGTGCATACTTTGTTGATTCCATTTATGAAATAAAACACATTTTATAAAAAGTCGTGTTTTTTAAGAAACCATGTAAACCTTCTAGAAGCTGTGATTTTAAAAAAGGGGGGAAGTAAGCTTTTCTTATTTCCGGACGCATGCGCAAACTATAGAAAGTCGTTATGACGTAGAATGTGCATACTTTGTTGATTCCAGTTATGAAATAAAACACATTTTCTAAAAACTCGTGTTTTTTACGAAATCATGTAAACCTTCTAGAAACTGTGTTTTTAAAAAACGGGGGAAGTGAGCTTTTCTTATTTTCGGACGCATGCGCAAACTATAGAAAGTCGTTATGATGTAGAATGTGCATACTTTGTAGATTCCATTTATGAAATAAAGCACATTATCTAAAAACTCGTGTTTTTTACGAAATCATGTAAGCCTTCTAGAAGCTGTGATTTTAAAAAACGGGGGAAGTAAGCTTTTCTTATTTCCGGACGAAAGCGCAAACTATAGAAAGTCGTTATGATGTAGAATGTGCATAATTTGTTGATTCCATTTATGAAATAAAACATATTTTCTAAAAACTCATGTTTTTTAAGAAATCATGTAAACCTTCTAGAAGTTGTGATTTTAAAAAACAAGGGAAGTAAGCTTTTCTTATTTCCAAACGCATGCGCAAACTATAGAAAGTCGTTATGACATAGAATGTGCATACTTTGTTGATTCCATTTATGAAATAAAACAAATTTTCTAAAAACTCATGTTTTTTAAGAAATCATGTATACCTTCTAGAATCCGTGATTTTAAAAAACGGGGGAGGTAAGCTTTTCTTATTTCCGAACGCATGCTCAAACTATAGAAAGTCGTTATGAAGTAGAATGTGCATACTTTGTTGATTCCATTTATGAAATAAAACACATTTTCTAAAAACTCGTGTTTTTTACGAAATCATGTAAACCTTCTAGAAGCTGTGATTTTAAAAAACGGGGGAAGTAAGCTTTTCTTATTTCCGGACGAATGCACAAACTATAGAAAGTCGTTATGACATAGAATGTGCATACTTTGTTTATTCCATTTATGAAATAAAACACATTTTCTAAAAACTCGTGTTTTTTAAGAAATCATGTAAAGCTTCTAGATGCTGTGATTTTAAAAAACGGTGGAAGTAAGCTTTTCTTATTTCCAAACGCATGCGCAAACTATAAAAAGTTGTTATGACGTAGAATGTGCATACTTTGTTGATTCCATTTATGAAATAAAACACATTTCCTAAAAACTCGTGTTTTTTAAGAAATCATTTAAACCTTCTAGAAGCTGTGATTTTAAAAACGGGGGAAGTAAGCTTTTCTCCTTTCCAAACGCATGTGCAAACTATAGAAAGTTGTTATGACGTAGAATATGCATACTTTGTTGATTCCATTTATGAAATAAAACACATTTTCTAAAAACTCATGTTTTTTACGAAATCATGTAAACCTTCTAGAAGCTGTGATTTTAAAAAACGGGGGAAGTAAGCTTTTCTTATTTCCGGACGCATGCGCAAACTATAGAAAGTTGTTATGACGTAGAATGTGCATACTTTGTTGATTCCATTTATGAAATAAAACACATTTTCTAATAACTCGTGTTTTTTAACAAATCATGTAAACCTTCTAGAAGACGTGATTTTAAAAAACAGGGAAAGTAAGCATTTCTTATTTCCAAACGCATGCGCAAACTATAGAAAATCGTTATGACGTAGAATGTGCATACTTTGTTGATTCCATTTATGAAATAAAACACATTTTCCTAAAAACTCGTGTTTTTTAAGAAATCATGTAAACCTTCTAGAAGCTGTGATTTTAAAAAACGGGCGGACTAAGCTTTTGTTATTTCCGGACGCATGTGCAAACTATAGAAAGTCGTTATGACATAGAATGTGCATACTTTGTAGATTCCATTTATGAAATAATGCACATTTTCTAAAAACTCGTGTTTTTTACTAAATAATGTAAACCTCCTAGAAGCTGTGATTTAAAAAAATGGCGGAAGTACGCTTTTCTTATTTCCGGACGAATGCACAAAATATAGAAAGTCATTATGACGTATAATGTGCATACTTTGTTGCTTCCATTTATGAAATAAAACACATTTTCTAAAAACTCGTGTTTTTTAAGAAATCATGTAAACCTTCTAGAAGCTATGATTTTAAAAAATGGTGGAAGTATGCTTTTCTTATTTCCGGACACATGCGCAAACTATAGAAAGTTGTTATGACGTAGAATGTGCATACTTTGTTGATTCCATTTATGAAAGAAAACACATTTTCTAAAAACTGATGTTTTTTAAGAAATCATGTAAACTTTCTAGAAGCTGTGATTTTAAAAAATGGGGGAAGTAAGCTTTTCTTATTTCCGGACGAATGCGCAAACTATAGAAAGTCGTTATGACGTAGAATGTGCATACTTTGTTGATTCCATTTATGAAATAAAACACATTTTCTAAAAACTCGTGTTTTTTAAGAAATCATGTAAACCTTCTAGAAGCTGTGATTTTAAAAAACAGTGGAAGTAAGCTTTTCTTATTTCCGGACGCATGCACAAACTATAGAAAGTCGTTATGACGTAGAATGTGCATACTTTGTAGATTCCATTTATGAAATAAAACACATTTTCTAAAAACTCGTGTTTTTTACGAATTCATGTAAACCTTCTAGAAGCTGTGATTTTAAAAAACGGTGGAAGTAAGCTTTTCTTATTTCCGGACACATGCGCAAACTATAGAAAGTCGTTATGACGTAGAATGTGCATAGTTTGTTGATTCCATTTATGAAATAAAACACATTTTCTAAAAACTCGTGTTTTTTACGAAATCATGTAAACCTTCTAGAAGCTGTGATTTCAAAAAACGGGGGAAGTAAGCTTTTCTTATTTCCGGACGCATGCCCAACTATAGAAAGTCGTTATGACGTAGAATGTGCATACTTTGTAGATTCCATTTATGAAATAAAACACATTTTCTAAAAACTCATGTTTTTTACGAAATCATGTAAACCTTCTAGATGCTGTGATTTTAAAAAACGGTGGAAGTAAGCTTTTCTTATTTCTGGACGAATACGCAAACTATAGGAAGTCGTTATGAGGTAGAATGTGCATACTTTGTAGATTCCATTTACGAAATAAAACACATTTTTTAAAAACTGGTGTTTTTTAAGAAATCATGTAAACCCTCTAGATGCTCTGATTTTAAAAAATGGTGGAAGTAAGCTTTTCTTATTTCCGGACGCATGTGCAAACTATAGAAAGTCGTTATGATGTAGTATGTGCATACTTTGTTGATTCCATTTATGAAATAAAACACATTTTCTAGAAACTCGTGTTTTTTAAGAAATCATGTAAACCTTCTAGAAGCTGTGATTTTAAAAAACGGGGGAAGTAAGCTTTTCTTATTTCCGGACACATGCGCAAGCTATAGAAAGTCGTTATGACGTAGAATGTGCATACTTTGTTGATTCCATTTATGAAATAAAACACATTTTCTAAAAACTCGTGTTTTTTAAGAAATCATGTAAACCTTCTAGAAGCTGTGATTTTAAAAAACGAGGGAAGTAAGCTTTTCTTATTTCCAAACGCATGCGCAAACTATAGAAAGTCGTTATGACGTAGAATGTGCATAGTTTGTTGATTCCATTTATGAAATAAAACACATTTTCTAAAAACTCATGTTTTTTAAGAAATCATGTAAACCTTCTAGAAGCTGTGATTTTAAAAAATGGTGGAAGTAAGCTTTTGTTATTTCCGGACGCATGCGTAAACTATAGAAAGTCGTTATGACATAGAATGTGCATACTTTGTAGATTCCATTTATGAAATAATGCACATTTTCTAAAAACTCGTGTTTTTTATGAAATAATGTAAACCTTCTAGAATCCGTGATTTTAAAAAACAGGGGATGTAAGCTATTCTTATTTCCGGACGAATGCACAAACTATAGAAAGTTGTTATGACGTAGAATGTGCATACTTTGTTGATTCCATTTATGAAATAAAACACATTTTCTAAAAACTCGTGTTTTTTAAGAAATCATGTAAACCTTCTAGAAGCTGTGATTTCAAAAAACGGTGGAAGTAAGCTTTTCTTATTTCCGGACGCATGCGTAAACTATAGAAAGTCGTTATGACGTAGAATGTGCATACTTTGTAGATTCCATTTATGAAATAATGCACATTTTCTAAAAACTCGTGTTTTTTACGAAATAATGTAAACCTTCTAGAAGCTGTGATTTTAAAAAACGGTGGAAGTAAGCTTTTCTTATTTCCAGACGAATGCACAAACTATAGAAAGTCGTTATGACGTAGAATGTGCATACTTTGTTGCTTCCATTTATGAAATAAAACACATTTCTAAAAACTCGTGTTTTTTAAGAAATCATGTAAACCTTCTAGAAGCTGTGATTTTAAAAAATGGTGGAAGTAAGCTTTTCTTATTTCCGGACGCATGCGCAAACTATAGAAATTCGTTATGACGTAGAATGTGCATACTTTGTTGATTCCATTTATGAAATAAAACACATTTTCTAAAAACTTGTGTTTTTTAAGAAATCATGTAAACCTTCTAGAAGCTGTGATTTTAAAAAACGGGGGAAGTAAGCTTTTCTTATTTCCAAACAGATGCGCAAACTATAGAAAGTCGTTATGACATAGAATGTGCATATTTTGTTGATTCCATTTATGAAATAAAACACATTTTCTAAAAACTTGTGTTTTTTAAGAAATTATGTAAATCTTCTAGAAGCTGTGTTTTTAAAAAACAGGGGAAGTAAGCTTTTCTTATCTCCGGACGCATGCGCAAACTATAGAAAGTCGTTATGATGTAGAATGTGCATACTTTGTAGATTCCATTTATGAAATAAAGCACATTATCTAAAAACTCGTGTTTTTTACGAAATCATGTAAACCTTCTAGAAGCTGTGATTTTAAAAAACGGTGGAAGTAAGCTTTTCTTATTTCCGGACGAAAGCGCAAACTATAGAAAGTCGTTATGACGTAGAATGTGCATACTTTGTTGATTCCATTTATGAAATAAAACAAATTTTCTAAAAACTCCTGTTTTTTAAGAAATCATGTAAACCTTCTAGAATCCGTGATTTTAAAAAACGGGGGAGGTAAGCTTTTCTTATTTCCGGACGCATGCGCAAACTATAGAAAGTCGTTATGAAGTAGAATATGCATACTTTGTTGATTCCATTTATGAAATAAAACAAATTTTCTAAAAACTCATGTTTTTTACGAAATCATGGAAACCTTCTAGAAGCTGTTATTTTAAAAAACGGGGGAAGTAAGCTTTTCTTATTTCCGGACGAATGCGCAAACTATAGAAAGTCATTATGACATAGAATGTGCATACTTTGTTGATTCCATTTATGAAATAAAACACATTTTCTAAAAACTCGAGTTTTTTAAGAAATCATGTAAACCTTCTAAAAGCTGTGATTTTAAAAAACGGGGGAAGTGAGCTTTTCTTATTTCCAAACGCATGCGCAAACTATAGAAAGTCGTTATGACGTAGAATGTGCATACTTTGTTGATTCCATTTATGAAATAAAACACATTTACTAAAAACTCATGTTTTTTAAGAAATCATGTAAACCTTCTAGAAGCTGTGATTTTAAAAAACGGGCGAAGTAAGCTTTTGTTATTTCCGGACGCATGTGCAAACTATAGAAAGTCGTTATGACGTAGAATGTGCATACTTTGTAGATTCCATTTATGAAATAATGCACATTTTCTAAAAACTCGTGTTTTTTACTAAATAATGTAAACCTTCTAGAAGCTGTGATTTAAAAAATGGTGGAAGTAAGCTTTTCTTATTTCCGGACGAATGCACAAACTATAGAAAGTCATTATGACGTAGAATGTGCATACTTTGTTGCTTCCATTTATGAAATAAAACACTATTTCTAAAAACTCGTGTTTTTTAAGAAATCATGTAAACCTTCTAGAAGCTATGATTTTAAAAAATGGTGGAAGTAAGCTTTTCTTATTTCCGGACACATGCGCAAACTATAGAAAGTTGTTATGACGTAGAATGTGCATACTTTGTTGATTCCATTTATGAAAGAGAACACATTTTCTAAAAACTCATGTTTTTTAAGAAATCATATAAACCTTCTAGAAGCTGTGATTTTAAAAAACGGGGGAAGTAAGCTTTTCTTATTTCCGGACGAATGCGCAAACTATAGAAAGTCGTTATGACGTAGAATGTGCATACTTTGTTGATTCCATTTATGAAATAAAACACATTTTCTAAAAACTCGTGTTTTTTAAGAAATCATGTAAACCTTCTAGAAGCTGTGATTTTAAAAAACGGTGGAAGTAAGCTTTTCTTATTTCCGGACGCATGCACAAACTATAGAAAGTCGTTATGACGTAGAATGTGCATACTTTGTAGATTCCATTTATGAAATAAAACACCTTTTCTAAAAACTCGTGTTTTTTACGAAATCATGTAAACCTTCTAGAAGCTGTGATTTCAAAAAACGGGGGAAGTAAGCTTTTCTTATTTCCGGACGCATGCCCAACTATAGAAAGTCGTTATGACGTAGAATGTGCATACTTTGTAGATTCCATTTATGAAATAAGACACATTTTCTAAAAACTCATGTTTTTTACGAAATCATGTAAACCTTCTAGATGCTGTGATTTTAAAAAACGGTGGAAGTAAGCTTTTCTTATTTCTGGACGAATACGCAAACTATAGGAAGTCGTTATGAGGTAGAATGTGCATACTTTGTTGATTCCATTTACGAAATAAAACACATTTTCTAAAAACTCGTGTTTTTTAAGAAATCATGTAAACCCTCTAGAAGCTCTGATTTTAAAAAACGGTGGAAGTAAGCTTTTCTTATTTCCGGACGCATGTGCAGACTATAGAAAGTCGTTATGACGTAGAATGTGCATACTTTGTTGATTCCATTTATGAAATAAAACACATTTTCTAGAAACTCGTGTTTTTTAAGAAATCATGTAAACCTTCTAGAAGCTGTGATTTTAAAAAACGGGGGAAGTAAGCTTTTCTTATTTCCGGACACATGCGCAAGCTATAGAAAGTCGTTATGACGTAGAATGTGCATAGTTTGTTGATTCCACTTATGAAATAAAACACATTTTCTAAAAACTCGTGTTTTTTAAGAAATCATGTAAACTTTCTAGAAGCTGTGATTTTGAAAAACGGGGGAAGTAAGCTTTTCTTATTTCCAAACGCATGTGCAAACTATAGAAAGTCGTTATGATGTAGAATGTGCATAGTTTGTTGATTCCATTTATGAAATAAAACAAATTTTCTAAAAACTCATGTTTTATAAGAAATCATGTAAACCTTCTAGAATCCGTGATTTTAAAAAACAGGGGATGTAAGCTTTTCTTATCTCCGGACGAATGCACAAACTATAGAAAGTTGTTATGACGTAGAATGTGCATACTTTGTTGATTCCATTTATGAAATAAAACACATTTTCTAAAAACTCGTGTTTTTTAAGAAATCATGTAAACCTTCTAGAAGCTGTGATTTCAAAAAACGGTGGAAGTAAGCTTTTCTTATTTCTGGACGCATGCGTAAACTATAGAAAGTCGTTATGATGTAGAATGTGCATACTTTGTAGATTCCATTTATGAAATAATGCACATTTTCCCTAAACTCGTGTTTTTTACGAAATAATGTAAACCTTCTAGAAGCTGTGATTTTAAAAAACGGTGGAAGTAAGCTTTTCTTATTTCCAGACGAATGCACAAACTATAGAAAGTCGTTATGACGTAGAAGGTGCATACTTTGTTGCTTCCATTTATGAAATAAAACACATTTCTAAAAACTCATGTTTTTTAAGAAATCATGTAAACCTTCTAGAAGCTGTGATTTTAAAAAATGGTTGAAGTAAGCTTTTCTTATTTCCAAACACATGCGCAAACTATAGAAAGTCGTTATGACGTAGAATGTGCATATTTTGTTGATTCCATTTATGAAATAAAACACATTTTCTAAAAACTTGTGTTTTTTAAGAAATCATGTAAACCTTCTAGAAGCTGTGATTTTAAAAAACGGGGGAAGTAAGCTTTTCTTATTTCCAAACACATGCGCAAACTATAGAAAGTCGTTATGACGTAGAATGTGCATATTTTGTTGATTCCATTTATGAAATAAAACACATTTTCTAAAAACTTGTGTTTTTTAAGAAATCATGTAAATCTTCTAGAAGCTGTGTTTTTAAAAAACAGGGGAAGTAAGCTTTTCTTATCTCCGAACGCATGCGCAAACTATAGAAAGTCGTTATGATGTAGAATGTGCATACTTTGTAGATTCCATTTATGAAATAAAGCACATTATCTAAAAACTCGTGTTTTTTACGAAATCATGTAAACCTTCTAGAAGCTGTGATTTTAAAAAACGGTGGAAGTAAGCTTTTCTTATTTCCGGACGAAAGCGCAAACTATCGAAAGTCGTTATGACGTAGAATGTACATACTTTGTTGATTCCATTTATGAAATAAAACACATTTTCTAAAAACTCGTGTTTTTTAAGAAATCATGTAAACCTTCTAGAAGCTGTGATTTTAAAAAACGGGGGAAGTAAGCTTTTCTTATTTCCAAATGCATGCGCAAACTATAGAAAGTCGTTATGACATAGAATGTGCATACTTTGTTGATTCCATTTATGAAATAAAACAAATTTTCTAAAAACTCCTGTTTTTTAAGAAATCATGTAAACCTTCTAGAATCCGTGATTTTAAAAAACGGGGGAGGTAAGCTTTTCTTATTTCCGGACGCATGCGCAAACTATAGAAAGTCGTTATGAAGTAGAATGTGCATACTTTGTTGATTCCATTTATGAAATAAAACAAATTTTCTAAAAACTCGTGTTTTTTACGAAATCATGTAAACCTTCTAGAAGCTGTTATTTTAAAAAACGGGGGAAGTAAGCTTTTCTTATTTCCAGACGAATGCGCAAACTATAGAAAGTCATTATGTCATAGAATGTGTATACTTTGTTGATTCCATTTATGAAATAAGACACATTTTCTAAAAACTCGTGTTTTTTAAGAAATCATGTAAACCTTCTAAAAGCTGTGATTTTAAAAAACGGGGGAAGTGAGCTTTTCTTATTTCCAAACGCATGCGCAAACTATAGAAAGTCGTTATGACGTAGAATGTGCATACTTTGTTGATTCCATTTATGAAATAAAACACATTTTCTAAAAACTCGTGTTTTTTAAGAAATCATGTAAACCTTCTAGAAGCTGTGATTTTAAAAAACGTGGGAAGTAAGCTTTTCTTATTTCCGAACGCATGCGCAAACTATAGAAAGTCGTTATGAGGTAGAATGTGCATACTTTGTTGATTCCATTTATGAAATAAAACACATTTTCTAAAAACTCGTGTTTTTTACAAAATCATGTAAACCTTCTAGAAGCTGTGATTTTAAAAAACGGTGGAAGTAAGCTTTTCTTATTTCCGGATGCATGCGCAAACTATAGAAAGGCGTTATGACTTAGAATGTGCATACTTTGTAGATTCCGTTTATGAAATAAAACACATTTTCTAAAAACTCGTGTTTTTTAAGAAATCATGTAAAGCTTCTAGAAGCTGTGATTTTAAAAAACGGGGGAAGTAAGTTTTTCTTATTTCTGGACGCATGCGCAAACTATAGAAAGTCGTTATGGCGTAGAATGTGCATACTTTGTTGATTCCATTTATGAAATAAAAAACATTTTCTAAAAACTCGTGTTTTTTAAGAAATCGTGTAAACCTTCTAGAAATTGTGATTTTAAAAAATGGGGGAAGTAAGCTTTTCTTATTTCCAAATGCATGCGCAAACTATAGAAAGTCGTTATTACGTAGAATGTGCATACTTTGTATATTCCATTTGTGAAGTAAAACATATTTTCTAAAAACTCGTGTTTTTTACGAAATCATGTAAACATTCTAGAAGCTGTGATTTTAAAAAAGGGTGGAAGTAAGCTTTTCTTATTTCCGGACACATGCGCAAACTATAGAAAGTCGTTACGACATAGAATGTGCATACTTTGTTGATTCCATTTATGAAATAAAACACATTTTCTAGAAACTCGTCTTTTTTACGAAATCATGTAAAACTTCTAGAAGCTGTGATTTTAAAAAACGGGGGAAGTAAGCTTTTCTTATTTCCGGACGCATTCGCAAACTATAGAAAGTCGTTATGACGTAGAATGTGCATACTTTGTTGATTCCATTTATGAAATAAAACACATTTTCTAAAAACTCATGTTTTTTAAGAAATCATGTAAACCTTCTAGAAGCTGTGATTTTAAAAAACGGTGGAAGTAAGCTTTTGTTATTTCCGGACGCATGCACAAACTATACAAAGTCGTTATGAAGTAGAATGTGCATACTTTGTAGATTCCATTTATGAAATAATGAACATTTTCTAAAAACTCGTGTTTTTTAAGAAATCATGTAAACCTTCTAGAAGCTGTGATTTTAAAAAACGGGGGAAGTAAGCTTTTCTTATTTCCGGACGCATTCGCAAACTATAGAAAGTCGTTATGACGTAGAATGTGCATACTTTGTTGATTCCATTTATGAAATAAAACACATTTTATAAAAAGTCGTGTTTTTTAAGAAACCATGTAAACCTTCTAGAAGCTGTGATTTTAAAAAAGGGGGGAAGTAAGCTTTTCTTATTTCCGGACGCATGCGCAAACTATAGAAAGTCGTTATGACGTAGAATGTGCATACTTTGTTGATTCCAGTTATGAAATAAAACACATTTTCTAAAAACTCGTGTTTTTTACGAAATCATGTAAACCTTCTAGAAACTGTGTTTTTAAAAAACGGGGGAAGTGAGCTTTTCTTATTTTCGGACGCATGCGCAAACTATAGAAAGTCGTTATGATGTAGAATGTGCATACTTTGTAGATTCCATTTATGAAATAAAGCACATTATCTAAAAACTCGTGTTTTTTACGAAATCATGTAAGCCTTCTAGAAGCTGTGATTTTAAAAAACGGGGGAAGTAAGCTTTTCTTATTTCCGGACGAAAGCGCAAACTATAGAAAGTCGTTATGATGTAGAATGTGCATAATTTGTTGATTCCATTTATGAAATAAAACATATTTTCTAAAAACTCATGTTTTTTAAGAAATCATGTAAACCTTCTAGAAGTTGTGATTTTAAAAAACAAGGGAAGTAAGCTTTTCTTATTTCCAAACGCATGCGCAAACTATAGAAAGTCGTTATGACATAGAATGTGCATACTTTGTTGATTCCATTTATGAAATAAAACAAATTTTCTAAAAACTCATGTTTTTTAAGAAATCATGTAAACCTTCTAGAATCCGTGATTTTAAAAAACGGGGGAGGTAAGCTTTTCTTATTTCCGGACGCATGCTCAAACTATAGAAAGTCGTTATGAAGTAGAATGTGCATACTTTGTTGATTCCATTTATGAAATAAAACACATTTTCTAAAAACTCGTGTTTTTTACGAAATCATGTAAACCTTCTAGAAGCTGTGATTTTAAAAAACGGGGGAAGTAAGCTTTTCTTATTTCCGGACGAATGCACAAACTATAGAAAGTCGTTATGACATAGAATGTGCATACTTTGTTTATTCCATTTATGAAATAAAACACATTTTCTAAAAACTCGTGTTTTTTAAGAAATCATGTAAAGCTTCTAGATGCTGTGATTTTAAAAAACGGTGGAAGTAAGCTTTTCTTATTTCCAAACGCATGCGCAAACTATAAAAAGTTGTTATGACGTAGAATGTGCATACTTTGTTGATTCCATTTATGAAATAAAACACATTTCCTAAAAACTCGTGTTTTTTAAGAAATCATTTAAACCTTCTAGAAGCTGTGATTTTAAAAACGGGGGAAGTAAGCTTTTCTCCTTTCCAAACGCATGTGCAAACTATAGAAAGTTGTTATGACGTAGAATATGCATACTTTGTTGATTCCATTTATGAAATAAAACACATTTTCTAAAAACTCATGTTTTTTACGAAATCATGTAAACCTTCTAGAAGCTGTGATTTTAAAAAACGGTGGAAGTAAGCTTTTCTTATTTCCGGACGCATGTGCAAACTATAGAAAGTCATTATGTCGTAGAATCTGCATACTTTGTAGATTCCATTTATGAAATAAAACACATTTTCTAAAAAGTCGTGTTTTTTAAGAAATCATTTAAACCTTCTAAAAGCTGTGATTTTAAAAAACGGGGGAAGTAACCTTTTCTCATTTCCAAACGCATGCGCAAACTATAGAAAGTCGTTATGACGTAGAATGTGCATACTTTGTTGATTCCATTTATGAAATAAAACACATTTTCTAAAAACTCGTGTTTTTTAAGAAATCATGTAAACCTTCTAGAAGCTGTGTTTTTAAAAAACGGGGGAAGTAAGCTTTTCTTATTTCCGGACGCATGCGCAAACTATAGAAAGTCGTTATGATGTAGAATGTGCATACTTTGTAGATTCCATTTATGAAATAAAGCACATTATCTAAAAACTCGTGTTTTTTACGAAATCATGTAAACCTTCTAGAAGCTGTGATTTTAAAAAACGGTGGAAGTAACCTTTTCTTATTTCCGGACGAAAGCGCAAACTATAGAAAGTCGTTATGATGTAGAATGTGCATACTTTGTTGATTCCATTTATGAAATAAAACACATTTTCTAAAAACTCGTGTTTTTTAAGAAATCATGTAAACCTTCTAGAAGCTGTGACTTTAAAAAATGGGGGAAGTAAGCTTTTCTTATTTCCAAACGCATCCGCAAACTATAGAAAGTCGTTATGACATAGAATGTGCATACTTTGTTGATTCCATTTATGAAATAAAACAAATTTTCTAAAAACTCATGTTTTTTAAGAAATCATGTAAACCTTCTAGAATCCGTGATTTTAAAAAACTGGGGAGGTAAGCTTTTCTTATTTCCGGACGCATGCGCAAACTATAGAAAGTCGTTATGAAGTAGAATGTGCATACTTTGTTGATTCCATTTATGAAATAAAAGAAATTTTCTAAAAACTCGTGTTTTTTACGAAATCATGTAAACCTTCTAGAAGCTGTGATTTTAAAAAACGGGGGAAGTAAGCTTTTCTTATTTCCGGACGAATGCGCAAACTATAGAAAGTCGTTATGACATAGAATGTGCATACTTTGTTGATTCCATTTATGAAATAAAACACATTTTCTAAAAACTCGTGTTTTTTAAGAAATGATGTAAACCTTCTGGAAGCTGTGATTTTAAAAAACGTGGGAAGTAAGCTTTTCTTATTTCCAAACGCATGCGCAAACTATAGAAAGTCGTTATGACGTAGAATGTGCATACTTTGTTGATTCCATTTATGAAATAAAACACATTTTCTCAAAACTTGTGTTTTTTACGAAATCATGTAAACCTTCTAGAAGCTGTGATTTTGAAAAACGGTGGAAGTAAGCTTTTCTTATTTCCAGACGCATGCGCAAACTATAGAAAGTCGTTATGACGTAGAATGTGCATACTTTGTTGATTCCATTTATGAAATAAAACACATTTTCTAAAAACTCGTGTTTTTTAAGAAATCATTTAAACCTTCTAGAAGCTGTGATTTTAAAAAACGGGGGAAGTAAGCTTTTCTCATTTCCAAACGCATGCGCAAACTATAGAAAGTCGTTATGATGTAGAATGTGCATACTTTGTTGATTCCATTTATGAAATAAAACACATTTTCTAAAAACTTGTGTTTTTTAAGAAATCATGTAAACCTTCTAGAAGCTGTGTTTTTGAAAAACGGTGGAAGTAAGCTTTTCTTATTTCCGGACGCATGCGCAAACTATAGAAAGTCGTTATGATGTAGAATGTGCATAATTTGTAGATTCCATTTATGAAATAAAGCACATTATCTAAAAACTCGTGTTTTTTACGAAATCATGTAAACCTTCTAGAAGTTGTGATTTTAAAAAACGGTGGAAGTAAGCTTTTCTTATTTCCGGACGAAAGCGCAAACTATAGAAAGTCGTTATGACATAGAATGTGCATACTTTGTTGATTCCATTTATGAAATAAAACACATTTTCTAAAAACTCGTGTTTTTTAAGAAATCATGTAAACCTTCTAGAAGCTGTGCTTTTAAAAAACGGGGGAAGTCAGCTTTTCTTATTTCCAAATGCATGCGCAAACTATAGAAAGTCGTTATGATGTAGAATGTGCATACTTTGTTGATTCCATTTATGAAATAAAACACATTTTCTAAAAACTCGTGTTTTTTAAGAAATCATGTAAACCTTGTAGAAGCTGTGATTTTAAAAAACGGGGGAAGTAAGCTTTTCCTATTTCCGGACGCATGCGCAAACTATAGAAATTCGTTATGACGTAGAATGTGCATACTTTGTTGATTCCATTTATGAAATAAAATACATTTTCTAAAAACTCGTGTTTTTTAAGAAATCATGTAAACCTTCTAGAAGTTGTGATTTTAAAAAACGGGGGAAGTAAGCTTTTCTTATTTCCAAATGCACGCGCAAAGTATAGAAAGTCGTTATGACGTAGAATGTGCATACTTTGTAGACTCCATTTATGAAGTAAAACACATTTTATAAAAACTCGTGTTTTTTACGAAATCATGTAAACATTCTAGAAGCTGTGATTTTAAAAAACGGTGGAAGTAAGCTTTTCTTATTTCTGGACGCATGCGCAAACTATAGAAAGTCGTTACGACGTACAATGTGCATACTTTGTTGATTCCATTTATGAAATAAAACACATTTTCTAAAAAATCATGTTTTTTAAGAAATCATGTAAACCTTCTAGAAGCTGTGATTTTAAAAAACGGGGGAAGTAAGCTTTTCTTATTTCCTGTAACGCCCCGTTTTGACATTTCTACCTAAACTATTATTATATGTTGTGTTTACTTGATTATGAGACTTCGTCGGTTTGGTGACACTATGGACATGTGGTTCTATAATTTTTCCGACATATATATTTGTGTGTGTGATGTTAGTATTAGGATATGTAGTCATGTTAGATATGTATCATGTGTTAGTTATGTCTCATATATGCAAGTTAATGAACGATGGGTACGTGGATACCATTAAGTTATTGTTGAAAGAGAGAATGTTATAATACCGAGTGCATGGTGAAAATAATAAATTGATTATTGTTGTTATGTTATGACGAAATGTATGTGTACATGCACGATATTCGAGATTGTATGTCGAGGACTGACTTACAGGTTAAAAAGGCTAAGTGATAGCTGGCTCCTACAAGGTGGGAGAGCCTCGGGGACATGGACTCCGAAAGATAAACGGTATGCAGGTGATGCATTATTTACTTTCGTATGATTATTATGCTGTTTATTATGATGTATGGGTGGGGTAGGGTTTCATGAAACTCAACCGCCCAGATTGGTTATACGATGACAAATCGAGTACATGTGCAACCCGGTTATTATGTCGGGTAGACATAGTCCCTTGTTCCATTAGGGGGGTGGAGGCTTTACCCACCGTTTATCCCCGAAACCCATAGTCATGGGAGGGCTGTGCTACAGCGCGCTCCCCAAGGTGTGTGATGATGACTAGTGGTTGCCTGCTGGGGAAGTTTGGTCGATGTAGTTGACACTTCCGCTTACGGGTTCTAACTGGAGCCGGCCATGACTTGGCACTTCAGGGTAGTCCAACAGAGGAAGGATAGGATGTGGAAGTTAGTTGTGAACTAAATAGATGGAGTAGGTAGGTAGGTGTACCATGATGTTAGGAGGGAAGACTTGATCAATTGTATATGTTGAGGACCTTGCAGAGTCGTGTGTCGTAAATTAGTAACTGGTATTATTGTTCGTTAGTTAATGGTACTTAATTAAGCGAATGACCCAATAGTCAAATAATGTTAGGAATGCATCAATAAACATTAACTTAATTAATTAAGAATTTTGTGTGGTTTAGTACTATTAGTGTACCTACACGAGGTATGTAAGCCGTAGCTACGCTTACATAACTCGTCTACATATGTGTCAATTGCGTGAAATAATACTGAACTATAATGATTAGGCATTAATTACATTATTACTACTTATCTAACCATGAGATTAAATTTATACATTGAGATAGTAATTTATGATGAAGATAATGGAATAGGTTGAATGAGTGACTTAGGTGGTAATGAATGATGATCAAGTTCTAATGTTGATTAGTGTTAATTATTGTGATTAATGTTGATTATTATTGATTAATAAACATGTTATGGTTAACTTAGGTAGTAATTAATGCAATTGGTTAGTAATGCATGATTTAATATTAACGAATTTAATTAGTCAAGACTAAGGGTTAACATGTTAAATCGCCATTGTAATGTTAATTAAAGTAATATTAATTTGATAGGTTAATATTAATTACAAGGTAGTTAATTAATTAAAATATATGGATAAGAAATAATTTATTAATATTAATTTAATTATTGTCATGTCTAAGTTAATTAGAAAATAGGGTAAATTATAAATAGATATATTATGCAATTGATGTAAAGGTGTCGAAATGTACATTGGGAGATGTTTAATAGAAATTATAAATTAAATTATGAAACATTTAATTATAAGGTCATCGAGAGATGACTAGCAATTAATGGGGTAAAACGTGTGAGTGTGAAACACTTAAGATTGATGTAAAATTTTAAATAACATTTTATTAATTATTAATTAAAATTTTGGAAAAGGAGAGAATGCTATAATATTGCCGAGAGATTGTCGATTGAGTGTTGGAAGATGAACCAACCCAAACTTAAATTTAATAATAAAATAATACAATCTTGTTTTATGAGTCAAATGTTGGGGCTCGAGGAGGAAGGGGGAGTTGGATAAAATTAATGATGAGGATAGGGGTAGTTATGATAGGAGGAGTCGGTGGAAGGAGAAAGGACGGGAATAAGGTCGAGAGGAGAAGGAGGATAAGGGGTCTTCTTCACCTTGCATATTTTTGGATAGGAGAGGGAGCAGAGATAGCAGGAGAGAGCAGCAAGGAAAGGGGGTTCTTGTTGGAGAGTTTGCATAAGGGAAATACAGGTTGACTTGTACTCGGTTTGGGCTCGGGGGTCCAAAGGGGTACCTTTGGAACTGGGTGGTCGGCGAGACCTCGTCAGTTGGCAGGGTGGAAAAACTGTTTGGGCAGGTTAAGTTTCAGGGTTGTGGAAAGAGTTTGATTGCAGGTCTATAATAGGGCAAAGGAAGCAGCAAAACATAAGGGATCTACTAGCTATTTGTAGGTATTTTCCTTGCAGGTATAATGACCCCTTTCTAACTCTGTCAATATTCATTACTTCATGTTATAACAGAAATTAAATTGAATGAGAAAATGCATTTATATATATACTCTACACCTACACAAGGGTAGTAAATGTTAGAAATAAATTTGACCTGCAAATGAAAATGTGTTGTATTTTTTTTAAGACATGAAATTTAACCAAATTAGAAAAAACAGAAACAAAACAGAGATATGAAACACTATGTAAACAATGTTAGAAGGATCTTTATTTATGTACTTAGGTTATCTAGGACCGGGGTCCTACATTTCCAAACGCATGCGCAAACTATAGAAAGTCGTTATGACATAGAATGTGCATACTTTGTTGATTCCATTTATGAAATAAAACAAATTTTCTAAAAACTCATGTTTTTTAAGAAATCATGTAAACCTTCTAGAATCCGTGATTTTAAAAAACAGGGGAGGTAAGCTTTTCTTATTTCCGGACGCATGCGCAAACTATAGAAAGTCGTTATGAAGTAGAATGTGCATACTTTGTTGATTCCATTTATGAAATAAAAGAAATTTTCTAAAAACTCGTGTTTTTTACGAAATCATGTAAACCTTCTAGAAGCTGTGATTTTAAAAAACGGGGGAAGTAAGCTTTTCTTAATTCCGGACAAATGCGCAAACTATATAAAGTCGTTATGACATAGAATGTGCATACTTTGTTGATTCCATTTATGAAATAAAACACATTTTCTAAAAACTCGTGTTTTTTACGAAATCATGTAAACCTTCTAGAAGCTGTGATTTTAAAAAACGGGGGAAGTAAGCTTTTCTTTTTTCCAAACGCATGTGCAAACTATAGAAAGTTGTTATGACGTAGAATGTGCATACTTTGTTGATTCCATTTATGAAATAAAACACATTTTCTAAAAACTCGTGTTTTTTACGAAATCATGTAAACCTTCTAGACGCTGTGATTTTAAAAAATGGGGGAAGTAAGCTTTTGTTATTTCCAAACGTATGTGTAAACTATAGAAATTCGTTATGACGTAGAATGTGCATACTTTGTTGATTCCATTTATGAAATAAAACACATTTCCTAAAAACTCATGTTTTTTAAGAAATCATGTAAACCTTCTAGAAGCTGTGATTTTAAAAAACGGGGGAAGTAAGCTTTTCTTATTTCCAAACGCATGCGCAAACTATAGAAAGTCCTTATGACGTAGAATGTGCATACTATATTGATTCCATTTATGAAATAAAACGCATTTTCTAAAAACTCGTGTTTTTTAGGAAATCATGTAAACCTTCGAGAATCCGTGATTTTAAAAAACGGGGGAGGTAAGCTTTTTTTATTTCCGGACAAATGCTCAAACTATAGAAAGTCGTTATGACGTAGAATCTGTATACTTTGTTGATTCCATTTATGAAATAAAACACATTTTCTAAAAACTCATGTTTTTTAAGAAATCATGTAAACCTTCTAGAAGCTGTGATTTTAAAAAATGGTGGAAGTAAGCTTTTCTTATTTCCGGATGAATGCGTAAACTATAGAAAGTCGTTATGATGTAGAATGTGCATACTTTGTTGATTCCATTTATGAAATAAAACACATTTTCTAAAAACTCATGTTTTTTAAGAAATCATGTAAACCTTCTAGAAGCTGTGATTTTAAAAAACGGTGGAAGTAAGCTTTTCTTATTTCCAAACGCATGCGCAAACTATAGAAAGTCGTTATGACATAGAATGTGCATACTTTGTTGATTCCATTTATGAAATAAAACACATTTTCTAAAAACTCGTGTTTTTTAAGAAATCATGTAAACCTTCTAGAAGCTGTGATTTTAAAAAATGGGGGAAGTAAGCTTTTCTTATTTCCGGACGCATGCGCAAACTATAGAAATTCGTTATGATGTAGAATGTGCATACTTTGTTGATTCCATTTATGAAATAAAACACATTTTCTAAAAAGTCGTGTTTTTTAAGAAATCATGTAAACCTTCTAGAAGCTGTGATTTTAAAAAACGGGGGAAGTAAGCTTTTCTTACTTCCAAATGCATGCGCAAACTATAGAAAGTCGTTACAACGTAGAATGTGCATACTTTGTAGATTCCATTTATGAAGTAAAACACATTTTCTAAAAACACGTGTTTTTTACGAAATCATCTAAACCTTCTAGAAGCTGTTATTTTAAAAAACGGTGGAAGCAAGCTTTTCTTATTTCCGGACGCATGCGCAAACTATAGAAAGTCGTTATGACGTAGAATGTGCATACTTTGTTGATTCCATTTATGAAATAAAACACATTTTCTAGAAACTCATGGTTTTTACGAAATCATGTAAACCTTCTAGAAGCTGTGATTTTAAAAAACGGGGGAAGTAAGCTTTTCTTATTTCCGTTCGCATGCGCAAACTATAGAAAGTTGTTATGACGTAGAATGTGCATACTTTGTTGATTCCATTTATGAAATAAAAGACATTTTCTAGAAACTCATGTTTTTAAAGAAATCATGTAAACCTTCTAGAAGCTGTGATTTTAAAAAACGGTGGAAGTAAGCTTTTGTTATTTCCGGACGCATGCGCAAACTATGGAAAGTCGTTATGACGTAGAAGGTGCATACTTTGTTGCTTCCATTTATGAAATAAAACACATTTTCTAAAAACTCCTGTTTTTTAAGAAACCATGTAAACCTTCTAGAAGATGTGATTTAGAAAAACAAGGGAAGTAAGCTTTTCTTATTTACGGACGCATGCGCAAACTATAGAAAGTCATTATGACGTAGAATGTGCATACTTTGTTGATTCCATTTATGAAATAAAACACATTTTCTAAAAACTCGTGTTCTTTAGGAAATCATGTAAACCTTCTAGAAGCTGTGATTTTAAAAAAATGGGGAAGTAAGCTTTTCTTATTTCCAAATGCATGCGCAAACTATAGAAAGTCGTTATGACGTAGAATGTGCATACTTTGTTGATTCCATTTATGAAATAAAACACATTTCCTAAAAACTCATGTTTTTTAAGAAATCATGTAAACCTTCTAGAAGCTGTGATTTTAAAAAATGGTGGAACTAAGCTTTTCTTATTTCCGGACGAATGCGCAAACTATAGAAAGTCGTTATGACGTAGAATGTGTATACTTTGTTGATTCCATTTATGAAATAAAACACATTTTCTAAAAACTCGTCTTTTTTAAGAAATCATGTAAACCTTCTAGAAGCTGTGATTTTAAAAAACGGTGGAAGTAAGCTTTTCTTATTTCCGGACGAATGCGCAATATATAGAAAGTCGTTATGACATAGAATGTGTATACTTTGTTGATACCATTTATGAAATAAAACACATTTTCTAAAAACTCATGGTTTTTAAGAAATCATGTAAACCTTCTAGAAGACGTGATTTTAAAAAACGGTGGAAGTATGCTTTTCTTATTTCCGGACGCATGCGAAAACTATAGAAAGTCGTTATGACGTAGAATGTGCATACTTTGTTGATTCCATTTATGAAATAAAACATATTTTCTAAAAACTCGTGTTTTTTAAGAAATCATGTAAACCTTCTAGAAGCTGTGATTTTAAAAAACGGGGGAAGTAAGCTTTTGTTATTTCCAAATGCATGCGCAAACTATAGAAAGTCGTTATGAAGTAGAATGTGCATACTTTGTTGATTCCATTTATGAAATAAAACACATTTTCTAAAAACTAGTGTTTTTTAAGAAATCATGTAAACCTTCTAGAAGCTGTGATTTTAAAAAACGGGGGAAGTAAGCTTCTCTTATTTCCGGACACATGCCCAAACTATAGAAAGTCGTTATATCGTAGAATGTGCATACTTTGTAGATTCCATTTATGAAATAAAACACATTTTCTAAAAAATCGTGTTTTTTACGAAATCATGTAAACCTTCTAGACGCTGTGATATTAAAAAACGGCGGAAGTAAGCTTTTCTTATTTCCGGACGAATGCGCAAACTATACAAAGTCGTTATGACGTACAATGTGCATACTTTGTTGATAGTATTTATTAAATAAAACACATTTTCTAAAAACTCGTGTTTTTTAAGAAATCATGTAAACCTTCTAGAAGCTGTGATTTTAAAAAACGGGGGAAGTAAGCTTTTCTTATTTCCAAACGCATGCGCAAACTATAGAAAGTCGTTATGACATAGAGTGTGCATACTTTGTTGATTCCATTTATGAAATAAAACACATTTTTTAAAAACTCGTGTTTTTTAAGAAATCATGTAAACCTTCCAGAAGCTGTGATTTTAAAAAACGAGGGAAGTAAGCTTTTCTTATTTCCAAACGCATGCGCGAACTATAGAATGTCGTTATGACGTAGAATGTGCATACTTTGTTGATTCCATTTATGAAATAAAACACATTTTCTAAAAATTCGTGTTTTTTACGAAATCATGTAAACCTTCTAGAAGCTGTGATTTTAAAAAACGGTGGAAGTAAGCTTTTCTTATTTCCAAACGAATGCACAAACTATAGAAAGTCATTATGACGTAGAATGTGTATACTTTGTTGATTCCATTTATGAAATAAAACACATTTTCTAAAAACTCGTGTTTTTTAAGAAATCATGTAAACCTTCTAGAAGCTTTGATTTGAAAAAACGGTGGAAGTAAGCTTTTCTTATTTCCGGACGCATGCGCAAACTAAAGAAAGTCGTTATGACGTAGAATGTGCATACTTTGTTGATTCCATTTATGAAATACAACACATTTTCTAAAAACTCGTGTTTTTTAAGAAATCATGTAAACCTTCTAGAAGCTGTGATTTTAAAAAACGGGGGAAGTAAGCTTTTCTTATTTTTCGGACGCATGCGCAAACTATAGAAAGTCGTTATATCGTAGAATGTGCATACTTTGTAGATTCCATTTATGAAATAAATAAAACAGATTTTCTAAAAAATCGTGTATTTTACGAAATCATGTAAACCTTCTAGAAGCTGTGATTTCAAAAAACGGTGGAAGTAAGCTTTTCTTATTTCCAGACGCATCCGCAAACTATAGAAAGTCGTTATGACGTAGAATGTGCATACTTTGTAGATTCCATTTATGAAATAAAACACATTTTCTAAAAACTCGTGTTTTTTACGAAATCATGTAAACGTTCTAGACGCTGTGATTTTAAAAAACGGTGGAAGTAAGGTTTTCTTATTTCCGGACGAATGCGCAAACTATAGAAAGTCGTTATGACGTACAATTTGCATACTTTGTTGATTCCATTTATTAAATCAAACACATTTTCTAAAAACTCGTGTTTTTTAAGAAATCATGTAAACCTTCTAGAAGCTATGATTTTAAAAAACGGGGGAAGTAAGCTTTTCTTATTTCCAAATGCATGCGCAAACTATAGAAAGTCGTTATGACATAGAATGTGCATACTTTGTTGATTCCATTTATGAAATAAAACACATTTTTTAAAAACTAGTGTTTTTTAAGAAATCATGTAAACCTTCCAGAAGCTGTGATTTTAAAAAACGGGGGAAGTAAGCTTTTCTTATTTCCAAACGCATGCGCAAACTATAGAAAGTCGTTATGACGTAGAATGTGCATACTTTGTTGATTCCATTTATGAAATAAAACACATTTTCTAAACACTCGTGTTTTTTACGAAATCATGTAAACCTTCTAGAAGCTGTGATTTTAAAAAACGGTGGAAGTAAGCTTTTCTTATTTCCAAACGAATGCGCAAACTATAGAAAGTCATTATGACGTAGAATGTGTATACTTTGTTGATTCCATTTATGAAATAAAACACATTTTCTAAAAACTCGTGTTTGTTAAGAAATCATGTAAACCTTCTAGAAGCTGTGATTTTAAAAAACGGTGGAAGTAAGCTTTTCTTATTTCCGGACGCATGCGCAAACTATAGAAATTCGTTATGACGTAGAATGTGCATACTTTGTTGATTCCATTTATGAAATACAACACATTTTCTAAAAACTCGTGTTTTTTAAGAAATCATGTAAACCTTTTAGAAGCTGTGATTTTAAAAAAAGGGGGAAGTAAGCTTTTCTTATTTCCAAACGCATGCCCAAACTATAGAAAGTCGTTATGACGTAGAATGTGCATACTTTGTTGATTACATTTATGAAATAAAACACATTTTCTAAAAAGTCATGTTTTTTAAGAAATCATGTAAACCTTCTAGAAGCTGTGATTTTAAAAAAAGTGGGAAGAAAGCTTTTCTTATTTCCAAACGCATGCGCAAACTATAGAAAGTCGTTATGATGTAGAATGTGCATACTTTGTTGATTCCATTTATGAAATAAAACACATTTCCTAAAAACTCGTGTTTTTTAAGAAATCATGTAAGCCTTCTAGAAGCTGTGATTTTAAAAAACGGTGGAAGTAAGCTTTTCTTTTTTTTTGGACGAATGCGCAAACTATAGAAAGTCGTTATGACGCAGAATATTTATACTTTGTTGAATCCATTTATCAAATAAAACACATTTTCTAAAAACTCGTGTTTTTTAAAAAATCATGTAAACCTTCTAGAAGCTGTGATTTAGAAAAACGGGTGAAGTAAGCTTTTCTTATTTCCGGACGCATGCGCAAACTATAGAAAGTCGTTATGACGTAGAATGTGCATACTTTGTTGATTCCATTTATGAAATACAACACATTTTCTAAAAACTCGTGTTTGTTAACAAATCATGTAAACCTTCTAGAAGCTGTGATTTTAAAAAACGATGGAAGTAAGCTTTTCTTATTTCCGCACGCATGCGCAAACTATAGAAAGTCGTTATGATGTAGAATGTGCATACTTTGTTGATTCCATTTGTGAAATACAACACATTTTCTAAAAACTCGTGTTTTTTAAGAAATCATGTAAACCTTTTAGAAGTTGTGATTTTAAAAAAAGGGGGAAGTAAGCTTTTCTTATTTCCAAACGCATGCCCAACCTATAGAAAGTCGTTATGACGTAGAATGTGCATACTTTGTTGATTCCATTTATGAAATAAAACACATTTTCTAAAAAGTCATGTTTTTTAAGAAATCATGTAAACCTTCTAGAAGCTGTGATTTTAAAAAAAGTGGGAAGAAAGCTTTTCTTATTTCCAAACGCATGCGCAAACTATAGAAACTCGTTATGACGTAGAATGTGCATACTTTGTTGATTCCATTTATGAAATAAAACACATTTCCTAAAAACTCATGTTTTTTAAGAAATCATGTAAGCCTTCTAGAAGCTGTGATTTTAAAAAACGGTGGAAGTAAGCTTTTCTTTTTTCCGGACGAAGGCGCAAACTATAGAAAGTCGTTATGACGTAGAATATTTATACTTTGTTGAATCCATTTATGAAATAAAACACATTTTCTAAAAACTCGTGTTTTTTAAGAAATCATGTAAACCTTCTAGAAGCTGTGATTTAGAAAAACGGGGGAAGTAAGCTTTTCTTATTTCCGGACGCATGCGCAAACTATAGAAAGTCGTTATGACGTAGAATGTGCATACTTTGTAGATTCCATTTATGAAATAAAACACATTTTCTAAAAACTCATGTTTTTTAAGAAATCATGTAAACCTTCTAGAAGCTGTGATTTTAAAAAGCAGGGGAAGTAAGTTTTTTTTATTTCCGGACGCATGCGCAAACTATAGAAAGTCGTTATGACGTAGAGTGTGCATACTTTGTTGATTCCATTTATGAAATAAAACACATTTTCTAAAAACTCATGTTTTTTAAGAAATCATGTAAACCTTCTAGAAGCTGTGATTTTAAAAAACGGGGGAAGTAAGCTTTTCTTATTTCCGGACGCATGCGCAAACTATAGAAAGTCGTTATATCATAGAATGTGCATACTTTGTAGATTCCATTTATGAAATAAAACACATTTTCTAAAAACTTGTGTTTTTTACGAAATCATGTAAACCTTCTAAACGCCGTGATTTTAAAAAACGATGGAAGTAAGCTTTTCTTATTTCCGGACGAATGCGCAAACTATAGAAAGTCGTTATGACGTACAATGTGCATACTTTGTTGATTCCATTTATGAAATAAAACACATTTTCTAAAAACTCGTGTTTTTTAAGAAATCATGTAAACCTTCTAGAAGCTGTGATTTTAAAAAACGGGGGAAGTAAGCTTTTCTTATTTCCAAATGCATGCGCAAACTACAGAAAGTCATTATGACGTAGAATCTGCATACTTTGTTGATTCCATTTATGAAATAAAACACATTTTTTAAAAACTCATGTTTTTTAAGAAATCATGTAAACCTTCCAGAAGCTGTGATTTTAAAAAACGGGGGAAGTAGGCTTTTCTTATTTCCAAACGCATGCGCAAACTATAGAAAGTCGTTATGACGTAGAATGTGCTTTCTTTGTTGATTCCATTTAAGAAATAAAACACATTTTCTAAAAACTCGTGTTTTTTACGAAATCATGTAAACCTTGTAGAAGCTGTGATTTTAAAAAAAGGGGGAAGTAACCTTTTCTTATTTCCAAATGCATGCACAAACTATAGAAATTCATTATGACGTAGAATGTGCATACTTTGTTGATTCCATTTATGAAATAAAACACATTTTTTAAAAACTCGTGTTTTTTAAGAAATCATGTAAACCTTCCAGAAGCTGTGATTTTAAAAAACGGGGGAAGTAAGCTTTTCTTATTTCCAAACGCATGCGCAAACTATAGAAAGTCGTTATAACGTAGAATGTGCATACTTTGTTCATTCCATTTCTGAAATAAAACACATTTTCTCAAAACTCGTGTTTTTTACGAAATCATGTAAACCTTCTAGAAGCTGTGATTTTAAAAAACGGTGGAATTAAGCTTTTCTTATTTCCAAACGAATGCGCAAACTATAGAAAGTCATTATGACATAGAATGTGTATACTTTGTTGATTCCATTTATGAAATAAAACACATTTTCTAAAAACTCGTGTTTTTTAAGAAATCATGTAAACCTTCTAGAAGATGTGATTTTAAAAAACGGTGGAAGTAAGCTTTTCTTATTTCCGGACGCATGCGCAAACTATAGAAAGTCGTTATGACGTAGAATGTGCATACTTTGTTGATTCCATTTATGAAATACAACACATTTTCTAAAAACTCGTGTTTTTTCAGAAATCATGTAAACCTTCTAGAAGCTGTGATTTTAAAAAACGGGGGAAGTAAGCTTTTCTTATTTCCAAACGCATGCGCAAACTATAGAAAGTCGTTATGACGTAGAATGTGCATACTTTGTTGATTCCATTTATGAAATAAAACACATTTTTTAAAAACTCGTGTTTTTTAAGAAATCATGTAAACCTTCTAGAAGCTGTGATTTTAAAAAACGGTGGAAGTAAGCTTTTCTTATTTCCAGACGCATGCGCAAACTATAGAAACTCGTTATGACGTAGAATGTGCATACTTTGTTGATTCCATTTATGAAATAAAACACATTTTCTAAACACTCGTGCTTTTTACGAAATCATGTAAACCTTCCAGAAGCTGTGATTTTAAAAAACAGTGGAAGTAAGCTTTTCTTATTTCCAAACGAATGCGCAAACTATAGAAAGTCATTATGACGTAGAATGTGTATACTTTGTTGATTCCATTTATGAAATAAAACACATTTTCTAAACACTCGTGTTTGTTAAGAAATCATGTAAACCTTCTAGAAGCTGTGATTTTAAAAAACGGTGGAAGTAAGCTTTTCTTATTTCCGGACGCATGCGCAAACTATAGAAAGTCGTTATGACGTAGAATGTGCATACTTTGTTGATTCCATTTATGAAATACAACACATTTTCTAAAAACTCGTGTTTTTTAAGAAATCATGTAAACCTTTTAGAAGCCGTGATTTTAAAAAAAGGGGAAAGTAAGCTTTTCTTATTTCCAAACGCATGCCCAAACTATAGAAAGTCGTTATGACGTAGAATGTGCATACTTTGTTGATTCCATTTATGAAATAAAACACATTTTCTAAAAAGTCATGTTTTTTAAGAAATCATGTAAACCTTCTAGAAGCTGTGATTTTAAAAAAAGTGGGAAGAAAGCTTTTCTTATTTCCAAACGCATGCACAAACTATAGAAAGTCGTTATGACGTAGAATGTGCATACTTTGATGATTCCATTTATGAAATAAAACACATTTCCTAAAAACTCATGTTATTTAAGAAATCATGTAAGCCTTCTAGAAGCTGTGATTTTAAAAAACGGTGGAAGTAAGCTTTTCTTTTTTCCGGACGAATGCGCAAACTATAGAAAGTCGTTATGACGTAGAATATTTATACTTTGTTGAATCTATTTATGAAATAAAACACATTTTCTAAAAACTTGTGTTTTTTAAGAAATCATGTAAACCTTCTAGAAGCTGTGATTTAGAAAAACGGGGGAAGTAAGCTTTTCTTATTTCCGGACGCATGCGCAAACTATAGAAAGTCGTTATGACGTAGAATGTGCATACTTTGTAGATTCCATTTATGAAATAAAACACATTTTCTAAAAACTCATGTTTTTTAAGAAATCATGTAAACCTTCTAGAAGCTGTGATTTTAAAAAACGGGGGAAGTAAGCTTTTTTTATTTCCGGACGCATCCGCCAACTATAGAAAGTCGTTATGACGTAGAATGTGCATACTTTGTTGATTCCATTTATGAAATAAAACACATTTTCTAAAAACTCATGTTTTTTAAGAAATCATGTAAACCTTCTAGAAGCTGTGATTTTAAAAAACGGGGGAAGTAAGCTTTTCTTATTTCCGGACGCATGCGCAAACTATAGAAAGTCGTTATATCATAGAATGTGCATACTTTGTAGATTCCATTTATGAAATAAAACACATTTTCTAAAAACTTGTGTTTTTTTACGAAATCATGTAAACCTTCTAAACGCTGTGATTTTAAAAAACGGTGGAAGTAAGCTTTTCTTATTTCCGGACGAATGCGCAAACTATAGAAAGTCGTTATGACGTACAATGTGCATACTTTGTTGATTCCATTTATGAAATAAAACACATTTTCTAAAAACTCGTGTTTTTTAAGAAATCATGCAAACCTTCTAGAAGCTGTGATTTTAAAAAACGGGGGAAGTAAGCTTTTCTTATTTGCAAATGCATGCGCAAACTACAGAAAGTCGTTATGACGTAGAATGTGCATACTTTGTTGATTCCATTTATGAAATAAAACACATTTTTTAAAAACTCATGTTTTTTAAGAAATCATGTAAACCTTCCAGAAGCTGTGATTTTAAAAAACGGTGGAAGTAGGCTTTTCTTATTTCCAAACGCATGCACAAACTATAGAAAGTCGTTATGATGTAGAATGTGCTTTCTTTGTTGATTCCATTTAAGAAATAAAACACATTTTCTAAAAACTCGTGTTTTTTACGAAATCATGTAAACCTTGTAGAAGCTGTGATTTTAAAAAAAGGGGGAAGTAACCTTTTCTTATTTCCAAACGCATGCGCAAACTATAGAAAGTCATTATGACGTAGAATGTGCATACTTTGTTGATTCCATTTATGAAATAAAACACATTTTTTAAAAACTCGTGTTTTTTAAGAAATCATGTAAACCTTCCAGAACCTGTGATTTTAAAAAACGGGGGAAGTAAGCTTTTCTTATTTCCAAACGCATGCGCAAACTATAGAAAGTCGTTATAACGTAGAATGTGCATACTTTGTTCATTCCATTTATGAAATAAAACACATTTTCTCAAAACTCGTGTTTTTTACGAAATCATGTAAAGCTTCTAGAAGCTGTGATTTTAAAAAACGGTGGAATTAAGCTTTTCTTATTTCCAAACGAATGCGCAAACTATAGAAAGTCATTATGACATAGAATGTGTATACTTTGTTGATTCCATTTATGAAATACAACACATTTTCTAAAAAGTCGTGTTTTTTCAGAAATCATGTAAACCTTCTAGAAGCTGTGATTTTAAAAAACGGGGGAAGTAAGCTTTTCTTATTTCCAAACGCATGCGCAAACTATAGAAAGTCGTTATGACATAGAATGTGCATACTTTGTTGATTCCATTTATGAAATAAAACACATTTTTTAAAAACTCGTGTTTTTTAAGAAATCATGTAAACCTTCTAGAAGCTGTGATTTTAAAAAACGGTGGAAGTAAGCTTTTCTTATTTCCAGACGCATGCGCAAACTATAGAAACTCGTTATGACGTAGAATGTGCATACTTTGTTGATTCCATTTATGAAATAAAACACATTTTCTAAACACTCGTGTTTTTTACGAAATCATGTAAACCTTCTAGAAGCTGTGATTTTAAAAAACGGTGGAAGTAAGATTTTCTTATTTCCAAACGAATGCGCAAACTATAGAAAGTCATTATGACATAGAATGTGTATACTTTGTTGATTCCATTTATGAAATAAAACACATTTTTTAAAAACTCGTGTTTTTTAAGAAATCATGTAAACCTTCCAGAAGCTGTGATTTTAAAAAATGGGGGAAGTAAGCTTTTCTTATTTCCAAACGCATGCGCAAACTATAGAAAGTCGTTATAACGTAGAATGTGCATACTTTGTTCATTCCATTTATGAAATAAAACACATTTTCTCAAAACTCGTGTTTTTTACGAAATCATGTAAACCTTCTAGAAGCTGTGATTTTAAAAAACGGTGGAATTAAGCTTTTCTTATTTCCAAACGAATGCGCAAACTATAGAAAGTCATTATGACATAGAAGGTGTATACTTTGTTGATTCCATTTATGAAATAAAACACATTTTCTAAAAACTCGTGTTTTTTAAGAAATCATGTAAACCTTCTAGAAGATGTGATTTTAAAAAACGGTGGAAGTAAGCTTTTCTTATTTCCGGACGCATGCGCAAACTATAGAAAGTCGTTATGACGTAGAATGTGCATACTTTGTTGATTCCATTTATGAAATACAACACATTTTCTAAAAACTCGTGTTTTTTCAGAAATCATGTAAACCTTCTAGAAGCTGTGATTTTGAAAAACGGGGGAAGTAAGCTTTTCTTATTTCCAAACGCATGCGCAAACTATAGAAAGTCGTTATGACGTAGAATGTGCATACTTTGTTGATTCCATTTATGAAATAAAACACATTTTTTAAAAACTCGTGTTTTTTAAGAAATCATGTAAACCTTCTAGAAGCTGTGCTTTTAAAAAACGGTGGAAGTAAGCTTTTCTTATTTCCAGACGAATGCGCAAACTATAGAAACTCATTATGACGTAGAATGTGCATACTTTTTTGATTCCATCTATGAAATAAAACACATTTTCTAAACACTCATGTTTTTTACGCAATCATGTAAACCTTCTAGAAGCTGTGATTTTAAAAAACGGTGGAAGTAAGCTTTTCTTATTTCCAAACGAATGCGCAAACTATAGAAAGTCATTATGACGTAGAATGTGTATACTTTGTTGATTCCATTTATGAAATAAAACACATTTTCTAAAAACTCGTGTTTGTTAAGAAATCATGTAAACCTTCTAGAAGCTGTGATTTTAAAAAACGGTGGAAGTAAGCTTTTCTTATTTCCAAACGAATGCGCAAACTATAGAAAGTCATTATGACGTAGAATGTGTATACTTTGTTGATTCCATTTATGAAATAAAACACATTTTCTAAAAACTCGTGTTTGTTAAGAAATCATGTAAACCTTCTAGAAGCCGTGATTTTAAAAAACGGTGGAAGTAAGCTTTTCTTATTTCCGGACGCATGCGCAAACTATAGAAATTCGTTATGACGTAGAATGTGCATACTTTGTTGATTCCATTTATGAAATACAACACATTTTCTAAAAACTCGTGTTTTTTAAGAAATCATGTAAACCTTTTAGAAGCTGTGATTTTAAAAAAAGGGGGAAGTAAGCTTTTCTTATTTCCAAACGCATGCCCAAACTATAGAAAGTCGTTATGACGTAGAATGTGCATACTTTGTTGATTCCATTTATGAAATAAAACACATTTTCTAAAAAGTCATGTTTTTTAAGAAATCATGTAAACCTTCTAGAAGCTGTGATTTTAAAATAAGTGGGAAGAAAGCTTTTCTTATTTCCAAACGCATGCGCAAACTATAGAAAGTCGTTATGATGTAGAATGTGCATACTTTGTTGATTCCATTTATGAAATAAAACACATTTCCTAAAAACTCGTGTTTTTTAAGAAATTATGTAAGCCTTCTAGAAGCTGTGATTTTAAAAAACGGTGGAAGTAAGCTTTTCTTATTTCCAAACGCATGCGCAAACTATAGAAAGTCGTTATAACGTAGAATGTGCATACTTTGTTCATTCCATTTATGAAATAAAACACATTTTCTCAAAACTCGTGTTTTTTACGAAATCATGTAAACCTTGTAGAAGCTGTGATTTTAAAAAAAGGGGGAAGTAACCTTTTCTTATTTCCAAACGCATGCGCAAACTATAGAAAGTCATTATGACGTAGAATGTGCATACTTTGTTGATTCCATTTATGAAATAAAACACATTTTTTAAAAACTCGTGTTTTTTAAGAAATCATGTAAACCTTCCAGAAGCTGTGATTTTAAAAAACGGGGGAAGTAAGCTTTTCTTATTTCCAAACGCATGCGCAAACTATAGAAAGTCGTTATAACGTAGAATGTGCATACTTTGTTCATTCCATTTATGAAATAAAACACATTTTCTCAAAACTCGTGTTTTTTACGAAATCATGTAAAGCTTCTAGAAGCTGTGATTTTAAAAAACGGTGGAATTAAGCTTTTCTTATTTCCAAACGAATGCGCAAACTATAGAAAGTCATTATGACATAGAATGTGTATACTTTGTTGATTCCATTTATGAAATACAACACATTTTCTAAAAAGTCGTGTTTTTTCAGAAATCATGTAAACCTTCTAGAAGCTGTGATTTTAAAAAACGGGGGAAGTAAGCTTTTCTTATTTCCAAACGCATGCGCAAACTATAGAAAGTCGTTATGACATAGAATGTGCATACTTTGTTGATTCCATTTATGAAATAAAACACATTTTTTAAAAACTCGTGTTTTTTAAGAAATCATGTAAACCTTCTAGAAGCTGTGATTTTAAAAAACGGTGGAAGTAAGCTTTTCTTATTTCCAGACGCATGCGCAAACTATAGAAACTCGTTATGACGTAGAATGTGCATACTTTGTTGATTCCATTTATGAAATAAAACACATTTTCTAAACACTCGTGTTTTTTACGAAATCATGTAAACCTTCTAGAAGCTGTGATTTTAAAAAACGGTGGAAGTAAGCTTTTCTTATTTCCAAACGAATGCGCAAACTATAGAAAGTCATTATGACAAAGAATGTGTATACTTTGTTGATTCCATTTATGAAATAAAACACATTTTTTAAAAACTCGTGTTTTTTAAGAAATCATGTAAACCTTCCAGAAGCTGTGATTTTAAAAAACGGTGGAAGTAAGCTTTTCTTATTTCCAAACGAATGCGCAAACTATAGAAAGTCATTATGACAAAGAATGTGTATACTTTGTTGATTCCATTTATGAAATAAAACACATTTTCTAAAAACTCGTGTTTGTTAAGAAATCATGTAAACCTTCTAGAAGCCGTGATTTTAAAAAACGGTGGAAGTAACCTTTTCTTATTTCCAAACGCATGCGCAAACTATAGAAAGTCATTATGACGTAGAATGTGCATACTTTGTTGATTCCATTTATGAAATAAAACACATTTTTTAAAAACTCGTGTTTTTTAAGAAATCATGTAAACCTTCCAGAAGCTGTGATTTTAAAAAACGGGGGAAGTAAGCTTTTCTTATTTCCAAACGCATGCGCAAACTATAGAAAGTCGTTATAACGTAGAATGTGCATACTTTGTTCATTCCATTTATGAAATAAAACACATTTTCTCAAAACTCGTGTTTTTTACGAAATCATGTAAAGCTTCTAGAAGCTGTGATTTTAAAAAACGGTGGAATTAAGCTTTTCTTATTTCCAAACGAATGCGCAAACTATAGAAAGTCATTATGACATAGAATGTGTATACTTTGTTGATTCCATTTATGAAATACAACACATTTTCTAAAAAGTCGTGTTTTTTCAGAAATCATGTAAACCTTCTAGAAGCTGTGATTTTAAAAAACGGGGGAAGTAAGCTTTTCTTATTTCCAAACGCATGCGCAAACTATAGAAAGTCGTTATGACATAGAATGTGCATACTTTGTTGATTCCATTTATGAAATAAAACACATTTTTTAAAAACTCGTGTTTTTTAAGAAATCATGTAAACCTTCTAGAAGCTGTGATTTTAAAAAATGGTGGAAGTAAGCTTTTCTTATTTCCAGACGCATGCGCAAACTATAGAAACTCGTTATGACGTAGAATGTGCATACTTTGTTGATTCCATTTATGAAATAAAACACATTTTCTAAACACTCGTGTTTTTTACGAAATCATGTAAACCTTCTAGAAGCTGTGATTTTAAAAAACGGTGGAAGTAAGATTTTCTTATTTCCAAACGAATGCGCAAACTATAGAAAGTCATTATGACATAGAATGTGTATACTTTGTTGATTCCATTTATGAAATAAAACACATTTTTTAAAAACTCGTGTTTTTTAAGAAATCATGTAAACCTTCCAGAAGCTGTGATTTTAAAAAATGGGGGAAGTAAGCTTTTCTTATTTCCAAACGCATGCGCAAACTATAGAAAGTCGTTATAACGTAGAATGTGCATAATTTGTTCATTCCATTTATGAAATAAAACACATTTTCTCAAAACTCGTGTTTTTTACGAAATCATATAAACCTTCTAGAAGCTGTGATTTTAAAAAATGGTGGAATTAAGCTTTTCTTATTTCCAAACGAATGCGCAAACTATAGAAAGTCATTATGACATAGAATGTGTATACTTTGTTGATTCCATTTATGAAATAAAACACATTTTCTAAAAACTCGTGTTTTTTAAGAAATCATGTAAACCTTCTAGAAGATGTGATTTTAAAAAACGGTGGAAGTAAGCTTTTCTTATTTCCGGACGCATGCGCAAACTATAGAAAGTCGTTATGACGTAGAATGTGCATACTTTGTTGATTCCATTTATGAAATACAACACATTTTCTAAAAACTCGTGTTTTTTCAGAAATCATGTAAACCTTCTAGAAGCTGTGATTTTGAAAAACGGGGGAAGTAAGCTTTTCTTATTTCCAAACGCATGCGCAAACTATAGAAAGTCGTTATGACGTAGAATGTGCATACTTTGTTGATTCCATTTATGAAATAAAACACATTTTTTAAAAACTCGTGTTTTTTAAGAAATCATGTAAACCTTCTAGAAGCTGTGCTTTTAAAAAACGGTGGAAGTAAGCTTTTCTTATTTCCAGACGAATGCGCAAACTATAGAAACTCATTATGACGTAGAATGTGCATACTTTTTTGATTCCATCTATGAAATAAAACACATTTTCTAAACACTCATGTTTTTTACGCAATCATGTAAACCTTCTAGAAGCTGTGATTTTAAAAAACGGTGGAAGTAAGCTTTTCTTATTTCCAAACGAATGCGCAAACTATAGAAAGTCATTATGACGTAGAATGTGTATACTTTGTTGATTCCATTTATGAAATAAAACACATTTTCTAAAAACTCGTGTTTGTTAAGAAATCATGTAAACCTTCTAGAAGCTGTGATTTTAAAAAACGGTGGAAGTAAGCTTTTCTTATTTCCAAACGAATGCGCAAACTATAGAAAGTCATTATGACGTAGAATGTGTATACTTTGTTGATTCCATTTATGAAATAAAACACATTTTCTAAAAACTCGTGTTTGTTAAGAAATCATGTAAACCTTCTAGAAGCCGTGATTTTAAAAAACGGTGGAAGTAAGCTTTTCTTATTTCCGGACGCATGCGCAAACTATAGAAATTCGTTATGACGTAGAATGTGCATACTTTGTTGATTCCATTTATGAAATACAACACATTTTCTAAAAACTCGTGTTTTTTAAGAAATCATGTAAACCTTTTAGAAGCTGTGATTTTAAAAAAAGGGGGAAGTAAGCTTTTCTTATTTCCAAACTCATGCCCAAACTATAGAAAGTCGTTATGACGTAGAATGTGCATACTTTGTTGATTCCATTTATGAAATAAAACACATTTTCTAAAAAGTCATGTTTTTTAAGAAATCATGTAAACCTTCTAGAAGCTGTGATTTTAAAATAAGTGGGAAGAAAGCTTTTCTTATTTCCAAACGCATGCGCAAACTATAGAAAGTCGTTATGATGTAGAATGTGCATACTTTGTTGATTCCATTTATGAAATAAAACACATTTCCTAAAAACTCGTGTTTTTTAAGAAATTATGTAAGCCTTCTAGAAGCTGTGATTTTAAAAAACGGTGGAAGTAAGCTTTTCTTATTTCCAAACGCATGCGCAAACTATAGAAAGTCGTTATAACGTAGAATGTGCATACTTTGTTCATTCCATTTATGAAATAAAACACATTTTCTCAAAACTCGTGTTTTTTACGAAATCATGTAAACCTTGTAGAAGCTGTGATTTTAAAAAAAGGGGGAAGTAACCTTTTCTTATTTCCAAACGCATGCGCAAACTATAGAAAGTCATTATGACGTAGAATGTGCATACTTTGTTGATTCCATTTATGAAATAAAACACATTTTTTAAAAACTCGTGTTTTTTAAGAAATCATGTAAACCTTCCAGAAGCTGTGATTTTAAAAAACGGGGGAAGTAAGCTTTTCTTATTTCCAAACGCATGCGCAAACTATAGAAAGTCGTTATAACGTAGAATGTGCATACTTTGTTCATTCCATTTATGAAATAAAACACATTTTCTCAAAACTCGTGTTTTTTACGAAATCATGTAAAGCTTCTAGAAGCTGTGATTTTAAAAAACGGTGGAATTAAGCTTTTCTTATTTCCAAACGAATGCGCAAACTATAGAAAGTCATTATGACATAGAATGTGTATACTTTGTTGATTCCATTTATGAAATACAACACATTTTCTAAAAAGTCGTGTTTTTTCAGAAATCATGTAAACCTTCTAGAAGCTGTGATTTTAAAAAACGGGGGAAGTAAGCTTTTCTTATTTCCAAACGCATGCGCAAACTATAGAAAGTCGTTATGACATAGAATGTGCATACTTTGTTGATTCCATTTATGAAAAAAAACACATTTTTTAAAAACTCGTGTTTTTTAAGAAATCATGTAAACCTTCTAGAAGCTGTGATTTTAAAAAACGGTGGAAGTAAGCTTTTCTTATTTCCAGACGCATGCGCAAACTATAGAAACTCGTTATGACGTAGAATGTGCATACTTTGTTGATTCCATTTATGAAATAAAACACATTTTCTAAACACTCGTGTTTTTTACGAAATCATGTAAACCTTCTAGAAGCTGTGATTTTAAAAAACGGTGGAAGTAAGCTTTTCTTATTTCCAAACGAATGCGCAAACTATAGAAAGTCATTATGACAAAGAATGTGTATACTTTGTTGATTCCATTTATGAAATAAAACACATTTTTTAAAAACTCGTGTTTTTTAAGAAATCATGTAAACCTTCCAGAAGCTGTGATTTTAAAAAATGGGGGAAGTAAGCTTTTCTTATTTCCAAACGCATGCGCAAACTATAGAAAGTCGTTATGATGTAGAATGTGCATACTTTGTTGATTCCATTTATGAAATAAAACACATTTCCCAAAAACTCGTGTTTTTTAAGAAATCATGTAAGCCTTCTAGAAGCTGTGATTTTAAAAAACGGTGGAAGTAAGCTTTTCTTTTTTCCGGACGAATGCGCAAACTATAGAAAGTCGTTATGACGTAGAATATTTATACTTTGTTGAATCCATTTATTAAATAAAACACATTTTCTATAAACTCGTGTTTTTAAAAAAATCATGTAAACCTTCTAGAAGCTGTGATTTAGAAAAACGGGGGAAGTAAGCTTTTCTTATTTCCGGATGCATGCGCAAACTATAGAAAGTCGTTATGACATAGAATGTGCATACTTTGTAGATTCCATTTATGAAATAAAACACATTTTCTAAAAACTGATGTTTTTTAAGAAATCATGTAAACCTTCTAGAAGCTGTGATTTTAAAAAACGGGGGAAGTAAGCTTTTTTTATTTCCGGACGCATGCGTAAACTATAGAAAGTCGTTATGACGTAGAATGTGCATACTTTGTTGATTCCATTTATGAAATAAAACACATTTTCTAAAAACTCATGTTTTTTAAGAAATCATGTAAACCTTCTAGAAGCTGTGATTTTAAAAAACGGGGGAAGTAAGTTTTTCTTATTTCCGGATGCATGCGCAAACTATAGAAAGTCGTTATATCATAGAATGTGCATACTTTGTAGATTCCATTTATGAAATAAAACACATTTTCTAAAAACTTGTGTTTTTTACGAAATCATGTAAACCTTCTAAACGCTGTGATTTTAAAAAACGGTGGAAGTAAGCTTTTCTTATTTCCGGACGAATGCGCAAACTATAGAAAGTCGTTATGATTTACAATGTGCATACTTTGTTGATTCCATTTATGAAATAAAACACATTTTCTAAAAACTCTTGTTTTTTAAGAAATCATGTAAACCTTCTAGAAGCTGTGATTTTAAAAAACGGGGGAAGTAAGCTTTTCTTATTTCCAAATGCATGCGCAAACTACAGAAAGTCGTTATGACGTAGAATGTGCATACTTTGTTGATTCCATTTATGAAATAAAACACATTTTTTAAAACTCATGTTTTTAAGAAATCATGTAAACCTTCCAGAAGCTGTGATTTTAAAAAACGGGGGAAGTAGGCTTTTCTTATTTCCAAACGCATGCGCAACCTATAGAAAGTCGTTATGACGTAGAATGTGCTTTCTTTGTTGATTCCATTTAAGAAATAAAACACATTTTCTAAAAACTCGTGTTTTTTACGAAATCATGTAATCCTTGTAGAAGCTGTGATTTTAAAAAAAGGGGGAAGTAACCTTTTCTTATTTCCAAACGCATGCGCAAACTATAGAATGTCATTATGACGTAGAATGTGCATACTTTGTTGATTCCATTTATGAAATAAAACACATTTTTTAAAAACTCGTGTTTTTTAAGAAATCATGTAAACCTTCCAGAACCTGTGATTTTAAAAAACGGGGGAAGTAAGCTTTTCTTATTTCCAAACGCATGCGCAAACTATAGAAAGTCGTTATAACGTAGAATGTGCATACTTTGTTCATTCCATTTATGAAATAAAACACATTTTCTCAAAACTCGTGTTTTTTACGAAATCATGTAAACCTTCTAGAAGCTGTGATTTTAAAAAACGGTGGAATTAAGCTTTTCTTATTTCCAAACGAATGCGCAAACTATAGAAAGTCATTATGACATAGAATGTGTATACTTTGTTGATTCCATTTATGAAATAAAACACATTTTCTAAAAACTCGTGTTTTTTAAGAAATCATGTAAACCTTCTAGAAGATGTGATTTTAAAAAACGGTGGAAGTAAGCTTTTCTTATTTCCGGACGCATGCGCAAACTATAGAAAGTCGTTATGACGTAGAATGTGCATACTTTGTTGATTCCATTTATGAAATACAACACATTTTCTAAAAACTCGTGTTTTTTCAGAAATCATGTAAACCTTCTAGAAGCTGTGATTTTAAAAAACGGGGGAAGTAAGCTTTTCTTATTTCCAAACGCATGCGCAAACTATAGAAAGTCGTTATGACGTAGAATGTGCATACTTTGTTGATTCCATTTATGAAATAAAACACATTTTTTAAAAACTCGTGTTTTTTAAGAAATCATGTAAACCTTCTAGAATCTGTGATTTTAAAAAACGGTGGAAGTAAGCTTTTCTTATTTCCAGACGCATGCGCAAACTATAGAAACTCGTTATGACGTAGAATGTGCATACTTTGTTGATTCCATTTATGAAATAAAACACATTTTCTAAACACTCGTGCTTTTTACGAAATCATGTAAACCTTCTAGAAGCTGTGATTTTAAAAAACAGTGGAAGTAAGCTTTTCTTATTTCCAAACGAATGCGCAAACTATAGAAAGTCATTATGACGTAGAATGTGTATACTTTGTTGATTCCATTTATGAAATAAAACACATTTTCTAAAAACTCGTGTTTGTTAAGAAATCATGTAAACCTTCTAGAAGATGTGATTTTAAAAAACGGTGGAAGTAAGCTTTTCTTATTTCCGGACGAATGCGCAAACTATAGAAAGTCGTTATGACGTAGAATGTGCATACTTTGTTGATTCCATTTATGAAATACAACACATTTTCTAAAAACTCGTGTTTTTTCAGAAATCATGTAAACCTTCTAGAAGCTGTGATTTTGAAAAACGGGGGAAGTAAGCTTTTCTTATTTCCAAACGCATGCGCAAACTATAGAAAGTCGTTATGACGTAGAATGTGCATACTTTGTTGATTCCATTTATGAAATAAAACACATTTTTTAAAAACTCGTGTTTTTTAAGAAATCATGTAAACCTTCTAGAAGCTGTGCTTTTAAAAAACGGTGGAAGTAAGCTTTTCTTATTTCCAGACGAATGCGCAAACTATAGAAACTCGTTATGACGTAGAATGTGCATACTTTTTTGATTCCATTTATGAAATAAAACCCATTTTCTAAACACTCATGTTTTTTACGCAATCATGTAAACCTTCTAGAAGCTGTGATTTTAAAAAACGGTGGAAGTAAGCTTTTCTTATTTCCAAACGAATGCGCAAACTATAGAAAGTCATTATGACGTAGAATGTGTATACTTTGTTGATTCCATTTACGAAATAAAACACATTTTCTAAAAACTCGTGTTTGTTAAGAAATCATGTAAACCTTCTAGAAGCTGTGATTTTAAAAAACGGTGGAAGTAAGCTTTTCTTATTTCCAAACGAATGCGCAAACTATAGAAAGTCATTATGACGTAGAATGTGTATACTTTGTTGATTCCATTTATGAAATAAAACACATTTTCTAAAAACTCGTGTTTGTTAAGAAATCATGTAAACCTTCTAGAAGCCGTGATTTTAAAAAACGGTGGAAGTAAGCTTTTCTTATTTCCGGACGCATGCGCAAACTATAGAAATTCGTTATGACGTAGAATGTGCATACTTTGTTGATTCCATTTATGAAATACAACACATTTTCTAAAAACTCGTGTTTTTTAAGAAATCATGTAAACCTTTTAGAAGCTGTGATTTTAAAAAAAGAGGGAAGTAAGCTTTTCTTATTTCCAAACGCATGCCCAAACTATAGAAAGTCGTTATGACATAGAATGTGCATACTTTGTTGATTCCATTTATGAAATAAAACACATTTTCTAAAAAGTCATGTTTTTTAAGAAATCATGTAAACCTTCTAGAAGCTGTGATTTTAAAAAAAGTGGGAAGAAAGCTTTTCTTATTTCCAAACGCATGCGCAAACTATAGAAAGTCGTTATGACGTAGAATGTGCATACTTTGTTGATTCCATTTATGAAATAAAACACATTTTCTAAACACTCATGTTTTTTACGAAATCATGTAAACCTTCTAGAAGCTGTGATTTTAAAAAACGGTGGAAGTAAGCTTTTCTTATTTCCAAACGAATGCGCAAACTATAGAAAGTCATTATGACGTAGAATGTACATACTTTGTTGATTCCATTTATGAAATACAACACATTTTCTAAAAACTCGTGTTTTTTAAGAAATCATGTAAACCTTTTAGAAGTTGTGATTTTAAAAAAAGGGGGAAGTAAGCTTTTCTTATTTCCAAACGCATGCCCAAACTATAGAAAGTCGTTATGACGTAGAATGTGCATACTTTGTTGATTCCATTTATGAAATACAACACATTTTCTAAAAACTCGTGTTTTTTAAGAAATCATGTAAACCTTTTAGAAGCCGTGATTTTAAAAAAAGGGGGAAGTAAGCTTTTCTTATTTCCAAACGCATGCCCAAACTATAGAAAGTCGTTATGACGTAGAATGTGCATACTTTGTTGATTCCATTTATGAAATAAAACACATTTTCTAAAAAGTCATGTTTTTTAAGAAATCATGTAAACCTTCTAGAAGCTGTGATTTTAGAAAAAGTGGGAAGAAAGCTTTTCTTATTTCCAAACGCATGCGCAAACTATAGAAAGTCGTTATGACGTAGAATGTGCATACTTTGATGATTCCATTTATGAAATAAAACACATTTCCTAAAAACTCATGTTATTTAAGAAATCATGTAAGCCTTCTAGAAGCTGTGATTTTAAAAAACGGTGGAAGTAAGCTTTTCTTTTTTCCGGACGAATGCGCAAACTATAGAAAGTCGTTATGACGTAGAATATTTATACTTTGTTGAATCCATTTATGAAATAAAACACATTTTCTAAAAACTCGTGTTTTTTAAGAATTCATGTAAACCTTCTAGAAGCTGTGATTTAGAAAAACGGGGGAAGTAAGCTTTTCTTATTTCCGGACGCATGCGCAAACTATAGAAAGTCGTTATGACGTAGAATGTGCATACTTTGTAGATTCCATTTATGAAATAAAACACATTTTCTAAAAACTCATGTTTTTTAAGAAATCATGTAAACCTTCTAGAAGCTGTGATTTTAAAAAACGGGGGAAGTAAGCTTTTTTTATTTCCGGACGCATCCGCCAACTATAGAAAGTCGTTATGACGTAGAATGTGCATACTTTGTTGATTCCATTTATGAAATAAAACACATTTTCTAAAAACTCATGTTTTTTAAGAAATCATGTAAACCTTCTAGAAGCTGTGATTTTAAAAAACGGGGGAAGTAAGCTTTTCTTATTTCCGGACGCATGCGCAAACTATAGAAAGTCGTTATATCATAGAATGTGCATACTTTGTAGATTCCATTTATGAAATAAAACACATTTTCTAAAAACTTGTGTTTTTTAAGAAATCATGTAAACCTTCTAAACGCTGTGATTTTAAAAAACTGTGGAAGTAAGCTTTTCTTATTTCCGGACGAATGCGCAAACTATAGAAAGTCGTTATGACGTACAATGTGCATACTTTGTTGATTCCATTTATGAAATAAAACACATTTTCTAAAAACTCGTGTTTTTTAAGAAATCATGTAAACCTTCTAGAAGCTGTGATTTTAAAAAACGGGGGAAGTAAGCTTTTCTTATTTCCAAATGCATGCGCAAACTACAGAAAGTCGTTATGACGTAGAATGTGCATACTTTGTTGATTCCATTTATGAAATAAAACACATTTTTTAAAAACTCATGTTTTTTAAGAAATCATGTAAACCTTCCAGAAGCTGTGATTTTAAAAAACGGGGGAAGTAGGCTTTTCTTATTTCCAAACGCATGCACAAACTATAGAAAGTCGTTATGATGTAGAATGTGCTTTCTTTGTTGATTCCATTTAAGAAATAAAACACATTTTCTAAAAACTCGTGTTTTTTACGAAATCATGTAAACCTTGTAGAAGCTGTGATTTTAAAAAAAGGGGGAAGTAACCTTTTCTTATTTCCAAACGCATGCGCAAACTATAGAAAGTCATTATGACGTAGAATGTGCATACTTTGTTGATTCCATTTATGAAATAAAACACATTTTTTAAAAACTCGTGTTTTTTAAGAAATCATGTAAACCTTCCAGAAGCTGTGATTTTAAAAAACGGGGAAAGTAAGCTTTTCTTATTTCCAAACGCATGCGCAAACTATAGAAAGTCGTTATAACGTAGAATGTGCATACTTTGTTCATTCCATTTATGAAATAAAACACATTTTCTCAAAACTCGTGTTTTTTACGAAATCATGTAAAGCTTCTAGAAGCTGTGATTTTAAAAAACGGTGGAATTAAGCTTTTCTTATTTCCAAACGAATGCGCAAACTATAGAAAGTCATTATGACATAGAATGTGTATACTTTGTTGATTCCATTTATGAAATACAACACATTTTCTAAAAAGTCGTGTTTTTTCAGAAATCATGTAAACCTTCTAGAAGCTGTGATTTTAAAAAACGGGGGAAGTAAGCTTTTCTTATTTCCGGACGCATGCGCAAACTATAGAAAGTCGTTATGATGTAGAATGTGCATACTTTGTTGATTCCATTTATGAAATACAACACATTTTCTAAAAACTCGTGTTTTTTAAGAAATCATGTAAACCTTTTAGAAGCTGTGATTTTAAAAAAAGGGGGAAGTAAGCTTTTCTTATTTCCAAACGCATGCCCAAACTATAGAAAGTCGTTATGACGTAGAATGTGCATACTTTGTTGATTCCATTTATGAAATAAAACACATTTTCTAAAAAGTCATGTTTTTTAAGAAATCATGTAAACCTTCTAGAAGCTGTGATTTTAAAAAAAGTGGGAAGAAAGCTTTTCTTATTTCCAAACGCATGCGCAAACTATAGAAAGTCGTTATGACGTAGAATGTGCATACTTTGTTGATTCCATTTATGAAATAAAACACATTTCCTAAAAACTCGTGTTTTTTAAGAAATCATGTAAGCCTTCTAGAAGCTGTGATTTTAAAAAACGGTGGAAGTAGCTTTTCTTTTTTCCGGACGAATGCGCAAACTATAGAAAGTCGTTATGACGAAGAATATTTATACTTTGTTGATTCCATTTATGAAATAAAACACATTTTCTAAAAACTCGTGTTTTTTAAGAAATCATGTAAACCTTCTAGAACCTGTGATTTAGAAAAACGGGGGAAGTAAGCTTTTCTTATTTCCGGACCCATGCGCAAACTATAGAAAGTCGTTATGACGTAGAATGTGCATACTTTGTAGATTCCATTTATGAAATAAAACACATTTTCTAAAAACTCATGTTTTTTAAGAAATCATGTAAACCTTCTAGAAGCTGTGATTTTAAAAAATGGGGGAAGTAAGCTTTTTTTATTTCCGGACGCATGCGCAAACTATAGAAAGTCGTTATGACATAGAATGTGCATACTTTGTTGATTCCATTTATGAAATAAAACACATTTTCTAAAAACTCGTGTTTTTTAAGAAATCATGTAAACCTTCTAGAAGATGTGATTTTAAAAAACGGTGGAAGTAAGCTTTTCTTATTTCCGGACACATGCGCAAACTATAGAAAGTCGTTATGACGTAGAATGTGCATACTTTGTTGATTCCATTTATGAAATACAACACATTTTCTAAAAACTCGTGTTTTTTCAGAAATCATGTAAACCTTCTAGAAGCTGTGATTTTAAAAAACGGGGGAAGTAAGCTTTTCTTATTTCCAAACGCATGCGCAAACTATAGAAAGTCGTTATGACGTAGAATGTGCATACTTTGTTGATTCCATTTATGAAATAAAACACATTTTTTAAAAACTCGTGTTTTTTAAGAAATCATGTAAACCTTCTAGAAGCTGTGATATTAAAAAACGGTGGAAGTAAGCTTTTCTTATTTCCAGACGCATGCGCAAACTATAGAAACTCGTTATGACGTAGAATGTGCATACTTTGTTGATTCCATTTATGAAATAAAACACATTTTCTAAACGCTCGTGTTTTTTACGAAATCATGTAAACCTTCTAGAAGCTGTGATTTTAAAAAACGGTGGAAGTAAGCTTTTCTTACTTCCAAATGAATGCGCAAACTATAGAAAGTCATTATGACGTAGAATGTGTATACTTTGTTGATTCCATTTATGAAATAAAATACATTTTCTAAAAACTCGTGTTTGTTAAGAAATCATGTAAACCTTCTAGAAGCTGTGATTTTAAAAAACGGTGGATGTAAGCTTTTCTTATTTCCGGACGCATGCGCAAACTATAGAAAGTCGTTATGACGTAGAATGTGCATACTTTGTTGATTCCATTTATGAAATACAACACATTTTCTAAAAACTCGTGTTTTTTAAGAAATCATGTAAACCTTTTAGAAGCTGTGATTTTAAAAAAAGGGGGAAGTAAGCTTTTCTTATTTCCAAACGCATGCCCAAACTATAGAAAGTCGTTATGACGTAGAATGTGCATACTTTTTTGATTCCATTTATGAAATAAAACACATTTTCTAAAAAGTCATGTTTTTTAAGAAATCATGTAAACCTTCTAGAAGCTGTGATTTTAAAAAAAGTGGGAAGAAAGCTTTTCTTATTTCCAAACGCATGCGCAAACTATAGAAAGTCGTTATGACGTAGAATGTGCATACTTTTTTGATTCCATTTATGAAATAAAACACATTTCCTAAAAACTCGTGTTTTTTAAGAAATCATGTAAGCCTTCTAGAAGCTGTGATTTTAAAAAACGGTGGAAGTAGCTTTTCTTTTTTCCGGACGAATGCGCAAACTATAGAAAGTCGTTATGACGTAGAATATTTATACTTTGTTGATTCCATTTATGAAATAAAACACATTTTCTAAAAACTCGTGTTTTTTAAGAAATCATGTAAACCTTCTAGAACCTGTGATTTAGAAAAACGGGGGAAGTAAGCTTTTCTTATTTCCGGACGCATGCGCAAACTATAGAAAGTCGTTATGACGTAGAATGTGCATACTTTGTAGATTCCATTTATGAAATAAAACACATTTTCTAAAAACTGATGTTTTTTAAGAAATCATGTAAACCTTCTAGAAGCTGTGATTTTAAAAAACGGGGGAAGTAAGCTTTTTTTATTTCCGGACGCATGCGCAAACTATAGAAAGTCGTTATGACATAGAATGTGCATACTTTGTTGATTCCATTTATGAAATAAAACACATTTTCTAAAAACTCATGTTTTTTAAGAAATCATGTAAACCTTCTAGAAGCTGTGATTTTAAAAAACAGGGGAAGTAAGCTTTTCTTATTTCCGGACGCATGCGCAAACTATAGAAAGTCGTTATATCGTAGAATGTGCATACTTTGTAGATTCCATTTATGAAATAAAACACATTTTCTAAAAACTCGTGTTTTTTAAGAAATCATGTAAACCTTCCAGAAGCTGTGATTTTAAAAAACGGGGGAAGTAAGCTTTTCTTATTTCCGGACGCATGCGCAAACTATAGAAAGTCGTTATATCGTAGAATGTGCATACTTTGTAGATTCCATTTATGAAATAAAACACATTTTCTAAAAACTTGTGTTTTTTACGAAATCATGTAAACCTTCTAAACGCTGTGATTTTAAAAAACGGTTGAAGTAAGCTTTTCTTATTTCCGGACGAATGCGCAAACTATAGAAAGTCGTTATGAAGTACAATGTGCATACTTTGTTGATTCCATTTATGAAATAAAACACATTTTCTAAAAACTCGTGTTTTTTAAGAAATCATGTAAACCTTCTAGAAGCTGTGATTTTAAAAAAACGGTGGAAGTAAGCTTTTCTTATTTCCAAATGCATGCGGAAACTATAGAAAGTCGTTATGTCGTAGAATGTGCATACTTTGTTGATTCCATTTATGAAATAAAACACATTTTTTAAAAACTCATGTTTTTTAAGAAATCATGTAAACCTTCCAGAAGCTGTGATTTTAAAAAACGTGGGAAGTAGGCTTTTCTTATTTCCAAACGCATGCGCAAACTATAGAAAGTCGTTATGACGTAGAATGTGCTTTCTTTGTTGATTCCATTTAAGAAATAAAACACATTTTCTAAAAACTCGTGTTTTTTACGAAATCATGTAAACCTTGTAGAAGCTGTGATTTTAAAAAAAGGGGGGAAGTAAGCTTTTCTTATTTCCAAACGCATGCGCAAACTATAGAAAGTCATTATGACGTAGAATGTGCATACTTTGTTGATTCCATTTATGAAATAAAACACATTTTTTAAAAACTCGTGTTTTTTAAGAAATCATGTCAACCTTCCAGAAGCTGTGATTTTAAAAAACGGGGGAAGTAAGCTTTTCTTATTTCCAAACGCATGCGCAAACTATAGAAAGTCGTTATAACGTAGAATGTGCATACTTTGTTCATTCCATTTATGAAATAAAACACATTTTCTCAAAACTCGTGTTTTTTACGAAATCATGTAAACCTTCTAGAAGCTGTGATTTTAAAAAACGATGGAATTAAGCTTTTCTTATTTCCAAACGAATGCGCAAACTATAGAAAGTCATTATGACATAGAATGTGTATACTTTGTTGATTCCATTTATGAAATAAAACACATTTTCTAAAAACTCGTGTTTTTTAAGAAATCATGTAAACCTTCTAGAAGATGTGATTTTAAAAAACGGTGGAAATAAGCTTTTCTTATTTCCGGACGCATGCGCAAACTATAGAAAGTCGTTATGACGTAGAATGTGCATACTTTGTTGATTCCATTTATGAAATACAACACATTTCCTAAAAACTCGTGTTTTTTCAGAAATCATGTAAACCTTCTAGAAGCTGTGATTTTAAAAAACGGGGGAAGTAAGCTTTTCTTATTTCCAAACGCATGCGCAAACTATAGAAAGTCGTTATGACGTAGAATGTGCATACTTTGTTGATTCCATTTATGAAATAAAACACATTTTTTAAAAACTCGTGTTTTTTAAGAAATCATGTAAACCTTCTAGAAGCTGTGATTTTAAAAAATGGTGGAAGTAAGCTTTTCTTAATTCCAGACGCATGCGCAAACTATAGAAACTCGTTATGACGTAGAATGTGCAGACTTTGATGATTCCATTTATGAAATAAAACACATTTTCTAAAAACTCGTGTTTTTTACGAAATCATGTAAACCTTCTAGAAGCTGTGATTTTAAAAAACGGTGGAAGTAAGCTTTTCTTATTTCCAAACGAATGCGCAAACTATAGAAATTTGTTATGACGTAGAATGTGCATACTTTGTAGATTCCATTTATGAAATAAAACACATTTTCTAAAAACTCGTGTTTTTTACGAAATCATTTAAACCTTCTAGAAGCTGTGATTTTAAAAAACGGTGGAAGTAAGCTTTTCTTATTTCCGGACGCATGCGCAAACTATAGAAAGTCGTTATGACGTAGAATGTGCATACTTTGTTGATTCCATTTATGAAATACAACACATTTTCTAAAAACTCGTGTTTTTTAAGAAATCATGTAAACCTTTTAGAAGCTGTGATTTTAAAAAAAGGGGAAGTAAGCTTTTCTTATTTCCAAACGCATGCCCAAACTATAGAAAGTCGTTATGACGTAGAATGTGCATACTTTGTTGATTCCATTTATGAAATAAAACACATTTTCTAAAAAGTCATGTTTTTTAAGAAATCATGTAAACCTTCTAGAAGCTGTGATTTTAAAAAAAGTGGGAAGAAAGCTTTTCTTATTTCCAAACGCATGCGCAAACTATAGAAAGTCGTTATGACGTAGAATGTGCATACTTTGTTGATTCCATTTATGAAATAAAACACATTTCCTAAAAACTCGTGTTTTTAAAAAAATCATGTAAGACTTCTAGAAGCTGTGATTTTAAAAAACGGTGGAAGTAAGCTTTTCTTTTTTCCGGACGAATGCGCAAACTATAGAAAGTCGTTATGACGTAGAATATTTATACTTTGTTGATTCCATTTATGAAATAAAACATATTTTCTAAAAAATCGTGTTTTTTAAGAAATCATGTAAACCTTCTAGAACCTGTGATTTAGAAAAACGGGGGAAGTAAGCTTTTCTTATTTCCGGACGCATGCGCAAACTATAGAAAGTCGTTATGACGTAGAATGTGCATACTTTGTAGATTCCATTTATGAAATAAAACACATTTTCTAAAAACTCATGTTTTTTAAGAAATCATGTAAACCTTCTAGAAGCTGTGATTTTGAAAAACGGGGGAAGTAAGCTTTTTTTATTTCCGGACGCATGCGCAAACTATAGAAAGTCGTTATGACGTAGAATGTGCATACTTTGTTGATTCCATTTATGAAATAAAACACATTTTCTAAAAACTCATGTTTTTTAAGAAATCATGTAAACCTTCTAGAAGCTGTGATTTTAAAAAACGGGGGAAGTAATCTTTTCTTATTTCCGGACGCATGCGCAAACTACAGAAAGTCATTATATCGTAGAATGTGCATACTTTGTAGATTCCATTTATGAAATAAAACACATTTTCTAAAAACTTGTGTTTTTACGAAATCATGTAAACCTTCTAAACGCTGTGATTTTAAAAAACGGTGGAAGTAAGCTTTTCTTATTTCCGGACGAATGCGCAAACTATAGAAAGTCGTTATGAAGTACAATGTGCATACTTTGTTGATTCCATTTATGAAATAAAACGCATTTTCTAAAAACTCGTGTTTTTTACGAAATCATGTAAACCTTGTATAAGCTGTGATTTTAAAAAAAGGGGGAAGTAAGCTTTTCTTATTTCCAAACGCATGCGCAAACTATAGAAAGTCATTATGACGTAGAATGTGCATACTTTGTTGATTCCATTTATGAAATAAAACACATTTCCTAAAAACTCGTGTTTTTTAAGAAATCATGTAAACCTTCTAGAAGATGTGATTTTAAAAAACGGTGGAAGTAAGCTTTTCTTATTTCCGGACGCATGCGCAAACTATAGAAAGTCGTTATGACGTAGAATGTGCATACTTTGTTGATTCCATTTATGAAATAAAACACATTTTCTAAAAACTTGTGTTTTTTAAGAAATCATGTAAACCTTCTAGAAGCTGTGATTTTAAAAAACGGGGGAAGTAAGCTTTTCTTATTTCCAAATGCATGCGGAAACTATAGAAAGTCGTTATGACGTAGAATGTGCATACTTTGTTGATTCCATTTATGAAATAAAACACATTTTCTAAAAACTTGTGTTTTTTAAGAAATCATGTAAACCTTCTAGAAGCTGTGATTTTAAAAAACGGGGGAAGTAAGCTTTTCTTATTTCCAAACGCATGCGCAAACTATAGAAATTCATTATGACGTAGAATGTGCATACTTTGTTGATTCCATTTATGAAATAAAACACATTTTCTAAAAACTTGTGTTTTTTAAGAAATCATGTAAACCTTCTAGAAGCTGTGATTTTAAAAAACGGGGGAAGTAAGCTTTTCTTATTTCCAAATGCATGCGGAAACTATAGAAAGTCGTTATGACGTAGAATGTGCATACTTTGTTGATTCCATTTATGAAATAAAACACATTTTTTAAAAACTCATGTTTTTTAAGAAATCATGTAAACCTTCCAGAAGCTGTGATTTTAAAAAACGGGGGAAGTAGGCTTTTCTTATTTCCAAACGCATGCGCAAGCTATAGAAAGTCGTTATGACGTAGAATGTGCTTTCTTTGTTGATTCCATTTAAGAAATAAAACACATTTTCTAAAAACTCGTGTTTTTTACGAAATCATGTAAACCTTGTAGAAGCTGTGATTTTAAAAAAAGGGGGAAGTAACCTTTTCTTATTTCCAAACGCATGCGCAAACTATAGAAAGACATTATGACGTAGAATGTGCATACTTTGTTGATTCCATTTATGAAATAAAACACATTTTTTAAAAACTCGTGTTTTTTAAGAAATCATGTAAACCTTCTAGAAGCTGTGATTTTAAAAAACGGGGGAAGTAAGCTTTTCTTATTTCCAAACGCATGCGCAAACTATAGAAAGTCGTTATAACGTAGAATGTGCATACTTTGTTCATTCCATTTATGAAATAAAACACATTTTCTCAAAACTCGTGTTTTTTACGAAATCATGTAAAGCTTCTAGAAGCTGTGATTTTAAAAAACGGTGGAATTAAGCTTTTCTTATTTCCAAACGAATGCGCAAACTATAGAAAGTCATTATGACATAGAATGTGTATACTTTGTTGATTCCATTTATGAAATACAACACATTTTCTAAAAAGTCGTGTTTTTTCAGAAATCATGTAAACCTTCTAGAAGCTGTGATTTTAAAAAACGGGGGAAGTAAGCTTTTCTTATTTCCAAACGCATGCGCAAACTATAGAAAGTCGTTATGACATAGAATGTGCATACTTTGTTGATTCCATTTATGAAATAAAACACATTTTTTAAAAACTCGTGTTTTTTAAGAAATCATGTAAACCTTCTAGAAGCTGTGATTTTAAAAAACGGTGGAAGTAAGCTTTTCTTATTTCCAGACGCATGCGCAAACTATAGAAACTCGTTTTGACGTAGAATGTGCATACTTTGTTGATTCCATTTATGAAATAAAACACATTTTCTAAACACTCGTGTTTTTTACGAAATCATGTAAACCTTCTAGAAGCTGTGATTTTAAAAAACGGTGGAAGTAAGCTTTTCTTATTTCCAAACGAATGCGCAAACTATAGAAAGTCATTATGACGTAAAATGTGTATACTTTGTTGATTCCATTTATGAAATAAAACACATTTTCTAAAAACTCGTGTTTGTTAAGAAATCATGTAAACCTTCTAGAAGCTGTGATTTTAAAAAACGGTTGAAGTAAGCTTTTCTTATTTCCGGACGCATGCGCAAACTATAGAAAGTCGTTATGACGTAGAATGTGCATACTTTGTTGATTCCATTTATGAAATACAACACATTTTCTAAAAACTCGTGTTTTTTAAGAAATCATGTAAACCTTTTAGAAGCTGTGATTTTAAAAAAAGGGGGAAGTAAGCTTTTCTTATTTCCAAACGCATGCCCAAACTATAGAAAGTCGTTATGAAGTAGAATGTGCATACTTTGTTGATTCCATTTATGAAATAAAACACATTTTCTAAAAAGTCATGTTTTTTAAGAAATCATGTAAACCTTCTAGAAGCTGTGATTTTAAAAAAAGTGGGAAGAAAGCTTTTCTTATTTCCAAACGCATGCGCAAACTATAGAAAGTCGTTATGACGTAGAATGTGCATACTTTGTTGATTCCATTTATGAAATAAAACACATTTCCTAAAAACTCGTGTTTTTTAAGAAATCATGTAAGCCTTCTAGAAGCTGTGATTTTAAAAAACGGTAGAAGTAAGCTTTTCTTTTTTCCGGACGAATGCGCAAACTATAGAAAGTCGTTATGACGTAGAATATTTATACTTTGTTGATTCCATTTATGAAATAAAACACATTTTCTAAAAACTCATGTTTTTTAAGAAATCATGTAAACCTTCTAGAACCTGTGATTTAGAAAAACGGGGGAAGTAAGCTTTTCTTATTTCCGGACGCATGCGCAAACTATAGAAAGTCGTTATGACGTAGAATGTGCATACTTTGTAGATTCCATTTATGAAATAAAACACATTTTCTAAAAACTCATGTTTTTTAAGAAATCATGTAAACCTTCTAGAAGCTGTGATTTTAAAAAACGGGGGAAGTAAGCTTTTTTTATTTCCGGACGCATGCGCAAACTATAGAAAGTCATTATGACGTAGAATGTGCATACTTTGTTGATTCCATTTATGAAATAAAACACATTTTCTAAAAACTCATGTTTTTTAAGAAATCATGTAAACCTTCTAGAAGCTGTGATTTTAAAAAACGGGGGAAGTAAGCTTTTCTTATTTCCGGACGCATGCGCAAACTATAGAAAGTCGTTATATCGTAGAATGTGCATACTTTGTAGATTCCATTTATGAAATAAAACACATTTTCTAAAAACTTGTGTTTTTTACGAAATCATGTAAACCTTCTAAACGCTGTGATTTTAAAAAACGGTGGAAGTAAGCTTTTCTTATTTCCGGACGAATGCGCAAACTATAGAAAGTCGTTATGAAGTACAATGTGCATACTTTGTTGATTCCATTTATGAAATAAAACACATTTTCTAAAAACTCATGTTTTTTAAGAAATCATGTAAACCTTCTAGAAGCTGTGATTTTAAAAAACGGGGGAAGTAAGCTTTTCTTATTTCCGGACACATGCGCAAACTATAGAAAGTCGTTATATCGTAGAATGTGCATACTTTGTAGATTCCATTTATGAAATAAAACACATTTTCTAAAAACTTGTGTTTTTTACGAAATCATGTAAACCTTCTAAACGCTGTGATTTTAAAAAACGGTGGAAGTAAGCTTTTCTTATTTCCGGACGAATGCGCAAACTATAGAAAGTCGTTATGAAGTACAATGTGCATACTTTGTTGATTCCATTTATGAAATAAAACACATTTTCTAAAAACTTGTGTTTTTTAAGAAATCATGTAAACCTTCTAGAAGCTGTGATTTTAAAAAACGGGGGAAGTAAGCTTTTCTTATTTCCAAATGCATGCGGAAACTATAGAAAGTCGTTATGACGTAGAATGTGCATACTTTGTTGATTCCATTTATGAAATAAAACACATTTTTTAAAAACTCATGTTTTTTAAGAAATCATGTAAACCTTCCAGAAGCTGTGATTTTAAAAAACGGGGGAAGTAGGCTTTTCTTATTTCCAAACGCATGCGCAAGCTATAGAAAGTCGTTATGACGTAGAATGTGCTTTCTTTGTTGATTCCATTTAAGAAATAAAACACATTTTCTAAAAACTCGTGTTTTTTACGAAATCATGTAAACCTTGTAGAAGCTGTGATTTTAAAAAAAGGGGGAAGTAAGCTTTTCTTATTTCCAAACGCATGCGCAAACTATAGAAAGTCATTATGACGTATAATGTGCATACTTTGTTGATTCCATTTATGAAATAAAACACATTTTTTAAAAACTCGTGTTTTTTAAGAAATCATGTCAACCTTCCAGAAGCTGTGATTTTAAAAAACGGGGGATGTAAGCTTTTCTTATTTCCAAACGCATGCGCAAACTATAGAAAGTCGTTATAACGTAGAATGTGCATACTTTGTTCATTCCATTTATGAAATAAAACACATTTTCTCAAAACTCGTGTTTTTTACGAAATCATGTAAACCTTCTAGAAGCTGTGATTTTAAAAAACGGTGGAATTAAGCTTTTCTTATTTCCAAACGAATGCGCAAACTATAGAAAGTCATTATCACATAGAATGTGTATACTTTGTTGATTCCATTTATGAAATAAAACACATTTTCTAAAAACTCGTGTTTTTTAAGAAATCATGTAAACCTTCTAGAAGATGTGATTTTAAAAAACGGTGGAAGTAAGCTTTTCTTATTTCCGGACGCATGCGCAAACTATAGAAAGTCGTTATGACGTAGAATGTGCATACTTTGTTGATTCCATTTATGAAATACAACACATTTTCTAAAAACTCGTGTTTTTTCAGAAATCATGTAAACCTTCTAGAAGCTGTGATTTTAAAAAACGGGGGAAGTAAGCTTTTCTTATTTGCAAACGCATGCGCAAACTATAGAAAGTCGTTATGACGTAGAATGTGCATACTTTGTTGATTCCATTTATGAAATAAAACACATTTTTTAAAAACTCGTGTTTTTTAAGAAATCATGTAAACCTTCTAGAAGCTGTGATTTTAAAAAACGGTGGAAGTAAGCTTTTTTTATTTCCAGACGCATGCGCAAACTATAGAAACTCGTTATGACGTAGAATGTGCATACTTTGTTGATTCCATTTATGAAATAAAACACATTTTCTAAAAACTCGTGTTTTTTACGAAATCATGTAAACCTTCTAGAAGCTGTGATTTTAAAAAACGGTGGAAGTAAGCTTTTCTTATTTCCAAACGAATGCGCAAACTATAGAAATTCGTTATGACATAGAATGTGCATACTTTGTAGATTCCATTTATGAAATAAAACACATTTTCTAAAAACTCGTGTTTTTTACGAAATCATTTAAACCTTCTAGAAGCTGTGATTTTAAAAAACGGTGGAAGTAAGCTTTTCTTATTTCCGGACGAATGCGCAAACTATACAAAGTCGTTATGACGTACAATGTGCATACTTTGTTGATTCCATTTATTAAATAAAACACATTTTCTAAAAACTCGTGTTTTTTAAGAAATCATGTAAACCTTCTAGAAGCTGTGATTTTAAAAAACGGTGGAAGTAAGCTTTTCTTATTTCCAGACGCATGCGCAAACTATAGAAACTCGTTATGACGTAGAATGTGCATACTTTGTTGATTCCATTTATGAAATAAAACACATTTTCTAAACACTCGTGTTTTTTACGAAATCATGTAAACCTTCTAGAAGCTGTGATTTTAAAAAACGGTGGAAGTAAGCTTTTCTTATTTCCAAACGAATGCGCAAACTATAGAAAGTCATTATGACTTAGAATGTGTATACTTTGTTGATTCCATTTATGAAATAAAACACATTTTCTAAAAACTCGTGTTTGTTAAGAAATCATGTAACCCTTCAAGAAGCTGTGATTTTAAAAAACGAGGGAAGTAAGCTTTTCTTATTTCCAAACGCATGCGCGAACTATAGAAAGTCATTATGACGTATAATGTGCATACTTTGTTGATTCCATTTATTAAATAAAACACATTTTCTAAAAACTCGTGTTTTTTACGAAATCTTGTAAACCTTCTAGAAGCTGTGATTTTAAAAAACGGTGGAAGTAAGCTTTTTTTATTTCCGGACGCATGCGCAAACTATAGAAAGTCATTATGACGTAGAATGTGCATACTTTGTTGATTCCATTTATGAAATAAAACACATTTTCTAAAAACTCATGTTTTTTAAGAAATCATGTAAACCTTCTAGAAGCTGTGATTTTAAAAAACGGGGGAAGTAAGCTTTTCTTATTTCCGGACGCATGCGCAAACTATAGAAAGTCGTTATATCGTAGAATGTGCATACTTTGTAGATTCCATTTATGAAATAAAACACATTTTCTAAAAACTTGTGTTTTTTACGAAATCATGTAAACCTTCTAAACGCTGTGATTTTAAAAAACGGTGGAAGTAAGCTTTTCTTATTTCCGGACGAATGCGCAAACTATAGAAAGTCGTTATGAAGTACAATGTGCATACTTTGTTGATTCCATTTATGAAATAAAACACATTTTCTAAAAACTCATGTTTTTTAAGAAATCATGTAAACCTTCTAGAAGCTGTGATTTTAAAAAACGGGGGAAGTAAGCTTTTCTTATTTCCGGACGCATGCGCAAACTATAGAAAGTCGTTATATCGTAGAATGTGCATACTTTGTAGATTCCATTTATGAAATAAAACACATTTTGTAAAAACTTGTGTTTTTTACGAAATCATGTAAACCTTCTAAACGCTGTGATTTTAAAAAACGGTGGAAGTAAGCTTTTCTTATTTCCGGACGAATGCGCAAACTATAGAAAGTCGTTATGAAGTACAATGTGCATACTTTGTTGATTCCATTTATGAAATAAAACACATTTTCTAAAAACTTGTGTTTTTTAAGAAATCATGTAAACCTTCTAGAAGCTGTGATTTTAAAAAACGGGGGAAGTAAGCTTTTCTTATTTCCAAATGCATGCGGAAACTATAGAAAGTCGTTATGACGTAGAATGTGCATACTTTGTTGATTCCATTTATGAAATAAAACACATTTTTTAAAAACTCATGTTTTTTAAGAAATCATGTAAACCTTCCAGAAGCTGTGATTTTAAAAAACGGGGGAAGTAGGCTTTTCTTATTTCCAAACGCATGCGCAAGCTATAGAAAGTCGTTATGACGTAGAATGTGCTTTCTTTGTTGATTCCATTTAAGAAATAAAACACATTTTCTAAAAACTCGTGTTTTTTACGAAATCATGTAAACCTTGTAGAAGCTGTGATTTTAAAAAAAGGGGGAAGTAAGCTTTTCTTATTTCCAAACGCATGCGCAAACTATAGAAAGTCATTATGACGTATAATGTGCATACTTTGTTGATTCCATTTATGAAATAAAACACATTTTTTAAAAACTCGTGTTTTTTAAGAAATCATGTCAACCTTCCAGAAGCTGTGATTTTAAAAAACGGGGGATGTAAGCTTTTCTTATTTCCAAACGCATGCGCAAACTATAGAAAGTCGTTATAACGTAGAATGTGCATACTTTGTTCATTCCATTTATGAAATAAAACACATTTTCTCAAAACTCGTGTTTTTTACGAAATCATGTAAACCTTCTAGAAGCTGTGATTTTAAAAAACGGTGGAATTAAGCTTTTCTTATTTCCAAACGAATGCGCAAACTATAGAAAGTCATTATCACATAGAATGTGTATACTTTGTTGATTCCATTTATGAAATAAAACACATTTTCTAAAAACTCGTGTTTTTTAAGAAATCATGTAAACCTTCTAGAAGATGTGATTTTAAAAAACGGTGGAAGTAAGCTTTTCTTATTTCCGGACGCATGCGCAAACTATAGAAAGTCGTTATGACGTAGAATGTGCATACTTTGTTGATTCCATTTATGAAATACAACACATTTTCTAAAAACTCGTGTTTTTTCAGAAATCATGTAAACCTTCTAGAAGCTGTGATTTTAAAAAACGGGGGAAGTAAGCTTTTCTTATTTGCAAACGCATGCGCAAACTATAGAAAGTCGTTATGACGTAGAATGTGCATACTTTGTTGATTCCATTTATGAAATAAAACACATTTTTTAAAAACTCGTGTTTTTTAAGAAATCATGTAAACCTTCTAGAAGCTGTGATTTTAAAAAACGGTGGAAGTAAGCTTTTTTTATTTCCAGACGCATGCGCAAACTATAGAAACTCGTTATGACGTAGAATGTGCATACTTTGTTGATTCCATTTATGAAATAAAACACATTTTCTAAAAACTCGTGTTTTTTACGAAATCATGTAAACCTTCTAGAAGCTGTGATTTTAAAAAACGGTGGAAGTAAGCTTTTCTTATTTCCAAACGAATGCGCAAACTATAGAAATTCGTTATGACATAGAATGTGCATACTTTGTAGATTCCATTTATGAAATAAAACACATTTTCTAAAAACTCGTGTTTTTTACGAAATCATTTAAACCTTCTAGAAGCTGTGATTTTAAAAAACGGTGGAAGTAAGCTTTTCTTATTTCCGGACGAATGCGCAAACTATACAAAGTCGTTATGACGTACAATGTGCATACTTTGTTGATTCCATTTATTAAATAAAACACATTTTCTAAAAACTCGTGTTTTTTAAGAAATCATGTAAACCTTCTAGAAGCTGTGATTTTAAAAAACGGTGGAAGTAAGCTTTTCTTATTTCCAGACGCATGCGCAAACTATAGAAACTCGTTATGACGTAGAATGTGCATACTTTGTTGATTCCATTTATGAAATAAAACAAATTTTCTAAACACTCGTGTTTTTTACGAAATCATGTAAACCTTCTAGAAGCTGTGATTTTAAAAAACGGTGGAAGTAAGCTTTTCTTATTTCCAAACGAATGCGCAAACTATAGAAAGTCATTATGACGTAGAATGTGTATACTTTGTTGATTCCATTTATGAAATAAAACACATTTTCTAAAAACTCGTGTTTGTTAAGAAATCATGTAACCCTTCAAGAAGCTGTGATTTTAAAAAACGAGGGAAGTAAGCTTTTCTTATTTCCAAACGCATGCGCGAACTATAGAAAGTCATTATGACGTATAATGTGCATACTTTGTTGATTCCATTTATTAAATAAAACACATTTTCTAAAAACTCGTGTTTTTTACGAAATCTTGTAAACCTTCTAGAAGCTGTGATTTTAAAAAACGGTGGAAGTAAGCTTTTCTTATTTCCAAACGAATGCACAAACTATAGAAATTCATTATGACGTAGAATGTGTATACTTTGTTGATTCCATTTATGAAATAAAACACATTTTATAAAAACTCGTGTTTTTTAAGAAATCATGTAAACCTTCTAGAAGCTGTGATTTGAAAAAACGGTGGAAGTAAGCTTTTCTTATTTCCGGACGCATGCGCAAACTATAGAAAGTCGTTATGACGTAGAATGTGCATACTTTGTTGATTCCATTTATGAAATAAAACACATTTCCTAAAAACTCGTATTTTTTAAGAAATCATGTAAGCCTTCTAGAAGCTGTGATTTTAAAAAACGGTGGAAGTAAGCTTTTCTTTTTTCCGGACGAATGCGCAAACTATAGAAAGTCGTTATGACGTAGAATATTTATACTTTGTTGATTCCATTTATGAAATAAAACACATTTTCTAAAAACTCATGTTTTTTAAGAAATCATGTAAACCTTCTAGAACCTGTGATTTAGAAAAACGGGGGAAGTAAGCTTTTCTTATTTCCGGAAGCATGCGCAAACTATAGAAAGTCGTTATGACGTAGAATGTGCATACTTTGTAGATTCCATTTATGAAATAAAACACATTTTCTAAAAACTCATGTTTTTTAAGAAATCATGTAAACCTTCTAGAAGCTGTGATTTTAAAAAACTGGGGAAGTAAGCTTTTTTTATTTCCGGACGCATGCGCAAACTATAGAAAGTCATTATGACGTAGAATGTGCATACTTTGTTGATTCCATTTATGAAATAAAACACATTTTCTAAAAACTCATGTTTTTTAAGAAATCATGTAAACCTTCTAGAAGCTGTGATTTTAAAAAACGGGGGAAGTAAGCTTTTCTTATTTCCGGACGCATGCGCAAACTATAGAAAGTCGTTATATCGTAGAATGTGCATACTTTGTAGATTCCATTTATGAAATAAAACACATTTTCTAAAAAATCGTGTATTTTACGAAATCATGTAAACCTTCTAGAAGCTGTGATTTCAAAAAACGGTGGAAGTAAGTTTTTCTTATTTCCGGACGCATCCACAAACTATAGAAAGTTGTTATGACGTAGAATGTGCATACTTTGTAGATTCCATTTATGAAATAAAACACATTTTCTAAAAACTCGTGTTTTTTACGAAATCATGTAAACCTTCTAGACGCTGTGATTTTAAAAAATGGTGGAAGTAAGCTTTTCTTATTTCCGGACGAATGCGCAAACTATAGAAAGTCGTTATGACGTACAATGTGCATACTTTATTGATTCCATTTATTAAATCAAACACATTTTCTAAAAACTCGTGTTTTTTAAGAAATCATGTAAACCTTCTAGAAGCTATGATTTTAAAAAACGGGGGAAGTAAGCTTTTCTTATTTCCAAATGCATGCGGAAACTATAGAAATTCGTTATGACATAGAATGTGCATACTTTGTTGATTCCATTTATGAAATAAAACAGATTTTTTAAAAACCACTGTTTTTTAAGAAATCATGTAAACCTTCCAAAAGCTGTGATTTTAAAAAACGGGGGAAGTAAGCTTTTCTTATTACCAAACGCATGCGCAAACTATAGAAAGTCTTTATGACGTAGAATGTGCATACTTTGTTGATTCCATTTATGAAATAAAACACATTTTCTAAACACTCGTGTTTTTTACGAAATCATGTAAACCTTCTAGAAGCTGTGATTTTAAAAAACGGTGGAAGTAAGCTTTTCTTATTTCCAAACGAATGCAAAAACTATAGAAAGTCATTATGACCTAGAATGTGTATACTTTGTATATTCCATTTATGAAATAAAACACATTTTCTAAAAACTCGTGTTTGTTAAGAAATCATGTAAACCTTCTAGAAGCCGTGCTTTTAAAAAACAGTGGAAGTAAGCTTTTCTTATTTCCGGACGCATGGGCAAACTATAGAAATTCGTTATGACGTAGAATGTGCATACTTTGTTGATTCCATTTATGAAATACAACACATTTTCTAAAAACTCGTGTTTTTTAAGAAATCATGTAAACCTTTTAGAAGCTGTGATTTTAAAAAAAGGGGGAAGTAAGCTTTTCTTATTTCCAAACGCATGCCCAAACTATAGAAAGTCGTTATGACGTAGAATGTGCATACTTTGTTGATTCCATTTATGAAATAAAACACATTTTCTAAAAAGTCATGTTTTTTAAGAAATCATGTAAACCTTCTAGAAGCTGTGATTTTAAAAAAAGTGGGAAGAAAGCTTTTCTTATTTTCAAACGCATGCGCAAACTAGAGAAAGTCGTTATGACGTAGAATGTGCATACTTTGTTGATTCCATTTATGAAATAAAACACATTTCCTAAAAACTCGTGTTTTTTAAGAAATCATGTAAGCCTTCTAGAAGCTGTGATTTTAAAAAACGGTGGAAGTAAGCTTTTCTTTTTTCCGGACGAATGCGCAAACTATAGAAAGTCGTTATGACGTAGAATATTTATACTTTGTTGAATCCATTTATGAAATAAAACACATTTTCTAAAAACTCGTGTTTTTTAAGAAATCATGTAAACCTTCTAGAAGCTGTGATTTAGAAAAACGGGGGAAGTAAGCTTTTCTTATTTCCGGATGCATGCGCAAACTATAGAAAGTCGTTATGACGTAGAATGTGCATACTTTGTAGATTCCATTTATGAAATAAAACACATTTTCTAAAAACTCATGTTTTTTAAGAAATCATGTAAACCTTCTAGAAGCTGTTATTTTAAAAAAAGTGGGAAGAAAGCTTTTCTTATTTCCAAACGCATGCGCAAACTATAGAAAGTCGTTATGACGTAGAATGTGCATACTTTTTTGATTCCATTTATGAAATAAAACACATTTCCTAAAAACTCGTTTTTTTTAAGAAATCATGTAAGCCTTCTAGAAGCTGTGATTTTAAAAAACGGTGGAAGTAGCTTTTCTTTTTTCCGGATGAATGCGCAAACTATAGAAAGTCGTTATGACGTAGAATATTTATACTTTGTTGATTCCATTTATGAAATAAAACACATTTTCTAAAAACTCGTGTTTTTTAAGAAATCATGTAAACCTTCTAGAACCTGTGATTTAGAAAAATGGGGAAAGTAAGCTTTTCTTATTTCCGGACGCATGCGCAAACTATAGAAAGTCGTTATGACGTAGAATGTGCATACTTTGTAGATTCCATTTATGAAATAAAACACATTTTCTAAAAACTCATGTTTTTTAAGAAATCATGTAAACCTTCTAGAAGCTGCGATTTTAAAAAACGGGGGAAGTAAGCTTTTTTTATTTCCGGACGCATGCGCAAACTTTAGAAAGTCGTTATGACATAGAATGTGCATACTTTGTTGATTCCATTTATGAAATAAAACACATTTTCTAAAAACTCATGTTTTTTAAGAAATCATGTAAACCTTCTAGAAGCTGTGATTTTAAAAAACGGGGGAAGTAAGCTTTTCTTATTTCCGGACGCATGCTCATACTATAGAAAGTCGTTATATCGTAGAATGTCCATACTTTGTAGATTCCATTTATGAAATAAAACACATTTTCTAAAAACTTGTGTTTTTTACGAAATCATGTAAACCTTCTAAACGTTGTGATTTTAAAAAACGGTGGAAGTAAGCTTTTCTTATTTCCGGACGAATGCGCAAACTATAGAAAGTCGTTATGAAGTACAATGTGCATACTTTGTTGATTCCATTTATGAAATAAAACACATTTTCTAAAAACTCATGTTTTTTAAGAAATCATGTAAACCTTCTAGAAGCTGTGATTTTAAAAAACGGGGGAAGTAAGCTTTTCTTATTTCCAAATGCATGCGGAAACTATAGAAAGTCGTTATGTCGTAGAATGTGCATACTTTGTTGATTCCATTTATGAAATAAAACACATTTTTTAAAAACTCATGTTTTTTAAGAAATCATGTAAACCTTCCAGAAGCTGTGATTTTAAAAAACGGGGGAAGTAGGCTTTTCTTATTTCCAAACGCATGCGCAAACTATAGAAAGTCGTTATGACGTAGAATGTGCTTTCTTTGTTGATTCCATTTAAGAAATAAAACACATTTTATAAAAACTCGTGTTTTTTACGAAATCATGTAAACCTTGTAGAAGCTGTGATTTCGAAAAAAGGGGGAAGTAAGCTTTTCTTATTTCCAAACGCATGCGCAAACTATAGAAAGTCATTATGACGTAGAATGTGCATACTTTGTTGATTCCATTTATGAAATAAAACACATTTTTTAAAAACTCGTGTTTTTTAAGAAATCATGTCAACCTTCCAGAAGCTGTGATTTTAAAAAACGGGGGAAGTAAGCTTTTCTTATTTCCAAACGCATGCGCAAACTATAGGAAGTCGTTATAACGTAGAATGTGCATACTTTGTTCATTCCATTTATGAAATAAAACACATTTTCTCAAAACTCGTGTTTTTTACGAAATCATGTAAACCTTCTAGAAGTTGTGATTTTAAAAAACGATGGAATTAAGCTTTTCTTATTTCCAAACGAATGCGCAAACTATAGAAAGTCATTATGACATAGAATGTGTATACTTTGTTGATTCCATTTATGAAATAAAACACATTTTCTAAAAACTCGTGTTTTTTAAGAAATCATGTAAACCTTCTAGAAGATGTGATTTTAAAAAATGGTGGAAATAAGCTTTTCTTATTTCCGGACGCATGCGCAAACTATAGAAAGTCGTTATGACGTACAATGTGCATACTTTGTTGATTCCATTTATGAAATACAACACATTTTCTAAAAACTCGTGTTTTTTCAGAAATCATGTAAACCTTCTAGAAGCTGTGATTTTAAAAAACGGGGGAAGTAAGCTTTTCTTATTTCCAAACGCATGCGCCAACTATAGAAAGTCGTTATGACGTAGAATGTGCATACTTTGTTGATTCCATTTATGAAATAAAACACATTTTTTAAAAACTCGTGTTTTTTAAGAAATCATGTAAACCTTCTAGAAGCTGTGATTTTAAAAAACGGTGGAAGTAAGCTTTTCTTATTTCCAGACGCATGCGCAAACTATAGAAACTCGTTATGACGTAGAATGTGCATACTTTGATGATTCCATTTATGAAATAAAACACATTTTCTAAAAACTCGTGTTTTTTACGAAATCATGTAAACCTTCTAGAAGCTGTGATTTTAAAAAACGGTGGAAGTAAGCTTTTCTTATTTCCAAACGAATGCGCAAACTATAGAAATTCGTTATGACGTAGAATGTGCATACTTTGTAGATTCCATATATGAAATAAAACACATTTTCTAAAAACTCGTGTTTTTTACGAAATCATTTAAACCTTCTAGAAGCTGTGATTTTAAAAAATGGTGGAAGTAAGCTTTTCTTATTTCCGGACGCATGCGCAAACTATAGAAAGTCGTTATGACGTAGAATGTACATACTTTGTTGATTCCAGTTATGAAATACAACACATTTTCTAAAAACTCGTGTTTTTTAAGAAATCATGTAAACCTTTTAGAAGCTGTGATTTTAAAAAAAGGGGGAAGTAAGCTTTTCTTATTTCCAAACGCATGCCCAAACTATAGAAAGTCGTTATGACGTAGAATGTGCATACTTTGTTGATTCCATTTATGAAATAAAACACATTTTCTAAAAAGTCATGTTTTTTAAGAAATCATGTAAACCTTCTAGAAGCTGTGATTTTAAAAAAAGTGGGAAGAAAGCTTTTCTTATTTCCAAACGCATGCGCAAACTATAGAAAGTCGTTATGACGTAGAATGTGCATACTTTGTTGATTCCATTTATGAAATAAAACACATTTCCTAAAAACTCGTGTTTTTTAAAAAATCATGTAAGCCTTCTAGAAGCTGTGATTTTAAAAAACGGTGGAAGTAAGCTTTTCTTTTTTCCGGACGAATGCGCAAACTATAGAAAGTCGTTATGACGTAGAATATTTATACTTTGTTGATTCCATTTATGAAATAAAACACATTTTCTAAAAACTTGTGTTTTTTAAGAAATCATGTAAACCTTCTAGAACCTGTGATTTAGAAAAACGGGGGAAGTAAGCTTTTCTTATTTCCGGACGCATGCGCAAACTATAGAAAGTCGTTATGACGTAGAATGTGCATACTTTGTAGATTCCATTTATGAAATAAAACACATTTTCTAAAAACTCATGTTTTTTAAGAAATTATGTAAACCTTCTAGAAGCTGTGATTTTAAAAAACGGGGGAAGTAAGCTTTTTTTATTTCCGGACGCATGCGCAAACTATAGAAAGTCGTTATGACGTAGAATGTGCATACTTTGTTGATTCCATTTATGAAATAAAACACATTTTCTAAAAACTCATGTTTTTTAAGAAATCATGTAAACCTTCTAGAAGCTGTGATTTTAAAAAACGGGGGAAGTAAGCTTTTCTTATTTCCGGACGCATGCGTAAACTACAGAAAGTCATTATATCGTAGAATGTGCATACTTTGTAGATTCCATTAATGAAATAAAACACTTTTTCTAAAAACTTGTGTTTTTTACGAAATCATGTAAACCTTCTAAACGCTGTGATTTTAAAAAACGGTGGAAGTAAGCTTTTCTTATTTCCGGACGAATGCGCAAACTATAGAAAGTCGTTATGAAGTACAATGTGCATACTTTGTTGATTCCATTTATGAAATAAAACGCATTTTCTAAAAACTCGTGTTTTTTAAGAAATCATGTAAACCTTCTAGAAGCTGTGATTTTAAAAAACGGGGGAAGTAAGCTTTTCTTATTTCCAAATGCATGCGGAAACTATAGAAAGTCGTTATGACGTAGAATGTGCATACTTTGTTGATTCCATTTATGAAATAAAACACATTTTTTAAAAACTCATGTTTTTTAAGAAATCATGTAAACCTTCCAGAAGCTGTGATTTTAAAAAACGGGGGAAGTAGGCTTTTCATATTTCCAAACGCATGCGCAAACTATAGAAAGTCGTTATGACGTAGAATGTGCTTTCTTTGTTGATTCCATTTAAGAAATAAAACACATTTTCTAAAAACTCGTGTTTTTTACGAAATCATGTAAACCTTGTAGAAGCTGTGATTTTAAAAAAAGGGGGAAGTAAGCTTTTCTTAATTCCAAACGCATGCGCAAACTATAGAAAGTCATTATGACGTAGAATGTGCATACTTTGTTGATTCCATTTATGAAATAAAACACATTTTTTAAAAACTCGTGTTTTTTAAGAAATCATGTCAACCTTCCAGAAGCTGTGATTTTAAAAAACGGGTGAAGTAAGCTTTTCTTATTTCCAAACGCATGCGCAAACTATAGAAAGTCGTTATAACGTAGAATGTGCATACTTTGTTCATTCCATTTATGAAATGAAACACATTTTCTCAAAACTCGTGTTTTTTACGAAATCATGTAAACCTTCTAGAAGCTGTGATTTTAAAAAACGGTGGAATTAAGCTTTTCTTATTTCCAAACGAATGCGCAAACTATAGAAATTCATTATGACATAGAATGTGTATACTTTGTTGATTCCATTTATGAAATAAAACACATTTCCTAAAAACTCGTGTTTTTTAAGAAATCATGTAAACCTTCTAGAAGATGTGATTTTAAAAAACGGTGGAAGTAAGCTTTTCTTATTTCCGGACGCATGCGCAAACTATAGAAAGTCGTTATGACGTAGAATGTGCATACTTTGTTGATTCCATTTATGAAATAAAACACATTTTCTAAAAACTCGTGTTTTTTCAGAAATCATGTAAACCTTCTAGAAGCTGTGATTTTAAAAAACGGGGGAAGTAAGCTTTTCTTATTTCCAAACGCATGCGCAAACTATAGAAAGTCGTTATGACGTAGAATGTGCATACTTTGTTGATTCCATTTATGAAATAAAACACATTTTTTAAAAACTCGTGTTTTTTAAGAAATCATGTAAACCTTCTAGAAGCTGTGATTTTAAAAAACGGTGGAAGTAAGCTTTTCTTATTTCCAGACGCATGCGCAAACTATAGAAACTCGTTATGACGTAGAATGTGCATACTTTGTAGATTCCATTTATGAAATAAAACACATTTTCTAAAAACTCGTGTTTTTTACGAAATCATTTAAACCTTCTAGAAACTGTGATTTTAAAAAATGGTGGAATTAAGCTTTTCTTATTTCTGGACGAATTCGCAAACTATAGAAATTCGTTATGACGTAGAATGTGCATACTTTGTTGATTCCATTTATGAAATAGAAAACATTTTCTAAAAACTCGTGTTTTTTACGAAATCATGTAAACCTTCTAGAAGCTGTGATTTTAAAAAATGGTGGAAGTAAGCTTTTCTTATTTCCGGAGGCATGCACAAATTATAGAATGTCGTTATGACGTAGAATGTGCATACTTTTTTGATTCCATTTATGAAATAAAATACATTTTCTAAAAACTCTTGTTTTTTAAGAAATCATGTAAACCTTCCAGAAGCTGTGATTTTAAAAAACAGGGGAAGTAAGCTTTTCTTATTTCTGGACTCATGCGTAAACTATAGTAAGTCGTTATGACGTAGAATGTGCATACTTTGTTGATTCCATTTATGAAATAAAACACATTTTCTAAAAACTCGTGTTTTTTAAGAAATCATGTAAACCTTCTAGAAGCTGTGATTTTAAAAAACGGGGGAAGTAAGCTTTTCTTATTTTCGGATGCATGCGCAAACTATAGAAAGTCGTTATGACGTAGAATGTGCATACTTTGTACATTCCATTTATGAAATAAAACACATTTTCTAAAAACTCGTGTTTTTTAATAAATCATGTAAACCTTCTAGAAGCTGTGATTTTAAAAAACGGGGGAGGTAAGCTTTTCGTATTTCCGGACGCATGCGCAAACTATAGAAAGTCATTATGACGTAGAATGTGCATACTTTGTAGATTCCCTTTATGAAATAAAACACATTTTCTAAAAACTCATGTTTTTTAAGAAATCATGTAAACCTTTTAGAAGCTGTGATTTTAAAAAAATGGTGGTAGTAAGCTTTTCTTATTTCCGGACGCATGCGCAATCTATAGAAAGTCGCTATGACGTAGAATGTGCATACTTTGTTGATTCCATTTATGAAATACAACACATTTTCTAAAAACTCGTGTTTTTTAAGAAATCATGTAAACCTTCTAGAAGCTGTGATTTTGAAAAACGGGGGAAGAAAGCTTTTCTTATTTCCAAATGCATGCGCAAACTATAGAAAGTCGTTATGACGTAGAATGTGCATACTTTGTTGATTTCATTTATGAAATAAAACACATTTTCTAAAAACTCGTGTTTTTTAAGAAATCATGTAAACCTTCTAGAAGCTGTGATTTTAAAAAAAGGGGGAAGTAAGCTTTTCTTATTTCCAAACGCATGCGCAAACTATAGAAAGTCGTTATGATGTAGAATGTGCATACTTTGTTGATTCCATTTATGAAATAAAACACACTTTCTAAAAACTCGTGTTTTTTAAGAAATCATGTAAACCTTCTAGAAGCGGTGATTTTAAAAAACGGGGGAAGTAAGCTTTTCTTATTTCCAAACGCATTCGCAAACTATAGAAAGTCGTTATGACGTAGAATGTGCATACTTTGTTGATTCCATTTATGAAATAAAACACATTCTCTAAAAACTCATGTTTTTTACAAAATCATGTAAACCTTCTAGAAGCTGTGATTTTAAAAAACGGTGGAAGTAAGCTTTTCTTATTTCCGGACGCATGCGCAAACTATAGAAAGGCGTTATGACGTAGAATGTGCATACTTTGTTGATTCCATTTATAAAATAAAACACATTTTTTAAAAACTCGTGTTTTTTAAGAAATCATGTAAACCTTCTAGAAGCTGTGATTTTAAAAAACGGGGGAAGTAAGCTTTTCTTATTTCCAAACGCATGCGCAAACTATAGAAAGTCGTTATGACGTAGAATGTGCATACTTTGTTGATTCCATTTATGAAATAAAACACATTTTCTAAAAACTCGTGTTTTTTAAGAAATCATGTAAACCTTCTAGAAGCTGTGATTTTTAAAAAAGGGGGAAGTAAGCTTTTCTTATTTCCAAACGCATGCGCAAACTATAGAAAGTCGTTATGACGTAGAATGTGCATACTTTGTACATTCCATTTATGAAATAAAACACATTTTTTAAAAACTCGTGTTTTTTAAGAAATCATGTAAACCTTCTAGAAGCTGTGATTTTAAAAAACGGGGGAAGTAAGCTTTTCTTATTTCCAAACGAATGGGAAAACTATAGAAAGTCGTTATGACGTAGAATGTGCATACTTTGTTGATTCCATTTATGAAATAAAACACATTTCCTAAAAACTCGTGTTTTTTAAGAAATCATGTAAACCTTCTAGAAGCTGTGATTTTAAAAAACGGTGGAAGTAAGCTATTCTTATTTCCAGATGAATGCGCAAACTATAGAAATTCGTTATGACGTAGAATATTTATACTTTGTTGATTCCATTTATGAAATAAAACACATTTTCTAAAAACTCGTGTTTTTTAAGAAATCATGTAAACCTTCTAGAAGCTGTGTTTTTAAAAAACGGTGGAAGTAAGCTTTTCTTATTTCCAAACGCATGCGCAAACTATAGAAAGTCGTTATGACGTAGAATGTGCATACTTTGTTGATTCCATTGATGAAATAAAACACATTTTCTAAAAACCCGTGTTTTTTAAGAAATCATGTAAACCTTCTAGAAGCTGTGTTTTTAAAAAACGGTGGAAGTAATCTTTTCTTATTTCCAAACGCATGCGCAAACTATAGAAAGTCGTTATGACGTAGAATGTGCATACTTTGTTGATTCCATTGATGAAATAAAACACATTTTCTAAAAACCCGTGTTTTTTAAGAAATCATGTAAACCTTCTAGAAGCTGTGATTTTAAAAAACGGGGGAAGTAAGCTTTTCTTATTTCCAAACGCATGCGCAAACTATAGAAAGTCGTTATGACGTAGAATGTGCATACTTTGTTGATTCCATTTATGAAATACAACACATTTTCTAAAAACTCGTGTTTTTTAAGAAATCATGTAAACCTTCTAGAAGCTGTGATTTTAAAAAACGGGGGAAGTAAGCTTTTCTTATTTGCAAACGCATGCGCAAACTATAGAAAGTGGTTATGACATAGAATGTGCATACTTTGTTGATTCCATTTATTAAATAAAACACATTTTCTAAAAACTTGTGTTTTTTAAGAAATCATGTAAACCTTCTAGAAGCGGTGATTTTAAAAAACGATGGAAGTAAGCTTTTCTTATTTCGGGACGCATGCACAAATTATAGAAAGTCGTTATGAACTAGAATGTGCATACTTTGTAGATTCAATTTATGAAATAAAACACATTTTCTAAAAACTCGTGTTTTTTACGAAATCATGTAAACCTTCTAGAAGCTGTGATTTTAAAAAACGGCGGAAGTAAGCTTTTCTTATTTCCGGACGCATGCGCAAACTATAGAAATTCGTTATTACGTAGAATGTGTATACTTTGTTGATTCTATTTATGAAATAAAACACATTTTCTAAAAACTCGTGTTTTTTAAGAAATCATGTAAACCTTCTAGAAGCTGTGATTTTAAAAAACGGGGGAAGTAAGCTTTCCTTATTTCCAAACGCATGCGCAAACTATAGAAAGTCGTTATGACGTAGAATGTGCATACTTTTTTGATTCCATTTATGAAATAAAACACATTTTCTAAAAACTCATGTTTTTTCCGAAATCATGTAAACCTTATAGAATCTGTGATTTTAAAAAACGGGGGAAGTAAGCTTTTCTTATTTCCGAACGCATGCGCAAACTATAGAAATTCGTTATGACGTAGAATGTGCATACTTTGTAGATTCAATTTATGAAATAAAACACATTTTCTAAAAACTCGTGTTTTTTACGAAATCATTTAAACCTTCTAGAAACTGTGATTTTAAAAAACGCTGGAATTAAGCTTTTCTTATTTCTGGACGAATTCGCAAACTATAGAGATTCGTTATGACGTAGAATGTGCATACTTTGTTGATTCCATTTATGAAATAAAAAACATTTTCTAAAAACTCGTGTTTTTTACGAAATCATGTAAACCTTCTAGAAGCTGTGATTTTAAAAAATGGTGGAAGTAAGCTTTTCTTATTTCCGGATGCATGCGCAAATTATAGAATGTCGTTATGACGTAGAATGTGCATACTTTGTTGATTCCATTTATGAAATAAAATACATTTTCTAAAAACTCTTGTTTTTTAAGAAATCATGTAAACCTTCCAGAAGCTGTGATTTTAAAAAACGGGGGAAGTAAGCTTTTCTTATTTCCGGACTTATGCGTATTCTAAAAACTCGTGTTTTTTAAGAAATCATGTAAACCTTCTAGAAGCTGTGATTTTGAAAAACGGGGGAAGTAAGCTTTTCTTATTTCCAAATGCATGCGCAAACTATAGTAAGTCGTTATAACGTAGAATGTGCATACTTTGTTGATTCCATTTATGAAATAAAACACATTTTCTAAAAACTCGTGTTTTTTAAGAAATCATGTAAACCTTCTAGAAGCTGTGATTTTAAAAAACGGGGGAAGTAAGCTTTTCTTATTTCCGGACGCATGCGCAAACTTTAGAAAGTCGTTATGACGTAGAATGTCAATACTTTGTTGATTCCATTTATGAAATAAAACACATTTTCTAAAAAGTCGTGTTTTTTAAGAAATCATGTAAACCTTCTAGAAGCTGTCATTTTAAAAAAAGGGGGAAGTAAGCTTTTCTTATTTCCAAACGCATGCGCAAACTATAGAAAGTCGTTATGACGTAGAATGTGCATACTTTGTTGATTCCATTTATGAAATAAAACACATTCCCTAAAAACTCGTGTTTTTTAAGAAATCATGTAAACCTTCTAGAAGCTGTGATTTTAAAAAACGGTGGAAATAAGCTTTTCTTATTTCCAGACGCATGCGCAAACTATAGAAAGTCGTTATGACGTAGAATGTGCATACTTTGTTGATTCCATTTATGAAATAAAACACATTTTCTAAAAACTCATGTTTTTTAAGAAATCATGTAAACCTTCTAGAAGGGGTGATTTCAAAAAACGGGGGAAGTAAGCTTTTCTTATCTCCAAACGCATGCGCAAACTATAGAAATTCGTTATGACGTAGAATGTCCATACTTTGTTGATTCCATTTATGAAATAAAACACATTTTCTAAAAAGTCATGTTTTTTAAGAAATCATGTAAACCTTCTAGAAGCTGTGATTTTAAAAAAAGGGGGAAGTAAGCTTTTCTTATTTCCAAACGCATGCGCAAACTATAGAAAGTCGTTATGACGTAAAATGTGCATACTTTGTTGATTCCATTTATGAAATAAAACACATTCCCTAAAAAGTCGTGTTTTTTAAGAAATCATGTAAACCTTCTAGAAGCTGTGATTTTAAAAAAAGTGGGAAGAAAGCTTTTCTTATTTCCAAACGCATGCGCAAACTATTGAAAGTCGTTATGATGTAGAATGTGCATACTTTGTTGATTCCATTTATGAAATAAAACACATTTCCTAAAAACTCGTGTTTTTTAAGAAATCATGTAAACCTTCTAGAAGCTGTGATTTTAAAAAACGGTGGAAGTAAGCTTTTCTTATTTCCGGACGCATGCGCAAACTATAGAAAGTCGTTATGACGTAGAATATTTATACTTTGTTGATTCCATTTATGAAATAAAACACATTTTCTAAAAACTCGTGTTTTTTAAGAAATCATGTAAACCTTCTAGAAGCTGTGTTTTTAAAAAACGGTGGAAGTAAGCTTTTCTTATTTCCAAACGCATGCGCAAACTATAGAAAATCGTTATGACGTAGAATGTGCATACTTTGTTGATTCCATTGATGAAATAAAACACACTTTCTAAAACTTCGTGTTTTTTAAGAAATCATGTAAACCTTCTAGAAGCGGTGATTTTAAAAAACGGGGGAAGTAAGCTTTTCTTATTTCCAAACGCATGCGCAAACTATAGAAAGTCGTTATGACGTAGAATGTCCATACTTTGTGGATTCCATTTATGAAATAAAACACATTTTCTAAAAAGTCGTGTTTTTTAAGAAATCATGTAAACCTTCTAGAAGCTGTGATTTTAAAAAAAGGGGGAAGTAAGCTTTTCTTATTTCCAAACGCATGCGCAAACTATAGAAAGTCGTTATGACGTAGAATGTGCATACTTTGTTGATTCCATTTATGAAATAAAACACATTCCCTAAAAACTCGTGTTTTTTAAGAAATCATGTAAACCTTCTAGAAGCTGTGATTTTAAAAAACGGTGGAAATAAGCTTTTCTTATTTCCGGACGCATGCGCAAACTATAGAAAGTCGTTATGACGTAGAATGTGCATACTTTGTTGATTCCATTTATGAAATAAAACACATTTTCTAAAAACTCATGTTTTTTAAGAAATCATGTAAACCTTCTAGAAGGGGTGATTTCAAAAAACGGGGGAAGTAAGCTTTTCTTATCTCCAAACGCATGCGGAAACTATAGAAAGTCGTTATGACGTAGAATGTGCATACTTTGTTGATTCCATTTATGAAATAAAACACATTTTCTAAAAAGTCGTGTTTTTTAAGAAATCATGTAAACCTTCTAGAAGCTGTGATTTTAAAAAATGGGGGAAGTAAGCTTTTCTTATTTCCGGACGGATGCGCAAACTATAGAAAGTCGTTATGACATAGAATGTCCATACTTTGTTGATTCCATTTATGAAATAAAACACATTTTCTAAAAAGTCATGTTTTTTAAGAAATCATGTAAACCTTCAAGAAGCTGTGATTTTAAAAAAAGGGGGAAGTAAGCTTTTCTTATTTCAAAACGCATGCGCAAACTATAGAAAGTCGTTATGACGTAAAATGTGCATACTTTGTTGATTCCATTTATGAAATAAAACACATTCCCTAAAAAGTCGTGTTTTTTAAGAAATCATGTAAACCTTCTAGAAGCTGTGATTTTAAAAAAAGTGGGAAGAAAGCTTTTCTTATTTCCAAACGCATGCGCAAACTATTGAAAGTCGTTATGATGTAGAATGTGCATACTTTGTTGATTCCATTTATGAAATAAAACACATTTCCTAAAAACTCGTGTTTTTTAAGAAATCATGTAAACCTTCTAGAAGCTGTGATTTTAAAAAACGGTGGAAGTAAGCTTTTCTTATTTCCGGACGCATGCGCAAACTATAGAAAGTCGTTATGACGTAGAATACTTATACTTTGTTGATTCCATTTATGAAATAAAACACATTTTCTAAAAACTCGTGTTTTTTAAGAAATCATGTAAACCTTCTAGAAGCTGTGTTTTTAAAAAACGGTGGAAGTAAGCTTTTCTTATTTCCAAACGCATGCGCAAACTATAGAAAGTCGTTATGACGTAGAATGTGCATACTTTGTTGATTCCATTGATGAAATAAAACACACTTTCTAAAACTTCGTGTTTTTTAAGAAATCATGTAAACCTTCTAGAAGCGGTGATTTTAAAAAACGGGGGAAGTAAGCTTTTCTTATTTCCAAACGCATGCGCAAACTATAGAAAGTCGTTATGACGTAGAATGTCCATACTTTGTGGATTCCATTTATGAAATAAAACACATTTTCTAAAAAGTCGTGTTTTTTAAGAAATCATGTAAACCTTCTAGAAGCTGTGATTTTAAAAAAAGGGGGAAGTAAGCTTTTCTTATTTCCAAATGCATGCGCAAACTATAGAAAGTCGTTATGACGTAGAATGTGCATACTTTGTTGATTCCATTTATGAAATAAAACACATTCCCTAAAAACTCGTGTTTTTTAAGAAATCATGTAAACCTTCTAGAAGCTGTGATTTTAAAAAACGGTGGAAATAAGCTTTTCTTATTTCCGGACGCATGCGCAAACTATAGAAAGTCGTTATGACGTAGAATGTGCATACTTTGTTGATTCCATTTATGAAATAAAACACATTTTCTAAAAACTCATGTTTTTTAAGAAATCATGTAAACCTTCTAGAAGGGGTGATTTCAAAAAACGGGGGAAGTAAGCTTTTCTTATCTCCAAACGCATGCGGAAACTATAGAAAGTCGTTATGACGTAGAATGTGCATACTTTGTTGATTCCATTTATGAAATAAAACACATTTTCTAAAAAGTCATGTTTTTTAAGAAATCATGTAAACCTTCTAGAAGCTGTGATTTTAAAAAAAGCGGGAAGAAAGCTTTTCTTATTTCCAAACGCATGCGCAAACTATTGAAAGTCGTTATGGCGTAGAATGTGCATACTTTGTTGATTCCATTTATGAAATAAAACACATTTCCTAAAAACTCGTGTTTTTTAGGAAATCATGTAAACCTTCTAGAATCTGTGATTTTAAAAAACGGTGGAAGTAAGCTTTTCTTATTTCCAAACGCATGCGCAAACTATAGAAAGTCGTTATGACGTAGAATGTGCATACTTTGTTGATTGCATTTATGAAATAAAACACATTTTATAAAAACTCGTGTTTTTTAAGAAATCATGTAAACCTTCTAGAAGCTGTGATTTTAAAAAACGGTGGAAGTAAGCTTTTCTTATTTCCAAACGCATGTGCAAACTATAGAAAGTCGTTATGACGTAGAATGTGCATACTTTGTAGATTCCATTGATGAAATAAAACACATTTTCTAAAAACCCGTGTTTTTTAAGAAATCATGTAAACCTTCAAGAAGCTGTGATTTTAAAAAACGGGGGAAGTAAGCTTTTCTTATTTCCAAACCTATGCGCAAACTATAGAAAGTCGTTATGACGTAGAATGTGCATACTTTGTTGATTCCATTTATGAAATAAAACACATTTTCTCAAAACTCGTGTTTTTTACGAAATCATGTAAACCTTCTAGAAGCTGTGATTTTAAAAAACGGTGGAAGTAAGCTTTTCTTATTTCCTGACGCATGCAAAAACTATAGAAAGTCGTTATGACATAGAATGTGCATACTTTGTAGATTCCATTTATGAAATAAAACACATTTTCTAAAAACTCGTGTTTTTTACGAAATCATGTAAACCTTCTAGAAGCTGTGATTTTAAAAAATGGTGGAAGTAAGCTTTTCTTATTTCCGGATGCATGCGCAAATTATAGAATGTCGTTATGACGTAGAATGTGCATACTTTGTTGATTCCATTTATGAAATAAAACACATTTTCTAAAAACTCGTGTTTTTTAAGAAATCATGTAAACCTTCTAGAAGCTGTGATTTTAAAAAACGGTGGAAGTAATCTTTTCTTATTTCCGGACGCATGAACAAACTATAGAAAGTCGTTATGACATAGAATGTGCATACTTTGTAGATTCCATTTATGAAATAAAACACATTTTCTAAAAACTCGTGTTTTTTACGAAATCATGTAAACCTTCTAGAAGCTGTGATTTTAAAAAATGGTGGAAGTAAGCTTTTCTTATTTCCGGATGCATGCGCAAATTATAGAATGTCGTTATGACGTAGAATGTGCATACTTTGTTGATTCCATTTATGAAATAAAACACATTTTCTAAAAACTCGTGTTTTTTAAGAAATCATGTAAACCTTCTAGAAGCTGTGATTTTAAAAAACGGTGGAAGTAATCTTTTCTTATTTCCGGACGCATGAACAAACTATAGAAAGTCGTTATGACATAGAATGTGCATACTTTGTAGATTCCATTTATGAAATAAAACACATTTTCTAAAAACTCGTGTTTCTTACGAAATCATGTAAACCTTCTAGAAGCTGTGATTTTAAAAAACGGTGGAAGTAAGCTTTTCTTATTTCCGGACGCATGCGCAAACTATAGAAATTCGTTATGACGTAGAATGTGTATACTTTGTTGATTCTATTTATGAAATAAAACACATTTTCTGAAAACTCGTGTTTTTTAAGAAATCATGTAAACCTTCTAGAAGCTGTGATTTTAAAAAACGGGGGAAGTAAGCTTTTCTTATTTCCAAACGCATGCGCAAACTATAGAAACTCGTTATGACGTAGAATGTGCATACTTTGTTTATTCCATTTATGGAATAAAACACATTTTCTAAAAACTCATGTTTTTTCCGAAATCATGTAAACCTTATAGAATCTGTGATTTTAAAAAACGGGGGAAGTAAGCTTTTCTTATTTCCGAACGCATGCGCAAACTATAGAAATTCGTTATGACGTAGAATGTGCATACTTTGTAGATTCCATTTATGAAATAAAACACATTTTCTAAAAACTCGTGTTTTTTACGAAATCATTTAAACCTTCTAGAAACTGTGATTTTAAAAAACGGTAGAATTAAGCTTTTCTTATTTCTGGACGAATTCGCAAACTATAGAAATTCGTTATGACGTAGAATGTGCATACTTTGTTGATTCCATTTATGAAATAAAAAACATTTTCTAAAAACTCGTGTTTTTTACGAAATCATGTAAACCTTCTAGAAGCTGTGATTTTAAAAAATGGTGGAAGTAAGCTTTTCTTATTTCCGGATGCATGCGCAAATTATAGAATGTCGTTATGACGTAGAATGTGCATACTTTGTTGATTCCATTTATGAAATAAAATACATTTTCTAAAAGCTCTTGTTTTTTAAGAAATCATGTAAACCTTCTAGAAGCTGTGATTTTAAAAAACGGGGGAAGTAAGCATTTCTTATTTCCGGACTCATGCGTAAACTATAGTAAGTCGTTATGACGTAGAATGTGCATACTTTGTTGATTCCATTTATGAAATAAAACACATTTTCTAAAAACTCGTGTTTTTTAAGAAATCATGTAATCCTTCTAGAAGCTGTGATTTTAAAAAACGGGGGAAGTAAGCTTTTCTTATTTCCGGACGCATGCGCAAACTATAGAAAGTCGTTATGATGTAGAATGTGCATACTTTGTAATTCCATTTATGAAATAAAACACATTTTCTAAAAACTCGTGTTTTTTAATAAATCATGTAAACCTTCTAGAAGCTGTGATTTTAAAAGAAGGGGGAGCTAAGCTTTTCTTATTTCCGGACACATGCGCAAACTATAGAAAGTCATTATGACATAGAATGTGCATACTTTGTAGATTCCCTTTATGAAATAAAACACATTTTCTAAAAACTCATGTTTTTTAAGAAATCATTTAAACCTTTTAGAAGCTGTGATTTTAAAAAATGGTGGTGGTAAGCTTTTCTTATTTCCGGACGCATGCGCAATCTATAGAAAGTATTTATGACGTAGAATGTGCATACTTTGTTGATTCCATTTATGAAATACAACACATTTTCTAAAAACTCGTGTTTTTTAAGAAATCATGTAAACCTTCTAGAAGCTGTGATTTTGAAAAACGGGGGAAGTAAGCTTTTCTTATTTCCAAATGCATGCGCAAACTATAGAAAGTCGTTATGACGTAGAATGGGCATACTTTGTTGATTCCATTTATGAAATAAAACACATTTTCTAAAAACTCGTGTTTTTTAAGAAATCATGTAAACCTTCTAGAAGCTGTGATTTTAAAAAAAGGGGGAAGTAAGCTTTTCTTATTTCCAAACGCATGCGCAAACTATAGAAAGTCGTTATGACGTAGAATGTGCATACTTTGTTGATTCCATTTATGAAATAAAACACACTTTCTAAAAACTCGTGTTTTTTAAGAAATCATGTAAACCTTCTAGAAGCGGTGATTTTAAAAAACAGGGGAAGTAAGCTTTTCTTATTTCCAAACGCATTCGCAAACTATAGAAAGTCGTTATGACGTAGAATGTGCATACTTTGTTGATTCCATTTATGAAATAAAACACATTTTCTAAAAACTCATGTTTTTTACAAAATCATGTAAACCTTCTAGAAGCTGTGATTTTAAAAAACGGTGGAAGTAAGCTTTTCTTATTTCCGGACGCATGCGCAAACTATAGAAAGGCGTTATGACCTAGAATGTGCATACTTTGTTGATTCTATTTATGAAATAAAACACATTTTCTAAAAACTCGTGTTTTTTAAGAAATCATCTAAACCTTCTAGAAGCTGTGATTTTAAAAAACTGGGGAAGTAAGCTTTTCTTATTTCCGGACGCATGCGCAAACTATAGAAAGTTGTTATGACGTAGAATGTGCATACTTTGTTGATTCCATTTATGAAATAAAACACATTTTCTAAAAACTCGTGTTTTTTAAGAAATCATGTAATCCTTCTAGAAGCTGTGATTTTAAAAAACGGGGGAAGTAAGCTTTTCTTATTTCCGTACGCATGCGCAAACTATAGAAAGTCGTTATGATGTAGAATGTGCATACTTTGTACATTCCATTTATGAAATAAAACACATTTTCTAAAAACTCGTGTTTTTTAATAAATCATGTAAACCTTCTAGAAGCTGTGATTTTAAAAGAAGGGGGAGGTAACCTTTTCTTATTTCCGGACACATGCGCAAACTATAGAAAGTCATTATGACATAGAATGTGCATACTTTGTAGATTCCCTTTATGAAATAAAACACATTTTCTAAAAACTCATGTTTTTTAAGAAATCATTTAAACCTTTTAGAAGCTGTGATTTTAAAAAATGGTGGTGGTAAGCTTTTCTTATTTCCGGACGCATGCGCAATCTATAGAAAGTCTTTATGACGTAGAATGTGCATACTTTGTTGATTCCATTTATGAAATACAACACATTTTCTAAAAACTCGTGTTTTTTAAGAAATCATGTAAACCTTCTAGAAGCTGTGATTTTGAAAAACGGGGGAAGTAAGCTTTTCTTATTTCCAAATGCATGCGCAAACTATAGAAAGTCGTTATGACGTAGAATGGGCATACTTTGTTGATTCCATTTATGAAATAAAACACATTTTCTAAAAACTCGTGTTTTTTAAGAAATCATGTAAACCTTCTAGAAGCTGTGATTTTAAAAAAAGGGGGAAGTAAGCTTTTCTTATTTCCAAACGCATGCGCAAACTATAGAAAGTCGTTATGACGTAGAATGTGCATACTTTGTTGATTCCATTTATGAAATAAAACACACTTTCTAAAAACTCGTGTTTTTTAAGAAATCATGTAAACCTTCTAGAAGCGGTGATTTTAAAAAACAGGGGAAGTAAGCTTTTCTTATTTCCAAACGCATTCGCAAACTATAGAAAGTCGTTATGACGTAGAATGTGCATACTTTGTTGATTCCATTTATGAAATAAAACACATTTTCTAAAAACTCATGTTTTTTACAAAATCATGTAAACCTTCTAGAAGCTGTGATTTTAAAAAACGGTGGAAGTAAGCTTTTCTTATTTCCGGACGCATGCGCAAACTATAGAAAGGCGTTATGACCTAGAATGTGCATACTTTGTTGATTCTATTTATGAAATAAAACACATTTTCTAAAAACTCGTGTTTTTTAAGAAATCATCTAAACCTTCTAGAAGCTGTGATTTTAAAAAACTGGGGAAGTAAGCTTTTCTTATTTCCGGACGCATGCGCAAACTATAGAAAGTTGTTATGACGTAGAATGTGCATACTTTATTGATTCCATTTATGAAATAAAACACATTTTCTAAAAACTCGTGTTTTTTAAGAAATCATGTAAACCTTCTAGAAGCTGTGATTTTTAAAAACGGGGGAAGTAAGCATTTCTTAATTCCAAACGCATGCGCAAACTATAGAAAGTCGTTATGATGTAGAATGTGCATACTTTGTTGATTCCATTTATGAAATAAAACACATTTTCTAAAAACTCGTGTTTTTTAAGAAATCATGTAAACCTTCTAGAAGCGGTGATTTTAAAAAACGGTGGAAGTAAGCTTTTCTTATTTCCCGACGCATGCACAAACTATAGAAAGTCGTTATGACATAGAATGTGCATACTTTGTAGATTCCATTTATGAAATAAAACACATTTTCTAAAAACTCGTGTTTTTTACGAAATCATGTAAACCTTCTAGAAGCTGTGATTTTAAAAAATGGTGGAAGTAAGCTTTTCTTATTTCCGGATGCATGCGCAAATTATAGAATGTCGTTATGACGTAGAATGTGCATACTTTGTTGATTCCATTTATGAAATAAAACACATTTTCTAAAAACTCGTGTTTTTTAAGAAATCATGTAAACCTTCTAGAAGCTGTGATTTTAAAAAACGGTGGAAGTAATCTTTTCTTATTTCCGGACGCATGAACAAACTATAGAAAGTCGTTATGACATAGAATGTGCATACTTTGTAGATTCCATTTATGAAATAAAACACATTTTCTAAAAACTCGTGTTTCTGACGAAATCATGTAAACCTTCTAGAAGCTGTGATTTTAAAAAACGGTGGAAGTAAGCTTTTCTTATTTCCGGACGCATGCGCAAACTATAGAAATTCGTTATGACGTAGAATGTGTATACTTTGTTGATTCTATTTATGAAATAAAACACATTTTCTGAAAACTCGTGTTTTTTAAGAAATCATGTAAACCTTCTAGAAGCTGCGATTTTAAAAAACGGGGGAAGTAAGCTTTTCTTATTTCCAAACGCATGCGCAAACTATAGAAAGTCGTTATGACGTAGAATGTGCATACTTTGTTTATTCCATTTATGGAATAAAACACATTTTCTAAAAACTCATGTTTTTTCCGAAATCATGTAAACCTTATAGAATCTGTGATTTTAAAAAACGGGGGAAGTAAGCTTTTCTTATTTCCGAACGCATGCGCAAACTATAGAAATTCGTTATGACGTAGAATGTGCATACTTTGTAGATTCCATTTATGAAATAAAACGCATTTTCTAAAAACTCGTGTTTTTTACGAAATCATTTAAACCTTCTAGAAACTGTGATTTTAAAAAATGGTAGAATTAAGCTTTTCTTATTTCTGGACGAATTCGCAAACTATAGAAATTCGTTATGACGTAGAATGTGCATACTTTGTTGATTCCATTTATGAAATAAAAAACATTTTCTAAAAACTCGTGTTTTTTACGAAATCATGTAAACCTTCTAGAAGCTGTGATTTTAAAAAATGGTGGAAGTAAGCTTTTCTTATTTCCGGATGCATGCGCAAATTATAGAATGTCGTTATGACGTAGAATGTGCATACTTTGTTGATTCCATTTATGAAATAAAATACATTTTCTAAAAGCTCTTGTTTTTTAAGAAATCATGTAAACCTTCTAGAAGCTGTGATTTTAAAAAACGGGGGAAGTAAGCATTTCTTATTTCCGGACTCATGCGTAAACTATAGTAAGTCGTTATGACGTAGAATGTGCATACTTTGTTGATTCCATTTATGAAATAAAACACATTTTCTAAAAACTCGTGTTTTTTAAGAAATCATGTAATCCTTCTAGAAGCTGTGATTTTAAAAAACGGGGGAAGTAAGCTTTTCTTATTTCCGGACGCATGCGCAAACTATAGAAAGTCGTTATGATGTAGAATGTGCATACTTTGTACATTCCATTTATGAAATAAAACACATTTTCTAAAAACTCGTGTTTTTTAATAAATCATGTAAACCTTCTAGAAGCTGTGATTTTAAAAGAAGGGGGAGGTAAGCTTTTCTTATTTCCGGACACATGCGCAAACTATAGAAAGTCATTATGACATAGAATGTGCATACTTTGTAGATTCCCTTTATGAAATAAAACACATTTTCTAAAAACTCATGTTTTTTAAGAAATCATGTAAACCTTTTAGAAGCTGTGATTTTAAAAAATGGTGGTGGTAAGCTTTTCTTATTTCCGGACGCATGCGCAATCTATAGAAAGTCTTTATGACGTAGAATGTGCATACTTTGTTGATTCCATTTATGAAATACAACACATTTTCTAAAAACTCGTGTTTTTTAAGAAATCATGTAAACCTTCTAGAAGCTGTGATTTTGAAAAACGGGGGAAGTAAGCTTTTCTTATTTCCAAATGCATGCGCAAACTATAGAAAGTCGTTATGACGTAGAATGGGCATACTTTGTTGATTCCATTTATGAAATAAAACACATTTTCTAAAAACTCGTGTTTTTTAAGAAATCATGTAAACCTTCTAGAAGCTGTGATTTTAAAAAAAGGGGGAAGTAAGCTTTTCTTATTTCCAAACGCATGCGCAAACTATAGAAAGTCGTTATGACGTAGAATGTGCATACTTTGTTGATTCCATTTATGAAATAAAACACACTTTCTAAAAACTCGTGTTTTTTAAGAAATCATGTAAACCTTCTAGAAGCGGTGATTTTAAAAAACAGGGGAAGTAAGCTTTTCTTATTTCCAAACGCATTCGCAAACTATAGAAAGTCGTTATGACGTAGAATGTGCATACTTTGTTGATTCCATTTATGAAATAAAACACATTTTCTAAAAACTCATGTTTTTTACAAAATCATGTAAACCTTCTAGAAGCTGTGATTTTAAAAAACGGTGGAAGTAAGCTTTTCTTATTTCCGGACGCATGCGCAAACTATAGAAAGGCGTTATGACCTAGAATGTGCATACTTTGTTGATTCTATTTATGAAATAAAACACATTTTCTAAAAACTCGTGTTTTTTAAGAAATCATCTAAACCTTCTAGAAGCTGTGATTTTAAAAAACTGGGGAAGTAAGCTTTTCTTATTTCCGGACGCATGCGCAAACTATAGAAAGTTGTTATGACATAGAATGTGCATACTTTGTTGATTCCATTTATGAAATAAAACACATTTTCTAAAAACTCGTGTTTTTTAAGAAATCATGTAAACCTTCTAGAAGCTGTGATTTTTAAAAACGGGGGAAGTAAGCATTTCTTAATTCCAAACGCATGCGCAAACTATAGAAAGTCGTTATGATGTAGAATGTGCATACTTTGTTGATTCCATTTATGAAATAAAACACATTTTCTAAAAACTCGTGTTTTTTAAGAAATCATGTAAACCTTCTAGAAGCGGTGATTTTAAAAAACGGTGGAAGTAAGCTTTTCTTATTTCCCGACGCATGCACAAACTATAGAAAGTCGTTATGACATAGAATGTGCATACTTTGTAGATTCCATTTATGAAATAAAACACATTTTCTAAAAACTCGTGTTTTTTACGAAATCATGTAAACCTTCTAGAAGCTGTGATTTTAAAAAATGGTGGAAGTAAGCTTTTCTTATTTCCGGATGCATGCGCAAATTATAGAATGTCGTTATGACGTAGAATGTGCATACTTTGTTGATTCCATTTATGAAATAAAACACATTTTCTAAAAACTCGTGTTTTTTAAGAAATCATGTAAACCTTCTAGAAGCTGTGATTTTTAAAAAAGGGGGAAGTAAGCTTTTCTTATTTCCGGACGCATGCGCAAACTATATAAAGTCGTTATGACGTAGAATGTGCATACTTTGTTGATTCCATTTATGAAATAAAACACACTTTCTAAAAACTTGTGTTTTTTACGAAATCATGTCAACCTTCTAGAAGTTGTGATTTTAAAAAACGGGGAAGTAAGCTTTTCTTATTTCCGGACGCATGCGCAAACTATAGAAAGTCGTTATGACGTAGAATGTGCATACTTTGTAGATTCCATTTGTGAAATAAAACACATTCCCTAAAAACTCGTGTTTTTTACGAAATCATGTAAACCTTCTAGACGCTGTGATTTTAAAAAACAGTGGAAGTAAGCTTTTCTTATTTCCGAACGCATGCGCAAACTACAGAAAGTCGCTATGATGTAGAATGTGCATACTTTGTTGATTCCATTTATGAAATAAAACACATTTTCTAAAAACTCGTGTTTTTTAAGAAATCATGTAAACCTTCTAGAAGCTGTGATTTTAAAAAACGGGGGAAGTAAGCTTTTCTTATTTCCAAACGCATGCGCAAACTATAGAAAGTCGTTATGACGTAGAATATTTATACTTTGTTCATTCCATTTATGAAATAAAACACATTTTCTAAAAACTCGTATTTTTTAAGAAATCATGTAAACCTTCTAGAAGCTGTGATTTAGAAAAACGGGGGAAGTAAGCTTTTCTTATTTCCGGACGCATGCTCAAACTATAGAAAGTCGTTATGACGTAGAATGTGCATACTTTGTTGATTCCATTTATGAAATAAAACACATTTTCTAAAAACTCGTGTTCTTTACGAAATCATGTAAACCTCCTAGAAGCTGTGATTTTAAAAAACGGGGGAAGTAAGCTTTTCTTATTTCCAAACGCATGCGCAAACTATAGAAATTCGTTATGACGTAGAATGTGCATACTTTGTTGATTCCATTTATGAAATAAAACACATTTTCTAAAAACTCATGTTTTTTACGAAATCATGTAAACCTTCTAAAAGCTGTGATTTTAAAAAATGGTGGAAGTAAGCTTTTCTTATTTCCGGATGCATGCGCAAATTATAGAATGTCGTTATGACGTAGAATGTGCATACTTTGTTGATTCCATTTATGAAATAAAACACATTTTCTAAAAACTCGTGTTTTTTAAGAAATCATGTAAACCTTCTAGAAGCTGTGATTTTTAAAAAAGGGGGAAGTAAGCTTTTCTTATTTCCAAACGCATGCGCAAACTATAGAAAGTCGTTATGACGTAGAATGTGCATACTTTGTTGATTCCATTTATGAAATAAAACACACTTTCTAAAAACTCGTGTTTTTTAAGAAATCATGTAAACCTTCTAGAAGCGGTGATTTTAAAAAACGGGGGAAGTAAGCTTTTCTTATTTCCAAACGCATGCGCAAACTATATAAAGTCGTTATGACGTAGAATGTGCATACTTTGTTGATTCCATTTATGAAATAAAACACACTTTCTAAAAACTTGTGTTTTTTACGAAATCATGTCAACCTTCTAGAAGTTGTGATTTTAAAAAACGGGGAAGTAAGCTTTTCTTATTTCCGGACGCATGCGCAAACTATAGAAAGTCGTTATGACGTAGAATGTGCATACTTTGTAGATTCCATTTGTGAAATAAAACACATTCCCTAAAAACTCGTGTTTTTTACGAAATCATGTAAACCTTCTAGACGCTGTGATTTTAAAAAACAGTGGAAGTAAGCTTTTCTTATTTCCGAACGCATGCGCAAACTACAGAAAGTCGCTATGATGTAGAATGTGCATACTTTGTTGATTCCATTTATGAAATAAAACACATTTTCTAAAAACTCGTGTTTTTTAAGAAATCATGTAAACCTTCTAGAAGCAGTGATTTTAAAAAACGGGGGAAGTAAGCTTTTCTTATTTCCAAACGCATGCGCAAACTATAGAAAGTCGTTATGACGTAGAATATTTATACTTTGTTCATTCCATTTATGAAATAAAACACATTTTCTAAAAACTCGTGTTTTTTAAGAAATCATGTAAACCTTCTAGAAGCTGTGATTTTGAAAAACGGGGGAAGTAAGCTTTTCTTATTTTCGGACGCTTGCTCAAACTATAGAAAGTCGTTATGACGTAGAATGTGCATACTTTGTTGATTCCATTTATGAAATAAAACACATTTTCTAAAAACTCGTGTTCTTTACGAAATCATGTAAACCTCCTAGAAGCTGTGATTTTAAAAAACGGGGGAAGTAAGCTTTTCTTATTTCCAAACGCATGCGCAAACTATAGAAATTCGTTATGACGTAGAATGTGCATACTTTGTTGATTCCATTTATGAAATAAAACACATTTTCTAAAAACTCGTGTTTTTTAAGAAATCATGTAAACCTTCTAGAAGCAGTGATTTTAAAAAACGGGGGAAGTAAGCTTTTCTTATTTCCAAACGCATGCGCAAACTATAGAAAGTCCTTATGACGTAGAATATTTATACTTTGTTCATTCCATTTATGAAATAAAACACATTTTCTAAAAACTCGTGTTTTTTAAGAAATCATGTAAACCTTCTAGAAGCTGTGATTTAGAAAAACGGGGGAGGTAAGCTTTTCTTATTTCCGGACGCATGCGCAAACTATAGAAAGTCGTTATGACGTAGAATGTGCATACTATGTTGATTCCATTTATGAAATAAAACACATTTTCTAAAAACTCGTGTTCTTTACGAAATAATGTAAACCTCCTAGAAGCTGTGATTTTAAAAAACGGGGGAAGTAAGCTTTTCTTATTTCCAAACGCATGCGCAAAATATAGAAATTCGTTATGACGTAGAATGTGCATACTTTGTTGATTCCATTTATGAAATAAAACAAATTTTCTAAAAACTCGTGTTTTTTACGAAATCATGTAAACCTTCTAGAATCTGTGATTTTAAAAAATGGTGGAAGTAAGCTTTTCTTATTTCCGGACGAATGCGCAAACTATAGAAAGTCGTTATGACGTAGAATGTGCATACTTTGTTGATTCCATTTATGAAATAAAACACGTTTTCTAAAAACTCATGTTTTTTAAGAAATCATGTAAACCTTCTAGAAGCTGTGATTTTAAAAAACGGTGGAAGTAAGTATTTCTTATTTCCGGACGCACGCGCAAACTATAGAAAGTCGTGATCACGTAGAATGTGCATACTTTGTTGATTACATTTATGAAATACAACAAATTTTCTAAAAACTCGTGTTTTTTAAGAAATCATGTACACCTTCTAGAAGCTGTGATTTTAAAAAATGGGGGAAGTAAGCTTTTCTTATTTCCAAACGCATGCGCAAATTATAGAAAGTCGTTATGACGTAGAATGTGCATACTTTTTTGATACCATTTATGAAATAAAACACATTTTCTAAAAACTCGTGTTTTTTAAGAAATCATGTATACCTTCTAGAAGCTGTGATTTTAAAAAAAGGGGGAAGTAAGCTTTTCTTATTTCCAAACGCATGCGCAAACTATAGAAAGTCGTTATGACATAGAATGTGCATACTTTGTTGATTCCATTTATGAAATAAAACACATTTTTTAAAAACTCGTGTTTTTTAAGAAATCATGTAAACCTTCTAGAAGCTGTGATTTTAAAAAACGGGGGAAGTAAGCTTTTCTTATTTCCGGAACAATGCGCAAACTATAGAAAGTCGTTATGACGTAGAATGTGCATACTTTGTTGATTACATTTATTAAATAAAACACATTTTCTAACAACTCGTGTTTTTTAAGAAATCATGTAAACCTTCTAGAAGCGGTGATTTTAAAAAACGGTGGAAGTAAGCTTTTCTTATTTCCGGACGCATGCACAAACTATAGAAAGTCGTTATGACATAGAATGTGCATACTTTGTAGATTCCATTTATGAAATAAAACACATTTTCTAAAAACTCGTGTTTTTTACGAAATCATGTAAACCTTCTAGAAGCTGTGATTTTAAAAAACGGTGGAAGTAAGCTTTTCTTATTTCCGGACGCATGCGCAAACTATAGAAAGTCGTTATGTCGTAGAATGTGTATACTTTGTTGATTCTATTTATGAAATAAAACACATTTTCTAAAAACTCGTGTTTTTTAAGAAATCTTGTAAACCTTCTAGAAGCTGTGATTTTAAAAAACGGGGGAAGTAAGCTTTTCTTATTTCCAAACGCATGCGCAAACTATAGAAAGTCGTTATGACGTAGAATGTGCATACTTTGTTGATTCCATTTATGGAATAAAACACATTTTCTAAAAACTCATGTTTTTTCCGAAATCATGTAAACTTTATAGAAGCTGTGATTTTAAAAAACGGGGGAACTAAGCTTTTCTTATTTCCGGACGCATGCGCAAACTATAGAAATTCGTTATGATGTAGAATGTGCATACTTTGTAGATTCCATTTATGAAATAAAACACATTTTCTAAAAACTCGTGTTTTTTACGAAATCATTTATACCTTCTCGAAACTGTGATTTTAAAAAACGGTGGAAGTAAGCTTTTCTTATTTCTGGACGAATTCGCAAACTATAGAAAGTCGTTATGACGTGGAATGTGTATACTTTGTTGATTCCATTTATGAAATAAAACACATTTTCTAAAAACTCGTGTTTTTTAAGAAATCATGTAAACCTTCTAGAAGCTGTGATTTTAAAAAATGGTGGAAGTAAGCTTTTCTTATTTCCGGACGCATGCGCAAACTATAGAAAGTCGTTATGACGTAGAATGTGCATACTTTGTTGATTCCATTTATGAAATAAAACACATTTTTTAAAAACTCGTGTTTTTTAAGAAATCATGTAAACCATCTAGAAGCTGTGATTTTAAAAAACGGTGGAAGTAAGCTTTTCTTATTTCCAAATGCATGCGCAAACTATAGAAAGTCGTTATGATGTAGAATGTGCATACTTTGTTGATTCCATTTATGAAATAAAACACATTTTCTAAAAAGTTGTGTTTTTTAAGAAATCATGTAAACCTTCTAGAAGCTGTGATTTTAAAAAAAGGGGGAAGTAAGCTTTTCTTATTTCCAAACGTATGCGCAAACTATAGAAAGTCGTTATGACGTAGAATGTGCATATTTTGTTGATTCCATTTATGAAATAAAACACATTTTCTAAGAACTCGTGTTTTTTACGAAATCATTTAAACCTTCTAGAAACTGTGATTTTAAAAAACGGTGGAAGTAAGCTTTTCTTATTTCTGGATGAATTCGCAAACTATAGAAATTCGTTATGACGTAGAATGTGCATACTTTGTTGATTCCATTTATGAAATAAAACACATTTTCTAAAAACTCGTGTTTTTTACGAAATCATGTAAACCTTCTAGAAGCTGTGATTTTAAAAAATGGTGGAAGTAAGCTTTTCTTATTTCCGGATGCATGCGCAAATTATAGAATGTCGTTATGACATAGAATGTGCATACTTTGTTGATTCCATTTATGAAATAAAATACATTTTCTAAAAACTCTTGTTTTTTAAGAAATCATGTAAACCTTTCAGAAGCTGTGATTTTAAAAAGCGGGGGAAGTAAGCTTTTCTTATTTCCGGACTCATGCGTAAACTATAGTAAGTCGTTATGACGTAGAATGTGCATACTTTGTTGATTCCATTTATGAAATAAAACATATTTTCTAAAAACTCGTGTTTTTTAAGAAATCATGTAAACCTTTTAGAAGCTGTGATTTTAAAAAATGGTGGTAGTAAGCTTTTCTTATGTCCGGACGCATGCGCAAACTATAGAAAGTCGTTATGACGTAGAATGTGCATACTTTGTTGATTCCATTTATGAAATACAACACATTTTCTAAAAACTCGTGTTTTTTAAGAAATCATGTAAACCTTCTAGAAGCTATGATTTTGAAAAACGGGGGAAGTAAGCTTTTCTTATTTCCAAATGCATGCGCAAACTATAGAAAGTCGTTATGACGTAGAATGTGCATACTTTGTTGATTAAATTGATGAAATAAAACACATTTTCTAAAAACTAGTGTTTTTTAAAAAATCATGTAAACCTTCTAGAAGCTGTGATTTTAAAAAAAGGGGGAAGTAAGCTTTTCTTATTTCCAAACGCATGCGCAAACTATAGAAAGTCGTTATGACGTAGAATGTGCATACTTTGTTGATTCCATTTATGAAATAAAACACACTTTCTAAAAACTCGTGTTTTTTAAGAAATCATGTAAACCTTCTAGAAGCGGTGATTTTAAAAAACGGGGGAAGTAAGCTTTTCTTATTTCCAAACGTATTCGCAAACTATAGAAAGTCGTTATGACGTAGAATGTGAATACTTTGTTGATTCCATTTATGAAATAAAACACATTTTCTAAAAAGTCATGTTTTTTACGAAATCATGTAAACCTTCTAGAAGCTGTGATTTTAAAAAACGGTGGAAGTAAGCTTTTCTTATTTCCAAACAAATGCGCAAGCTATAGAAAGTCGTTATGACGTAGAATTTGTATACTTTGTTGATTCCATTTATGAAATAAAACACATTTTCTAAAAACTCGTGTTTTTTAAGAAATCATGTAAACCTTCTAGAAGCTGTGATTTTAAAAAACGGTGGAAGTAAGCTTTTCTTATTTCCGGACGCATGTGCAAACTATAGAAAGTCGTTATGACGTAGAATGTGCATACTTTGTTGATTCCATTTACGAAATAAAACACATTTTCTAAAAACTCGTGTTTTTTAAGAAATCATGTAAACCTTCTAGAAGCCGTGATTTAAAAAAACGGGGGAAGTAAGCTTTTCTTATTTCCGGACGAATGCGCAAACTATAGAAAGTCATTATGATGTACAATGTGTTCGGATATCCATCATCTATTTCGGGATACATATCTATTTCAGGATCATCTATTTCGGGATACATATCTACTTCAGGATCTTGCATGATCTATTTCAGGATATGCAGTCCAGTCACCAGTTTGATGCCTCCAGCACCTTATCCACCTTCTTCTAGCACCCGGGAGCCACTTTCCACAGAGTTTTAGCCCTCCTAAGCTGAAAGGCGCCCTCTTCTCACCTACTGACAGAGAAGGGCGCACTTGTTCACCTACCACTGCAGATTCACTCCAGTTACATTCAGTTAGCTCCGATTCTGATTGATTTCACTCTGATTTCACTCCTGACTGACTGTTTCACCTCCGATTGACCTCCAGTTCGATTAGGTGACTTGCTCTGACTCCAGTTAGCCTCCCATGCGCCCCCACTGAGCCTCCAGATCCTATATCAGTGCTACACACTTCAGTTACATTTATTATGATCAGTTAGACTCAGCTTGACACCTGGATGACTGTTTGTTGTGATTGATGAGCAACACCGATGATTGATGAGGACTCCTAGATTGAGTCAAGCTACTCCATTCAGTGATTCGAATGACCTCCTTAGGAAATTCGAATTGCTCTGTTCATTGTGACAGTTTGTATTGTAATTCATTCACCCTTTCTGGGATAGAGAGCACTGCTGCATCTTTTGCACAGTTTTGCACCATTTTTTCTATGTTCATCTGTTGTGATTGATTTACTTGTTCATTAGATCTGCTGTGACTAATTTTACATGGTATCAGAGCCATTGCAGGGACAAGATCTCTTTTCTACAGGTGTTTATACAAGAAGATTTGACTGAATTGCTAAAAATTGCAAAAAGTTTGGCATGAGATATCTCAAGGGCATTCGCTCCTGTGCATGCAAAGCTTGAAAAATACTCCAATACCACTCCAGAAGCTTGAGTTACCACATAATTCCTGGATCTGATACATTGGACCTATTCAACATTGCTTGAAATCCAATCCCAGGTGTGATGCAACTCTCAAAGGGTGGATTGTTCGACCTTATTGTGATTGTTCTTATGTGATTTGCAGGTTAATTATCTCCTCCAAGTGCACTCGCTACATTCTGCATGCAAGCTTCCCTACAGCATTTCCATTCGCTATAGTCTGCATGCAAGCTTCTTCTTCATCATTTGACTCGCTCCTAGCAATGGAATACTCTTCTTCAAAGCCTATCCTCACCCCATTCAATTATTTTGATTGGAAAGATGATATGGAGATCATATTACGTTCAAAAGGATACTACCGAGTCACTCTTGGTCTTGAATTAGAGCCAAACAATGTGGCAGAAAGAACCAAACACTACAATAAGCTTGATGAAGCTTATGGTCTTCTTTGTCTCTCCATCTCCAAAGATCTTCACTTCCATCTCAGCGGATTGAAGACTCCAAAGGCCATATGGGAGCAACTTGAGACACTATTCGGCAAGCAGGATGAGCTTAGGGCTTTTCAATTAGAGAATGAATTGATTGGCCTTAATCCTGAGAATTTCGAGAGCATCAATGAATTCTTCACTAGATTCAAGAACTTGAACTTGCAATTGAAGAACAGTGGTGTTATCAAAGAGGATAAACAGTTGATCCTCTCCATTCTAAGCAAGCTTGGGAAAGATTATTCGGTATTTGTCTCCACTTTCAATTCCGGTCGGCTAACTACCCCGAATTGGAAGATGCCTACCTTGAATGCCTTCATTGAGTCCGTTACGAAAGAGCATGACAAGTTGATTCAAATGGGGTCCATAAGCTCCAAAGATTCAGCCCTATTTGTTCAAGGACCCAAGATCTCGAATGGTAAAGGAAAGCTAAAGAAGGAGAAGCCCAAATTCGAGCCTCACAAGCAAAAAGACAAAGGCAAGCAAACGGATGCACCATCCAGTTCGAAATCCAAGCAAAAGGGCAAAGAAGGTAACCAAAAATCTAAATGTACTTATTGTAACCGTGGCTTTCATCCCGAAAGTTCATGTATGAAGAAGACTATAGATCAAATGGCCCTCCTTTTGGAAAAGAACAACATAACCCTTCCTGACGGTGCAAGGAAGAAGGATCGGAATGACGATCATGAAAGAGGACAAGCACTCATGGCAACGGTTTCGAAGCCCACTCTCTTGATAGATTCGGGTGCATCAAATCATATGGCTGAAAATATTGATTATTTTTCCTCATTCGATCCAAACAGCTCCATCCCCATCCATTTGGGAGATGACTCAAAAATTTCTTCAAAGGGCAAAGGTACGATTCATGTAGATCATGGATGCTTTCAGAATGTTCTCTATGTGCCTTCCTTAGCTTCGAATCTCCTTTCTGTGTATCAAATGACACATACTGGTGATCCAAAGAAAGTCACATTCAGCCCTAATACAGTTGAAATTTCTGATATCAAAAGTGGAAGACTAGTTGCGGTTGGAAAGGCAAACCACAACTGCTAAATGTTATGAGTTTTCGCACTTTATTCCGCTTGCAAAGCCCACTGCTCTTCGCACACATGGTAATGAGGTTAGTAGGCTTTGGCATGAAAGATTTGGACATCTAAATTATAAGTATTTGCTGCTGCTATCAAATAAATCCATGGTTGATGGGCTTCCACAACTCCGTTCCTCGAAGGGAATATGCTCCGGTTGCATTATTGGGAAGCACCCCGAGCACAGATTCGACCGCGGCAAGGCTAGCAGAGCCTCTACTATTTTGGGATTGATCCATTCTGATATCAGCGGTCCGCTGCCCCATATGTCATTAAATGGTTCAAGGTATGTTTTGACATTTATTGACGATTATTCTCGCTTTACATGGGTATTCTTTCTCAAAAACAAGTCAGAAGTGCTTGGAAAATTCAAGGATTTTAAGGCTTCTGTTGAGACCACCACTGAGAGCAAGATCAAAGCTCTTAGATCTGATAATGGTGGGGAATATATCAAGTCCGAGTTGCTGCAACTTTGTGCCCAAAGCGGAATCAAGATCCAACATACAGTTCCCTACACACCCCAGCAGAACGGTGTAGCGGAAAGGAAAAACCGGTCACTGAAAGAGATGGCTACATGCATGATTGAATCAAAAGGTTTGGCTGCAAATCTTTGGGCTGAAGCAATCAATTTTGCTGCATATATACAGAACCGTGTTCCACATTCATCCGTGAAAGGTATGACTCCTTTCGAAGCATTCTTTGGTCACAAACCGGATGTGTCAAATTTGAGAGTTTTTGGCTCTACTGCATGGGCTAGAATTCCTTCTGAGAAGAGACGAGCTTTGGATCCACAAAGTATCGAGTGCATATTGATAGGATATGGGGAAGAATCAAAAGCATATAAACTCATGGATATCAGATCTAAAAATATATTCATAGAGTGCAGTGTGCAGTTTGAAGAACCGCTTCAAAGAATTGCAACTAGTTGAGGAGAAAACTGCCGATTCACCGCCTTCACCAGAAGAAGATTCGAGCAGCGATAATGAAGGTATGAGTTCTGATATTTCTGATATTGTAGCAGCATATGATGATCATGACATATCAGGTTCGGAATCCGACCATTCAGATCCCCCTCAGTTACCAAAGTGGGCCCAAAATACTCTACAATCTGCTGGTTCGAATCTTGGAAATCCTGCTGATCCAAGACGAACAAGAGGAGACTTTCAAAGGGCAGGTATGGCTCTTTCTATTGCTGATCCATTTCTTCCTGAGATTTGTTATTTGATGGCTGGTTCAGATCCCCAATCATATTATTCAGCCCATCGAGATCCGAGATGGAAAGATGCCATGGATGAAGAGTACAGTTCTCTTCAAAAGAACAATACATGGGAGCTAGTTTCTCTTCCACCTGGAAGAAAATTAGTGAAGTGTAAATGGGTCTACCGTACTAAAGTTGCTGCTGATGGCACTATCAGCAAATATAAAGCAAGGTTGGTGGCAAAAGGTTTTTCCCAAGTCCAAGGAGTGGACTACACAGAGACCTTTGCACCGGTTGCAAAGATGGATTCCATCCGCCTTGTTTTAGCTATTGCCGCATCCAAGCACTGGGAGGTGCATCACATGGATGTGAAGAGTGCATTTTTACATGGAGACCTTGCTGAAGAGGTCTATATGCAGCAGCCAGAGGGTTATACATCAGATCCATCATTGGTTTGTAGATTGAAAGAAGTCTTTGTACGGGTTAAAACAGGCCCCAAGAGCTTGGTACGCAAAGATGGACTCCTTCCTTCTTTCTCAGAATTTCCAAAGATGCAAATCTGATCCGAATGTCTTATCTTCAGCGAGTTAAAGGTAATTTGTTGGTTATTGTACTTTATGTTGATGATCTGGCTTATTACTGGTAGCACACTTACTTCAATAAACAAGCTAAAAACTGCCTTAAATCTAGCTTTTGACATGAGCGATTTGGGCTTGCTGAGTCACTTTTTGGGCTTGGAGATAGCTCAAAATTCGATGGGATCACTATATCTCAGCAAAAATATGCTTCCGACCTGTTATTGAAGTTTAATATGGCTGAATGTAAGGCAGCCCCATTCCCATTCCTCTCAGGAATCAGTCTTGAGGAGGGAGATTCCACACCGCTTGCAGATTGCAGTATGTATCGACAGTTGATTGGTTCACTACTTTATTTGACACATTCACGGCCTGATATCTCATATGCCGTGAGTGCCGTGTCAAGATATATGCAGCAGCCACATGAGCTTCATTGGCGAGCAGCCAAGCGGATCTTGCAGTATGTGCAAGGTACGAGACAGTTTGGCATACATTATGCTGCAGATTCTGAGCTAGATTTCATTGGTTTTACTGATTCAGATTGGGCAGGGTGATAGCATTGATCGGAAGTCCACTTCCGGTTATGTTTTCATGATTGGTCATGGTGCTATTTGCTGGTCCAGCAAAAAGCAAGCAGCCATTGCACTTTCTTCAGCAGAGGCAGAGTATCGAGGGGCAGTCAATGCCTGCATTCAGGCAGTTTGGTTGCAGGGTATTCTTTCCGAGTTTGGTTTTGGTGGCACTACTTCGACTGTCCTATTTTTGTGACAATCAAAGTGCTATCAAGATCTCCACAGATCCAGTTCAGCGGCAGAGGACCAAGCACATTGAGATTCATATGCATTACATTCGACAGTTGGTGCATGACCGCACCATCATTCTGCAATATTGCCCTACTGATGAGCAAATTGCAGACATCTTCACCAAGAGCTTCACTGAGAAGAAGTTCTCTTACCTCCGTTCACTGTTGGGGGTGAGTTCCATCATGGTGGGAGACAGATTGATTCATTATTATGCTTTAGACTTGAGGGGTGGCTTTCTTCCCACTGGTTTTCCCTCTTTCCTCACTTAGTTTATTTTTTCAGCATTTTTTTTGGATTATTGTATTGGGGTGACCTTTGGTCTTAGTTACCAGGGCCCCACATTTATTTAGTTGGCACATCATAGTCTAGCTTGAGGGGGGGTGTTCGGATATCCATCATCTATTTCGGGATACATATCTATTTCAGGATCATCTATTTCGGGATACATATCTACTTCAGGATCTTGCATGATCTATTTCAGGATATGCAGTCCAGTCACCAGTTTGATGCCTCCAGCACCTTATCCACCTTCTTCTAGCACCCGGGAGCCACTTTCCACAGAGTTTTAGCCCTCCTAAGCTGAAAGGTGCCCTCTTCTCACCTACTGACAGAGAAGGGCGCACTTGTTCACCTACCACTGCAGATTCACTCCAGTTACATTCAGTTAGCTCCGATTCTGATTGATTTCACTCCGATTTCACTCCTGACTGACTGTTTCACCTCCGATTGACCTCCAGTTCGATTAGGTGACTTGCTCTGACTCCAGTTAGCCTCCCATGTGCCCCCACTGAGCCTCCAGATCCTATATCAGTGCTACAACACTTCAGTTACATTTATTATGATCAGTTAGACTCAGCTTGACACCTGGATGACTGTTTGTTGTGATTGATGAGCAACACCGATGATTGATGAGGACTCCTAGATTGAGTCAAGCTACTCCATTCAGTGATTCGAATGACCTCCTTAGGCAATTCGAATTGCTCTGTTCATTGTGACAGTTTGTATTGTAATTCATTCACCCCTTTCTGGGATAGAGAGCACTGCTGCATCTTTTGCACAAGTTTTGCACCATTTTTTCTATGTTCATCTGTTGTGATTGATTTACTTGTTCATTAGATCTGCTGTGACTAATTTTACACAATGTGCATACTTTGTTGATTCCATTTATGAAATAAAACACATTTTCTAAAAACTCGTGTTTTTTAAGAAATCATGTAAACCTTCTAGAAGCTGTGATTTTAAAAAACGGGGGAAGTAAGCTTTTCTTATTTCCAAACGCATGGGCAAAATATAGAAAGTCGTTATGACGTAGAATGTGCATACTTTGTTGATTCCATTTATGAAATAAAAGACATTTTTTAAAAACTCGTGTTTTTTAAGGAAATCATGTAAACCTTCTAGAAGCTGTGATTTTAAAAAACGGGGGGAAGTAAGCTTTTCTTATTTCCAAACGCATAAGCAAAATATAGAAAGTCGTTATGACGTAGAATGTGCATACTTTGTTGATTCCATTTATGAAATAAAACACATTTTTTAAAAACTCGTGTTTTTTAAGAAATCATGTAAACCTTCTAGAAGCTGTGATTTTAAAAAACGGGGGAAGTAAGCTTTTCTTATTTCCAAACGCATGCGCAAATTATAGAAAGTCGTTATGATGTAGAATGTGCATACTTTGTTGATTCCATTTATCAAATAAAACACATTTTCTAAAAACTCGTGTTTTTTCACGAAATCATGTAAACCTTCTAGAAGCTGTGATTTTTAAGAAACGGTGGAAGTAAGTTTTTCTTATTTCCAAACGAATGCGCAAACTATAGAAAGTCGTTATGACATAGAATGTGTATACTTTGTTGATTCCATTTATGAAATTAAACACATTTTCTAAAAACTCGTGTTTTTTAAGAAATCATGTAAACCTTCTAGAAGCTGTGATTTTAAAAAAACGGTGGAAGTAAGCTTTTCTTATTTCCGGACGCATGCGCAAACTATAGAAAGTCGTTATGACGTAGAATGTGCATACTTTGTAGATTCCATTTATAAAATAAAACACATTTTCTGAAAACTCGTGTTTTTTACGAAATCATGTAAACCTTCTAGAAGCTGTGATTTTAAAAAATGGTGGTAGTAAGCTTTTCTTATTTCCGGACGCATGCGCAAACTATAGAAAGTCGTTATGATGTACAATGTGCATACTTCGTAGATACCATTTATGAAATAAAACACATTTTCTAAAAAACTCATGTTTTTTACGAAATCATGTAAACCTTCTAGAAGCTGTGATTTTAAAAAACGGGGGAACTAAGCTTTTCTTATTTCCAAACGCATGCGCAAACTATAGAAAGGTCGTTATGACGTAGAATGTGCATACTTTGTTGATTCCATTTATGAAATAAAACACATTTTCTAAAAACTCGTGTTTTGTAAGAAACCATGTAAACCTTCTAGAAGCTGTGATTTTAAAAAACGGTGGAAGTAAGATTTTCTTATTTCCAAACACATGCGCAAACTATAGAAAGTCTCTATGACGTAGAATGTGCATACTCCTGTTGATTCCATTTTTGAAATAAAACACATTTTCTAAAACTCGTGTTTTTTAAGAAATCATGTAAACCTTCTAGAAGCTGTGATTTTAAAAAATGGGGGAAGTAAGCTTTTCTTATTTCCAAACGCATGCGCAAACTATAGAAAGTCGTTATGACGTTGAATGTGCATACTTTGTTGATTCCATTTATGAAATAAAACACATTTTCTAAAAACTCGTGTTTTTTACGAAATCATGTAAACCTTCTAGAAGCTGTGATTTTAAAAAATGGTGGAAGTAAGCTTTTCTTATTTCCAGATGCATGCGCAAACTATAGAAAGTCGTTATGACGTAGAATGTGCATACTTTGTCGATTCCATTTATGAAATAAAACAGATTTTCTAAAAACTCGTGTTTTTTACGAAATCATGTAAACCTTCTAGAAGCTGTGATTTTAAAAAATGGTGGAAGTAAGCTTTTCTTATTTCCGGACGCATGCGCAAACTATAGAAAGACGTTATGACGTAGAATGTGCATAGTTTGTAGATTCCATTTATGAAATAAAACACATTTTCTAAAAACTTCGTGTTTTTTACGAAATCATGTAAACCTTCTAGAAGCTGTGATTTTAAAAAATGGTGGAAGTAAGCTTTTCTTATTTCCGGACGAATGCACAAACTATAGAAAGTCGTAATGACGTAGAATGTGCATACATTGTTGATTCCATTTATGAAATAAAACGCATTTTCTAAAAACTCGTGCTTTTTACGAAATCATGTAAACCTTCTAGAAGCTGTGATTTAAAAAACGGTGGAAGTAAGCTTTTCTTATTTCCGGACGAATGCGCAAACTATAGAAAGTCGTTATGACGTAGAAAGTGCATTCTTTGTTGATTCCATTTATGAAATAAAACAAATTTTCTAAAAACTCGTGTTTTTTAAGAAATCATGTCAACCTTCTAGAAGCTGTGCTTTTAAAAAATGGTGGAAGTAAGCTTTTCTTATTTCTGGACGAATGCGCAAACTATAAAAAGTCGTTATGGCGTAGAATGTGCATACTTTGTTGATTCCATTTATGAAATAAAACGCATTTTCTAAAAGCTCGTGTTTTTTACGAAATCATCTAAACCTTCTAGAAGCTGTGATTTTAAAAAATGGTGGAAGTAAGCTTTTCTTATTTCCGGACGCATGCGCAAACTATAGAAAGACGTTATGACGTAGAATGTGCATAGTTTGTAGATTCCATTTATGAAATAAAACACATTTTCTAAAAACTCTTGTTTTTTACGAAATCATGTAAACCTTCTAGAAGCTGTGATTTTAAAAAATGGTGGAAGTAAGCTTTTCTTATTTCCGGACGAATGCGCAAACTATAGAAAGTCGTAATGACGTAGAATGTGCATACATTGTTGATTCCATTTATGAAATAAAACACATTTTCTAAAAACTCGTGTTTTTTAAGAAACCATGTAAACCTTCTAGAAGCTATGATTTTAAAAAACGGGGGAAGTAAGCTTTTCTTATTTACAAATCCATGCGCAAACTATAGAAAGTCATTATGACGTAGAATGTGCATACTTTGTTGATTCCATTTCTGAAATAAAACACATTTTCTAAAAACTCGTGTTTTTTACGAAATCATGTAAACCTTCTAGAAGCTGTGATTTTAAAAAACGGGGCAAGTAAGCTTTTCTTATTTCCGGACGCATGCGCAAACTATAGAAAGTCGTTATGACGTAGAATGTGCATACTTTGTAGATTCCATTTATGAAATAAAACACATTTTCTAAAAACTCGTGTTTTTTACGAAATCATGTAAACCTTCTAGAAGCTGTGATTTTAAAAAACAGGGGAAGTAAGCTTTTCTTATTTCCGGACGCATGCGCAAACTATAGAAAGTCGTTATGACGTAGAATGTGCATACTTTGTAGATTCCATTTATGAAATAAAACACATTTTCTAAAAACTCGTGTTTTTTACGAAATCATGTAAACCTTCTAGAAGCTGTGATTTTAAAAAATGGTGGAAGTAAGCTTTTCTTATTTCCGGACGAATGCGCAAACTATAGAAAGTCGTAATGACGTAGAATGTGCATACATTGTTGATTCCATTTATGAAATAAAACACATTTTCTAAAAACTCGTGTTTTTTAAGAAACCATGTAAACCTTCTAGAAGCTGTGATTTTAAAAAACGGGGGAAGTAAGCTTTTCTTATTTACAAATCCATGCGCAAACTATAGAAAGTCATTATGACGTAGAATGTGCATACTTTGTTGATTCCATTTATGAAATAAAACACATTTTCTAAAAACTCGTGTTTTTTACGAAATCATGTAAACCTTCTAGAAGCTGTGATTTTAAAAAAACGGTGGAAGTAAGCTTTTCTTATTTCCAGACGCATGCGCAAACTATAGAAAGTCGTTATGAGGTAGAATGTGCATACTTTGTAGATTCCATTTATGGAATAAAACACATTTTCTAAAAACTCGTGTTTTGTAGGAAATCATGTAAACCTTCTAGAAGCTGTGATTTTAAAAAACGGGGGAAGTAAGCTTTTCTTATTTCCGGACGCATGCGCAAACTATAGAAAGTCGTTATGACGTAGAATGTGCATACTTTGTAGATTCCATTTATGAAATAAAACACATTTTCTAAAAACTCGTGGTTTTTACGAAATCATGTAAACCTTCTAGAAGCTGTGATTCTAAAAAATGGTGGAAGTAAGCTTTTCTTATTTCCGGACTAATACGCAAACTATAGAAAGTCGTTATGACGTAGAATGTGCATACTTTGTAGATTCCATTTATGAAATAAAACACATTTTCTAAAAATTCATGTTTTTTACGAAATAATGTAAATCTTCTAGAAGCTGTGATTTTAAAAAACGGTGGAAGTAAGCTTTTCTTATTTCCGGACGCATGCGCAAACTATTGAAAGTCGTTATGACGTAGAATGTGCATACTTTGTTGATTCCATTTATGAAATAATACACATTTTCTAAAAACTCGTGTTTTTTAAGAAATCATGTAAACATTCTGGAAGCTTTGATTTTAAAAAACGGGGGAAGTAAGCTTTTCTTATTTCCAAACGCATGCGCAAACTATAGAAAGTCATTGCGACGTAGAATGTGCATACTTTGTAGATTCCATTTATGAAATAAAACACATTTTCTAAAAACTCGTGTTTTTTACGAAATCATGTAAACCTTCTAGAAGCTGTGATTTTAAAAAACGGTGGAAGTAAGCTTTTCTTATTTCCGGACGAATTCGCAAACTATAGAAAGTCGTTATGACGTAGAATGTGCATACTTTGTAGATTCCATTTATGAAATGAAACACATTTTCTAAAAACTCATGTTTTTTACGAAATCATGTAAACCTTCTAGAAGCTATGATTTTAAAAAACGGTGGAAGTAAGCTTTTCTTATTTCCGGACGAATGCGCAAACTATAGAATGTCGTTATGACGTAGAATGTGCATACTTTGTAGATTCCATTTATGAAATAAAACACATTTTCTAAAAACTCATGTTTTCTACGAAATCATGTAAACCTTCTAGAAGCTGTGATTTTAAAAAAGGGTGGAAGTAAGCTTTTCTTATTTCCGGAAGCATGCGCAAACTATAGAAAGTCGTTATGACATAGAATGTGCATACTTTGTAGATTCCATTTATGAAATAAAACACATTTTCTAAAAACTCGTGTTTTTTACGAAATCATGTAAACCGTTTAGAAGCTGTGATTTTAAAAAACGGTGGAAGTAAGATTTTCTTATTTCTGGACGCATGCGCAAACTATAGAAAGTCGTTATGACGTAGAATGTGCATACTTTGTCGATTCCATTTATGAAATAAAACACATTTTCTAAAAACTCATGTTTTTTAAGATATCATGTAAACCTTCCAGAAGCTGTGATTTTAAAAAACGGGGGAAGTAAGCTTTTCTTATTTCCAAACGCATGCGCAAACTATAGAAATTCGTTATGACGTAGAATGTGCATACTTTGTTTATTCCATTTATGAAATAAAACACATTTTCTAAAAATTCGTGTTTTTTAAGAAATCATGTAAACCTTCTAGAAGCTGTGATTTTAAAAAACGGGGGAAGTAAGCTTTTCTTATTTCCGGACGCATACGCAAACTATAGAAATTCGTTATGACGTATAATGTGCATACATTGTTGATTCCATTTATGATATAAAACACATTTTCTTAAAAATCGTGTTTTTTAAGAAACCATGTAAACCTTCTAGAAGCTGTCATTTTAAAAAAAGGGGGAAGTAAGCTTTTCTTATTTCCGAATGCATGCGCAAACTATAGAAAGTCGTTATGATGTAGAATGTGCATACTTTGTCGATTCCATTTATAAAATAAAACACATTTTCTAAAAACTCGTGTTTTTTAAGAAATCATGTAAACCTTCTAGAAGCTGTGATTTTAAAAAACGGTGGAAGTAAGCTTTTCTTATTTCCAAACGCATGCGCAAACTATAGAAAGTCATTATGATGTAGAATGTGCATACTTTGTTGATTCCATTTAGGAAATAAAACACATTTTCTAAAAACTCGTGTTTTTTAACAAATCATGTAAACCTTCTAGAAGCTGTGATTTTAAAATACGGGGGAGGTAAGATTTTCTTATTTCTGGATGCATGCGCAAACTATAGAAAGTCGTTATGACGTAGAATGTGCATACTTTGTAGATTCCATCTATGAAATAAAACACATTTTCTAAAAACTCGTGTTTTTTACAAAATCATGTAAGCCTTCTAGAAGCTGTGATTTTAAAAAACGGGGGAAGTAAGCTTTTCTTATTTCCGGACGCATGCGTAAACTATAGAAATTCGTTATGATGTAGAATGTGCATACTTTGTCGATTCCATTTATAAAATAAAACACATTTTCTAAAAACTCGTGTGTTTTAAGAAATGATGTAAACCTTCTAGAAGCTGTGATTTTAAAAAACGGTGGAAGTAAGCTTTTCTTATTTCCAAACGCATGTGCAAACTATAGAAAGTCATTATGATGTAGAATGTGCATACTTTTTTGATTCCATTTAGGAAATAAAACACATTTTCTAAAAACTCGTGTTTTTTAACAAATCATGTAAACCTTCTAGAAGCTGTGATTTTAAAAAACGGGGGAAGTAAGCTTTTCTTATTTCCAGATGCATGCACAAACTATAGAAAGTCGTTATGACGTAGAATGTGCATACTTTGTAGATTCCATCTATGAAATAAAACACATTTTCTAAAAACTCATGTTTTTTACGAAATCATGTAAACCTTCTAGAAGCTATGATTTTACAAAACGGGGGAAGTAAGCTTTTCTTATTTCCAAACGCATGCGCAAACTATAGAAATTCGTTATGATGTAGAATGTGCATACTTTGTCGATTCCATTTATAAAATAAAACATATTTTCTAAAAACTCGTGTTTTTTAAGAAATCATGTAAACCTTCTAGAAGCTGTGATTTTAAAAAACGGTGGAAGTAAGCTTTTCTTATTTCCAAACACATGCGCAAACTATAGAAAGTCATTATGATGTAGAATGTGCATACTTTGTTGATTCCATTTAGGAAATAAAACACATTTTCTAAAAACTCGTGTTTTTTAACAAATCATGTAAACCTTCTAGAAGCTGTGATTTTAAAAAACGGGGGAAGTAAGATTTTCTTATTTCTGGATGCATGCGCAAACTATAGAAATCCGTTATGACGTAGAATGTGCATACTTTGTAGATTCCATCTATGAAATAAAACACATTTTCTAAAAACTAATGTTTTTTACGAAATCATGTAAACCTTCTAGAAGCTGTGATTTTAAAAAACGGGGAAATAAGCTTTTCTTATTTCCGGACGCATGCGCAAACTATAGAAAGTCGTTATGACGTCGAATGTGCATACTTTGTAGATTCCATTTATGAAATAAAACACTTTTTCTAAAAACTCGTGTTTTTTACGAAATCATGTAAAGCTTCTAGAAGCTGTGATTTTAAAAAACGGTGGAAGTAAGCTTTTCTTATTTCCGGACGCTTGCGCAAACTATAGAAAGTCGTTATGACGTAGAATGTGCATACTTTGTTGATTCCATTTATAAAATAAAACACATTTTCTAAAAACTCGTGTTTTTTACGAAATCATGTAAAGCTTCTAGAAGCTGTGATTTTAAAAAACGGGGGAAGTAAGCTTTTCTTATTTCTGGACGCATGCACAAACTATAGAAAGTCATTATGACGTAGAATTTGCATACATTGTTGATTCCATTTATGAAATAAAACACATTTTCTAAAAACTCGTGTTTTTTAAGAAACCATGTAAACCTTGTAGAAGCTGTGATTTTAAAAAACGGGGGAGGTAAGCTTTTCTTATTTCCAAATGCATGCGCAAACTATAGAAAGTCATTATGACGTAGAATGTGCATACTTTGTTGAATCCATTTATTAAATAAAACACATTTTCTAAAAACTCGTGGTTTTTACGAAATCATGTAAACCTTCTAGAAGCTGTGATTTTAAAAAACGGTGGAAGTAAGCTTTTCATATTTCCGGATGAATGCGCAAACTATAGAAAGTCGTTGTGACGTAGAATGTGCATACTTTGTAGATTCCATTTATGAAATAAAACACATTTTCTAAAAACTCGTGTTTTTTACGAAATCATGTAGACCTTCTAGAAGCTGTGATTTTAAAAAATGGTGGAAGTAAGCTTTTCTTATTTCTGGACGAATGCGCAAACTATAGAAAGTCGTTATGGCGTAGAATGTGCATACTTTGTTGATTCCATTTATGAAATAAAACGCATTTTCTAAAAACTCGTGCTTTTTACGAAATCATGTAAACCTTCTAGAAGCTGTGATTTTAAAAAACCGTGGAAGTAAGCTTTTCTTATTTCCGGACGAATGCGCAAACTATAGAAAGTCGTTATGACGTAGAATGTGCATTCTTTGTTGATTCCATTTATGAAATAAAACACATTTTCTAAAAACTCGTGTTTTTTAAGAAATCATGTAAACCTTCTAGAAGCTGTGCTTTTAAAAAACGGTGGAAGTAAGCTTTTCTTATTTCCGGACGAATGCGCAAACTATAGAATGTCGTTATGAAGTAGAATGTGCATACTTTGTTGATTCTATTTATGAAATAAAACACATTTTCTAAAAACTCGTGTTTTTTAAGAAATCATGTAAACCTTCTAGAAGCTGTGATTTTAAAAAACGGAGGAAGTAAGCTTTTCTTATTTCCGGACGCATGCACAAACTATAGAAAGTCATTATGACGTAGAATTTGCATACATTGTTGATTCCATTTATGAAATAAAACACATTTTCTAAAAACTCGTGTTTTTTAAGAAACCATGTAAACCTTCTAGAAGCTGTGATTTTAAAAAACGGGGGAAGTAAGCTTTTCTTATTTCAGGACGCATGCGCAAACTATAGAAAGTCGTTATGACGTAGAATGTGCATACTTTGTAGATTCCATTTATGAAATAAAACACATTTTCTAAAAACTCGTGTTTTTTAAGAAATCATGTAAACCTTCTAGAAGTTGTGATTTTAAAAAACGGTGGAAGTGTTGAAATATTGTAACTTCAAAGAATATTATATTTGTATATTATTTATTCCGGAAATGTTCCATACCTCCGATGTGATTATACTATAAATCCGGAGATGTTTATTCCTCCGATTTGGGTGTGGTAACTAGGGTTATTAGACCCACCATGTGGGGGTCGGCCCAGTCAGTTATAATGGGGTATTTAACCTAATGGTTAAATATGAGCCTACATGTACTTGTGTAAAATACATATCAGAGTAGTGTATAAATAGAGGAGGTGTGTTCCTCATTTGATACACTCACACACTTGAGGATAGCGCACTTGTGGAGGAGAGGTCTGCTATTGTGGAGGAGGAGATCATGTCTCAGGGTTTCATCTTTGTATATTGTTGGTCATCTATATTGAGGAAGCTTTGCTGGGTTTTCTACCCCATGAGGGTTTCCCAGGATAAATCTCTATCTCTTGTGTTTATGCTGTGCTTGTTGTTTCTTCAATGATCCTGTATATGCTATTATTGTGAAATGGAATGTAATGCTGCTATTTTCTGTCTTATCATATTGAATTTTAACATGGTATCAGATCTAACCTGAAGGAAGACAAGGTATGGCACTAAAGACACTTGCTTTACTTACGACAATTTGAAGGTTAGGGTTTTACATAGAAAAAACCAGTCATCGTAGAACTTTCGCTATAAATCCGTTTTGGCGAAGTTTTGGGATCTGAAATTGTTACAGAACGAAGATTAAATCTCCCGGTACCTTGTGTCCAAAGGAAAACCTCTAATTCGTTGTACTTTGTGATTTATGATCTGTACAATATAGGGTTTCTGCCTCTTCCAGATCTGAGTCAAAATCAGGTGACCTTGGGAAAAAGGTCATATCTTGGGCTAGGAAGCTCCAAATGAAATTTCGTAAAAAGTGACAGGTATTACATAGTCTGTACTATCTCAGAAAACCTTTTCAGAGGCCGAAGTTGAACCAGTGACACTTGGAACTCCGTACAAGTTCGCCCTCCTGTATTATCCCATAAACAGGTCATGTTGCGACACTTCGCATAACTCTCTCTCAGAGAGTCCAATTGAGGTCAGAACTGTCAGGATGGAAAGATAACAGGCCGAGATACCTCAAAAACGTTTTTCAGAGGCCGAAGTTCAAACAGTGACACGTGGCACGCCGTACAAGTTTGCTCTTCTGTTTTATCCCAAAACAGGTCACGTTGCGACATTTGACATAACTCTCTCTCAGAGAATCCAATTGAGGTCAGACCTATCAGGATGGAAAGATAACAGGTCAGGCTATCTCAGAAACCTTTTTCAGACCTTTTGGATTGAAAAGTTTGGAGTTACACCAGAAACAATCAGGTACATATTTCTGTCAAAACATAATTATTTTTTAGTACCTTCATTCATGGCTTCCGGAATTTAGGGCTTTGAAGAAAGTTGGAATTTTTGTAAACGGAGACCATGGCTGAATGCTACTCATCAAAATAGAAATTTAGAGACCAAGATCAGATTTTTTGGTTGGGAAGAAGACCGGGCTTGATCAAACCCTAGTTCGGGACTTTGATTAGAAAAGTGGAAAATTAGGGCTTCTGTAAAAATGGGAATTTTTGAAATCTGTGACCATGGCTAGAAGCTCCTCAGAAAAATAGAAGCTTAGAGCTTTGGATCAAACATTTTGATTGGGCAGAAGAGTGGGATTCACCAAACCCCAGTTCAGGGTCACGTCTAGTGAATCCGGAAGTTTCAAAGGCAAAATTGAGGAGTGAAACTTTGCAGTTTTCAAATTCTGAATATATCAGTTTGATCAGCTCATCAAGGCGCATATTTCTATCCTTTCGGAAGTTTGAAATTCAAAGTTTGAATTTTTGGGGTTTCTCTGACAAACCCATATCCATCTCCAGGTCCAGTTCTTTCAAATCAAGTGGATAGGGTTAATCCTAGAAGAAGATGGATTGGTCACCTGCATAAGTGAAGGAGTTACTGTTTCAGAGGGAGATGAGGCTAAGGCTTTACATAAGGAGATTACAAGCGATGTTGACAGGTATGACTCATCGAGGTATGTTTTGAGATTTGTTCATGATTAAGTTTATGGTATGATTGTCTTCATGTTATTACGGTTAGTACAATCTTGATTTTAGATTTGTTGTATCACCTTAACAAAATTATGAATGCATGATAGAAGATATTCATTGGTTAGGGTGTTGACACTTATGATTGTACTAATGCATTATGATGTTGTGTGAGGTTGATGTTGTCTACTAACAAGATACAGGTACATCACAAAAGACAAATCAGGCTCCATGACCATGAAAACATGAAGACAAAGACTCATCCATAATCTTTGTTCTACTTACGAGGTATGTATGACTTTGTTATATTATGCTTAACCTATGAGACATGCAGGTTCTAGCTCAGGATCTCTAAATCATTGAAGAGATTGTTTAGGTATGTTGTACATAACCAAGTAGGTATACTAATCCAGGTATGTTTCCCATGAATCTTACCTTGTGTTAGGATCCCTTATATAAGTATACTTGGAATGATTGGTTATGCTTATTCATAAAGTTAGTAATCAAGGGATTATGCATATTATATCTTTTATCTTGATTGATGATATGCATGAGTAAAAGAAGACTTCCCTGAAATCTTGAATACTAATGTATGAGATCATGAGGATGACTCTTGAGCATGCACAGTGGTACAGAATGAATAGAAGTTCAAAAGACATACAGAAGATCAAGCGGGAGGCAGCCACACAAACATAAAAGATAAGTATTTGAGTTGTTATTTGAAATAGTAATGATATTGCCTGTAATAGGTTGTATGCATATTTGTATTCCTATAATATATCATGCCGAGTGTAAATATTCATAGAACATTGAACAATATACTACTAATATGCATATGATTGGTAAGTTGGACAAACATTCCATTGTTGCTTGTCTAGAATGAAACCTCTTTGCTGACATGCTGAGAGTTGTGCACACTCTCGATAGTATGTTCTGGTAGAGATGGAAGGCATCTAGATAGCCACTGTATGCATACAGGATATGGGAAAGTGTTGTGCCAAAGTATTGGTCAAAATAGTTGCATCACTATGTAAATGATATCTGTATGCATAATAGGTTATCATGTCAATATGATTTGATGATTATGAAGTATTACTAATCATGCACTTAATTTTGATTTGTAGGAAAGGTCATGAAGAATGATGGACACCATACAAGTGGTGGATGTTCAAACAAGAAGATTTACAAATCAAACAAAATATAGAAGGCTCATGGCTAGAAGATTCTCTTAGAAAGTGGAAGAGAATCACGACAAGATGTTTGCTCCAAGTATGGTGTAATTAAAGAAGAAGTGTGAATCAGGTTCTGTATAGGTACCTAGGATCGATAATAAATTGATAAGCTTAATGATCACCATGGGTGATGTGGATCTCAACCTTTGCTACAAGGTTGAATATGATTTCTATACACAAATGACATGGATGCAAGAAGGAACTCACCACAGAGTTCGAATGATATTAAGGCTCATATTAGTAGACCCATCTAACGAGAGATGGCACAGATAGATATGCAGAAGATCATTCAATGCAGAAATGAAAATGAAAGATCTCAAATTGACGCTTTACTTCCTAGGTCTGGAAGTATGGCAAGGCTCAGAAGGAATATTTCTCAACCAGGGAAAGTATGATGAGAAATATGACTTGAGGTGTTGGAATGGCCACTCTTATGGATTCCAACTTGAAGCTGTTAGGGGATAACTCATCAGAGTTAGTGGATATAACTCTGTACAGTCAAATTATTGGGTCATTGATGTATCTAACATATACTAGATTAGATATATGCTTTGTTGTGAATACCTTGAGTCAGTATCTAGTGGAAACTAGATGTTTTCACCTGATAGTTGCAAAGCATGTGATGAGGCACCTAAAGGATACGATAGACTTTGATCTGTGCTATCTTGGAGATCATGACTTCAAATGGCTACTCAGATGTTGATTGGGCAGAAAGTGTATCAGACAAGAAGAACACATCAAGAGGATGTTATTGTCTAGGATTAGCCATGATCTCGTGGTTTAGCTGGAAGCAGTCTAGTGTGGCTCTCAGCACAAGCATAATATATGGCTGTTTGCTCTGCTAGTTGTGAAGAAGTTTGGCTTCAGGATTGTTTGACTTAGAGATAGAACCAACTGTGATCCTATGTGACAAATAGAGTTGTATCAAGATGACATAGAATCCAGTGTTCCATGATAAGTCAAAGATCATAGGGATATAAAAATATATGACACAGAAAGGAACTATAAAGTTTGAATTCGTAACAGGTTACCGATGTACTAACCAAACCTCTACCTCGAGTGAAGAAGTTACCAACATACTAACCAAGCCTTTGTCTCGAGTGAAATTTGAATACTTTCGAGACAAGCTTGGTGTAGCTCAAAAGGACCCTCCTCGAAAGGGGGAGTAATATAGTCACTGATGATGAGATTGTCTCATCGAACAACAAGGTCGATGATGAGGTAACCTGTTCTCTACACCTAGATACTTAGAAATATTTAGATTTAGGACTCGTATACTTAGAATACTTAGTTTTACTTATACATGCTTTTGATGTTATATGTATTGGTGAGAATACATGCTTTTGATGATAAGATGTATTGGTAAGAATACATACTTTTGATGACACATGTATTGATTAATGTAAGTGGACAGTTGAGGGGATTGGATCATCCCTGGACTTTCAGTCCTAAAGAGAGCCGTAGACGTGAGGTCTCCGAGAATGAAGTCCTTAGCGGAAAGTTGAGGGGATTGGATCATCCCTGGACTTTCAGTCCTAAAAGAGAGCCGTAGACGTGAGGTCTCCGAGAATGAATTCCTTAGTGGACAGTTGAGGGGATTGGATCATCCTTGGACTTTCAGTCCTAAAGAGAGCCGTAGACGTGAGGTCTCCGAGAATGAAGTCCTTAGTGGACAGTTGAGGGGATTGAATCATCCCTGGACTTTCAGTCCTAAAGAGAGCCGTAGACGTGAGGTCTCCGAGAATGAAGTCCTTAGTGGACAGTTGAGGGGATTGGATCATCCCTGGACTTTCAGTCCTAAAGAGATCCGTAGACGTGAGGTCTCCGAGAATGAAGTCCTTAGTGGACAGTTGAGGGGATTGGATCATCCCTGGACTTTCAGTCCTAAAGAGAGCCGTAGACGTATGGTCTCCGAAAAGTGGGGATTGTATCATCCCCGGACTTAGGTCCTTGAATTGATCCGTAGACGTGAGGTCTCCGAGAAGTGGGGATTGTATCATCCCCGGACTTAGGTCCCTGAATTGATCCGTAGACGTGAGGTCTCCGAGAAGTGGGGATTGTATCATCCCCGGACTTAGGTCCTTGAATTGATCCGTAGACGTGAGGTCTCCGAGAAGTGGGGATTGTATCATCCCTGGACTTAGGTCCCTGAATTGATCCGTAGACGTGAGGTCTCCGAGAAGTGGGGATTGTATCATCCCCGGACTTAGGTCCCTGAATTGATCCGTAGACGTGAGGTCTCCGAGAAGTGGGGATTGTATCATCCCCGGACTGCGGTCCCTGAATTGATCCGTAGACGTATGGTCTCCGAGAAGTGGGGATTGTATCATCCCCGGACTTCGGTCCCTGAATTGATCCGTAGACGTATGATCTCCGAGAAAGTGATTTTTGATGTGGTTACTTGTATCGGTAGGATACTTGTATTGATGATGTGGTTACTTGTATCGGTAGGATACTTGTATTGATGAAGTGGTTACTTGTATCGGTAGGATACTTGTATTGATGATGTGGTTACTTGTATCGGTAGGATACTTGTATTGATGATGTGGTTACTTGTATCGGTAGGATACTTGTATTGATGATGTGGTTACTTGTATCGGTAGGATACTAGTATTGATGACGTGGTTACTTGTATCAGTATGGATACTTGTATTGATGATGTGGTTACTTGTATCGGTAGGATACATGTATTGATGACATGATTACTTGTATCAGTATGGATACTTGTATTGATGATATGTATACTTGTATTGGCATGAATACTTGTACTAATGATGTGGATACTTGTATTGTTATGGATACCTGTGTTGATGACGATGCTGATGATCGTGTGATGACGATACTGATGATCGTGTGATGACGATGTTGATGATCATGTGATGATGATGCCAATGATCGTGAGATGAGGATGCTGATGATCGTGTGATGATGATGCTGATGATCATGTGATGACGATGCTGATGATTGTGAGATGACGATGCTGATGATCGTGTGATGACGATGCTGATGATCGTGAGATGACGATGCTGATGATCGTGTGATGACGATGCTGATGATCGTGTGATGATGATGCTGATGATCGTGTGATGACGATGCTAATGATCGTGAGATGACGATACTGATGATCGTGAGGATCCAGATGTTGATGTTGTTGTAGTTGTTCGAGTGCTGCAGAAGATAAAGACTCAGTACTGAAGATGTTGATGTTCCAGTATTGAAGATGTTCCAGTAACTGCTTGAGTTACTGATGATGTTGACAAAGCTTCCAATGATTTATAGATGTATCATGTATGATGTTGATGACTCCTTGCTCGTGCAGATACTGTTATAATATCCTTCTCGTTAAGGGGGAGTGTTGAAATATTGTAACTTCAAAGAATATTATATTTGTATATTATTTATTCCGGAGATGTTCCATACCTCCGATGTGATTATACTATAAATCCGGAGATGTTTATTCCTCCGAGTTGGGTGTGGTAACTACGGTTATTAGACCCACCATGTGGGGGTCGGCCCAGTCAGTTATAATGGGGTATTTAACCTAATGGTTAAATACGAGCCTACATGTACTTGTGTAAAATACATATCAGAGTAGTGTATAAATAGAGGAGGTGTGTTCCTCATTTGATACACTCACACACTTGAGGATAGCGCACTTGTGGAGGAGAGGTCTGCTATTGTGGAGGAGGAGATCATGTCTCAGGGTTTCATCTTTGTATATTGCTGGTCATCTTTATTGAGGAAGCTTTGTTGGGTTTTCTACCCCATGAGGGTTTCCCAGGATAAATCTCTGTCTCTTGTGTTTATGCTGTGCATGTTGTTTCTTCAGTGATCCAGTATATGCTATTATTGTGAAATGGAATGTAATGCTGCTATTTTCTGTCTTATCATATTGAATTTTAGCAGGAAGTAAGCTTTTCTTATATCCGGACGCATGCGCAAACTATTGAAAGTCGTTATGATGTAGAATGTGCATACTTTGTAGATACCATTTATGAAATAAAACACATTTTCTAAAAACTCGTGTTTTTTACGAAATCATGTAAACCTTCTAGAAGCTGTGATTTTAAAAAACGGTGGAAGTAAGCTTTTCTTATTTCCGGAAGCATGCGAAAACTATAGAAAGTCGTTATGACGTAGAATGTGCATACTTTGTAGATTCCATTTATGAAATAAAACACATTTTCTAAAAACTTGTGTTTTTTACGAAATCATGTAAACCTTCTAGAAGCTGTGATTTTTAAAAACGGTGGAAGTAAGCTTTTATTATTTCCGGACGCATGCGAAAACTATAGAAAGTCGTTATGACGTAGAATGTGCATACTTTGTTGATTCCATTTATGAAATAAAACACATTTTCTAAAAACTCGTGTTTTTTAAGAAATCATGTAAACCTTCTAGAAGCTGTGATTTTAAAAAACGGTGGAAGTAAGCTTTTCTTATTTCCAAACGCATGTGCAAACTATAGAAAGTCGTTATGACGTAGAATGTGCATACTTTGTAGATTCCATTTATGAAGTAAAACACATTTTCTAAAAACTCGTGTTTTTTACGAAATCATATAAACCTTCTAGAAGCCGTGATTTTAAAAAACGGTGGAAGTAAGCTTTTCTTACTTCCGGACTCATGCGCAAACTATAGAAAGTCGTTATGACGTAGAATGTGCATACTTTGTAGATTCCATTTATGAATTAAAACACATTTTCTAAAAACTCATGTTTTTTACGAAAACATGTAAACCTTCTAGAAGCTATGATTTCAAAAAACGGTGGAAGCTTTTCTTATTTCCAAACACATGCACGAACTATAGAAACTCGTTATGACGTAGAATGTGCATACTTTGTAGATTCCATTTATGAAATAAAACACATTTTCTAAAAACTCATGTTTTTTAAGAAATCATGTAAACCTTCTAGAAGCTATGATTTTAAAAAACGGGGGAAGTAAGCTTTTCTTATTTCCAAACGCATGCGCAAACTATAGAAAGTCGTTATGACGTAGAATGTGCATACTTTGTAGATTCCACTTATGAAGTAAAACACATTTTCTAAAAACTCGTGTTTTTTACGAAATCATGTAAACCTTCTAGAAGCCGTGATTTTAAAAAACGGTGGAAGTAAGCTTTTCTTACTTCCGGACTCATGCGCAAACTATAGAAAGTCGTTATGACGTAGAATGTGCATACTTTGTAGATTCCATTTATGAATTAAAACACATTTTCTAAAAACTCATGTTTTTTATGAAATCATGTAAACCTTCTAGAAGCTGTGATTTCAAAAAAAGGTGGAACTAAGCTTTTCTTATTTCCGGACGCATGCGCAAACTATAGAAAGTCGTTATGACGTAGAATGTGCATACTTTGTAGATTCCATTTATGAAATAAAATACATTTTCTAAAAACTTGTGTTTTTTACGAAATCATGTAAACCTTCTAGAAGCTGTGATTTTAAAAAACGGTGGAAGTAAGCTTTTATTATTTCCGGACGCATGCGCAAACTATAGAAAGTCGTTATGACGTAGAATGTGCATACTTTGTCGATTCCATTTATGAAGTAAAACACATTTTCTAAAAACTCGTGTTTTTTAGGAAATCATGTAAACCTTCTAGAAGCTGTGATTTTAAAAAATGGGGGAAGTAAGCTTTTCTTATTTCCAAACGCATGCGCAAACTATAGAAAGTCGTTATGACGTAGAATGTGCATACTTTGTAGATTCCATTTATGAAATAAAACACATTTTCTAAAAACTCGTGTTTTTTACGAAATGATGTAAACCTTCTAGAAGCTGTGATTTCAAAAAAAGGTGGAAGTAAGCTTTTCTTATTTCCGGACGCATGCGCAAACTATAGAAAGTCGTTATGACGTAGAATGTGCATAATTTGTAGATTCCATTTATGAAATAAAACACATTTTCTAAAAACTCGTGTTTTTTAAGAAATCATGTAAACCTTCAAGAAGTTGTGATTTTAAAAAACGATGGAAGTAAGCTTGTCTTATATCCGGACGCATGCGCAAACTATTGAAAGTCGTTATGATGTAGAATGTGCATACTTTGTAGATACCATTTATGAAATAAAACACATTTTCTAAAAACTCGTGTTTTTTACGAAATCATGTAAACCTTCTAGAAGCTGTGATTTTAAAAAACGGTGGAAGTAAGCTTTTCTTATTTCCGGAAGCATGCGCAAACTATAGAAAGTCGTTATGACGTAGAATGTGCATACTTTGTAGATTCCATTTATGAAATAAAATACATTTTCTAAAAACTTGTGTTTTTTACGAAATCATGTAAACCTTCTAGAAGCTGTGATTTTAAAAAACGGTGGAAGTAAGCTTTTATTATTTCCGGACGCATGCGCAAACTATAGAAAGTCGTTATGACGTAGAATGTGCATACTTTGTCGATTCCATTTATGAAGTAAAACACATTTTCTAAAAACTCGTGTTTTTTAGGAAATCATGTAAACCTTCTAGAAGCTGTGATTTTAAAAAATGGGGGAAGTAAGCTTTTCTTATTTCCAAACGCATGCGCAAACTATAGAAAGTCGTTATGATGTAGAATGTGCATACTTTGTTGATTCCATTTATGAAATAAAACACATTTTCTAAAAACTCGTGTTTTTTACGAAATCATGTAAACCTTCTAGAAGCTGTGATTTTAAAAAACGGTGGAAGTAAGCTTTTCTTATTTCCGGACGAATGCGAAAACTATAGAAAGTTGTTATGACGTAGAATGTTCATACTTTGTTGATTCCATTTATGAAATAAAACACATTTTCTAAAAACTCGTGTTTTTTAAGAAATCATGTAAACCTTCTAGAAGCTGTGATTTTAAAAAACGGGGAAAGTAAGCTTTTCTTATTTCCAAACACATGCGCAAACTATAGAAAGTCGTTATGACGTAGAATGTGCATGCTTTGTAGATTCCATTTATATAATAAAACCCATTTTCTAAAAACTCGTGTTTTTTACGAAATCATGTAAACCTTCTAGAAGCTGTGATTTTAAAAAATGGGGGAAGTAAGCTTTTCTTATTTTCGGACGGATGCGCAAACTATAAAAAGTCGTTATGATGTAGAATGTGCATACTTTGTAGATTCCATTTATGAAATAAAACACATTTTCTAAAAACATGTGTTTTTTACGAAATCATGTAAACCTTCTAGAAGCTGTGATTTAAAAAAACGGTGGAAGTAAGCGTTTCTTATTTCCGGACGAATGCGCAAACTATAGAAAGTCGTTATGACGTAGAATGTGCATACTTTGTAGATTCCATTTATGAAATAAAACACATTTTCTAAAAACTCGTGTTTTTTACGAAATCATGTAAACCTTCTAGAAGCTGTGATTTTAAAAAACGGGGGAAGTAAGCTTTTCTTATTTCCAAACGTATGCGCAAACTATAGAAAGTCGTTATTGTTGATGTATATGTAACTTCGGAATGTATTTCACATATATGTATATTGTATTCCTATAGAGATGGTATTATTCCTCTTTACGAAAGTGCCGTCATTTATATTGTAAGTGTCGTAACTTATACTTGATGGGTTATTAGACTACCTTGTTGGGGTCGGCCCTGTATAAGTCATGTGGGTCAAAGGGTTATTAGACCACCCTATTGGGGGTTGGCCATGTGGGCCAAAGGGTTATTAGACCACCCTATTGGGGGTCGGCCCAGTCAGCATTATATTATGTGGTTAAGTTCGAGCCTACATGAGTTAGGTAAAAAGGCAAGTCAAGTCAAGTATAAATAGAGTGCGGGAGGCACTCTATTTGCTCACTCACTTCTCACACATGCACTCAAGGAGGAGTGGCGCACTTATGGAGGAGGAGGATCTACTGCTAGGTTATGGCTATCTCTCTTGGTTGGTTGTATCATTGTTCTATCTATCTCTGAGGAAGTTATTGGGGTTTTTCACCTTTATGGTTTTCCCCAAGTAAATCTTTGTGTCTCTTGTGTGCTTGCATTATTGTCTCCATGATTGATATGCTGTAGATATGCTGTACATGTTGTTCTCTCAGTTAAGATCCTAGATCATATTGAAGTAAATTCAAAAAATTTAACATGGTATCAGAGCTAGCTTGAAAGAAGGCATGATATGGCATGTATGACACTTGTTGCACTTACGATGCTAGGGCTTGATATAGCAAAAACCAGTCATCGTAGCACTTTCGCTATAAATCCGTTTTGGCGACGTTTTCGGATCTCAAATTGTTACAGGACGAAGATAAAATCTCCAGGTACCTTGTGTCCAAAGGAAAACCTCTAATTCGTTGTACTTTGTGATTTATGATTTGTACAATATAGGGTTTCTGCCTCTTCCAGATCTGAGTCAAAATCAGGTGACCTTGGGAAAAAGGTCATAACTTGGGATAGGAATATCCAAATGAAATTTCATGAAAAGTGAAACGTTTTCAGATGCCGAAGTTGAACCAGTGACACGTGGCACTCCGTACAAGTGCGCTCTCTTGTATTATCCCATAAACAGGTCATGTTGCGACATTTGGAATAACTCTCTCTCAGAGAGTCCAATTGAGGTCAGACCTATCAAGATGGAAAGGTAACAGGCCGAGCTATCTCAAGAAACTTTTTCAGAGGTCGAAGTTAAAACAGTGACACGTGGCATGCCGTACAACTTCGCTCTCCTGTTTTATCCCAAAACAGGTCACGTTGCGACATTTGACATAACTCTCTCTCAGAGAATCCAATTGAGGTCAGACCTATCAGGATGGAAAGATAACAGGTCAGGCTATCTCAGGAAACGTTTTCAGACCCTGTGGATTAAAAATTTCAGAGTTACACCAAAAACAATCAGGTACATATTTCTGTCAAAACAGAATTATTTTTTGGTACCTTCATTCATGGCTTCCGGAATTTAGGGCTTTGGAGAAAGTTGGAATTTTTGTAATCGGAGACCACGGCTGGATGCTAATCATCAAAATAGAAATTTAGAGACCAAGATCAGAATTTTTGGTTGGGCAGAAGGCCGGGCTTGATTAGACCCTAGTTCGGGAGTTTGATCAGAAAAGTGGAAAATTAGGGCTTCTGTAAAAATGGGAATTTTTGCAATCTGTGACCACGGCTGGAAGCTCCTCAGAAAAATAGAAGCTTAGAGCTTTGGATCAAACCTTTTGATTGGAAAAAAGAGTGGGCTTCATCAAACCCCAGTTCAGGGTCACGTCCAGTGAATCTGGAAGTATCAAAGGCAAAATTGAGGAGTGAAACTTTGTAGTTTTCAATTTTTGAATATACTAGCTTGATCAACTCATCATGACACATATTTCTATCCTGTCAGAAGGTTGAAATTCAAAGTTTGAATTTTTGGGGTTTCTATGACAAACCCATATCCAGCTCGAAGTCCAGTTCTTGCAAATCAACTGGATTGGGATAATCCTAGAAGAAGATGGATTGTTCATCTGCATGAGTGAAGAAGTTCCTGTTTCAGAGGGAGATGAGGCTAAGGCCTTACATAAGATGATTACAAGCGATCTCGACAGGTATGACTCATCGAGGTATGTTTCGATATTTGTCCATGATTAAGTTTATGGTATGTTTGTCTTCATGTTATTACGGTTAGTACAATTTTGATTTTAGATTTGTCGTATCACCTTAACAAAATTATGAATGCATGATAGAAGATATTCATTGGTTAGGGTGTTGACACTTATGATTGTACTAATGCATTATGGTATAAAACACATTTTCTAAAACTCATGTTTTTAAAGAAATCATGTAAACCTTCTAGAAGCTGTGATTTTAAAAAACGGGGGAAGTAAGCTTTTCTTATTTCCGGACGCATGCGAAAACTATAGAAAGTCGTTATGACGTAGAATGTGCATACTTTGTCGATTCCATTTATGAAATAAAACACATTTTCTAAAAACTCATGTTTTTTAAGAAATCATGTAAACCTTCTAGAAGCTGTGATTTTAAAAAACGGGGGAAGTAAGCTTTTCTTATTTCCAGACGCATGCGCAAACTATAGAAAGTCGTTATGATGTAGAATGTGCATACTTTGTAGATTCCATTTATGAAATAAAACACATTTTCTAAAAACTCCTATTTTTTATGAAATCATGTAAACCTTCTAGAAGCTGTGATTTCAAAAAACGGTGGAAGTAAGCTTTTCTTATTTCCAGACGAATGCGCAAACTATAGAAAGTCGTTATGACGTAGAATGTGCATACTTTGTTGATTCCATTTATGAAATAAAACACATTTTCTAAAAACTTGTGTTTTTTAAGAAATCATGTAAACCTTCTAGAAGCTGTGATTTTAAAACACGGGGGAAGTAAGCTTTTATTATTTCCGGACGCATGTGCAAACTATAGAAAGTCGTAATGACGTAGAATGTGCATACCTTGTTGATTCCATTTATTAAATAAAACACATTTTCTAAAAACTCGTGTTTTTTAAGAAATCATGTAAACCTTCTAGAAGCTGTGATTTTAAAAAACGGTGGAAGTAAGCTTTTCTTATTTCCGGACGAATGCGCTAACTATAGAAAGTCGTTATGACATAGAATGTGCATACTTTGTCGATTCCATTTATGAAATAAAACACATTTTCTAAAAACTCGTGTTTTTTAAGAAATCATGTAAACCTTCTAGAAGTTGTGATTTTAAAAAACGGGGGAAGTAAGCTTTTCTTATTTCCAAACGCATGCGCAAACTATAGAAAGTCGTTATGATGTAGAATGTGCATACTTTGTTGATTCCATTTATGAAATAAAACACATTCTCTAAAAACTCGTGTTTTTTAAGAAATCATGTACACCTTCTAGAAGCTTTGATTTTAAAAAACGGGGGAAGTAAGCTTTTCTTACTTCCGGACTCATGTGCAAACTATAGAAAGTCGTTATGGCGTAGAATGTGCATACTTTGTCGATTCCATTTATGAAATAAAATACATTTTCTAAAAACTCGTGTTTTTTACGAAATCATGTAAACCTTCTAGAAGCTGTGATTTTAAAAAACGGGGGAAGTAAGCTTTTCTTATTTCCAAACGCATGCGCAAACTATAGAAAGTCGTTATGACGTAGAATGTGCATACTTTGTGGATTCCATTTATGAAATAAAACACATTTTCTAAAAACTCGTGTTTTTTTCAAAATCATGTAAACCTTCTAGAAGCTGTGATTTTAAAAAACGGTGGAAGTAAGCTTTTCTTATTTCCGGACGAATGCGCAAACTATAGAAAGTCGTTATGACGTAGAATGTGCATACTTTGTTGATTCCATTTATGAAATAAAACACATTTTCTAAAAACTTGTGTTTTTTAAGAAATCATGTAAACCTTCTAGAAGCTGTGATTTCAAAAACCGGGGGAAGTAAGCTTTTCTTATTTCCGGACGCATGCGCAAACTATAGAAAGTCGTTATGACGTAGAATGTGCATACCTTGTTGATTCCATTTATTAAATAAAACACATTTTCTAAAAACTCGTGTTTTTTAAGAAATCATGTAAACCTTCTAGAAGCTGTGATTTTAAAAAACGGTGGAAGTAAGCTTTTCTTATTTCCGGACGAATGCGCTAACTATAGAAAGTCGTTATGACATAGAATGTGCATACTTTGTCGATTCCATTTATGAAATAAAACACATTTTCTAAAAACTCGTGTTTTTTAAGAAATCATGTAAACCTTCTAGAAGTTGTGATTTTAAAAAACGGGGGAAGTAAGCTTTTCTTATTTCCAAACGCATGCGCAAAGTATAGAAAGTCGTTATGACGTAGAATGTGCATACTTTGTTGATTCCATTTATGAAATAAAACACATTCTCTAAAAACTCGTGTTTTTTAAGAAATCATGTAAACCTTCTAGAAGCTGTGATTTTAAAAAACGGGGGAAGTAAGCTTTTCTTACTTCCGGACTCATGTGCAAACTATAGAAAGTCGTTATGGCGTAGAATGTGCATACTTTGTCGATTCCATTTATGAAATAAAACACATTTTCTAAAAACTCGTGTTTTTTACGATATCATGTAAACCTTCTAGAAGCTGTGATTTTAAAAAACGGGGGAAGAAAGCTTTTCTTATTTCCAAACGCATGCGCAAACTATAGAAAGTCGTTATGACGTAGAATGTGCATACTTTGTGGATTCCATTTATGAAATAAAACACATTTTCTAAAAACTCGTGTTTTTTTCAAAATCATGTAAACCTTCTAGAAGCTGTGATTTTAAAAAACGGTGGAAGTAAGCTTTTCTTATTTCCGGACGAATGCGCAAACTATAGAAAGTCGTTATGACGTAGAATGTGCATACTTTGTAGATTCCATTTATGAAATAAAACACATTTTCTAAAAACTCGTGTTTTTTACGAAATCATGTAAACCTTCTAGAAGCTGTGATTTTAAAAAACGGGGGAAGTAAGCTTTTCTTACTTCCGAACTCATGTGCAAACTATAGAAAGTCGTTATGACGTAGAATGTGCATACTTTGTCGATTCCATTTATGAAATAAAACAAATTTTCAAAAAACTCGTGTTTTTAAAGAAATCATGTAAACCTTCTAGAAGTTGTGATTTTAAAAAACAGGGGAAGTAAGCTTTTCTTATTTCCAAACGCATGCGCAAAATAAAGAAAGTCGTTATGACGTAGAATGTGCATACTTTGTTGATTCCATTTATGAAATAAAACACATTTTCTAAAAACTCATGTTTTTTAAGAAATCATGTAAACCTTCTAGAAGCTGTGATTTTAAAAAACGGGGGAAGTAAGCTTTTCTTATTTCCGGACGCATGCGCAAATATAGAAATTCGTTATGACGTAGAATGTGCATACTTTGTAGATTCCATTTATGAAATAAAACACATTTTCTAAAAACTCGTGTTTTTTACGAAATCATGTAAACCTTCTGAAGCTGTGATTTTAAAAAACGGTGGAAGTAAGATTTTCTTATTTCCAGACGAATACGCAAACTATAGAAAGTCGTTATGACGTAGAATGTGTATACTTTGTAGATTCCATTTATGAAATAAAACACATTTTCTAAAAACTCGTGTTTTTTACGAAATCATGTAAACCTTCTAGAAGTTGTGATTTTAAAAAACGATGGAAGTAAGCTTTTCTTATTTCCGGACGCATGCGCAAACTATAGAAAGTCGTTATGACGTAGAATGCGCATACTTTGTCGATTCCATTTATGAAATAAAACACATTTTCTAAAAACTCGTGTTTTTTAAGAAATCATGTAAACCTTCTAGAAGCTGTGATTTTAAAAAACGGGGGAAGTAATCTTTTCTTATTTCCAAACGCATGCGCAAACTATAGAAAGTCGTTATGATGTAGAATGTGCATACTTTGTTGATTCCATTTATGAAATAAAACACATTTTCTAAAAACTCGTGTTTTTTAAGAAATCATGTAAACCTTCTAGAAGCTGTCATTTTCAAAAACGGGGGAAGTAAGCTTTTCTTATTTCCAAACGCATGCACAAACTATAGAAAGTCGTTATGACGTAGAATGTGCATACATTGTTTATTCCATTTATGAAATAAAACACATTGTAGTGCCCTGGTTTTTCAGCAGAGCACTCGGTAGAATTTCAGAATTAATTTTCTATGTATCTGAACTTTATTCAGGTGTAAGGAAGTGAATTTTCAATCTAATCTCTATTCCTGTTAAATGAGGCTTAGTTTACTGTCTTGTCCTTATTGTCCATACCTGCGTATTTTAAAATAAACTAACATATTGCTATTTTCTTTCCAGTAATTTGTTCCCGCATAAGAGTATATTTCACAGAATAAAGCAGTAAATAGCAAAGTATTTGCAGGTTTCAGAGTCAGTCTCGGCATAATAATCAAATTACATGAATAACAAGAAAATTACCTGATGCTGATGCTAGTCGACCGTCGGTGGTAGCAGGTTATGATTTTGTTCTCATAGACAGCCAAAACGATGTTTCCACCCTACCAATCAGCTATTATCTTGCTGACCCTAGGAAATCAACGGATTTCCTAGCCCCCGAGCCCACAAACTGATAATCCTGAGAGCAACCTTCCATAGTTCCATGGTAATAATCATTTGCTGAGTTAACCCCCTCCTCAGACTTCCTTTGAGTTTCCCACCTCCTCAAGGCTTCGAGTTAACCCCCTCCTCGGCATTCCTCCTTTTTCACAAAATACTAAGTGTTTCTCTCCTCCCAAAAATCCCCCTCTTAAACATCTTTTTCCCACTCGAGAAGGCCTTGGGCTACTCCACCGCCCCAAACTCCCCTCTCGAGCCCCTCAACCATTAACTCCTTTCCTTTTGAATTTAATGTTATTAATGTCATTTATGTAAATAGTTGACTCTTTTCACTTGGACATGATATGTTTTAATGGTCTACCATATTTGTCAAGATAACTTATCTTTGTGATTTAAATCTAATATTTGCATTGAATAGTTAAATAGTAATAAACCTTTTTCATCTCATCACATCCGTTCCAAAATTGTCCTATTATGTCTAACTTAGAAATGGAATAATCACACTCTAATCGTTTATTTAATCAATATTTAATTTTACCTATTTTGCCGTTGTTATACATGAATGGTAATATTATTAAAATAACATTAATTAAATAATAATATTTAATTAAATTACCACAAGTAATCGTAAATGGTGAATTTAATAAAAGTGTCTTTTAAACTATTTGTTTATCACAATGTTTACCAACAAGTAATACATAGCTTTAATTGATTTGTTTACACACCTTAGATAACTTTATATTCATTATCTGAGTTCGAGCAATGCATGATTAGCATAATTACTTACAACAACTAATACATTTATTCAACATGTTAAGTGTTTATTTATCGATACTAATGTACAGGTGCAAGGTGTGCATGCGTGGCCAGCGTATGCACAGATCATAAATGGACTATAGACAAACCCCATCCCGCCTATGCATACTTGCTAACTATTAGTAGTATTTACCCCCATGCAGAAGAACAAGCATAATATATATATGGTACAATTACTTTAACATCCTCAGTTATTTAACAGTTAAGTCTTTACGATTTCACCTCATTACCTTTATCTTTATATTAGTTTAATCAATCATGAACAAGGAAGGGTACCTACTACCACTAACTCAGAATCAAGGAATACCCAACCCTCAACAGTACTATCATATCCTCCCATCCTAACCTACTGCCACATCCTCCCTGTCCTTCCTCTGCTAGTATAAAAGTGGATGTCGGACTCATCGACCTGACCACATAGAACTTTGAGAGCGATAGCGTCGGCTGAACAACGGACCTATCCTCTCCTAGCAGGAATCCGACCGTCGTCATCACACATACATGGGGAGCGTGTCTCAGTACGGCCCTCCCACGATCTCGGGTATTATAGGAACATAGGGTGGGCAACACATCCATCCCTCTCAACATACTGGGCCTACACCCTTATCAAATCATACTCTGCTGCTATCAGGATTATCAGTTTGTGTTATTGTATCATCACTCTTGGCTGCTAAGGTTTACTGTACGAACATGTTCTTTTCTTAATGTATCAGATCAAGTAACTGGCTATCCCATAGCCCTCGTGTCCTGTAGGTTAGTATTTCGCATATACACATTTTATAACAAGTATTTCCATTTGATCACCCATTGATCCATATCATCAGCATCATTTTCTTTCACATCACCATTGCATCACAGATATGCATGGAATATAACAGTTCTATCAATTTCATCATAGGAGGGCATCCACGTGCAACACCATATATTTCACATTTCATCAGTGGAAACGCTTAAACGTATATTTTCATCATAAAAACAATGAACCTCATGATAATCATAACTTAATAACTGCATGAATATATTAACATCATAACCGTGGTATCAGCATGAAAATAGTAACATTCTAAACATAGTAGCAACATATCATCATGTCTAACATGCCAAAATATAGTTCACTCTGTCTAGCTGAGTCCAACAGATAATAAGCAAATAAAATGAAAGGTGTCTAACTCGTAAACACCTAGCCAAATATGGGGCGTTACATACACCCACCCTTCAGGAAACTTCGTCCCGAAGTTATGGTCATAATAATGCAGGAAAATCTTGACTCATAGTCTATGCAATTCCGCAAATGGCGGGTCCTGGCCATACATGTCCTACTTAGCTTTAATCTTGACCAAATATGCCGATATTATCTTTTAATTTTACTTCTCTTATCTCGTGATATGTGTTCTAATATTTAAAGAACATTTTAGATTAATCCTTTTGTTGGACCTCAATATTACGACTAGAATGCCTAAATGTTATAATCATGTTCTATCCACCTTAGTATCCTATTTCATACCCTTTTCAATATTCTTTAAGTTACATCATCGAGATAAGTTTATCCATCACAAAACGGAGTTTACCGAAGCTTTTATTGATCCAACTTGGCGTGGAATAGTCAATAATTTAAATTGGGGGTCATTTGAACTCATAATTTGTATTCACTCAACGTGCAACCACCAAGGACTCTTAAGGTTTGCATACCTCTTTTAGGGAGGAAGATTCGTGTCCTCAAAATCCTAAGGTCATATATTATTAGTTCCATATCGGAAATAAACAACGAAAGTATCGTAACATCGTTAAACTAGGGGAATTTTTATCATTCACAAGGATTTCATGGCTATTTCTTATCGAAATACAATTGTTATCATGTTTATTTGTTATTCCCTCCTTTTAAACTAATATAACCTATGGAGAAACCATTCCTGCTTCAATTCCTTAAGAATTCCATAGCTAGTTTTGTTCCCATCCTTACTATCACAAGGCGATTGCTAGCATTTATCCAAGTATTCCATTGTATTAGTACAGCACCATTCTTCCTACCCACACAAGCAACCTTTAAGCGCTTTGTAAAGACCTTAGTCCGATCCTACAAGTCGAACGAATACGTCATTACTTAATACGTTCATTCATATTAGAACTTCATAATAACCGCTTTAATTGAGTTAAGTTGATAACTGTGTTGAGATTCTTGTGGCTCTTTTATTATTAACCGAGATCATCACTATATTAGGTATAATTAATCCGAAATTTTCTCAAAAATCTTATTGCACCGTTACCCCAATATTTAACTTATTCATTCTAAATTCATGTACCCCCTTAAGAGAATAGTCTTTTATTAATCTTTATTTGCAATCTCCTTGTTTAAGTGCAGGGTGTTTTCCTTAATGTGATTCAAAAGGATACCTTAGGCCTTGCAAATTTATTTCCATCCCTTATCTCATTTAAAATAATATATAATGTATTTTCTCAGTCTCTCTATCTCTGAGCTACATAACATTTCATATCTTAATGTTTCCCTACTAAAATACTTGTATATTATTACATTTATATTTTTAAACGAAAATTTTATTTGTAATTATGATTATGAGGTGTTCATGAATTTTCACTTTAATTTGTATTTTGTACCAAGTTATCTATATACACACATCGATGTTTGCGCAATTTTGTTTATGCTTATTTGGAATTGAGACTGTTGTAAAGAGAATACTTGCATATTCATACATGAGTGCATTCTCCAATTCTCTTTTACCACATTTGGACCACGAAATCCATCCAAATACCCTAGTCTCTATTTTCACACAATTTGGGAGTTAAAATGACCAAATTGTGATCAAACTTTTAATATGAAAATAAACACAATTGAGTCATAAGAGGGACATTAACAAAATGTGATTGTGACCTCTGCTTTTGTTGTGATTAATTAGGATGATAAGTTGTGAGACATTTAATCTTATTGTTAGATGTATTTGTTAAATCAAGTGTGACCAATACTGATGTTTAAGCATTGTATCGATATTATTGGCTTTAACGTCGATGTACAAAGTTGTTCTCAAATAATATGAATAACATCCTTAATATAAGAATTTATGAAATAATGTGTTGTGTTCATCTCGTTTGAGAAGATTCTCTTCCACTATTAGCTTCACCACTTGTATAATAAATAATTGTGAAATATTAAATTTCCTTTTTTGTTATTAACGTTTATTATAAATTTATGATTAGGAGTATAATAATTTATAAATTGATGTGAAGCTAATTTATGATTAGGGCCATAATAATTTATACATTAAACGTGTTGTGTTGATCTTAATTAAAAAGTATCACGTTTGCTTTTAACTTAACCATTGACAAATATGGTTTTAATAAACGAGTACGATTTTTTGCCTCAAATATAAAATGAGTTTATAGTGATTCTTGAAATTTTAATATACGCAATGTTATGTTTATTTGAAATTATTTCATATTAATTTTGAGTATAGAGTAAGGTTCTTATTATTCGCATAAATAATTAAAGTTGGGATTATATATGGTTCAATTACTCATACTAATTTATTTCGTATTTCCATTTTGAAAATGTTTTTTTGTAGTTTTCCTATACAAATATATTATTTTAAAATATTAAAATAAAATGAAGACTTAGTACCAACACGCAACTACAAAAGTAATAAAATTAACATTTTCATTAAGTCAAAATTTGCAATGAAGGTGTCACGTTGAAAATGTTAAAGTCTGGTTAGGACGAAATTTCATTAATAGATTAAAACACCAACTTTCCCTTCTTAGTTGGTATGTAAAATTTTCCACTCTTGGTAATACTCAATTGAATTATCTAGATGGTTGTAAAGTGTTAATTAATAAATGTAAATGTCTTACTTTCGGCATGTAATTCTTTTATCATAATATTGTCAACCTAGTTTAAGGTAAACTTAAAATTATATTTAAATAAGCTTTGTATATGAAACACTAACTTTCCTCTTTTTTGTATCCTTATATGGTTACACCTACCTATATTTTCTTTCTGAATTTAATTTTATGTGGGATGTTAAATATAATAAATACTAAGACAATTTGATTAAATACCTGAATTCATTAAACCCTAGATCCTCACCCAACAACTTAAACCACTCCTTTTGTTTAATTATCTATATATATTCATATTTTTATTTATTTATTTCTTTTCCAAAATTTAAATATTTATATATATTTTAAATTTAAATATTTTAAATTTCTCCCTCCAATATAAATTATAATTTAAATTTTATATATAAAAAAAATCTAAATATAATTTCTCCGAATCACTTCAACCTTACTATAATTGACCTAAGAATTTTAAATTCATGACAAACATCTGAATTTCAAGTTGGTGAGTAGCTTTTATATATATATATATATATATATATATATATATATATATATATATATATATATATATATTTTTTTTTTTTTTCTTTTAAATATTAACTTTTTTTAATTCTTTAACAACCTACCTAGGTTATAACATTATATAAATATATCTATGAGATTTAATTTAATTAAATTTAAATAAAATACTCTAACATTATATTCGAAATTACCGAAACCCGCCGTTTTCTTTTTTCATCAACAATTAAATTAAATTAACTTAAATAATAAAAAAAAAAAAAAAAAAAAATTAAATTAAATTACATTAAATTAAATTAATGAATTAAATTAAATAAAGAAGAAAAAAAAACATTAATAAAATTATATTAATATTTAAACGACATTAACTTAAATTAATAAAGTTAAATTTCGGTTGGAAGAAAAAAAAAATTGATAAAGTTAAATTAATATTTAAAGACATTAGTAAAAAAAAATTTTAAAACATTACAAAACACAAAAAGACCTTATCCTTTCCGCACAAGACAATCGACGGCTCTCCCATCATTCCGCGTCGGCAACATGCACACGTGTTAACGAAAGTTAGTGGTCGCGGTAAAGAAACCGCTATGACACGCGTCTATCCCTCGCTCATCCGCATACGAAAAGGTGGTTTTGTAAACCCTTCATGGGTGACGCGGAAACCGCCATACCGTCAACCTTTCTCTATTTAAGGAGGAGGACTAGCTTTTATTTTGGGCATTGGGTAGACTGGGTAGACTGCGTCGGCCCTTTGGGCTCGGCAGCTGGCCGCGCGATTCCTCTTGGTGCTGAGCTCGGGCTCGAACCCTGGCAGTACAAAAGGCGTGGATGCCTGGGCTGTAATGGTGAGTGTGGGCTCTTGTGTGAGCTTAGTGCTTGAGCTGTGGTTTAGGGCGTGGTCTCCGTTCGACCTAGCAGAGTGTCGTGGAATGAAGGAGCCTTGCCATTTCCCAGTGAGAGACAGTTTTTGGAATTATGCCAGATTCTAGACGGCATGGTAACCATCGTCAAAATGAAAAGGTATATAGGAAACAGTGAAAACCCTAGCGGGAGGGTCAAAACAGCAGGAGTTTAATTTAGTTGCACAGGAAGCTTATGAGGAATGTTAGAATTCAAAGACTGTAGGATTGAATTTGAAGTCCCTCATTGATTTATTTTGCTCAGTTAAGAGAGATTTAGGGACAGTTTCCAAAGATTGATTTACTTATCAAGAAAGTTTTTTTTTTTTTTTTTCTCCTCATTTAACGGCAATAATGCAAGCAGGGCTGAGCATAATGCAGCAGACGTTAACTCCGGGGGTGGAAAGCATCTTAAATCATGCCATAACAGAAGCTGGTCGCCCTGGGCACGGCCGAACAATTCCTCTACATGTCGCGGTGACGTTTTGGGCAGCCCCTACTAGCCATCTGCGCCAGGCTTGCCAGGCTGCGACTTCAAGGTTTAGGGGATGGTGCTGAAGCCACCGGAAATAAAAATGATGAGATTAGAAGACTCATAGATATCCTTCCAAAGGTTAAGAAGAAGAATCCAGTTCTCGTAGGGGAGAAAGAGCCCGAAGCTATAACAAAATACTCGTGCACAGAATAGAAAAAGGTGAAACCCCAGCGCAGCTTCAGATCCTTCATATTGACACAGGTATGTCCGCTTTCAGTTCAGGAAACAAAGATAAGACCACATTGCCATGAAGTTTAGAGAATCGGACCAAATGGTGGAAAGGCGTTTGTTTAACGTGGGTGAATTAAAGCGGCTTGTAGAGCATCCCAAGGCAGGCGGAGCATTGATAGGGTTGTCAGAGGCTGAAGCACTAAAATTACAGAGAAATACTCACTACAGCTATCAGGTTAACCTAAAATTTCAATTCGAATGAGCCAGAATACAGCATTTCTGCCTAATTGTGTTGAATCTGTCTTAAACCCTCATTCGCCCCCGATTTGCTGTATTCCCTCACTTGCTTTCCTTGCTATTACAATGCCATTCCCCTATCTGAGAATCAATATGTTACCAGCTAAGAAATCGCAGGTGTCCCGATTATTAGCTGAATTTAGAGTTTGGTCTGGTGGATTCAATTGCACGCATGATTCAAGTTTAATCTATGTTCGCTCAACGTTTCCTGGCCCTGCGGTGGGTGCAACGTTTACAGGTGAGTAACCTTCCTTCTCAATGCATTGAGTCGATGAATGGGAGGCAGTGTCTGCTGGGAATATCGGGGTCCTCAATGTATCCTCCAATGGAGTATGCAAGATGACAGATAACGATTCTGTTAGCGCTAGAATATGCCCTAGACGGTATGAAGAACGTGCCTGGCACATCTTAAATTTAATGATTGTTTGAATGGTTGAGAATTTTCATTGGTAGTTTTTTTTTTATCTAAGATTCCATCTATCTTTGCTGGCCTGATAATTGACTGCATCACCTATTGCAGATCCAAAACGTTGAGTCATGTTTCTCAAACACAATGAATCCTAAAACTAGCAACCACTTAAATTAATTGTCATGAAAACCCCGAGTTCATTCACATAGTCTTAAAATCTTTAAGTGAACTAAATAAAATCAGAAAATAAATGTGAACTGTTAAAATGTTGTGCAGACTAGCATGGTGCCAACCCTAATTTGAGTCTTAAATTTGGGTGATTTGCAATTTTTATTATAAATTTTTTTTTTTTACGATTAACTTTTAATTCTTAACCATATTTAAATTAAATTAAATTAATTTAAATAATAATAATAAAACAAAACAAATCGAATTAAATTTAATTAATTAATTAAAGACATTACATTACATTAATTAAATTAGATTGAATTAAAAAGCATTAAATTAAATTAATGAACAAAATTTCTCTCCCTCTTTTTTTTTTTCTTAAACATAATTCTCTGATTTTAATTTAAAATAATGATCGTAGTGGCCTCCTTACATATGAATTTTTTTTTTTGTGTTTGTTTTCTTACGCCAAATATGAAATGTCTTCTTGTTTCCTTATAAAGTTTACCGAATTCTTACTCTACGGCTATATATATATATGTGACTGACTATTTCTGATTTTTATGTTTGTGCAGATAAACTACTGTTACACAAATTAGGAAAGGAGGGTTGGAGAATCGTGATCATTGATTTCAGATTTCTGCATAGAGTTCTACCTGGATTTACAGATATTTTGCTTAGGGATGCTTAGTTCCTATTTCCGGTAGGCCATTCGGTTCGAGAGTTCGAACCAGGCTCTGATACCATCTGTAGTGCCCTGGTTTTTCAGCAGAGCACTCGGTAGAATTTCAGAATTAATTTTCTATGTATCTGACTTTATTCAGGTGTAAGGAAGTGAATTTTCAATCTAATCTCTATTCCTGTTAAATGAGGCTTAGTTTACTGTCTTGTCCTTATTGTCCATACCTGCGTATTTTAAAATAAACTAACATATTGCTATTTTCTTTCCAGTAATTTGTTCCCGCATAAGAGTATATTTCACAGAATAAAGCAGTAAATAGCAAAGTATTTGCAGGTTTCAGAGTCAGTCTCGGCATAATAATCAAATTACATGAATAACAAGAAAATTACCTGATGCTGATGCTAGTCGACCGTCGGTTGTAGCAGGTTATGATTTTGTTCTCATAGACAGCCAAAACGATGTTTCCACCCTACCGATCAGCTATTATCTTGCTGACCCTAGGAAATCAACGGATTTCCTAGCCCCCGAGCCCACAAACTGATAATCCTGAGAGCAACCTTCCATAGTTCCATGGTAATAATCATTTGCTGAGTTAACCCCCTCCTCAGACTTCCTTTGAGTTTCCCACCTCCTCAAGGCTTCGAGTTAACCCCCTCCTCGGCATTCCTCCTTTTTCACAAAATACTAAGTGTTTCTCTCCTCCCAAAACTCCCCCTCTTAAACATCTTTTTCCCACTCGAGAAGGCCTTGGGCTACTCCACCGCCCCAAACTCCCCTCTCGAGCCCCTCAACCATTAACTCCTTTCCTTTTGAATTTAATGTTATTAATGTCATTTATGTAAATAGTTGACTCTTTTCACTTGGACATGATATGTTTTAATGGTCTACCATATTTGTCAAGATAACTTATCTTTGTGATTTAAATCTAATATTTGCATTGAATAGTTAAATAGTAATAAACCTTTTTCATCTCATCACATCCGTTCCAAAATTGTCCTATTATGTCTAACTTAGAAATGGAATAATCACACTCTAATCGTTTATTTAATCAATATTTAATTTTACCTATTTTGCCGTTGTTATACATGAATGGTAATATTATTAAAATAACATTAATTAAATAATAATATTTAATTAAATTACCACAAGTAACCGTAAATGGTGAATTTAATAAAAGTGTCTTTTAAACTATTTGTTTATCACAATGTTTACCAACAAGTAATACATAGCTTTAATTGATTTGTTTACACAACTTAGATAACTTTATATTCATTATCTGAGTTCGAGCAATGCATGATTAGCATAATTACTTACAACAACTAATACATTTATTCAACATGTTAAGTGTTTATTTATCGATACTAATGTACAGGTGCAAGGTGTGCATGCGTGGCCAGCGTATGCACAGATCATAAATGTACTATAGACAAACCCCATCCCGCCTATGCATACTTGCTAACTATTAGTAGTATTTACCCCCATGCAGAAGAACAAGCATAATATATATATGGTACAATTACTTTAACATCCTCAGTTATTTAACAGTTAAGTCTTTACGATTTCACCTCATTACCTTTATCTTTATATTAGTTTAATCAATCATGAACAAGGAAGGGTACCTACTACCACTAACTCAGAATCAAGGAATACCCAACCCTCAACAGTACTATCATATCCTCCCATCCTAACCTACTGCCACATCCTCCCTGTCCTTCCTCTGCTAGTATAAAAGTGGATGTCGGACTCATCGACCTGACCACATAGAACTTTGAGAGCGATAGCATCGACTGAACAGCGGACCTATCCTCTCCTAGCAGGCATCCGACCGTCGTCATCACACATACATGGGGAGCGTGTCTCAGTACGGCCCTCCCACGATCTCGGGTATTATAGGAACATAGGGTGGGCAACACATCCATCCCTCTCAACATACTGGGCCTACGCCCTTATCAAATCATACTCTGCTGCTATCAGGATTATCAGTTTGTGTTATCCTATCATCACTCTTGGCTGCTAAGGTTTACTGTACGAACATGTTCTTTTCTTAATGTATCAGATCAAGTAACTGGCTATCCCATAGCCCTCGTGTCCTGTAGGTTAGTATTTCGCATATACACATTTTATAACAAGTATTTCCATTTGATCACCCATTGATCCATATCATCAGCATCATTTTCTTTCACATCACCATTGCATCACAGATATGCATGGAATATAACAGTTCTATCAATTTCATCATAGGAGGGCATCCACGTGCAACACCATATATTTCACATTTCATCAGTGGAAACGCTTAAACGTATATTTTCATCATAAAAACAATGAACCTCATGATAATCATAACTTAATAACTGCATGAATATATTAACATCATAACCGTGGTATCAGCATGAAAATAGTAACATTCTAAACATAGTAGCAACATATCATCATGTCTAACATGCCAAAATATAGTTCACTCTGTCTAGCTGAGTCCAACAGATAATAAGCAAATAAAATGAAAGGTGTCTAACTCGTAAACACCTAGCCAAATATGGGGCGTTACATACACCCACCCTTCAGGAAACTTCGTCCCGAAGTTATGGTCATAATAATGCAGGAAAATCTTGACTCATAGTCTATGCAATTCCGCAAATGGCGGGTCCTGGCCATACATGTCCTACTTAGCTTTAATCTTGACCAAATATGCCGATATTATCTTTTAATTTTACTTCTCTTATCTCGTGATATGTGTTCTAATATTTAAAGAAAGTCGCAAACTATAGAAAGTCGTTATGACGTAGAATGTGCATACTTTGTTGATTCCATTTATGAAATAAAACACATTTTCTAAAAACTCGTGTTTTTTAAGAAATCATGTAAACCTTCTAGAAGCTGTCATTTTCAAAAACGGGGGAAGTAAGCTTTTCTTATTTCCAAACGCATGCACAAACTATAGAAAGTCGTTATGACGTAGAATGTGCATACATTGTTGATTCCATTTATGAAATAAAACACATTTTCTAAAAACTTGTGTTTTTTACGAAATCATGTAAACCTTCTAGAAGCTGTGATTTTAAAAAATGGTGGAAGTAAGCTTTTCTTATTTCCGGACGCATGCGGAAACTATAGAAAGTCGTTATGACGTAGAATGTGCATACTTTGTAGATTCCATTTATGAAATAAAACACATTTTCTAAAAACTCGTGTTTTTTACGAAATCATGTAAACCTTCTAGAAGCTGTGATTTTAAAAAACGGTGGAAGTAAGCTTTTCTAATTTCCGGACGCATGCGTAAACTATAGAAAGTCGTTATGTCATAGAATGTGCATACTTTGTCGATTCCATTTATGAAATAAAACACATTTTCTAAAAACTCGTGTTTTTTAAGAAATCATGTAAACCTTCTAGAAGTTGTGATTTTAAAAAACGGGGGAAGTAAGCTTTTCTTCTTTCCAAACGCATGCGCTAACTATAGAAATTCGTTATGACGTAGAATGTGCATACTTTGTTGATTCCATTTATGGAATAAAACACATTTTCTAAAAGCTCATGTTTTTAAAGAAATCATGTAAACCTTCTAGAAGCTGTGATTTTAAAAAACAGGGGAAGTAAGCTTTTCTTATTTCCGGACGCATGCGCAAACTATAGAAAGTCGTTATGACGTAGAATGTGCATACTTTGTAGATTCCATTTATGAAATAAAACACATTTTCTAAAAACGCGTGTTTTTTACGAAATCATGTAAACCTTCTAGAAGCTGTGGTTTTGAAATACGGTGGAAGTAAGCTTTTCTAATTTCCGGACGCATGCGTAAACTATAGAAAGTCGTTATGACATGGAATGTGCATACTTTGTAGATTCCATTTATGAAATAAAATACATTTTCTAAAAACTCGTGTTTTTTACGAAATCATGTAAACCTTCTAGAAGCTGTGATTTTAAAAAACGGTGGAAGTAAGCTTTTCTTATTTCCGGACGCATGCGCAAACTATAGAAAGTCGTTATGACGTAGAATGTGCATACTTTGTCGATTCGATTTATGAAATAAAACACATTTTCAAAAACTCATGTTTTTTAAGAAATCATGTAAACCTTCTAGAAGCTATGATTTCAAAAAACGGGGGAAGTAAGCTTTTATTATTTCCAAACGCATGCGCAAACTATAGAAAGTCGTTATGACGTACAATGTGCATACATTGTTGATTCCATTTATGAAATAAAACACAATTTCTAAAAACTCGTGTTTTTTAAGAAACCATGTAAACCTTCTAGAAGCTGTGATTTTAAAAAACGGGGGAAGTAAACTTTTCTTACTTCCGGACTCATGTGAAAACTATAGAAAGTTGTTATGACGTAGAATGTGCATACTTTGTCTTTTCCATTTATGAAATAAAACACATTTTCTAAAAACTCGTGTTTTTTACGAAATCATGTAAAACCTTCTAGAAGTTGTGATTTTAAAAAACGGGGGAAGTAAGCTTTTCTTATTTCCAAACGCATGCGCAAACTATAGAAAGTCGTTATGACGTAGAATGTGCATACTTTGTTGATTCCATTTATGAAATAAAACACATTTTCTAAAAACTCGTGTTTTTTAAGAAATCATATAAACCTTCTAGAAGCTGTGATTTTAAAAAACGGGGGAAGTAAGCTTTTCTTATTTCCGGACTCATGCGCAAACTATAGAAACTCGTTATGACGTAGAATGTGCATACTTTGTATATTCCATTTATGAAATAAAACACATTTTCTAAAAACTCGTGTTTTTTACGAAATCATGTAAACCTTCTAGAAGGTGTGATTTTAAAAAACGGTGGAAGTAAGCTTTTCTTATTTCCGGAAGCATGCGCAAACTATAGAAAGTCGTTATGACGTAGAATGTGCATACTTTGTCGATTCCATTTATGAAATAAAACACATTTTCTAAAAACTCGTGTTTTTTACGAAATCATGTAAACCTTCTAGAAGCTGTGATTTTAAAAAACGGGGGAAGTAAGCTTTCCTTATTTCCGGACGCATGCGCAAACTATAGAAAGTCGTTATGATGTAGAATGTGCATACTTTGTCGATTCCATTTATGAAATAAAACACATTTTCTAAAAACGCGTGTTTTTTACGAAATCATGTAAACCTTCTAGAAGCTGTGATTTTAAAAAACGGTGGAAGTAAGCTTTTCTTATTTCTGGACGAATGCGCAAACTATAGAAAGTCGTTATGACGTAGAATGTGCATACTTTGTCGATTCCATTTATGAAATAAAATACATTTACTAAAAACTCGTGTTTTTTACGAAATCATGTAAACCTTCTAGAAGCTGTGATTTTAAAAAACGGTGGAAGTAAGCTTTTCTTATTTCCGGACGCATGCGCAAACTATAGAAAGTCGTTATGACGTAGAATGTGCAAACTTTGTCGATTCGATTTATGAAATAAAACACATTTTCTAAAACTCATGTTTTTATTGAAATCATGTAAACCTTCTAGAAGCTGTGATTTTAAAAAACGGGGGAAGTAAGCTTTTCTTATTTCCGGACGCATGCGAAAACTATAGAAAGTCGTTATGACGTAGAATGTGCATACTTTGTCGATTCCATTTATGAAATAAAACACATTTTCTAGAAACTCATGTTTTTTAAGAAATCATGTAAACCTTCTAGAAGCTGTGATTTTAAAAAACAGGGGAAGTAAGCTTTTCTTATTTCCGGACGCATGCGCAAACTATAGAAAGTCGTTATGATGTAGAATGTGCATACTTTGTAGATTCCATTTATGAAATAAAACACATTTTCTAAAAACTCCTGTTTTTTATGAAATCATGTAAACCTTCTAGAAGCTGTGATTTTAAAAAATGGTGGAAGTAAGCTTTTCTTATTTCCGGACGAATGCGCAAACTATAGAAAGTCGTTATGACGTAGAATGTGCATACTTTGTTGATTCCATTTATGAAATAAAACACATTTTCTAAAAACTTGTGTTTTTTAAGAAATCATGTAAACCTTCTAGAAGCTGTGATTTTAAAAAACGGGGGAAGTAAGCTTTTCTTATTTCCGGAAGCATGCGCAAACTATAGAAAGTCGTTATGATGTAGAATGTGCATACTTTGTAGATTCCATTTATGAAATAAAACACATTTTCTAAAAACTCCTGTTTTTTATGAAATCATGTAAACCTTCTAGAAGCTGTGATTTTAAAAAACGGTGGAAGTAAGCTTTTCTTATTTCCGGACGAATGCGCAAACTATAGAAAGTCGTTATGACGTAGAATGTGCATACTTTGTTGATTCCATTTATGAAATAAAACACATTTTCTAAAAACTTGTGTTTTTTAAGAAATCATGTAAACCTTCTAGAAGCTGTGATTTTAAAAAACGGGGGAAGTATGCTTTTCTTATTTCCGGACGCATGCAAAAACTATAGAAAGTCGTTATGACGTAGAATGTGCATACCTTGCTGATTCCATTTATTAAATAAAACACATTTTCTAAAAACTCGTGTTTTTTAAGAAATCATGTAAACCTTCTAGAAGCTATGATTTTAAAAAACGGTGGAAGTAAGCTTTTCTTATTTCCGGATGAATGCCCTAACTATAGAAAGTCGTTATGACATAGAATGTGCATACTTTGTCGATTCCATTTATGAAATAAAACACATTTTCTAAAAACTCGTGTTTTTTACAAAATCATGTAAACCTTCTAGAAGCTGTGATTTTAAAAAACGGTGGAAGTAAGCTTTTCTTATTTCCGGACGAATGCGCAAACTATAGGAAGTCGTTATGACATAGAATGTGCATACTTTGTAGATTCCATTTATGAAATAAAATACATTTTCTAAAAACTCGTGTTTTTTAAGAAACCATGTAAACCTTCTAGAAGCTGTGATTTTAAAAAACGAGGGAAGTAAGCTTTTCTTATTTCCGGACGCATGCGCAAAATATAGAAAATCGTTATGACGTAGAATGTGCATACTTTGTAGATTCCATTTATGAAATAAAATACATTTTCCAAAAACTCGTGTTTTTTACGAAATCATGTAAACCTTCTAGAAGCTGTGATTTTAAAAAACGGTGGAAGTAAGCTTTTCTTATTTACGGATGCATGCGCAAACTATAGAAAGTCGTTATGACGTAGAATGTGCATACTTTGTCGATTCGATTTATGAAATAAAACACATTTTCTAAAACTCATGTTTTTTAAGAAATCATGTAAACCTTCTAGAAGCTGTGATTTTAAAAAACGGGGGAAGTAAGCTTTTCTTATTTCCAAACGCATGCGCAAAATATAGAAAGTCGTTATGACGTAGAATCTGCATACATTGTTGATTCCATTTATGAAATAAAACACAATTTCTAAAAACTCGTGTTTTTTAAGAAATCATGTAAACCTTGTAGAAGCTGTCATTTTCAAAAATGGGGGAAGTAAGCTTTTCTTATTTCCAAACGCATGCACAAACTATAGAAAGTCGTTATGACGTAGAATGTGCATACATTGTTGATTCCATTTATGAAATAAAACACATTTTCTAAAAACTTGTGTTTTTTACGAAATCATGTAAACCTTCTAGAAGCTGTGATTTTAAAAAATGGTGGAAGTAAGCTTTTCTTATTTCCGGACGCATACCCAAACTATAGAAAGTCGTTATGACGTAGAATGTGCATACTTTGTAGATTCCATTTATGAAATAAAACACATTTTCTAAAAACTCATGTTTTTTACGAAATCATGTAAACCTTCTAGAAGCTGTGATTTTAAAAAACGGTGGAAGTAAGCTTTTCTTATTTCCGGACGCATGCGTAAACTATAGAATGTCGTTATGACATAGAATGTGCATACTTTGTAGATTCCATTTATGAAATAAAATACATTTTCTAAAAACTCATGTTTTTTACAAAATCATGTAAACCTTCTAGAAGCTGTGATTTTAAAAAACGGTGGAAGTAAGCTTTTCTTATTTCCGGACGCATGCGCAAACTATAGAAAGTCGTTATGACGTAGAATGTGCATACTTTGTCGATTCGATTTATGAAATAAAACACATTTTCTAAAACTCATGTTTTTATTGAAATCATGTAAACCTTCTAGAAGCTGTGATTTTAAAAAACGGGGGAAGTAAGCTTTTCTTATTTCCGGACGCATGCGAAAACTATAGAAAGTCGTTATGACGTAGAATGTGCATACTTTGTCGATTCCATTTATGAAATAAAACACATTTTCTAGAAACTCATGTTTTTTAAGAAATCATGTAAACCTTCTAGAAGCTGTGATTTTAAAAAATGGGGGGAAGTAAGCTTTTCTTATTTCCGGACGCTTGCGCAAACTATAGAAAGTCGTTATGATGTAGAATGTGCATACTTTGTAGATTCCATTTATGAAATAAAACACATTTTCTAAAAACTCCTGTTTTTTATGAAATCATGTAAACCTTCTAGAAGCTGTGATTTTAAAAAACGGTGGAAGTAAGCTTTTCTTATTTCCAGACGAATGCGCAAACTATAGAAAGTCGTTATGACGTAGAATGTGCATACTTTGTTGATTCCATTTATGAAATAAAACACATTTTCTAAAAACTTGTGTTTTTTAAGAAATCATGTAAACCTTCTAGAAGCTGTGATTTTAAAAAACGGGGGAAGTATGCTTTTCTTATTTCCGGACGCATGCGCAAACTATAGAAATTCGTTATGACGTAGAATGTGCATACCTTGTTGATTCCATTTATTTAATAAAACACATTTTCTAAAAACTCGTGTTTTTTAAGAAATCATGTAAACCTTCTAGAAGCTGTGATTTTAAAAAACGGTGGAAGTAAGATTTTCTTATTTCCGGACGAATGCGCTAACTATAGAAAGTCGTTATGACATAGAATGTGCATACTTTGTCGATTCCATTTATGAAATAAAACACATTTTCTAAAAACTCGTGTTTTTTACGAAATCATGTAAACCTTCTAGAAGCTGTGATTTTAAAAAACGGGGGAAGTAAGCTTTTCTTATTTCCAAACGCATGCGCAAACTATAGAAAGTCGTTATGACGTAGAATGTGCATACTTTGTGGATTCCATTTATGAAATAAAACACATTTTCTAAAAACTCGTGTTTTTTACAAAATCATGTAAACCTTCTAGAAGCTGTGATTTTAAAAAACGGTGGAGGTAAGCTTTTCTTATTTCCGGACGAATGCGCAAACTATAGGAAGTCGTTATGACGTAGAATGTGCATACTTTGTAGATTCCATTTATGAAATAAAATACATTTTCTAAAAACTCGTGTTTTTTAAGAAACCATGTAAACCTTCTAGAAGCTGTGATTTTAAAAAACGAGGGAAGTAAGCTTTTCTTATTTACGGACGCATGCGCAAACTATAGAAAGTCGTTATGACGTAGAATGTGCATACTTTGTCGATTTGATTTATGAAATAAAACACATTTTCTAAAACTCATGTTTTTTAAGAAATCATGTAAACCTTCTAGAAGCTGTGATTTTAAAAAACGGGGGAAGTAAGCTTTTCTTATTTCCAAACGCATGCGCAAACTATAGAAAGTGGTTATGACGTAGAATCTGCATACATTGTTGATTCCATTTATGAAATAAAACACAATTTCTAAAAACTCGTGTTTTTTAAGAAACCATGTAAACCTTCTAGAAGCTGTGATTTTAAAAAACGGGGGAAGTAAGCTTTTCTTATTTCCAAACGCATGCGCAAACTATAGAAAGTCGTTATGACGTAGAATGTGCATACTTTGTTGATTCCATTTATGAAATAAAACACATTTTCTAAAAACTAATGTTTTTAAAGAAATCATGTAAACCTTCTAGAAGCTGTGTTTTTAAAAAACGGGGGGAAGTAAGCTTTTCTCATTTCCGGACGCATGCGCAAACTATAGAAAGTCGTTATGACGTAGAATGTGCATACTTTGTAGATTCCATTTATGAAATAAAACACATTTTCTAAAAACTCATGTTTTTTAAGAAATCATGTAAACCTTCTAGAAGCTGTGATTTTAAAAAACGGGGGAAGTAAGCTTTTCTTATTTCTGGACGCATGCGCAAACTATAGAAAGTCGTTATGACGTAGAATGTGCATACTTTGTAGATTGCATTTATGAAATAAAACACATTTTCTAAAAACTCGTGTTTTTTACGAAATCATGTAAACCTTCTAGAAGCTGTGATTTTAAAAAACGGTGGAACTAAGCTTTTCTTATTTCCGGACGCATGCACAAACTATAGAAAGTCGTTATGACGTAGAATGTGCATACTTTGTCGATTCCATTTATGAAATAAAACACATTTTCTAAAAACTCTTGTTTTTTAAGAAATCATGTAAACCTTCTAGAAGCTGTGATTTTAAAAAACGGGGGAAGTAAGCTTTTCTTATTTCCAAACGCATGCGCAAACTATAGAAAGTCGTTATGATGTAGAATGTGCATACTTTGTTGATTCCATTTATGAAATAAAACACATTTTCTAAAAACTCGTGTTTTTTACGAAATCATGTAAACCTTCTAGAAGCTGTGATTTTAAAAAACGGTGGAAGTAAGCTTTTCTTATTTCCGGACGAATGCACAAACTATAGAAAGTCGTTATGACGTAGAATGTGCATACTTTGACGTAGAATGTGCATACTTTGTCGATTCCATTGATGAAATAAAATACATTTTTTAAAAACTCGTGTTTTTTACGAAATCATGTAAACCTTCTAGAAGCTGTGAATTTAAAAAACGGTGGAAGTAAGCTTTTCTTATTTCCGGACGCATGCGAAAACTATAGAAAGTCATTATGACGTAGAATGTGCATACTTTTTCGATTCCATTTATGAAATAAAACACATTTTCTAAAAACTCATGTTTTTTAAGAAATCATGTAAACCTTTCTAGAAGATGTGATTTTAAAAATTGGGGGAAGTAAGCTTTTCTTATTTCTAAACGCATGCGTAAACTATATAAAGTCGTTATGATGTAGAATGTGCATACTTTGTTGATTCCATTTATGAAATAAAACACATTTTCTAAAAACTTGTGTTTTTTAAGAAATCATGTAAACCTTTTAGAAGCTGTGATTTTAAAAAACGGGGGAAGTAAGCTTTTCTTATTTCCGGACGCATGCGCAAACTATAGAAAGTCGTTATGACATAGAATGTGCATACTTTGTCGATTCCATTTATGAAATAAAACACATTTTCTAAAAACTCATGTTTTTTACGAAATCATGTAAACCTTCTAGAAGCTGTGATTTTAAAAAACGATGGAAGTAAGCTTTTCTTACTTCCGAACTCATGTGCAAACTATAGAAAGTCGTTATGACGTAGAATGTGCATACTTTGTCGATTCCATTTATGAAATAAAACACATTTTCTAAAAACTCATGTTTTTTAAGAAATTATGTAAACCTTCTAGAAGCTGTGATTTTAAAAAACGGGGGAAGTAAGCTTTTCTTATTTCCGGACGAATGCGTAAACTATAGAAATTCGTTATGACGTAGAATGTGCATACTTTGTCGATTCCATTTATGAAATAAAACACATTTTCTAAAAACTCGTGTTTTTTAATAAATCATGTAAACCTTCTAGAAGTTGTGATTTTAAAAAACAGGGGAAGTAAGCTTTTCTTATTTCAAAACGCATGCGCAAACAATAGAAAGTCGTTATGACGTAGAATGTGCATACTTTGTTGATTCCATTTATGAAATAAAACATATTTTCTAAAAACTCAGGTTTTTAAAGAAATCATGTAAACCTTCTAGAAGCTGTGATTTTAAAAAACGGGGGAAGTCGGCTTTTCTTATTTCCGGACGCATGCGCAAACTATAGAAAGTCGTTATGACGTAGAATGTGCATACTTTGTTGATTCCATTTATGAAATAAAACACATTTTCTAAAAACTCGTGTTTTTTACGAAATCATGTAAACCTTCTAGAAGCTGTGATTTTAAAAAACGGTTGAAGTAAGCTTTTCTTATTTCCGGACGCATGCCAAAACTATAGAAAGTCATTATGACGTAGAATGTGCATACTTTGTCGATTCCATTTATGAAATAAAACACATTCTCTAAAAACTCATGTTTTTTAAGAAATCATGTAAACCTTCTAGAAGATGTGATTTTAAAAAACGGGCGAGGTAAGCTTTTCTTATTTCCAAACGCATGCGCAAACTATAGAAAGTCGTTATGACATAGAATGTGCATACTTTGTAGATTCCATTTATGAAATAAAACACATTTTCTAAAAACTCGTGTTTCTTACGAAATCATGTAAACCTTCTAGAAGTTGTGATTTTAAAAAACGGTGGAAGTAAGCTTTTCTTATTTCCGGACGCATGCGCAAACTATAGAAAGTCGTTATGACGTAGAATGTGCATACTATGTCGATTCCATTTATGAAATAAAATACATTTTCTAAAAACTCATGTTTTTTACGAAATCATGTAAACCTTCTAGAAGCTGTGATTTTAAAAAACAGTGGAAGTAAGGTTTTCTTATTTCCGGACGAATGCGCAAACTATAGAAAGTCGTTATGATGTAGAATGTGCATACTTTCTTGATTCCATTTATGAAATAAAACACATTTCCTAAAAACTCGTGTTTTTTAAGAAATCATGTAAACCTTCTAGAAGCTGTGATTTTAAAAAACGGGGAAAGTAAGCTTTTCTTATTTCCAAACGCATGCGCAAACTATAGAAAATCCTTATGATGTAGAATGTGCATACTTTGTAGATTCCATTTATGAAATAAAACACATTTTCTAAAAACTCGTGGTTTTTACGAAATCATGTAAACCTTCTAGAAGCTGTGATTTTAAAAAACGGAGGAAGTAAGCTTTTCTTAATTCCGGACGCATGCGCAAACTATAGAAAGTCGTTATGACGTAGAATGTGCATACTTTGTAGATTCCATTTATGAAATAAAACAGATTTTCTAAAAACTCGTGTTTTTTAAGAAACCATGTAAACCTTCTAGAAGCTGTGATTTTAAAAAACGGTGGAAGTAAGCTTTTCTTATTTACGGACGCATGCACAAACTATAGAAAGTCGTTATGACGTAGAATGTGCATACTTTGTTGATTCCATTTATGAAATAAAACACATTTTCTAAAAACTCGTGTTTTTTACGAAATCATGTAAACCTTCTAGAAGCTGTGATTTTAAAAAACGGTGGAAGTAAGCTTTTCTTATTTCTGGACGCATGCGCAAACTATAGAAAGTTTTTATGACGTAGACTCTGCATACATTGTCGATTCCATTTATGAAATAAAACAGATTTTCTAAAAAGTCGTGTTTTTAAGAAATCATGTAAGCCTTCTAGAAGCTGTGATTTTAAAAAACCGGGGAAGTAAGCTTTTCTTATTTTCAAACGCATGCGTAAACTATAGAAAGTCGTTATGACATAGAATGTGCATACTTTTTTGATTCCATTTATGAAATAAAACACATTTTCTAAAAACTCGTGTTTTTTAAGAAATCATGTAAACCTTATAGAAGCTGTGATTGGGAAGTAAGCTTTTCTTATTTCCGGACGCATGTGCAAACTATAGAAATTCGTTATGATGTAGAATGTGCATACTTTGTAGATTCCATTTATGAAATAAAACACATTTTCTAAAAACTCGTGTTTTTTACGAAATCATGTAAACCTTCTAGAAGCTGTGATTTTAAAAAACGGTGGAAGTAAGCTTTTCTTATTTCCGGACGAATGCGCAAACTATAGAAAGTCGTTATGATGTAGAATGTGCATACTTTGTTGATTCCATTTATGAAATAAAACATATTTTCTAAAAACTTGTGTTTTTTAAGAAATCATGTAAACCTTCTAGAAGCTGTGATTTTAAAAAACGGGGAAAGTAAGCTTTTCTTATTTCCAAAGGCATGCGCAAACTATAGAAAGTCCTTATGATGTAGAATGTGCATACTTTGTAGATTCCATTTATGAAACAAAACACATTTTCTAAAAACTCGTGTTTTTTACGAAATCATGTAAACCTTCTAGAAGCTGTGATTTTAAAAAACGGTGGAAGTAAGCTTTGCTTATTTCTGGACGATTGCGCAAACTATAGAAAGTCGTTATGACGTAGAAAGTGCATACTTTGTAGATTCCATTTATGAAATAAAACACGTTTTCTAAAAACTCGTGTTTTTTACGAAATCATGTAAACCTTCTAGAAGCAGTGATTTTAAAAAACGGGGGGAAGTAAGCTTTTCTTACTTCCGGACGCATGCGCAAACTATAGAAAGTCGTTATGAGGTAGAATGTGCATACTTTGTAGATTCCATTTATGAAATAAAACACATTTTCTAAAAACTCGTGTTTTTTACGAAATCATGTAAACCTTCTAGAAGATGTGATTTTAAAAAACGGTAGAAGTAAGCTTTTCTTATTTCCGGACGCATGCGCAAACTATAGAAAGTCGTTATGACGTAGAATGTGCATACTTTGTCGATTCGATTTATGAAGTAAAACACATTTTCTAAAAACTCATGTTTTTTAAGAAATCATGTAAACCTTCTAGAAGCTGTGATTTCAAAAAACGGTGGAAGTAAGCTTTTCTTATTTCCGGACGAATGCGCAAACTATAGAATGTCATTATGACGTAGAATGTGCATACTTTGTTGATTCCATTTATGAAATAAAACACATTTTGTAAAAACTCGTGTTTTTTTAAGAAATCATGTAAACTTTCTAGAAGCTGTGATTTTAAAAAACGGGGGGAAGTAAGCTTTTCTTATTTCCAAACGCATGCGCAAACTATAGAAAGTCGTTATGATGTAGAATGTGCATACTTTGTAGATTCTATTTATGAAATAAAACACATTTTCTAAAAACTTGTGTTTTTTACGAAATCATGTAAACCTTCTAGAAGCTGTGATTTTAAAAAACGGTGGAAGTAAGCTTTTCTTATTTCCGGACGCATGCGCAAACTATAGAAGGTCGTTATGACGTAGAATGTGCATACTTTGTTGATTCCATTTATGAAATAAAATACATTTTCTAAAAACTCTTGTTTTTTACGAAATCATGTAAACCTTCTAGCAGTTGTGATTTTAAAAAACGGTGGAAGTAAGGTTTTCTAATTTCGGGACGCATGCGTAAACTATAGAAAGTCGCGATGACATAGAATGTGCATACTTTGTCGATTCCATTTATGAAATAAAACACATTTTCTAAAAACTCGTGTTTTTTAAGAAATCATGTAAACCTTCTGGAAGTTGTGATTTTAAAAAACGGGGGAAGTAAGCTTTTCTTATTTCCAAACGCATGCGCAAACTATAGAAATTCGTTATGACGTAGAATGTGCATACTTTGTTGATTCCATTTATGGAATAAAACACATTTTCTAAAAGCTCATGTTTTTAAAGAAATCATATAAACCTTCTAGAAGCTGTGATTTTAAAAAACAGGGGAAGTAAGCTTTTCTTATTTCCGGACGCATGCGCAAACTATAGAAAGTCGTTATGACGTAGAATGTGCATACTTTGTAGATTCCATTTATGAAATAAAACACATTTTCTAAAAACTCGTGTTTTTTACGAAATCATGTAAACCTTCTAGAAGCTGTGATTTTAAAAAACGGTGGAAGTAAGCTTTTCTTATTTCCGGACGCATGCGCAAACTATAGAAGGTCGTTATGACGTAGAATGTGCATACTTTGTTGATTCCATTTATGAAATAAAATACATTTTCTAAAAACTCATGTTTTTTAAGAAACCATGTAAACCTTCTAGAGGCTGTGATTTTAAAAAATGGGGGAAGTAAGCTTTTCTTATTTCCGGACGCATGCGCAAACTATAGAAAGTCGTTATGATGTAGAATGTGCATACTTTGTCGATTCCATTTATGAAATAAAACACATTTTCTAAAAACTTGTGTTTTTTACGAAATCATGTAAACCTTCTAGAAGCTGTGATTTTAAAAAATGGTGGAAGTAAGCTTTTCTTATTTCCGGACGCATGCGCAAACTATAGAAAGTCGTTATGACGTAGAATGTGCATACTTTGTAGATTTCATTTATGAAATAAAACACATTTTCTAAAAACTCGTGTTTTTTACGAAATCATGTAAACCTTCTAGAAGCTGTGATTTTCAAAAACGGTGGAAGTAAGCTTTTCTAATTTCCGGACGCATGCGTAAACTATAGAAAGACGTTATGACATAGAATGTGCATACTTTGTCGATTCCATTTATGAAATAAAACACATTTTCTAAAAACTCGTGTTTTTTAAGAAATCATGTAAACCTTCTAGAAGTTGTGATTTTAAAAAATGGGGGAAGTAAGCTTTTCTTCTTTCCAAACGCATGCGCAAACTATAGAAATTCGTTATGACGTAGAATGTGCATACTTTGTTGATTCCATTTATGGAATAAAACACATTTTCTAAAAGCTCGTGTTTTTAAAGAAATCATGTAAACCTTCTAGAAGCTGTGATTTTAAAAAACAGGGGAAGTAAGCTTTTCTTATTTCCGGACGCATGCGCAAACTATAGAAAGTCGTTATGACGTAGAATGTGCATACTTTGTAGATTCCATTTATGAAATAAAACACATTTTCTAAAAACTCGTGTTTTTTAAGAAATCATGTAAACCTTCTAGAAGCTGTGATTTTAAAAAACGGTGGAAGTAAGCTTTTCTTATTTCCGGACAAATGCGCAAACTATAGAAAGTCATTATGACGTAGAATGTGCATACTTTGACGTAGAATGTGCATACTTTGTAGATTCCATTTATGAAATAAAATACATTTTCTAAAAATTCGTGTTTTTTACGAAATCATGTAAACCTTCTAGAAGCTGTGATTTTAAAAAACGGTGGAAGTAAGCTTTTCTTACTTCCGTACTCATGTGCAAACTATAGAAAGTCGTTATGCCATAGAATGTGCATACTTTGTAGATTCCATTTATGAATTAGAACACATTTTCTAAAAATTCATGTTTTTTACGAAATCATGTAAACCTTCTAGAAGCTATGATTTCAAAAAATGATGGAAGTAAGCTTTTCTTATTTCCGGACGGATGCGCAAACTATAGAAAGTCGTTATGACATAGAATGTGCATACTTTGTAGATTCCGTTTATGAAATAAAACACATTTTCTAAAAACTCATGTTTTTTAAGAGATAATGTAAACCTTCTAGAAGCTGTGATTTTAAAAAACGGTGGAAGTAAGCTTTTATTATTTCCGGACGCATGCGCAAACTATAGAAAGTCGTTATGACATAGAATGTGCATACTTTGTTGATATCATTTATAAAATAAAACACATTTTCTAAAAACTCGTGTTTTTTTAAAAAATCATGTAAATCTTCTAGAAGCTGTGATTTTAAAAAACGGGGGAAGTAAGCTTTTCTTATTTCCCAACGCATGCGCAAACTATAGAAAGTCGTTATGACCTAGAATGTGCATACATTGTTGATTCCATTTATGAAATAAAACACATTTTCTAAAAACTCTTGGTTTTTAAGAAACCATGTAAACCTTCTAGAAGCTGTGATTTTAAAAAACAGGGGAAGTAAGCTTTTCTTACTTCCGAACTCATGTGCAAACTATAGAAAGTCGTTATGACGTAGAATGTGCATACTTTGTCGATTCCATTTATGAAATAAAACACATTTTCTAAAAACTCGTGTTTTTTAAGAAATCATGTAAACCTTCTAGAAGCTGTGATTTTAAAAAACGGGGGAAGTAAGCTTTTCTTATTTCTGGACGCATGCTCAATCTATAGAAAGTCGTTATGATGTAGAATGTGCATACTTTGTAGATTTCATTTATGAAATAAAACACATTTTCTAAAAACTCGTGTTTTTTACGAAATCATGTAAACCTTCTAGAAGCTGTGATTTAAAAAAACGGTGGAAGTAAGCTTTTCTTAATTTCGGACGCATGCGTAAACTATAGAAAGTCGTTATGACGTAGAATGTGCATACTTTGTAGATTCAATTTATGAAATAAAACACATTTTCTAAAAACTCATCTTTTTTACGAAATCATGTAAACCTTCTAGAAGCTGTGATTTTAAAAAACGGTGGAAGTAAGCTTTTCTAATTTCCGGACGCATGCGCAAACTATAGAAAGTCGTTATGACATAGAATGTGCATACTTTGTCGATTCCATTTATGAAATAAAACAAATTTTCAAAAAACTCGTGTTTTTAAACAAATCATGTAAACCTTCTAGAAGTTGTGATTTTAAAAAACAGGGGAAGTAAGCTTTTCTTATTTCCAAACGCATGCGCAAACTAAAGAAAGTCGTTATGACGTAGAATGTGCATACTTTGTTGATTCCATTTATGAAATAAAACACATTTTCTAAAAACTCATGTTTTTTAAGAAATCACGTAAACCTTCTAGAAGCTGTGATTTTAAAAAACGAGGGAAGTAAGCTTTTCTTATTTCGGACGCATGCGCAAACTATAGATAGTCGTTATGGCGTAGAATGTGCATACTTTGTAGATTCCATTTATGAAATAAAACACATTTTCTAAAAACTCATGTTTTTTACGAAATCATGTAAACCTTCTGAAGCTGTGATTTTAAAAAACGGTGGAAGTAAGCTTTTCTTATTTCCAGACGAATACGCAAACTATAGAAAGACGTTATGACGTAGAATGTGCATACTTTGTAGATTCCATTTATGAAATAAAACACATTTTATAAAAACTCGTGTTTTTTATGAAATCATGTAAACCTTCTAGAAGTTGTGATTTTAAAAAACGGTGGAAGTAAGCTTTTCTTATTTCCGGACGCATGCGCAAACTATAGAAAGTCGTTATGATGTAGAATGTGCATACTTTGTCGATTCCATTTATGAAATAAAACACATTCTCTAAAAACTTGTGTTTTTTACGAAATCGTGTAAACCTTCTAGAAGCTGTGATTTTAAAAAATGGTGGAAGTAAGCTTTTCTTATTTCCGGACGCATGCGCAAACTATAGAAAGTCGTTATGACGTAGAATGTGCATACTTTGTAGATTCCATTTATGAATTAGAACACATTTTCTAAAGATTCATGTTTTTTACGAAATCATGTAAACCTTCTAGAAGCTATGATTTCAAAAAATGATGGAAGTAAGCTTTTCTTATTTCCGGACGGATGCGCAAACTATAGAAAGTCGTTATGACATAGAATGTGCATACTTTGTTGATTCCATTTATGAAATAAAACACGTTTTCTAAAAACTCGTGTTTTTAAAAAAATCATGTAAATCTTCTAGAAGCTGTGATTTTAAAAAACGGGGGAAGTAAGCTTTTCTTATTTCCCAACGCATGCGCAAACTATAGAAAGTCGTTATGACCTAGAATGTGCATACATTGTTGATTCCATTTATGAAATAAAACACATTTTCTAAAAACTCTTGGTTTTTAAGAAACCATGTAAACCTTCTAGAAGCTGTGATTTTAAAAAACAGGGGAAGTAAGCTTTTCTTACTTCCGAACTCATGTGCAAACTATAGAAAGTCGTTATGACGTAGAATGTGCTTACTTTGTCGATTCCATTTATGAAATAAAACACATTTTCTAAAAACTCGTGTTTTTTAAGAAATCATGTAAACCTTCTAGAAGCTGTGATTTTAAAAAACGGGGGAAGTAAGCTTTTCTTATTTCCGGACGCATGCTCAATCTATAGAAATTCGTTATGATGTAGAATGTGCATACTTTGTAGATTTCATTTATGAAATAAAACACATTTTTTAAAAACTCGTGTTTTTTACAAAATCATGTAAACCTTCTAGAAGCTGTGATTTAAAAAAACGGTGGAAGTAAGCTTTTCTTAATTTCGGACGCATGCACAAACTATAGAAAGTCGTTATGACGTAGAATGTGCATACTTTGTAGATTCCATTTATGAAATAAAACACATTTTGTAAAAACTCATGTTTTTTACGAAATCATGTAAACCTTCTAGAAGCTGTGATTTTAAAAAACGGTGGAAGTAAGCTTTTCTAATTTCCGGACGCATGCGCAAACTATAGAAAGTCGTTATGACATAGAATGTGCATACTTTGTCGATTCCATTTATGAAATAAAACAAATTTTCAAAAAACTCGTGTTTTTAAACAAATCATGTAAACCTTCTAGAAGTTGTGATTTTAAAAAACAGGGGAAGTAAGCTTTTCTTATTTCCAAACGCATGCGCAAACTAAAGAAATTCGTTATGACGTAGAATGTGCATACTTTGTTGATTCCATTTATGAAATAAAACACATTTTCTAAAAACTCATGTTTTTTAAGAAATCACGTAAACCTTCTAGAAGCTGTGATTTTAAAAAACGGGGGCAGTAAGCTTTTCTTATTTCCGGACGCATGCGCAAACTATAGATAGTCGTTATGATGTAGAATGTGCATACTTTGTAGATTCCATTTATGAAATAAAACACATTTTCTAAAAACTCATGTTTTTTACGAAATCATGTAAACCTTCTGAAGCTGTGATTTTAAAAAACGGTGGAAGTAAGCTTTTCTTATTTCCAGACGAATACGCAAACTATAGAAAGTCGTTATGACGTAGAATGTGCATACTTTGTAGATTCCATTTATGAAATAAAACACATTTTCTAAAAACTCGTGTTTTTTATGAAATCATGTAAACCTTCTAGAAGTTGTGATTTTAAAAAACGCTGGAAGTAAGCTTTTCGTATTTCCGGACGCATGCGCAAACTATAGAAAGTCGTTATGATGTAGAATGTGCATACTTTGTCGATTCCATTTATGAAATAAAACACATTTTCTAGAAACTTGTGTTTTTTACGAAATCATGTAAACCTTCTAGAAGCTGTGATTTTAAAAAATGGTGGAAGTAAGCTTTTCTTATTTCCGGACGCATGCGCAAACTATAGAAAGTCGTTATGACGTAGAATGTGCATACTTTGTAGATTCCATTTATGAAATAAAACACATTTTCTAAAAACTCGTGTTTTTTACGAAATCATGTAAACCTTCTAGAAGCTGTGATTTTAAAAAACGGTGGAAGTAAGATTTTCTAATTTTCGGACGCATGCGTAAACTATAGAAAGTCGTTATGACATAGAATGTGCATACTTTGTCGATTCCATTTATGAAATAAAACACATTTTCTAAAAACTCGTGTTTTTTAAGAAATCATGTAAACCTTCTAAAAGTTGTGATTTTAAAAAACGGGGGAAGTAAGCTTTTCTTCTTTCCAAACGCATGCGCAAACTATAGAAATTCGTTATGACGTAGAATGTGCATACTTTGTTGATTCCATTTATGGAATAAAACACATTTTCTAAAAGCTCGTGTTTTTAAAGAAATCATGTAAACCTTCTAGAAGCTGTGATTTTAAAAAACAGGGGAAGTAAGCTTTTCTTATTTTCGGACGCATGCGCAAACTATAGAAAGTCGTTATGACGTAGAATGTGCATACTTTGTAGATTCCATTTATGAAATAAAACACATTCTCTAAAAACTCGTGTTTTTTAAGAAATCATGTAAACCTTCTAGAAGCTGTGATTTTAAAAAACGGTGGAAGTAAGCTTTTCTTATTTCCGGACAAATGCGCAAACTATAGAAAGTCATTATGACGTAGAATGTGCATACTTTGACGTAGAATGTGCATACTTTGTAGATTCCATTTATGAAATAAAATACATTTTCTAAAAATTCGTGTTTTTTACGAAATCATGTAAACCTTCTAGAAGCTGTGATTTTAAAAAACGGTGGAAGTAAGATTTTCTTACTTCCGTACTCATGTGCAAACTATAGAAAGTCGTTATGCCATAGAATGTGCATACTTTGTAGATTCCATTTATGAATTAGAACACATTTTCTAAAAATTCATGTTTTTTACGAAATCATGTAAACCTTCTAGAAGCTATGATTTCAAAAAATGATGGAAGTAAGCTTTTCTTATTTCCGGACGGATGCGCAAACTATAGAAAGTCGTTATGACATAGAATGTGCATACTTTGTAGATTCCATTTATGAAATAAAACACATTTTCTAAAAACTCATGTTTTTTAAGAGATAATGTAAACCTTCTAGAAGCTGTGATTTTAAAAAACGGTGGAAGTAAGCTTTTCTTAATTTCGGACGCATGCACAAACTATATAAAGTCATTATGACGTAGAATGTGCATACTTTTTTTATTCCATTTATGAAATAAAAGACATTTTCTAAAAACTCGTGTTTTTTACGAAATCATGTAAACCTTCTAGAAGCTGTGATTTAAAAAAACGGGGGAAGTAAGCTTTTCTTAATTTCGGACGCATGCACAAACTATAGAAAGTCGTTATGACGTAGAATGTGCATACTTTGTAGATTCAATTTATGAAATAAAACACATTTTCTAAAAACTCATCTTTTTTACGAAATCATGTAAACCTTCTAGAAGCTGTGATTTTAAAAAACGGTGGAAGTAAGCTTTTCTAATTTCCGGACGCATGCGCAAACTATAGAAAGTCGTTATGACATAGAATGTGCATACTTTGTCGATTCCATTTATGAAATAAAACAAATTTTCAAAAAACTCGTGTTTTTAAACAAATCATGTAAACCTTCTAGAAGTTGTGATTTTAAAAAACAGGGGAAGTAAGCTTTTCTTATTTCCAAACGCATGCGCAAACTAACGAAAGTCGTTATGACGTAGAATGTGCATACTTTGTTGATTCCATTTATGAAATAAAACACATTTTCTAAAAACTCATGTTTTTTAAGAAATCACGTAAACCTTCTAGAAGATGTGATTTTAAAAAACGGGGGAAGTAAGCTTTTCTTATTTCCGGACGCATGCGCAAACTATAGATAGTCGTTATGACGTAGAATGTGCATACTTTGTAGATTCCATTTATGAAATAAAACACATTTTCTAAAAACTCATGTTTTTTACGAAATCATGTAAACCTTCTGAAGCTGTGATTTTAAAAAACGGTGGAAGTAAGCTTTTCTTATTTCCAGACGAATACGCAAACTATAGAAAGTCGTTATGACGTAGAATGTGCATACTTTGTAGATTCCATTTATGAAATAAAACACATTTTCTAAAAACTCGTGTTTTTTATGAAATCATGTAAACCTTCTAGAAGTTGTGATTTTAAAAAACGGTGGAAGTAAGCTTTTCTTATTTCCGGACGCATGCGCAAACTATAGAAAGTCGTTATGATGTAGAATGTGCATACTTTGTCGATTCCATTTATGAAATAAAACACATTTTCTAAAAACTTGTGTTTTTGACGAAATCATGTAAACCTTCTAGAAGCTGTGATTTTAAAAAATGGTGGAAGTAAGCTTTTCTTATTTCCGGACGCATGCGCAAACTATAGAAAGTCGTTATGACGTAGAATGTGCATACTTTGTAGATTCCATTTATGAAATAAAACACATTTTCTAAAAACTCGTGTTTTTTACGAAATCATGTAAACCTTCTAGAAGCTGTGATTTTAAAAAACGGTGGAAGTAAGCTTTTCTAATTTCCGGACGCATTCGTAAACTATAGAAAGTCGTTATGACATAGAATGTGCATACTTTGTCGATTCCATTTATGAAATAAAACACATTTTCTAAAAACTCGTGTTTTTTAAGAAATCATGTAAACCTTCTAGAAGTTGTGATTTTAAAAAACGGGGGAAGTAAGCTTTTCCTCTTTCCAAATGCATGCGCAAACTATAGAAATTCGTTATGACGTAGAATGTGCATACTTTGTTGATTCCATTTATGGAATAAAACACATTTTCTAAAAGCTCGTGTTTTTAAAGCAATCATGTAAACCTTCTAGAAGCTGTGATTTTAAAAAACAGGGGAAGTAAGCTTTTCTTATTTCCGGACGCATGCGCAAACTATAGAAAGTCGTTATGACGTAGAATGTGCATACTTTGTAGATTCCTTTTATGAAATAAAACACATTTTCTAAAAACTCGTGTTTTTTAAGAAATCATGTAAACCTTCTAGAAGCTGTGATTTTAAAAAACAGTGGAAGTAAGCTTTTCTTATTTCCGGACAAATGCGCAAACTATAGAAAGTCATTATGACGTAGAATGTGCATACTTTGACGTAGAATGTGCATACTTTGTAGATTCCATTTATGAAATAAAATACATTTTCTAAAAATTCGTGTTTTTTACGAAATCATGTAAACCGTCTAGAAGCTGTGATTTTAAAAAACGGTGGAAGTAAGCTTTTCTTACTTCCGTACTCATGTGCAAACTATAGAAAGTCGTTATGCCGTAGAATGTGCATACTTTGTAGATTCCATTTATGAATTAGAACACATTTTCTAAAAATTCATGTTTTTTACGAAATCATGTAAACCTTCTAGAAGCTATGATTTCAAAAAATGATGGAAGTAAGCTTTTCTTATTTCCGGACGGATGCGCAAACTATAGAAAGTCGTTATGACATAGAATGTGCATACTTTGTAGATTCCATTTATAAAATAAAACACATTTTCTAAAAACTCATGTTTTTTAAGAGATAATGTAAACCTTCTAGAAGCTGTGATTTTAAAAAACGGTGGAAGTAAGCTTTTATTATTTCCGGACGCATGCGCAAACTATAGAAAGTCGTTATGACATAGAATGTGCATACTTTGTTGATTCCATTTATGAAATAAAACACATTTTCTAAAAACTCGTGTTTTTTAAAAAATCATGTAAATCTTCTAGAAGCTGTGATTTTAAAAAACGGGGGAAGTAAGCTTTTCTTATTTCCCAACGCATGCGCAAACTATAGAAAGTCGTTATGACCTAGAATGTGCATACATTGTTGATTCCATTTATGAAATAAAACACATTTTCTAAAAACTCTTGGTTTTTAAGAAACCATGTAAACCTTCTAGAAGCTGTGATTTTAAAAAACAGGGGAAGTAAGCTTTTCTTACTTCCGAACTCATGTGCAAACTATAGAAAGTCGTTATGACGTATAATGTGCATACTTTGTCGATTCCATTTATGAAATAAAACACATTTTCTAAAAACTCGTGTTTTTTAAGAAATCATGTAAACCTTCTAGAAGCTGTGATTTTAAAAAACGGGGGAAGTAAGCTTTTCTTATTTCCGGACGCATGCTCAATCTATAGAAAGTCGTTATGATTTAGAATGTGCATACTTTGTAGATTTCATTTATGAAATAAAACACATTTTCTAAAAACTCGTGTTTTTTACGAAATCATGTAAACCTTCTAGAAGCTGTGATTTAAAAAAACGGTGGAAGTAAGCTTTTCTTAATTTCGGACGCATGCACAAACTATAGAAAGTCGTTATGACGTAGAATGTGCATACTTTGTAGATTCAATTTATGAAATAAAACACATTTTCTAAAAACTCATCTTTTTTACGAAATCATGTAAACCTTCTAGAAGCTGTGATTTTAAAAAACGGTGGAAGTAAGCTTTTCTAATCTCCGGACGCATGCGCAAACTATAGAAAGTCGTTATGACATAGAATGTGCATACTTTGTCGATTCCATTTATGAAATAAAACAAATTTTCAAAAAACTCGTGTTTTTAAACAAATCATGTAAACCTTCTAGAAGTTGTGATTTTAAAAAACAGGGGAAGTAAGCTTTTCTTATTTCCAAACGCATGCGCAAACTAAAGAAAGTCGTTATGGCGTAGAATGTGCATACTTTGTTGATTCCATTTATGAAATAAAACACATTTTCTAAAAACTCATGTTTTTTAAGAGATAATGTAAACCTTCTAGAAGCTGTGATTTTAAAAAACGGTGGAAGTAAGCTTTTCTTAATTTCGGACGCATGCACAAACTATATAAAGTCATTATGACGTAGAATGTGCATACTTTTTTTATTCCATTTATGAAATAAAAGACATTTTCTAAAAACTCGTGTTTTTTACGAAATCATGTAAACCTTCTAGAAGCTGTGATTTAAAAAAACGGGGGAAGTAAGCTTTTCTTAATTTCGGACGCATGCACAAACTATAGAAAGTCGTTATGACGTAGAATGTGCATACTTTGTAGATTCAATTTATGAAATAAAACACATTTTCTAAAAACTCATCTTTTTTACGAAATCATGTAAACCTTCTAGAAGCTGTGATTTTAAAAAACGGTGGAAGTAAGCTTTTCTAATTTCCGGACGCATGCGCAAACTATAGAAAGTCGTTATGACATAGAATGTGCATACTTTGTCGATTCCATTTATGAAATAAAACAAATTTTCAAAAAACTCGTGTTTTTAAACAAATCATGTAAACCTTCTAGAAGTTGTGATTTTAAAAAACAGGGGAAGTAAGCTTTTCTTATTTCCAAACGCATGCGCAAACTAACGAAAGTCGTTATGACGTAGAATGTGCATACTTTGTTGATTCCATTTATGAAATAAAACACATTTTCTAAAAACTCATGTTTTTTAAGAAATCACGTAAACCTTCTAGAAGATGTGATTTTAAAAAACGGGGGAAGTAAGCTTTTCTTATTTCCGGACGCATGCGCAAACTATAGATAGTCGTTATGACGTAGAATGTGCATACTTTGTAGATTCCATTTATGAAATAAAACACATTTTCTAAAAACTCATGTTTTTTACGAAATCATGTAAACCTTCTGAAGCTGTGATTTTAAAAAACGGTGGAAGTAAGCTTTTCTTATTTCCAGACGAATACGCAAACTATAGAAAGTCGTTATGACGTAGAATGTGCATACTTTGTAGATTCCATTTATGAAATAAAACACATTTTCTAAAAACTCGTGTTTTTTATGAAATCATGTAAACCTTCTAGAAGTTGTGATTTTAAAAAACGGTGGAAGTAAGCTTTTCTTATTTCCGGACGCATGCGCAAACTATAGAAAGTCGTTATGATGTAGAATGTGCATACTTTGTCGATTCCATTTATGAAATAAAACACATTTTCTAAAAACTTGTGTTTTTTACGAAATCATGTAAACCTTCTAGAAGCTGTGATTTTAAAAAATGGTGGAAGTAAGCTTTTCTTATTTCCGGACGCATGCGCAAACTATAGAAAGTCGTTATGACGTAGAATGTGCATACTTTGTAGATTCCATTTATGAAATAAAACACATTTTCTAAAAACTCTTGTTTTTTACGAAATCATGTAAACCTTTTAGCAGTTGTGATTTTAAAAAACGGTGGAAGTAAGGTTTTCTAATTTTGGGACGCATGCGTAAACTATAGAAAGTCGCTATGACATAGAATGTGCATTCTTTGTCGATTCCATTTATGAAATAAAACACATTTTCTAAAAACTCGTGTTTTTTAAGAAATCATGTAAACCTTCTGGAAGTTGTGATTTTAAAAAACGGGGGAAGTAAGCTTTTCTTATTTCCAAACGCATGCGCAAACTATAGAAATTCGTTATGACGTAGAATGTGCATACTTTGTTGATTCCATTTATGGAATAAAACACATTTTCTAAAAGCTCATGTTTTTAAAGAAATCATATAAACCTTCTAGAAGCTGTGATTTTAAAAAACAGGGGAAGTAAGCTTTTCTTATTTCCGGACGCATGCGCAAACTATAGAAAGTCGTTATGACGTAGAATGTGCATACTTTGTAGATTCCATTTATGAAATAAAACACATTTTCTAAAAACTCATGTTTTTTACGAAATCATGTAAACCTTCTAGAAGCTATGATTTTAAAAAACGGTGGAAGTAAGCTTTTCTTATTTCCGGACAAATGCGCAAACTATAGAAAGTCATTATGACGTAGAATGTGCATACTTTGTTGATTCCGTTTATGAAATAAAACACATTTTCTAAAAACTCGTGTTTTTTAAGAAATCATGTAAACCTTCTAGAAACTGTGATTTTAAAAAACGGGGAAAGTAAGCTTTTTTCTTATTTACGGACGCATGCGCAAACTATAGATAGTCGTTATGACGTAGAATGTGCATACTTTGTAGATTCCATTTATGAAATAAAACACATTTTCTAAAAACTCATGTTTTTTACGAAATCATGTAAACCTTCTGAAGCTATGATTTTAAAAAACGGTGGAAGTAAGCTTTTCTTATTTCCAGACGAATACGCAAACAATAGAAAGTCGTTATGACGTAGAATGTGCATACTTTGTAGATTCCATTTATGAAATAAAACACATTTTCTTAAAACTCGTGTTTTTTAAGAAATCATGTAAACCTTCTAGAAGCTGTGATTTTAAAAAACGGAGGAAGTAAGCTTTTCTTATTTCCGGACGCATGCTCAATCTATAGAAAGTCGTTATGACGTAGAATGTGCATACTTTGTAGATTTCATTTATGAAATAAAACACATCTTCTAAAAACTCGTGTTTTTTACGAAATCATGTAAACCTTCTAGAAGCTGTGATTTAAAAAAACGGGGGTAGTAAGCTTTTCTTAATTTCGGACACATGCGCAAACTATAGAAACTCGTTATGACATAGAATGTGCATACTTTGTCGATTCCATTTATGAAATAAAACAAATTTTCAAAAAACTCGTGTTTTTAAACAAATCATGTAAACCTTCTAGAAGTTGTGATTTTAAAAAACAGGGGAAGTAAGCTTTTCTTATTTCCAAACGCATGCGCAAACTAAAGAAATTCGTTATGACGTAGAATGTGCATACTTTGTTGATTCCATTTATGAAATAAAACACATTTTCTAAAAACTCATGTTTTTTAAGAAATCACGTAAACCTTCTAGAAGCTGTGATTTTAAAAAACGGGGGCAGTAAGCTTTTCTTATTTCCGGACGCATGCGCAAACTATAGATAGTCGTTATGATGTAGAATGTGCATACTTTGTAGATTCCATTTATGAAATAAAACACATTTTCTAAAAACTCATGTTTTTTACGAAATCATGTAAACCTTCTGAAGCTGTGATTTTAAAAAACGGTGGAAGTAAGCTTTTCTTATTTCCAGACGAATACGCAAACTATAGAAAGTCGTTATGACGTAGAATGTGCATACTTTGTAGATTCCATTTATGAAATAAAACACATTTTCTAAAAACTCGTGTTTTTTATGAAATCATGTAAACCTTCTAGAAGTTGTGATTTTAAAAAACGCTGGAAGTAAGCTTTTCGTATTTCCGGACGCATGCGCAAACTATAGAAAGTCGTTATGATGTAGAATGTGCATACTTTGTCGATTCCATTTATGAAATAAAACACATTTTCTAGAAACTTGTGTTTTTTACGAAATCATGTAAACCTTCTAGAAGCTGTGATTTTAAAAAATGGTGGAAATAAGCTTTTCTTATTTCCGGACGCATGCGCGAACTATAGAAAGTCGTTATGACGTAGAATGTGCATACTTTGTAGATTCCATTTATGAAATAAAACACATTTTCTAAAAACTCGTGTTTTTTACGAAATCATGTAAACCTTCTAGAAGCTGTGATTTTAAAAAACGGTGGAAGTAAGATTTTCTAATTTTCGGACGCATGCGTAAACTATAGAAAGTCGTTATGACATAGAATGTGCATACTTTGTCGATTCCATTTATGAAATAAAACACATTTTCTAAAAACTCGTGTTTTTTAAGAAATCATGTAAACCTTCTAAAAGTTGTGATTTTAAAAAACGGGGGAAGTAAGCTTTTCTTCTTTCCAAACGCATGCGCAAACTATAGAAATTCGTTATGACGTAGAATGTGCATACTTTGTTGATTCCATTTATGGAATAAAACACATTTTCTAAAAGCTCGTGTTTTTAAAGAAATCATGTAAACCTTCTAGAAGCTGTGATTTTAAAAAACAGGGGAAGTAAGCTTTTCTTATTTTCGGACGCATGCGCAAACTATAGAAAGTCGTTATGACGTAGAATGTGCATACTTTGTAGATTCCATTTATGAAATAAAACACATTCTCTAAAAACTCGTGTTTTTTAAGAAATCATGTAAACCTTCTAGAAGCTGTGATTTTAAAAAACGGTGGAAGTAAGCTTTTCTTATTTCCGGACAAATGCGCAAACTATAGAAAGTCATTATGACGTAGAATGTGCATACTTTGACGTAGAATGTGCATACTTTGTAGATTCCATTTATGAAATAAAATACATTTTCTAAAAATTCGTGTTTTTTACGAAATCATGTAAACCTTCTAGAAGCTGTGATTTTAAAAAACGGTGGAAGTAAGATTTTCTTACTTCCGTACTCATGTGCAAACTATAGAAAGTCGTTATGCCATAGAATGTGCATACTTTGTAGATTCCATTTATGAATTAGAACACATTTTCTAAAAATTCATGTTTTTTACGAAATCATGTAAACCTTCTAGAAGCTATGATTTCAAAAAATGATGGAAGTAAGCTTTTCTTATTTCCGGACGGATGCGCAAACTATAGAAAGTCGTTATGACATAGAATGTGCATACTTTGTAGATTCCATTTATGAAATAAAACACATTTTCTAAAAACTCATGTTTTTTAAGAGATAATGTAAACCTTCTAGAAGCTGTGATTTTAAAAAACGGTGGAAGTAAGCTTTTCTTAATTTCGGACGCATGCACAAACTATATAAAGTCATTATGACGTAGAATGTGCATACTTTTTTTATTCCATTTATGAAATAAAAGACATTTTCTAAAATCTCGTGTTTTTTACGAAATCATGTAAACCTTCTAGAAGCTGTGATTTAAAAAAACGGGGGAAGTAAGCTTTTCTTAATTTCGGACGCATGCACAAACTATAGAAAGTCGTTATGACGTAGAATGTGCATACTTTGTAGATTCAATTTATGAAATAAAACACATTTTCTAAAAACTCATCTTTTTTACGAAATCATGTAAACCTTCTAGAAGCTGTGATTTTAAAAAACGGTGGAAGTAAGCTTTTCTAATTTCCGGACGCATGCGCAAACTATAGAAAGTCGTTATGACATAGAATGTGCATACTTTGTCGATTCCATTTATGAAATAAAACAAATTTTCAAAAAACTCGTGTTTTTAAACAAATCATGTAAACCTTCTAGAAGTTGTGATTTTAAAAAACAGGGGAAGTAAGCTTTTCTTATTTCCAAACGCATGCGCAAACTAACGAAAGTCGTTATGACGTAGAATGTGCATACTTTGTTGATTCCATTTATGAAATAAAACACATTTTCTAAAAACTCATGTTTTTTAAGAAATCACGTAAACCTTCTAGAAGATGTGATTTTAAAAAACGGGGGAAGTAAGCTTTTCTTATTTCCGGACGCATGCGCAAACTATAGATAGTCGTTATGACGTAGAATGTGCATACTTTGTAGATTCCATTTATGAAATAAAACACATTTTCTAAAAACTCATGTTTTTTACGAAATCATGTAAACCTTCTGAAGCTGTGATTTTAAAAAACGGTGGAAGTAAGCTTTTCTTATTTCCAGACGAATACGCAAACTATAGAAAGTCGTTATGACGTAGAATGTGCATACTTTGTAGATTCCATTTATGAAATAAAACACATTTTCTAAAAACTCGTGTTTTTTATGAAATCATGTAAACCTTCTAGAAGTTGTGATTTTAAAAAACGGTGGAAGTAAGCTTTTCTTATTTCCGGACGCATGCGCAAACTATAGAAAGTCGTTATGATGTAGAATGTGCATACTTTGTCGATTCCATTTATGAAATAAAACACATTTTCTAAAAACTTGTGTTTTTGACGAAATCATGTAAACCTTCTAGAAGCTGTGATTTTAAAAAATGGTGGAAGTAAGCTTTTCTTATTTCCGGACGCATGCGCAAACTATAGAAAGTCGTTATGACGTAGAATGTGCATACTTTGTAGATTCCATTTATGAAATAAAACACATTTTCTAAAAACTCGTGTTTTTTACGAAATCATGTAAACCTTCTAGAAGCTGTGATTTTAAAAAACGGTGGAAGTAAGCTTTTCTAATTTCCGGACGCATTCGTAAACTATAGAAAGTCGTTATGACATAGAATGTGCATACTTTGTCGATTCCATTTATGAAATAAAACACATTTTCTAAAAACTCGTGTTTTTTAAGAAATCATGTAAACCTTCTAGAAGTTGTGATTTTAAAAAACGGGGGAAGTAAGCTTTTCCTCTTTCCAAATGCATGCGCAAACTATAGAAATTCGTTATGACGTAGAATGTGCATACTTTGTTGATTCCATTTATGGAATAAAACACATTTTCTAAAAGCTCGTGTTTTTAAAGCAATCATGTAAACCTTCTAGAAGCTGTGATTTTAAAAAACAGGGGAAGTAAGCTTTTCTTATTTCCGGACGCATGCGCAAACTATAGAAAGTCGTTATGACGTAGAATGTGCATACTTTGTAGATTCCTTTTATGAAATAAAACACATTTTCTAAAAACTCGTGTTTTTTAAGAAATCATGTAAACCTTCTAGAAGCTGTGATTTTAAAAAACAGTGGAAGTAAGCTTTTCTTATTTCCGGACAAATGCGCAAACTATAGAAAGTCATTATGACGTAGAATGTGCATACTTTGACGTAGAATGTGCATACTTTGTAGATTCCATTTATGAAATAAAATACATTTTCTAAAAATTCGTGTTTTTTACGAAATCATGTAAACCGTCTAGAAGCTGTGATTTTAAAAAACGGTGGAAGTAAGCTTTTCTTACTTCCGTACTCATGTGCAAACTATAGAAAGTCGTTATGCCGTAGAATGTGCATACTTTGTAGATTCCATTTATGAATTAGAACACATTTTCTAAAAATTCATGTTTTTTACGAAATCATGTAAACCTTCTAGAAGCTATGATTTCAAAAAATGATGGAAGTAAGCTTTTCTTATTTCCGGACGGATGCGCAAACTATAGAAAGTCGTTATGACATAGAATGTGCATACTTTGTAGATTCCATTTATAAAATAAAACACATTTTCTAAAAACTCATGTTTTTTAAGAGATAATGTAAACCTTCTAGAAGCTGTGATTTTAAAAAACGGTGGAAGTAAGCTTTTATTATTTCCGGACGCATGCGCAAACTATAGAAAGTCGTTATGACATAGAATGTGCATACTTTGTTGATTCCATTTATGAAATAAAACACATTTTCTAAAAACTCGTGTTTTTTAAAAAATCATGTAAATCTTCTAGAAGCTGTGATTTTAAAAAACGGGGGAAGTAAGCTTTTCTTATTTCCCAACGCATGCGCAAACTATAGAAAGTCGTTATGACCTAGAATGTGCATACATTGTTGATTCCATTTATGAAATAAAACACATTTTCTAAAAACTCTTGGTTTTTAAGAAACCATGTAAACCTTCTAGAAGCTGTGATTTTAAAAAACAGGGGAAGTAAGCTTTTCTTACTTCCGAACTCATGTGCAAACTATAGAAAGTCGTTATGACGTATAATGTGCATACTTTGTCGATTCCATTTATGAAATAAAACACATTTTCTAAAAACTCGTGTTTTTTAAGAAATCATGTAAACCTTCTAGAAGCTGTGATTTTAAAAAACGGGGGAAGTAAACTTTTCTTATTTCCGGACGCATGCTCAATCTATAGAAAGTCGTTATGATTTAGAATGTGCATACTTTGTAGATTTCATTTATGAAATAAAACACATTTTCTAAAAACTCGTGTTTTTTACGAAATCATGTAAACCTTCTAGAAGCTGTGATTTAAAAAAACGGTGGAAGTAAGCTTTTCTTAATTTCGGACGCATGCACAAACTATAGAAAGTCGTTATGACGTAGAATGTGCATACTTTGTAGATTCAATTTATGAAATAAAACACATTTTCTAAAAACTCATCTTTTTTACGAAATCATGTAAACCTTCTAGAAGCTGTGATTTTAAAAAACGGTGGAAGTAAGCTTTTCTAATCTCCGGACGCATGCGCAAACTATAGAAAGTCGTTATGACATAGAATGTGCATACTTTGTCGATTCCATTTATGAAATAAAACAAATTTTCAAAAAACTCGTGTTTTTAAACAAATCATGTAAACCTTCTAGAAGTTGTGATTTTAAAAAACAGGGGAAGTAAGCTTTTCTTATTTCCAAACGCATGCGCAAACTAAAGAAAGTCGTTATGGCGTAGAATGTGCATACTTTGTTGATTCCATTTATGAAATAAAACACATTTTCTAAAAACTCATGTTTTTTAAGAGATAATGTAAACCTTCTAGAAGCTGTGATTTTAAAAAACGGTGGAAGTAAGCTTTTCTTAATTTCGGACGCATGCACAAACTATATAAAGTCATTATGACGTAGAATGTGCATACTTTTTTTATTCCATTTATGAAATAAAAGACATTTTCTAAAAACTCGTGTTTTTTACGAAATCATGTAAACCTTCTAGAAGCTGTGATTTAAAAAAACGGGGGAAGTAAGCTTTTCTTAATTTCGGACGCATGCACAAACTATAGAAAGTCGTTATGACGTAGAATGTGCATACTTTGTAGATTCAATTTATGAAATAAAACACATTTTCTAAAAACTCATCTTTTTTACGAAATCATGTAAACCTTCTAGAAGCTGTGATTTTAAAAAACGGTGGAAGTAAGCTTTTCTAATTTCCGGACGCATGCGCAAACTATAGAAAGTCGTTATGACATAGAATGTGCATACTTTGTCGATTCCATTTATGAAATAAAACAAATTTTCAAAAAACTCGTGTTTTTAAACAAATCATGTAAACCTTCTAGAAGTTGTGATTTTAAAAAACAGGGGAAGTAAGCTTTTCTTATTTCCAAACGCATGCGCAAACTAACGAAAGTCGTTATGACGTAGAATGTGCATACTTTGTTGATTCCATTTATGAAATAAAACACATTTTCTAAAAACTCATGTTTTTTAAGAAATCACGTAAACCTTCTAGAAGATGTGATTTTAAAAAACGGGGGAAGTAAGCTTTTCTTATTTCCGGACGCATGCGCAAACTATAGATAGTCGTTATGACGTAGAATGTGCATACTTTGTAGATTCCATTTATGAAATAAAACACATTTTCTAAAAACTCATGTTTTTTACGAAATCATGTAAACCTTCTGAAGCTGTGATTTTAAAAAACGGTGGAAGTAAGCTTTTCTTATTTCCAGACGAATACGCAAACTATAGAAAGTCGTTATGACGTAGAATGTGCATACTTTGTAGATTCCATTTATGAAATAAAACACATTTTCTAAAAACTCGTGTTTTTTATGAAATCATGTAAACCTTCTAGAAGTTGTGATTTTAAAAAACGGTGGAAGTAAGCTTTTCTTATTTCCGGACGCATGCGCAAACTATAGAAAGTCGTTATGATGTAGAATGTGCATACTTTGTCGATTCCATTTATGAAATAAAACACATTTTCTAAAAACTTGTGTTTTTTACGAAATCATGTAAACCTTCTAGAAGCTGTGATTTTAAAAAATGGTGGAAGTAAGCTTTTCTTATTTCCGGACGCATGCGCAAACTATAGAAAGTCGTTATGACGTAGAATGTGCATACTTTGTAGATTCCATTTATGAAATAAAACACATTTTCTAAAAACTCTTGTTTTTTACGAAATCATGTAAACCTTTTAGCAGTTGTGATTTTAAAAAACGGTGGAAGTAAGGTTTTCTAATTTTGGGACGCATGCGTAAACTATAGAAAGTCGCTATGACATAGAATGTGCATTCTTTGTCGATTCCATTTATGAAATAAAACACATTTTCTAAAAACTCGTGTTTTTTAAGAAATCATGTAAACCTTCTGGAAGTTGTGATTTTAAAAAACGGGGGAAGTAAGCTTTTCTTATTTCCAAACGCATGCGCAAACTATAGAAATTCGTTATGACGTAGAATGTGCATACTTTGTTGATTCCATTTATGGAATAAAACACATTTTCTAAAAGCTCATGTTTTTAAAGAAATCATATAAACCTTCTAGAAGCTGTGATTTTAAAAAACAGGGGAAGTAAGCTTTTCTTATTTCCGGACGCATGCGCAAACTATAGAAAGTCGTTATGACGTAGAATGTGCATACTTTGTAGATTCCATTTATGAAATAAAACACATTTTCTAAAAACTCATGTTTTTTACGAAATCATGTAAACCTTCTAGAAGCTATGATTTTAAAAAACGGTGGAAGTAAGCTTTTCTTATTTCCGGACAAATGCGCAAACTATAGAAAGTCATTATGACGTAGAATGTGCATACTTTGTTGATTCCGTTTATGAAATAAAACACATTTTCTAAAAACTCGTGTTTTTTAAGAAATCATGTAAACCTTCTAGAAACTGTGATTTTAAAAAACGGGGAAAGTAAGCTTTTTTCTTATTTACGGACGCATGCGCAAACTATAGATAGTCGTTATGACGTAGAATGTGCATACTTTGTAGATTCCATTTATGAAATAAAACACATTTTCTAAAAACTCATGTTTTTTACGAAATCATGTAAACCTTCTGAAGCTATGATTTTAAAAAACGGTGGAAGTAAGCTTTTCTTATTTCCAGACGAATACGCAAACAATAGAAAGTCGTTATGACGTAGAATGTGCATACTTTGTAGATTCCATTTATGAAATAAAACACATTTTCTTAAAACTCGTGTTTTTTAAGAAATCATGTAAACCTTCTAGAAGCTGTGATTTTAAAAAACGGAGGAAGTAAGCTTTTCTTATTTCCGGACGCATGCTCAATCTATAGAAAGTCGTTATGATGTAGAATGTGCATACTTTGTAGATTTCATTTATGAAATAAAACACATCTTCTAAAAACTCGTGTTTTTTACGAAATCATGTAAACCTTCTAGAAGCTGTGATTTAAAAAAACGGGGGTAGTAAGCTTTTCTTAATTTCGGACACATGCGCAAACTATAGAAAGTCGTTATGACATAGAATGTGCATACTTTGTCGATTCCATTTATGAAATAAAACAAATTTTCAAAAAACTCGTGTTTTTAAACAAATCATGTAAACCTTCTAGAAGTTGTGATTTTAAAAAACAGGGGAAGTAAGCTTTTCTTATTTCCAAACGCATGCGCAAACTAACGAAAGTCGTTATGACGTAGAATGTGCATACTTTGTTGATTCCATTTATGAAATAAAACACATTTTCTAAAAACTCATGTTTTTTAAGAAATCACGTAAACCTTCTAGAAGCTGTGATTTTAAAAAACGGGGGAAGTAAGCTTTTCTTATTTCCGGACGCATGCGCAAACTATAGATAGTCGTTATGACGTAGAATGTGCATACTTTGTAGATTCCATTTATGAAATAAAACACATTTTCTAAAAACTCATGTTTTTTACGAAATCATGTAAACCTTCTGAAGCTGTGATTTTAAAAAACGGTGGAAGTAAGCTTTTCTTATTTCCAGACGAATACGCAAACAATAGAAAGTCGTTATGACGTAGAATGTGCATACTTTGTAGATTCCATTTATGAAATAAAACACATTTTCTAAAAACTCGTGTTTTTTATGAAATCATGTAAACCTTCTAGAAGTTGTGATTTTAAAAAACGGTGGAAGTAAGCTTTTCTTATTTCCGGACGCATGCGCAAACTATAGAAAGTCGTTATGATGTAGAATGTGCATACTTTGTCGATTCCATTTATGAAATAAAACACATTTTCTAAAAACTTGTGTTTTTTACGAAATCATGTAAACCTTCTAGAAGCTGTGATTTTAAAAAATGGTGGAAGTAAGCTTTTCTTATTTCCGGACGCATGCGCAAACTATAGAAAGTCGTTATGACGTAGAATGTGCATACTTTGTAGATTCCATTTATGAAATAAAACACATTTTCTAAAAACTCGTGTTTTTTACGAAATCATGTAAACCTTCTAGAAGCTGTGATTTTTAAAAACGGTGGAATTAAGCTTTTCTAATTTCCGGACGCATGCGCAAACTATAGATAGTCGTTATGACGTAGAATGTGCATACTTTGTAGATTCCATTTATGAAATAAAACACATTTTCTAAAAACTCATGTTTTTTACGAAATCATGTAAACCTTCTGAAGCTGTAATTTTAAAAAACGGTGGAAGTAAGCTTTTCTTATTTCCGGACGCATGCGCAAACTATAGAAAGTCGTTATGATGTAGAATGTGCATACTTTGTCGATTCCATTTATGAAATAAAACACATTTTCTAAAAACTTGTGTTTTTGACGAAATCATGTAAACCTTCTAGAAGCTGTGATTTTAAAAAATGGTGGAAGTAAGCTTTTCTTATTTCCGGACGCATGCGCAAACTATAGAAAGTCGTTATGACGTAGAATGTGCATACTTTGTAGATTCCATTTATGAAATAAAACACATTTTCTAAAAACTCGTGTTTTTTACGAAATCATGTAAACCTTCTAGAAGCTGTGATTTTAAAAACCGGTGGAAGTAAGCTTTTCTAATTTCCGGACGCATGCGTAAACTATAGAAAGTCGTTATGACATAGAATGTGCATACTTTGTCGATTCCATTTATGAAATAAAACACATTTTCTAAAAACTCGTGTTTTTTAAGAAATCATGTAAACCTTCTAGAAGTTGTGATTTTAAAAAACGGGGGAAGTAAGCTTTTCTTCTTTCCAAACGCATGCGCAAACTATAGAAATTCGTTATGACGTAGAATGTGCATACTTTGTTGATTCCATTTATGTAATAAAACACATTTTCTAAAAGCTCGTGTTTTTAAAGCAATCATGTAAACCTTCTAGAAGCTGTGATTTTAAAAAACAGGGGAAGTAAGCTTTTCTTATTTCCGGACGCATGCGCAAACTATAGAAAGTCGTTATGACGTAGAATGTGCATACTTTGTAGATTCCTTTTATGAAATAAAACACATTTTCTAAAAATTCATGTTTTTTACGAAATCATGTAAACCTTCTAGAAGCTATGATTTCAAAAAATGATGGAAGTAAGCTTTTCTTATTTCCGGACGCATGCGCAAACTATAGAAAGTCGTTATGACATAGAATGTGCATACTTTGTTGATTCCATTTATGAAATAAAACACATTTTCTAAAAACTCGTGTTTTTTAAAAAATCATGTAAATCTTCTAGAAGCTGTGATTTTAAAAAACGGGGGAAGTAAGCTTTTCTTATTTCCCAACGCATGCGCAAACTATAGAAAGTCGTTATGACCTAGAATGTGCATACATTGTTGATTCCATTTATGAAATAAAACACATTTTCTAAAAACTCTTGGTTTTTAAGAAACCATGTAAACCTTCTAGAAGCTGTGATTTTAAAAAACAGGGGAAGTAAGCTTTTCTTACTTCCGAACTCATGTGCAAACTATAGAAAGTCGTTATGACGTAGAATGTGCATACTTTGTCGATTCCATTTATGAAATAAAACACATTTTCTAAAAACTCGTGTTTTTTAAGAAATCATGTAAACCTTCTAGAAGCTGTGATTTTAAAAAAAGGGGGAAGTAAGCTTTTCTTATTTTCGGACGCATGCTCAATCTATAGAAAGTCGTTATGATGTAGAATGTGCATACTTTGTAGATTTCATTTATTAAATAAAACACATTTTCTAAAAACTCGTGTTTTTTACGAAATCATGTAAACCTTCTAGAAGCTGTGATTTAAAAAAACGGTGGAAGTAAGCTTTTCTTAATTTCGGACGCATGCACAAACTATAGAAAGTCGTTATGACGTAGAATGTGCATACTTTGTAGATTCAATTTATGAAATAAAACACATTTTCTAAAAACTCATCTTTTTTACGAAATCATGTAAACCTTCTAGAAGCTGTGATTTTAAAAAACGGTGGAAGTAAGCTTTTCTAATTTCCGGACGCATGCGCAAACTATAGAAAGTCGTTATGACATAGAATGTGCATACTTTGTCGATTCCATTTATGAAATAAAACAAATTTTAAAAAAACTCGTGTTTTTAAACAAATCATGTAAACCTTCTAGAAGTTGTGATTTTAAAAAACAGGGGAAGTAAGCCTTTCTTATTTCCAAACGCATGCGCAAACTAAAGAAAGTCGTTATGACGTAGAATGTGCATACTTTGTTGATTCCATTTATGAAATAAAACACATTTTCTAAAAACTCATGTTTTTTAAGAAATCACGTAAACCTTCTAGAAGCTGTGATTTTAAAAAACGGGGGAAGTAAGCTTTTCTTATTTCCGGACGCATGCGCAAACTATAGATAGTCGTTATGACGTTGAATGTGCATACTTTGTAGATTCCATTTATGAAATAAAACACATTTTCTAAAAACTCGTGTTTTTTACGAAATCATGTAAACCTTCTAGAAGCTATGATTTTAAAAAACGGTGGAAGTAAACTTTTCTTATTTCCAAACGCATGCGCAAACTATAGAAATTCGTTATGACGTAGAATGTGCATACTTTGTTGATTCCATTTATGGAATAAAACACATTTTCTAAAAGCTCGTGTTTTTAAAGAAATCATGTAAACCTTCTAGAAGCTGTGATTTTAAAAAACAGGGGAAGTAAGCTTTTCTTATTTCCGGACGCATGCGCAAACTATAGAAAGTCGTTATGACATAGAATGTGCATACTTTGTCGATTCCATTTATGAAATAAAACACATTTTCTAAAAACTCGTGTTTTTTAAGAAATCATGTAAACCTTCTGGAAGTTGTGATTTTAAAAAACGGGGGAAGTAAGCTTTTCTTATTTCCAAACGCATGCGCAAACTATAGAAATTCGTTATGACGTAGAATGTGCATACTTTGTTGATTCCATTTATGGAATAAAACACATTTTCTAAAAGCTCATGTTTTTAAAGAAATGATGTAAACCTTCTAGAAGCTGTGATTTTAAAAAACAGGGGAAGTAAGCTTTTCTTATTTCCGGACGCATGCGCAAACTATAGAAAGTCGTTATGACGTAGAATGTGCATACTTTGTAGATTCCATTTATGAAATAAAACACGTTTTCTAAAAACTCGTGTTTTTTACGAAATCATGTAAACCTTCTAGAAGCTATGATTTAAAAAACGGTGGAAGTAAGCTTTTCTTATTTCCGGACAAATGCGCAAACTATAGAAAGTCATTATGACGTAGAATGTGCATACTTTGTTGATTCCGTTTATGAAATAAAACACATTTTCTAAAAACTCGTGTTTTTTAAGAAATCATGTAAACCTTCTAGAAGCTGTGATTTTAAAAAACGGGGAAAGTAAGCTTTTCTTATTTCCGGACGCATGCGCAAACTATAGAAAGTCATTATGACGTAGAATGTGCATACTTTGTTGATTCCGTTTATGAAATAAAACACATTTTCTAAAAACATGTGTTTTTTAAGAAATCATGTAAACCTTCTAGAAGCTATGATTTTAAAAAACGGTGGAAGTAAGCTTTTCTTACTTCCGTACTCATGCGCAAACTATAGAAAGTCGTTATGCCGTAGAATGTGCATACTTTGTAGATTCCATTTATGAATTAGAACACATTTTCTAAAGATTCATGTTTTTTACGAAATCATGTAAACCTTCTAGAAGCTATGATTTCAAAAAATGATGGAAGTAAGCTTTTCTTATTTCTGGACGGATGCGCAAACTATAGAAAGTCGTTATGACATAGAATGTGCATACTTTGTTGATTCCATTTATGAAATAAAACACATTTTCTAAAAACTCGTGTTTTTAAAAAAATCATGTAAATCTTCTAGAAGCTGTGATTTTAAAAAACTGGGGAAGTAAGCTTTTCTTATTTCCCAACGCATGCGCAAACTATAGAAAGTCGTTTTGACCTAGAATGTGCATACATTGTTGATTCCATTTATGAAATAAAACACATTTTCTAAAAACTCTTGGTTTTTAATAAACCATGTAAACCTTCTAGAAGCTGTGATTTTAAAAAACAGGGCAAGTAAGCTTTTATTACTTCCGAACTCATGTGCAAACTATAGAAAGTCGTTATGACGTAGAATGTGCTTACTTTGTCGATTCCATTTATGAAATAAAACACATTTTCTAAAAACTCATGTTTTTTAAGAAATCATGTAAACCTTCAAGAAGCTGTGATTTTAAAAAACGGGGGAAGTAAGCTTTTCTTATTTCCGGACGCATGCTCAATCTTTAGAAAGTCGTTATGATGTAGAATGTGCATACTTTGTAGATTCCATTTATGAAATAAAACAAATTTTCAAAAAACTCGTGTTTTTAAACAAATCATGTAAACCTTCTAGAAGTTGTGATTTTAAAAAACAGGGGAAGTAAGCTTTTCTTATTTCCAAACGCATGCGCAAACTAAAGAAAGTAGTTATGACGTAGAATGTGCATACTTTGTTGATTCCATTTATGAAATAAAACACATTTTCTAATAACTCATGTTTTTTACGAAATCATGTAAACCTTCTGAAGCTGTGATTTTAAAAAACGGTGGAAGTAAGCTTTTCTTATTTCCAGACGAATACGCAAACTATAGAAAGTCGTTATGACGTAGAATGTGCATACTTTGTAGATTCCATTTATGAAATAAAACACATTTTCTAAAAACTCGTGTTTTTTGTGAAATCATGTAAACCTTCTAGAAGCTGTGATTTTAAAAAACGGTGGAAGTAAGCTTTTCTTATTTCCGGACGCATGCGCAAACTATAGATAGTCGTTATGATGTAGAATGTGCATACTTTGTAGATTCCATTTATGAAATAAAACACATTTTCTAAAAACTCATGTTTTTTACGAAATCATGTAAACCTTCTGAAGCTGTGATTTTAAAAAACGGTGGAAGTAAGCTTTTCTTATTTCCAGACGAATACGCAAACTATAGAAAGTCGTTATGACGTAGAATGTGCATACTTTGTAGATTCCATTTATGAAATAAAACACATTTTCTAAAAACTCGTGTTTTTTATGAAATCATGTAAACCTTCTAGAAGTTGTGATTTTAAAAAACGGTGGAAGTAAGCTTTTCTTATTTCCGGACGCATGCGCAAACTATAGAAAGTCGTTATGATGTAGAATGTGCATACTTTGTCGATTCCATTTATGAAATAAAACACATTTTCTAAAAACTTGTGTTTTTTACGAAATCATGTAAACCTTCTAGAAGCTGTGATTTTAAAAAATGGTGGAAGTAAGCTTTTCTTATTTCCGGACGCATGCGCAAACTATAGAAAGTCGTTATGACGTAGAATGTGCATACTTTGTAGATTCCATTTATGAAATAAAACACATTTTCTAAAAACTCGTGTTTTTTACGAAATCATGTAAACCTTCTAGAAGCTGTGATTTTTAAAAACGGTGGAATTAAGCTTTTCTAATTTCCGGACGCATGCGTAAACTATAGAAAGTCGTTATGACATAGAATGTGCATACTTTGTCGATTCCATTTATGAAATAAAACACATTTTCTAAAAACTCGTGTTTTTTAAGAAATCATGTAAACCTTCTAGAAGTTGTGATTTTAAAAAACGGGGGAAGTAAGCTTTTCTTCTTTCCAAACGCATGCGCAAACTATAGAAATTCGTTATGACGTAGAATGTGCATACTTTGTTGATTCCATTTATGGAATAAAACACATTTTCTAAAAGCTCGTGTTTTTAAAGAAATCATGTAAACCTTCTAGAAGCTGTGATTTTAAAAAACAGGGGAAGTAAGCTTTTCTTATTTCCGGACGCATGCGCAAACTATAGAAAGTCGTTATGACATAGAATGTGCATACTTTGTAGATTCCATTGATGAAATAAAACACATTTTCTAAAAATTCATGTTTTTTAAGAAATCATGTAAACCTTCTAGAAGCTGTGATTTTAAAAAACGGTGGAAGTAAGCTTTTCTTATTTCCGGACAAATGCGCAAACTATAGAAAGTCATTATGACGTAGAATGTGCATACTTTGACGTAGAATGTGCATACTTTGTAGATTCCATTTATGAAATAAAATACATTTTCTAAAAATTCGTGTTTTTTACGAAATCATGTAAACCTTCTAGAAGCTGTGATTTTAAAAAACGGTGGAAGTAAGCTTTTCTTACTTCCGTACTCATGTGCAAACTATAGAAAGTCATTATGCCGTAGAATGTGCATACTTTGTAGATTCCATTTATGAATTAGAACACATTTTCTAAAAATTAATGTTTTTTACAAAATCATGTAAACCTTCTTGAAGCTATGATTTCAAAAAATGATGGAAGTAAGCTTTTCTTATTTCCGGACGGATGCGCAAACTATAGAAAGTCGTTATGACATAGAATGTGCATACTTTCTAGATTCCATTTATGAAATAAAACACATTTTCTAAAAACTCATGTTTTTTAAGAGATAATGTAAACCTTCTAGAAGCTGTGATTTTAAAAAACGGGGGAAGTAAGCTTTTCTTATTTCCGGACGCATGCGCAAACCTTAGAAAGTGGTTATGACGTAGAATTGGCATACTTTGTAGATTCCATTTATGAAATAAAACACATTTTCTAAAAACTCGTGTTTTTTAAGAAATCATGTAAACCTTCTAGAAGCTGTGATTTTAAAAAACGGGGGAAGTAAGATTTTCTTATTTCTGGACGTATGCAGAAACAATAGAAAGTCATTATGACGTAGAATGTGCATACTTTGTAGATTCCATTTATGAAATAAAACCCATTTTCTAAAAACTCGTATTTTTTACGAAATCATGTAAACCTTCTGAAGCTGTGATTTTAATAAACGGTGGAAGTAAGCTTTTCTTATTTCCAAACGCATGCGCAAACTATAGAAATTCGTTATGACGTAGAATGTGCATACTTTGTTGATTCCATTTATGGAATAAAACACATTTTCTAAAAGCTCGTGTTTTTAAAGAAATCATGTAAACCTTCTAGAAGCTGTGATTTTAAAAAACAGGGGAAGTAAGCTTTTCTTATTTCCGGAGGCATGCGCAAACTATAGAAAGTCGTTATGACGTAGAATGTGCATACTTTGTAGATTCCATTTATGAAATAAAACACATTTTCTAAAAACTCGTGTTTTTTACGAAATCATGTAAACCTTCTAGAAGCTGTGATTTTAAAAAACGGTGGAAGTAAGCTTTTCTAATTTCCGGACGCATGCGCAAACTATAGAAAGTCGTTATGACATAGAATGTGCATACTTTGTCGATTCCATTTATGAAATAAAACACATTTTCTAAAAACTCGTGTCTTCAAAGAAATCATGTAAACCTTCTAGAAGCTGTGATTTTAAAAAACGGGGGAAGTAAGCTTTCCTTATTTCCGGACGCATGCGCAAACTATAGAAAGTCGTTATGACGTAGAATGTGCATACTTTGTAGATTCCATTTATGAAATAAAACACATTTTCTAAAAACTCGTGTTTTTTACAAAATCATGTAAACCTTCTAGAAGCTGTGATTTTAAAAAACGGTGGAAGTAAGCTTTTCTTATTTCTGGACGAATGCGCAAACTATAGAAAGTCGTTATGACGTAGAATGTGCATACTTTGTAGATTCCATTTATGAAATAAAACACATTTTCTAAAAACTCGTGTTTTTTACGAAATCATGTAAACCTTCTAGAAGCTGTGATTTTAAAAAATGGTGGAAGTAAGCTTTTATTATTTCGGGACGCATTAGCAAACTATAGAAATTTGTTATGACGTAGAATGTGCATACTTTGTAGATTCCATTTATGAAATAAAACACATTTTCTAAAAACTCGTATTTTTTACGAAATCATGTAAACCTTCTAGAAGCTGTGATTTTAAAAAACGGGGGAAGTAAGCTTTTCTTATTTCCAAACGCATGCGCAAATTATAGAAAGTCGTTATGACGTAGAATGTGCATACATTGTTGATTCCATTTATGAAATAAAACACAATTTCTAAAAACTCGTGTTTTTTAAGAAACCATGTAAACCTTCTAGAAGCTGTGATTTTAAAAATCGGGGGAAGTAAGATTTTCTTAATTCCGGACTCATGTGCAAACTATAGAAAGTCATTATGACGTAGAATGTGCATACTTTGTCTTTTCCATTTATGAAATGAAACACATTTTCTAAAAACTCGTGTTTTTTACGAAATCATGTAAACCTTCTAGAAGCTGTGATTTTAAAAAACGGGGGAAGTAAGCTTTTCTTATTTCCAAACGCATGCGCAAACTATAGAAAGTCGTTATGACGTAGAATGTGCATACTTTGTTGATTCCATTTATGAAATAAAACACATTTTCTAAAAACTCGTGTTTTTTAAGAAATCATATAAACCTTCTAGAAGCTGTGATTTTAAAAAACATGGGAAGTAAGCTTTTCTTATTTCCGCACGCATGCGCAAACTATAGAAAGTCGTTATGACGTAGAATGTGTATACTTTGTAGATTCCATTTTTGAAATAAAACACATTTTCTAAAAACTCGTGTTTTTTACGAAATCATGTAAACCTTCTAGAAGGTGTGATTTTAAAAAACGGTGGAAGTAAGCTTTTCTTATTTCCGGACGAATGCGCAAACTATAGAAAGTCGTTATGACGTAGAATGTGCATACTTTGACGTAGAATGTGCATACTTTGTAGATTCCATTTATGAAATAGAATACATTTTTTAAAAACTCGTGTTTTTTACGAAATCATGTAAACCTTCTAGAAGCTGTGATTTTAAAAAATGGTGGAAGTAAGCTTTTCTTATTTCCGGACGCATGTGAAAACTATAGAAAGTGGTTATGACGTAGAATGTGCATACTTTGTCGATTCCATTTATGAAATAAAACACATTTTCTAAAAACTCATGTTTTTTAAGAAATCATGTAAACCTTCTAGAAGATGTGATTTTAAAAAACGGGGGAAGTAAGCTTTTCTTTTTTCCAAACGCATGCGCAAACTATAGAAAGTCGTTATGATGTAGAATGTGCATACTTTGTTGATTCCATTTATGAAATAAAACACATTTTCTAAAAACTCGTGTTTTTTAAGAAATCATGTAAACCTTCTAGAAGCTGTGATTTTAAAAAACGGGGGAAGTAAGCTTTTCTTATTTCCGGAAGCATGCGCAAACTATAGAAAGTTGTTATGACATAGAATGTGCATACTTTGTAGATTCCATTTATGAAATAAAACACATTTTCTAAAAACTCGTGTTTTTTACGAAATCATGTAAACCTTAAAGAAGCTGTGATTTTAAAAAACGGTGGAAGTAAGCTTTCCTAATTTCCGGACGCATGCGCAAACTATAGAAAGTCGTTATGACATAGAATGTGCATACTTTGTCGATTCCATTTATGAAATAAAACACATTTTCTAAAAACTCGTGTCTTCAAAGAAATCATGTAAACCTTCTAGAAGCTGTGATTTTAAAAAACGGGGGAAGTAAGCTTTCCTTATTTCCGGACGCATGCACAAACTATAGAAAGTCGTTATGACGTAGAATGTGCATACTTTGTAGATTCCATTTATGAAATAAAACACATTTTCTAAAAACTCGTGTTTTTTACAAAATCATGTAAACCTTCTAGAAGCTGTGATTTTAAAAAACGGTGGAAGTAAGCTTTTCTTATTTCTGGACGAATGCGCAAACTATAGAAAGTCGTTATGACGTAGAATGTGCATACTTTGTAGATTCCATTTATGAAATAAAACACATTTTCTAAAAACTCGTGTTTTTTACGAAATCATGTAAACCTTCTAGAAGCTGTGATTTTAAAAAATGGTGGAAGTAAGCTTTTATTATTTCGGGACGCATTAGAAAACTATAGAAAGTCATTATGACGTAGAATGTGCATACTTTGTAGATTCCATTTATGAAATAAAACCCATTTTCTAAAAACTCGTATTTTTTACGAAATCATGTAAACCTTCTGAAGCTGTGATTTTAATAAACGGTGGAAGTAAGCTTTTCTTATTTCTAGACGAATGCGCAAAATATAGAAAGTCGTTATGACGTAGAATGTGCATACTTTGTATATTCCATTTATGAAATAAAACACATTTTCTAAAAACTCGTGTTTTTTAAGAAATCATAAACCTTCTAGAAGCTGTGATTTTAAAAAACATGGGAAGTAAGCTTTTCTTATTTCCGCACGCATGCGCAAACTATAGAGAGTCGTTATGACGTAGAATGTGCATACTTTGTAGATTCCATTTATGAAATAAAACACATTTTCTAAAAACTCGTGTTTTTTACGAAATCATGTAAACCTTCTAGAAGGTATGATTTTAAAAAACGGTGGAAGTAAGCTTTTCTTATTTCCGGACGAATGCGCAAACTATAGAAAGTCGTTATGACGTAGAATGTGCATACTTTGACGTAGAATGTGCATACTTTGTAGATTCCATTTATGAAATAAAATACATTTTTTAAAAACTCGTGTTTTTTACGAAATCATGTAAACCTTCTAGAAGCTGTGATTTTAAAAAATGGTGGAAGTAAGCTTTTCTTATTTCCGGACGCATGCGAAAACTATAGAAAGTCGTTATGACGTAGAATGTGCATATTTTGTCGATTCCATTTATGAAATAAAACACATTTTCTAAAAACTCATGTTTTTTAAGAAATCATGTAAACCTTGTAGAAGATGTGATTTTAAAAAACGGGGGAAGTAAGCTTTTCTTTTTTCCAAACGCATGCGCAAACTATAGAAAGTCGTTATGATGTAGAATGTGCATACTTTGTTGATTCCATTTATGAAATAAAACATATTTTCTAAAAACTCGTGTTTTTTAAGAAATCATGTAAACCTTCTAGAAGCTGTGATTTTAAAAAATGGGGGAAGTAAGCTTTTCTTATTTCTGGAAGCATGCGCAAACTATAGAAAGTTGTTATGACGTAGAATGTGCATACTTTGTAGATTCCATTTATGAAATAAAACACATTTTCTAAAAACTCGTGTTTTTTACGAAATCATGTAAACCTTCTAGAAGCTGTGATTTTAAAAAACGGTGGAAGTAAGCTTTTCTTATTTCTGGACGCATGCGCAAAATATAGAAAGTCGTTATGACGTAGAATGTGCATACTTTGTCGATTCCATTTATGAAATAAAACACATTTTCTAAAAACTCGTGTTTTATACGAAATCATGTAAACCTTCTAGAAGATGTGATTTTAAAAAATGGTGGAAGTAAGTTTTTCGTATTTCCGGACGCATGCGCAAACTATAGAAAGTCGTTATGACATAGAATGTGCATACTTTGTCGATTCCATTTATGAAATAAAACACATTTTCTAAAAACTCGTGTTTTTTAAGAAATCATGTAAACCTTCTAGAAGCTGTGATTTTAAAAAACGATGGAAGTAAGCTTTTCTTATTTCCAAACGCATGCGCAAACTATAGAAAGTCGTTATGACGTAGAATGTGCATACTTTTTCGATTCCATTTATGAAATAAAACACATTTTCTAAAAACTCGTGTTTTTTACGAAATCATGTAAACCTTCTGAAGCTGTGATTTTAATAAACGGTGGAAGTAAGCTTTTCTTATTTCTAGACGAATGTGCAAAATATAGAAAGTCGTTATGACGTAGAATGTGCATACTTTGTATATTCCATTTATGAAATAAAACACATTTTCTAAAAACTCGTGTTTTTTACGAAATCATGGTAACCTTCTACAAGTTGTGATTTTAAAAAACGGTGGAAGTAAGATTTTCTTATTTCCAAATGCATGCGCAAACTATAGAAAGTCGTTATGACGTATAAGGTGCATACTTTGTTGATTCCATTTATGAAATAAAACACATTTTCTAAAAACTCGTGTTTTTTAAGAAATCATGTTAACCTTCTAGAAGCTGTGATTTTAAAAAATGATGCAAGTAAGCTTTTCTTATTTCCAAACGCATGCGCAAACTATAGAAAGTCGTTATGACGTAGAATGTGCATACATTGTTGATTCCATTTATGAAATAAAACACATTTTCTAAAAACTCGTGTTTTTTAAGAAGTCATGTAAACCTTCTAGAAGCTGTGATTTTAAAAAACGGGGGAAGTAAGCTTTTCTTACTTCCGGACTCATGTGCAAACTATAGAAAGACGTTATCACGTAGAATGTGCATACTTTGTCGATTCCATTTATGAAATAAAACACATTTTCTAAAAACTCCTGTTTTTTAAGAAATCATGTAAACCTTCTAGAAGCTTTGATTTTAAAAAACGGGGGAAGTAAGCTTTTCTTATTTCCAAACGCATGCGCAAACTATAGAAAGTCGTTATGACATAGAATGTGCATACTTTGTAGATTCCATTTATGAAATAAAACACATTTTCTAAAAACTCGTGTTTTTTACGAAATCATGTAAACCTTCTAGAAGCTGTGATTTTAAAAAACGGTGGAAGTAAGCTTTTCGTATTTTCGGACGCATGCGCAAAATATAGAAAGTCGTTATGATGTAGAATGTGCATACTTTGTTGATTCCATTTATGAAATAAAACACATTTTCTAAAAACTTGTGTTTTTTAAGAAATCATGTAAACCTTCTAGAAGCTGTGATTTTAAAAAACGGGGGAAGTAAGCTTTTCTTATTTCTGGAAGCATGCGCAAACTATAGAAAGTTGTTATGACGTAGAATGTGCATACTTTGTAGATTCCATTTATGAAATAAAACACATTTTCTAAAAACTCGTGTTTTTTACGAAATCATGTAAACCTTCTAGAAGCTGTGACTTTAAAAAACGGTGGAAGTAAGCTTTTCTTATTTCTGGACGCATGCGCAAAATATAGAAAGTCGTTATGACGTAGAATGTGCATACTTTGTCGATTCCATTTATGAAATAAAACACATTTTCTAAAAACTCTTGTTTTTTACGAAATCATGTAAACCTTCTAGAATATGTGATTTTAAAAAACGGTGGAAGTAAGCTTTTCGTATTTCCGGACGCATGCGCAAACTATAGAAAGTCGCTATGACATAGAATGTGCATACTTTGTCCATTCCATTTATGAAATAAAACACATTTTCTAAAAACTCGTGTTTTTTAAGAAATCATGTAAACCTTCTAGAAGCTGTGATTTTAAAAAACGATGGAAGTAAGCTTTTCTTATTTCCAAACGCATGCGCAAACTATAGAAAGTCGTTATGACGTAGAATGTGCATACTTTGTAGATTCCATTTATGAAATAAAACACATTTTCTAAAAACTCGTGGTTTTTACGAAATCATGTAAACCTTCTAGAAGATGTGATTTTAAAAAACGGTGGAAGTAAGCTTTTCTTATTTCCGGACGCATGCGCAAACTATAGAAAGTCGTTATGACGTCGAATTTGCATACTTTGTCGATTCCATTTATGAAATAAAACACATTTTCTAAAAACTCATGTTTTTTAAGAAATCATGTAAACCTTGTACAAGCTGTGATTTTAAAAAAAGGGGGAAGTAACCTTTTATTATTTCCAAACGCATGCGCAAACTATAGAAAGTCGTTATGACATAGAATGTGCATACTTTGTTGATTCCATTTATGAAATAAAACACATTTTCTAAAAACTCTTGTTTTTTAAGAAATCATGTAAACTTTCAAGAAGCTGTGATTTTAAAAAACGGGGGAAGTAAGGTTTTCTTATTTCCAAACGCATGCGCAAACTATAGAAAGTCGTTATGACGTAGAATGTGCATACATTGTTGATTCCATTTATGAAATAAAACACAATTTCTAAAAACTCGTGTTTTTTAAGAAACCATGTAAACCTTCTAGAAGCTGTGATTTTAAAAAATGGGGGAAGTAAGCTTTTCTTACTTCCGGACTCATGTGCAAAGTATAGAAAGTCATTATGAGGTAGAATGTGCATACTTTGTCGATTCCATTTATGAAATAAAACACATTTTCTAAAAACTCGTGTTTTTTACGAAATCATGTAAACCTTCTAGAAGCTGTGATTTCAAAAAACGGGGGAAGTAAGCTTTTCTTATTTCCAAACGCATGCGCAAACTATAGAAAGTCGTTATGACGTAGAATGTGCATACTTTGTTGATTCCGTTTATGAAATAACACACATTTTCTAAAAATTCGTGTTTTTTAAGAAATCATGTAAACCTTCTAGAAGCTTTGATTTTAAAAAACGGGGGAAGTAAGCTTTTCTTATTTCCGGACGCATGCGCAAACTATAGAAAGTCGTTATGACGTAGAATGTGCATACTTTGTAGATTCCATTTATGAAATAAAACACATATTCTAAAAACTCATGTTTTTTACGAAATCATGTAAACCTTCTAGAAGCTGTGATTTTAAAAAACGGTGGAAGTAAGCTTTTCTTATTTCCGGACGCATGCGCAAACTATAGAAAGTCGTTATGACGTAGAATGTGCATACTTTGTAGATTCCATTTATGAAATAAAACACATTTTCTAAAAACTCGTGTTTTTTACGAAATCATGTAAACCTTCTAGAAGCTGTGATTTTAAAAAACGGTGGAAGTAAGCTTTTCTTATTTCCGGACGAATGCGCAAACTATAGAAATTTGTTATGATGTAGAATGTGCATACTTTGTTGATTCCATTTATGAAATAAAACACATTTTCTAAAAACTCGTGTTTTTTAAGAAACCATGTAAACCTTCTAGAAGCTGTGATTTTAAAAAATGGGGGAAGTAAGCTTTTCTTATTTCCGAATGCATGCGCAAACTATAGAAAGTCGTTATGATGTAGAATGTGCATACTTTGTTGATTCCATTTATGAAATAAAACACATTTTGTAAAAACTCATGTTTTTTAAGAAATCATGTAGAAGCTGTGATTTTAAAAAACGGGGGAAGTAAGCTTTTCTTATTTCCGGAGGCATGCGCAAACTATAGAAAGTCGTTATGACGTAGAATGTGCATACTTTGTAGATTCCTTTTATGAATTAAAACATAATTTCTAAAAACTCTTGTTTTTTACGAAATCATGTAAACCTTCTAGAAGCTATGATTTCAAAAAACGATGGAAGTAAGCTTTTCTTATTTCCGAACGCATGCGCAAACTATAGAAAGTCATTATGACGTAGAATGTGCATACTTTGTAGATTCCATTTATGAAATAAAACATATTTTCTAAAAACTCGTGTTTTTTACGAAATCATGTAAACCTTCTAGAATCTGTGATTTTAAAAAACGGTGGAAGTAATCCTTTCTTATTTCCGGACGCATGCGCAAACTATAGAGATTCGTTATGACGTAGAATGTGCATACTTTCTTGATTCCATTTATGATATAAAACACATTTTCTAAAAACTCGTGTTTTTTAAGAAATCATGTAAACCTTCTAGAAGCTGTGATTTTAAAAAACGGTTGAAGTAAGCTTTTCTTATTTCCGGACGCATGCGCAAACCTTAGAAAGTGGTTATGACGTAGAATTGGCATACTTTGTAGATTTCATTTATGAAATAAAACACATTTTCTAAAAACTCGTGTTTTTTACGAAATCATGTACACCTTCTAGAAGCTGTGATTTTAAAAAACGGTGGAAGTAAGATTTTCTTATTTCTGGACGCATGCACAAACAATAGAAAGTCGTTATGACGTAGAATTTGCATACTTTGTAGATTCCATTTATGAAATAAAACACATTTTCTAAAAACTTGTGTTTTTTACGAAATCATGTAAACCTTCCAGAAGCTGTGATTTTAAAAAATGGTGGAAGTAAACTTTTCTTATTTCCGGACGCATGCACAAAGTATAGAAAGTCGTTATGACGTAGAATGTGCATACTTTCTAGATTCCATTTATGAAATAAAACACATTTTCTAAAACCTCGTGTTTTTTACGAAATCATGTAAACCTTCTAGAAGCTGTGATTTTAAAAAATGGTGGAAGTAAGCTTTTCTTATTTCCAGACGCATGCGTAAACTATAGAAACTCGTTATGACGTAGAATGTGCATACTTTGTTGATTCCATTGATGAAATAAAACACATTTTCTAAAAACTCGTGTTTTTTAAGAAATCATGTAAACCTTCTAGAAGCTGTGATTTTAAAAAACGGGGGAAGTAAGCTTTTCTTATTTCCTGACGCATGCGCAAACTAAAGAAAGTCGTTATGTCCTAGCATGTGCATACTTTGTAGATTTCATTTATGAAATAAAACACATTTTCTAAAAACTCATGTTTTTTACGAAATCATGTAAACCTTCTAGAAGCTCTGATTTTAAAAAACGGTGAAAGGAAGCTTTTCTTATTTCTGGACGCATGCGCAAACTATAGGAAGTCGTTATGACGTAGAATGTGCATACTTTGCTGATTCCATTTATGAAATAAAACACATTTTCTAAAAACTCGTGTTTTTTAAGAAATCATGTAAACCTTCTAGAAGTTGTGATTTTAAAAAACGAGGGAAGTAAGCTTTTCTTATTTACGAACGCATGCGCAAACTATAGAATGTCGTTCTGACGTACAATGTGCATGCTTTAGAGATTCCATTTATGAAATAAAACACATTTACTAAAAACTCGTGTTTTTTAAGAAATCATGTAAACCTTCTAGAAGGTGTGATTTTAAAAACGGGGGAAGTAAGCTTTTCTTATTTCCAAACGCATTCGCAAGCAATAGAAAGTTGTTATGACGTAGAATGTGCATACTTTGTTGATTCCATTTATGAAATAAAACACATTTTCTAAAAACTCGTGTTTTTTAAGCAATCATGAAAACCTTCTAGAAGATGTGATTTTAAAAACCGGGGGAAGTAAACTTTTCTTATTTCCGGACGCACGCGCAAAATATAGAAAGTCGTTATGACGTAGAATGTGCATACTCTCTAGATTCCATTTATGAAATAAAACACATTTTCTAAAAACTAATGTTTTTTACGAAATCATGTAAACCTTCTAGAAGCTGTGATTTTAAAAAACGGTGTAAGTAAGCTTTTCTTATTTCCGTACGCATGCGCAAACTATAGAAAGTTGTTATGACGTAGAATGTGCATACTTTGTTGATTCCATTTATGAAATAAAACACATTTTCTAAAAACTCGTGTTTTTTAAGAAATAATGTAAACCTTCTAGAAGTTGTGATTTTAGAAAACGGGGGAAGTTCGCTTTTCTTATTTCCAAACGCATGCGCAAACTATAGAAAGTCGTTATGACATAGAATGTGCATACTTTGTTGATTCCATTTATAAAATAAAACACATTTTCTAAAAACTCGTCTTTTTTAAGAAATCATGTAAACCTTCTAGAAGCTGTGATTTTAAAAAACGGGGGAAGTAAGCTTTTCTTATTTCTGGACGAATGCGCAAACCTTAGAAAGTGGTTATGACGTAGAATGTGCATACTTTGTTGATTCCATTTATGAAATAAAACACATTTTCTAAAAAGTCGAGTTTTTTAAGAAATCATGTAAACCTTCTAGAAGCTGTGATTTTAAAAAACGGGGAAAGTAAGCTTTTCTTATTTGCAAACGCATGCAAAAACTATAGAAAGTCGTTATGACGTAGAATGTGCATACTTTGTTGATTACATTTATGAAATAAAACACATTTTCTAAAAACTCGTGTTTTTTAAGAACTCATGTAAACCTTCTAGAAGCTGTGATTTTAAAAAACGGGGCAAGTAAGCTTTTCTTATTTCCGGACGCATGCACAAACTATAGAAAGTCGTTATGAAGTAGAATCTGTATACTTTGTAGATTCCATTTATGAAATAAAACACATTTTCTAAAAACTCGTGTTTTTTACGAAATCATGTAAACCTTCTAGAATCTGTGATTTTAAAAAACGGTGGAAGTAAGCTTTTCTTATTTCCGGACGCATGCGCAAACTAAAGAAAGTCGTTATGACGTAGAATGTGCATACTTTTTTATTTCCATTTATGAAATAAAACACATTTTCTAAAAACTCGTGTTTTTTAAGAAATCATGTAAACCTTCTAGAAGCTGTGATTTTAAAAAACGGGGGAAGTAAGCTTTTCTTATTTGCGGACGAATGCGCAAACTATAGAAAGTCGTTATGACGTAGAATGTACATACTTTGTTGATTCCATTTTTGAAATAAAACACATTTTCTAAAAACTCGTGTTTTTTAATAAATCATGTACACCTTCTAGAAGTTGTGATTTTAAAAAACGGGGGAAGTAAGCTTTTCTTAATTCCGGATGCATGCGCAAACTATAGAAATTCGTTATGACATAGAATGTGCATACTTTGTAGATTCCATTTATGAAATAAAACACATTTTCTAAAAACTCGTGTTTTTTAAGAAATCATTTAAACCTTCTAGAAGCTGTGATTTTAAAATACGGGGGAAGTAATCTTTTCTTATTTCCAAACGAATGTGCAAACTATAGAAAGTCGTTATGACGTAGAATGTGCATACTTTGTTGATTCCATTTATGAAATAAAACACATTTTCTAAAAACTCGTGTTTTTTAAGAAATCATGTAAACCTTCTAGAAGCTGTGATTTTAAAAAACGGTGGAAGTAAGCTTTTCTTATTTATGGAGGCATGCGCAAACTATAGAAAGTCGTTATGACGTAGAATGTGCATACTTTGTTGATTCCATTTATGAAATAAAACACATTTTCTAAAAACTCGTGTTTTTTAAGAAATAATGTAAACCTTCTAGAAGCTGTGATTTTAAAAAACGGGGGAAGTAAGCTTTTCTTATTTCCAAACGCATGCGCAAACTATAGAAAGTCGTTATGACGTAGAATGTGCATACTTTGTTGATTCCATTTATGAAATAAAACACATTTTCTAAAAACTCGTGTTTTTTAAGAAATCATGTAAACCTTCTAGAAGCTGTGATTTTAAAAAACGGGGGAAGTAAGCTTTTCTTATTCCCAAACGCATACGCAAACAATAGAAAGTCGTTATGACGTAGAATGTGCATACTTTGTTGATTCCATTTATGAAATAAAACACATTTTCTAAAAACTCGTGTTTTTAAAGAAATCATGTACACCTTCTAGAAGCTGTGATTTTAAAAAACGGCGGAAGTAAGATTTTCTTATTTCTTGACGCATGCACAAACAATAGAAAGTCGTTATGACGTAGAATGTGCATACTTTGTAGATTCCATTTATGAAATAAAACACATTTTCTAAAAACTCGTGTTTTTTACGAAATCATGTAAACCTTCTAGAAGCTATGATTTTAAAAAACGGTGGAAGTAAACTTTTCTTATTTCCGGACGCAGGCACAAAGTATAGAAAGTCGTTATGACGTAGAATGTGCATACTTTATTGATTCCATTTATGAAATAAAACACATTTTCTAAAAACTCGTGTTTTTTAAGAAATCATGTAAACCTTCTAGAAGCTGTGATTTTCAAAAACAGTTGAAGTAAGCTTTTCTTATTTCCGGACGAATGCGCAAACTATAGAAAGTCGTTATGATGTAGAATGTGCATACTTTGTTGATTCCATTTATGAAATAAAACACATTTTCTAAAAACTCGTGTTTTTTAAGAAATCATGTAAACCTTCTAGAAGCTGTGACTTTAAAAAACGGGGGAAGTAAGCTTTTCTTATTTCCGGACGCATGCGCAAACTATAGAATGTCGTTATGACGTAGAATGTGCATACTTTGTTGATTCCATTTATGAAATGAAACACATTTTCTAGAAACTTGTATTTTTTACGAAATCATGTAAACCTTCTAGAAGCTGTGATTTTAAAAAACGGGGAAAGTAAGCTTTTCTTATTTCCGGACGCATGCGCAAACTATAGAAAGTCGTTATGACGTAGAATGTGCATACTTTGTAGATTCCATTTATGAAATAAAACATATTTTCTAAAAACTCATGTTTTTTACGAAATCATGTAAACCTTCTAGAATCTGTGATTTAAAAAAACGGTGGAAGTAATCTTTTCTTATTTCCGGACGCATGCGCAAACTATAGAAAGTCGTTATGACGTAGAATGTGCATACTTTCTTGATTCCATTTATGAAATAAAACACATTTTCTAAAAACTCGTGTTTTTTAAGAAATCATGTAAACCTTCTAGAAGCTGTGATTTTAAAAAACGGTGGAAGTAAGCTTTTCTTATTTCTGGAGGCATGCGCAAATTATAGAAAGTCGTTATGACGTAGAATGTGCATACTTTGTTGATTCCATTTATGAAATAAAACACATTTTCTAAAAACTCGTGTTTTTTAAGAAATAATGTAAACCTTCTAGAAGCTGTGATTTTAAAAAACGGGGGAAGTAAGCTTTTCTTATTTCCAAACGCATGCGCAAACTATAGAAAGTCGTTATGACGTAGAATGTGCATACTTTGTTGATTCCATTTATGAAATAAAACACATTTTCTAAAAACTCGTGTTTTTTAAGAAATCATGTAAACCTTCTAGAAGCTGTGATTTTAAAAAACGGCGGAAGTAAGATTTTCTTATTTCTTGACGCATGCACAAACAATAGAAAGTCGTTATGACGTAGAATGTGCATACTTTGTAGATTCCATTTATGAAATAAAACACATTTTCTAAAAACTCGTGTTTTTTACGAAATCATGTAAACCTTCTAGAAGCTGTGATTTTAAAAAACGGTGGAAGTAAACTTTTCTTATTTCCGGACGCACGCACAAAGTATAGAAAGTCGTTATGACGTAGAATGTGCATACTTTATTGATTCCATTTATGAAATAAAACACATTTTCTAAAAACTCGTTTTTTTTACGAAATCATGTAAACCTTCTAGAAGCTGTGATTTTAAAAAACGGTGGAAGTAATCTTTTCTTATTTCCGGACGCATGCGCAAACTATAGAAAGTCGTTATGACGTAGAATGTGCATACTTTCTTGATTCCATTTATGAAATAAAACACATTTTCTAAAAACTCGTGTTTTTTAAGAAATCATGTAAACCTTATAGAAGCTGTGATTTTAAAAAACAGTTGAAGTAAGCTTTTCTTATTTCCGGACGAATGCGCAAACTATAGAAAGTCGTTATGATGTAGAATGTGCATACTTTGTTGATTCCAATTATGAAATAAAACACATTTTCTAAAAACTCGTGTTTTTTAAGAAATCATGTAAACCTTCTAGAAGCTGTGACTTTAAAAAACGGGGGAAGTAAGCTTTTCTTATTTCCGGACGCATGCGCAAACCTTAGAAAGTGGTTATGACGTAGAATTGGCATACTTTGTAGATTCCATTTATGAAATAAAACACATTTTCTAAAAATTCGTGTTTTTTAAGAAATCATGTAAACCTTCTAGAAGCTGTGATTTTAAAAAACGGGGGAAGTAAGATTTTCTTATATCTGGACGCATGCAGAAACAATAGAAAGTCATTATGACGTAGAATGTGCATACTTTGTAGATTCCATTTATGAAATAAAACACATTTTCTAAAAGCTCGTGTTTTTTACGAAATCATGTAAACCTTCTAGAAGCTGTGATTTTAAAAAATGGTGGAAGTAAGCTTTTCTTATTTCCGGACGCATGCGCAAACTATAGAAACTCGTTATGACGTAGAATGTGCATACTTTATTGATTCCATTTATGAAATAACACACATTTTCTAAAAACTCATGTTTTTTAAGAAATCATATAAACCTTCTAGAAGCTGTGATTTTAAAAAACGGGGGAAGTAAGCTTTTCTTATTTCCAAACGCATGCACAAACTATAGAAAGTCATTATGACGTAGAATGTGCATACTTTGTTGATTCCATTTATGAAATAAAACACATTTTCTAAAAACTCGTGTTTTTTAAGAACTCGTGTAAACCTTCTTGAAGCTGTGATTTTAAAAAACGGGGGAAGTAAGCTTTTCTTATTTCCGGACGCATGCACAAACTGTAGAAAGTCGTTGTGACGTAGAATGTGCATACTTTCTAGATTCCATTTATGAAATAAAACACACTTTCTAAAAACTCGTGTTTTTTACGAAATTATGTAAACCTTCTAGAAGCTGTGATTTTAGAAAACGGTGGAAGTAATCTTTTCTTATTTCCGGACGCATGCGCAAACTATAGAAAGTCGTTATGACGTAGAATGTGCATACTTTGTTGATTCCATTTATGAAATAAAACACATTTTCTAAAAACTCGTGTTTTTTAAGAAATCATGTAAACCTTCTAGAAGCTGTGATTTTAAAAAACGGTGGAATTAAGCTTTTCTTATTTCCGGACGCATGCGCAAACTATAGAAATTTGTTATGACATAGAATGTGCATACTTTGTGGATTCCATTTATGAAATAAAACACATTTTCTAAAAACTCGTGTTTTTTAAGAAATCATGTAAACCTTCTAGAAGCTGTGATTTTAAAAAACGGTGGAAGTAAGCTTTTATTATTTCTGGAGGCATGCGCAAACTATAGAAAGTCGTTATGACGTAGAATGTGCATACTTTGTTGATTCCATTTATGAAATAAAACACATTTTCTAAAAACTCGTGTTTTTTAAGAAATAATGTAAACCTTCTAGAAGCTGTGATTTTAAAAAACGGGGGAAGTAAGCTTTTCTTATTTCCAAACGCATGCGCAAACTATAGAAAGTCGTTATGACGTAGAATGTGCATACTTTGTTGATTCCATTTATGAAATAAAACACATTTTCTAAAAACTCGTGTTTTTTAAGAAATCATGTAAACCTTCTAGAAGCTGTGATTTTGAAAAACGGGGGAAGTAAGCTTTTCTTATTCCCAAACGCATACGCAAACAATAGAAAGTCGTTATGACGTAGAATGTGCATACTTTGTTGATTCCATTTATGAAATAAAACACATTTTCTAAAAACTCGTGTTTTTTAAGAAATCATGTACACCTTCTAGAAGCTGTGATTTTAAAAAACGGCGGAAGTAAGATTTTCTTATTTCTTGACGCATGCACAAACAATAGAAAGTCGTTATGACGTAGAATGTGCATACTTTGTAGATTCCATTTATGAAATAAAACACATTTTCTAAAAACTCGTGTTTTTTACGAAATCATGTAAACCTTCTAGAAGCTGTGATTTTAAAAAACGGTGGAAGTAAACTTTTCTTATTTCCGGACGCACGCACAAAGTATAGAAAGTCGTTATGACGTAGAATGTGCATACTTTATTGATTCCATTTATGAAATAAAACACATTTTCTAAAAACTCGTTTTTTTTACGAAATCATGTAAACCTTCTAGAAGCTCTGATTTTAAAAAACGGTGGAAGTAAGCTTTTCTTATTTCCGGACGCATGCGCAAACTATAGAAAGTCGTTATGACGTAGAATGTGCATACTTTGTTGATTCCATTTATGAAATGAAACACATTTTCTAGAAACTTGTATTTTTTACGAAATCATGTAAACCTTCTAGAAGCTGTGATTTTAAAAAACGGGGAAAGTAAGCTTTTCTTATTTCCGGACGCATGCGCAAACTATAGAAAGTCGTTATGACGTAGAATGTGCATACTTTGTAGATTCCATTTATGAAATAAAACATATTTTCTAAAAACTCATGTTTTTTACGAAATCATGTAAACCTTCTAGAATCTGTGATTTAAAAAAATGGTCGAAGTAATCTTTTCTTATTTCCGGACGCATGTGCAAACTATAGAAAGTCGTTATGACGTAGAATGTGCATACTTTCTTGATTCCATTTATGAAATAAAACACATTTTCTAAAAACTCGTGTTTTTTAAGAAATCATGTAAACCTTCTAGAAGCTGTGATTTTAAAAAACAGTTGAAGTAAGCTTTTCTTATTTCCGGACGAATGCGCAAACTATAGAAAGTCGTTATGATGTAGAATGTGCATACTTTGTTGATTCCATTTATGAAATAAAACACATTTTCTAAAAACTCGTGTTTTTTAAGAAATCATGTAAACCTTCTAGAAGCTGTGACTTTAAAAAACGGGGGAAGTAAGCTTTTCTTATTTCCGGACGCATGCGCAAACCTTAGAAAGTGGTTATGACGTAGAATTGGCATACTTTGTAGATTCCATTTATGAAATAAAACACATTTTCTAAAAACTCGTGTTTTTTAAGAAATCATGTAAACCTTCTAGAAGCTGTGATTTTAAAAAACGGGGGAAGTAAGATTTTCTTATTTCTGGACGTATGCAGAAACAATAGAAAGTCATTATGACGTAGAATGTGCATACTTTGTAGATTCCATTTATGAAATAAAACACATTTTCTAAAAGCTCGTGTTTTTTATGAAATCATGTAAACTTTCTAGAAGCTGTGATTTTAAAAAATGGTGGAAGTAAGCTTTTCTTATTTCCGGACGCATGCGCAAACTATAGAAACTCGTTATGACGTAGAATGTGCATACTTTATTGATTCCATTTATGAAATAACACACATTTTCTAAAAACTCATGTTTTTTAAGAAATCATATAAACCTTCTAGAAGCTGTGATTTTAAAAAACGGGGGAAGTAAGCTTTTCTTATTTCCAAACGCATGCACAAACTATAGAAAGTCATTATGACGTAGAATGTGCATACTTTGTTGATTCCATTTATGAAATAAAACACATTTTCTAAAAACTCGTGTTTTTTAAGAACTCATGTAAACCTTCTAGAAGCTGTGATTTTAAAAAACGGGGGAAGTAAGCTTTTCTTATTTCCGGACGCATGCACAAACTGTAGAAAGTCGTTGTGACGTAGAATGCGCATACTTTGTAGATTCCATTTATGAAATAAAACACACTTTCTAAAAACTCGTGTTTTTTACGAAATTATGTAAACCTTCTAGAAGCTGTGATTTTAGAAAACGGTGGAAGTAATCTTTTCTTATTACCGGACGCATGCGCAAACTATAGAAAGTCGTTATGACGTAGAATGTGCATACTTTGTTGATTCCATTTATGAAATAAAACACATTTTCTAAAAACTCGTGTTTTTTAAGAAATCATGTAAACCTTCTAGAAGCTGTGATTTTAAAAAACGGTGGAAGTAAGCTTTTCTTATTTCCGGACGCATGCGCAAACTATAGAAATTTGTTATGACGTAGAATGTGCATACTTTGTTGATTCCATTTATGAAATAAAACACATTTTCTAAAAACTCGTGTTTTTTAAGAAATCATGTAAACCTTCTAGAAGCTGTGATTTTAAAAAACGGGGGAAGTAAGCTTTTCTTATTTCCAAACGCATGCGCAAACTATAGAAAGTCGTTATGACGTAGAATGTGCATACTTTGTTGATTCCATTTATGAAATAAAACACATTTTCTAAAAACTCGTGTTTTTTAAGAAATCATGTAAACCTTCTAGAAGCTGTGATTTTAAAAAACGGTGGAAGTAAGCTTTTCTTATTTCTAGAGGCATGCGCAAACTATAGAAAGTCGTTATGACGTAGAATGTGCATACTTTGTTGATTCCATTTATTAAATAAAACACATTTTCTAAAAACTCGTGTTTTTTAAGAAATAATGTAAACCTTCTAGAAGCTGTGATTTTTAAAAACGAGGGAAGTAAGCTTTTCTTATTTCCGGACGCATGCACAAACTGTAGAAAGTCGTTGTGACGTAGAATGTGCATACTTTGTAGATTCCATTTATGAAATAAAACACATTTTCTAAAAACTCGTGTTTTTTACGAAATTATGTAAACCTTCTAGAAGCTGTGATTTTAGAAAACGGTGGAAGTAATCTTTTCTTATTTCCGGACGCATGCGCAAACTATAGAAAGTCGTTATGACGTAGAATTTGCATACTTTTTTGATTCCATTTATGAAATAAAACACATTTTCTAAAAACTCGTGTTTTTTAAGAAATCATGTAAACCTTCTAGAAGCTGTGATTTTAAAAAACGGTGGAAGTAAGCTTTTCTTATTTCTAGAGGCATGCGCAAACTATAGAAAGTCGTTATGACGTAGAATGTGCATACTTTGTTGATTCCATTTATTAAATAAAACACATTTTCTAAAAACTCGTGTTTTTTAAGAAATAATGTAAACCTTCTAGAAGCTGTGATTTTAAAAAACGGGGGAAGTAAGCTTTTCTTATTTCCGGACGCATGCGCAAACCTTAGAAAGTGGTTATGACGTAGAATTGGCATACTTTGTAGATTCCATTTATGAAATAAAACGCATTTTCTAAAAACTCGAGTTTTTTACGAAATCATGTACACCTTCTAGAAGCTGTGATTTTAAAAAACGGTGGAAGTAAGATTTTCTTATTTCTGGACGCATGCAGAAATAATAGAAAGTCGTTATGACGTAGAATGTGCATACTTTGTAGATTCCATTTATGAAATAAAACACATTTTCTAAAAGCTCGTGTTTTTTACGAAATCATGTAAACCTTCTAGAAGCTGTGATTTTAAAAAATGGTGGAAGTAAGCTTTTCTTATTTCCGGACGCATGCGCAAACTATAGAAAGTCATTATGACGTAGAATGTGCATACTTTATTGATTCCATTTACGAAATAACACACATTTTCTAAAAACTCATGTTTTTTAAGAAATCATATAAACCTTCTAGAAGCTGTGATTTTAAAAAACGGGGGAAGTAAGCTTTTCTTATTTCCAAACGCATGCACAAACTATAGAAAGTCATTATGACGTAGAATGTGCATACTTTGTTGATTCCATTTATGAAATAAAAAACATTTTCTAAAAACTCGTGTTTTTTAAGAACTCATGTAAACCTTCTAGAAGCTGTGATTTTAAAAAACGGGGGAAGTAAGCTTTTCTTATTTCCAAACGCATGCGCAAACTATAGAAAGTCGTTATGACATAGAATGTGCATACTTTGTTGATTCCATTTATGAAATAAAACACATTTTCTAAAAACTCGTGTTTTTTAAGAAATCATGTACACCTTCTAGAAGCTGTGATTTTAAAAAACGGGGGAAGTAAGCTTTCCTTATTTCCAAACGCATACGCAAACAATAGAAAGTCTTTATGACGTAGAATGTGCATACTTTGTTGATTCCATTTATGAAATAAAACGCATTTTCTAAAAACTCGTGTTTTTTAAGAAATCATGTAAACCTTCTAGAAGCTGTGATTTTAAAAAACGGGGGAAGTAAGCTTTTCTTATTTCCGGACGCATGCGCAAACTATAGAAAGTCGTTATGACGTAGAATCTGCATACTTTGTAGATTCCATTTATGAAATAAAACACATTTTCTAAAAACTCGTGTTTTTTACGAAATCATGTAAACCTTCTAGAAGCTGTGATTTTAAAAAACGGTGGAAGTAAACTTTTCTTATTTCCGGACGCATGCACAAAGTAGAGAAAGTCGTTATGACGTAGAATGTGCATACTTTATTGATTCCATTTATGAAATAAAACACATTTTCTAAAAACTCATTTTTTTTACGAAATCATGTAAACCTTCTAGAAGCTGTGATTTTAAAAAACGGTGGAAGTAAGCTTTTCTTATTTCCGGACGCATGCGCAAACTATAGAAAGTCGTTATGACGTAGAATGTGCATACTTTGTTGATTCCATTTATGAAATGAAACACATTTTCTAAAAACTTGTATTTTTTACGAAATCATGTAAACCTTCTAGAAGCTGTGATTTTAAAAAACGGGGAAAGTAAGCTTTTCTTATTTCCGGACGCATGCGCAAACTATAGAAAGTTGTTATGACGTAGAATGTGCATACTTTGTAGATTCCATTTATGAAATAAAACATATTTTCTAAAAACTCGTGTTTTTTACGAAATCATGTAAACCTTCTAGAATCTGTGATTTTAAAAAACGGTGGAAGTAATCTTTTCTTATTTCCGGACGCATGAGCAAACTATAGAAAGTCGTTATGACGTAGAATGTGCATTCTTTCTTGATTCCATTTATGAAATAAAACACATTTTCTAAAAACTCGTGTTTTTTAAGAAATCATGTAAACCTTCTAGAAGCTGTGATTTTAAAAAACAGTTGAAGTAAGCTTTTCTTATTTCTGGACGAATGCGCAAACTATAGAAAGTCGTTATGACGTAGAATCTGCATACTTTGTTGATTCCATTTATGAAATAAAACACATTTTCTAAAAACTCGTGTTTTTTAAGAAATCATGTAAACCTTCTAGAAGCTGTGATTTTAAAAAACGGGGGAAGTAAGCTTTTCTTATTTCCGGACGCATGCGCAAACCTTAGAAAGTGGTTATGACGTAGAATTGGCATACTTTGTAGATTCCATTTATGAAATAAAACACATTTTCTAAGAACTCGTGTTTTTTACGAAATCATGTACACCTTCTAGAAGCTGTGATTTTAAAAAACGGTGGAAGTAAGATTTTCTTATTTCTGGACGCATGCAGAAACAATAGAAAGTCGTTATGACGTAGAATGTGCATACTTTGTAGATTCCATTTATGAAATAAAACACATTTTCTAAAAGCTCGTGTTTTTTACGAAATCATGTAAACCTTCTAGAAGCTGTGATTTTAAAAAATGGTGGAAGTAAGCTTTTATTATTTCCGGACGCAGGCGCAAACTATAGAAAGTCGTTATGACGTAGAATGTGCATACTTTATTGATTCCATTTATGAAATAACACACATTTTCTAAAAACTCATGTTTTTTAAGAAATCATATAAACCTTCTAGAAGCTGTGATTTTAAAAAACGGGGGAAGTAAGCTTTTCTTATTTCCAAACGCATGCACAAACTATAGAAAGTCATTATGATGTAGAATGTGCATACTTTGTTGATTCCATTTATGAAATAAAACACATTTTCTAAAAACTCGTGTTTTTTAAGAACTCATGTAAACCTTCTAGAAGCTGTGATTTAAAAAAACGGGGGAAGTAAGCTTTTCTTATTTCCGGACGCATGCACAAACTGTAGAAAGTCGTTGTGACGTAGAATGTGCATACTTTGTAGATTCCATTTATGAAATAAAACACATTTTCTAAAAACTCGTGTTTTTTACGAAATTATGTAAACCTTCTAGAAGCTGTGATTTTAGAAAACGGTGGAAGTAATCTTTTCTTATTTCCGGACGCATGCGAAAACTATAGAAAGTCGTTATGACGTAGAATGTGCATACTTTGTTGATTCCATTTATGAAATAAAACACATTTTCTAAAAACTCGTGTTTTTTAAGAAATCATGTAAACCTTCTAGAAGCTGTGATTTTAAAAAACGGGGGAAGTAAGCTTTTCTTATTTCCAAACGCATGCGCAAACTATAGAAAGTCGTTATGACGTAGAATGTGCATACTTTGTTGATTCCATTTATGAAATAAAACACATTTTCTAAAAACTCGTGTTTTTTAAGAAATCATGTACACCTTCTAGAAGCTGTGATTTTAAAAAACGGGGGAAGTAAGCTTTCCTTATTTCCAAACGCATACGCAAACAATAGAAAGTCTTTATGACGTAAAATGTGCATACTTTGTTGATTCCATTTATGAAATAAAACACATTTTCTAAAAACTCGTGTTTTTTAAGAAATCATGTAAACCTTCTAGAAGCTGTGATTTTAAAAAACGGGGGAAGTAAGCTTTTCTTATTTCCGGACGCATGCGCAAACTATAGAAAGTCGTTATGACGTAGAATCTGCATACTTTGTAGATTCCATTTATGAAATAAAACACATTTTCTAAAAACTCGTGTTTTTTAAGAAATCATGTAAACCTTCTAGAAGCTGTGATTTTAAAAAACGGGGGAAGTAAGCTTTTCTTATTCCCAAACGCATACGCAAACAATAGAAAGACTTTATGACGTAGAATGTGCATACTTTGTTGATTCCATTTATGAAATAAAACACATTTTCTAAAAACTCGTGTTTTTTAAGAAATCATGTAAACCTTCTAGAAGCTGTGATTTTAAAAAACGGGGGAAGTAAGCTTTTCTTATTTCCGTACGCATGCGCAAACTATAGAAAGTCGTTATGACATAGAATGTGCATACTTTGTTGATTCCATTTATGAAATAAAACACATTTTCTAAAAACTCGTGTTTTTTACGAAATCATGTAAACCTTCTAGAAGCTGTGATTTTAAAAAACGGGGGAAGTAAGCTTTTCTTATTTCCAAACGCATGCGCAAACTATAGAAAGTCGTTATGACGTAGAATGTGCATACTTTGTTGATTCCATTTATGAAATAAAACACATTTTCTAAAAACTCGTGTTTTTTAAGAAATCATGTACACCTTCTAGAAGCTGTGATTTTAAAAAACGGTGGAAGTAAGATTTTCTTATTTCTGGACGCATGAACAAACAATAGAAAGTCGTTATGACGTAGAATGTGCAGACTTTGTAGATTCCATTTATGAAAGAAAACACATTTTCTAAAAACTTGTAGTGCCCCTAGACTTTTGTAGACATTGAGGGCACCTGCTGAGTGACCCGGTCGAATGAAACTTTAATTAAACAACCTTTTGGCCTTATTTTTGAGTATGTGTATCTGAACTGTTGATGTAATTGAATAATTGCATATGTTAAACGATTAGCTATGACTATGGAAAATTATGTTGATAGATAATGCTTAACGACTAGCTGTACGGTGATTATGTAATTGTCGACGAAATGTATATTTGATTAGATGAATAAGAAGTTTGAATAAATCATAAATGTTTAACAATACTAGATTTAGAAATCAGATGATGATTATTGAGGACAATGCTACTAATAAATTGTTGTGAGAAGTGTGTGTAGAAACAAGTGAGACGGTTCACCAACGAACACACAAAGGAACATGAAGGGTCGTAGAGTACGGGTAAAACACACACAGGGGGAGCGACGACGATGTCGACTTCCGACAAGAATACCACGCATGAGCAGATAAGCACTGATCCGCTTGCTCAAGAGGAATGCGTGAGGGCGTACGAGGTGGGCCACGACGGAGCTGGTCACGTACGAGTTGAGGGGCGCGCAGTGAGAACGGACTCACTCCTCAGCGCCATTAGTCCCTAGATAGCATGTAGACGGAGGATGGATGGTAACGATTCCTAAAATCCCTACAAGATTTCCCGCAAGTCAAAACGGAAAGATGGTGGCAGAAGGGCCCAACGATGCGGTACCCTGTCGAGAACGGAAAGAATGGACGCAAGGACCCAACGATGCGGTACCATGCCAAGGAATGGAAACCATGGATGACTGGACCCGACGGAGTGGTGCCATGTCAGGGAATTAAAATTAAGGAACCAGGAGCCCAACGGCGCGGCACCGTGATCCTAGTGAGTTTGATTGTTAAATTTAACTGCATAAAAACTTATGAGAATAACTCTAGATTATTACTTAGCAAATGCATAAAAATAATTTAGGGATTTGCACATGAATAGTTATTTTTGTTGAGCATTTAAAATAATAGAAATGATTATTTAGGAGCAAAATAGAATCCTAGATTAGACACCTAGTCAACTAAAAACTAGGAGTTAACTAAAGTATCTGGGGGACAGACTTGAGGAAACCTAGGGATTTAGGTGCATCTCCTAGAAAAGATGACACTTGGATGGGTGAGTGTTTTAATTAAATAATTAATTAAAAATATTTAATTATGCATGAAGCGACATGTGTCGCATGAGATTTTCCTTTATAAGGAAGGCTTGGGGAATGGGTAAGGGACCCATAATTTGGACGATTGTCGTAATATTCGAATGCCTCAAAGACTTGCTGCTATCTAAGGGTTTGGCTTAGAAATCCTGGTGGGAAGGGAAGCCCAAGCTGAATTTCTGAAATACTTGTGTGAACTCTACGGCCCGATTAGCTCGGGGGTCTGGAAGGAAGAAGAGTACTTCCAGAGTGGTTGGGTGGTTAACCGAGGTGTCCGTCTGTGACCGTGGTGATTGGCGACGAGTTTGGAGCTGCGGCAAACGAGGAGGTTCACCATCCGATTGGAGCTGCCATCATTACAGCTGGAATAATCGAATAATCAGATCGGTTGCTACATCAAATATTTACTCCAGCTCGGATTCAACAAAACGAACCAGGTTCATTGTTTTTCAGTTGATTTCCTTCAGTATTTGAGATTGATATTTGAATGATTGGATCTAGTTTTCTTTAGCTCTATTTTCATTACACATATACCTTGAATTACTATGAATGTGTCGAACTCTCAAATCTGATTTTATAATATTGTTTTAACTCTGTTTTAGTATACGAACTGTTCTACTTGCTTATGTATTTATGTTTAGATCTTGGTATATTGAAGAAGAAAAAAATAACAGACCCTTGGGTATACACGGATCCTTTTATCTTGAAATTATATTCTGTTAAATTGTAGCTTTAAGATTCTAATCCTGCGTTATTTTCAAGCACTCCCAGAATGTAATCTACCCAAGCGATTGATCCAGGTCGTATTATTATTTTTTTTAAAATCTTGATCCACATCTACCGATCTACCTTATTAGATCAATTCAGTTTCAAGAGAAATTCAAACACCAGGATTACTTTTCCCAAACGGGTTATTTTCTTTTGCACTGATATCCATAAATTTGATTGATATTTACTCTGTTTTAGAAACAATATTTTAAAAAAAAAACTCTGTTTACCTGCTCACAGCCGATCTGATGTGTGTAAAACGGTGATCATTGACCCATTTACTAAAATATATAACATCAACGATATCTTACCCGATACCTATCTCTACTTTCGATGATCAGATTGAGGGTGTGATACTGATCCACCATTGTCGTGTTCCTGATTATTTTACCTTTCTCTTTTATCTCTGTTTATTTCGAAGGAGTATTACAGATCCATTCCTATCGTGATTCCAAGATTCAAGTCTATTTTAGTTTCAAGTCTGTCCATGTTATTTCTATCCAAACCTTGGTCTCTGTGCATTGGAATCGGTATATCCAGAACTGTAGTTAGATTTAAGTATTGATAAGCATCTTCATATCATACCCCGTAAAATACATGATCCTCAGAGTCCATTCTCTGTATTGTGACGAATTCTTTTTTTTACTGTCTTATGGCTTGGCATTCCCAGACCCGAGATGTCTTTTGAAAATTGATCCAATCCACTACTCTATGCATTTTAATTCAGTGCGTGATATTGACTCTCAGTCATTTCGAACTGAGTTGATCTCTCAAATTAAAGCATGAGTCCATTCCTTTTTGGTATTACGGAAATCTCAAATCCCATATTGAAATTAATTCTGAGCCTACGCAAATCCATTACTCTCGGCATTATGGAAATCTATATTTCTATTTTGATTTTAATCTGAACTCTAAAAGCTTCGGAGCTTTCCAATTCGCATAGCAATCCTGTGTGTAATTATACCACATTTCCAGAATTCTTTTGTTATTTCATCAAAACCGATTTGGTTGAGACCGTCCAAACTCTCTATGTGTATTTGTATCAACGATTCTAGATAATTGCATTATTTCCGTATGGCCGAAACGATCCATAGTGTGCAGGCTGTTTACTGCTAAATTGAATTTATTTGAAACGATTTGTGTTTGTTCATCATCAGTGCTATCGTGTGCTTTTACCCTGGAAGTATGCGTTGTCTGCCTTCATCTTTAGATTATGTTTAAGGAATCTCTCCTTCACCGGATCAGTGATTACAAACCTCAGATTTGGATTGATTGCCTCCTTAATTAGGGTGCGATGGCATAACACAGATCTTACACAATGAACAGACGGTTATTTGGCGTTTTCCCAAATTGTAGATTGTAAATGGACTACGAGTTATTAGGCATTTTACAAATTTGTAATTGTAATTTAGCATAGTAATGGCAGCCGACACGGTTACTAACTACACGGGACCTCCAAGCTATCCGTGGATTTTATTGTTTATAACGACCTATTCTAATCCCTTATAAAACTCTGCCAGTTCATGAACTGAATTCCAGATCGATAAATTACAGTCGACCCACCCTATTTTTCTTTGGAAAAAATTTGTCGTTTGGTGGATACAATCCCAGATCGATTGAGCAATCGATCTACTTTATTTTTTTAAGATTTTATTAAATTATGACTGTAATTTATCCCTAACAGATAGTCAACAAACTAATTAGTTCAGCTTAATAACATTATTAGATAGTGCGTTTGATTTACCTATTATTGATTTTTTTGGAATTCTATAAATCAGCCTTTCATCACATTAGAAGTCGATATAGTATTTTAATTTCTTATCGTATAATGGAAGTGAATAAGATACAGTATTATAGCGTGAATAAGGAAAGTTAAAATGTTTATAATATGTGCTTAGAATAAATGCTTGGAATGACATTAAGAAATGTTTTATATTTATAATTTAAATTAGATATGTGGATGTTCACGATTCGATATTATACAATGGATTGAATAAGACATTGTATTATGGCATGAACAATGGAAGTTAAAATGTTTATTACATGTGCTTAGAATAAATATTTGGAATCACATTATGGAAAGAATTATATAACGTTCAAGAATTGATACTATAGAATTAAATGAAATATATGTATGCCTTAGATTAGATGCATTGATAATAGTAAATGAAATGAAATGAAGTACTTATGCCTTAGAAAGGATGTTTTGATTTTACATTAATTGACATGAGTTGTATGGGTTTTAGAATAGAGATTGGGAATAGTTGTATAGTTAGAAGGAAGATAAGAGGACGGGGATGGATTATATTTAGTTAAATGTTTAAAAGTTACATTTATGTATCATGGAAATGTCATGAATAATAGTTGTATAGTTAGAAAGAAGGTAAGAGGATGGGAATGGATCATATAGTTAAATGTCTAAAAGTTATATTTATGAATTATGAAAGAAATGAAATTCTTAATATTAGTAAGGACTTGTAATGGTATTGACTTGTGGAAATAGGAGAGAAAATTATATTGTATCATATTTATAATTGTAATTGATTTAAGACAAGGAAAAAGTTATGTATTATTTGATAATGATGTTTTATTATAGAGAGAAGGGAGGTACCTTTATTTTGATAGATATGCATGCTTACATTGTGAATTGAAATAAGATTCACATTAATCTAGATAATAACATTTAAAAAAAAAAAAAAAATTCTCTACGACCAAGAGTATTACAAAACTCGTGTTTTTTACGAAATCATGTAAACCTTCTAGAAGCTGTGATTTTAAAAAACGGTGGAAGTAAACTTTTCTTATTTCCGGACGCATGCACAAAGTATAGAAAGTCGTTATGACGTAGAATGTGCATACTTTATTGATTCCATTTATGAAATAAAACACATTTTCTAAAAACTCGTTTTTTTTACGAAATCATGTAAACCTTCTAGAAGCTGTGATTTTAAAAAACGGTGGAAGTAAGCTTTTCTTATTTCCGGACGCATGCGCAAACTATAGAAAGTCGTTATGACGTAGAATGTGCATACTTTGTTGATTCCATTTATGAAATGAAACACATTTTCTAAAAACTTGTATTTTTTACGAAATCATGTAAACCTTCTAGAAGCTGTGATTTTAAAAAACGGGGAATGTAAGCTTTTCTTATTTCCGGATGCATGCGCAAACTATAGAAAGTTGTTATGATGTAGAATGTGCATACTTTGTAGATTCCATTTATGAAATAAAACATATTTTCTAAAAACTCGTGTTTTTTACGAAATCATGTAAACCTTCTAGAATCCGTGATTTTAAAAAACGGTGGAAGTAATCTTTTCTTATTTCCGGACGCATGCGCAAACTATAGAAAGTCGTTATGACGTAGAATGTGCATAATTTCTTGATTCCATTTATGAAATAAAACACATTTTCTAAAAACTCGTGTTTTTTAAGAAATCATGTAAACCTTCTAGAAGCTGTGATTTTAAAAAACAGTTGAAGTAAGCTTTTCTTATTTCTAGACGAATGCGCAAACTATAGAAAGTCGTTATGACGTAGAATTTGCATACTTTGTTGATTCCATTTATGAAATAAAACACATTTTCTAAAAACTCGTGTTTTTTAAGAAATCATGTAAACCTTCTAGAAGCTGTGATTTTAAAAAACGGGGGAAGTAAGCTTTTCTTATTTCCGGACGCATGCGCAAACCTTAGAAAGTGGTTTTGACGTAGAATTGGCATACTTTGTAGATTCCATTTATGAAATAAAACACATTTTCTAAAAACTCGTGTTTTTTACGAAATCATGTACACCTTCTAGAAGCTGTGATTTTAAAAAACGGTGGAAGTAAGATTTTCTTATTTCTGGACGCATGCAGAAACAATAGAAAGTCGTTATGACGTAGAATGTGCATACTTTGTAGATTCCACTTATGAAATAAAACACATTTTCTAAAAGCTCGTGTTTTTTACGAAATCATGTAAACCTTCTAGAAGCTGTGATTTTAAAAAATGGTGGAAGTAAGCTTTTCTTATTTCCGTACGCATGCGCAAACTATAGAAAGTCGTTATGACGTAGAATGTGCATACTTTATTGATTCCATTTATGAAATAACACACATTTTCTAAAAACTCATGTTTTTTAAGAAATCATATAAACCTTCTAGAAGCTGTGATTTTAAAAAATGGGGGAAGTAAGCTTTTCTTATTTCCAAACGCATGCACAAACTATAGAAAGTCATTATGACGTAGAATGTGCATACTTTGTTGATTCCATTTATGAAATAAAACACATTTTCTAAAAACTCGTGTTTTTTAAGAACTCATGTAAACCTTCTAGAAGCTGTGATTTTAAAAAACGGGGAAAGTAAGCTTTTCTTATTTCCAGACGCATGCACAAACTGTAGAAAGTCGTTGTGACGTAGAATGTGCATACTTTGTAGATTCCATTTATGAAATAAAACACATTTTCTAAAAACTCGTGTTTTTTACGAAATTATGTAAACCTTCTAGAAGCTCTGATTTTAGAAAACGGTGGAAGTAATCTTTTCTTATTTCCGGACGCATGCGAAAACTATAGAAAGTCGTTATGACGTAGAATGTGCATACTTTGTTGATTCCATTTATGAAATAAAACAGATTTTCTAAAAGCTCGTGTTTTTTAAGAAATCATGTAAACCTTCTAGAAGCTGTGATTTTAAAAAACGGTGGAAGTAAGCTTTTCTTATTTCCGGACGCATGCGCAAACTATAGAAAGTCGTTATGACGTAGAATGTGCATACTTTGTTGATTCCATTTATGAAATAAAACACATTTTCTAAAAACTCGTGTTTTTTAAGAAATCATGTAAACCTTCTAGAAGCTGTGATTTTAAAAAACGGGGGAAGTAAGCTTTTCTTATTTAGAAACGCATGCGCAAACTATAGAAAGTCGTTATGACGTAGAATGTGCATACTTTGTTGATTCCATTTATGAAATAAAACACATTTTCTAAAAACTCGTGTTTTTTAAGAAATCATGTACACCTTCTAGAAGCTGTGATTTTAAAAAACGGGGGAAGTAAGCTTTCCTTATTTCCAAACGCATACGCAAACAATACAAAGTCTTAATGACGTAGAATGTGCATACTTTGTTGATTCCAATTATGAAATAAAACACATTTTCTAAAAACTCGTGTTTTTTAAGAAATCATGTAAACCTTCTAGAAGCTGTGATTTTAAAAAACGGTGGAAGTATGCTTTTCTTATTTCCGGACGCATGCGCAAACTATAGAAATTCGTTATGACGTAGAATGTGCATACTTTGTTGATTCCATTTATGAAATAAAACACATTTTCTAAAAACTCCTGTTTTTTAAGAAATCATGTAAACCTTCTAGAAGCTGTGATTTTAAAAAACGGTGGAAGTAAGCTTTTCTTATTTCCGGACGCATGCGCAAACTATAGAAAGTCGTTATGACGTTGAATGTGCATACTTTGTTGATTCCATTTATGAAATAAAACACATTTTCTAAAAACTCGTTATTTTTAAGAAATCATGTAAACCTTCTAGAAGTTGTGATTTTAAAAAACGGTGGAAGTAAGCTTTTCTTATTTCCGGACGCATGCGCAAACTATAGAAAGTCGTTATGAAGTTGAATGTGCATACTTTGTTGATTCCATTTATGAAATAAAACACATTTTCTAAAAACTCGTTATTTTTAAGAAATCATGTAAACCTTCTAGAAGCTGTGATTTTAAAAAATGGGGGAAGTAAGCTTTTCTTATTTCCGGACGCATGCGCAAACTATAGAAAGTCTTTATGACGTAGAATGTGCATACTTTGTTGATTCCATTTATGAAATAAAACACATTTTCTAAAAACTCGTGTTTTTTACGAAATCATGTAAACCTTCTAGAAGCTGTGATTTTGAAAAACGGTGGAAGTAAGCTTTTCTTATTTCCGGACGCATGCGCAAACTATAGAAAGTCGTTATGACGTAGAATGTGCATACTTTGGTGATTCCATTTATGAAATAAAACACATTTTCTAAAAAGTCTTGTTTTTTAAGAAATTATGGAAACCTTCTAGAAGCTGTGATTTTAAAAAACGGGGGAAGTAAGATTTTCTTATTTCTGGACACATGCACAAACAATAGAAAGTCGTTATGACGTAGAATGTGCATACTTTGTAGATTCCATTTATGAAATAAAACACATTATCTAAAAACTCGTGTTTTTACGAAATCATGTAAACCTTCTAGAAGCTGTGATTTTAAAAAACGGGGGAAGTAAGATTTTCTTATTTCTTGACGCATGCGCAAACTATAGAAAGTCGTTGTGACGTAGAATGTGCATACTTTGTAGATTCCATTTATGAAATAAAACACATTTTCTAAAAACTCGTGTTTTTTAAGAAATCATGTACACCTTCTAGAAGCTGTGATTTTAAAAAATGGGGGAAGTAAGCTTTCCTTATTTCCAAACGCATACGCAAACAATAGAAAGTCTTTATGACGTAGAATGTGCATACTTTGTTGATTCCATTTATGAAATAAAACACATTTTCTAAAAACTCGTGTTTTTTAAGAAATCATGTAAACCTTCTAGAAGCTGTGATTTTAAAAAACGGTGGAAGTAAGCTTTTCTTATTTCCGGACGCATGCGCAAACTATAGAAAGTCGTTATGACGTTGAATGTGCATACTTTGTTGATTCCATTTATGAAATAAAACACATTTTCTAAAAACTCGTTATTTTTAAGAAATCATGTAAACCTTCTAGAAGCTGTGATTTTAAAAAACGGGGGAAGTAAGCTTTTCTTATTTCCGGACGCATGCGCAAACTATAGAAAGTCTTTATGACGTAGAATGTGCATACTTTGTTGATTCCATTTATGAAATAAAACACATTTTCTAAAAACTCGTGTTGTTTAAGAAATCATGTAAACCTTCTAGAAGCTGTGATTTTAAAAAATGGGGGAAGTAAGCTTTTCTTATTTCCGGACGCATACGCAAACAATAGAAAGTCTTTATGACGTAGAATGTGCATACTTTGTTGATTCCATTTATGAAATAAAACACATTTTCTAAAAACTCGTGTTTTTTACGAAATCATCTAAACCTTCTAGAAGCTGTGATTTTTAAAAACGGTGGAAGTAAGCTTTTCTTATTTCCGGACGCATGCGCAAACTATAGAAAGTCGTTATGACGTAGAATGTGCATACTTTGTTGATTCCATCTATGAAATAAAACACATTTTGTAAAAAGTCTTGTTTTTTAAGAAATTATGGAAACCTTCTAGAAGCTGTGATTTTAAAAAATGGGGGAAGTAAGATTTTCTTATTTCTGGACGCATGCACAAACAATAGAAAGTCGTTATGACGTAGAATGTGCATACTTTGTAGATTCAATTTATGAAATAAAACACATTTTCTAAAAACTCGTGTTTTTACTGTAAAATTAGTCACAGCAGATCTAATGAACAAGTAAATCAATCACAACAGATGAACATAGAAAATATGGTGCAAAACTGTGCAAAACATGCAGCAGTGCTCTCTATCCCAGAAAGGGTGAATGAATTACAATACAATACAATATATGAGTCAATAAGCAATTCGAATTGACTAAGTAGGCCATTCGAATCACTGAATAGAGTAGCTTGACTCTATCTAGGAGTCCTCATCAATCATCGGTGGTGCTCATCAATCACAATAACCAGTCATCCAGGTGTCAAACTGAGTCTAACTGAGTGTAATAAATGTAACTGAAGTGTGTAGCACTGATATAGGATCTGGAGGCTCAGTGGGGGCGCATGGGAGGCTAAATGAAGTCAGAACAAGTCACCTAATCAAACTGGAGGTCAAACGGAAGTGATACAGTCAGTCGGGAGTGAAACTAGCCTCAAATCAGGGAGAATCGGAGCTAACTGAATGTAACTGAAGTGGAACTGCAGTGGTAGGTGAACAAGTGCACCCTTCTCTGGCAGTAGGTGAGAAGTGGGTGCCTTTCAGCTTAGGAGGGCTAAAACTCTGTGGTAGGTGGCTCCCGGGTGCTAGAAGAAGGTGGATAAGGTGTTGGAGGCATCAAACTGGTGACTGGGATGCATGCCTGTGCATGCAGAATCCTGAAATAGATCATATCCTGAAATAGGAATCCTGAAATAGATAATATCCTGAAATAGATCATGCAAGATCCTGAAATAGATGATGTATCCCGAAATAGATGATGTGGATATCCGAACACCCCCCCTCAAGCTAGACTATGATGTGCCAACTAAAATAATGTGGGGCCCTGGTAACTAAGACCAAAGGTCACCCCAATACAATAATCCAAAAACTAATAACAGTCAATAAACCGAGGAAATGGGGAAAACCTCATGGGAAAAATACCCCCCCTCAAAATAGACTGTAGTACACCAAAAGATTTAACTGCTCCAAAAACAAGTAGATATGTCTGGAGGTATCTTACTCTTGGGAGTAAATGGATCATGCTCCAAAAACATGTGCTTGAATTCTCCATCAGTGGATGCAAGCGAATGTGGAGAATTTATGAACTTGCTCTTCATACCGAAAATGGTGAGAACAAATCTGAAAATATGAGGATGATCCTGGAACCTGTGATTTGAACCAAGTGAGGTAGGAATAGCTCCAATCGGATCAAATAGATCTTGAAACTTGAACTTCTTATCAATAGAAGTTAAATCAGCTCCAAAAATAGATGAATGGTTTCTTGAGATCTCCTTTGAACCAACAAGGGTGAGATCAAAACCAAAATCAGCAAAACGTGCATGAGAATTGAACTCAAGCGAATGGTAGTGCTCTTCATCTTCATTAAAACTCTGAGAAACTTTGCAAATGATAGAACATAAGTTTATAGAAGGCATGCAATCAAGGAGGGCGAATGCTTCACCTCCAAAATCAGATTTTACCTCCAAAAATTCAAGTAGATCATTATTCTGCATACCGGCAAACTCATGTGAAGGAGAGGATTCAAGAACCTCTTCGGAATCTAGAGTATGAGCTTGTTTATCTTGCTCAGAATTCGAAATAGAAGACTTTGAGAGAATGAGTGTTGAATCTACAGTTTCTTCTTCATCTTGAACAATTGTTGAGTCCAACACATGATCGGAAAGAACACATAAGGAGATCTCACTGGGCTTGTTCTCCAAAAGGCTAGCATGATCCTCTTCTTCCTGCTTTCCAAATTCTCTGTCAAGTTGGACCCATAGATCACTTGGATTTTCAGCAGTATTATTGAGGTAGTGCATACAAGGAGACATAGCAAGACACATTGCTCCAAAAGCTCTGTCACAATCATTGAGCCAATCATTCTCCTCTTCATCGGAATCAAAATCTCTTGTATTACCAATGCACATATCAAAAAGACATTGTCTCTTCAAGAATGCAATCATCTTTGGTTTCCATTCATCATAGTTGAATGGAGTAAGAATATTTTGTGAAGAAGAAGTATCCATCTTTGCATTAGCGAATGCACATGGAGAAGTAAGAAACCTGCAAATCACACACAAACAAACACTATGTTTTCAGCCTTGCATGCACATGAGCGAATGCACATGAGCGAATGCACATGAGATTTTGCATGCCGCTGCTCAAATATATTGGTGAGCAAAGATTGCTCTCTCTTCATGTAGAACACCTGTAGAAAAGAAATCTTGTCCCTGTCATGGCTCTGATACCATGTAAAATTAGTCACAGCAGATCTAATGAACAAGTAAATCAATCACAACAGATGAACATAGAAAATATGGTGCAAAACTGTGCAAAACATGCAGCAGTGCTCTCTATCCCAGAAAGGGTGAATGAATTACAATACAATACAATATATGAGTCAATAAGCAATTCGAATTGACTAAGTAGGCCATTCGAATCACTGAATAGAGTAGCTTGACTCTATCTAGGAGTCCTCATCAATCATCGGTGGTGCTCATCAATCACAATAACCAGTCATCCAGGTGTCAAACTGAGTCTAACTGAGTGTAATAAATGTAACTGAAGTGTGTAGCACTGATATAGGATCTGGAGGCTCAGTGGGGGCGCATGGGAGGCTAACTGAAGTCAGAACAAGTCACCTAATCAAACTGGAGGTCAAACGGAAGTGATACAGTCAGTCGGGAGTGAAACTAGCCTCAAATCAGGGAGAATCGGAGCTAACTGAATGTAACTGAAGTGGAACTGCAGTGGTAGGTGAACAAGTGCGCCCTTCTCTGGCAGTAGGTGAGAAGTGGGCGCCTTTCAGCTTAGGAGGGCTAAAACTCTGTGGTAGGTGGCTCCCGGGTGCTAGAAGAAGGTGGATAAGGTGTTGGAGGCATCAAACTGGTGACTGGGATGCATGCCTGTGCATGCAGAATCCTGAAATAGATCATATCCTGAAATAGGAATCCTGAAATAGATAATATCCTGAAATAGATCATGCAAGATCCTGAAATAGATGATGTATCCCGAAATAGATGATGTGGATATCCGAACATTTACGAAATCATGTAAACCTTTTAGAAGCTGTGATTTTAAAAAACGGGGGAAGTAAGATTTTCTTATTTCTTGACGCATGCAGAAACTATAGAAAGTCGTTGTGACGTAGAATGTGCATACTTTGTAGACTCCATTTATGAAATAAAACACATTTTCTAAAAACTCGTGTTTTTTAAGAAATCATGTACACCTTCTAGAAGCTGTGATTTTAAAAAATGGGGGAAGTAAGCTTTCCTTATTTCCAAACGCATACGCAAACAATAGAAAGTCTTTATGACGTAGAATGTGCATACTTTGTTGATTCCATTTATGAAATAAAACACATTTTCTAAAAACTCATGTTTTTTAACAAATCATGTAAACCTTCTAGAAGCTGTGATTTTAAAAAATGGGGGAAGTAAGCTTTTCTTATTTCCAAACGCATGCGCAAACTATAGAAAGTTGTTATGACGTAGAATGTGCATACTTTGTTGATTCCATTTATGAAATAAAACACATTTTCTAAAAACTCGTGTTTTTTAAGAAATCATGTACACCTTCTAGAAGTTGTGATTTTAAAAAACGGTGGAAGTAAGATTTTCTTATTTCTGGACACATGCACAAACAATAGAAAGTCATTATGACGTAGAATGTGCATACTTTGTAGATTCCATTTATGAAATAAAACACATTTTCTAAAAACTCGTGTTTTTACGAAATCATGTAAACCTTCTAAAAGCTGTGATTTTAAAAAACGGTGGAAGTAAACTTTTCTTATTTTCGGACGCATGCACAAAGTATAGAAAGTCGTTATGACATAGAATGTGCATACTTTATTGATTCCATTTATGAAATAAAACACATTTTCTAAAAACTCGATTTTTTTACGAAATCATGTAAACCTTCTAGAAGCTGTGATTTTAAAAAACGGTAGAAGTAAGCTTTTCTTATTTCCGGACGCATGCGCAAACTATAGAAAGTCGTTATGACGTAGAATGTGCATACTTTGTTGATTCCATTTATCAAATAAAACACATTTTCTAAAAACTTGTATTTTTTACGAAATCATGTAAACCTTTTAGAAGCTGTGATTTTAAAAAACGGGGAAAGTAAGCTTTTCTTATTTCCAGACCCATGCGCAAACTATAGAAAGTCGTTATGACGTAGAATGTGCATACTTTGTAGATTCCATTTATGAAATAAAACATATTTTCTAAAAACTCATGTTTTTTACGAAATCATGTAAACCTTCTAGAATCTGTGATTTTAAAAAACGGTGTAAGTAATCTTTTCTTATTTCCGGACGCATGCGCAAACTATAGAAAGTCGTTATGACGTAGAATGTGCATACTTTCTTGATTCTTTTTATGAAATAAAACACATTTTCTAAAAACTCGTGTTTTTTAAGAAATCATGTAAACCTTCTAGAAGCTGTGATTTTAAAAAACAGTTGAAGTAAGCTTTTCTTATTTCCGGACGAATGCGCAAACTATAGAAAGTCGTTATGACGTAGAATGTGCATACTTTGTTGATTCCATTTATGAAATAAAACACATTTTCTAAAAACTCGTGTTTTTTAAGAAATCATGTAAACCTTCTAGAAGCTGTGATTTTAAAAAACGGGGGAAGTAAGCTTTTCTTATTTTCGGACGCATGCGCAAACCTTAGAAAGTGGTTATGACGTAGAATTGGCATACTTTGTAGATTCCATTTATGAAATAAAACACATTTTCTAAAAACTCGTGTTTTTTACGAAATCATGTACACCTTCTAGAGGCTGTGATTTTAAAAAACGGTGGAAGTAAGATTTTCTTATTTCTGGACGCATGCACAAACAATAGAAAGTCGTTATCACGTAGAATGTGCATACTTTGTAGATGCCATTTATGAAATAAAACACATTTTCTAAAAGCTCGTGTTTTTTACGAAATCATGTAAACCTTCTAGAAGCTGTGATTTTAAAAAATGGTGGAAGTAAGCTTTTCTTATTTCCGGACGCATGCACAAACTATAGAAAGTCGTTATGACGTAGAATGTGCATACTTTATTGATTCCATTTATGAAATAACACACATTTTCTAAAAACTCATGTTTTTTAAGAAATCATATAAACCATCTAGGAGCTGTGATTTTATAAAACGGGGGAAGTAAGCTTTTCTTATTTCCAAACGCATGCACAAACTATAGAAAGTCATTATGACGTAGAATGTGCATACTTTGTTGATTCCATTTATGAAATAAAACACATTTTCTAAAAACTCATGTTTTTTAAGAACTCATGTAAACCTTCTAGAAGCTGTGATTTTAAAAAACGGGGGAAGTAAGCTTTTGTTATTTCCGGACGCATGCACAAACTGTAGAAAGTCGTTGTGACGTAGAATGTGCATACTTTGTAGATTCCATTTATGACATAAAACACATTTTCTAAAAACTCGTGTTTTTTACGAAATTATGTAAACCTTCTAGAAGCTGTGATTTTAGAAAACGGTGGAAGTAAGCTTTCTTATTTCCGGACGCATGCGCAAACTATAGAAAGTCGTTATGAAGTAGAATGTGCATACTTTGTAGATTCGATTTATGAAATAAAACACATTTTCTAAAAACTCGTGTTTTTACGAAATCATGTAAACCTTCTAGAAGCTGTGATTTTAAAAAACGGGGGAAGTAAGATTTTCTTATTTCTTGACGCATGCGCAAACTATAGAAAGTCGTTGTGACGTAGAATGTGCATACTTTGTAGATTCCATTTATGAAATAAAACACATTTTCTAAAAACTCGTGTTTTTTAAGAAATCATGTACACCTTCTAGAAGCTGTGATTTTAAAAAATGGGGGAAGTAAGCTTTCCTTATTTCCAAACGCATACACAAACAATAGAAAGTCTTTATGACGTAGAATGTGCATACTTTGTTGATTCCATTTATGAAATAAAACACATTTTCTAGAAACTCGTGTTTTTTAGGAAATCATGTAAACCTTCTAGAAGCTGTGATTTTAAAAAACGGGGGAAGTAAGCTTTTCTTATTTCCGGACGCATGCGCAAACAATAGAAAGTCATTATGACGTAGAATGTGCATACATTGTTGATTCCATTGATGAAATAAAACACATTTTCTAAAAACTCGTGTTTTTTAAGAACTCATGTAAACCTTCTAGAAGCTGTGATTTTAAAAAACGGGGGAAGTAAGATTTTCTTATTTCCGGACGAATGCGCAAACTATAGAAAGTCGTTATGACGTAGAATTTGCATACTTTGTTGATTCCATTTATGAAATAAAACATATTTTATAAAAACTCGTGTTTTTTAAGAAATCATGTAAACCTTCTAGAAACTGCGATTTTAAAAAACGGGGGAAGTAAGCTTTTCTTATTTCCAAACGCATGCTCAAATTATAGGAAGTCGTTATGACGTAGAATGTGCATACTTTGTAGATTCCATTTATGAAATAAAACACATTTTCTAAAAACTCGTGTTTTTTACGAAATCATGTAAACCTTCTAGAAGCTGTGATTTTAAAAAACGGTGGAAGTAAGCTTTTCTTATTTCCGGACGCATGCGCAAGCTATAGAGAGTCGTTGTGACGAAGAATGTGCATACTTTGTTGATTCCATTCATGAAATAAAACACATTTTCTAAAAACTCATGTTTTTTAAGAAATCATGTAAACCTTCTAGAAGTTGTGATTTTAAAGAACGGGGGAAGTAAGCTTTTCTTATTTCCAGACGAATGCGCAAACTATAGAAATTCGTTATGATGTAGAATGTGCATACTTTGTTGATTCCATTTATGAAATAAAACACATTTTCTAAAAACTCGTGTTTTTTACCAAATTATCTAAACCTTCTAGAAGCTGTGATTTTAAAAAATGGTGGAAGTAATCTTTTCTTATTTCCGGACGCATGCGCAATCTATAGAAAATCGTTATGACTTAGAATGTGCATACTTTGTTGATTCCATTTATGAAATAAAACACATTTTCTAAAAACTCGTGTTTTTTAAGAAATCATGTAAACCTTCTAGAAGCTGTTGTTTTAAAAAACGGTGGAAGTAAGCTTTTCTTATTTCCGGACGCATGCGTAAAACAATAGAAAGTCGTTATGACGTAGAATGTGCATACTTTTTTGATTCCATTTACGAAATAAAACACATTTTCTAAAAACTCGTGTTTTTTACGAAATCATGTAAACCTTCTAGAAGCTATGATTTTAAAAAACGGGGGAGGTAAGCTTTTCTTATTTCCAAACGCATGCTCAAACTATAGAAAGTCGGTATGATGTAGAATGTACATACGTTGTTGATTCCATTTCTTCAATAAAACACATTTTCTAAAAACTCGTGTTTTTTAAGAAATCATGCAAAACTTCTAGACGGTGTGATTTTAAAAAACAGGGGAAGTAAGCTTTTCTTATTTCCGGACGCATGCGCAAACAATAGAAAGTCATTATGACGTAGAATGTGCATACATTGTTGATTCCATTGATGAAATAAAACACTTTTTCTAAAAACTTGTGTTTTTTAAGAACTCATGTAAACCTTCTAGAAGCTGTGATTTTAAAAAACGGGGGAAGTAAGATTTTCTTATTTCCGGACGAATGCGCAAACTATAGAAAGTCGTTATGATGTAGAATTTGCATACTTTGTTGATTCCATTTATGAAATAAAACATATTTTATAAAAACTCGTGTTTTTTAAGAAATCATGTAAACCTTCTAGAAGCTGCGATTTTAAAAAACGGGGGAAGTAAGCTTTTCTTATTTCCAAACGCATGCTCAAATTATAGGAAGTCGTTATGACGTAGAATGTGCATACTTTGTAGATTCCATTTATGAAATAAAACACATTTTCTAAAAACTCGTGTTTTTTACGAAATCATGTAAACCTTCGAGAAGCTGTGATTTTAAAAAACGGTGGAAGTAAACTTTTCTTATTTCCGGATGCATGTGCAAACTATAGAAAGTCGTTGTGACGTAGAATGTGCAAACTTTGTTGATTCCATTGATGAAATAAAACACATTTTCTAAAAACTCGTGTTTTTTAAGAAATCATGTAAACCTTCTAGAAGCTGTGATTTTAAAAAACGGGGGAAGTAAGCTTTTCTTATCTCCGGACGCATGCGCAAACTATAGAGAGTCGTTGTGACGAAGAATGTGCATACTTTGTTGATTCCATTCATGAAATAAAACACATTTTCTAAAAACTCGTGTTTTTTAAGAAATCATGTAAACCTTCTAGAAGCTGTGATTTTAAAGAACGGGGGAAGTAAGCTTTTCTTATTTCCGGACGCATGCGCAAACTATAGAAAGTCGTTATGACGTAGAATGTGCATACTTTGTAGTCTCCATTTATGAAATAAAACACATTTTCTAAAAACTCATGTTTTTTACGAAATCATGTAAACCTTCTAGAAGTTGTGATTTTAAAAAACGGTGGAAGTAAGCTTTTCTTATTTCCGGATGGATGCGCAAACTATAGAAACTCGTTATCACGTAGAATGTGCATACTTTGTAGATTCCATTTATGAAATAAAACACATTTTCTAAAAACTCGTGTTTTTTAAGAAATCATGTAAACCTTCTAGAAGCTGTGATTTTAAAAAATGGGGGAAGTAAGCTTTTCTTATTTCCGGACGCATGCGCAAACTATAGAAAGTCGTTGTGACGTAGAATGTGCATACATTGTAGATTCCATTTATGAAATAAAACACATTTTCTAAAAACTCGTGTTTTTTACGAAATTATGTAAACCTTCTAGAAGTTGTGATTTTAAAAAACGGGGGAAGTAATCTTTTCTTATTTCCGGACGAATGCGCAATCTATAGAAAGCTGTTATGATGTAGAATGTGCATACTTTGTTGATTCCATTGATGAAATAAAACACATTTTCTAAAAACTCGTGTTTTTTAAGAAATCATGTAAACCTTCTAGAAGCTGTGATTTTAAAAAACGGGGGAAGTAAACTTTCCTTATTTCCGGACGCATGCGCAAACAATAGAAAGTCGTTATGACGTAGAATGTGCATACTTTGTAGATTCCATTTATGAAATAAAACACATTTTCTAAAAAATCTTGTTTTTTAAGAAATCATGTAAACCTTCTAGAAGCTGTGATTTTAAAAAACGGGGGAAGTAAGCTTTTCTTATTTCCGGATGCATGCGCAATCTATAGAAAGTCGTTATGATGTAGAATGTGCATACTTTGTAGATTCCATTTATGAAATAAAACACATTTTCTAAAAACTCGTGTTTTTTACAAAATCATGTAAACTTTCTAGAAGCTGTGATTTTAAAAAATGATGGAAGTAAGCTTTTCTTATTTCCGGACGCATCCGCAACAATAGAAAGTCCTTATGACGTAGAATGTGCATAATTTGTTGATTCTATTTATGAAATAAAACACATTTTCTAAAAACTCGTGTTTTTTAAGAAATCATGTAAACCTTCTAGAAGCTGTGACTTTAAAAAATGGGGGAAGTAAGCTTTTCTTATTTCCGGACGCATGCGCAAACTATAGAAAGTCGTTGTGACGTAGAATGTGCATACATTGTAGATTCCATTTATGAAATAAAACACATTTTCTAAAAACTCGTGTTTTTTACGAAATTATGTAAACCTTCTAGAAGCTGTGATTTTAAAAAACGGGGGAAGTAATATTTTCTTATTTCCGGACGAATGCGCAATCTATAGAAAGCCGTTATGATGTAGAATGTGCATACTTTGTTGATTCCATTTATGAAATAAAACACATTTTCTAAAAACTCGTGTTTTTTAAGAAATCATGTAAACCTTCTAGAAGCTGTGATTTTAAAAAACGGGGGAAGTAAACTTTCCTTATTTCCGGACGCATGCGCAAACAATAGAAAGTCGTTATGACGTAGAATGTGCATACTTTCTAGATTCCATTTATGAAATAAAACACATTTTCTAAAAAATCTTTTTTTTTAAGAAATCATGTAAACCTTCTAGAAGCCGTGATTTTAAAAAACGGGGGAAGTAAGCTTTTCTTATTTCCGGATGCATGCGCAATCTATAGAAAGTCGTTATGACGTAGAATGTGCATACTTTGTAGATTCCATTTATGAAATAAAACACATTTTCTAAAAACTCGTGTTTTTTACAAAATCATGTAAACTTTCTAGAAGCTGTGATTTTAAAAAATGATGGAAGTAAGCTTTTCTTATTTCCGGACGCATCCGCAACAATAGAAAGTCCTTATGACGTAGAATGTGCATAATTTGTTGATTCTATTTATGAAATAAAACACATTTTCTAAAAACTCGTGTTTTTTAAAAAATCATGTAAACCTTCTAGAAGCTGTGATTTTAAAAAATGGGGGAAGTAAGCTTTTCTTATTTCCGGACGCATGCGCAAACTATAGAAAGTCGTTGTGACGTAGAATGTGCATACTTTGTAGATTCCATTTATGAAATAAAACACATTTTCTAAAAAATCTTGTTTTTTAAGAAATCATGTAAACCTTCTAGAAGCTGTGATTTTAAAAAACGGGGGAAGTAAGCTTTTCTTATTTCCGGATGCATGCGCAATCTATAGAAAGTCATTATGATGTAGAATGTGCATACTTTGTTGATTCCATTTATGAAATAAAACACATTTTCTAAAAACTCGTGTTTTTTACGAAATCATGTAAACCTTCTAGAAGCTGTGATTTTAAAAAACGGTGGAAGTAAGCTTTTCTTATTTCCGGACGCATCCGCAAACTATAGAAAGTCCTTATGACATAGAATGTGCATACTTTGTTGATTCTATTCATGAAATAAAACACATTTTCTAAAAACTCGTGTTTTTTACGAAATTATGTAAACCTTATAGAAGCTGTGATTTTAAAAAACGATGGAAGTAATCTTTTCTTATTTCCGGACGAATGCGCAATCTATAGAAAGTTGTTATGACGTAGAATGTGCATACTTTTTGGATTCCATTTATGAAATAAAACACATTTTCTAAAAACTCGTGTTTTTTAAGAAATCATGTAAACCTTCTAGAAGCTGTGATTTTAAAAAACGGTGGAAGTAAGCTTTTCTTATTTCCGGCCGCATGCGCAAACTATAGAAAGTCGTTGTGACGTAGAATGTGCATAATTTTTTGATTCCATTTATGAAATAAAACACATTTTCTAAAAACTCGTGTTTTTTAAAAAATCATGTAAACCTTCTAGAAGCTGTGATTTTAAAAAACGGGGGAAGTAAGCTTTTGTTATTTCCAAACGCATGCGCAAACTATAGAAAGTCGTTATGACGTAGAATGTACATACTTTGTTGATTCCATTTATGAAATAAAACACATTTTCTAAAAACTCGTGTTTTTTAATAAATCATGTAAACCTTCTAGAAGCTGTGATTTTAAAAAACGGGGGAAGTAAGCTTTTCTTATTTCCGGACGCATGCGCAATCTATAGAAAGTCGTTATGACGTAGAATGTGCATACTTTGTTGATTCCATTTATGAAATAAAACACATTTTCTAAAAACTCGTGTTTTTTACGAAATTATGTAAACCTTCTAGAAGCTGTGATTTTAAAAAACGGTGGAAGCAATCTTTTCTTATTTCCGGACGCATGCGCAATCTATAGAAAGTCGTTATGACGTAGAATGTGCATACTTTGTTGATTCCATTTATGAAATAAAACACATTTTCTAAAAACTCGTGTTATTTAAGAAATCATGTAAACCTTCTAGAAGCTGTGATTTTAAAAAACGGTGGAAGTAAGCTTTTCTTATTTCCGGACGAATGTGCAAATTATAGAAAGTCGTTATGACGTAGAATGTGCATACTTTGTTGATTCCATTGATTAAATAAAACACATTTTCTAAAAACTCGTGTTTTTTAAGAAATTATGTAAACCTTCTAGAAGCTGTGATTTTAAAAAACGGGGGAAGTCAGCTTTTCTTATTTCCGGACGCATGCGCAAACTATAGAGAGTCGTTGTGACGTAGAATGTGCATACTTTGTTGGTTCCATTTATGAAATAAAACACATTTTCTAAAAACTCGTGTTTTTTAAGAAATCATGTAAACCTTCTAGAAGCTGTGATTTTAAAAAACGGGGGAAGTAAGCTTTTCTCATTTCCGAACGCATGCGCAAACTATAGAAAGTCGTTGTGACGTAGCATGTGCATACTTTGTAGATTCCATTTATGAAATAAAACTCATTTTCTAAAAACTCGTGTTTTTTACGAAATTATGTAAACCTTCTAGAAGCTGTGATTTTAAAAAACGGTGGAAGTAATCTTTTCTTATTTCCGGATGCATGCGCAATCTATAGAAAATCGTTATGACTTAGAATGTGCATACTTCGTTGATTCCATTTATGAAATAAAACACATTTTCTAAAAACTCGTGTTTTTTAAGAAATCATGTAAACCTTCTAGAAGCTGTGATTTTAAAAAACGGTGGAAGTAAGCTTTTCTTATTTCCGGACGCATGCGTAAAACTATAGAAAGTCGTTATGACATAGAATGTGCATACTTTTTTGATTCCATTAATGAAATAAAACACATTTTCTAAAAACTCGTGTTTTTTAAGAAATCATGTAAACCTTCTAGAAGCTGTGATTTTAAAAAACGGGGGAAGTAAGCTTTTCTTATTTCCAAACGCATGCTCAAACTATAGAAATTCGGTATGATGTAGAATATACATACTTTGTTGATTCCATTTTTTCAATAAAACACATTTTCTAAAAACTCGTGTTTTTTAGGAAATCATGCAAAACTTCTAGACGCTGTGATTTTAAAAAACAGGGGAAGTAAGCTTTTCTTATTTCCAAACGCATGCGCAAACAATAGAAAGTCGTTATGACGTAGAATGTGCATACATTGTTGATTCCATTTATGAAATTAAACACATTTTCTAAAAACTCGTGTTTTTTAAGAAATCATGTAAACCTTCTAGAAGCTGTGATTTTAAAGAACGGGGGAAGTAAGCTTTTCTTATTTCCAGACGAATGCGCAAACTATAGAAATTCGTTGTGATGTAGAATGTGCATACTTTGTTGATTCCATTTATGAAATAAAACACATTTTCTAAAAACTCGTGTTTTTTAAGAAATCATGTAAACCTTCTAGAAGCTGTGATTTTAAAAAACGGGGGAAGTAAGCTTTTCTTATTTCTGGATGCATGCACAAACTGTAGAAAGTCGTTATGACGTAGAATGTGCATACTTTGTGGATTCCATTTATGAAATAAAACACATTTTCTAAAAACTCGTGTTTTTTAAGAAATCATGTAAACCTTCTAGAAGCTGTGATTTTAAAAAACGGGGGAAGTAAGCTTTTCTTATTTCCGGACGCATGCACAAACTATAGAAAGTCGTTCTGACGTAGAATGTGCATACTTTGTTGATTCCATTTATGAAATAAAACACATTTTCTAAAAACTCGTGTTTTTTAAGAAATCATGTAAACCTTCTAGAAGCTGTGATTTTAAAAAATGGGGGAAGTAATCTTTTCTTATTTCCAAACACATGCGCAAACAGTAGAAAGTCGTTATGACGTAGAATGTGCATACTTTTTTGATTCCATTTATGAAATAAAACACATTTTCTAAAAAATCTTGTTTTTTAAGAAATCATGTAAACCTTCTTGAAGCTGTGATTTTAAAAAACGGGGGAAGTAAACTTTTCTTATTTCCGGATGCATGCGCAAACTATACAAAGTCGTTGTGACGTAGAATGTGCATACTTTGTAGATTCCATTTATGAAATAAAACACATTTTCTAAAAACTCGTGTTTTTTACGAAATTATGTAAACCTTCTAGAAGCTGTGATTTTAAAAAACGGTGGAAGTAATCTTTTCTTATTTCCGGACGCATGAGCAATCTATAGAAAGTCGTTATGACGTAGAATGTGCATACTTTGTTGATTCCATTTATGAAATAAAACACATTTTCTAAAAACTCGTGTTTTTTACGAAATTATGTAAACCTTCTAGAAGCTGTGATTTTAAAAAACGGTGGAAGCAATCTTTTCTTATTTTCGGACGCATGCGCAATCTATAGAAAGTCGTTATGACGTAGAATGTGCATACTTTTTTGATTCCATTTATGAAATAAAACACATTTTCTAAAAACTCGTGTTATTTAAGAAATCATGTAAACCTTCTAGAAGCTGTAATTTTAAAAAACGGGGGACGTAAGCTTTTCTTATTTCCGGACGAATGTGCAAACTATAGAAAGTCGTTATGACGTAGAATGTGCATACTTTGTTGATTCCATTTATGAAATAAAACACATTTTATAAAAACTCGTGTTTTTTAAGAAATCATGTAAACCTTCTAGAAGCTGTGATTTTAAAAAACGGGGGAAGTAAGCTTTTCTTATTTCCAAATGCATGCTCAAATTATAGAAAGTCGTTATGACGTAGAATGTGCATACTTTGTAGATTCCATTTATGAAATAAAACACATTTTCTAAAAACTCGTGTTTTTTACGAAATCATGTAAACCTTCTAGAAGCTGTGATTTTAAAAAACGGGGGAAGTAAGCTTTTCTTATTTCCGGACGCATGCGCAAACTATAGAGAGTCGTTGTGACGTAGAATGTGCATATTTTGTTGATTCCATTTATGAAATAAAACACATTTTCTAAAAACTCGTGTTTTTTAAGAAATCATGTAAACCTTCTAGAAGCTGTGATTTTAAAAAACGGGGGAAGTAAGCTTTTCTCATTTCCGGACGCATGCGCAAAATATAGAAAGTCGTTGTGACGTAGCATGTGCATACTTTGTAGATTCCATTTATGAAATAAAACTCATTTTCTAAAAACTCGTGTTTTTTACGAAATTATGTAAACCTTCTAGAAGTTGTGATTTTAAAAAACGGTGGAAGTAATCTTTTCTTATTTCCGGACGCATGCGCAATCTATAGAAAATTGTTATGACTTAGAATGTGCATACTTTGTTGATTCCATTTATGAAATAAAACACATTTTCTAAAAACTCGTGTTTTTTAAGAAATCATGTAAACCTTCTAGAAGCTGTGATTTTAAAAAACGGTGGAAGTAAGCTTTTCTTATTTCCGGACGCATGCGTAAAACTATAGAAAGTCGTTATGACGTAGAATGTGCATACTTTTCTGATTCCATTTATGAAAAAAAACACATTTTCTAAAAACTCGTGTTTTTTAAGAAATCATGTAAACCTTCTAGAAGCTGTGATTTTAAAAAATAGGGGAAGTAAGATTTTCTTGTTTCCAAACGCATGCGCAAACAATAGAAAGTCGTTATGACGTAGAATGTGCATACATTGTTGATTCCATTTATGAAATTAAATACATTTTCTAAAAACTCGTGTTTTTTAAGAAATCATGTAAACCTTCTAGAAGCTGTGATTTTAAAGAACGGGGGAAGTAAGCTTTTCTTATTTCCAGACGAATGCGCAAACTATAGAAATTCGTTATGATGTAGAATGTGCATAGTTTGTTGATTCCATTTATGAAATAAAACACATTTTCTAAAAACTCGTGTTTTTTAAAAATCATGTAAACCTTCTAGAAGCTATGATTTTAAAAAATGGGGGAAGTAAGCTTTTCTTATTTCTGGATGCATGCACAAACTCTAGAAAGTCGTTATGACGTACAATGTGCATACTTTGTAGATTCCATTTATGAAATAAAACACATTTTCTAAAAACTCGTGTTTTTTAGGAAATCATGTAAACCTTCTAGAGGCTGTGATTTTAAAAAACGGGCGAAGTAAGATTTTCTTATTTCCGGACGCATGCGCAAACTATAGAAAGTCGTTGTGACGTAGAATGTTCATACTTTGTTGATTCCATTTATGAAATAACACAAATTCTCTAAAAACTCGTGTTTTTTAATAAATCATGTAAACCTTCTAGAAGCTGTGATTTAAAAAAAGGGGGAAGTAAGCTTTTCTTATTTCCGGACGCATGCGCAAACTATAGAAAGTCGTTATGACATAGAATGTGCATACTTTGTAGATTCCATTTATGAAATAAAACACATTTTCTAAAAACTCGTGTTTTTTAATAAATCATGTAAACCTTCTAGAAGCTGTGATTTTAAAAAACGGGGGAAGTAAGCTTTTCTTATTTCTAGACGCATGCGCAAACTATAGAAAGTCGTTATGACGTAGAATTTGCATACTTTGTAGATTCCATTTATGAAATAAAACACATTTTCTAAAAACTCATGTTTTTTATGAAATCATGTAAACCTTCTAAAAGCTGTGATTTTAAATAACGGGGGAAGTAAGCTTTTCTTATTTCCGGACGCATGCGCAAACCTTAGAAAGTCGTTATGACGTAGAATGTGCATACTTTGTTGATTCCATTTATGAAATAAAACACATTTTCTAAAAACTCGTGTTTTTTACGAAATCATGTAAACGTTCTAGAAACTGTGATTTTAAAAAACGGTGGAAGTAAGCTTTTCTTATTTCTGGACGCATCCGCAAACTATAGAAAGTCCTTATGACATAGAATGTGCATACTTTGTTGATTCCATTCATGAAATAAAACACATTTTCTAAAAACTCGTGTTTTTTACGAAATTATGTAAACCTTCTAGAAGCTGTGATTTTAAAAAACGGTGGAAGTAATCTTTTCTTATTTCCGGACGCATGCGCAATCTATAGAAAGTTGTTATGACGTAGAATGTGCATACTTTTTGGATTCCATTTATGAAATAAAATACAATTTCTAAAAACTCGTGTTTTTTAAGAAATCATGTAAACCTTCTAGAAGCTGTGATTTTAAAAAACGGTGGAAGTAAGCTTTTCTTATTTCCGGCCGCATGCGCAAACTATAGAAAGTCGTTGTGACGTAGAATGTGCATACTTTTTTGATTGCATTTATGAAATAAAACACATTTTCTAAAAACTCGTGTTTTTTAAAAAATCATGTAAACCTTCTTGAAGCTGTGATTTTAAAAAAGGGGGGAAGTAAGCTTTTCTTATTTCCGAACGCATGCGCAAACTATAGAAAGTCGTTATGACGTAGAATGTACATACTTTGTTGATTCCATTTATGAAATAAAACACATTTTCTAAAAGCTCGTGTTTTTTAATAAATCATGTAAACCTTCTACAAGCTGTGATTTTAAAAAACGGGGGAAGTAAGATTTTCTTATTTCCGGACGCATGCGCAAACTATAGAAATTCGTTATGATGTAGAATGTGTGTACTTTGTTGATTCCATTTATGAAATAAAACACATTTCTAAAAACTCGTGTTTTTTAAGAAATCATGTAAACCTTCTAGAAGCTGTGATTTTAAGAAACGGTGGAAGTAAACTTTTCTTATTTCCGGACAAATGCGCAAACTATAGAAAGTCGTTATGACGTAGAATGTGCATACTTTGTAGATTCCATTTATGAAATAAAACACATTTTCTAAAAACTCATGTTTTTTATGAAATCATGTAAACCTTCTAGAAGCTGTGATTTTAAAAAACGGTGGAAGTAAACTTTTCTTATTTCTGAAAGCATGCGCAAGCTATAGAAAGTCGTTATGACTTAGAATGTGCATACTTTGTAGAATCCATTTATGAAATAAAACACATTTTGTAAAAACTCGTGTTTTTTACGAAATCATGTAAACCTTCTAGAAGCTGTGATTTTAAAAAACGGTGGAAGTAAGTTTTTCTGATTTCCGGACGCATGCGCAATCTATAGAAAGTTGTTATGACGTAGAATGTGCATACTTTTTGGATTCCATTTATGAAATAAAACACATTTTCTAAAAACTCGTGTTTTTTAAGAAATCATGTAAACCTTCTAGAAGCAGTGATTTTGAAAAACGGTGGAAGTAAGCTTTTCTTATTTCCGGCAGCATGCGCAAACTATAGAAAGTCGTTGTGACGTAGAATGTGCATACTTTTTTGATTCCATTTATGAAATAAAACACATTTTCTAAAAACTCGTGTTTTTAAAAAAATCATGTAAACCTTCTAGAAGCTGTGATTTTAAAAAACGGGGGAAGTAAGCTTTTGTTATTTCCAAACGCATGCGCAAACTATAGAAAGTCGTTATAACGTAGAATGTACATAGTTTGTTGATTCCATTTATGAAATAAAACACATTTTCTAAAAACTCGTGTTTTTTAATAAATCATGTAAACCTTCTAGAAGCTGTGATTTTAAAAAATGGGGGAAGTAAGCTTTTCTTATTTCCGGACGCATGCGCAAACTATAGAAATTCATTATGATGTAGAATGTGCGTACTTTGTTGATTCCATTTATGAAATAAAACACATTTTCTAAAAACTCGTGTTTTTTAAGAAATCATGTAAACCTTCTAGAAGCTGTGATTTTAAGAAACGGTGGAAGTAAACTTTTCTTATTTCCGGACGCATGCGCAAACTATAGAAAGTCGTTATGACGTAGAATGTGCATACTTTGTAGATTCCATTTATGAAATAAAACACATTTTCTAAAAACTCATGTTTTTTATGAAATCATGTAAACCTTCTAGAAGCTGTGATTTTAAAAAACGGTGGAAGTAAACTTTTCTTATTTCTGAAAGCATGCGCAAGCTATAGAAAGTCGTTATGACGTAGAATGTGCATACATTGTAGAATCCATTTATGAAATAAAACACATTTTGTAAAAACTCGTGTTTTTTACGAAATCATGTAAACCTTCTAGAAGCTGTGATTTTAAAAAACGGTGGAAGTAAGCTTTTCTGATTTCCGGACGCATGGACAAACTATAGAAAGTCGTTATGACGTAGAATGTGCATACTTTGTTGATTCCATTGATGAAATAAAACACATTTTCTAAAAACTCGTGTTTTTTACGAAATCATGTAAACCTTCTAGAAGCTGTGATTTTAAAAAACGGGGGAAGTAAGATTTTCTTATTTCCGGACGCATGCGCAAACTATAGAAAGTCGTTGTGACGTAAATTGTTCATACTTTGTTGATTCCATTTATGAAATAAAACACATATTCTAAAAACTCGTGTTTTTTAAGAAATCATGTAAACCTTCTAGAAGCTGTGATTTTAAAAAATGGGGGAAGTAATCTTTTCTTATTTCCGGACGCATGCGCAATCTATAGAAAGTCGTTATGATGTAGAATGTGCATACTTTGTTGATTCCATTTATGAAATAAAACACATTTTCTAAAAACTCGTGTTTTTTAAGAAATCATGTAAACCTTCTAGAAGCTGTGATTTTAAAAAATGGGGGAAGTAAGCTTTCCTTATTTCCGGACGCATGCGCAAACAATAGAAAGTCGTTATGACGTAGAATGTGCATACTTTGTAGATTCCATTTATGAAATAAAACACATTTTCTAAAAACTCGTGTTTTTTACAAAATCATGTAAACTTTCTAGAAGCTGTGATTTTAAAAAACGATGGAAGTAAGCTTTTCTTATTTCCGGACGCATCCGCAACAATAGAAAGTCCTTATGACGTAGAATGTGCATACTTTGTTGATTCTATTTACGAAATAAAACACATTTTCTAAAAATTCGTGTTTTTTAAGAAATCATGTAAACCTTGTAGAAGCTGTGATTTTAAAAAACGGGGGATGTAAGCTTTTCTTATTTGCAAACGCATGCGCAAACTATAGAAAGTCGTTATGACGTAGAATGTGCATACTTTGTTAATTCCATTTATGAAATAAAACACATTTTCAAAAAAATCTTGTTTTTTAAGAAATCATGTAAACCTTCTAGAAGCTGTGATTTTAAAAAACGGGGGAAGTAAGCTTTTCTTATTTCCAAACACATGTGCAAACAATAGAAAGTCGTTATGACGTAGAATGTGCATACTTTGTTGATTCCATTTATGAAATAAAACACATTTTCTAAAAACTCGTGTTTTTTACGAAATCATGTAAACCTTCTAGAAGCTGTGATTTTAAAAAAGGGGGGAAGTAAGCTTTTCTTATTTCCGGATGCATGCACAAACTCTAGAAAGTCGTTATGACGTAGAATGTACATACTTTGTTGATTCCATTTATGAAATAAAACAAATTCTCTAAAAACTCGTGTTTTTTAATAAATCATGTAAACCTTCTAGAAGCTGTGATTTAAAAAAAGGGGGAAGTAAGCTTTTCTTATTTCCGGACGCATGCGCAAACTATAGAAAGTCGTTATGACATAGAATGTGCATACTTGGTAGATTCCATTTATGAAATAAAACACATTTTCTAAAAACTCGTGTTTTTTAATAAATCATGTAAACCTTCTAGAAGCTGTGATTTTAAAAAACGGGGGAAGTAAGCTTTTCTTATTTCTGGACGCATGCGCAAACTATAGAAAGTCGTTATGACGTAGAATTTGCATACTTTGTAGATTCCATTTATGAAATAAAACACATTTTCTAAAAACTCATGTTTTTTATGAAATCATGTAAACCTTCTAAAAGCTGTGATTTTAAAAAACGGGGGAAGTAAGCTTTTCTTATTTCCGGACGCATGCGCAAACCTTAGAAAGTCGTTATGACGTAGAATGTGCATACTTTGTTGATTCCATTTATGAAATAAAACACATTTTCTAAAAACTCGTGTTTTTTACGAAATCATGTAAACGTTCTAGAAACTGTGATTTTAAAAAACGGTGGAAGTAAGCTTTTCTTATTTCCGGACGCATCCGCAAACTATAGAAAGTCCTTATGACATAGAATGTGCATACTTTGTTGATTCTATACATGAAATAAAACACATTTTCTAAAAACTCGTGTTTTTTACGAAATTATGTAAACCTTGTAGAAGCTGTGATTTTAAAAAACGGTGGAAGTAATCTTTTCTTATTTCCGGACGCATGCGCAATCTATAGAAAGTTGTTATGACGTAGAATGTGCATACTTTTTGGATTCCATTTATGAAATAAAACACATTTTCTAAAAACTCGTGTTTTTTAAGAAATCATGTAAACCTTTTAGAAGCTGTGATTTTAAAAAACGGTGGAAGTAAGCTTTTCTTATTTCCGGCCGCATGCGCAAACTATAGAAAGTCATTGTTACGTAGAATGTGCATACTTTTTTGATTGCATTTATGAAATAAAACACATTTTCTAAAAACTCGTGTTTTTAAAAAAATCATGTAAACCTTCTAGAAGCTGTGATTTTAAAAAACGGGGGAAGTAAGCTTTTGTTATTTCCAAACGCATGCGCAAACTATAGAAAGTCGTTATGACGTAGAATGTACATACTTTGTTGATTCCATTTATGAAATAAAACACATTTTCTAAAAACTCGTGTTTTTTAATAAATCATGTAAACCTTCTAGAAGCTGTGATTTTAAAAAACGGGGGAAGTAAGCTTTTCTTATTTCCGGACGCATGCGCAAACTATAGAAATTCGTTATGACGTAGAATGTGTGTACTTTGTTGATTCCATTTATGAAATAAAACACATTTCTAAAAACTCGTGTTTTTTAAGAAATCATGTAAACCTTCTAGAAGCTGTGATTTTAAGAAACGGTGGAAGTAAACTTTTCTTATTTCCGGACGCATGCGCAAACTATAGAAAGTCGTTATGACGTAGAATGTGCATACTTTTTGGATTCCATTTATGAAATAAAACACATTTTCTAAAAACTCGTGTTTTTTAAGAAATCATGTAAACCTTCTAGAAGCAGTGATTTTGAAAACCGTGGAAGTAAGCTTTTCTTATTTCCGGCCGCATGCGCAAACTATAGAAAGTCGTTGTGACGTAGAATGTGCATACTTTTTTGATTCCATTTATGAAATAAAACACATTTTCTAAAAACTCGTGTTTTTTAAAAAATCATGTAAACCTTCTAGAAGCTGTGATTTTAAAAAACGGGGGAAGTAAGCTTTTGTTATTTGCAAACGCATGCACAAACTATAGAAAGTCGTTATAACGTAGAATGTACATACTTTGTTGATTCCATTTATGAAATAAAACACATTTTCTAAAAACTCGTGTTTTTTAATAAATCATGTAAACCTTCTAGAAGCTGTGATTTTAAAAAACGGGGGAAGTAAGCTTTTCTTATTTCCGGACGCATGCGCAAACTATAGAAATTCGTTATGATGTAGAATGTGCGTACTTTGTTGATTCCATTTATGAAATAAAACACATTTTCTAAAAACTCGTGTTTTTTAAGAAATCATGTAAACCTTCTAGAAGCTGTGAATTTAAGAAACGGTGGAAGTAAACTTTTCTTATTTCCGGACGCATGCGAAAACTATAGAAAGTCGTTATGACGTAGAATGTGCATACTTTGTAGATTCCATTTATGAAATAAAACACATTTTCTAAAAACTCATGTTTTTTATGAAATCATGTAAACCTTCTAGAAGCTGTGATTTTAAAAAACGGTGGAAGTAAACTTTTCTTATTTCTGAAAGCATGCGCAAGCTATAGAAAGTCGTTATGACGTAGAATGTGCATACTTTGTAGAATCCATTTATGAAATAAAACACATTTTGTAAAAACTCGTGTTTTTTACGAAATCATGTAAACCTTCTAGAAGCTGTGATTTTAAAAAACGATGGAAGTAAGCTTATCTGATTTCCGGACGCATGCACAAACTATAGAAAGTCGTTATGACGTAGAATGTGCATACTTTGTTGATTCCATTTATGAAATAAAACACATTTTCTAAAAACTCGTGTTTTTTACGAAATCATGTAAACCTTCTAGAAGCTGTGATTTTAAAAAACGGGGGAAGTAAGATTTTCTTATTTCCGGATGCATGCGCAAACAATAGAAAGTCGTTATGACGTAGAATGTGCATACTTTGTTGATTCCATTTATGAAATAAAACACATTTTCTAAAAACTCGTGTTTTTTAAGAAATCATGTAAACCTTCTAGAAGCTGTGATTTTAAAAAACGGGGGAAGTAATCTTTTCTTATTTCCAAACACATGCGCAAAGAGTAGAAAGTCGTTATGACGTAGAATGTGCATACTTTGTTGATTCCATTTATGAAATAAAACACATTTTCTAAAAACTCGTGTTTTTTAAGAAAGCATGTAAACCTTCTTGAAGCTGTGATTTTAAAAAACGGGGAAGTAAACTTTTCTTATTTCCGGATGCATGCTCAAACTATACAAAGTCGTTGTGACGTAGAATGTGCATACTTTGTAGATTCCATTTATGAAATAAAACACATTTTCTAAAAACTCGTGTTTTTTACGAAATTATGTAAACCTTCTAGAAGCTGTGATTTTAAAAAACGATGAAAGTAATCTTTTCTTATTTCCGGACGCATGCGCAATCTATAGAAAGTCGTTATGACGTACAATGTGCATACTTTGTTGATTCCATTTATGAAATAAAACACATTTTCTAAAAACTCGTGTTTTTTATGAAATTATGTAAACCTTCTAGAAGCTGTGATTTTAAAAAACGGTGGAAGCAATCTTTTCTTATTTCCGGACGCATGCGCAATCTATAGAAAGTCGTTATGACGTAGAATGTGCATACTTTGTTGATTCCATTTATGAAATAAAACACATTTTCTAAAAACTCGTGTTATTTAAGAAATCATGTAAACCTTCTAGAAGCTGTGATTTTAAAAAACGGGGGAAGTAAGCTTTTCTTATTTCCGGACGAATGTGCAAACTATAGAAAGTCGTTATGACGTAGAATGTGCATACTTTGTTGATTCCATTTATGAAATAAAACACATTTTATAAAAACTCGTGTTTTTTAAGAGATCATGCAAACCTTCTAGAAGCTGTGATTTTAAAAAACGGGGGAAGTAAGCTTTTCTTATTTCCAAACGCATGCTCAAATTATAGAAAGTCGTTATGACGTAGAATGTGCATACTTTGTAGATTCCATTTATGAAATAAAACACATTTTCTAAAAACTCGTGTTTTTTACGAAATCATGTAAACCTTCTAGAAGCTGTGATTTTAAAAAACGGTGGAAGTAAACTTTTCTTATTTCCGGACGCATGTGCAAACTATAGAAAGTCGTTGTGACGTAGAATGTGCATACTTTGTTGATTCCATTGATGAAATAAAACACATTTTCTAAAAACTCGTGTTTTTTAAGAAATCATGTAAACCTTCCAGAAGCTGTGATTTTAAAAAACGGGGGAAGTAAGCTTTTCTTATTTCCGGACGCATGCGCAAACTATAGAGAGTCGTTGTGACGTAGAATGTGCATACTTTTTTGATTCCATTTATGAAATAAAACACATTTTCTAAAAACTCGTGTTTTTTAAGAAACCATGTAAACCTTCTAGAAGATGTGATTTTAAAAAACGGGGGAAGAAAGCTTTTCTTATTTCCGGACGCATGCGCAAACTATAGAAAGTCGTTATGACGTAGAATGTGCATACTTTGTTGATTCCATTTATGAAATAAAACACATTTTCTAAAAACTTTTGTTTTTTAAGAAATCATGTAAACCTTCTAGAAGCTGTGATTTTAAAAAACGGGGGAATTAAGCTTTTCTTATTTTCGGACGCATGCGCAAACTATAGAAAGTCGTTGTGACGTAGAACTTGCATACTTTGTTGATTCCATTTATGAAATAAAACACATTTTCTAAAAACTAGTGTTTTTTACGAAATCATGTAAACCTTCTAGAAGCTGTGATTTTAAAAAACGGTGGAAGTAAGCTTTTTTTATTTCCGGACACATGCGCAAACTATAGAAAGTCATTATGACATATGTTCGGGTACACAGGGCACTACCAAAGGACCGAACACCAAGAGAAACCACTTCACACAAACAGATCACAGATCAACACACCGATGTTTTGACGTGGTTTAAACCCCCTTGAGGGAAACACTCCACGGCCCCGGCCAAATAGCTTCTACGGGACAATTTATTATGCAAAGAAAGAAAGTTACAAATGAGCTTCTCATAATCGATCAACTAAACAATGACCCTCCATGCTCTTTAAATAGAGATCATGGACCAATCGGGTGTTAAGCCACGGATCAAGGTTAGGTTTGATCTAAGAGAAGTTGAGCCGTCGGATCACTCTATGTCGGAAACATATCGTGACCGTCGGATTAAGTATTTACAAATGCATACTAATGCATACTAAAGAAACACACTATCCCTAACGGATATATTACATAAGTTGATCTTAACTAACTCCTAAGTGTCTAAATATCCTAACATCCCCCCTTAAGAACAACTTGGGATAGGATTGAAAGATTTACAAAAGTGACACTATTAGGAGAAGGAAGGAGGCATTAGAGCCTATCCCCCCTTAATGACAAGTTCCTGAACTCCTTACATAGATCGAAGTTTAGAAAACTTCGCTTCTGTAAGAGACTTGGTGAAGATGTCTGCAACTTGATCATCTGTAGGGCAAAAGAGCACTTCAAGAACACGATCATGAACAAGATTTCTGATGAAGTGCATGTGTAGCTCAATGTGTTTGCTGCGTTGATGTAGAACTGGATCTTTGGCAAGCTTGATGGTACTTTGATTATCGCACCAAAGTGGAGTAGGCTGCTGCTGCTCGAATCCAAACTCTGAAAGGATCTTTCGAATCCATAAAGCTTCCTGACTGGCATTAACTGCTGCTCGATATTCTGCCTCTGCTGAAGAAAGAGCAAGAGCTTGTTGTTTCTTACAAGCCCAAGTAATAGGTCCAGATCCCAGACTGAAAACATAACCTGCAGTAGACTTTCGATCATCAGGATCGCCGGCCCAATCTGAATCAGTGAAACTAACCAACAAAGGTTTCCCCCCTGTACTGTAATGAATCCCAAACTGAACTGTACCTCGAATATATCGAAGTATTCTTTTAGCTACTTTCCAGTGACTTTCATGAGGTGTCTGCATATAACGGGCAACTCTACCAACGGCAAAGGAAAGGTCAGGACGGGAATGAGTCAAGTATAAGAGACAACCAACAAGCTGACGATACAAGGTGGCATCGACTTCAGGTGAAGTACAAGTGGCAGAAAGTTTGACTCCAGACTGGAAGGGAGAAGGGGCTGGTCTACAATCTTCCATGTGAAAGCGACGAAGAAGGTCACAAGCATACTTAGACTGAGAAAGAAAGATTCCTTCTTTGGTTTGCAGAACTTGGAGACCAAGAAAATAATGCAAATGTCCTAAGTCTGACATTTCAAAAGTTTGTTTAAGACTGGATTTCACATGGGTTATAAGCTTAGGGTCACTACCAGTAAGAATAAGGTCATCAACATATAGAACAAGTATGATGAGATGGTTTCCTACTTTCTTGGTATAGACATTGGGGTCAGAATGGCATCTAGAAAAACCAGTGTCAAGGAGAAAGTTATCCATTTTGGCATACCAAGCTCTAGGAGCTTGCTTAAGGCCATATAAGGATTTCTTAAGGCGGCAGACAAGGCTAGAGTTATTCTGAACATAGCCAGGAGGTTGTTCCATGTAAATTTTCTCCTGTAAATCACCATGTAAGAAGGCAGACTTGACATCCATTTGATGGAATTCCCAGTTGTGTAAGGCTGCAAGGGAAAGAACAAGGCGGATGGAGTTCATTTTGGCGACGGGAGCAAAGGTTTCATTGTAGTCAATCCCTTCAACTTGGGAAAAACCTTTGGCAACTAACCTTGCCTTAAGTCTTTCAACACTTCCATCTGATGCATACTTAGTTCTGTAGACCCATTTACATCTGACAAGTTTTCTTCCTTTTGGAAGAGGTACAAGATCCCAAGTATCGTTCGCCATTAAGGAACGATATTCTTCATCCATGGCTGCATCCAAATCTGGATTCCCTGAAGCTTCTGCAAAAGTTTCTGGATCATGATTCTCGGAAACTTGAGCCAAAAGAGAAGAGGCTCGCTGAAACTGAGAACGTGTTCGACGTTGATCTCTAGGATCATCGGCAAGATCACCAGCTGCTTCACATGTTGAACGGACCCATCGAGGAAGCACTTGTGCTGGTGCAACTGGAGGAACATGAGCAGGCAGAGGTGGATTTTCATCCTCACTGTCATCATCAGAAACTGGAGTTGGAAACCTGTCAAGGAAGTTGGAAGAAGAAGAAGAAGGCACAAACGCCGAATCAGACTCGCAGGCCAAAGATGGCACAATCGCCGAGTTAGGCTCGCAGGCCAAGAGATTTTCATCAAATTTAACATCTCTTCTAATGATTATAGCATGAGAATGTGGTTGAAGAAGTCTATAACCTTTTACATCTTCAGAATATCCAACAAATATGCACTTTTCACTTTTAGGCTGCAATGCTTTCCGTTTTTCATCCGGAATGTGAGCCCATGCTTCACTACCAAACACACGGAAGTGACTTACATCAGGTTTAGTTTTACTCCATGCTTCTTCCGGTGTTATACCTTGTAATGATTTAGTGGGGGTGCGATTAACTATGTAATTTGCACAATTAATGGCTTCAGCCCAAAATTGAAGACTTAGTCCCTTAGATTGGATCATACAATTAGCCATTTCTTTTAAAGTGCGGTTCTTCCGCTCAGCTACACCATTTTGTTGTGGTGTATATGGAACAGTGTGTTGTTGTTGGATGCCTTGTTCAGTGCAGAAAGTAGTGAACTGTTTGTTAACATATTCTCCTCCATTGTCAGATCTTAACTTAATAATTTGATGACCAGATTGTTTTTCAACAAGGGCCTTGTAGGCCAAGAACATGTTAAATACTTCGCTCTTAAGTTTTAGGAAATAAACCCAAGTGCATCTGGTGTAATCATCAATGAAAGTTAAGAAATATTTGAAACCAGAAAATGAAGCAGATGGAAGAGGACCACACAAGTCACTATGCACAAGCTCCAAGGGAACCGAGGCGTGCCAAGAGGCACGTTTGTCAAAACTGTCCCGATGATGTTTTCCGAGTACACAACCGGAGCAAACACCATCTCTGCAAGATACCATCGGAAGACCTGTCACCATATTTTCTTTACATAGTTGTTGCAATGAGCGATAATTTAAGTGACCAAATCGCTCATGCCAAAGTTTGCTCAAGTTATCACTATGAGCAACAAAAACTGAAGGGAAAGGTGATGACCCAAAGTTGTTAAACTTGTACAACCTGGTAATATCATCAACAATTCCGGTAGCTAGGACCTGTTGAGGATCTTTAAAATCCTTGATTACAACTTGGTGAGGTGTAAAGGTCACAGTTTTACCTTCACCAGAATGAGTGATCTGATAGACTGATAACAAATTGCAGGAAATTCTTGGAACACATAGTACATCACTAAAATGACCATTATCTACTGGAACTGTTCCAGCTCCTACAACACTTAGAGATCTATCATCACCAACAAATATTTGTTTGGTGTTACATTCATGCATAGTAGAAAAGATGGCTTGATCCTTAGCCATATGATAAGATGCTCCAGAATCAATGAGCCATTCATTTGAAGTAGAAGAGGAAGATGCATTATAAGAATAACCAGAAGCACAAAGTGCATGTCCATGAGAGGTAGATTCTGATGGCGAATCTAGGCTGATGTGGTGCTTCTTCATTGCTGCTTCCAAGGCTGCCATCTTCTTGAAACACTTTGATTCATCATGATTATCTTTCCCGCAATAGTTGCAATGGCGCTCAGTCTTCTTGCCTTTTGGCTTGGATCCTTTGTCATTTTTTAAAGAAGGAGCTGACTGAGAGGGTTTGGGACCCTTGTTTGACTTATTATTGCGAAAATTTTGTTTCTTGGGAGGCTTGGACTTTTCTTTCTGTTGGGACAATAAGGCTTTCCCAGATGTATCTGCATTGTTGATTATTCCAAGATGAATGAGTTTATCTTGTTCCCTAATCAAGGAATCACAAAAGGATTCAAGACTAGGCTCTTGATAGCTAGCTGCATTCAATGACGCTTTCATGGAGTAAAATGTAGATACAAAAACAGAATATGCAGGTCCAAGTTTGGAAAGAATATGATAAATGCATTGTTTGTCTTCCCTCTCAATCTTACATTCTGCACATAAGAGCTTGAGAGTTTTGTACTTAGATAAATAATCTTGAATGCATGAAAAGTCACTTGGATTTAAAGAAATCAACTCATTTTCGAGTTGGTGACCTCGAATTTCATTGTGTTTACCAAACACAGTTTCCAACTTGTCCCAAGCAGCATTAGGTTCATCAATTCCAGATATGTGGAATCGCAAATCAGTACAGATTGACATCCCAATCAATCCACGAGCTTCATCACATCTATTTGCCCATTTTATTTTCTTATCATTATCAGTGGGTTCTTTTTCTTTCCCTGTTGTAATTCTGAAAAGTCCCCTACTTCGTAGAACATCCTCCATACGAGATTTCCATGAGAAATAGTTGGAACTGTTAAGTAGAATATCACAAGGGGCGGCCATATTTGTAAATTAATGGCTATAAAAGCAGAAACCAATAGTCTGGATGTGAAGAGCTCGAAAAAATAGGCGGTTTCAAAAAAAACGGCACTGAAAACAGACTCTGTATGATGAAGTTATGCTTGAACAAAGAAACTGTTGAAGATGTCCCCAATAGTGACGTGGCAGCTAGAGAATGTCCAGCAAAAAAAAGAACCCCCCTCTTCCCAAGATGAACCTTTTGACAATCACTTTACAAAAAAGTTGCTTTTAAGTGAATCACTTTTGTAAAATAAGTGATTTCACTTTTACAATGATATTACTTTTAAATAGTGCAACAATAAATGAGATGCACTTTTACAATGATATTACTTTTAAATAGTGCAACAAGGAAGTGACTCACTTGTATTTTTATTTTTTTTATTATTTAAGTGAGATGCACTTTTACAATAAAGTAACTTGAAAATAGAAATTGCATGCACTTTTCTTTTTAAAAGTAACTTCCTAAGACTTGAACTCAAGACCTATTAAGGAATAAAGCAACTTTGGACCAAGTGAGCTAGTTTAAAAGGTATGTAAAATATGGAAATGAGGAAGGGGGCTTTTTTTTTTACTCTTCTTGCTCGGTTTGCGTGCTTGCCCTTTTTCCTGCAAAACAAACCACAAAACGAAACAAAAAAAAAAATTTCCACACTCGTAGAGTTAGATCTTGTTAGCTTGCCCGGAAAGTCTACGTTTTCTCTCTGTTTCTGATTTGCCGAGATTGCGCAAAGTGCACGGCAAAGAGCATACGCAGCCGAAAAAACCCTTTCCCTTTCTGTTTCTGATTTGCCGAGATCGCTCAAGGTGCACGGCAAAGAGCATACGCAGACGGGAAAGCAACAATCCGAACCAAAAAAAATCTAACAGTAAAAAAAAATGAAATATGATATTTTTTCTTTTCAAAAAACGAAAAAAAAAAATGCGTCACTGTAACATTATACCTTCAGATCTGATGAAATACGCGTTTCTGGAGCAACCGGGAACCGTTTTCGATCAAACGAAAACTATTTTTCAATGGAAACGATGCTCTGGACGCAATGGAACACCTCCCACAGCCAAGAAATGCACAGAAATATCAGAACTAGAAACCCTTTCGAGTTTCGGCAACAGCAGTTCAAGATCTAGATCATAACCGGAAGCGGTACTTCATAAAAGCTCTGATACCATGTTCGGGTACACAGGGCACTACCAAACGACCGAACACCAAGAGCAACCACTTCACACAAACAGATCACAGATCAACACACCGATGTTTTGACGTGGTTTAAACCCCCTTGAGGGAAACACTCCACGGCCCCGGCCAAATAGCTTCTACGGGACAATTTATTATGCAAAGAAAGAAAGTTACAAATGAGCTTCTCATAATCGATCAACTAAACAATGACCCTCCATGCTCTTTAAATAGAGATCATGGACCAATCGGGTGTTAAGCCACGGATCAAGGTTAGGTTTGATCTAAGAGAAGTTGAGCCGTCGGATCACTCTATGTCGGAAACATATCGTGACCGTCGGATTAAGTATTTACAAATGCATACTAATGCATACTAAAGAAACACACTATCCCTAACGGATATATTACACAAGTTGATCTTAACTAACTCCTAAGTGTCTAAATATCCTAACAACATAGAATGTGCATACTTTGTTGATTCCATTTATGAAATAAAACACATTTTCTAAAAACTCGTGTTTTTTAAGAAATCATGTAAACCTTCTAGAAGCTGTGATTTTAAAAAACGGTGGAAGTATGCTTTTCTTATTTCCGGACGCATGCGCAAACTATAGAAAGTCGTTATGATGTAGAATGTGCATACTTTGTTGATTCCATTTATGAAATAAAACACATTTTCTAAAAACTCATGTTTTTTACGAAATCATGTAAACCTTCTAGAAGCTGTGATTTTAAAAAACGGGGGAAGTAAGCTTTCCTTATTTCCCAACGCATTTGCAAACTATAGAAAGTCGTTATGACATATCATGTGCATACTTTGTAGATTCCATTTATGAAATAAAACACATTTTCTAAAAACTCGTGTTTTTTAATAAATCATGTAAACCTTCTAGAAGCTGTGATTTTAAAAAACGGGGGAAGTAAGCTTTTCTTATTTCCAGATGAATGCGCAAACTATAGAAATTCGTTATGACATAGAATGTGCATACTTTGTTGATTCCATTTATGAAATAAAACACATTTTCAAAAAGCTCGTGTTTTTTAAGAAATCATGTAAACCTTCTAGAAGCTGTGATTTTAAAACACGGTGGAAGTAAGCTTTTCTTATTTCCGGACGCGTGCGCAAACTATAGAAAATCGTTATGACGTAGAATGTGCATACTTTATAGATTCCATTTATGAAATAAAACACATTTTCTAAAAACTCTTGTTTTTTACGAAATCATGTAAACCTTCTAGAAGCTATGATTTTGAAAAACGGTGGAAGTAAACTTTTCCTATTTCTGGACGCATGTGCAAGCTATAGAAAGTCGTTATGACGTAGAATGTGCATACTTTGTAGATTCCATTTATGAAATAAAACACATTTTCTAAAAACTCGTGTTTTTTACGAAATCATGTAAACCTTCTAGAAGCTGTGATTTTAAAAAACGGTTGAAGTAAGCTTTTCTTATTTCCTGTAATGCCCCTAGAATGACTGTGGACCTTAAGGGAACCTTTCGAGTGACCCGACTGAACAACTTCGATATAATGGTCTCTTGAGCCTTCTTATGCCTTAAATGATTGAGGACAACCTGAAGATGTAAATGACGACAATAATTGATAAATGAATTAAGGAATTAAATTCTATGTGTGGAGAGGGATAATTGATTGATTACATCTTGATTAATGATTAGCCCTCATTGATCAAGTCAAAGTGCAGTAGGACAATTACATTCCTAGCTCTGCGACTTGGGAGGATGCAACTGAGATGCGTCGTAGCTTTCCATTTTTTATTCTGAACTTCGGGACGAAGTTCTAATTAAGTAGGGGTGTATGTAGTGCCCCTAGACTTGTGTAGACATTGAGGGCACCTGCTGAGGTACCCGGGTGATTGAAACATTAATTAAATAACCTTTTGACCTTATTTTTTTTGAGTATGTGTATCTGAACTATTGAGGTAAATGAATAATTGCATATGTTAAACGATTAGCTATGACTATGGAAAATTATGTTGATGGATAATGCTTAACGACTAGCTGTATGGTGATTATGTATTTGGCGACGAAATGTATATTTGATAAGATGAATGAGCAGTTTGAATAAATCATAAATGTTTAACAATGCTAGAGTTAGAAACCAGATGATGATTGTTGAGAACAGTGCTACTAATAATTTGTTGCGAGAAGTGTGTGTAGAAACAAGTGAGACGGTTCACCAACGGCCACACAAAGGAACATGGAGGGTCGTAGAGTACGGGTAAATCATACACAGGGGAAGCGACGACGATGTCAACTTCCGACAAGAATACCGCGCATGAGTAGATAAGCATTGATCCGCTTGCTCAAGAGGAATGCGTGAGGACGTACGAGGTGGGCCACGACGGAGCTGGTCACGTACGAGTTGAGGGGCACGCAGTGAGAATGGACTCACTCCTCAGCGCCATTAGTCCCTAGATAGCATGTAGATGGAGGATGGATGGTAGTATAGGATGGATTGATCAAAAGTTTAATCCAGTAATAAGTTTAATCCTAATTTTTTAGTTAATCCAAAACAAGAATAACTTTAAGGTCAAAACTCGATCCAAATAAAAAAAAAAAAAAAAAAAAAATTACTTGTTGAGGACTGCCTTACGCCGTCTTGAATCTGCTCAGTCCCTGATCTATAATTAGACCGTGTGCTGAATAACAGCTAACTCAACCATAGTCCTCAACTCGTACCCTGGCCGTGAACAACCTGAGATACGCCTTTGGGAATTATATTCTGTGCCTGTCTAGCAGATCTCCGTTTCATCTCTCCACCTTACCGACTCAGCCGGTAACTTTAATTCTCTGAATGCCATTGTCTCTGTCGCTCAGACCTCAGTTCATCACGCCGTTGCCCATCTTGGTTGTGTATCGAAAGTTATGGAACTCTTTCTACCTTTATTGATGACAAACAGCTATACTCCTGTTAATGACCGTGATGCTCTCTGTCTAACGCCCGGGTCATTAACTTCCCTGTCAGTATGCTCCACGGCAACTTTGGTGGAGGAGATGTGCGAGTCACCTTAGACTTGGCGTTCAGTTCCACGCGTCATTAAAACCGGTGATAGAGAACTGGATCGATAGTGTTTAATATTGGTAGTAGCTGACGAGAAGTGCCGGTAGTCGCCGAGTGAGATGCTTTGCAATCACACTTCTTTAACTAAGTGATGGTTAAACTATTGATACTTTTCGTCCGCAACTTAAACGCAGAGACAACTCATGCGCTAATCAAGATGTGAGAGAGTGGAGTTGATCCCGTGTATTAGATATTAGAGATATGTATGTGTATAAAAGAAATGCATCTTGTTTACAGCCCAGGAGTTCATAGCACCCAGAACAGTCCACCCAGTAGTGGTTGGTTGGACTGTCTTTCACGAAGAGCGATCTGCATCAAAAATTGCTTGTCAAAGAAATATGGTGATCTCCGCCTTATTTAATTTCTGCTTCAGATCTTTGTGTTATAAATCCTCACCCTATAGAAGTTTGATTTATGCTTTATAGATATTATTTGAAAGGGTTGCAATTCGGTGACTATAGCTACATCAACCAAGTTTGTATAGTATCTGCGATCTCCGCATCGTGTGTCACTGATAGAAGTTATATTTAAACTTTTGTATAGCTGCAACCATTATTAGATAGAGTTCTCCATTCTCTAATTTCTACGTGCTGCCCAATGGAGTGAGTCGCTGTTGACTGTATGGGAGATGGACGGCTGGTTAGCCGATCCATGTTCTCCATCTCTATTTTGTTTTTATTACTGTAAATGTTGCGACTGTGTTTAGTATTAAGATATATACATATCTGCCCTAGCATCGCATGGATCCCTTCCATTTCCATTATGTATGTTGTGTTTCTGTGAATAGCGTAAGGACACCGAGGAAGGCTGCGTTTGGCCATAAACCGTGTAAACACTCTCGTGTTGAATCCCTCTAGAGTAATGCTAAAAAGAACGCATTTTATTCATCTTAATGATATTTGCTCGAAAACATCTTTTATTCAGGTTTCGTCTGTGAGTCTTACTAGAGATACGTTAGAGACTCAATCGTAACCGGTAAAATTGATAGTTAGCATATATATATATATATATATTTAAAACAGATCGGATTTCACATTTAAAACTTTGTATTTAGTTTTGCTTAGATCGAGTCTGTATTTCGATTACAGCACTCAGTCTTTTCAGATCGGGTTCCATATTTAGTTCAGTACTCTATTTCACCAAAAATGTAGATCAAATCGATATCAGTGCAATATTATATTTTCTGTATTCTATTTCCCCAGAACGCACATCAAATCGATTTGGGTATTATTTTATATTTGCAGTTTAAAATTCGCTATCTGATCTTCATTATCAGCTTGGCTTTATTTTATCTTTTCAGCATACTACTTCTCCAAAAATGCAGATCAATAGATCTCGGGGGCTTGCATTGCGATTTCAGTATTAATTTTTTTTTTTTTTTTTTAATTCGGATCGAGTTTTGACCTTAAAGTTATTCTTGTTTTGGATTAACTAAAAAATTAGGATTAAACTTATTACTGGATTAAACTTTTGATCAATCCATCCTATACTATCATCCTAAATTCTTTTGCAATATGTGAAAGAATCTAAGGTCTCTCTCTCTGTTGCACCAATTCATGTGTAAGGACATTTATTATGGCAATTATTTCAATATTTTTATTGTCTTGTACTTTCTTGCTAAAGTTTGTCTATTAGATAGACGTTTTATTTATTTAAATTATCTGATATCCAATAGTTAGTGTTTGACATAGTTGTAGATGCCAATCTTTGTTAAACTCCAGAAGAGTCAATTGAGGTGTAATTAGCATCATAACCAACAGTTTATGTGCGAATAAGCCATTGCTTGTTTGAACCTCACGAGGCTGACGCATTTCATCAAATGGGAAGTCGGCGGTCTACTTGCCAGTATTCCGAAGGATGGATTGTAGCTTGGAGGTGGTTCTATACAATTTTTGCTTGTGATGGTGAACCTCACTTCCATCGCCATTGATGGGGTCCACTTGGAGCTGGTAGCATGTGCAGCCCGATTGACTTCTGTAGCATGGGGACCTTATCCCTGTAAGGTGGGCACATTTCAAAGTAAATGGCCATTAATGTGATGGACAAATAATAATCATTTTCATGGACTTTGTGGACAAGGACGTGCATCACATTGGTGTACATCTTGTAATTGTAATGCAATCCTCCCTAGATGTTTTTAAAGTGAAAGCGATCTAAACTATCACTGTCATCAATTACTGTTTGGCCGATTTGGAGACCAATCTGTAATCAAATCTAACTCTGTGGTTTACCTGAGTTCAATTTATACTCTGTCATTCCATGCCCTCTTGTTTATATATGTGTAGAAAGGATTAATGAAAGAAGTAGTAGATTCAGTAAAAGCAAGGGTGTATAAACCAGTAGATTCAATAGTTGGTGATATATATATATATATAAAGCAGAAATATATTATGTCGTTGACTAAGCATATTATTCAGATGGCTAAGAAGCATTTGCATAGGTGGCTATGGCAGTTTACTCACTACAATATTCAGTGTTTTAAGCACCAACGACCGCAACAATATATCCTGTTACTTAAGCTGGAGATCCGACACCCCTAACATATTCAGTTGTTAAGCCGTTGATCCAAATCTAGCCTTATATTCTATTGGTTAAATTGTTAGTGCTAATTGAGTAAAGTAAGTACCAGTCCCATACCTGGAAGTAGTAGTTAAAAAGCGAGTCGCTTCAGTAAATGAGCGAGAAAGCTTGAAGCCGGGGCGAGGTGATACAAGAGCTAGAGGTGGAGTGAGGCTAGGTAGGACAGACGTATATTATTATTGGCTCAATAATTTGGATTAGCTCAATAATTTGCGGTGTAATATACTATGAGGCTCACTATGATGTGAAGAAGCTCTAGGCAAAGGAGAGTGAAATAAATCAGGTCGGAGGGAGGGTGAGACCGTAGATAAGGGATGGGATCAGAGGGTAGGAAAGATAGAGACATCTTTCCTTCTTTTTGTTGAACCCTGGTTACGGCCAAGTCTGGAATGAAGATCTGCTCACCCCTTAAAACTCTCTTATGTGTTGAATGGCTATGATTTGTTCCAACCCAATCACGCAAATATTATGAAATCATGGAAATGAGAGCGCCACAGATCTCTTAGTAGACTTAGTATTTAATTGAGTTGTTTGTTTTCTCGTCTATAATGGACAATCATCACGATAGTTATGACGATTGTTATGTGACAGACTGGGCAGTGGGCAGTGGTAACTCCATCTACCATTGATTACGGTGTACATTCAAATCATTATGCAGGCAATAGTCTCCGCGTAGCCTAGATGAATTGACAGCTTCCTTCCAACCCACCGATTGCAGATTGACGCTATCGATTAACTAGAAGTAAGATCCTGACTTTGTCGTTGGCGTGGTGGGTAGATAAATAAGTGGTGGATCGCCATGACTCTGTCAGTGGTTAAATGCATTTAATACTGGAAATCAGAGTATCCAACTTGGACAATAAATACGGAATTATGAGATGATAAGCCAATAACATCTTAGCCTAGACTAAAAGATTCTTTATATGTAATTATTCTATATAAATGTTTAAGGCACTAATTTGGCTACCTTAAACATACGAAGAGTTAAGTAAATGAACGATGACATTGTAGTGATACAAATAAGTTACATTAAATTATTGGTTTGCAGAATAATCCTCTCGGATTCTTCAAAGGAGAAAACTAACATATTTAACATATTTACCGTAATATTTAGTATTAAGAAATATTATACGTGATCGATTCCTACTCCATGGGAAAAGTATTAGCCCAACAAAGAATTAAGTTTGTCTCTATTTTAGGTATAATTGGGTAAACTTTTTTTTAATCAGATGTGTATTGGACTATGTTGTGCTTAAGGACATACAACTGATAAATAAATTGGGGTTTTGAAAGTGATGAAATTATCAATTAAATGAAGGTTTAGATAGATACATTCTATATTATCATGGTAAAATGTAATTTCATAATGATTAGCAATAAGTTTCCATACTCTTGGACATTGATTATGTAAAAAAGTACTTTGGGAAAAGGGTTTGTAAATATTGAGAAGAAAAAAATTCTGTTAATGCACTACATAAAATTATATTCATGTGCTTTAGAAATTACTAGGGTAAGAAGGTCCTCATAAATATGACAATAAGCATTAGGTTGGGATCCCCTTTGAAATGGTATTATGAATAATCTTAATGAATAAATTGCATACCAGACCTTAGATTTAGTGAGGATCTCTAAATAAAGATCGAGTTGGTATTTATCACAAGTTCTTAAACCTAAATGCAATTATTCATTAAGGAGACTAACTTACGGACTTGGTTTGAAAGAGTGTAATTGTTATATTCACTAAAGAATTGTGGACTATGCTTAATAAATTAGAAGTGGGGGTTTTTAAATAATAAACTTGATAGATTATCATGTTAGTTACTTCAAAGATTAAGTTGAGTTGAAAGGCAATTATTAGTGTTTAAAATTGTATATCCTAGAGAGTTTTTAATGCCATATTATGAATTAAACTAACATGTTTGGGACAAGTTTAAGGAAGATTTTCACGCTCCATATCCCACGGGACTATTGTGGGTATCGGGTAGGATTGAATTAAAAGATGAGATTAGGTTATCGTAATTATAAAAGTTACATTTGTTATATAACCGAAGGGGAAGGGATTGCAATTGAGATATCTAATTTCCTAGTTTCCTTTCAATTATAAAAAGTTATATGTTATGTGAGATTGCAATTGGGTTATCCAATTCTTAGTTTTATTATAACATGCTATACATTAGGTGTTGAAAGGAAATATAACTAGTTATGCCTAAAGAAGTATAATTGTGGGAAATAGTTATAGATATGTGAAAGGAAATGTTTGTATGTGATAAAGGATTAGGGTTATAATATGATTGTTGAAATAATCTTATCTCATTTACAGGAATTGACATGACTGATACCGAATGGAAAATCCTATGAGTTATAAAAGTAATGTATTACCCTTGAAAGGTATAGTGTCAAGTTACTCAAATTATAATCATAAGGGTTTGGATTTACAAATTAGATTGTTAAGCTTATTTATGCTTTATATCAAATAAAGGGTTAGATATCTTATGAAAAGGTTAGAAATAAATATTCAGATAGTAAGTTTGACAAAGTCTAAAAAAATTATTTATTGCACTTGAGGAGTATGGTACATCACATGCTTTAATTGGATTTAGAAAGGAATTTAATATATAAATCTTGAATTGTAAAACTTTCCTACTCATTTATATCGTGATGAAATAGTTAAAGACCATTGTTGGAAGGGTTAGTAGATTGGGTTATTGAATTATAAACTTCTTACCTTCTTATGTTGAAAGGAATTGGGGCATGTAATTATGGGGAATTGAAACTTAGAAAACCAACCAAAATGGTCAATTGAAAACATTCTTGTTGAATGATGTATGAAGATGATCAACACAATGAACTGAACATAAGAAAACTAACCTCAAGACATGGTCAAACCTTGATGAAAATATGACTAGCCCGAGATAGAACTCGATGAGGTTGAGAAAACACACATTGTATGACTTGATGAGCATGTCGAAGTAATCTTATGACAACAGAAATGATGAAATGAGGTAAGGATGTGATAATATCATTAACCGGGACATGATGATACTGAAGAAAGGACTAAGAGATAAATTTTTAAAATTTTCGGCTAAGTCACTAAGTTTCGATGCCTCGAATCATATCAATTTGAGAACCAACATTTAAGGTTGTTTGGAAGTAATCTTATGGAAATCGGCTTGGCAGTTATTTGAAGGTCTCTCTTGATTTGTTGAAAACCGTGATTATATCTTACCGAATATTTTATGATGTTTACCTTCTTATCTTAAAGGGAAGATAATCATATAAATTTGAAACCTTTCATGGATTTGTTATATCTTTGGGTGGATTTTGACACATGCAGCTTGTTGAAATTTGGACATCGTAGAACTTTGTGAATGAATAAGAGACATAGAAAATCTAGTTCGAATTGACAATTATTGAATGTATTATCAGATGGATATTATATGAAATTACAATTGAGTTCCTGAGGATGTATTGGAACCATGATGGATGAAAAATGAAAACTAATGATTAGAACCGCTTGTGCTTTCGGCCTTGATTGTTGTAGAAAAATAGAAGAGAATGCCAAGAAGATGAAAATTGGAAACTGAGGAAAATGCTAGCATTGAAATTACAAGAACAAAAATTAACTTCGGGACGAAGTTCTATTTAAGAGGGGGTGTATGTAATGCCCCTAGAATGACTGTGGACCTTAAGGGAACCTTTCGAGTGACCCGACTGAACAACTTCGATATAATGGTCTCTTGAGCCTTCTTATGCCTTAAATGATTGAGGACAACCTGAAGATGTAAACGACGACAATAATTGATAAATGCATTAAGGAATTAAATTCTATGTGTGGAGAGGGATAATTGATTGATTACATCTTGATTAATGATTAGCCCTCATTGATCAAGTCAAAGTGCAGTAGGACAATTACAGTCCTAGCTCTGCGACTTGGGAGGATGCAACTGAGATGCGTCGTAGCTTTCCATTTTTTATTCTGAACTTCGGGACGAATTTATAATTAAGTAGGGGTGTATGTAGTGCCCCTAGACTTGTGTAGACATTGAGGGCACCTGCTGAGTGACCCGGCTGATTGAAACATTAATTAAATAACCTTTTGACCTTATTTTTTTTGAGTATGTGTATCTGAACTATTGAGGTAAATGAATAATTGCATATGTTAAACGATTAGCTATGACTATGGAAAATTATGTTGATGGATAATGCTTAACGACTAGCTGTATGGTGATTATGTATTTGGCGACGAAATGTATATTTGATAAGATGAATGAGCAGTTTGAATAAATCATAAATGTTTAACAATGCTAGAGTTAGAAACCAGATGATGATTGTTGAGAACAGTGCTACTAATAATTTGTTGCGAGAAGTGTGTGTAGAAACAAGTGAGACGGTTCACCAACGGACACACAAAGGAACATGGAGGGTCGTAGAGTACGGGTAAATCACACACAGGGGAAGCGACGACGATGTCAACTTCCGACAAGAATACCACGCATGAGCAGATAAGCATTGATCCGCTTGCTCAAGAGGAATGCATGAGGACGTACGAGGTGGGCCACGACGGAGCTGGTCACGTACGATTTGAGGGGCGCGCAGTGAGAACGGACTCACTCCTCAGCGCCATTAGTCCCCTAGATAGCATGTAGACGGAGGATGCATGGTAACGATTCCTAAAATCCCTACAAGAGTTCCCGCAAGTCAAAACAGAAAGATGGTGGCAGAAGGGCCCAACGATGCGGTACCCTGTCAAGAACGGAAAGAATGGACGCAAGGACCCAACGAGGTGGTACCATGCAAAGGAATGGAAACCATGGATGATTGGACCCGACGGAGTGGTGCCATGTCAAGGGATTAAAAAAATTAAGGAACCAGGAGCCCAACGACGCGGCACCGTGATCCTATTGAGTTTGATTGTTAAATTAAACTACATAAAAACTTAGGAGAATAACTCTAGATTATTACTTAGCAAATGCATAACAATAGCTTAGACATTTTCACATGAATAGTTATTTTGTTGAGCATTTAAATTAATAGAAATTTATATTTAGGATCAAAATAGATTAGACACCTAGTCAACTAAAAGCTAGGAGTTGATTAAAATATCTGGGGGACAAACTAGAGCAAACTTAGGGATGTAGGTGCACTTCCCAGAGAAACTGACACTTGGATGGGTGAGTGTTTTAATTAAATAAATAATTAAAAATAATTAATTATGCATGAAGCGACATGTGTCGCAGGAGATTTCCCTTTATAAGGAAGGCTTAAGGAATGGGTAAGGGGCCCATAATTTGGACGATTGTCGTAATTTTTGAATGCCTCAAAGACTTGCTGCTATCTAAGGGTTTGGCTTAGAAATCCTGGTGGGAAGGGAAGCCCAAGCTGAATTTCTGAAATACTTGTGTGAGCTCTACGACCCAAAGCTCGGGGGAGGCCATGCGACTGAAAGCATGAGCCTATGGTTGGGTGGCGAAGCTAACGGTTGCTTCGCCTATGGTTAAACGAGCTTTGCTGGAGGGATCCTACGGAAGACGCAGACAACAATGGACCAGCTGGATCGGGTTGACAGGTTAAGGTTTGCTTATTTTTGTTAAGTTATTCACTCTTTTACTTTATTTTTCCAATAACTATAATGGCTAATTTGTTTGTATGAAGTTTTTAAAGTTTCAGGTTCTGTTCAAGGGGACCCTAAAGGAGGGGTTCTACATTTGGTATCAGAGCCGGTCGAGCCTTGAGGGCACCGGACTCATATTTTTATCAGAGGTATTCTTTGGTGAATCATCAAGCAAGGATTGATCCAGATTGAACAAATCTCCAGCATGCTCATCACCATACTACCGATCGTCAAAACAGGTTTATCATTTAGTGTATTTGTTTTGTTAAATTCCTTATAGTTGAATATGTGAAAATGAATCTCTGCATGTGTATTTATTTAGAAAATTCGATTGTTGGTTCAAGATTGAACATTCCAGAAACAGGGTATTAGATCTATATATATTTTCTTATTTCAATCTCTGTGGGTATTTTTATTTAGATATTCTAGTTGATAGATCCAGATCAAAACTGTAATTTGAGTATCCAATTTTTTTATCCTTCTTGTTATCTGTTCGTGAACCCTTACGATTTGGTAGTACTCGTTCCTGCAAATTATAGATGATTCCCAACTATCGTATGTTTCTGAATCCTTGTAAATTGGAGGCTTGTTCGTTTTTCGTCCAACAATATTTTTGGATCTTGTTAGATCTGCTTAAACGGTCTGAATACCAAGCTCAAAACACTCTTTTATCTTCCGTGCCCTAACTTGACGGGTGCTGAGTCGATGTGAACCCCATATTGTATATTTGTTGGACTGTGTTCTTAATGGTGTTCACCGAATCGTTTTGGATGCCTTCCCTTGTTACTTATAAAAAAAAAAATAAGGTCAAAAGGTTATTTAATTAACGTTTCAATCAGCCGGGTCACTCAGCAGGTGCCCTCAATGTCTACACAAGTCTAGGGGCACTACATACACCCCTACTTAATTAGAACTTAGTCCCGAAGTTTAGAATAAAAAATGGAAAGCTACGACGCATCTCAGTTGCATCCTCCCAAGTCGCAGAGCTAGGACTGTAATTGTCCTACTGCACTTTGACTTGATCAATGAGGGCTAATCATTAATCAAGATGTAATCAATCAATTATCCCTCTCCACACATAGAATTTAATTCCTTAATTCATTTATCAATTATTGTCGTCATTTACATCTTCAGGTTGTCCTCAATCATTTAAGGCATAAGAAGGCTCAAGAGACCATTATATCGAAATTGTTCAGTCGGGTCACTCGAAAGGTTCCCTTAAGGTCCACAGTCATTCTAGGGGAATTACATTTCCGGACGCATGCGCAAACTATAGAAAGTCGTTATGACGTAGAATGTGCATACTTTGTTGATTCCATTTATGAAATAAAACACATTTTCTAAAAACTCGTGTTTTTTAAGAAACCATGTAAACCTTCTAGAAGCTGTGATTTTAAAAAACGGGGGAAGAAAGCTTTTCTTATTTCCGGACGCATGCGCAAACTATAGAAAGTCGTTATGACGTAGAATGTGCATACTTTGTTGATTCCATTTATGAAATAAAACACATTTTCTAAAAACTTTTGTTTTTTAAGAAATCATGTAAACCTTCTAGAAGCTGTGATTTTAAAAAACGGGGGAATTAAGCTTTTCTTATTTCCGGACGCATGCGCAAACTATAGAAAATCGTTATGACGTAGAATGTGCATACTTTGTAGATTCGATTTATGAAATAAAACATATTTTCTAAAAACTCGTGTTTTTTACGAAATCATGTAAACCTTGTAGAAACTGTGATTTTAAAAAACGGTGGAAGTAAGCTTTTCTTATTTCCGGACGAATGCGCAAACTATAGAAAGTCGTTATGACGTAGAATGTGCATACTTTGTTGATTCCATTTATGAAATAAAACACATTTTCTAAAAACTCATGATTTTTAAGAAATCATGTAAACCTTCTAGAAGCTGTGATTTTAAAAAACGGTGGAAGTAAGCTTTTCTTATTTCCGGACGCATGCGCAAACAATAGAAATTCGTTATGACGTAGAATGTGCATACTTTGTTGATTCCATTTTTGAAATAAAACACATTTTCTAAAAAATCGTATTTTTTAAGAAGTCATGTAAACCTTCTAGAAGCTGTGATTTTAAAAAACGGTGGAAGTAAGCTTTTCTTATTTCCAAACGCATGCGCAAACTATAGAAAGTCGTTATGACGTAGAATGTGCATACTTTGTTGATTCCATTTATGAAATAAAACACATTTTCTAAAAACTCGTGTTTTTTAAGAAATCAGGTAAACCTTCTAGAAGCTGTGATTTTAAAAAACGGGGGAAGTAAGCTTTTCTTATTTCCGAACGCATACGCAAACAATAGAAATTCGTTATGACGTAGAATGTGCATACTTTGTTGATTCCATTTATGAAATAAAACACATTTTCTAAAAACTCGTGTTTTTTAAGAAATCAGGTAAACCTTCTAGAAACTGTGATTTTAAAAAACGGGGGAAGTAAGCTTTTCTTATTTCCGGACGCATGCGCAAACTATAGAAAGTCGTTATGACGTAGAATGTGCATACTTTGTAGATTCCATTTACGAATTAAAACACATTTTCTAAAAACTCATGTTTTTTATGACATCATGTAAACCTTCTAGAAGCTGTGATTTTAAAAAACGGGGGAAGTAACCTTTTCTTATTTTCGGACGCATGCGCAAACTATAGAAAGTCATTATGACGTAGAATGTGCATACTTTGTAGATTCCATTTATGAAATAAAACACATTTTCTAAAAACTCGTGTTTTTTACGAAATCATGTAAACCTTCTAGAAGCTGTGATTTTAAAAAACGGGGGAAGTAAGCTTTTCTTATTTCCGGACGCATGCGCAAACTATAGAAAGTCGTTGTGACGTAGAATGTGCATACTTTGTTGATTCCATTTATGAAATAAAACACATTTTCTAAAAACTCGTGTTTTTTAAGAAATCATGTAAACCTTCTAGAAGCTGTGATTTTAAAAAACAGGGGAAGTAAGCTTTTCTTATTTCCGGACGCATGCGCAAACTATAGAAAGTCGTTGTGACGTAGAATGTGCATACTTTGTAGATTCCATTTATGAAATAAAAAACATTTTCAAAAAACTCGTGTTTTTTACGAAATTATGTAAACCTTCTAGAAGCGTGATTTTAAAAAACGGTGGACATAATCTTTTCTTATTTCTGGATGCATGCGCAATCTATAGAAAGTCGTTATGATCTAGAATGTGCATATTTTGTTGATTCCATTTATGAAATAAAACACATTTTCTAAAAACTCGTGTTTTTTACGAAATCATGTAAACCTTCTAGAAGCTGTGATTTTAAAAAACGGTGGAAGTAAGATTTTCTTATTTCCGGACCCATCCGCAAACTATAGAATGTCCTTATGACATAGAATGTGCATACTTTGTTGATTCTATTTATGAAATAAAACACATTTTCTAAAAACTCGTGTTTTTTACGAAATTATGTAAACCTTCTAGAAGCTGTGATTTTAAAAAATGGTGGAAGTAATCTTTTCTTATTTCCGGACGCATGCGCAATCTATAGAAAGTTGTTATGACGTAGAGCGTGCATACTTTTTTGATTCCATTTATGAAATAAAACACATTTTCTACAAACTCGTGATTTTTAAGAAATCATGTAAACCTTCTAGAAGCTGTGATTTTAAAAAACGGTGGAAGTAAGCTTTTCTTATTTCCGGACGCATGCACAAACTATAGAAAGTCGTTATGATGTAGAATGTGCATACTTTTTTGATTCCATTTATGAAATAAAACACATTTTCTAAAAACTCATGTTTTTTAAAAAATCATGTAAACCTTCTAGAAGCTGTGATTTTAAAAAACGGGGGAGGTAAGCTTTTCTTATTTCCAAACGCATGCGCAAACTATAGAAAGTCGTTATGACGTAGAATGTACATACTTTGTTGATTCCATTTATGAAATAAAACACATTTTCTAAAAACTCGTGTTTTTTAATAAATCATGTAAACCTTCTAGAAGCTGTGATTTTAAAAAACGGGGGAAGTAAGCTTTTCTTATTTCCGGACGCATGCGCAAACTATAGAAAGTTGTTGTGATGTAGAATGTGCATACTTTGTAGATTCCATTTATGAAATAAAACACATTTTCTAAAAACTCGTGATTTTTACAACATTATGTAAACCTTCTAGAAGCTGTGATTTTAAAAAACGGGGGAAGTAATCTTTTCTTATTTCCGGACGCATGCGCAATCTATAGAAAGTCGTTATGATGTAGAATGTGCATACTTTGTTGATTCGATTTATGAAATAAAACACATTTTCTAAAAACTCGTGTTTTTTAAGAAATCATGTAAACCTTCTAGAAGCTGTAATTTTAAAAAACGGGGGAAGTAAGCTTTTCTTATTTCCGGATGCATGCGCAAACAATAGAAAGTCGTTATGACGTAGAATGTGCATACTTTGTAGATTCCATTTATGAAATAAAACACATTTTCTAAAAACTCATGTTTTTTACGAAATCATGTAAACTTTCTAGAAGCTGTGATTTTAAAAAACGATGGAAGTAAGCTTTTCTTATTTCCGGACGCATCCGCAAACAATAGAAAGTCGTTATTACGTAGAATCTTCATACTTTGTTGATTCCATTTATGAAATAAAACACATTTTCTAAAAACTCTTGTTTTTTAAGAAATCATGTAAACCTTCTAGAAGTTGTGATTTTAAAAAACGGGGGAAGTAAGCTTTTCTTATTTCCAAACACATGCAAAAACTATAGAAAGTCGTTATGACGTAGAATGTGCACACTTTGTTGATTCCATTTATGAAATAAAACACATTATCTAAAAACTCGTGTTTTTTAAGAAATCATGTAAACCTTCTAGAAGCTGTGATTTTAAAAAACGGGGGAAGTAAGCTTTTCTTATTTCCCGACGCATGCGCAAACAATAGAAAGTCGTTATGACGTAGAATGTGCATACTTTGTAGATTGCATTTATGAAATAATCACACATTTTCTAAAAACTCGTGTTTTTAACGAAATCATGTAAACTTTCTAGAAGCTGTGATTTTAAAAAACGATGGAAGTAAGCTTTTCTTATTTCCGGACGCATCCGCAACTAATAGAAAGTCCTTATGACGTAGAATGTGCATACGATGGAAGTAAGCTTTTCTTATTTCCGGACGCATCCGCAAACAATAGAAAGTCCTTATGACGTAGAATGTGCATACTTTGTTGATTCTATTTATGAAATAAAACACATTTTCTAAAAACTCGTGTTTTTTAAGAAATCATGTAAACCTTCTAGAAGCTATGATTTTAAAAAACGGGGGAAGTAAGCTTTTCTTATTTCCGGACGCATGCGCAAACTATAGAAAGTCGTTATGACGTAGAATGTGCATACTTTGTTGATTCCATTTATGAAATAAAAAACATTTTCTAAAAACTCTTGTTTTTTAATAAATCATGTAAACCTTCTAGAAGCTGTGATTTTAAAAAATGGTGGAAGTAAGCTTTTCTTATTTCCGGACGCATTCGCAAACTATAGAAAGTCGTTATGATGTAGAATGTGCATACTTTGCTGATTCCATTTATGAAATAAAACACATTTTCTAAAAACTCGTGTTTTTTAAGAAATCATGTAAACCTTCTAGAAGTTGTGATTTTAAAAAATGGGGGTAGTAAGCTTTTCTTATTTCCAAACGCATGCGCAAACTATAGAAATTCGTTATGACGTAGAATGTGCATACTTTGTTGATTCCATTTATGAAATAAAACACATTTTCTAAAAACTCGTGTTTTTTAAGAAATCATGTAAACCTTCTAGAAGCTGTGATTTTAAAAAACGGGGGAAGTAAGCTTTTCTTATTTCCAAACGCATGCTCAAACTATAGAAAGTCGGTATGATGTAGAATGTACATACTTTGTTGATTCCATTTTTTAAATAAAACACATTTTCTAAAAACTCGTGTTTTTTAAGAAATCATGCAAAACTTCTAGACGCTGTGATTTTAAAAAACGGGGGAAGTAAGCTTTTCTTATTTCCAAACGCATGTGCAAACAATAGAAAGTCGTTATGACGTAGAATGTGCATGCATTGTTGATTCCATTTATAAAATAAAACACATTTTCTAAAAACTCTTGTTTTTTAAGAAATCATGTAAACCTTCTAGAAGCTGTGATTTTAGAAAACGGGGGAAGTAAGCTTTTCTTATTTCCAGACGAATGCGCACACTATAGAAATTCGATATGACGTAGAATGTGCATACTTTGCTGATTCCATTTATGAAATAAAACTCATTTTCTAAAAACTCGTGTTTTTTAAGAAATCATGTAATCCTTCTAGAAGCTGTGATTTTAAAAAACGGGGGAAGTAAGCTTTTCTTATTTCCGGATGCATGCGCAAACTCTAGAAAGTCGTTATGACGTAGAATGTGCATACTTTGTAGATTCCATTTATGAAATAAAACACATTTTCTAAAAACTCGTGTTTTTTTAAGAAATCATGTAAACCTTCTAGAAGCTGTGATTTTAAAAAACGAGGGAAGTAAGCTTTTCTTATTTCCGGACGCATGCGCAAACTATAGAAAGTCGTTGTGACGTAGAATGTGCATACTCTGTTGATTCCATTTATGAAATAAAACACATTTTCTAAAAACTCGTGTTTTTTACGAAATCATGTAAACCTTCTAGAAGCTGTGATTTTAAAAAACGGGGGAAGTAAGATTTTCTTATTTCCGGATGCATGCGCAAACTCTAGAAAGTCGTTATGACGTAGAATGTGCATACTTTTTAGATTCCATTTATGAAATAAAACTCATTTTCTAAAAACTCGTGTTTTTTACGAAATCATGTAAACCTTCTAGAAGCTGGGATTTTAAAAAACGAGGGAAGTAAGCTTTTCTTATTTCCGGACGCATGCGCAAACTATAGAAAGTCGTTGTGACGTAGAATGTGCATACTTTGTTGATTCCATTTATGAAATAAAACACATTTTCTAAAAACTCGTGTTTTTTACGAAATCATGTAAACCTTCTAGAAGCTGTGATTTTAAAAAACGGGGGAAGTAAGCTTTTCTTATTTCCGGATGCATGCGCACACTCTAGAAAGACGTTATGACGTAGAATGTGCATACTTTGTTGATTCCATTTATGAAATAAAACACATTTTCTAAAAACTCGTGTTTTTTACGAAATCATGTAAACCTTCTAGAAGCTGTGATTTTAAAAAACGGTGGAAGTAAAATTTTCGTATTTCCGGATGCATGCGTAAACTATAGAAAGTCGTTATGATGTAGAATGTGCATACTTTGTAGATTCCATTTATGAAATAAAACAGATTTTCTAAAAACTCGTGTTTTTTACGAAATCATGAAACCTTCTAGAAGCTGTGATTTTAAAAAACCGTGGAAGTAAGCTTTTCTTATTTCCGGACGCATGCGCAAACTATAGAAAGTCGTTATGACGTAGAATGTGCATACTTTGTTGATTCCATTTATGAAATAAAACACATTTTCTAAAAACTCTTGTTTTTTACGAAATCATGTAAACCTTCTAGAAGCTGTGATTTTAAAAAACGGTGGAAGTAAGCTTTTCTAATTTCCGGACGCATGCGCAAACTATAGAAAGTCGTTATGACGTAGAATGTGCATACTTTGTAGATTCCATTTATGAAATAAAACGCATTTTCTAAAAACTCATGTTTTTTATGAAATCATGTAAACCTTCTAGAAGTTGTGATTTTAAAAAACGGTGGAAGTAAACTTTTCTTCTTTCCGGATGCATGCGCAAACAATAGAAAGTCGTTGTGACGTAGAATGTGCATACTTTGTAGATTCCATTTATGAAATAAAACACATTTTCTAAAAACTCGTGATTTTTACAAAATTATCTAAACCTTCTAGAAGCTGTGATTTTAAAAAACGGGGGAAGTAATCTTTTCTTATTTCCGGACACATGCGCAATCTATAGAAAGTCGTTATGATGTAGAATGTGCATACTTTGTTGATTCCATTTATGAAATAAAACACATTTTCTAAAAACTCGTGTTTTTTACGAAATCATGTAAACCTTCTAGAAGCTGTGATTTTAAAAAACGGGGGAAATACGCTTTTCTTATTTCCGGACGCATGCGCAAACTATAGAAAGTCGTTGTGACGTAGAATGTGCATACTTTGTTGATTCCATTGATGAAATTAATAACATTTTCTAAAAACTCGTGTTTTTTAAGAAATCATGTAAACCTTCTAGAAGCTGTGATTTTAAAAAACCGGGGAAGTAAGCTTTTCTTATTTCCGGACGCATGCGCAAACAATAGAAAGTCCTTATGACGTAGAATGTGCATACGATGGAAGTAAGCTTTTCTTATTTCCGGACGCATCCGCAAACAATAGAAAGTCCTTATGACGTAGAATGTGCATACTTTGTTGATTCTATTTATGAAATAAAACACATTTTCTAAAAACTCGTGTTTTTTAAGAAATCATGTAAACCTTCTAGAAGCTGTGATTTTAAAAAACGGGGGATGTAAGCTTTTCTTATTTGAAAACGCATGCGCAAACTATAGAAAGTCGTTATGACGTAGAATGTGCATACTTTGTTGATTCCATTTATGAAATAAAACACATTTTCTAAAAACTCTTGTTTTTTAAGAAATCATGTAAACCTTCTAGAAGCTGTGATTTTAAAAAACGGGGAAGTAAGCTTTTCTTATTTCCAAACGCATGCGCAAACAATAGAAAGTCGTTATGACGTAGAATGTGCAAACTTTGTTGATTCCATTTATGAAATAAAACACATTTTCTAAAAACTCATGTTTTTTACGAAATCATGTAAAGCTTCTAGAAGCTGTGATTTTAAAAAACGGGGAAAGTAAGCTTTTCTTATTTCCGGATACATGGGAAAACTCTAGAAAGTCGTTATGATGTATAATGTGCATACTTTGTTGATTCCATTTATGAAATAAAACACATTTTCTAAAAACTCATGTTTTTTACGAAATCATGTAAACCTTCTAGAAGCTGTGATTTTAAAAAACGGTGGAAGTAAACTTTTCGTATTTCCGGATGCATGCGTAAACTATAGAAAGTCGTTATGACGTAGAATGTGCATACTTTGTAGATTCCATTTATGAAATAAAACACATTTTCTAAAAACTCGTGTTTTTTACGAAATCATGAAACCTTCTAGAAGCTGTGATTTTAAAAAACGGTGCAAGTAAGCTTTTCTTATTTCCGGATGCATGCGCAAACTATAGAAAGTCGTTATGACGTAGAATGTGCATACTTTGTAGATTCCATTTATGAAATAAAACATATTTTCCAAAAACTCGTGTTTTTTACGAAATCATGTAAACCTTCTAGAAGCTGTGATTTTAAAAAAAGGTGGAAGTAAGCTTTTCTTATTTCTAGACGAATGCGCAAAATATAGAAAGTCGTTATGACGTAGAATGTGCATACTTTGTTGATTCCATTTATGAAATAAAACAGATTTTCTAAAAACTCATGTTTTTTAAGAAATCATGTAAACCTTCTAGAAGCTGTGATTTTAAAAAACGGGGGATGTAAGCTTTTCTTATTTGCAAACGCTTGCGCAAACTATAGAAAGTCGTTATGACGTAGAATGTGCATACTTTGTTGATTCCATTTATGAAATAAAACACATTTTCTAAAAACTCTTGTTTTTTAAGAAATCATGTAAACCTTCTAGAAGCTGTGATTTTAAAAAACGGGGGAAGTAAGCTTTTCTTATTTCCAAACGCATGCGCAAACAATAGAAAGTCGTTATGACGTAGAATGTGCATACTTTGTTGATTCCATTTATGAAATAAAACACATTTTCTAAAAACTCGTGTTTTTTACGAAATCATGTAAAGCTTCTAGAAGCTGTGATTTTAAAAAACGGGGGAAGTAAGCTTTTCTTATTTCCGGATACATGGAAAAACTCTAGAAAGTCGTTATGACGTAGAATGTGCATACTTTGTTGATTCCATTTATGAAATAAAACACATTTTCTAAAAACTCATGTTTTTTACGAAATCATGTAAACCTTCTAGAAGCTGTGATTTTAAAAAACGGTGGAAGTAAACTTTTCGTATTTCCGGATGCATGCGTAAACTATAGAAAGTCGTTATGACGTAGAATGTGCATACTTTGTAGATTCCATTTATGAAATAAAACACGTTTTCTAAAAACTCGTGTTTTTTTACGAAATCATGAAACCTTCTAGAAGCTGTGATTTTAAAAAACGGTGGAAGTAAGCTTTTCTTATTTCCGGACGCATGAGCAAACTATAGAAAGTCGTTATGACGTAGAATGTGCATACTTTTTTGATTCCATTTATGAAATAAAACACATTTTGTAAAAACTCTTGTTTTTTACGAAATCATGTAAACCTTCTAGAAGCTGTGATTTTAAAAAACGGTGGAAGTAAGCTTTTCTTATTTCCGGACGCATGCGCAAACTATAGAAAGTCGTTATGACGTAGAATGTGCATACTTTGTAGATTCCATTTATGAAATAAAACATATTTTCTAAAAACTCGTGTTTTTTACGAAATCATGTAAACCTTCTAGAAGCTGTGATTTTAAAAAAAGGTGGAAGTAAGCTTTTCTTATTTCCAGACGAATGCGCAAAATATAGAAAGTCGTTATGACGTAGAATGTGCATCCTTTGTTGATTCCATTTATGAAATAAAACACATTTTCTAAAAACTCGTGTTTTTTAAGAAATCATGTAAACCTTCTAGAAGCTGTGATTTTAAAAAACGGGGGATGTAAGCTTTTCTTATTTGCAAACGCATGCGCAAACTATAGAAAGTCATTATGACGTAGAATGTGCATACTTTGTTGATTCCATTTATGAAATAAAACACATTTTCTAAAAACTCTTGTTTTTTAAGAAATCATGTAAACCTTCTAGAAGCCGTGATTTTAAAAAACGGGGGAAGTAAGCTTTTCTTATTTCCAAACGCATGCGCAAACAATAGAAAGTCGTTATGACGTAGAATGTGCATACTTTGTTGATTCCATTTATGAAATAAAACACATTTTCTAAAAACTCGTGTTTTTTACGAAATCATGTAAACCTTCTAGAAGCTGTGATTTTAAAAAACGTGGGAAGTAAGCCTTTCTTATTTCCGGACGCATGCGCAAACATTAGAAAGCCTTTTTGACGTAGAATGTGCATACTTTGTTGATTCCATTTATGAAATAAAAAACCTTTTGTAAAAACTCGTGTTTTTTAAGAAATCGTGTAAACCTTCTAGAAGCAGTGATTTTAAAAAACGGGGGAAGTAAGCTTTTCTTATTTTCGGACGCATGCGCAAACTATAGAAAGTCGTTGTGACGTAGAACGTGCATACTTTGTTGATTCCATTTATGAAACAAAACACATTTTCTAAAAACTAGTGTTTTTTACGAAATCATGTAAACCTTCTAGAAGCTGTGATTTTAAAAAACGGTGGAAGTAAGCTTTTTTTTATTTCCAGACTCATGCGCAAACTATAGAAAGTCATTATGACGTAGAATGTGCATACTTTGTTGATTCCATTTATGAAATAAAACACATTTTCTAAAAACTCATGTTTTTTAACAAATCATGTAAACCTTCTAGAAACTGTGATTTTAAAAAACGGGGGAAGTAAGCTTTTCTTATTTCCAAATGCATGCGCAATCTATAGAAAGTCGTTATGACGTAGAATGTGTATACTTTGTTGATTCCATTTATGAAATAAAACACATTTTCTAAAAACTCGTGTTTTTTAAGAAATCATGCAAACCTTCTAGAAGCTGTGATTTTAAAAAACGGGGGAAGTAAGCTTTTCATATTTCCAAATGCATGCGCAAACTATAGAAAGTCGTTATGACGTAGAATGTGCATACTTTGTTGATTCCATTTATGAAATAAAACACATTTTCTAAAAATTCATGATTTTTAAGAAATCATGTAAACCTTCTAGAAGGTGTGATTTTAAAAAACCTTGGAAGTAAGCTTTTCATATTTCCAAACGCATGCGCAAACTATATAAAGTCGTTATGACGTAGAATGTGCATACTTTGTAGATTCCATTTATGAAATAAAACACATTTTCTAAAAACTCGTGTTTTTTACGAAATCATGTAAACCTTCTAGAAGCTGTGATTTTAAAAAACGGTGGAAGTAAGCTTTTCTTATTTCCGGACGAATGGGCAAACTATAGAAAGTCGTTATGACGTAGAATGTGCATACTTTGTTGATTCCATTTATGAAATGAAACACATTTTCTAAAAACTCGTGGTTTTTACGAAATCATGTAAACCTTCTAGAAGCTGAGATTTTAAAAAACGGTGGAAGTAAGCTTTTCTTAGTTCCGGACGCATCCGCAAACTATAGAAAGTCGTTATGACGTAGAATGTGCATACTTTGTTGATTCTATTTATGAAATAAAAAACATTTTCTAAAAACTCGTGTCTTTTAAAAAATAATGTAAACCTTCTAGAAGCTGTGATTTTAAAAAACGGGGGAAGTAATCTTTTCTTATTTCCAAACGCATGCGCAAAGTATAGAAGGTCATTATGATGCAGAATGTGCATACTTTGTTCATTCCATTTATGAAATAAAACACATTTTCTAAAAACTCGTGTTTTTTACGAAATCATGTAAACCTTCTAGAAGCTGTGATTTTAAAAAACGGGCGAAGTAAGCTTTTCTTATTTCCAAACGCATGCGCAAGTTATAGAAAGTCGTTATGACGTAGAATGTGCATACTTTGTTTATTCCATTTATTTAATAAAACACATTTTCTAAAAACTCGTGTTTTTTAGGAAATCACTGAAAACTTCTAGAATATGTGATTTTAAAAAACTGGGGAGGTAAGCTTTTCTTATTTCCGGACGCATGCGCAAACTATAGAAAGTCGTTATGACATAGAATGTGCATACTTTGTTGATTCCATTTATGAAAAAAAACACATTTTCTAAAAACTCGTGTTTTTTAAGAAGTCATGTAAACTTTCTAGAAGCTGTGATTTTAAAAAATGGTGGAAGTAAGCTTCTCTTATTTACGGACTCATGCGCAAACTATAGAAAGTCCTTATGACGTAGAATGTGCATACTTTGTTGATTCCATTTATGAAATAAAACAGATTTTCTAAAAACTCGTGTTTTTTAATAAATCGTCTAAACCTTCTAGAAGCTGTGATTTTAAAAAACGGGGGATGTAAGCTTTTCTTATTTCCAAATGCATGCGCAAAGTATAGAAATTCGTTATGACGTAGAATGTGCATAGTTTGTTGATTCCATTTATGAAATAAAACACATTTTCTAAAAACTCGTGTTTTTTAATAAATCATGTAAACCTTCTAGAAGCTGTGATTTTAAAAAACGGGGGATGTAAGCTTTTCTTATTTCCAAATGGATGCGCAAACTATAGAAAGTCCTTATGACGTAGTATGTGCATACTTTGTTGATTCCATTTATTAAATAAAACACATTTTCTAAAAACTCGTGTTTTTTACGAAATCATGTAAACCTTCTAGAAGCTGTGATTTTAAAAAACGGGGGAAGTAAGATTTTCTTATTTCCGGACGCATGTGGAAACTAAAGAAAGTTGTTATGACATAGAATATGCATACTTTGTAGATTCCATTTACGAAATAAAACAAATTTTCTAAAAACTCGTGTTTTTTACGAAATCATGTAAACCTTCTAGAAGCTGTGATTTTAAAAAACGGTGGAAGTAAGCTTTTCTTATTTCCGGACGCATGCACAAACTATAGAAAGTCGTTATGACGTAGAATGTGCATACGTTGTAGATTCCATTTATGAAATAAAACACATTTTCTAAAAACTCGTGTTTTTTACGAAATCATGTAAACCTTCTAGAAGCTGTGATTTTAAAAAACGGTGGAAGTAAGCTTTTCTTATTTCCGGACGCATGTGAAAACTATAGAAAGTCGTTATGACGTAGAATGTGCATACTTTGTTAATTCCATTTATGAAATAAAACACATTTTATAAAAACTCGTGTTTTTTAAGAAATCATGTAAACCTTCTAGAAGCTGTGATTTTAAAAAATGGGGGAAGTAAGCTTTTCTTATTTCCAAACGCATGCGCAAACTATAGAAATTCGTTATGACGTAGAATGTGTATACTTTGTTGATTCCATTTATGAAATAAAACACATTTTCTAAAAACTCATGTTTTTTAGGAACTCATGTAAGAAGCTGTGATTTTAAAAAACGGGGGAAGTAAGCTTTTCTTATTTCCGGACGCATGCGCAAACTATAGAAAGTCGTTGTGACGTAGAATGTGCATACTTTGTAGATTCCATTTATGAAATAAAACACATTTTCTAAAAACTCGTGTTTTTTTACGAAATTATGTAAACCTTCTAGAAGCTGTGATTTTAAAAAATGGTGGAAGTAATCTTTTCTTATTTCCGGACGCATGCGCAATCTATAGAAAGTCGTTATGACGTAGAATGTGCATACTTTGTTGATTCCATTTATGAAATAAAACACATTTTCTAAAAACTCGTGTTTTTTAAGAAATCATGTAAACCTTCTAGAAGCTGTGATTTTAAAAAACGGGGGAAGTAAGCTTTTCTTATTTCCGGACTCATGTGGAAACTAAAGAAAGTTGTTATGACATAGAATGTCCATACTTTGTAGATTCCATTTATGAAATAAAACACATTTTCTAAAAACTCGTGTTTTTTACGAAATCATGTAAACCTTCTAGAAGCTGTGATTTTAAAAAACGGGGGAAGAAAGCTTTTCTTATTTCCGGACGCATGCGCAAACTATAGAAACTCGTTATGACGTAGAATGTGCATACTTTGTTGATTCCAATTATGAAATAAAACACATTTTCTAAAAACTAGTGTTTTTTACGAAATCATGTAAACCTTCTAGAAGCTGTGATTTTAAAAAACGGTGGAAGTAAGCTTTTTTATTTCCGGACTCATGCGCAAACTATAGAAAGTCGTTATGATGTAGAATGTGCATACTTTGTTGATTCCATTTATGAAATAAAACACATTTTCTAAAAACTCATGTTTTTTAACAAATCATGTAAACATTCTAGAAGCTGTGATTTTAAAAAACGGGGGAAGTAAGCTTTTCTTATTTCCAAATGCATGCGCAATCTATAGAAAGTCGTTATGGCGTAGAATGTGTATACTTTGTTGATTCCATTTATGAAATAAAACACATTTTCTAAAAACTCGTGTTTTTTAAGAAATCATGCAAACCTTCTAGAAGCTGTGATTTTAAAAAACGGGGGAAGTAAGCTTTTCATATTTCCAAATGCATGCGCAAACTATAGAAAGTCGTTATGACGTAGAATGTGCATACTTTGTTGATTCCATTTATGAAATAAAACACATTTTCTAAAAACTCATGATTTTTAAGAAATCATGTAAACCTTCTAGAAGGTGTGATTTTAAAAAACCTTGGAAGTAAGCTATTCATATTTCCAAACGCATGCGCAAACTATAGAAAGTCGTTATGGCGTAGAATGTGCATACTTTGTAGATTAAATTTATGAAATAAAACACATCTTCTAAAAACTCGTGTTTTTTACGAAATCATGTAAACCTTCGAGAAACTGTGATTTTAAAAAACGATGGAAGTAAGCTTTTCTTATTTCCGGACGCATCCGCAAACTATAGAAAGTCGTTATGACATAGAATGTGCATACTTTGTTGAGTCCATTTATGAAATAAAACACATTTTCTAAAAACTCATGTTTTTTAACAAATCATGTAAACATTCTAGAAGCTGTGATTTTAAAAAACGGGGGAAGTAAGCTTTTCTTATTTCCAAACGCATGCGCAAACTATAGAAAGTCGTTATGACGTAGAATGTGCATACTTTGTAGATTCCGTTTATGAAATAAAACACATTTTCTAAAAACTCGTGTTTTTTACGAAATCATGTAAACCTTCTAGAAGCTGTGATTTTAAAAAACGAGGGAAGTAAGCTTTTCTTATTTCCAAACGCCTGTGCAAACTATAGAAGGTCGTTATGATGTAGAATGTGCATACTTTGTTGATTCCATTTATGAAATAAAAAATATTTTCTAAAAACTCGTGTATTTTACGAAATCATGTAAACCTTCTAGAAGCTGTGATTTTAAAAAACGAGGGAAGTAAGCTTTTCTTATTTCCAAACGCATGCGCAAACTATAGAAAGTCATTATGACGTAGAATGTGCATACTTTGTTGATTCCATTTATGAAATAAAACACATTTTCTAAAAACTCATGTTTTTTAACAAATCATGTAAACCTTCTAGAAACTGTGATTTTAAAAAACGGGGGAAGTAAGCTTTTCTTATTTCCAAATGCATGCGCAATCTATAGAAAGTCGTTATGACATAGAATGTGTATACTTTGTTGATTCCATTTATGAAATAAAACACATTTTCTAAAAACTCGTGTTTTTTAAGAAATCATGTAAACCTTCTAGAAGCTGTGATTTTAAAAAACAGGGGAAGTAAGCTTTTCTTATTTACGGACGCATGCGCAAACTATAGAAAGTCGTTGTGACGTAGAATGTGCATACTTTGTTGATTCCATTTATGAAATAAAACACATTTTCTAAAAACTCGTGTTTTTTAAGAAATCATGTAAACCTTCTAGAAGCTGTGATTTTAAAAAACGGGGGAAGTAAGCTTTTCTTATTTCCGGACGCATGCGCAAACTATAGAAAGTCGTTGTGACGTAGAATGTGCATACTTTGTATATTCCATTTATGAAATAAAAAACATTTTCTAAAAACTCGTGGTTTTTACGAAATTATGTAAACCTTCTAGAAGCGTGATTTTAAAAAACGGTGGACGTAATCTTTTCTTATTTCTGGATGCATGCGCAATCTATAGAAAGTCGTTATGATCTAGAATGTGCATATTTTGTTGATTCGATTTATGAAATAAAACACATTTTCTAAAAACTCGTGTTTTTTACGAAATCATGTAAACCTTCTAGAAGCTGTGATTTTAAAAAACGGTGGAAGTAAGCTTTTCTTATTTCTGGACCCATCCGCAAACTATAGAATGTCCTGATGACATAGAATGTGCATACTTTGTTGATTCTATTTATGAAATAAAACACATTTTCTAAAAACTCGTGTTTTTTACGAAATTATGTTAACCTTCTAGAAGCTGTGATTTTAAAAAACGGTGGAAGTAATCTTTTCTTATTTCCGGACGCATGCGCAATCTATAGAAAGTTGTTATGACGTAGAATGTGCATACTTTTTTGATTCCATTTATGAAATAAAACACATTTTCTACAAACTCATGATTTTTAAGAAATCATGTAAACCTTCTAGAAGCTGTGATTTTAAAAAACGGTGGAAGTAAGCTTTTCTTATTTCCGGACGCATGCACAAACTATAGAAAGTCGTTATGATGTAGAATGTGCATAATTTTTTGATTCCATTTATGAAATAAAACACATTTTCTAAAAACTCGTGTTTTTTAATAAATCATGTAAACCTTCTAGAAGCTGTGATTTTAAAAAACGGGGGAAGTAAGCTTTTCTTATTTCCGGACGCATGCGCAAACTATAGAAAGTCATTGTGATGTAGAATGTGGATACTTTGTAGATTCCATTTATGAAATAAAACACATTTTCTAAAAACTCGTGATTTTTACAACATTATGTAAACCTTCTAGAAGCTGTGATTTTAAAAAACGGGGGAAGTAATCTTTTCTTATTTCCGGACGCATGCGCAATCTATAGAAAGTCGTTATGATGTAGAATGTGCATACTTTGTTGATTCGATTTATGAAATAAAACACATTTTCTAAAAACTCGTGTTTTTTAAGAAATCATGTAAACCTTCTAGAAGCTGTAATTTGAAAAAACGGGGGAAGTAAGCTTTTCTTATTTCTGGACGCATGCGCTAACAATAGAAAGTCGTTATGACGTAGAATGTGCATACTTTGTAGATTCCATTTATGAAATAAAACACATTTTCTAAAAACTCATGTTTTTTACGAAATCATGTAAACTTTCTAGAAGCTGTGATTTTAAAAAACGATGGAAGTAAGCTTTTCTTATTTCCGGACGCATCCGCAAACAATAGAAAGTCGTTATTACGTAGAATCTTCATACTTTGTTGATTCCATTTATGAAATAAAACACATTTTCTAAAAACTCTTGTTTTTTAAGAAATCATGTAAACCTTCTAGAACTTGTGATTTTAAAAAACGGGGGAAGTAAGCTTTTCTTATTTCCCGACGCATGCGCAAACAATAGAAAGTCGTTATGACGTTGAATGTGCATACTTTGTAGATTCCATTTATGAAATAATCACACATTTTCTAAAAACTCGTGTTTTTTACGAAATCATGTAAACTTTCTAGAAGCTGTGATTTTAAAAAACGATGGAAGTAAGCTTTTCTTATTTCCGGACGCATCCGCAAACTATAGAAAGTCCTTATGACGTAGAATGTGCATACGATGGAAGTAAGCTTTTCTTATTTCCGGACGCATCCGCAAACAATAGAAAGTCCTTATGACGTAGAATGTGCATACTTTGTTGATTCTATTTATGAAATAAAACACATTTTCTAAAAACTCGTGTTTTTTAAGAAATCATGTAAACCTTCTAGAAGCTATGATTTTAAAAAACGGGGGAAGTAAGCTTTTCCTATTTCCGGATGCATGCGCAAACTCTAGAAAGTCATTATGACGTAGAATGTGCATACTTTGTTGATTCAATTTATGAAATAAAACACATTTTCTAAAAACTCTTGTTTTTTACGAAATCATGTAAACCTTCTAGAAGCTGTGATTTTAAAAAACGGTGGAAGTAAACTTTTCGTATTTCCGGATGCATGCGTAAACTATAGAAAGTCATTATGACGTAGAATGTGCATACTTTGTAGATTCCATTTATGAAATAAAACACATTTTCTAAAAACTCGTGTTTTTTACGAAATCATGAAACCTTCTAGAAGCTGTGATTTTAAAAAATGGTGGAAGTAAGCTTTTCTTATTTCCGGACGCAAGCGCAAACTATAGAAAGTCGTTATGACGTAGAATGTGCATACTTTGTTGATTCCATTTATGAAATAAAAAACATTTTCTAAAAACTCTTGTTTTTTAATAAATCATGTAAACCTTCTAGAAGCTGTGATTCTAAAAAATGGTGGAAGTAAGCTTTTCTTATTTCCGGACGCATGCGCAAACTATAGAAAGTGGTTATGACGTATAATGTGCATACTTTGTTGATTCCATTTATGAAATAAAACACATTTTCTAAAAACTCGTGTTTTTTAAGAAATCATGTAAACCTTCTAGAAGCTGTGATTTTAAAAAATGGGGGTAGTAAGCTTTTCTTATTTCCAAACGCATGCGCAAACTATAGAAATTCGTTATGACGTAGAATGTGCATACTTTGTTGATTCCATTTATGAAATAAAACACATTTTCTAAAAACTCGTGTTTTTTAAGAAATCATGTAAACCTTCTAGAAGCTGTGATTTTAAAAACGGGGGAAGTAAGCTTTTCTTATTTCCAAACGCATGCTCAAACTATAGAAAGTCGGTATGATGTAGAATGTACATACTTTGTTGATTCCATTTTTTAAATAAAACACATTTTCTAAAAACTCGTGTTTTTTAAGAAATCATGCAAAACTTCGAGATGCTGTGATTTTAAAAAACGGGGGAAGTAAGCTTTTCTTATTTCCAAACGCATGTGCAAACAATAGAAAGTCGTTATGACGTAGAATGTGCATGCATTGTTGATTCCATTTATAAAATAAAACACATTTTCTAAAAACTCGTGTTTTTTAAGAAATCATGTAATCCTTCTAGAAGCTGTGATTTTAAAAAATGCGGGAAGTAAGCTTTTCTTATTTCCGGATGCATGCGCAAACTCTAGAAAGTCATTATGACGTAGAATGTGCATACTTTGTAGATTCCATTTATGAAATAAAACACATTTTCTAAAAACTCGTGTTTTTTACGAAATAATGTAAACGTTCTAGAAGCTGTGATTTTAAAAAACGAGGGAAGTAAGCTTTTCTTATTTCCGGACGCATGCGCAAACTATAGAAAGTCGTTGTGACGTAGAATGTGCATACTTTGTTGATTCCATTTATGAAATAAAACACATTTTCTAAAAACTCGTGTTTTTTACGAAATCATGTAAACCTTCTAGAAGCTGTGATTTTAAAAAACGGGGGAAGTAAGCTTTTCTTATTTCCGGATGCATGCGCAAACTCTAGAAAGTCGTTATGACGTAGAATGTGCATACTTTTTAGATTCCATTTATGAAATAAAACTCATTTTCTAAAAACTCGTGTTTTTTACGAAATCATGTAAACCTTCTAGAAGCTGTGATTTTAAAAAACGAGGGAAGTAAGCTTTTCTTATTTCCGGACGCATGCGCAAACTATAGAAAGTCGTTGTGACATAGAATGTGCATACTTTGTTGATTCCATTTATGAAATAAAACACATTTTCTAAAAACTCATGTTTTTTACGAAATCATGTAAACCTTCTAGAAGCTGTGAATTTAAAAAACGGGGGAAGTAAGCTTTTCTTATTTCTGGATGCATGCGCAAACTCTAGAAATTCGTTATGACGTACAATTTGCATACTTTGTTGATTCCATTTATGAAATAAAACACATTTTCTAAAAACTCGTGTTTTTTACGAAATCATGTAAACCTTCTAGAAGCTGTGATTTTAAAAAACGGTGGAAGTAAGCTTTTCTTATTTCCGGACGCATGCGCAAACTATAGAAAGTCGTTATGACGTAGAATGTGCATACTTTGTAGATACCATTTATGAAATAAAACATATTTTCTAAAAACTCATGTTTTTTACGAAATCATGTAAACCTTCTAGAAGCTGTGATTTTAAAAAAAGGTGGAAGTAAGCTTTTCTTATTTCCAGACGAATGCGCAAAATATAGAAAGTCGTTATGACGTAGAATGTGCATACTTTGTTGATTCCATTTATGAAATAAAACACATTTTCTAAACACTCATGTTTTTTACGAAATCATGTAAAGCTTCTAGAAGCTGTGATTTTAAAAAACGGGGGAAGTAAGCTTTTCTTATTTCCGGATACATGGGAAAACTCTAGAAAGTCGTTATGACGTAGAATGTGCATACTTTGTTGATTCCATTTATGAAATAAAACACATTTTCTAAAAACTCATGTTTTTTACGAAATCATGTAAACCTTCTAGAAGCTGTGATTTTAAAAAACGGTGGAAGTAAACTTTTCGTATTTCCGGATGCATGCGTAAACTATAGAAAGTCGTTATGACGTAGAATGTGCATACTTTGTAGATTCAATTTATGAAATAAAACACATTTTCTAAAAACTCGTGTTTTTTACGAAATCATGTAAACCTTCTAGAAGCTGTGATTTTAAAAAACGTGGGAAGTAAGCCTTTCTTATTTCCGGACGCATGCGCAAACATTAGAAAGCCTTTTTGACGTAGAATGTGCATACTTTGTTGATTCCATTTATGAAATAAAACACATTTTCTAAAAACTCGTGTTTTTTAAGAAATCGTGTAAACCTTCTAGAAGCAGTGATTTTAAAAAACGGGGGAAGTAAGCTTTTCTTATTTTCGGACGCATGCGCAAACTATAGAAAGTCGTTGTGACGTAGAACGTGCATACTTTGTTGATTCCATTTATGAAATAGAACACATTTTCTAAAAACTAGTGTTTTTTACGAAATCATGTAAACCTTCTAGAAGCTGTGATTTTAAAAAACGGTGGAAGTAAGCTTTTTTTATTTCCGGACACATGCGCAAACTATAGAAAGTCATTATGACGTAGAATGTGCATACTTTGTTGATTCCATTTATGAAATAAAACACATTTTCTAAAAACTCATGTTTTTTAACAAATCATGTAAACCTTCTAGAAACTGCGATTTTAAAAAACGGGGGGAAGTAAGCTTTTCTTATTTCCAATTGCATGCGCAATCTATAGAAAGTCGTTATGAAGTAGAATGTGTATACTTTGTTGATTCCATTTATGAAATAAAACACATTTTCTAAAAACTCATGTTTTTTAAGAAATCATGTAAACCTTCTAGAAGCTGTGATTTTAAAAAACAGGGGAAGTAAGCTTTTCTTATTTCCGGACGCATGCGCAAACTATATAAAGTCGTTATGACGTAGAATTTGCATACTTTGTAGATTCCATTTATGAAATAAAACACATTTTCTAAAAACTCGTGTTTTTTACGAAATCATGTAAACCTTCTAGAAGCTGTGATTTTAAAAAACGGTGGAAGTAAGCTTTTCTTATTTCCGGACGAATGCGCAAACTATAGAAAGTCGTTATGACGTAGAATGTGCATACTTTGTTGATTCCATTTATGAAATAAAACACATTTTCTAAAAACTCGTGTTTTTTAAGAAATCATGTAAAAATTCTAGAAGCTGTGATTTTAAAAAACGGTGGATGTAAGCTTTTCTTCTTTCCGGATGCATGCGCAAACTATAGAAAGTCGTTATGACATAGAATGTGCATACTTTGTAGATACCATTTATGAAATGAAACACATTTTCTAAAAACTCGTGGTTTTTACGAAATCATGTAAACCTTCTAGAAGCTGAGATTTTAAAAAACGGTGGAAGTAAGCTTTTCTTAGTTCCGGACGCATCCGCAAACTATAGAAAGTCGTTATGACGTAGAATGTGCATACTTTGTTGATTCTATTTATGAAATAAAAAACATTTTCTAAAAACTCGTGTCTTTTAAAAAATGATGTAAACCTTCTAGAAGCTGTGATTTTAAAAAACGGGGGAAGTAATCTTTTCTTATTTCCAAACGCATGCGCAAAGTATAGAAGGTCGTTATGATGCAGAATGTGCATACTTTGTTCATTCCATTTATGAAATAAAACACATTTTCTAAAAACTCGTGTTTTTTACGAAATCATGTAAACCTTCTAGAAACTGTGATTTTAAAAAACGGGGGAAGTAAGCTTTTCTTATTTCCAAACGCATGCGCAAATTATAGAAAGTCGTTATGACGTAGAATGTGCATACTTTGTTGATTCCATTTATTTAATAAAACACATTTTCTAAAAACTCGTGTTTTTTAGGAAATCATTGAAAACTTCTAGAATATGTGATTTTAAAAAACTGGGGAGGTAAGCTTTTCTTATTTCCAGACGCATGCGCAAACTATAGAAAGTCGTTATGACATAGAATGTGCATACTTTGTTGATTCCATTTATGAAATAAAACACATTTTTTAAAAACTCGAGTTTTTTAAGAAGTCATGTAAACTTTCTAGAAGCTGTGATTTTAAAAAATGGTGGAAGTAAGCTTTTCTTATTTCCGGAAGCATGCGCAAACTATAGAAAGTCGTTATGACGTAGAATGTGAATACTTTGTTGATTCCATTTATGTAATAAAACACATTTTCTAAAAACTCGTGTTTTTTAAGAAATCATGTAAAATTTCTAGAATCTGTGATTTTGAAAAAAGGGGGAAGTAAGCTTTTCTTATTTCCGGACGCATGCACAAACTATAGAAAGTCGTTATGACGTAGAATGTGCATACTTTGAAGATTCCATTTTTGAAATAAAACACATTTTCTAAAAACTCGTGTTTTTTACGAAATCATGTAAACCTTCTACAAGCTGTGATTTTAAAAAACGGTGGAAGTAAGCTTTTCTTATTTCCGAACGCATGCGCAAACTATAGAAAGTCGTTATGACGTAGAATGTGCATACTTTGTAGATTCCATTTATGAAATAAAACATATTTTCTAAAAACTCGTGTTTTTTACGAAATCATGTAAACCTTCTAGAAGCTGTGATTTTAAAAAAAGGTGGAAGTAAGCTTTTCTTATTTCCAGACGAATGCGCAAAATATAGAAAGTCGTTATGACGTAGAATGTGCATCCTTTGTTGATTCCATTTATGAAATAAAACACATTTTCTAAAAACTCGTGTTTTTTAAGAAATCATGTAAACCTTCTAGAAGCTGTGATTTTAAAAAACGGGGGATGTAAGCTTTTCTTATTTGCAAACGCATGCGCAAACTATAGAAAGTCATTATGACGTAGAATGTGCATACTTTGTTGATTCCATTTATGAAATAAAACACATTTTCTAAAAACTCTTGTTTTTTAAGAAATCATGTAAACCTTCTAGAAGCCGTGATTTTAAAAAACGGGGGAAGTAAGCTTTTCTTATTTCCAAACGCATGCGCAAACAATAGAAATTCGTTATGACGTAGAATGTGCATACTTTGTTGATTCCATTTATGAAATAAAACACATTTTCTAAAAACTCGTGTTTTTTACGAAATCATGTAAACCTTCTAGAAGCTGTGATTTTAAAAAACGTGGGAAGTAAGCCTTTCTTATTTCCGGACGCATGCGCAAACATTAGAAAGCCTTTTTGACGTAGAATGTGCATACTTTGTTGATTCCATTTATGAAATAAAACACATTTTCTAAAAACTCGTGTTTTTTAAGAAATCGTGTAAACCTTCTAGAAGCAGTGAATTTAAAAAACGGGGGAAGTAAGCTTTTCTTATTTTCGGACGCATGCGCAAACTATAGAAAGTCGTTGTGACGTAGAACGTGCATACTTTGTTGATTCCATTTATGAAACAAAACACATTTTCTAAAAACTAGTGTTTTTTACGAAATCATGTAAACCTTCTAGAAGCTGTGATTTTAAAAAACGGTGGAAGTAAGCTTTTTTTTATTTCCAGACTCATGCGCAAACTATAGAAAGTCATTATGACGTAGAATGTGCATACTTTGTTGATTCCATTTATGAAATAAAACACATTTTCTAAAAACTCATGTTTTTTAACAAATCATGTAAACCTTCTAGAAGGTGTGATTTTAAAAAACCTTGGAAGTAAGCTTTTCTTATTTCCAAATGCATGCGCAATCTATAGAAAGTCGTTATGACGTAGAATGTGTATACTTTGTTGATTCCATTTATGAAATAAAACACATTTTCTAAAAACTCGTGTTTTTTAAGAAATCATGCAAACCTTCTAGAAGCTGTGATTTTAAAAAACGGGGGAAGTAAGCTTTTCATATTTCCAAATGCATGCGTAAACTATAGAAAGTCGTTATGACGTAGAATGTGCATACTTTGTTGATTCCATTTATGAAATAAAACACATTTTCTAAAAACTCATGATTTTTAAGAAATCATGTAAACCTTCTAGAAGGTGTGATTTTAAAAAACCTTGGAAGTAAGCTTTTCATATTTCCAAACGCATGCGCAAACTATATAAAGTCGTTATGACGTAGAATGTGCATACTTTGTAGATTCCATTTATGAAATAAAACACATTTTCTAAAAACTCGTGTTTTTTACGAAATCATGTAAACCTTCTAGAAGCTGTGATTTTAAAAAACGGTGGAAGTAAGCTTTTCTTATTTCCGGACGAATGGGAAAACTATAGAAAGTCGTTATGACGTAGAATGTGCATACTTTGTTGATTCCATTTATGAAATAAAACACATTTTCTAAAAACTCGTGTTTTTTAAGAAATCATGTAAAAATTCTAGAAGCTGTGATTTTAAAAAACGGTGGAGGTAAGCTTTTCTTCTTTCCGGACGCATGCGCAAACTATAGAAAGTCGTTATGACATAGAATGTGCATACTTTGTAGATACCATTTATGAAATGAAACACATTTTCTAAAAACTCGTGGTTTTTACGAAATCATGTAAACCTTCTAGAAGCTGAGATTTTAAAAAACGGTGGAAGTAAGCTTTTCTTAGTTCCGGACGCATCCGCAAACTATAGAAAGTTGTTATGACGTAGAATGTGCATACTTTGTTGATTCTATTTATGAAATAAAAAACATTTTCTAAAAACTCGTGTCTTTTAAAAAATAATGTAAACCTTCTAGAAGCTGTGATTTTAAAAAACGGGGGAAGTAATCTTTTCTTATTTCCAAACGCATGCGCAAAGTATAGAAGGTCGTTATGATGCAGAATGTGCATACTTTGTTCATTCCATTTATGAAATAAAACACATTTTCTAAAAACTCGTGTTTTTTACGAAATCATGTAAACCTTCTAGAAGCTGTGATTTTAAAAAACGGGGGAAGTAAGCTTTTCTTATTTCCAAACGCATGCGCAAGTTATAGAAAGTCGTTATGACGTAGAATGTGCATACTTTGTTGATTCCATTTATTTAATAAAACACATTTTCTAAAAACTCGTGTTTTTTAGGAAATCACTGAAAACTTCTAGAATATGTGATTTTAAAAAACTGGGGAGGTAAGCTTTTCTTATTTCCGGACGCATGCGCAAACTATAGAAAGTCGTTATGACATAGAATGTGCATACTTTGTTGATTCCATTTATGAAAAAAAACACATTTTCTAAAAACTCGTGTTTTTTAAGAAGTCATGTAAACTTTCTAGAAGCTGTGATTTTAAAAAATGGTGGAAGTAAGCTTCTCTTATTTACGGACTCATGCGCAAACTATAGAAAGTCCTTATGACGTAGAATGTGCATACTTTGTTGATTCCATTTATGAAATAAAACAGATTTTCTAAAAACTCGTGTTTTTTAATAAATCGTCTAAACCTTCTAGAAGCTGTGATTTTAAAAAACGGGGGATGTAAGCTTTTCTTATTTCCAAATGCATGCGCAAACTATAGAAATTCGTTATGACGTAGAATGTGCATAGTTTGTTGATTCCATTTATGAAATAAAACACATTTTCTAAAAACTCGTGTTTTTTAATAAATCATGTAAACCTTCTAGAAGCTGTGATTTTAAAAAACGGGGGATGTAAGCTTTTCTTATTTCCAAATGGATGCGCAAACTATAGAAAGTCCTTATGACGTAGTATGTGCATACTTTGTTGATTCCATTTATTAAATAAAACACATTTTCTAAAAACTCGTGTTTTTTACGAAATCATGTAAACCTTCTAGAAGCTGTGATTTTAAAAAACGGGGGAAGTAAGATTTTCTTATTTCCGGACGCATGTGGAAACTAAAGAAAGTTGTTATGACATAGAATATGCATACTTTGTAGATTCCATTTATGAAATAAAACAAATTTTCTAAAAACTCGTGTTTTTTACGAAATCATGTAAACCTTCTAGAAGCTGTGATTTTAAAAAACGGTGGAAGTAAGCTTTTCTTATTTCCGGACGCATGCACAAACTATAGAAAGTCGTTATGAGGTAGAATGTGCATACGTTGTAGATTCCATTTATGAAATAAAACACATTTTCTAAAAACTCGTGTTTTTTACGAAATCATGTAAACCTTCTAGAAGCTGTGATTTTAAAAAACGGTGAAAGTAAGCTTTTCTTATTTCTGGACGCATGTGAAAACTATGGAAAGTCGTTATGACGTAGAATGTGCATACTTTGTTAATTCCATTTATGAAATAAAACACATTTTATAAAAACTCGTGTTTTTTAAGAAATCATGTAAACCTTCTAGAAGCTGTGATTTTAAAAAATGGGGGAAGTAAGCTTTTCTTATTTCCAAACGCATGCGCAAACTATAGAAATTCGTTATGACGTAGAATGTGTATACTTTGTTGATTCCATTTATGAAATAAAACACATTTTCTAAAAACTCGTGTTTTTTAGGAACTCATGTAAGAAGCTGTGATTTTAAAAAACGGGGGAAGTAAGCTTTTCTTATTTCCGGACGCATGCGCAAACTATAGAAAGTCGTTGTGACGTAGAATGTGCATACTTTGTAGATTCCATTTATGAAATAAAACACATTTTCTAAAAACTCGTGTTTTTTAAGAAATCATGTAAACCTTCTAGAAGCTGTGATTTTAAAAAACGGGGGAAGTAAGCTTTTCTTATTTCCGGACTCATGTGGAAACTAAAGAAAGTTGTTATGACATAGAATGTCCATACTTTGTAGATTCCATTTATGAAATAAAACACATTTTCTAAAAACTCGTGTTTTTTACGAAATCATGTAAACCTTCTAGAAGCTGTGATTTTAAAAAACGGGGGAAGAAAGCTTTTCTTATTTCCGGACGCATGCGCAAACTATAGAAATTCGTTATGACGTAGAATGTGCATACTTTGTTGATTCCATTTATGAAATAAAACACATTTTCTAAAAACTCATGATTTTTAAGAAATCATGTAAACCTTCTAGAAGGTGTGATTTTAAAAAACCTTGGAAGTAAGCTTTTCATATTTCCAAACGCATGCGCAAACTATAGAAAGTCGTTATGGCGTAGAATGTGCATACTTTGTAGATTCCATTTATGAAATAAAACACATCTTCTAAAAACTCGTGTTTTTTACGAAATCATGTAAACCTTCGAGAAACTGTGATTTTAAAAAACGATGGAAGTAAGCTTTTCTTATTTCCGGACGCATCCGCAAACTATAGAAAGTCGTTATGACATAGAATGTGCATACTTTGTTGAGTCCATTTATGAAATAAAACACATTTTCTAAAAACTCATGTTTTTTAACAAATCATGTAAACATTCTAGAAGTTGTGATTTTAAAAAACGGGGGAAGTAAGCTTTTCTTATTTCCAAACGCATGCGCAAACTATAGAAAGTCGTTATGACATAGAATGTGCATACTTTGTAGATTCCGTTTATGAAATAAAACACATTTTCTAAAAACTCGTGTTTTTTACGAAATCATGTAAACCTTCTAGAAGCTGTGATTTTAAAAAACGAGGGAAGTAAGCTTTTCTTATTTCCAAACGCCTGTGCAAACTATAGAAGGTCGTTATGATGTAGAATGTGCATACTTTGTTGATTCCATTTCTGAAATAAAAAATATTTTCTAAAAACTCGTGTATTTTACGAAATCATGTAAACCTTCTAGAAGCTGTGATTTTAAAAAACGAGGGAAGTAAGCTTTTCTTATTTCCAAACGCATGCGCAAACTATAGAAAGTCATTATGACGTAGAATGTGCATACTTTGTTGATTCCATTTATGAAATAAAACACATTTTCTAAAAACTCATGTTTTTTAACAAATCATGTAAACCTTCTAGAAACTGTGATTTTAAAAAACGGGGGAAGTAAGCTTTTCTTATTTCCAAATGCATGCGCAATCTATAGAAAGTCGTTATGACGTAGAATGTGTATACTTTGTTGATTCCATTTATGAAATAAAACACATTTTCTAAAAACTCGTGTTTTTTAAGAAATCATGTAAACCTTCTAGAAGCTGTGATTTTAAAAAACAGGGGAAGTAAGCTTTTCTTATTTACGGACGCATGCGCAAACTATAGAAAGTCGTTGTGACGTAGAATGTGCATACTTTGTTGATTCCATTTATGAAATAAAACACATTTTCTAAAAACTCGTGTTTTTTAAGAAATCATGTAAACCTTCTAGAAGCTGTGATTTTAAAAAACGGGGGAAGTAAGTTTTTCTTATTTCCGGACGCATGCGCAAACTATAGAAAGTCGTTGTGACGTAGAATGTGCATACTTTGTATATTCCATTTATGAAATAAAAAACATTTTCTAAAAACTCGTGGTTTTTACGAAATTATGTAAACCTTCTGGAAGCGTGATTTTAAAAAACGGTGGACGTAATCTTTTCTTATTTCTGGATGCATGCGCAATCTATAGAAAGTCGTTATGATCTAGAATGTGCATATTTTGTTGATTCGATTTATGAAATAAAACACATTTTCTAAAAACTCGTGTTTTTTACGAAATCATGTAAACCTTCTAGAAGCTGTGATTTTAAAAAACGGTGGAAGTAAGCTTTTCTTATTTCTGGACCCATCCGCAAACTATAGAATGTCCTGATGACATAGAATGTGCATACTTTGTTGATTCTATTTATGAAATAAAACACATTTTCTAAAAACTCGTGTTTTTTACGAAATTATGTAAACCTTCTAGAAGCTGTGATTTTAAAAAACGGTGGAAGTAATCTTTTCTTATTTCCGGACGCATGCGCAATCTATAGAAAGTTGTTATGACGTAGAATGTGCATACTTTTTTGATTCCATTTATGAAATAAAACACATTTTCTACAAACTCGTGATTTTTAAGAAATCATGTAAACCTTCTAGAAGCTGTGATTTTAAAAAACGGTGGAAGTAAGCTTTTCTTATTTCCGGACGCATGCACAAACTATAGAAAGTCGTTATGATGTAGAATGTGCATAATTTTTTGATTCCATTTATGAAATAAAACACATTTTCTAAAAACTCGTGTTTTTTAATAAATCATGTAAACCTTCTAGAAGTTGTGATTTTAAAAAACGGGGGAAGTAAGCTTTTCTTATTTCCGGACGCATGCGCAAACTATAGAAAGTCATTGTGATGTAGAATGTGGATACTTTGTAGATTCCATTTATGAAATAAAACACATTTTCTAAAAACTCGTGATTTTTACAACATTATGTAAACCTTCTAGAAGCTGTGATTTTAAAAAACGGGGGAAGTAATCTTTTCTTATTTCCGGACGCATGCGCAATCTATAGAAAGTCGTTATGATGTAGAATGTGCATACTTTGTTGATTCGATTTATGAAATAAAACACATTTTCTAAAAACTCGTGTTTTTTAAGAAATCATGTAAACCTTCTAGAAGCTGTAATTTGAAAAAACGGGGGAAGTAAGCTTTTCTTATTTCCGGACGCATGCGCTAACAATAGAAAGTCGTTATGACGTAGAATGTGCATACTTTGTAGATTCCATTTATGAAATAAAACACATTTTCTAAAAACTCATGTTTTTTACGAAATCATGTAAACTTTCTAGAAGCTGTGATTTTAAAAAACGATGGAAGTAAGCTTTTCTTATTTCCGGACGCATCCGCAAACAATAGAAAGTCGTTATTACGTAGAATCTTCATACTTTGTTGATTCCATTTATGAAATAAAACACATTTTCTAAAAACTCTTGTTTTTTAAGAAATCATGTAAACCTTCTAGAAGTTGTGATTTTAAAAAACGGGGGAAGTAAGCTTTTCTTATTTCCCGACGCATGCGCAAACAATAGAAAGTCGTTACGACGTTGAATGTGCATACTTTGTAGATTCCATTTATGAAATAATCACACATTTTCTAAAAACTCGTGTTTTTTACGAAATCATGTAAACTTTCTAGAAGCTGTGATTTTAAAAAACGATGGAAGTAAGCTTTTCTTATTTCCGGACGCATCCGCAAACTATAGAAAGTCCTTATGACGTAGAATGTGCATACGATGGAAGTAAGCTTTTCTTATTTCCGGACGCATCCGCAAACAATAGAAAGTCCTTATGACGTAGAATGTGCATACTTTGTTGATTCTATTTATGAAATAAAACACATTTTCTAAAAACTCGTGTTTTTTAAGAAATCATGTAAACCTTCTAGAAGCTATGATTTTAAAAAACGGGGGAAGTAAGCTTTTCCTATTTCCGGATGCATGCGCAAACTCTAGAAAGTCATTATGACGTAGAATGTGCATACTTTGTTGATTCAATTTATGAAATAAAACACATTTTCTAAAAACTCTTGTTTTTTACGAAATCATGTAAACCTTCTAGAAGCTGTGATTTTTAAAAACGGTGGAAGTAAACTTTTCGTATTTCCGGATGCATGCGTAAACTATAGAAAGTCATTATGACGTAGAATGTGCATACTTTGTAGATTCCATTTATGAAATAAAACACATTTTCTAAAAACTCGTGTTTTTTACGAAATCATGAAACCTTCTAGAAGCTGTGATTTTAAAAAATGGTGGAAGTAAGCTTTTCTTATTTCCGGACGCAAGCGCAAACTATAGAAAGTCGTTATGACGTAGAATGTGCATACTTTGTTGATTCCATTTATGAAATAAAAAACATTTTCTAAAAACTCTTGTTTTTTAATAAATCATGTAAACCTTCTAGAAGCTGTGATTCTAAAAAATGGTGGAAGTAAGCTTTTCTTATTTCCGGACGCATGCGCAAACTATAGAAAGTGGTTATGACGTATAATGTGCATACTTTGTTCATTCCATTTATGAAATAAAACACATTTTCTAAAAACTCGTGTTTTTTAAGAAATCATGTAAACCTTCTAGAAGCTGTGATTTTAAAAAATGGGGGTAGTAAGCTTTTCTTATTTCCAAACGCATGCGCAAACTATAGAAATTCGTTATGACGTAGAATGTGCATACTTTGTTGATTCCATTTATGAAATAAAACACATGTTCTAAAAACTCGTGTTTTTTAAGAAATCATGTAAACCTTCTAGAAGCTGTGATTTTAAAAACGGGGGAAGTAAGCTTTTCTTATTTCGAAACGCATGCTCAAACTATAGAAAGTCGGTATGATGTAGAATGTACATACTTTGTTGATTCCATTTTTTAAATAAAACACATTTTCTAAAAACTCGTGTTTTTTAAGAAATCATGCAAAACTTCGAGACGCTGTGATTTTAAAAAACGGGGGAAGTAAGCTTTTCTTATTTCCAAACGCATGTGCAAACAATAGAAAGTCGTTATGACGTAGAATGTGCATGCATTGTTGATTCCATTTATAAAATAAAACACATTTTCTAAAAACTCGTGTTTTTTAAGAAATCATGTAATCCTTCTAGAAGCTGTGATTTTAAAAAACGCGGGAAGTAAGCTTTTCTTATTTCCGGATGCATGCGCAAACTCTAGAAAGTCGTTATGACGTAGAATGTGCATACTTTGTAGATTCCATTTATGAAATAAAACACATTTTCTAAAAACTCGTGTTTTTTACGAAATCATGTAAACGTTCTAGAAGCTGTGATTTTAAAAAACGAGGGAAGTAAGCTTTTCTTATTTCCGGACGCATGCGCAAACTATAGAAAGTCGTTGTGACGTAGAATGTGCATACTTTGTTGATTCCATTTATGAAATAAAACACATTTTCTAAAAACTCGTGTTTTTTACGAAATCATGTAAACCTTCTAGAAGCTGTGATTTTAAAAAACGGGGGAAGTAAGCTTTTCTTATTTCCGGATGCATGCGCAAGCTCTAGAAAGTCGTTATGACGTAGAATGTGCATACTTTTTAGATTCCATTTATGAAATAAAACTCATTTTCTAAAAACTCGTGTTTTTTACGAAATCATGTAAACCTTCTAGAAGCTGTGATTTTAAAAAACGAGGGAAGTAAGCTTTTCTTATTTCCGGACGCATGCGCAAACTATAGAAAGTCGTTGTGACGTAGAATGTGCATACTTTGTTGATTCCATTTATGAAATAAAACACATTTTCTAAAAACACATGTTTTTTACGAAATCATGTAAACCTTCTAGAAGCTGTGAATTTAAAAAACGGGGGAAGTAAGCTTTTCTTATTTCCGGATGCATGCGCAAACTCTAGAAATTCGTTATGACGTACAATGTGCATACTTTGTTGATTCCATTTATGAAATAAAACACATTTTCTAAAAACTCGTGTTTTTTACGAAATCATGTAAACCTTCTAGAAGCTGTGATTTTAAAAAACGGTGGAAGTAAACTTTTCGTATTTTCGGATGCATGCGTAAACTATAGAAAGTCGTTATGATGTAGAATGTGCATACTTTGTAGATTCCATTTATGAAATAAAACAGATTTTCTAAAAACTCGTGTTTTTTACGAAATCATGCAACCTTCTAGAAGCTGTGATTTTAAAAAACGGTGGAAGTAAGCTTTTCTTATTTCCGGACGCATGCGCAAACTATAGAAAGTCGTTATGACGTAGAATGTGCATACTTTGTAGATTCCATTTATGAAATAAAACATATTTTCTAAAAACTCATGTTTTTTACGAAATCATGTAAACCTTCTAGAAGCTGTGATTTTAAAAAAAGGTGGAAGTAAGCTTTTCTTATTTCCAGACGAATGCGCAAAATATAGAAAGTCGTTATGACGTAGAATGTGCATACTTTGTTCATTCCATTTATGAAATAAAACACATTTTCTAAAAACTCATGTTTTTTAAGAAATCATGTAAACCTTCTAGAAGCTGTGATTTTAAAAAACGGGGGATGTATGCTTTTCTTATTTGCAAACGCATGCGCAAACTATAGAAAGTCGTTATGATGTAGAATGTGCATACTTTGTTGATTCCATTTATGAAATAAAACACATTTTCTAAAAACTCTTGTTTTTTAAGAAATCATGTAAACCTTCTAGAAGTTGTGATTTTAAAAAACGGGGGAAGTAAGCTTTTCTTATTTCCAAACGCATGCGCAAACAATAGAAAGTCGTTATGAAGTAGAATGTGCATACTTTGTTGATTCCATTTATGAAATAAAACACATTTTCTAAAAACTCATGTTTTTTACGAAATCATGTAAAGCTTCTAGAAGCTGTGATTTTAAAAAACGGGGGAAGTAAGCTTTTCTTATTTCCGGATACATGGGAAAACTCTAGAAAGTCGTTATGACGTAGAATGTGCATACTTTGTTGATTCCATTTATGAAATAAAACACATTTTCTAAAAACTCATGTTTTTTACGAAATCATGTAAACCTTCTAGAAGCTGTGATTTTAAAAAACGGTGGAAGTAAACTTTTCGTATTTCCGGATGCATGCGTAAACTATAGAAAGTCGTTATGACGTAGAATGTGCATACTTTGTAGATTCCATTTATGAAATAAAACACATTTTCTAAAAACTCGTGTTTTTTACGAAATCATGTAAACCTTCTAGAAGCTGTGATTTTAAAAAACGTGGGAAGTAAGCCTTTCTTATTTCCGGACGCATGCGCAAACATTAGAAAGCCTTTTTGACGTAGAATGTGCATACTTTGTTGATTCCATTTATGAAATAAAACACATTTTCTAAAAACTCGTGTTTTTTAAGAAATCGTGTAAACCTTCTAGAAGCAGTGATTTTAAAAAACGGGGGAAGTAAGCTTTTCTTATTTTCGGACGCATGCGCAAACTATAGAAAGTCGTTGTGACGTAGAACGTGCATACTTTGTTGATTCCATTTATGAAATAAAACACATTTTCTAAAAACTAGTGTTTTTTACGAAATCATGTAAACCTTCTAGAAGCTGTGATTTTAAAAAACGGTGGAAGTAAGCTTTTTTTTATTTCCGGACACATGCGCAAACTATAGATAGTCATTATGACGTAGAATGTGCATACTTTGTTGATTCCATTTATGAAATAAAACACATTTTCTAAAAACTCATGTTTTTTAACAAATCATGTAAACCTTCTAGAAACTGTGATTTTAAAAAACGGGGGGAAGTAAGCTTTTCTTATTTCCAAATGCATGCGCAATCTATAGAAAGTCGTTATGAAGTAGAATGTGTATACTTTGTTGATTCCATTTATGAAATAAAACACATTTTCTAAAAACTCATGTTTTTTAAGAAATCATGTAAACCTTCTAGAAGCTGTGATTTTAAAAAACAGGGGAAGTAAGCTTTTCTTATTTCCGGACGCATGCGTAAACTATATAAAGTCGTTATGACGTAGAATTTGCATACTTTGTAGATTCCATTTATGAAATAAAACACATTTTCTAAAAACTCGTGTTTTTTACGAAATCATGTAAACCTTCTAGAAGCTGTGATTTTAAAAAACGGTGGAAGTAAGCTTTTCTTATTTCCGGACGAATGCGCAAACTATAGAAAGTCGTTATGACGTAGAATGTGCATACTTTGTTGATTCCATTTATGAAATAAAACACATTTTCTAAAAACTCGTGTTTTTTAAGAAATCGTGTAAAAATTCTAGAAGCTGTGATTTTAAAAAACGGTGGATGTAAGCTTTTCTTCTTTCCGGATGCATGCGCAAACTATAGAAAGTCGTTATGACATAGAATGTGCATACTTTGTAGATACCATTTATGAAATGAAACACATTTTCTAAAAACTCGTGGTTTTTACGAAATCATGTAAACCTTCTAGAAGCTGAGATTTTAAAAAACGGTGGAAGTAAGCTTTTCTTAGTTCCGGACGCATCCGCAAACTATAGAAAGTCGTTATGACGTAGAATGTGCATACTTTGTTGATTCTATTTATGAAATAAAAAACATTTTCTAAAAACTCGTGTCTTTTAAAAAATGATGTAAACCTTCTAGAAGCTGTGATTTTAAAAAACGGGGGAAGTAATCTTTTCTTATTTCCAAACGCATGCGCAAAGTATAGAAGGTCGTTATGATGCAGAATGTGCATACTTTGTTCATTCCATTTATGAAATAAAACACATTTTCTAAAAACTCGTGTTTTTTACGAAATCATGTAAACCTTCTAGAAACCGTGATTTTAAAAAACGGGGGAAGTAAGCTTTTCTTATTTCCAAACGCATGCGCAAATTATAGAAAGTCGTTATGACGTAGAATGTGCATACTTTGTTGATTCCATTTATTTAATAAAACACATTTTCTAAAAACTCGTGTTTTTTAGGAAATCATTGAAAACTTCTAGAATATGTGATTTTAAAAAACTGGGGAGGTAAGCTTTTCTTATTTCCAGACGCATGCGCAAACTATAGAAAGTCGTTATGACATAGAATGTGCATACTTTGTTGATTCCATTTATGAAATAAAACACATTTTCTAAAAACTCGTGTTTTTTAAGAAGTCATGTAAACTTTCTAGAAGCTGTGATTTTAAAAAATGGTGGAAGTAAGCTTTTCTTATTTCCGGAAGCATGCGCAAACTATAGAAAGTCGTTATGACGTAGAATGTGAATACTTTGTTGATTCCATTTATGTAATAAAACACATTTTCTAAAAACTCGTGTTTTTTAAGAAATCATGTAAAATTTCTAGAATCTGTGATTTTGAAAAAAGGGGGAAGTAAACTTTTCTTATTTCCGGACGCATGCACAAACTATAGAAAGTCGTTATGACGTAGAATGTGCATACTTTGAAGATTCCATTTTTGAAATAAAACACATTTTCTAAAAACTCGTGTTTTTTACGAAATCATGTAAACCTTCTACAAGCTGTGATTTTAAAAAATGGTGGACGTAAGCTTTTCTTATTTCCGGACCCATGCGCAAACTATAGAAAGTCGTTATGACGTAGAATGTGCATACTTTGTTGATTCCATTTATGAAATAAAACACATTTTCTAAAAACTCATGTTTTTTAAGAAATCATGTAAACCTTCTAGAAGATGTGAGTTTAAAAAACGGGGGAAGTAAGCTTTTCTTATTTTCGGACGCATACGCAAACTATAGAAAGTCGTTATGACGTAGAATGTGCATACTTTGTAGATTCCATTTATGAAATAAAACACATTTCTAAAAACTCGTGTTTTTTACGAAACCATGTAAACCTTCTAGAAGCTGTGATTTTAAAAAATGCTGGAAGTAAGCTTTTCTTATTTCCGGACGAATGCGCAAACTATAGAAAGTCGTTATGATGTAGAATGTGTATACTTTGTTGATTCCATTTATGAAATAAAACACATTTTCTAAAAACTACTGTTTTTTAAGAAATCATGTAAACCTTCTAGAAGCTGTGATTTTAAAAAACGGTGGAAGTAAGCTTTTCTTATTTCCGGACGCATGCGCAAACTATAGAAAGTCGTTATGACGTAGAATGTGCATACTTTGTTGATTCCATTTATGAAATAAAACACATTTTCTAAAAACTCGTGTTTTTTAAGAAATCATGTAAACCTTCTAGAAGCTATGATTTTAAAAAACGGGGGAAGTAAGCTTTTCTTATTTCCGGACGGATGCGCAAACTATATAAAGTCATTATGACGTAGAATGTGCATACTTTTTTTATTCCATTTATGAAATAAAACACATTTTCTAAATACTCGTGTTTTTTAACAAATCATGTAAACCTTCTAGAAGTTGTAATTTTAAAAAATGGGGGAAGTAAGCTTTTCTTATTTCCAAACGCATGCGCAAACTATAGAAAGTCGTTATGACGTAGAATGTGCATACTTTGTTGATTCCATTTCTGAAATAAAACACATTTTCTAAAAACTCGTGTTTTTTAAGAAATCATGTAAACCTTCTAGAAGCTGTGATTTTAAAAAACGGGGGAAGTAAGCTTTTCTTATTTCCGGACGCATGCGCAAACTATAGAAAGTCGTTATGACATAGAATGTGCATACTTTGTAGAATCCATTTATGAAATAAAACATATTTTTAAAAAACTCGTGTTTTTTACGAAATCATGTAAACCTTCTAGAAGCTGTGATTTTAAAAAACGGTGGAAGTAAGCTTTTCTTATTTCTGAACGAATGCACAAAATATAGAAAGTCTTTATGACGTAGAATGTGCATACTTTGTTGATTCAATTTATGAAATAAAACACATTTTCTAAACACTCGTGTTTTTTACGAAATCATGTAAACCTTCTAGAAGCTGTGATTTCAAAAAACGGTGGAAGTAAGCTTTTCTTATCTCCGGACGCATGCGCAAACTATAGAAAGTGGTTATGACGTAGAATGTGCATACTTTGTAGATTCCATTTATGAAATAAAACACATTTTCTAAAAACTCGTGTTTTTTAAGAGATCATCTAAACCTTCTAGAAGCTGTGATTTTAAAAAACGGGGGAAGTAAGCTTTTCTTATTACCGGACGCATGGGAAAACTATAGAAAGTCGTTATGACGTAGAATGTGCATACTTTGTAGATTCCATTTATGAAATAAAACACATTTTCCAAAAACTCGTGTTTTTTACGAAATCATGTAAACCTTCTAGAAGCCGTGATTTTAGAAAACGGTGGAAGTAAGCTTTTCTTATTTCCGGAAAAATGCGCAAACTATAGAAAGTCGTTATGATGTAGAATGTGCATACCTTGTTGATTCCATTTATGAAATAAAACACATTTTCTAAAAACTCGTGTTTTTTACGAAATCATGTAAACCTTCTAGAAGCTGTGATTTTAAAAAACGAGGGAAGTAAGCTTTTCTTATTTCCGGACGCATGCGCAAACTATAGAAAGTTGTTATGACGTAGAATGTGCATACTTTGTAGACTCCATTGATGAAATAAAACACATATTCTAAAAACTTGTGTTTTTTAGGAAATCATGTAAACCTTCTAGAAGCTGTGATTTTAAAAAACGGGGGAAGTAAGCTTTTCTTATTTCCGGACGCATGCGCAAACTATAGAAAGTCGTTATGACGTAGAATGTGCATACTTTGTAGATTCCATTTATGAAATAAAACACATTTTCTAAAAACTCGTGTTTTTTAGGAAATCACGTAAACCTTCTAGAAGCTGTGATTTTAAAAAACGGTGGAAGTAAGCTTTTCTTATTTCCGGACGCATGCGCAAACTATAGAAACTTGTTATGACGTAGAATGTGCATACTTTGTTGATTCCATTCATGAAATAAAACACATTTTCTAAATACTCGTGTTTTTTAACAAATCATGTAAACCTTCTAGAAGCTGTAATTTTAAAAAATGGGGGAAGTAAGCTTTTCTTATTTCCAAACGCATGCGCAAACTACAGAAAGTCGGTATGACGTAGAATGTGCATACTTTGTTGATTCCATTTCTGAAATAAAACACATTTTCTAAAAACTCGTGTTTTTTAAGAAATCATGTAAACCTTCTAGAAGCTGTGATTTTAAAAAACGGGGGAAGTAAGCTTTTCTTATTTCCGGACGCATGCGCAAACTATAGAAAGTCGTTATGACATAGAATGTGCATACTTTGTAGATTCCATTTATGAAATAAAACACATTTTCCAAAAACTCGTGTTTTTTACGAAATCATGTAAACCTTCTAGAAGCTGTGATTTTAAAAAACGGTGGAAGTAAGCTTTTCTTATTTCTGAACGAATGCACAAAATATAGAAAGTCTTTATGACGTAGAATGTGCATACTTTGTTGATTCAATTTATGAAATAAAACACATTTTCTAAACACTCGTGTTTTTTACGAAATCATGTAAACCTTCTAGAAGCTGTGATTTCAAAAAACGGTGGAAGTAAGCTTTTCTTATCTCCGGACGCATGCGCAAACTATAGAAAGTCGTTATGACGTAGAATGTGCATACTTTGTAGATGCCATTTATGAAATAAAACACATTTTCTAAAAACTCGTGTTTTTTACGAAATCATGTAAACTTTCTAGAAGCTGTGATTTTAAAAAACGGGGGAAGTAAGATTTTATTATTTCCGGACGAATGCGCAAACTATAGAAAGTCGTTATGACGTAGAATGTGCATACTTTGTAGATTCCATTCATGAAATAAAACACATTTTCTAAAAACTCGTGTTTTTTACGAAATCATGTAAACCTTCTAGAAGCTGTGATTTTGAAAAACGGTGGAAGTAAGCTTTTCTTATTTCCGAACGCATGCGCAAACTATAGAAAGTCGTTATGACGTAGGATGTGAATACTTTGCTGATTCCATTTATGAAATAAAACACATTTTCCAAAAGCTCGTGTTTTTTAAGAAATCATGTAAACCTTCTAGAAGCTGTGATTTTAAAAAACGGGGGAAGTAAGCTTTTCTTATTTCCGGACGCATGTGCAAACTATAGAAAGTCGTTATGACGTAGAATGTGCATACTTTGTAGATTCCATTTATGAAATAAAACACATTTTCTAAAAAATCGTGTTTTTTACGAAATCATGTAAACCTTCTAGAAGCTGTGATTATAAAAAACGGTGGAAGTAAGCTTTTCTTATTTCCGCACGCATGCGCAAACTATAGAAAATCGTTATGACGTAGAATGTGCATACTTTGTAGATTCCATTTATGAAATAAAACACATTTTCTAAAAACTCATGTTTTTTACGAAATCATGTAAACCTTCTAAAAGCTGTGATTTTAAAAAATGGTGGAAGTAAGCTTTTCTTATTTCCGGAAGCATTTGCAAACTATAGAAAGTCGTTATGACGTAGAATGTGAATACTTTGTTGATTCCATTTATGTAATAAAACACATTTTCTAAAAACTCGTGTTTTTTAAGAAATCATGTAAAATTTCTAGAATCTGTGATTTTGAAAAAAGGGGGAAGTAAGCTTTTCTTATTTCCGGACGCATGCACAAACTATAGAAAGTCGTTATGACGTAGAATGTGCATACTTTGAAGATTCCATTTTTCAAATAAAACACATTTTCTAAAAACTCGTGTTTTTTACGAAATCATGTAAACCTTCTACAAGCTGTGATTTTAAAAAATGGTGGACGTAAGCTTTTCTTATTTCCGGACCCATGCGCAAACTATAGAAAGTCGTTATGACGTAGAATGTGCATACTTTGTTGATTCCATTTATGAAATAAAACACATTTTATAAAAACTCATGTTTTTTAAGAAATCATGTAAACCTTCTAGAAGATGTGAGTTTAAAAAACGGGGGAAGTAAGCTTTTCTTATTTTCGGACGCATACGCAAACTATAGAAAGTCGTTATGACGTAGAATGTGCATACTTTGTAGATTCCATTTATGAAATAAAACACATTTCTAAAAACTCGTGTTTTTTACGAAACCATGTAAACCTTCTAGAAGCTGTGATTTTAAAAAATGCTGGAAGTAAGCTTTTCTTATTTCCGGACGAATGCGCAAACAATAGAAAGTCGTTATGATGTAGAATGTGAATACTTTGTTGATTCCATTTATGAAATAAAACACATTTTCTAAAAACTACTGTTTTTTAAGAAATCATGTAAACGTTCTAGAAGCTGTGATTTTAAAAAACGGTGGAAGTAAGCTTTTCTTATTTCCGGACGCATGCGCAAACTATAGAAAGTCGTTATGACGTAGAATGTGCATACTTTGTTCATTCCATTTATGAAATAAAACACATTTTCTAAAAACTCGTGTTTTTTAAGAAATCATGTAAACCTTCTAGAAGCTATGATTTTAAAAAATGGGGGAAGTAAGCTTTTCTTATTTCCGGACGCATGCGCAAACTATATAAAGTCATTATGACGTAGAATGTGCATACTTTTTTTATTCGATTTATGAAATAAAACACATTTTCTAAATACTCGTGTTTTTTAAGAAATCATGTAAACCTTCTAGAAGTTGTAATTTTAAAAAATGGGGGAAGTAAGCTTTTCTTATTTCCAAACGCATGCGCAAACTATAGAAAGTCGTTATGACGTAGAATGTGCATACTTTGTTGATTCCATTTCTGAAATAAAACACATTTTCTAAAAACTCGTGTTTTTTAAGAAATCATGTAAACCTTCTAGAAGCTGTGATTTTAAAAAACGGGGGAAGTAAGCTTTTCTTATTTCCGCACGCATGCGCAAACTATAGAAAGTCGTTATGACATAGAATGTGCATACTTTGTAGATTCCATTTATGAAATAAAACATATTTTCCAAAAACTCGTGTTTTTTACGAAATCATGTAAACCTTCTAGAAGCTGTGATTTTAAAAAACGGTGGAAGTAAGCTTTTCTTATTTCTGAACGAATGCACAAAATATAGAAAGTCTTTATGACGTAGAATGTGCATACTTTGTTGATTCAATTTATGAAATAAAACACATTTTCTAAACACTCGTGTTTTTTACGAAATCATGTAAACCTTCTAGAAGCTGTGATTTCAAAAAACGGTGGAAGTAAGCTTTTCTTATCTCCGGACGCATGCGCAAACTATAGAAAGTCGTTATGACGTAGAATGTGCATACTTTGTAGATTCCATTTATGAAATAAAACACATTTTCTAAAAACTCGTGTTTTTTAGGAAATCACGTAAACCTTCTAGAAGCTGTGATTTTAAAAAACAGTGGAAGTAAGTGTAGTGCTCTGGTTTTTACAGCAGAGCACTATGTAAAATTTGAGGTTTAATTTTCTACGTTTTAACTTTACCAGTTTATGGAAGTAAATTTCTAAGAATTACTATGTGCCTAAATAATATTTAGTGTACTGTCGTGTTTTCTTTTATCACCTTACATTCGTAATTTAAAATAGACAAACATACCAATATTTTCTTTCCAACAATCATGTTCTAGCATAAGAATATGTTTCACAACTCAGTAAATCAGTAAATAGCAGTAAATCAGTAAATAGCAGTAAATCAGTAAATTTAAGCATAATAGTAAATAACGGAAATTACCTGATGATGATGCTAACCGTAAGTTGTAGCAGGTTGTATAACCCCTTAGACAGCCAAACTGAAGTGTCCACCCTACCGACCAGCTATAATCTTGCTGGCCCTTGGAAATCAAAGGATTTCCAAGCCCCCGAGCCCACAATCTGATAACCCGAGAGCAGTGTTCCCTCTGTTCTCAAAAACCTTTCTGTTCTCCCCACTTCTTTCTTCCCCAAACCAAAAAAACTCTCCCAACCTTCAACCTTCTCCCCCTCTATATACATGTCCATCCTCGAGAAGACCTTGGGCTTACACCACCGCCCCCAAACTCCCCCTCTCGAGCCCCTCAAACCTTTACTCCCTTCCCTAGTTCATTCATCCACGTCTCATTATAAAAATGTATAATTAATTACTCTTATGGAAAATTCATTTGGTTTTGGATTGACGGTCGTAATTATTTATTACGGTGGGAATTATCACCCCAAGGTTATCCATTCGAGACAAGTTTCATTAAATACAAGCCTATCCGCCATCCTTGATATTTTAATGTTATTAATGTAATTAATAAAATATTATATAATTAGTTGCCCCCTTGTCAAATTGGACATGATGTGTCTTAATGATCCACCTTATCCGTCGAGACTACTTAGCTTGAGGTTTAAATTCCAAGATTAACATTGAATAATTAAATATCCATTTTCCATCACATCACGTTTATTCCAAAAATGATTATCTTATTATGGCTAACTTTTGAAATGGAATTAATCACACAATATTAATTTATAAATCAATATTTTAAATCTTACTTATATTGCATTTGTTACGATAGGGATATAAATGTTTGCTGGAATATCATTTATTAATTAATAATAATAATTAAATCACCCTTTGACAATAATAAAAGGTGAATCAATCATAGTATTCTTAATTATTTGTTCATCACATGGGTACCCTATCATCAACATAGCATCCTTGTTCTTATAAACAAAGCACTTGTGAGGGCTTAAACAATTTTACTAACTACTTAGACACTATCATTACCCTATTCACAACAGTTCTTCTATAACAATGTTAACTGACGATACTTGTCTTAGTTTATTATTACAATGTTTTCATATAATTACTAATTCACTTATTTACACATTGACAACCTAACCATTCATTACCTAAGTTGATTGATGTATCCTTAACTGAGTTATCTATGACATTTATACTACTATTCAAGCATGACAAGTATGTTATACACCAGTAATATTGTACACGTACAAGGTGTGCATGCATGGCCAGTGTATGCACATGTCGGACATGTACTATAAACAAACCCCATTCTGCCTATGCATACTTGCTAACTAACAATAGTATCTACCCCCATGCAGAAGAGCAAGCATAATATATAGTATAATTACTTTAACATCCTCGGTTATTTAACAGTTAACCCTTTACGATTTAACATCATTGTCTTTATGTTTACATTAGTTTAATCAATCAAGTACAGGAAGGGTGCCTACTTCCACTAACTCGAAATCAAGGAATACTAAACCCCCAACAGTGCTAACTAACACATCCTCCCTTCATAACCTACGTCCAGCATCCTCCCTATCCTTCCTCTGCTAGTACAACAGTGGATGTCGGACTTACCGATTTGACCACATAGAACTTGAGAGCGATAGCATCGGCTGAACAGCGGACCTATCCTCCCCTAGCAGGCATCCGACAATCGTCATCACAACAACATGGGGAGCGTGTCTCAGCACGGCCCTCCCACGACCTCGGGTCTCATGGAAACATAGGGTGGGAAACACATCCATCCCTCTCAACATACTGGGCCTACGCCCTTATCAACTCATACTTGCTGCTATCGGGATTATCAGTTTGTGTTATCGTATCCTCATTTTGGCTGCTAAGGTTTGCTGTATGAACATGTTTTTCCTTTCCAATATATATCAGATCAAGTAACTGGCTATCCCATAGCCCCTGTGTCCTGTAGGTTAGTGTTTTGCAAAATACAATTTATAGAAAGCATTTTCCATTGATCGCCAATTGATCCATGTTATCATTTTATTTCATGTAACTTTTTAGCTCATCATAGATGCGTATGACATATAACATTTCAGCAATTCATATAAGAAGATGGTATCCACGTACCGAATCATATATTTCACATTTCATTAAGGAAAACATATAAACATATACTGCAATTGTAAAATAAGGAAATCATATGATAATCATGACATCATAACTGCATAACATAGTAACATCATAATCATGGTGAAATCATAAGACAGAGTAACATCATATAATGAGGTCCAATATAGTTTACTCAGTCGAGCTGAGTTCGACAAAATATATAAGAAGTAAAGTATGGTGTGTCTAACTAATAAATATGCCGAATCAAAATATGGGCATTACATACACCCACCCTTCGGGAAACTTCGTCCCGAAGTTATGGTCAAAATAGTGAGGGAAAATCTCGACGCATGGTCTCTGCGTCCTCCCAGGTAGCAGACCCGGGGCTATACTTGTCCCATTGGACCTTAACCTGGTCCACATGGCGACTACGGAGCTGTCGAACCCTACGATCAAGTATACGTAATGGTTCGACCCTGAAGGTTCCCTCGTCCGAGACCTGCAATTCCTTCCAATGAATTTTGTGAGTCTCATCAGCTATGTAATGTCGTAATACAGAAACATGAAATACATTATGATTTTTATGCAAGTGGGGTGGCAGCGCGAGACGATAAGCAACTGGTCCGATTTTCTCAAGAATTTCAAATGGACCTATAAAGCGAGGTGACAACTTGGTACCCTTCCCAAACCGAATGGTACTTTTATTTGGTCTGATGCGAATAAATACACGATCCCCTACTCCATAAATTCTATCTGATCTGTGTGCATCAGCGTAACTCTTTTGCCTATCCTGTGCTTCCTTCAGCCGCTGCCTAATCTGTATCACTTGCTCCTCCATTTCCTGAATCAATTCAGGCCCAATTAAAACTCGATCCTCTAACCTGTCCCAACTGAGTGGTGTCCTGCACGGCCTCCCATACAATGCCTGATATGGCGGCATACCAATGGAGCTGTGATGACTATTGTTGTATGAAAACTCCACTAAAGGAAGATATTTCTCCCACTGTGTCTGCAGATCCATAACATACATCCTAAGCATGTCCTCCATCACTTGATTCACCCTCTCAGTCTGTCCATCTGTCTCGGGGTGATAAGCTGAGCTTAAGTTCAATTGTGTCCCTAATGCTGACTGCATGCTTGTCCAAAATCTGGAGGTGAACTTAGGGTCTCTGTCAGAGATTATCTTTTTAGGAACTCCATGAAGACGTACAATCTCATTTATGAATACCCTTGCCACATCTGTCACATCATAGGTGTCTCTGACTGGAATGAAGTGAGCACTTTTGGTCAGTTTGTCAAACTACCACCAAAATAGCATTATGTCTCAGAGATGTGAGTGGTAATCCTACAACGAAGTCCATGGAAATGACTTCCCATTTAGTCATAGGAATATCATGCGGTTGTAGGAGACCGGCCGGGTGACGATGATCTGCCTTCACTTGTTGACACTCAAGGCACTTTGAAACAAAATCCACTACATCCATCTTCATACCTGGCCAAAAGAAGAGTTGCTTCATGTCAGCATACATCTTCTTCACTCCTGGGTGGGCACAGTAATGTGATCTATGGGCCTCTCTAAGGATTGTTTTCCTGATATCACCTTCCTTAGGAACATACATCCTTCCCTGATACCGCAACAACCCATCTTCCTCAAGATGGTACCCATCATACTTCAATTCCTGTTTCTTTCCATTCTGAATAGCTGAGGTTACTTTTAGATACCAACTATCACCCAATAGTTGTCCTAGTACGCTTTCCCTCAAGTCAACCTTCAAGGGAATTAAGGAGAAAAGTCTCGGCCTTCGGCTTAGAGCGTCTGCCACCACATTCTCCTTTCCTTTGATGTAAGAGATACCAAAGTCATACTCACTCATGAACTCACTCCATCGCCTTTGCCTAGCATTCAAATCCCTTTGGGTAAATATGTACTGCAAGCTCTGATGGTCTGTTTTAAGGGTGAAGCTTCTACCAACTAGGTAGTGCCTCCATAATTTTAGTGCCAACATTACTGCTGCCAATTCTAGATCATGCGTGGCATACTGCTCCTCATGAGGTTTCAACTTTCGAGATGCATAAGCTATTACCCCACCTTCCTGCATCAACACTGCTCCTAATCCTTGCTTCGAGGCATCGGTGCATACCATGAAATCTTTATCCATGTCTGGTACCCGCAAGATCGGTGCACTTGTCAACAATCTTTTTAACTCTGTAAAAGCGGCATCGCATTCATCGGTCCATTCATACCGGATTCCCTTGCGTTGCAAGGTGGTAATAGGTTTTGCAATTTTAGAAAATCCTTCCACAAACCTCCGGTAATAGCCTGCTAACCCCATGAAGCTGCGCACCTCATGAGCATTCCTTGGAATTGGCCAATCTTCAATGGCCTTTACCTTTTCTGGGTCTACGGAAATCCCTTCACCTGAGATGATGTGCCCCAAGTAGTGAATCTCTTTTTGGAAGAAGGAACACTTTGACAATTTACCATAAAGTTTATGTTCCCTTAAGCACGTCAAGACTAACCGCAAGTGTTCCTCGTGCTCCTTCTCATTCTTAGAATAGATAAGAATATCATCTAAGAAGACCTGAACAAAGTGGTCCAAGTATTTTCGGAAGACACCATTCATGAGGCTCATGAATACAGCTGGAGCATTGGTCAAACCAAATGGTACCACTACAAACTCGTAATGCCCAAATCGAGTTCGAAAGGCAGTCTTGGGAATGTCACCTTCCTTGATCCTCAACTGGTGATACCCTGATCGTAAATCAATTTTTGAGAAGACTGACGCACCTTTCATTTGATCAAAGAGGTCATCAATTCTTGGTATGGGATACCTGTTCTTCACGGTGGCCTTGTTCAAATCTCTGTAATCTATGCACAGTCGCAGAGATCCATCCTTATTCTTAACGAAGATCACTGGTGCTCCCCACGGTGAGATACTGGGTCTAATCAGTCCCAAATCTAGCAACTCTTTTAACTGGATCTGTAACTCACGGAGCTCTGGAGTTGTCATTCTATAAGGAGTTTTTGAGATAGGTTCTGCACCAGGTTTTAGTTCGATTGTGAAATCGAGCTCTCTTTCTGGAGGTAGTCCTGGTAATTCCTTCGGAAAGACATCCTTGAACTCAGAAAGTACTGGGTAAGAATTCAAGGAAGGTCCTTTACTATCGCTCACGGCCTCCACTACGAACAACTGGCATCCTTGTCTTAGGCACCGCTTAGCTTTCACCCTAGAGATGAAACGGAGGGATACCTTCCTCTTCAAGCCTTGGATTTGAATTGTCCTTCCCTCGTCATCGAGGCACAACACCATCTTCGCATAGCAATCTATGAAAGCTCTATGGTCTTCTAACCAATCCATGCCAATAATGAGGTCATAAGTCCCCAAATTGGTGACATAAGCATCCAACTTAGTGGTGCAAACTCCTAAGTCAACCCCACAACCTCTCACTTTAAGACCTACTGGTTGCTTAGTTCCTGAAGCCATTTCAACCAGTTTGAAATCATCGTGCTCGTAGGCTACCAACCCACATTTATCTAATGCAAATGGTGAAATAAAACTATCAGTTGCTCCTGGATCAAACAAAATTTTAAGTTTGACATTGTTTACATTACCAGTGGATTCTACTACGGTAGACTGATGTTCTGCTTGGTGGTTATGAACCGCTGCATGAATCCGATGACTGTTACCTGAATTATCCATGGGTGCCTTTCCTTCCCTGTGCCTGCTGCTTGACTGACCCTTGGGACAGTCTCGCTGGAAATGAGGACCTCCGCATCCCCAACAAGAGAGATTGGGAGGGGCTTGCCTGTTGCTCGAAGGAATCCTCTGAGATGAGTTCCTTCCCCTGGTTCCTCTAAAACCCCTTGCTCCTCTATAGGAGCTTCCCTGTGTACGTCCCTGGCTTTGGTGGGTTACGGACGATGCCTGCGAGATTGAGTTAACTGAAGTATTACCCCTCGGTGTGAACCGGTTACCATAAGGAGGAGGTCTAGATTGTCCTCCCCTGAAGTAAGGACGTGATGCCTTCCCTGAAACATACTGATTGGTTCCTGTCAACTTACTGCCCCCTTTTCCATCTGACATATCAGCTGCATAACGAGCATACTCAACTGCCATGGCAACTGAAGTTGGCTTCCACATCCGCACAGCAGCTCTAATCTTGTAGTTAAGTCCATACACAAAACGCTCTACCTGACAATCATCTGCATCTAGGTAAGGAACATATTTTACCAGTTCCATAAACCGAGATTCATATTCCTCCACCGTCTTGTCTCCCTGTACTAAGGCATGGAGTGCACCTGCCTGTTCTTCCTTGTAATAATTTGGCAAATACTTCATGTGGAACCTCTCCTCGAACAGTTCCCAAGAAATTGTAAGAGGAGTAAGGTGCAACTGCTTCTCGAGGTCTGACCACCAATTCAAAGCATCACCTTTAAGCTGAAAGACGAACATCCTAGCCTTGGAACTAGATGTGTACACATTCAATGCGAAGCATCTCTTCATGCCTTCCAGCCATGCCTCTGCATGCTTACCGGGTCGTCCTCCTGAAAACTCTGGAACTTTTATCTTTTGTAACTCCCTCGATATGTCCTGAAGCGGTTCCAGTCTTGGGCCATGTGCCCTTTCAGAGTTCTCTCGACTCACTTGAGTGGTTTCCACCTCGGCGGCCCTTTCCGACTGCCTGTTCATCGTGGTCATAATAGCCTCCAATGACCTCATTATGATCTGCATTTCTGGTGTTGAGGTTGGTGGTGGCGGTGTTGGCGGTGGCGGAGGTGGTGGTGACGGTGGTCGACCTTGACCCCGACCTCGACCTCTGCGTGTTGTCACCATGATAGTCCCTGAGTTATTAAAATAAAGTCATATCCTTAGTTGTTCAATCAAATATACGCGGAACTAAAATGTAGGTATTTAATAACTTGCATCATGAGATAACAAATTGTCAAGATTAGCGCAGTAAAATCTATAGTCGTTTTTATTTAAACAATCTTGTCATGGTGTTTAGCTCGTCGTGCTAGTCTTAATGGTGTCTTGTTTTTGAGATTTCGGGTCTCTTTCATCCCTTCGACTAGGAGTTGAAATCTCGGCAAAATTTTTAATATCTCTATTTTAGTTAGCTTTAAATGTTACCCTCTAATCTAAACCACTTAATTAACATTATTTGTTTAAACCTCAACCAATCATAGTTAAGTTTAATACTAAAAATTAAAATTCCTATAAAACATAATTTTAACAACATGTTATAACAGAAAAGGAAAAATTAATTCTTATAATACATATTTTCTAACAAGTATGAATAATTTAAATTTTTATAACACATATATTCTATGAGAGTATATAACCATAAATTTAAACTTTAATACAACATCTATTATAACCAGAAAAGTAAAATTAATCTTTATAATACATATATTCTAATCAAAATATGAATAAATTTAAGTTTTATAAAACATATATTCTATGAGAAAAATAATTTAAATTTTAATATAACATTTTTTTTTTGATAGGAAAGTAAAATTAATTTTATTTTACGTATATTCTAACAAAATATGAATAAATTAAATTTTCGTACAACATATATTCTACCCAGCAGTATAAAATTAATGCAAGTATAATTACCAGCCAGTTTATAACTTACAACAGCTAAATGGCTAACAACTGTAAATATAAGGCCCTTTAATAAATCCTAGTAAGCTCGTAATATACCATGCATGTTATGTGAATAAGCTTATTGGTGTAAAAGAAAAACTTATAGTTAGTATCAACTATTTATAAGCTTACTTACAACTAAAGCATCATAGTTGAGTCGCCTTATGATAATTACCTTTCTTGCCACGTAAAGTAATGGCGGTTAGTGAACCTAATGCTATACCACTAAGCTTACAGACATAATATTCTACTCTAGACATATAATAAGTGCCTTGAAAAAGCAGCAAACAATAAATTTAAACTTTAATATAACCTATATTATAGCCTTCTATATATATATTTTACAAACTATATACGAAATAGAACGTAGATTTACAAACCGTAGATTTTTACCACGCGGCCTTTCACCGCCATGCAATGAGTGAGTATGCATGAAGGACACGTGGTCTCTCCAAGCAGCCCACCGCCCTCGGAAAGTGGGGGAAACCCTAAATAGGGTCAATCCCCAAGACGCGGCCATTTCTGCCCCTCTTTTCCATAGCTGTTCCGCTCTGCAACCATCAGCGAGCGCGACTCCATGGCCGGGGATACAAGGTTTGGCGGCGAGATATGTGCCTGAAGGAGAGGGTGCGACTGGATTGATTGTTGCGATCTTCCTGGCGTTCGCGCCTTTGTTTTTCTGAAGATTGGAAGCCCTAGATTTCGGTTTAAAATCTCATAGCCTTCATTTACAACCAGTAGCATGGAATGAGTTCTCTGAAACTGGTCTCGAAAGGCAAATCAGGAAATCAGTAACTGCATAGGAGGCGTGGGAAGAGAGAATCTTTGAATGGTTAAATGGAACATTAAAATCACTGGTTACGGAATATTAACAATACCAATGACTGCTGGTTGTGGGTGCGACTGGTAATGCTCTTATGTGAGCCTGACGCTTGAAGGTTGCATGCCATTCGTGCGCAGCTGTTGTGGATCTGCCAGGGGTCGATACTTTGGGGTTCGAAACAAAATTTAAGAGCAACAAAACGAAGGTGAAGCCATTCGGCGAACTCTACACACGGGTAACCTGGTGAATGCGGGGTCTCGTTGGACATGCCCTATGGGCGCATGCCTCTGAGTTACCAGGAGTAAAGGTTTAATACCTGTCGTGAGTTCCCTTGGATGCTTGCCTTAGTTCTTGTGATGATAACTCTTTGAGTGCGTTAAGGGCTGGTAAATATTGGGCTCGACCTCAAGGTTTTCTTTGTAAGCTCTCAGCTGTCGAGCTCTCAGCTCTCAGCTGTCGAGCGCTAGGGCTGGGCTGTCGAGCGCTAGGTAACAAAATGAAGGACACGCCCTTGGCGTTCGCGCTTTGAGGATGGAGGTATGCGTGGAACCCCTTTGTCCCGGCACTCGGTCTCTGGATAGGCTCAGATCTGGAGTTTAAGGTACATCCTACAGCTCTCGTTTCGAACTGAAGGCGAATGCTTGAAATTTTAGAGTGTCCGAGAGGTCGCTACGTGACTAAGATCTCTGGATAGCTGGTAAGTCGAAAGACCCTGTGTTTATATTTCTTTCTACTATATATAATGCATGCATATCTAAGTTTGTCTAACAATTCAGATCAGAAACAAATAATTGTTATATATGAGGCATATCTAAGTTGAAATAGTATGCGTCCAAGAGACGTTTCACTTACTTTTCATTGTCATTCATGTCGTCTGAGAACAAAGCTAGTACATAACATATATAAGTGTGCCATATATGAAGGTGTGTTATGTAAATGCATAAATAATTCAAATCTATGTTAAACAAATACGTTCTATGAGCAACACCTATAAATACTCTTGGATCCCACCTACTAGCGTGGAGTTTAAGGGCATGCATCCTGGCTATCCAAATAGAAACTTTATGAAAAGGCATCGTTAGTAATCAAATAAACTTTGAAGCGGCCCGATTCTTACACGTCCGCCTCTATTTACTGTCAATAATCTCTGCTATGTGTATCTAAATGAGTATTTTCACATTGTAAACAAGCTCATAAAAGGAATCACCTAATATGTGAGATTACAATGGTGTTCACTCATTACACTATACTTAAACTAGTTACAGCTTACAAGATAGATGATCATACATTATGGATATTATTACAGTTTACAAGAAAACTGGAAGGTATGTGATTTTCGTGAAGCTATGAATGCGTTTGGGAAGGATAGTTTTATTTTAATATATATCTGCCAGCCAAAGCGAAGCTCTTAGTTTGGTTGAAATTTTATAAAGTTAACCCATTTACATATACTGTATTGAAACCAGATAGGTATGCTTGGAAATCATTTTATTGCTGAGATTCTCTTTTCGATTCAGTTAAATTTAGAAGACATTCTGAAAGATTTGGGAAACCTTCCTTAAAACTCGATATCGGCTTTTGTTCCCACATCAATCTCGCCGTTGTGGATCTCGACCCTGGCGATATACCATCAAGCTTTTGTTGTATGCTGCCTGCCTTTTCTTATTTTATTTCGTTACTACTGAGATTTCTAGGATCGAATTGCATGTATTTATACATTCTATTATATTGTGATGTTACCCATGTTGGCTATGTGTGTTTGGAGAAAAAAAAGCGGTTGCGGTATAATTATTATTTAAGTAAGTGGATAATAATGCGGAAAATTACATTCAGAATGATAGAATTATAATCGTATTGACTCCTGCACAATACGAACCTTGGTTACCTGTTTAGCTTCAAATTATCTTAGTATGTAGTTTACACATTGGGTTTTGACTTCTTACTATATATATATATATATATATATATATATATATATATTTTTTTTTTTTTATGTAATTGTTGTTATCGTTGTGCAGGTACCTTGAAGGATGACTATGGCTGGAGGTCAAGTAGGTAAACTATCAAGTAAATTTTCTAGGTGAAGCATGAATAGGCCTGTAGGTTCAAGAGTCTGAACAAAGGCTCTGATACCATCTGTAGTGCTCTGGTTTTTACAGCAGAGCACTGTGTAAAATTTCAGGTTTAATTTTCTACGTTTTAACTTTACCAGTTTATGGAAGTAAATTTCTAAGAATTACTATGTGCCTAAATAATATTTAGTGTACTGTCGTGTTTTCTTTTATCACCTTACATTCGTAATTTAAAATAGACAAACATACCAATATTTTCTTTCCAACAATCATGTTCTAGCATAAGAATATGTTTCACAACTCAGTAAATCAGTAAATAGCAGTAAATCAGTAAATAGCAGTAAATCAGTAAATTTAAGCATAATAGTAAATAACGGAAATTACCTGATGCTGATGCTAACCGTAAGTTGTAGCAGGTTGTATAACCCCTTAGACAGCCAAACTGAAGTGTCCACCCTACCGAACAGCTATAATCTTGCTGGCCCTTGGAAATCAAAGGATTTCCAAGCCCCCGAGCCCACAATCTGATAATCCAGAGAGCAGTGTTCCCTCTGTTCTCAAAAACCTTTCTGTTCTCCCCACTTCTTTCTTCCCCAAACCAAAAAAACTCTCCCAACCTTCAACCTTCTCCCCCTCTATATACATGTCCATCCTCGAGAAGATCTTGGGCTTACACCACCGCCCCCAAACTCCCCCTCTCGAGCCCCTCAAACCTTTACTCCCTTCCCTAGTTCATTCATCCACGTCTCATTATAAAAATGTATAATTAATTACTCTTATGGAAAATTCATTTGGTTTTGGATTGACGGTCGTAATTATTTATTACGGTGGGAATTATCACCCCAAGGTTATCCATTCGAGACAAGTTTCATTAAATACAAGCCTATCCGCCATCCTTGATATTTTAATGTTATTAATGTAATTAATAAAATATTATATAATTAGTTGCCCCCTTGTCAACTTGGACATGATGTGTCTTAATGATCCACCTTATCCGTCGAGACTACTTAGCTTGAGGTTTAAATTCCAAGATTAACATTGAATAATTAAATATCCATTTTCCATCACATCACGTTTATTCCAAAAATGATTATCTTATTATGGCTAACTTTTGAAATGGAATTAATCACACAATATTAATTTATAAATCAATATTTTAAATCTTACTTATATTGCATTTGTTACGATAGGGATATAAATGTTTGCTGGAATATCATTTATTAATTAATAATAATAATTAAATCACCCTTTGACAATAATAAAAGGTGAATCAATCATAGTATTCTTAATTATTTGTTCATCACATGGGTACCCTATCATCAACATAGCATCCTTGTTCTTATAAACAAAGCACTTGTGAGGGCTTAAACAATTTTACTAACTACTTAGACACTATCATTACCCTATTCACAACAGTTCTTCTATAACAATCTTAACTGACGATACTTGTCTTAGTTTATTATTACAATGTTTTCATATAATTACTAATTCACTTATTTACACATTGACAACCTAACCATTCATTACCTAAGTTGATTGATGTATCCTTAACTGAGTTATCTATGACATTTATACTACTATTCAAGCATGACAAGTATGTTATACACCAGTAATATTGTACACGTACAAGGTGTGCATGCATGGCCAGTGTATGCACATGTCGGACATGTACTATAAACAAACCCCATTCCGCCTATGCATACTTGCTAACTAACAATAGTATCTACCCCCATGCAGAAGAGCAAGCATAATATATAGTATAATTACTTTAACATCCTCGGTTATTTAACAGTTAACCCTTTACGATTTAACATCATTGTCTTTATGTTTACATTAGTTTAATCAATCAAGTACAGGAAGGGTGCCTACTTCCACTAACTCGGAATCAAGGAATACTAAACCCCCAACAGTGCTAACTAACACATCCTCCCTTCATAACCTACGTCCAGCATCCTCCCTATCCTTCCTCTGCTAGTACAACAGTGGATGTCGGACTTACCGATTTGACCACATAGAACTTGAGAGCGATAGCGTCGGCTGAACAGCGGACCTATCCTCCCCTAGCAGGCATCCGACAATCGTCATCACAACAACATGGGGAGCGTGTCTCAGCACGGCCCTCCCACGACCTCGGGTCTCATGGAAACATAGGGTGGGAAACACATCCATCCCTCTCAACATACTGGGCCTACGCCCTTATCAACTCATACTTGCTGCTATCGGGATTATCAGTTTGTGTTATCGTATCCTCATTTTGGCTGCTAAGGTTTGTTGTATGAACATGTTTTTCCTTTCCAATATATATCAGATCAAGTAACTGGCTATCCCATAGCCCCTGTGTCCTGTAGGTTAGTGTTTTGCAAAATACAATTTATAGAAAGCATTTTCCATTGATCGCCAATTGATCCATGTTATCATTTTATTTCATGTAACTTTTTAGCTCATCATAGATGCGTATGACATATAACATTTCAGCAATTCATATAAGAAGATGGTATCCACGTACCGAATCATATATTTCACATTTCATTAAGGAAAACATATAAACATATACTGCAATTGTAAAATAAGGAAATCATATGATAATCATGACATCATAACTGCATAACATAGTAACATCATAATCATGGTGAAATCATAAGACAGAGTAACATCATATAATGAGGTCCAATATAGTTTACTCAGTCGAGCTGAGTTCGACAAAATATATAAGAAGTAAAGTATGGTGTGTCTAACTAATAAGTATGCCGAATCAAAATATGGGCATTACAGTAAGCTTTTCTTATTTTCGGACGCATGCGCAAACTATAGAAACTCGTTATGACGTAGAATGTGCATACTTTGTTGATTCCATTTATGAAATAAAACACATTTTCTAAATACTCGTGTTTTTTAACAAATCATGTAAACCTTCTAGAAGCTGTAATTTTAAAAAATGGGGGAAGTAAGCTTTTCTTATTTCCAAACGCATGCACAAACTATAGAAAGTCGTTATGACGTAGAATGTGCATACTTTGTTGATTCCATTTCTGAAATAAAACACATTTTCTAAAAACTCGTGTTTTTTAAGAAATCATGTAAACCTTCTAGAAGCTCTGATTTTAAAAAACGGGGGAAGTAAGCTTTTCTTATTTCCGGACGCATGCGCAAACTATAGAAAGTCGTTATGACATAGAATGTGCATACTTTTTAGATTCCATTTATGAAATAAAACACATTTTCCAAAAACTCGTGTTTTTTACGAAATCATGTAAACCTTCTAGAAGCTGTGATTTTAAAAAACGGTGGAAGTAAGCTTTTCTTATTTCTGAACGAATGCACAAAATATAGAAAGTCTTTATGACGTAGAATGTGCATACTTTGTTGATTCAATTTATGAAATAAAACACATTTTCTAAACACTCGTGTTTTTTACGAAATCATGTAAACCTTCTAGAAGCTGTGATTTCAAAAAACGGTGGAAGTAAGCTTTTCTTATCTCCGGACGCATGCGCAAACTATAGAAAGTCGTTATGACGTAGAATGTGCATACTTTGTAGATTCCATTTATGAAATAAAACACATTTTCTAAAAACTCGTGTTTCTTACGAAATCATGTAAACCTTCTAGAAGCTGTGATTTTAAAAAACGGGGGAAGTAAGCTTTTATTATTTCCGGACGAATGCGCAAACTATAGAAAGTCATTATGACGTAGAATGTGCATACTTTGTAGATTCCATTCATGAAATAAAACACATTTTCTAAAAACTCGTGTTTTTTACGAAATCATGTAAACCTTCTAGAAGCTGTGATTTTGAAAAACGGTGGAAGTAAGCTTTTCTTATTTCCGAACGCATGCGCAAACTATAGAAAGTCGTTATGACGTAGGATGTGAATACTTTGCTGATTCCATTTAAGAAATAAATCACATTTTCCAAAAGCTCATGTTTTTTAAGAAATCATGTAAACCTTCTAGAAGCTGTGATTTTAAAAAACGGGGGAAGTAAGCTTTTCTTATTTCCGGACGCATGTGCAAACTATAGAAAGTCGTTATGACGTAGAATGTGCATTCTTTGTAGATTCCATTTATGAAATAAAACACATTTTCTAAAAACTCGTGTTTTTTACGAAATCATGTAAACCTTCTAGAAGCTGTGATTATAAAAAACGGTGGAAGTAAGCTTTTCTTATTTCCGGACGCATGCGCAAACTATAGAAAATCGTTATGACGTAGAATGTGCATACTTTGTAGATTCCATTTATGAAATAAAACACATTTTCTAAAAACTCATGTTTTTTACGAAATCATGTAAACCTGCTAAAAGCTGTGATTTTAAAAAACGGTGGAAGTAAGCTTTTCTTATTTCCGGAAGCATGCGCAAACTATAGAAAGTCGTTATGACGTAGAATGTGCATACTTTGTTGATTCCATTTATGTAATAAAACACATTTTCTAAAAACTCGTGTTTTTTAAGAAATCATGTAAAATTTCTAGAATCTGTGATTTTGAAAAAAGGGGGAAGTAAGCTTTTCTTATTTCCGGACGCATGCACAAACTATAGAAAGTCGTTATGACGTAGAATGTGCATACTTTGAAGATTACATTTTTGAAATAAAACACATTTTCTAAAAACTCGTGTTTTTTACGAAATCATGTAAACCTTCTACAAGCTGTGATTTTAAAAAATGGTGGAAGTAAGCTTTTCTTATTTTCGGACGCATACGCAAACTATAGAAAGTCGTTATGACATAGAATGTGCATACTATGTAGATTCCATTTATGAAATAAAACACATTTCTAAAAACTCGTGTTTTTTACGAAACCATGTAAACCTTCTAGAAGCTGTGATTTTAAAAAATGCTGGAAGTAAGCTTTTCTTATTTCCGGACGAATGCGCAAACTATAGAAAGTCGTTATGATGTAGAATGTGAATACTTTGTTGATTCCGTTTATGAAAGAAAACACATTTTCTAAAAACTACTGTTTTTTAAGAAATCATGTAAACCTTCTAGAAGTTGTGATTTTAAAAAACGGTGGAAGTAAGCTTTTCTTATTTCCGGACGCATGCGCAAACTATAGAAAGTCGTTATGACGTAGAATGTGCATACTTTGTTCATTCCATTTATGAAATAAAACACATTTTCTAAAAACTCGTGTTTTTTAAGAAATCATGTAAACCTTCTAGAAGCTATGATTTTAAAAAACGGGGGAAGTAAGCTTTTCTTATTTCCGGACGCATGCGCAAACTATATAAAGTCATTATGACGTAGAATGTGCATACTTTTTTTATTCCATTTATGAAATAAAAGACATTTTCTAAAAACTCGTGTTTTTTAAGAAATCATGTAAACCTTCTAGAAGCTGTGATTTTAAAAAACAGTGGAAGTAAGCTTTTCTTATTTTTGGACGCATGCGCAAACTATAGAAAGTCGTTATGACGTAGAATGTGCATACTTTGTTGATTCCATTTATAAAATAAAACACATTTTCTAAAAACTCGTGTTTTTTAAGAAATCATGTAAACCTTCTAGAAGCTGTGATTTTAAAAAACGGGGGAGGTAAGCTTTTCTTATTTCCAAACGCATGCGCAAACTATAGAAAGTCGTTATGACGTAGAATGTGCATACTTTGTTGATTCCATTTATGAAATAAAACACATTTTCTAAAAACTTATGTTTTTTACGAAATCATGTAAACCTTCCAGAAGCTGTGATTTAAAAAAAACGGTGGAAGTATGCTTTTCTTATTTCCGGACGCATGCGTAAACTATAGAAAGTTGTTATGACGTAGAATGTCATACTTTGTTGATTCCATTTATGAAATAAAACACATTTTCTAAAAACTCGTGTTTTTTAAGAAACCATGTAAACCTTCTAGAAGCTGTGATTTTAAGAAACGAGGGAAGTAAGCTTTTCTTATTTCCAAACACATGCGCAAACTATAGAAAGTCATTATGACGTAGAATGTGCATACTTTGTTGATTCCATTTATGAAATAAAACACATTTTCTAGAAACTCGTGTTTTTTAAGAAATCATGTAAACCTTCTAGAAGCCGTGATTTTAAAAAACGTGGCAAGTAAGCTTTTCTTATTTCCAAACGCATGCGCAAACTATAGAAAGTCGTTATGACGTAGAATGTGCGTACTTTGTTGATTCCATTTATGAAATAAAACACATTTTCTAAAAAATCATGTTTTTTAGGAAATCATGTAAACCTTCTGGAAGCAGTGATTTTAAAAAACGGGGGAAGTAAGCTTTTCTTATTTCCGGACGCATGCGCAAACTATAGAAATTCGTTATGACGTAGAATGTGCATACTTTTTTGATTCCATTTATGAAATAAAACACATTTTCTAAAAACTCCTGTTTTTAAAGAAATCATGTAACCCTTCTAGAAGCTGTGATTTTAAAAAATGGTGGAAGTAAGCTTTTCTTATTTCCGGACGCATGCGCAAACTATAGAAAGTCGTTATGATGTAGAATAGGGATACTTTTTTGATTCCATTTATGAAATAAAACACATTTTCTAAAAACGCGTGTTTTTTAAGAAACCATGTAAACCTTCTAGAAGCTGTGATTTTAAAAAACAGGGGAAGTAAGCTTTTTTTATTTCCAAACACATGCGCAAACTATAGAAAGTCGTTATGACGTAGAATGTGCATACTTTGTTGATTCCATTTATGAAATAAAACACATTTTCTAAAAACTCGTGTTTTTTAAGAAATTATGTCAACCTTCTAAAAGCTGTGATTTTAAAAAACGGGGGAAGTAAGCTTTTCTCATTTCCAAACGCATGCGCAAACTATAGAAAGTCGTTATGACGTAGAATGTGCATACTTTGTAGATTCCGTTTATGAAATAAAACACATTTTCTAAAAATTCGTGTTTTCTTCGAAATCATGTAAACCATCTAGAAGCTGTGATTTTAAAAAACGAGGGAAGTAAGCTTTTCTTATTTCCGGACGCATGCGTAAACTATAGAAATTCGTTATGACGTAGAATGTGCATACTTTGTAGATTCCATTTATGAAATAAAAATCATATTCTAAAAACTCATGTTTTTTAGGAAATCATGTAAACCTTCTAGAAGCTGTAATTTTAAAAAATGGGGGAAGTAAGCTTTTCTTATTTCCGGACGCATGCGCAAACTATAGAAAGTCGTTATGACGTAGAATGTGCATACTTTGTAGATTCCATTTATGAAATAAAACACATTTTCTAAAAACTCGTGTTTTTTAGGAAATCACGTAAACCTTCTAAAAGCTGTGATTTTAAAAAATGGTGGAAGTAAGCTTTTCTTATTTCCGGACGCATGCGCAAACTATAGAAACTCGTTATGACGTAGAATGTGCATACTTTGTTGATTCCATTTATGAAATAAACCACATTTTCTAAATACTCGTGTTTTTTAACAAATCATGTAAACCTTCTAGAAGCTGTGATTTTAAAAAATGGGGGAAGTAAGCTTTTCTTATTTCCAAATGCCTGCGCAAACTATAGAAAGTCGTTATGACGTAGAATGTGCATACTTTGTTGATTCCATTTATGAAATAAAACACATTTTCTAAAAAGTCGTGTTTTTTAAGAAATCATGTAAACCTTCTAGAAGCTGTGATTTTAAAAAACGGGGGAAGTAAGCTTTTCTTATTTCCGAACGCATGCAAAAACTATAGAAAGTCGTTATGACATAGAATGTGCATACTTTGTATATTCCATTTATGAAATAAAACGCATTTTCCAAAAACTCATGTTTTTTACGAAATCATGTAAACCTTCTAGAAGCTGTGATTTTAAAAAACTGTGGAAGTAAGCTTTTCTTATTTCTGAACGAATGCACAAACTATAGAAAGTCTTTATGATGTAGAATGTGCATACTTTGTTGATTCCATTTATGAAATAAAACACATTTTCTAAAAACTCGTGTTTTTTAAGAAACCATGTAAACCTTCTAGAAGCTGTGATTTTAAGAAACGAGGGAAGTAAGCTTTTCTTATTTCCAAACACATGCGCAAACTATAGAAAGTCATTATGACGTAGAATGTGCATACTTTGTTGATTCCATTTATGAAATAAAACACATTTTCTAAAAACTCGTGTTTTTTAAGAAATCATGTAAACCTTCTAGAAGCCGTGATTTTAAAAAACGTGGCAAGTAAGCTTTTCTTATTTCCAAACGCATGCGCAAACTATAGAAAATCGTTATGACGTAGAATGTGCATACTTTGTATATTCCATTTATGAAATAAAACGCATTTTCCAAAAACTCATGTTTTTTACGAAATCATGTAAACCTTCTAGAAGCTGTGATTTTAAAAAACTGTGGAAGTAAGCTTTTCTTATTTCTGAACGAATGCACAAACTATAGAAAGTCTTTATGACGTAGAATGTGCATACTTTGTTGATTCCATTTATGAAATAAAACACATTTTCTAAAAACTCGTGTTTTTTACGAAATCATGTAAACCTTCTAGAAGCTGTGATTTCAAAAAACGGTGGAAGTAAGCTTTTCTTATCTCCGGACGCATGCGCAAACTATAGAAAGTCGTTATGATGTAGAATGTGCATACTTTGTAGATACCATTTATGAAATAAAACACATTTTCTAAAAACTCGTTTTTTTTACAAAATCATGTAAACCTTCTAGAAGCTGTGATTTTAAAAAACGGGGGAAGTAAGCGTTTCTTATTTCGAGACGAATGCGCAAACTATAGAATGTCGTTATGACGTAGAATGTGCATACTTTGTAGATTCCATTTATGAAATAAAACACATTTTCTAAAAACTCGTGTTTTTTACGAAATCATGTAAACCTTCTAGAAGCTGTGATTTTAAAAAACGGGGGAAGTAAGCTTTTCTTATTTCCAGACGCATGCACAAACTATAGAAAGTCGTTATGACGTAGGATGTGCGTACTTTGTTGATTCCATTTATGAAATAAAACACATTTTCTAAAAAATCGTGTTTTTTAAGAAATCATGTAAACCTTCTAGAAGCTGTGATTTTAAAAAACAGGGGAAGTAAGCTTTTCTTATTTCCAAACGCATGCGCAAACTATAGAAAGTCGTTATGACGTAGAATCTGCATACTTTGTTGATTCCATTTGTGAAATAACACACATTTTCTAAAAACTCATGTTTTTTAAGAAATGATGCAAACCTTCTAGAAGCTGTGATTTAAAAAAACATGGGAAGTAAGCTTTTCTTATTTGCGGACGCATGCGCAAACTATAGAAAGTTGTTATGACGTAGAATGTGCATACTTTGTTGATTCCATTTATGAAATAAAACACATTTTCTAAAAACTCGTGTTTTTTACGAAATCATGTAAACCTTCTAGAAGCTGTGATTTTAAAAAACGGGGGAAGTAAGCGTTTCTTATTTCCAGACGAATGCGCAAACTATAGAAAGTCGTTATGACGTAGACTGTGCATACTTTGTAGATTCCATTTATGAAATAAAACACATTTTCTAAAAACTCGTGTTTTTTACGAAATCATGTAAACCTTCTAGAAGCTGTGATTTTAAAAAACGGGGGAAGTAAGCTTTTCTTATTTCCAGACGCATGCACAAACTATAGAAAGTCGTTATGACGTAGGATGTGCGTACTTTGTTGATTCCATTTATGAAATAAAACACATTTTCTAAAAAATCGTGTTTTTTAAGAAATCATGTAAACCTTCTAGAAGCTGTGATTTTAAAAAACAGGGGAAGTAAGCTTTTCTTATTTCCAAACGCATGCGCAAACTATAGAAAGTAGTTATGACGTAGAATCTGCATACTTTGTTGATTCCATTTATGAAACAACACACATTTTCTAAAAACTCATGTTTTTTAAGAAATGATGCAAACCTTCTAGAAGCTGTGATTTAAAAAAACATGGGAAGTAAGCTTTTCTTATTTCCGGACGCATGCGCAAACTATAGAAAGTCATTATGACGTAGAATGTGCATACTTTGTAGATTCCATTTATGAAATAAAACACATTTTCCAAAAACTCGTGTTTTTTACGAAATCATGTAAACCTTCTAGAAGCTGTGATTTTAAAAAACGGGGGAAGTAAGCTTTTCTAATTTCCGGACGCATGCGCAAACTATAGAAAGTCGTTATGACATAGAATGTGCATACTTTGTAGATTCCATTTATGAAATAAAACACATATTCTTAAAACTCGTGTTTTTTACGAAATCATGTAAAGCTTCTAGAAGCTGTGATTTTAAAAAATGGGGGAAGTAAGGTTTTGTTATTTCCGGACGCATGTGCAAACTATAAAAAGTCGTTATGACGTAGAATGTGCATACTTTGTAGATTCCATTTATGAAATAAAACACATATTCTAAAAACTCGTGTTTTTTACGAAATCATGTAAACCTTCTAGAAGCTGTGATTTTAAAAAACGGGGGAAGTAAGCTTTTCTTATTTCCAGACGCATGCACAAACTATAGAAAGTCGTTATGACGTAGAATGTGCATACTTTGTAGATGCCATTTATGAAATAAAATACATTTTCTAAAAACTCGTGTTTTTTACGAAATCATGTAAACCTTCTCGAAGCTGTGATTTTAAAAAACGGTGGAAGTAAGCTTTTCTTATTTCCGGATGCATAGGCAAACTATAGAAAGTCGTTATGACGTAGAATGTGCATAGTTTGTTGATTCCATTTATGAAATAAAACACATTTTCTAAAAACTCGTGTTTTTTAAGAAATCATGTAAACCTTCTAGAAGCTGTGATTTTAAAAACGGGGGAAGTAAGCTTTTCTTATTTCCAAACGCATGTGCAAACTATAGAAAGTCGTTATGACGTAGAATGTGCATACTTTGTTGATTCCATTTATGAAATAAAACACATTTTCTAAAAACTCGTGTTTTTTAAGAAATCATGTAAACCTTCTAGAAGCTATGATTTTAAAAAACGGGGGAAGTAAGCTTTTCTTATTTCCGGACGCATCCGCAAACTATAGAAAGTCATTATGACGTAGAATGTGCATCCTTTGTAGATTCCATTTATGAAATAAAACACATTTTCTACAAACTCGTGTTTTTTACGAAATCATGTAAACCTTCTAGAAGCTGTGATTTAAAAAAACGGTGGAAGTAAGCTTTTCTTATTTCCGGACGAATGCGCAAACTATAGAAAGCCGTTATGACGTAGAATGTGCATACTTTGTTGATTCCATTTATGAAATAAAACACATTTTCTAAAAAATCGTGTTTTTTAAGAAATCATGTAAACCTTCTAAAAGTTGTGATTTTAAAAAACGGTGGAAGTAAGCTTTTCTTATTTCCGGACGCACGCGCAAACTATAGAAAGTCGTTATGACGTAGAATGTGCATACTTTGTTGATTCCATTTCTGAAATAAAACACATTTTGTAAAAACTCGTGTTTTTTAAGAAATCATGTAAACCTTCTAGAAGCTGTGATTTTAAAAAACGGTGGAAGTAAACTTTTGTTATTTCCGGACGCATGCGCAAACAAGAGAAAGTCGTTATGACGTAGAATGTGCATACTTTGTTGATTCCATTTATGAAATAAAACACATTTTCTAAAAACTCATGTTTTTTACGAAATCATGTAAAGCTTCGAGAAGCTGTGATTTTAAAAAACGGTGGAAGTAAGCTTTTCTTATTTCCGGACGCATGCGCAAACTATAGAAAGTCGTTATGATGTAGAATGTGAATACTTTGTTGATTCCGTTTATGAAATAAAACACATTTTCTAAAAACTACTGTTTTTTAAGAAATCATGTAAACCTTCTAGAAGTTGTGATTTTAAAAAACGGTGGAAGTAAGCTTTTCTTATTTCCGGACGCATGCGCAAACTATAGAAAGTCGTTATGACGTAGAATGTGCATACTTTGTTCATTCCATTTATGAAATAAAACACATTTTCTAAAAACTCGTGTTTTTTAAGAAATCATGTAAACCTTCTAGAAGCTATGATTTTAAAAAACGGGGGAAGTAAGCTTTTCTTATTTCCGGACGCATGCGCAAACTATAGAAAGTCATTATGACGTAGAATGTACATACTTTGTTGATTCCATTTATGAAATAAAACACATTTTCTAAAAACTCGTGTTTTTTAAGAAATCATGTAAACCTTCTAGAAGCTGTGATTTTAAAAAACAGTGGAAGTAAGCTTTTCTTATTTCCGGACGCATGCGCAAACTATAGAAAGTCGTTATGACGTAGAATGTGCATACTTTGTTGATTCCATTTATGATATAAAACACATTTTCTAAAAACTCGTGTTTTTTAAGAAATCATGTAAACCTTCTAGAAGCTGTGATTTTAAAAAACGGGGGAGGTAAGCTTTTCTTATTTCCAAACGCATGCGCAAACTATAGAAAGTGGTTATGACGTAGAATGTGCATACTTTGTTGATTCCATTTATGAAATAAAACACATTTTCTAAAAACTTATGTTTTTTACGAAATCATGTAAACCTTCCAGAAGCTGTGATTTAAAAAAACGGTGGAAGTAAGCTTTTCTTATTTCCGGACGCATGCGTAAACTATAGAAAGTTGCTATGACGTAGAATGTGCATACTTTGTTGATTCCATTTATGAAATAAAACACCTTTTCTAAAAACTCGTGTTTTTTAAGAAACCATGTAAACCTTCTAGAAGCTGTGATTTTAAGAAACGAGGGAAGTAAGCTTTTCTTATTTCCAAACACATGCGCAAACTATAGAAAGTCATTATGACGTAGAATGTACATACTTTGTTGATTCCATTTATGAAATAAAACACATTTTCTAAAAACTCGTGTTTTTTAAGAAATCATGTAAACCTTCTAGAAGCCGTGATTTTAAAAAACGTGGCAAGTAAGCTTTTCTTATTTCCAAACGCATGCGCAAACTATAGAAAGTCGTTATGACGTAGCATGTGCGTACTTTGTTGATTCCATTTATGAAATAAAACACATTTTCTAAAAAATCATGTTTTTTAGGAAATCATGTAAACCTTCTGGAAGCAGTGATTTTAAAAAACGGGGGAAGTAAGCTTTTCTTATTTCCGGACGCATGCGCAAACTATAGAAATTCGTTATGACGTAGAATGTGCATACTTTGTTGATTCCATTTATGAAATAAAACAAATTTTCAAAAATCTCCTGTTTTTAAAGAAATCATGTAACCCTTCTAGAAGCTGTGATTTTAAAAAATGGTGGAAGTAAGCTTTTCTTATTTCCGGACGCATGCGCAAACTATAGAAAGTCGTTATGATGTAGAATGTGGATTCTTTTTTGTTTCCATTTATGAAATAAAACACATTTTCTAAATACGCGTGTTTTTTAAGAAACCATGTAAACCTTCTAGAAGCTGTGATTTTAAAAAACAGGGGAAGTAAGCTTTTTTTATTTCCAAACACATGCGCAAACTATAGAAAGTCGTTATGACGTAGAATGTGCATACTTTGTTGATTCCATTTATGAAATAAAACACATTTTCTAAAAACTCGTGTTTTTTAAGAAATTATGTAAACCTTCTATAAGCTGTGATTTTAAAAAACGGGGGAAGTAAGCTTTTCTTATTTCCAAACGCATGCGCAAACTATAGAAAGTCGTTATGACGTAGAATGTGCATACTTTGTAGATTCCGTTTATGAAATAAAACACATTTTCTAAAAATTCGTGTTTTTTACGAAATCATGTAAACCATCTAGAAGCCGTGATTTTAAAAAACGAGGGAAGTAAGTTTTTCTTATTTCCGGACGCATGCGTAAACTATAGAAAGTCGTTATGACGTAGAATGTGCATACTTTGTAGATTCCATTTATGAAATAAAACACATATTCTAAAAACTCATGTTTTTTAGGAAATCATGTAAACCTTCTAGAAGCTGTAATTTTAAAAAATGGGGGAACTAAGCTTTTCTTATTTCCGGACGCATGCGCAAACTATAGAAAGTCGTTATGACGTAGAATGTGCATACTTTGTAGATTCCATTTATGAAATAAAACACATTTTCTAAAAACTCGTGTTTTTTAGGAAATCACGTAAACCTTCTAAAAGCTGTGATTTTAAAAAATGGTGGAAGTAAGCTTTTCTTATTTCCGGACGCATGCGCAAACTATAGAAACTCGTTATGACGTAGAATGTGCATACTTTGTTGATTCCATTTATGAAATAAACCACATTTTCTAAATACTCGTGTTTTTTAACAAATCATGTAAACCTTCTAGAAGCTGTAATTTTAAAAAATGGGGGAAGTAAGCTTTTCTTATTTCCAAATCCATGCACAAACTATAGAAAGTCGTTATGACGTAGAATGTGCATACTTTGTTGATTCCATTTATGAAATAAAACACATTTTCTAAAAACTCGTGTTTTTTACGAAATCATGTAAACCTTCTAGAAGCTGTGATTTTAAAAAACGGGGGAAGTAAGCTTTTCTTATTTCAGAACGCATGCAAAAACTATAGAAAGTCGTTATGACATAGAATGTGCATACTTTGTAGATTCCATTTATGAAATAAAACGCATTTTCCAAAAACTCATGTTTTTTACGAAATCATGTAAACCTTCTAGAAGCTGTGATTTTAAAAAACTGTGGAAGTAAGCTTTTCTTATTTCTGAACGAATGTACAAACTATAGAAAGTCTTTATGACGTAGAATGTGCATACTTTGTTGATTCCATTTATGAAATAAAACACATTTTCTAAAAACTCGTGTTTTTTACGAAATCATGTAAACCTTCTAGAAGCTGTGATTTCAAAAAACGGTGGAAGTAAGCTTTTCTTATCTCCGGACGCATGCGCAAACTATAGAAAGTCGTTATGATGTAGAATGTGCATACTTTGTAGATACCATTTATGAAATAAAACACATTTTCTAAAAACTCGTGTTTTTTACGAAATCATGTAAACCTTCTAGAAGCTGTGATTTTAAAAAACGGGGGAAGTAAGCGTTTCTTATTTCCAGACGAATGCGCAAACTATAGAATGTCGTTATGACGTAGAATGTGCATACTTTGTAGATTCCATTTATGAAATAAAACACGTTTTCTAAAAACTCGTGTTTTTTACGAAATCATGTAAACCTTCTAAAAGCTGTGATTTTAAAAAACGGGGGAAGTAAGCTTTTCTTATTTCCAGACGCATGCACAAACTATAGAAAGCCGTTATGACGTAGGATGTGCGTACTTTGTTGATTCCATTTATGAAATAAAACACATTTTCTAAAAAATCGTGTTTTTTAAGAAATCATGTAAACCTTCTAGAAGCTGTGATTTTAAAAAAGTAAGCTTTTCTTATTTCCAAACGCATGCGCAAACTATAGAAAATCGTTATGACGTAGAATCTGCATACTTTGTTGATTCCATTTATGAAATAACACACATTTTCTAAAAACTCGTGTTTTTTACGAAATCATGTAAACCTTCTAGAAACTGTGATTTTAAAAAATGGGGGAAGTAAGCTTTTCTTACTTCCGGATGCATGTGCAAACTATAGAAAGTCGTTATGACGTAGAATGTGCATAGTTTGTAGATTCCATTTATGAAATAAAACACATTTTCTAAAAACTCGTGTTTTTTACGAAATCATGTAAACCTTCTAGAAGCTGTGATTTTAAAAAATGGTGGAAGTAAGCTTTTCTTATTTCCGGACGAAAGCGCAAACTATAGAAAGTCGTTATGACGTAGAATGTGCATCCTTTGTTGATTCCATTTATGAAATAAAACACATTTTCTAAAAACTCGTGTTTTTTAAGAAACCATGTAAACCTTTTAGAAGCTGTGATTTTAAAAAATGGGGGAAGTAAGCTTTTCTTATTTCCAAACACATGCGCAAACTATAGAAAGTCGTTATGACGTAGAATGTGCATACTTTGTTGATTCCATTTATGAAATAAAACACATTTTCTAAAAACTCGTGTTTTTTAAGAAATCTTGTAAACCTTCTAGAAGCTGTGATTTTAACAAACGGGGGAAGTAAGATTTTCTTATTTACGGACGCATGCGCAAACTATAGAAAGTCATTATGACGTAGAATGTGCATACTTTGTAGATTCCATTTATGAAATAAAACACATTTTCCAAAAACTCGTGTTTTTTACGAAATCATGTAAACCTTCTAGAAGCTGTGATTTTAAAAAACGGGGGAAGTAAGCTTTTCTAATTTCCGGACGCATGCGCAAACTATAGAAATTCGTTATGACGTAGAATGTGCATACTTTGTAGATTCCATTTATGAAATAAAACACATATTCTTAAAACTCGTGTTTTTTACGAAATCATGTAAAGCTTCTAGAAGCTGTCATTTTAAAAAATGGGGGAAGTAAGGTTTTGTTATTTCCGGACGCATGTGCAAACTATAGAAAGTCGTTATGACGTAGAATGTGCATACTTTGTAGATTCCATTTATGAAATAAAACACATATTCTAAAAACTCGTGTTTTTTACGAAATCATGTAAACCTTCTAGAAGCTGTGATTTTAAAAAACGGGGGAAGTAAGCTTTTCTTATTTCCAGACGCATGCACAAACTATAGAAAGTCGTTATGACGTAGAATGTGCATACTTTGTAGATGCCATTTATGAAATAAAACACATTTTCTAAAAACTCGTGTTTTTTACGAAATCATGTAAACCTTCTAGAAGCTGTGATTTTAAAAAATGGTGGAAGTAAGCTTTTCTTATTTCCGGATGCATAGGCAAACTATAGAAAGTCGTTATGACGTAGAATGTGCATACTTTGTTGATTCCATTTATGAAATAAAACACATTTTCTAAAAACTCGTGTTTTTTAAAAAATCATGTAAACCTTCTAGAAGCTGTGATTTTAAAAACGGGGGAAGTAAGCTTTTCTTATTTCCAAACGCATGCGGAAACTATAGAAAGTCGTTATGACGTAGAATGTGCATACTTTGTTGATTCCATTTATGAAATAAAACACATTTTCTAAAAACTCGTGTTTTTTAAGAAATCATGTAAACCTTCTAGAAGCTATGATTTTAAAAAACGGGGGAAGTAAGGTTTTCTTATTTCCGGACGCATGCACAAACTATAGAAAGTCATTATGACGTAGAATGTGCATCGTTTGTAGATTCCATTTATGAAATAAAACACATTTTCTACAAACTCGTGTTTTTTACGAAATCATGTAAACCTTCTAGAAGCTGTGATTTAAAAAAACGGTGGAAGTAAGCTTTTCTTATTTCCGGACGAATGCGCAAACTATAGAAAGTCGTTATGACGTAGAATGTGGATACTTTGTTGATTCCATTTATGAAATAAAACACATTTTCTAAAAACTCGTGTTTTTTAAGAAATCATGTAAACCTTCTAAAAGCTGTGATTTTAAAAAACGGTGGAAGTAAGCTTTTCTTATTTCCGGACGCACGCGCAAACTATAGAAAGTCGTTATGACGTAGAATGTGCATACTTTGTTGATTCCATTTCTTAAATAAAACACATTTTGTAAAAACTCATGTTTTTTAAGAAATCATGTAAACCTTCTAGAAGCTGTGATTTTAAAAAACGGTGGAAGTAAGCTTTTCTTATTTCCAAACGCATGCGCAAACTATAGAAAGTCGTTATGACGTAGAATGTGCATACTTTGTTGATTCCATTTATGAAATAAAACACATTTTCTAAAAACTCGTGTTTTTAAGAAATCATGTAAACCTTCTAGAAGCTATGATTTTAAAAAACGGGGGAAGTAAGCTTTTCTTATTTCCGGACGCATGCGCAAACTATAGAAAGTCATTATGATGTAGAATGTGCATCCTTTGTAGATTCCATTTATGAAATAAAACACATTTTCTACAAACTTGTGTTTTTTACGAAATCATGTAAACTTTCTAGAAGCTGTGATTTAAAAAAACGGTGGAAGTAAGCTTTTCTTATTTCCGGAGGCATGCGCAAACTATAGAAAGTCGTTATGACGTAGAATGTGCATACTTTGTAGATTCCATTTATGAAATAAAACACATTTTCTAAAAACTCGTGTTTTTTTACGAAATCATGTAAACCTTCTAGAAGCCGTGATTTTAAAAAACGGGGAAAGTAAGCTTTTCTTATTTCTGGACGAATGCGCAAACGATAGAAAGTCGTTATGACGTAGAATGTGCGTACTTTGTTGATTCCATTTATGAAATAAAACACATTTTCTAAAAAATCGTGTTTTTTAGGAAATCATGTAAACCTTCTAGATGCTGTCATTTTAAAAAACGGTGGAAGTAAGCTTTTCTTATTTCCGGATGCATGCGCAAACTATAGAAAGTCGTTATGACGTAGAATGAGCATACTTTGTTGATTCCATTTATGAAATAAAACACATTTTCTAAAAACTCGTGTTTTTTTAAGAAACCATGTAAACCTTTTAGAAGTTGTGATTTTAAAAAACGGGGGAAGTAAGCTTTTCTTATTTCCAAACACATGCGCAAACTATAGAAAGTCGTTATGACGTAGAATGTGCATACTTTGTTGATTCCATTTATGAAATAAAACACATTTTTAAAAACTCGTGTTTTTTACGAAATCATGTAAACCTTCTAGAAGCTGTGATTTTAAAAAACAGGGGAAGTAAGCTTTTCTTACTTCCGGATGTATGTGCAAACTATAGAAAGTCGTTATGACGTAGAATGTGCATACTTTGTAGATTCCATTTATGAAATAAAACACATTTTCTAAAAACTCGTGTTTTTTTAAGAAACCATGTAAACCTTTTAGAAGCTGTGATTTTAAAAAACGGGGGAAGTAAGCTTTTCTTATTTCCAAACACATGCGCAAACTATAGAAAGTTGTTATGACATAGAATGTGCATACTTTGTTGATTCCATTTATGAAATAAAACACATTTTCTAAAAACTCGTATTTTTTAAGAAATCTTGTAAACCTTCTAGAAGCTGTGATTTTAACAAACGGGGGAAGTAAGCTTTTCTTATTTCCGGACGCACGCGCAAACTATAGAAAGTCGTTATGACATAGAATGTGCATACTTTCTAGATTCCATTGATGAGATAAAACACATTTTCTAAAAACTCATGTTTTTTACGAAATCATGTAAACCTTCTGGAAGCTGTAATTTTAAAAAACGGGGGAAGTAAGCTTTTCTTATTTCAGGACGCATGCGCAAACTATAGAAAGTCGTTATGACGTAGAATGTGCATACTTTTTAGATTCCATTTATGAAATAAAACACATTTTCTAAAACCTCGTGTTTTTTACGAAATCATGTAAACCTTCTAGAAGTTGTGATTTTAAAAAAAGCTGGAAGCAAGCTTTTCTTATTTCCGGACGAATGCGCAAACTATAGAAAGTCGTTATGATGTACAATGTGCATAGTTTTTTGATTCCATTTATGAAATAAAACACATTTTCTAAAAACTAGTGTTTTTTAAGAAATCATGTAAACCTTCTAGAAGCCGTGATTTTAAAAAACGGTGGAAGTAAGCTATTCTTATTTCCGGACGCATGCGCAAACTATAGAAAGTCGTTATGACGTAGAATGTGCATACTTTCTAAATTCCATTGATGAAATAAAACACATTTTCTAAAAACTCGTGTTTTTCACGAAATCATGTAAACCTTCTAGAAGCTGTGATTTTAAAAAACGCTGGAAGTAAGCTTTTCTTATTTCCGGACGAATGCGCAAACTATAGAAAGTCGTTATGATGTAGAATGTGCATAGTTTGTTGATTCCATTTATGAAATAAAACACATTTTCTAAAAACTAGTGTTTTTTAAGAAATCATGTAAACCTTCTAGAAGCTGTGATTTTAAAAAACGGTGGAAGTAAGATTTTCTTATTTCCGGACGCATGCGCAAACTATAGAAAGTCGTTATGACGTAGAATGGGCATACTTTATTGATTCCATTTATGAAATAAAACACATTTTCTAAAAACTCGTGTTTTTTAAGAAATCATGTAAACTTCTAGAAGCTATGATTTTAAAAAACAGGGGAAGTAAGCTTTTCTTATTTCCGGACGCATGCGCAAACTATAGAAAGTCGTTATAACGTAGAATGTGCATACTTTTTTGATTCCATTTATGAAATAAAACACATTTTCTAAAAACTCATGTTTTTTAAGAAATCATGTAAACCTTCTAGAAGCTGTGATTTTAAAAAACGGTGGAAGTAAGCTTTTCTTATTTCCGGACGCATGCGCAAAATATAGAAAGTCGTTATGACGTAGAATGTGCATACTTTTTTGATTCCATTTATGAAATAAAACACATTTTCTAAAAACTCGTGTTTTTTAAGAAATCATGTAAACATTCTAGAAGCTGTGATTTTAAAAAACGGTGGAAGTAAGCTTTTCTTATTTCCGGACGCATGCGCAAACTATAGAAACTCGTTATGACGTAGAATGTGCATGCTTTGTTGATTCCATTTATGAAATAAAACACATTTTCTAAAAACTCGTGTTTTTTAAGTAACCATGTAAACTATCTAGAAGCTGTGATTTTAAAAAACGGGGTATGTAACCTTTTCTTATTTTCGGACGCATGCACAAACTATAGAAAGTCGTTATGACGTAGAATGTGCATACTTTGTAAATTCCACTGATGAAATAAAACACATTTTCTAAAAACTCGTGTTTTTTACGAAATCATGTAAACCTTCTAGAAGCTGTGATTTTAAAAAACGGGGGAAGTAAGCTTTTCTTATTTCCGGATGCATGCGCAAACTATAGAAAGTCGTTATGACGTAGAATTTGCATATTTTGTAGATTCCATTTAAGAAATAAAACACATATTCTTAAAACTCGTGTTTTTTACGAAATCATGTAAACCTTCTAGAAGCTGTGATTTTAAAAAACGGGGGAAGTAAGCTTTTCTTATTTCCGGACGCATGCGCAAACTATAGAAAGTCGTTATGACGTAGAATGTGCATACTTTGTAGATTCCATTTATGAAATAAAACACATTTTCTAAAAACTCGTGTTGTTTAAGAAATCATGTAAACCTTCTAGAAGATGTGATTTTAAAAAACGGTGGAAGTAAGGTTTTCTTATTTCCGGACGCATGCGCAAACTATAGAAAGTTGTTATGATTAGAATGTGCATACTTTGTTGATTCCATTTATGAAATAAAACACATTTTCTAAATACTCGTGTTTTTTAACAAATCATGTAACGTTCAAGAAGCTGTAAGTTTAAAAAACGGGGGAAGTAAGCTTTTCTTATTTCCAAACGCATGCGCAAACTATAGAAAGTCATTATGACGTAGAATGTGCATACTTTGTTGATTCCATTTAAGAAATAAAACACATTTTCTAAAAACTCGTGTTTTTTAAGAAATCATGTAAACCTTCTAGAAGGTGTGATTTTAAAAAATGGGGGAACTAAGCTTTTCTTATTTCCAAACGCATGCGCAAACTATAGAAAGTCGTTATGACGTAGAATGTGCATACTTTGTTGATTCCATTTATGAAATAAAACACATTTTCTAAAAACTCGTGTTTTTTAAGAAATCATGTAAACCTTCGGACGCATGCACAAACTATAGAAAGTCGTTATGATGTAGAATGTGCATACTTTTTAGATTCCATTTATGAAATAAAACACATTTTCTAAAACCTCGTGTTTTTTACGAAAACATGTAAACCTTCTCGAAGCTGTGATTTTAGAAAACGGTGGAAGTAAGCTTTTCTTATTTCCGGACACATGCGCAAACTATAGAAAGTCGTTATGACGTAGAATGTGCATACTTTCTAGATTCCATTGATGAAATAAAACACATTTTCTAAAAACTCGTGTTTTTTACGAAATAATGTAAACCTTCTAGAAGCTGTGATTTTAAAAAACGCTGGAAGTAAGCTTTTCTTATTTCCGGATGAATGCGCAAACTATAGAAACTCGTTATGATGTAGAATGTGCATACTTTGTTGATTCCATTTGTGAAATAAAACACATTTTCTAAAAACTCGTGTTTTTTAAGAAATCATGTAAACCTTCTAGAAGCTGTGATTTTAAAAAACGGGGGAAGTAAGCTTTTCTTATTTCCGGACGCATGTGAAAACTATAGAAATTCGTTATGACATAGAATGTGCATACTTTGTTGATTGAATTTCTGAAATAAAACACATTTTCTAAAAACTCGTGTTTTTTAAGAAATCATGTAAACCTTCTAGAAGGTGTGATTTTAAAAAATGGGGGAACTAAGCTTTTCTTATTTCCAAACGCATGCGCAAACTATAGAAAGTCGTTATGACGTAGAATGTGCATACTTTTTTTATTCCATTTATGAAATAAAACACATTTTCTAAAAACTCGTGTTTTTTACGAAATCATGTAAACCTTCTAGAAGGTGTGATTTTAAAAAATGGGGGAAGTAAGGTTTTCTTATTTCCAAACGCATGCGCAAACTATAGAAAGTCGTTATGACGTAGAATGTGCATACTTTATTGATTCCATTTATGAAATAAAACACATTTTCTAAAAACTCGTGTTTTTTAAGAAATCATGTAAACCTTCTAGAAGATGTGATTTTAAAAAACGGGGGAAGTAAGCTTTTCTTATTTCCGGACGCATGCGCAAACTATAGAAAGTCGTTATGATGTAGAATGTGCATCCTTTGTAGATTCCATTGATGAAATAAAGCACGTTTTCTAAAAACTTAGGTTTTTTACGAAATCATGTAAACCTTCTAGAAGCTGTGATTTTAAAAAACGGTGGAAGTAAGCTTTTCTTATTTCCGGACGAATGCACAAACTATAGAAAGTCGTTATGAGGTAGAATGTGCATACTTTGTTGATTCCATTTATGAAATAAAACACATTTTCTAAAAACTCGTGTTTTTGAAGAAATCATGTAAACCTTCTAGAAGCTGTGATTTTGAAAAACGTTGGAAGTAAGCTTTTCTTATTTCCGGACGCATGCGCAAACTATAGAAATTCATTATGACGTAGAATGTGCATACTTTGTTGATTCCATTTATGAAATAAAACACATTTTCTAAAAACTCATGTTTTTTAGGAAATTATGTAAACCTTCTAAAAGCTGTGATTTCAAAAAACGGGGGAAGTAGGCTTTTCTTATTTCCGGACGGATGCGCAAACTATACAAAGTCGTTATGACGTAGAATGTGCATACTTTGTAGATTCCATTTATGAAATAAAACACATTTTCTAAAAACTCGTGTTTTTTACAAAATCATGTAAACCTTTTAGAAGCTGTGATTTTAAAAAACGGGTCAAGTAAGCTTTTCTTATTTCCGGACGCATGCGCAAACTATAGAAAGTCATTATGACGTAGAACGTGCGTACTTTGTTGATTCCATTTATGAAATAAAACACATTTTCTAAAAAATCGCGTTTTTTAGGGAATCATGTAAACCTTCTAGAAGCTGTGATTTTAAAAAACGGTGGAAGTAACCTTTTCTTATTTCAAAACGCATCCGCAAACTATAGAAAGTCGTTATGACGTAGAATGTGCATACTATGTGATTCCATTTATGAAATAAAACACATTTTCTAAAAACTCGTGTTTTTTAAGAAATCATGTAAACCTTCTAGAAGTTGTGATTTTAAAAAACGGGGGAAGTAAGCTTTTCTTATTTCCGGACGCATGCGCAAAATATAGAAAGTCATTATGACGTAGAATGTGCATACTTTGTAGATTCCATTTATGAAATAAAACACATATTCTTAAAACTCGTGTTTTTTACGAAATGATGTAAACCTTCTAGAAGCTGTGATTTTAAAAAACGGGGGAAGTAAGCTTTTCTTATTTCCGGACGCATGCGCAAACTATAGAAAGTCGTTTTGATGTAGAATGTGCATACTTTGTAGATTCCATTTATGAAATAAAACACATTTTCTAAAAACTCATGTTTTTTACTAAATCATGTAAACCTTCTAGAAGCTGTGATTTTAAAAAACGGAAGTAAGCTTTTCTTATTTCCAGACGCATGCGCAAACTATAGAAAGTCGTTATGACGTAGAACGTGCATACTTTGTTGATTCCATTTATGAAATAAAACACATTTTCTAAATACTCGTGCTTTTTAACAAATCATGTAAACCTTCTAGAAGCTGTCATTTTAAAAAACGGGGGAAGTAAGCTTTTCTTATTTCCAAACGCATGCGCAAACTATAGAAAGTCATTATGACGTAGAATGTGCATACTTTGGTGATTCCATTTATGAAATAAAACACATTTTCTAAAAACTCGTGTTTTTTAAGAAATCATGTAAACCATCTAGAAGCTATGATTTTAAAAAACAGGGGAAGTAAGCTTTTCTTATTTCCGGACGCATGCGCAAACTATAGAAAGTCATTATGACGTAGAATGTGGATACTTTTTTGATTCCATTTATGAAATAAAAAACATTTTCTAAAAACTCGTGTTTTTTAAGAAATCATGTAAACTTTCTAAAAGCTGTGATTTTAAAAAATGGTGGAAGTAAGCTTTTCTTATTTCCGGACGCATGCGCAAACTATAGAAAGTCGTTATGACGTAGAATGTGCATACTTTTTTGATTCCATTTATGAAATAAAACACATTTTCTAAAAACTCGTGTTTTTTAAGAAATCATGTAAACCTTCTAGAAGCTGTGATTTTAAAAAATGGTGGAAGTAAGCTTTTATTATTTCCGGATGCATGCGCAAACTATAGAAAGTCGTTATGACGTAGAATGTGCATACTTTGTCGATTCCATTTATGAAATAAAACACATTTTCTAAAAACTCGTGTTTTTTAAGTAATCATGTAAACCTTCTAGAAGCTGTGATTTTAAAAAACGGGGGAAGTAAGCTCTTCTTATTTTCGGACGCATGCGCAAAATATAGAAAGTCGTTATGACGTAGAGTGTGCATACTTTGTAGATTCCATTTATGAAATAAAACACATTTTCTAAAAACTCGTGTTTTTTACGAAATCATGTAAACTTTCTAGAAGCTGTGATTTTAAAAAACGGGGGAAGTAAGCTTTTCTTATTTCCGGACGCATGCGCAAACTATGGAAAGTCGTTATGACTTAGAATGTGCATTTTTTGTAGATTCCATTTATGAAATAAAACACATATTCTTAAAACTCGTGTTTTTTACGAAATCATGTAAACCTTCTAGAAGCTGTGATTTTAAAAAACGGGGGAAGTAAGATTTTCTTATTTCCGGACGCATGAGCAAACTATAGAAAGTCGTTATGACGTAGAATGTGCATACTTTGTAGATTCCATTTATGAAATAAAACACATTTTCTAAAAACTCGTGTTGTTTACGAAATCATGTAAACCTTCTAGAAGCTGTGATTTTAAAAAACGGTGGAAGTAAGCTTTTCTTATTTCCGGACGCATGCGCAAACTATAGAAAGTTGTTATGACGTAGAATGTGCATACTTTGTTGATTCCATTTATGAAATAAAACACATTTTCTAAAAACTCGTGTTTTTTAAGAAATCATGTAAACCTTCTAGAAGGTGTGATTTTAAAAAATGGGGGAAGTAAGCTTTTCTTATTTCCAAACGCATGCGCAAACTATAGAAAGTCGTTATGACGTAGAATGTGCATACTTTGTTGATTCCATTTATGAAATAAAACACATTTTCTAAAAACTCGTGTTTTTTAAGAAATCATGTAAACCTTCTAGAAGCTGTGATTTTAAAAAACGGGGGAAGTAAGCTTTTCTTATTTCCGGACGCATGCGCAAACTATAGAAAGTCGTTATGATGTAGAATGTGCATCCTTTGTAGATTCCATTAATGAAATAAAGCACGTTTTCTAAAAACTTAGGTTTTTTACGAAATCATGTAAACCTTCTAGAAGCTGTGATTTTAAAAAACGGTGGAAGTAAGCTTTTCTTATTTCCAAACGCATGCGCAAACTATAGAAAGTCATTATGACGTAGAATGTGCATACTTTGTTGATTCCATTTATGAAATAAAACACATTTTCTAAAAACTCGTGTTTTTTAAGAAATCATGTAAACCTTCTAGAAGCTGTGATTTTGAAAAACGTTGGAAGTAAGCTTTTCTTATTTCCGGACGCATGCGCAAACTATAGAAATTCCTAATGACGTAGAATGTACATACTTTGTTGATTCCATTTATGAAATAAAACACATTTTCTAAAAACTCATGTTTTTCTCGAAATGATGTAAACCTTGTAGAAGCTGTGATTTCAAAAAACGGGGGAAGTAGGCTTTTCTTATTTCCGGACGGATGCGCAAACTATACAAAGTCGTTATGACGTAGAATGTGCATACTTTGTAGATTCCATTTATGAAATAAAACACATTTTCTAAAAACTCGTGTTTTTTGCGAAATCATGTAAACCTTCTACAAGCTGTGATTTTAAAGAACGGGTCAACTAAGCTTTTCTTATTTCCGGACGCATGTGCAAACTATAGAAAGTCGTTATGACGTAGAACGTGCGTACTTTGTTGATTCCATTTATGAAATAAAACACATTTTCTAAAAAATCGTGTTTTTTAGGAAATTATGTAAACCTTCTAGAAGCTGTGATTTTAAAAAACGGTGGAAGTAACCTTTTCTTATTTCAAAACACATGCGCAAACTATAGAAAGTCGTTATGACGTATAATGTGCATACTTTGTGATTCCATTTATGAAATAAAACACATTTTCTAAAAACTCGTGGTTTTTAAGAAATCATGCAAACCTTCTAGAAGCCGTGATTTTAAAAAACGAGGGAAGTAAGCTTTTCTTATTTCCGGACGCATGCGCAAACTATAGAAAGTCGTTATGACGTAGAATGTGCATACTTTGTAGATTCCATTTATGAAATAAAAAACATTTTCTAAAAACTCGTGTTTTTTACGAAATCATGTAAACCTTCTAGAAGCTGTGATTTAAAAAAACGGTGGAAGTATGCTTTTCTTATTTCTGGACGAATGCGCAAACTATAGAAAGTCGTTATGACGTAGAATGTGCATACTTTGTTGATTCCATTTATGAAATAAAACACATTTTCTAAAAACACGTGTTTTTAAAAAATCATGTAAACCTTCTAGAAGCCGTGATTTTAAAAAACAGGGGAAGTAAGCTTTTCTTATTTCCAAACGCATGCGCAAACTATAGAAAGTCGTTATGACGTAGAATGTGCATACTTTGTTGATTCCATTTATGAAATAAAACACATTTTCTAAAAACTCATGTTTTTTAAGAAATCCTGTAAACCTTCTAGAAGCTGTGATTTTAAAAAACGGGGGAAGTAAGGTTTTCTTATTTCCGGACACATGCGCAAACTATAGAAATTCGTTATGACGTAGAATGTGCATACTTTTTTGATTCCATTTATGAAATAAAACACATTTTCTAAAAACTCGTGTTTTTTACGAAATCATGTAAACCTTCTAGAAGCTGTGATTTTAAAAAACGGGGGGAAGTAAGCTTTTCTTACCTTCGGATGCATGTGCAAACTATAGAAAGTCGTTATGACGTAGAATGTGCATACTTTGTAGATTCCATTTATGAAATAAAACACATTTTCTAAAAACTCGTGTTTTTTACGAAATCATTTAAACCTTCTAGAAGCTGTGATTTTAGAAAACGGTGGAAGTAAGCTTTTCTTATTTCCGCACGAATGCGCAAACTATAGAAAGTCGTTATAACGTAGAATGTGCATACTTTGTTGATTCCATTTATGAAATAAAACACATTTTCTAAAAACTCGTGTTTTTTAAGAAACCATGTAAACCTTTTAGAAGCTGTGATTTTAAAAAACGGGGGAAGTAAGCTTTTCTTATTTCGAAACACATGCGCAAACTATAGAAAGTCGTTATGACGTAGAATGTGCATACTTTGTTGATTCCATTTATGAAATAAAACATATTTTCTAAAAACTCGTGTTTTTTAAGAAATCATGTAAACCTTCTAGAAGCTGTGATTTTAAAAAACGGTGGAAGTAAGCTTTTCTTATTTCCGGATGCATGCGCAAACTATAGAAATTCGTTATGACGTAGAATGTGCATACTTTGTTGATTCCATTTATGAAATAAAACACATTTTCTAAAAACTCGTGTTTTTTAAGAAATCATGTAAACCTTCTAGAAGCTATGATTTTAAAAAACGGGGGAAGTAAGCTTTTCTTATTTCCGGACGCATGCGCAAACTATAGAAAGTCATTATGACGTAGAATGTGCATACTTTTTTGATTCCATTTATCAAGTAAAACACATTTTCTAAAAACTCGTGTTTTTTAAGAAATCATGTAAACCTTCTAGAAGCTGCGATTTTAAAAAACGATGGAAGTAAGCTTTTCTTATTTCCGGCCGCATGCGCAAACTATAGAAAGTCGTCATGACGTAGAATGTGCATACTTTTTTGATTCCATTTATTAAATAAAACATATTTTCTAAAAAATCATGTTTTTTAAGAAATCATGTAAACCTTCTAGAAGCTGTGATTTTAAAAAACGGTGGAAGTAAGCTTTTCTTATTTCCGGACGCATGCGCAAACTATAGAAAGTCGTTATGACGTAGAATGTGCATACTTTGTTGATTCCATTTATGAAATAAAACACATTTTCTAAAAACTCGTGTTTTTTAAGTAATCATGTAAACCTTCTAGAAGCTGTGATTTTAAAAAACGGTGGAAGTAAGCTTTTGTTATTTCCGGACGCATGCGCAAACTATAGAAAGTCGTCATGACGTAGAATGTGCATACTTTTTTCATTCCATTTATGAAATAAAACATATTTTCTAAAAAATCGTGTTTTTTAAGAAATCATGTAAACCTTCTAGAAGCTGTGATTTTAAAAAATGGTGGAAGTAAGCTTTTCTTATTTCCGGACGCATGCACAAACTATAGAAAGTCGTTATGACGTAGAATGTGCATACTTTCTTGATTCCATTTATGAAATAAAACACATTTGCTAAAAACTCGTGTTTTTTAAGTAATCATGTAAACCTTCTAGAAGCTGTGATTTTAAAAAACGGTGGAAGTAAGCTTTTCTTATTTCTGGATGTTAAATTTTATGAATTTACTTCAATATGATCTAGGATCTTAACTGAGAGAACAACATGTACAGCATATCTACAGCATATCAATCATGGAGACAATAATGCAAGCACACAAGAGACACAAAGATTTACTTGGGGAAAACCATAAAGGTGAAAAACCCCAATAACTTCCTCAGAGATAGATAGAGCAATGATACAACCAACCATGAGAGATAAACATAACCTAGCAGCAGATCCTCCTCCTCCATAAGTGTGCCACTCCTCCTTGAGTGCATGTGTGAGAAGTGAGTGAACAAATAGAGTGCCTGCCTCCCGCACTCTATTTATACTTGACTTGACTTGCCTTTTTACCTAACTCATGTAGGCTCGAACTTAACCACATAATATAATGCTGACTGGGCCGACCCCTAATAGGGTGGTCTAATAACCCTTTGACCCACATGGCCGACCCCCAATAGGGTGGTCTAATAACCCTTCGACCCACATGAGTTATACAGGGCCGACCCCAAACAAGGTGGTCTAATAACCCATCAAGTATAAGTTACGACACTTACAATATAAATGACGACACTTCCGTATAGAGGAATAATACCATCTCTATAGGAATACAATATACATAAATGTGAAATACATTTTGAAGTTACATATACATCAACACTCCCTCTTAACTAGGAAGGTATTTCTCAGCACAGTTCTTCTAGCACAAGTCATCTTCTCTGGATCATCGTCATCGATGCATCGTCATCATCATCGTCACTGCTGCTGCTATCTCATCCAATCTCTGTCTCTACTCGTCATAGGAAGTTCTATAGAGCCATTCCTTTTTCATACTGGATGTAGGCCCACCACCTACAGGTCTTCGTCATCACTGGCCATACTGTGGAATCCTCAGGACTTATTACGTGCGTCACAAAACCTGGCTGCAGCATCCCAGGCTATTACGAGCACACAGCTCTACCTGTAGGATCTCCCAGGAGCACATTACATGTGACCCATCACAAAACCTGGCTGAAGCATCCCAGGCTGTTACGAGCACTCGACTCTACCTGTCGGATCTCCCAGGAGCACATTACATGTGATCTCACCACAAAACCTGGCTGAAGCATCTGAGGCCTTTTTCATCCTGTCCAGATCTCCCAGGAGCAAATTACATGTGGTCCACCACAAAACCTGGCTGAAGCATCTGAGGCCTTTTTCATCCTGTCCAGATCTCCCAGGAGCAAATTACATGTGGTCATGGCAAAACCTGGCTGAAGCATCTGAGGCCTTTTTCATCCTGTCCAGATCTCCCAGGAGCAAATTACATGCCATAGGACAAAACCTCGCAAGAGCATATGCCAGATATCCCAGGGCACCGAATTACATGCCATAAGCAAAACCTCGAAAGACTATCTGCAGATCTCCCAGGGCACAAATTACATGTCCTCCCAAGCAAAACCTCGCAAGAGCATTTGTCAGATGTCCCAGGGCACCGAATTACATGCCATAGGCAAAACCTCGAAAGACCATCTGCAAATCTCCCAGGGCACAAATAACATGCTTTCCTGCACAACCTGATCCACAGCCATAAAGTATCATCTGATACTCATCAAACATCATCCTGATGTACACATGATCATCCTGATCATCATCACTGCAACATCCTGCTGCATGTCATCTGGAGAAGCTCGTCATCCACGATCATCCAAGTATCCACCTGATACATACATAGATACATGATCCACACAATGTATCCATCAGCATACATGATCTACCTGATCATACAAAGATACATGATCCACACAATGTATCCATCAGCATACATGATCTACCTGATCATACAAAGATACATGATCCACACAATGTACCCATCAACATAGATGATCTACCTGATCATACAAGGATACATGATCCACACAATGTACCCATCAACATACATGATCTACCTGATCATACAAAGATACATGATCCACACAATGTATCCATCAGCATCCATGATCTACCTGATCATACAAAGATACATGATCCAACCGATCATATCCAGCATCCAGCATGATGCATACATACATAAATGATCCAACTGATCATATCCAGCATCCAACATGATGCATACATACATAAATGATCCAACTGATCATATCCAGCATCCAACATGATGCGTACATACATAAATGATCCAACTGATCATATCCAAGCAGAAACCAGAACATCATCTTGATGCCCATTATCCAACACTTACATCCACAGCCATGTGAAGGATCCTCCTTCCAACATGCTTGGAATGGCTTCAGCAAATGTGTCCATCACTTCTTCCTCGAAGTGTCCTCGATCTGAATAACGCCAAGCCTCTCTCTGAAGTACTCGAACTTCACTCTGGCTAGCAGCTTCGTTAGCACATCTGTAATCTGCTCGTCTGTCGCAACATATAGGAGCTTCACAGCTCCTCTCTGCACCATATCCCTGATATAGTGATATTTGATCTCTATGTGTTTCGACCTGTCATGAAACACTGGGTTCTCGGACAGCTTCACACAACTCTGGTTATCACAGATGATACCAGTAGCCTCCAATGGGAGATCAAATAACCCAGACAGTAGCTTCCGTAGCCATACTGTCTCACAACTAGCTGAACAGGCTACAACATACTCTGCCTCATCTGTACTCAGTGCTACACAGGACTGCTTCCTGCTAAACCAAGAGATCACACCTGATCCCATACTGAAGCAACGCCCATATGTGCTCTTCCTGTCTGCAGCACTGCCAGCCCAATCTGAATCAACATAACCCTGTAGGTTAAACTTTTGATTCTCCTCATACCTGAGCCCATAATCCACTGTACCCTTCAGGTACCTCAGAACATGCTTTACAGCAACCAGGTGAACACTCCTCGGATCCGTCAGGAACTGGCTCAATGTGTTCACAGCAAAGCAAATGTCTGGTCTCGTGTTCGTCAGGTACATCAAGGACCCAATCATCTGACGATACAAGGAGACATCAACCGGCTCAGATGAAGCATCACATAGAGGCTTCAGATTCGATGCCATAGGTGTGGCCATATCCTCCCAGTCCATCATCCCGAACCTCTTCAGGATCTCTACTACATACTTCCCTTGTCCAAGGAAGATTCCATATGCACTCTGCCACACCTCCATGCCAAAAAACAAATAGTGCATCATCCCCAAGTTCTTCATCTCAAACTTGGAAGAAAGCTTCCGCTGCGTGTCGGCAATCAATCTATCTTTACCTGTAACAAACAGGTTATCTGCATACAAAAGTAGTATCACTGGATTTCCTTCTTCAACCTTGTAGAAAAGGTTGGAATCTGCTTTACTCTTGGTAACGCCCAAACTGGATAGAAAGCTGTCTATCCTACCATACCAAGTTCTGCACACATATATGACTACATCATGCTGTCTTGAGATTCATCTGGTGCATCTTCTATTTCATCTCAATGCTGCCATCTGCAACATGCTTGATCTGATAGTTCCTTTTGGAAGTCATAACAAACTTCCCTTCACATCTTGGGACTACATCCCAAACATTATTCTTCATGATCGACGGATCATGGCATTCCATTTCTTCATCCCAAATCCTGGGAACTTCAGTATCTTCAATAAATAAATTTGTTGCTGAACAAATGTTGTAGTTCTTCTTTTGTAGGAGATGGCATACGATCTTTCCTACACAACAAGTTAAATTGCATGATTAGAAAACATCTCATAGTTTTCAGAACAAATTCTTACACATAAATAAATATGTCATACAGTCATGCAATTATCTTAGCCAATGCTTCAATACAACATTTATCCATATCCCGTAACTTTCTAGATGCCTTCCAATCTCTACCAGAACATTGTTAAGAGTGTGCACACCCCCAACATGTCAGCAAAGAGGTTTCATTCTAGATAAGTAGCAATGGAATGTTGTACAATGCCATATGCCACTTACCCATGCATATTAGGAGTATACTGTTCATCATTGCAGTTATTCTAATATGCATAATACACAACCTAATTCTAGGAACATCAGTATATACATTATTGAACAGTATTATTTAAGAAATGACAATTCAAATACTTATCTTTGTTTGTTCGTTGGGTGGACTCCCTCTGAGTCTTCACTTCCTTGCAGGAGATGCTGGAGTCCTAATCTGAAGTAGCTTCTTCTACACCTTTCTGTTGTAGGATGTAGAGAGATGGTCAACTCCCTCTGAATATCTGCATCCTTGCATAAACCACTGGAGTGTACTCCCTCTTGATCTTTGCTTCCTGGATTACCTGTTCTTGAATCTCATATTCATCCTTGGTCCCTACGCATGCTTATTAGTATCATGAATGTGTTATCCTTGTGATCTCATATAAAATCATACATTCATTAGTATACTATTAAAACACAATAATCTCAAGCATGTATAGTCATGATCATTTCAAACAGAAATAATAAGCATTAGCATTCAAGGTTTATGTAGGATCTTATGGTTAGTCAAATCATAAGAAGCATAACATGTCTAAACCTGTAATTACTCAAACCTATGACTCTTCAGGTTAGTTGAATCATCAATCAAGATAAGAGATATAAAATGCATAAAACCTGTGATTATTCAAACCTATACCATCATGATTCTTCTGGTTAGTCATATCATCAATTATGGTAAGAAACATAATATGCATACAATCATGATTATTTAAACCTATGACTTCATGAATAATCATTATCAACAACGCGATAGTATAAGATCCTAACCCAAGGTAGGAATCTAGCTTGATATAGGAAAAACATACCTGGATTATCATGTTAGCTAGTTATGTCTAACATACCCGTATAATGTCTTTTGGTTCTCTTCAGTGACTTATGCTAGTAACCTGCATGTCTCATAAGTTAACCATTATAAAACCAAGTTATACATACCTCGTGAATGGATCTTGTATGAGATCCATGACAATGGATGAATCTTTGTCCTCATGTTATCATGATCATATGTTCTTGGACCAGAACATGATCTGTCTTTCTTGGTGTACCTTTCATGTTAGTAGACAACATAAACCTCATACAACACCATAATGCATTAGTACAATCATAAGTGTCAACACCCTAACCAATGAATATCTTCTATCATGCATTCATAATTTTGTTAAGGTGATACAACAAATCTAAAATCAAAATTGTACTAACCGTAATAACATGAAGACAAACATACCATAAACTTAATCATGGACAAATATCGAAACATACATCGATGAGTCATACCTGTCGAGATCGCTTGTAATCTTCTTATGTAAGGCCTTATCCTCATCTCCCTTTGAGACAGAAATTTCTTTCACTTATGCAGGTGATCAATCCATCTTCTTCTAGGATTAACCCAATCCACTTGATTTGCAAGAACTGGACCTTGAGCTGGATATGGGTTTGTCAGAGAAACCCCAAAAATTCAAACTTTGAATTTCAACCTTCCGATAGGATAGGAATATGCACCTTGATGAACTGATCAAACTGGTATATTCAGAATTTGAAAACTGCAAAGTTTCACTCCTCAATTTTGCCTTTGAAACTTCTGGATTCACTGGACGTGACCCTAAACTGGGGTTTGATGAAGCCCACTCTTTTGCTCCATCAAAATGTTTGATCCAAATCTCTAAGCTTCTATTTTTCTGAGGAGCTTCCAGCCATGTTCACAGATTTCAAAAATTCCCATTTTTACAGAAGCCCTAATTTTCCACTTTTCTGATCAAAGTCCCGAACTAGGGTCTAATCAAGCCCGGCCTTCTGCCCAACCAAAAATTCTGATATTGGTCTCTAAATTTCTATTTTGATGAGTAGCATCCAGCCGTGGTCTCCGATTACAAAAATTCCAACTTTCTCCAAAGCCCTAAATTCCGGAAGCCATGAATGAAGGTACCAAAAAATAATTCTGTTTTGACAGAAATATGTACCTGATTGTTTCTGGTGTAACTCCAAAATTTTTGATCCACAGGGTCTGAAAAAGTTTCCTAAGATAGCCTGACCTGTTATCTTTCCATCCTGATAGGTCTGACCTCAATTGGATTCTCTGAGAGAGAGTTATGCCAAATGTCGCAACGTGACCTGTTTTGGGATAAAACAGGAGAGCGAACTTGTACGGCGTGCCACGTGTCACTGTTTTAACTTCGGCCTCCAAAAACGTTTTCTGAGATATCTCGGCCTGTTACCTTTCCATCCTGACAGGTCTGACCTCAATTGGACTCTCTGAGAGAGAGTTATGCCAAATGTTGCAACGTGACCTGTTTATGGGATAATACAGGAGAGCGCACTTGTACGGTGTGCCACGTGTCACTGGTTCAACTTCGGCCTCTGAAAAAGTTTTCTGAGATAGTACAGACTGTGTACTACCTGTCACTTTTTACGCAATTTCATTTGGAGCTTCCTAGCCCAAGATATGACCTTTTTCCCAAGGTCACCTGATTTTGACTCAGATCTGGAAGAGGCAGAAACCCTATATTGTACAGATCATAAATCACAAAGTACAACGAATTAGAGGTTGTCCTTTGGACACAAGATACCTGTAGATCTTAGCTTAGGCCTGTAACAATTTCAGATCCGAAAACTTCGCCAAAACGGATTTATAGCGAAAGTGCTACGATGACTGGTTTTTGCTATATCAAGCCCTAGCATCGTAAGTGCAACAAGTGTCATACATGCCATATCATGCCTTCTTTCAGGCTAGCTCTGATACCATGTTAAATTTTCTGAATTTACTTCAATATGATCTAGGATCTTAACTGAGAGAACAACATGTACAGCATATCTACAGCATATCAATCATGGAGACAATAATGCAAGCACACAAGAGACACAAAGATTTACTTGGGGAAAACCATAAAGGTGAAAAACCCCAATAACTTCCTAAGAGATAGATAGAGCAATGATACAACCAACCATGAGAGATAAACATAACCTAGCAGCAGATCCTCCTCCTCCATAAGTGCGCCACTACTCCTTGAGTGCATGTGTGAGAAGTGAGTGAACAAATAGAGTGCCTCCCGCACTCTATTTATACTTGACTTGACTTGCCTTTTTACCTAACTCATGTAGGCCCGAACTTAACCACATAATATAATGCTGACTGGGCCGACCCCCAATAGGGTGGTCTAATAACCCTTTGACCCACATGGCCGACCCCCAATAGGGTGGTCTAATAACCCTTCGACCCACATGACTTATACAAGGCCGACCCCAAACAAGGTGGTCTAATAACCCATCAAGTATAAGTTACGACACTTACAATATAAATGACGACACTTCCGTATAGAGGAATAATACCATCTCTATAGGAATACAATATACATAAATGTGAAATACATTCCGAAGTTACATATACATCAACATCGGACGCATGCGCAAACTATAGAAAGTCGTTATGACGTAGAATGTGCATACTTTGTTGATTCCATTTATGAAATAAAACACATTTTCTAAAAACTCGTGTTTTTTAACAAATCATGTAAACCTTCTAGAAGCTCTCATTTTAAAAAACGGGGGAAGTAAGCTTTTCTTATTTCCAAACGCATGCGCAAACTATAGAAAGTCGTTCTGACGTAGAATGTGCATACTTTGTTGATTCCATTTATGAAATAAAACACATTTTCTAAAAACTCGTGTTTTTTGAAGAAATCATGTAAACCTTCTAGAAGCTGTGATTTTAAAAAATGGGGGAAGTAAGCTTTTCTTATTTCCGGACGCATGCGCAAACTATAGAAAGTCGTTATGACGTAGAATGTGCATACTTTTTTGATTCCATTTATGAAATAAAACACATTTTCTAAAAACTCATGTTTTTTAGCAAATCATGTAAACCTTCTAGAAGCTGTCGTTTTAAAAAACGGGGGAAGTAAGCTTTTCTTATTTCCAAACGCATGCGCAAACTATAGAAAGTCGTGATGATGTAGAATGTGCATACTTTGTTGATTCCATTTATGAAATAAAACACATTTTCTAAAAACTCGTGCTTTTTAAGTAATCATGTAAACCTTCTAGAAGCTGTGATTTTAAAAAACGGTGGAAGTAAGCTTTTCTTATTTCCGGACGCATGCGCAAACTATAGAAAGTAGTTATGACGTAGAATGTGAATACTTTGTAGATTCCATTTATGAAATAAAACACATATTCTTAAAACTCGTGTTTTTTACGAAATCATGTAAACCTTCTAGAAGCTGTGATTTTAAAAAAAGGGGGAAGTAAGCTTTTCTGATTTCTGGATGCATGCGCAAACTATAGAAAGTCATTTTGACGTAGAATGTGCATACTTTGTAGATTCCATTTATGAAATAAAACACATTTTCTAAAAACTTGTGTTTTTTACGAAATCATGTAAACCTTCTAGAAGCTGTGATTTTAAAAAACGGTGGAAGTAAGCTTTTCTTATTTCCGGACGCATGCGCAAACTATAGAAAGTCGTTATGACATAGAATGTGCATACTTTGTTGATAACATTTATGAAATAAAACACATTTTCTAAATACTCGTGTTTTTCAACAAACCATGTAAACCTTCTAGAAGCTGTGATTTTAAAAAACGGGGGAAGTAAGCTTTTCTTATTTCCGGACGCATTCGAAAACTATAGAAAGTCGTTATGACGTAGAATCTGCATACTTTCTTGATTCCATTTATGAAATAAAACACATTTTCCAAAAACTCGTGTTTTTTACGAAATCATGTAAACCTTCTAGAAGCTGTGATTTTAAAAAACGGGGGAAGTAAGCTTTTCTTATTTCCGGACGCATGCGCAAACTATAGAAAGTCATTTTGACGTAGAATGTGCATACTTTGTAGATTCCATTTATGAAATAAAACACATTTTCTAAATACTCGTGTTTTTTACGAAAGCATGTAAACCTTCTAGAAGCTGTGATTTTAAAAAACGGTGGAAGTAAGCTTTTCTTATTTTCAGACGCATGCGCAAACTATAGAAAGTCGTTACGACGTAGAATGTGCATACTTTGTTGATTCCATTTATGAAATAAAACACATTTTCTAAAAACTCGTGTTTTTTAAGAAATCATGTAAACCTTCTAGAAGCTGTGATTTTAAAAAACGGGGGAAGTAAGCCTTTCTTATTTCCAAACGCATGCGCAAACTATAGAAAGTCGTTATGACGTAGAATGTGCATACTTTGTTGATTCCATTGATGATATAAAACACATTTTCTAAAAACTCGTGTTTTTTAAGAAATCATGTAAACCTTCTAGAAGCTGTGATTTTGAAAAAAGGGGGAAGTAAGCTTTTCTTATTTCCGGACGCATGCACAAACTATAGAAAGTTGTTATGACGTAGAATGTGCATACCTTGTAGATTCCATTTTTGAAATAAAACACATTTTCTAAAAACTCGTGTTTTTTAAGAAATCATGTAAACCTTCTACAAGCTGTGATTTTAAAAAATGGTGGAAGTAAGCTTTTCTTATTTCCGGACCCATGCGCAAAATATACAAAGTCGTTATGACGTAGAATGTGCATACTTTTTGATTCCATTTATGAAATAAAACACATTTTCTAAAAACTCGTGTTTTTTAAGAAATCATGTAAAACTTCTAGAAGCTGTGATTTTAAAAAACGGGGGAAGTAAGCTTTTCTTATTTCCGGACGCATGTGCAAACTATGGAAAGTCGTTATGACATAGAATGTGCATACTTTGTAGATTCCATTTATGAAATAAAACACATTTTCTAAAAACTCGTGTTTTTTACGAAATCATGTAAACCTTCTAGAAGCTGTGATTTTAAAAAACGGTTGAAGTAAGCTTTTCTTATTTCCGGACGAATGCGCAAACTATAGAAAGTCGTTATGACGTAGAATGTGCATACTTTGTTGATTCCATTTATGAAATAAAACACATTTTCTAAAAACTCGTGTATTTTACGAAATCATGTAAACCTTCTAGAAGCTGTGATTTTAAAAAACGAGGAAAGTAAGCTTTACTTATTTCCGGACGCATTCGCAAACTATAGAAAGTCGTTATGACATAGAATGTGCATACTTTGTAGATTCCATGTATGAAATAAAACACATTTTCTAAAAACTCGTGTTTTTTACGAAATCATGTAAACCTTCTAGAAGCTGTGATTTTAAAAAACGGTGGAAGTAAGCTTTTCTTATTTCTGGACGCAGCGCAAACTATAGAAAGTCGTTATGACATAGAATGTGCATACTTTGTTGATTCCATTTATGAAATAAAACACATTTTCTAAAAACACATGTTTTTAGGAAATCATGTAAACCTTCTAGAAGCTGTGATTTTAAAAAACAGGGGAAGTAAGCTTTTCTTATTTCCAAACGCATGCGCAAACTATAGAAAGTCGTTATGACGTAGAATCTGCATACTTTGTTGATTCCATTTATGAAATAAAAGAAATTTTCTAAAAACTCATATTTTTTAAGAAATCATGTAAACCTTCTAGAAGCTGTGATTTTAAAAAACGGGGGAAGTAAGCTTTTCTTATTTCCGGACGCATGCGCAAACTATAGAAAGTCGTTATGACGTAGAATGTTCATACTTTGTTGATTCTATTTATGAAATAAAACACATTTTCTAAAAACTCGTGTTTTTTACGAAATCATGTAAACCTTCTAGAAGCTGTGATTTTAAAAAACGGGGGAAGTAAGCTTTTCTTACTTCCGGACGCATGTGCAAACTATAGAAAGTCGTTATGACATAGAATGTCCATACTTTGTAGATTCCATTTATGAAATAAAAAACATTTTCTAAAAACTCGTGTTTTTTACGAAATCATGTAAACCTTCTAGAAGCTGTGATTTTAGAAAACGGTGGAAGTAAGCTTTTCTTATTTCCGGATGAATGCGGAAACTATAGAAAGTCGTTATGACGTAGAATGTGCATACTTTGTTGATTCCATTTATGAAATAAAACACATTTTCTAAAAACTCGTGTTTTTTAAGAAACCATGTAAACCTTTTAGAAGGTGTGATTTTAAAAAACGGGGGAAGTAAGCTTTTCTTATTTCCAAACACATGCGCAAACTATAGAAAGTCGTTATGACGTAGAATGTGCATACTTTGTTGATTCCATTTATGAAATAAACACATTTTCTAAAAACTCGTGTTTTTTACGAAATCATGTAAACCTTCTAGAAGCTGTGATTTTAAAAAACGGTGGAAGTAAGCTTTTCTTATTTCCGGACGCATGCGCAAACTATAGAAAGTCGTTATGACGTAGAATGTGCATACTTTGTTGATTCCATTTATGAAATAAAACACATTTTCTAAAAACTCGTGTTTTTTAAGAAATCATGTAAACCTTCTAGAAGCTATGATTTTAAAAAACGGGGGAAGTAAGCTTTTCTTATTTTTGGACGCACGCGCAAACTATAGAAAGTCGTTATGACGTAGAATGTGCATACTTTTTTGATTCCATTTATGAAATAAAACATATTTTCTAAAAAATCGTGTTTTTTAAGAAATCATGTAAACCTTCTAGAAGCTGTGATTTTAAAAAACGGTGGAAGTAAGCTTTTCTTATTTCCGGACGCATGCGCAAACTATAGAAAGTCGTTATGACGTAGAATGTGCATACTTTGTTGATTCCATTCATGAAATAAAACACATTTTCTAAAAACTCGTGTTTTTTAAGTAATCATGTAAACCTTCTAGAAGCTGTGATTTTAAAAAACGGGTGAAGTAAGCTTTTCTTGTTTTCGGACGCATGCGCAAACTATAGAAAGTCATTATGACGTAGAATGTGCATACTTTGTAGATTCCATTTACTAAATAAAACACATTTTCTAAAAACTCGTGTTTTTTACGAAATCATGTAAACCTTCTAGATGCTGTGATTTTAAAAAACGGGGGAAGTAAGCTTTTCTTATTTCCGGACGCATGCGCAAACTATAGAAAGTCGTTATGACGTAAAATGTGAATACTTTGTAGATTCCATTTATGAAATAAAACACATATTCTTAAAACTCATGTTTTTTACGAAATCATGTAAACCTTCTAGAAGCTGTGATTTTAAAAAAAGGGGGAAGTAAGCTTTTCTTATTTCCGGACGCATGCGCAAACTATAGAAAGTCGTTTTGACGTAGAATGTGCATACTTTGTAGATTCCATTTATGAAATAATACACATTTTCTAAAAACTCGTGTTTTTTACGAAATCATGTAAACCTTCTAGAAGCCGTGATTTTAAAAAACGGTAGAAGTAAGCTTTTCTTATTTCCGGACGCATGCGCAAACTATAGAAAGTCGTTATGACGTAGAATGTGCATACTTTGTTGATTCCATTTATGAAATAAAACACATTTTCTAAATACTCGTGCTTTTTAACAAATCATGTAAACCTTCTAGAAGCTGTCATTTTAAATAATGGGGGAAGTAAGCTTTTCTTATTTCCAAACGCATCCGCAAACTATAGAAAGTCGTTATGACGTAGAATGTGCATACTTTGTTGATTCCATTTATGAAATAAAACACATTTTCTAAAAACTCGTGTTTTTTAAGAAATCATGTAAACCTTCTAGAAGCTGTGATTTTAAAAAATGTGGGAAGTAAGCTTTTCTTATTTCCAAACGCATGCGCAAACTATAGAAAGTCGTTATGACGTAGAATGTGCATACTTTGTTGATTCCATTTTTGAAATAAAACACATTTTCCAAAAACTCGTGTTTTTTACGAAATCATGTAAACCTTCGAGAAGCTGTGATTTTAAAAAACGGGGGAAGTAAGCTTTTCTTATTTACGGACGCATGCGCAAACTATAGAAAGTCGTTATGACGAATAATGTGCATACTTTGTTGATTCCATTTATGAAATAAAACACATTTTCTAAAAACTCGTGTTTTTTACGAAATCATGTAAACCTTCAAGAAGCTGTGATTTTAAAAAATGGTTGAAGTAAGCTTTTCTTATTTCCGGACGCATGCGCAGACTATAGAAAGTCGTTATGACGTAGAATGTGCATACTTTGTTGATTCCATTTATGAAATAAAACACATTTTCTAAAAACTCGTGTTTTTTACGAAATCATGTAAACCTTCTAGAAGCTGTGATTTTAAAAAACAGGGGAAGTAAGCTTTTCTTATTTCCAAACTTATGCTCAAACTATAGAAAGTCGTTATGACGTAGAATGTGCATACTTTGTAGATTCCATTTATGAAATAAAACACATTTTCCAAAAACTCGTGTTTTTTACGAAATTATATAAACCTTCTAAAAGCTGTGATTTAAAAAACTGGTGGAAGTAAGCTTTTCTTATTTCTGGAGGAATGCGCAAACTATAGAAAGTCGTTATGACGTAGAATGTGCATACTTTGTTGATTCCATTTATGAAATAAAACACATTTTCTTAAAACTCGTGTTTTTTAAGAAATCATATAAACCTTCTAGAAGCTGTGATTTTAAAAAATGGTGGAGGTAAGCTTTTCTTATTTTTGGACGCACGCGCAAACTATAGAAAGTCCTTATGACGTAGCATGTGCATACTTTGTTGATTCCATTTATGAAATAAAACACATTTTCTAAAAACTCGTGTTTTTTAAGAAATCATGTAAACCTTCTAGAAGGTGTGATTTTAAAAAACGGGGGAAGTAAGCTTTTCTTATTTCCAAACGCATGCGCAAATTATAGAAAGTCGTTATGACGTAGAATGTGCATACTTTGTTGATTCCATTTGTGAAATAAAACACATTTTCTAAAAACTCGTGTTTTTTAAGAAATCATGTAAACCTTCTAGAAGCTGTGATTTTAAAAAACGGGGGAAGTAAGCTTTTCTTATTTCCGGATGCATGCGCAAACTATAGAAAGTCGTTATGATGTAGAATGTGCATACTTTGTAGATTCCATTTATGAAATAAAGCACATTTTCCAAAAACTTATGTTTTTTACGAAATCATGTAAACCTTCTAGAAGCTGTGATTTTAACAAACGGTGGAAGTAAGCTTTTCTTATTTCCGGATGAATGCGCAAATAATGGAAAGTCCTTATGACGTAGAATGTGCATACTTTGTTGATTCCATTTATGAAATAAAACACATTTTCTAAAAACTCGTGTTTTTTAAGAAATCATGTAAACTTTCTACAAGCTGTGATTTTAAAAAACAGTGGAAGTAAGCTTTTCTTATTTCCGGACGCATATGCAAACTATAGAAAGTCGTTATGACGTAGAATGTGCATACTTTGTAGATTCCATTTTTGAAATAAAGCACATTTCCTAAAAACTCGTGTTTTTTACGAAATCATGTAAACCTTCTAGGAGCTGTCATTCTAAAAAACGGTGGAGGTAAGCTTTTCTTATTTCCGGACGAATGCGCAAACTATAGAAAGTCGTTATGACATAGAATGTGCATACTTTGTTGATTCCATTTAAGAAATAAAACACATTTTCTAAAAACTCGTGTTTTTTAAGAAATCATGTAAACCTTCTAGAAGCTGTGATTTTAAAAAACGGTGGAAGTAAGCTTTTCTTATTTCCAGACGCATGCGAAAACTATAGAAAGTCGTTATGACGTAGAATCTGCATACTTTCTTGATTCCATTTATGAAATAAAACACATTTTCCAAAAACTCGTGTTTTTTACGAAATCATGTAAACCTTCGAGAAGCTGTGATTTTAAAAAACGGGGGAAGTAAGCTTTTCTTATTTACGGACGCATGCGCAAACTATAGATATTCGTTATGACGAATAATGTGCATACTTTGTTGATTCCATTTATGAAATAAAACACATTTTCTAAAAACTCATGTTTTTTACGAAATCATGTAAACCTTCAAGAAGCTGTGATTTTAAAAAATGGTTGAAGTAAGCTTTTCTTATTTCCGGACGCATGCGCAAACTATAGAAAGTCGTTATGACGTAGAATGTGCATACTTTGTTGATTCCATTTATGAAATAAAACACATTTTCTAAAAACTCGTGTTTTTTACGAAATCATGTAAACCTTCTAGAAGCTGTGATTTTAAAAAACAGGGGAAGTAAGCTTTTCTTATTTCCAAACTTATGCGCAAACTATAGAAATTCGTTATGACGTAGAATGTGCATACTTTGTTGATTCCATTTATGAAATAAAACATATTTTCTAAAAACTCATGTATTTTAAGAAATCATGTAAACCTTCTAGAAGCTGTGATTTTAAAAAACGGGGGAAGTAAGCTTTTCTTATTTCTGAACGAATGCGCAAACTATAGAAAGTCGTTATGATGTAGAATGTGTACACTTTGTTGATTCGATTTATGAAACAAAAAACATTTTCTAAAAACTCGTGTTTTTTACGAAATAATGTAAACCTTCTAGAAGCCGTGATTTTAAAAAACGGGGCAAGTAAGCTTTTCTAATTTCCAATCGCATGCACAAACTATAGAAAGTCGTTATGACGTAGAATGTGCGTACTTTGTTGACTCCATTTATGAAATAAAACAGATTTTCTAAAAAATCGTGTTTTTGATGAAATCATGTAAACCTTCTAGAAGCTGTGATTTTAAAAAATGGTGGAAGTAAGATTTTCTTATTTCCGGACGCATGTGCAAACTATAGAAAGTCGTTATGACGTAGAATGTGCATACTTTTTAGATTCCATTTATGAAATAAAACACATTTTCTAAAAACTTGTGTTTTTTACGAAATCATGTAAACCTTCTAGAAGCTGTGATTTTAAAAAACGGTGGAAGTAAGCTTTTCTTATTTCCGGCCGCATGCGCAAACTATAGAAAGTCGTTATGACGTAGAATGTGCATACTTTGTTGATTCCATTTATGAAATAAAACACATTTTCTAAAAACTCGTGTTTTTTAAGAAATCATGTAAACCTTCTAGAAGCTGTGATTTTAAAAAACGGGGGAAGTAAGCTTTTCTTATTTCCGTACACATGCAAAAACTATAGAAAGTCGTTATGACATAGAATGTGCATACTTTGTAGATTCCATTTATGAAATAAAACACATTTTCTAAAAACTCGTGTTTTTTACGAAATCATGTAAACCTTCTAGAAGCTGTGATTTTAAAAAACGGGGGAAGTAAGCTTTTCTTATTTCCGGATGAATGAGCAAACTATAGAAAGTCGTTATGACGTAGAATGTGCATACTTTGTTGATTCCATTTATGAAATAAAACACAGTTTCTAAAAACTCGTGTTTTTTAAGAAACCATGTAAACCATCTAGAAGCTGTGATTTTAAAAAACGGGGGAAGTAAGCTTTTCTTATTTCCAAACACATGCGCAAACTATAGAAAGTCATTATGACATAGAATGTGCATACTTTGTTGATTCCATTTATGAAATAAAACACATTTTCCAAAAACTCGTGTTTTTTACGAAATCATGTAAACCTTCTAGAAGCTGTGATTTTAAAAAACGGTGGAAGTAAGCTTTTCTTATTTCCGGACGAATGCGAAAACTATAGAAAGTCGTTATGACGTAGAATGTGCATACTTTGTTGATTCCATTTATGAAATAAAACACATTTTCTAAAAACTCGTGTTTTTTAAGAAATCATGTAAACCTTCTAGAAGCTGTGATTTTAAAAAACGGGGGAAGTAAACTTTTCTTATTTCCGTACGCATGCGCAAACTATAGAAAGTCGTTTTGACATAGAATGTGCATACTTTGTAGATTCCATTTATGAAATAAAACACATTTTCTAAAAACTCGTGTTTTTTACGAAATCATGTAAACCTTCTAGAAGCTGTGATTTTAAAAAACGGTGGAAGTAAGCTTTTCTTATTTCCGGTCGCATGCGGAAACTATAGAAAGTCGTTATGACGTAGAATGTGCATACCTTGTTGATTCCATTTATGAAATAAAATACATTTTCTAAAAACTCGTGTTTTTTAAGAAATCATGTAAATATTCTAGGAGCTGTGATTTTAAAAAACGGGGGAAGTAAGCTTTTCTTATTTCCGTACGCATGCGGAAACTATAGAAAGTCGTTATGACATAGAATTTGCATACTTTGTAGATTCCATTTATGAAATAAAACACATTTTCTAAAAACTCGTGTTTTTTAAGAAATCATGTAAACCTTCTAGAAGCTGTGATTTTAAAAAACGGGGGGAAGTAAGTTTTTCTTATTTCCAAACACATGCGCAAACTATAGAAAGTTGTTATGACGTAGAATGTGCATACTTTTTAGATTCCATTTATGAAATAAAACACATTTTCTAAAAACTCGTGTTTTTTATGAAATTATGTGAACCTTCTAGAAGCTGTGATTTTAAAAAACGTGAGAAGTAAGCTTTTCTTATTTCCGGACGCATGCGCAAACTACAGAAAGTCGTTATGACGTAGAATGTGCATACTTTGTAGATTCCATTTATGAAATAAAACACATTTTCTAAAAACTCATGTTTTTTACGAAATCATGTAAACCTTCTAGAAGTTGTGATTTTAAAAAACGGTGGAAGTAAGCTTTTCTTATTTCCGAACGCATGCGCAAACTATAGAAAGTCATTATGACGTAGAAATTGTATACTTTGTTGATTCCATTTATGAAATAAAACACATTTTCTAAAAACTCATGTTTTTTACGAAATCATGTAAACCTTCTAGAAGCTGTGATTTTAAAAAACGGGGGAAGTAAGCTTTTCTTATTTACGGACGCATGCGCAAACTATAGAAAGTCGTTATGACGTAGAATGTGCATACTTTGTTGATTCCATTTATGAAATAAAACACATTTTCTAAAAACTCGTGTTTTTTAAGAAATCATGTAAACCTTCTAGAAGCTGTGATTTTAAAAAACGGGGGAAGTAAGCTTTTCTTATTTCCGTACACATGCAAAAACTATGGAAAGTCGTTATGACATAGAATGTGCATACTTTGTAAATTCCATTTATGAAATAAAACACATTTTCTAAAAACTCGTGTTTTTTACGAAATCATGTAAACCTTCTAGAAGCTGTGATTTTAAAAAACGGGGGAAGTAAGCTTTTCTTATTTCCGGACGAATGAGCAAACTATAGAAAGTCGTTATGACGTAGAATGTGCATACTTTGTTGATTCCATTTATGAAATAAAACACATTTTCTAAAAACTCGTGTTTTTTAAGAACCCATGTAAACCATCTAGAAGCTGTGATTTTAAAAGACGGGGGAAGTAAGCTTTTCTTATTTCCAAACACATGCGCAAACTATAGAAAGTCATTATGACATAGAATGTGCATACTTTGTTGATTCCATTTATGAAATAAAACACATTTTCCAAAAACTCGTGTTTTTTACGAAATCATGTAAACCTTCTAGAAGCTGTGATTTTAAAAAACGGTGGAAGTAAGCTTTTCTTATTTCCGGACGAATGCGAAAACTATAGAAAGTCGTTATGACGTAGAATGTGCATACTTTGTTGATTCCATTTATGAAATAAAACACATTTTCTAAAAACTCGTGTTTTTTAAGAAATCATGTAAACCTTCTAGAAGCTGTGATTTTAAAAAACGGGGGAAGTAAGCTTTTCTTATTTCCGTACGCATGCGCAAACTATAGAAAGTCGTTATGACATAGAATGTGCATACTTTGTAGATTCCATTTATGAAATAAAACACATTTTCTAAAAACTCGTGTTTTTTACGAAATCATGTAAACCTTCTAGAAGCTGTGATTTTAAAAAACGGTGGAAGTAAGCTTTTCTTATTTCCGGCCGCATGCGGAAACTATAGAAAGTCGTTATGACGTAGAATGTGCATACCTTGTTGATTCCATTTATGAAATAAAATACATTTTCTAAAAACTCGTGTTTTTTAAGAAATCATGTAAATCTTCTAGGAGCTGTGATTTTAAAAAACGGGGGAAGTAAGCTTTTCTTATTCCCGTACGCATGCGGAAACTATAGAAAGTCGTTATGACATAGAATTTGCATACTTTGTAGATTCCATTTATGAAATAAAACACATTTTCTAAAAACTCGTGTTTTTTAAGAAATCATGTAAACCTTCTAGAAGCTGTGATTTTAAAGAACGGGGGAAGTAAGTTTTTCTTATTTCCAAACACATGCGCAAACTATAGAAAGTTGTTATGACGTAGAATGTGCATACTTTTTAGATTCCATTTATGAAATAAAACACATTTTCTAAAAACTCATGTTTTTTATGAAATCATGTGAACCTTCTAGAAGCTGTGATTTTAAAAAACGTGAGAAGTAAGCTTTTCTTATTTCCGGACACATGCGCAAACTATAGAAAGTCGTTATGACGTAGAATGTGCATACTTTGTAGATTCCATTTATGAAATAAAACACATTTTCTAAAAACTCATGTTTTTTACGAAATCATGTAAACCTTCTAGAAGTTGTGATTTTAAAAAACGGTGGAAGTAAGCTTTTCTTATTTCCGAACGCATGCGCAAACTATAGAAAGTCATTATGACGTAGAAATTGTATACTTTGTTGATTCCATTTATGAAATAAAACACATTTTCTAAAAACTCATGTTCTTTACGAAATCATGTAAACCTTCTAGAAGCCGTGATTTTAAAAAACGGGGGAAGTAAGCTTTTCTTATTTACGGACGCATGCGCAAACTATAGAAAGTTGTTATGACGTAGAATGTGCATACTTTGTTGATTCCATTTATGAAATAAAACACATTTTCTAAAAACTCATGTTTTTTAAGAAATCATGTAAACCTTCTAGAAGCTGTGATTTTAAAAAACGGGGGAAGTAAGCTTTTCTTATTTCCAAACGCATGCGCAAACTATAGAAAGTCGTTATGACGGAGAATGTGCATACTTTGTTGATTCCATTTATGAAATAAAACACATTTTCTAAAAACTCGTGTTTTTTAAGAAATCATGTAAACCTCCTAGAAGCTGTGATTTTTAAAAAAGGGGGAAGTAAGCTTTTCTTATTTCCGGACGCATGCACAAACTATAGAAAGTCGTTATGATGTAGAATGTGCATACTTTGTAGATTACATTTATGAAATAAAACACATTTTCTAAAAACTCGTGTTTTTTTACGAAATCATGTAAACCTTCTAGACGCTGTGATTTCAAAAAACGGTGGATGTAAGCTTTTCTTATTTCCGGACGCATGCGCAAACTATAGAAAGTCGTTATGACGTAGAATGTGCATACTTTGTAGATTCCATTTATGAAGTAAAACACATTTTCTAAAATCATGTAAACCTTCTAGAAGCTGTGATTTTAAAAAATGGTGGAAGTAAGCTCTTCTTATTTCCGGACGTATGTGCTGTTGAGATATTGTAACTTCAAAGAATATTATAATTGTACTTTATTATTCCGGAGATGTTTCATTCCTCCGTAAAGATCTTATTGTATATCCGGAGATGTTTATTCCTCCGTCGGAATGTGGTAACTTGGGTTATTAGACTTCCCTAGTGGGGGTCGGCCCTATATTTGTTATGTGGGTCAAAGGGTTATTAGACCACCCTAGAGGGGTCGGCCCAGTCAGTTGTAGTGGGGTATTTAACCCATTGGTTAAATACGAGCCTACGTGTACTTGTGTAAAATATATGTCATTGGAGGAGAGGTCTGCTATGGTGGAGGAGGAGATCATATCTTTGGTTTGCATCTTTGTGTATTGCTGGTCATCTAAATTGAGGAAGCTTTACTGGGTTTTCTACCCGATGAGGGTTTCCCAGGATAAATCTGTGTCTCTTGTGTTTATGCTCTGCTTGTTGTTTCTTCAGTGATCCTGTATATGCTATTATTGTGAAATGGAATGTAATGCTGCTATTTTCAGTCTTAGGATATTAAATATTAACATGCGCAAACTATAGAAAGTCGTTATGACGTAGAATGTGCATACTTTTTTGATTCCATTTATGAAATAAAACACATTTTCTAAAAACTCGTGTTTTTTAAGAAACCATGTAAACCTTCTAGAAGCTGTGATTTTACAAAACAGGGGAAGTAAGCTTTTCTTATTTCCAAACGCATGCGCAAACTATAGAAAGTCGTTATGACGTAGAATGTGCATACTTTGTTGATTCCATTTGTGAAATAAAACACATTTTCTAAAAACTCGTGTTTTTTAAGAAATCATGTAAACCTTCTAGAAGCTGTGATTTTAAAAAACGGGGGGAAGTAAGCTTTTCTTATTTCCGGATGCATGCGCAAACTATAGAAAGTCGTTATGACGTAGAATGTGCATACTTTGTAGATTCCATTTATGAAATAAAGCACATTTTCCAAAAACTTATGTTTTTTACGAAATCATGTAAACCTTCTAGAAGCTGTGATTTTAACAAACGGTGGAAGTAAGCTTTTCTTATTTCCGGACGAATGCGCAAATTATGGAAAGTCCTTATGACATAGAATGTGCATACTTTGTTGATTCCATTTATGAAATAAAACACATTTTCTAAAAACTCGTGTTTTTTAAGAAATCATGTAAACCTTCTAGAAGCTGTGATTTTAAAAAACGGGGGAAGTAAGATTTTCTTATTTCCAAACGCATGCGCAAACTATAGAAAGTCATTATGACATAGAATGTGCATACTTTGTTGATTCCATTTATGAAATAAAACACATTTTCTAAAAACTCGTGTTTTTTAAGAAATCATGTAAACCTTCTAGAAGCTGTGATTTTAAAAAACGGTGGAAGTAAGCTTTTCTTATTTCCGGATGAATGCGCAAACTATAGAAAGTCGTTATGACATAGAATGTGCATACTTTGTTGATTCCATTTATGAAATAAAACACATTTTCTAAAAACTTGTGTTTTTTAAGAAATCATGTAAACCTTCTAGAAGCTGTGATTTTAAAAAACGGGGGAAGTAAGCTTTTCTTATTTCCAAACACATGCGCAAACTATAGAAAGTCGTTATGACGTAGAATGTGCATACTTTGTTGATTCCATTTATGAAATAAAACACATTTTCTAAAAACTTGTGTTTTTTAAGAAATCATGTAAACCTTCTAGAAGGTGTGATTTTAAAAAACGGGGGAAGTAAGCTTTTCTTATTTCCGGACGCATGCGCAAACTATAGAAAGTCGTTATGACGTAGAATGTGCATACTTTGTAGATTCCATTTATGAAATAAACACATTTTCTAAAAACTCGTGTTTTTTACGAATTCATGTAAACCTTCTAGAAGCTGTGATTTTAAAAAACGGGGGAAGTAAGCTTTTCTTATTTCCGGACGCATGCGCAAACTATAGAAAGTCGTTATGATGTAGAATGTGCATACTTTGTAGATTCCATTTACGAAATAAAACACATTTTCTAAAAACTCGTGTTTTTTACGAAATCATGTAAACCTTCTAGAAGCTGTGATTTTAAAAAAGGGTGGAAGTAAGCTTTTCTTTTTTCCGGACGCATGCGCAAACTATAGAGAGTCGTTATGACGTAGAATGTGCATACTTTGTTGATTCCATTTATGAAATAAAACACATTTTCTAAATACTCGTGTTTTTTAACAAATCATGTAAACCTTCTAGAAGCTGTGATTTTAAAAAACAGTTGAAGTAAGCTTTTCTTATTTCCGGACGAATGCGAAAACTATAGAAAGTCGTTATGACGTAGAATGTGCATACCCTGTTGATTCCATTTATGAAATAAAACACATTTTCTAAAAACTCGTGTTTTTTAAGAAATCATGTAAACCTTCTAGAAGCTGTGTTTTTAAAAAATGGGGGAAGTAAGCTTTACTTATTTCCGGACGCATGCAAAAATTATAGAAAGTCGTTATGACATAGAATGTGCATACTTTGTAGATTCCATTTATGAAATAAAACACATTTTCCAAAAACTTGTGTTTTTTACGAAATCATGTAAACCTTCTAGAAGCTGTGATTTTAAAAAACGTTGGAAGTAAGCTTTTCTTATTTTCGGATGCATGCGCAAACTATAGAAAGTCCTTATGATGTAGAATGTGCATACTTTGTTGATTCAATTTATCAAATAAAACACATTTTCTAAAAACTTGTGTTTTTTAAGAAATCATGTAAACCTTCTAGAAGGTGTGATTTTAAAAAACGGGGGAAGGAAGCTTTTCTTATTTCCGGACGCATGCGCAAACTATAGAAAGTCGTTATGACGTAGAATGTGCATACATTGTAGATTCCATTTATGAAATAAAACACATTTTCTAAAAACTCGTGTTTTTTACGAAATCCTGTAAACCTTCTAGAAGCTGTGATTTTAAAAAACGGGGGAAGTAAGCTTTTCTTATTTCCGGACGCATGCGCAAACTATAGAAAGTCGTTATGACGTAGAATGTGCATACTTTGTAGATTCCATTTATGAAATAAAACACATTTTCTAAAAACTCGTGTTTTTTACGAAATCATGTAAACCTTCTAGAAGCTGTGATTTTAAAAAACGGTGGAAGTAAGCTTTTCTTATTTCCGGACGCATGCGCAAACTATAGAGAGTCATTATGACGTAGAATGTGCATACTTTGTTGATTCCATTTATGAAATAAAACACATTTTCTAAATACTCGTGTTTTTTAACAAATCATGTAAACCTTCTAGAAGCTGTGATTTTAAAAAATGGGGGAAGTAAGCTTTTCTTATTTCCAAACGCATGCGCAACCTATAGAAAGTCGTTAAGATGTAGAATGTGCATACTTTGTTGATTCCATTTATGAAATAAAAGACATTTTCTAAAAACTCCTGTTTTTTAAGAAATCATGTAAACCTTCTAGAAGCTGTGATTTTAAAAAACGGGGGAAGTAAGCTTTTCTTATTTCCGGACACATGCGAAAACTATAGAAAGTCGTTATGACGTAGAATGTTCATACTTTGAAGATTCCATTTATGAAATAAAACACATTTTCCAAAAACTCGTGTTTTTTTACGAAATCATGTAAACCTTCTAGAAGCTGTGATTTTAAAAAACAGTAGAAGTAAGCTTTTCTTATTTCCGGACGAATGCGAAAACTATAGAAAGTCGTTATGACGTAGAATGTGCATACCCTGTTGATTCCATTTATGAAATAAAACACATTTTCTAAAAACTCGTGTTTTTTACGAAATCATGTAAACCTTCTAGAAGCTGTGATTTTAAAAAACGGGGGAAGTAAGCTTTTCTTATTTCCGGACGCATGCGCAAACCATAGAAAGTCGTTATGACGTAGAAAGTGCATACTTTGTAGATTCCATTTATGAAATAAAACACATTTTCTAAAAACTCGTGTTTTTTTACGAAATCATGTAAACCTTCTAGAAGTTGTGATTTTAAAAAAACGGTGGAAGTAAGCTTTTCTTATTTCCGGATGCATGCGCAAACTATAGAAAGTCCTTATGATGTAGAATGTGCATACTTTGATGATTCCATTTATGAAATAAAACACATTTTCTAAAAACTTGTGTTTTTTAAGAAATCATGTAAACCTTCTAGAAGGTGTGATTTTAAAAAATGGGGGAAGGAAGCTTTTCTTATTTTCGGACGCATGCGCAAACTATAGAAAGTCGTTATGACATAGAATGTGCATACTTTGTAGATTCCATTTATGAAATAAAACATATTTTCTAAAAACTCGTGTTTTTTACGAAATCATGTAAACCTTCTAGAAGCTGTGATTTTAAAAAACGGTGGAAGTAAGCTTTTCTTATTTTCGGACGCATGCGCAAACTATAGAAAGTCGTTATGACGTAGAATGTGCATACTTTGTAGATTCCATTTATGAAATAAAACACATTTTCTAAAAACTCGTGTTTTTTAAGAAATCATGTAAACCTTCTAGAAGCTGTGATTTTAAAAAACGGGGTAAGTAAGCTTTTCTTATTTCCGGACACATGCGAAAACTATAGAGAGTCGTTATGACGTAGAATGTTCATACTTTGAAGATTCCATTTATGAAATAAAACACATTTTCCAAAAACTCGTGTTTTTTACGAAATCATGTAAACCTTCTAGAAGCTGTGATTTTAAAAAACAGTGGAAGTAAGCTTTTCTTATTTCCGGACGAATGCGAAAACTATAGAAAGTCGTTATGACGTAGAATGTGCATACCCTGTTGATTCCATTTATGAAATAAAACACATTTTCTAAAAACTCGTGTTTTTTAAGAAATCATGTAAACCTTCTAGAAGCTGTGTTTTTAAAAAAATGGGGGAAGTAAGCTTTACTTACTTCCGGACGCATGCGAAAATTATAGAAAGTCGTTATGACATAGAATGTGCATACTTTGTAGATTCCATTTATGAAATAAAACACATTTTCCAAAAACTCGTGTTTTTTACGAAATCTTGTAAACCTTCTAGAAGCTGTGATTTTAAAAAACGTTGGTAGTAAGCTTTTCTTATTTCCAGATGCATGCGCAAACTATAGAAAGTCCTTATGATTTAGAATGTGCATACTTTGTTGATTCCATTTATGAAATAAAACACATTTTCTACAAACTCGTGTTTTTTACGAAATCATGTAAACCTTCTAGAAGCTGTGATTTCAAAAAACGGTGGAAGTAAGCTTTTCTTATTTCCGGACGCATGCGCAAACTATAGAAAGTCGTTATGACGTAGAATGTGCATACTTTGTAGATTCTATTTATGAAATAAAACACATTTTCTAAAAACTAGTGTTTTTTAAGAAATCATGTAAACCTTCTAGAAGCTGTGATTTTAAAAAACGGGGCAAGTCAACTTTTCTAATTTCCAAACGCATGCACAAACTATAGAAAGTCGTTATGATGTAGAATGTGCGTACTTTGTTGACTCCATTTATGAAATAAAACACATTTTCTAAAAAATCGTGTTTTTGATGAAATCATGTAAACCTTCTAGAAGCTGTGATTTTAAAAAATGGTGGAAGTAAGATTTTCTTATTTCCGGACGCATGCGCAAACTATAGAAAGTCGTTAAGACGTAGAATGTGCATACTTTGTAGATTCCATTTATGAAATAAAACACATTTTCTAAAAACTCGTGTTTTTTTACGAAATCATGTAAACCTTCTAGAAGCTGTGATTTTAAAAAACGGTGGAAGTAAGCTTTTCTTATTTCAAGCTGCATGCGCAAACTATAGAAAGTCATTATGACGTAGAATGTGCATACTTTGTTGATTCCATTTATGAAATAAAACACATTTTCTAAAAACTCGTGTTTTTTAAGAAATCATGTAAACCTTCTAGAAGCTGTGATTTTAAAAAACGGGGGAAGTAAGCTTTTCTTATTTCCGTACGCATGCGCAAACTATAGAAAGTCGTTATGACATAGAATGTGCATACTTTGTAGATTCCATTTATGAAATAAAACACATTTTCCAAAAACTCATGTTTTTTACGAAATCATGTAAATCTTCTAGAAGCTGTGATTTTAAAAAACGGGGGAAGTAAGCTTTTCTTATTTTGGGACGCATGCGCAAACTATAGAAAGTCGTTATGACGTAGAATGTGCATACTTTGTAGATTCCATTTATGAAATAAAACACATTTTCTAAAAACTCTTGTTTTTTACGAAATCATGTAAACCTTCTAGAAGCTGTGATTTTAAAAAACGGTGGAAGTAAGCTTTTCTTATTTCCGGTCGGATGCGCAAACTATAGAAAGTCGTTATGACGTAGAATGTGCATACTTTGTAGATTCCATTTATGAAATAAAACACATTTTCTAAAAATCCATGTTTTTTACGAAATCATGTAAACCTTCTAGAAGCTGTGATTTTAAAAAACGGTGGAAGTAAGCTTTTCTTATTTCCGGATGAATGCACAAACTATGGAAAGTCGTTATGACATAGAATGTGCATAATTTGTTCATTCCATTGATGAAATAAAACACATTTTCTAAAAACTTGTGTTTTTTAAGAGATCATGTAAACCTTCTAGAAGCTGTGATTTTAAAAAACGGGGGAAGTAAGCTTTTCTTATTTCCAAAAACATGCGCAAACTATAGAAACTCGTTATGACGTAGAATGTGCATACTTTGTTGATTCCATTTATGAAATAAAACACATTTTCTAAAAACTTGTGTTTTTTAAGAAATCATGTAAACCTTCTAGAAGCTGTGATTTTAAAAAACGGGGGAAGTAAGCTTTTCTTATTTCCGGACGCATGCGCAAAACTATAGAAAGTCGTTATGACGTAGAATGTGCATACTTTGTAGTCTCCATTTATGAAATAAAACACATTTTCTAAAAACTCGTGTTTTTTACGAAATCATGTAAACCTTCTAGAAGCTGTGATTTTAAAAAACGGGGGAAGTAAGCTTTTCTTATTTCCGGACGCATGCGCAAACTATAGAAAGTCGTTATGACGTAGAATGTGCATACTTTGTAGATTCCATTTATGAAATAAAAAACATTTTCTAAAAACTCATGTTTTTTACGAAATCATGTAAACCTTCTAGAAGTTGTGATTTTAAAAAACGGTGGAAGTAAGCTTTTCTTATTTCCGGATGGATGCGCAAACTATAGAAACTCGTTATCACGTAGAATGTGCATACTTTGTAGATTCCATTTATGAAATAAGACACATTTTCTAAAAACTCGTGTTTTTTACGAAATCATGTAAACCTTCTAGATGCTGTGATTTTAAAAAACGGTCGAAGTAAGCTTTTCTTATTTCCCGACGCATGCGCAAACTATAGAATGTCATTATGACGTAGAATGTGCATACTTTGTAGATTCCATTTATGAAATAAAACACATTTTCTAAAAACTCGTGTTTTTTACTAAATCATGTAAACCTTCTAGATGCTGTGATTTTAAAATACGGGGGAAGTAAGCTTTTCTTATTTCCAAATGCATGCGCAAACTATAGAAAGTCGTTATGACGTAGAATGTGCCTACTTTGTTGATTCCATTTATGAAATAAAACACATTTTCTAAAAACTCGTGTTTTTTAAGAAATCATGTAAACCTTCTAGAAGCTGTGATTTGAAAAAACGGGGGAAGTAAGCTTTTCTTATTTCCGGACGCATGCGCAAACTATAGAAAGTCGTTATGACGTATAATGTGCATACTTTGTAGATTCCATTTATGAAATAAAACACATTTTCTAAAAACTCGTGTTTTTTACGAAATCATGTAAACCTTCTAGAAGCTGTGATTTTAAAAAACGGGGGAAGTAAGCTTTTCTTATTTCCGGACGCATGCGCAAACTATAGAAAATCGTTATGACGTAGAATGTGCATACTTTGTAGATTCCATTTATGAAATAAAACAAATTTTCTAAAAACTCGTGTTTTTTACGAAATCATGTAAACCTTTCTAGAAGCTGTGATTTTAAAAAACAGTGGAAGTAAGCTTTTCTTATTTCCGGACGCATGCGCAAACTATAGAAAGTCTTTATGACGTAGAATGTGCATACTTTGTAGATTCCATTTATGAAATAAAACACATTTTCTAAAAACTCGTGTTTTTTACAAAATCATGTAAACCTTCTAGAAGCTGTGATTTTAAAAAACGGTGGAAGTAAGCTTTTCTTATTTCGGGACGCATGCGCAAACTATAGAAATTCGTTATGACGTAGAATGTGCATACTTTGTTGATTCCATTTATGAAATAAAACAAATTTTCTAAAAACTCATTTTTTTACGAAATCATGTAAACCTTCTAGAAGCTGTGATTTTAAAAAATGGTGGAACTAAGCTTTTCTTATTTTCGGATGCATGTGAAAACTATAGATAGTCCTTATGACGTAGAATGTGCATACTTTGTAGATTCCATTTATGAAATAAAACACATTTTCTAAAAACTCGCGTTTTTTACGAAATCATGTAAATATTCTAGAACCTATGATTTTAAAAAACGGTGGAAGTAAGCTTTTCTTATTTCCGGACGCATGCGCAAACTATAGAAAGTCGTTATGACGTAGAATTTGCATACTTTGTTGATTCCATTTATGAAATAAAACACATTTTCTAAAAACTCATGTTTTTTACGAAATCATGTAACCCTTCTAGCAGCTGTGATTTTAAAAAACGGGGGAAGTAAGCTTTTCTTATTTCCAAATGCATGCGCAAACTATAGAAAGTCGTTATGACGTAGAATGCGCATACTTTGTTGATTCCATTTATGAAATAAAACACATTTTTTAAAAACTCGTGTTTTTTACAAAATCATGTAAAACTTTTAGAAGCTGTGATTTTAAAAAACGGGGGAAGTAAGCTTTTCTTATTTCCAAATGCATGCGCAAACTATAGAAAGTCATTATGACGTAGAATGTGCCTAATTTGTTGATTCCATTTATGAAATAAAACACATTTTCTAAAAACTCGTGTTTTTTAAGAAATCATGTAAACCTTCTAGAAGCCGTGATTTTAAAAAACGGGGGAAGTAAGCTTTTCTTATTTCCGGACGCATGAGCAAACTATAGAAAGTCGTTATGACGTAGAATGTGCATACTTTGTAGATTCCATTTAGGAAATAAAACACATTTTCTAAAAACTCGTGTTTTTTACGAGATCATGTAAACCTTCTAGAAGCTGTGATTTTAAAAAACGGTGGAAGTAAGCTTTTCTTATTTCGGGACGCATGCGCAAACTATAGAAATTCGTTATCACCTAGAATGCGCATACTTTGTAGATTCCATTTATGAAATAAAACAAATTTTCTAAAAACTCATGTTTTTTACGAAATCGTGTAAACCTTCTAGAAGCTGTGATTTTAAAAAACGGTGGAAGTAAGCTTTTCTTATTTCCGGATGCATGCGCAAACTATAGATAGTCCTTATGACGTAGAATGTGCATACTTTGTAGATTCCATTTATGAGATAAAACACATTTTCTAAAAACTCGTGTTTTTTACGAAATCATGTAAACCTTCTAGAAAATATGATTTTAAAAAACGGTGGAAGTAAGCTTTTCTTATTTCCGGACGCATGCGCAAACTATAGAAATTCGTTATGACGTAGAATGTGCATACTTTGTTGATTCCATTTATGAAATAAAACACATTTTCTAAAAACTCGTGTTTTTTAAGAAATCATGTAAACCTTTTAGAAGTTGTGATTTTAAAAAATGGGGGAAGTTAGATTTTCTTATTTCCGGACACATGCGCAAACTATAGAATGTCATTATGACGTAGAATGTGCATACTTTTATGATTCCATTTGTTAAATAAAACACATTTTCTAAAAACTCGTGTTTTTTACGACATCATGTAAACCTTCTAGAAGCTGTGATTTTAAAAACTGGTGGAAGTAAGCTTTCCTTATTTCCAAACGCATGCGCAAACTATAGAAAGTCGTTATGACGTAGAATGTGCATACTTTGTTGATTCCATTTACGAAATAAAACACATTTTCTAAAAAATCGTGTTTTTGATGAAATCATGTAAACCTTCTAGAAGCTGTGATTTTAAAAAATGGTGGAAGTAAGATTTTCTTATTTCCGGACGCATGCGCAAACTATAGAAAGTCGTTAAGACATAGAATGTGCATACTTTGTAGATTCCATTTATGAAATAAAACACATTTTCTAAAAACTCGTGTTTTTTACGAAATCATGTAAACCTTCTAGAAGCTGTGATTTTAAAAAACGGTGGAAGTAAGCTTTTCTTATTTCAAGCTGCATGCGCAAACTATAGAAAGTCATTATGACGTAGAATGTGCATACTTTGTTGATTCCATTTATGAAATAAAACACATTTTCTAAAAACTCGTGTTTTTTAAGAAATCATGTAAACCTCCTAGAAGCTGTGATTTTTAAAAAAGGGGGAAGTAAGCTTTTCTTATTTCCGGACGCATGCGCAAACTATAGAAAGTCGTTATGATGTAGAATGTGCATACATTGTAGATTACATTTATGAAATAAAACACATTTTATAAAAACTCGTGTTTTTTACGAAATCATGTAAACCTTCTAGACGCTGTGATTTCAAAAAACGGTGGAAGTAAGCTTTTCTTATTTCCGGACGCATGCGCAAACTATAGAAAGTCGTTATGACGTAGAATGTGCATACTTTGTAGATTCCATTTATGAGATAAAACACATTTTCTAAAAACTCGTGTTTTTTAAGAAATCATGTAAACCTTCTAGAAGCCGTGATTTTAAAAAACGGGGCAAGTAAGCTTTTCTTATTTCCAAATGCATGTGCAAACTATAGAAAGTCGTTATGACGTAGAATGTGCGTACTTTGTTGTTTCCATTTATGAAATAAAACACATTTTCTAAAAAATCATGTTTTTTAGGAAATCATGTAAACCTTCTAGAAGCTGTGATTTTAAAAAACGGTGGAACTAAGCTTTTCTTATTTCCGGACGAATGCGCAAACTATAGAAAGTCCTTACGATGTAGAATGTGCATAATTTGTTGATTCCATTTATGAAATAAGACAAATTTTCTAAAAACTCGTGTTTTTTAAGAAATCATGTAAACCCTCTATAAGATGTGATTTTAAAAAACGGTTGAAGTAAGCTTTTCTTATTTCCGGAAGCATGCGCAAAGTATAGAAATTCATTATGACGTAGAATGTGCATACTTTGTTTATTCCATTTATGAAATAAAACACATTTTCTAAAAACTCGTGTTTTTTAATAAATCATGTAAACCTTCTAGAAGCTGTGATTTAAAAAAACGGGGGAAGTAAGCTTTTCTTGTTTCCAAATGCATGCGCAAACTATAGAAAGTCATTATGATGTAGAATGTGCATACTTTGTTGATTCCATTTATTAAATAAAACACATTTTTTAAAAACTCGTGTTTTTTAAGAAATCATGTAAACCTTCTAGAAGCTGTGAGTTTAAAAAACGGGAGAAGTAAGCTTTTCTTATTTCCAGACGCATGCGCAAACTATAGAAAGTCGTTATGACTGGGAATGTGCATACTTTATAGATTCCATTTATGAAATAAAACACATTTTATAAAAACTCGTGTTTTTTACGAAAGCATGTAAACCTTCTAGAAGCTATGATTTTAAAAAACAGTGGAAGTAAGCTTTTCTTATTTCCAAACGCATGCGCAAACTATAGAAAGTCGTTATGACGTAGAATGTGCATACTTTGTTGATTCCATTTATGAAATAAAACACATTTTCTAAAAACTCGTGTTTTTTACGAAATCATGTAAACCTTCTAGAAGCTGTGATTTTACAAAACGGTGGAAGTAAGCTTTTCTTATCTCCGGACGCATGCGCAAGCTATAGAAAGTTGTTATGACGTAGAATTTGCATACTTTGTAGATTCCATTTATCAAATAAAACACATTTTCTAAAAACTCGTGTTTTTTACGAGATCATGTAAACCTTCTAGAAGCTGTGATTTTGAAAAACGGTGGAAGTAAGCTTTTCTTATTTCCGGATGCATGCGCAAAATATAGAAAGTCGTTATGACGTAGAATGTGCATACTTTGTAGATTCCATTTATGAAATAAAACACATTTTCTAAAAACTCATGTTTTTTACGAAATCATGTAAACCTTCTAGAAGCTGTGATTTTAAAAAACGGTGGAAGTAAGCTTTTCTTATTTCCGGATGCATGCGCAAACTATAGAAAGTCGTTATGACGTGGAATGTGCAGACTTTGTTGATTCCGTTTATGAAATAAAACACATTTTCTAAAAACTCGTGTGTTTTACAAAATCATGTAAACCTTCTAGAAGCTGTGATTTTAAAAAACGGGGGAAGTAAGCTTCTCTTATTTCCAAATGCATGCGCAAACTATAGAAAGCCGTTATGACGTAGAACGTGCATACTTTGTAGATTCCATTTATGAAATAAAACACATTTTCTAAAAACTCATGTTTTTTACGAAATCATGTAAACCTTCTAGAAGCTGTGATTTTAAAAAACGTTGGTGTTTGCGCATGCATTTGGAAACCTTCTAGAAGCTGTGATTTTAAGAAACGATGGAAGTAAGCTTTTCTTATTTCCGGATGAATGCGCAAACTATAGAAATTCGTTATGACGTAGAATGTGCATACTTTGTAGATTCCATTTATGAAATAAAGCACATTTTCTAAAAACTCGTGTTTTTTACGAAATCATGTAAACCTTCTAGTGCTGTGATTGTAAAAAACGGTGGAACTAAGCTTTCCTTATTTCCGGACGAATGCGCAAACTATAGAAAGTCCTTACGATGTAGAATGTGCATAATTTGTTGATTCCATTTATGAAATAAGACAAATTTTCTAAAAACTCGTGTTTTTTAAGAAATCATTTAAACCCTCTATAAGATCTGATTTTAAAAAACGGTTGAAGTAAGCTTTTCTTATTTCCGGACGCATGCGCAAAGTATAGAAATTCATTATGACGTAGAATGTGCATACTTTGTTTATTCCATTTATGAAATAAAACACATTTTCTAAAAACTCGTGTTTTTTAAGAAATCATGTAAACCTTCTAGAAGCTGTGATTAAAAAAAACGGGGGAAGTAAGCTTTTCTTGTTTCCAAACGCATGCGCAAACTATAGAAAGTCGTTATGATGTAGAATGTGCATACTTTGTTGATTCCATTTATAAAATAAAACACATTTTCTAAAAACTCGTGTTTTTTAGGAAATCATGTAAACCTTCTAGAAGCTGTGAGTTTAAAAAACGGGAGAAGTAAGCTTTTCTTATTTCCAGACGAATGCGCAAACTATAGAAAGTCGTTATGAATGGGAATGTGCATACTTTGTAGATTCCGTTTATGAAATAAAACACATTTTCTAAAAACTCGTGTTTTTTACGAAATCATGTAAACGTTCTAGAAGCTATGATTTTAAAAAACGGTGGAAGTAAGCTTTTCTTATTTCCAAACGCATGCGCAAACTATAGCAAGTCGTTATGACGTAGAATGTGCATACTTTGTTGATTCCATTTATGAAATAAAACACATTTTCTAAAAACTCCTGTTTTTTACGAAATCATGTAAACCTTCTAGACGCTGTGATTTTACAAAACGATGGAAGTAAGCTTTTCTTATCTCCGGACGCATGCGCAAACTATAGAAATTTGTTATGATGTAGAATGTGCATACTTTGTAGATTCCATTTATCAAATAAAACACATTTTCTAAAAACTCGTGTTTTTTACGAAATCATGTAAACCTTCTAGAAGCTGTGATTTTAAAAAACGGTGGAAGTAAGCTTTTCTTATTTCCGGATGCATGCGCAAAGTATATAAAGTCGTTATGACGTAGAATGTGCATACTTTGTTGATTCCATTTATGAAATAAAACACATTTTCTAAAAACTCGTGTTTTTTACGAAATCATGTAAACCTTCTAGACGCTGTGATTTTACAAAACGATGGAAGTAAGCTTTTCTTATCTCCGGACGCATGCGCAAACTATAGAAATTTGTTATGATGTAGAATGTGCATACTTTGTAGATTCCATTTATCAAATAAAACACATTTTCTAAAAACTCGTGTTTTTTACGAAATCATGTAAACCTTCTAGAAGCTGTGATTTTAAAAAACGGTGGAAGTAAGCTTTTCTTATTTCCGGATGCATGCGCAAAGTATATAAAGTCGTTATGACGTAGAATGTGCATACTTTGTTGATTCCATTTATGAAATAAAACACATTTTCTAAAAACTCGTGTTTTTTACGAAATCATGTAAACCTTCTAGAAGCTGTGATTTTAAAAAATGGTGGAAGTAAGCTTTTCTTATTTCCGGATGCATGCGCAAACTATAGAAAGTCGTTATGACGTAGAATGTGCATACTTTGTTGATTCCATTTATGAAATAAAAACATTTTCTAAAAACTCATGTGTTTTAAGAAATCATATAAACCTTCTAGAAGCTGTGATTTTAAAAAACGGGGGAAGTAAGCTTTTCTTATTTCCAAATGCATGCGCAAACTATAGAAAGTCGTTATGACGTAGAATGTGCATACTTTGTTGATTCCATTGATGAAATAAAGCACATTTTCTAAAAACTCGTGTTTTTTACGAAATCATGTAAACCTTGTAGAAGCTGTGATTTTAAAAAACGGTGGAACTAAGCTTTTCTTATTTCCGGACGAATGCGCAAACTATAGAAATTCCTTACGATGTAGAATGTGCATAATTTGTTGATTCCATTTATGAAATAAAACAAATTTTTTAAAAACTCGTGTTTTTTAAGAAATCATGTAAACCCTCTATAAGATGTGATTTTAAAAAACGGTTGAAGTAAGCTTTTCTTATTTCCGGACGCATGCGCAAAGTATAGAAATTCATTATCACGTAGAATGTGCATACTTTGTTGATTCCATTTATGAAATAAAACACATTTTCTAAAAACTAGTGTTTTTTAAGAAATCATGTAAACCTTCTAGAAGCTGTGATTTAAAAAAACGGGGGAAGTAAGCTTTTCTTGTTTCCAAACGCATGCGCAAACTATAGAAAGTCGTTATGATGTAGAATGTGCATACTTTGTTGATTCCATTTATTAAATAAAACACATTTTCTAAAAACTCGTGTTTTTTAAGAAATCATGTAAACCTTCTAGAAGCTGTGAGTTTAAAAAATGGGAGAAGTAAGCTTTTCTTATTTCCAGACGCATGCGCAAACTATAGAAAGTCGTTATGACTTGGAATGTGCATACTTCGTAGATTCCATTTATGAAATAAAACACATTTTCTAAAAACTCGTGTTTTTTACGAAATCATGTAAACCTTCTAGAAGCTATGATTTTAAAAAACGGTGGAAGTAAGATTTTCTTATTTCCAAACGCATGCGCAAACTATAGAAAGTCGTTATGACGTAGAATGTGCATACTTTGTTGATTCCATTTATGAAATAAAACACATTTTCTAAAAACTCGTGTTTTTTACGAAATCATGTAAACCTTCTAGACGCTGTGATTTTACAAAACGGTGGAAGTAAGCTTTTCTTATCTCCGGACGCATGCGCAAACTATAGAAATTTGTTATGATGTAGAATGTGCATACTTTGTAGATTCCATTTATCAAATAAAACACATTTTCTAAAAACTCGTGTTTTTTACGAAATCATGTAAACCTTCTAGAAGCTGTGATTTTAAAAAACGGTGGAAGTAAGCTTTTCTTATTTCCGGATGCATGCGCAAAGTATAGAAAGTCGTTATGACGTAGAATGTGCATACTTTGTAGATTCCATTTATGAAATAAAACACATTTTCTAAAAACTCATGTTTTTTACGAAATCATGTAAACCTTCTAGAAGTTGTGATTTTAAAAAAGGGTGGAAGTAAGCTTTTCTTATTTCCGGATGCATGCGCAAACTATAGAAAGTCGTTATGATGTGGAATGTGTATACTTTGTTGATTCCATTTATGAAATAAAACACATTTTCTAAAAACTCGTGTTTTTTAAGAAATCATGTAAACCTTCTAGAAGCGGTGATTTTAAGAAACGGTGGAAGTAAGCTTTTCTTATTTCCGGATGAATGCGCAAACTATAGAAAGTCGTTATGACGTAGAATGTGCATACTTTGTTGATTCCATTTATGAAATAAAACACATTTTCTAAAAACTCATGTTTTTTACGAAATCATGTAAACCTTCTAGAAGCTGTGATTTAAAAAAATGGTGGAAGTAAGCTTTTCTTATTTCCGGATGCATGCGCAAACTATAGAAAGTTGTTATGACGTGGAATGTGCATACTTTGTTGATTCCATTTATGAAATAAAACACATTTTCTAAAAACTCGTGTTTTTTAAGAAATCATGTAAACCTTCTAGAAGCTGTGATTTTAAGAAACGATGGAAGTAAGCTTTTCTTATTTCCGGACGAATGCGCAAACTATAGAAAGTCGTTATGACGTAGAATGTGCATACTTTCTTGATTCCATTTATGAAATAAAACACATTTTCTAAAAACTCGTGTTTTTTACGAAATCATGTAAACCTTCTAGAAGCTGTGATTTTAAAAAATGGTGGAAGTAAGCTTTTCTTATTTCCGGACGCATGCGCAAACTATAGAAAGTCATTATGACGTAGAATGTGCATACTTTGTTGATTCCATTTATGAAATAAAACACATTTTCTAAAAACTCGTGTGTTTTAAGAAATCATATAAACCTTCTAGAAGCTGTGATTTTAAAATCGGGGGAAGTAAGCTTTTCTTATTTCCAAATGCATGCGCAAACTATAGAAAGTCGTTATGACGTAGAATGTGCATACTTTGTTGATTCCATTTATGAAATAAAACATATTTTCTAAAAAATCCTATTTTTTACGAAATCATGTAAACCTTCTAGAAGCTGTGATTTTAAGAAACAGTGGAAGTAAGCTTTTCCTATTTCCGGACGAATGCGCAAACTATAGAAAGTTGTTATGATGTAGAATGTGCATGCTTTGTTGATTCCATTTATGAAATAAAACACATTTTCTAAAAACTCGTGTTTTTTACGAAATCATGTAAACCTTCTAGAAGCTGTGATTTTAAAAAACGGTGGAGTTTGCGCATGCATTTGGAAACCTTCAAGAAGCTGTGATTTTAAGAAACGGTGGAAGTAAGCTTTTCTTATTTCCGGATGAATGCGCAAACTATATAAAGTCGTTATGACGTAGAATGTGCATACTTTGTTGATTCCATTTATGAAATAAAACACATTTTCTAGAAACTCGTGTTTTTTACGAAATCATGTAAACCTTCTAGAAGCTGTGATTTTAAAAAACGGGGGAGGTAAGATTTTCTTATTTCCAAATGCATGCGCAAACTCCACCATTTTTTAAAATCACAGCTTCTAGAAGGTTTACATGATTTCGTAAAAAACACGAGTTTTTAGAAAATGTGTTTTATTGCATAAATGGAATCAATGTTATGATTTAATATGCTAAGACAAAAAATAGCAGCATTACATTCCATTTCACAATAATAGCATATACAGGATCACTGAAGAAACAACAAGCACAGCATAAACACAAGAGACAGAGATTTATCCTGGGAAACCCTCATGGGGTAGAAAACCCAGCAAAGCTTCCTCAATATAGATGACCAGCAATATACAAAGATGAAACCCTGAGACATGATCTCCTCCTCCACAATAGCAGACCTCTCCTCCACAAGTGCGCTATCCTCAAGTGAGTGAGTGTGTGTAATGAGGAACACACCTCCTCTATTTATACACTACTCTAATATATATTTACACAAGTACATGTAGGCTCGTATTTAACCATTAGGTTAAATACCCCATTATAACTGACTAGGCCGACCCCCACATGGTGGGTCTAATAACCCTTTGACCCATATAACACATACAGGGCCGACCCTCACTAGGGAAGTCTAATAACCCAAGTTACCACATTCCGACGGAGGAATAAACATCTCCGGATATACAATAAGATCTTCACGGAGGAATGAAACATCTCCGGAATAATAAAGTACAAATATAATATTCTTTGAAGTTACAATATCTCAACACTCCCCCTTAACGAGAAGTATATTATAACAGCAGCTGCATGAGCAAGGAGTCATCAACATCATACATGATACATCTATAAATCATTGGAAGCTTTCTCAACATCATCAGTAACTCAAGCAGTTACTGGAACATCTTCAATACTGGAACATCAACATCTTCAGTACTGAGTCTTTATCTTCTACAGCACTCGAACAACTACAGCAACATCAACATCTGGATCCTCACGATCATCAGCATCATCATCTCACGATCATCAACATCGTCATCACACGATCATCAGCATCGTCATCAGCATCATGATCATCAGCATCGTCATCACACGATCATCAGCATCGTCATCACACGATCATCAGCATCGTCATCACATGATCATCAGCATCATCATCACACGATCATCAGCATCGTCATCACACGATCATTAGCATCGTCATCACACGATCATCAGCATCATCATCACATGATCATCAACATCGTCATCACATGATCAGCAGCATCGTCATCTAGATCATCACGATCAGCAGCATCGTCATCTAGATCATCACGATAGCAGACCTCTCCTCCTCCACAATAGCAGACCTCTCCTCCACAAGTGCACTATCCTCAAGTGAGTGAGTGTGTGTAATGAGGAACACACCTCCCCTATTTATACACTACTCTAATATATATTTTACCCAAGTACATGTAGGCTCGTATTTAACCATTAGGTTAAATACCCCATTATAACTGACTGGGCCGACCCCCACATGGTGGGTCTAATAACCCTTTGACCCATATAACACATACAGGGCCGACCCCCACTAGGGAAGTTTAATAACCCAAGTTACCACATTCCGATGGAGGAATAAACATCTCCGGATATACAATAAGATCTTCACGGAGGAATGAAACATCTTCGGAATAATAAACTACAAATATAATATTCTTTGAAGTTACAATATCTCAACAATCAACACAGTATGCACATTCTACATCATAACGACTTTCTATAGTTTGCGCATTCTTCCGGAAATAAGAAAAGCTTACTTCCACCGTTTCTTAAAATCACAGCTTCTAGAAGGTTTACATGATTTCGTAAAAAATAGGAGTTTTTAGAAAATGTGTTTTGTTTCATAAATGGAATCAACAAAGTATGCACATTCTACGTCATAACGACTTTCTATAGTTTGCGCATTCATTTGGAAATAAGAAAAGCTTACTTCCCCCGTTTTTTAAAATCACAGCTTCTAGAAGGTTTATATGATTTCTTAAAACACACGAGTTTTTAGAAAATGTGTTTTATTTCATAAATGGAATCAACAAAGTATGCACATTCTACGTCATAACGACTTTCTATAGTTTGCGCATGCGTCCGGAAATAAGAAAAGCTTACTTCCACCATTTTTTAAAATCACAGCTTTTAGAAGGTTTACATGATTTCGTAAAAAACACGAGTTTTTAGAAAATGTGTTTTATTTCATAAATGGAATCAACAAAGTATACACATTCTACGTCATAACGACTTTCTATAGTTTGCGCATTCGTCCGGAAATAAGAAAAGCTTACTTCCACCGTTTCTTAAAATCACAGCTTCTAGAAGGTTTACATGATTTCTTAAAAAACACGAGTTTTTAGAAAATGTGTTTTATTTCATAAATGGAATCAACAAAGTATGCACATTCCACATCATAACGACTTTCTATAGTCTGCGCATGCATCCAGAAATAAGAAAAGCTTACTTCCACCGTTTTTTAAAATCACAGCTTCTAGAAGGTTTACATGATTTCGTAAAAAACACGAGTTTTTAGAAAATGTGTTTTATTTCATAAATGGAATCTACAAAGTATGCACATTCTACGTCATAACGAATTTCTATATTTTGCGCATGCATCCGGAAATAAGAAAAGCTTACTTCCACAGTTTTTTAAAATCACAGCTTCTAGAAGGTTTACATGATTTCGTAAAAAACACGAGTTTTTAGAAAATGTGTTTTATTTCATAAATGGAATCTACAAAGTATGCACATTTTACGTCATAATGACTTTCTATAGTTTGCGCATGCGTCCGGAAATAAGAAAAGCTTACTTCCCCTGTTTTTTTAAATCACAGCTTCAAGAAGGCTTACATGATTTCTTAAAAAACATGAGTTTTTAGAAAATGTGTTTTATTTCATAAATGGAATCAACAAAGTATGCACATTTTACGTCATAACGACTATCTATAGTTTGCGCATGCGTCCAAAAATAAGAAAAGCTTACTTCCCCTGTTTTTTAAAATCACAGCTTCTAGAAGGTTTACATGGTTTCTTAAAAAACACGAGTTTTTAGAAAATGTGTTTTATTTCATAAATGGAATCAAAAAATTATGCACATTCTAGGTCATAACTACTTTCTATAGTTTGCGAATGCGTCCGGAAATATGAAAAGCTTACTTCCACCGTTTTTTAAAATCACAGCTCCTAGAAGGTTTACATGATTTCTTAAAAAACACGAGTTTTTAGAAAATGTGTTTTATTTCATAAATGGAATCAACAAAGTATGCACATTCTACGTCATAACGACTTTCTATAGTTTGCGCATTCATTTGGAAATAAGAAAAGCTTACTTCCCCCATTTTTTAAAATCAAAGCTTCTAGAAGGTTTACATGATTTCTTAAAAAGCACGAGTATAGAGAAAATGTGTTTTATTTCATAAATGCAATCAACAAAGTATGCACATTCTACGTCATAACGACTTTCTATAGTTTGCGCATGCGTTCGGAAATAAGAAAAGCTTACTTCCACTGTTTTTTAAAATCACAGCTTCTAGAAGGTTTACATGATTTCATAAAAAACACGAGTTTTTAGAAAATGTGTTTTATTTCGTAAATGGAATCAACAAAGTATGCACATTCTACGTCATAACGACTTTCTATAGTTTGCGCATGCGTTTGGAAATAAGGAAAGCTTACTTCCACCAGTTTTTAAAATCACAGCTTCTTGAAGGTTTACATGATGTCGTAAAAAACACGAGTTTTTAGAAAATGTGTTTTATTTCACAAATGGAATCATAAAAGTATGCACATTCTACGTCATAATGACATTCTATAGTTTGCGCATGTGTCCGGAAATAAGAAAATCTAACTTCCCCGATTTTTTAAAATCACAGCTTCTAGAAGGTTTACATGATTTCTTAAAAAACACGAGTTTTTAGAAAATGTGTTTTATTTCATAAATGTAATCAACAAAGTATGCACATTCTACGTCATAACGAATTTCTATAGTTTGCGCATGCATCCGGAAATAAGAAAAGCTTACTTCCACCGTTTTTTAAAATCACAGGTTCCAGAAGGTTTACATGATTTCGTAAAAAACACGAGTTTTTAGAAAATGTGTTTTATTTCATAAATGGAATCAACAAAGTACGCACATTCTACGTCATAATGACTTTCTATAGTTTGCGCATGCGTTCGGAAATAAGAAAAGCTTACTTCCACCGTTTTTTAAAATCACAGCTTCTAGAAGATTTACATGATTTCTTAAAAAACACGAGTTTTTAGAAAATGTGTTTTATTTCATAAATGGAATCAACAAAGTATGCACATTCTACGTCATAACGAATTTCTATAGTTTCCGCATGCGTCCGGAAATAAGAAAAGCTTACTTCCACCGTTTTTTAAAATCACAGCTTCTAGAGGGTTTACATGATTTCTTAAAAAACACAAGTTTCTAGAAAATGTGTTTTATTTCATAAATGGAATCAACAAATTATGCACATTCTACATCATAACGACCTTCTATAGTTTGCGCATTCATCCGGAAATAATAAAAGCTTAATTCCACCGTTTTTTAAAATCACAGCTTCTAGAAGGTTTACATGATTTCTTCAAAAAACACGAGGTTTTAGAAAATGTGTTCTATTTCATAAATGGAATCAACAAAGTATGCACATTCTCCGTCATAATGACTTTCTATAGTTTGCGCATGCGTCCGGAAATAAGAAAAGCTTACTTCCACCGTTTTTTAAAATCACAGCTTCTAGAGGGTTTACATGATTTCTTAAAAAACACGAGTTTATAGAAAATGTGTTTTATTTCATAAATGGAATCAAAAAATTATGCACATTCTACATCATAACGACCTTCTATAGTTTGCGCATTCGTCCGGAAATAAGAAAAGCTTACTTCCACCGTTTTTTAAAATCACAGCTTCTAGAAGGTTTACATGATTTCGTAAAAAACATGAGTTTTTAGAAAATGTGCTTTATTTCATAAATGGAATCTACAAAGTATGCACATTCTACATCATAATGACTTTCTATAGTTTGTGCATGTGTTCGGAAATAAGAAAAGCTTACTTCCCCAATTTTTTAAAATCACAGCTTCTAGAAGGTTTACATGATTTCTTAAAAAACACGAGTTTTTAGAAAATGTGTTTTATTTCATAAATGGAATCAACAAAGTATCCACATTCTACGTCATAACTACTTTCTATAGTTTGCGAATGCGTTCGGAAATAAGAAAATCTTACTTCCACCATTTTTTAAAATCACAGCTTCTAGAAGGTTTACATGATTTGTTAAAAAACACGAGTTTTTAGAAAATGTGTTTGATTTCATAAATGGAATCATAAAGGTATGCACATTCTACTTCATAAAGACTTTCTATAGTTTGCGCATGCGTTTGGAAATAAGAAAAGCTTACATCCCCCCTTTTTTAAAATCACAGCTTCTAGAAGGTTTACATGATTTCTTACAAAACACGAGTTTTTAGAAAATGTGTTTTATTTCATAAATGGAGTCAACAAAGTATGCACATTCTACGTCATAACGACTTTCTGTAGTTTGCGCATGCGTCCGGAGATAAGAAAAGCTTACTTCCACCGTTTTGTAAAATCACAGCTTCTAGAAGGTTTACATGATTTCTTAAAAAACACGAGTTTTTAGAAAATGTGTTTTATTTCATAAATGGAATCAACAAAGTATGCACATTCTACGTCATAACGACTTTCTATAGTTTGCGCATGCGTCCGGAAATAAGAAAAGCTTACTTCCACCGTTTTTTAAAATCACAGCTTCTAGAGGGTTGACATGACTTCTTAAAAAACACGAGTTTTTAGAAAATGTGCTTTATTTCATAAATGGAATCTACAAAGTATGCACATTCTACGTCATAACGACCTTCTATAGTTTGCGCATGCTTCCGGAAATAAGAAAAGCTTACTTCCCCCATTTTTTAAAATCACAGCTTCTAGAAGGTTTACATGATTTCTTGAAAAACACGAGTTTTTAGAAAATGTGTTTTATTTCATAAATGGAATCAAAAAAGTATGGACATTCTACGTCATAACGAATTTCTATAGTTTGTGCATGCGTCCGGAAATAAGAAAAGCTTACTTCCCCCGTTTTTTAAAATCACAGCTTCTAGAAGGTTTACATGATTTCTTAAAAAACACGAGTTTATAGAAAATGTGTTTTATTTCATAAATGGAATCAACAAAGTATGCACATTCTACGTCATAACGACTTTCTAGAGCGTGCGCATTCGTCCGGAAATAAGAAAACCTTACTTCCACCGTTTTTTAAAATCACAGCTTCTAGAAGGTTTACATGATTTCTTGAAAAACATGAGCTTCTAGAAAATGTGTTTTATTTCATAAATGGAATCTACAAAGTATGCACATTCTACGTCATAATGACTTTCTATAGTTTGCGCATGCGTTCGGAAAGAAGAAAAGCTTACTTTCCCCGTTTTTTAAAATAACAACTTCTAGAAGGTTTACATGATTTTTTAAAAAAACGAGTTTTTAGAAAATTTGTTTTATTTCATAAATGGAATCAACAAAGTATGCACATTCTACATCATAACAACTTTCTATAGTTTGCACATGCATCCGGAAATAAGAAAAGCTTACTTCCACAGTTTTTTAAAATCACAGCTTCTAGAAGGTTTACATGATTTCTTAAAAAACACGAGTTTTTAGAAAATGTGTTTTATTTCATAAATCGAATCAACAAAGTATGCACATTCTACGTCATAACGACTTTCTATAGTTTGCGCATGCGTCCGGAAATAAGAAAAGCTTACTTCCCCCGTTTTTTAAAATCACCGCTTCTAGAAGGTTTACATGATTTCTTAAAAAACACGAGTTTTTAGAAAATGTGTTTTATTTCATAAATGGAATCAACAAAGTATGCACATTCTACATCATAACGACTTTCTATAGTTTGCGCATGCATTTAGAAATAAGAAAAGCTTATTTCCCCGGTTTTTTAAAATCACATCTTCTAGAAGGTTTACATGATTTCATAAAAAACACGATTTTTTAGAAGATGTGTTTTATTTCATAAATGGAATCTACAAACTATGCACATTCTACGTCAGAATGACTTTCTATAGTTTGCGCATTCGTCCGGAAATAAGAAAAGCTTACTTGCACCGTTTTTTAAAATCACAGCTTCCAGAAGGTTTACATGATTTCTTAAAAAACATGAGTTTTTAGAAAATGTGTTTTATTTCATAAATGGAATCAACAAAGTATGCACATTCTACGTCATAATGACTTTCTATAGTTTTCGCATTCGTCCGGAAATAAGGAAAACTTACTTCCACCGTTTTTTAAAATCACAGCTTCTAGAAGGTTTACATGATTTCGTAAAAAACACAAGTTTTTAGAAAATGTGTTTTACTTCATAAATGCAATGTACAAAGTATGCACATTCTATGTCATAACGACTTTCTATAGTTTGCGCATGCGTCCGAAAATAAGAAAAGCTTACTTCTTCCGTTTTTTAAACTCACAACTTCTAGAAGGTTTACATGATTTCTTAAAAAACACGAGTTTTTAGAAAATGTGTTTTATTTCATAAATGGAATCAACAAAGTATGGACATTCTACGTCATAACGAATTTCTATAGTTTGCGCATGCATCCGGAAACAAGAAAAGCTTACTTCCACTGTTTTTTAAAATCACAGCTTCTAGAGGGTTTACATGATTTCTTAAAAAACACGAGTTTTTAGAAAATGTGTTTTATTTAATAAATGGAATCAACAAATTATGCACATTCTACATCATAACAACCTTCTATAGTTTGCGCATTCGTCTGGAAATAAGAAAAGCTTACTTCCACCGTTTTTTAAAATCACGGCTTCTAGAAGGTTTACATGATTTCGTAAAAACACGAGTTTTTAGAAAATGTGCTTTATTTCATAAATGGAATCAACAAAGTATGCACATTCTACGTCATAACGACTTTCTATAATTTGCGCATTCGTCTGGAAATAGGAAAAGCTTACTTCCACCGTTTTTTAAAATCACAGCTTCTAGAAGGTTTACATGATTTCGTAAAAAACACGAGTTTTTGGAAAATGTAATTTATTTCATAAATGGAATCAACAAAGTATGCACATTCTACATCATAACGACTTTCTATAGTTTGCGCATGCGTCCGGAAATAAGAAAAGCTTACTTCCACCGTTTTTTAAAATCACAGCTTCTAGAATGTTTACATGATTTCGTAAAAAACACGAGTTTTTAGAAAATGTGTTTTATTTCATAAATGGAATCAACAAAGTATACACATTCTACGTCATAACGACTTTCTATAGTTTGTGCATGCGTCCGGAAACAAGAAAAGCTTACTTCCACCGTTTTTTAAAATCACAGCTTCTAGAGGGTTTACATGATTTCTTAAAAAACACGAGTTTTTAGAAAATGTGTTTTATTTGATAAATGGAATCAACAAAGTATGCACATTCTACGTCATAACGACTTTCTATAGTTTGTGCATGCGTCCGGAAACAAGAAAAGCTTACTTCCATCGTTTTTTAAAATCACAGCTTCTAGAGGGTTTACATGATTTCTTAAAAAACACGAGTTTTTAGAAAATGTGTTTTATTTGATAAATGGAATCAACAAATTATGCACATTCTACATCATAACGACCTTCTATAATTTGCGCATTCGTCCGGAAATAAGAAAAGCTTACTTCCACCGTTTTTTAAATTCACAGCTTCTAGAAGGTTTACATGATTGCTTAAAAAACACGAGATTTTAGAAAATGTGTTTTATTTCATAAATGGAATCAACAAAGTATACACATTCTACGTCATAACGACTTTCTATAGTTTGCGTATTCGTCCGAAAAAAAGAAAAGCTTACTTCCACCGTTTTTTAAAATCACAGCTTCTAGAAGGTTTACATGATTTCGTAAAAAACACGACTTTTTAGAAAATATGCTTTATTTGATAAATAGAATCTACAAAGTATGCACATTCTAGGTCATAACGACTTTCTATAGTTTGCGCATGCGTCCGGAAATAAGAAAAGCTTACTTCTCCCGTTTTTTAAAATCACAGCTTCTAAAAGGTTTACATGATTTGTTAAAAAACACGAGTTTTTAGAAAATGTGTTTTATTTCATAAATGGAATCAAAAAATTATGCACATTCTACGTCATAACGACTTTCTATAGTTTGCGCAATCGTCCGGAAATAAGAAAAGCTTACTTCCACCGTTTTTTAAAATCACAGTTTCTAGAAGGTTTACATGATTTGGTAAAAAACACGAGTTTTTTGAAAATTTGTTTATTTAATAAATAAAATCAACAAAGTATGCACATTCTACGTCATAACGACTTTCTATACTTTGCGCATGCGTTCGGAAATAAGAAAAGCTTACTTCCACCGTTTTTTAAACTCACAGCGTCTAGAAGGTTTACATGATTTCGTAAAAAACACGAGTTTTTAGAAAATGTGTTTTATTTCATAAATGGAATATACAAAGTATGCACATTCTACGTCATAACGACATTCTATAGTTTGCGCATGCGTCCGGAAATAATAAAAGCTTACTTCCACCGTTTTTTAAAATTACAGCTTCTAGAAGGTTTACATGATTTCGTAAAAAACACGAGTTTTTAGAAAATGTGTTTTATTTCATAAATGGAATCAACAAAGTATGCACATTCTACATCATAACGACTTTCTATAGTTTGCGCATTCGTTTGGAAATAAGAAAAGCTTACTTCCCCCGTTTTTTAAAATCACAGCTTCTAGAAGGTTTACATGATTTCTTAAAAAACATGAGTTTTCAGAAAATGTGTTTTGTTTCATCAATGGAATCAACAAATTATGCACATTCTATGTCATAACGACTTTCTATACTTTGCGCATGCGTCCGGAAATAAGAAAAGCTTACTTCTCCCGTTTTTTAAATTCACAGCATCTAGAAGGTTTACATGATTTCGTAAAAAACACAAGTTTTTTGAAAATGTGTTTTATTTCATAAATAGAATCAACAAAGTATGCACATTCTATGTCATACTGACTTTCTATACTTTGCGCATGTGTCAGGAAATAAGAAAAGCTTACTTCTCCCGTTTTTTAAAATCACAGCTTCTAGAAGGTTTACATGATTTCGTAAAAAACACGGGTTTTTAGAAAATGTGTTTTATTTCATAAATGGAATCTACAAAGTATGCACATTCTACATCACAACGACTTTATATAGTTTGCGCATGCATCCGGAAATAAGAGAAGCTTAATAAACCGTTTTTTAAAATCACAGCTTCTAGAAGCTTTACATGATTTCATAAAAACCACGAGTTTTTAGAAAATGTGTTTTATTTCATAAATAGAATCTACAAAGTATGCACATTCTACGTCATAAGGAAATTCTATAGTTTGCGAATGCGTCCGGAAATAAGAAATGCTTACTTCCACCGTTTTTTAAAATCACAGCTTCTAGAAGGTTTACATGATTTTGTAAAAAACACGAGTTTTTAGAAAATGTGTTTTATTTCATAAATTGAATCTACAAAGTATGCACATTCTACGTCATAACGACTTTCTATAGTTTGCGCATGCGTCCGGAAATAAGAAAAGCTTACTTCCCCCGTTTTTTAAAATCATAGCTTCTAGAAGGTTTACATGATTTCTTAAAAAACACGAGTTTTTAGAAAATGTGTTTTATTTCATAAATGGAATCAACAAAGTATGCACATTCTACGTCATAACGACTTTCTATAGTTTGGGCATGCGTTTAGAAATAAGAAAAGCTTACTTCCCCCGTTTTTTAAAATCACAGCTTCTAGAAGATTTATATGATTTCTTAAAAAACACGAGTTTTTAGAAAATGTGTTTTATTTCATAAATGGAATCAACAAAGTATGCACATTCTACGTCATAACAACTTTCTATAGTTTATGCATGCGTCCGGAAATAAGAAAAGCTTACTTCCACCGTTTTTTGAAATCACAGCTTCTAAAAGGTTTACATGATTTCGTAAAAAACACGAGTTTTTAGAAAATGTGTTTTATTTCATAAATGGAATCTACAAAGTATGCACATTCTACGTCATAACGGCTTTCCATAGTTTGCGCATGCGTCCGGAAATAAGAAAAGCTTACTTCCACCGTTTTTTTAAATCACAGCTTCTAGAAGGTTTACATGATTTCGTAAAAAACATGAGTTTTTAGAAAATGTGTTCTATTTCTTAAATCGAATCAACAAAGTATGCACATTCTACGTCATAACGACTTTCTATAGTTTGCGCATCCGTCCGGATATAAGAAACGCTTACTTCCCCCGTTTTTTAAAATCACAGCTTCTAGAAGGTTTACATGATTTCGTAAAAAACATGAGTTTTTAGAAAATGTGTTTTATTTCATAAATGGAATCTACAAAGTATGCACATTCTACGTCATAACGACTTTCTATACTTTGCGCATGCGTCTGGAAATAAAAAAGCTTACGTCCCCCATTTTTTAAAATAACAGCTTCTAGAAGGTTTACATGATTTCTTAAAAAACACGAGTTTTTAGAAAATGTGTTTTATTTCATAAATGGAATCAACAAAGTATGCACATTCTAAGTCATAACGACTTTCTATAGTTTGCGCATGCGTTTGGAAATAAGAAAAGCTTACTTCCCCCGTTTTTTAAAATCATAGCTTCTAGAAGGTTTACATGATTTCTTAAAAAACACGAGTTTTTAAAAAATGTGTTTTATTTTATAAATGGAATCAACAAAGTATGCACATTCTACGTCATAACGAATTTCTATAGTTTGCGCATGCGTCCGGAAATAAGAAAATCTTACTTCCACCGTTTTTTAAAATCACAGCTTCTAGAAGGTTTACACGATTTTGTAAAAAACATGAGTTTTTAGAAAATGTGTTTTATTTCATAAATGGAATCTACAAAGTATGCACATTCTACATCATAAAGACTTTATATAGTTTGCGCATGCGTCCGGAAATAAGAAAAGCTTACTTCCCCCGTTTTTTAAAAGCACAGCTTCTAGAAGGTTTACATGATTTGTTAAAAACACTAGTTTTTAGAAAATGTGTTTTATTTCATAATGGGAATCAACAAAGTATGCACATTCTATGTCATACCGACTTTCTATAGTTTGCACATGCGTCCAGAAAAAAGAAAAGCTTACTTCCACCGTTTTTTAAAATCACAACTTCTAGAAAGGTTTACATGATTTCGTAAAAAACACGAGTTTTAAGAAAATGTGTTTTATTTCATAAATGGAATCAACAAAGTATGCACATTCTATGTCATACCGACTTTCTATAGTTTGCACATGCGTCCAGAAAAAAGAAAAGCTTACTTCCACCGTTTTTTAAAATCACAGCTTCTAGAAGGTTTACATGATTTCGTAAAAAACACGAGTTTTTAGAAAATGTGTTTTATTTCATAAATGGAATCTACAAAGTATGCACATTCTATGTCATAACGAATTTCTATAGTTTGCGCATGCGTTTGGAAATAAGAAAAGCTTACTTCCCCCGTTTTTTAAAATCACAGCTTCTAGAAGGTTTACATGATTTCTTAAAAAACACGAGTTTTTAGAAAATGTGTTTTATTTCATAAATAGAATCAACAAAGTATGCACATTCTACATCATAACAACTTTCTATAGTTTGCACATGCATCCGGAAATAAGAAAAGCTTACTTCCACAGTTTTTTAAAATCACAGCTTCTAGAAGGTTTACATGATTTTGTAAAAAACACGGGTTTTTAGAAAATGTGTTTTATTTCATAAATGGAATCAACAAAGTATTCACATTCTATATCATAACGACTTTCTATAGTTTGCGCATGCGTCCAGAAATAAGAAAAGCTTACTTCCACCGTTTTTTAAAATCACAGCTTCTAGAAGGTTTACATGATTTCGTAAAAAACACGAGTTTTTAGAAAATGTGTTTTATTTTATAAATGGAATCTACAAAGTATGCACATTCTACGTCATAACGAAATTCTATAGTTTGCGAATGCGTCCGGAAATAAGAAATGCTTACTTCCACCGTTTTTTAAAATCACAGCTTCTAGAAGGTTTACATGATTTCGTAAAAAACACGAGTTTTTAGAAAATGTGTTTTATTGCATAAATGGAATCTACAAAGTATGCACATTCTACGCCATAACGAAATTCTATAGTTTACGAATACGTCCGGAAAAAAGAAATGCTTACTTCCACCGTTTTTTAAAATAACAGCTTCTAGAAGGTTTACATGATTTCGTAAAAAACACGAGTTTTTAGAAAATGTGTTTTATTTCATAAATGGAATCTACAAAGTATGCACATTCTACGTCATAACGAAATTCTATAGTTTGCGAATGCGTCCGGAAATAAGAAATGCTTACTTCCACCGTTTTTTAAAATCACAGCTTTTAGAAGGTTTACATGATTTCGTAAAAAAGACGAGTTTTTAGAAAATGTGTTTTATTTCATAAATCGAATCTACAAAGTATGCACATTCTACGTCATAACGACTTTCTATAGTTTGCGCATGCGTCCGGAAATAAGAAAAGCTTACTTCCCCCGTTTTTTAAAATCATAGCTTCTTGAAGGTTTACATCATTTCTTAAAAAACACAAGTTTTTAGAAAATGTGTTTTATTTCATAAATGGAATCAACAAAGTATGCACATTCTACGTCATAACGACTTTCTATAGTTTGCGCATGCGTTTAGAAATAAGAAAAGCTTACTTCCCCCGTTTTTTAAAATCACAGCTTCTAGAAGATTTATATGATTTCTTAAAAAACACGAGTTTTTAGAAAATGTGTTTTATTTCATAAATGGAATCAACAAAGTATGCACATTCTACGTCATAACAACTTTCTATAGTTTATGCATGCGTCCGGAAATATGAAAAGCTTACTTCCACCGTTTTTTGAAATCACGGCTTCTAAAAGGTTTACATGATTTCGTAAAAAACACGAGTTTTTAGAAAATGTGTTTTATTTCATAAATGGAATCAACAAAGTATGCACATTCTATGTCATAACAACTTTCTATAGTTTATGCATGCGTCCGGAAATATGAAAAGCTTACTTCCACCGTTTTTTGAAATCACGGCTTCTAAAAGGTTTACATGATTTCGTAAAAAACACGAGTTTTTAGAAAATGTGTTTTATTTCATAAATGGAATCTACAAAGTATGCACATTCTACGTCATAACGACTTTCTATAGTTTGCGCATTCGTCTGGAAATAAGAAAAGCTTACTTCCACTGTTTTTTAAAATCACAGCTTCTAGAAGGTTTACATGATTTCGTAAAAAACACGAGTTTTTAGAAAATGTGTTTTATTTCATAAATGGAATCTACAAAGTATGCACATTCTACGTCATAACGAATTTCTATAGTTTGCGCATGCATTCGGAAATAAGAAACGCTTACTTCCCCCGTTTTTTAAAATCACAGCTTCTATAAGGTTTACATGATTTCGTAAAAAACATGAGTTTTTAGAAAATGTGTTTTATTTCATAAATGGAATCTACAAAGTATGCACATTCTAAATCTATACTTTGCGCATGCGTCTAGAAATAAAAAAGCTTACTTCCCCCATTTTTTAAAATAACAGCTTCTAGAAGGTTTACATGATTTCTTAAAAAACACGAGTTTTTAGAAAATGTGTTTTATTTCATAAATGGAATCAACAAAGTATGCACATTCTACGTCATAACGACTTTCTATAGTTTGCGCATGTGTTTGGAAATAAGAAAAGTTTACTTCCCCCGTTTTTTAAAATCACAGCTTCTAGAAGGTTTACATGATTTCTTAAAAAACACGAGTTTTTAGAAAATGTGTTTTATTTCATAAATGGAATCAACAAAGTATGCACATTCTACGTCATAACGAATTTCTATAGTTTGCGCATGCGTCCGGAAATAAGAAACGCTTACTTCCACCGTTTTTTAAAATCACAGCTTCTAGAAGGTTTACATGATTTTGTAAAAAACACGAGTTTTTAGAAAATGTGTTTTATTTCAAAAATGGAATCTACAAAGTATGCACATTCTACATCATAAAGACTTTATATAGTTTGCGCATGCGTCCGGAAATAAGAAAAGCTTACTTCCCCCGTTTTTTAAAATCACAGCTTCGAGAAGGTTTACATGATTTTGTAAAAAACACGAGTTTTTAGAAAATGTGTTTTATTTCAAAAATGGAATCTACAAAGTATGCACATTCTACGTCATAAAGACTTTATATAGTTTGCGCATGCGTCCGGAAATAAGAAAAGCTTACTTCCACCGTTTTTTAAAATCACAGCATCTAGAAGGTTTACATGATTTCGTAAAAAAGACGAGTTTTTAGAAAATATGTTTTATTTCATAAATGGAATCTACAAAGTATGCACATTCTACGTCATAATGACATTCTATAGTTTTCGCATGCGTCCGGAAATAAGAAAAGCTTACTTCCACCGTTTTTTTAAAATCACGGCTTCTAGAATGTTTACATGATTTCGTAAAAAACACGAGTTTTTAGAAAATGTGTTTTATTTCATCAATGGAATCTAAAAAGTATGCACATTCTACGTGATAACGACTTTCTATCGTTTGCGCATCCATCCGGAAATAAGAAAAGCTTACTTCCCTCGTTTTTTAAAATCAGAGCTTCTAGAAGGTTTGCATGATTTGTTAAAAAACACTAGTTTTTAGAAAATGTGTTTTATTTCATAAATGGAATCAACAAAGTATGCACATTCTATGTCATAACGACTTTCTATAGTTTGCACATGCGCCCAGAAAAAAGAAAAGCTTACTTCCAACGTTTTTTAAAATCACAGCTTCTAGAAGGTTTACATGATTTCGTAAAAAACACGAGTTCTTAGAAAATGTGTTTTATTTCATAAATGGAATCTACAAAGTATGCACATTCTACGTCATAACGACTTTCTATAGTTTGCGCATGCGTTTGTAAATAAGAAAAGCTTACTTCCCCCGTTTTTTTAAATCACAGCTTCTAGAAGGTTTACATGATTTCTTAAAAAACACGAGTTTTTAGAAAATGTGTTTTATTTCATAAATAGAATCAACAAAGTATGCACATTCTAGGTCGTAACGACTTTCTATAGTTTGCGCATGCGTTTGGAAATAAGAAAAGCTTACTTCCCCCGTTTTTTAAAATCATCACAGCTTCTAGAAGGTTTACATGATTTCTTAAAAAACACGAGTTTTTAGAAAATGTGTTTTATTTCATAAAAGGAATCAATAAAGTACGCACATTCTACACCATAACGACTTTCTATAGTTTGCGCATCCGACCGGAAATAAGAAAAGCTTACTTCCACCGTTTTTTAAAATCACGGCTTCTAGATGGTTTACATGATTTCGTAAAAAACACGAGTTTTTAGAAAATGTGTTTTATTTCATAAATGGAATCTACAAAGTATGCACATTCTATGTCATAATGACTTTCTATAGTTTGCGCATGCGTTTGGAAATAAGAAAAGCTTACTTCCCCCGTTTTTTAAACTCACAGCTTCTAGAAGGTTTACATGATTTCTTAAAAAACACGAGTTTTTAGAAAACGTGTTTTATTTCATAAATCGAATCAACAAAGTATGCACATTCTATGTCATAACGACTTTCTATAATTTGCACATGCGTCTGGAAATAAGAAAAGCTTACTTCCACCATTTTTTAAAATCACAGCTTCTAGAAGTTTTACATGATTTCGTAAAAAACACGGGTTTTTAGAAAATGTAATTTATTTCATAAATGGAATCAACAAAGTATGCACATTCTACATCATAACGACTTTCTATAGTTTGCGCATGCGTCCGGAAATAAGAAAAGCTTACTTCCACCGTTTTTTAAAATCACAGCTTCTAGAATGTTTACATGATTTCGTAAAAAACACGAGTTTTTAGAAAATGTGTTTTATTTTAAAAATGGAATCTACAAAGTATGCACATTCTACATCATAACGAAATTCTATAGTTTGCGAATGCGTCCGGAAATAAGAAATGCTTACTTCCACCGTTTTTTAAAATCACAGCTTCTAGAAGGTTTACATGATTTTGTAAAAAACACGAGTTTTTAGAAAATGTGTTTTATTTCATAAATCGAATCTACAAAGTATGCACATTCTACGTCATAACGACTTTCTATAGTTTGCGCATGCGTCCGGAAATAAGAAAAGCTTACTTCCCTCGTTTTTTAAAATCATAGCTTCTAGAAGGTTTACATGATTTCTTAAAAAACACGAGTTTTTAGAAAAAGTGTTTTATTTCATAAATGGAATCAACAAAGTATGCACATTCTACGTCATAACGACTTTCTATAGTTTGCGCATGCGTTTAGAAATAAGAAAAGCTTACTTCCCCTGTTTTTTAAAATCACAACTTCTAGAAGATTTATATGATTTGTTAAAAAACACGAGTTTTTAGAAAATGTGTTTTATTTCATAAATGGAATCAACAAAGTATGCACATTCTACGTCATAACAACTTTCTATAGTTTATGCATGCGTCCGGAAATAAGAAAAGCTTACTTCCACCGTTTTTTAAAATCACAGCTTCTAGAAGGTTTACATGATTTTGTAAAAAACACGAATTTTTAGAAAATGTGTTTTATTTCATAAATGGAATCTACAAAGTATGCACATTCTACGTCATAAAGACTTTATATAGTTTGCGCATGCGTCCGGAAATAAGAAAAGCTTACTTCCCCCGTTTTTTAAAATCACAGCTTCGAGAAGGTTTACATGATTTCTTAAAAAACAGGAGTTTTTAGAAAATGTGTTTTATTTTATAAATGGAATCAACAAAGTATGCACATTCTACGTCATAAGGACTTTCTATAGTTTGTGCATGCGTTTGGAAATAATAAAAGCTTACTTCCCCCATTTTTTAAAATCACAGCTTCTAGAAGGTTTACATGATTTCTTAAAAAACACGAGTTTTTAGAAAATGTGTTTTATTTCATAAATAGAATCAAAAAAGTATGCATATTCTACGTCATAACGACTTTCTATACTTTGCGCATGCTTCCGGAAATAAGAAAAGCTTACTTCCACCGTTTTTTAAAATCACAGCATCTAGAAGGTTTACATGATTTTGTAAAAAACACGAGTTTTTAGAAAATGTGTTTTATTTCATAAATGGAATCTACAAAGTATGCACATTCTACGTCATAATGACATTCTATAGTTTTCGCATGCGTCCGGAAATAAGAAAAGCTTACTTCCACCGTTTTTTAAAATCACAGCTTCTAGAAGGTTTACATGATTTCGTAAAAAACACGAGTTTTTAGAAAATGTGTTTTATTTTATCAATGGAATCTACAAAGTATGCACATTCTACGTGATAATGACTTTCTATAGTTTGCGCATCCATCCGGAAATAAGAAAAGCTTACTTCCACCGTTTTTTAAAATCACAGCTTCTAGAAGGTTTACATGATTTCGTAAAAAACACTAGTTTTTAGAAAATGTGTTTTATTTCATCAATGGAATCTACAAAGTATGCACATTCTACGTGATAACGACTTTCTATAGTTTGCGCATCCATCCGGAAATAAGAAAAGCTTACTTCCCTCGTTTTTTAAAATCACAGCTTCTAGAAGGTTTACATGATTTCTTAAAAAACACGAGCTTTTAGAAAATGTGTTTTATTTCATAAATGGAATCTACAAAGTATGCACATTCTACGTCATAACGACTTTCTATAGTTTGCGCATGCGTTTGGAAATAAGAAAAGCTTACTTCCACCGTTTTTTAAAATCACAGCTTCTAAAAGGTTTACATGATTTCGTAAAAAACACGAGTTTTTAGAAAATGTGTTCTATTTCTTAAATCGAATCAACAAAGTATGCACATTCTACGTCATAACGACTTTCTATAGTCTGGGCATTCGTCCGGAAATAAGAAAAGCTTACTTCAAACGTTTTTTAAAATCACAGCTTCTAGAAGGTTTACATGATTTCGTAAAAAACAGGAGTTTTTAGAAAATGTCTGTTATTTCATAAATGGAATCTACAAAGTATGCACATTCTACATCATAACGAAATTCTATAGTTTGCGAATGCGTCCGGAAATAAGAAATGCTTACTTCCACCGTTTTTTAAAATCACAGCTTCTAGAAGGTTTACATGATTTCGTAAAAAACACGAGTTTTTAGATAATGTGTTTTATTTCATAAATCGAATCTACAAAGTATGCACATTCTACGTCATAACGACTTTCTATAGTTTGCGCATGCGTCCGGAAATAAGAAAAGCTTACTTCCCCCGTTTTTTAAAATCATAGCTTCTAGAAGGTTTAGATGATTTCTTAAAAAACACGAGTTTTTAGAAAATGTGTTTTATTTCATAAATGGAATCAACAAAGTATGCACATTCTACGTCATAACGACTTTCTATAGTTTGCGCATGCGTTTAGAAATAAGAAAAGCTTACTTCCCCTGTTTTTTAAAATCACAGCTTCTAGAAGATTTATATGATTTCTTAAAAAACACGAGTTTTTAGAAAATGTGTTTTATTTCATAAATGGAATCAACAAAGTATGCACATTCTACGTCATAACAACTTTCTATAGTTTATGCATGCGTCCGGAAATAAGAAAAGCTTACTTCCACCGTTTTTTAAAATCACAGCTTCTAGAAGGTTTACATGATTTTGTAAAAAACACGAGTTTTTAGAAAATGTGTTTTATTTCATAAATGGAATGTACAAAGTATGCACATTCTACGTCATAAAGACTTTATATAGTTTGCGCATGCGTCTGGAAATAAGAAAAGCTTACTTCCCCCGTTTTTTAAAATCACGGCTTCGAGAAGGTTTATATGATTTCTTAAAAAACAGGAGTTTTTAGAAAATGTGTTTTATTTTATAAATGGAATCAACAAAGTATGCACATTCTACGTCATAAGGACTTTCTATAGTTTGCGCATGCGTTTGGGAATAATAAAAGCTTACTTCTCCCATTTTTTAAAATCACAGCTTCTAGAAGGTTTACATGATTTCTTAAAAAACACGAGTTTTTAGAAAATGTGTTTTATTTCATAAATAGAATCAAAAAAGTATGCACATTCTACGTCATAACGACTTTCTATACTTTGCGCATGCGTCCGGAAATAAGAAAAGCTTACTTCCACCGTTTTTTAAAATCACAGCATCTAGAAGGTTTACATGATTTCGTAAAAAACACGAGTTTTTAGAAAATGTGTTTTATTTCATAAATGGAATCGACAAAGTATGCACATTCTACGTCATAATGACATTCTATAGTTTTCGCATGCGTCCGGAAATAAGAAAAGCTTACTTCCACCGTTTTTTAAAATCACAGCTTCTAGAAGGTTTACATGATTTCGTAAAAAACATGAGTTTTTAGAAAATGTGTTTTATTTCATCAATGGAATCTACAAAGTATGCACATTCTACGTGATAACGACTTTCTATAGTTTGCGCATCCATCCGGAAATAAGAAAAGCTTACTTCCCTCGTTTTTTAAAATCACAGCTTCTAGAAGGTTTACATGATTTGTTAAAAAACACTAGTTTTTAGAAAATGTGTTTTATTTCATAAATGGAATCAACAAAGTATGCACATTCTATGTCATAACGACTTTCTATAGTTTGCACATGCGCCCAGAAAAAAGAAAAGCTTACTTCCAACTTTTTTTAAAATCACAGCTTCTAGAAGGTTTACATGATTTCGTAAAAAACACGAGTTTTTAGAAAATGTGTTTTATTTCATAAATGGAATCTACAAAGTATGCACATTCTACGTCATAACGACTTTCTATAGTTTGCGCATCCATCTGGAAATAAGAAAAGCTTACTTCCCTCGTTTTTTAAAATCACAGCTTCTAAAAGGTTTACATGATTTCGTAAAAAACACGAGTTTTTAGAAAATGTGTTCTATTTCTTAAATCGAATCAACAAAGTATGCACATTCTACGTCATAACGGCTTTCTATAGTTTGCGCATTCGTCCGGAAATAAGAAAAGCTTACTTCCAACGTTTTTTAAAATCACAGCTTCTAGAAGGTTTACATGATTTCGTAAAAAACACGAGTTTTTAGAAAATGTGTTTTATTTCATAAATCGAATCTACAAAGTATGCACATTCTACATCATAACGAATTTCTATAGTTTGCGCATGCGTCCGGAAATAAGAAAAGCTTACTTCCCCCGTTTTTTAAAATCATAGCTTCTAGAAGGTTTACATGATTTCTTAAAAAACACGAGTTTTTAGAAAATGTGTTTTATTTCATAAATGGAATCAACAAAGTATGCACATTCTACGTCATAACAACTTTCTATAGTTTATGCATGCGTCCGGAAAGAAGAAAAGCTTACTTCCACCGTTTTTTAAAATCACAGCTTCTAGAAGGTTTACATGATTTTGTAAAAAACACGAGTTTTTAGAAAATGTGTTTTATTTCATAAATGGAATCTACAAAGTATGCACATTCTACGTCATAAAGACTTTATATAGTTTGCGCATGCGTCCGGAAATAAGAAAAGCTTTCTTCCCCCGTTTTTTAAAATCACAGCTTCGAGAAGGTTTACATGATTTCTTAAAAAACAGGAGTTTTTAGAAAATGTGTTTTATTTTATAAATGGAATCAACAAAGTATGCACATTCTACGTCAGAAGGACTTTCTATAGTTTGCGCATGCGTTTGGAAATAATAAAAGCTTACTTCCCCCATTTTTTAAAATCACAGCTTCTAGAAGGTTTACATGATTTCTTAAAAAACACGAGTTTTTAGAAAATGTGTTTTATTTCATAAATAGAATCAAAAAAGTATGCACATTCTACGTCATAACGACTTTCTATACTTTGCGCATGCGTCCGGAAATAAGAAAAGCTTACTTCCACCGTTTTTTAAAATCACAGCATCTAGAAGGTTTACATGATTTCGTAAAAAACACGAGTTTTTAGAAAATGTGTTTTATTTCATAAATGGAATCTACAAAGTATGCACATTCTACGTCATAAGGACATTCTATAGTTTTCGCATTCGTCCGGAAATAAGAAAAGCTTACTTCCACTGTTTTTTAAAATCACAGCTTGTAGAAGGTTTACATGATTTCGTAAAAAACACGAGTTTTTAGAAAATGTGTTTTATTTCGTCAATGGAATCTACAAAGTATGCACATTCTACGTGATAACGACTTTCTATAGTTTGCGCATGCGTTTGGAAATAAGAAAAGCTTACTTCCACCGTTTTTTAAAATCACAGCTTCTAAAAGGTTTACATGATTTCGTAAAAAACACGAGTTTTTAGAAAATGTGTTCTATTTCTTAAATCGAATCAAGAAAGTATGCACATTCTACGTCATAACGACTTTCTATAGTTTGCGCATGCGTCCGGAAATAAGAAAACCTTACTTCCCCCGTTTTTTAAAATCATAGCTTCTAGAAGGTTTACATGATTTCTTAAAAAACACGAGTTTTTAGAAAATGTGTTTTATTTCATAAATCGAATCAACAAAGTATGCACATTCTACGTCATAATGACTTTCTATAGTTTGCGCATGCGTTTAGAAATAAGAAAACCTTACTTCCCCCGTTTTTTAGAATCATAGCTTCTAGAAGGTTTACATGATTTCTTAAAAAACACGAGTTTTTAGAAAATGTGTTTTATTTCATAAATGGAATCAACAAAGTATGCACATTCTACGTCATAACGACTTTCTATAGTTTGCGCATGCGTTTAGAAATAAGAAAAGCTTACTTCCCCTGTTTTTTAAAATCACAGCTTCTAGAAGATTTATATGATTTCTTAAAAAACACGAGTTTTTAGAAAATGTGTTTTATTTCATAAATGGAATCAACAAAGTATGCACATTCTACGTCATAACAACTTTCTATAGTTTATGCATGCGTCCGGAAATAAGAAAAGCTTACTTCCACCGTTTTTTAAAATCACAGCTTCTAGAAGGTTTACATGATTTTGTAAAAAACACGAGTTTTTAGAAAATGTGTTTTATTTCATAAATGGAATCTACAAAGTATGCACATTCTACGTCATAAAGACTTTATATAATTTGCGCATGCGTCCGGAAATAAGAAAAGCTTACTTCCCCCGTTTTTTAAAATCACAGCTTCGAGAAGGTTTACATGATTTCTTAAAAAACAGGAGTTTTTAGAAAATGTGTTTTATTTTATAAATGGAATCAACAAAGTATGCACATTCTAGGTCATAAGGACTTTCTATAGTTTGCGCATGCGTTTGGAAATAATAAAAGCTTACTTCCCCCATTTTTTAAAATCACAGCTTCTAGAAGGTTTACATGATTTCTTAAAAAACACGAGTTTTTAGAAAATGTGTTTTATTTCATAAATAGAATAAAAAAAGTATGCACATTCTACGTCATAATGACTTTCTATAATTTGCGAATGCGTCCGGAAATAAGAAAAGCTTACTTCAACCGTTTTTTAAAATCACAGCATCTAGAAGGTTTATATGATTTCGTAAAAAACATGAGTTTTTAGAAAATGTGTTTTATTTCATAAATGGAATCTACAACGTATGCACATTCTACGTCATAATGACATTCTATAGTTTTCGCATGCGTCCGGAAATAAGAAAAGCTTACTTCCACCGTTTTTTAAAATCACAGCTTCTAGAAGGTTTACATGATTTCGTAAAAAACACGAGTTTTTAGAAAATGTGTTTTATTTCATCAATGGAATCTACAAAGTATGCACATTCTACGTGATAACGACTTTCTATAGTTTGCGCATCCATCCGGAAATAAGAAAAGCTTACTTCCCTCGTTTTTTAAAATCACAGCTTCTAGAAGGTTTACATGATTTGTTAAAAAACACTAGTTTTTAGAAAATGTGTTTTATTTCATAAATGGAATCAACAAAGTATGCACATTCTATGTCATAACGACTTTCTATAGTTTGCACATGCGCCCAGAAAAAAGAAAAGCTTACTTCCAACGTTTTTTAAAATCACAGCTTCTAGAAGGTTTACATGGTTTCGTAAAAAACACGAGTTTTTAGAAAATGTGTTTTATTTCATAAATGGAATCTACAAAGTATGCACATTCTACGTCATAACGACTTTCTATAGTTTGCGCATGCGTTTGGAAATAAGAAAAGCTTACTTCCACCGTTTTTTAAAATCACAGCTTCTAAAAGGTTTACATGATTTCGTAAAAAACACGAGTTTTTAGAAAATGTGTTTTATTTCTTAAAACGAATCAACAAAGTATGCACATTCTACGTCATAACGACTTTCTATAGTTTGCGCATTCGTCCGGAAATAAGAAAAGCTTACTTCCAACGTTTTTTAAAATCACAGCTTCTAGAAGGTTTACATGATTTCGTAAAAAACACGAGTTTTTAGAAAATGTGTTTTATTTCATAAATGGAATCTACAAAGTATGCACATTCTACATCATAACGAAATTCTATAGTTTGCGAATGCGTCCGGAAATAAGGAATGCTTACTTCCACCGTTTTTTAAATCACAGCTTCTAGAAGGTTTACATGATTTCGTAAAAAACACGAGTTTTTAGAAAATGTGTTTTATTTCATAAATCAAAACTACAAAGTATGCACATTCTACGTCATAACGACTTTCTATAGTTTGCGCATGCGTCCGGAAATAAGAAAAGCTTACTTCCACCGTTTTTTAAATCACAGCTTCTAGAAGGTTTACATCATTTTGTAAAAAACACGAGTTTTTAGAAAATGTGTTTTATTTCATAAATGGAATCTACAAAGTATGCATATTCTACGTCATAAAGACTTTATATAGTTTGCGCATGTGTCCGGAAATAAGAAAAGCTTACTTCCCCGTTTTTTAAAATCACAGCTTCGAGAAGGTTTACATGATTTCTTAAAAAATAGGAGTTTTTAGAAAATGTGTTTTATTTTATAAATGGAATCAACAAAGTATGCACATTCTACGTCATAAGGACTTTCTATAGTTTGCGCATGCGTTTGGAAATAATAAAACCTTACTTCCCCCATTTTTAAAATCACAGCTTCTAGAAGGTTTACATGATTTCTTAAAAAACACGAGTTTTTTAGAAAATGTGTTTTATTTCATAAATAGAATCAAAAAAGTATGCACATTCTACGTCATAACGACTTTCTATACTTGCGCATGCGTCGGAAATAAGAAAAGCTTACTTCCACCGTTTTTTAAAATCACAGCATCTAGAAGGTTTACATGATTTCGTAAAAAACACGAGTTTTTAGAAAATGTGTTTTATTTCATAAATGGAATCTACAAAGTATGCACATTCTACGTCATAATGACATTCTATAGTTTTCGCATGCGTCCGGAAATAAGAAAAGCTTACTTCCACCGTTTTTTAAAATCAAAGCTTCTAGAAGGTTTACATGATTTCGTAAAAAAGCACGAGTTTTTAGAAAATGTGTTTTATTTCATCAATGGAATCTACAAAGTATGCACATTCTACGTGATAACGACTTTCTATAGTTTGCATCCATCCGGAAATAAGAAAAGCTTACTTCCCTCGTTTTTTAAAATCACAGCTTCTAGAAGGTTTACATGATTTGTTAAAAAAACACTAGTTTTTAGAAAATGTGTTTTATTTCATAAATGGAATCAACAAAGTATGCACATTCTATGTCATAACGACTTTCTATAGTTTGCACATGCGCCCAGAAAAAAGAAAAGCTTACTTCCAACGTTTTTTAAAATCACAGCTTCTAGAAGCTTTACATGATTTCGTAAAAAACACGAGTTTTTAGAAAATGTGTTTTATTTCATAAATGGAATCTACAAAGTATGCACATTCTACGTCATAACGAATTTCTATAGTTTGCGCATGCGTTTGGAAATAAGAAAAGCTTACTTCCACCGTTTTTTAAAATCACAACTTCTAAAAGGTTTACATGATTTCGTAAAAAACACGAGTTTTTAGAAAATGTGTTCTATTTCTTAAATCGAATCAACAAAGTATGCACATTCTACGTCATAACGACTTTCTATAGTTTGCGCATGCGTCCGGAAATAAGAAAAGCTTACTTCCCCCGTTTTTTAAAATCATAGCTTCTAGAAGGTTTACATGATTTCTTAAAAAACACGAGTTTTTAGAAAATGTGTTTTATTTCATAAATGGAATCAACAAAGTATGCACATTCTACGTCATAACGACTTTCTATAGTTTGCGCATGCGTTTAGAAATAAGAAAAGTTTACTTCCCCCGTTTTTTAAAATCATAGCTTCTAGAAGGTTTACATGATTTCTTAAAAAACACGAGTTTTTAGAAAATGTGTTTTATTTCATAAATGGAATCAACAAAGTATGCACATTCTACGTCATAACGACTTTCTATAGTTTGCGCATGCGTTTAGAAATAAGAAAAGCTTACTTCCCCTGTTTTTTAAAATCACAGCTTCTAGAAGATTTATATGATTTCTTAAAAAACACGAGTTTTTAGAAAATGTGTTTTATTTCATAAATGGAATCAACAAAGTATGCACATTCTACGTCATAACAACTTTCTATAGTTTATGCATGCGTCCGGAAATAAGAAAAGCTTACTTCCACCGTTTTTTAAAATCACAGCTTCTAGAAGGTTTACATCATTTTGTAAAAAACACGAGTTTTTAGAAAATGTGTTCTATTTCATAAATGGAATCTACAAAGTATGCATATTCTACGTCATAAAGACTTTATATAGTTTGCGCATGTGTCCGGAAATAAGAAAAGCTTACTTCCCCCGTTTTTTAAAATCACAGCTTCGAGAAGGTTTACATGATTTCCTAAAAAACAGGAGTTTTTAGAAAATGTGTTTTATTTTATAAATGGAATCAACAAAGTATGCACATTCTACGTCATAAGGACTTTCTATAGTTTGCGCATGCGTTTCGAAATAATAAAAGCTTACTTCCCCCATTTTTTAAAATCACTGCTTCTAGAAGGTTTACATGATTTCTTAAAAAACACGAGTTTTTAGAAAATGTGTTTTATTTCATAAATAGAATCAAAAAAGTATGCACATTCTACGTCATAACGACTTTCTATACTTTGCGCATGCGTCCGGAAATAAGAAAAGCTTACTTCCACCGTTTTTTAAAATCACAGCATCTAGAAGGTTTACATGATTTCGTAAAAAACACGAGTTTTTAGAAAATGTGTTTTATTTCATAAATGGAATCTACAAAGTATGCACATTCTACGTCATAATGACATTCTATAGTTTTCGCATGCGTCCGGAAATAAGAAAAGCTTACTTCCACCGTTTTTTAAAATCACAGCTTCTAGAAGGTTTACATGATTTCGTAAAAAACACGAGTTTTTAGAAAATGTGTTTTATTTCATCAATGGAATCTACAAAGTATGCACATTCTACGTGATAACGACTTTCTATAGTTTGCGCATCCATCCGGAAATAAGAAAAGCTTACTTCCCTCGTTTTTTAAAATCACAGCTTCTAGAAGGTTTACATGATTTGTTAAAAAACACTAGTTTTTAGAAAATGTGTTTTATTTCATAAATGGAATCAACAAAGTATGCACATTCTATGTCATAACGACTTTCTATAGTTTGCACATGCGCCCAGAAAAAAGAAAAGCTTACTTCCAACGTTTTTTAAAATCACAGCTTCTAGAAGGTTTACATGATTTCGTAAAAAACACGAGTTTTTAGAAAATGTGTTTTATTTCATAAATGGAATCTACAAAGTATGCACATTCTACGTCATAACGAATTTCTATAGTTTGAGCATGCGTTTGGAAATAAGAAAAGCTTACTTCCACCGTTTTTTAAAATCACAGCTTCTAAAAGGTTTACATGATTTCGTAAAAAACACGAGTTTTTAGAAAATGTGTTCTATTTCTTAAATCGAATCAACAAAGTATGCACATTCTACGTCATAACGACTTTCTATAGTTTGCGCATTCGTCCGGAAATAAGAAAAGCTTACTTCCAACGTTTTTTAAAATCACAGCTTCTAGAAGGTTTACATGATTTCGTAAAAAACATGAGTTTTTAGAAAATGTGTTTTATTTCATCAATGGAATCTACAAAGTATGCACATTCTACGTGATAACGACTTTCTATAGTTTGCGCATCCATCCGGAAATAAGAAAAGCTTACTTCCCTCGTTTTTTAAAATCACAGCTTCTAGAAGGTTTACATGATTTGTTAAAAAACACTAGTTTTTAGAAAATGTGTTTTATTTCATAAATGGAATCAACAAAGTATGCACATTCTATGTCATAACGACTTTCTATAGTTTGCACATGCGCCCAGAAAAAAGAAAATCTTACTTCCCCCGTTTTTTAAAATCACAGCTTCTAAAAGGTTTACATGATTTCGTAAAAAACACGAGTTTTTAGAAAATGTGTTTTATTTCATAAATGGAATCTACAAAGTATGCACATTCTACGTCATAACGACTTTCTATAGTTTGCGCATGCGTCCGGAAATAAGAAAAGCTTACTTCCACAGTTTTTTAAAATCACAGCTTCTAGAAGGTTTACATGATTTCGTAAAAAACACGAGTTTTTAGAAAATGTGTTCTATTTCTTAAATCGAATCAACAAAGTATGCACATTCTACGTCATAACGACATTCTATAGTTTGCGCATGCGTCCGGAAATAAGAAAAGCTTACTCCCACCGTTTTTTAAAATCACAGCTTCTAAAAGGTTTACATGATTTCGTAAAAAACACGAGTTTTTAGAAAATGTGTTTTATTTCATAAATGGAATCAACAAAGTATGCACATTCTACGTCATAACGACTTTCTATAGTTTGCACATGTGTTTGGAAATAAGAAAAGCTTACTTCCCCCATTTTTTGAAATCACAGCTTCTAGAAGGTTTACATGATTTCTTAAAAAACATGAGTTTTTCGAAAATGTGTTTTATTTCATAAATGGAATCTACAAAGTATGCACATTCTACGTCATAAAGACTTTCTATAGTTTGTGCATTCGTCCGTAAATAAGAAAAGCTTACTTCCACCGTTTTTTAAAATCACGGCTTCTAGAAGGTTTACATGATTTCGTAAAAAACACGAGTTTTTAGAAAATGTGTTTTATTTCATAAATGGAATCTACAAAGTATGCTCATTCTAGGTCATAACGACTTTCTATAGTTTGCGCATGCGTCCGGAAATAAGAAACGCTTACTTCCCCTGTTTTTTAAAATCACAGCTTCTAGAAAGTTTACATGATTTCGTAAAAAACACAAGTTTTTAGAAAATGTGTTTTATTTCATAAATGGAATCTACAAAGTATGCACATTCTACGTCATAACGACATTCTACAGTTTGCGCATGCGTCCGGAAATAAGAGAACCTTACTTCCCCCGTTTTTTAAAATCACAGCTTCTAGAAGGTTTACATGATTTCGTAAAAAAACACGAGTTTTTAGAAAATGTGTTTTATTTCATAAATGGAATCTACAAAGTATGCACATTCTATGTCATAACGAATTTCTATAGTTTGCGCATGCATCCGGAAATAAGAAAAGCTTAATTCCACCATTTTTTAAAATCACAGCTTCTAGAAGGTTTACATGATTTCGAAAAAAACACGAGTTTTTAGAAAATGTGTTTTATTTCATAAATGCAATCTACAAATAATGGACATTCTACGTCATAACGACTTTCTATAGTTTGCGCATGCGTCCGGAAATAAGAAAAGCTTACTTCCACTGTTTTTTAAAATCATAGCTTCTAGAAGGTTTACATGATTTCTTAAAAAACACGAGTTTTTAGAAAATGTGTTTTATTTCATAAATGCAATCTACAAAGTATGCACATTCTACGTCATAACGACTTTCTATAGTTTGCGCATGCGTCCGGAAATAAGAAAAGCTTACTTCCACCATTTTTTAAAATCACAGCTTCTAGAAGGTTTACATGATTTCGTAAAAACCACGAGTTTTTAGAAAATGTGTTTTATTTCATAAATGGAATCTACAAAGTATGCACATTCTACGTCATAACGACTTTCTATAGTTTGCGCATGCGTCCGGAAATAAGAAAAGCTTACTTCCCCCGTTTTTTAAAATCATAGCTTCTAGAAGGTTTACATGATTTCTTAAAAACCACGAGTTTTTAGAAAATGTGTTTTATTTCATAAATGGAATCAACAAAGTATGCACATTCTATGTCATAAGGACTTTCTATAGTTTGCGCATGCGTTTGAAAATAAGAAAATCTCACTTCCCCCGTTTTTTAAAATCACAGCTTCTAGAAGGTTTACATGACTTCTTAAAAAACAAGAGCTTTTAGAAAATGTGTTTTCTTTCATAAATGGAATCAACAAAGTATGCAAATTCTACGTCATAACGAATTTCTATAGTTTGCGCATGCGTCCGGAAATAAGAAAAGCTTACTTCCATCGTTTTTTAAAATCACAGCTTCTAGAAGGTTTACATGATTTCTTAAAAAACACGAGTTTTTAGAAAATGTGTTTTATTTCATAAATGGAATCAACAAAGTATGCACATTCTACGTCATAACGAATTTCTATAGTTTGTGCATGCGTCCGGAAATAAGAAAAGCTTACTTCCACCGTTTTTTTAAATCACAGCTTCTAGAAGGTTTACATGATTTTGTAAAAAACATGAGTTTTTAGAAAATGTGTTTTATTTCATAAATGGAATCTACAATGTATGCAAACTCTACGTCATAAAGACTTTATAAAGTTTGCGCATGCGTCCGGAAATAAGAAAAGCTTACTTCCCCCGTTTTTTAAAATCACAGCTTCGAGAAGGTTTACATGATTTCTTAAAAAACACGAGTTTTTAGAAAATGTGTTTTATTTTATAAATGGAATCAACAAAGTATGCACATTCTACGACATAAGGACTTTCTATAGTTTGCGCATGCGTTTAGAAATAAGAAAAGCTTACTTCCCCCGTTTTTTAAAATCACAGCTTCTAGAAGGTTTACATGATTTCTTAAAAAACACGAGTTTTTAGAAAATGTGTTTTATTTCATAAATAGAATCAACAAAGTATGCACATTCTACGTCATAACGATTTTCTATAGTTTGCGAATGCGTTCGGAAATAAGAAAAGCTTACTTCCACCATTTTTTAAAATCACAGCATCTAGAAGGTTTACATGATTTAGTAAAAAACACGAGTTTTTAGAAAATGTGTTTTATTTTGAAAATTGAATTTACAAAGTATGCACATTCTACGTCATAATGACATTCTATAGTTTGCGCATGCGTCCGGAAATAAGAAAAGCTTACTTCCACCGTTTTTTAAAATCACAGCATCTGGAAGGTTTACATGATTTCGTAAAAAACATGAGTTTTTAGAAAATGTGTTTTATTTCATAAATGGAATCTACAAAGTATGCACATTCTACGTGATAACGACTTTCTATAGTTTGCGCATCCGTCCGGAAATAAGAAAAGCTTACTTCCCCCCGTTTTTTAAAATCACAGCTTCTAGAAGGTTTACATGATTTCGTAAAAAACACGAGTTTTTAGAAAATGTGTTTTATTTCATAAATGGAATCTACAAAGTATGCACATTCTATGTCATAACGAATTTCTATAGTTTGCGCATGCATCCGGAAATAAGAAAAGCTTAATTCCACCATTTTTTAAAATCACAGCTTCTAGAAGGTTTACATGATTTCGAAAAAAACACGAGTTTTTAGAAAATGTGTTTTATTTCATAAATGCAATCTACAAATAATGGACATTCTACGTCATAACGACTTTCTATAGTTTGCACATGCGTCAAGAAAAAAGAAAAGCTTACTTCCACCGTTTTTTAAAATCACAGCTTCTAGAAGGTCTACATGATTTCGTAAAAAACACGAGTTTTTAGAAAATGTGTTTTATTTCATAAATGGAATCTACAAAGTATGCACATTCTATGTCATAACGACTTTCTATAGTTTGCGCATTTGTTTGGAAATAAGAAAAGCTTACTTCCCCCGTTTTTTAAAATCACAGCTTCTAGAAGGTTTACATGATTACTTAAAAAACACGAGTTTTTAGAAAATGTGTTTTATTTCATAAATAGAATCAACAAAGCATGCACATTCTACGTCATGACGACTTTCTATAGTTTGCACATGCGTCCGGAAATAAGAAAAGCTTACTTCCACCATTTTTTAAAATCACAGCATCTAGAAGGTTTACATGATTTCGTAAAAAACACGAGTTTTTAGAAAATGTGTTTTATTTCATAAATGGAATCTACAAAGTATGCACATTCTACGTCATAACGACATTCTATAGTTTGCGCATGCGTCCGGAAATAAGAAAAGCTTACTCCCACCGTTTTTTAAAATCACAGCTTCTAGAAGGTTTACATGATTTCGTAAAAAACACGAGTTTTTAGAAAATGTGTTTTATTTCATAAATGGAATCAACAAAGTATGCACATACTACGTCATAACGACTTTCTATAGTTTGCACATGTGTTTGGAAATAAGAAAAGCTTACTTCCCCCATTTTTTGAAATCACAGCTTCTAGAAGGTTTACATAATTTCTTAAAAAACATGAGTTTTTCGAAAATGTGTTTTATTTCATAAATGGAATCTACAAAGTATGCACATTCTACGTCATAAAGACTTTCTATAGTTTGTGCATTCGTCCGTAAATAAGAAAAGCTTACTTCCACCGTTTTTTAAAATCACAGCTTCTAGAAGGTTTACATGATTTCGTAAAAAACATGAGTTTTTAGAAAATGTGTTTTATTTCATAAATGGAATCTACAAAGTATGCTCATTCTAGGTCATAACGACTTTCTATAGTTTGCGCATGCGTCCGGAAATAAGAAACGCTTACTTCCCCTGTTTTTTAAAATCACAGCTTCTAGAAGGTTTACATGATTTCGTAAAAAACACAAGTTTTTAGAAAATGTGTTTTATTTCATAAATGGAATCTACAAAGTATGCACATTCTACGTCATAACGACATTCTACAGTTTGCACATGCGTCCGGAAATAAGAAAACCTTACTTCCCCCGTTTTTTAAAATCACAGCTTCTAGAAGGTTTACATGATTTCGTAAAAAACACGAGTTTTTAGAAAATGTGTTTTATTTCATAAATGGAATCTACAAAGTATGCACATTCTATGTCATAACGAATTTCTATAGTTTGCGCATGCATCCGGAAATAAGAAAAGCTTATTTCCACCATTTTTTAAAATCACAGCTTCTAGAAGGTTTACATGATTTCGAAAAAAACACGAGTTTTTAGAAAATGTGTTTTATTTCATAAATGCAATCTACAAAGTATGGACATTCTACGTCATAACGACTTTCTATAGTTTGCGCATGCATCCGGAAATAAGAAAAGCTTACTTCCACTGTTTTTTAAAATCATAGCTTCTAGAAGGTTTACATGATTTCTTAAAAAACATGAGTTTTTAGAAAATGTGTTTTATTTCATAAATGCAATCTACAAAGTATGCACATTCTACGTCATAATGACTTTCTATAGTTTGCGCATGCGTCCGGAAATAAGAAAAGCTTACTTCCACCATTTTTTAAAATCACAGCTTCTAGAAGGTTTACATGATTTCGTAAAAACCACGAGTTTTTAGAAAATGTGTTTTATTTCATAAATGGAATCTACAAAGTATGCACATTCTACGTCATAACGAATTTCTATAGTTTGCGCATGCGTCCGGAAATAAGAAAAGCTTACTTCCCCCGTTTTTTAAAATCACAGCTTCTAGAAGGTTTACATGATTTCTTAAAAACCACGAGTTTTTAGAAAATGTGTTTTATTTCATAAATGGAATCAACAAAGTATGCACATTCTATGTCATAAGGACTTTCTATAGTTTGCGCATGCGTTTGGAAATAAGAAAATCTCACTTCCCCCGTTTTTTAAAATCACAGCTTCTAGAAGGTTTACATGACTTCTTAAAAAACACGAGCTTTTAGAAAATGTGTTTTCTTTCATAAATGGAATCAACAAAGTATGCAAATTCTACGTCATAACGAATTTCTATAGTTTGCGCATGCGTCCGGAAATAAGAAAAGCTTACTTCCATCGTTTTTTAAAATCACAGCTTCTAGAAGGTTTACATGATTTCTTAAAAAACACGAGTTTTTAGAAAATGTGTTTTATTTCATAAATGGAATCAACAAAGTATGCACATTCTACATCATATCGACTTTCTATAGTTTGTGCATTCGTCCGGGAATAGGAAAAGCTTACTTCCACTGTTTTTTAAAATCACAGCTTCTAAAAGGTTTACATGATTTCGTAAAAAAGACGAGTTTTTGAAAATGTGTTTTATTTCATAAATGGAATATACAAAGTATGCACCTTCTATGTCATAACGACTTTCTATGGTTTGCGCATGCGTTTGGAAATAAGAAAAGCTTACTTCCCGCGTTTTTTACAATCACAGCTTCTAGAAGGTTTACATGATTTCGTAAAAAACACGAGTTTTTAGAAAATGTGTTTTATTTCATAAATGGAATCTACAAAGTATGCACATTCTAGGTCATAACGACTATCTATTGTTTGCGCATGCGTCCGGAAATAAGAAAAGCTTACTTCCACCATTTTTTAAAATCACAGCTTCTAGAAGGTTTACATGATTTCGTAAAAAACACGAGTTTTTAGAAAATGTGTTTTATTTCATAAATGGAATCTACAAACTATGCACATTCTACGTCAGAACGACTTTCTATAGTTTGCGCATGCGTCCGGAAATAAGAAATCTTACTTCCCCCGTTTTTTAAAATCACGGCTTCTAGAAGGTTTACATGATTTCTTAAAAAGCACGAGTTTTTAGAAAATGTGTTTTATTTCATCAATGGAATCTATAAAGTATGCACATTCTACGTCATAATGACTTTCTATAGTTTGCGCATGCGTCCGGAAATAAGAAAAGCTTACTTCCATCGTTTTTTAAAATCACAGCTTCTAGAAGGTTTACATGATTTTGTAAAAAACACGAGTTTTTAGAAAATGTGTTTTATTTCACAAATGGAATCAACAAAGTATGTACATTCTACGTCAAAACGACTTTCTATACTTTGCGCATGCGTTTGGAAATAAGAAAAGCTTACTTCCCCCGTTTTTTAAAATCACAGCTTCTAGAAGGTTTACACGATTTCTTAAAAAACACGAGTTTTTAGAAAATGTGTTTTATTTCATAAATAAAATTAACAAAGTATGCATATTCTATGTGATAATGACTTTATATAGATTGCGCATGCGTCCGGAAATAAGAAAAGCTTACTACCACCGTTTTTTAAAATCACAGCTTCTAGAAGGTTTACATGATTTCTTAAAAAACACGAGTTTTTAGAAAATGTGTTTTATTTCATAAATGCAATCTACAAAGTATGCACATTCTACGTCATAACGACTTTCTATAGTTTGCGCCTGCGTCCGGAAATAAGAAAAGCTTACTTCCACCGTTTTTTAAAATCACAGATTCTAGAAGGTTTACATGATTTCGTAAAAACCACGAGTTTTTAGAAAATGTGTTTTATTTCATAAATGGAATCTAGAAAGTATGCACATTCTACGTCATAACGACTTTCTATAGTTTGCGCATGCGTCCGGAAATAAGAAAAGCTTACTTCCCCCGTTTTTTAAAATCACAGCTTCTAGAAGGTTTACATGATTTCTTAAAAACCACGAATTTTTAGAAAATGTGTTTTATTTCATAAATGGAATCAACAAAGTATGCACATTCTATGTCATAAGGACTTTCTATAGTTTGCGCATGCGTTTGGAAATAAGAAAATCTTACTTCCCCCGTTTTTTAAAATCACAGCTTCTAGAAGGTTTACATGACTTCTTAAAAAACACGAGCTTTTAGAAAATGTGTTTTCTTTCATAAATGGAATCAACAAAGTATGCAAATTCTACGTCATAACGAATTTCTATAGTTTGCGCATGCGTTCGGAACTAAGAAAAGCTTACTTCCATCGTTTTTTAAAATCACAGCTTCCAGAAGGTTTACACGATTTCTTAAAAAACATGAGTTTTTAGAAAATGTGTTTTATTTCATAAATGGAATCAACAAAGTATGCACATTCTACGTCATAACGACTTTCTAAAAAGCTTACTTCAACCATTTTTTAAAATCACAGCTTCTAGAAGGTTTACATGATTTCTTAAAAAACACGAGTTTTTAGAAAAGCTGTTTTATTTCATAAATGGAATCATTAAAGTATGCACATTCTAAGTTATAACGACCTTCTATAGTTTGCGCATGCTTCCGGAAATAAGAAAAGCTTACTTCCCCCATTTTTTAAAATTACAGCTTCTAGAAGGATTACATGATTTCTTAAAAAACACAAGCTTTTACAAAATGTGTTTTATTTCATAAATGGAATGAACAAAGTATGCACATTCTACGTCATAACGACTTTCTATAGTTTGCGCATGTGTTTGGAAATAAGAAAAGCTTACTTCCCCCGTTTTTTAAAATCGCTGCTTCTAGAAGGTTTACATGATTTCTTACAAAACATGAGTTTTTAGAAAATGTGTTTTATTTCATAAATGGAATCAACAAAGTATGCACATTCCACGTCATAACGACTTTCTATAGTTTGTGCATGCGTTCAGGAAATAAGAAAAGCTTACTTCCCCCGTTTTTTAAAATCACAGCTTTTAGAAGGTTTACATGATTTCTTACAAAACATGAGTTTTTAGAAAATGTGTTTTATTTCATCAATGGAATCAATAAAGTATGCACATTCTACGTCATAACGACTTTCTATAGTTTGCGCATGTGTTTGGAAATAAGAAAAGCTTACTTCCGCCGTTTTTTAAAATCACAGCTTCTAGAAGGTTTACATCATTTCTTAAAAAACACGAGTTTTTAGAAAATGTGTTTTATTTCATAAATGAAATGAACAAAGTATGCACATTCTACGTCATAACGACTTTCTATAGTTTGCGCATGCGTTTGGAAATAAGAAAAGCTTACTTCCCCCGTTTTTTAAAATCACAGCTTCTAGAAGGTTTACATGATTTCTTAAAAAACATGAGTTTTTAGAAAATGTGTTTTATTTCATAAATGGAATCAACAAAGTATGCACATTCTACGTCATAACGACTTTCTATAGTTTGCGCATCCTTCCGGAAATAAGAAAATCTTACTTCCACCGTTTTTTAAAATCACAGCTTCTAGAAGGTTTACATGATTTCTTAAAAAACACGAGTTTTTAGAAAATGTGCTTTATTTCATAAATGGAATCTACAAATTATGCACATTCTACGTCATAATGACTTTTTATAGTTGGCGCATGCGTCCGAAATAAGAAAAGCTTACTTCCCCCGTTTTTTAAAATCACAGCTTCTAGATGGTTTACATGATTTCTTAAAAAACACGAGTTTTTAGAAAATGTGTTTTATTTCATAAATGGAATCAACAAAGTATGCACATTCTACGTCATAACGACTTTCTATAGTTTGCGCATGCGTTTGGAAATAAGAAAAGCTTACTTCCCCCGTTTTTTAAAATCACACCTTCAAGATGGTTTACATGATTTCTTAAAAAACACGAGTTTTTAGAAAATGTGTTTTATTTAATAAATGGAATCAACAAAGTATGCACATTCTGCGTCATAACGACTTTCTATAGTTTGCGCATGCGTTTGGAAATAAGAAAAGCTTACTTCCCCCGTTTTTTAAAATCACAGCTTCTAGAAGGTTTACATGATTTCTTAAAAAACATGAGTTTTTAGAAAATGTGTTTTACTTCATAAATGGAATGAACAAAGTATGCACATTCTACGTCATAACGACTTTCTATAGTTTGCGCATGCGTTTGGAAATAAGAAAAGCTTACTTCCCCCGTTTTTTAAAATCACAGCTTCTAGAAGGTTTACATGATTTCTTAAAAAACATGAGTTTTTAGAAAATGTGTTTTATTTCATAAATGGAATCAACAAAGTATGCACATTCTATGTCATAACGACTTTCTATAGTTTGCACATTCTTCCAGAAATAAGAAAAGCTTACTTCCACCGTTTTTTAAAATCACAGCTTCTAGAAGGTTTATATGATTTCTTAAAAAACACGAGTTTTTAGAAAATGTGCTTTATTTCATAAATGGAATCTACAAATTATGCACATTCTACGTCATAATGACTTTTTATAGTTGGCGCATGCGTCCGGAAATAAGAAAAGCTTACTTCCCCCGTTTTTTAAAATCACAGCTTCTAGATGGTTTACATGATTTCTTAAAAAACACGAGTTTTTAGAAAATGTGTTTTATTTCATAAATGGAATCAACAAAGTATGCACATTCTACGTCATAACGACTTTCTATAGTTTGCGCATGCGTTTGGAAATAAGAAAAGCTTACTTCCCCCATTTTTTAAAATCACACCTTCTAGATGGTTTACATGATTTCTTAAAAACACGAGTTTTTAGAAAATGTGTTTTATTTCATAAATGGAATCAACAAAGTATGCACATTCTGCGTCATAACGACTTTCTATAGTTTGCGCATGCATCCTCAAATAAGAAAAGCTTACTTCCACCGTTTTTTAAAATCACAGCTTCTAGAAGGTTAACATGATTTCGTAAAAAACACGAGTTTTTAGAAAATGTGTTTTATTTCATCAATGGAATCAACAAAGTATGCACATTCTACGTCATAACGACTTTCTATAGTTTGCGCATGCGTTTGGAAATAAGAAAAGCTTACTTCCCCCGTTTTTTAAAATCACAGCTTCTAGAAGGTTTGAATGATTTCTTAAAAAACACGAGTTTTTAGAAAATGTGTTTTATTTCATAAATGGAATGAACAAAGTATGCACATTCTACGTCATAACGACTTTCTATAGTTTGCGCATGCGTTTGGAAATAAGAAAAGCTTACTTCCCCCGTTTTTTAAAATCACAGCTTCTAGAAGGTTTACATGATTTCTTAAAAAACATGAGTTTTTAGAAAATGTGTTTTATTTCATAAATGGAATCAACAAAGTATGCAAATTCTACGTCATAACGACTTTCTATAGTTTGCGCATTCTTCCGGAAACTAGAAAAGCTTACTTCTACTGTTTTTTAAAATCACAGCTTCTAGAAGGTTTACATGATTTCTTAAAAAACACGAGTTTTTAGAAAATGTGCTTTATTTCATAAATGGAATCTACAAATTATGCACATTCTACGTCATAATGACTTTTTATAGTTGCCGCATGTGTCCGAAAATAAGAAAAGCTTACTTCCCCCCGTTTTTTAAAATCACAGCTTCTAGATGGTTTACATGATTTCTTAAAAAACACGAGCTTTTAGAAAATGTGGTTTATTTCATAAATGGAATCAACAAAGTATGCACATTCTACGTCATAACGACTTTCTATAGTTTGCGCATGCGTTTGGAAATAAGAAAAGCTTACTTCCCCCGTTTTTTAAAATCACACCTTCTAGATGGTTTACATGATTTCTTAAAAAACACGAGTTTTTAGAAAATGTATTTTATTTCATAAATGGAATCAACAAAGTATGCACATTCTACCTCATAACGACTTTCTATAGTTTGCGCATACGTTTGGAAATAAGAAAAGCTTACTTCTCCCGTTTTTTAAAATCACAGCTTCTAAAAGTTTTACATGATTTCTTAAAAAACACGAGTTTTTAGAAAATGTGTTTTATTTTATAAATGGAATCAACAAAGTATGCACATTCTACGCCATAATGACTTTCTATAGTTTGCGCATTCGTCCGGAAATAAGAAAAGCTTACTTCCACCGTTTTTTAAAATCACAGCTTCTAGAAGGTTTACATGATTTCGTAAAAAACACGAGTTTTTAGAAAATGTGTTTTATTTCATAAATGGAATCTACAAAGTATGCACATTCTACGTCATAACGACTTTCTATAGTTTGTGCATGCGTCCGGAAATAAGAAAAGCTTACTTCCCCCGTTTTTTAAAATCACAGCTTCTAGAAGGTTTTCATGATTTCTTAAAAAATACGAGTTTTTAGAAAATTTGTTTTATTTCATAAATGGAATCGACAAGGTATGAAAATTCTACGTCATAACGACTTTCTATAGTTTGCACATGCGTCCGGAAATAATAAAAGCTTACTTCCGCCGTTTTTTAAAATCACAACTCCTAGAAGGTTTACATGATTTCTTAAAAAACACGAGTTTTTAGCAAATGTGTTTTATTTCTTAAATGGAATCAACAAAGTATGCACATTCTACGTCATAACGACTTTCTATAGTTTGCGCATGCGTTTGGAAATAAGAAAAGCTTACTTCCCCCATTTTTTAAAATCACAGCTTCTAGAAGGTTTACATGATTTCTTAAAAAACACGAGTTTTTAGAAAATGTGTTTTATTTCATAAACAGAATCAACAAAGTATGCACATTCTACATCATAACGGCTTTCTATAGTTTTCGCATGCGTCCGGATATAAGAAAAGCTTACTTCCACTGTTTTTTAAAATCACAGCTTCTAGAAGGTTTACATGATTTGGTAAAAAACACGAGTTTTTAGAAAATGTGTTTTATTTGATAAATGGAATCTACAAAGTTTGCACATTCTACGTCATAACGACTTTCTATAGTTTGCGCATGCGTCCGGAAATAAGAAAAGATTACTTCCACCATTTTTTAAAATCACAGCTTCTAGAAGGTTTACATGATTTCGTAAAAAGCATGAGTTTTTAGAAAATGTGTTTTATTTGATAAATGGAATCTACAAAGTATGCACATTCGGAATGTATTTCACATATATGTATATTGTATTCCTATAGAGATGGTATTATTCCTCTATAAGGAAGTGTCGTTATTTATATTGTAAGTGTCGTAACTTATACTTGATGGGTTATTAGACCACCTTGTTTGGGGTCAGCCCTGTATAAGTCATGTGGGTCAAAGGGTTATTAGACCACCCTATTGGGGGTCGGCCATGTGGGTCAAAGGGTTATTAGACCACCCTATTGGGGGTCGGCCCACTCAGCATTATGTTATGTGGTTAAGTTCGAGCCTACATGAGTTAGGTAAAAAGGCAAGTCAAGTCAAGTATAAATAGAGTGCGGGAGGCACTCTATTTACTCACTCACTTCTCACACATGCACTCAAGGAGGAGTGGCGCACTTATGGAGGAGGAGGATTTGCTGCTAGGTTATGGCTATCTCTCTTGGTTGGTTGTATCATTGCTCTATCTATCTCTGAGGAAGTTATTGGGGTTTTTCACCTTTATGGTTTTCCCCAAGTAAATCTTTGTGTCTCTTCTGTGCTTGCATTATTGTCTCCATGATTGATATGCTGTAGATATGCTGTACATGTTGTTCTCTCAGTTAAGATCCTAGATCATATTGAAGTAAATTCAGAAAATTTAACAACAGCTTCTAGAAGGTTTACATGATTTCTTAAAAAACACGAGTTTTTAAAAATGTGTTTTATTTCATTAATGGAATCAGCAAAGTATGCACATTCTATGTCATAACGACTTTCTATAGTTTGCGCATGCGTTTGGAAATAAGAAAAGTTTACTTCCCCTGTTTTTTAAAATCACAGCTTCTAGAAGGTTTACATGATTTCTTAAAAAACACGAGTTTTTAGAAAATGTGTTTTATTTCATAAATGGAATCAACAAAGTATGCACATTCTACGTCATAATGACTTTCTATAGTTTGCGCATTCGTCCGGAAATAAGAAAAGCTTACTTCCCCCCATTTTTTAAAATCACAGCTTCTAGAAGGTTTACATGATTTCTTAAAAAACATGAGTTTTTAGAAAATGTGTTTTATTTCATAAACGGAATCAACAAAGTATGCACATTCTACGTCATAACGACTTTCTATAGCTTGCGCATGCGTACGGAAATAAGAAAAGCTTACTTCCACCGATTTTCAAAATCACAGCTTCTAGAAGGTTTACATGATTTCTTAAAAAACACGAGTTTTTAGAAAATGTGTTTTATTTCATAAATGGAATCAAAAAAGTATGCACATTCTACGTCATAATGACTTTCTATACTTTGCGTATTCGTCCAGAAATAAGAAAAGCTTACTTCCACCGTTTTTTAAAATCACAGCTTCTAGAAGGTTTACATGATTCCGTAAAAAACACGAGTTTTTAGAAAATGTGTTTTATTTCATAAATGGAATCTACAAAGTATGCACATTCTACATCATAACGACTTTCTATAGTTTGCGCATGCATCCGGAAATAAGAAAAGCTTAATTCCACCGTTTTTTAAAATCACAGCTTCTAGAAGGTTTACATGATTTCGTAAAAAACACGAGTTTTTAGAAAATGTGTTTTATTTCATAAATGGAATCTACAAAGTATGCACATTCTACGTCATAACGACTTTCTATAGTTTGCCCATGCGTCCGGAAATAAGAAAAGCTTACTTCCACCGTTTTTTAAAATCACAGCTTCTAGAAGGTTTACATGATTACTTAAAAAATACAAGTTTTTAGAAAATTTGTTTTATTTCATAAATGGAATCAAAAAAGTATGCACATTCTACGTCATAAAGACTTTCTATAGTTTGTGCATTCGACTGGAAATAAGAAAAGCTTACTTCCACCGTTTTTTGAAATCACAGCTTCTAGAAGGTTTACATAATTTCGTAAAAAACATGAGTTTTTAGAAAATGTGTTTTATTTCACAAATGGAATCTACAAAGTATGCACATTTTACGTCGTAACGACTTTCTATAGTTTGCGCATGCCTCCGGAAATAAAAAAGCTTACTTCCACTGTTTTTTAAAATCACAGCTTCTAGAAGGTTTACATGATTTCGTAAAAAACACGAGTTTTTAGAAAATGTGTTTTATTTCATAAATGGAATCTACAAAGTATGCACATTCTATGTCATAACGACTTTCTATAGTTTGCGCATGCGTCCGGAAATAAAAAAAGCTTACTTTCCCCGTTTTTTAAAATCACAGCTTCTAGAAGGTTTACATGATTTCTTAAAAAACACAAGTTTTTGGAAAATGTGTTTTATTTCATAAATGGAATCAACAAAGTATGCATATTCTACGTCATAACGACTTTCTATAGTTTGCGGATGCGTCTGGAAATAAGAAAAGCTTAGTTCCACCGTTTTTTAAAATCACAGCTTCTAGAAGGTTTACCTGATTTCTTACAAAACACGAGTTTTTAGAAAATGTGTTTTATTTCATCAATGGAATCAATAAAGTATGCACATTCTACGTCATAACGACTTTCTATAGTTTGCGCATGCGTCCGGAAATAAGAAAAGCTTACTTCCACCGTTTTTTAAAATCACAGCTTCTAGAAGGTTTACATGATTTCTTAAAAAATACGAGTTTTTAGAAAATGTGTTTTATTTCATAAATGGAATCAACAAAGTATGCACATTCTATGTCATAATGACTTTCTATAGTTTGCGCATTCGTCCGGAAGGTTTACATGATTTCGTAAAAACCACGATTTTTTAGAAAATGTGTTTTATTTCATAAATGGAATCTACAAAGTATGCACATTCTACGTCATAACGACTTTCTATAGTTTGCGCATGCATCCGGAAATAAGAAAATCTTACTTCCCCCATTTTTTAAAATCACAGCTTCTAGAAGGTTTACATGATTTCTTAAAAAACATGAGTTTTTAGAAAATGTGTTTTATTTCATCAACGGAATCAACAAAGTATGCACATTCTACGTCATAATGACTTTCTATAGCTTGCGCATGCGTCCGGAAATAAGAAAAGCTTACTTCCACCATTTTTAAAAATCACAGCTTCTAGAAGGTTTACATGATTTCTTAAAAAACACGAGTTTTTGGAAAATGTGTTTTATTTCATAAATGGAATAAAAAAAGTATGCACATTCTATTTCATAATGACTTTCTATAGTTTGCGTATTCGTCCGGAAATAAGAAAAGCTTACTTCCACCGTTTTTTAAAATCACAGCTTCTAGAAGGTTTACATGATTTCGTAAAAAACATCAATTTTTAGAAAATGTGTTTTATTTCATAAATGGAATCTACAAAGTATGCACATTCTACGTCATAACGACTTTCTATAGTTTGCGCATGCGTCCGGAAATAAGAAAAGCTTAATTCCACCGTTTTTTAAAATCACAGCTTCTAGAAGGTTTACATGATTTCGTAAAAAACACGAGTTTTTAGAAAATGTGTTTTATTTCATAAATGGAATCTACAAAATATGCACATTCTACGTCATAACGACTTTCTATAGTTTGCCCATGCGTCCGGAAATAAGAAAAGATTACTTCCCCTGTTTTATTTCAGAAATGGAATCTACAAAGTATGCACATTCTACGTCATAACGACTTTCTATAGTTTGCGCATGCCTCCGGAAATAAAAAAGCTTACTTCCACCGTTTTTTAAAATCACAGCTTCTAGAAGGTTTACATGATTTCGTAAAAAACATGAGTTTTTAGAAAATGTGTTTTATTTCATAAATGGAATCTACAAAGTATGCACATTCCACGTCATAACGACTTTCTAAAGTTTGCGCATGCGTCCGGAAATAAAAAAAAGCTTACTTTCCCCGTTTTTTAAAATCACAGCTTCTAGAAGGTTTACATGATTTCTTAAAAAACACGAGTTTTTAGAAAATGTGTTTTATTTCATAAATGGAATCAACAAAGTATGCATATTCTACGTCATAACGACTTTCTATAGTTTGCGCATGCGTCCGGAAATAAGAAAAGCTTACTTCCACCGTTTTTTAAAATCACATCTTCTAGAAGGTTTACCTGATTTCTTACAAAACACGAGTTTTTAGAAAATGTGTTTTATTTCATCAATGGAATCAATAAAGTATGCACATTCTACGTCATAACAACTTTCTATAGTTTGCGCATGCGTCCGGAAATAAGAAAAGCTTACTTCCACCGTTTTTTAAAATCACAGCTTCTAGAAGCTTTACATGATTTCTTAAAAAACACGAGTTTTTAGAAAATGTGTTTTATTTCATCAATGGAATCAACAAAGTATGCACATTCTACGTCATAATGACTTTCTATAGTTTGCGCATTCGTCCGGAAGGTTTACATGATTTCGTAAAAAACAAGATTTTTTAGAAAATGTGTTTTATTTCATAAATGGAATCTACAAAGTATGCACATTCTACGTCATAACGACTTTCTATAGTTTGCGCATGCATCCGGAAATAAGAAAAGCTTCCTTCCCCCGTTTTTTAAAATCACAGCTTCTAGAAGGTTTACATGATTTCTTAAAAAACATGAGTTTTTAGAAAATATGTTTTATTTCATAAACGGAATCAACAAAGTATGCACATTCTACGTCATAACGACTTTCTATAGCTTGCGCATGCGTCCGGAAATATTAAAAGCTTACTTCCACCGTTTTTTAAAATCACAGCTTCTAGAAGGTTTACATGATTTCTTAAAAAACACGAGTTTTTAGAAAATGCGTTTTATTTCATAAATGGAATCAAAAAAGTATGCACATTCTACGTCATAATGACTTTCTATACTTTGCGTATTCGTCCGGAAATAAGAAAAGCGTACTTCCACCGTTTTTTAAAATCACAGCTTCTAGAAGGTTTACATGATTTCGTAAAAAACACGAGTTTTTAGAAAATGTGTTTTATTTCATAAATGGAATCTACAAAGTATGCACATTCTAGGTCATAACGACTTTCTATAGTTTGCCCATGCGTCCGGAAATAAGAAAAGCTTACTTCCCCTGTTTTTTAAAATCACAGCTTCTAGAAGGTTTACATGATTTCGTAAAAAACACGAGTTTTTAGATAATGTGTTTTATTTCATAAATGGAATCTAGAAAGTATGCACATTCTACGTCATAACGACTTTCTATAGTTTGCGCATGCGTCTGGAAATAAAAAAAGCTTACTTTCCCCATTTTTTAAAATCACAGCTTCTAGAAGGTTTACATGATTTCTTAAAAAACAAGAGTTTTTAGAAAATGTGTTTTATTTCATAAATGGAATCAACAAAGTATGCATATTCTACGTCATAACGACTTTCTATAGTTTGCGAATGCGTCTGGAAATAAGAAAAGCTTACTTCCACCGTTTTTTAAAATCACAGCTTCTAGAAGGTTTACCTGATTTCTTACAAAACACGAGTTTTTAGAAAATGTGTTTTATTTCATCAATGGAATCAATAAAGTATGCACATTCTATGTCATAACGACTTTCTATAGTTTGCGCATGCGTCCGGAAATAAGAAAAGCTTACTTCCACCATTTTTTAAAATCACAGCTTCTAGAAGGTTTACACGATTTCTTAAAAAACACGAGTTTTTAGAAAATTTATTTTATTTCATAAATGGAATCAACAAAATATGCACATTCTACGTCATAACGACTTTCTATAGTTTGCGAATTCGTCCGGAAATAAGAAAAGCTTACTTCCACCGTTTTTTAAAATCACAGCTTCTAGAAGGTTTACATGATTTCGTAAAAAACAGGAGTTTTTAGAAAATGTGTTTTATTTCATAAATGGAATCTACAAAGTATGCACATTCTATGTCATAACGACTTTCTATAGTTTGCGCATTCGTCCGGAAATAACAAAAGCTTACTTCCCCCCGTTTTTTAAAATCACAGCTTCTAGAAGGTTTACATGATTTCTTAAAAAACACGAGTTTTTAGAAAATGTGTTTTATTTCATAAATGGAATCAACAAAGTATGCACATTCTACGTCATAACGACTTCCTATAGTTTGCGCATGTGTTTGGAAATAAGAAAAGCTTACTTCCCCCGTTTTTTAAAATAACAGCTTTTAGAAGGTTTACATGATTTCTTACAAAACACGATTTTTTAGAAAATGTGTTTTATTTCATCAATGGAATGAATAAAGTATGCACATTCTACGTCATATCGACTTTCTATAGTTTGCGCATGCGTCCGGAAATAAGAAAAGCTTCCTTCCACCATTTTTTAAAATCACAGCTTCTAGAAGATTTACATGATTTCTTAAAAAACACGAGTTTTTAGAAAATGTGTTTTATTTCATAAATGGAATCAACAAAGTATGCACATTCTACATCATAACGACTTTCTATAGTTTGCGCATGCGTCCGGAAATAAGAAAAGCTTACTTCCACTGTTTTTTAAAATCACAGCTTCTAGAAGGTTTACATGATTTCTTAAAAAACACGAGTTTTTAGTAAATGTGTTTTATTTCATAAATGGAATCAACAAAGTATGCACATTCTACGTCATAATTAATTTCTATAGTTTGCGCATTCGTTCGGAAATAAGAAAAGCTTACTTCCACAATTTTTTAAAATCACAGCTTCTAGAAGGTTTACATGATTTCGTAAAAAACAAGAGTTTTTAGAAAATATGCTTTATTTCATCAATGAAATCTACAAAGTATGCACATTATACGTCATAATGACTTTTTATAGTTTCCGCATGCGTCCGGAAATAAGAAAAGCTTACTTCCCCCGTTTTTTAAAATCACAGCTTCTAGAAGGTTTACACGATTTCTTAAAAAACACGAGTTTTTAGAAAATGTGTTTTATTTCATAAATGGAATCAACAAAGTATGTACATTCTACATCATAACGACTTTCTATAGTTTGCGCATGCGTCCGGAAATAAGAAAATCTTACTTCCACCGTTTTTTAAAATCACACCTTCTAGAAGGTTTACATGATTTCTTAAAAAACACAAGTTTTTAGAAAATGTGTTTTATTTCATAAATGGAATCAACAAAGTATGCACATTCTACGTCATAATGACTTTCTATAGTTTGCGCATGCGTTTCGAAATAAGAAAAGCTTACTTCCCCCCGTTTTTTAAAATCAAAGCTTCTAGAAGGTTTACATCATTTCTTAAAAAACACGAGTTTTTAGAAAATGTGTTTTATTTCATAAATGGAATGAACAAAGTATGCACATTCTACGTCATAACGACTTTCTATAGTTTGTGCATTCGACTGGAAATAAGAAAAGCTTACTTCCACCGTTTTTTGAAATCACAGCTTCTAGAAGGTTTACATGATTTCGTAAAAAACAGGAGTTTTTAGAAAATGTGTTTTATTTCATAAATGGAATCTACAAAGTATGCACATTCTATGTCATAACGACTTTCTATAGTTTGCCCATTCGTCCGGAAATAACAAAAGCTTACTTCCCCCGTTTTTTAAAATCACAGCTTCTAGAAGGTTTACATGATTTCGTAAAAAAAAAGAGTTGTTAGAAAATGTGTTTTATTTCATAAATCGAATCTACAAAGTATGCACATTCTACGTCATAAAGACTTTCTATAGTTTGCGCATGTGTTTGGTAATAGGAAAAGCTTACTTCCCTCGTTTTTTAAAATCACAGCTTCTAGAAGGTTTACATGATTTCTTACAAAACATTATTTTTTAGAAAATGTGTTTTATTTCATCAATGGAATCAACAACGTATGTACATTCTACGTCATAACGACTTTCTATAGTTTGCGCATGCGTCCGGAAATAAGAAAAGCTTACTTCCACCGTTTTCTAAAATCACAGCTTCTAGAAGGTTTACATGATTTCGTAAAAAACAAGAGTTGTTAGAAAATGTGTTTTATTTCATAAATGGAATCTACATAGTATGCACATTCTACGTCATAACGATTTTCTATAGTTTGCGCATACATCCGGAAATAAGAAAAGCTTACTTCCGCCGCTTTTTAAAATCACAGCTTCTAGAAGGTTTACATGATTTCTTAAAAAACGCGAGTTTTTAGAAAATATGTTTTATTTCATAAATGGAATGAACAAAGTATGCACATTCTACGTCATAAAGACTTTCTATAGTTTGCGCATGCGTTTGGTAATAGGAAAAGCTAACTTCCCTCGTTTTTTAAAATCACAGCTTCTAGAAGGTTTACATGATTTCTTACAAAACATTAGTTTTTAGAAAATGTGTTTTATTTCATCAATGGAATCAACAACGTATGTACATTCTACGTCATAACGACTTTCTATAGTTTGCGCTTGCGTCCGGAAATAAGAAAAGTTTACTTCCACCGTTTTCTAAAATCACAGCTTCTAGAAGGTTTACATGATTTCGTAAAAAACAAGAGTTGTTAGAAAATGTGTTTTATTTCATAAATGGAATCTACATAGTATGCACATTCTACATCATAACGATTTTCTATAGTTTGCGCATGCGTCCGGAAATAAGAAAAGCTTACTTCCCCCGTTTTTTAATATCACAGCTTCAAGAAGGTTTACATGATTTCTTAAAAAACACGAGTTTTTAGAAAATGTGTTTTATTTCATAAATGGAATTAACAAAGTATGCATATTCTACGTCATAACGACTTTCTATAGTTTGCGCATGCGTCCGGAAATAAGAAAAGCTTACTTCCACCGTTTTTTAAAATCACAGCTTCTAGAAGGTTTACATGATTTCTTACAAAACACGAGTTTTTAGAAAATGTGTTTTATTAGATCAATGGAATCAATAAAGTATGCACATTCTACGTCATAACGACTTTCTATAGTTTGCGCATGCGTCCGGAAATAAGAAAAGCTTACTTCCACCGTTTTTTAAAATCACAGCTTCTAGAAGGTTTACATGATTTCTTAAAAAACACGAGTTTTAATAAAATTTGTTTTATTTCATAAATGGAATCAACAAAGTATGCACATTCTACGTCATAATGACTTTCTACAGTTTGCGCATTCGTCCGGAAATAAGAAAAGCTTACTTCCACCGTTTTTTAAAATCACAGCTTCTAGAAGGTTTACATGATCTCGTAAAAAACACGAGTTTTTAGAAAATGTGTTTTATTTCATAAATGGAATCAACAAAGTATGCACATTCTACGTCATAACGACTTTCTATAGTTCGTGCATTCGTTCGGAAATAAGAAAAGCTTACCTCCCCCGTTTTTTAAAATCACAGCCTCTAGAAGGTTTTCATGATTTCTTAAAAAACACGAGTTTTTAGAAAATGTGTTTTATTTCATAAATGGAATCAACAAACTATGCACATTCTACGTCATAATGACTTCCTATAGTTTGCGCATGTGTTTGGAAATAAGAAAAACTTACTTCCCCCGTTTTTTAAAATCACAGCTTCTAGAAGGTTTACACGATTTCTTAAAAAACACGAGTTTTTAGAAAATGTGTTTTATTTCATAAATGGAATCAACGAAGTATGCACATTCTACATCATAATGACTTTCTATAGTTTGTGCATGCGTCCGGAAATAAGAAAATCTTACTTCCACTGTTTTTTAAAATCACAGTTTCTAGAAGGTTTACATGATTTCTTAAAAAACAAGAGTTTTTAGAAAATGTGTTTTATTTCATAAATGGAATCAACAAAGTATGCACATTCTACGTCATAACGACTTTCTATAGTTTGCGCATTCGTCCGGAAATAAGAAAAGCTTACTTCCACCATTTTTTAAAATCACAGCTTCTAGAAGGTTTACATGATTTCGTAAAAAACACGAGTTTTTAGAAAATGTGCTTTATTTCATAAATGAAATCTACAAAGTATGCACATTCTACGTCATAATGACTTTTTATAGTTTCCGCATGCGTCCGGAAATAAGAAAAGCTTACTTCCCCCGTTTTTTAAAATCACAGCTTCTAGAAGGTTTACATGATTTCTTAAAAAACACGAGTTTTTAGAAAATGTGTTTTATTTCATAAATGGAATCAACAAAGTATGTACATTCTACGTCATAACGACTTTCTATAGTTTGCGCATTCGTTTCGAAATAAGAAAAGCTTACTTCCCCCGTTTTTTAAAATCAAAGTTTCTAGAAGGTTTACATCATTTCTTAAAAAACACGAGTTTTTAGAAAATGTGTTTTATTTCATAAATGGAATGAACAAAGTATGAACATTCTACGTCATAACGACTTTCTATAGTTTGTGCATTCGACTGGAAATAAGAAAAGCTTACTTCCACCGTTTTTTGAAATCACAGCTTCTAGAAGGTTTACATAATTTCGTAAAAAACACGAGTTTTTAGAAAATGTGTTTTATTTCAGAAATGGAATCAACAAAGTATGCACATTCTACGTCATAACGACTTTCTATAGTTTGCGCATGCGTCCGAAAATAAGAAAAGCTTACTTCCACCATTTTTTAAAATCACAGCTTCTAGAAGGTTTACATGATTTCTTAAAAAACACGAGTTTTTAGAAAATGTGTTTTATTTCATAAATGGAATCATAAAAGTATGCACATTCTACGTCATAGCGACTTTCTATAGTTTGCTCATGCATCCGGAAAAAAGAAAATCTTACTTCCACCGTTTTTTAAAATCACAGCTTCTAGAAGGTTTACATGATTTCTTAAAAAATACGAGTTTTTAGAAAATGTGTTTTATTTCATAAATAGAATCAACAAAGTATGCACATTCTACGTCATAACGACTTTCTATAGTTTGCACATGCGTTTGGAAATAAGAAAAGCTTACTTCCCCCGCTTTTTAAAATCACAGCTTCTAGAAGGTTTACATGATTTCTTAAAAAACACGAGTTTTTAGAAAATATGTTTTATTTCATAAATGGAATGAACAAAGTATGCACATTCTACGTCATAAAGACTTTCTATAGTTTGCGCATGCGTTTGGTAATAGGAAAAGCTTACTTCCCTCGTTTTTTAAAATCACAGCTTCTAGAAGGTTTACATGATTTCTCACAAAACATTAGTTTTTAGAAAATGTGTTTTATTTCATCAATGGAATCAACAACGTATGTACATTCTACGTCATAATGACTTTCTATAGTTTGCGCATGCGTCCGGAAATAAGAAAAGCTTACTTCCACCGTTTTCTAAAATCACAGCTTCTAGAAGGTTTACATGATTTCGTAAAAAACAAGAGTTGTTAGAAAATGTGTTTTATTTCATAAATGGAATCTACATAGTATGCACATTCTACGTCATAACGATTTTCTATAGTTTGCGCATGCATCCGAAAATAAGAAAAGCTTACTTCCACCATTTTTTAAAATCACAGCTTCTAGAAGGTTTACATGATTTTGTAAAAAACACGAGTTTTTAGAAAATGTGTTTTATTTCATAAATGGAATCTACAAAGTATGCACATTCTACGTCATAACAAATTTCTATAGTTTCCGCATGCGTCCGGAAATAAGAAAAGCTTACTTCCCCCGTTTTTTAATATCACAGCTTCTAGAAGGTTTACATGATTTCTTAAAAAACACGAGTTTTTAGAAAATGTGTTTTATTTCATAAATGGAATCAACAAAGTATGCATATTCTACGTCATAACGACTTTCTATAGTTTGCGCATGTGTCCGGAAATAAGAAAAGCTTACTTCCACCGTTTTTTAAAATCACAGCTTCTAGAAGGTTTACATGATTTCTTACAAAACACGAGTTTTTAGAAAATGTGTTTTATTTCATCAATGGAATCAATAAAGTATGCACATTCTACGTCATAACGACTTTATATAGTTTGCGCATGCGTCCGGAAATAAGAAAAGCTTACTTCCACCGTTTTTTAAAATCACAGCTTCTAGAAGGTTTACATGATTTCTTAAAAAACACGAGTTTTTAGAAAATTTGTTTTATTTCATAAATGGAATCAACAAAGTATGCACATTCTACGTCATAACGACTTTCTATAGTTTGCGCATTCGTCCGGAAATAAGAAAAGCTTACTTCCACCGTTTTTTAAAATCACAGCTTCTAGAAGGTTTACATGATTTCGTAAAAAACATGAGTTTTTAGAAAATGTACTTTATTTCATAAATGCAATCTACAAAGTATGCACATTCTATGTCATAACGACTTTCTATAGTTTGCGGATGCGTCCAGAAATAAGAAAAGCTTACTTCCCCCGTTTTTTAAAATCATAGCTTCTAGAAGGTTTACGTGATGTCTTAAAAAACATGAGTTTTTAGAAAATGTGTTTTATTTCATAAATGGAATCAACAAAGTATGCACATTCTACGTCATAACGACTTTCTATAGTTTGCGCATGCGTCCGGAAATAAGAAAAGCTTACTTCCACCATTTTTTAAAATCATAGCTTTTAGAAGGTTTACATGATTTCGTAAAAAACAGGAGTTTTTAGAAAATGTGTTTTATTTGATAAATTGAATCTACAAAGTATGCACATTCTACGTCATAAAGACTTTCTACAGTTTGTGCATGCGTCCGGAAATAAGAAAAGCTTACTTCCCCTGGTTTTTAAAATCACAGCTTCTAGAAGGTTTACATGATTTCTTTAAAAACACGAGTTTTTAGAAAATGTGTTTTATTTCATAAATGGAATCAACAAAGTATGCACATTCTACGTCATAACGACTTTCTATAGTTTGCGCATTCGTCCGGAAATAAGAAAAGCTTACTTCCACCATTTTTTAAAATGACAGCTTCTAGAAGGTTTACATGATTTCGTAAAAAACACGAGTTTTTAGAAAATGTGCTTTATTTCATAAATGAAATCTACAAAGTATGCACATTCTACGTCATAACGACTTTCTATAGTTTGCACATGCGTTTGGAAATAAGAAAAGCTTACTTCCCCCGTTTTTTAAAATCAAAGCTTCTAGAAGGTTTACATGATTTCTTGAAAAACACAAGTTTTTAGAAAATGTGTTTTATTTCATAAATGGAATGAACAAAGTATGCACATTCTACGTCATATCGACTTTCTATAGTTTGCCCATGCATTTGGAAATAAGAAAAGCTTACTTCCCCCGTTTTTTAAAATCACAGCTTCTAGAAGGTTTACATGATTTCTTAAAAAACACGAGTTTTTAGAAAATGTGTTTTATTTCATAAATGGAATCAACAAAGTATGCACATTCTACGTCATAACGACTTTCTATAGTTTGCACATGCGTTTGGAAATAAGAAAAGCTTACTTCCCCCATTTTTTAAAATCACAGCTTCTAGAAGGTTTACATGATTTCGTAAAAAACACGAGTTTTTAGAAAATGTGTTTTATTTCATAAATGGCATCAACAAAGTATGCACATTCTACGTCATAACGACTTTCTATAGTTTTCGCATTCGTCCGGAAATAAGAAAAGCTTACTTCCACCGTTTTCTAAAATCTTAGCTTCTACAAGGTTTACATGATTTCTTAAAAAACACGAGTTTTTAGAAAATGTGTTTTATTTCATAAATGGAATCAACAAAGTATGCACATTCTACGTCATAACGACTTTCTATAGTTTGCACATGCGTTTGGAAATAAGAAAAGCTTACTTCCCCCGTTTTTTAAAATCACAGCTTCTAGAAGGTTTACATGATTTCTTAAAAAACACGAGTTTTTAGAAAATGTGTTTTATTTCATAAATGGAATGAACAAAGTATGCACATTCTACGTCATAACGACTTTCTATAGTTTGCGCATGCGTTTGGTAATAGGAAAAGCTTACTTCCCTCGTTTTTTAAAATCACAGCTTCTAGAAGGTTTACATGATTTCTTACAAAACATTAGTTTTTAGAAAATGTGTTTTATTTCATCAATGGAATCAACAACGTATGTACATTCTATGTCATAACGACTTTCTATAGTTTGCGCATGCGTCCGGAAATAAGAAAAGCTTACTTCCACCGTTTGCTAAAATCACAGCTTCTAGAAGGTTTACATGATTTCGTAAAAAACAAGAGTTGTTAGAAAATGTGTTTTAATTCATAAATGGAATCTACATAGTATGCACATTCTACGTCATAACGATTTTCTATAGTTTGCTCATGCATCCGGAAATAAGAAAACCTTACTTCAACCGTTTTTTAAAATCAAAGCTTCTAGAAGGTTTACATGATTTCGTAAAAAACACGAGTTTTTAGAAAATGTGTTTTATTTCATAAATGGAATCTACAAAGTATGCACATTCTACGTCATAACAAATTTCTATAGTTTCCGCATGCGTCCGGAAATAAGAAAAGCTTACTTCCCCCGTTTTTTAAAATCACAGCTTCTAGAAGGTTTACATGATTTCTTAAAAAACACGAGTTTTTAGAAAATGTTTTTTATTTCATAAATGGAATCAACAAAGTATGTACATTCCACGTCATAACGACTTTGTATAGTTTGCGCATGCGTCCGGAAATAAGAAAAGCTTACTTCCACCGTTTTTTAAAATCACAGCTTCTAGAAGATTTACATGATTTCTTAAAAAACACGAGTTTTTAGAAAATGTGTTTTATTTCATAAATGGAATCAACAAAGTATGTACATTCTACCTGATAACGACTTTCTATAGTTTGCGCATGCGTCCGGAAATAAGAAAAGCTTACTTCCACCGTTTTCTAAAATCACAGCTTCTAGAAGGTTTACATGATTTCGTAAAAAACACGATTTTTTACAAAATGTGTTTTATTTCATAAATGGAATCTACATAGTATGCACATTCTACGTCATAACGACTTTCTATAGTTTGCGCATGCATCCGGAAATAAGAAAAGCTTACTTCCACCGTTTTCTAAAATCACAGCTTCTTGAAGGTTTACATGATTTCGTAAAAAACACGAGTTTTTAGAAAATGTGTTTTATTTCATAAATGGAATCTACATATTATGCACATTCTACGTCATAACAACTTTCTATAGTTTCCGCATGCGTTCGGAAATAAGAAAAGCTTACTTCCCCCGTTTTTTAAAATCACAGCTTCTAGAAGGTTGACCTTATTTCTTTAAAAACATGAGTTTTTAGAAAATGTGTTTTATTTCATAAATGGAATCAACAAAGTATGCACATTCTACGTCATAACGACTTTCTATAGTTTGCGCATTCGTCCGGAAATAAGAAAAGCTTACTTCCCCCATTTTTTAAAATCACAGCTTCTAGAAGGTTTACATGATTTCGTAAAAAACACGAGTTTTTAGAAAATGTGCTTTATTTCATAAATGGAATCTACGAAGTATGCACATTCTACGTCATAACGACTTTCTATAGTTTGTGCATGCGTCCGGAAATAAGAAAAGCTTACTTCCACCGTTTTTTAAAATCACAGATTCTAGAAGGTTTACATGATTTCGTAAAAAACACGAGTTTTAAGAAAATGTGTTTTATTTCATAAATGGAATCAACAACGTATGCACATTCTACGTCATAACGACTTTCTATAGTTTGCGCATGAGTACGGAAATAAGAAAAGCTTACTTCCCTCGTTTTTTAAAATCACAGCTTCTAGAAGGTTTACATGATTTCTTAAAAAACACGAGTTTTTAGAAAATGTGTTTTATTTCATAAATGGAATCAACAAAGTATACACATTCTACGTCATAACGACTTTCTATAGTTTGCGCATGCGTTTGGAAATAAGGAAAGCTTACTTCCCCCATTTTTTAAAATCACAGCTTTTAGAAGGTTTACATGATTTCGTAAAAAACACGAGTTTTTCGAAAATGTGTTTTATTTCAGAAATGGAATCTACAAAGTATGCACATTCTATGTCATAACGACTTTCTATAGTTTGCGCATGCGTCCGGAAATAAGAAAATCTTACTTCCCCCGTTTTTTAAAATCACAGCTTCTAAAAGGTTTACATTATTTCTTAAAAAACACGAGTTTTTAGAAAATGTGTTTTATTTCATAAATGGAATCTACAAAGTATGCACATTCTACGTCATAAACGACTTTCTATAATTTGCGCATGCATTTGGAGATAAGAAAAGCTTACTTCCCCCGTTTTTTAAAATCACAGCTTCTAGAAGGTTTACATGATTTCTTAAAAAACACGAGTTTTTAGAAAATGTGTTTTATTTTATAAATGGAATCAACAAAGTATCCACATTCTACGTCATAACGACTTTCTATAGTTTGTGCATGCGTCCGGAAATAAGAAAAGCTTAATTCCCCCGTTTTTTAAAATCACAGCTTCTAGAAGGTTTACATGATTTCTTAAAAAACATGAGTTTTTAGAAAATGTGTTTTATTTCTTAAATGGAATCAACAAAGTATGCACATTATACGTCATAACGACTTTCTATAGTTTGCGCATGCGTCCGGAAATAAGAAAAGCTTAATTCCCCCGTTTTTTAAAATCACAGCTTCTAGAAGGTTTACATGATTTCTTAAAAAACACGAGTTTTTAGAAAATGTGTTTTATTTCATAAATGGAATCTACAAAGTATGCACATTCTACGTCATAACGAATTTCTATAGTTTGCGCATGCGTTTGGAAATAAGAAAAGCTTACTTCCCCTGTTTTTTAAAATCACAGCTTCAAGAAGGTTTACATGATTTCTTAAAAAAAACTTGTTTCTAGAAAATGTGTTTTATTTCATAAATGGAATCAACAAAGTATGCACATTCTACGTCATAACGACTTTCTATAGTTTGCGCATGCGTCCGGAAATAAGAAAAGCTTACTTCCACCGTTTTTTAAAATCACAGCTTCTAGAAGGTTTACATGATTTCTTAAAAAACACGAGTTTTTAGAAAATGTGTTTTATTTCATAAATGGCATCAACAAAGTATGCACATTCTACGTCATAACGACTTTCTATAGTTTTCGCATTCGTCCGGAAATAAGAAAAGCTTACTTCCACCGTTTTTTAAAATCACAGCTTCTAGAAGGTTTACATGATTTCGTAAAAAACAAGAGTTTTTAGAAAATGTGCTTTATTTCATAAATGGAATCTACAAAGTATGCACATTCTATGTCATAACGACTTTCTATAGTTTGCGCATGCGTCCGGAAATAAGAAAAGCTTACTTCCCCCATTTTTTAAAGTCACGGCTTCTAGAAGGTTTACGTGATTTCTTAAAAAACATGAGTTTTTAGAAAATGTGTTTTATTTCATAAATGGAATCAACAAAGTATGCACATTCTACGTCATAACGACTTTCTATAGTTTGCGCATGCGTCCGGAAATAAGAAAAGCTTACTTCCACCATTTTTTAAAATCATAGCTTTTAGAAGGTTTACATGATTTCGTAAAAAACACGAGTTTTTAGAAAATGTGTTTTATTTGATAAATGGAATCTACAAAGTATGCACATTCTACATCATAACGACTTTCTACAGTTTGCGCATGCGTCCGGAAATAAGAAAAGCTTACTTCCCCGGTTTTTAAAATCACAGCTTCTAGAAGGTTTACATGATTTCTTTAAAAACACGAGTTTTTAGAAAATGTGTTTTATTTCATAAATGGAATCAACAAAGTATGCACATTCTACGTCATAACGACTTTCTATAGTTTTCGCATGCCTTTGGAAATAAGAAAAGCTTAATTCCCCCGTTTTTTAAAATCACAGCTTCTAGAAGGTTTACATGATTTCTTAAAAAACACGAGTTTTTAGAAAATGTGTTTTATTTCATAAATAGAATCAACAAAGTATGCACATTCTATGTCATAACGACTTTCTATAGTTTGCGCATGCGTTTGGAAATACGAAAAGCTTACTTCCCTCGTTTTTTAAAATCACAGCTTCTAGAAGGTTTACATGATTTCTTAAAAAACACGAGGTTTTAGAAAATGTGTTTTATTTCATAAATGGAATCAACAAAGTATGCAAATTCTACGTCATAACGATTTTCTATAGTTTGCGGATGCGTCTGGAAATAAGAAAAGCTTACTTCCACCATTTTTTAAAATCACAGCTTCTACAAGGTTTACATGATTTCGTAAAAAACACGAGTTTTTAGAAAATGTTTTTATTTCATAAATGGAATCTACAAAGTATGCACATTCTACGTCATAACAACTTTCTATAGTTTGCGCATGCGTCCGGAAATAAGAAAAGCTTACTTCCCCTGTTTTATAAAATCACAGCTTCTAGAAGGTTTACATGATTTCGTAAAAAACACGAGTTTTTAGAAAATGTGTTTTATTTCATAAATGGAATCAACAAAGTATGCACATTCAACGTCATAATGACTTTCTATAGTTTGCGCATGCGTCCCGAAATAAGAAAAGCTTAATTCCCCCGTTTTTTAAAATCACAGCTTCTAGAAGGTTTACATGATTTCTTAGAAAACACGAGTTTTTAGAAAATGTATTTTATTTCATAAATGGAATCAACAAAGTATGCACATTCTACGTCATAACGTCTTTCTATAGTTTGCGCATGCGTCCGGAAATAACAAGAGCTTAATTCGCCCGTTTTTTAAAATCACAGCTTCTAGAAGGTTTACATGATTTCGTAAAAAACACGAGTTTTTAGAAAATGTGTTTTATTTCATGAATGGAATCTACAAAGTATGCACATTCTACGTCATAACGACTTTCTATAGTTTGCGCATTCGTCCGGAAATAAGAAAAGCTTACTTCCCCCGTTTTTTAAAATCACAGCTTCTAGAAGGTTTACATGATTTCTTAAAAAACACGAGTTTTTAGAAAATGTGCTTTATTTCATAAATGGAATCTACAAAGTATGCACATTCTACGTCATAACGACTTTCTATAGTTTGCGCATTCGTCCGGAAATAAGAAAAGCTTACTTCCCCCGTTTTTTAAAATCACAGCTTCTAGAAGGTTTACATGATTTCTTAAAAAACACGAGTTTTTAGAAAATGTGCTTTATTTCATAAATGGAATCTACAAAGTATGCACATTCTACGTCATAACGACTTTCTATTGCTTGCGCATGCATTCGGAAATAAGAAAAGCTTACTTCCACCGTTTTTTAAAATCACAGGTTCCAGAAGGTTTACATGATTTCGTAAAAAACACGAGTTTTTAGAAAATGTGTTTTATTTCATAAATGGAATCAACAACGTATGCACATTCTACGTCATAACGACTTTCTATAGTTTGCGCATGCGTCCGGAAATAAGAAAAGCTTATTTCCCCCGTTTTTTAAAATCACAGCTTCTAGAAGGTTTACATGATTTCTTAAAAAACACGAGTTTTTAGAAAATGTGTTTTATTTCATTAATGGAATCAACAAAGTATGCACATTCTACGTCATAACGACTTTCTATAGTTTGCGCATGCGTCCAGAAATAAGAAAAGCTTAGTTCCCCCGTTTTTTAAAATCACAGCTTCTAGAAGGTTTACATGATTTCTTAAAAGACACGAGTTTTTAGAAAATGTGTTTTATTTCATAAATGGAATCAACAAAGTATGCACATTCTACGTCATAACGACTTTCTATAGTTTTCGCATGCCTTTGGAAATAAGAAAAGCTTAATTCCCCCGTTTTTTAAAATCACAGCTTCTAGAAGGTTTACATGATTTCTTAAAAAACACGAGTTTTTAGAAAATGTGTTTTATTTCATAAATAGAATCAACAAAGTATGCACATTCTATGTCATAACGACTTTCTATAGTTTGCGCATGCGTTTGGAAATACGAAAAGCTTACTTCCCTCGTTTTTTAAAATCACAGCTTCTAGAAGGTTTACATGATTTCTTAAAAAACACGAGGTTTTAGAAAATGTGTTTTATTTCATAAATGGAATCAACAAAGTATGCAAATTCTACGTCATAACGATTTTCTATAGTTTGCGGATGCGTCTGGAAATAAGAAAAGCTTACTTCCACCATTTTTTAAAATCACAGCTTCTACAAGGTTTACATGATTTCGTAAAAAACACGAGTTTTTAGAAAATGTTTTTATTTCATAAATGGAATCTACAAAGTATGCACATTCTACGTCATAACAACTTTCTATAGTTTGCGCATGCGTCCGGAAATAAGAAAAGCTTACTTCCCCTGTTTTATAAAATCACAGCTTCTAGAAGGTTTACATGATTTCGTAAAAAACACGAGTTTTTAGAAAATGTGTTTTATTTCATAAATGGAATCAACAAAGTATGCACATTCAACGTCATAATGACTTTCTATAGTTTGCGCATGCGTCCCGAAATAAGAAAAGCTTAATTCCCCCGTTTTTTAAAATCACAACTTCTAGAAGGTTTACATGATTTCTTAGAAAACACGAGTTTTTAGAAAATGTATTTTATTTCATAAATGGAATCAACAAAGTATGCACATTCTACGTCATAACGTCTTTCTATAGTTTGCGCATGCGTCCGGAAATAAGAAGAGCTTAATTCGCCCGTTTTTTAAAATCACAGCTTCTAGAAGGTTTACATGATTTCGTAAAAAACACGAGTTTTTAGAAAATGTGTTTTATTTCATGAATGGAATCTACAAAGTATGCACATTCTACGTCATAACGACTTTCTATAGTTTGCGCATTCGTCCGGAAATAAGAAAAGCTTACTTCCCCCGTTTTTTAAAATCACAGCTTCTAGAAGGTTTACATGATTTCTTAAAAAACACGAGTTTTTAGAAAATGTGCTTTATTTCATAAATGGAATCTACAAAGTATGCACATTCTACGTCATAACGACTTTCTATAGTTTGCGCATTCGTCCGGAAATAAGAAAAGCTTACTTCCCCCGTTTTTTAAAATCACAGCTTCTAGAAGGTTTACATGATTTCTTAAAAAACACGAGTTTTTAGAAAATGTGCTTTATTTCATAAATGGAATCTACAAAGTATGCACATTCTACGTCATAACGACTTTCTATTGCTTGCGCATGCATTCGGAAATAAGAAAAGCTTACTTCCACCGTTTTTTAAAATCACAGGTTCCAGAAGGTTTACATGATTTCGTAAAAAACACGAGTTTTTAGAAAATGTGTTTTATTTCATAAATGGAATCAACAACGTATGCACATTCTACGTCATAACGACTTTCTATAGTTTGCGCATGCGTCCGGAAATAAGAAAAGCTTATTTCCCCCGTTTTTTAAAATCACAGCTTCTAGAAGGTTTACATGATTTCTTAAAAAACACGAGTTTTTAGAAAATGTGTTTTATTTCATTAATGGAATCAACAAAGTATGCACATTCTACGTCATAACGACTTTCTATAGTTTGCGCATGCGTCCAGAAATAAGAAAAGCTTAGTTCCCCCGTTTTTTAAAATCACAGCTTCTAGAAGGTTTACATGATTTCTTAAAAGACACGAGTTTTTAGAAAATGTGTTTTATTTCATAAATGGAATCAACAAAGTATGCACATTCTACGTCATAACGACTTTCTATAGTTTGCGCGTGCGTCTGTAAATAAGAAGAGCTTACCTCCCTCGTTTTTTAAAATCACAGATTCTAGAAGGTTTACATGATTTCTTAAAAAACACGAGTTTTTAGAAAATGTGTTTTATTTCATGAATGGAATCAACAAAGTATGCACATTCTACGTCATAACGGCTTTCTATAGTTTGCGCATGCGTTCGGAAATAAGAAAAGCTTACTTCCCCCGTTTTTTAAAATCACAGCTTCTAGAAGGTTTACATGATTTCTTAAAAAACACGAGTTTTTAGTAAATGTGTGTTATTTCATAAAGGGAATCAACAAGTATGCACATTCTACATCATAATGACTTTCTATAGTTTGCGCATGCATCCGGAAATAAGAAAAGCTTACTTCCACCATTTTTTAAAATCACAGCTTCTAGAAGGTTTACATGATTTCGTAAAAAACACGAGTTTTTAGAAAATGTGTTTTATTTCATAAATGGAATCTACAAAGTATGCACATTCTATCTCATAACGACTTTCTATAGTTTGCGCATGTGTCCGGAAATAAGAAAAGCTTACTTCCCACGTTTTTTAAAATCACAGCTTCTAGAAGGTTTACATGATTTCTTAAAAAACACAAGTTTTTAGAAAACGTGTTTTATTTCATAAATGGAATCAACAAAGTATGCACATTCTATGTCATAACGACTTTCTATAGTTTGCGCATTCATCCGGAAATAAGAAAAGCTTACTTCCACCGTTTTTTAAAATCACAGCTTCTAGAAGGTTTACATGATTTCTTAAAAAACACGAGTTTTTAGAAAATTTGTTTTATTTCATAAATGGAATCAACAAAGTATGCACATTCTACGTCATAACGACTTTCTATAGTTTGCGCATGTGTCCGGAAATAAGAAGAGCTTACCTCCCCCGTTTTTTAAAATCACAGCTTCTAGAAGGTTTACATGATTTCTTAAAAAACACGAGTTTTTAGAAAATGTGTTTTATTTCATGAATGGAATCAACAAAGTATGCACATTCTATGTCATAACGGCTTTCTATAGTTTGCGCATGCGTTTGTAAATACAAAAAGCTTACTTCCCCCGTTTTTTAAAATCACAGCTTCTAGAAGGTTTACATGATTTCACAAAAAACACGAGTTTTTAGAAAACGTGTTTTATTTCATAAATGGAATCAACAAAGTATGCACATTCTACGTCATAACGATTTTCTATAGTTTGCGCATGCGTCTGGAAATAAGAAAATCTTACTTCCACCGTTCTTTAAAATCACAGCTTCTAGAAGGTTTACATGATTTCGTAAAAAACACGAGTTTTTAGGAAATGTGTTTTATTTCATAAATGGAATCTACAAAGTATGCACATTCTACGTCATAAACAACTTTCTATAATTTGCGCATGCGTTTGTAAATAAGAAAAGCTTACTTCCATCGTTTTTTAAAATCACAGCTTCTAGAAGGTTTACATGATTTCTTAAAAAACACGAGTTTTTAGAAAATGTGTTTTATTTCATAAATGGAATCAACAAAGTATGCACATTCTACGTCATAACGACTTTCTATAGTTTGCACATCCGTCCGGAAATAAGAAAAGCTTACCTCCCCCGTTTTTTAAAATCACAGCTTCTAGAAGGTTTACATGATTTCTTAAAAAACACAAGTTTTTAGAAAATGTTTTTTATTTCATAAATGGAATCAACAAAGTATGCACATTCTATGTCATAACGACTTTCTATAGTTTGCGCTTTCATCCGGAAATAAGAAAAGCTTACTTCCACCGTTTTTTAAAATCACAGCTTCTAGAAGGTTTACATGATTTCGTAAAAAACACGAGTTTTTAGAAAATGTGTTTTATTTCATAAATGGAATCAACAAAGTATGCACATTCTACGTCATAACGACTTTGTATAGTTTGCGCATGCATTCGGAAATAAGAAGAGCTTAACTCCCCTGTTTTTTAAAATCACAGCTTCTCGAAGGTTTACATGATTTCTTAAAAAACACGAGTTTTTAGAAAATGTGTTTTATTTCATAAATGGAATCAACAAAGTATGCACATTCTACGTCATAACGACTTTCTATAGTTTGCGCATGTGTCCGGAAATAAGAAGAGCTTACCTCCACCGATTTTTAAAATCACAGCTTCTAGAAGGTTTACATGATTTCTTAAAAAACACGAGTTTTTAGAAAATGTGTTTTATTTCATGAATGCAATAAACAAAGTATGCACATTCTATGTCATAACGGCTTTCTATAGTTTGCGCATGCGTTTGGAAATACGAAAAGCTTACTTCCCCCGTTTTTGAGAATCACAGCTTCTAGAAGGTTTACATGATTTCTTAAAAAACACGATTTTTTGGAAAAAGTGTTTTATTTCATAAATGGAATCATCAAAGTATGCACATTCTACGTCATAACAATTTTCTATAGTTTGCACATGCGTCCGGAAATAAGAAAAGCTTACTTCAACCGTTTTTTAAAATCACAGCTTCTAGAAGGTTTACATGATTTCGTAAAAAACACGAGTTTTTAGAAAATGTTTTTTATTTCATAAATGGAATCTACAAAGTATGCACATTCTACAGCATAACGACTTTCTATAGTTTGCGCATGCGCCCGGAAATAAGAAAATCTTACTTCCCCCGTTTTTTAAAATCACAGCTTCTAGAAGGTTTACATGATTTCGTAAAAAACACGAGTTTTTAGAAAATGTGTTTTATTTCATAAATGGAATCTACAAAGTATGCACATTCTACGTCATAAACGACTTTCTATATTTTGCGCATGCGTTTGGAAATAAGAAAAGCTTACTTCCCACGTTTTTTAAAATCACAGCTTCTAGAAGGTTTACATGATTTCTTAAAAAACACGAGTTTTTCGAATATGTGTTTTATTTCATAAATGGAATCAACAAAGTATGCACATTCTACATCATAACGACTTTCTATAGTTTGCGCATGCGTCCGGTAATAAGAAAAGCTTAATTCCCTCGTTTTTTAAAATCACAGCTTCTAGAAGGTTTACATGATTTCTTAAAAAACACGAGTTTTTAGAAAATGTGTTTTATTTCATAAATGGAATCAACAAAGTATGCACATTCTACGTGATAACGACTTTCTATAGTTTGCGCATGCGTCCGGAAATAAGAAAAGCTTACTTCCGCAGTTTTTTAAAATCACAGCTTCTAGAAGGTTTACATGATTTCTTAAAAAACACGAGTTTTTAGAAAATGTGTTTTATTTCATAAATGCAATCAACAAAGTATGCACATTCTATGTCATAACGACTTTCTATAGTTTGCGCATTCGTAAGAAAATAAAAAAAGCTTACTTCAACTGTTTTTTAAAATCACAGCTTCTAGAAGGTTTACATGATTTCATAAAAAACACGAGTTTTTAGAAAATGTGTTTTATTTCATAAATGGAATCTACAAAGTATGCACATTCTACGTCATAACGACTTTCTATAGTTTGCGCATGCGTTTGGAAATAAGAAAAGCTTACTTCCACTGTTTTTTAAAATCACAGCTTCTAGAAGGTTTACATGATTTCTTAAAAAACACGAGCTTTTAGAAAATGTGTTTTATTTCATAAATGGAATCAACAAAGTATGCACATTCTACGTCATAACGACTTTCTATAGTTTGCCCATGCGTTTGGAAATAAGAAAATCTTAGTTCCCCCGTTTTTTAAAATCACAGCTTCTAGAAGGTTTACTGATTTCTTAAAAAACATGAGTTTTTAGAAAATGTGTTTTATTTCATAAATGGATTCAACAAAGTATGCACATTCTAGGTCATAACGACTTTCTATAGTTTGCGTATGCGTTTGGAAATAAGAAAAGCTTACTTCCCCCGTTTTTTAAAATCACAGCTTCTAGAAGGTTTACATGATTTCTTAAAAAACGTGAGTTTTTAGAAAATGTCTTTTATTTCATAAATGGAATCAACAAAGTATGCACATTCTACGTCATAACGACTTTCTATAGTTTGCGCATGCCTCCAGAAATAAGAAAAGCTTACTTCCACCGTTTTGTAAAATCACAGCTTCTAGAAGGTTTACATGATTTCTTAAAAACCACGAGTTTTTAGAAAATGTGTTTTATTTCGTAAATGGAATCAACAAAGTAAGCACATTCTACGTCATAACGACTTTCTATAGTTTGCGCATGCGTCCGGAAATAAGAAAAGCTTACTTCCCCCGTTTTCTAAAATCACAGCTTCTAGAAGGTTTACATGATTTCTTAAAAAACACGAGTTTTTAGAAAATGTGTTTTATTTCATAAATGGAATCAACAAAGTTTGTACATTCTATATCATAACGACTTTCTATAGTTTGCGCATGCATTTGGAAATAAGAAAAGCTTACTTCCACTGTTTTTTAAAATCACAGCTTCTAGAAGGTTTACATGATTTCTTAAAAAACACGATTTTTTAGAAAATGTGTTTTATTTCATAAATGGAATCTACAAAGTATGCACATTCTACGTCATAAATGACTTTCTATAATTTGCACATGCGTTTGGAAATAAGAGAAGTTTACTTCCCCTGTTTTTTAAAATCACAGCTTCTAGAAGGTTTACATGATTTCTTAAAAAACACGAGCTTTTAGAAAATGTGTTTTATTTCATCAATGGAATCAACAAAGTATGCACATTCTACGTCATAACGACTTTCTATAGTTTGCGCATGCGTTTGGAAATAAGAAAATCTTAGTTCCCCGGTTTTTTAAAATCACAGCTTCTAGAAGGTTTACATGATTTCTTAAAAAACACGAGTTTTTAGAAAATGTGTTTTATTTCATAAATGGAATCAACAAAGTATGCACATTCTACGTCATAACGACTTTCTATAGTTTGCGTATGCGTTTGGAAAAAAGAAAAGCTTACTTCCCCTGTTTTTTAAAATCACAGCTTCTAGAAGGTTTACATGATTTCTTAAAAAACACGAGTTTTTAGAAAATGTGTTTTATTTCATAAATGGAATCAACAAAGTATGCACATTCTACGTCATAACGACTTTCTATAGTTTCTGCATGCGTCCGGAAATAAAAAAAGCTTACTTTCCCCGTTTTTTAAAATCACAGCTTCTAGAAGGTTTACATGATTTCTTAAACAACACGAGTTTTTAGAAAATGTGTTTTATTTCATGAATGGAATCAAGAAAGTATGCACATTCTATGTCATAACGACTTTGTATAGTTTGCGCATGCGTCCGGAAATAAGAAAAGCTTACTTCCACCGTTTTTTAAAATCACAGCTTCTAGAAGGTTTACATGATTTCTTAAACAACACGAGTTTTTAGAAAATGTGTTTTATTTCATAAATGGAATCAACAAAGTATGCACATTCTACTTCATAACGACTTTCTATAGTTTGCGCATTCGTCCGGAAATAAGAAGAGCTTACCTCCCCCGTTTTTTAAAATCACAGATTCTAGAAGGTTTACATGATTTCTTAAAAAACACGAGTTTTTAGAAAATGTGTTTTATTTCATGAATGGAATCAAGAAAGTATGCACATTCTATGTCATAACGACTTTCTATAGTTTGCGCATGCGTTTGGAAATACGAAAAGCTTACTTCCCCCGTTTTTTAAAATCACAGCTTCTAGAAGGTTTACATGATTTCTTAAAAAACACGAGTTTTTAGAGAATGTGTTTTATTTCATAAATGGAATCAACAAAGTATGCACATTCTACGTCATAACGATTTTATATAGTTTGTGCATGCGTCCGGAAATAAGAAAAACTTACTTCCACCATTTTTTAAAATCACAGCTTCTAGAAGGTTTACATGATTTCGTAAAAAACACGAGTTTTTAGAAAATGTTTTTTTATTTCATAAATGGAATCTACAAAGTATGCACATTCTACGTCATAAACGACTCTCTATAGTTTGCGCATGCGTTTGGAAATAAGAAAAACTTACTTCCCCCGTTTTCTAAAATCACAGCTTCTAGAAGGTTTACATGATTTCTTAAAAAACACGAGTTTTTAGAAAATGTGTTTTATTTCATAAATGGAATCAACAAAGTATGCACATTCTACGTCATAACGACTTTCTATAGTTTGCGCATGCGTCCGGAAATAAGAAAAGCTTAGTTCCCCCGTTTTTTAAAATCATAGCTTCTAGAAGGTTTACATGATTTCCTAAAAAACACGAGCTTTTAGAAAATGTGTTTTATTTCATCAATGGAATCAACAAAGTATGCACATTCTACGTCATAACGAATTTCTATAGTTTGCGCATGCGTTTGGAAATAAGAAAATCTTAGTTCCCCGGTTTTTTAAAATCACAGCTTCTAGAAGGTTTACATGATTTCTTAAAAAACACGAGTTTTTAGAAAATGTGTTTTATTTCATAAATGGAATCAACAAAGTATGCACATTCTACGTCATAACGACTTTCTATAGTTTGCGTATGCGTTTGGAAAAAAGAAAAGCTTACTTCCCCTGTTTTTTAAAATCACAGCTTCTAGAAGGTTTACATGATTTCTTAAAAAACACGAGTTTTTAGAAAATGTGTTTTATTTCATAAATGGAATCAACAAAGTATGCACATTCTACCTCATAACGACTTTCTATAGTTTCTGCATGCGTCCGGAAATAAAAAAAGCTTACTTTCCCCGTTTTTTAAAATCACAGCTTCTAGAAGGTTTACATGATTTCTTAAACAACACGAGTTTTTAGAAAATGTGTTTTATTTCATAAATGGAATCAACAAAGTATGCACATTCTACATCATAACGAATTTCTATAGTTTGCGCATGCGTCTGGAAATAAGAAAAGCTTACTTCCCCCGTTTTCTAAAATCACAACTTCTAGAAGGTTTCCATGATTTCTTAAAAAACACGAGTTTTTAGAAAATGTGTTTTATTTCATAAATGGAATCAACAAAGTATGTACATTCTATGTCATAACGACTTTCTATAGTTTGCGCATTCGTCCGGAAATAAGAAAAGCTTACTTCACCCATTTTTTAAAATCACAGCTTCTAGAAGGTTTACATGATTTCTTAAAAAACACAAGTTTTTAGAAAATGTGTTTTATTTCATAAATGGAATCAAACAAGTATGCACATTCTACTTCATAACGACTTTCTATAGTTTGCGCATTCATCAGGAAATAAGAAAAGCCTACTTCCACCGTTTTTTAAAATCACAGCTTCTAGAAGGTTTACATTATTTCGTAAAAAACACGAGTTTTTAGAAAATGTGTTTTATTTCATAAATGGAATCAACAAAGTATGCACATTCTACGTCATAACGACTTTATATAGTTTGCGCATGCGTCTGGAAATTAGAAGAGCTCACCTCCCCCGTTTTTTAAAATCACAGCTTCTAGAAGGTTTACATGATTTCTTAAACAACACGAGTTTTTAGAAAATGTGTTTTATTTCATAAATGGAATCAACAAAGTATGCACATTCTACGTCATAACGAATTTCTATAGTTTGCGCATTCGTCCGGAAATAAGAAGAGCTTACCTCCCCCGTTTTTTAAAATCACAGATTCTAGAAGGTTTACATGATTTCTTAAAAAACACGAGTTTTTAGAAAATGTGTTTTATTTCATGAATGGAATCAAGAAAGTATGCACATTCTATGTCATAACGACTTTCTATAGTTTGCGCATGCGTTTGGAAATACGAAAAGCTTACTTCCCCCGTTTTTTAAAATCACAGCTTCTAGAAGGTTTACATGATTTCTTAAAAAAGACGAGTTTTTAGAAAATGTGTTTTATTTCATAAATGGAATCAACAAAGTATGCACATTCTACGTCATAACGATTTTATATAGTTTGTGCATGCGTCCGGAAATAAGAAAAACTTACTTCCACCGTTTTTTAAAATCACAGCTTCTAGAAGGTTTACATGATTTCGTAAAAAACACGAGTTTTTAGAAAATGTTTTTTTATTTCATAAATGGAATCTACAAAGTATGCACATTCTACGTCATAAACGACTTTCTATAGTTTGCGCATGCGTTTGGAAATAAGAAAAACTTACTTCCCCCGTTTTCTAAAATCACAGCTTCTAGAAGGTTTACATGATTTCTTAAAAAACACGAGTTTTTAGAAAATGTGTTTTATTTCATAAATGGAATCAACAAAGTATGCACATTCTACGTCATAACGACTTTCTATAGTTTGCGCATGCGTCCGGATATAAGAAAAGCTTAGTTCCCCCGTTTTTTAAAATCACAGCTTCTAGAAGGTTTACATGATTTCTTAAAAAACACGAGTTTTTAGAAAATATGTTTTATTTCATAAATGGAATCAACAAAGTATGCACATTCTACGTCATAACGACTTTCTATAGTTTGCGCATGCGTCCGGAAATAAGAAAAGGTTAATTCCACCTTTTTTTAAAATCACAGCTTCTAGAAGGTTTACATGATTTCTTAAAAACCACGAGTTTTCAGAAAATGTGTTTTATTTCATAAATGGAATCAACAAAGTATGCACATTCTACGTCATAACGACTTTCTCTAGTTTGCGTATGCGTTTGGAAATAAGAAAAGCTTACTTCCCCTGTTTTTTAAAATCACAGCTTCTAGAAGGTTTACATGATTTCTTAAAAAACACGAGTTTTTAGAAAATGTGTTTTATTTCATAAATGGAATCAAAAGTATGCACATTCTACGTCATAACGACTTTCTATAGTTTGCGCATGCGTCCGGAAATAAAAAAAACTTACTTTCCCCGTTTTTTAAAATCACAGCTTCTAGAAGGTTTACATGATTTCTTAAACAACACGAGTTTTTAGAAAATGTGTTTTATTTCATAAATGGTATCAACAAAGTATGCATATTCTACATCATAACGACTTTCTATAGTTTGCGCATGCGTCCGGAAATAAGGAAAGCTTAGTTCCCCCGTTTTTTAAAATAACGGCTTCTAGAAGGTTTACATGATTTCTTAAACAACACGAGTTTTTAGAAAATGTGTTTTATTTCATAAATGGAATCTACAAAGTATGCACATTCTACGTCATAACGACTTTCTATAGTTTCCGCATGTGTCCAGAAATAAGAAAAGCTTAGTTCCCCCGTTTTTTAAAATAACGGCTTCTAGAAGGTTTACATGATTTCTTAAACAACACGAGTTTTTAGAAAATGTGTTTTATTTCATAAATGGAATCAACAAAGTATGCACATTCTACGTCATAACGACCTTCTATAGTTTGCGGGTGCGTCTGGAAATAAGAAGAGCTTACCTCCCTCGTTTTTTAAAATCACAGATTCTAGAAGGTTTACATGATTTCTTAAAAAACACGAGTTTTTAGAAAATGTGTTTTATTTCATAAATGTAATCAACAAAGTATGCACATTCTATGTCATAACGGCTTTCTATAGTTTGCGCATGCGTTTGGAAATACGAAAAGCTTACTTCCCCCGTTTTTGAGAATCACAGCTTCTAGAAGGTTTACATGATTTCTTAAAAAACACAAGTTTTTAGAAAACGTGTTTTATTTCATAAATGGAATCAACAAAGTATGCACATTCTATGTCATAACGACTTTCTATAGTTTGCGCATTCATCCGGAAATAAGAAAAGCTTACTTCCACCGTTTTTTAAAATCACAGCTTCTAGAAGGTTTACATGATTTCTTAAAAAACACGAGTTTTTAGAAAATTTGTTTTATTTCATAAATGGAATCAACAAAGTATGCACATTCTACGTCATAACGACTTTCTATAGTTTGCGCATGTGTCCGGAAATAAGAAGAGCTTACCTCCCCCGTTTTTTAAAATCACAGCTTCTAGAAGGTTTACATGATTTCTTAAAAAACACGAGTTTTTAGAAAATGTGTTTTATTTCATGAATGGAATCAACAAAGTATGCACATTCTATGTCATAACGGCTTTCTATAGTTTGCGCATGCGTTTGTAAATACAAAAAGCTTACTTCCCCCGTTTTTTAAAATCACAGCTTCTAGAAGGTTTACATGATTTCACAAAAAACACGAGTTTTTAGAAAACGTGTTTTATTTCATAAATGGAATCAACAAAGTATGCACATTCTACGTCATAACGATTTTCTATAGTTTGCGCATGCGTCTGGAAATAAGAAAATCTTACTTCCACCGTTCTTTAAAATCACAGCTTCTAGAAGGTTTACATGATTTCGTAAAAAACACGAGTTTTTAGGAAATGTGTTTTATTTCATAAATGGAATCTACAAAGTATGCACATTCTACGTCATAAACAACTTTCTATAATTTGCGCATGCGTTTGTAAATAAGAAAAGCTTACTTCCATCGTTTTTTAAAATCACAGCTTCTAGAAGGTTTACATGATTTCTTAAAAAACACGAGTTTTTAGAAAATGTGTTTTATTTCATAAATGGAATCAACAAAGTATGCACATTCTACGTCATAACGACTTTCTATAGTTTGCACATCCGTCCGGAAATAAGAAAAGCTTACCTCCCCCGTTTTTTAAAATCACAGCTTATAGAAGGTTTACATGATTTCTTAAAAAACACAAGTTTTTAGAAAATGTTTTTTATTTCATAAATGGAATCAACAAAGTATGCACATTCTATGTCATAACGACTTTCTATAGTTTGCGCTTTCATCCGGAAATAAGAAAAGCTTACTTCCACCGTTTTTTAAAATCACAGCTTCTAGAAGGTTTACATGATTTCGTAAAAAACACGAGTTTTTAGAAAATGTGTTTTATTTCATAAATGGAATCAACAAAGTATGCACATTCTACGTCATAACGACTTTGTATAGTTTGCGCATGCATTCGGAAATAAGAAGAGCTTAACTCCCCTGTTTTTTAAAATCACAGCTTCTCGAAGGTTTACATGATTTCTTAAAAAACACGAGTTTTTAGAAAATGTGTTTTATTTCATAAATGGAATCAACAAAGTATGCACATTCTACGTCATAACGACTTTCTATAGTTTGCGCATGTGTCCGGAAATAAGAAGAGCTTACCTCCACCGATTTTTAAAATCACAGCTTCTAGAAGGTTTACATGATTTCTTAAAAAACACGAGTTTTTAGAAAATGTGTTTTATTTCATGAATGCAATAAACAAAGTATGCACATTCTATGTCATAACGGCTTTCTATAGTTTGCGCATGCGTTTGGAAATACGAAAAGCTTACTTCCCCCGTTTTTGAGAATCACAGCTTCTAGAAGGTTTACATGATTTCTTAAAAAACACGATTTTTTGGAAAAAGTGTTTTATTTCATAAATGGAATCATCAAAGTATGCACATTCTACGTCATAACAATTTTCTATAGTTTGCACATGCGTCCGGAAATAAGAAAAGCTTACTTCAACCGTTTTTTAAAATCACAGCTTCTAGAAGGTTTACATGATTTCGTAAAAAACACGAGTTTTTAGAAAATGTTTTTTATTTCATAAATGGAATCTACAAAGTATGCACATTCTACAGCATAACGACTTTCTATAGTTTGCGCATGCGCCCGGAAATAAGAAAATCTTACTTCCCCCGTTTTTTAAAATCACAGCTTCTAGAAGGTTTACATGATTTCGTAAAAAACACGAGTTTTTAGAAAATGTGTTTTATTTCATAAATGGAATCTACAAAGTATGCACATTCTACGTCATAAACGACTTTCTATATTTTGCGCATGCGTTTGGAAATAAGAAAAGCTTACTTCCCACGTTTTTTAAAATCATAGCTTCTAGAAGGTTTACATGATTTCTTAAAAAACACGAGTTTTTCGAATATGTGTTTTATTTCATAAATGGAATCAACAAAGTATGCACATTCTACATCATAACGACTTTCTATAGTTTGCGCATGCGTCCGGTAATAAGAAAAGCTTAATTCCCTCGTTTTTTAAAATCACAGCTTCTAGAAGGTTTACATGATTTCTTAAAAAACACGAGTTTTTAGAAAATGTGTTTTATTTCATAAATGGAATCAACAAAGTATGCACATTCTACGTGATAACGACTTTCTATAGTTTGCGCATGCGTCCGGAAATAAGAAAAGCTTACTTCCGCAGTTTTTTAAAATCACAGCTTCTAGAAGGTTTACATGATTTCTTAAAAAACACGAGTTTTTAGAAAATGTTTTTTATTTCATAAATGCAATCAACAAAGTATGCACATTCTATGTCATAACGACTTTCTATAGTTTGCGCATTCGTAAGAAAATAAAAAAAGCTTACTTCAACTGTTTTTTAAAATCACAGCTTCTAGAAGGTTTACATGATTTCATAAAAAACACGAGTTTTTAGAAAATGTGTTTTATTTCATAAATGGAATCTACAAAGTATGCACATTCTACGTCATAACGACTTTCTATAGTTTGCGCATGCGTTTGGAAATAAGAAAAGCTTACTTCCACTGTTTTTTAAAATCACAGCTTCTAGAAGGTTTACATGATTTCTTAAAAAACACGAGCTTTTAGAAAATGTGTTTTATTTCATAAATGGAATCAACAAAGTATGCACATTCTACGTCATAACGACTTTCTATAGTTTGCCCATGCGTTTGGAAATAAGAAAATCTTAGTTCCCCCGTTTTTTAAAATCACAGCTTCTAGAAGGTTTACTGATTTCTTAAAAAACATGAGTTTTTAGAAAATGTGTTTTATTTCATAAATGGATTCAACAAAGTATGCACATTCTAGGTCATAACGACTTTCTATAGTTTGCGTATGCGTTTGGAAATAAGAAAAGCTTACTTCCCCCGTTTTTTAAAATCACAGCTTCTAGAAGGTTTACATGATTTCTTAAAAAACGTGAGTTTTTAGAAAATGTCTTTTATTTCATAAATGGAATCAACAAAGTATGCACATTCTACGTCATAACGACTTTCTATAGTTTGCGCATGCCTCCAGAAATAAGAAAAGCTTACTTCCACCGTTTTGTAAAATCACAGCTTCTAGAAGGTTTACATGATTTCTTAAAAACCACGAGTTTTTAGAAAATGTGTTTTATTTCGTAAATGGAATCAACAAAGTAAGCACATTCTACGTCATAACGACTTTCTATAGTTTGCGCATGCGTCCGGAAATAAGAAAAGCTTACTTCCCCCGTTTTCTAAAATCACAGCTTCTAGAAGGTTTACATGATTTCTTAAAAAACACGAGTTTTTAGAAAATGTGTTTTATTTCATAAATGGAATCAACAAAGTTTGTACATTCTATATCATAACGACTTTCTATAGTTTGCGCATGCATTTGGAAATAAGAAAAGCTTACTTCCACTGTTTTTTAAAATCACAGCTTCTAGAAGGTTTACATGATTTCTTAAAAAACACGATTTTTTAGAAAATGTGTTTTATTTCATAAATGGAATCTACAAAGTATGCACATTCTACGTCATAAATGACTTTCTATAATTTGCACATGCGTTTGGAAATAAGAGAAGTTTACTTCCCCTGTTTTTTAAAATCACAGCTTCTAGAAGGTTTACATGATTTCTTAAAAAACACGAGCTTTTAGAAAATGTGTTTTATTTCATCAATGGAATCAACAAAGTATGCACATTCTACGTCATAACGACTTTCTATAGTTTGCGCATGCGTTTGGAAATAAGAAAATCTTAGTTCCCCGGTTTTTTAAAATCACAGCTTCTAGAAGGTTTACATGATTTCTTAAAAAACACGAGTTTTTAGAAAATGTGTTTTATTTCATAAATGGAATCAACAAAGTATGCACATTCTACGTCATAACGACTTTCTATAGTTTGCGTATGCGTTTGGAAAAAAGAAAAGCTTACTTCCCCTGTTTTTTAAAATCACAGCTTCTAGAAGGTTTACATGATTTCTTAAAAAACACGAGTTTTTAGAAAATGTGTTTTATTTCATAAATGGAATCAACAAAGTATGCACATTCTACGTCATAACGACTTTCTATAGTTTCTGCATGCGTCCGGAAATAAAAAAAGCTTACTTTCCCCGTTTTTTAAAATCACAGCTTCTAGAAGGTTTACATGATTTCTTAAACAACACGAGTTTTTAGAAAATGTGTTTTATTTCATGAATGGAATCAAGAAAGTATGCACATTCTATGTCATAACGACTTTCTATAGTTTGCGCATGCGTCCGGAAATAAGAAAAGCTTACTTCCACCGTTTTTTAAAATCACAGCTTCTAGAAGGTTTACATGATTTCTTAAACAACACGAGTTTTTAGAAAATGTGTTTTATTTCATAAATGGAATCAACAAAGTATGCACATTCTACGTCATAACGACTTTCTATAGTTTGCGCATTCGTCCGGAAATAAGAAGAGCTTACCTCCCCCGTTTTTTAAAATCACAGATTCTAGAAGGTTTACATGATTTCTTAAAAAACACGAGTTTTTAGA